>OX438867.1:13784363-16618530 GCA_949315895.1 Anania crocealis | reverse complement strand
ATATGTCAGCAAATATAAGTGTTTGGGTAACACCCTACATTAATAAACTTGTTCTACGTTAACTCACTGTATATGCTGTCTCGCTCTCGCCGCCTGTATCGCGTGCAGAATTCTCAACGTGTCCTTATTCAGGTTCCTGCTGCGGTACCCCCGCCACATCTTCTGTATCGTCACAGCGGCTGACGTCTCTACACTCATCTTCTTCTGCCGTCTATGGTTCGAAGCCAGCTTGATTACCTCCAGCTTATCCGGATCTATTTGGTCTGTACTCTCTTGTTTTGTTATACCGTTGAGTTTCTTCTCTTCAGTCTTAATGTCACCTGAAATGTTATAAAAATATTCATACCTATCATGGATGATGGAGGCCTCTGCCCTGGTATAGTTATAGGGTGCTACTCGACCAGATATTTATAGCAAATATTATTATATTATCATCACCAGTCTATATCATTCCCCAGCTGGAAAAAGGCCGCTCCAAAAAGGGGATTTAAGAGGATATAACGCGTACTTCACGCGGGCATAGCCGCGGACAAAAAGTTAGTGTATCAATAAAATCTTGTAAGCTGCTTTTGTTTTTAGCTGACGGCACTTCGTTTTCGGAATTCCTCTGTAATACCTTCTTCCCAGAAAAATGCATTGAATGAATTTACTAAACATATTAATTTTACCTTTCGACAAACTCCCTTTCCGCTCGATTTTGGACTTTAACTTCGGGCTCGAAGTCGCACTTTTAGGGAGTTTCGGTGATCCCTTAATGTTCTTATTCGGCTGTACAATTTGCCTATGAGGTTTCTCCTCTTGTATACTGCTATTGCTGGATTGCGATGACGTGTTGGAGATACTGTTCAGTGAGTGGTTGATCGGCCTTGGTATAGATCTTTGGATGTCGTATATGGGGTCCTGGTAGTCGGGGCTCATGAGAGATTCAGGTACTGGGACCATCTTTGATGCTGCTTCGAGGGAGTGGTTCACTGGTTTGGATGGCAATTGTTCTGTAAATAATCGTATGTTTTTAGAAGTGAATTAAATGGTAATGATGTTAATACAAATGCGACGCAATTCTTGCATGTAAAAGAATTTATTACGATTTTATTGATACTGTGAAATCTATTCTTTGGTTAGGACATGATAATTATGGAAAACATTACATGAATTTTGTCGGTTTTACTACCTGTATGCCTAAAAAATTGTATATGTTTCCATAGACTATTTTAATGATAGTATAGTAATTATTATTTGTTCTTTCAAGTGTAATAATTTTAAATTAAATTAATGATAGTATAGTTCAATAATTTCAGATTAATTTGGCATCGTGATCAAATAACAGGAACGCAATCGTAAAAACAAAATGGCGTCAGTAACGACGTCACGTTTGCTAGAATTCCTTAAGAATAAGTTTAGGAAATAAAATTTCCAACAAATACATTTCGATTAAACCACAAAATTAATTCTTATATTACCTGTCACTTTCTCTTTCTCCTTCTCTTTGATGCTGTCTCTTTTCTCCCCACCGTACATCAATCCCGGCGAGTCGAAGCTCTGGCTCATAGCCTGAGGTATGCCCGGTATATCTCCAGAGCAGGACATAGACATCTGATGGGACGGGGAACCCGTCTTTGATATAGCTGAGTGGTAGCTGGACGTCAGACGGTCTGGGGAACGGCCCATATGCCGTGATGACATGCGAGCTGTAATTTATGTAGACAATACTATAAGTAGGTACTGATAAATAAATAAAAAGACGTGTGGCACTCGGAGACTGCCGCGGTAAAGCTATTGCATAGCATTTTTTATCAACTTATGCAATTATAAAACTGAAAAGTATCACCTCTGTGCCGGTCGGAGTGGGGGGTGTTAGGTTATTTTCGCTACGGCATTTCTGGAATCGGTCTCCACGCTCAAGGCCCGCGATAGAAGTTATGCAATAGCTTTAAAAGTTACAGTCTTTAAGTAACATAAGAATAATATAAATATTATATTTTATTTGAAATTGAACACAAGTATTTAGAAAGAAAGAAAGAAAGAAAGAAATATTTATTAGTATTTAGAGAAGTATTTAGTAATATTTATTCATTTGAAATAATCCATACTATACAACGTGTAAAACAAATAAGCACTAACTTTTAAGCGGACGATACATTCGGTGATAACTAATCTTTTGACCTGTATTAGGTAACTGGAAATCTTATAGTTATAGAACAAAATGAAGCTAATTTTTTTGTTAAAACATTTAGGTTACAGCCCTAAAAATGGTCAATAAAATGAATTTAAAGATCAAAAATGCAGAGGCACGAATAGGTTAACCATTATTTTCTACCTATTCTTTAAAACGAGTGATTAGTAGAATAATAGATACTTAGTAAATATCGCTGAAAACATCGATAAAGCTAAACGTATACATCCTTGAAGTTTATCCAGATTTTTCTTAAACTGCACCTTTTACGAATACATTCATATCTTTTGGTGCGGTATCATTTGTCCACGACATCAACGACGAATCAATAGAACATGGTAAATCTTAGATCGATAATTTTATTTCATAAACCGAAGCTTATAAACAAAAATAAATAAATAAGTACCAATTTCCATCATCATACTGCGAAAAGTCTAAGTTGATAGTCTGCTAAACTGCAAACGGTTAATCTTTGTTCAGTCCACGTGGACTGTCGGCGTTTGCGCAAATAAGAGATCAAGAATTGTAGCACTTGTATCCGCGCCAATCAGATTACGTAACTAGGAGAAAGGGGTGTGTCGGGCGATATGGGCAAAATCTAGCTCCTCCCACATTATTTGAATAATTGCAGTGACGGTTCCGTAGTTTTGAGGCGATCGAACAATTGTTTTGCTTTTGATTATTTGGCACTTAAGTAGTTGTTGCGAAAAGAACATCCAAAAATAGTTATGATAGTTAAATGAATTATTAAAAACATTATTACCTGCTTAACTTTATTTTAAAGTTATTAATTTTTTAGGCCTAGTTTTCTCAATAAATTTAGGTTATCATTACGATGTCGGTATTAGGTTCCTTAGAAAAAAATATGCAGGTAACTACTTTATTTCGTAAGTAATTTTAGTGGCACAATATTAGAAGCAAGCAGTATTTTAAATGAATTATTAATCTCTGTTTGATTTCAGTTTTTAATAAGTACAGGTTAGTTTTTTTTATTAATTATTGATGAATGTTCTCATATGAAAATATTTATTTTTTACAACATGCTAGAGTCCCTCAAATATTCTAATGATTACCGATTTTGTAATTTTCATTACTGAACCCCAAATTTGGTTCCGAAATTTTGTTTGATCTTTCTTTAGTAGACACTAAGTCAGTTGCTCCGCGTATCTCTTGAGAACGATAGTCGGTACGTAAATAAAAGGAATAAATTATCGCCACGTCGATTACAACAGAAAATTAATTCTATGAAATGATGCTTTGTGTTGGCGCTGCACGTAACATTTTTACCCAACTATAGCGAAGTCCAAAAGTGCGGTTATTACGTCCTATTTTCTGTTTATTTTGTGCTGGTTAAATGTGATAAGTGTTTGTGATTAATAAGGATACTTAACAAGTAAATGCTGTTGGTCTGTGAATTCAATCTTGGAGGCCTTTTCCCTGCTCTGGGATGATTATAGGCCGTTACTACTTAACAAGTAAGTGTTAGTAGGTACCTAAGTTTATTTTATTTTCTTTAAACATGTCTCCCGTGCTTGTGGTATCCTTTAAGACACATAGCACATCAAATTATGTATGTCATGGCAAAGAACTACAGGCTGGCATACGAAAATTTGTAGGGCAAAATAGACGCATAGGCACGCATTAGGTTTGTAATTACTATTACTTTTGTTGTAGTTTTTTCATTGTAGTAAAGTAATTGAATAGTACCTAACTATGATTGTTAGCACCGCGACTGCGCGCCGCCCGCGCTTCAGGCGGCGCCGCACGGGGGCGCGAGCGCGGCCGCTACAAAGGTCACCGATCCGGCGCTCAAATTTGTACATAAAAACTAGGGTTGTCCAAAATATTGACATAACATTCAGAGGAAAAAAACGTATGAAAAAAAAAAATTACAGATAGACTATTAAGCTTTTGTCAGTAGAGTCTTAACTTGATGTATATACATACCCTTAAGTATTAGTGCTTATTTTTTTCCACGTTGTATAATGTTATTAATGGGAAAGTGTGTGTGTCTGTTTGTGTCCGTCTTTCACAACAAAACGGAGCGGCGAATTGACGTGATTTTTTAAGTGGAGATAGTTGAAGGGATTGAGAGTACTTTTTGTGTCTTTCTAATCCCCCACTTCCCTAAAATGGGGGGTGGAGGTTTGTATAGAGCATTACGCAATTTTCAAGGTAGAAAGTTAAAAAAAATATTTTTGGAAATCCGCCCCCAACCCCTTAAAATAGTGAAATTTTATTGCTACCCCAAATTAAACAAAAGCTAGTGTTTAATATTTTGTGCTAAAATTAATATACACCCTGATATTTATTATAATAAATGTAAATTCTATTCTCAAATTGAAATATTTTTCTTTACTTTTACATAATAAGTTTTGTATGATGGAAGTGAATATGGTATACCTGTTTTTTGGAAATAGAGAGGCTTTAATTAATTAACTAATTAACTGAAAGCATTGACAAAAAATATACAATTCTGTGTAATCCCTCGATCGTGAGTAATTCCAGAAACAATTGAAATCAATTGTTATCGTGGCACCCGGGTGCCTCGTGGGGTTCAAAGCATGAAAGATATGTTTACATATAACCCTTTTATTAGGGTTAAACCGTAATAAACGCGAATTAAAATCCGTAAACATATCTTTCATTTCAATGTATAGTGTATAAAATAATGTTTAACAGATTATTTTCAAAGCAAACTTACATTGCACTCTTGGTGATTGTAACTTTGGTTTCATAGGACTGTGGTTTTGGTCTTTTAGCTGCTGTTGATGATGCTGAGCCTGTAATAACAGTAAAAATATCATGTAGGTATACTAAGAATTCTAAAAAATATTGGTTAATTAAGTTACATACATACATAGTACATACATATACTCACGCCTTTTTCCCGGAGGGGTAGGCAGACACCACATCCTTCCACTTACTACGATCATTACAGACTACTTTCGCTTCATCCACATTCATTAATCGTATCATACGTAAAACAGGTAGTCATTATAAATTCACTCACCAAGGAGAATATGGAACAAAAAAATCTGATAAATTAAACTTGGGCTGGCCCAACATACAATTGGTAATTTTTCTAAAATCTTATTGAAGTAAAGTCAACCTTATTGCAAGCTCCAAAAATCCTATTCAACACGATTATGTGTTAACATAGTAAACTTTGGCTATTTTGAAATGAAACCTTTAATTACCTTGCTGAGAATAAGGCGCAGTTTCCTCTGGTCCTCAGTTTCTAGCGCGTCCGCCGTGAGAGGACAGGTAGATGCAAGATATTCGCACAACTCCTGATGCTGGCCGGAATGAAAGTGGCGACCCTTGCCTTGGCTGTATAGCCATTCTGCTTTTAAGCTATCAACATAAATAAATAGATTTGTCGATTTAGTTACCAATTTTAAAGTAAAACTTTTTGCATATTTATAATAACGAATGAGCCACAGTTAGACATTACATAGGCAGGTATATCACAATTCACCAAAGGACAGAAAATAAATATCACAGCTATTCCAGCAAGTAAGTTTATTCCTTTTCCACATTAACTCCTACAGAATCATAATACGTTAACAATTGATTTTAATTTTGTCTGGAATAACATACAATCGAGGGATTAAGGCGGTGGGTTACTGTATTTGCATTTTTA
Organism: Anania crocealis; assembly: GCA_949315895.1. Classification (NCBI taxonomy): domain Eukaryota; kingdom Metazoa; phylum Arthropoda; class Insecta; order Lepidoptera; family Crambidae; genus Anania; species Anania crocealis. Next base: position 16,612,711 of record OX438867.1, on the reverse strand, counting down.
ATCTTTGTTAATTGAATTATGTAGTGTACAAAAAATGGTAAACCAATGTTTTAAAAATAATTCTAAGTGAGAGAAGTAGAAATACTGTCATGGTAATTATGTTTCTTATCAGCACACAGATAGATCTATGTAAATGAATGCAACTGAATAATGACGAAGATAATGGCAAATAGCTATTTAAAAGTATAATTAGTAATTCCATATGAATACTAGACAACGCTTGAGTGGCCGGTAATGAAGCTTTTGCATATTCATAATGCGGCGAGAATAATTATTCATCTGACGAGGTAAATAAACAGGATACAGCCTTAGTTAAGTTTAAAACAAATATTGCACATACCTTATTTCATGCGATTTTTATAGTCATGCGAGGACATGCGGGTTCGAGTCCCGCCTGAGACATAATTTTTCAAGTTTATATACTGATAAAAAATGATATTATAATTGCAATTGAATTGCTAAAATATCAAATAAAGTATATAAATAACTGTTTCATCTTAACTGACTGTCAAACATCTGCAAAGATGTTTCTTTCGGGTGTTAAGGGTGCAAACTCCTAACATTTGATGAAGCAACGCTGGCTTACAGCGTTAAAAATATGCTTGAAAAATTCGCGCTGAGTCGCAGTGTCTCGGTGGCTTAATGGTATAGGGCCCGCCCGGCATGCGAGGAGATGCGGGTTCGAGTCCCGCCTGAGACATAATTTTTCAAGTTTATATACAAATATTGCACATTTACTTTAATTTACCCTAATTAAAAAAATAACTAAGTGATGGAGTCCAAAAACGAATAAAACTTTAAAAACAAACATTGAAACAATCTACCAATATTCAGTCGGTGCTTTATTATTGTCAATCATTCTTTGTTTGGCTACTACTCAAGACTTGTACCTCACGCTTCCCTTCTAGTTTTTTTCTTCTACACACCATTTTTGATCAACAAACCTCTGATCTAAGAAATAGTCGAAATAGGTCGTGTTACTAGTTACTTTTATTTGTGGTTTACGCTCTAGTTTGAAGGTTTTGTATTTGTTTTTTTATTAGTGTATATTTCAGACATGCAACACTGGGCCACACAGAGCCATCTAGTCTCAAACTAAGCTACTACTACGAAGCTTGTCGTATTGGATACTAGACAACCGATAAACTTACTTATATATTTATTTAGTATTGAAATAGAGTTCTCATCTAAATTAAAAAATAATTTGTCTTAAGAGTATGTAAAAATACATGATTTCAGACAGTGAACAATAGTTTTTATAATTAAAAGGTGATATTGACTTACCTCTCAATAGCGCTGACGACGAATCCGTCGATGCTCTTGACGCTAAGGATCCAATTCAGCACAAACGGCCGGTAATCGAAGCCTCTAGACATTTATCAGTTAAGGACAGTTACTATGTCATGAGATGAGTATGATAATTTCTATTTACACAAGCCTTTTAAGAGTCTGACGAGACAGTAAATAAATAAATGTGGACAACATCACATACATTGTTCTGATCCTAATTTGAATAAATATTTAAAGCACTCTTATTTTGGAAATCAGAAACAACGAAGGTACCACAAACACCCAGTACTGAGGTAGAAAAACACTTTTTCTACATTGAACCGTCCGGGAATCGAACCCGGGACCAAGGAGCAGGCGACACCTTGAAAACCGGTGTGTACGCCACTCCGCCACATAGGTCGTCAGTACAGTACAATTCCTTGGTAAATATTTTGGTTTGGGTCGTAAACCCGTTCTGCCTGTTATAAGTCTCAAGATGGATATCGTGTAAAGTCCCGTGAGAGGCCTGTAATAGGCAACTTTGAACACCAGATTTTCCTAATCAAAATACATAGGTGACTAAACTCAAGTAGTTTTGTTGCCTCTGTATTTTGGTTGCCAAAATCAGTAAAATCAGTTTCTGCAAATAGGCCCCTGGAGGCGCTTTTACACGTCCCAACAATTAAACCTACCACAGCTTCAGGACAAATGTGGGCTAGTCGGGCAGACGTCTAGTAGGACGTCTTTTCTCTACGATTAGCCAAACCGCGATCGCTTACTCGCTTTCCAAGCGTTGCAATTATGGCAGAAGCCTAGTTTTTCTCTTTATGACCGTTACTCCTTTGGAGGAATAGAAGAATAGAATAGAAAGAGAAGCCTGTACCTATCTAGCTGTCCGTCTATCTAGCTTCTTGTGTCCACACCACACGACTGACCATTTACAGACATACAATTCAAATCAACTAATGGTAAAAGGTATTTTGGAGGGTTTTGGTCGTACTTCTTCACTGTGACCGGCCGGGTTGGAGAAGGATTTGTAGTTTTATTGATAATAGCTGCAGTATCTGGCATGTTTAGGTTTCGGTTCCGGTTTAGGAATGCTAGTTTTGTTTAAATAGATGGACATAACGCACTACAACATGGAGAGGACCAGATGGCAAAATAATGGTTGGCAGACCATACAACCCATGGATAGATGATATTAGAGGTTTGCACCGGAGCAGTGAGTACCGGAGAATCTCCGGTGATGAACCGGTAAAGTAATCGATTAAAATCACCGGAGGTTAATCAATTAATCTCCGGTGAAATAATAAACGTATTGTGTATGATTATTCTTTATTTTTATTATTCGGTGTCATTATTCGATACTCTTAACTATATTATTGAAAAAATATTTTTATTACACAATTCTATTCATTATTTTTTAAAGCCTTTATAATTTTTTGCATAATGTTATAACGTTTATTGCCAGTATATTGTTCAAGTTCATGCGAAATAAACTTACAAAACATTAAATTTGATATTTTAATGTTGTTATTAATATCTTCTACACTCCTAATTCCTAATTCCTGTATGTCTGTCATCACTGCTACATCCACAAACCGTTTTTGCGGGATCGATTTGTTACACTCGTAATCGGTATAACCAGGACTCGACCAACGTTGTGCGTAATCTTCTGGTTTGTTATGCTTTCTACATGGAAACCATAATAGAATTGTAAAATATATATAATTAATACGGAACATTTTAAGCTATTTCATAGCTTCTATCGCGGGCCTTGAGCGTGGAGACCGAATCCAGAAATTCCGCAATAACCTAACACCCCCCACTCCGACCGGCACAGCGGTGATACTTTTTAGTTTTATAATTGCATAAGTTGATAAAAAATGCTATGCAATAGCTTTACCGCGGCAGTCTCCGAGTGCCACACGTCTTTTTTTATTTAAATGTCATCACCTCCGCCTCGCACTTAGCCAGGTTTTTTTTATCTTCGTAAATATTTTTATAGGTTGATTAAACGTGTAATGAATAAAAAGTGTGTGTTATTGTTTTAAACTCCAAATAAAGCCTGACCAAGAAATAAAAACACTTGATTAGCCTTATTTGAGATATAATTGAAACATGCTTTATTCTCCGGTGAACCACCGGAGAATAACCGGAGATCGCTCAATCACCGGTGAATTCAATCGGTTCTCAAAATCTCGCTCCGGTGCAAACCACAAGATGATATTATACAAACTGCAGGTTTACAATGGAAAGACAGAGAGGAATGGAATAATCTGTAAACACAACTAACATTTTCAAAAAGTGAATTAATAAAGTAACAATACTAACTACATTTGAAATGTAAATTTTAAATTTTTTCATGGAATAAACACTTATTATTATTATTAATGGTAAAAGGATACAGTTTATCCTTCCCCGCCATAGCAACGCAAGGGTTCCCCTGCATAGTGAAGCTGTCCAGTTTGGTGAGGTGCACCAGGTGGCTGACCTCGTTCAGGTCCGGGATGCTGTTGTGGGCCAGCGCGAGATGTTCCAGCTGTGGCGGTAGGTAGCGCTCGCACTGCCGCAGGTCTACGATCCTGTTGCGTTCCAGGCTCAGGTGCTGTACGAGTTTGTGCATTATTTTTTGGACCAAATTTGATTACGATATAAAAGGTTATAGTGAGTCAATCTTAAAAGATAGACATATAACTGTCGCGGACATTTTTTTTAAATCATTCAAAGAGGAATAATTATTTCATACATAATTTTTTGGGTAACTAGAGCCATTTACGCAGCGCACGCAACGAAAGCCTTCAAATATGAATAATTTTCCCCGTTTTTGCAACATCTTTCACTGATGCTTCGCTCCTATTGGTTGCAGCATGATCAGCTTTACCTTTCTCGATAAATGGACTATCCAACACATAAATATTTTTTTCAATTCGAATTAGTATTTCCTGAGATTAGCGCATTCAAACAAACCAGCTTTATAATTTAAGTAAATTAAGTATACACCGTGCAATTTTAACCACCTGTTAAACGAAGCCCACGTTATGTAACCATTATGTATAACATCTTGGCAATGTCATTTAATTTTTTTTACAAAATTTTTTTTTTACTAACGTATTGAATATCAGTTCAGCTATTTATTTTGGAACACGCTATGACGCCCACAGATGGACTCGGTTACACAGCTCCAGTTCATTCAACCGAGACCACAGCGTGTTACAAAATTAAATATTAAAGTCTGAATCAAATATTAAAAATTTTCAAAAAATATTTTTAATACACTGATTATAGCAAGGCTTTTGATCTGGTAAACATAAACAAATTAACAGAGAAATTAACAAAATACGGAATAACGGACTACTTGTTGAAATGGTGTTACTCATACCTTTCGGACAGAAGTTCGAAAGTGGTAGTTAATGGGTATGAGTCTGAAGTGTATATGACGTCATCAGGGGTACCACAGGGCTCGCATCTGGGACCACTATTTTTCATTTTGTTCATTAACGATGTAGTATCATGTTTTCATCATTCGCAATGTTACTTATACGCAGATGATTTAAAAATTGTAAAACATATTTCTGACGATACTGATGTAAAACTGTTACAGGAAGACTTAGACCGGTTCACCGCATGGTGCGATGATAATCTTTTAAAATTGAACTATAATAAATGCTTTTTCATACATTTCTCTAAAAAAAATCTGCGCATTTTTCATCATATAAGCTGGGTAATCATATTTTAGGGGAGGTGGATACAATCCGTGATCTAGGCGTTACCATTGATGATAGGTTAACATTTAATGTACACATTGATAACATTGTAAATAGAAGCTTTAAGTTGCTAGGATTTGTTCTTCGCAATTGTAAAGAATTTAAATCGGCCCACAGTAAAATTCTCGTGTTCAACTGTCTTGTCAGAACGGTACTTGAGTATTGCAGCTCAGCTTGGACACCTAAATATGAAGTACATAAAAAAAGAATTGAATCAGTTAATAAAAGATTCCTTTGGCATCTGGCCTACCAACATTTTAAGGCTAAGCAACTTCCATCGTACAAACAACGTTTAACATATTTCAGACTTCAGAGTCTAGAGAAGCGAAGAGAGATTGCTGATGTGAAATTTTTATACAAGCTGGTCAATGGCCAGTTGGACTGTCCGCAATTACTAGCCAAAGTAAATTTCAGTATTCCCCGTAAACTGCCTCGTTTTTCAAGATACACATTATTTGCCACGAAACCGTTTAAGAGTAATTTGGGTCACTTTTCCTCAATAAACCGCATGCAAGGTGCATATAATAAGGCCTTCAAGGGTACCAACACTGATATATTTGGTAAGCTTGGAACTTTTACTGAATCTATAGCTTCTGTTCAGTAATTGAAACTATTATGTTTGTGTGTAACGGGCCGCTGTTGCATGTTGCGTGTGTGTTTGTGTATGTGCATATATGTATCCATGTGTATTTATGTATGCGCGGGCACGATAGCGCATGTAGCATGCAGCGGTAGCTTTGATAGTATTATGTTTACATCTTTAACTTCATTTTTTTTTTATTCTGTCTTGTGGAACAACATCAGTGAATTTAATTTGATCCCAAGATAACTTGTAGTAATCGCAGGGCTGGTGTTGTTACACGAAACAATGAAATGCAATTAGTTAGTAAATAATTATTACTCGTCTCTATTACTTGCCGTGGCAGCCTATAATTAAGGCTTCACTTAATAATGTATCTCTATACCTATATGTATAAACCATGTTATAAGTGAATGTTTTGTTGGTTGTCCTAAATAAATAAAATAAAAAATAAAAAAAATAAATAAATAAATAAATAAATTAATAACACTGCAATGATGTTATACATAATGGTCCAATAACGTGAACTTCGTTTTACAGGTGGTTAAAATTGCACGGTGTAGACTAGCGGGCCCGACATACGTTGTCCTAGATGTCTTAACTATGAATATAATTGATTTCAAATTGGTATTATTAATTTTTTAAAAATCTTTTATTTTTGAAGGATATAATTATTAGGATAATTTTAAGAAGCTCTACTCTTATGAAACCAACTTGAATGGGTCATGAAAAAATAATTAAGTCATACATTCAGTTCATACTCACTTTTAGGTTCTTCAGATAAGAAATGTCAGCAATGAAGGAGATTTGATTATTTGACAGGTCCAGGTGCTCTAAATGCATGTTGTTATTCAGGTGTTCTATTGATTTTATATTGTTACCTAAAAAAAAAAAATTGTTGAAATATTATTATACTGAATTCCGGTAGCAGTCAAATGCAAGAAACTGGAGGAGGCTTTCACCATCTGAGGGGGCCATAACATAAAATTACAGAGAAATTAGCAATCGTAATAGGAATAAAAGGCTTTTTTATTATTTGCTTGCAGCAGTGTTGGATTTCTGTTGCTGTTAATATAAACATGTCTGACAAATTGACAATATCAGGATGTATTGATAAATTTGAAGGCAAAAAAAAATGTCAACAACATCACACATACATAATATTGTTCTGATTCCAAAGTAAGTAGTTAATAAAGTACTTGTTTTGTGAAAATGAAAAATAACAAAGATCTTAAAAAATCCCGTCCTGAGAAAATATGAAAAAAAATGGATTTTTTACATTGACCCATCTGAGGATCGAACCCGGGACCATGGTACTAGCGACTCAGCTTTCATCTACTACTGGGAATCAAATCAATTTATTGAGTCCTAGTTAGAACTAAACAAATAAATTCTTACATAATATGCAATGCTATTGACAATACTACTTCCTTTTTTCTATTAAGGAAAGAACAATTTAAAAACACAGGATATCAACATAATATGAATCTTTTTGTCTAACTAACATGATTCTCAAACAATACCTACATTGTTAAGTTGATCTCATTCATAATAGAGAACTGTGTCATAATTTTATGCAACGCTGACTAACTATATCAATACGAATTCATTCGTACTGTACAGCCTATTATTAAGAGTATTTGCTGACCTCTATATGCCAGTCTTGGTATGAATATCATTAATCTAGATGTAGCACTGTCATATTTATTAAACAGTACCTATACATTCCTAATACAGACTGTCTTAGACTGAAAGTTTATTTGAAAAATTACTTTATTTTATTTTATCATTTAGCAAGGAATTTTTACACATTATTATGTCACCTTGGTTAATTACTTGTTAAAAACCGTTTTTTAAAACGAAATTGTAATTAAAAAATTCAAAAAGGAGCTACCCTATGTTTTTAATTGAAAAAACCTAGTCAATTGTTTTTTTAATGAATATGCTAATTTGGGACACAACCAAATACAATTTTATTTCATTAAAATTATAAAGATTTTACATTCACCATTGGGATTGGTTAGAGAATAAGTCAAGCTTATATACTCAATTTAATTTAATATACAATCAACATATAAAATAACATTAAGACCTTGAACCCGCATATTAAAACAGTGATTTAGGACAAAAAAGAAAAGTATATATTTATGGACTTCCATAACCATGATTGTCAGTAGACCATCAAATTTCTTAACAATTTCACTTACCAGCTAATTTTAATACTTTCAAGTATATCAGATCTTTTAGTCCCTCGATTTGTAGAATTCCATTATTGTTTAAGGCGAGTATGCGAATGTTTGTCATCCGAGAAACCCCATGCATGCGGAGCAGGAAGTTGTTGCATATTGAGAGCTACAAATCATGAACCTATTTAATAATCTCTACATGAAACTACGAAGCATTATATTAAATTTAATCCTTTGAATTGAAAGAAACTCAATATTCAACACACATAGCCCGTATTAGCTTAGCGCCTGATATAAAAACAAGGTAATGAAAGCACTGTATGTATTTAATGGGTTTAAAAGGACACTTATTTAGACCATTAAAATTTTATTGAAAGATAAAAACAACTATCAGATAGCTTCAACAATGATTTAAATAAATTAACTATTTTTTGGTTCCTCTCTGGTCTAGAACCCTAAAATGATTTTGTACTGGCTAAATTAAACTAAATTGGATTTAAACTTAGGATTAAAAGTAGTAAGTACTAAACTATTAAACTCTGTAAACAACGGCAATTATGCTGAAAGCTTACGTTTTCCACACGGCTGTATGTGTCGATATTGTCAAGTCGCTGCAGCTCATTCTGATCGAGGATTAAATTAATAACCGTCTTAGATTCTTCTGTAGGCGCTTTCTCTATTTTCTTCAACCCACGCCTCGATAGATCCAAAGTTTCATTCTTAGGTTCATCTGTAGATAAAGTAACTTTGTGGTTCACTGCTGTAACTGATAACTCAATGGCTGATAAACAATCCTTACCCATGTTTGTTTTATTATAGCATCTTTTATTTATTTTTCGGAGATACGATGCAGTTTTTCAGAAATTCAACATTTGTGTTTGAAGTTTAATTGGTACGTTCAGAAATTTTGTGAATTACAACTTTACAACGTATCTTAGTAGTCTGTGTTTTTTAGTATTTATCCGAAAGCAACTTCAATCAAAACACTATTATCTTACAAAAATAAAATAGACTTTACACTTATGTATGTCTTGAACTATGGTCCCCTTCGGCTTCGTCCCCTTAGATAGTCCTATGGTCCTACTACGCCCACGAAAGTCACAAGTCTTACGTTACGACGGACCATGGACGTATGTATTCCTCCGAATAGTGTCTTTCTTGCTTAGAGTCGTATTTGTAATAATTTGTGTTTAGTAGCACGTTCTTGGAACTGTACATAAAGTTTCAGAACGCATCATGACGACATCAATGTCAGCCTAGGGACGTAATACTTTAAATACCGGTTTTTTACTTAAGTGTACAGAGTCAGTATTTTGACTTGAATATTATGTCTATCAGGCGGGACTCGAACCCGCATCTCCATGCATACCGGGTTTAGCTCTGCCAATTTAGCCACCGAGACACTACGTCTAGCGCCAATTTTTCAGGCATATTCCAATTGTTGTAAGCCACAGCGCAGTGTAGTAGTACAGAGTCAGTTTAAAGAGACATTTTATTTTTCTTCCCCAAGTTCCTTGAAAGATGATTATGCCAATAAAATATTGGACGAAACAATAGTATTGATATATGAACTTTCTAATTTCCTTAATAATCAAGTCAATTCTTAAGTTAGGTATTTAATATTATCATGGGAGTTCTGCTGCTGGACCTTAGTTAGTTTTCTGCATTATAAAATATTAAGGCTGCAACTGTGTGTTTATAGGTAGCTGGGAAGCATAGCCACCGAATAGGAACATTCGGAGAGAGATATAAAGAAAACCAGCATCACCACATTCCTCTGTCAACACATTAAAGCACCAAGTTTTGGAGTTTTATTAAATAGATGTATGGACAAGTAATTGTTAGTGCGTATTTCGACTTCAGAATTCAAATTGCAAAATGAAATTGTAAAATGTTTTGATTTCTTGTATGTTATGCTATGCTTGTATTTTACATAATGTCACAGATTAATACCTGAGGGCCCTCACCCACGGCGACTTTTTGTAGCGATTCTGTCGCGCGTTCACATCGATACAGTCGCAATGCGGTCGCTAGCTATGTGCCCTCGCCTGTGCCTTCTATCGCGATGCAAACGCAATTCAGTTCCTCGCCCCGTTCTTTCCCCGATGTCGTCCGACACGGTCGCGCGTCCACATCGATACAGTCGTGATGCTGTAGCGCGTTGGCATCACTTCTGTAGTGCGTTGCAGATGCGACTAGCGTGCGCCGCGCGTTAGTAACGATGCTGTCGCTCGTTTACAAAACGCGCGACAGAATCGCAACAAAATGTCGCCGTGGGCGAGGGCCCTAAACAACGTGGTTGATAAAGGGCTTCTTTCTTGTCCGTATCTGGTCTGTTTGGCTATAGGGAGGGGGTGGTAATGTGTAGAAAAAATACGATACTTTTATGACATGATAATGTGAGAAAGTTACTCCGTTGGTTTATTTGTTTGAGGTTTTAAATGCAAATGTGCCTGTTTAAATTGATTGAAAACCGGCTTTGTTCGGTTTGTGGGAAATTCATCGGTTCGATTATTCGGTAACACTACTTCGCGGTGGCGGCGGGTTTTGTTGTTGAGGTTAGTGAATTTATTTACAAATTTGTTGTTTTTCTGGTCGATTATCAACTTATAAATTCGTGTAATTTTGGCCTTAACAATTAAGAAATTCTGATAATTCATTTCTTGCTCAACAAACCTCATGGTTCATTCATTATAACGCTTTATGAAAAGGACGCGTTAGTTGACACTTTTTTGGGTAAAGTTTGCTTCGCTTCATAAACTCGTCAACTTTGAACTTTCCAGTTAGAATGCAAATTTGTTACTTTCAATTATAGTTAAGAGTGTTGTCCTAGAAAGTTCTTGTTGGAATGCTAGTAAAAACGAGCACATTACATGTTTCTATTTATAGCCAATTCACATGTAACCTCTTTCGTTTAGGCGGGAGAATGGCATTGGCAAAGGGCCTGAGACCTGTACAGGTGTTTGCTGTGATTCTTTTCGTGAGAATCGCGTCGGTGTTTGTGGTACAGACGTGGTATGTACCAGATGAGTACTGGCAGACACTGGAGGTGGCCCATAAACAAGTGTTTGGGTATGGAGCCCTGACGTGGGAGTGGACGAAAGGCATCAGAAGCTACTTATATCCCAGTGTAGTGGCGGGACTGTATACTATACTGAAATTCACTGGACTGGATCACCCTCTTGCCTTGGTATGTATCTTATCATATCTTTATCATGATAGCCGAGCCTGTATTATATTTAGGTTAAAGTTGTTTATATTGGTTTCGAATTTATCATGCATCAAGTTTTATTTCAAATACCATAAATTTTTCTTTCTTAGTCATTTAATTGTAACAAATAATATTTAAAAAAATACAACATGTATGTTTGTATTTTATAATTACAATGAATACTTATTTATCTTAACCAAAAAATTTAAGGAAATAAAATCAAAATAAATACTATCTTTTCATAACATTCCAGATCCTCCTGCCTCGCATCCTACAAGCATGTATAAGTGCATTTGCTGACTACAGTTTCTACCAGTGGGCGGGAGGTCGCAAGTGGGCCCTCTTCTTGGCCCTCACCTCCTGGTTTTGGTTTTACACGAGCAGCAGAACCCTTCTGCAGACTGTTGAGACAGCTCTTGTTGCCGTCGCTCTGTCAAAGTACCCATTCAGAGATGGCAAAACTGGTTATTTTGAAAAAGGTGGGACATATTAGTAAAGAAGAATTATATAATGTTCAACAGCTGTAATATGGTTTTATTACAGATTAGGTTAAGTTCTAAGTCTCTAGTTAAGTACACTGAATATGATGAAGAGTGACAGCAACTATGACTTTGAATTCAGTAATCTCTAGTAAAATTAATACATTTTCAAAATTATCTCTGTTCTAATATGGGCTATATTTATTTGAACTGTTAAACTGAAACTGTAAAAATATTATTCTCAGTAGCGTAACAATAACAATGCAAAATTGTTTTTATTTCTAGTTTTTCTATTATCCACTTGTTGGTAATTTCTCTACAGAAAGTATACCAAATATGGTTTAATTTCAGAGAGCAACCTGTGGATCTGGTTGGCGGTGGTGAGCGTGTTCGTGCGGCCGACGTCCGCGCCGCTGTGGGTCGTGCTGGGGCTGTACAACCTGGCCACGGCCAAGGAGCCCCGTCTGAGGCTGGTGGTGCGCACATATGTGCCGATCGGGTATGTACTATCGCCTTCTACGTCGCCTGACCACCTTTATGACCAATATCGCTTGCAGCTTGCGTCGTCTCTTGTGTAGTACTGCACGCTATTTTCGTTTGAAAGTGGTTAGGCGTCGGATTTGGGATATTGTCACTACTACCATGTTGTGTGGATGATCATCACATTATCCACAATTTGATTTGGATCATGGGTCATAATTTGGATTATGATTTGGATTTCGGACATGAAACCCTAAAAATTTATAAACTAATCAAATATGAATTACATTCTGGTTATTTTGTGTAAAGTAGTTTAAAAACATATTTCCTTGTGTATGAATATACTTTCATTCAGTTGAATAAGTTATTCACAATGTGCTTCCAAATAAGTTAATTCAATTCAATGCAATCATATAATGCAATGTTGCACATCCTATATTGGATTCTGGAACTGAAATAATGATTATAAAAAGAAATGCTTTAGACTAAAATCTAGTTCCTTGTTGTAGCCTGCTTGCTGGAGGATCTCTGGTGGCTTTGGACTCATACTTCCATGGGAGTCTGATTGTCACACCTTGGGAATTCTTCCGTTTCAATGTTCTTCACGACATCGCCTCTTTTTACGGCCAGCATCCATGGTAAGAATTTTAATAATACGAGTAGCATAGGGAAAAATCTTTCCCTATGATAATAGTTATCAAATATGCATATTCTTTGTCTAAACACTTAGGTATCTTATGCAATAGGTAATAATGCAACAAAAATAAATTAATCTATTGAAGAATCTACTGTAATTGTAAAATCGTGACCTGACTAACTCAAAACAACCTGAATTTGAAACCTACAAGTGGGTGTTACAAAAGCCTAGGTATAACTAAGCTTGCTTATTGTGTTGTTTGTACCGCGTTTTTCATGCGCCAAACAGTCTGCCAACTGAAAGTGGTGGCAGAGGATTTAGGTGACAAGCTTTCTTAGCTTTGATGTAGGAGCCTCGTCCATCACGAACTGCTCTGCCTAGCTAGAGTATAACGAAAGAGAAGGTCTTTATATGAAAGAACCTGGTTCTTTAAAGTTGGAACATGTAAATTAAATTGACTGGTTATTAATATTTATTATTCATGTTATGAGTGCCAGCTCTTAATAGAATTGCATTACCCCTTCTCATTGTCATATAAGGCGACTAGAGGAGTACTGACAGAAGAAGGTAGTAATCAAAGGCTGCTCACCACCTTTGGCCAAACTGCGACCTTCAATCCGTCTGCCAAGCGTGGTCATTGTAGGGAGACCCAAAAAGGCACCTGCCCATCTCTTGACAACTCCTTTACTTTACCTTTACTCTACCTTTTTTTTTAGCTTGTGGCTTCTATTACTCTTACGATGTCAACTGTGTATGCATTACTTCTCTTTAAAAATGACGTAATACTTAAAGATGATATTGACAGGTACTGGTACCTTCTGCAAGGCATCCCGGCCGTGCTGGGCATCAACCTTCTGCCAGTAGCGGTGGCGGCCGCGACCATCCTCCGCCGGCCCAGGGAGAACCGGACCGGGGTTCTGTTGTTGGTCGCTGTGGCTGTGCACGTGGTGATCTATAGGTGAGTGGAGTCCTGCTGATGAGTCCAAGGGACCATCCTTCTTCGGCCTGGCCAGATATCGATTTGTATTATTTCTTGTAGACGAAATAGTATTAATTTGATTGCATAACTGTAATAAATGTAATTGTGTTCCAGCTTTGTATCCCACAAGGAGTTCAGATTCGTACTGCCCCTGCTGCCCATATTCCTGTACCTAGCTCAAGAGTTTATCGTGCCATGGAGCAGGAAAGCAAAGAAGTAAGCATCTTGTACCTTTTTACAACTACAACAACAACAAAAACACTCATAGTAAAATCATAATTATGATTAGTTTTGAGACTGGTTTTTAAGCAAATAAATTGATTGTGTAACTTTAAAATAAAATTACTTGAATAAAAACTTTTCGAATGACTAAGGTGGGACTTGAACCCATACCGGGATACCCTTACCATACTCTCTTACCGGGCGTTGTGTCGACTAATTTTTGTTTTTTTGCAAGCAATAATACTGCCTGCGTCAAATCCACTTTCTTATGTATAGGTAATGTTATGTATTAGTTCTTTCAACTGAGTTTTAGACACGAGAAAATGAGTTACAAAAGCAATTGACCCAATGATGTTAGGACGTTTAATGAAGCCTCGATGGGCATAGGAACTATGCCCATCGGTGCCTTGTGGTAAAAGCCAAGTGTGCCGGGTCAATAGTGGAACGTTCAAGAATTAAAAAATATATATATCTTTTCCTTTCTTATTATTTTTCTCTGAAGAGGGACTGGTTTTAGTTTTCCAGTACGCCTACTACAGGCCTTTGACGGCATTGCGATATAAAACCAACAGGAGTTTGGAAAACTTGTAGTACAATCTATTAGAAGAAAGTCCTACAAAAGGAAAAACGAGAAAGAAAAAGCAACCAATATCTTTTGTTCCGTATCCCTTACATTACATGGCGACCCTGCCAGGATACGGAATGAAAGATGTTTTGCGTTGAACATCACGATTATAATCTTAGATTGAAACTCACTCAATATATTCTAATAACTTGTATTCTAACTTATGTAACTTTACAGAAATAAGTCCTGTTTTTAAATTTAACAGTTATAACCCATCGAAAAACTCTCCCAATGTATTTTCCAATTTCTTGTCTCTAGATGGCAATTGTACGCAATGGCGGGAGCAATCTTAATCGGTAATGCGGTGCCGGCGCTATACTTCGGCGTCGTCCACCAGAGTGGAACTCTGAAGGTCATGCCGCTGTTGCGTGAGGCGATCCCGAACAACAAGAGTTCTATCGTGTTTCTTATGCCTTGCCACTCTACACCGCTGTACAGGTAAGTTCAGATAGTTTAACTAAATATTTTTATGTTTTGAATAAGTGATGTTTCTCTGAAGAATAGTTTCAAAATCTAAGAAAAACACATTTTATTGATAAATATTTTAATTATAAATATAGGTCTATGTATATGGCTTTTGGAGAAGTCTCACTTTAGAAGTAAGAACGAGTTTGAATGTATAACTCGGCGGATCCATTTCTAATCCGGACCACACGACACGTTTCGTAGCTGCATCAATTAAAATCATTAATTGTTCACAGCCATCTCCACGTGAACGTGACCACCCGGTACCTGAACTGCGACCCGCCGTTCAACAAGATAGGCGAGACGTACGAGGCGGAGTATTTCTTCAACAACCCTCTGCGCTGGTGGCGGAACGAGTATTCAGCGAAGGCCACGCCCTCCCTCGTCGTCTTGTTCGACGTACTGCGGGGCCGGCTGGAGGCCGCCCTGCAGGGGTACACGCTGCTGCACGAGATACCGCACACGCAGGTCGCTGGCTCACCTGTAGCTACTGTCCCTTGTCTATAGTCTAGCGAGTACTGGTGCCGACGTACTGCGGGCCGGCTGGAGGCCGCCCTGCAGGGGTACACGCTGCTGCACGAGATACCGCACACGCAGGTCGCTGGCTCACCTGTAGCTACTGTCCCTTGTCTATAGTCTAGCGAGTACTGGTGCCGACGTACTGCGGGCCGGCTGGAGGCCGCCCTGCAGGGGTACACGCTGCTGCACGAGATACCGCACACGCAGGTCGCTGGCTCACCTGTAGCTACTGTTCCTTGTCTATAGTCTGTAGCGAGTACTGATGCCGACGTACTGCGGGCCGGCTGGAGGCCGCTATACGCTCTATATCTTGTCCTAGCTCGCACTGGCATATATCTTATTTATTTTAAAGAAGGATGACGATTATAGTGACCGAGTTTCTTGCACTGCTTCTTTTCGGCACTAGGCACTAGGCATGTTTGTCCCGAAGCAGTGGTAGATTTAAATATTGGTACATGTAAAAGCGCCTCCAAGGGCTATTTGCAGAAATAAAACTGATATTACTAATAATCTGACCACAACCGCTTATAAAAAATAATTGGAAAATACGCATTCCGTTACAAAATTACTAAAGCTCAACTTTGGCGATATTTGCGTAACATCGTATGCTTTTTTTTACTAAAACATTTAGACACTTAAAAACGACAGCCTTTAATATCACGTGATAAAGCACGAGCCATCTTTAGATGCCCTACCTCTTGTGCGTATGAGACGTAGACAGTCCGTAACAGATAATTCTACCGGCCGCGACGGTAGAATTTCAAAACTAAAAAAAAAAGTTAAAACACAGCTTAGTTATATTCCCAGCTTGAAACAGCTACTGCATTAACATTAACGTGTTTGTTCTTGTTCGTTACAGTTCCCCGAAGGCGAGGTAGGCGAGAAAGTGCTAGTGTACAAGAAGATTGGGAGCCAACCCAAGCCGCCATCTGACAACGCCGTGTAACATTACCCCGATGCGACTGCTGAGGACTGTTAGTAAACTTTATTAGAACTTTTTACTATTTGTATGTTTCGTCACCCGTTGACCCGCTAAATTAAAACAGAATTGATTTTGTTTTTATTTGAATAGAAAAACTTTCATAAATATGGGTTATATGGGCAAGAGGTTAAGCCATACAGCCAAGGATATATAAAAAGTATTTCAATAAAAAAAAAATGCAAAAAAAGTTCCGACAATAAGCTGAAATTTAATCACCTTACTGCATAGACCGCTGACAGTTGGAAATATTACAAACCAAGCCTGCTCAATCTTTTTATCATCCGAAATAAACGATGTAGACATCTTTGACTTGCCATTGATGGTTCCTGAGCGCGTTTTTTTAGCGGGTGTTTCCGACTTGCTTGTATGCAAAGCATTTGAAAATCTACCGCAGCCGGCGGACATAGAGTTTGGCGCTCCAGTTTTATACAGTAACAGATAAACTAGAAAGGTTTAAGAAAGGAAGTCACAGTTAAGCGTGTGCGAAAGGATACTGTACAATATGCTACTGAAGACAGAACATTATTATGAATACAACACGATTATTTTATAAATTACAATGAAAAAATAAATTTGAATTTCTCATTAAAAAGTGTCAATCTCCAGTTACTGTAATGCATTTCACAATTATGATTTATGTTGGTAATAGGTAATAAGTAAATTATTATTAGGATCGACTTATGGGAATTTTGCCTCATACATTACATGTGTTCAACAAAAATAGCTTAATGTTATGCTTGACATAACATTGGAGAGAACTAGTTTGGCGCCTTTATATAAATATGTATTTATATTGTAAGTTAATACATACGTCTCGATTTTTTTCAAACAATTATCTGTCTAACCAATAAAATTATCTTTATCTTATACTTACACCTTTAGTTAAAAAAATGTGCATTAGCCAGAAAACAAATCTTCTACAATCCTATGTCTAGATATAAAAATCTTCTACAATCCTATGTCTAAATATAAAGCGCCAATACTCAAAGTTTTAGTTTTTTGTCATGTCACTGAGCAATGAATGTGAACAGAGAATTTTGTGACTGCTTCTATTTCACGATACTACAATTTAAAATAATAGCAACTTTACAGTCCGTACGCGTAATAAGCACCACCACACCATGTATCAGAGGCTCTACAACACATTTCGATGCCCGCAAATACATATATATCTGTCTCATTCACACACTCTAAAACGTTGGCATGAGTAAAAGAGATAGATAAAGTAAAGGTACGGATTGTGTTGCGGTTCAAGGCCTCAGTGGATAAGTTGACGTCACGACTGATGATAAAGATCGTAAACTTTGAGCACTGGTGTTTCAGGTAATCGTTAGAAAATATTTTTATTTGTAGTTAGTTAAGGTACAAATTGTCATAGTTGCAAAGGTTTATTGAATATATTTGTAATTTTATTTATTAGGTTATTAATTTTATTTATCATTGGCTACCATTTGGTACTTTAGGAGAAAATTAAATGCATTCTTATCGTGTCATTCTGTCGTTAACGTAAACTGTGTGTCCACAATATGTGAAAAAGATTTGCCATGTTTTTATTAGAAACTGTTTTCTGGCCCACTCTTTTCCCGAAGTCGCTACTTCGGCCTCCTGGGGCCTATTTGCAGAAATATGACAGACTGAATGTCTGATGGATTTTAAACTTACAATGTGTTGCAAAATCGCATCTATTTCAAAGATATAAGATGCCCCAGTGCTTAGCCTGAATGATGTGCTATCGTATGAGTATATTCATGAGTAATTAGTTTTAAGGATCTTTATTTCACTCAAGTGAACACACAGTTTAATTCCCATGTTTGTGCGTGTATTTGTCTTTTAATTAATATCGCTGTCCGCCCTTTTTACTCCGCCGTGAATCCATGACTGAGATTTTCACGCAAGTACAAATGATATATTTTCTACATAGTTTTTATACACTTGCCAAAGTTAGTTATTTCTTTTTAAATACTAACGTAACGTAATGTTTATGTATGTTATTATAAATACAGGCTAATTAAGGCTGAGAGTATGATATAACTAACTGCATTTCTGTATTTAAAGACACTACCACCGAATCTTATTTCAATAAAAATAAAATTATTATTTGAATTACGTTTATAGTAATAAATTGTTCTTAAAAATGGATTAATTGTATATAAAGATGCACTTACCACGGGCATATTCCCGACGCCAGTCTCCGTAGGTAGTTAAGCAATAAGTAGATTAATATTATGACGCTCTCAACAAAAGCAGATTAATTATGAAAAACGGGACCTATGTAAATTGTGAAAAATAAGCTAGCTTTTTTAAAATTAATGAATAGTTACAATATCTGAAGATTGCTCTAGGTAAGTATCAAATACATATTAATTGCTCTATAGATACTTACGCTTTCGTATTTGGAAATAACTACCCTGGATTAAGCAAGTTGCATTGCCCGAGTAAGCACACCTTTATACATTTGTACGTAATGTTTCATTGTTTCTAGTGCTTAAATGTGGTGTCCCTTTTTAATTATTTTAGATTGTTTTATGTACTTGTAATTTTATAAACTTCCAAGTGTCGCTATTGACAATTTCGGAAGGGGAATATAGTTTACATTATGGTGAAATATTTGACAGTTATTATTTTGTTATTGACAATAATTTATACCTTGTCGAATACTATTCAAGTAATTTAAATGATGCTATGATTTTTATAGATAATTAATTATTGTAATGTACATTTTCCTCATACATAATAATTGATAACTTAAAAATGGTTCATTTAACTATATTGCAATATAATGTGGATTTATAATTTTAACGTATTTCTTCGTAGGTTTAGTATAGTATAATATTTTAGCATAGATTCGACCATCGACTTGCTCAATGATAAAGACACAAGTATTTTAAGATCTCTTTAACTCGTGTTCTTTGATGTAATAACTTACTAAATTAATACAGTTTTAGGGTTGCTTCCTTACCGTTCTTGTAACACAATTAATAGTAAAATATATTAAACGTAACAGCTTAGTCTTATATAATACGTAACTTAGTACTTTGCAACAACAATACTTAAAAACGGGTAAAAAAATAGCGAAAATGTATTAATTCATTTATTAAAATTCAATATTTATGGGATAACCCTTAACATGTATTTCTATTTATCAAATCTTTTGAGCAATGATTAGATAAAATGTTGTTTTCTTGTGTAAGTAAAAATGTCTTCTATAGAGATGTCAAGTGTGAATTTTACTAATAAAGATTTTATTTTTAATAAGCTTTTTAAATGAGTTTACTTTTTGGGACATACCTTAGCAAGTATTTTATCTCTATTAAGTTCGTTAATCATTGAATTACGTTTTTATCAACAAATGCTTTATTAGCTACTTACTTTGTTTTGTCCATATGTTTTTTTCTTTTATTTTGGGAGAAAATTGAGGTCGAAAGGAGTAATACAAACTAAAACTATTATTTTATAATTTTGTTGGTTTCTGGCAGGAGGTTATTACAAAGCCGGGGCAGCCAGCCAATAGGGGCAGCGCAAGCAACACCTTGCGGCTCAGCTTTCTGCACAAAAGCGCCTTTTTTATTCTATATGCCTAAACAGGTATTTAAAAAAATCTTAACAAATATAAAAAATCTTATTTTTTTATAAACCCGCCTACCAGGCGGAAGTTTAAGGCCCACCTAAGGCAGTCGAATTTTTTATTCAAGGAATTGTTGTATGTTAGAAATAAAGACTTGACGGCGAGGCGGCGACCGTCGCGATTAATTGCGAACAGAGGGGTAACAAAATGTAACGGATATTTTTCCATAAATGTATGGGGCGGCAAATCTTGCAGACCCAATGCGCCGAATTTTAAAATACGTCCTTGCTTTCTGAGGCTTGCAACCCTAAAATGAGATTAATCGTTCAAGTACAACCCCGTTTCCTTAATATAACATTTTATTAGCCTATGCTTCTAACCCACATCGATAATAAGTTTATAGGTCACAGATAATTGCGCACGAGTTTGATTTGCTAGATCTTATGACAGTGTGTGCTAAAATGTGTCGCAGGATAGTGGATTTGGTTCTCACGTTGTTTACAGTATTTGTTTGTATTAATACAACATTGGCACAGCCTAAATACATTCCAGGAAGTGCTAAGGCGAATTTGAAGGTCCATCAAGATACCGATGATGGGAAAAGTAGTCTGGTGTTCGTTTTTGACACGACTGGGTCAATGTACAATGATTTGCGGCAGCTGAGAGAGGGCGCCGAGATGATCATGGATACAGCTTTGGAGGAGAGCAAGATTATAGCAGATTTTGTGTTTGTGCCCTTCCATGATCCTGGTAAGTGGTTAGATCGTATTGAAGGTCGAAAGTAGTATGGTATAACAAGCAAGTATGCACGATACATTAAAGTCCATAGCTACTAAGTATATCAGATTACGGTGCAGTCAATCTAAACATTATGTCAACCGCAAAAAAGGTTCTTTAGACGTGAATACTTTTTTAACTTAACTTCTTTTACTTTTTACAGGGTGGATAGATTTTGTTTTTTTTTTATAGTTCGCATAAAAGCGTGAAATAGTAAACCACCCATCTCCTTTCGATCTGTGCCGAATAAGAAATCTGTTCCACGCTTTAAGTAAAAACCAGTACTAAGGTTTTTTTTTTAATTTCTATTTCTATTTTCTATTTCAAAGGCAAATAAATGATTTGATTATATGTAAAAAACTTTTTTTATTGTGACAATCTATTGTGTTATTTTTTAGAAGCGTCCAGTATAGGAGCTTGTTTATGAAAATAACATTTGATATATTTTTGAGTCACGTACATACTTTTTGCTTTTATATAATTAGGTGTGCGATTTGTCTAGTGTCCCTAATACACACTGTTGCTTAGATTTTGTTAGTTTTACGACAGATAGAGTTGCGATGGAGACGCGGAAACTGCATAAATCAAATGTAATAAAATAATAACATTAGTTGGCTGTAGCGTGACCTTTCATATCTATTTCAATGTCTATGCGGATTCAATAGCGTAGGTCGTATTTCCTGACTTCCTTAGCTACATAAATCAAAACAAATCTTATCGCTTTTTTATTACCCAGGAGTACTTACTTAACTTTTATTTCATTACTAGCTGTTGCCCGCGACTTCGTATGCGTCAATTTCTGTTACTATGATAGCGATTATTTTTGCAACATTTTTTACTATTGGTTCGCTGCTATTGGTCGCACCGTGATGTTACGAGTATTTATCAAGCTTAGCCTTGGTCTCGGTAATGGTTTTTTTTCGCAAAAAATAATGCTCAATAAGCACACGAAATTCACTTTTTTCCATTTATTCCTCATATTACTGGGTAGTCTAAGTAGATAGCTGTCAGACACAAACTAACTGACGCAGCAAGTTCAAATTTTGGTAGGAGTCAACTGACAGATACCTGTTGCCAGGAGTAGTGTTGCTTTTTCGGTAAAGAGGTCAGAAATTCAAAAAGTCACGGACTTATTGACCCGCCCTCGTATATAGCCTAAAGCCTTCCTCAATAAATGGACTATCCAACACAAAAAGATTTTTTCAATTCGAACCAGTACATCCTGAGATTAGCGCGTTCAAACAAACAAACAAACAAACAAACAAACTCTTCAGCTTTATAATATTATAGTATAGATTAATTCAAGGTTATTTACTGATATAGCCATACATGTGAGCAGGTTCTTATGCACGAATACAACTTATCAAGTTTTGGATGACTAACAAAAAAAATACATGCTCCCTATTAAGAACGATTGTGTTTATACATGTGTAGTACCTAAACTATACACAAGCTTAAGGACAAACCAGCAATCTTGGCTTGTACCACAAACCTGGATGTTTGTGGTTCAAGCCAAGATTGCTGGTTTGTCAAATATAGAAAAGTTGTTATCCGCATTCCCGTTCGGCAGTCGAAACCGAACCTTAGAACCGGCTACCCCTTCAAAGCTCTTCTAAGCTCAACCAAGCCAATAAGTAAACCATGGAGGTCGGCGATCTTAAAATGTTTCATAAACTCGTGTAAACTGCGAAAAAAAAAACTATTACATTCCCGCACCCACCCAAAGCTCTAGTGGTTTAAGTACCGGAACATGCTCTCGAGCTCCTGGGTTCGATCCCCGGATCGAATTCGAATTTTCGAACATTGCTCGGGTGTTTGATCACCAACTCGCATTTGGCAAGCGTGGTGATTATGCCAGTACCCATCATTGCAGTGGTAACTTGAATTCAATGATGGTGGCCTTTTCCCTGCAGTTAGGCTGTTACTTTACTACTACCCACCCAAAGCCCCGGTGCTCTAGTGATTTAAGTACCGGAACAAGCTCTCGGGGTCCTGGGTTCGATCCCCGGGTCGGGCAACAAGAGTTTCGAATTTTCGAACATTGCTCGGGTTTCTTACCACCAACCCGCATATGGCAAGCGTGGTGATTATATCTGCACCCATCATTGCTATGGTAACTTAATGATGGAGGCCTTTGCACTGCAGTGGCATGATACTTTTTGTTACCCATCCAACAGGTATCGGCCCAGCAACGGTGACCCGTCGCAAAGTGGTGTTCAAAGCAGCTCTGAACATCGTCAGGGTATATGGAGGCGGTGACTGCCCGGAGAAGTCGTTGGGCGGTATTCAACTGGCTTTAAACGTCAGTAGACCAAGGTCTTTCGTGTACGTGTTTACTGACGCTACAGCATCTGACCATAGGCTGGTGGGGAAGGTTCTGGATATGGTGCAACGGAAGCAGAGTCAGGTCAGTCAGTTTATGTATAGCAAGCTAGGTGTAAAGTGGACATGGTAGGTTAGGTAGGGCATTCACCGAGATATCTTTCAGCAATAGTTTAGTATGTAGATTTGTTCTAAAGAATTTTTGAATAAAGATATTATGCGGACGTCATTACATGCATTGTACTGACCCTAAAGTCAAGAATGAAACCTTTGGAATAGACTTTGTTGGCTTTTGTTTTCGCAATAGAGCCTTTCGAGTCTACATAGCAATAACCACCAAAAAAAGTATTGAGCACGAAACGGTGTTAGTTAGGTCATGTGACTGCTACCTAATCGCTAGTGAATTTGTCACTAGAGGCGCTAGTGTCGCGTGAGGTCCAATATCATTCACTTTTCACTGGTTTTAGCGGAATTTGTTGCATAAATTATAATTTCTTAAATTTACCTGCCGGAAAGTGATCTCCTTCGTAAATTATCGCAAATATGGATTATTTGGCGGTTAATGTGAACGCTTTAAAAGTGGAATTAAGAAAAAGCGCAAAAATAGGCGGCCTCAAGAGCAACTATTTCAAAAGTTAGTTTGTTGATATCAAGATAGTTATTTATAAACAATATAACCTTAATTAGATTCAAGATATAACACTTTGTTTCGGCGCCAATCGCCTTTGACTGCCATACCTCCGGACCTCAGTCTACAGTGGCGCCAACTGGTGAGCAAAGATACGGTAGTCCCTATTGGCTAAGTATAACAGAGAAGAGGTTTTGTAGAGTGCGAGGTGGTGTTAAGTCGATTTTTTATAATATGATATTGCATGCAAAATTACTAGGATTGTTGAAAGCCCGGTGTGCAAAATATCGAATCGTTGCGGAAAAAATATCGTGTAGCCACCACATCCTGAAACAGGCCTGGTTGGTCTAGTGGGGTGTTGGTCCGCCTACTAGGCAAGTTATTCCGGGCTTGTTTCCCGGTCTGATCAATGTAGGAAACGATATTATCTAAATTAGCTTTGATCGTAGTAAGGAAGATGGTGTCATAAAAATTAGTCATGTTTGATGAACCCTATAATAGAATAAGCGGCTTGGAAAACAATGATACCAAATTATCTTTAAAATATAATTATACGAAAAATAAGAAAAAAGATAAAGTGATCTTCTTGAAAGACCTAGTTTATATTGCAGGAAGTTGTTGCACAGTCGGATAAGTCCAAAGGGTTAAATAAAATACTGAGTACTTATAAATTGATTATGATTAGTTTCCAGTTTATGGGATGGTGTTTTGACTTAGACACGTCTTTACAGGTAGTTTTCGTGCTAACAGGGCATTGCAACGACCTTCAGAAGCCGTCGTATCTTGTGTACCAGCAGATCGCCGCTGCCAGTTCCGGCCAGGTGTTCAATCTCAACAAAACTAGCGTTCACAAGGTAAGAAAAGATAAGTAGTAGATGGTAATAGCCTATAATCATCCCACTGAGTCAAGGCCTCCATCATTGAATTCAAGTTACCATAGCAATGATGCGTTATCATATACACAAAGTATCTGACTAAAACAGTACTAATTTTTGTCCTTTCTATTGGTTATTCCTGACATACTACAAAAACTGCTATCCGAGCATTGCATATTTTGAATCCGAGCTAGAGAGTAGAGCGATTGGTATTCCCCCTTGTGTAAACTAAACTAAAGTTTTTGTGACAAACAAAATTATTTTTGACGACCTAACGGTCTGGAAAAGCAGTTTTAGAATCAGGCCAAGATCTCAGGGTTTGGCAAAAAGCTACGAATTTTCGAACTTTGCTCGCGTTTTTGATCACCAGCCCGCATTTGGCAAGCTTGGTGAATATGCCTGTACCCTTCATTGCTGTGTAACTTGGATGTGATGTTGGCCTTTACCCTGCTGTAGGATGATTATAGGCCGTTACTTTATTCTTAACACAAACCGATAAATACGATCTGCGATTAAATGGTGCGATAATACATATAAAATATTTCGGTACCTGCATAATTTTACTTAACATAAATTTTCCAGGTTCTTGACTTCGTTCGAAGCTCTATAAGAGGTAGAAACGTGAACCTCGGCTCTTCTGTCAATCCGGCAGGGTATAATCACACACAAGAGGTAAGAATGACAGCGGTGCATGTAATGCTCAGGGAATATATATTTAACCAATTTACACAGAAACAACAGACAAAACAATGTCAAACATAACATAATAATACACTATAACTCCAAAAACTGTAATTTCGATTCTACTTATGTACGCGCACAAACTTACAGCACTGAAACAAGACAAAGACTCGTATAGACACAGCTTGCACGGGATTGGTTGCTTCAAGGTCACGTCGCCGTGTGATTGGCGTTCCTTGATGTTCCTATCTTACTCCCCGCCCACCAAGGATTCAATTTCGTGGAACTGTTCTACAGGTCTATTTATAATAACTAGAGTATCGCGTGGTACCGGGATTTTTTATGATAGCACGAGTCCCAGGAGGCGGCTAAAGAGTACTGCCAGAAGAAGACGGGTAGCTGAACTCTACCGATTCTTCGTTCTCTACAAAAACAAGCTAATCGGCCAAACTGCGATCGCCAACCCTCCTTCCAAGTGTGCCAATAATGGCAAGATCCTCCTTTCGCGAGACCTGTGTTGTTCCCAGCTGTGAACCGATGTTGGCTGGCGTTAAGTTTACCAACTAGTATAGAACCTTCTTGAACTGTAAAATAACATTATATTCCATTTTAGATACCAGTGGACAATACTTTAGCCGAGGTAACAGTCTCGGTATCTGGTGCAAAGCCAAGTATCAAAGTCGTTGATCCTAAAGGGGAGGAACTCACTGGTCCTCCGAAGCTTATTACAACTTTGGACCTTTCCGAAATCATGGTGAGTGTTATTATTTATTGAGAAGCTTGACTAAAAAAATTGAGGGTATGAATACTATGTGTGAATCACTCCTTGATTCCGTATTACACTAGTGTATTAGAAGCCTCATAAAACTACAACTTTTACGACTCACTTCTCTCTGAAACATCTCTGAACAAAAGTTACAAAATCTATCTATAATAATTATACCGATTAATAAAGCTGAACTTTGTTTAAAATTAATAGACTCAGGCGTTACTTTGCGGAAATCCATAACTAATTATGGATTTAGAAAATTATTTTGCTAATGATTTCCGCTTGTTAATATACCGGCCTAGATACCTTCACCACACTACCCGCACTAACACTGATTGAGCAAGCACTATTTCATGCAGGAGAACCGCCCGCCCTCCCTCAAAAATGCATGCAGTACAGTTAATGCAATTATTAGTACCCAACACCAATATAATAAAAACCTCGACGCCGTCGGACGACGTCGTCGGAGCGCAGCGAAGGCGACAACATCTCCTGAGGATGCCACGTGAAGTGGCGAAACGCGTCGAGGTTTTTATTATATTGGTGTTGGGTACTAATAATTGCATTAACTGTACTGCATGCATTTTTGAGGGAGGGCGGGCGGTTCTCCTGCATGAAATAGTGCTTGCTCAATCAGTGTTAGTGCGGGTAGTGTGGTGAAGGTATCTAGGCCGGTATATTAACAAGCGGAAATCATTAGCAAAATAATTTTCTAAATCCATAATGAACTTTGTTTGTTTGTTTGGTTAAAAGCGCTAATCTCTGGAACTACTGGTTTGAATTGATCGTATTCGCTCTACTATTAACCAAACCGTGATCGCCATTTGCCAACCTCCCTTATTTCTCTAATCAAAGAATATAATGCTTATACTAGGTAGTAAAAGTGATGCAGCCAGAACCTGGTAACTGGTCGATAACAGTGGGCAGTGAGGAGGAGTACTCCGTGAAGGTGGTGGGGATGTCAAACTTGACGTTCAACCACGGGTTCTCTGTGTCGCCGCCGCGGGGCATGCAGGAGACCAGCTACCGACCTCTGAAGAGTAAGTAAGAATGAACTTCTAAGGTCGTGTTCTAGGTGAACTTCAACTATTAACCACAGAAGCCTCCTGTGGTTGGGACTTAAAACCAATCAACTATAAACGCCCCGTCTGTCTAGTGGCTTAATAACCGGGCCAAGATGTCAGGGTTGGACAACAAGAGCTTCGAATCGTCGAACACTGCCCGGCTTTGTGATCGTGACAGGGTGACAATGTCTCACTTCTTGTGTAAGGACAAGTGACATACATTGTATAAATATTGTTGTAGAGAGTTCAATTTTAAGTACGTTTGAATTTAGTTCGTTCAATCATAGTGGACGGTCACCGTAGGGTTGGCATATTCTGGGTTAACAAGAGTCACAAAAACTGTTTTGTAAACGTTTTAAAGTTTGTGCCAATGAAAATTGAAAATATGACTTCATGGGATGGAATTTATACTACTGGCATGGATTTATAGATTTTAAGCGGGTGCCGAAAACAAACATAATATTCATCATGCCTATATTACCTTCCTTTTTGGATTTTTTTTTCGTAAATTGTGTTAAATCTAATATTACTAATTTCAGGCACATACAACTATTTGATGATCTCGCTCACCCAGCCTGATGCGCCTGCTACGATAAAATATGCTGAAATACAAGACCTCTCTGGGAAGATGTTGTTTGAAGTAGCTTTGAAGCAGGTCGAAAACGGGACTAAAACCTATTTGGCGGAACCGTTTATACCGCCTGATGACTTCTTTTATATAGCGGTAGGTAACGAGTTTTTTTTTTGTCCTTTTGAACCCTGGTACAGTTTAATATTGTCTGTTACGTTCTGTTACTTATAGCATTTAAACTTGGAAGGGATTATCTTATTATCTCTTTTAAGCCTGGTTCATTTTACGAATTGCTTCAAAGCCTAGGGTCTTATTCAGCTATTTCGCTCAGGATTCTAAATTTTGAATCTCTCGCTGCGATAAAATTTTAGAATCCTTCGCTTTGCACTTTTGTATAAGAAATAACAATTATTTATCCTACAGATAAATGGTCACGATGGCAACAATCAAGAGCTAAGAAGAATAGGCGCCACTGCTGTTCAAGCAAAGATACCAGGTGAATAGCATTTATTTTCTTATTGATTACTAACTTAATAAATAATTCCGTAGTTTTTATTATGTATACTGATATATTGTATTTTTTCCAGACATTCCATACCTAACAGCACCACGTAAGGTAAACTGTTTCATATTTTATTTTTAATACAAAATATTGTAGACAACATCACATGTACACTCGACAGCACATCAAGTTAAACAGTTGAACTGCGATAACAGCTTTTATTGCGTAGGGAATAAAGGCGGTCTTAAGGTCAACATGTATAGTCTGATGTGCCGCCGTGTGTACTAATTCCAAAGTAAGTAACAATAAAAGCACTTGTATTGCGGAAATCATAAACAGCGTGTAAGCCACTCGACCACGGATGTCGTCCAAAATCGAAATCGTTTTCATTATAGTTGCAATGCTATTTAACCTAAAGTACAGAATACGCCCCGTTGGTCTAGTGGTTTAAATACCGGACCAAGATCTCGGGGTCCCGGGTTCGTTCCCCGGGTCGGGCAGCAAAAAGTTTCGAATTTTCGAACATTGCTCGGGTTTGTGATCACCAACCAGCATTTGGCAAGCGTGGTGATTATGTCAGTACCCATCATTGCTGTGGTAACTTGAATACAATGATGGAGGTCTTTTCCCTGCAGTGGGGTAGTTATAGACTGTTAATTATAGAATAGCACGCACGATAGCAAAATTTTAAACCGAAAGGGAGATTTGTTGGTATGTTTTTCTCTATCTACTTTTGTGAATTGTCCATACATTTACAGGTAGAAGCCCGGTACCACGAGCGAGTGGTGCTCACTTGTGGCGTGGAGAGCCTGGTGCCGGTCGCGGCGCGGTGGGCGCGCGGCTCGGGCAGGATACAGCCTCAAATATCGAGTTTGTAAGTATTTACTTAATATAGTATTTTTGAATGTATGTACTAGAATAAACAAGATAACGTTACCTAATGGTATGATATTTTTTGGTTCTTTTTCAATACAAGAAATCTATGAAACAATTTTTTGTGATTGTTCGTTTTTGTGATTGTGTGATTTAGTGAGAAACCGAGTAGGTACCTACAGATTTTCTTCATCGTTTTGAATAATTATGCACGATGCGCATACGATATTACCCGCTGCGCGCTTATTCGGCGGATCGTGCCGCATTTGGTGTGGATGGCTAGACCCTCATTGCAAACAAATACCAATTGAACCAAGTTTCTCGGTACCTACAATTGTCACAAATCTACCGAATTAAACATGTAGAAAAAATTTGCTAGTAGTAACTAAGTCTTAGTTTAATTGCGATTGTATGATTAGATACATCAGCTTCAATAAAAAAGCTATTTTTTTGCTGTGTCCTTAGGCAAACAACGTCAATAGATTACGTAATCGAAGACATGTCTCCGGACCACGCGGGCTCGTACCGCTGCGTGGCGACCAACGCGGCCGGCCAGAGTGTTGCCAACACGGAAATAGAATTAATAGGTATGTTGCCACCATAATAAATAAAGGTTCATGTTGGTGTATGTAGTGTATTTAGGTTGGTAAAAATGCCGTTTACATTAAAATAAACTCATGTTGAATGATTTAATGCACTACAACTAATATGCATTTTTTTAATTTATGAAAGTTTATATCGTTTATTTGGTTAGAAACTTAGCCTAGGGCTTTCCTGTAGCGCAAAACACATCAGTTATTATCAAAAATATACTTAGGTATAAAACAAGTTTCCAGATAGTTTTATTTTATACGAATTTATCCAAGAACACCCAAAGAGTATTTTCTAAATACCGTTAATCTAACCGAGATTATTTTCATTCAATAAGAAGGACCGTACCACTACGATAGTACATACTACATCGGGCTTCCGATTTCGTGTTTAAACTTTATGTATCTATAGCATAAAGTTGTTTTTTCTCTACAGTGGATCCGCCACAAATGAGCGTGACACCCGGTGACACAGCATTGCAGTATGGTGAAGAACTGGTCATATCCTGCGAAGTGCTCAGCGAGGCACAGCTGACGAAGATGCAAATGATCTTCAAGGGTATAGACACCGTCGGTAAGATGATATAATTATGTTTGTTTTTAGATTAGTATTTATTCGCTATGAAATCGTCTTATAGTTATATCATTTGTTGATTGTTCTCTTGTTTACAATGTAGTAATTATCGAACAACCATTCTAAAGGCAAGTAAGTGCCAAACAATGAATACTTGAAATACTTCTACTTGGTTCGACTTATGCTCATAAAAAAAAACAATTACAACAAAACATGTCTTTTATCGGTATGGAAATGCTCTTACAGCTATATCATAAACTAGCTGTTGCCTGCGACTTCGTCCGCGTCAATTTCTGTTATCTGATTCAATTCCACTAACGAATATATACCAACAACAGTCAGACTCTCTTGTAGACAAAGCTTGCACGGGATTGGTTGCTTCAAGTTCACGTCACTCCGTACATTTCGAGCCTCCACAGTTCCTATTTTTAGCCCCGCCCACCTCGAGTTCTATTGCGTGGTTGCGTTTTATTGACTTAAGATGGATACATAAATAGATAGTAGGGTTGTACCGACTAATCGCCGACTAGTCGGCTGAAACGGCCGACTAGTCGGCCTGTTTTTTTCTCGTATTAATACGTGGGTAACACTGAAAATGTTTACATCTGGCCAGTTGGAAACATTGCTAATGAAAACTTTTTTGAATTTCAATTTTAGAACTCTTTGGTAACCTAACTAATCAAATCTATAACTCTTGTTACACGTGAAAATGAACCTAACGCGAGAAAATTTTCGGTGATTTATTAATGATTTATTATTATACGAGTAACTTTCGTTGTGGACTTACTCAACAACAAAGCTATGATAGGCTGCGATTAGCATTTCTTAATAAAGCCCCATCTCATGCCACTATTTACAATTGGTTTAACGAGTTTAAGCGTGGACGTAGCATTCTCAATGATGATCCGCGTGAGGGACGTCCTTTAACCACATGAGTAAATATTCATGTGCTTTAACAGCGACTACTGAAGATAACATCAGTGCTGTGCGAAGCATGATAGAGGAAGATAAGAGACTGACCTATCAGCAGATATGGGCAAGCCTAGGCATTGGTATGATTCAAGTTCAAAAAATATTACACCAACATTTAGGCATCAGGAAGCTTTGTACCCATACTTTAACCGACGACCAGAAACACCTTCGCATGGACTGGTGTCGCCAAATGTTAGATAAGTTCAACGGCGCTGACTCAAATGCTGTATTTGACATCGTCACAGGTAATGAAAGCTGGATATATTGCTACGAACCCGAAACCAAAAGACAATCAGCTCAGTGGGTGTTTCCTTTCGAGGATCGGCCAACTAAGGTAAAGAAAGGAAGAAGTCAAGGAAAAAAGATGATTGCCTCATTCTTTGGTCGAAAAGGTCATTTCGCGACAGTTGTGCTAGAAGATGGAAGGACAGTTACTGCAGACTGGTATGTCAATCGCTGTTTGCCTGTTGTCTTGGAAAAAATTCGACAGCAGCGACCTCGAAGCAGGATTCCCTTCACCACGACAATAATGCTTAAGCGCACTCCGCAAAACGGACTGTTGAATATGGACCTGGCGCCCTGCGACTTTAATTTATTCCCAAGAACTAAAGATAAAATTCGAGGTGTTCGCTTTACGAGCCCTGAAGATGCGGTGAGAGCCTACAAAAATGCCATAGAAGGGACCCCTAAGGAAGAATGGCCCACTGCTTTTCTCAGTGGTTCCATCGAATGCATCTACTTCGAAAAACAATAAAAGTATGGGCAACTTTCTACATTCAGCTGTTTTTCATTTTCTAAACATTTTCAGTGTTACCTAGGTATACCTAAAAATTGATGAAATTGAAATCTTAATTATTAGAAATACGAAATTTATTTTACAATGCACTTTCAGTGCAATTTAGAACATGTTAGGAAATTAGGAACCATTTGTTCGATACATTAACTAATTGTAACAAGTAACAAAAAAAAAAAGCAACTTACAAAATTGGCTATAATTAAGCTTACAACTTACATATTGGAATACTACTCCTTGACCTAATAATAATGAATTAGAACTTAGTACCAAATATTAAAATTTATAAAAATTTATTTAATGTGACAATAGAAAGTAAAAATAAATAAAAATTCTACTACACTACAAACGCAGAATTAAGATGACAATCAGATAAAAGTAGGCACTTATCATAAAAAATAGCAATACAGTGTGATTAGAGCATGTTACTCTAATTATTATAACCTAAAGCAATAATTGGCTTGGCCGACTAGTCGGCCGACTAGTCGGCCATTTCGTAGCCGTCTAGTCGGCTAGTCGGCTAGTCGGCCAAAGTGATAGTCGGCCCATCTCTAATAGATAGACATACAGATATACAAGACATTTTGGACTAAACAGGCCAAATATTACAAACCAGGAAAAATTTACAATTAGGCGGTCTCATCGCTAAAAGCTAAAAGAGAAGGCTTAATTGTGCATCTTTATATTTCTTATTCGTTTATCTTATTTTTGTGTAACCAGTGAGAATAGCACACTTTACTATCTTCAGTAAAGTGTTAAGTGAGGTATTTAAAAGTTTTACTTTGTGTTCACAGCGTATAAGCGACTACATCTATATATCATTTTATTTATTGAGTTAATAGATTATGAATATAAACAATGAAATATGCTTAACATTTCAGTAAAAGATATCTACGTGCAACCAAACGTATTTGGTTTTTATTCCTATAACAAAACTATAGCGCATGTTGATGAAAGCCACAATGGGATATACACCTGCGTCGCTGCTAATAGTGGTAAGACATTTAAATATGTAAATACGTGAAACAAAAAACTTTGTTACCCTTATTATGAATATTACGCGGACGGATTGTACAATTTCGAACAGTCCACGTTTTAGTTACTTTGTCGTACCTACTCAGCTTCGTTTACTCGGAGACATAAAGGTAATTGATGTAATTATGGTTTTTCTACGCTTTTTCATGTAATTAAAATAAATACGATGTATACGGGTAAAGGTTTAAACCTATGGTAGGAGGGATATTTTATATTTTTGTGACGACTCATATTTTGTGTAACGTTTTTTTTTTTCTGCAGCTCACTGTTCTGGGCTGATAGTAAGCTTAGAAAAACTACAAATTGGCTAAGATAGTTTCTTATTCTATTTAAGATTGTATCTAACTTGTTTTTATATTAATTTTAAGTTATATTAGGACGACCATTTGGATCAGCGGTAGTTAACGCTGCTTCTGAGCCATGGGTCGCGGGTTCGATCCCCGCACAGTACAAATATTTGTGTGCATGAACATGTCTGTTTGTACTGGTCTGGGTGTTTTCTATGTATTATAAGTATGTATTTACAACAAAAAAAAAAAAAGTATATAAGTAAGTTTATCGGTTGTCTAGTACCCCATACGACAGGGTACTTAATAGTAGCTTAATTTGGGACTAGATGGCTCTGTGTGGCCCAGTGAGGCATGTCTTAAATATTATTTTATTATATTATTATTGTTTCTTATTCGAAAATATATACAATCATCTGTCTAAGTTGGGTCCAACTGCTGGCAGTCTAATTTATTATACAAGGAATTGTAATTTAATTAACAACTAATTGTAATTTAAATTAAATGATGCAATTATATTTTTGAAAATTGTTTCTGATTCGTTCTCTCATTGGTCTCAGGTGGCCAAACTAAGACAACAATGAACATAACAGTGCTATCCCAGCCGATTGTCCAAATCCTCGGTCCGCACAGTATAAAAAAACTAATCCATTCCGACCTCCAGCTAAGTTGCCATGTTGAGAATGCAGAGAGAATGCAGTGGGTGGCTCCAAATAATACTGCAGTTGTGGAAAATGCTGTGAATGGACGATACGACGGAATGTTTGAGGTGAAAAATGTTACTGGAGGGTCGTGGACGTGTGTGGGTATTAGGGGATCTTATAGAGGTGAGTGCTATCCGACTCGAAGGACCAAAAACGAGCTTCACTTTATATTACACTAGCGCACCCGGCAGACGTTGTTAACTATGAATATAGATTACGAAATGGTTTAATAAAAAAAAATGCTACCAATTGTTTATCATTATTATGCTTTATGATATACAATTTTTTTTTTCTGGCGGCTATATAAATAGTTTTGTTGATATTCCGACACGGTAACAGGCGACATTACTGGCCATGTGCAAAATTCAGTTTTTTTTTTTACCTCCTATTTGAAGATATTTGCAGCACGCATTTTGTAAATGATATGTCAAACGCCATATTAAAAAAGTTTAAATTGTCAAAGGCGATAAGGTAACTTGAGAAATAATTTAGTATGGTTTTCTTAAAAAAGAATTAACGAAATCAGTCCAGCCGTTTACGCGTGATGTCGTGACCAAGGGAAATAGGGATTCATTTATGTTGATTGTAGTGTTATTGTTATAAAATGCTTACATATTACTCTGAGAGAAAGTAAACATCTGGTATTGATACCTTTTTGAACTCATTTATGTTTGAAAAGTTAAAACACTGTACAGTTTTTGGTTTAAAATAATCCATCTGAACACAAATATTTTATGTTTTTTAGTCTCTTTCTGTCATACATAAGATTGCATAAATTGAAACAAACCTGAATTATGGACCGTTCTAAAATTGTTTTTTCTTAAAAATATAGAATCAATACTTGAAACTTTAAAATTTATTATTTAAATGCAATGATGGGTTGGATTCAATGATGGAATCCTTTAGCCTTGCAGTTGGATGATTACACGCTGATTCTTTGGTTCTTTATCTACAAAAGGAGTATCCCAGCTGAGTGATAAAATATTGTTGAGGAAAAAAATCTTTGCTTTTTTTTCAGTTACGGATGCTATAGATGTAGACATACTAATAAAGCCATCAGCAGTTATTGAGGGTAGTAAGAACATAACGATTATGAGCGGAACGGTACACGAGATCACATGTCTCGTCACCGCCAAGCCAATGCCCAGAATCATTTGGCACAGAGAAACTGAAAGCTTTCTCAATCACACTGTAAGTATTGGAAACTTGGAATTTTAGACCAACACTGGTTGATGTGGTAGTACGATAGTCGGCCTACTACGCACGGATCTTGTTCGATTACCCATGTCAAATTAAGAAATGATATTCTTCTAAATGGACGGAGGATCTCTTGGGTAGGTGGGATATAAATAAATAAAATAAATAAATGTGGACAACATCACATACATTGTTCTGATCCTAGTTTGAATAACTATTTAAAGCATTCGTATTTTGGAAACCAGAAACATCGAAGGTACCACAAACACCCAGACCCGAGAAAATGTAGAAAAACACTTTTCTTTCTACATTGACCCGTCCGGGAATCGAACCCGGGACCTCGTAGCAGGCGACACCTTGCAAACCGGTGTGTACGCCACTCCGCCACGGAGGTCGTCAAAATATGCTTCGAAAGATGCGTTCATCAATAGGTCTTATTTTCTGGCCCAAAACGGAAGTAAAAAAAGTGACGACAGAAGCCCATGTAATAAGCGACTCGGAAGACTTACGAGAAGAAGTATAAATAACATTAAAACTACATATTTCAACATGATAAATTAATTCCCAGCCGAGTCAAGTACATGACTTTTTCGCCTTTAAAAAAATTCAATTGAATATTAAAACAAGATGCTACAAACAAATTTAACAAGTAGCGTGGGTCCTCAACTCTAACGTTGATCTCCTAAATGTCTGGTGAAGATTCTGGCGATAAAACTATATATATTTTCTAGATAACTGTTCTCCAAAATAACGTTTATAAAAGCATCTTGAAGTTGAACAGCTCTGAAGATTCAATAGAAGCGACATACTTCTGCATCGGGGAGAACTCTGAAGGAATATCAGAAGACAGCGTTGTAGTTCACTTTAGGCGCATGATGTCTGTGGTTGAAGGATTTACTGGTGAGTGTTCATTTCTTTCTCCGGGACTCTGGGCAAGGGCATCTTTGGTTTTATAACCATTGATGACGGCTAACAGATCCCTCTGCGGTGGTAGGCTTCGTAAGAGGCTGCCTGGACGCTACCCCCCTCCTGCCGGAGTCCAGCGCCAAACAGTTTTTCTGTGTTCCGCTGGTGTGTGGGAGAACCAGTACCTCTGGGTAAGCTGGTTCCATCTTAGGCTTCTTCTTAACCGTAGAGTTAAGTATGTAGTCAAGAGCAAGCCCATTAACTATAAAAAAGGTATCGTAAGAGGTGACATATGGAGTAACAGAAGGTTTCACCAATCCAGCACAGGCCACTCTACATCAAGCGTTAGATTCAATCCTCTTTTCCTGTCTAGCAATAGACAGATGTTGTCTATTCATGATGACGATAACTGTTGCAAAAAAGCTACTTTAGAAGTGCAGTAAAGTGTGCTATAATATTCTTTACCGTTCCCAGATAAATCGGTAGAATTATACTCGCAAGTAGACCTTCACTGCCAAATAGATTCACACCCCAAACCGCGTATGAACTGGTACCACAACGGGACGCAACTGATACCTAATAGCAACGTCCAAGTATCTGACGATGGAACTATCATGTACGTCTTGATGGTACATTTCGAGAATCTGGGTAAATATGTATGCGAAGCGGACAATGGATATGAAAAGTTGAATGTGAATGGGTCCTTAAGTGTTCGAGGATTGGGTAAGTGTTCGCATGAAGTTAAATGTAAAAGAAACTTGATCGTCTTAAGCTATGAATTATGATATTTTCCATTAAAAAAACATTTTCAACTGACTTTGGGTTCAACCTGACATCATTTACAATGAAATTTAACACATAATTACTATCTTAATATATTTGATCTAGAACCATTGGACATATACATAGAAAATAGGTGTTTGACGATCATAGTTATTATCTACTTTAGATGTGACGTCATAACTACGTATTTTTATTTAACAGATCATGAAAAGTATATTCGTTGATCGTTTAATGGTACTATATTGGTACTGCAACTATATTTACCCAAATTTTAAATAGTAAAGTACCTACCTTTTATCTTAATAGGTTCTTCTGTGTTTCAGAATCACCTCTGATTTCCAAAGATCCAGCAACAGTTATGGCTCGAGAAGAAGAGTCGATAAAACTAACATGTAGGTGAGCTTTTGTATACAGTAAAATGTTCTAGTATTAGAAATGATTCCTATATGTCATCGGTTATGATATAGTTTGACATAAAAGTTTATTCTTCCAGAATTCTTCAAGGCAAACCAGACCCTATTATTATTTGGAAATACAAGAGTAATTCGTCAGATGAGTTCATAGACCTCCCGTGGGCGGTGGAGCTGAGTGACGATAGTTCAAACCTGATGATCCTTAACGTGATGATTGACAATGATGGCACGTATCAGTGTGTAGCTGAGAATGTTGTAGACAGAGATTCGTACGAAGTGCAGGTGGTTGTTCAATGTAAGTGAAGTCAGCAATTCAAGTCAATTAAATTACGTAATCTATACTGGCATAGAGCATTTATAACATACCAAAATTGCTTCAAAAAGCATGTCAGTTCAAATGCTAATGTTCATATAAGAGATTACTTTTTGAGAAATATTATTTTGAACGCCTCGAGTTTGATCTAAAATTCATTCATCAAAAGGAATGAATTAAAAACCATAGACAGTTGTTGTTTTTTTTCAAGACTAATATGTCTATAATAAATCCCGAAGCAGTTGAGCATCTTTAGGGGCCTATTTGCAGAAATAAAACTGATTTTACTGATTTTAAATAAAGCTTGTCGAACGAGCGAATGAGTATCTGCGTGTATGAGTAAGTCTTACTAAATGTTTGAAGTAACAAAAAATGATTATACCAGCCGATTAATTTAATAATTTTGGACAAATTAGATAAAATTCAACATTGATGTAGATAGCTATTATAATAACAAAACTTTACCCAAACTATTACCACAGTCTATAAACCATACAGTCGTTCGACGCCTTTGATCTCATGGAAAATGCCGACAACGTCTAGACAGTATCGTGATGGCCAGGGTTGTCAAAAGTAAACAATATATATAAATATTTATTTATTGCAGGTATACACTCGTACTCGTAATGAACCTCAAAAGTGACACACGTAACAAATTATAAAAAATACGTCCGCCATCTAAGATTTTAAAAAGGATTTCATTTTGGTAATCGACACCCCAATGAATCTCAAAATTGACACCCATGTCAAATAATATAAAATTACGTCCGCCATCTTGAAATTAAAATAGGATGGCATTTTCGTAATCGGCACCCCAATGAACCTCAAAATTGACACCCATATCAAATAATAAAAAAAAAACGTCCGCCATCTTGGATTTTAAAAAGGATGACATATCCGAAGCACCCTACTGAACCTCAAAATTGACACACATATCAAATTAAAAAAAATTACGTCCGCTATCTTGAATTTAAAAAAGGATAGCATTTTTGTAATCAGCAGCCCAATTAACCTCGAAATTGACAACTATTTATCTTATTAAAAAATATATGTTCACCATCTCGAATCAATCGATATCAGCATTCCAATAAATTCCAACAAACAAATAAAAAATAATTTAAAACACAAACATTTGTTAGCCCTGAATGCTGTGTCCCGAACTGCTAACATCGTTTTGTTCGCAGTTCGGGCTCGGCCTTCCCGCGTCTCGCCCCTCACACCCCGCACAGTTGCCCTGTCTAGACGTCTTCGTCGAACGACTGTATGGTTCATAGACTGTGCTATTACTAAGGTTAAAATTAGCTAAACAAATACCATTAGATCACTCTTTCTGTACAGATTCCCCGAGACTCTTAGATACAGAAATGGATCAACAACCAGTGAATATAGAAGCAGGTGATAAAGTAACGTTCTCTTGTAAGGCCGTTGGGATTCCTCCGCCTATAGTGGTGTGGACCAAAGACAACAGACCGCTGGCCTATGCGAACAATGTGTGAGTACTAGTTAGTATGTAAAGGACGACTTAATTGTCGAAGACTTAAAGTTAAATTTCGGTTAAACAAATTTGTCGTTATTAAGTAAATTGACGTGTTGTTACAGTTGATGTACAGACATCGGCAGGTCAACCTACCCAAAAAGTTAAAGGTCATTGAATTGATTTTCAACTTTAAGTCCAAAAAGTAGAGATCAATATCAATTGAGAAAATTTGACGTTTTGTTGTAGGTTGACGTGCTGTTGTCTGTAAATGAAAGTGCCATTTTTTATAAAGGGCAAATATCTGTACAGTCTGCATGAAACATATGTATATGCACTGTGATTTTTAACCTTGAGCAACTTTATAACAGTTTGTGAAAAAATTATTTGATCCTGACTACAAAGTGTGGACTAAGATTTATGACTATAATAGTAGTAGACAATAATAGAGTACTATGATATTGATTAAATTCTGTCAAATTAACATAAGAGAAATGAATGTTAATCAATAAATTATGGTAACCTTTGTAGGTACTTGACAAACACGAATGATTTAGTGATTGAAAAGGCGAGTGAATTTGACACTGGAACGTACATCTGCAACGCTACCAGTGCTTTGGGATCTTCGCAGAAGAACTTCACTTTGTTTGTATATGGTAAGTAAAAATATTATTAAAAAATATTAAATTTTTAGATTACTTACATGTGTTGTCTATTAATAGAACACTTAAAATTCAAGAATGGCGGCTTATTTTTCTCCGTCGCGTATTGCAGAATATTAATTAAAGCATAGCAAAAAACATTTTAAGAAGACGTGAAGATTTTTTTGCTGAAATATTTTTTCGTACATACTTTATTTGATACTTTTAGCAATTAAATTGCAATTATAATATCAGTACATAAACTTGAAAAATTATTTCTCAGGCGGGACTCGAACCCGCATCTCCTCGCATGTCGGCCTTGGCGGGCGCTATACCATTAAACCACCGAGACACTGTGACTCAGTGCGAATTTTTCAAGCATATTCTTAACGCGGTTCGAGTCCCGCCTGAGACATAATTTTTCAAGTTTTATATACTGATAGTACTATTTTTTCGTACACCTTCTTTTTGTAATTAATTTCCTGTTAACGTTTAAATAGATTGACTTCTCCTATTGTCCGTCCGAGCTTATTAACGCCGTCATCGCAGCCCCCAGTAGACGTGGTAGAAGGTCAGCTGATTGAACTACCGTGCGGTAGTACCTTACTATTTTGCCCGACGTTTCAATCGGGTTACAACGATCGTATTAGGCTGACAGCCCGTAAGGTGACGTTTAATTTCCCGTTAACCTTTTAAATAGATTGCCTTTTGATTTCCCATAGTCCGTCCGAGCATATTACCACCGTCATTGCAGCCTCCAACAGACGTGATAGAAGGTCAGCTGGTCGAACTACCGTGTGGGGGTTCCGGCGTCCCGCGGCCGCGAGTGCAGTGGACCCGCGACGGGGCCAGCCTCGGCAGCGGGAAGTACATAGACCGGTTTGGTATCAGGTAATTTGTTTTTCATACCTCATCATCAGAGAGGTCATGCCGGCTCTCTCACCACGTCTGGGTCACAATTTAATCCTCTAAACAGGAAAGACCTTCGAAGAGTAGTGGGATCACTGACTGGACACCTCCCCCTAAATAAATGTCTCTTTACCATTAATGCCACAGACAGCCCCATATGCAGAGGCTGGTTAGAACAGGCAGAATCGGCTGCCCATGTGATTTTGAAATGCACAGGGGTAGCCACCCACCGGGTATCTATCCTCGGCACACCGAGTTTCCTTTCAGTAGCCTGCGAACGTCCTAAAAGACTTCTGTGCTTCTGGAAGGAGCTGGGATAGTTGGACTGACCACTGACTGACTGACTGACTACGCATAATGGGCCAAGTGGAGCCTAAATGCGGAAAAGGGAGCCCGTTAACAATACCAATACCAATACCTGATCAACAAATGAAAGAAAAGGGGTTCATACCGCATCATCACATTTAAGAGCTTTACTCTTGTCGGTGGAGTTATTTCCATTCTTCCAGCTTCTCCGCTATTATCGACTACGACTCGACATTAAACTTTTATTTATTTGTTGCATATAAGTTATTCTTGGTCTTCCTCGGTTCCGTCTCCTTTATATTTTACCCTCTATTATAGTTTTGATGATTGTCGTGTGATATGAAGAGAGCAAATGTAGCTCACCTAATCCCCTTAAGTAATTTTTACTGTTATTAAAAAAAACTTCTTGAAAACGACTAGCGCAATTTTTAAGACAACTTTTTTAAATACTTACTTTTACCCGACTGCTATAAAGCCAAAAAGAAGGGTTATGATTTTAGCAGTCTTTTTATGTTGTATTTGGAAGGTAGGTGGAATTAATGCAAGTATTCACTTAATGAATACTTTATTATATAACCTATATCAAAGACATAGTGTGACAAGTTTGTGTTTTTTGACACTAATAAATTTATTAACAATAGTTTTATTTTGACAGGCGGCTCTGTACACCTGCCTCATAAAATAAAAAAACAAATTGCTACTTTGTTAGCATATAATATTAATATTAACTGTCTTGCTGAAAATAGCAAAAGTATAATTTATGAACATGTTAGTACTTGTACTAATTTAAATATTGTGCCATTGACAACCTCTGAGGCTTTAAACTGAGAGGAAAGACAAAAGCTAGGCCTGATATGTATTTCAATATTGTTCATCAAAACATACAAGGCCTGGCCGGCAAAGAGTTAGGTTTAGGGTTATTTCTTCAAGATTATAACGTTCATGTGATATGCCTTACAGAATATTGGATTAAAAAACACCAACTAATGTTAAACATTGAAAATTATAAAGTCGCTAGTTCGCTCATAAGGGAGTCTGCACCAAGACTTCACTTATTCTTGTAAAAAATGAATTAAAATGTAAAGAACGCAAAGACGTTGTGTCGCTCTCGGTTGAACGAACTATTGAACTAGCGTGTGCTGAGCTGGAACAATATATCATAATTAGCGTGTATAGCCCCCCCAAAGCTAATTACCACGTTTTTTAATCTGTTATGGATGAGGCTCTGAAAAAGCTCTCAAAATCGAATAAGAAAGTAGTGGTATGTGGGGATTTCAACGTTAATATATTAGAAGAAACGCAGTTGTCCACCCGGTTTCTTAATCTCTTTAAGTCTTATAATCTAATTAATCTTTTTAATGAACCCACCAGGGTGACGCCCACGTCAGCTACTTGCTTAGATAATATTTTTTGTGATGGTAAAGTGTTGAAAAAAACGATTTTAAATTGTCTTATTTCGGACCACAGCGGACAAGAAGCATCGTTCGAGCACCATTATGTCTCTAACAAAGTAGATTCTGTGTATAGGCAATTCACTTTTAATAAAATAGAAAAGTTTAAGGAAAAAATTAAAGAGGGTGTGAATTTGCTAAAGCCTAATCATCAGAATGTTGATGAATTATATGAGAATCTTTTTGGTTTAGTTAAAAAGGAATTTGATAAACATTTTAAACAGAAAAAAGTAAAAATAAACAAACAGAAGTGTAAGTTTAATGAATGGGCTACACCTGGTATTTATAAAAGCAGAAAAACATTATATGATTTATATAGTTTAAAGGCAGATTCTCAAAACCCACATATTATAGAACATGTTAAAAAATATCAGAATATAAACTTGAAATTTTTTTTGTCTCAGGCGGGACTCGAACTTGCATCTCCTCGCATGCCGGGCGGGCGCCATACCATTAGGCCACCGAGACACTGCGACACGGCGCGAATTTTTCAAGCATATTCTTACGCTGTGAGCCAGCGTTGCTTTTTTCAAGTTTATATACTGATATTATAAGTGCAATTAAGTTGCTAAAATATCAAATAAAATGTAAAAAAATACTCTAAATTATTTAAATTAGTATGTGCCAAAGCGAAGTCAATATATCTTTATAATTTAATTTCGGCTTCCAAAAATAAGGCAAAAACCACTTGTAATATTATTAATAAAGAGACATGTAGAGTAAAACCAAATAATCCTACTTACTCTCTCAAGTTAGGGGATAAGCTAATAACCACCACCATTTTTTTTTCGAATATAGCTCCCTCTACTACTGAAGGGCTAGCTTCTTCTGCTGATCTAGCTGAATCCCTTCTCAAGTCTGTTGTCGAAGAGTGCAATTCTTCATTTAATTTTAGACATATAAACCCTGATATAATTACAAAAACTTTTAGAGAATTTAATATGAAAAAAAACAGAGGATCTTTGGGGAATTTCTGTCAATATTATCAATACAATCATAAGTTCATTAGCCCCTCAACTCGCTATCATTTTTTACAAATGTATTGATTATAGAGAGTTTCCAACTTTAATGAAGTTTAGCAAAATCATTCCTTTGTTTAAGTCTGGCGAAAAATGTGACCCCTCCAATTTTCGACCTATATCTATATTGCCAGAGCTAAGTAAAATTTTCGAGAAAATAATGTTTAATCAGCTTTTATCTCACTTTAGTGTAAATAAATTATTAAATAGCAACCAATATGGCTTCAGAAAAGGTAGAAATACTACCGATGCTGGAGTTGCTCTCCTACAACATGTGTTTAAGGCTTGGGAGAGTAAGCTAGATGCCTTAGGTGTATTTTGTGACCTTTCAAAGGCCTTCGATTGTACACAATCGAAGGCCTTGAAATATTACTTAAAAAACTTAAACATTATGGTGCATCGAATGATTCCTTGGATCTAATAAGTTCTTACCTTAAAGGCAGAATACAAAAGGTTTGCATAAATGGAGCTGAGTCTTCAGGGTCGGCCCTTGTTATGGGTGTCCCACAGGGATCAGTATTAGGACCCCTGCTATTTTTAGTTTATATAAATGACCTTCCCTGTTACTTACATAATCTTTGTGAGATGGTAAAAATTTATTTAAAAAGAGGCTGACAATAGTGACCGAGTTTCTTGCGCTGCTTCTTCTCGGCACTAGCCCAGACTTGTCCCGAAGCAGTGGTAGGTTTTAATATTGGGACGTGTAAAAGCGCCTCCTGGGGCCTATTTGCAGAAATAAAACAGATTTTAACTGATTTTAACTGACTGAATTAAGTTACCTTCCTAACTCATTGAAACGCGAGGGTGGTTCACACATTTCAATGCCAAAAATGTTTTGGTCGGGAATATCCGTCCCAAATATTCAAAGATCTTCATCTTTCATTCTGGTTGATAATAACAATACCATGAAATAAGTACCTACTCTTTTTCTTTTCTTGTCGGTATTTATTTACATACCAGATTTGTATTTTTTTAGATTCGTCGCAAACGTTACTGACTTTGGCATCTACACCTGTTTCGTAGAAAACGATTTTGGAAAAGCGTCAGTTTCATTCCCATTGTATGTTTGGGGTAAGAATGTTATAAGTAACTTGTATTATTAGAAAGATATTATGTCGAATGATTCTCCTACTTATGAACTTAACTAAACTTGTGAGATTGCTTAG
The DNA here is from genome assembly GCA_949315895.1 of Anania crocealis. Classification (NCBI taxonomy): domain Eukaryota; kingdom Metazoa; phylum Arthropoda; class Insecta; order Lepidoptera; family Crambidae; genus Anania; species Anania crocealis. The sequence goes on along the minus strand of OX438867.1, from coordinate 16,568,150 downwards.
ACCTCTTTATTCTGGCCTTGTCGCCTGTTAACCTTGAAAACATGGTTATCAAATAAATACATTGTAATTTCAGTACCCCCATCAGTTTATCCCTTGGAAACGTCAAAAGAGGTGCTTGTTGGCACTAACGCCACACTTCAGTGTGATGCCATGGGATTTCCCGTACCAAATATTTTATGGGAGTTCCGCGATCAAATTCTGACAGAAAATTCCACTGATATAAGGTAAATGTATACTCGACAGCACGTCAAGGTAAACAGTTGAACTGCGATAACAGCTTTTATTACGTAGGGCATAAAGGCGGTCTCAAGGTCAACATGTATAGTCTGATGTGCCGCCGTGTGTACGTAACTATTATTAGCAAAATAAATAAAATACTATTTAAAGTTTCTTTAGCACTGGCCAAAATGCGATTGCCAATACGCCTGCCAAGCGTCTACGATCAGATAGATGGACTTTTTCGGCAGTTGAATGTGATTTAAAAACTTACGTATGTACGACAACAGCACGTCAACCTACCACAAAACGTCAAATTTTCTCAACTGATATTGATCTCTAGTTGTTGGACTTGAAGTTGAAAATCAATTCAATGACCTTTAACTTTTTGGGTAGGTTGACCTGCCGTTGTACAATGTAATTCGCATACTTTGTAATGTAACTATTCTATGTCACGACTACCATAGAAAGGCAAAATAACGATTGTCTGTTAATTACCCGTTCAATATATAACATGGCTTTAGCTGTGACCATGGGCGTACCCAGGGGGGGCAGGGGAGGGCAGCTGCCCCTTCTTGGAAATCTCGCAGAACATGTATGAATTCGCCTATTAAAGTGTAAACGGGGCCTTATACTCTAACTTTTAAATAAACTGCGCAGTAGACACTGGCAAAATGCACGATGCAATTGTCGAAAATATGCAGAATGTTTTTATCCGAAAGTGAAAACAGCACTAGAAATTTTAATGGCAATGCCTTATTCCACGGCTAAAATTGAACGATCATTCAGTACACTCAGACGCGTGAAAACGTGTGTAACAATTAATAGATAAGTGTTCTGTTCTTTCAGTTTCAACGACATTGGTAATCTATTCTTAAATAAGGCAAGCATAAAACACGAAGGCACGTATGCATGCGTAGCGGAGAACATAGCTGGTATCGACAAGAAATTTATTCGTTTGAGTGTTAATGGTATCGTTTAAAATTTTCTACTATATTTTAAGCTGTTTAAAGCAAATAATGCAACCAACTAATTTTTTATTTTCAGAGCCTCCAAAAATCTTAGATCATCAATACACAGGGTCATACGTAGCAACAAACATGGATACTGAGTTAGTCATCTCATGTAAAGCTTCAGGCAAACCTAAACCTTATGTGTTGTGGAGAAAAGATTCATCATTCTTGAGTAATGGTAGGATATAATAAATAACGACCTTATCGGTTTAATTATCATTTCTTTATATCAATAGAGTATTTGTATTTTCTTCTGTTTATGTTTCCTCTATAACCTATAACGAAACCTGTAATAAATAATTTAAAGTATGACATTTTTGTACGAAGAATGTATTAGGCTTCTTTTTTTTATGATATGTAGCGTTATATGAGTTATTTATGTTACAAGTCTTTGTATAATGAACTATCATTTGCCTATCAATAATCAAAACTTCTTGAAAGCTGATTTTTGTTAACCATTTAAATTTTATACTGCCATTAGGCCCATTACCAATTTTAAACAATTATAAGATTACAACTAAAATATTTTCTTATTTTTCAGATGCTTCTTATATCATAGACTTTGATGGAACGTTAACGATAAAGTCGCCCACAGAAGAACTTAGCGGCTTGTATGTTTGCGTTGCAAAGAATTCTGTTGGAGAGGCGAACAAAACCGTATCTGTAGAGATTTACTGTAAGTTGTGTTCGTAAACTTTAGTAATACATTCTTCATGTAACCTTTAATCCCTCAACCCCCAGGAGGCACTCGGGTGCCACGATAACAATTGATTTCAATTGTGTCTGGAATAACTCACGATCGAGGGATTAAATGGTATAAACTTTATTTTATGCAAGCCAAGTGTTGCCTACTCTAGGGCATAAGGGTAGCTACACACTTAAGCGGGCCGGCATTAATCAGCACAGCCGGGCGGTAAAATCGAATATAATGTAAATGAATTTTCGAGATAAAAACCGCTCGGCTTTTACTAGGCAGGCAACAACAGCGGGCCGGCATTACTCAGCAAATCCGGACGGTAAAATCGAATATATGTAGAATATTCGGGAATCACAAACCGCTCGGCAAAAGTTCAGCTAAAAATGTGGCCGACTTTTTTCGATAAATACTGCTCGTGTGTGTACCTACCCTTAGATTCCCTTAAAGATCTCTCGCATGTCTCAATATATTGACCTACGTCCCGTGCCACCTGCATCTAGCGGCTTCCCGCGAACTTCACCATCTGGTGGGGACCAGATGTATTGACAACATGGTGAAGTACCCAGTCTCCCCAGACTACCCTACAGTTCGTCGTACGGTGCGCTGCTGCCATTCTAGAACGTTTCCGCCTTAATGGCGATCGGTTTTTCTTACTAAGTGTCCCGCCCACTGCTTAAACTTAAACTCCGCAATTCTTCGAGCAATGTTAGTTAACTTAATTCCCTATTTCCATTACGGCCTTCCTCATTTCCCAATACTATAGCTCTCTCCATTGGCTGCTGGAAAATTGTCAGTATCAGTGCCTCAAAATTATTTCAGTCTCTCAAGACAGACTTTTTTTACCATTTTATGTTGGCTAAGGTTTGATGACCTAAGGCACTGAAATCTAACTCGCTTGAGAAGGGTACAAATATTAAAACTAGATTAAGAATAAATCGTTTGATGAATGTTACTTTGAAAACCTTGTATTTGTGAAGTTTCGTAAAAATAAGCAATGCCTTGCGGAATGCAATATTTTCACTAAGGGAGACCTGAATCTTAGTAATTGATTTTAAACCTTGAAAATAATTACTCTTTTTAGGGTTCCGTAGCCGAATGGCAAAAAACGGAACCCTTATAGATTCGTCAAGTCTGTCTGTCTGTCTGTCTGTCTGTCCGTGCGTATGTCGCAGCCACTTCATTCTGAAAGTATTAGCATTACACAGTTGAAACTTGGTAGGTAGGTGTATCCTGTTGACCGCTTTACGATTCTTATACAAAAAATAAAAAATAATGATATTTAAGGGGGGCTTCCCATACATAGAACTAAAACAATAAAAATATTTTTTACTCTAACCTACGCGTATGGGGTATCTATGGATAGGTCTTTTAAAATGACATAGAGGCTTCTAAAACCATTTTTTCCAAAAGTCTAAGGTTTGGAAGATAGACGCTTCCAAAGTGGTAAAATGGGTGTCCCCCCCTCTAACTTTCAAACTAAGCAAATGAAAATATTGAAAAAAAAAAAACATAATGTAGATCTTAACAAAAACTTACAATAAAAATTGGTTTGAACGAGATCAAACCGGTAGTTTTTGAGAAATAGCACATTTTAACAACCGCAAATATAACTTTGTCCTTCATACAAAAACTATTATTTTTGCAGTCAATTAAGTATTGTGGTATTTTGGCTAAGTGGAAGTAAGTGGACCCCTTATTAAGTTTAAGTTGGCACGGAACCCTCAGTGCGCGAGTCCGACTCGCACTTGGCCGGTTTTTTTTTAATTATGTGAAGAAAGTTTTCCATATTGACTGAATAATGAATAAAGCCCCTAACTCCTGCCAAATAAAGTAGTGATAAATGCTCTAACCACTTTTACCTTTAAAATCAAGTTCTACTATGTAATATTACTTTTGTTTCTGGCCTACTTTTTCTTAAGCACGAATTCAATTATTTTAGCTTTACCATCGCAAATACAGTCAGAAGAGACTCACACAATAGTGAGTGTGTTGGAAGGGGCTAACGCAACTGTTGAGTGCCCTGTACCGTCATCACCCAAGGATCTAGTGAAATGGTATAAGGTTCGATTTTGTAGTTCAATTAAATTAGACAATAGAGAAAGTACAGGCAAGTGTATGCAATGAGGCAACGTTAAGATTGAATATCTTGAAGCACATTAGTTGTCAACATTTGCTTCATCATTATCATCATAATCGCCCCACTGAAAAATTTGGCCTCTCATTTTTCCATAATTTTTACGCTTCTTGACCTGTTTGGCAAACACAGTTTGGCCAATGTTGCAAAGAATATGTAGCGGCCTTTTATCGTCCGTAGGTAGAAGTAATAATTTATTATGGTACAGACAACGGCAAATCAACCTACCCAAAAAGTTAAAGTCATTAAATTGATTTTCAACTTTAAGAGGAAACACAAGGGCCGTTTTTCCGTACAAACGTAGTCACCTGTTTCCTCCCTGGATAAAGCCAGTAGAGCAATAATTTTTATTACAAAAATCTATGGCCACTATTAGCATGTTTCTATGTTTTCTGTTTTTTCATAAATTAATTAATAAAAAAATGAGCCTTCAAAAATCGAAAAAAATCGCAAGATTTTTCGCTGTGTTCAAACATACAGAAAACAAATTTGGCTAAATTTTAGAAAAAAAGAAAAACATACGAACACGGCTAAAGCCTTGTTTTGATTTTTAATGAAGAAGTATTTAAATCGGACTACGAAACGTTGATTTGGTGTGCTTTTAGTAGGTATTTTCGATCTAAGAAGCAGTTGTCTTTATCACACTCTGTGGTGAAGGCGTTTGGCACTGCGCGACAGCAATAGATTTTACAAATACCTATTTTTCAATTCTCTCGCCCGTAGTGTTTCCTCTCAAGTCCAACAAGTAGAGATCAATATTAATTGAGAAAATTTTCACCTTTTTTGGTAGGTTGACGTGCTGTTGTCTGTACTTTAATATACTTGTTTTTACAAGCTTACAGTCAATTTATTATTGCATTTAATAATATTTTTCTTACTTTCTTCCACGGCAACTGATTGTACAAACCCGACATTATATCACTAGATAGTCGCTACATACCTACTCAATTATTATGTAAAACTACCAGCAGCAAGCACCAGGATAAATATATGAAATAGGATTCAGTGTCAGCATTAAAAGCGTATAATATTCTTTCATTAGGGTCCTCTGATGTAAATAATTTCACATGAATCTCTTCGGTCTGCTATAGTAACCCCCGTATTTATAAAGAAGTAATTACTTATTGCTTAAGAAAGTCATAACTTAAAGTGTTCATACCTAGTGCTTAAGTGAAAGAAATTTATCACCATTAATAGTCATATTATTTGGCTGAAAATGCTAACTTTTGGTAGTTATAACTTCTAGTAATTTCTTGATTAAGGCATACAAATTGTCTCTCAAGTAATTACTTGTAGTCAAGTAATTACTTTTACTTGTTTATAAATACGGGGGTTAAACTTGTTACAGGCGGCAGTGTCCCCCCCCCCAAAAAATCGTTCAAATCTGTAACATAACAAATCTATGTAAAATACAATTAAAGATTTTGACAATCCTATTATCTGTGGTTTGTTTTTAATTAAATATCAACATTTCCAGGGTGCGAAACTAATATCAGAAGGCCACCTCCGAATATCAAACGTTTCTCGGCAAAACGCTTCAGACTACGCTTGCGTGGTTACGAACGTAGCTGGCTCTGCTTATGCCGGTGTGAGACTCGACGTGGAGTGGCCTCCGAGATTTGTAGCCGATGAAGCTACTAATGTGGAGGCCGTGAGAGGAAACGATAGGTACTTCGACTGCAGAGTAGATGCCAAGCCGTGGGCTAAGGTTTGTATGTTACAATAATTAAAAAGATAAAATAATAAAGTCCAGAATTTTTAAAAAGATTATAAAACCTGGCCATGTGAGAGTCGGACTCGCGTTCGAAAGGTTCAGTATCATTTATACCAAATAATATTATATGAATATTTCAAGCGTATACTCGTTGCTGTTATTAATATCGAGCATAAAACGTTTATTTTATGAGAGCACATTATATTCCTATCGAATCTCGTAACTGATTCCACAAAGAAGTTGCCTGATATCTCGTAACTGATTCCACAAAGAAGCTGCCTGATTTCTTCTCAACATTGACCTAACTCAAAATAAAAACTTAACTGAAAATAATCTTTACGCGTTGTGTTTAAAGTTAACAATCGATTGAGGCATCTCTAAAGAATGTTTTGATAAACTTTGTTTTAATTTTTACAGACGAAATGGCTATACAACTCAAAGCCGATGATATTCGAGGACAAAGATAGTCTGAAGCTATTAAATGTCCAACTTCGCAACACCGGCGTCTATAAATGCATCGTTAGCAACAACCGTGGAACTGTTAGCAGGCAGTTCACGCTTGACGTTTTAGGTACATTTACTATGACTATTCGAACTACCAAGTTTTTTAAACTACCCTACTATCAATATAGTTAATTGATTCCGGGTTTATACCATGTACCTTTTTGTTTATGTGTTTCCGATATTTTGGCACCATTGCAAACGTTCTTTCATGATCATGGCGCTTGCAACAAAGCTGAAATATCGAACCTTCATCAAAAATATAGGTATAAAATCAATTAACAGTGACCAAATGGTGGCATTGTTTTTACTACTGAATGTGTTGCACAATAACAAATTATTATTTTTCCAATTAGGATCTTGCCTTAGCAACCGATCGACCGGTAAATCGATGACTAACCGATTGAGGTTGATTACCGGTCGAGTCAGTTTAAGAAACGATATTTTTTTTACTTGGTCTGAAAGACCTGAGAAAATCAGACCATCAATCTGTTATATCATACATTTGTGTAACTTTGACATGAAAACCAAAACATCATTAAATTCACCAAAAGGGGAAGATTAATAAAATGTTACCAGTTGTAAAGCCACACTTCGTTTATTAATCTAATTATATATTTTTTACAGTTCCCCCTTTTATATCACAGTTTGATCTTCTGGACGTTCAGCTAAAAGAAGGATCAAATGCTACTCTGGAATGCAACGCCAAGGGTTCCCCTCACCCAGCCATCAAATGGTCTTATAAGTACGTATTGCTATGTTTCATACTAAAAAATTAACCGCCCATTAGTCATCTCACAGAAAGGCAAAGGCCTCCATCATTTTATTCAAGTTATCACAAAAATTATGGGTGCAGGCATAGCGACCACGCTTGCCAATACGGAAGCGAATACAGGATCCCGAGATCTTGACCCGGTACTTTAACCGCTAGACCAATGGGTCGTTACATGTTATGTTCTTTAATATTATACTATACTATATAATATTATACTAAACCATTATAACATATTAAAACATAGCAGTGTTCATCATCAGAATCTTAGCTAAACAAAACATTACACAAAACGAAAACTGCAACAAAATTAATTTATAGAAATTAGGAATATATTTTGCTAAACTACTAGCTGACTTGCTGGGTCTTTATCTTTGTTTTATTCTCTTTGAAAAATAAATGTTTGGTGTTAGAAATGTAAAAGTTTAGGGCTATGATAGGTATTTTGATGCCAAATCGTAAAAAAAACTATAAGTAAAAAAATCTGGAGATCCACCCCTTACTTCCCCAACGGCATCGATTTTCTTAGTATGTGTCCACTGCCATTTCAGCTCCGCAATCCTTAAAGCTCTAACGGTTATCTTAGTTCTTATATAGATTTCCTCATTTCTGATTCTATCACGCAGGGAAATACCAAGCATTGTTCTCTCCTTTGAGATAGCGATCTGAAGTATGCGACCTTGAGCCTTCTTCTTATCCCATATGAATCGAAATATCTCTAAAATATTTAATCACTAGAATTGATGAACTCCGTAGGCGGGCCTACACAATCCGAGGAAAAAAGTGTTTTTCTATATTTTCTCGGGTCTGGGTGTTTTTGGTATATTCGTTGTTTATGATTTCCACGATACGATTTTAATAGTTACTTACTTTGAGTTCAGAATAATATGTGTGATGTTGTCCCCATTTATTTATTTTTTATTTCCAACAGCAACTCAAACTGGCACGTTCAAAACTCGTCTCTCGCCAGTACGGAGTTGTCCGTAGCCTCGGAAGGTGTGTACCGGTGTGATGCGACAAACGCCGCGGGCGCAGCATACATCGCGTACCGGGTGAGCGTCGTGGCCCCGGCGCAGGTGGAAGAAGTTGTAATGTATGGGGAAGAAGCTACCACGGTGTATAAAGTGGCTGAAGTTGTGGTTAGTGATAAAATGCTTATTTGGCAGTAATTTTAATATACAGACAACAGCACGTCAAAACGTTAAAGGAGATGTCCCAAATTGTATGGAGGCCAGGCCCAGAACCTGTACACCCCACCAAAAGATAGACCAATACACCTACAAGATTTTGTTATTATCCAATTCTTTTAAAATGGCTTCGTTAAGTGGTTCGAATAAAGAGATAAGTAAGAAAATAGCATAACAAAACAACAAAACCATCATGGCGGAAGATGACATTTTGATGACGTCTGTCAGTTTTGGCAGTTTCAAAATCGCGCATCTAGGAGTCGAGTGCCATCGTTTGCTGTAGTAACAACAAACATTATGAAAGTAATGTGTTGATCAATACCAAATCCAGAAAACGAAAAAGAGGTCGTTATAATGAACTTCATTTAAAACGCGACAAGCAGAAGCTTGAAGTGAATGATTATGCCAAAGTGACAAGGGGTATCTGACAGCTACTGACATTTAAAGTTTTTTTAGATTGAAGCCATCTTGGAATGCCTAATGGAGTTTGATAATTTATTCGATCTTATTTATTTTTGAACCACTAAATTATACCTACGTTAAATAAATTTATATATGTATTTTTTTTAATAGTGATATGTCTGGGCCTATTATGGGACATCTCCTTTCCTCAATTGATATTGATACATACTTGTTGGACACAAAGTTGAAAATCAATGACCTTTAACTTTTTGGGTAGGTTGACCTGCCGTTGTCAGCACATCCTGTCTTATTTATAAAAAAAATGTATAGAAACAATATAATCATCCCACTGCAGGGCAAAAGTTTCCATCCATGAATTCAAGTTAACACAGCAATGATGGGTACAGGCAATGATCACAGACAGCAATCTTCGATTTTTTTTAAACTCGTGTTGCTCGACCCGGAATCAAACCCAGGTCGCCGATTTACTAATTATTTATTGAATGAAAAAATATCGGGACCTCACAAAAAAACTGTTTCGAAAGCCCTTACCTTACCCAAGATTCAGTACTTACCCCATTATTGCTCAATGATTATGGATATTTTCTTACTTGTTTTCTTTTTCAGCAAGGCACCCGTGTAAGAATATCTTGCAAAGCCTCAGGAAACCCAATGCCCATAATACAATGGATACGCAACGGTGAAGCAATTAGCAAGAATGCCTATGATGTAAGCTACGCTGACTTGGTTCTCGAAGATATTCAGTTGAATGACGCTGGAGTGTACGTTTGTGTAGCGTCAAATGAAGGGGGAGGGAGCGAGGAGAAGATAAGATTGGAAGTTTTAGGTGAGGATTAGTTTCTACTTAATAATCACCAATTCCTCGCGCAGTTCGTCTAGCGGTTCTATTACCGGGACAAGATTCGGGGTCCTGGCCCCTTATTCAGCTAACCAAATCGTATCACAATCGTAATTGAATAGCAGGTTTTTGACCGTTCTAGTATGAGCTGAATGTCAAAATCGCACAATTCAAGCAACAAAAAATGGATGTTTTTCTGCCGGAACGTTGAGACACGAGACTTGTCCTACTTATTTGTATTATAGTGCATTTTTAACCCTATTTCTTTACCTCTTTTTTTCAAAGTATTTTAAAGCCTTTGTGATCTGCCTAGTTGATCTTCTGGGTCTCGACAAATAAATAAGATACATTTATTGGATTTAATGGACGACCAGCTAGTGCATTTTTAACCCTATTTCTTTACCTCTTTTTTTCAAAGTATTTTAAAGCCTTTTTGATCTGCCTAGTTGATCTTCTGGGTCTCGACAAATAAATAAGATACATTTATTGGATTTAATGGACGACCAGCCATGGGTCGTTCAATCCCCGCACAATACAAATATTTGTGTGCATGAACATGTCTGTTTGTACTGGTCTGGGTGTTTTCTATGTATTATAAGTATGTATTTACAAAAAAAAAGTATATAAGTAAGTTTATCGGTTGTCTAGTACCCCATACGACAGGGTACTTAATAGTAGCTTAATTAGGGACTAGATGGCCCTGTGTGGCCCAGTGAGGCATGTCTGAAAATATTTAATTTATTTAATTTAATTTATTTGTCGAGTCGAGACTACCTTTTATAGTCTATTCAATTCAAACACAAACAAACTGCACTCATAGCAAAAACACGTCTGTCTGACTTTATCTCACTATGTATTATGTGTATAGAAGTTTTATACGATCGAACTGCAATTGAAATAGCTGAATTATCCTACGTCGGGCAAGAAAAGTGACGAATTTTCGAACATTGCTCGGGTTTGTGATGACCAACCGACATTCGAAACACACACAAACACACACTCTTGCATTTTAAGCGGTTTTTGTTTATCTATAATACTAGCTATCTAAGTTAAGGAAGAGTGGCTTATTTCTGGTACGGACGCTTCTCGCGTTCAAAAGAAGAAGTCTACCTTTGTTTTTGCTATTGTAAGACCGTGTTTATGAATAAAACATTTTTCATTTTTGATTTGGCAAGCGTGATGATTATGCATGTACCCATCATTGCTTTACTTGAACTTAATGATGGAGGCTTTAAATGTATTTCGATTACAGTGTATAAAATCGAAGCCTTGTGTAAGATGATTGTTCAATATCTAAAGCAAATATAATGATTTTCTTCCAGAACCACCAAAAATATTTCAATCAATGTTCCAAGGTTCTACAAACACAGTCAATTTGGAAGTGCTGTCAGGCCAGTCTTTCTATTTGCACTGCCATCCTTATGGGAACCCACTACCTGAGGTCTACTGGTTCAAGGTACGAAGAACACTTGATTGTGACGTCATAACTAGCCTAAGGTTCTTATTTGTCGGTTAAGTTTTATACAGGATGAAATTTTAAATCAAGTTGTTACCGGAAATATTTTTCGCGACACAGTTTTCAATTTTTACGGCCCTAGGTCCTACGGTTAAGGTATAAAGGGAAAATCAAAAACTTATGAGTAGTATCGTAATGGATAAATGAGATGCGCAACGCGTAGAAAAAGTGTTGCTAGGCGGCCGTAACAAAAATTTTAGATTTTTGGGGGAGATTTTTTAAGTGCTTTATCTTGACATTTTTGTACTGGGCTATTAATACCAAAAGAAAAAAATACGTCATTTGTTTTTGTCTAGTAGATTGATATATTAAAATTTGTAAGGTGATTAAAATTTCATCCTGTATAGGATGTCATCGATAAAATAAAAACGATCTTTAGCAGTGGCGGATCCAGGGGAGGATCAAAGGGGCTTAACCCCTTCAAAGAATCTGAATCCTCCCATGGCTTGAGGGGAGGGGATTGACTACTTATATACAGGGTGGTCCGTCCAATGACATCAAGAAATTTTTTTTGAATTCCTCCCTCCTAGGGGTACCCAAAAATACCCCATGTATGTTCCCCGATTTTTTTTAGTTTTCGAGATACGATTTTTTTATGCTTTCATCGAAAATTTCGCTAGTGTTTACATAAAAAAAACTGATCGGTTTTTTTATGTTTTTTTTTTGAAACCTAATAATCGTGAAGTGTTCTTTTACATGCATAAGAATTAACTGCCTAACATTGCTGCATGTTGTAACAATTTTGATTCAAAGTTAATAAATTACGTTTCTGCGAGGTAGAGTTAAATTTTCAAATTCAAATTAAAAAAAAACAAGAAGGTTGCTAAGATTCTAAAAATTTTAAAAACTTCTCTAGTCTCTAAGCTTTCTAAAAAGTACAAAAAAGTGGTAGGTAAAGGGGCCATTATTTCCTGTAATCGGGCTTCAAACGTAGCGGGGTGAAAATTTGGCCAATTAAGTAACTTCAATTGAGGAACTTGAATTTCCGTTTCCGAACGTTTCCAGGAAGGTGGATTGGGCGTGCCGGGCCAATTGAATGGCCTGCACGCTCACCAGACCTAAACCCAATCGATTTTTTCTTGTGGGGATACTACAAAGAAATAGTTTATGCGCGGGAGACGAATAGCGAAGCCGAACTACGCCAGAAATTGAACGAAGCGGAAAACCAAATAAAAGCAAACAGAAGTGCGTTTCTTAGATTAAGGCAAAATTTTTTGAGGCGCTGTAGTTTATGTATTGAAGTGGGAGGGAGGCACAATTTGTTGTAAATTTAATTTTATTAATAAATACTTTGATTTGATTTGTATTGTTTCATTATGAACCTCAAAACATGATACACCAGTCATAAAAATAATTATTATTACCACCAAGATGGGTTTTAAGTAATTTGGAGCAATCACCTATTTAAAATTATGAAATTAAAGTTCCACAATTGAAGTTACTTGATTGGCCAAATTTTCACCCCACTACGTTTGAAGCCCGATTACAGGAAATAAAGGCCCCTTTACCTACCACTTTTTGTACTTTTTGGAAAGCTTAGAGACTAGAGAAGTTTTTAAAATTTATTAGAATCTTTGCAACCTTCTTGTTTTTTTTTTTAATTTGAATTTGAAAATTTAACTCTAGCTCGCAGAAACGTAATTTATTAACTTTGGATCAAAATTGTTACAACATGCAGCAATGTTAGGCAGTTAATTCTTATGCATGTGAAAAAACACTTCACGAGAATTAGGTTTAAAAAAAAAACATAAAAAACCGATCAGTTTTTTTTATGTAATTTTTTTATGTAAACACTAGCGAAATTTTCGATGAAAGCATAAAAAAAATCGTATCTCGAAAACTAAACAAATCGGGGAACATACATGGGGTATTTTTGGGTACCCCTAGGAGGGAGGAATTAAAAAAAAATTCTTGACGTCATTGGATGGACCACCCTGTATGTATAATAGATAATCGTGTTCCACACATCCTCTCTAAAAGTTGATCCATCACTAACTACCACTCATATTGACACTAAAGATACAATTACTTGAATAAAAAATTCGACTGCCTGAGGTGGGACTCGAACCTACATCCTTCCGCTTACCGGGCGACAGCTTTAACCATTGATTGAGCTACCCAGACATTTGGTGTGTCGACAAATTTATTAAAGTTTTCGCACTGTCAAACCAGCGGCATTTTATCCATGTTTTCGGTTAATACCTCTTGGATATTTTTAGAAATATGATTTTTTTAATTAGAATTAACAATCGATTAAGATGTAACAGCTTTTTATTATTTTAAAAACTGATTTTTACTTTACTGACTATATATTTTTTTTAGAATAATTGTTACTTACAAAGGACTTGCTTAACAGCACATTATTATTCAGCTTTAGACGTTTTTGGACAGACAAAAAGCCTACTTTAGTTATCTTTGTTAGAGATAGGTTAACGCAAAAAAAAACTATGACACTTTAAAAAAACTATGACACTTTTACAAAGGTCTTTTTTTTTGTTTGATAGCTGACCCTTACACCTTGCTTCTCCTTAAGTTTGTCGTGGTACTTACTGGACACCCTGTATATTAGCTTATTATTTGCTTAAGAGCAATGTTCAACACATTGGTATTACTTCATAGGACGGGCTTCCACTCCGCCTGTTCGACGATAGCATGGTGACCACAGACTACGGCGAAGTGATCAAGGCGAGGGAGGCCGCTTTTGAGCAGTCGGGTAACTACACCTGCGTCGCCAGGAACAGGGTCGGAAACACTAGCTTAGTGTACTTAGTCGATGTTATGGGTAAGAGAAGTGATTATCAAAAACTAGCTTTTCAATCTAATTCAAGGCAAGGCCAACATAAACAAATAAACCAGCTTTTCCACCCTTGCCCACATTAAGTTATGTAGGTATTTAGTTTTAGTCAAATGATTGTACCAATTTTAATGTGAACAATAAAGTATTATCTATCTATCTTGACGACCTCTGTGGCGGAGTGCCGTACACACCGGTTTTCATGGTATCGCCTGCTCCGCCTGGTTCGATTCCCGGACGGGTTAATGTTGGAAAGAAGTGTTTTTCTACATTTTCTCTGGTCTGGGTGTTTATGGTACCTTCGTTGTCTCTGGTTTCCAAAATACGAGCACTTTGAATAGTTATTCAAATTGGGATGAGAACAATGTATGTGATGTTGTCCACATTTATTTATTTATTTCATTTAATTATTTATTATTTATCAATATTTTCGTCCCCGGCTAAGCCCGTGTGAACTACTTGTATAGTATTTAGATTTTTGATCCACTTACGCACACAAACTAACTGAAATTACAACGAAACACTTAGTCAGAATTGGGCTTGGTTAGAATTATGGAAGGTTCAAAGAATCAAAACCTGTATTTCCCTTCCAGTACCGCCACCAGTGCCAAAAGAAAGTGCCAAGATCGTTACCAATCGAGTAGGCAAGCGTCTGAACCTGACGTGCCCGGTACAAGGAAGCCCCGTGCCCGCCGTCATGTGGCTGCGGCATCCCTACACCGAGATCGGAGATAACACACCGAGGGTCACCTTGTACAACGACAACTTTAGCATGGTAAGTCTAAAACTGTTCTGAGCTTTATCATAACCATCGATTTCACCGTGCATTTTTAACCGCCTGAAATAAGAAGCAGACGTTATGTAACCATTATGTGTAACACATTGGCAGTGACATTTATTTTATCAATAAAAATATTCTTAGAAAAATATAAAATACTAGCGAACCCCGCGAACGTTGTGTCGCCACAGAGTAGTATTTCATTTTGAAGTCTTAAATGTCATTCTCATCAAATATGGCGTGGTTGGAAAGAGTTATCATGAAATACATTTACTTATTTTTTTAAAGTTGACTTTCCAACGTTTTTAATCCATATTATCCTATTCCCGACGGAGACAAAACCTTTCCTCCTTTTCCTAGTTATAAGTGGTGTAACTAATACGACTTTCTTTTTTATATAATATGTATGTATATATATATATATATATTTTAAAACACGCTGTGACGCACACAGAGTTAGTTGTGTAAAGTTCATGAGCAAGTAATACGTTCGTGCGGGTCCCAGCGTTTTTAAATAAATAGTCAATTGATTAAAAAAACACTACCAAGATGTTATACATAATATAGTTACGTAACGTGGGCTTTGTTTGTCAGGCAATTAAAAATGAACGGTCTATATTAAGAACTAGATAAACAGTCCGAAAATTTCACCAAAAACCTCAGATCATATAAAGAAATAGATATGAAATGGGGGCGTGGCGCGTGCGAACTCGATATGGGCAAACAGAACTATTGCACTCCGCGGCGGATTAGTTGTACTTAACCCTCGCCGACGCAACGATCTCCTCATTTAATTAAAATGCCGAGTTGTACTGTGATTACTTGTAAAATAGAAGTGTAACAAAAACTACACTAAAGATGGAGTCACGTACCATACGGTATAGCGTACAATGCGCTACACGTGTGAACAAAAGAATAGGCTCGTGTAGGTTCAAACTGGATGCGTACGCTTTAAACTAATTCGCTGTTACGTTCAGCAACGTAGCCAATCCGCGTCCGCCGTGCATAGACGCGTAGTACAATAATCGGCCACCGAGAGTCAGCGACAACGGACTACGTAACAGCGTATAGTCAGTTCGGTGTGAACGACAAGTTAAATAAATATAGAGAAAAGCGATAAACTACGTAACGCGCGCTCACAGTCAGCGGCCGACAATACGTTTGGTGTGAACGATGCCTAAGCATACTGTCTGTGTCTGCAGTTGTATTTTCATAGAAAGATATAAAGAATAATAATAATAAGAAAAATATGTTTTGACAACCTCCTTGTCGGAATGGCGTACACACCGGTTTTTAAGATGTCGCCGGCTCCGGGGTTCCGGACCCGATTCCCGGACCAGTCAATGTAGGAAAAATGTGTTATTCTACATTATCTCGGGTCTGAGTGTGTTCTCCATGTTTTTTTTTTGTTAGTATATTATCGTTTTTTTTTGTTAGTATTATTCGTTTCTATTGTATCTATTTTTCTTTCTCATGTCAGTCAAGTCAACCACTGACCATCCAACATTATCTTTAAGTTGTCTTACTGGTCTTATGCTAAAAAATATAATAATTCTTCTTCTAGGTAATCAGTAACCCAGAAGTATCAGACAGCGGCAAATATTCCTGCATAATGACGAACAAAGTCGGCACAACCGAAGTGGTGTTTGACGTGACAATCGAAATGCCTCCGTCCATCGCTGGCGACAAACGCGAGGCGACTGTTGAGAATCATGTCGTGCCGTTGATGAGGAGTCTAGTACTCAAATGCGAGGTTAAAGGAAATCCAGTGCCAAAGATAAGCTGGTTGAAGGTAGTTGGAAAGATTTGTTGTTTTTTTTTTATCGTATGTATAGTGAGATCTAGTAAAGTTAGTAAGTATATTTCATAATCACGTTTAACAAACACATTTATAATTAATTTATCATATCTCACTGCTGTTTTTTTTATTATTAATTACATGAATTCGTGATAAATCCGTAAACATTTTTATGCTAGTGTCCGCGTAAGTCAATAAACCAATATGTTTATTACTTTAACTGTTTTCTAGAGTTTACGCAAACACTATACCTACATTGAAATGTAAGATATGTACACTCGACAGCACATCAAGTTAAACAGTTGAACTGCGATAACAGCTTTTATTACGTAGGGCATAAAGGCGGTCTCAAGGTCAACATGTATAGTCTGATGTGCCGCCGTGTGTACGTTCGATAAATGTTTACGGATTACTCGCATTTAATTTCGGTGTAACCCGACGTTTCGGAAAGTTTTTTCCGTTATTCGATGTAGAGTTCGAAACGTCGGGTTAAACCAAAATTAAACGCGAATAATCCGTGAACATATCTTTCCATTTTATTACTTTTATTTCAGGATACACAGCGTCTGAGCGACGAGCTGTCTAATATCCAGCACATTCAAGGCAACAGTCTACTAGCTATTTGGAGTGCGAGCACCCGAGACGCTGGGCAGTACATATGCGTTGCAGAGAACTCAGCTGGTACTGCGTATAGGCGGTACAACGTCGCTGTGCGAGGTTTGTATCAACTGCTAGACGGTTCGAGATATCGCTAAACGAATATACATAGCTACCTGTGTTCAACCACAAACTAATAACAAGATCTTAGTGCAAGCTATATTCAACATTAAGTCTATGAGGTAAGGTGCAAAATGCCATAACACACTAGTATTGTTTACGTTTAACGTCCTTGTTGATTTTTCTGGTATTTACGACCGACGTCGATGTCGAGACATATAGATAGCAGGACTTGAGAAGTTGAGACGCCGCAGTTCATTGTGAGCTTTCGGTGCGATACCTGCGAAAAGTGATCAAGTGCGAAGTAACGGCGACCTTAGCGATACCAACGGATATAAGAACTACTCTGCGGATTGGCTAATAGTGTATTGGAACCAACTACCTCAGCGACCCACCGGACTACGATTCTTGTGATTTGGCTTGTGTGATAGTGTTTGCGACCTGTTGATCGCCCAATAAATTCTTCTAATAAGCCGACGGTGTCTTTTCCAAACTCCGAACTTCACGTTCGTAACACAACAATAAATAGATACTCTTTATTGCATGCCAAACGAATTAAATATAACACAGGTAATACATTTAGAGCTGTAAAGTTTAGGCGTTCTTATCGCTGTTCCAGATAAACTTTAGTTAGAGGAGAGTAGAACTAGAGTTGAGAGGTGAAGGCGGCGGGGAGTTTTGATATGTGAACATTACAAAATATAAAACAATAACAATATCATAAAAAAAACATGGGTTATTCCCAGTTGCCCCCACCGACATCGCCCCCACCGGGGGCAACTGGGAATTTGTAAAAAATAATGTCCCAGTTGCCCCCGGTGCCTCCATTCGAAAGGGCAACTGAGAATAACCCTTTGAAATAACCAAATAAAATACCCTGTCTATAATTAATTTAGAAATAAGAAAGATGGAAAAATAATTAAATAATAATTAAATAATTATTTAAGACATGTAAATAATTATTTAAGACATGCCACACTGGGCCACACAGAGCCATCTAGTCCCAAATTAAGGTACTATTAAGTACCCTGTCGTATGGGGTACTAGACAACCGATAAACTTACTTATATACTTTTTTTTTTTTGTAAATACATAATTATAATACATAGAAAACACCCAGACCAGTACAAACAGACATGTTCATGCACACAAATATTTGTACTGTGCGGGGATCGAACCCGCGACCCATGGCTCAGAAGCAGCGTTAACTACCGCTGATCCAAATGGTCGTCAAAATAAAGAATAAAAAATAAAAAGCCCTAGATAGCAAAATTCCCTGAACAAACATATCAGGGGACAGAGCTGAGCCTGTAAAGGGCGTCAAAAAAAAAAAAGGGCAACTGAGAATTTCATTTTTAAACGTCCCAGTTTCCCCCACTCGATACGCCGTAAAGTACCCCGTAGTGGTTTAAATACCGGGCCAAGATCTCGGGGTCCCAGGTTCGATCCCCGGGTCGGGCAACAAATAGTTTCGAATTTTCGAACGTTGCTCGGGTTTGTGATCACCAACCCGCATTTGGCAAGCGTGGTGAAATGCCAGTTCCCATCATTGCAGTGATAACTTGAATTCAATGATGGAGGCCTTTTCCCTGCAGTGGGATGATTATAGGCTGTTACTTTACTTTACAAGTCAAAAAAACAAATGACGCTTTTTTCTTTTGGTATAGCCCGTTACAAAAATGTCAAGATGATAAAGCACTTAATATAGTAAAGACACAAAATGTCCACCAAAAATCTAAAATTCTTGATACGGCCGCCTAGCAACACTTTTTTTACGCGATGCGCATCTCTTTCATTGATTAAGATACTATTCATAAGTTTTGATTTTGTATTGTGTGTATACAGTTAGTGGGATGAGTGAAAGATGCTGGTAAGGGAAAGTTAATGTACGAAACAAACCCAATGATAGCTGTTCTAACACTGATTTTATTTACGGATTGACGTAAAAGGTAATATAAAAATGATGCATAGGCAAAGTACGGAACATATGTTTGTGTGTGTAAATAATATAATATTGTCGCGAACTGACCTAAATTAGCGTGTCATTGACATTACTTATGCCTATTGTGCGGTAACCCGTACATCTTGCCGGCCCAAAAGGGAGAAAATACTTATAAAATTACATCACAAGTGTAAATATAAACTAAAGTACAAATGTAAAATTAAATAAACAACAATTCAATGGTAATTAAATATGTAAAACTTAAATATTTCATCACTGCACTATATTTGTAACAGGGATGTCCAGTCGCAATGATCGTGGTCGGGTCTTCGGGGGTGAAGTTGCCTCCTGATCGCCGCTCACCACTGCTGCCATCGGAATAGAGATCGTAGGGGTGCTTGAAGGTGTTACTTTGAGGGCTCCCTTCTTATTACGCCAACGTAAGGCTAAGTAGATGCACCCCGCGATGATGATCAGTCCCAACATTGCATAAAGGACTGAGTATTGGTGTATGTCATGTACAGAAAGTGGTGCATTTTCTTGTTCTTTGATGTTTGTTATTTGAGTCCTCATATGGTGCCACTCATTTTCATGATCTTCAGGTGTAAAAGGCTTGAAGTCTGTAGAGTTTAATATGGAGTTCAGAACTGACGTCTCGGTCAGAAATTGTAAGTCAGTTTAAACTTTGACGTGACTCAGGTAATTGTTGTGTCCAAGTATGGAAAAGGTGTCACTCTTTATAGTGCAGCCTTGACCAATCTCAAGTAGGCCATTCCCGGTTAGTGACCTCATTATCATTCCACTGTCTACGCAAAATATGCGCACAGAGCATTTCTCGCAGCACAAGAATAGCCACCTGTTATCGTGGTGTAATTTAATCCATCGCTCGTGACAAGGCGCCTCCTTGCACTGCACATTGTTTTGTTATGAATACTCGAGTTACAAATCGAGTGTGTTATTTGTATCTCGTAAATTGGTTTATTTATAGAACACAACAATTTGTTTGATCGTGTATGCACACAACTTTGTATATCTGTTTCTGTCAAAGTCAGGAGCAGATCCTTTTGCAGATTGAATCCGATGTAGGGCGCGATGAAGTCAACAATATAAGACTGCTGAGGAAGACTTATGACCTTGTCCAACTCAAAAGCTTCCTTGTTCACAAGTGAGATCTTCACTTCAATGATCAAATATGATATGCCAATGTCGCCACAAATTTTCATCAACTTGTAAAGCTCCTTATAGTCCTGTTTGTCGGCCGGTAAAGTTAAGTCGTTAGGTATGTGACTGTACACGATGTTTATCTGCTCTTCTAATTGTTCTGGTGGCAGTAAGTGTACGTCCATATGACCATGTGCAATGTCTGTCACGGTGTCAATGATGTTTTCTTGCATACTTCGAATGTTAGAGATGATGATCATGGCTGACATAGATGATGATAAGATGTGTAGCTCATTGTTAGTTTCGGCTTGATTTCGATTAATAGCAACGCTTACGTTCTGTAGATACTGTTGTACTATTCCAAATTGCTTGTTCATGATGGCTTTGTTTCTTCGCAGAATGTTATATTGAGCCTCGATGACGCTTGTCTGATTTTTCAATAGAAGTTGTAGATGGTTTTCGTTCATTGAAATCTTCTCGATGTCTTTTTCATACTTTTTGGCAAAGCGTTCATCTAGGACTCCAAACAATGAGTTTGCTATGTAGCCCACACCGTCTATCAATCCTCTCTTTTGTCGTTTATTAGCGCGTCTCTTGAGTATTCTGTTATAATGCTCAATTTCAGATAGGTCATGTTGCAGTTGGTATATGATACCTTTGTATTGTGTTGGAAGCGTAGTAGTATGTAGGTACTCTTCCATGTGGCTGACGTAATTCTGCACATGACGTAGTGCTGACCAGTAAGTACTCATATTGTAGTAAATAATTAAGTTCCATTCATCTCGAATAAGGTTCATGTCGTACATCTTATCGAAATAAATATTTTGGTTGGTGTTAAAGTAAGACACGTTGTACGAGCACTGGGCAGGAGTGAAGAGAAACGTGAACATCATCAGAGCCATTGTTAGAAACGTTGCCAAAGGTCTTCTCGTCGTGAACCTTGATGGTCGGCTTACTGGCGTGTCGTTAGGAGTGACGTCATTACAAGTCGGTGATTGCGCGTCATCTGTTGTTTGTTGTGATTGTTCCTCTTTCACAGGTAAGACGGATAACTTCAGAATTGGCCTCTTCATGATTCCTTTCTTGGTCTTAATGGATACTACTCGTACGTATCCATCCTTACCAGGGTGTACGTCGATGACTCTACCCATCGCCCATTTGCCAGGGGGTAAGTTTTCGTCTTTGATTAGGACGATGTCATCGACTTCAACGTTTTTTGAGGGGGTTCGCCACTTAGTACGAACTTGAAGTTGTTGTAGATAGTCAGAGGACCAATTTTTCCAGAACTGTTTGTTCATAGCCTGAATCATGTGCCATCTGGTGGTCAAGTTCATGTGCTCAGGATCTGTTTGTGGTCTTGATAGTAGAGATCCTCCAATCAAGAAGTGTCCCGGCGTTAAGTACTCACCGTCGGGGCTTTCGCTCATGGTAAGTAGAGGTCTTGAATTGAGGCAAGCCTCGATCTGATGGATCAGTGTGATGAACTCTTCGTACGTGAGTTTCTGTTCCCCAATCACTCGTCGCAGGTGGGACTTGAAACTCCTGACACAAGACTCCCAAAGTCCTCCTGCTGATGGATATCCAGGGGCATTGAAGTGCCACTGAATATCGTAGTCGTTGATATTGGTCAGTAGAACTGGGTTGATGGTTTGAAGAATCTCTTTGTATTCTTTTTTCAATACTTTGTTTGCTCCAATAAAGTTGGTTCCCTGGTCACTGTACATGTGCCTAGGTACTCCCCTTCTAGCACAAAAACGACGGAATGCGGCTAGAAACCCTGGTGTGCTTAGGTCGGACACCAGCTCGAGATGCACGGCCTTTGTTGACATGCAGACAAATACTGCGACGTATCCTTTGTGTGTTCGTACGCCACGACCTTTGTTGGCTTTGATGTCAAAGTGGCCGGTAAAGTCAACTCCAGTATGACTGAATGGACGTGAGGGAGAGACACGAGGCTGTGGTAGATCTGCCATAATCTGTGTTCTCTTTTCTCCTTTGTATCGTCGGCACGTAACACACTTGCGTATTTCCCTTTTTACAGTACGAAGCCCGCTAAGTATCCAATACTTTTCTCGGATGTATGACAACGTCAAGCTTGGGCCTCCGTGTAGCGTAGTTGCGTGAGATTGTTGTATGATGAGCTCAGTTAGTCTGCTAAGATTCGATAAAATAATGGGATGTTTGGCCGATTGACTTAGCATAGAATTGTTTAATCTCCCGCCAACCTTTAGTATCCCATCGTTGGCGTCGATGAATGGATTGAGGCTCAGAAGCTTGCTGCTGTTTTTCAATCTACCCTTTTGTTGAAGTTGATTAATATCTTCTTCAAAGTCGATTGATTGAACAGTTTTTATAATTAAATTGAGGGTATGTTGCATTTCCGTTGTCGACAGGTATTTTTGCTGAGGTGTTTGTTTATTGCGTAGCCACTGTGTGAAACGTGATAGCCAGCCGATCGTTGTTGTTATGCGCCGCACTGAGCTGTATTCATATAATAATTGGATAACTAAATCATTTTTGTAAGATACGGCGGCATTCACATTAGTTTTCTTTGTTTCTAATGTAGGTTGTTTATAAGAGTTTTCTTTGATCATGTTGGGATCAAATGTTGATAGCCACTGGGGGCCTTGCCACCATAAGGGATGTTCTGACAATTGCAGCGATGTCAATCCTCTTGAGGCGCAGTCAGCAGCGTTTTCTTCAGATCGAACATGGTGCCATGATGATGCTGGGATTATATCGATAATTGTACGAACTCTATTCGCTACAAACTGCTTCCATCTGTTGATGTCTCCATGAAGCCAACCAAGCACCACCATAGAGTCAGTCCATGCATAAATCTGAACGTCTTCTGTTAAAGTTTCTAAGACTTTTTTCATGAGTTCCGACAGGAGTAGTGCACCGCAAAGTTCAAGTTTCGGTAAAGATAACTTGTTTTTCAATGGCGCTAATCTTGTTTTAGCAGTTACAAGAGTCGATGTGTACTCGCCCTTTGCATTGCGTGTGACGACGTAAATAGAGCAAGCATACGCCTTTTCCGACGAGTCGCAAAACCCATGAAGTGAATAATGTCTTTTATCTCCCAAATATCTGGGAATCTTGAACTTCTCGATGTTTTGAAAATCACGCTTCAATCGAATCCACTCGTAGTTGAGTTGTTCATTTAGACAAGTATCCCAATCAGCTGCTGCTTCTGACCACGTGCGTTGGAATAGTATCTTGGCTCGTATAGTGAGGGGTGATAGCCATCCAAGTGGGTCGAAGATCTTTGAGATGTGGGATAGTAGCTGCCGTTTTGTTATTGTAGTGTCGTTTGTCTCGTATTGGAAGATGTTTTTGAACGTAAATTCATCTGAAGTAGGATTCCAACGTATGCCCAACGTCTTCCTGTTTTCAGGCGATTTGAAGTCAAGTGGTGTATCTAGTTGATCGGAAGATAAATCTTCGATTAGTTCGTTAGTGTTGCTAGACCATTTCCGAATATTCATTCCCGCGCCTTTTAGAATGTTTATGATCTCTTGTCGCAGTCGTTTAGTTTGAAGTATGTCGTCACAACCTTCCAGCAGGTCATCCATGTAGAATGACGTCATTAATGCTGCGGCAGCTAACGGAAACTTGTGAGAATCGTCCATAGCTAATTGCTTCAAAGTACGCATCGCAAGGTAGGGAGCGGCCTTAGTGCCGTACGTGACAGTAGCAAGTTGGTACTCTTTTAAGGGCTCCAATGGAGTGCTTCTCCATATGATGCGTTGTAAGTGTTGGTCAGGCTCACGAATCATTATCTGGCGGAACATCTTCTCTATGTCAGCGGTTATGACGTATTTATGTTGGCGCCAAACTAAGATGAGATGCTGCAGGTCCTTTTGTAGGTTTGGACCCCGTTCCATTAAATCGTTAAGGCTGTAGCCAGATGATGTTTTTGATGATGCGTTGAAGACGGTTCGTAATTTTGTTGTAGTGGAATCAGTTTTCAATACGCCGTGGTGAGGGAGATAACACAATAGTTTATTGTGTTGCGTAACTGGAGACATGTGACCTTGTTGTTCGTATTCTCGCATAAATTGTTTGTAGCTTTCGGAAAATTCAAAACATCTTGACATCTTGTTTTCTAAGTTATGGAATTGCGCAATCGCTTTCGATTTTGATTGACCTAGATCTTGTTCAAATCCAGGTTTCATCGGAATTGCGACTTCATATCTTCCACTTGGTAGGCGCTTTGTCGTTGATTGATAGAATTGTTCGCAGTATTGCTCCTCTTGTGTAAGTTCATGAGTTGAAGAGTTGGTGATGTCTTCAAGTTCCCAGTATTGAGATATATCCGACAAGTTATTGACGGCAACGTGACATTTGAACGTTTTCACATTGCCTGAGAGTACCCAACCCATTTTCGTTTGTTGAGCAATAGGTGCCATGTTTGGACCCTTGATTAAACCACTCATGATTATATCAGAGTATACGCTTGCATCCAGCAGCAGGTCAATAGGCTTGGAGAGGTTGTACTCTGGATCCGCCAGTTGTATGTGTTGGAGATGGGGCCACGATTGTTTATTGAACGACATATTGGGCAGGTTGTTAATGACGTGTTTGATAACCAAAGCTTGAGTTGTAAATTCATAGTCTTGGTAAATGGATTGACAATCAAGCGTGATGACTCCCTTGCCTTGCTTCGATCCATTTCCGATGCCAGATACAGATGCGTGATACCGTTGTCTAGGCAAGCCCAGCATCTGAGCAGCGTTTTCAGATATGAGTGATATCTGAGAGCCTTGGTCTAGAAGGGCCCTCAAGATAACGTGAGTATCATCAGCAGCCCTGACCTTGATAGATAAAGTCGTCAATAAAATCTCCTCATCATCCGTAGCGACATGATTGACAGTATGTTGCTTGTTATTTGATCGCGTTGACGTCGAATGTTTTTGCGTAACTGGAGCGGTAGGTACGGTCGATGACTTGGCGGGCTCGATCGACTTGCTCGATGAATGTTGCGCAAGGTCCGTATATGCGTCATGTAACAATGTGTGGTGGTTGTTTTGACAAATTCTGCACTTTTTTGTCGACGTGCATTTATTGTCTTTGTGTGCGAACAGACAGTTCTGACAGAAGTCACGTTTTACTACGGTCATTAGCCTCTCGTCCGGTGTCATTTCCACGAAGTCACTGCATTTGTAGATGTAGTGGTTGCTATCGCAAATAGGACAGAGTGATGACGAGCATGTTGCAATGGCTTGGAATTCACGGTTTGAAAATTTTCCAATGCGATGACCGCCTGTAGTTTGTTGAGAATAAGGCTTGTTAGGTTTAGTGTTAGCCGTTCTCTGTTGATAGGACTTGTAGGACGATGTGGTGGTCATCCTTTCTCTTGGGTTTATGGGCTCCAGAGCGTGGAATTTGCCTTCCAAGAAGTCCATAAGTTCAGAAAGTGTAGGTAAATCACGTGGCGACTTTCGGGCTTCCTTGTAATCACCGTATGTTTCAGCATCCAACTTTTTAGCAATAAGATGGACTAACAGTGGGTCCCAAGTACTCGTATCGATGCCCAAGTTCTGTATGGCATGAATGCACTCCATGGATGTGTCATAGAGGCGTCTGATCTCATATGCCGATTGTCTATGCACTACAGGTTGGTTGATGAAGATCTCAATCTGCTTAGTGAATAACAGCTGAGGATTGTTGTATCGGTGTGTTAACAGTTCCCAGGCCGTCTCATAGTTGTCAGCCGAGATGTGTAGATGTTGAATAAGTCGCTCAGCCTCCCCACGTAATTTTCCTTTAAGATGTTGCATCTTCTGCGTATTAGTAAGAAGATTATTGTTGTGTATGCCTTCTACATAAAGGTCGTAGAATGTTGGCCATTGTGTATATTTTCCGTTGAATGTAGGTATGTCGATCTGTGGCGTCGATTGTTGAAGATGAAAGGTAGATGCGAGCTTAAGATTCAAAGCTTTCTTGATGCTTTTGTATGAATCTTCGTATGCGTAAAACTCATCATCGTACTCCGTGTTCGATCCTTGAAGGATGTTGTCAATTTGAAGATGCAAAGCGTCGATTGCATTCCAACGTGTTTGGATATTGCATAATTCGTCATCCAACTCCCACTTGTCGCGTATAGTGTCGACATTCAAGCTATTCACTTGTCGATGAAAGGCTCTGAAGTTGGTTCGTTGTAGAGTTAGTAGCTCAATAGCTTGACCCTGATCTGAAGCTAGGGTCGTTGACGCCGTTGGCATCGGCAACACGAGTCTCGGCTGTAGTTTAGGTGGAACAGCCGGCACCGAGTGACAAGGCTTAGGTAGTGCCGCTGGTGCTGGTGATGCACTAGGTTCAGTTGCAGGAGGGCAGCACGATATCTTGTTACGGACGGTGTCGAAGTACGTCCTTGCTTGTTGATACTGATCCTCGACGAAATAAGGATCGGTATCGTTTTCGTAAAGTGACAGTTTGTCGTTGTTTACTTGGAACTCGGCCCACAATTTGACAAGAGCGTCGAGTCGTTCATCCAAATACTTGCGCGTCTTTCGAGTCGCTGAGTCTTTGTTAAAGTTGCGTTCTATCTTCTTGATCGCTTCTACAATGTCATGTTGGCGCTGAAGAAGACTCTCCATTGTTGTGTAGGTATATGTAGTCGATGATGAACACTGATGATGTTCGTTGGTGGTGTTCTGTAGCCGTGGAGCGCGCTACTATATGCTCTTGTGAATTTAGCACGACTTTATTGCGCCTTCTCAATTAAACTGGTGGAACCCTCTTCTGGGAAGCCAGTCAACCGATTCGCAGTCGTACAAACCACAAAGAGCACAAGCAGCGTAGTGTAGGCCCACGAGGAAATTCCAAGCGTCGATGGAAGTCCAAGTTGAAGTTGTAGATCACTGTTGTTCCCAAATGTCGATGAGAGTGTGGTCCACAGCACTGATGTCAGTTTTCGAAGGACCAAAACAACTGTATTGTGTGTATACAGTTAGTGGGATGAGTGAAAGATGCTGGTAAGGGAAAGTTAATGTACGAAACAAACCCAATGATAGCTGTTCTAACACTGATTTTATTTACGGATTGACGTAAAAGGTAATATACGAGGGCGGGTCAATAAGTCCGTGACTTTTTGAATTTCTGACCTCTATACTGAAAAAGCAACACTACTCCTGTCAACAGGTATCTGTCAGTTGATTCCTATCAAAATTTGAACTTGCTGCGTCAGTTAGTTTGTGTTTGACAGCTATTTTTATCAGACTACCCAGTAATTTGAGGAAAAAATGGAAAAAGGTGAATTTCGTGTGCTTATTAAGCATTATTTTTTGCGAAAAAAAACCATTACCGAGACCAAGGCTAAGCTTGATAAATACTATGGGGACTCTGCACCATCGATTTCAATGGTAAAAAAGTGGTTTACTGAATTTCGTTGTGGCCGTAAAAGCACTGAAGATGCCGAACGTCCTGGACGCCCAGTTGAGGTCTCTACACCCGAAACAATCGAAAAAATTCACGATATGGTGTTTGCCGACCGAAGATTGAAAGTGCAAGAGATTGTGGAAGCCGTAGGGATCTCGCATGGCTCAGTGGTTTCAATTTTAAAAGATCAATTGGGCATGAGAAAGCTTTCCGCAAGATGGGTGCCGCGTTTGCTCACAGTCGACCACAAACGCAATCGTGTAACAACTTCACAGGAAGGTTTGGCGTTGTTTAATTGCAATATGGAGGAGTTTTTGCGCCGTTTTGTAACCATGGACGAAACATGGATCCATCACAACACACCAGAGACAAAACAACAGTCAAAACAGTGGGTTTCTAAGGGTGAATCGGCGCCAAAGAAGGCCAAGGCGGGTTTGTCAGCCAATAAAGTTATGGCGACTGTTTTTTGGGATGCACGTGGGATAATCCACATTGACTACCTTCAAAAGGGAAGAACAATCAATGGGGAATATTATGCCAACTTATTGGACCGCTTCAATGACGATTTGAATAAAAACCGACCTCATTTGGCCAAGAAAAAAGTTCTTTTCCACCAAGACTATGCAAGGGTGCACACATGTGCAGTTGCCATGGCAAAAATCCATGAATTGGGCTATGAATTGCTCCCTCATCCACCCTATTCTCCAGATTTGGCTCCGAGTGACTACTTTTTGTTCCCAAACCTGAAGAAATGGCTTGGTGGAAAAAGATTTGACTCCAATGATGAAGTCATCTCGCAAACAAAGGCCTATTTTGAGGACCTCGACAAATCATATTTTTTGGAAGGGATAAAAAAATTGGAGAAGCGTTGGACAAAGTGTGTAGAGCTCAAGGGAGACTACGTAAAAAAATAAAATGATTTGTTTATCAAAAAATCTGTGTTTTATTCCAAAAGTCACGGACTTATTGACCCGCCCTCGTAAAAATGATGCATAGGCAAAGTACGGAACATATGTTTGTGTGTGTAAATAATATAATATTGTCGCGAACTGACCTAAATTAGCGTGTCATTGACATTACTTATGCCTATTGTGCGGTAACCCGTACAGATTTTCCCTTTATACCTTAACAGGCTTAGGACCGTAAAAATTGAAAACTATATTGCGATAATTTTTTTCCGGGTGAAATCTTGATTTACATTTTTTACTTCTTAAATGGATACTGAACGCCTATAATAATTTTGAAAAGTGGTTAAAATTTCATCCTGTATCTAATGGGCGCAAATTTAGTTGGTACAATTTTTTGACACAAATTGTGGATCTAGTCTTTTCAGGCTAATGATAAAGTAGAGACTAATTTCTTATCCAGTCCCACTTGCTACTGAAACCCAATAGACGGCTAGCGGGCTCTATCTGTGGGAATTCAGCCTTATGATAAAGTAAAAAGATACTACTTTCTTATCGATTCCCGTGTTCTAATGAACCCAATCGAAAGCTTGGACCCTATCTGTGGTATATTCAGTCTAATGCCAAAGTAAATACAGACATCTAGTCCCGCGTTCTTATGAAAACCAATTAATCGAATGCTAGATGGTCATATCTGTGGAAGATTCAGCCTAATCCTGAACTAAATAGGGGCTGTTTTCTCATACAGTGCCGGGCAAATGGGGCGCCTGGTCAGCCTGGGGGCTCTGCAACGCGACTTGCGGCACGGGCTTTCAACTCCGCGGCCGCCGCTGCGGGTACCCTCCTGTCGGGGGCGAGCTCTACGGTAAGATTTATTATAATAATTTATTTGCATTTGAGTAGGGTACACAGAAGATGGACAATAATAACACATTTTAGAACACCTATTCAGCCATTACAATTAGCAATTAACCAAGTTTACAACTACCAAGTACACTATGATTTTATGATACGACTTCGAATTAGAATTATTATGAATTTTTATTATTTTAATTAAATTATATATTGAAATACATTTAAATTAATTTTTAAACATTTATGTCATCGATAAAAACACACATGTATGTACTTTTTATGTACAAACAAACAATTAGTATTTATTGACATATAAAAAGTCTTCAAGTGAGTAGAAGACTGGCTTAAGTGGACTACAACTAGAGCTAAGTGCTGCCCCCTTAATTTTATTACTTCTAAACAAAATCAATTCTCAAAAAACTAGAACAGTATCATTTTAGCTAATTACCTCTAGTATTTATTGAATCACTTAACTGATTTTCATTCTGGCATTCTTTCGTATTGCACATTATTGCTAAAAGCGGCCGCTTCTGGCGTTAGCGACAAATTCGAATTTATAAACAACTAAATGAAAAGTTTACTGTGATTCAATAAATACTGGAGGTAATTTGCTAAACTGATACTGTTCTAGTTTTTAGAGAATTGATTTTGTTTAGAAGTAATAGAATTAAATCAATTGAGGGCAGCACTTAGCTCTAGTAGGCGCCTTAACGTAACATTATCTAATGTTACATGGAAGTAGCCCTTCATAAGTGTAGACGCAACGCGCGCACGAACCTCGTACCTGATGCCTTACTCTACAACACGAAGCTCGTATATACGGATCTGTTTCATTTAAACACTTGAAGACATAGGAATGAGACATAGGGACAGATGGATTCGAATATACAGACATTGTGTTGCGGAGTAAGGCCTCTGTTTCCAACTAGCGATGGGCGATTGTTACTAAAATCAATCGAACGATTCGATCTTCGACTAACTATCGGTTTTATTGTATTATTGTGTCGATTTTCGTTTGCTGGTTGGCCGGGCGCGCGTCATAACCAGCCAACAATTTTGCTAATTCTTTCATTGCGTGTTACATTTCGTTAGTCTGTACCCGCCTTAATCAAATAAGTCGACCGCTCTTTGTAAGTATGTAGATTACAAAGTGCATTCTAGCATCGCTCACTCACATAGACACCGCTCACCGACACAATATAACGGAACAGTTCGGACCATTACAAGTGCAAGAGCCATCCGCTTCATACACGTCCGTCATTTTTTTTTTGTACAATCTTTGAGCGACAAAAACTGTTCAGTGGACAGTTGTTGAATAACAATTGTGTTTTTGTTATCGTCGCAAAATATTTTGTGACCATTTGTAATATAACAACAATGTTGAAATTGAAGTATTTTCGTTATTATTGGTTAAATGTTTTCGGTCTTCCCGTTTCATTTGACGTTCAGTCAAAATAGCAACAATTTGCAAAAAAAAAAACAATGTGTGATTAAAAAACCATCAACAATCTGTAATCTGTGATCAAAACACAAATCTGTTATAATAGGGGTTAAAGTATGAAATTGCCGATTATATTCCCACTTTTTTTTTTGTTTATAGCTCTTAAGTATAGTCATATTATTGCGGAATTCTTTTTGTATTGTATCAAAAACTAAATAAAGTAACTTTTGACTAAAAAAAAATGCAATACTAGTGCCTATTACTTCAAAGGAAGTGTTGAAAAGACCCCTTACAATATGTCAGCTGACCTTCTTGCTTCAATTAAGTATATTTGTATTATATACTTTGATTTTCAGAAATTTAAATACTATAATGCGTAGCTTTGCAACCATCTAACTTTCACCTTTAATTGCATCGAAAACGGTTCAGGCGTTATTAAAAAAACTAAAAAATTATTAGTATGGAAAAATGACTTTTCTCGATTTCGTCCATACAAAACGGCAATTTCATACTTTAACCCCTAATATTATCTACCAGTCTAATATGGCTGATACGAGTAATGTGGGCTTTATGGCTTATGACGACCTCCGTGGCGGAGTGGCGTACACACCGGTTTTCAAGGTGTCGTCTGCTCCGAGGTCCCGGGTTCGATTCCCGGACGGGTCAATGTAGTTTCTACATTTTCTCGGGTCTGGGTGTTTGTGGTACCTTCGTTGTTTCTGGTTTCCAAAATACGAATGCTTTGAATAGTTATTCAAATTGGGATCAGAACAATGTATGTGATGTTGTCTACATTTATTTATTTATGTATCTGCATATTTACAAAATTGAAATCTTTTAAACCTTTAAATATGTATATCAATGGTGTTTGCTTCCAGATAAGACAACAAATTCAGATAAAATAATTTTAGACGAATCCGAATGCAAAGGGCCGGCTATCGACAAAAGGAAATGTCACATGCCACCATGTGAGGTAAGTAGTTGGTCATTTACTGTGTATGATACTGAATTTGCTTCAGAATATACAAATTTTTATGTCCATACATTGGAGTTATTTGTTTCGAAATTTTCATGTCCTTGTACCTAGTATTTGTGTTTTGACTCTCTGATATTTCAGCATTATTGCAATTGGCCATAATCAAACAAGATTTATGTTTTCTTTTTTGACGTGACAACGTCTTAAATTAGGTTGCGGCTGGGAGTCACTTATGAAAAAGTGTAACGCTCGGTAACGTTACGATGAGTCACCGAACGAGAGAGAGGCCCGCCGAATGCCTTGCGTCTCTCTCCCACTCAACTATGTTTGATTGTCATGTGAATGTTGGTTTTCAAATAATACTCGTACATCTTGTTAAGTTTTTGACGTGACAACGTCTTATAAATTGGTTTGCCGGGTGACACTTCAAGAAACTGCGTTACGCTCCGCTCACGTTATGCGCTCACAATGAGAGCGAGTGAGAGGCACAGTTAGCCCGCCTAAGAGCGAGAGAGACAGAGCGAGAGAGAGAGAGTGAGAGAGATAGGCATACACACCGGTTCATGTCTTGCGCTTCTATAAAATCCAGTTCAATAAAATTTTGTTAATATGAAATTCAGTGCGAGATTCTTTGTATAAATTAATGTTTTAAATATAATTCTTTGTATAAATAAATGTTTTAAATTGTTACTATTATTTCATCCTTCTTCCTACTATACGAATGAATATTCACATTAAAATTATTTTACCACTCAAAGTCGTTGTCACGTAAAACTTTCGCCCGTATACCGACTTTATTTATTGCATATAATATGTCTATCTGGGTTAGTCATGACGAGCAAATAAAACGATATACGAATAACAATTCTTCACATTACAACGTTTTAAATTATAATTTCTTACAAAACTTGAAGATTTTTTTTCACTTAATGGTAAAATAACTGTTAAATAATAATATTATATAAAGTAGGTATTAAACGGCAGTCTGACACTGCACGTATATGTCTATGCTACTCTACGCGACTGTTTGTTTATGGTTATTGTTTGAACGGATAAATATGTAAACTTTCGAATGTATATGGTTACAAATCTACATTGAAGCGGTTACATAGCACGCTTATTTGACGCGCAATAATGATGTTTGGCCCTCTATTTGCCTAACTAATACTCGCACGTTTCTTTAGGACGGGCCCCGCTGGTCACCCTGGTCCCGCTGGGGCGGCTGTTCGGCCACGTGTGGCGCGGGCACGCAAGCACGAACGCGTTCGTGCCGCGGTGGAACGTGTGTGGGCGACAACGTACAGGTAACTTTGATTACAGGGTGTACTAGGCCAAGGCATATTACGCAAGGGCGTCGCCAAGGGGGGGGCAGGAGGGCAGTTGCCACCCCCTAGAGATCAAATGTAGCTAGCCGCAAAGCGACCAAAGTGCGAGCAATTTAATTACTTATCTAGCATCGCATGACAAAACGTAAATAAATAAATTCACAAGGTTTAATTTATATTAATGATTTTAAACTTTCGCGATTTGAAAACATATTATTTATAGTACACTAACGGATCGTTGACGTTGAGCTGTCATCAGTCGGCCCGTGACCACGGCTTGGTGCAATCCAGTCGAAACGTCAGGTAAATAAATAGGTATTAATGTATATTGTAGAAAGTATTGAAATATTCAGAATAACATTAAGATTTTGACATCCGTTTTTAAAATCGCCGCCATTTTCATCACGACTATATCAGATTTGCCAAAACGCAAGGCCATTAAAAAGTGTAAAAATATGTAGGTAGGTATTGTGTGTGTGTATTGCATTTCTTTCTACAACAGCCGTTCACCAGGTTCCACGTTAGTTTTGTTTAATATACAGGGTGAGATTTTAACCACCTTCCAAATTTTAATATATCAATCTACGAGACAAAAAACAAATGACGTATTTTTTCTTTTGGTATAGCCCAGTACAAAAATGTCAAGATAAAGCACTTAGAAAATGTCCGCCAAAAATCTAAAATTTTTGATACAGCCGCCTAACAACACTTTTTTCACGCGATTCGCATCTCAATCATTCCTTACGATACTATTCATAAGTTTTTGACTGTCCCTTTATACCTTAACAGGTCTAGGACCGTAAAAATTGAAAACTATATCGCGAAAAATAGTTTTGGGTGACAACTTGATTTACATTTTTTACTTCATAAATAGGCTCTAAATACGATACTGAACGCCTATAAAAATTTTGGAAAGTGATTAAAATTTCATCCTGTATATGCGGCATACCTAAAGTAGAAGTTATTGTTACGAACATACAATTTTAATTTGTTTGGTGGACAATGCCCATCTGTGTTCATAAGAAACACCTACAACAGTTGAATAAATTGTCTGGCCATGATGAGTGTACACGGAGCTATAATGAATAAAAACCTAAATAATTTTAATGAAAAAATCCCCGCAGGTTATGTTTCAATTAAATATTATTTTTGTTAAAATTAATAATTATTACTGTGTTTAAAAGTTTGATTTAGTGCATCGAGGCAAAGACTTCCAAAGTGTAACGCTTCATGCTCTCGACTGTACCAGGCGTGCATATTTTTTATCCTCCATAATATTGCCTCATTGCCCCCCCCCCCCCCCCCCTCCCCCTAGTCATACGCTGGCGACGCTCTTGATAATACGTATCTGTAGGACGGGCCCCGCTATTCATCCAGAAGTCTAATTCTACTAAATACATACATACGTCATTCTATTCCGATGCAGCTCACGTTACGATTCCATTCTCACAGAAAACTGTATTCTACTAACCATTTTTACTAAACGGAATCTATACGTAGGCTGAGGCCTTACTCCGCAACATAATTTCCGTATATTCGAATCCATCTGTCCCTATCACTCATACCGATGTCTTAGAATATCTGAAAGAGACAGATATATCCATAGTTACGAGCTTCGCTTCGACTGACAGCAATATCGAATCACTAGTGGAATATGAATTTAGGAAATCGTTCAACTCAGTTTCGACCGATCGATAAGGTGAGCTGAAACGCTTCTGCCATTGCTAATAGAAGTTGACGTTTAATGTATTTCGTCAATTGTTGCGTTTAAGTTTAGATAATTAACGTTAGTAGAATTGGTCGTCCTGGTCCCGCTGGGGCGGCTGTTCGGCCAAGTGTGACGCGGGTATACAAGCACGTGCCGCGGTGGATCATGCGTGGGCGAGAACGTGCTGGTAATACTGGCTGTACTAGAGAAGCGTTTCTTAACCTTTTACAGTCCACCGATTCCTACGAAATCAAGCACAATTAGGCGTAGTTCTGCAAACCAAACCCAACCCAGACTTCAATCAAAATCGAGTTATGTGTTGAAATGTGTCAAAAATAGGTAATTAAACTTTTTTTTGCTTTATTCGATATTTTAGCAACTTAATTGCACTTATAATATCAGTATATAAACTTGAAAAATTTGGTCTCAGGCGGGACTTGAACCCGCATCTCCTCGCATTTTTTTGCTCACTACTATGACGTATAGTCATAGCTATATTATAAGAACTAGATACACAGTCCGGTACATAAATGACACCTAAAACTGATTGACACCTCGATTGAATGATTGACGTTAATTTTATGTCAGAGTCAACCTTATAACCCGGCCAAATTATATAGCACACTACATGCAATAATGTGGATATTTGTGGCATGTTGTATCTATTCGATTGATTTACTTAAGTTGTACTAAAAGTGCACCCTTCGAAAAAAACATAGTAAAGGCCTATATTTACCCCCACTCACCCAGTTACATATTTGATTTTCAGATAAGAAAATGTCCCAATCTACCGAAATGTGACTTTTCATCTGAAAAGCGTGATGTACAACATTCGAGCAGCACAGAAGAAACTAATGAAATTGTGAGTTCCTTAGCAAAATTACCTCTTGGTTTTTAGTCTAAATATTTATTTAACTGTTCTGTAGTCAAGCATTTGATGTTCCTAAACTGATTTTTAAGCAAGTAAATTGCTAATATTAGTTTCGAGTCCCATCTTAGGCGCTCAAATTTTTTTATTCAGGATATCTTATTAACACTAGCAATTTTATTGCATAATAAACAATGAAATTAGACCTTGATATAATTTCTAGGAATCGTACTTGCCTGAAGCGACTTACGAAATGGAACCCGAAGTGATAGACCGAAAAGATTCCACAGATGTAGAAGAGTTCTACTCTAAACCAGGTTTGTGTAACTGAGATTTGTTTGTGTAACAAGATTGTTTCTTTTTATTGATAAATATCATATTTTTAATACGAGTAGTTATTATCCTATTCCGGACGAAGACAAATCTAAAAACAGAAAAATCCATTAACCATTACATGACAGTGAAAAGTTATTTAACATCACCATCTCAGCCAGACGACGCCTTCCCTAAGGATCTCCACAACGATCCACATCGATCGCATCCAGCAGCTTCCCGCGACCTTCACCTGATTGTCGATCAGTGCGTCGTCGCCATGCCCGAATCTTTCTGCTTTAAAATGTTACATAGTGTGTTAGAATAATAGTTTATTTTAAACCAAGTACTGAAACGAAAGATGTGTTTACGGATTTTAAATTTTCGTTTATTTTGATTTATCCCGACATTTCGAACACTTTACAGCGATTTTGGTCAAGATCAGACGCTGAACGGGAAGACATGGACGCTTAGTGTTCGAAACGTCGGGATGAACTAAAACAAACGCGAATTTAAAATCTGTAAATACATCTTTTAATTCAATGACTTTTTCATCAGTTTTAAAATTTTTTAAAGGTGTGCGGTATCGTATTGAAAGCCCATCTATGAAGTAAAAAATATTGGTCAAGTTTTCACCCCAAAATATTTTATGCAACATACTTTTAAAATTTTACGGTCCCCTAACCCTGTGAAGGTATGAGGGGAATATTAACAACTTATTAATAGTATAGTAATTAATGAATGAGATGCGTATCGCGTTGAAAAAGTGTTGCTAGGAGGCCGTATCAAACATTTTAGATTTTTAGCGGACATTTTATAGGTGCTTAATCTTGACATTTTTGTACTGGGCTATACAAAACGAAAAAATACGTCATTTGTTTCTTGTGTCTTAGATTAAAATTTGGAAGGTGGTTGATATTTCATCCTGTATATGTTACAGTGTCTAAGCCATCTGCTGTGCACGTGGTGAACGTGACCAGCAACTTGGACTTCAGCGACGCCGGGCCCTGCGCGGCGGGATACACGCGCAACGCTGCAAATAACACGTGTGAAGGTTTGTAGCTTTTGTTATAACTTAAAGTTGTAAAGAGGGTATCAAATTGAAATTTAAAGCAGTTTATTCACAAAAAAAGAATTAAAGTCAAATTTACACAATCCGTGATTTTTGGTGGAATTTTTTTAATGTTTTAATTATTGTTTTTAATATTTTACATAAAAAATTTAATTTGATTGAATGAAGATTTTTGTTTATATGTTTTGTCAAATAATCGTTTGTTTGTAACTTTTTGTTTACTTTTAATAATTGCTCCGGTTATTTTTTTTTACTTGAATGATATGCTTATGTGTTATTGTAAAGTCCATTATATATATTTTTTTATCTATGTTATTTGTAAGTACTTAAAATTCGAGAATGTCTGGACGCATTTTAGGATCTATATTTTAAATTTGTTTGACTATCTATTAAAAATCTTAAAAAATAGGGGTAGAAGTAAAAAAAAAAATATTTTATACATTTTTAATTTATCACGCCATCTTTGATGAAGACAGAGATGGCAAAGATAATACATATAAACACGTTACGTACGTTAGAAATTCCTCTAGAAAAAACGGTGAAACGATTTGTTTGACTTCCTTGCTGTCAATCGTATGTTTTTTTTTTAATCGATAATGATCGTTTTCAGACATAGATGAATGTACCATAGAGTACAACCAGTGCCACTCGACGCAGCTCTGCGTAAACACGCAGGGCGGCTACAGCTGCACTTGTTCGCCTGGATTCTCTTCGCTCGGAGCTGGGCAGAGGTGCTTAGGTAAGATAGTTAGGTTACTATGATTGTATTTAACCTTTTCAGTGGTGGTAGAATGGTTGCATCGTAATTTGAACTTTATGCTTAGACAGATAAGCGTATGATAATATTGAAAACCAATAAACAATTAAAGGATCTATACCAGTTTAAGGGCTAATAGGTGGAGGGATTATTCGCAAAAGTTTGCAGACAGAAACTGTTCCGACAAGTCCAAGAAAGTGTAAAATTGCAGGTATTAGGGGAGATCCATGTCCAACAGTGGACAGCTATCGGCTTATAATGATGAAGATGATGATAACACCAATTATTATCTAGACTAATACTAATATTATAAAGCTGAAGAGTTTGTTTGTTTCGTTTGTTTGAACGCGCTAAACTAAGGAAGTACTGGTTCGAATTGAAAAATTATATTTGAGTTGGATAGGAAATTTTGGCAAGGAAGGCTTTTGGCTATATAACATCACGCTGCGACCAATAGGAGCGAAGCAACAGTAAAAAAAATGTTGCAAAAATAGTCGCGATCATAATAACAAAAATTGACGCATACGAAGTCGCGGGCAACAGCTAGTTTTGATATAAAACAAAAATTAAACGTCACCGTAATGACAAGTTTGATGGTGGCATCATGTATGATGGCACACTGACTCATCGACATTCAACTCAATCTTGTAATCTACGAATTACATAGGCTAAAAACCTAAGCATTCCTTACTTTTTTTGAATAAAATTCGTCAATTCAAATGATGTTTCGCTGAGCTAAAGCTTGTTCGAAGTTGTTTGGTCTATAGTTTGGAGCGTTTTGTTGGGAATCCTAAAAACAAATTAATAAAACGTATTTTTTCATGAAATTATTAATTTTGTGTTTAAATAGACTATCTATGAATCAAAATCAATTTCAAGTATTGGTCAACATCCCTATTACCTCGCCGCAGACATAAACGTTGTTGTCTATTTTAATTTTTGCAAAATTTTGTTGTGGTACTGACTAAATTTATTTCTATTTCTAAACGAGTGCGAGCTAGACATGTCCGGGTGCGAGTACGCGTGTGTAAACGTGGCCTGCGTTATTTTGCCGGGTTATAAAAGATCTAGCGAATGGTGGCAACAAATCATACGACTCATTCTTTCAGCTTTTTTATCCGGCAAAATTAAAGTGACTGAATTTTGCGAAACAATTGAAAACATCGATTGCAGATAAGATCTTCGAAATACACTAGAATCCATACCTTTTTGTTGTAAGTTTTAAAACTATTCTTTGTAGATAAATTGCTAATATAAATTGATAATACAATTCTATAATTATTTTTTTCAAGGAATTGCATTTTCAGTATTACAATTACAATCTTAATTGCCCAAAAGTATAGTTGCAACTATTCCCTCGCTTCAGACATAAACGAGTGCGAGCTGGACGTGTCGGGCTGCGAGTACGCGTGCGTGAACGTGGCCGGCGGCTTCGCGTGCGCCTGCCCGCGCCGCCTGCGCCTGCACCGCGACCGCCGCCGCTGCGTGCCGCGTGAGTACTGACTACTGGCGGCCTTGTAGTTCATACTTCATACACACCCCTCTTTCCCTCTGGGCATTCTGAGGCCCTACACCGCAATGCGAAGCACGTATACAGGATGACTTTTCATCTTAATTTTTTGTTTTATAGGCGTTCAGTATCGTATCTGGAGCCCATTTACGAAGTAAAAAATATAAATCAAGTTTTCACCTTAAATATTTTGCGCAACATAGTTTTCAATTTTTACTTTCCTAAGCCTGTTAAGGTATGAAGGGAAAATCAAGAACTTATGGATAGTATCGAAATGAATGAATGAGATGCGAATCACGTATAAAAATGTTGCTAGGAGGCCGTATCAAATATTTTAGATTTTTGGCGGACATTTTCTAAGTGCTTTATCTTGTCATTTTTGTATTGGGCTATACCAAAAAAAAATACGTCATTTGTTTTTTGTTTCGTAGATTGCTATATTAAAATTTGGAAAGTGGTTAAAATTTCATCCTGTACACAGATATAGCTGTCTCTTTCAGATACTCGAATACATTGATATGAGTGAGAGAGTCGGATGGACTCGAATTTACGAACATTATGTTGCGGAGTAGGGAATCTGGGCACAGCATCCAATTATTGATGGACGCTCCGTTTGAGAAAACAGGACTTCAAACATCAAATGTGTCTTTATTTGCAATTAATTTTTAATTAGATTTGACAGTACACCCTGATATGTATTGTCGCGGACATGCTAGATGCTTCGTGATATCGCTAGTGGAATGTACATAACTACCTAAGTTGAACCACAAAGTAATAACAAGATGTTAGTGCAAGCGACATTGGACTTAAAGTTTACATATTAAGGCGCAAAATGGTATAACTCACTAGAGTTGTTTACGTGCTTAAATGGAACTGACTGCAAGATGACGGTGGATACAGGAGCCTCTAGGACAATAATCAAGCCGAAACTAGCGGAGACCGCAAAGAAGCGCAACAGCACCTTTAATATTCGGCTACTTTCCGCTTCCGTCCAGCAAATATCCGTCCTAGGGGAAGTTTCGGTCACATTACAAGTAGGTGAAGCATCATATACTCACATCATCGTGGCCGAAATTATGGATGACTGCGTATTGGGCCTCGACTTTATGCGAAGATATGACTGCAAAATTGATGTCACCAATGGCATATTTAAGTGTGGTAATGAAGAGCTTTTCATCCTGGGTGGGCCTGAAGGGAAACTAACATGCCTAAAGAAGATTAACATACCCGGAAGAACACAAGCAGAACTGCTGGTGAAGCTACCACGTGCTAAGAAGAATAAGAAGAATAGGTGTGTGTTGATCGAAGATACACTAAGCAAGTCAAAGACACAAAAGCTTCTGGCAGCCAGAACACTTGTCAAGGGGTCCACAACTGCAATAGTTAGAGTTGTGAATTAAGAAGACCACGAGATCCAAGTAAAGGAAGGTGACGTTATTGGAAGATGCGAAGAAGCTGTTTGGGTGAGAATGTGCCAAACAACTTTGAGTAAGACGATAACCAAGGATAATTCTACTATCGCAGAACTTCTTAAAGGATGCAAAAGTAACTTAACTGATGGCAAGGAAGTAAACCGGATCCCTGCCAAAACCGGCTTACGTAGTAGCTACGGACCTCCCGAAGCAATGTCAAGAACAATCATATATGGTAACTAAGTAAAGCAATGTCAAGAACAATCATATATGGTAACTAAGTAAAGCAATGTCAAGAACAATCAAAGTAACTTAAGTTATTCTCAAAGCATAAAAGCCAAAGACCTGCTTTAGCGCTTTTCAGACGTGTTTTCTTCAGAAGAAGGAGATTTGGGGAGGACATCCTTGGTACAACACAAGATAGACACCGGAAATGAAGGACCTATCCGGCAACGAGCAAGGCGAATACCGATTGCCAAGGAACAAGAAGTTGAGGATATGCTGGAGAGCATGAGGAAGAATAAGATCATCGAACCTTCTGCAAGTCCGTGGTGTTCTCCTGTCGTCTTAGTTAAGAAGAAAGATGGAAGTACAAGGTTTTGTGTAGACTATCGACGACTAAACGACATCACGAAGAAGGACAGCTATCCTCTACCGCGCATCGACGACACCTTGGATACCCTAAGTGGCAAGACATGGTTCTCGACACTTGATTTGAAGTCTGGATATTGGCAAGTTGAAATTCATCCAAAGGATAAGGAGAAGACAGCATTTTACAGGGAAGGGGCTATGGCAATTTAACGTCATGCCATTTGGATTGTGCAACGCGCCGGCCACTTTTGAGCGACTCATGGAATGTATCCTGGCAGGATTGGTGGGAGAAGCCTGCCTGGTATATTTGGATGACGTGATCATCATGGGTCGGGACTTCGAAGACCATTTATTTAACCTGGAAAAAGTCTTAAGGAAGATACGTGGAGCCAACCTAAAGCTGAACCCGAAGAAATGCGATCTGTTCAGAAACAAGGTAAACTACCTCGGACACGTTATCACCAGTGATGGAATACAGACTGATCCAGCTAAAATAGAAGCCGTGCAGAAGTGGCCAACTCCCAAAGATAAAACGGAGGTCAGAGCATTTTTAGGTTTATGCTCATACTACAGACGCTTTGTTAAGGGATTCTCCGAAATTGCCAAGCCATTGCATCGCCTGACGGAAGAAAAGAGAGGGTTTTGCTGGGATGACGCTTGCGAGGATTCCTTCCAAAGGTTGAGGCAATGTTTATGTGAGACTCCAATCTTGGGATACCCACAAGGTAATGGGCAATTTGTCGTCGATACGGATGCAAGCAACACAGCTATTGGTGGAGTACTATCTCAAAAACAAGGAGACCGAGAAGTTGTGATTGCCTACTTCAGCAAATCGTTATCGAAGCCTGAAAGAAACTACTGTCTGACAAGAAGATAACTTTTAGCAGTGGTCAAAACGCTACAACATT
This sequence comes from Anania crocealis, assembly GCA_949315895.1. NCBI lineage: Eukaryota > Metazoa > Arthropoda > Insecta > Lepidoptera > Crambidae > Anania > Anania crocealis. Next base: position 16,525,926 of record OX438867.1, on the reverse strand, counting down.
TCAGCAAGTACATTATCGGCAGAAAGTTCGTGCTTCGTACCGACCATGCTGCTTTAAAGTGGCTGCTTCATTTTAAGAGTCCCGAAGGTCAAGTTGCTAGGTGGATTGAACAGCTTCAAGAATACGACTTCACTACCGAACATCGTAGTGGAAAGACACATAGGAATGCAGACGCCCTCTCAAGAAGACCGTGCCCAGAAGAGTGCAAGCACTGCATCAAGCTGGAGTCTAAAGAGGACTGTGTACAAATAACAAGGACAAGTCCTCCGAGATCCTGGGAAGATGAGTCCGTGAGAGAAGCTCAGGAAAAAGACAAAGACATACGACTGATCATTGCATGGAAGAAACGCGGTAACGATAAGCCGAGATGGCATGAAGTTGCGCCTACGAGTGCTACGACTAAAGCGTACTGGGCTCATTGGGACAGTTTCATTTTGCAGAACGGGATACTTTACCGGAAATGGGAAAAACCTAACGGTAGAGAGTTCCATCTACAGCTGGTCGTCCCAAGGGAAAGGATCAAGGATGTTCTCCGAGAGGTACACGATGGCATATCAGGAGGACATCTGGGTGTAAAAAGGACCTTAACAAAGCTACGGGATAGATTCTACTGGCTTAACTGCAGAACTGATGTACAAGATTGGTGCCGGAAATGTACCACTTGTGCTGCAGTAAAAAGTCCATCCACCAGGAGTCGAGGACACCTTTAACTTTATAACGTTGGTGCACCATGGGAGCGGATAGCAGTGGATGTTGCCGGACCGTTTCCTGTGACGGAGTCGGGGAACAAGTACTTTATGGTCGTCATGGATTACTTCACCAAGTGGCCAGAAGTCTTCGCTATACCTAATCAAGAAGCTACGACCGTAGCCTCTAAATTGGTTGAAGAAGTCATATGCCGATATGGTGTACCCCTGGAAATTCATTCCGATCAGGGCAGAAATTTTGAGTCGAACGTGTTTCAAGGAGTCTGCAAAATATTGGGCATGCACAAGACGAGAACCACTGCTTATCACCCTCAGTCCGATGGCATGGTAGAAAGGTTTAACCAAACACTAGAGAGGCATTTAGCAAAATTGGTGGACAACCATCAAAGAGACTGGGACAAGTACATTGCACCATTCCTTCTCGCCTACAGGACTTCGGAACATGAGAGCACGAAAACGACCCCGGCATATATTAACTTCGGACGAGAGCTAAGGTTACCGGTAGACCTTGTAACCGGAGGAGCGCCAGACGATCACGTCACCGTACAGGATTATGTCTCCGATTTGCAAGGCAAGATGCGGGACATTTATGCCATGGTGCGAGAAAACGGCTTGCAGTCGAATGAAAACATGAAGACTAGATATGACCGGAAAGCGAATACCAGTGGCTTTGACGAAGGAGCACTAGTCTGGCTGCATAACCCGATACGGAGAAAAGGAAAGTCGCCTAAATTACAGACAAGATGGGAAGGCCCGTACAAAGTAGTCACGCGAATAAACGATGTTACATACCGGATCCAGAGGCCACCGAGAGGAGCACTTAAGGTAGTTCACATCGACCGCTTGGCACGTTATAACGGGAATAACGATGACGCTCGGGACGAGCATCTCTAAGAGGAGGGCAGTGTCGCGGACATGCTAGATGCTTCGAGATATCGCTAGTGGAATGTAAATAAGTACCTAAGTTGAATCACAAAGTAATAACAAGATGTTAGTGCAAGCGACATTGGACTTAAAGTTTACACATTAAGGCGCAAAATGGTATAACTCACTAGAGTTGTTTACGTTTAAACGTCCTTGTGATTTTTCTGGAAAATGAACATTCTAGTATGTACGACCGGCATCGATGTTGAGATATATAAATAACAGGACTTAAGACGCCGCAGTCAGTTCATTCTGAGCTTTCGGTGCGATACCTGCGAAAAGTGATCTAGTGCGAAGTAACGACGACTTTAGCGATACCAACGGATCTAAGGACTACTCTACGGATTGGCAAATAGTGTTTTGGAACCAACGACCTCAGCGACCTACCGGACTGCGATTCTTGTGATTTGGCTTGTGTGATAGTATTTGCGACCTGTTAATCGCCTAATAAATTCTTCTGATAAGTCAACGGTGTTTTATCCAAATCCCGAACTCCACGTTCGTAACAGTATCTTAGTGGCCACTTACTCTTAGTAAAGGTAAAAGTTAACAAATCTTATTCGTATTTTTGTGTTTTACTACCGTTATGTTTATAATAATCAATACGTCATAGAGGAGATCGCAATAAAAGACAAAGGAGTTTGCATAAGTATATTGTAGAGGGCTGTGGGTTCAAGTCCCACCTAAGACTTGTTTACTCCTACCTCCTACAGGATCATAAGACCGCAATAACAATTAATTTCAATTGTGTCTGGAATAACCCACAATCGAGGGTTTAAAAGTTGCTGCCATGGTTTACCTCAAAATCAAATTCTCTATAATATTGTTAAAAATTGGTGGCATGTTTTTTTTAATTTTTATTGCACTAATATAATATAAGTGGACTTAATGCCATATGGCATTATCTGCCAGTCAACCAGTGGGCTAACCAGTGGGCTAAACAGAAATGTTTTAACTATTCATGTTGTAATTATCATTCCAGCATCTTCATATCGGCAACCGTACGCGTTCGAGCAACAGGACTCGGGCGATTATCTCAGCGCATCGCTTGATCTTCCTCCTAGGAGGACTAAATACGAGTATACTAGAAATTAAGTGTAGAACAATGTTTGTAGGTAAATAAATTGATACTTTCTTAATTTGGAATTTTATTCTTCGGTTTCAAGACTTCCTTAGTGAAGTTTGCGTTACGAAGTTATTAGAGGGTGCGAAAATCGCAAAAAATTTTGTCTCAAAAAGAGAAGTGTTATAATAAGTTAGACGTGTCTGTCTGTCTTTTTGCGGGCATCGTAGCTTCTCAAAGAATGGACCGATTTTAATGCGTTAATTGTTTAGATCAATTGTAGTCATAATTTTAAGTTTAACTATGTTTGTTTTAATTAGAGAGCTGCTACAATATAAAAATTATTGTGTAGCTTGCAATGCTACTTGGTAGTGTTACCGCTCGCTGACGTCATTTTAATAGTACATCGATAGCCTATCGATAGTATCGATATAAGCGATAGTATCGATACTATTGAAGACCAATATATTGCTTCGGAACAATACTATCGATAGTATCGATATTACAAATTCACTAATACTATTGATTAGTAGCAATACTACCGATAGTATCGATAGTATTGATTGATTCGATAATATCGATACTGTCTATCGCACTATCGATATTGTAAATAGTTTTCGAGGTCAACTATCGACAGCTAAACTATGATAGTTCTGCAACTCTACTACTTGGGTATAACCGATGTGTGAGTGAGTTAGCTCTTTCCAAAAACATGATTAAACAAAAGCATTTCTCTCTCGGTCATGCGCCAACAGGTCCAGGGAAATAAACATGATGAAACATAAATAATAAAACAAGATGGATTCATTTTAACGTCTAATAATATAACAGTTTGATTTACAAGTTATTTTTTTACGTAAGAACTTTATTAACGGTCATTTCCAATAACCTATCTATCTTCATTTTTGGCATATCGGAGATAGAAAACAACTTCTGTCTTTGTTTTTCTGGACGGTAAAAACAGAGATAGAAACTATTTCCTATCTCCGATATGCCAAAACTGAAGATAGATAGGTTATTGGAAATGGCCGTTAGGGGGACATAGTCCATTTGAAATTACATTTACTTGTTGCAAGTACATTGTTGCCACAATAATCTATCTGTGTAGGTACAACAATACAACATATTTTAACAAACTTAAATCTTAATTTTACCTATCAAAGGAATCTTTAACTTTGATTGTAATGCCGTCTCTGTTTTTTATTAGTACAAATAAAGCAAGAGTTAAAAATATTAATAAAACGCAGTAACGCAATGTAAAATACCTAATTGTTAAAATAAATTCTTACCAAAAACAGTACAAATAATTTCCCAAATTAAGTATAATCATGTATAATATGAAGAAGTTAGGAAAAATCTCAATTAAAGATTGTGAACTTTGTGGTTCTATGTAAGTTAAAAGACTATTTTGACACTAAGTTAATATCATAGCAAATAATATTGTGTAAATGCATTAAAAATTAAATCTATATTATAATTTTATACCTATAAATTGTTTTAAATGATTTGATTAACATTAAATCATATTTTGTGACGTATATGTTGGTCAGTTGGTCGTTTTACTTTTCTTACTAATATAAGTTTAGATGGACGGAACGGAGTATGGAATAAATATGAAAGTCTCTTATCAACTTAATGGCCTGCGCAGACGACGGCCTTTTCTCCGCGGCGGAGATAATAGCACACTCCGCGAATAAAAAGTCCGTCGCGGATTTACAGCGAACTCAACGCAAACGGTGTGCGATCATTTGTTCGTTTATCGTCGTGCATACGTAAGTCACACAACGCAGACTAAAGTCCGCCGTGTGCGTTGCTTCGCCTAGTCACACGAGTTCTATTTTTTTCGGAGACTCTCCCGTACTTTTGTCCAGTCCGCTCTCTGCATGTCCTCGGTAATTCGGGGGACTTTTTGTACGCGGTACTTTTAATCCCTCGTTTGCGTTACTCGATACAGTTGTAAGCGATTCATTATAGCGGACAAAAAAGTCCGCGGACAAAAATCCCTCGTCTGCGCAGGCCATAAATAAATTACGGCTTCTGTAAAATAGGTCTAAATTGGAAATTCCACGCGTAGTTATGAAGTCGCACGAAGTTGTACAAAGAAGCAAGAGTTACTAAGTATCAAGTATTACCTATATTATATTTGAAAGTAAATTTGTTAAATTTTATATTTAAAACCACAACCACAATGACGCCTAACAGCGCAAACAAATGTACTAGTGTGAAAAATACTGATATTTCAAGGTTTTATTAACAGTACATCTTATTTTATGACTACTATTATCCTCAAGAAAAAGCCTTCTTTTTCTGAAAAGAGAGAATAATGTAAGTATTAGGTACGTACCACTCTTGTTAACCCAAGGGCTAGTCGAATGATTTTTAAAAGCTAAATCAATGGGGACTACCGTTTCTTTGCTCACCAGTTGGCGCCACTGTAGACTGAGGTCCGGAGGTATAGCTGTCAAAGGCGATTGGCGCCGAAACAAAGTGTTTTAGCTTGAATCTAATTAAGGTCTATTATTTATAAACAACAAACTAACTTCTGAAATAGTTGCTCGTGAGGCCGCCTATTTTTGCGCTTTTTCTTAATTCCGCTTTTAAAGCGCTCACATTAATCGCCAAATAATCCATATTTGCGATATTTTACGAAGGAGATCACTTTCCAGCAGGTAAATTAAAGAAATTATAATTTATGCAACAAAGCCCGCGAAAACCAGTGAAAAGTGAATGATATTGGACCTCACGCGACACAAGCGCCTCTAGTGGCAAATTCACTAGCGATAGCCCCCATTAAGCAGGTTTTTTATGCCGCCTATACATATATTTTGGCAGCTATATGGTAATTTTGTGTTTATTGTACATTTCAAAGATAAATCGAAAATCAGAGGTCGCTTTGTGATGAAATCAGTTAACATACAATTCGAGTGGTGCCACCTGGTGTCGGATTATAGAACCTTCTCGACACTTAACTGTAAAAATCGATTTAAAATCTTTGAAAATTACGTCTGTCTTTACTTGTGCCTGTTATCCTTTATCTAAGTTATGAATTACTTTCATTAGAACATGTTAATGTTGACTAAAGTGTGAATACAGCGGTGTAAGTTAGCGTGGGCGGTGTCATTGCGTAGGGATGGGCGGCAGGCGCTCGCCAAACATTTTCTTTATGGGTCCTCGTCTTGGGTCCAGCACTCTTTCGTCGTTCTTTCGCGGAACATTTCTGCAACGAAAATTCTTATTACAAAAAACATCTTAAAACTCAGCATGGAATTTTAAATAGGCTTGTCAAAGTTTTTTTTATATGAGTAATTTTTATAGATCGTAATTTAGCCAATACAGCAAGGGTTTCTATTATGGGTGTCGAGTACCGCCAGAAGAAAATGTGTAGCAGTGTCTTCTCTGCAGACACTGCTACACATTTTCTTCTGGCGGTACTCGACACCCATAATATAAAAGGGGTGGTCCTACTCTAACTTTAAACCGGTTTTGTTATTTATATCAGGTCCTGAAAAACCAGCTCAGTATCCGATAGAAATCACAAAACAACTAACACTTACGTGGAGCTGTTGTTAAAAAATAATATTGGAATGTACTCACTGCCAATAAGGCCCGTTCTTTTGCAGACGCAATATGTTATTCTGGCATATCAGCAGCTCATTCTGGAGATACGTGCGCTGATCGTTGACTCGCACAAACAACTGAAAACAACAAGCATCGTCATTTAATTATGTATTAGAATTGGTCCTTTGAGCCGGATGAAAGTCGTCGAAAGCGTCAACTACATTCAGTTATTGACGTCATCGATTCAGCAAATATATTTTACAGAAGTGTGCTATTCTTAAGATATTTCACGACCTACCGCGAGGTCAACCTACCAAGTCACAACTATTACGGAAATCGGACACTGCACAAACGTTTATCATATTTGTTCAACGCGCTGCAGCCCGAAATAGCAAAATTACAGGGAAAAGATTTCAGCATAAAGCTTAAAAATACTTTATCAATAGACTTACTTAATATATAAATCGAGTTATTTATATATTGTGTGGGTTTTTAGATAAAATATTTTACGTAAGTAAGTTTATTTAAGTAACTAATAGATATAATAACTTGTACAAACTTAACTTAAAAATATTGTCAATTATACGAGATTCGCACTCGCAGACAACCACGAAAGTAGTTTGCGAGGCAAAAATTTGAATTCGAAGTTTATGTAAGTAATAATAATTAATAAATAAATAAAATAATAATACCTTAATAACGTAAGTTCTGAAAATACTAACTTTATACAGTAGGTAAGTAGTTTAATGAGTGTTGCCTGCACATAGTTACGTTAAACGAGAATAAACAAACCTTCGACTCTGAATCTAATCGCCACTCTTTGCTTCGGAGAGTACTGTAAAGGTCAGTCTTCAATCTTTCGAACCTCTTTACAGTGCGAAGCAACTCTGCCTGAAACAAAAAAAAAACACTTTCTTTCTGTCCTGCCATGATCTTAAAACATTGGTAATATTTCAGCAGCACTATTACAAACAATAAGTAAAAACCCGGTTGTCGTAGTGTCAAAATATATTTAAAATTAATAAAAAAAACAAACTAACTGAGTACTTACAAGGGCCAAACCTTACGAAATAATCTTAAGAAAATACTTACTGGGGTCAAAATATCCAAGTTGATATTGAGGTCGTCGTGTTTTAATTTGCAATCTGTAACAAAAGCATCCTTGAGTTTCAGTATCAATGACAGTTGCATTTTTATTGGAACACGATAGGCTTGACCTTCGGCACTCACGAAACGTTGTACCATGGTTTCCGAGTGGTACAGTTGAGTAAGGTCATTAATTTATGTATTTGGGGCAATACAAGTGTAGCCGACTTAAAGTTGTGATTAGGGTTGCCGGGTCGCCAAACCTAATAGCCGGACAGACCAGCCAGTTTGGCCTAACATTTGGGTAGAAAGGCCAGACACCCTACATAATTGAGCATTTTGTGTGTCAGTATTAATAGGTACGAAAAAATTGTTTCAGCAATCAAGCTTTTTTAATAATTGTCATAAATCTTTGTGACTTCTTAGTACAGCCGGACCAGCCGGACACCGTTTATTTTGGCCGGACACTATATCAATAGGCCCACCTATGACCGGCTTTATCCGGACGCCTGGCAACGCTAGGCGTGCAGATAACAGTCATCATCTTCATCACCGGCATATATCAGTCCACACCTGGACATAGGCCTCTCCCAAAGGAGGATTTTGGCATAATTGCCAAGTATTAGTATAGCCATGTATAGCCAAAGAATATTAAACAAATATTCTTTGGTATAGCTTATTCTTTAGAATATTAAGTGAACGTGTAATATTGTGGTGAAAAATAAAGATATTTTTATTTTTTATTTTATTTATTTAATTGATTGGCTGCCGGATTTGCAATCGGTGTTTCGCCTAAATGGCGGGAAGAAAACGTTCTATGTGCTGACGACACCTCCCAACGCAAAGACTAAGAGATATGTCCTAGAATTTATAGCCAATTTTGCATTTTGAATGTTGTTCTGTAAAAATACCTTTGGTCAACTTAATTATTGTATGCGTATATCGTTCTTCAACTGCTACAAAAAAAGGCATTATGAATAATATTTATCAAAGAAATATTATTTCTTTGATAAACTTGAGCTTGTTCTTAATAAATATTTACAAAAGCATGCAAAGTTAAGGATTTCGATTGTTGGAGATATTAACATAAATACTATAATAAAAAATAATATTACAAGCAACCTCTTATATATTCTCCAAACTTATAATTTAACTCAGCATATTACGGTACCCACTAGAGGTCAGTCATGTATTGATCATGTTTTTAGCAATGTCAAAGGTGCTACTGGATTCACCCTCCCTCTCTGTTTGTCGGACCACGATACTGCGTAAATACTTAGTTTTAGTAGTAAATCAAAGCCTACGTCCCATAAAACAATGTATGTCTATAGAAGAAACTATTCGGCTGAAAATATAGAGTTATTCAGAAAATGTATGGCGAGTCTTTCATTCACCGATGTATACAGTGAATCTGAATCCAATGTTGCGTTTAACAAGTTTTATGATTGGCTATGCCTTTTTTATAATATCTGTTTCCCATTTATAAAAGTTAGATTGTCATCAAAATCTAACTTAAAGTGGATATCTAAAGGTATAAGAAAGAGCTGCGCAAAAAATAGAGTTCTAAGACAAAACTACCAAAGAAAGAAAACTTACCAAAACAAACACATATCTAAGGCTTACTCTAAATTACTAAAAAAAATGCATCTTATCTGCTAAAAAAAATATTAATAATAAATATGTTATGAAAAGCAGAAATATCTGTAAAGCAACGTGGGAAGTAATACAGGATGAAATTGACATAAAAACACAATACAATAGTTATATAGATGTTATTGAATGCGGAAATAAGGTTATTACCAGTCCAAAACAGATTGCAAATTATTTCAATAATTATTTCATTGACCTAACGAATAAAGATAATAAAAATAACATTCCGAATGACAATTCTAATTGCAATATAATTTTAAATAATTCTATTTTTCTTAACGCTATTGACGAATACGAAATGAATAAAGTAATAACGACCTTAAAAAATAGTAACTCTGAGGGTTACGATGGCATCTGTACCAAAGTCATTAAGGCATGCAATAAAGAACTAGGTAGAGTCTTGGCATTTCTAGTACATTTGTCAATGGTATCTGGATTTTTTCCCGATAAACTTAAAATTTCTCTAATTAAACCATTGTTAAAAAAAGACAAAAAAAACAGCATTAGACAATTACCGTCCGATAGCGTTGATCCCGATAATATCAAAAGTTTATTAATTAACAAGTATCATGTCCTTAGGAGCTGTCAATATGGCTTTCAAAGAGGAAAATCTACTGCACATGCTGTTTTCGACATGTTAAATGAGACCCTTACATGTCTAAATGCTAATAAGTACACAACTGCGCTGTTTTTTGATATGTCGAAAGCCTTCGATTTTGTTTCACATACTTCACTCCTAGTGAAACTGGAAAATTGTGGCATAAGAGGGTCTGCTCTGAGTTGGATCAAAACCTATTTGCAAAATAGACAACAGTCTGTTGAAATAAATAGACCTGACTGTAATCATGTCATTGTTAAACATAAATCAGACCGCAGAGAAAATAAGTATGGGGTCCCACAAGGTAGCGTTTTGGGTCCACTGCTATTTTTGGTTTATATTAATAATCTGCCGGCTGTGACTAAATACAAATGCACTTTATTCGTTGACGATATATCTGTGATAGTCACTACGGATGGTAAATTGACATTAAATGACCATATAAATGACATGAATAATACAGTTCAAGTAATGATAAATTGGCTTAAAAGGAACAATCTACTTGTAAATCTTGACAAATTTTAATGACACATTATTTCAGACTATGAATATTAATTTCGAAGGACAAAAACTTAAAAGTACAGACAATTTAAAATTTCTAGGTATATGGATAGATCAAAAACTAAACTGGAAAAATCAAGTAGAAAACGTTTGCAAAAAAAATTACAGATTTTCGTACGCCCTTTACAAACTGCGCCAAGTAGCCACAAAAAATACAGCTGTTACTGCGTATTTCGCTTATGTTGAGTCCGTTCTGCGATATGGACTTGTAATTTGGGGCAATAGCACTGATGTACATAAAGCATTCATTGCCCAACAAAAATGTTTAAGAGCAATATGTCGCACCGCTCCTGATGAGCCTTGTAGGCCGCTATTCATTTCTATGAAAATTCTACCCCTCCCATGTTTATACATATTTGAAATTTCTAAGTTTGTTAAACAAAATATGCATTACTTCAAGCAGGCCAAAGAGGTTTACACACGTAATACCAGAAATGGCAATAGACTGGTATCCGAAATAATACCAAAGAGTGCTCGTTACAAAAAGAATTGCTACTGGATGTGTATGGTCATATACAATAAAATACCGCAGTCTATAAAAGATTTACCGTTTAGTAGATTTAAAGGTGCCCTCTACAAATGGCTTAATGGACATTGCTTTTACAGTGTGAATGAATACCTAAACCTTATGTGACAGTGTAGTACTTTTTGTTGTTTTAATTGTATTGACCTATTGTTTTTTTTGTTACATTGTGTCCTTGTGTTTTGTTATTTAAAATTCTGACATAATCATAAATTTTTTATTGATATTATTAATGTATAGATGCTTTGCAACGTTTAGGGGTTGGAGGGTGTGTTGGGGGTTGATGTAGATGATCAGGATGAGGTGGTAAATAAAGAGGCGAGCATGAATTGACAAAATATATTTATTTGCTCCGGCTAAGCTTACCACCTCTTAAAAGCTACACAGAAATCTCAGGCGTGAGTCCTTTGTAAGGCTCTGAATTACCCCTACTTCTGAGCGAGTTGTACCACCAAACTTATCATGTAAATTATACTAAACGGAATAATCTGAATTTAATTATGAACGGAATACTAATAAACGGCAACCGGAAATGTAGACTGCTAACTGGATTAAGAAGATGTTTCCACTTACTTCATCAAAGATAGGGTAGGGTAACCTTATGCATCCACGTGGCGTGGTACCAACCCGAATCTCATCGAGACAAGCTTCTTGCGTCGTTCATTAGATCAGCGGAAAGTCAGCGTAAAACGGAAAGGTAATGTGCTAAGCCTGGTAGCCAAACCAAGCGGCCATCAAAAGATCTGAAAGAAACCACTTATGTTATAGAACTGCAATAAGCGACTCAATGAACAAAATCCTGCCAAATCAGCAAATATACTTACGGCACTTAGACCGGAACAAAATCAAAATATTAAACACGGCGATTATAAGCCGGAAACAAAATTGAGGTGTCGGCCTCCATCCTTCTCTTTAGGTTTCCTGGCCGACAGCCAGAGCGAAGGTGTCCTCCTCGACATCTTCACAACACCAAGCCGAATGCCAGAATGAAATCAATCAAATGAAATCCTCGAACGAAACCTCCAAATTGCAAAAATGCAAATCATTGTCACGAAGGAATTTCCGAGTGCCCAGTTCACTAATTCAAATCTCCCCAAAACAATCGAAACAACACAAAGAACTATTTCTTTGTAAAACACATATTAAACTAACAAGAAAACATTCAAACTTTTTAGGTTATTGATTTACATTATTTTAATATTCCAATTACTATTATTAACTAAAGGCTGGTCGTTTATTTAAATTGTTTCTTTACCAACCAGTCCTCAAGACAACGTATTTTTCCCTAATCAATTCCCAATGTTTATAAACCTGCCATACTACTATTGTTTATTACCTTTTTTAAACATCTGTCTAAGGTCATAAACGTCATTCTGCCAGGCTCATGAAAATTACTTCGGCTGCGTGAAGTTTCATAAAATAATTTAATGTCAACACACAATCTTAAAAATATAGAAAACAAGTATTGTTATATTTATTAAAATAAATCATTCACGACATTTGTGAAATGAGTAAGTGTTCCGTGCGTTTGCTAAACGTAGACAAACGAACGTAACGTTATTATAGTCATTCGGAGCATACGGACAGTCGCATGCGCATCTGACAGCTCCTTGTCATTGACAGATCAATAACCAAAACAACAAAACTCGATTATTATTGAAGTGAAATTAAATGTGTTTTAATAATGAAACAATAAATGTATTAACTAAACGTGAGTATTTATAGATTAGTGCGCAGCTCAGAAATCACAACGTGACAATACACCCCCCCCAACGAAAAATCGCTGCCCTCAGCGATGCTAAGGCAACACAGAAAATACCGGAATAAAACGAAATATAGTGCAGGTGAACTACTCTTGGCATTTTGAATAAAAGCGTCAAAAGCCTTCGAGAAGACAACCTTTAAAATACACCGCAACTAAAACATAAATGATGTTTGTAACTCTCTTGGCATCGTGTATCACGCATCTAGGCCTACGAGAAGCTAACCAAAACATCACTAGGAAAAATAACGGAAAACCAAAAAAATTACTCTTCTGGCATAACGCAAAAATAACACGCCCTTGAGAAGTTAATCTTAGTTCATTCTAAATTAACGGAAAAACTCTTGATCCATAACAAGGGATCAAAGAGTCGGAAAAACTGCACCAATGCAGCAACGGAAATAATCTAGAAATAAACCAGTACAAATGATTACTCTCTTAGTATCGTGCAATAACACGCATGTACGCCTTTGAAGAGTTAATTTTACGTAACTCTAGCTCATTCCAAACCAACGGAAAAAATCTCTCTATCCATAACACAGGATCAAAGAGTCGGAATAAAACAAACGGAAATAATCGAGAATGAGCCAGAACCAACGGAAAACCACAGAACACGGAAAATTAACGGAAAATTTAAAAAACAATTATTTTCTTGGCATTATGCAAAAACACGCATCTAGGCCACTGAGAAGTTAATTTTTCGCAACTCTAGTTCATTCCAAACTAACGGAAAATTCTCTCGATCCATAACAAACAAAGGATCAAAGAGTCGGAAAAAACTGCGGAAAAGCAGAAACGGAAATAATCTGGAATGAATCAGAACTAACGAAAAAAAAACCAGACTAATGAAAACCCTCGACGCTTCAGCACTACCAAATCGAACCAGAATTTCTACTTTCATACCTCCACATTCATCCATCTCATTCACGCAATCTTTCAGTACTCCAGTAACAAGTTTCATTTTACTGTTACTGTAGTCTTTCACTTATATGTTTTAAACTATCAACGTTTTTAACACGTCTAAACTGGTTTCTGCACTGGAAACGACTTAAGCTATCAAGTCCCTAATACCCAAAGCGTGAATGCTTAAAGAAAAAATTATTCAATAAACAAAATTATATGGAGTTACTAAACGTATTAAAACTTCGTAAACCAGTTCGTCCTTAAAAAAAATGTAAATGTTTAAAAAAAAATACCGGAAAAAAAATTGTTTGGTGGTAGACCCCCTCAGAATTACAAACGTATGAATTATAAATTCATACCAAAATAAAATTAAATTAAAATCCGCAACAAAATCAGAATAGAATTACAATCCGCAACAAACAAAATAAAATACTTAATCACAATGACCGCACAATGTAAAACGCAATCCAGTTAGACAAAACTACCGTTAAAACAAAAAAATATTCAAAAATATCAGGTACAAAAAAAATTATAACTATATTTTAGTTATTACCATAATATTTTAAAAAAAATCCGCTAGTATATTACTTCTAATTATCATAAGAACACAAAAAAATTGATAAAATAAAAATGTTTGTAACCCTGTATTACTAATTTGTCAAAACCACACTGTATATGTAGCAAAATATTTTAAATTTTAATATATCTCAAAGGATAGTTAAAATTATCATCTATAGTTACTTACTAACTGTGCTAGAATAACATTTAAATGTTAACAAAATGTCCATACATTATTGTGTATGAATACCCTCAAATTGAAAAAAATAATCTTAATATGTTAAATTTTACAAAAAATGATTTATTTTTGTATAGAAACCAAGAATATTACAAATTATATGGTTGTCGCTGATAATTGTCCAATAAAAATAAGTAATAAGATCACAATTTGAAATATTAACCAAAATTGTACAATGTGTGAAATTTAATAAAATTTTCTTAAAATTAAGGTAAATTGCAGCTAATTCATCTAAATTTCACTTTAACTATGCTAAGTTAACCCAATACATTAATTAAAATTAAGTTTTAATACCAAAATAAACACTTGTAAGAAATGGTTAATCGTCGGAAACACAATATCAAATTTTATTTCAGCGACACCATAATTGCAATTCTTTTCAACAAAATACACTAAATTAAGACAAATGAGGGTGGTATGATGGTACAATGCTCAAAAGAAACCTCTCCAATCACCAAAGTTACAGAAATTTTTATCAGAAAAAATTACAAGAACGGAACGGAATACAGAAAAATATTTAAATTCATCAAAATTGTACCGGAATCCTTAAAAAAAAGTGGGCGCCACTGCAACGTTTAGGGGTTGGAGGGTGTGTTGGGGGTTGATGTAGATGATCAGGATGAGGTGGTAAATAAAGAGGCGAGCATGAATTGACAAAATATATTTATTTGCTCCGGCTAAGCTTACCACCTCTTAAAAGCTACACAGAAATCTCAGGCGTGAGTCCTTTGTAAGGCTCTGAATTACCCCTACTTCTGAGCGAGTTGTACCACCAAACTTATCATGTAAATTATACTAAACGGAATAATCTGAATTTAATTATGAACGGAATACTAATAAACGGCAACCGGAAATGTAGACTGCTAACTGGATTAAGAAGATGTTTCCACTTACTTCATCAAAGATAGGGTAGGGTAACCTTATGCATCCACGTGGCGTGGTACCAACCCGAATCTCATCGAGACAAGCTTCTTGCGTCGTTCATTAGATCAGCGGAAAGTCAGCGTAAAACGGAAAGGTAATGTGCTAAGCCTGGTAGCCAAACCAAGCGGCCATCAAAAGATCTGAAAGAAACCACTTATGTTATAGAACTGCAATAAGCGACTCAATGAACAAAATCCTGCCAAATCAGCAAATATACTTACGGCACTTAGACCGGAACAAAATCAAAATATTAAACACGGCGATTATAAGCCGGAAACAAAATTGAGGTGTCGGCCTCCATCCTTCTCTTTAGGTTTCCTGGCCGACAGCCAGAGCGAAGGTGTCCTCCTCGACATCTTCACAACACCAAGCCGAATGCCAGAATGAAATCAATCAAATGAAATCCTCGAACGAAACCTCCAAATTGCAAAAATGCAAATCATTGTCACGAAGGAATTTCCGAGTGCCCAGTTCACTAATTCAAATCTCCCCAAAACAATCGAAACAACACAAAGAACTATTTCTTTGTAAAACACATATTAAACTAACAAGAAAACATTCAAACTTTTTAGGTTATTGATTTACATTATTTTAATATTCCAATTACTATTATTAACTAAAGGCTGGTCGTTTATTTAAATTGTTTCTTTACCAACCAGTCCTCAAGACAACGTATTTTTCCCTAATCAATTCCCAATGTTTATAAACCTGCCATACTACTATTGTTTATTACCTTTTTTAAACATCTGTCTAAGGTCATAAACGTCATTCTGCCAGGCTCATGAAAATTACTTCGGCTGCGTGAAGTTTCATAAAATAATTTAATGTCAACACACAATCTTAAAAATATAGAAAACAAGTATTGTTATATTTATTAAAATAAATCATTCACGACATTTGTGAAATGAGTAAGTGTTCCGTGCGTTTGCTAAACGTAGACAAACGAACGTAACGTTATTATAGTCATTCGGAGCATACGGACAGTCGCATGCGCATCTGACAGCTCCTTGTCATTGACAGATCAATAACCAAAACAACAAAACTCGATTATTATTGAAGTGAAATTAAATGTGTTTTAATAATGAAACAATAAATGTATTAACTAAACGTGAGTATTTATAGATTAGTGCGCAGCTCAGAAATCACAACGTGACAGCTTTATTTAAAAATCCCACATTTAATATTTAATTAATCTTATGATGTAAGATGTAATAGTTTGAAATAATTATAATTTGTATTTTGCATGCTATTTATATATGGCTGAAAAAGCTGAACCATGCTATTATATTGACCACCACAATGTGCCCTTTTTCAAATGCAAATAAATCATTTCATTTCATTTATAAAATAAACTAAAGCTATAACTAGCTATTTGTGTGTCGTTTGCACAAATGAAAAACGAGCTGTAAAATAGCTTTCCCTAACTAAATGAAACCACTTTTTGTCATTCATTTTAATTTTTCTAGTGCTACAAATAGTCAGCCAGCCAGAGTAATAACAAGTTTACCTAGGAAATAAATAAATATTGGCCCAATCCCAGGGGCGTGTACTGCTGGGTAGACTATGCAGTACCTACCTAATTAAGTTAAAAAAACAGTTCCCACAAATTCCTTACCTATCCCACAGACTTTAGCGTTCTTGATCTTTTCCCGCAGTACGGGTAGTTGGTCCCGCAGCGACTCGATGCACTCCATCAGCTGCTTGTGCTTATTGTTCTCCCTGACCAGGTCGTTGTCGCAGTCCCACGTATAGTCGCTCTGACGCAGATCCTCCTGGATGGACATGATCTGCTTCTCCAACTCGCCGTTCTGCCATGCTGCTGAGTCTCTGTATATGCAGAGTAGTTAGGCTACAGTTTGCTTACCTTTAAGTGCGGGCTAGGTTGCAACATATTTTAAACTTTATAACGTTACGTTAAATTTTTTGTTGTTGTTACGCAATTACTGTAGCATTTTATTATGAGTTGATTTTGAAGAGTCCTTTTTTCTTTGGTATGTTATTTCAGAAGTGGTCTAATGTAAATTTTATTGAAATAGATTTTGTGAATTAAAAAAAAACATCTTTTAATTTTACGTTTATTCACCGATTACTAGAATTCCCTATGCTAGAATACTCCTAAACGGAAATCAGATCAGGGCCTGATGATGACGAAATTCGTGGGAAATGCTTAAATTTTATAGGCACTTATGAAAGATGTGTTTGTTGAGTTTTATATAAGTAGTTATACCGCTATAGTCGCCAG
Source organism: Anania crocealis (assembly GCA_949315895.1). Taxonomy (NCBI): domain Eukaryota; kingdom Metazoa; phylum Arthropoda; class Insecta; order Lepidoptera; family Crambidae; genus Anania; species Anania crocealis. The sequence goes on along the minus strand of OX438867.1, from coordinate 16,508,629 downwards.
AAAACCATTTTGAGATGCTGAGCGGATGTATGAAGCTGCAGTACCTACTTCGTTTGGGAATAATAAAATTTACGTGTGTACCTTAATAGTACGGTCGGCCGACCGGTCGGCCAAGAAAGTGGTTTATCACCAAAAGGTTGAAAGTCATTTGCGGGTCACAGAACAACAGGGTTAATTTTCCCACGCTAATATACCTATTCTGACGGCTACTATTAATCGTCATAGTCCCTATCGCTATTTTACTAACACATGAAATTTTGTCAATACTGGTCACTTTCTTGGCCGACCGTACTATTATGGTACCACTTTCTTCTGGAAGCCGTCATGTTTGTTATCCTGCAGAGCTGATTATGATATCCACAGTTGTACTTCTAGATCGTACGGTCGTAGCATGGTCTATTATTTGCTTAATGCCGTTTTTGGCGTAGGGATTTTTTGAGAGCTGTTTAAAAATAATTTAATTAAAGATATTTTGCTTATAATTATTTATAAGGCGTTTAATATACGGCCGCCTAGCAACACTTTTTTTACGCGATGCGCATTTCATTCATTCATTACGATACTAATCATAAATTTTTGATTTCCCTTTATACTCGTACCATAACAGGCCTAGGACCGTAAAAATTGAAAACTATATTGCGAAAAATTTTGGAAAGTGGTTAAAATTTCATCCATTATAGGGGATTTTTTTTATTTACCTAAAGAATGTTTTATTAACGCTTCTATTTATTTTATACTAGCGGACCCCGCGAACTTTGTATCGCCTCAGAAATTGATTTAGACGTCATAATGTCATTATGCAATTAATTAATTATGCACTTTGCATCTTAAAATTCTGTCTTTTCGTCCCAAAATTTACGTATGTGCTCCGTTGTTGTTCTTTTTGGAATCACCCAGATCTTTTGACACAAGTAGAAGACTTAATTAAAATTAGCTTAGAATCAATTCTTAATATGCAGCTGGATGAGCAATCTTGGACCCAAGCATCCCTGCCCATCCGTTATGGTGGTTTAGGGATTCGCAAAATTTTCAGTGTCGCTTTACCAGCCTTCTTATCTTCTGTCCATAGTTCAGCAAATCTCATAAGTAAAATTTTAAGGGCATCCCCTTCAAACTTTGAGATTGCTGGCTTGGAAGAAGCTAGAAACGCTTTCTCAATTGCATGCCCAGGTCAAAATTTTCCATTTTCTCCAAATTCACAGCGGAGCTGGGACGACATAAACTGCAAATTGATGTATGACAATCTTTTAAGCTTTAGTACGGGTTCGGCGCGTGCTAGGCTTTTGGCCGTGGGTACGCATGAGGCCGGCTACTGGCCTGACGCGTATCCTTCGTCAAATACAGGAACATTTCTTGAGCCTGACACGCTCCGAATCGCAACATCCCTACGGCTTGGGGTTCCGGTCTGCGCTCCTCATAAATGTCCCTGTGGCAGTGATGTCGACAAGCTAGGACATCACGGACTGTCATGCCAAAAAAGTGCAGGCCGCTTCTCGAGACATGCAGCACTTAACGATATCATACGCCGGTCCCTTGCCACCATCAACGTGCCAAGTCTACTTGAGCCGACTGGTATTGCGAGAGACGATGGCAAGAGACCGGATGGTATGAGTTTGATTCCATGGAAGATGGGCCGGGTGCTGGTATGGGATGCAACCTGTTCAGACACGCTGGCCCCTTCCCATCTACATGGAACCAACAACAGAGCTGGTGCGGCATGTGAAGCGGCTGAAAAAGCTAAAGCATTTAAATACAGGGGTCTAGGTTCCGAATATGATTTTGTCCCATTCGGTGTCGAGACCCTTGGTCCTTGGGGTCCTAGTGCTATAAGGCTTTTCAAGGAAATAGCAAAAAGGTTAGTCGACATCACAGGAGACCGAAGAGCTGGCAGCTACCTCGGACAAAGAATTAGTTTAGCCATACAAAGGGGGAACGCTGCCAGTATCTTCGGATCCCTGCCTAAAGGGACTCCTTTTAGTAATATATTTTAGTTATTAGTTATTTTACATATATTTTAGTAGTAGGTTTCTTAATATTTAAATCTGATAATGTCATTGTCATCAAATATGGCGGGGTTGGATAAATGTATGAAGAAAATCAGATCCTTAGTTATTTTAGCGTTAACTTTTCTATGATTTTAATAGTTATTATCTTATTCCCGTAGAAGACAAATCCAAAAACACCAAAATCAAAAAAATCATTCCAGCCGTTCTCGACTTATTAACTAACACGACTTTCTTTTACATACCTATAGATTTACGGGTAGAATCAAGTTATCAAACGCGACCAAAATGTAAACAAAAATTTTAAAAATCTAAAATAAAAAATAATAATACTTAAAACAAAGCTTAAAAAACTTACCTGATTGCCTTTTTTTTACTATTAACAAATAATGAAGAAAATGTGGGTAGTTCTTAATTTCACTACTCACCTGCAAGTCTTTTCGTGTTCCAATTCATTTTTCAAAATATCAATTTCATTGTCGGTCATGCTGTCAACAACACAAAATCACTTCAGCTAGTTTATCAAGACTAACTAAAATTAAATAAAACATGCGACCTTGGTGGCAGCGCTAAATTGATTTAACAATCCTTGACAACCGTTCAATCTCAGACCAACCTTGATTAAAAGCAAAACAAATCTTCGTGAATTATGTGAGAGAAGTACTGAAACTAGAGATATTAAATTTATTTTGGAAGACATTAACAATGTTTCAAAAAACTTTAATTATAAATTAACGCTAGAAAACACTCAAAAGTGAAACGGAACATGCCTTATAGACTACCTACCACCAGAAAACTAAAACCTCTCCAGTCTCCGGGTTTTGCGCGGAAATCGAAAAGAGAAAGACGGACTTAGTTTCGTAATTTTGTGAAATTATTTTATGCGGCATTTATTGTGATAAATGGCATTGTTATAATAATGTGTCAGCAAGAAGGATAAATTAAATAAAAGTGAGAAACAAGGAAAGACGCTCCTATTTGACTCGGATCCACGTTCTCGCGTAAAACTCCTGTAATCATTGAAATGTATAAACCACCCATACATTTCAATAAGTTAAGTTAGTTTTGGGTTAGGTTAGGTTAGGATTAAGTTTATGTAAGTATTTAAGGTGTCGTATGTATTTTAAATTGACATTTTAACTAAGACTAGGCTGTAGCTGTCAAAAAAATAATTAAATCGTTACTTAATCGAGACTTTTGTCTCCTGTCGTTCTCGTTGTATTTGTAAAATTAAATGTGAGTTTTGTGCGGGAAACGAGAAGAGAAAGATGGACTTTGTTTCGTAATTTTGTGAAATTATCCTAAGCGGCATTTATTGTGATATAGTGGTGGCATTGTTATAATAATGTGTCAATGAGTAGGATAAATCAAATAAAAGTGAGAAACAAGGAAAGGCGCTCCTATTTGACTCTAATCCACGTTATCGCGTAAAACTCCTGTAATCATTGAAATGTATAAACCACCCATAAATTCAATGACTTAGGTTAGTTTAGGTTAGGTTAGGCTATTATGTTTATGTAATATTAATTATTATATTAATTATATTAATAATAATAATAATAATAATAAATTGACATTATTACTAAAGACTAGGCTGTATGGACTCGTCCGAAGCCGTTAAATTTATATGGAAAAAAAAGTAGTAAAATGCCAGATTCTAATTTTTCAAATTCAAAATAATTGAAACGCGGATTTTTACCTAGTTAATCGAAACAAAAGAGTTTTACCGATTAAAATAACAATAATTTGTCATAATGAGTTTATTAAGTGCGGTACTGCAAGAAGCTGACAATGCTACCTACGAAGAACTGAAAAAACATTGTGATATGTTACTTCCCGTAATGAAAGATCTAACCGACAGGATACAACTACTAACATTCGCTTTGCAACAGTATTTCACTGATACGTACGTAAACTTTACACTTACTAAAAGCTTGGAGCAGATAAATTATAAAAATAGAAAAGCCAACTTAATTAAAGATTACTCAGCCTTGATTCAAGATGTTGAAAATATGCGCAGAAACTATAGTATGAATGGTGAGGAATTTACGAAAAACTGTGAAAAGCTAACAAAGGATTTTAAATATCTGAAAAGTTTGTGCGTTGTTGTTGAGGGTAAAAAAGTTCTTGAAAGAGCAAATCATGATTTCGGCCGGTATAATTACAGTGATGCTATGTTGTGCATCAGAGAGCTTCAGAGGCAACTTATAAACTTAAAGTTTGAGGACAAGTTAAAAGAAGGACTTGATAACCTGAAAGCACAGGCTGAAAACCAATGGGCCTTGTATTCAGCTCAACTGAGTACTGAATGGGATGAAATCTTCAAATGGACGGAGAAAAGAAATGTGTACTATCTCACATATTCTTTATCAGTTGAACAGAGTGATCCAGCTTTAATACAAAAGTTGCTAAAGACTCTCTATTCCATAGAAAGATTGAATGCAGAACTTGGATTATTTTCCCACTTTTTCATAGATAAACTTTTGCATAATGTAATTAGACATAACTGTGAAATATTTACTGAGGATCATATCGGTGCTATAGTGTTTAATATAAAAATAGATTTGAACGATCCCAAAAAGCCAAATTTTCAGTCAATATTTAATAATTTAACTGCAATTTTTGAATTTCTTGCATCTACCCTTGGATCTCAATTTGAAAGTGATCGCAAATTCATTGAAGTTTTCGCTGATTCAATACGTGGTAAATTCTTTGATAAGATTATAAAAGACTGTATCCAAAAGAACCTGCCTTCATGCAATAATAGTTACAAGGCTTACACAGAACTTGTGGATGAGCTAGATGTATTTAACAAATTTTTAATTGATCTAAAATTTGTGGAAGCAGATAAGTCACCTCTAAACCAATATGTAAATGATACTGAGTCTGTATTATTCAATAAGAAATGTGATAAATTATTGTCTGACGTCCGTGAACTTCTGATGGAGAGTATGCTGTGTTCTCCGATACATGTTGGAACAGCACCATCGAATGAAAACGAATCCATATTGGATGTTACCGATAAAGACAGCTTGTGGGATTTGAACAAGCCTTTGTTTCTTCCCAAATGTGTTGTTTCTCAAAATGTTAAAAAGATAATGACTCACATTGTTGACCATTTGGAAGAAAGTGTGAAGCTGTCTGAGAGATATAGTAAACAGCTGGCGCTGTATATAAAGGATATAGCTATTATGTATCAATGCATTGTCCCACTGAACTGTCAGACGTATTTGGAGAACAGTCCTTTAGACATTGGTAAGTAAATAAATGTTTTAAAAAAAATTATTTAACCATCAATTAAAATACCAAACTGAATGCAATGTGTGTTGTGTAACCGCTTCACTACCACTTACTTTCTTTCTGGTTTTGGTTGAGTTACAGAGGCCGTGGTCACAAAACAATAGTGAAAAATCCTAAGTAACTTTAAAATGGTGGATGTTTTGTATTTGGTTTCTTGGTATTATTACTTAGGTAGGACTCTTAATAATTTTTTTATTGCTATGGGTAAGTTAAAGTTTTTTCCGGTATATTTGAAAGAAAGAAAGAAAGAAAATTTATTGTTTAAGGGCATCACTACAACACATAACACGAAAATAAAGTAATATATAAACAAAAAAAAAAACATTGAACTACACACAAGTTATAATTAACAAAATAATAAGATGGAGCACAAGACACCATCCATCGGTATAAATTAGCGTTTATCTTCTTCAGTAGAACAGTGTCGTTATGCGTGTCGCGAAGCCCATTACAAAAAGACCCCACTCAGCGCAAGTCGCTACCCACTACTTAGGAAACGACGCTGGTTATTTCGTTAATTTTGTGTCAACAAGTTTTGCAGTTGACAACAATTATGAAACATTTGACTTCTCCCACTCACTCATTGTTCTTGATAACTGTACTTGTATCTAAACATAAAAATGAATAAGTTTTTTTTTTTTTTTGCGATCCAGTATCTTGCGATCAGTCCTTGGACTATAAGCAGATGGGTTAAAGGAGGGTATGGCTTTTCGAGCGAGTTCCCCATTGGAAGCCTCTCCTCTTTTCTTTAAAGACATGGGACGCCTTAGCTGTCCTGGTCTTCTGCTGCTAGGTCCATTATAGCAGGTCTTTTTAGGCGCTTTTTATGGGCAGGCTTGGTTAGGCTGGTGGCCAGAGAATTTGGGTGTCTTTCCAGTCTTTGTCTGTAGCGCTTAGCAAATGAGGATATTTCCTCGTCAACTGTGTTTACTTTAAGTATGTCATGGACCTCTGTGTTTTTAATGAACCATGGCGCATTTGAAATTGTTTTTAGGATTGCGTTTTGCATTCTCTGTAGGGTGTTTATATTAGAGGCAGCAGCAGAGCCCCAGAGCTGTATACCATAGGTCCAGACTGGTTTTAGGACCGACTTATAGATCAGTAACTTATTGTCAGTGCTAAGTGCTGAGTTTCTTCCTAAGAGCCACTGTAGGTTTCTCATTTTTATGTTGATTTGGTCTCTCTTTGATTGTATATGGTATCTCCAGGTCAGTTTGCGGTCTAGATGGTGATATTTAACGGTGTCTTGGTGGGGTAGTTCTTTGTCCCCTAACCTAACCGGTGGGCAGTTTCCCTGGCGTAGGGTGAATGTAACCTGAATGGATTTCGCCGTGCTAACATTAATTCTCCACTTTTTTAACCAGCTTTGTATCTCATTTAGACTCGTTTGTACCATATTGGAGGCCACATTCGGGTTGTCATGACTTGCCAGCACTGCAGTATCATCTGCGTATGTTGCTGTAGTAACTCCTGGCCGTACTGGAAGGTCCGCTGTAAAGATTGTGTATAGTATGGGTCCAAAAACGGATCCCTGAGGTACGCCCGCCAGGATGTCATAGAACTTGGATGTGCAATTTTCTTCTTTAACTTGAAATATTCTTTCAGACAAGTACGATTTCAGAAGTTCAAAGAATGTGTGTGGGAGCCATGATTTTATTTTATATAATAGACCTTTATGCCACACCTTGTCGAAGGCCTGTTTGATGTCAAGGAATGCGGAGCAGCAGTACTCCTTGTCTTCTAGCGATTTTCTAATGGCTTCATATACTCGGTGCACTTGTTCTACTGTACCATGCTCCGCGCGAAATCCAAACTGGTGGTCAGGAATCACGAGTTTCTCGGCAAGTATAGGGAGCATTCTTTTGAGTAGGAGTTTCTCAAAGAGCTTCGACGCTAATGGTAGCAGACTAATAGGCCTGTATGAGGTGACTTCTGGTGTTGGTTTACCCTCTTTGTGTACCATGACTATTTGTGATATCTTCCAGAGTTGTGGAAAGTGTTTCGTTCTTAAGATCCCGTTAAATAGCGATGTAAGGAATATCACTGCATTCCTTGGTAGTTCTCGGAGTACCTCTTTGGTTATGAGATCAAATCCCGGTGCCTTTTTATTGTCGAGTTTAATTATTGACTTGATAACTTCCGAAGGAGCGATGTGTTTTATGGGGAGATCCATTTGAAAGTCTTGGTTTAGTGTCAGGTCTATGTCAAGATCTGCGACATCATACTGTCTTTCATTGGGAACAAAGATCGAAAGGTGTTCAGCAAACAGGTCAGCTTTCTCTTGGCTAGTTCGACACCATGTCCCTTCGTTATTTTTTAGGGGCGGCTTCGTTTTTTGTGGCCGGTTCATGTTGCGAGTAGCTTTCCAGAGGGAATAGTTGGTCGCCATCGTAGGGGTGAGCGATTCTAGCTTTGCTCGGAGAGCTGCGTTTTCGGCCTCAATGAGAGCCTCCCTTACTTCCCTAATGGCTTTGTTATGCGCTGTCTTGTCTGACCGGCATTGGCTTGCGTGCCAGACTCTGCGTAGTCTACGTTTCTCTTTTATCATTTCTCTCATTTCAAAAGGGGTTTTGAACTTTTCATCAGAGGGTTTTTTTTGCCGGTGTACATTGCCAGCACGCATTTTGGATAACTGTGGTGAAAAGTAGTGCAGCATTGTCTATGTCTTCTGCTGTTTTTAGCGGGATTTTCAGGTCTAACCTTTGCTCTACTAGTTCTCTAAAGCATGGCCAGTCTGTTTTATTATTGTACAAGGGTATGGATGAGTCGTTATGTAAAAATGTTGAACTTAGCGACAGGATGATTGGCACATGATTAGACGAGCCATCCAAGCAGCTTTGCATTTTGGGATTCAGGCCCGAGAGTCCTTTAATGACAAAGAAGTCGATCAGATCTGGTTGTTTTCTAGGATCTGTAGCCCAATGCGTGGGTTCCATGGTTGATAGGGTTGTTAGCTTGCATTTGTCAATACTATGTTTAAGCTCGCGGCCTAAAATGAATAAGTACATACTTTTTTTTAGCACTGTTCTTCAATAACTGCTTCTACCTTGCCCATGGCTTGCTGGGCCCGCCATGGAAGATAATCCTGCCTGCACCGCTGGCTGATCTACTTGCCACGATATTACTGGACAGCATCCAAGATCTGAGGGTACTAGGCTTGGAAAAGATGTCGCTGTATCTTCAGAAGCAGAAGAATAAAATCGTTGATACTGTGGAGTCTAGAGGTGACTTTCAACTTCTTATTATGTACAATGATATAAGGCTGTTTTTAATACAAATAAATTACTACTTGAAAATTAAATTCTGCTGCTCTAACCAATTGAGTTACCAAGACATTGTTTGTATCGACGAATTTATACAAGCCTTTTAACGCTGTGAGTAAGCGGGATTTCTCGCTAGCTGTTAATGAGGCAGTGCAGTTCACTAACTGTCAATTAAAATACCGATTTGATACTTCAAGGGGCTTACAAATAATATGCCTCTAAAAACGCCTCATTGGTTTGAATATCGGGCCAAGACCTCGGGGTCCCGGGTTCGATCCCCGGGTCGGGTAACAAAAATTTTCGAACATAGCTCGGGTTTGTAATCACCAACCCACATTTGGCAAGTGTGGTGATTATGCCTATACCCATCATTGCTACGGTAACTTAATTTCAATGATGGATGCCTTTGGCCTGCAGTGCAGAGGCCGATTTCCACACTTTTTTTAAAATTCATAAGTAAAAATAAAAGGGGTTCTAGTAGAAAGTATGAGTGTTAGAATCGCTTCAATTTTTATTCGAATGTTATTGTTATATTACATGTGAAAGTAATTTTTTTCCTCTCTTAAAACCACAGATACACCACCACTACAGCCTTGGAGCCAAGACCGCTACGATCAGTTCGATGCGGCGGTCAACGACGCAGTGGTCCTACTAAAGAGTCTCCGGAACGCCTGGCTTCACGTCTTACCTCCGCGCATGTATGAGAACTCCCTGTGTGCCCTTGTCCAGGCGCTGTGCCAATCTGTGCTGGTCAGGGTGTTTGCTGACAGCAAACCTATATCTGAAGAGTTAGTCTTCATGATGGCGGTCCGCCTTGAAGACACTATTCAGGATATTGAGGAACTTTTTGAGGTAACTTTTTATGATATTTTAGCAATTTAATTGACATAGTGTCTCGGTGGTCTCTGAATGGTAAAGCGCCGCGCCCGGTACGCGAGGAGATGCGGGTTCGAATCCCGCCTGAGATTTAATTTTTCAAATTTATGTACTGGTGTTTTTGAGGTAAGTTGTTTTTTTTTTTTTAAAACTTAATGATAATTATTAACTATGTCAGATAGGCGCGTAGTCAAAGAAGTTTTGGAACTTTAAAGGGCCTATTAAAAAAATAAGTGTTTAGTGAAAATTTTACAGATAAATCTAATATCAGTGGCGCTCTGTAATACTAAATAATATTATAAATGCGAAAGCAACCTTGTCTGTCTGTCCGTCTGTTACTCTTTCACGTCTAAACTATTAAACGGATTGGGTTTTGGTGAATTTGGTTGATAGAATTGCAATTGGGAAAGTCTATTAAGTATCCCACTGATAGTAAGGTTTCCGCCTACGCGATGTAACAGTTCACGCGGGCAGTTTGATTTTATAAGCGCGTTCACGCGCGTACGTACTACAGTTTTTTGGCTATGTTTTCTTCTTTCGTTGATGTGCATATTAAGGTGGCGTAGTCCTAAGATGCCGAAGTTTTTGAGTTTTTAAAACCCATCTAGTCTCATTCGTTATCGGTAACACGATTTAATTAACTTGGTTCGATAGCAAAAAAAACACAAACTTACATCTCTTCAAAGTTTTTTTTTCAATATGACGACTAAACTACGGACATTTTAATATTTTTTTGTTTTGCTTGTTCTAGCTACTAAGTATTTATAGACAGTTTGAATTCATTAAATGATATACTTAATTACTATGTTTAAATAACTACAAAATACGTAAGGCGTAAAAGGCGATTGATGGATATCGATCCATATGTGCCTTTCTGCCGTCCTATTTCATGTTTCAAGCAAATACAGAATAAAGCCGGATTTCGGATACGCGCGTTCGTTATAATGTATGTAGCGCGCTAATAAGCGCGTAAACTCTAAACGAGCGTATTCGTGCAAAAAAGCGGTAGTCGGAAACCCACCCTTAAGCCCTACCTATAAGCGCTAAATCAAAAAGTTGTCACACTTTATAAAGATGCTAGGCTCACCAAGAAAGTCATACTAGTTGTCCCTAATAAAATAAATATAGCGCCACTACCTATATTACTACTTTAGTGACTTTTCGCAGGAACCAATCCAGTTCGAAAGCAAAATCGACGTTTGGAATAAGTTCACAAAACTGCCGCAGTTGCTGAAGGCACAGTTGCTAGAGCTGGCGGCGCTGTGGTCGCGCGGCAAGGAACTCTCCCAGACCTACTCCTGCGAGGAGATCAGGCAGCTTGTCAAGATGAGGTTCCCCGACGACAAGTACAGGCTAAGGATTCTAAAAGAGATACAGTAATAAAAGTTATTGAATGATTATGGAGTTTTTTTTTTGAACAAACGAAGAGATTTCAATTAACAAAAAGGCCTTTGTAAATATTATTTACTTTTTTAGTTTTTTGTTTGTGACGATCTATATTAAATCTATGGTGACGATGATATGAGATGACGTGTCAATCCCGTAAAACGATATGCACTCTTTATGGGAATGACACGTCATCTCGATGATATTTCCTGCGGAGCCTGATGGGGAGCCAGTGAAGCTGGGAGCAGAACTTGGAGACATGGTCAAATTTGCGAAGGCCGAAAATTAAGCGTATACAGCTATTAAGAAGATCTTGTGAAATGTTGGAGCAGCATACGTCCCCATAGTCGATAATAGGTAAGATCAGAGACTGCACAAGCAAAGTCTTGGTAGGTACTAGAAGGAAAAAAGTGTTTAAAGCGGTAGAGAGCTCTTAGAGTACCAGTAACCTTCCTGCTTATAATGTCAGTAGTTGAAAAATTATGTCACAGGCGAGATTTAATTTCTCTAAGTGTTGCGGAAACCAGCAACTTTAAGCAACGTACCTATTTATCAATTGCAGAAATCGAAAACGCGTCGCTGTTAGCTTTACTAATTAGTTAATTATGTAGCATAAACAATAATTAAAGAGCCTACATTTTGGTATAACATGATATAGCGTGCGGTAATCATTTACGCGATAATGTAAAAATGATCACAAAAACACCGTCTGGCACTCGATCGCTTTCTTAGCTAATAGGCGCGATTTAAATTTATAAATTCGAACATTGTGTAAGAGATGATGCTTTGAAAGAAGTACATTGCTTGAAGTGGATAGTGAATCAAATGTAGGTAGGCCTGTTATTTATTGTAATCACACAATAAGTTTATTTCAAACCTGAACTTACTTTCTTTTTTGTATAATTACGGTCTCGGGCAAATGACGTCCACTGCTGGAAATGGGCCAACCTTATGGATTTCTACAAAGGTCAGTGGCCAGTGCCGTCCGCGCCGCCAGCATATTGCAGCTTCCTGTGACTTTTACAACAGTCCACTTGGTTGAGAGCCTACTAGCCACAGATCGCCTTCTGGCGCGCGGCCGTCATTTTAGAACCTTTCCGGTCATTGGTTCTTCATAATATAGACTGCCACTTCAGCTTCGAGCGATATTGTTTATCTCAATTTTCCTTCGGATTTCCTCATTTCTGATTCTATAGGGAAATACCAAGCATCGCTCTCTCCATTTGATTGCCCGCTGTGCGATCTTGAGTCTTCTTCTGAGACCCATATTAATATTAAAAACTGTTTTAAGCAAATGAAGCGTTAATTGAAAATAAAATTCCTTGAATTAAAATTTCGATTTCCGGAGATGGGACTCGAACCCAACCATTGATTCAGGTACCCAGACATTATAAAATGCCAAAGAAATTATTTAAGGGGACTACTAGAGCTAAGTGCTGCCTCCAATTGATTTAATTTTATTACTTCTAAACAAAATCAATTTTCAAAAAACTAGAACAGTATCATTTCAGCAAATTACCTCTAGTAGGTAGTTATTGAATCACAGTAAACTTTTCATTTGGTTGTTTATAAAGTCGAATTATTATTTGTCGCCAACGCCAAAAGCGGCTGCTTTTTGCAATAATGTACATACGAAAGAATGCCAGAATGAAAAGCAGTTAACTAACAGTGATTCAATAAATATTAGAGGTAATTTGCTAAAATAATACTGTTCTAGTCTTTTGAGAATTGATTTTTTTTAGAAGTAATAAAACTATTATCAATTCGGGGTAGCACTTAGCTCCAGTAGTCGCCTTAAAGCTTAACGCTTTGAGCTAGCAGAGTTTCCTCAATGTTTTTTCGATTAGTACAGTTCTAAAGTTAAAAAGCAGTGTCATTCATTACAGTGGGTCTAGCACGAAGAACTATTGACTTCGAATCGTTTGCGTATCGAAAGCAAACGACACAAAGTTCGTGCTTTGTTTTGTAGTTCTCGTTTTGACCGCGCGAGCGCTGTTTAAGTTTTCATACTAAATATTTCGATGGCGATACGAACACGCAAACGATTCGAATTCGATAGTTTTTCGTGCTAGACCCACTGATTGTTAAGAGTTGAGCATGGGTCTCCTTTTTATGGAGAGGGATTAAGGCCATAGTTCCACAACGCTGGCCTAGTGCAGGTTGGTGAACTGCGAGGGCGACGATTGAGCAACATCACCCCGTTGGTTTCTCAAGCCGCCCGAAAGCCTCCAACGGCTTAACGACTGTTATCTCGTGACAACAGCCGGAAGCGCTCATGGTATGATGCCACTAACGGTCACCCATCCAACTAGTGACCATTCACAGCGTTGCTTAACATTAGTGACAGCTTAGAGACTGATCACTAAGAAGCATTGGGCTATGAGCGCTTAAGATTCAATATAACCTACGAAAAAATACCAACAAAGAAGCAAAGTGAATACGTTTAGGTACCTACCTACATGTACCTACTTATGTTTGCATGAATGCTATTTTTCATTGTTTCGCGTGTTTATTTACGTTGCATAAACTCTCACGCACTCGCGGCGTGCGGAACAACGGAAATAGGGAAACGTGGTTATAATACAGGGTGGGTTTTTTGTAACTGTATCGGAAAGCGAGTAGATGCTGAGAAAGTGAGGTGTTGGCAAACTAACAACCCGACATCAATGTCACATAAACATGTTTCATGACTATTAGGATATTGGGTGGCAAAGCATCGTCAAATAAAGTAAAATGGTTCAGAACTAGTATCAAAACTAAAAACTAAGCCTACGCTGGCAACAATCTCACGTAAAACATAGTAGGTAATAGAAAACAAAAGTAAAAATTATACAACTAGGTAAAAGGGGTAAATAGAACACTTAAGTTGGGGTAATTTTACCTTGCGATGATCAGATGTATTTAGTTAATGCCATTCTAAAAGTTGCACAAGTCAAATCTAAAAAAAAATTTAATAACATTAAAAAACGGTTTTTAGACCAGATTTTTTTTCGCCTCGTAAAGAGTCAGTTAAACTATTCCAATGAGTTGGTCTCCCCAAGCACCTCACAACGACCAGAACCTTGTTGTACCTGTCTTAATATTTTTCAGAGATTTGCATCTGGAAAAAAGTATTTCGGTCTAACTCCGGAACCAATGGAGCTATCGGCCCGGTGCGGGGCTCAAATTTGGTACCTACCTATTACTGCGGGTTTCAGGGCCTATAACTTTTGTGAGCTGGATATGATTAAAAAAATCTGATTTCATAAAATCACTTTTAATGCTCCATGCATGGTAGAATTTCCATTCTAGCAAAAATACATCCTGTATACTATCAGTTATCGGTATTTCTTTCATGCTGTTTTCCGAGCGGCAGCTCGTCCGTTGGGTAACCCAGGATTAGGCGATAAACAAAATCTAGTTAGGTAAGAACATCACGATTAAAACAGGAAGTGAATGCAGAAGGCACTGGCACTGCTACTTCGAAAGACGATTATTTGACTATAGAATATTATAGGAAGATAATATTCCCAGTGTCACAGTTTAGCTTCTATAAACTATATCATAGGTACTTAACAGCTGGGTGGCAACCATTTTGGTTAGGTACTTATAATTCGTGTATTTTATGACATTGATACCTAATGTTTGGTGTGGTGTCGGCACATGAAAAGAATAGCAACACCTCTTCTCTTCCTTAGGGTGTCGTTTGAGGCGAATAAACGAGCACTGCCAAAGGAAGATGGGCGAAAGCGAAGAAGCGTCTTTATAGCGGTGATTATGCAGGTGTAAAACCACCTTTTGAAAAGGTCCGTGCCAGCAGTGCGTGGCTACATGAACCAAGTGAAATGTTTGCTTTTTCTGTAGGAACTATTTTGATTACTTGAGTTATTACTCAGAAACGTTAGAAATGTCTTTCAGTTGCAGACCACCATCAGCCTCCGAAGGATTTTAGATTAGATTGGACACATTACCAAAAACCGGCCAAGTGCGAGTCGGACTCGCGCACTGAGGGTTATCTGTACCAACTTTAAAAACTGAATTAGCGGTTCACTTACTTTTACAAAATACCACAATATTTAATGACTGCAAATAAACTTTGTTTTTCATAGTATTTGTATGAAGGACAAAGTTATATTTGCGGTTGTTAAAAATCTGCTATTTCTCTAAAACTACCGGTTTGATCTCGTTCAAACCAATTCTCGTTGAAAGTATTTGTTAAGATCTACATGATATACTTTTTTCAAAATTTTCCCTTGCTTTGTTTGGAAGCGTATATCTCCCAAATGTTAGACTTTTGGAAAAATGCTGTGTAATGCTAATACTTTCAGAATCTTCGTCCGTATGGCTGTGACATACGGACGGACAGACAGACTAGACGAAACTATAAGCGTTCCGTTTATTGCCATTCGGCTACGGAACCCTAAAAACGACAATTACACCCCTGAGATTCTGGTGCTAGAAATCGAAAGTAAGAGATCGGAAAACAAAACCCGCATCGGATTTTTAGGTTGATAGGATCTGCCAGACCCTGGGAGCAATTATCATAATGTTGGTCAACTCTCTGCAACAAAAAGAAAAACGTAATTTAACAAGTGCACCACAAGGAGTTTTGTTGAAAAATATCAATTAATATGCGAATTAATTATTATTAAGAAGTCATGAAGGTTTGTCACGCCTCAAATCGGGCCCCAATTCTGCTAATATTAGGGGTTAAAGAAATCGAGATAAGTCATTTTTCCATACTAACATTTTTTTGTTTTTTTATAAACGCCTGAACCGTTTTCGATGCAATTAAAGTTGAAAGTTAGATGGTTATAAAGCTACGCATTATAGTATTAAAATTTCTGAAAATCAAAGTATATAATACAAATATACTTAATTGAAGCAAGAAGGTCAGCTGACACATTGTAAGGGGTCTTTTCAACGACTTCCTTTGAAGTAATAGGCACTAGTATTGCATTTTTTTTTTAGTCAAAAGTTACTTTATTTAGTTTTTGATACAATACAAAAAGAATTACGCAATAATATGACTATACTTAAGAGCTATAAACAAAATAAAAAGTGGGAAAATAATCGGCAATTTCATACTTTAACCCCTATTTATTAGGCATAATTTTTCTAGTTTATATACTGATTATAATTGCAATTAAGTTGCTAAAATATCAAATAAAGTATATAAATAGCTGTTTCATCTTACTTAACTGACTGTCAAACATCTGCAAAGATAGTTTCTTTCGGGTGTTAAGGGTGCAAACTCCTAAAATATGATGAAACAACACTGGCTTACAGCGATCAGAATATGCTCGAAAAATTGACGCCTATGACGTAGTGTCTCGGTGGTTTAATGGTAGGGGGGTTCGAGTCCCGCCTGAGACATAATTTTTCAAGTTTATATACTGCCTTTACTTATTTCACAAGTACATACATATAAATTTCTTTCAGTTTTAATTATTAACTCTTTTAAAAGTGCGTTTCGTGATATATTACCTACCTACGTTCTAGGTAATAATAGGCTCTACTTATAATGATCAAAAAAAATATCAATAAGGCAATTCAGCCTTTTAGGTTTAAAAATCAATGGCAAACTGTATAGCTCAGATTGGTTTAAAGAAATAAATTCTTAATGGTACGACAATCCGACTTGTCCTGGGTGGCAAAACTGTAAAATCCTCCAAAACAGTTGACCTCAATGATATTTAAAAAGTATAGATAGGTTATGCCCTTACAAAACTATCGAAATATATGTGCCGCTTGCGAGCAACTGCACACATGCGTAATTCTTATTTTGTCCTTGTCATACTCATAAAAAGAACAATTACTTTCTCTTTCATGGATTTGAAAAGACGTCACAATTGTGACGTTTTAGGGACGCATATTGAGAGCGCATGTAACATATCTATTACTTTTTAAATATCATTGGTTGACCTCAAAACACTACGGGACAAATAAATAAAACATATTGGCCTTGGCAGAGAAAGTGGCGTCCCGAAACCTATCCACCCATCACGCGAATGCTATATAAGTGAGTGGCGCTTCCTTCGGCCCTCAATACGTACGATTCATGTTAGTGACCGGCCGCCGATGCAACACTATGCAACACCTTTCGGTAGGTATTTACCCATCTGAAAAACGCGGAAAAGCTCGAAGGCGCGAAAAAAATGTCCGCCATTTTTAGGCGGGTTTTTTTTGTGACGTGTTTGTGGCCAGTGAGAAGTGATTTTAAATTAAGTGATTTTAAACAATATGGTGTGAATGTTAATCGTTTGGTTAATATACGGAAGTGTTTACTGTGACTGACCAACTGTGAGTAGAAACAACCATTACAAATAGTCCAATGATATTAGAAGCCATTGAACCAGTGATTAAGTGTAATAATTTATATTAAATCAATTAGTTTGTGCCTACATACTTTATTAACAAATTATTTAATATGTTTATTGCTTCTTCTTTAAAAGTGATTAGACAACATGTTAGGTAATAATTTTCTATATATTAACTTATTGTTTTGATAAGTGATTTTTTATTTACTCTTGTTTAATCCCTCGATCGTGAGTTATTCCAGACACAATTGAAATCAATTGTTATCGCGACAACCGGTTGTCTCATGGGGGTTGAGGGATTAATTATTTACTTTAAATGTGAGTGGTTGACCAAAAAGGGACCTGGAGGGATTGGAAACCGTTATTCTTTTTTTGGAATTTATGAATCTGTGGTCTTTTAGCTTTGTTTTGGTCTAACCATAATATTTTAGGCGTCGAAGTTTTTTTTTATGAATTTTTTTGTGAGCCGAGGCATGCCGCTCGAGTCGAAACTTGTTTCTACACGAAACTTCAAACGCGATTTACTCGAAATCAATTATTTTCCCTTGAGGTCCCTTTTTGGTCAATCACTCACAAATTTTAAATAACACCCTATTCGTTTTATCCATAACATTTCACGTACAGGGCATCGCTGTTATTTAAATAGTTTAACACACATATTGTATTTATTTTTGTTTATAATTGTTTACTTAACTGTTAACAGAATACAAAATATAAGCATCAAATAAAGTTTTTAACATTTTTTTCCATGTTGCACGAGATTACATGCATGTTACTTTTTTTGCTAAAATTTTAATTACCTCGTAATTACTTAATCGTACCTAGTTCTAATACTTTAAATATATATGGAAAGATTGCGAAATTGGAATACCTAAATAATTTAATTCGGTAAACTATGCTGACGTACAGCGCAATTAAGCACTGGGTAAATTCGTCAATCCTTAAAATATCATGTCTCGAGAGCTTGGTCTCGATATAGGTTACGGGTTCAATTCCCACCTAAAAATCAACAAAATTTAATTTAACAATCACACTTATTTTCAATTGACAGTAGCATTTTCATTGCATAAAAGCAAGCTCATACTTACGTACTACTTGTTTTAAAATTAATTAGATAACAATTTTTCTAAGATACTTTTTATAATATTAATTTTGATTTTACTAATTCAAACAATTATTTGTAATTGCCAATTGTCATTACCAATAAAGAATTTCATTTTTTTTTCAGCATAACAAAAACTGTCCGCAGAATTAACTTTTTCTTTTACTTTTACCCACTAAAACCTATTAGGAATATTATATTTTTTGTAGAATATCGGAACTTATACTAGAAATTACTAGGAAGCTTGCAGCTCCCACCACATCCCTATTCATTAACATTATTAGTTTATGTAACCCAATATGGACGCGGAATGGAGCTCGCATGTCTCGATGCGCGTGCGCAAAAAGCACGAACGTAAATCGCTTGAGAACTCCGCAACACCAAAGCAAATTAATATTTCACTTTTTGTAACGAGTTAAATCACTTTTCCGCACTTATACGCACTGTATTGGAAAACGTGGAACTATCCATTGCATTGAAGTTATCAAAACGCATCGTTAAAACGATTGATGAGTCGTTCAATGGAATGTTAAATAACAAAGAGTTAATTATATTTTTTTTTTGTTAACATGAAATATTGACCCTTAAGTAAATAACAATAGTTAGCCTGCTATTGAATTTTGTTGAAGTCAAAAAAACTATTCATTGATTTTTATTTTCAGACGGCATTCCTGATCATCGCGTTAGTGATCGTCGTCAATGGAAGAACAGGCGTGGCGGGTCAGCATGACCGCCAAATCACGTTTGACCAAATCGCCGAAGAGACGAATAGAAACGCTTTAACGCTCATAGACGGCCCAAAGTACGTAGCCAAGCCCGAACCGACACAGCCACCGGTCAAAACCAACGGCCACGATTACAAACCTGAGCAGCGACCGCCGAGCAAACCACCGATCTTCCCCGACAAGCCCCAACAACAGAAATACTATGTTGACATCCCTCGCCCCTTCTACGGCACCATACCAAAACTACCCCCACCCAGACCTCAATACTCTCAGCCCTTAAAACTTTCATCCACTCATTTCAACCACCATCACCTTCAATCACCAAACTCACTTTACAATTTCCCTAAAGTCATTCCTCTACCACACCACAAAAAACCTTACTACACCAAACAACATCATCGACCCATACACTATCCTTCCTCAAACAACAGAACAGTGATACCAAAAAGTCCAAAATTCAGTTTGCCCGTTCAAACCATCACTGGAGTACGATCAGGCATCGTCAAACCGCCAAGACATAATGTGACGACTTCCACGACAGTTACGACATCGACTACCACAAAACGACCGCTCAGAACAAAAAGAATCTGGCCGAAAAAAATACTTGAAAAAATGAATGCCAATTTAAATAAAACTAATTCGGCTAACGAGACGACACCGACCAGCAGATCTGACATCACTGACCACGACTCGTCCGCTAGCGTGCACAAAATCCGATACGTATTTAAGAACGACTCCTCGCCGACCAGTCCTGCTCCGCGGCGCGCGTACCGACCTGTCACGAGGATACCTAAAGTAAGGGCCACCACTGTCGTCTACAACTACACCACATTTGAACCTAACGATTGGGTACCCATCGTACCACCAAAACACTACTATCTTCGTAGGAAACCCACACAAACCCCAATAAGCAGGCGATCGGACGTAGTGGGCCCAGAGGAAACTCATATGAATAATCGAATGCTTTACTTACAATCATTCGGACTGATTCCAATGCAAAATGTGCAAACACAAGTGCCTGAAATTGCAAGGAAAAAAATGGTAAATTTAAAGAAGAAGCCACAATTGAACCCTTCTTATTCTGGTTACAGCGTGAAACCTGGTGTGGCCCCGCTGCCACAAAATGCGTATGAAGACCTACAGGCGGAGGGGAGCCGCCACCACCACCACCACCACGGCCACGGCCACCCGCGGGTAGTTACGAGAGTCAAGCACCACCATCATCATCATCATCACAGATACGTTAAAACGGTCGAGAAAAAGGTCAAAGTTCCCTACAAAGTCGAAGTACCTAAGCCTTATCCTGTCACAGTAGAAAAAAAAGTACCAGTCCCTTACGAGAAGATTAAGATTGTGGAAAAGCCGGTACCATACACCGTGACGGTCGAGAAGAAGGTCCCTTATCCGATCGGGATCAAAGTGCCACATCCAGTACCGTACAAGGTAGTAGAAAAGGAGTACGTGCCGAAGCCGTATCCCGTCGTGCAACATGTGCCGGTGCTGAAGCATGTCGAGGTAAAGGTACCGCATCCCGTCCCGGTGCCCTACGAGAAGAGAGTACCCGTGCCGGTAGAAGTTCGTGTTCCGGTCGACCGGCCAGTCCCAGTCCAAGTGACGGTCGAAAAGCGGGTACCTTACCCTGTCCCGGTCAAAGTTCTCGTCCCACAACCATACCCCGTCGAAACAAAAGTTCCTTACCCTGTCCATATAAAGGTCAAGGAGCCCGTCGAAGTAATCAAACACGTCCCCATTAGAGTCCCGTACCCTCAGCCTTTCGAAGTTAAAGTGCCTGTTCCTGTTCCAGTCGAAAAGAAAGTGCCTTATCCTGTAGAGAAAAAGGTTCCGTACCCCGTCGAGGTTTTGGTCCCCCAAAAAGTGGAGGTGGAAAAAAAAGTACCAGTTTATATTCCGAAGCCTTATCCAGTAGAGAAGAAAGTCCCGTACCCGGTCAAAGTTCCATATCCCGTAGAAGTGCCCGTCTACGTTAACAGTCCCTATTATGAAGAGCATGAAGACTATGTTACAAGGGGATTTACTTCATCAGTAGAAGAGGTGACGAGCTCTCCTCATCACACAGTGACAGTTCATGGCAACACAGGATTCACTGGCTTCCACTCCCGGTCAGACACATCAGAATCAGACAGTGTCACGACGCCATCGAGCGCTACGCCTAGCTCTTGAACAATATTTATTCGATTATTGTTTTTGTAAATACTTATTCGGTAATTATGTTTTTAATAAGTGGAAGTTAGGAGTTACAGGACAATATTTGTACTTTAAAGTATAAGTAAGTTATTGCTGTGTGAATGATTGGAATTTTGAGACGAGTGCGATTCCGAGTAAATGAATGCTACTGTGATATTTTTTTGCATTTTCATTTCGTATTGAATTCCCAACGGTAAAAAAATAAAGGCCTACTCTCAATTTTGGTAGGTCACATCAATAGATAGTGTTTTGTTTTAGTTTTAAATTGTTTTGTGCCAAATCGTTAAATTAAAATCCAATCAATATTCGATTGAGAAGATTGCACCCGTATGAACTACGAAGCTATACTCATAAGTTCGAATTGAAATAAAGAAATATGAAGCGTTTATACAGAACACTGATACTTTGATAAGCAGTAGAAATCACAGGCTTTACTGTACCTACAACTTTAAAGGCCAATTTGATTTATTTATATGAAATTTAAAAAATATATTTTACTCAGGGTTTTCCAAGTCGCTTGTAACAGGTCTCTGGCGTGACTTATTTTATTTAATTATTCTTAAGACTTCCATAGCCTTCTATAGCAAGACTACAACCCCTTCAGACCTGAGCCAATTTTAAAAAGATCGTTTTCTAAATTAAACATACCGAAATCGAATCCGGTCCCATTACGTAGCAGACGGGCCACCGCACAACTACACCTACCAGCTCGTCATTTTTGTTACAAAGTCAAACGCCACTCATTAAACTAAACGAGCAAGTTCAACGACTAATAGCGCAAGTGAAGCTGGCGGTAAATTACAGAGCGCCATGTCAGTCACCCTCGCGACGGAAAAACAATTAATTGCTTTCTCGCTAAATGAGTTAATGTCGACGGGGGGAATCATTTGTCAAAACAGCTATAAGTATGACGCAAATTTGGATATTTACATAAAACTGATTTTTGCTATACGATATGTTCGTTAGGTCAAGTTAAAAGTATTTATGTCTGAGATAAAAATAAAAAGGACCGGTCGTCCAGGGCCGTCTTAAACTAGGCTGGGGCCGTTGGGCACACAAGAATTTGGGGCCCTTTTGGAAAGTAAAAAAAGCTAATTTTATTAATTTTTTTTACTAAGTATGACCATTTATTATAATTGATGACTGATTTGTGAAAAAAGTGTAATGTGCTTGACAAAATGTTTTGAGAATAAATGTGTGAGAGAAATTATCGGTCCTTCATTTCATTTCATTTTCAAATAACTTTATTAACCATAAAAACAATAACAAAAATGCACTTACCCTAAGATACATTAACACACTAAAAAATAAGGACACTTTGTTAGGCTATTACTCGCCTTTCATAGCTTATAAAGAAATTATTATAATTATTATTAATAAATAAAGTAGTACACAATATTCATCGGTCCTTCGGGACCCCCTGAGGATGGGGGCCCTGGGCACGGGGCCCGTGTGTCCTTATGGTAAAGACGGTATTGCCGTTCGTTCCCTATGGTAACTCTATCCTCTTGGGAAACGGTAATATCGAACTTTGAATTGCATATCGCGTTTTGACTTTATGGCTATCTGTTACTCTCTGCCAAATTAAAAAAGTATCAACTTTCAACCTCTTTTTGTAACCGGGTAATTTCCGCAACAAAAACCATTATAAGTCCATCTCAGGGTCTCAAACAGTACACCCCAAATTTCGTGATAATCATGTTAATAAATGATTAACATCAGTTTTATTTCTGCAAAAAAGCCCCACGAGGTTTTCCTCCTAAAAGGACTAGGTACCTATTTTTGGCCTTTACCGGAACTTAAACTAATATCCCTTAACTTATTTTTATCAAAATCGTTTTCTTTCCACTAGTTGTTTAGAATTTATTCGTTTCAATACAAAAATGTTCGGTCACATTTTCTAAAACTTACGAATTTATACAAGGTCATAGGTCTTTAATTTTTCATACAAAAAGTTACTATGACCTTTGTTATGACGTCACATTCTTCTCTGCATACATTTTAAAAAAAGTTTGTGACAAAACAAACTAGGTTATTTGAATATAACTATATTGTTGACTCCGTTGGTCTAGTGGTTTATACACCGGGCCATGATCGGGATCCTGGGTTCGATTCCCGGGTCGGGCAACAACAGTTTCGAATTTTCGTACATTGCTCGAATTTGCAATCACCAAACCGCATTTGGCAAGCGTGGTGATTATGCCTGCACCCATTATTGCTGCGGTAACTTGAATTTAATGATGTAGGCTTTTGCCCTGCAGTGGGAGTATTAGACGCCGTTATTTCACATTACTATATCCACACTTTAATATTATAAAGAGGAAAGATTTGATTGTTTGTATTAAATAGGCTCCGAAACTACAGGACCGATTTGAAAAATCTTTTACCATTAGAAGCCGACATTATCCCTGATGAACATAGGCTACTTTTTACCGCGGGACCCGGTAGGTGGCGCTGCTGTCGGTATGTCAACTACTGAAGGGCTTGACCAATTGGGTTAAAATTTTGTATGTGTATTTCCATGAGTTCACGGATGCCACCGCTAGGCACAGGTTTCCGACCACGCGATATCAAGGGGAGTTCACGCGGGCAGAGCCACGGGCAAAGAGCTAGTTGTTAATAATTATGTTGTTATGAATTATTACGTCGAAGACAGTATTTCCATGGGTTCACGGATGCCACCGCTAGGCACAGGTTTCTGACCACGCGATATGACGGGGAGTTCACGCGGGCAGAGCCACGGGCAAAGAGCTAGTTGTTAATAATTATGTTGTTATGAATTATTACGTCGAAGACAGTAACTGTCGAAGTAGGAAACAGATCGTTTCATGCCAATAGGCGCGGCGGTGAGTGTACGCACATTTCTTTTTAATTAAAACGCTTAGAGTTTCACTTCGGCAAAAAATGCTATTTGTATTGAAAGTAGTGTGATTTTACAGAATATTTATTTATTAGCAAATGAAATTATTCTTATATTTTTAAAAGCGAAAGTAGTGTCTGTATATAAAATAACCGGCCAAGTGCGAGTCGGA
Organism: Anania crocealis; assembly: GCA_949315895.1. Lineage (NCBI taxonomy): Eukaryota > Metazoa > Arthropoda > Insecta > Lepidoptera > Crambidae > Anania > Anania crocealis. The sequence continues at coordinate 16,484,438 of OX438867.1, read as the reverse complement.
CTCGCGCAAGAAGGGTTCCGTACCAAAAAGGCCAAAAAATCGGGTTTGTTGTATGGGAGCCCCCCTTAAATATTTATTTTATTTTGTTTTTAGTATTTGTTGTTATTGCGGCAACAGAAATACATAATTTGTGAAAATTTCAACAGTCTAGCTATCGCGGCCCCTCAAATACAGCCTGGTTAAAATCAGTTTTATTTCTGCAAATAGGCCCCAGGAGGCGCTTTTACACGTCCCAATTTAAACCTACCACTGCTTCGGGACAAGTCTGGGCTAGTGCCGAGAAGAAGCAGCGCAAGAAACTCGGTCACTATTGTCAGCCTCTTTTTAAATACATTTTTACAAGGTAAGGTAATTTTTACAAGGTTTAAGCAAGTACGAGCTGGGACAACTTAATGCCATACATTTCTATCATTTAAATAATCATTAACAGTGTAATAGCCCTTTTTCATTAAAATAACTTTGACATACGATTTAAGTTTATGTACAGGGAGTTCAGCAATATCCTTTGGTAATTTGTTGAAAATACGGATACAATTTCCCATAAACGATTTTCCTACTTTTCGCAGTGATTTTCCTACTTTTGGTGACAGAGCGACGGACAGACGGACAGACAGCGAAGTCTTAGTAATAGGGTCCCGTTTTTACCCTTTGGGTACGGAACCCTAAAAAAGCAGTCGATTTGAGAACCTCCTCCTCTTTTTTTTGGAAGTCGGTTAAAAAATAACTATGTAGATGACCCGACAAACGTTTCATTTGTTTTAGAGGATTAACGACTAACGGCCAACGACTTCGATCTGTTTTGTTGTTAGTAGTGAAAATAATATTTTAAGTAGGTAAATAGGTTCTCAAATAAAACATTGTTCTTGTCATAGATTTAATATAGATGATAGATTGGCAATTGAATCCTGAAAACGAGACCAAAACTAGGTTACGCTAGTGTGCATAAAGTGAGCATGTGCGTGAGATAAATAGTGCAGGTACTGCATTGTCTGCTTGCTTTCGATATCGATTCCATCGACACAGTTTACGTTGACGCCGGTGACTTATTTTTTAGTATTATTAAAAGAACACCAAAAAACTGCAAGTAAATACCTAGATATGTTTTTTTATTTTATAATTACTTATCCCCGAACAAAATCAATTTATTGTAAAAAAAAATCGTAGGATTTACTTGCCAGTATTTAACAATTTTGCCTCATTTTGCGATCGCGATCGCCAAAGTTGAAATATAACTGATATTTATTTTTCAATTACATATTACAAACGTACACTAAATATATTTAATAATTTACATATATTTAATGTTTAACTAATAGGGATTGATGGGGGCTTGAACAATATGGAGATTGATCCAGAGCGTAATTTTACAGGCTGAACGCCTCTGTGTTAAAAACACTTAGGGTCCAAATATAAACTGCAAATGCTCGAATATTTATTGGGCGAACATTCTTTTCTATTAGGAAATTTCAACCATTTCTAACGTATTTCAACAATTTAGGCTGTATGCGGTTTACAATGTGAAATATGTCAGCTAATGAAATGTCGATAAGATATCATCGACAACGTCAATCACTAAAATACAAAAGTGACGTTAGTAATTGCTGAAATTCACGTATTTGATATTATTTTTAATTGAATTCATATGAATTTAAATCCTTCTTCCGATGAAATGCCCTATCAATTAGTATACAAAATTTTAGTCAAAGCTCTGAAACATTGTATTTTGCTGCTGATAATCGCGATTGTGTGTTGACCTGTGAAATGTACAATTATGTTGGTTCCCTTTTTTAGATAAGTTACTTCCAGGTACTGAACATGTAACCATAATGAAAATACATCAACTCGACACTTTTTTACAATAATAAAAATGAAACTAGTAAAACTAAAGGGAATATTGTGTTGCGCGTGACAGACGTCAGAACTCAGAAAAACACTACGGGTTCCTAGCGTGTACGTGAACGGCCTTGTGATCTATCTCATTCTATCATATAGCTGCATTATATTCTGTCTCTTTTCATTGCCAATCTAACAGTAGTATATTAAATCTATGGTTCTTGTGTTATTTTGTAGTCTTTAGTGTTTTTTTTTAAGTCTGTTCGATTTTTTATTTAAAAATATTTTTTATCGTATAAAATGACAACTATAATAATACGAGGGCGGGTCAATAAGTCCGTGACTTTTTGAATTTCTGACCTCTTTACTGAAAAAGCAACACTACTCCTGTCAACAGGTATCTGTCAGTTGATTCCTATCAAAATTTGAACTTGCTGCGTCAGTTAGTTTGTGTTTGACAGCTATTTTTATCAGACTACCCAGTAATTTGAGGAAAAAATGGAAAAAGGTGAATTTCGTGTGCTTATTAAGCATTATTTTTTTGCGAAAAAAAACCATTACCGAGACCAAGGCTAAGCTTGATAAATACTATGAGGACTCTGCACCATCGATTTCAATGGTAAAAAAGTGGTTTACTGAATTTCGTTGTGGCCGTAAAAGCACTGAAGATGCCGAACGTCCTGGACGCCCAGTTGAGGTCTCTACACCCGAAACAATCGAAAAAATTCACGATATTCCGACCGAAGATTGAAAGTGCAAGAGATTGTGGAAGCCGTAGGGATCTCGCATGGCTCAGTGGTTTCAATTTTAAAAGATCAATTGGGCATGAGAAAGCTTTCCGCAAGATGGGTGCCGCGTTTGCTCACAGTCGACCACAAACGCAATCGTGTAACAACTTCACAGGAAGGTTTGGCGTTGTTTAATCGCAATATGGAGGAGTTTTGCGCCGTTTTGTAACCGTGGACGAAACATGGATCCATCACAACACACCAGAGACCAAGCAACAGTCAAAACAGTGGGTTTCTAAGGGTGAATCGGCGCCAAAGAAGGCCAAGGTGGGTTTGTCAGCCAATAAAGTTATGGCGACTGTTTTTTGGGATGCACGTGGGATAATCCACATTGACTACCTTCAAAAGGGAAGAACAATCAATGGGGAATATTATGCCAACTTATTGGACCGCTTCAATGATGATTTGAAAAAAAACCGACCTCATTTGGCCAAGAAAAAAGTTCTTTTCCACCAAGACAATGCAAGGGTGCACACATGTGCAGTTGCCATGGCAAAAATTCATGAATTGGGCTATGAATTGCTCCCTCATCCGCCCTATTCTCCAGATTTGGCTCCGAGTGACTACTTTTTGTTCCCAAACCTGAAGAAATGGCTTGGTGGAAAAAGATTTGACTCCAATGATGAAGTCATCTCGCAAACAAAGGCCTATTTTGAGGACCTCGACAAATCATATTTTTTGGAAGGGATAAAAAAATTGGAGAAGCGTTGGACAAAGTGTCAGAGCTCAAGGGAGACTACGTTGAAAAATAAAATGATTTGTTTATCAAAAAATCTGTGTTTTATTCCAAAAGTCACGGACTTATTGACCCGCCCTCGTATGACCATGCCCTGAGTCAGTTTAGACAAGAGTTCGTTTCGTTAATTGTCCCGACCGAGGATCGAATCCGGGACCCAAGCGCAGGAGGCGGATCACCGCACAGCTACATCAACCGGGTGGGTCGTCACGCATTGTTACTTGCATAAAAGTAATGTAATAACAACCTATAATCATCCCACTGCAGGGCAAAAGCCTCCATCATTGAATTCAAGTTACCACTGCAGTGATGGGTACAGGTACAATCACCACGCTCGCCATATGTGAGTTGGTAATCACAATCCCGAGCAATATTCGAAAATTCGAATTTTTTTTTATGCCTGACCCGGGTATCGGACCCCGGACCCTGAGACCGTCGTTCGGGACTTAAACCACAAGACCAACAGGGCGTGTACGGGCGTTACTGGCATACTTATACAGATTCTTAATTTACATGAAAAGACATCATATGTTTATAATAATTTATTAAAACAAATTTATAGAATAATATAAAAAAACTTTGATTACTTGACTTTGATAAACTGCCACTCCAGTTCATACACCCCAACAGAAGTCCTGTTCTTTTCATCGTAGTCCGCCCATTCCTTTTCACTTAAATCTACATCTTCAAACTTTTTACCTAAAAATGAAAACATATTCTTATAAAAAGTAACAAATGTGGACAACATTACGTACATACAAAAGCACGTCAACATACCACAAAACATCTAATTTTCTCAATTGATATTGATCTCTACTCATTGGACTTAAAGTTGAAAATCTATTCTTTTAACTTTTTACGTAGGTTGACCTGCCGTTGTTTGTACAATTTTTCTCATCCCAAAGTAAGTAACTATTAAAGAACTTCTTTTGTGGAAATCAGAAGAAACAAGGACCACAAATATCAAGGCTTGAAACCTATATCAAAACAGATTTTTCTCCAACATTGAGTCAGTCGGGAATCGAACCCGGGACCTTGGAGTTAATAATAATAGTTTTTTTTTGTTTTCCGAGCAATTAAATTGCTGTTGCAAATTGAAAATATCTATATAATGCCTTGAATAAGAAATAACACAGGTACCTATGTGAATTTTTCTTCACTCATCTGTTCAATGGATTGATGTTAAGTAACAGAATATATTCATTCCACTGCAGTGTATAGGCTCCATAATGCAATTCCAGTTACCACAACATGATTGGTACAAACATGATGGGTGCTTGCCAAATACAGGTTAGCGATTGGGTCAAAAGTATTTATTATTAATGAAAAATTGTATATTTTGAGTAGATTTTAACACATTTCAGGACACCATGCTTATAGTGTGTCCTGGAAAGCATAAATTAAATATTTTTTTAATACCAACTAATAATATGAATAGGGAGATTATTATTGAAAATTATGCGATTTAACAATAACACCACACCATTGGTCTAGTGGTTTAAATACCGGGCCGACATTTAGGGGTCCCAGGTTCGATCCCCGGGTTGGGCAACAAATAGTTTCGAATTTTCGAAAGTTGCTTGGATTTGTGATCACCAACCTGCATTTGGCAAGCTGGTGATTATGCCAGTTCCCATTATTGCAGTGGTAACTTGAATTCAATGATGGAGGCCTTTACCTTGCAGTGGGATGATAATAGGCTGTTACATCCATAACAATATCTACTGTTAGTGTTAAATCACATAATCTCTTATATCCTTTTTTTAAATTTATTATGGCAACAAACAGTCATTTAAATAAACATTTGGTAGGTAAAAATTAATTACAATAATAGACCAAATAGTGTCTAAAATTAAAGACCTAAAAGTGCCTTAAAGTAAATTGCCTTATGATCTTAATAAATAAAAACAACAACACTTACCATTTTCTTCTGCTTCAGCTATCCAACCAGACTTAGGTTCAAAATCCGTGGGTTCAACTCCTCTGCAGTCAAAAATTATGATTGTTTTGAACTTGCCCCCATCATCGCTTGTGTATACACCTGAAATAAAACTTACTATTCTTTCACAAAAAAATATATTACACATTCTACCTTATGGTCAATAAAACAACGACAAGGAGTAATCACAACTAATTCAAGACAAAGAGAGTCAAAAAGGGAATTTCGCTTGTAATAGAGGTTGGAGTTGATTTATGTACCATTGCTTCCCTCTATAATATCCATGCTGTTTTCCCTCGAGCAGAGCTTGCATTTTATTAGTAAATGTGTCTCAGATCTGTTGTGCTTAAGTGGCACCTTATCGGCTTCGGTGAGGTCGTGGAACTTGCCAGAAGTCTCACCACAGTAACTGCACCGGAGTTTCAAAAACCACTGGTAGTGAGGATGATTGGTGTAGAGCTTATCTATACATTCTAGCGTCGCCTTGATTTGCAGAGCAATTTTGACCATTTTGTGTGCAATAGGTATCTATTATCACAGATTTCATTCAATAAACACGAAAACAATCCAAACCACTGACTGAACAAAACAACATATGTCAAATTTGACAATGTCAAAATGTCGTTGACCTTTCCGTTCAGGAATGATCTTACATTCGGAATATATATGTACCGTTAGTGCACTACACAAAAACATGATGTATAGCTAAAAATACTATGATCCCATGAATTATAATGCTAGATCCTAATTTATACTTATACTAGCGGACCCCGCGAACTTCGTATCGCCTCAGAATAGTATTTGATTTTGACGTCTACGGCGTATATGACGGGGTTATAATTTGTATGAAGAAAGTTTCTGAAGTACCTAGTTATTTTACGGTTACTTTCCAATGTTTTTAACATTTATTATCCTATTCCTGACCAAGACAAATACAATAAAACCAAAATTATAAAAATCCGTCCAGCCGTTCTCGACTTATAAGTGGTGTAACTAACACGACTTTATTTTAAATTATATAAAAAGATATTTTATTTAACCTCCACGGAAATTAGTAATAACACACTTCAAATTGCGCAAATAATATATATTGCATGGCATATATGAATAATTTACAATAATGATTTCTTTGCTTACAAAGCAGGTTGATACATTAATAACATTCGGTACATTGATGACGAATGACCTAACTACTGGGCAGTGGGACGACTTTTATCGTATTCCCTTGCGCGTCGGTGTGAAGGGCCAAACCCATCTCTTGTAGTACTTCGTTATCGACTGGACCTTGGAGCCTCATCTTAGAGATTACCTCCTGGAAAATTAAAATATGAGGCTACTTAAAAAAATGATTATAGGAGACGATTTTGTAATTCCTATAATGTTCGTTCACTACTCAAGTCAAAGTGCATTTAAAAAGGTTCGCAGAAAAATGTTATTTCTGTAATAGTTTGTTAGTAAAGGAGATGTCCCATAATAGGCCCAGACATAGTACACCATTTTCAAAAATCAAGAAAAGTTTACTGTTTCTGGGAAAAATACATATAAATTTATATAACGTATAATTTAGTGGTTCAAAAATAAATAAGATCGAATAATTTATCAAACTCCATTAGACATTCCAAGATGGCGTCAATCTAAAAAAACTTTAAATGTCAGTAGCTGTCAGATACCCCTTGTTACTTTGGCATATTCATTCGCTTCAAGTTTTTGTTCTGTTTGTCGCGTTTTAAATGTAGTTCATTATAACGACCTCATTTTCAATTTCTAGATTTGGTATTGATCGGCACATTACTTTCACAATGTTTGTTGTTACTACAGCAAGCGATGGCACTCGACTCCTAGATGCGCGATTTTGAAACTGCCAAAACTGACGGACGTCATCAAAATGTCATCTTCCGCCATGATGGTTTTGTTGTTTTGTATTGCTATTTTCTTACTTAACTCTTTATTTGAACCACTTAACGAAGCCATTTTAAAATAATTGGATACAAACAAAATCTAGGAGGTGTATTGGTCTATCTTTTGGTGGGGTGTACAGGTTCTGGGCCTGGCCTCCATACAATTTGGGACATCTCCTTTAAGAAAAAAAGAATATTCCCTTTTTGGCGTTTTGCGAGTCACGTCGTAAAGGACTAAAGGAGTTTGGTATCAAACTCCTAAAATGACTATCATGTACTAGTTTCGTAGTGTTATTGAAAGATAGATAGAATACTCTTCGTATATTGCACACCAAAAAAATAAATTTACAGCCAATGCAATTTTTTTTATTTTGTAGTTCTAGTTTTGCAAAAAATATTTACCTGATTCTCTGGACAGTTTTCGCATAGATTTCGGACAGCGAATATAACCCATTGCATAATTACTGTTTTTCAGATGTAAGGATCACCATGGTGCTTTCAAACAAATAGAAATAAAAATGGTATGTCGCCAGCATATAGCGACTTGCAATATTTTTGCGTGTATTATGCACAAAAAAATGTGTCGTCAGGCTACACAGTACACATTTTTGCGCGTTGTAATGTTCTGCGCATAGACTTGATCCCGATCCCGAGTCTATGGTTTTGCATATACAGGGTGTAAAGTAAATGGTATAACATTCACGTCATGCTCCCCGACAGAACTACTTTTGCTTTAACTAGTATAAGTTACTAAAAAAAATCTATGAAATGTCCATAAAATTCTAGTTCTAATTAAAAAAAATCTACGTCTCAGGTTTCGCCGTATTTTGTTATTGAAAGTGGTTGCGCTGCGGAGTATCCTCCCCGCAAAACCACCACGGTATATCTATTACTATGCATAATAGTATAATCAAATTTAAGGTATCAAATAATTCTATAACAATTCTATATTGAATTAGGACCCCCAAATTCTCGCTAGAATATATAAATGCAGACAAAGTGGTGACTCAAATTTTCTCTTCGAAATAGTTGCTAAACGCCTAGAGTAAAGTTCTAAGCAACATTAGCATTAGGTACATAATTCAGAGTTAAAATTTATTAGCATACAAACAATATAGAATCTTGTTGTGTTGTTATTAAACAATATAGGTTCTTGTTGTGTAACCAAGAACCTATATTGTTTGTATATGGTTTCGGCTTATGAAAGCGCGGAGAACCGATGGCCGTTGGGGCGAAAAGATTCTCGAATGGCGACCGCGTACCGGACGACGTTCCTTGGGCAGGCCCCCTACAAAGTGGACCGACGATCAAGTCAAGGTCGCGGGAAGCCGCTGGATGCAGACAGCACAGGACCGATCGTTGTGGAGATCCTTGGGGGAGGCCTATGCCCAGCAGTGGGCATCGTTCGGCTGATTTGATTGATCGATTGATTGAAACCATTCCCCTAACATGCTACATAAATATGAAATATACTGTTTTAAACTCTCATGGTCTATTGTAAGAGTTTGTTATTTCGAGATTTCTACCATGTATCTTGTTTTTTATGAGTTTCCGATCAGAGGTGCGATTGTGTAAAGCAATCGTATTCATTTGACAGTTCATAACGTACGGTATAATCTGTCAAACGGCTAATTCTAATTGTGTACGGAGTTCATTTATCGTTAACGATTGGGTCGTTAATTTTAAACGATGAGTGAATGATGTACATGATTTTGACAGATAATTCGAATTGCGTAAGTCTTATGAGCTCATTGCTAATGTCAAATGATTGCGGTGACTCTTGACTCATGACAATCGTAAATTTTACCCTCTTATATACGCAAATTTCTTCAAATTGTTACATTTTCTTTGAAAGAAAATGTTGTTTCATCTTTATTTAATTTAGTTACACTTTGTCGTGTTTGTTTTTGATAGAACGCCTTAATTTAATTTAATATTTTTTTAATTACTTGTGTTTTTATTTAAAAAAATTCAAAGTTTTCTTTCACTGTGACAGTTAGCTCTTGACATTCACAGAACATAAATAAAATAATATACTACGTCAGAGAACACTTTACGTAGTCCACTGGAGTTTTGCGCGGGAAACGAGAAGAGAAAGATGAACTTCGTTGCAAAATTTTGTGAAATTATCTTAAGCGGCATTAATTGTGATAAAGTGGTGGCATTGTTATAATAATATGTCAGTGCGTAGGATAAATCAAATAAAACTGAGAAAAAAAAAGGCGCTCCTATTTGACTTTGATCCACGTTCTCGCGTAAAACTCCTGTAATCATTGAAATGTATATACCACCCATACATTTCAATGAGTTATGTTAGTTTAGGTTTAGGTTAGGTTAGGCTATTATGTTTATGTAAGTTTAAATGATATTGTATGTATAAAAACATTGACATTATAACTAAAAAGAATAGGCTGTATGGACTCATCCGAAGCCGTAAAACTTTAAGGAAAAAAAACGTAGTCCACTAACGCCACCTATTGTCGAGTAGCAGGAAACTCGTATTTCATTCGTTCTTTGCGTTTGGTTATTTCAATTGCAGAGGTATATTTTTAGTTTAAATTCAATGTTTTTATGAATAAAAGTTTGTTTTTGGGTTGAAATCGTAAAATTTGATTAAAAACCTGCATTTATATTTGAATACAATTTAATATTATGTTAAAAAAATTGAGTTTTACCGAATGTTTTGCGATAATAAAACGCAAATCCATGAAACGTTTTTATACCACCGGTCACTTTTTGGTCTTCATGAAATGGACAAAATTACACAATTAGAATTTACATTATACGATCGATGATCAATTGTATTCATTGTCCATCCATGAACAACCTTACACAATCGCACTACATTTCTTCCACGATCATGGCGCTTGCAACAGTGCCAAAATATCGGAAACTCATAAAAAACAAGGTACATGGTAGAAATCTCGAAATAAGTAACCCTTAAAATATGAAATACTCCCAAAATATTAAGAAAGACGATTAAAAATTTATCCAAGAAAAAAAGATCTAAATTATTTCAAAAGGATACGTGGGTTGCGAGCGTCAATATTGCAGCAATCTAACAGGATTGGGATGACGTCCAATTCGCGCATCTGTAAACATACGAGTAATCTCTTATAATATAAGAACAATTACACAATGTTCACATTATATCATAATGTGAACATTGTGTCTTGTGGTGTCGGCACATCAAGAATATCACCATAAACGTAGTATACTAAATCTATGAATATCACCATCCGTTCTCTTCTTATGGATGACCAGGCGACTATTCAGGGCCACAAGAATTTGGGGCCCTTTTGGAAAGTAAAAAAAGCGAATTATAATAATTTTTTTTACTAAGTATGACCATTTATTATAATTGATGACTGATGGCCCTGTTGGTCTAGTGGTTTAAATACCAGGCTTAGATCTCGGGGTCCCAAGTTCGAATCCCGGGTCGGGCAACAAAAAGTTTCGAATTTTCGAACGTTGCTCGGGTTTGTGATCACCAACCCGCATTTGGCAAGCGTGGTGATTATGCCAGTATACCCATCATTGCTGTGGTAACTTGAATTCAATGACGGAGGCTTTTTCCCTGCAGTGGGATGATTATAGGCTGTTACTATACTTTTTAACTTTTTGTGAAATAAGTGTAATGTGTCCGACAAAAATGTTTTGAGAATAAATGTGTGAGAGAAATGATCGGTCCTTCGGGCCCCCCTCAGAATGGGGACCCTGGGCACTGGCTCCTTGTGCCCTTATAGTGAAGACGGTATTGACTACAGTAGTACCGCCAGAAAAATACCAGCAGCGTCTTCTCACCATCATTGGCCAAATTGCGATTGCCAACCCTGCCAATCCAAACCAATCATGGCAATGCGGCAAAATCCCCCTGTTGAAGAGCCTTAGGGTTCAGCAGTAGATTATGGGCTGGAAATGATGGATGATTAGGATGATAATGTTTATAATCGGACAAGGGTGGCAATGGGGACTACCGTTTCTTTGCTCACCAGTTGGCGCCACTGTAGATTGAGGTCCGGAGGTATAGCTTTCAAAGGCGATCGGCGCCGAAACAAAGTGTTAAATCTTGAATGTAATTAATGTTTATTATTTATAAATAACTATCTTGATATCAACACAAACTTTTGAAATAGTTGCTCTTTGAGGCCGCCTATTTATGTGCTTTTTCTTAATTCCGCTTTCAAAGCGTTCACATTAATCGCCAAATAATCCATATTTGCGATATTGTACGAAGGAGATCACTTTCCAGCAGATAAATTAAAGAAATTATAATTTATGTAACAAAGCCCGCTAAAACCAGTGAAAAGTGAATGTGGACCTCACGCGACGCAAGCGCCTCTAGTGGCAAATTCACTAGCGATAGCCCCCATTGCGGCTCCTCTTAAAGAGGCTTAGGTTCAGCCACAGAACTTGGAAAAAATTAGAAAGGCGATGTAGGCGGGGCCGGAGCGCCACAGGGGCTATGAGCAAATGCTTGTAAGTGAGTGCTGTGATTGGTTTGCGACTGCACTATGGTGACGGGTGTGTGATTGTCTTTTAAATATCTTACACGATTGCAATTATTTGTCTACGGATTTAAACTCGCGTTTATTTCACATTATATTTGGGTTTTTCATGTTGTCGTTCATTAAACAATTCTTTTTTAACAGACAGTCTAAATCCGTAAACAATATCTTAAAGGACGTAAGACATACCTTATAGGACTTTATCTTACAAGGTATAAGGCATACCTCATTGTACCAAAGGACTAAGGCATACAATAGAAGTACTTTCTAAATACTATACATTAGAGTTGCCGCGAATAATCGCTATTATTCGGTATTCGGAATTACTCGATATTTTTGTTATATTCGTCGAATACCGAATAATAGCTAGTATTATTCGGCATTCAGCGAATAGTCGTCTAAAATAAACTTTTAAGGAACAAAAAACTAATGAGATAAAAATAATAATTTTTTATTATTTTCCTTAATAAAACAATACACAGTATCACTTATTATCTGTAATATGTGCCTGTGCCTATCATATTCATGAAAAAAATTAGTTAAGCTTTTTAATTGATATTGAAAATCCAACAGAGGCAGATTGTGGTAAAAAACTGTATGTATAACATGAAACAGTTTCTTAATTTTTTTTGTTTTCTTTTCCCACAAACTTAGAAGAAATTAGAAATATTTTTTAATGTGCCTTATTAATGTCGAATAGTAATGTCGAGTTATTCGATTATTCGCCAAAGTGAATGGCGATTAATCGGTATTCGACTATTCGCTATAACAACTATTCGCGGCAACTCTACTATACATATTGACGCCTATGACGTGTGTCTCGGTGCGGGTTCGAGTCCCGCCTGAGACATAATTTTTCAAGTTTAAATACTGACATTATAATTGCAATTAAATTGCTTAAATATTATATAAAGTATTCTAAATACCTGTTTCTTATTCTCCTGGTTCTTCCAGCAGAGATTGGCGAGGGTACGCACCAGCGCCGCCTTGAAGCCAAACGCCACGTGCCGCTCCACAGTCTCCACGCTGGTCATAGTCTTTTTGGGAGTACTCATGTCTACTGCGCCTAGTCTGATAAAATAATGTTTAAGTGCTTCACACCGAAAATTAAGGAATAGAATATGTTTCTTCATTTTTTAAATTATCCTAGGAATGTATCATTTAATGATCGATGGAATGAGCTTCAAAAGTCGAAAGTTTATCCTCAGTCAAAGAAAACACAAGAGGTGTGGTTGCCAGTGACAAAAAATATGAGAGAAAAAAACAGTGTTTAGTGACTGGATATTGTTTTCATTTAAATGTACCCACACATCTAAAGCAGTGGGTTTTGAAAGCTAATGCTAGAATTCACAATCAGTTAATTACTACTGAATTGTAACTAGTATTTCTGACTGTCTTTTGAATCCACTGTGAAATGTATATTTCTAGTAGCTCCTGCATTCAGACAATTAAGAATAATATTTGCTTGACAACATTTAACAATATATTATGTATGTTACCTAGTTTTAGGACCTTCAGGAGAGTCAATCTTCACTGAGGGTACTTTGTTTACGGGATTGTCTTCAGAAATCTTCACCTCTTTAGCCGGCTCGTTTTTCTTCTCACTATCCTTATCACCACGTGTTTTCTCAGAAGATATACCTAAAATCTTTTGTAGTTGCTCGCTCAAATCGAAATCTGTGGAGAGGTTTTGGCTTTTCTTCACTTCTTTCGGCGTATCCGGCGATTGTTTTTGAGACTCAGTCTCTGGCAATGCGTCAGCTAGAGGTGGTGATATCTCGCTAGGGGAAGATTTAACCTCGCACTTGAGTTCGTCTTTTATCAAATGGATTTCGGTGGGTGGATCATTTGGTGAGTTATCTTGAGAGTCTGGGGCACTTGTCCCTTGGAAGTCCAACCTCGGTTGCAGACCCACCGGGATGACTTCGGCGATCGTATTCATGCTGCCGTTTGGAGAAGTTGAGTCTAGTATAAGTGGTGGTTCTGTATCGTCACCTATATCTATCTTGTGTTCCAAGCTGATTCTTCTAGCCGGCAAGTGCTGTAATCTGTCGTCGGCTTTCGGTACCGAGCTACTTCTTTTAAACGCCACTTTGGACAGGTCGTTATCGATTTTGACGTTTGGATCGCGTTCGCTGCTCCCGTTTCTACCATTTTTCGGGTTGGGAAAGGTGTCGGCGAATTTGAAAGGCTGCTGCATGCTGTCTATAGCGTTTATTGTCTCCATACGTTCAATGAACTGCGCGTTGTCGTTGCATTCGAAGTACTGTTCGCTGCTTTCGGATTCTGTACATTCCGAAGTGGTTTCGTTGCAAGATAGCATGTTGTCTGCTGAGTCGTTTTTGGTGAGAGGTACTGGAATGTGTTAATAAAAATATCACTTTACATAAGACCAAATTTATGATGAGAATGTAACAGACAGACAAACTTAGTTTTTTATTGACAACAGTAGTTATAAGAGTTACCTGGATTCGGGTTTATACCATGAACCTTGTTTTTTTATGAGTTTCTAATATTACAATAACAGAAAAAAATCGGATTGGATAAAGTGTTGTGTCGAGAATCATATATCGTATGTAATAAAATACTGCGAAAGAAGATGGATCAATCTGTCTGCTCTTAACAACTACCCACCCGCATATACAGCTGTTTTTCCGTGTTTATAGAGCTTGCAATAGTATATAGAGCATACATACATACATACACTCACGCCTTTTTCCCGGAGGGGTAGGCAGAGACCACATTTTTCCACTTGACACGATCCTTACAGACTACTTTCGCTTCATCCACATTCATTAACCTTTTCATACACGTTCGCCGGTTTAGGGTACTCTTGACCTGACCTTTCTTTAGAACTTCCCCGATTTGATCAAGATAAGTTCGTCGAGGCCTTCCCCTTCCAAAATTTCCATTCATACTCGTACTATGTAAAAAACAAGGTACATGGTAAATACCTTTAAATCAGAATAATAGCTTAGTTTTAGTTTTATTTATTTTGTTCTTGATCAGTACAAGAACTATGAGCAAGTAAGTTGTAGCATATAGAGGAAGGAAAGATATTTTTTGAGTGACAAGTGTCAGTTCTAAATTCTAATCTGTGGATAAAATGTTTCCTAAAACTTTACTACACATCCAAGTAATATGATTATTTTGAATATGACTTACTCTCAGTATGTATGCTGCTAAGATTCTCGTCGTTAATGAGTTGTTTGCCTGTGGCCGCATACAGCTTATTGATAGATGAAAAAAAGTTATCACTCTCTCTGCCCAGCTTGTGGATGGCTCGTAGTAGAACTGGAAAACATTCAAATAATAAATAGACAATATTAAATAACGAGATCTAAGCCATCAGCTATATGGAAATCAACATTATTCAAATCTCTTAACATAAGCTCTTAGCAAATATGCATGGATAAATTAGGAATATCTAATCTTATCGAGATTCTATTAATTATTATAACTTGACAAAATGAAATGCAGTAAGAAAAACAAGTGTGTTATTGATCCTGTTTTATTTTACTTGGTTTAATTTATCAAGTTATTTTTGTTTGAAAATGTTGTAAATACGGGAAAAATAATAAGCAAAATAAAAAGAGAACTTGATGTGAAAATTTTGTAATTTAGAGTGACAATCAAAAAAACATCGTTTTTATAAAAGTCAATTTAAAACATAGACACAATCTAAAGAAGAGTTCGTAACATCCTCCGAAGCCAGAAAAATATGAGAGGCTAATATATTTATAATAAATAAGTTATCAACTTATTAGTACCTAGTAGTAAAATAAAATAAAGTATTATTCTAACTCACCTTTGCAGTTCAAGGGGATACAATTTTTGTATCGGTCGGACTAAAACAGAACTTCGATCGGTCTTTAATCGCACAGATCGTACATTACCATCCCTACCCTTGATGCAATCTAGTACTCGAGCTATTGGCCAAAGATGTCGTTTGTTATCTGTATCTAGCAATACAATGTCTCCTTGCTTCAAATTGTTCGCAAAACATTTATGTGGTTTTTGATACAGACTACCTAAATACTCGCTACGGAATCGAGACCTAAAGTCCGCTCGTATTTTTTGTATGTATCGATGTCTTGAGTTAATTTCCGTGGCATCTATCTGATCTAGATCAGGTACACCGGACTCTGACAGCTCTTGCATAAAACAGTTCGGTGTAAGGGGTTGAAGACACTCTGTGTCATTGGCCATAAATGTCAATGGTCTAGAATTTATAGTAGCCTCACAATCACAGAGCAGTGTTTCAAGTTCTACGTAGTTAAGAGTTGATCTTCCTAGCATCCGACGAAGCATTTCTTTGAGTGTACGCACGAGTCTTTCCCAAAAACCACCCCACCAGGGACTGCTAGGCACATTAAATTTCCAATCGATGCCCTTAACTGTCGAGAAATTTCGAATTTGATCCCAATTCACTGCTTTCAATAAATTGTTGGCACCAACAAAATTTGTGCCATTATCGGTGTAGATCACACTGACTCTCCCTCTTCTAGAAATAAAACGGCGAAGACTCATTAAAAATGCTTCAGTGGATAGCGACTCTACCAGCTCTAAGTGTACTCCTCGGTACACTGCGCATGTGAATAACACTATCCAAACCTTCCTGCCGCACTTTAGAATAAGTGGTCCACAAAGATCGATACCGGTCACTTGAAAAGCCTTTGTGCTTTTGATTCGATTTTCAGGAAGTGGAGCCACTGGTGCAGACGCAGCTTTACATTTGTACCTACGACAGAGAGAACAATCATGGATTATCTTCTTCACCCACCTTCTGGCGTTCAAAATCCAATAATCTTCTCTGAGATTACTTAATAAAGTTGCTGTCCCAGCATGCTGAAGAGTACAGTGCTTATAGTATATTAGTTTTTGTACAATCTTGGACTCTCCGGGTAAAAGAATAGGGTATTTAAAATTCTCAGATTCCGTTCTGTTCAAAACCAAACGCGTTTGAACCTTAAGCAATCCTTGCTGATCTTTATAAATCTCGAGCTTGTATTTTTGTTTAGTGTCCGTACAATACTCATTCTGTATAAGGGTAAATATTATTTTCTCAGCGTCAGTATACTCCTTAAAGCCTATATCGCCAGTTTTCCTACAATTTTTATTTTTACAATTATACACAAATCTAAATATCCAAGCACATGTTCTTATAATTTTTGGATACTTAGAAAAAAAATGAAAGGAATTGGAAAAATATTCATCCACTGTGCTCGTAACAACAGGAATAATACTCTGATGCTCTGCATTAATAATGTCAAAAGACGATGTAGGCCAACTTGAAAAGTCCTCTTTTAACCACTCCGGCCCTTCCCACCAACGACTGTCTCGTAGCTGCATTGCATCGCAACCGCGTGAAGGTAAGTCAGCAGGATTTAAGGTACCTGGAATATGACGCCACTGGCTTGAATCGCTTACATGTCGTATCTCCTTCACTCTATTTTTGATAAAAACAGGCCAGCTACCATCAGTTTTAATCCACGTTAATACTACAGATGAATCTGACCAGAACACTGTGTCTGTATCTATATTATGCAATTCAAAAATCTGTTTTACCTGTTGATGTAGCCGAACCCCAATGACAGCAGCCATCAATTCTAGTCGAGGTAAGGACAATTCCTTTACAGGCGTGACACGAGACTTCGCTAGTATTAACTGTACATGCACATCGTTTTCTAACGCGCTTCGTAAGTATATACAGGCTGCATATGCATTCTTGCTAGCATCACAAAAAACATGAATAGTATTTTTACAATATTTTACATTATGTACAGTCAATCTACGAGGTAATTTAATTTCGTTTATGTATTTCAATTTATCGACCCACACATTGAATTGAATTTTTATATCGGACGGTAATTGGTCGTCCCAGTCTAAGTTTAATTTCCAAGTCTTCTGTAGTAACAGCTTAGGTTTTAAAGAAACTGGACTTGTGTAGCCTATGGGGTCAAAGACACTATTAGTGTAAGAAAGAAGTAATCGCTTTGTTAAATTCTCCTTATTCAAGTTAGTGAGCTTTGCATTGGTATGTAAAATATCTTCTTTCGTTTCCCATAACAGGCCTAAGACAGATAATATCTCACTTTTGTCACTAGGACCGGTAACCCAACAACGGAGATCAAAGGAACCTTCGTCCATTATCTGTTCTGCAGTGTAAATAAAACTTTTACACTCTTCTAATGACCCTACACTAGTCACACAGTTATCGACATAAAATGAAGATTTCAGTTTCTGTGCGATAAATTGTCGTTCATCCTTGACACTATCTAAATGATAATTAATAGTTGCAGCCAACAGAAATGGAGAACAAGTGACACCGAAGACAACACGCTTATGGCGGTAAGTAATCAAATCTTTACGACTATCAATATCTCGCCACCAAAGGAATTGTAAATAATGCCTATCTTCAGGCTTTATAGAGATTTGTAAAAAAGCTTTTCGAATATCGGCTGTAACGCCTACCGCTTGAAGTCTAAAACTTATCATTAATTTAGGTATTATTTCTAACAGATTTATTCCCCTTTCCAGACTAGAGTTCAAGGAGTTTCCGAATTTATCTTTAGCCGAAGCGTCAAATACCGGCCTTACAGGAGTGGTGGCGCTGGACTCCTTGATCACCGCATGGTGTGGTAAATACAACCCATTTTCATTGCCATCCACTTCTTCAATAATGCCTTCCGTAACCCAGTCTTTCAGTACTTGGTCATATTTTTGTAAGTAATTCAAACCCACTAACCTCTTGGTAGTAGAATACAACCTTTTCTGCGACAAAAATTTGTTACTTTCGCCAAGCTCCTGTGGAAACCCTTCTTTCCAGGGTAAGGAAATTTCATAACGACCTTCCTCATTGGTAGTTAAAGTCTCTCTGAAAAACTGGTAAGTATTAGTTCCATTTTTTATAGGGGTTTTATCACAAGGTTCTTTAATTCCCAATGTTTCCAGTTCCCAATAATCCGTAACATTAAAATTAACTGAAAGATAGCTGGATATATTGTGAGAATTGTCTGGAATCACCCCTTGCAAAGACCATCCCAATTTCGTTTCCACTGCATATAGGCCCTCGTGGACGTGAACTACATTGCCTAAAAGTAAATACCCGTACATATCAGCACCAATCAATAAGCCTACATCTGAGGAATCGTGGCCAATGTCGGAAGGCAATATATTTAAATTACGAAGTTTTTGAATTGTCGATGAACAGTTCAACTTAGGCAATGGTCCCGTCAGTTTATTTAAGCCTAAAGCAGTCATAGAAAAAGAAAAACTACTATTTACACTATGTATTTCAAAATCATATTTACAATACGTACCTTTTTTTTAAATGTGTACCGCCGAATAAACAATGACTGACTGACTCTTTGTCAGTGCTTGGTATACCTAAAGACTGTGCTACGTCTAGTTTTATATAAGAGCGCTGTGCACCGCTATCAAATAAGGCCCTTGTTAACATTTTTCTACCGTTATAACTGACATATAACATTACAGTCTGTAATAAGGTGGTGTTATTTTTCTGGCAAAGGGATAATTGCGGTACGTTATTGCTACAATTACTTATACTAGGATCTTCATTTCCAGTCTTCGTCCTTTTGTCAAGCTCTGGACACATTGGTACAGTATGCCTTTTCGAACATACAATGCATTTCGGGAAGCTCTTACATCGCTTTGCGTAGTGTCCGATCCGTAGGCAAACAGTACATGCATTCTTCTTCTTTAAGTGTCCTTTTCGTTCTTCTAAAGACATTTTGGGTATCTTGAAACATTCTAATGAAGAATGCGTCGTCTTGTCGCACCAGACGCAGATGTTGTGTTTCTGTGCATCTTCCTTGTGCTTGTATTCGCTTGCAATTAAACACGATGCTGTCGGATCTTTGCGTGCGTCACTCGTGAATGCACGTGAAATGGCAATACGTTCTTCTCCTTCAACCTCTCTCTTTAGAAATTCCATCAATGCCCTAAGCTGGTTCTTGTTCTGCCTATTTTTAAATCTTTCCCAAGCTCTTAGCGTTTCAGTGGGAATTGCAGACTCTACCATTGGGAGCAGCATCGAGGCATAATTGTCACAGGTGACATTTAAAGAATCGAGTGCTTGAATGTGCGTTGACAGCTTGTCGTATAATGAATCGAGCGGTAATTGCTTGTCCCGAGCTAAGATCAACTGCAGAAGTCCTCTAATGTAGTTTTCTATAAGCAGATCTTCTCTTGCGAATCGGTCTTTTAACTGCTCGATAGCCTTATGGTAATTTTTTCCATATGGAGGAAAGCTTTCTACCAGTTCTCTTGCTTTTGACCCCGGTACTGTAGCCTGTACTAAGTACTGAAACTTGTCACTCTCGTCAATGTCATTGTCATCGTGGATTTTTGAAAATTGTCCCCAGAAAGAAATCCAGTTGCCAATTTCTCCATCGAACTTACGTAACTCTAATTTTGGTAGAGTGAATCGCTTTTGTGCTGACTTCTCCGAGCAAGCAGTATTCATGTGCGTGCCTATAGAGGCAACGTCACACGCAACGTCAACATTACTACGGAACTGACGATAATAATTCGTACTCACGACTATCCAGCGTGACTTGTAAGAATCTGCTGTTTGTAGATCGGCAAAAATGACATCTTCACTTGCGTCTATGTCTGCAAACCACATATCTTTTATTTTCTCATCAACACTAAATAGTTCTTCGGCCTTTTGCTTTGCGATGGTGAACATCGCATGGACATTTGAATCTGATCCGTCCCTGAGCGCATTCTCCAAGTCCCGTTCCGCATTTGAGTAGAATCGGCGCGAGATCGAACGCAACTTTTTCAGAGATTCCATGTTTTTCAAATCTTGTCCTGTCACGGTCGCCAGAAAATGTTGTAAATACGGGAAAAATA
The DNA here is from genome assembly GCA_949315895.1 of Anania crocealis. NCBI lineage: Eukaryota > Metazoa > Arthropoda > Insecta > Lepidoptera > Crambidae > Anania > Anania crocealis. The sequence continues at coordinate 16,463,856 of OX438867.1, read as the reverse complement.
ATAAGCAAAATAAAAAGAGAACTTGATGTGAAAATTTTGTAATTTAGAGTGACAATCAAAAAAACATCGTTTTTATAAAAGTCAATTTAAAACATAGACACAATCTAAAGAAGAGTTCGTAACAGATATCAAAGGTAATAAAAATTTTAAAACAAAAACCATTCACCAAAACAATTTACTGCACAAAATAAGCCACTCGTATGAAATTATCCTTCAAACATAAACAAAAAATCTGATGATTATATCATTTTTACAGGTTTTTTTGTAATTGTTCTTCAAGCATTAGTACTTACATGCACAGTTGATAAACAATGAAGTATCTCCTTGCAAGCAGTCCATGTATGCATCCATGCTGGAAGCTGTAGCAATTATCTCCAAAAGAAACACTACTTCCTGCGGCTCAATACTGTTAACATACTTATCAACCGTCTTCAAAATACAGTCAGACTTACTTTTAAACTCATGTGCCATGAACTTCACAAAATTCACGGACACATTGATATCTTGGGACTCCGTAGACATCAAGATATTGTAAGCCAAATTTAAGACTAGCATACGGCATTCTGGATCTAACTTTGAGTAAAGCCTCTCTATGTAAGTATTCTCCACACCAATAAGATATTCTATTATCAAGTGGGGATAGTCTGCGTTTTCATTATTATACATGTATGCTAGTGAGTTAAGCAACATAACGTCATCTGGCAGCACATTTGGTTGTCCTAAGAGAATATTGTAAACTATCATAGCAGCGGCAGATGCAATCTTATCATTTTGGCCAACTAAACAGTTTAGTATGATTGCATCAAATTTATTCCAAATCATGATTTGGTTGAACGGATTATTTACTACTAAGTTACCTAATGTTTGAATAAGAACAGTCATACATGTCTCGTACTTTTTTTGTAATTCTTCATTTAAGTATTCAACGTTAGGATGCTGGTACTCGGTCGCGAGAATGAGCATCGAGTCGAGAATTGAGAGTTCTTTAGAGATGTATGTTTGCATCTTTGTGCCAGCAGCGGCGCACGAGCGGACAAGCCTCAAACACTGCTCGGCCACGGCTAAAGTGCTTCGGTTGTACGATGCCTGCTCAACATCCAGCCTCATTATATGCAACACCTCGGCTATAAGTCGTAAGGTGTATTCTGAAGCTTTTTTTCTGTCAACAAATAAACATGGAAAAATTTTACGCAACTTGATTGAAAGATTCATTAGGGCCAAAATATTACTTGCATGTGTATTCTAAAGTAGTATCAGCTGAATTTCTTGTTAATTAACAAACACTTACGGCCGTAATCGTCCGGTTTCTGCGTCTCTTGAAAGTTGTGCTTCGGCCCGCAACATTTCTTCTACAGCGTCCCATTCTCCTGTCTCAAGTTGGAAATTAATAAGTTTGGCATCCAATAATATTTCTTCTGCAAACCAAACACTTTTGTCTCTCGACATAATTAATGAAAATAATAATTAATAGCTACGACAACACGAGTGAGACACAACCATTATTTTGACAATTTTGACAGCAGATCACCGCTGGTTGTTGTGTTGTTGTTGTTTTCTTAATTTCTTCAGAGAGATGCGCAAAATCGTTCACTGAAGTGAAAAGAGTGATATAGTTCAGTGGGAGTTAAAGATATGTATCACTCATCTAGTTCAATTAGTTCATTTAGTTCAGTAGATCTAGTATGATGATCTAACTCACTATTACTTCATATTCAGTTTAATTACATTGCATAAATGTATTTATCGTGGACAGATTTATTCTAATGACTATTAGAAGATAGCAGCTCAAGAACTACGATTATAAAACGTAGTGAATTGATTTTCCTTCATTGTATGAAGGAACCATAATAAATCAATTACAATAACAAAATTATACAAACACTAAAAATCGCCTTTGATATCCATCTATCATCGTCAATTTATATTAACATCTAAACTCAGCAGGTACTGTAACCATACTAAGTCTTAATTCATAGTTAATAAAGAATATTTCCGCGTGCACTGTCTCAAATATTAAGGGGTCAGATTAGGCGCGAAACTTGCTTGACCTTTCACCGGGGTCACGCAATCCGGGCCGCGCATCTGTCTCGCTCTTGCAGTACTGACAAATACATCCATACGTTTTACTCTCATATCACTGAGTTACTGAACTAAATGACCTGCTTTGGACTAGAGTGAGTTAGTGATACATAAGAATTAGATAAGTGAAGTACTTCAATTGTGTCATTCATTCAGGAACTACCCAAGTCTACAGTTCACCCATTCTGGGTAGGCAAAGGGAACTATGCCCATACAGCCAAGTCTTCAGTAGATTTTTTTTATTGATATGAAATGAAAATGAAATTTAATAAGATGAAATGAAATGAAACCTAACCTATGTATGGGTGGTTTATACATTTCAATGATTAGAGGAGTTTTACGTGAGAACGTGAAACAGAGTCAAATAGGAGCGCCTTTCCTTGTTTCTCACTTTTATTTGATTTATCCTACTCACTGACACATTACTATAACAATGCCACCACTTTATCAGAATAAATGCCGCTTAGAATAATTTCACAAAATTACGAAACAAAGTCCATCTTTCTCTTCTCGTTTCCAAAACTCCCCGATCACCGCTGGACTGTCTTGACAGTTTACTTCTTTTGAGTTTGTATAGCAAAGTACCTATTAGTTCAAAAGAACAAACGCAGAGCGAAAAACGGCTTTACAGACTGTTTTGTCTTTGCGTTTTATATTGTTTTTAAATTTTAAATTGTAACTTTTTTCACTGTGTAAAATGTGACCAGCTTGCAATATTTACTACAAAGTTTACTACTATTGCAAAAGTTATAGTAATAATTCTAAAATCCACACTGGCCCGATCACGCCCGCTAGTATGGGCCCCGGTGCGAGCGAGCCTGAGGCTTCGCTTCGCGAAGCCTCACCCTCGGCCACACCGGAGTACCGCTAGCGTGGCGGACCTAGGCTGAGCGCCTTCAGCGCTCGCCACACTCTGCCCGGTTTAACTGATTAAAGCCTCCCATATGGGGTTTCAGTGATAGGTCCGTCAAAAAAAAAAAAAAAAAAAAAAAAAAAATTCTAAAATTATTTGTTTAACCTCATTTTACGATTTACGATATGATCAATTTGCACACTGAAATAAGAAAAACCTTGTATCGAAAGGTTTTAATTTGCTAAAACTTTACATGTTATAATGACAAATGACATTGTCTAACTTTGTCTATCATAATTTAAAAAACAAAGAGTTACTTTTCTTTAAGAGAAGTAAATGAGGTCTATATCATTCTCCCGCGCTAATTTTCTCTACTACATAATCCTTTAAATATTGTGGTGGGTTGTGCTGACGATTTGACCTCCGAAGAAGTGACTCGTCTAAGTCAGTAATTGGCTCTGTGCTCTTTATTATTTGATGAGTATTTGAAGTATGAGGAGATTCTTCAATCTCAGTATTAGATGGTAATGGTGAAATGAAGCTGTCATTCTCATTGATATTATTTTCAATTGGCGAGTTGTCGTTGAGTCGCATTTCTTCTCCACCTGCACCCAAAGGTGCAAGATGACGATTTGAGACGGTAGTTTCACGACCATCAGGTAGTCTAACGTATGAAAAATCTGGGTTGGTATGTAACAGCTCAACTTCCTCCACTATCGGTTGATATTTATTGGCACGATTACATTGTTTCATGAGGATTTTTCCAGATCCCGTCAGCCAGGTTGGTATAGAGGTACCATTAGAAGATCTACGTGGATGTGTAAACATTCGCTGATGAGGAGTGCAATTTGTTGATGTGCAAGAGCTTGAGGTAATACACTGTCCCAATTTTCGACAGATAGATTTTTAGTTTTTAGTGCTAAGAGTATCGTTCTCCAGAGAGTTGAGTTTAATTTCTCTACTTGACCGTTGCCTTGAGGATTATAAGCGGTAGTTCGGCTAGAAGCAATGTTCCGAGATCGAAGAAATTCTTGTGTCTCAGCAGAAAGAAAGGCCGTGCCCCTGTCAGAGTGAATATATGAAGGCATGCCGAAAATCATGAATAAATTGTTCAGATGTTTTATCACTGTTTTGGAACTAACATCTGAGCATGGAAATGCAAACGGAAAACGAGAAAATTCATCAATAATAGTTAGAATAAATCTGTTGCCTGTATTTGTTGGGACTGGACCTTTAAAATCAATGCTCAGCCGTTCAAAAGGTGCCAAAGCTTTAATAAGATTCCGTTCTTGATTGTTTCTAAAGAATCTTGGTTTTATTTCACTGCAAGCACGGCAAGAACTAGTCATTTTTCTAACTTCATCGATTGAATAAGGTAAATTTTTGGAACGTACCCAGTGAAACATTCTTGTGACTCCAGGATGGCATAGAGCTTCATGAAGTGAAAATAATTTACCATTGTTTGATTCCATTGAAGCACTGATTCGAGAAAGGGCATCAGCAGCATGGTTGTCTTTTCCAGGTCTGTAAATAATTTCATATTTAAAAGGAGCAAGTTCCAGTCGCCATCTTTGGATTTTCTCGTTCTTAATTTTGCTTGAATGTTTCTTACTAAACATAAATGAAACAGATCTTTGATCAGTTACTAATTTGAATTATTTTCCAATGAATGTTCCAAGAAAATGCCTCCATTTCTTTAGGGATTCTACAATAGCATAAGCCTCTTTTTCAATGGCTGAGTGATTTTGCTCACTGGAATTTAATGTTCTAGAAAAGAATGCTACTGGCCTGGAGTCTTGTGTAAGTACTGCAGCAATGGAGTGATCAAAAGCATCTGTTTCAACAGTAAAAGGTATGTTATCATTGATTGCATTGATAGAAGATCGTGCTATACTCTTTTTGAATTCTTCAAAGCATTCTATCTGATCTCGTGAAATGGGAAAACTTGATGTTTTAGTAAGAGTATGGATTCTTTCAGAAAAGTTCGGTATCCATTTGGAATAGTGAGCGAACATGCCAAGTGTTCGCCTAAGAGAAGCTAAGTCGCTTGGTGGTGGTAAACTTAAAAGTGGTTGAAGGCGTTCACTATCGGGTTTGATAATGTGATTCTCGATAGTGTATCCTAAAATGTTGATTTTGTTTTGTGAAAATTTGCATTTTTGCATACTAAGAGTAAGACCATATTTTTTGACCGCATTCATAAACCGTTCTAAATTTATGTCATGCTCATTCTGAGTACGGCCTCCAATGGTTATATCATCAAGGTAGGCGTACGTATCATGAAGCCCTTCTTTTCGTATGATCCAATCAATGGTTCTTTGAAAACTTGATACTCCATTGGTAACGCCAAAAGGTATGCGTCTAAACTGATATAAATTGCCAAGAGCTTCAAATGCTGTAAATATCTTTTCTTTAGGCTGGATTGGCACTTGATGATAAGCACTTTTTAGGTCTAAGGTGCTGAAAAATCTATTTTTGGCAATTTTGGAGACTAATTCTTCGATATTAGGAAGTGGATACGCATCTAGTTCGGTGAATCGGTTAATGGTTTGTGAGTAATCAATGACAAGTCGTTTTCTATGAGTTTCGCTTTTAGTTATAAGAACTTGAGCTCTCCACGGCGATTTACTTTCTTCTATAACGCCTTCAGCAAGGAGATCTTCTATTTCTTTCTTTATAAAATCATTGTCTTCATCACTGTATCTGCGAGACTTTATAGCGATTGGTCTGCAGTTAGGAGTTAAGTTTGTAAACAGTGGTACAGCTGGTACAGATGCTTCGGCAACATTACATACATGAAGAGGTTCTTTTGGTCCACCAAAGGCAAACTCTAGTAAAGAATGTTTATTCAGGATGTCGTGGCCAATGATCATATCAGCACAAAGATTCTTGACAATTAAGAGATTGACATTTTCATACTTATGATTGTCGATAGTAATAGTTTGGCATGTCTGGCCTTCAACTTGAGAAGTGTGATTTAATGAAGCCATAGTTATAGATTGGTTACAATATGTCTTTCTCAATCTGCAGAGTTTAAAGAAACTGTCATTTATGAAACTGCTTGAACTACCAGTGTCTAACAAAGCTTCTGCTTGAATTCCCCAGATATAGGCCGGTACAGTAGCTTTACTCAAAGATGAAGGTGATGCTGCCATTATGCACGCTGTCGAATCTTGTCTTCTACCAGATGAAGAAATTGGCAGTCGTGAAGAGCTTCTACAGACAGAGGCAAGATGTCCCTTTTTGTGACACAATTGGCAGGTTTTTTCTGAAGCTGGACAATTTTTACGGGGATCTATCTGTCCTCCACAAAAGAAGCATTTACGTCGTTGCGTGTTGACAGCAGCTGTATGTTCCTCCTCTGTTTTACTTTCATTCTTATCAGGCTCGGTACGGACAGCGTTTACAGTGAAGCTATTAAAACATAATGAGTTAGCTTCAGCAGTTTCTAAAGATATCGCTTGATTGTAAGCTTCATCAAGAGTTAAATTTAAATTTTCTAGCAGTCTTTGTCTTATTTTATTTGATGACAGTCCGGATATAAATGCATCCCTTACGATGTCATTTCTATTCGTTTCGGCATCAACTGCAGAAAAGGCACAATCTTTCGATAACTGTTTCAAAGCTTGTAGGTATGTATCTATACTTTCGTTGGCATGTTGTTTTCGAATAGCTAACGAGTGTCTAGCAAAAATAATATTTTTCGGTTTTACATACAGTTTTTCCAGTAAGTTTATTGCTTCAGAATAAATTTTAGCGTCATTTATATAGGCAAAGACGCTCGGAGAAATGTGATTGATTAATAGTTGGAGTTTCAGCTTTGCATTCTTTGTTTCATCGAAAGAAGCGGCTGGTTGACATGAGATAAAACTTTCAAATGTTTGTCGCCAATGTTCCCATGCTTGAGTTGCACCGTTAATAGATGGGTCGACATCAAACCTTTCCGGTCTTAGGTATTTTTCCATAACTAATTGTTTAATTAGCAAATTAAATTGAAATAAGAAAAACCTTGTATCGAAAGGTTTTAATTTGCTAAAACTTTACATGTTATAATGACAAATGACATTGTCTAACTTTGTCTATCATAATTTAAAAAACAAAGAGTTACTTTTCTTTAAGAGAAGTAAATGAGGTCTATATCACACACCTGTGATATAAACATGTCTGAGATATAACAAATGAGAACAGAATGCCTTGTAGAAATAAACTTTACTGTATTTAAAGAACGTTAATAGAAAGAAAGAGCTTATTTATAGTACATTAAAATTCTTGTATATTTTCTCATTAGTAGTTCAGATTTGGGTTATGCTTTTGACGGTTATGATTATGTAGGTATTGACATATTTTGGAGACAGGACTTCAGAACGACCACCATACTTAATTACTTAATAGGTTCATATTTAAGAATTCACTTAGTCTTTAGTTTAAACGTGTTTGATAGTGGTGCAGGTGAAAGTTTGTTTTTAGAATGTTGACCAGAATAAAAAAAATGTATTTTATTTGTATACATCGCTTAGTAGTTCTGTTCTGCTTGTGATGTATTTAATAATCAAAAAATTGGTAGATTTACTTTTGTTCGATTAGTAGTTTTTTCGTAACCTGTTCACCCGAAATTGTGGTAGTCGCTTGACTCTCGCCCCTGCTTCACCGACGGTCTTCCGAGAATGGCATTTGTGTGTGAAATTTTATTTTAGTTTTTGTGTGAACAAGTGCATACTTTTGTTTGTTAAAAAGTGCAGTGTTTTAATTCAATCATTTGCCTCAGTATATATGCAACATTATGTGGGATTTTATAAGCACAGTGTTCATATAATTCTGTAAATGAGTGTCGGGGTGGTATCCCGTGGATTGTTTCATTGTGCCGAGCAGTTAATGTAATGGGCAGGCTTCCCGCTAACATTATTGGAATTTAAAACATTCGGTGAGTCATCAACATTTTGAGTTCTAACGTCTTAAATGACTGTTACGAATACTTGTTTTGTTATCGTCCTGTCGAAGAAGTTTAAACTTAGGAATTCGGTAAATTCCACTGTGTATCATGTTGCCGACTAGATTCTATTTTTGTGAATTAGAATTGTTTTCCCAAACGAAACGTTTCCGCGTGTTCCAGATCTTAAAAACCAAAACAACATCAAATTTAGGCTAATAAAAATTTCTAATAACTGAATAATAAACCATTAAAAAATGTTTATTATTATGTCAGTACTTGAATTAAAATCTTGCATTTATCTTTGCAATAATATTTTCACGAAATGACTACTTAGCATACATACTTAGTTATTGTATCCTGATAAGATAGTGTACACTTGTTTACCAAATTATCCTAATCATAATAATATAGGACTGTTCTTGAGGACTTCTATTGTATCCGGCTTTACCCACATACAAGGGGTTAATGTTGACTGTACCTTGTGCACCCTAACTGCATTTTTTTTTATGAAACATTAATTATTTTTAATGAAAAACAAATAAATTAGATAATTGTACAATGGACAACCTCTCTGCCTTGATGTGCCCTTCAGGCCCCTGATCATGTAGCTTTAAGCTGTATATTTATAAAACCTAAATGTAAACATGGATGCAATAAATATGAAAAGTAAAGACCAGGCTTAGATTAACTTAATACCTAATCCTAATTATATAAATGAAAAATTTTGGATAGACTTTTGTTACTCACACTGCAGAATGACTGCAAGGAGCTGCAAAACATTTTATAAGAGAAATCATAAATCACATAGGATCTTTTTTACCTTGAAAATATAAACACTTCTTGAGGGATAATCAATGCAACAATTATCACAAAGTAAGCGCAAAAATAACATCATTTTGATGATACTTACTAAACACTAAACTACGAGACATTTTAATTCAAAACATGTATTTAGGAATCCAGATTTTTGTCTGTTTATATTGAATGTTATTTATATCATAGACTAAGCTAATTTTCTTTAAGAAAATTACACACATTTAGCTGTAACATCTATAGTTTCTAGATGAACATGCTTCTCAGCATTATTATGATAGTTATTTACACTTTTATGCTATCTTGGATTACACCTTGACCGCCGATTAACATGGAAACATCACATTAAGACCAAGAGGCAGGAGCTCAACTGGATAATGGGACGTAACAGCAAACTGAGTATCGACAACAAACTCTTAATCTACAAAGTGATACTTAAACCAGTGTGGCTCTATGGAATCCAGTTCCATAACTGGCCCATGGCAGTGCCTGCAAATCAAGTATCAACATAATTCAGAGAATGCAAAACATGATTCTACGATCCATATCTGGTGTTCCTTGGTTCACCACCAACACTGAGATCCATAAGGCGCTAATGATGGAAACTGTTTCTGAAGAAATCCAGAAACAGACCAAAAATACCAGGAGAGGCTGGAGACACACCCTAACAATCTGGCGACCACATTAACGAGGAGAAGTTACAGCAAAAGACTAAAAAGAAAAGACATCATATAGTCTGCCTCCTACAGTAGACTAATAAACTTAATTGATAGAGTAGATGGTTCACTGGAATCACGCTCTCACTGCTTCCTACAGAACTTCAACTCACCTGCTAAAAGTTACAAAACCCTATTGCAGATATGACTCAAAAAAAAAAAAACACTTATTGCAAAGATAAAACGGTAACTAGCGGTCCTACTGCACAATGCACAAACAGCTAGACCCATACATACAGGCTTAGTATTATTAGTTAGTATAATCATGTTATAAGGGTCTAGCTATCTCTTCCATATACTCTTACTAAGACATTGGTATGAATGAAGAATACAGATGAAGTTTATGATACAGACACTGTGTTACAGACTGGATATAGAAATGTTTTAGAAGGTTTAAAAATTAAAAACAAAAACCAAAATGTTGTAATTTGTAGCAGATCTTGGAACAATCCTTAGGTCCAGTTTAAACTGATCCCTAAAATGTCTTTTAACTATCACAGAACAAGTATGTTGAATATTCGAACCTGTTTTAAGTAAAATGCCAGAAAAAGGCTTGCCCTAAATAAAAGATTTTATGAAATAAGCAAAGTATGTAAGTAGCACATTTTTACAATGAATTAAATAGATATTGCGTATCCTAGTAGGATGGGATGGACCAATGTAAAGTAAAGTAAAGTAACAGTCTATAATCATCCCACTGCAGGGAAAAGGCCTCCATCATTAAATTCAAGTTACCACAGCAATGATGGGTGTATTGCATAATCAACACGCTTGCCAAATGCGGGTTGGTGAACACAAACCTGAGCAATGTTCGAAAATTCGAAACTTTTTGTTGCTCGACCCGGGGATTAAACCTGGAACTCCGAGATCTTGGCCCGGTATTTAAACAACTAGACCAACTGGGCGGGACCATTGTGCACCAATACTTCTCAGGTTGTAGCTCGAAAAAGACTATAGGACCTGCTAGGTTCAATTCAAATGAAAACGGTGTCATCCAAAGATAGGCAAGGGAAAACACAAAAAAAACCTTCAAGGTTGGTTTCATTCTAATTTATCTTTTTTTTTTTTTTTTTTTGGTAATACTGTATCGTGCGATCAGTCATGCGACTATAAGCAGATGTGGTACAAGATCAGTGTCAGGTAAGGGTGGAACTCCCAGCGGAGTATTCCCTATCATTTAAGTAGTCAGTCTTCATACTGGCTTTCGCATCTAGTCAAATATGTCGCGTCTCTTTTTTAGGCGACGTGTCTTTTCCGGAATCGTAAGCTGCCCTGCGAGCTGGTTCGGGTGTTTATGTAGACGCAGTTTGTACTTAGCACTATGTATGCCTATTTCTTCCTTGATCATTGGTAAGTCAAATATTTCATGGATCTCCGTTGTCTTAGAAAACCATGGAGCGTTCAATATCTGCTTCAGAATGTAGTTTTGCACCCTTTGAATTATCATAGTATTGGACTGACTTGCAGAGCCCCACAGTTGTATACCGTATGTCCAAATTGGTTTGAGGATAGTTTTGTATATAAGAAGCTTGCTGTCAGTACATAGTTTTGAGTTTCTGCCTAGTAGCCAATAGAGGTCTTTGTATTTTATATTGATTTCGTCTCTTTTTGCTTGTAAATGTTTACGCCAAGTAAGCCTGCGGTCTAAATGCATTCCTAGGTACTTTACAGTGTCTTGATGTGGAAGTTGTATGCCGTTTAGTGTGACAGGTGTGCAGTTATCCTTACGAAGGGTAAAAGTTATGTGCACTGATTTTGTAACACTGGCAGCTATTCTCCATTTGGTTAACCATTTGTCTATTTGGTTAAGGCCATCCTGCAGCATTGCCGAAGCTTCTGCTGGACACTTGTTCGAAGTGAGCAAAGCCGTGTCATCAGCGAAGGTCGCGACTGTGACGTTTTGACTATATGGTAGGTCCGATGTAAATAACGTGTACAGTACGGGCCCAAGCACAGAGCCCTGAGGTACCCCTGCAGCAATCTCATGAAAACTAGATGTGCAGTCGTTTTCTCTAACTTGGAACAATCTATCAGTTACATATGACTTGAGAATCGGATAAAAAGTATGTGGTAACAGGGTCTTAATTTTATAAAGCAAACCCCTGTGCCAAACTCTATCGAAAGCCTGCTGTACGTCAAGGAAGGCCGCTGAACAGTACTCCTTTCGCTCGAATGATCTTCTGATCACCCTACAAACCCTATGAACCTGTTCAATGGTCGCGTGTTCCTGTCTAAATCCGAACTGGTGATTTGGGATGATGTTCTTTTCTCTGAGAATATTTGTAAGTCTCTGCAGCAAGGACTTTTCAAACAGTTTTGATATGACAGGCAGCAGACTAATTGGTCGATATGAGGTAACTTGGTGAGCAGGTTTACCTGGTTTATGAATCATCACAATTTGAGAGACCTTCCACAGAATCGGATAGTGTCCCACTCTGAGAATGGAGTTGAACAAAGTTGTGAGGTACACTAAGGCTTTGCGCGGAAGTTCTGCAAGGACTTTTTTGTCAATTAGATCAAACCCCGGTGCTTTTTTGTTATCCATTAACTTAATGTTTCTAGACAGCTCGTCAGGGGTCACTGGTTTTAGGGGTAATTCAAGTTGGAAGTCTTGGTTAAGGGCAAGTTCAATGTCCAATTCATCAGCATTTGGTCCTGCGCTGTTAGGCTGAAAAACTCGACTCAGATGTTCTGCAAACGCTTCGGCTTTGTCCTGTCCAGTTTTAGCCCAGTTTCCATCTTGTGTCCGGATCGGTGCTTTGTGATATAATGGTCGATCAAAGTTCTTGCATGCCCTCCATAGTGAGAAGTTGGTAGCTTTTGTGGCTGAGAGGCTTCCTAAGTAGGCCTCCAGGGCCGTCTCGTTTGCTTCTGATATGAGAGATTTCAGATCTTTGGCCGCTTTATTAAGCGCCTTTTTGTCACTTGGGTGACGGCTGTTATGCCAAACTCGTCGAAGTCGGCGTTTTTCGCGTATCTTAAGCCTTATTGTCTCTGAGTACACCTTGCTATGTTGTGGGCGCTCAGTGATTTCAGGCGTCGACTTCCAACAACTTTCTTGAATTATTGTTGTTAGTGTTTTGATTGCATCATCAATGTCTGACTCAGTTTTCAGTGCAACTTTGAGATCAAGCTTTTCACTTACTAGTTCACGAAAAGAGTTCCAGTCTGTGCGTGTGTTGTATAGTTTTAATTCTTTCTCGGTTTCAAGAACTGTAGTGCCAATTGTCAATATTACTGGGACATGGTTGGACTCCGAGTCTAAGCATGTTTCAACCTGATGAAACAAACTGGATAGGCCCTTTACAACAAAAAAATCTATGACGTCTGGCAACCTGTTCGGGTCAGAAGGCCAGTGGGTGGGTTCTGTTGTTGAAATTGTTGCAAGTTTGTATTTGTTTATGCTTTTCATGAGTTCTCTACCTCTCGTAGTAGTTAGCCTTGACGCCCAGTGGATGTGTTTAGAGTTCCAATCTCCTCCTGCTATGAAGCGTGGGCCTAGAGTTCTAAACAATTCGTTAAAATGCTCTTCAGTTATTCTATGTTTTGGTGGGCAGTATACAGCTGAAACACTAAACACTCCATTTCTATCTTCAATTGCAATGGATGCCGCTTGAATGTATGCTTTCCTGAGCTGTGGTAGTTCGTAGTGTTTAATACTAGATCTGACAATGACAGCGGCTCCCGCATGAGCCGTACCATCTGGATGATTGGTAGTGTAGATGTCATAATTTGGTAGCTTTATGCTACTGTTTTCAGTAAAATGGGTTTCAGACACCAGCAGTACGTCAATGTTGTGGGTATATAGTAAAACTTGGACTTCTTCCTTATTTGGAGACAGGCCATTTAAGTTCCAGGCTATCTTGAAGGAAGTCATTTTGATATTTTTGATACTAGTGTTGTTATGAGACTGATTAACGTACTCATTTGTTGAAGGATAAGGTCAAATTTTTCGGCTTGTTTTAGGAGCATCTGTTCGACGGAACTAGTTGATGGTGGAGTCTCTGAGTCTAAGTTGCTTTTATTTGCCTTTAACACGTCCGCATATCTTGCTCTCTTGCTGGTTTCTAGTTTCAGTACATTTTCTTTATCAATTGAATCTGTGGAGACCAAGGTATCTGCTTCAGTCAAGGGCTTCAAGTTTTTTCTACTTTTGATGTGTGTCTGCTTGCTGAATTTCCTTAGTAAAATTTCTTTGTAAACTTGGCAGCCTTTAAAGTTTGCAGGGTGAGCACCAAGACATAAAGCACATTGCGCAGGTGTATTGCGGTCAGTTTTAGGGCAGTCTGCGGTTTTGTGGGGCTGGGCACACTTCACACATCGATATGGTCTCGTGCAGTAGTTTTTTGAGTGGCCATATTGCTGACATCTCTGGCATTGGACTACTGAATTTCTTTTACGTGGGTCTTCTACAGTGACTGATTGGTGGTATATATGTTTAATACTTTTTAATGCTTTATTGTTTGGACCTTGCTCCAGAGTTGCAAAAAAGGTGAAAGTTGGCTTCTTTTCGGGCCCATATTTTGCGTTTATTATTTCCCCAATCACAGTGTTTCCTGTGTTTTCCAATGTTTCCTTTATAATGCTGATTGGTGTTGTATGGTGAAGGTTTCTTATAACTATCCTATAAGGACGTTTGTCTTTTCTATTAAATGTGTGGGCAATCAAGCCCTTTGCCCTTATCTCGCCTATTATAACTTTATATACGTCCACATTAGCACTGTTAATGCGTATAGGTTATGATTTATGATTTTGTAAGTAAAATCTGATTTGTTGGCAACTTTCTCAAGAAATTCAGTAAGCTTGTTGACGTCTTCGATGCCATAAAGTATTATAGGCGGTGGTTTGCTGATTTTTTTAATAATGTCAGCGGGCTGGTCAAGGTTATCCTCTTTTTGGTCGACAGGGAGACTGCTGTATTTGTTACTAATTTTTATTGCCTCTGGAGATGGTGAAGATGTTTTTTTCCTTTTGGCATTTCGTAAGGTTGGTACTCTTTGCCAGGTGGGAGGAGTGGCATCTTCGTGATCCGAACAGTTTGTCATATCTATGACTGGTTGGGTATCCCAATCTAGCATGTGTGTTTGAGCATGTGTGTTTGAGATTGGGTGATGGCATCTGTTGCTGAACTTAGTGATGCACTTCTAGGTCTAGATATAAGAAGGCTTGGATGAAAGACTTGCTGAACCAGCTTTTTATTATTCTCTTTAAGACCAGTAGCATTTACTGTTAGGGAAGCCTGGGTGCCCACCCCCCTAAAGTCTTCGGTAACTAATTTCTCACTCATAGGCCCGGGTACCTGTGAGCGCCGGGTGCTAGCCGGATTGCAGGGCAAAACATTATCATTACTATCGTTCATTTCATATGGTGAATCGGGAAAATAGTGCAGTACTTTCCCAGGGTACAACACGTCATGATTTTGGGTTGACGCCCTAGTCTTTGGTGATTCAACACCTACCTGCAAGACAGCAGGTGCAATTTGATTTCGGAGTTTACGTCTCCTAGACTAACTGCCAGTCAAGACTAACGAGGTTAGTCTCCCCGGGTCCGAGCTTTGATTTAAGTGGCGGCTCATACTCGCCACTGTCATCCTCTGTCATTGGGTTTGGTGCCACTTTGTAGGGAGAGCTCCGCCATGAGCTTTCCCAACACCCCTCAAGTTGGATCGCCCAATTGTCCGCGACTGCCGAAGCAGCTAGCCTCCATATCTGAAGGCCGTTTCGCTATCCGCAACCTGCGACGCGGTGGGTGGCATAGGGCAATGCCACTGGGAAGTTTCACCCAGAACACCACGATTATCTAATTTATCTAAAAAAAAAAACTTTAACCGAAAACAATTTATTTTAATTTTAACTTATGTTTTTATTTCGTCTAAAATTTTATAAATAAGTTTTCTTGTACAAAACTCTAAAAGAAGTAGATTGTCCACATATGAACAGAAATGTTATGTAAACATCTCAGCACAATGTGGCAGCTCCTCAGATTGTTAACTGGATGTTAGTAGAAACTAGTGTCTTTTTTTATTGCTTGCTTTGATTAACCCTTGTTCACCACCCTTTATTGCACCTCATGGGTTGCATGATAAAAACTTTTCAACAAATTAGCAAATTTTATGTCTACTTTATATGATATTTTAGCAACTTAATTGCAATTATAATATCAGTATATAAATTATATAGCGCCGCGCCCGGTATGCGAGGAGATGCGGGTGCGAGTCCCGCCTAAGGGCATAACTTTTCAAGTTTTATACTGATAAATTGTATGTCTGTACCATACAATAATGATTGTCATGCTCCAAATCAAAAATCCTTATGTTTTGTGTCTTTTTATCTTTTTGTTATATCATCACCATCATCATCATCATCACCACATGAATATGATAGTCAGCTGGACATAACAGGCCTCTCTAAAAGGAGGATTTTGCCATATTTGCCACACTTAGCAGACTAGGTATTTCGCGATCACAGTTTAGACGCGGCTGCTGCCTATCTTCTTCTGGTCACTCTCACACCAATAGGAAGAGAAGGGATGGTGCTATTCTATTATGTGCCAGGCCCAACCCCAAACGACACAAAGTAAAAATAAAAAAACATTAATTAATAATTTCTAAAGTCTCAATACAATGTGTATTAAGACTACTAAATAAGGAAAATAATTTATAAAAAGAAAACAATATTGCCTTCGAGCTAGGTATTTAGCTAAACCATGAATTAAACACAGGAGATTGTAATTGTGCACTGCAGCAGCAGCGTAAGCTCACAATGGACATAATTCCTTAGGAAAACAGAGTCCATTCAAGAGTTACTCAGGCAATACGAAGCCTCTCGAAGAAATAATGGGTTTCTGGACTGTCCTAAAATGAATTAAATAGATGAATTGTTATTCACGTTCAGTGTGAACTGAAAATACGTGCTAAAAATCCATGTCGCAGCAACTAAGTAACTAAATCATCAAATAAAATTAATATCAAAATCATCAAACCCTGTAAAAATAATGTGTCCACTTCACTCATGCTAAAGATTTTGTGATTTGTTATTTGCCTATTAGATTTTACTGATCCTAGGTCCACAGGTTATCTAAGAATCGGTTTTGGGATTTAAATGCACAATCTTTTGCTATCTACTTACCCTTTTTCTTAATCACCATGACAGTTTGTATGTGAACCGGATGCATTATTATTTAATAACGATAATTGTTTGTTTCCAGGCCCAACAGGGATGGACGAAGGTTTGCTGAATGACCTACTCGAGTGTTCGGTGTGCCTGGAGCGGTTGGACACCTCATCCCGAGTCTTGCCGTGTCAGCACACATTCTGCCTGAAATGTTTGAAGGTAACTTTACTTTTTAATGGAGCGACACCCTGAAGATGTGTTAGTTGTTATACAAGTATGTCACTTTCAGTACAAATTATTCACAGATCCAACTTATTTATTGTCGTAAATAGAAATAAATAATGTTGCCGAATACCTAAAAATTTCTTATCCTAGCTTAGAAATGCATGTTCTATGTTCATATCCAATACTTCCTTATGCAGTTTAAGACGTTGAGGAACCACAGTCAACGACATCTAATGGCACCTATTTGGCATTGAACCTATTTTATAACAGTGATTATGATTGAAGCGATAGTGGTCGGCAACAGTCGTTAACAGTCGCAAATAATTGCCAATTTATAGACGTTCCGACGCATCGCTATTCTCTACGATTAAGTCTGCTGCGCCATGTAAAAAATCGGCGATGGTGACGATGTGTTTGGTCGTAATCGGCGATTATCGGCAACTGTTGCCGACCGCAGTCGCGACCTATCGCATCGCAGACGTCAGTTAGCGCCATTACGCGTGCGGAGTAATAAACGTAGAAGTGACCAAGTTTATTTTAACAACGTCTTTTGCTATCGCCTGCTAAAATCTTCGAATGTAAAAACGTCCCTTCCTCGTTTTGCTTCGGTAGTTTACAAAAAACGCAAACATTTTCGTGATCGTGATACTCCATAATTTGAGCGGCTTTCACTCTTATCGAGACTCGATATTATAAACACGATTTCCTCGAAATAAGTGAAAATAAGTGTACAGTTTACAGCGAAATGTTTGTTCCTTAAATCAATGGGATAAGGTTTAAAGCTTTTAGTTTTTCATGAATTATATTGCTCACTAGTGACTGTACGTAAGTACGTGTTGTTACGTACTAATTAGAGGATTGAGAGTAAATGTTTTTTTTCTGTTACTAAATGTTTTGATTTGTTAAAGGAAATTAGCTTATTTTAATGATATGCACACAAACTTATTGATTTTACTCGGAGCTAGAATTTCACCGCTTTCTGCGAGGGTACAGTAAAGTCTGAAATTCCTTAAGGTTGCTTATTGTTAGGCACATAAATTATTTTAGATTGAACTACCAAAAATAAAAAATACTTTAGGATTCCTATCATGAAGGTACCTTTCTTCAATTGAAAGAATTTTCGATGTAACTTTATTATTAAGAAAGATGCCTCGTTAATGTAGACAAAAAACGGTATTATGACCTACATTATTGATCTGCTGTTGAAAAAATCATGTTATCTGTTGATTCTATTTGAATCGCTCAGTATTATTAATCGCCATAAACTGAAAATAAATGTTGAAGCAAAATTAGACTCATCATAGATTGTGTACAGAACATACTCTGTTATATCTTCAGTGCATAAAACATCAAAGTAACAAAACGCAACACTCCCGTAACATTATAAAACAGTTAAACGGGCCACTCCGCTCGAAATGGGGCACGCTGTATAAACACTGCCGGTCGTACAGTCGTTGCCAAACTCCTTTATTTTTATTTTTAGGTAAAAAAAATGCTTCTTTCTACTACTCGTAGGTATAGAATGCTGTTAGTTATTAAAAGCATTCGTATTTGACTAAAAGACTTAAAAAAAAGTTTTAATATTCAAATTGCACAATATTTGTGTGTGACAATCAAAAAGTTGGTCGGAATCCCATCATTCTACATGGCTATGTTTGTTTACGTATTTCTCATTAACGCCCCATTGTTCTAGTGGTATAAGTACCGGGCCATGATCTCGGTGGACTGGATTCGAGTCGGGCAACGAGAGTATCGAATTTTTGAAAATTGCTCGAGTTTGCCATGCGTAGTTATTATGCCTATACCTATCATTGCCGTTCTAACTTGAATCCAATTATGGAGGCCTTTTACCTGCAGTAGGATGATTAAAAGCCGTTACAATGCTTATTAATAAGAAATTCATTTGTATCTTTTTTATTGGTGTAAAGATCTTTCATATAAGTTTGTACAAATTATTTGTGCTTTTCAGTTTGAATTTGGTTTCTATTTTGAAATTAGTGTTTGGTCTAGTGCTACTCCCTAGCAAGAATCGTTTGTACAAGTCGGGTCACAATTTTTGAAAAAGCATTAAATCTCTGAAAAACTTCTGACGCTGTCTGTACCAAGACGGTAGAAATGTCGTCGTTGAGAGTTGAGACTAAAAAATATGTTTATTAGCGTTAGGGCGAGACGAAAATAGATGCAACGCTTTAGGCTAAGATTAATGCCTGGATCACTATTTTTGGCACGTTTATCTGTTTTAATTGATAATTGATGTATTTTATGGATTTAAATTTAATGTACCTGATATAGGTAAGGATACTTCTTAGTTCATCCGGGGTTGCTCATATTCACGTGCATTTCGCTAATTTTGCAAGCTATGGTTAGGGAAGATTAGTTCTCCGTCATCATTCTGATCAGAGCGCCAGAAAAAGTGAAGAAATATCAGGGACTCATTTGTATAGTAATTTTGTAATCCCGAAAAGAATTAATACATTTCTCCTTAAACTTGAACTTCAAAAACATTTATTATTAATAAAAAAATTAAATTTTTAAAATTTAAGTGAATTTAAGTCATGAATTCATTACGCTAGGTCTGAGGTCTCGTGTCGTGACTCAGTGCGTCCAGTAAACGGTTGTTCACCAGAATTACTGGCTTGAGTCACTTGTTAAGTTTGTTTGTTACCAAATCAGGTGTGCATAACAATAACTTTATGAATTGCTCAATATTTCTTAGTGATGCAAAAATATAGTATTATGACATCCCAATCGGCGTAGTAGGTACTCGGTTATGGCGTGAGGCCTTAAATGTTGGTCTCTCGTTCGGTTGCTGGGACCCTACTCCGCTCCGCAATATGGCGATAAGAATATTCTATCCTCTGTTTTACAGTCTTTTTCACTCATGCCAATAACCCAGAGTAAGCTTGAGAGAGTTTAAACCGAATTTACTTACAAAGCGTTGAATATTAGAGTCTGGTCTGTAAATTAAACTGTGTACTGATGTTAATCAAGTGGCTCGGGTCTGAGTGTGATGAGAGACACCGCAGATATTAATTTTCCCGTACCTTCCAACACGAGGATTCATTAGTTTGACTCCATGACATTTGGTGTGTTGTCTGGCTCATAAATATTTATCATTTGATTGCGTGTTAAGCTGTGTCTAGCTGTCTCAAACACTAGTAATATTTAATATTAGAAAGCATTTGACAAGCTTAGTCCAGCGGTTTGGGCTGATAGCACTGCCAGTCCCCTAATTCGCGTAACCAAATCGTATCACAATCGTAATTGGACGACAGGTTTTTGACAGTTTTAGTATGGGCTAAATGTCAAAATCGTCCAATTCAATCACGATCGAACTGCGATTCGGTTACGCGAATTAGGCCCCAGTTGTGTGCGGATTCGAATCCCTCACGGCAATTTGTATGATAAGCACAAGTACTTGTGCCTAAGTCATAGATCATGGTCACAACATCATGTATTTATGTATGTCTGTACATTATCACATCGCGTTTAAAGTTAGATATGGTATCTAGATATACAATCTCCACCTTCTTTGCCGCGATAGAATTTTGAAAGGCTTATATACCAAGCTAAGCTTACAATGAATATAAAACGCGTCCATGATGATGGACATTCTGGATTGATGGTCAGTTATAGCAAGCAATTAAAGGAATACAGTAACATTTTGCATCTAAAAATAGGTAACCTTTAACTCTAAAGGGGATGCAGCTTAGACCAGTTATTTTTAGTGTAAGCTCCATAATTATGAGCGGCAATCGTTTGTATTTATCCGCAAGTCGCAACACGCAATACGTCAATTCTTCAGTTACTTGAAGAAATTGGCATTAGTGAAAGAGATAGCCGAATTTACTATTTCTGAGGCCCTACTACGCAACGGCCCGTATATACGGATCTATTTGTATGTTTCACATATCTGGCCCGATCACGCCCGCTAGTATGGGCCCCGGTGCGAGCGAGCCTGAGGCCACACCGGCGTACCGCTAGCGTGGCGGACCTAGGCTGAGCGCCTACAGCGCTCGCCACAATCTGCCCGGTTTAACTGATTAAAGCCTTCCATATAAGGTTTCAGTGATAGGTTCGTCAAAAAAAAAAAAAGTTTCACATACTTAAAGACATTGTCATGTGTAAGAGTGACAAATGAAGTCGAGTATACGGAAATTGAGTTGCAGAATAAGACCTCAGGAGCTTATCTTATAGCTCGTGTAGCAAATCGGTTTCTATTTGGTACGGTCGGCCAAGAAAGTGGTCTACCAGTTTTGACAAAATTTCACGTGTAAGCAAAATAGCGATAAGGTTGAACTCATGGACTATGGCGTATTAGTATTAGTAGCTGTCAGAATAAATTTCCATGGAAAAATCAACCCTGTTGTTTTATGATGCGCGAATGACTTCCAACCTTAGAGTGACAGACCACTTTCTTGGCCGACCGTACGCGCGCGAGCCGTAGTCCAATCAGCTGAAAAGTTTGTTTGTTTGTTTGAACGCGCTAATCACTGGAAGTACTGATCCCAATTTAAAATATTTTTTGTGCTGTATAGTCTATTTATTGAGGAAGGTTTTAGGCTATATAACACCACGCTGCGACCAATGGAGCGAAGCATCAGTGAAAAATGTTGCAGATATTGACGCGGACGAAGTCGCAGGGAACAGCTAGTAGTAGATATGCGGCGTGTATTGCGTTAAGACTTCTATGCGCGCCTGTACGTTTGCATCCTGCGTTAACAGTCTCTTCCTCGGGCATCGTAAATAAACACACTTTATTGTACGCTCTAATCTAAACGGTTATATTTGCTTTGACTCACGATTGACTCATCTGCTCCGCAATTACAGAGTGGCGAGTGGACAGTACTTATTGGATACAGACGCCGACGGAAGTTGGTGATGGACGTGCTTCGATTTATATCGAACTGTTATGCCTACATTTTGTAATAGAATGTGACTTTTAGTTTCTCTTTCACATCGTCCAATTAACAGTTTAAACTGGATAAAAATGGCACCTGCAATTATGTCTACCCTTTGTCCGTGCGATAGGGTGAGAGAGTACTTTTGTTAAATTTAGCTTAAAGCAAATTCAAAATTAAAAAAATATTTTAATGAATCATCAAATTCAAGAGCTTCTCTTGTCGGTGGAGGTTTCGTTCTCCTCTTTTTGACCTCCTGATATGTCATTTAACTTTTTCTTTTATTTGTTTCATATTATGTTATTTTTCGTCTTTCTCGCTTCCTTCTTCGTTCTATATTTCCCTAATAGTTCTGATGAAATTGTCGCGGCGAATTATGTGTCCCAAAATAATCCCTACTCTCAATTGTTTCTTTTAATTTTCTCTTTTTTGAATCGATTAACTTAGAAAAAATTGAATAAATAAAAATTAAGCCTTAAGTGACCCTTAGTACGTCAAACATCCCGCAGGAGTAGTGGTTTAAGTACCGGAGCAAGATCAAGGGGCCTGTACCGATCATCATAGCTGTGGTAACTTGAATTCAATGATAGAGGCCCTTTTCGGGCCTGCAGTGGAATGATTATGGGCCGTTACTAGTATGTCTTATACATGACGTAATTATTTTATCAATGAGTTACAGTTTTGCCAAAGTCGTATCGATCATACCGAACTTATTCGCAAACGTACATTTGTTTATAAACACACTTAGGATGAGCTGAGTGTTATCGTATCGGATGCAGTATGCGCATGAATCGGTATTCAGTCAACCTACAGTATGCAATACCCAACACAATACTTTGCGAGACGGATATTGCGATGTTATGTCTGCCTGCGACGAAAATACTGTCTTTATCTGGATGAAAAAAAATGAAGAATTGATAAATGTTTCTTACAAATACATTTACCTACGAAAACCATAGAATACACAATCAGTGACAGAAAAACGTCCTAGCCAAATGAGAGGACACTAGAAGATTTGTGTGCTATTTCAACTTAGAAGCATTAACATTATGTTAACGCTTTGAACCCCAAGAGACAACCGGTTGGTAGGTACGATAACAATTGATTTTAATTGTGTCTGGAATATCCGATCGTCAAAGGGTTAAGTACGTAAGGTTGAGTTTCCAAGACAAGTATGAAATGTAATGTAAGATAGAAGTGTAATTTTTTTACCGAACTCTGTATCTATTCCTTATTTTTTTATCTATAGCGAAAAGTATTAGATAGGCCACTCAATTTAAGACAGAATCCGGGGCCATCCAGCGGGTTTAGCGTGCTTTTCTTCTTCTTCGTGTCGATGACGATCTCTGTATCCTTTACAGCCTCTCTGCCACTTTTATGGCATTATCCGTCGCGTCCATTAGCTCCGCCTGAGTGCAGAGTCGGGCACGCGGAGCAAGATAGTAAATAAGCCATGGTCTGCGGATTATCCGCACAGGCACCGCAGGTCCAGGCCCTGCGAAAATCCCTACATGTAGCGATTTTCTTTACTCTGGCCGACCTGAGTTCGGAGCCTGTTAAGGGACTTCCATGTCGCCCTCGGCAGATTGTGTCCATGCGAAAGACTTTCCGATACCGGAACAAAGGGTGTCGGCAGTGAGCTGGAATTTTGCGATAGACTTCGTCTCTCTTGAGAGGCGTCACCAGAGATCGGCTCGACACACTTTATATAACTTTTACGACTTTTCAGTCGCTGTGGCACGGAGTGGTACTCATACATTGGGCGATTGCGGCGTGCTTTTCTTTTTGAAGTCTATCAATGAGCCGTCTGCAAGGGCTTATTGATAGACTTCAAAATAGGACGAGCCTATTTAGAAAAAAATAATCTGATCTGTTTTATTTGGAGTTTTTTTTGTTTTGGGACTGTTTTTAAAGCAAGTTAAGTGCCGGTGCTAATTGATAATTGAGCTACCAAATACTCAATCAGTAATAGCAGTCGCCTAGTAACGAATGGTTTTATTCAAGGTTTTTTTTCTTCTCTTTTCTGATGCTGTATACTGCACTAATTCAAACTCACAAAGGCCATGAAGTGTTTCAGTGGATGCTGAGACTCATTAAGAGTTAGGACGCATGCCAAGCTGTCAACGTTTATTTAACTCACACACAGTTTTAATTAATGATGTTTTCTTGTAAGCGAATGTACTGGAATTAATTGCAACCGCATACAGTGTAGTGTTTAATTAGCTATCAAATAAAGACCAATATACAAATGGAGAAAGTTGAATGTCCGGCTAATAATAGCCAATATATAAAGATCTATCATATTCACGTATATAAGTATTATTTTAATAGGTTAAGGTAAATTCTCTATTAAAATCGGAAAATCGTTCGTCAAAACTTCCCGAGTTTTCGGCTAAATTGACTTTTTCAGTTTCATATGTTTATAAATATTGTTCAATAAAAATTTTTAGTACTAACGATCTATTGGTCGAGTGGTTTAAGCACCGGGCCATGAACTCGGAGTCCTGGTTTCGATCCCCGGATCTGGCAAAAATTTCGAATTTTCGAACATTGCTCGACTTTGTGATCACCAACCCCACTACTACAACAAGGTACAACGGTATTTTTAGGGTTCCGTACCCAAAGGGTAAAAACGGGACCCTATTACTAAGACTTCGCTGTCTGTCCGTCTGTCCGTCGCTCTGTCACCAGGCTGTATCTCAAGAGCCGCGATAGCTAGACAGTTGAAATTATCACGAATTATGTATTTCTGTTGCCGCAATAACAACGAATACTAAAAACTATATAAAATAAATATTTAAGGGGGCTCCCATACAATAAACCAGTTTTTTTGGCCTATTTAGTACGGAACCCTTCGTTCGCGAGTCCGACTCGCATTTGGCCGGTTATTTATTTACTAATTACAACTTGTAAAAACCAAAAAACTAAATGAAATCAATTGTATACTTGCTAAGCGCCTCTCATGCTAGATTAAACCATTGATTAACGATATTTTGACCTCACCTTTTGTAATGGCGCAAACACACGAGAGTTCCTGAAGGTTTTCTTGAAATAAGATTGAGAGTTCGAGTCAATTAAGCACACGCTAGCTTTAGATGTCTGGTGTCATACTTACTCGTCTTTCGCAGAATCGCTTAGTTGAATGATTTGCTCAGAATAATCAGAACTCAATAGCAATCATTACTTATCATCACTCAGGACTTCGTTGCAACAAACATTCCAAATCCAGATCGATACGACTTTGGCAAATTGCAAAGCAATTTCAAAATCTACATAGGCGCCAGGTACCAAGATTTAGGCTTAACAAAGTTTGACAATGTCGGGTAATATTGTTTAACCGATTTGATGATTACCTAGGCTTTTGACGGCTTGTTAGTAACCATTTTCCTAACACCTTGTATAGGTATTCTCTTCAGTTCTATGTTGCACCCAAAGCTATTCGGTCAAGTGCTTGAATAACTAACAGTCGGACTAAACCTTGACCTAACTAGCCAAGGCCCAGCGTACCCATACCGGCTGTATTGTGTTTCGAGTTAATGTCCGCATTGTCCTCCCACACTGCTGTGCACAGCGAAAGAATCCCCTCTCGTATTCGAGTATTTTCCAATAAATGTCATTCGCCAGAGCCGACATGGTATTGATCATTAATTGCCCCACTTACGTCTGCCCCCACTTCTTGCTGTACGAGCCATGTAATAATAGATCGGCCCCATTTGTGGATGTGATCGCTTATTTTACTGTTTTTGTCGTGTTGCATTTTACCAAGTTTAGCCTGATGCATCATCACTTCATAACCCTACACACAAAGACAGACTGGCTTCTCTTTGTTGGCTCGGTATCACGACTGTTCAATTAGGTGAATTTTAAAGTCAAATATATATCGCTTTATGTATTAAGTATTGAGCCCAAATAGATTTGGCGTACTTTTATCGAGAAATATTATTGATTGCGAGATGTCTAGTGACCTTATACTTAAAACAAGATATACCTTTCCCAAGAACAAAGTTTGTTGCCCTATTTCAATCCAGACGATCGCTATGAAAAGTCTGGAATATTTGAGAATTTTCCTACTATATTTTTAGAGGTTAGTTATAAATTTTTATGCTAATTAGGCCAAATTCAATTCCGGAAAAAACCGAAATCTTGCCTTGAGCGAAAAGATATTGATAATCAAGTAAAGTTGATTAGATAAAGATTGTGTATTTGCCTACAGCCACAACAGAGGCTAATTAATGCGGCAGGCTTACATAGGCTAGGCATTGTTTTTTTTGGCTGAAAGAGAATTAATAACCTAAAATGTTGGTTGACAACTATGACTACTCTAACTAAATATAAATTATAATATCAGTATATAAACTTGAAAACTTAAATGTCTCAGGCTGGACTCGAACCCGCATCTCCTCGCATTTTCAAGCGGGCGGGCGCTATACCATTAAGCCACCGAGACACTGCGACTCAGCATTTTTCAAGCATATTCTTAACGCTGAGACATCATTTTGCAAGTTTATATACTGATATTATAATTGCAATTTAATTGCTAAAATATCAAATAAAGTATAAATATAAATTGTTAGTTTGAAGCGTGAAATTAAAAGTTTGACGACCTCAATTTCGAAGTGGCGTACACCCAGGTTTACACGATGTTGCCGGCTCTGAGGTCCCGCGTTCGATTCCCGGACTGGTCAATGTAGGGAAAAAATGTTTACTTTTCTCGGGTCTAGGTGTTAATGGTACCTTCGTTGTTTCTGATTTTCACAAAACAATAGCTTTAAATATTTACTTACTTCCACATTTGTTTATCATTTATTTTATGAATTTAAAGTTAAAAGCTATTTAAATCACGCTAAGTTATACCTACCCACGTTGAGCATTTAACAAATTTATTTTGTGGAAATTAGAGACAACAAAGGTACATACCAGACCTGAAAAAATATAGAAATACACTTTTTTAGTACCCCGGAGCCGCCTATAACTCAAAAACCGGGGTAGACTATGAAAGTCATTAAAAATAAAACGCTAGCAGGATGACTAACCTAACTCTCTGACATAGAACCAAATAAAGGGTCGTCGTATTGCGCAGTAGGGCCTCAAACACGACAATGTTGATTATGAAAATGGATGTAATAAAATGTAGGTAGGTACCTGCGCTACTTTTGTTTGTCTTCCTGCTATAATTGTGCAATTGCTGGATGGGTCAGATGGCAGACCAAGTTTTTTATTATGAACTAGCGGCCTGTCCCGGCTTCACACGGGTGGACCGGTTAAGTTTTAGTAAGAATCCCTAATCTTTTCTAGCAATAAATATAGCCTATGTCGCTCTGGGTGAATGTAGCTTTACAATTTAAGACATGCCACACTGGGCCACACAGAGCCATCTAGTCCCAAATTAAGGTACTATTAAGTACCCTGTCGTATGGGGTACTAGACAACCGATAAACTTACTTATATACTTTTTTTTTTTTTTTTTTTGTAAAAACATACTTATAATACATAGAAAACACCCAGACCAGTACAAACAGACATGTTCATGCACACAAATATTTGTACTGTGTGGGGATCGAACCCGCGACCCATGGCTCAGAAGCAGCGTTAACTACCGCTGATCCAAATGGTCGTCAATGGTGAAAGAATTTTTGGAATCGGCACAATAGTTTTTGAATTTATTCATTACAAATATACACACAGACAAAAATACAAATCTTACCTCTTTATAATATTAGTGTAGATAAAGACTACTGCACTGACTAGTCTGGCTACGGGTCACCGTATCGGTTAAGTCTTTAGCTGGTTGAATCCCGCTAAAGGCTTAACTGATGTTGAAATGAAAGATAGTTTACGGATTTAGAACGCGTTTATTTTTGATTTAACCCGACGTTTCGAACCCTTTACAGCGTTCATGGTCACGGGTAGACTAAGGTGTTATTCGTCTTTAAGATGGTAATTTGAAAAAATATTTAACTACCGCCTCTAATTTTTATCGTCAGCTATGTTCCTTTTCACACAAAATGAGCTAACTGTGTCCGGAGTCTTCGCAGTGTTGCCATGGTTTGTGGACTTCAATGATGATAAGACAGGGTCCCAAGAAGCTGGTAAATTCCAACCATCTTCTCTATTGAAATTAGGATGTTAGGATAACTGATGCCTTCTATATTTGCGGGGAAGCCAGCTACCCTATCCGTCTAAAACTCGATAGGTTAACCTTTTAACCTTGTCCGACCAGACTGGGAAGTCTGGGAACTGCGCTTGTAATCAGAACGCCTCGATAACTGATAATTATTTATATCATGCACAAACTGAGTGTCTTATTGGTCGTCCTATTGAAATGTACAACAAAATTCTGAACAGGCGTTGTTCATTCTAATTGAAAAGCATCCAGAAGAGCTCTTCTTTTTGCTAGCTTAAGTATTTGTTATGTGAGCTTTCTGTTGCTATGTCAACTGTGCGACTGCGGTGAAAGGCACACAATAGGTGTCCTCGCGAATACATGACGGATCTCTGATAAGGACCTGTTCCGCTTACTGAATATGTGCGTACAGTCATCGGCTTATCAATTCATATACAGTGTGCTAGGTAAACGATATGACAAGACCAAACCAGCCTATCTTAACATCTTTATATGTACATATATGTAATTCCTCTGTGCGTGTGTTTGCCACCAAACTCCTCTTAAACGGTTGGACCAATTTGGAGGTTTTTTTTTGTGTAAATTCCAATGGGTTCCTGGATGGTTTGAAAATAAAATTAGACCTGGTAGGCGGCGCTGCTTTTCCAGGCAGGCAGGACAACGTCTCCTTCGTCCGCTAGTATGAATAAAAATACTACGACAATGGGAAAAAAATAAGTTCAGCATTATGAAAATATTCCTTTTCATACCACGGACGAGTAAAAAAGTAAACTTTTTACTCGTCCGTGTTCCGTACTTAACTCAATTGTTTAGAAACCATTTTGTATGTCTTTATTATTTTCAAATCATATTGTCGAGTATTCTTCTCATTTATTACCATGAGTATGTTAACATAACGTAGGTAGATTTGCCTTGTAATACAACAACATCACCTGTGTGAAACATCGAAACTATTGATTTTTGAACCACATGATCTAGGGTGTTTTATATTATTTTTACCTATAGAAGATAACCTTAGAGTTATGGGATATTAAAAGGAACATGTTGTATACAGTGTCAAAACGTTACTTTTCGTTGCTGTTAACCAATTTAAATGTTTTTCTAAAAGCTCTACTTATTTTAATGTGAATAAACTAGGTACTACTATTAATGCAAAATTCCTACTGAGATTTCCAATAAATCTTTAACATACCTCGTTGCAAAAATTTGTCGTTTTTGTTTAGACTGTACTAGAGATAAAATAAAGTATTCAGTGACCCATATAGCATTACACTAGAGGACAGACGCCAAATATCGCGCTCGTTTAGCGTTTGTGATAGTTTGTTGGCGATTCGCCTAACGCAGAACGCTTTGCATGCAGCTTGGCGGCTAACGAGACATTTAACTCACGCGGTTTAAAATAAAGCCGCATTTATTTATATTAGGGGTTAAAGTATGAAATTGCCGTTTTGTATGGACGAAATCGAGAAAAGTCATTTTTCCATACTGACAATTTTTTAGTTTTTTTAAAAACGTCTGAACCGTTTTCGATGCAATTAAAGGTGAAAGTTAGATGGTTATAAAGCTACGCATTATAGTATTTAAATTTCTGTAAATCAAAGTATATAATACAAATATACTTAATTGAAGCAAGAAGGTCAGCTTACACATTGTAAGGGGTCTTTTCAACGACTTCCTTTGAAGTAATAGACATTAGTATTGCATTTTTTTTTAGTCAAAAGTTACTTTATTTAGTTTTTGATACAATACAAAAAGAATTACGCAATAATATGACTATACTCAAGAGCTATTTTAAACAAAATAAAAAGTGGGAAAATAATCGGCAATTTCATACTTTAACCCCTATTATATTATTAATGCACTAACTGGAGAGATCATTTTGGGATTACTATTATGAGTGTGTTGTGTTTAAAAAATCAGGATTAACTCGACAGACAAAAATTAATATAACATTTTTACACAAGAAACTTATTATGCGGGATAGTCTGAAATCGATAGTAATATTATACATTTACAGCCATTTCCAATAACCTATCTATCTGCAGTTTTGGCATATCGGAGATAGAAAACAACTTCTGTCGTTTCTCTGGACGGCAAAAACAGAGATAGAAACTGTTTCCTATCTCCGATATGCCAAAACTGACGATAGATAGGTTATTGGAAATGGCCGTTTCTATCTCTGATTTTGCCGTCCAGAGAAACAAAGACAGAAGTTGTTTTCTATCTCCGATATGCCGAAACTGAAGATAGATAGGTTATTAGGACCGGCCGTAAACCGCTAAACCAATTTAGATGAAATTTGAAATAGAAATAGTTTTTAGTCCTGGGAACAAAGGATAATTTCTAAGTATGACACCAACTTAAATTTTTCATGACTTCTAGATGTTTTTTTAAATTTGGCTACATTACTCTTGTAAAAAATGAAAGAATACTATTGGATTTACGTCACTTTAATGAATTTATCGAATTTCCTATGTCTCGGTTGCTCAGACAGACCAATCGCCTGGTTAGCGAAAGGTAAAATTATAGTAGATGCATGGAGATGAGGGTCCTAGTCCCGCCTGATACATAATTTTTCAAGTTTGTATACTGATATTATGATTGCAATTGAGTCGCTAAAAAATCGTAATATAAAGTGTAAAATTAATCTTTCACACACATGAAAACCAATTTGAATCTTCATTAATCGACAAACATTTAATTTTCTCAGGTCATAGTCGAGTCGCACAAGGAGCTACGATGCCCCGAGTGCAGAGTACTCGTGGAGGCAAAGGTGGAGGAGCTACCTCCGAACGTGCTCCTCATGAGGATCCTCGAGGGCATGAAGAACTCGGCGCCGAGGAAACCTGCTGGCTCTGGACACAGGACGAAGGCGCAACACCAGTTGGTAAGTGTTAAGCCTTGTACTGACTAATCTCTTCCATGTACGCGTAAACTCACACATATCAGCCAAACGACGCCCATTGCCACACATAGGTCACCCTTAAAGATCTCCACGCCGATCGTACCTGGGTTTACCCACAGATTGTTAGAAAGTTTCTGGAATGGCGACCTTTCACCTTTCTAGCCCCAACGGCCATCAGTTCTTCTTTGTGCCTCGGCCACTGCCACTTTTGCAATTTTATTATTCGAGCGATCTTATTTCTCCTGCGGATTGCATACGTAAATAAAAAAATCATTTTGATTTTAAACTGTTCGTGTAAATTCAAGAAAACAGTTGTTTTTATAATAACCATGCTCTTTCTTACGGTAATTATCGATTACGTTGGTTGGTTCGATAGATAGGATAGGTAGTAATTGTTTATTGTTTGTTTGATAATCCTTACCTTTTAATCTAATGACTAGGATAGTTTTCACTCGTACAAATACTTGTACATACAATGTAAATTTTCATTTTTTGTGTGGTAAGATTTCTTATAAATGATGTTTCCATTTAAAACATAGGTCCTTGCTTATAAAGTCTTGCGTCTTTCTACGGGCAATAAGCATTCGTTCCACGCTGCGCTTACGAATGGAAATAATAGAAACTTATGTTTTATTGCAGGCGCAACTTCAGCAGGGCGTCCAGCAGGCCGGCCGCGCGGACGGGAAGCAGCTTCCGCCGCACGCCAGGGCCATGTACGACTACATCTCTAAAGAGCAGGGGTGTGTGATATTTATTACTAGCTTCTCGTACGCGGTTCTGCCCGCAAGAACTATACCTACGTTATATCGCGTGGGCAAAAACGTGTGCCCAGCTGTGGGGTAAAAAATAGCCTATATCTTTTCTTAATATCTAATCTTTCTTTGAACTAGTTTTCATCAAAATCGGTACTGCAGTTTAAGTCTGAAAGTGTAACAGACAGACAGGCAGAGTTACTTGCGCCTTTATAATATTATATTAAGGATTAATGATAGTATGGACCAGTCAAAACGCCCCAGCTTAATGTAAATCGTATCTTACTATGTTATAAAATAGGTGACCGCGCGAACTTCGTACCTTCTCAGAATAATAATTTAATAACCACACTTTCGTTTCCTATGAAGAGAAGACAAGTTGCTATTCTTTTATCGTGCCAAAATGACACCAAAATGACACAACCACCATCTACGTACAAACTAACGGCCGGTCGCAATAACCTATCTATCGCCAGTTTTGACATTTCGGAGATAGGAAACAGTTTCTATCTCTGATTTTGCCGTCCAGAGAAACAAAGACAGAAGTTGTTTTCTATCTCCGATATGCCGAAACTGAAGATAGATAGGTTATTAGGACCGGCCGTTAGGGGAGAGCCTGTTTCTAATTTCAACCTTACTATTCCAGCGACCTGTCGTTCAAGAAGGGCGACACTATCATCCTGCAGAAGAAGCTGGACCCCTTCTGGTACCAGGGCGAGTGTTCTGGACGGACGGGAATGTTCCCAATAACTTACGTTCAGGTATAATACAGTTTCATACTATCGGATCATACCTATGTATCAGTGATAAGAGTTTTGATACCAAAAACTGGTGTTAAAATAGAAAATGACTCACAAGTGAAAGAGATAACATACATTTTCTGATGATAACTTTTTGCCATAATAAAGACAATGCCGAATAAGTTACAATAAGATTCTAAGTGTTTCATATCGCATCGCGCATATCGGTATAATTTATTGTAAGTAGGGCTTTAAAAAGTAAGTAAGTGTAAGTAAAGGCGTGGAATTTTTTGGCAAATATTGGGGAGATGGCGCTTCAGACTGCCTTCTTCTGGCAGCATTCTTTTAGTCGCCCTACACGAACGAGAAGAGGTGGTGATATACTTTTAATTTGTCGGCACCACACGACACTCTTCCAAAACATATTAGATAGCATGAATAACACGACAAATTAATATTGTGAAATTTGTACACTCACACAACTGACAAAACTAATCTAAACAAGGCAACTAAGTTATTTTTATTTCACTATGAGCAACCTTCGCGCAACTTCGACCCGTATGGCGGTCGCGGAAATTGACTCGAAGGATTAAGATCAAAATTTTCGGGTCCAACGTCAAATCTGTATTGCTATATGGGTGCGAAACGTGGAAGGTCACCAAGTCCATCTCGCACAAACTCCAGGTCTTCATCAACCGCTGTCTTCGCCCGGCCCGAGAAAATTTCAAACGAACACCTGTTGGAACGCTGCCACGAAACCCCGATCGATCAGCAGATCAAGCGCCGCATGTGGAACTGGATTGGCCACACTCTCCGAAGGGATCCCGATCATATTCCCAAACAGGCTCTGGATTGGAATCCACAAGGAAAACGTAAACGTGGTCGCCCCAAACAAACTTGGCGTCGCACTGTAGCAGATGAGGCGAAAAAGATCGGCAAGACTTGGAGTGAAATCAAACGCGAAGCTCAAGACCGAATGCGATGGAGGACTACTGTGGACGCCCTCTGCCCCATCTTGGGGACTAAGGACATTAAGTCATGACAGCCTACAGATAGAATGTATTTTATTTCATTTTATACTAATCGGGTCGTGACAAATCTCTCTTATATTGACTAAGTCAACTTGTACAATAAGCTACAAAGTAGTGCATTAAAGTTACAAAAATGATATTTTAATTATATTTTAGGTGATAGTCCCGTTGCCGATCCCCACGGCGCTTTGCAAAGCTCTGTACGACTTTCGCATGTCAGCGCCGGATGAAGAAGGTTGTCTTGCCTTCGATAAAGGTTTGTTAATTGTTTCTTTATTTAAATGACTGATACAAATCAAATACACTTTAAAGCACAAATTAATGGTACTAAAGTGCCCCGTTAGTCTAGTGGTTTAAATACCGGGCCAAGATCTCGGGGTCCCGAGTTCGATCCCCGGGTCGAAAACAAAAAGTTTCGGATTTTCGAACATTGCTCGGGTTTGTGATCACTAATCCGCATTTGGCAAGCGTGGTGATTATGCCAGCACTCATCATTGCCATGGTAACTTGAATTCAATGATGGAGGCCCTTACCCTGAAGTGGGATGATTATAGGCTGTTACTTACTTACTTAAAGTTATTCAAAGGTAATTTAGTTGGTTTTCTTATAATCCTACAAATAATTTTATAATTGTATCACGTTAGAATAGTTAAACGGATCTGTATGAAATTTGGCATAGTGATAGGTTGGCCGTGGGACCGTGTTTGAAAGAGAAAAACAAAACACACCGAAGGATAGGAATATCTGTTCGCTGTTTTTAAATGTTTTTATAAAAAATACATTCATCACAAAACTTGAGCCATCGAGCGATAAGCTCCACCAATTTTGAATCATTGCCACACAAGACATTACTGGCAATTATCACATCGATTCAAAGTTGAGGGTTTTTTAAATATTTGAAATAAATAATTGTATGTATGATCTATATAAAAATGTATGATATTGTTGATCAGGTGCCATAATAACCGTCCACCGGCGCGTGGACGAGAACTGGGCGGAGGGCCGGCTGGAGCAGCGCGTCGGCATCTTCCCCATCGCCTTCGTCGAGCTCAACCAGCCCGCGAGGCAGCTGATGAACAGGTCAGGGCTCATCAAACACACATACACATGAGAGACACACACAAACAGAGTGAGAGGCATACACACACACACACACAAACAGAGAGAATGTGAAATACATATACACGCTCACACGAAGGGAGGGAGACACATCCGCTAACAGACAAATACAGCGAAAGACTAGTGCTCAGAGAGAGAGATGGAGACTCTAGCACAGAGAGAAACCGCACACACTCACATACACTCAGAGAGAGATACCAAAAACACACAGAGAGACATACAGTGACACATACACAGAGAGAGACACATGCGGTTAATCACACACCACACGAACGCATGGAAGCACACACACGTTAATGTTACTATTAAAATAGGACCTTATGTGATAATAATATATTTTCTCTTTTTTTCCTGGGTAATATTCAATCTACAGAAGAAGCACTAACCCGTATGTATAAAAACAAATATGTACGACTATCGTAATGAGATTCACAGCTTCTTTCAATGAATTGACTTAACGAATATGTATATTAGCGTCCCAATAAAAATAATAAAATAAAAAAAAATAATTAAAAAAAATGAAAATTAGCCTCATTCTAGACTATTGATGAGCTTGGTGAAACAACATAAATTTTACAGAATCTACTACATTTGATTCATTGTAGTATAGAGGCATTTTTTGTTAACAATTCAATCAATATAAATGTGTCAAATACCATTTTCAATGTTATATGATATGGTGCAACTGCAATAATAGAAAGTTTAACTTTGACCTTATTTACCATATCATATATCTAGATTAAAACTGATTTAATTCAAATCTTTACAAAAGGATTATTTAATTTACAGTCAGCCTTAGTGCTTGTTCAATAAAATCATCAATAAATAATAGCGCATAACATGAATATGACAAAAACTTTTATTCAACATTTTCAAGTTGTATCTATTTAAACAAATTACCTTATGTAGATGTGTCCTGAGTATTTAAAAGTGTTATGTTTATTACAGTACCCCCTTAAACCGTCCGGTTCCGCCGCTGCCGGAACACGTCCGAGCCGGCCATTCTGATCACAGGCAACACACACAAGTAAGTTTGTAGTTAGATTCATATACACGGTGCTTTCCTGACCATTACAAACATCAAAAACGAAAATTATCAAATTCTGAGCAGTCGAAATTATGCGCACGTACATTTTGGGGATTAATTTTTATTTACATAGATGCGACAGTAACACTGTTTTTAATTTGTGAAGTTTGACTAATCATTACTTAATAATTTATTGCATTCATTAGGTTACTAAAGGTGTTACACTTTTATGCTATCTGTACGGACCCTGATGGGCACAAAAACAGTTGGAAAGAACATTAATTCAACCTTAACAGTGACTGAATTTTCACTTTTATTATTTAAGACCTCGATAACCAATTGAAGCAGTAAATAATTATGGTTCTGAATGCGTTTGCTCCTTCCGACAATCTCAAGTTGGTTCTACACATAACATTTTGCGTTTCCAGCATCAGCACCGCTACCAGCAGATGTCCATGTCGGTGCCCAGCGCTGGGCAGGGCAACTACCAGAGCCCGGCCGCCATGACGCACTCGCACCCGAATTATCACGCCCAAGCGCCGGCGCCTGCGCATCAAGCACAAGTTAGTATTGCTCGTTGTATTTACTATTTCATAATCTACATAATATGGACAAGAACAGCGGGAGACAGAACAAAATGGAAAGCACTGGGGGAGGCCTTTGCCAAAATATGGCAAACGGAACAAGAAACCTTAATTAATAATTAAAACTATGTAACTTGTACATTTATCCGAAATAAAGGCTTTATTGTTACAAAATCTACTACAGGATTCAATCCAACGCCTTCATTGCATGTTTCATTAGCCTATTGTTAAGTCTTCTTAATAAAGACTCGCTTTTATTTTACACCTCACGACTCACTTCCTTTGGTCCCCAACCTTTGGTCAGAAGACGAGCCTCCTTAGTCGAAGTCGTAAAACACTCAGATATTACTTAAACAGCTGAAAGAACTAAAAAAACTGACATCTTACCGCCTGGGAAACCGAGGCGTAAGGCCTATAAGTATTAAGATATAATATAAGTCTCTAGAAGAAAAATTTAACAAAACAGAACAAGAAAGTCAACCTTTTTTTTGTGATTTTTGAGATGGAAACTTTGGTGATACATAATATTGGATATTGATGGAGTGACAGTAAATTTCCAACCAACTAATGGATTAACTTAAAAGATTAACGCACTTTATAAAATAAAAAAATAATCTCATTACAACCTAAACAGAAGCCAGCACTTTTGTTAAGGATTGCTCTCCATTTAGTCGTTTTAGTCTACTAGTCCTAAACGATAACTCTGCCGCTCAATTTATAAACGCAGTAAATAACATCAGAACAGTTTTGAGAAAAACGCGGTCAAAGTTAAAATTATATTTTAGGGTGTCTACAATTAATAAAAAATTTGCGCTAAAATTTATAAAAAAAAGTATATGGACTTATAGAGCAAAACTCGAAGATCATCTTGATATTGGGTTTTTGATTATTATTTGATATTTAGTGTATAAAATATTTAAAAAACTGTTTCTGTTATGGCTTAACTAACTTTTTACTCGATACTTACAACTCATGAACGCAGTATGATTGTTACTTACTGCGTTTATTAGTAGTTTCCTGTACTTACGGCACATATGTTAAATTATTCGATGTAATTTTAGATCTTATAACATTATATAATATGCGCCGTATCTTTACAACACTGCATTTATGAGTGGGAGCATGAAACAAAATAACTAATCAAAACTTTTAATGCACAGTAATATTGCAATTGTACTGCGATCATCTTATGTCAATAACGGTTTTGTGTTGAACTTTACTAAATTACCAAGTCGTAAATGAAACAAAGATTACAAATTATTGTTGAGATCCCTTCTATTAATTAAAAATCACAGACACATTTTAATTGACTAAGCACAAAATGAACCTAATTAAGGTTAAGTAGGTTATAATCACTTCAGGAACTAATAAAATAAAGACCTTTCAAGTCATTAAAAATAAAAAACAACTCCGCTTTTTTTACATCAAAGCTAAGATAATTTTAAATGTTTTTATTACGTAAATTTACTATGATCTTAAAGATTACAGTAAATTTACGCAATAGAAACATTTTAACAACAATTATTAATAACCAACCATATTTAAGGATGTAGAGGGGCGAACCACCATCTTCTGCCCCAAGCCAACCTCACCAGCACGCGGTGCATCCTGCTGGACGACGAACGAGGCTCTGGCGATCGACCGACCGATGGCGGTATAACCATCTGGAGGCGTAGTTAAGTGTAGCGGGCCGGTGACGGGCAGCAGCGTCATCGGTGCAAGAAGCTACGCCCTGCGATCGCCAACCTGTCTACCCAGTGTGGCGATTATGGGCATAACCTTCAATGCAGACGCACCAAAAGCCATGGCCCCTAGTTCCCGGCGGTCCCGCTATTCTCGGTCATGGTGGCGACCACGGTAACGGTGGTATGGGGGGTGCGAAGAATCTCCGGGTTACGGGAGGCCACCAAAATCAACTGACCCTGGCGACGAACAACGGACGCACGCTACAGCTAGACTCGCATCTGGCTCAACTTGAGGTGAAACTTGGGAAGATTAGGTGGCATATCCTAGGGCTATGTGAAGTTCGAAGAAAGGGGGAGGACACCATAACCCTCGAGTCGGGCCACCTAATGTACTTTCGTGAGGAAGACCAACAATCCCAAGGTGGCGTTCGGTTTCTGGTAAATAAGTCCCTTTCTGACAACGTTGTGGAAGTGTCCAGTGTGTCGAACAGGGTAGCGTACCTTATTGTTAAGCTCACCGAGAGGTATAGCCTCAAGGTGGTTCAAGCGTACGCACCGACCTCGAAACACTCGGGCGAAAAAATGGAGGATATGTTTGATGACATATCAGACATATCTCGGGCAGACATTGCAGTTAGGTAGAATCAACTTTGAGGATGAGGTGAACAGAAGAATTCAGTTCGAGTTGGGCAGCATTTGGCAAACTACGTCGAGTCTTCTCATCGTCGATCCCACAATGCCCCAAGACGAAAGTCTTCAATCAGTGCGTCCTACCCGTCATGACATACAGAGCCGAAACGTGGACACTGACGGTACGGCTGGTCCACAAGTTCAAAGTCGCTCAGCGGGCTATGGAAAGAGCTATGCTCGGAGTTTCTCTTAGGGATTTGAAATGAGGTTCCGGCAGAGAACTAAAGTTACCGACATAGCCCACCGGATTAGTAAGCTGTAGTGCCAGTGGGCTGGCCATATTAGCCGCAGAACCGACAACCGCTGGGGTAAACGAGTTCTTGAGTGGAGACCGCGTCTCGGCAAACGTAGTGTAGGACGCCCTCAGGCCAGGTGGAGTGATGATTTGCGCAAGGTGGCTGGCAGGAGCTGGACGCGAGAAGCCGAGGGACCTAAGTGGCGTGCAATTGTAGAGGCCTATGTCCAGCAGTGGACTGTGATAGGCTGATAATAATGATGAACCATATTTTAAAAAAGGCACATTCAAAATTAAGATCTTATAAGTATTATGAAGTGATCGGATATTCGGATGCAGAGTTATTTTTTCGTTCTTAACAAGGCAACTGTCATTTGTGTCAAATGAGGTTTATTACATGTTAAGTAAAAGTCATTTGCTTTTACTATGGAAACATATTCTAAAATGATGAAGTGAACTTACTGCGCATATAATCTGTGCAAGATTTAATTAAAAATTGTAGAAACAAAGCAAGAATGACGTAATTGGCACATACTGCACTATTGTTGTGTTGCAAATGAAGTAAGCCTAAGTATTTACGTATTATTAAGTTATTAAGTCCTCTTACTGCGATTATACTATGTGAGTAAACCTAAAACCTTCTCTTTACTGCGTTTATGATAGTGTGATTTGGCCTTTCTAAGCAAGATAGAAAAAAACGGGTCTTTGATTCTTATAGATCGTAACGTCAGCATCTCAAATATCTAATGCAACCATAAACGCAGTAAGTGGTACTTACTGCGTTTATGAATTATGCGGCAGAACTGGGGCCTAATTCGCGTAACCGAATCGCAGTTCGATCGTGATTGAATTGGACGATTTTGACATTTAGCCCATACTAGAACTGTCAAAAACCTGTCGTTCAATCACGATTATGATACGACTCGGTTACGCGAATTAGGGGCCTGACTGATTGATTAAGGCTATTGGCTACAATCTTAATTTTTGAGCGAAATTGTGTAAAAATAGGCTAGTCTAATTATAAATGACTTTATGAACTGGAGTCTCTTTCATCACTATATTAAATTGTTTATATCGTGGTGTAAATTTATATGACGTTATTTTATCTTTTATTTAAGACCCCTAATGCGGTGTTCCATGTCATAAAAGTAACTTGATCAGTCCACAAAGTAAAATTTTGGATAGATTACTTTTCAGCCTTTCCTTATAAAACTGTCACTTACAACCAGGGACCGGAACCACTTACCTTTAAATGGGTATTTGTTCGGGTTTTTAATAGGATTGTTTTTAAAAATCATATCCGAAAGGTAAGCTTATCAACGGGCTTACCCCAAGAATAAGAATAAGAATAATTACGATATGCTAAACCAAACAATACGATTAATCCAGGTAAACGCTTACCAATACTCAAAACTCCTTATTAGGATTACCCTATAAAGTGTTTTAGAATGCTGTTAGGCTATTTTAATTTCTATGCGCAACCCATAATTTGTGGTAAATTTAAATTTAAAAGGTTACCGAACTAATAAGCTAACACAATCAAAGGTAACCCTATCACATGGGTAACCCTATCACATGGGTAACCCTATCAAATGGGTAACCCTATCGCATCGGTAACTCTTATCACATGGGGTAACTTTTTTAATAGGCTTTCCTTTTTAATAGGGTTACTTTTAAAAAGGGGTTTTCCGGTCCCTGCTTACAACACATTCTTAACATTCCCAGGTCGTCGTCCAACCATCTGTGAACCAGCACGTGACTATATCACACGGCGGCCTAGTATCGCGCGGCGTCGTCGAACCCAAGCACTCGCTCGACTTGATCCACCTCCACTTCCACCCGCACGGTGTGGCGCGCGTCGCCGACGCCGGCGCCGGCCCGGCGTTAGGGATTCACGCCGTGGCGAGAGTCGCCGACTCGTGCGACAGGCTGCGGTCTAAGTTCGACCCTTACGCGACGTCGGCGCCGTTGCATAAGATCGAAACGACGTATCAGAACGTTCGTACGCATGAACACTTCCCTATAAACTTCAGGTGAGAGATTTGTATGTATTGCTTTGAGAGAAAATAGCAATTTTAGTGTAGAAAAGTAGTCTTATTTCAGATGTATGGGAATAGAGGTCTCTTAATTCTTACAGGGGGATCTACTAAATCATTATGTATTATTTTATCATCTTTATCAGCCTTACTGTTTTCTTGAATTTACGCGAACACTATAAATTGAAATGAAAAGTAAGTTTAAGTTTAGTAGCCGGTTTTTATTTGGTTTAGCCCGACGTTTCGAAGCCTGTACAGGGTTCAATAGTCTGCCCGTGACCATGAAAGATGTAAAGGGTTCGAAACATCGGGTTAAATCAAAAGTAAACGAGTACTAAATCCGTAAATTTATCTTTCATTTCAATTTATCAGTCTTTATTAGCCCATTACT
The DNA here is from genome assembly GCA_949315895.1 of Anania crocealis. Classification (NCBI taxonomy): domain Eukaryota; kingdom Metazoa; phylum Arthropoda; class Insecta; order Lepidoptera; family Crambidae; genus Anania; species Anania crocealis. Next base: position 16,422,908 of record OX438867.1, on the reverse strand, counting down.
GAAAAGGATTATGTCTAGCAATCGACATAATAAAAGGAGAATTTTGCAATACTTGCTATTCTTGGCAGGAGGTTTGGCTATTACAGTTTGGCCAACGGAGTAAAGATCCGCCAAAAATCTAAAATTTTAGATATGGCTTTCTCGCAACACTTTTTACGCGATGCGCATCTATTCATAAGTTGTTGATTTTCCCTTCATACCTTCGCAGGCTTAGGACCGTAAAAATTTAAAACTATGAAAATTTGACCTACTTTTTTTAATTTAAAAATGGGCTCTAAATACGATACTTAACGCCTATAAAAAATTTGACGGTCATGATAAAGTCATCCTGTATTGTATTTTCAACTATTGTTTCGTCTGTCGTGTAGCTCGAACAACGCGAGCTCAGACTCCAGCTCGAGCATGAACACGCCGTCGTCCGCCGTGAGCTCCACCAGCTCGCCCAACTCCAGCTCCGACAGCGCCGAGCCCAGCCTGCCGCCCTCGCCCGACGCCGCGCCGCCCGCCCAGCCCGCGCCGCCCGCCCAGCCCGCGCCGCCCACGCAGTCTGAAGCTAACGTAGAGCAGGTAACTAACGCAACCCGCCCAGCCTATACCTACACAGCCCACGCAGCCTGAAGCCAACGCTGACCAATTAACTGTGGTCCTCAACACATAGCGTGAATAACTGAGGAGGCGATAACTTTGCTGAGCCAATACTGCCGCCCTCGCCCGACACCTCGAACGCAGCCGAACGCTAACGCTGATTATGTAACTATGGGACTGTCATAGTTGAATGATTTTATCTAAATTTGTTAACATCCCTCATTCCTTAAATTTTGTTTCTATTCATAAGTAAAAATGTTCAATCAGGAATCGTCGCTCAATACTTCTATGGGAGTACTGAGTCTGAACGAGAGTTCGACAGCCACGAACACATCGCTGAACGTGAGCCTCCCCCCGCCCGAGAGTCCGAAGCTGAACTCTTCGAACGCGAGTCAGAACCAACAAGACGCGCAGGAGAACAGCGAGCCGAGGTTGGATACGCCGTCATCATCGAAGAACGTGCAACGGTCAAGGTTAGTGTTATTAGATGACTAATTTTTAGACTTGATTTTGTTTCATAGATAGTACTTACCCTATTGACCCTGCTAAAACAAAAAACAATAAATTTATTAAAAAAAAATCTCGAAATTATAATTATTCTTCTTTATAATTTACGTAAATGAAATACTTTTTATAATTCCTGCCAAAACGTTCCAATCTGTCAGGACAGGAAGCGCTTTCCATGACGCGGGTTTTTAGCGGCTAATTGATAGGCTTGAATATTTTTATTGGATGAAAAACCCCTATTGCTTGGTAACCCTTTCGATCGACTAACTGTATCATATGGAAAGCCTTTAAAAGGGTTTCCCTTTAAATAAGCTGTTAAAACATGCACGTTACGTTACCCTTACAAAAACCATTTCTCATAGGGTAACCCTATCTCATAGGCTAACCCTTTAGGAAGCGCTTTCCCTGGCGACAAAACTGTTGGACACCACGCGAGTACATGTTAAGAGTACAGGTACTTACCTAGATTGGTGTCTGGTGGTTGTGTAAATAATGGTTCACTCTCTAATTTTCGTAGATCTTTGTTCTCTAATTTACGTTTCGATGCCATTACAAGTCAAATAATAGTCATCTGATATAACACAGGTGTGTAGGGCAACGGCAGCAGGCGCATTATGAATAAATGTGTTTGACCATTGACCAACGAACGATGGAAAAGGCGATCGCGGGCGAGACGCGGGGGGAAAAACCCTATCAATAAAGCGGAAAAAAAACCTTTCAATGATTTGGTAAACGCTTAGCCTATCAAAAGGATAGGGTAACCCTATAGGGATACGGTAAGCCTTTTGTCTGGATAAGCTTTTTAAAGGATAACCTATACGAAAGGGTAAGCCTATCGTAAGGATGACTACTTAAAGGGGTTATAAAAATTAGCCGCTAATCCGGTCCCTGCTGTCACGTGACTATGATTTCACCACAGACCGATAAACCATCTCGCTCTCTGTCAAAGTTTTTACATAATAGGCTATTTACTGGTGCTTTGATATCCACTTTATATTACTAAGTAGAGGTTGAAGAACCCAGTATAAGTAGTTTTTTTAAATTCTGGTACCATATTTGCTGAAAAATATCTATATGAAAATTAGAAAATTTAATCTATAAGACGAGTGTGAAAGGGAACGTTGGAAGAGGAAGGCCTAGACGAACTTACCACGATCAAATCAGGGATGTTCTGAAGAAAGGTCAGGTCAAGAGTACTCTAAACCGACGAGCATGCATGAAAAGATTGATGAATGTGGAAGAAGCGAAAGATGTATGCCAGGATCGTAGTAAGTGGAAGGCCTTGGTCTCTGCCTACCCCGTTGGGAAGGAGGCGTGATAATATGATGATGATGATGAAAATTTAATTAGCGCACCAAAACGCTATTTTGACAATATGGCGCTGCAATAGGGTCGGTGACATCACCTGCCTGTATTGTGATGTGTAGCACATAATCATCTACATACATTTGTTGCAAACAAATAACGAAAGTGCGATTGGATCTATATTTTAACAGTGACTAATATAATAAAATAAGTTTCAAATGGTATGCAGTTCCAAAATGTATAAATACTTCAATAAAAACTTCGGAAAACTATTTGAAGTGTTTAAAAGAAAGTCTAAGTGTGCCGAAAGTGGTTGCAACTATTTCGGAGGGATCATAATAACATAGCGAATAATACAAATATTTTCTTCTGTGATGACCATTTTGAGAGATTATTCTACCTTCTATGTAATAAGTGGTGGGACAAAAGACTTACTGGGGAAAACGTCAGCACTGAAATTGGTTGTATTACGAATGGGTATTGGCATCAACCAAGTTGAAAACTCGATTGAACCATTTCTGAAATTCAAGGATGTCCTCGTGGAGATTCCGATTGATGATTCCGTAAAACCAATTTCTCAACCATGCAGAAGAGTGCCTATACCTTTAGAAAAGAAAGTTGACAACAAAATCAAGGAACTCCTGAATGAAGACATAATCGAAGAGGTGGAAGGTTCTTCAAAATGGGTTTCGCACATAGTTCCGATTCTGAAAGAAAATGGAGAGTTGAGACTATGCGTAGATATGCAAAGCGCAAATAATGCAATTATGAGGGAGAATCACCCTCTTCCCACTATGGATAAGTTGCTTCCAAAAATAAATAAAGCGACACACTAAAGCAACATACTAAACTTGACATCAAAAATGCTTTTCACCAATTAGAGATCCACCCAGACTCCAGATATATAACCACCTTCATAACTCCAAGCGGGTTATATCGCTATAAGCGATTAATGTTCGGAATCACGTGTGCATCGGAAATAATTTCAGAAGATTATGGAGAGGATGTTGATTCAGTGCGATAGAGTAATAAACTTTATCGATGACATTCTGGTCTATGGTAATACTGAGAAAGAACACGATAGCAGGCTGGAAAAGGTACTGCAAACACTAAAAAACAATAACGTGCTACTTAACGAAAGTAAATGCATTTTTAAAACGCAGAGCGTGGATTTTCTCGGACACCACCTTGAACCCAACGGCATAACATGTCTGGATAAATACGTAAAGAGTATAATGGATTTTCGTGCACCTAAGACCATAGAGGAACTTCAAAGTTTTCTAGGTCTTCTTAACTATATAAACAAGTGGATTCCTAATTTGGCTACAACATCAGAACCTTTGAAGGAGTTACTTAGGAAAAAACTGGGTAAAAATGACAATATTGAGAAACTCTGGTTAAGGGAACAAAAAAATTATTTTGATAATTTAAAGCAAGTGCCAACAAAAATCCAATCGTTGGGATATTATGATGTTCGCGATAAAACCCAGTTATAGCTGACGCAAGCCCAGTGGGATTAGGTGCTATCCTGGTTCAAATTGATGGAAATGGACCACGCATAATTGCATATGGAAATCGAACTCTTACAGATTGTGAACGGAGATATAGCCAAACCGAGAAGGAGGCTTTGGCTTTAGTTTGGGGAGTCGAACATTTTAACATTTTCTTGTATGGCAAGGAATTTGACCTTGTTACAGACCATAAACCACTAGAAGTCCTATTTGGAAAGAAGTCAAAACCATGTGCACGTATAGAGCGTTGGGTGTTGCGCCTTCAATCCTATAAATATCGAGTCATGTACAAGCCAGGGAAAAAGAACATAGCCGATCCTTTGTCACGACTATGCAATTTGACTAATAACCTTTCGGATGGCGAAGACACACATGTGTGTCAAGTGGTTAGTTTCGCGCGACCACAGGCAATACCAATCAGCGAGATTATTAGTGCATCTGAGACTGATAAAGAAATATGCAGTGTTAGGAAGGGTCTCTATCAGAATGACTGGGATGACTTCGTAAGAAGCTATAAAATTTTTGAGAATGAGTTGTGTTTCTTTGAGAACATTTTATTACGAGGAAACAAAATTGTAATACCACATCGTCTCCGTAAACAGGTGTTAGATGCTGCTCACGAAGGACACCCGGGTATTGTAGCCATGAAGGGCCGTTTACGGTCGAAGGTCTGGTGGCCACGCATTGACAAAGATGCAGAAAATTTAGTTAAAGCATGCAAAGGGTGTACCTTGGTGGCTTTACCTAGCCCACCAGTACCCATGAAGAGGCGAGAACTGCCTTTGGGACCATGGATTTATGTGGCAATGGATCTTTTAGGACCACTTCCAAGTAATGAATATCTACTGGTTGTCATCGACTATTACAGTCGCTACAAGGAAGTGAAAGCGACCAATTCAATCTCAAGCACTCAGATAATAAAAATACTTAGAGAAATCTTTGGCAGGATTGGGTTTCCTGTCTCTATAACGGTCGATAACGGGAGGCAGTTTGTGAGCGAAGAATTTCGTGAATATTGCAGAGAATGCAATATTTGTATGAACAACACAGTCCCATATTGGCCTTAAATGAACGGGGAGGTCGAACGACAGAACCGAGATATTTTGAAGAGATTGCGAATCAGTCGAACAGAACGGAAAGATATAAAAGAATGTTTATACGAATATCTTATGATGTATAATAGCACTCCACACTCAGTTACTGGTCGGACACCATCAGAACTGTTTTTTCAAAGGCAAAACAGGGACAAAATTCCTGCATTAGAGAATGCAAGTGAGAAAATGAACGATTCGGATGTTAGAGATAGAGATAGGGTTCAGAAGGAGTTAGGAAAAGAGTATGGGGACAGGAAGCGAAAAGCAGTCGAATCAGAGATAAAAGAGGGTGAGAAAGTTTATATAAAAACCACGGATAAAATAAATAAATTGACACCTAATTTCAACCCAACTCAGTATACTGTGGAAAGTACCAATGCAGGAGATTGTGTTGTGAGGAACGATGAAACAGGACAATCTTATCGAAGAAATATTGTTCACCTAAAACAGGTAGAAGGACAATGGAAAGCTGTTGTACAGGCAAAAGAAGACGAAGAAGAAGAATTTGAAGGAAGTTCAGATGAATAAATAAGGCGTGTTGAATATTTTATTTGTTTATTTGGTTATGTTAAGTAATTGTTGGTATGTAAAAGATTGATTGCATTTTTGTATACCTACTTTGTTTTGTTACTTGATTACCTTTTGAATCAAATAAAATTGTGATAAGGAAGGGATGTAGTGTATGCGCTCATTTATTCATTCATTCATACTCACTCTCACGGACAATAACTGTCTCGTTCGCACCACGTCAGTGTATTACGAGAGCCACCGGCGAGAGTAGAAGTGTTGGTAGTCTGTCCATTAAGTGCGTGTACGAGCCTGTGAGACATCCCACTATAGGCTGGTTGTACAAGTATATTTTAGCTAATTCCATAGCATTATGTCATACGGAATTCTGTTGTGGGTAGTGATGTACAAACATCGAGGCGTTGAGGTCAGCTTTTCAAGCCTCGAGGCGAATGGACAGGACTCAGTGAGCTTGGTAGGCTCGTAGTCCCGAGCCGAGCCAAGACGCGAGTTCCCTGAGCCATGCTTCGAGGCTTTAAAAGAGTTCGAGCCTCCAAAAGAACTTAAACCTATCAAAAGAGTTCGAGCCTTCAAAAGACCTTTTAAACCTATCAAAAGAGCTCAGCCTTAAAATGAACGCAGCATTCACAATAAAAACTCAAGTTTATGTTTCTTACTTTTATTTCTCCGTAAATAAATATTAAATTAAAACAGTGGTGTGCAAGGATTAAATTACAAGTTACAGAGCTCAAATCTTTTGACGGATTAATCGATGACTGCGAGTTTACGTGAGCCTCGGTGCCTAATAAAAGAGCTCGAGTCCTGAAAAAGCTTCGAGATCGATCGAGCTCTCAAAAAGGCTCGAGCTTTCAAAAAGGCACGAGCTCTGAAAAAGACTTCCGAGTCGTCGAGCGGTATAAAAATGAGGCGAACCCTGTAAACGGCACCGAGCTCTAGCCAAAAGGACTCGGAGGCCTCGAGCCTTGTACATCACTAGTTGTGGGTCTCAGCGGATATTGAGTCAATTTTTATACTACAAAAACGTTCTGTACGGGCTATTTACGGTCGTAGACCCCGTGACTCGCTAAAAAAACTCTTTAAAGAGATTAATACACTTACAGTGGCTTCTCAATACATTTTCGATTACAAATAAAGATAAACTTGTCTTTCCAGGCTTCAGTAGGAAATTCGTTCATGGTAAATTGTATTCGTAGCTTCAACAAATTACCATAGGGTATTGCTGAACTCCCTGTACATAAACTTAAATCGTATGTCAAAGTAATTTTAATGAAAAAGGGCTATTACACTATGAATGATTATTTAAATGATAGGAATGTATGGCATTAAATTGTCCTAGCTCGTACTTGCCTTAACCTTAAGTAAACATTTATTTAAAAAAGAGGCTGACTATAGTGAGCGTTTCTTGCGCTGATTCTTCTCGGCACTAGCCTAGACTTGTCTTTGAGGAATAGGGGTAGATTTAAATATTGGAACGTGTAAACTGATGTAACTGACGGTGTTTGAACCAAATCCCGAACTTTACGTTCGTAACTTTATGTTTGTAACAATCTTTCTAATAAAATGGAAAACAAAATTATGATTTTGACCCTTAATATATTCGGAACCAGCAGTTTCCCAGGCATGGTCCTAAAGAAAAAAAGTACCTTAGAGATGGGGACAATACGTGGTTTTCGGATCTGCGTTTGGTTTTTTTTACACCCGTTATAACAATAAGTGGTTTTGTTCCCCGCAGCGGGCCGGACTCGCTGCTGACGTTCGGGCTGGGGCTGCAGGCGGCGCTGTCCCCGCAGCGCCGGCCCAAGCGGCACTCGCTCACGCCCCACGCGCACCTGCAGCCGCCGCACGCGCAGAACAGGTCAGTGACCCAACTAATAAGCATCATCATAAGATTAATCTCGGCCAAACGACGCCTACTAGGCATGCCCTCTGGAGATCTCCACAACGCACAGTATCTCTTCACATGAGAGCCACCGCACGCGCAGAACAGGTCAGTGAACCACTATGGCTTGATTATAGACATGGGCGTTTTCGATATTTTACGATAACCGTTAGGCAACCGATATTTAGTTTTGATATCGATATCAAAACCAGTTTTTTGATATCGATATCAGTCGTAACAAATATTATGAATACCCTGAATTAAAATTAAACCGTATTCATATGTTGTTTAGTTCCATTTTCCTTTGTAAGACACTCGCTTCGCTATGTGACATCTGCCGACGACTCAGCTTCTACAAATTACGCAATATACAAATTGAACCTTATTGCTAATAAACTAATAGCGAAATTCTACTGAATAACCAAATCACCCGAGCAATCCCGTTGGCGCGCCGGTAGCAACATTCGCTTCATCTCTCTTATACCGCCTTAAGTACGTTTATAGAAAAGAGAAGGAGAGAATATCATGAAAGCATGATGCGTTGCCTAAGTTAGTTGCGTGCGTATCGTTTTTGTTCGGTTTTCGTTTTTCAGTTGCCCGTTAGTTCTGGTTATCGTTTAGTTATTGTGATATCGGTTATGTAGTTATGCGATATCGATACGATACGATATCTAGCCGAAAACGGTTATTAGTTACGTTTTGATATATCGAACTCATGCCTACTTGATTAGAATAACAGTTCTCACTGAAGGAAACGACGTAACTTCGTGCCAATATTTTCAAAAATTGAAGCACATATGTATCAAGATAATTATATAAAATAATAATTAAAAAAAATATATTTTGTTATAAACCAGTAACAAAAATTAAACTTAACTTTAAAAGACGTCTTTAGTTTAGGTTACGTAATGTTTCCTAATGGTTAAAGATTAGATAAATCAGCAAATCTAAATAGAACACTAAACTGAAATAATAAATCAGATTCAAAATAATGTAACATAAATGTTACAACTTCTGTCTCCCTTTAACTAAGCATTTGAAATTTATTCCAAAAACACCTAATTACAATAATTGTTTATTAAAAGTTATTTTTTCTAAATGAACCACCGAAATATATGTTAGCGGAAATCATGCACTCCCGATCGATTACACCCACAGAACAAAAAAAACGAGTAGTTTCCTTCAGTGAGAACTGTTATTCTAATCAAGCCATAGTGCAAAAACATAAGCACTAAGAAGAATTTATCCAAACGAGGGGTCACATACCATCGATATCGTAATTATATCGTAAAAATTATAAATTTTGCGGATAACAATCCATAAAAAGTACAACCTAAAACCATTGCTCTGCTGATAGAGATAAGGTAGAAAGTATATTTTGGTAATTACTTATTTTTGTAATGTTTCGAGACGCTACTCATTTAGGGATGTGGTAAAATATCGATAAGTTAGTTATCGATACTTATAATTATGTATGACACATTAAAAAAGTACAGCTTATAAGAAGATTGAAATTGCTGTTTTTTTATGTTAATTATAAATGTAAAAAAAATACAAAAAATATAGTAATCTATGAAAGTACTAAGTTACAAAAGGTTATTAAATATACAGGGACTTTGTTACATCGTATGCAAAATTAAAATGGCTTACAGTGAGAGTCTTTTGCTATCGTTTCCTGCCTTAATTTTTTTTTCTTATTTTGTAGTGTTTTTTTTTTCGTATACACGGTGTTTCAAAAAATGGGTAATTACTGAAGGATGTTGCATAATCTCCTTTGATGAGTCCTTAGTAAATTTCTTATATTGATAGCACTAAATTTTAATATCGAGTATAATTAATGTTTAATAATAATATCGATAACGTGCAGCACACCACTAATTCAGGTTCATTACCCTACTAGGAGTAATAATAACCAACCACCTCCTCCCTCCTGGTTATCTTTTTCGTATTCACAAACATGGAATAGCCGACGATAAGTCATGTTCGCCTAGTACATTTTTATCCCTATACACAGTACACACACGCACATACTCAAAGTTCAATTTTTTACGTACGAGACAAAGTCAAACAAATCAAACAAATAAACGAAAATAACTAGCACAAAACAACCATTTTATCATGACGGTTACGTCAATTCAATGAATAAAGTTTATTTCGAAAGTATTATGAAAGTATAGGTACTCGTACTTTACCTACAATAGTGGCTCAAAATGCTGTCCGCCTTCTTAGATGCAAAATCTTGCCCGCCTTGATATGGCCTGTATGGCATTTCGCACCATTGTAGGCGTTATGATAGCGAACACAGATCGCACATGGTTTTCCATATCAGACACTGTATGGCAGTCCATAATTAAACTTTGTCCTTCACATAGCCCCACAAAAAAAAATCCAGTGGCATAAGGCCGGACCTGGTGAACGTGGCCTCATCCGTCCAAATTACCCGGTTTACGTAGTTGGAGTCGGCCTCCAGCTGCGCGAGATACCACTCGCAAAACGTGATCCGAGGCGCGAAGTCATTCGGAATTAGTTCCTGGGTACGACGGTAGTGGTACGGGTGTTGACCATCATCTTTGAGTATTCGCCACACTGAAATATGGCTCATGTTGAGTCTCACCCCGGCACGCCTTGTACTGGTTGTCGGTTCACTTTCGAAAAGCTGCAGAACCTCTTCTACACGTTCTTCATTAGTATTAGGACGCCCACTGCCACCCGAATGATGAAAGGAACCCGTAGAGCGGAGACGTGTCACCATGTTGTGAAAGCACCGATACGACGGCAGACGTCGCCTGTTAGCTGCCGGCCTACCATCGATGAATCTTTCTCGATAAGATCCCATGCTCGAGCTAAATTTCCATCACCTCGACCTACACACAACATCATTTCATAGTATTCTGCATTAGAAAACACAGACCTTTTCATAACACACACGTAAACACAAATTTCGCAACGAAAACGCCAGTAAATCACACCGAACACGCACAAAGCAAATGAACGACTGAAGTACCTACTTTGTTGTCAACTGCTACTTAAAAATTTGCCTAAAATAAAAAGAAAATTCAAAATTTAACCCAAAAGGTAGTTTGAAGTATGTACCTACGCAACTATTTCTTAGTTAGATTGGGATAATTTTAATCATCACGTCTTATTGATTACAATAAAACAATCGATTTCTTCGTTTTATTTGTACAAACACTAATTTCAGATAATAATTTATCTAATATACCTACTACGAAAACCAAATGTGTTAGAAAAAGTAGCTAAAAGTTTTCGAAAATTGTAGCTAACCAACACCGTAATAGCTACATCTAGCCACAAAGTAGCAAAATTGGCAACACCGCTGCCGCAAAGCGGGCGGCTCGCCGGCAAACTATCATGGCGGAGATTTGTCGGCGCTTGTGTCGGCGCGGGCGCGATCCATTGTTCTCGCTGTCTTGGCAACGAGTGCGCCCTGGTACTCGGCATGAAAACTAGTAGATAAGAGAATCATCTTTTATCAAAAAGTGTCTGTCAAAAGTCCAGGAGCAAATTACAAAATGGCGCTAAAGTAGAAATTTAAAGATTTTAAAAATTGTGCCACAAATTTTTAGAGTAACATTTTGATGCATGGTTTTCATAGTTGTAATCTAAAAAACTTATTAAAAGGCGTATTACCAGTATTACAGGCAAACATAATAATTTATTATCAACAGTACAATATTAAATTAGAAACAAATAGAAAAAAACATATTTTCAACATAAAATAAAACATAGATTTTAACTTCAGTATCAAAGTAATAGGTGAAAAATTTGTAATTATAATACTGTGGTGGGTCGAAAACAACAATCGCAATATTCATATCGTTTCCAATACCAATCCAAACTAGCGCCACCTGTAATTTACTATTTACAACAGGTGGACACTTTTTCTCATACAAGATGGTTCTCTTTTCTACTAGTCTTCATGTAGGTACTTAGCTATAAGTGGCCGTCAACAGTTGGTAACGTGTATTTTTGTTTTTAAAAGATTCAATTTAAAATTTCTGTTAAAACTTATTTACATTTATTTATAAACTTAATTGCAAAAATAAGGGGTACAAGACATAGACGTACGCAAAAATAATTTTCTTCTAGTTAAACCTAGTTGAGTTCAGTTTACGTAAGGTTCTGCTTCTCGTGCTGGTGGAATATCACGTTAACAGATTTACCTTTTTTACATTTATTTATAAACTTAATTGCAAAAATAAGGGGTACAAGACATAGACGTACGCAAAAATATTTTTCTTCTAGTTAAACCTAGTTGAGTTTAGTTTACGTAAGGTTCTGCTTCTCGTGCTGGTGGAATATCACGTTAACAGATTTACCTTTTTTTACCACGCTTTTATTAGCTTGGGTTGTATCTATGTATGAATGTATGTATGTAATGGAATCTTTGAGCATATTTTTTACCAATTTCTAGAAGTTTGATTAATTTGAAACTTTGCACACGTATCAAGGACCGATGACAATGCAATAATTTAATAACAGTTTCCCAGTTTCCCTCTGTAAGAGGGAGTAAAAGAGATAGAGCTAGTGCGCGATCTGTATCAATTACGATTCCTGCATAGCTTTGGACTTACAGTCGATAAAGAAGGAATCAAATCTTATAAACTAAACTAAAAAGTAAAAAATAAATTATAGTTTAAAAAACTAAAAAACCACGCTTTTAAAACAGATTGAACTAAAACATTAAAAATAAAACTGTAGTAATCAATTGAAAAATTCATATTATTGTACAAAAAGCGTAGGGGGCTTGATTTAGATTGTTGTAAATATTTTATCAATAATTTACTATATCTTTGGATATCATAACAAGCACCCCACGCTTTTTGTACAATAATATTAATTTTTTAATTGATTACTACAGTTTTATTTTTAATTTTTTAGTTCAATCTGTTTTAAAAGCGTGGTTTTTTAGTTTTTTATTTAAGTTAGTTAAGTGGATAACCTACAGAACGTAAAAGCTGATGCTATTTTCTATAAGTTTCGATAGCCCCTTTTTTTTTTTAAGTAAGGTAATTTTTGATTTTCGTACAACAATTGATTTGATTCGAATATTTGATCAAGCGTTCAACCAAATATTCAAGTAAGTTAATCTAACTAAAACTTTTATGATAAATGAGACAATTTAGTTAATCAAATTGTCATCTGCAAAGTTTTATTTAATTTAAAAACAACAAAATTTCAAAATGTTGTTTATCTCTTTCGTCTGTTTGGTTCCGCAAGAAATTGTAAAAACCGAAATTCGTGGGCGGGAACAGTAATGTTGTCCTAGTACTCCATTCCCGTAAACGCCTTAATCTAGTGACTCGAGTATGGAACTCGGTGACCGAAGGTTCTAGGTTTGATTTCTAGGTCGAAAATAAAACATCAAAAGGTAAAATATCGGCTCCTAAAGTCTGACAACTGGGTGCATCATTGCATACAAGCCAAGAAAAATGGAGTTCTCTTACTTCATTCTGCCGGTTATTTTAACGATATTAAGTGTATGGTGTATGCTCAAGGTCAATGTACAATGTATTTTACCCGATTTCCAAAAGTGACGACGAAGTTTTTTTCTCAGCTTCTATCTTGTTTTTTCAACAAACAAATTAACTAATTAAATAATTATTGAGGATTGGCAGCTTAAGGTCGGAAATAAAAAAGTTTTTATTTTATACGGAACACACTAAAGAATCGCTACCAGGAGTAGCAGTCAGGAGTAAATTATTTATCTATGATTTATGAGGTTATTGACTCGCGCAGCTGATGGAACATTGTGGAAATTTCGATAAATTCATAACGATATTTTTAAAGAACTTCGATATAAGTTTTTTCCGAAACCATGACAGCTAGAACAAAAGAGACAACGCCAGATATTTCAGTTTTATTCACTTTCTATGGCGTTTCAGGCATTACTCTTTTTACACCTTGTATAATAACTTCTTTAAATAAGTAAATATATGTATTTAATTAATTCCTTGATATTATTCATTTGAGGTTCCGTAAAGATCTAAACATAAAATAAAAAGGGATTGAAGCAATCGGGAGGCAAAATTGGTATCCCGGAACACATGCACGAATAAAAACAGATTTTTCTTAAACATGCGTTTATCTTCCCTCATAATGAACTTTGCTTTTAAGTACATACTTTTAAACTTAACTTTAATTCTGGGCTAAAGTTTTTTTTTTGTATTTATAGCCTAGAAGAAGGAAGTCTTTATTAATTTATATTTTTTTAAAAAGGTGTTATGATATACTTTATTTGATATTTTAGCAACTTAATTGCACTTTTAATATCAGTATATAAACTTGAAAAAAATTTTTTTTTTGTCGAATGTCGACACTAACAAGTGTCGATATTCTTGTTACAATTATCGTAACTATGGGATAGTTATTAGGTAGCATCTATCGTCGCGTAGCGGAACTATTTGATAGTGAATAAGAGGCATCTGGTGTCAGGTAGCAGAACTATCTGACAGTGAAAGGTAACCAATCGCTACAAGACATTCTTGGTGTGCGTGATAATGTGATATAATCACAAATGTGTTAATTTGGTTACACTGGTTTTCATACAAATAGGAGTGGATGCTACTTCTATCGTTTTTTTATGTTTGAACTTGAAAAAATAAACTAGTTAACTTTACAAATTTTTATCGAGTCTATTATAATTTCATTTATAAAAGTTTTACATTGTATTTTTTTTTCTAATAGGCATTCAGCAGAAATCCTGACCACAAGTTTGCTTGACCACATGCCGGAAAGGGAACGCGACGCAACCCAGCGTGAGAGGGAAAGAGAGAGAAGAAGACGGCGATCGCGAAGCAACGAGCGGCCGCTACCGGCTTCATACGTTGCCTTGTATCCGTACAAACCGCAGAAACCCGACGAATTAGAGTTGAAGAAAGGAGGTAAGTTTGTAATTTAGTGGCTATCATGTTAGAAAGGGAACGAGAGACGGGAGCTAATGTGGTAGCGAATGCGACGGACAAATGGTGATCGCGAACCGATGGGCGATTCTTTGCGGTTGGCTGTGTATTTTTTATTAGTCACATTATTCGTGTAAAAATTCATACACACTAAGCTAATCTTACTTTTTACTAATTTTATTAATGTGAAAGAATGGATGTATGTTGAAATAAAAGATATATTTACGGATTTAGTACGCGTTTAGTCGCAGTCTGCCCGTAACCATGAACGCTGTTAAGGGTTAGAAACGTAGGGTAAAATCAAAAATAAATGCGTATTAAATCCGTAAATATTAGGGGTTAAAGTATGAAATTGCCGTTTTGTATGGACGAAATCGAGAAAGGTCATTTTTCCATACTAACAATTTTTTAGTTTTTTTTAAAAACGCCTGAACCGTTTTCGAAGCAATTAAAGGTGAAAGTTAGATGATTATAAAGCTACGCATTATAGTATTTAAATTTCTGAAAATCAAAGTATATAATACAAATATACTTAATTGAAGCAAGAAGGTCAGCTGACACATTGTAAGGGGTCTTTTCAACGACTTGGTAACGTAATAGGCACTAGTATTGCATTTTTTTTTTTAGTCAAAAGTTACTTTATTTAGTTTTTGATACAATACAAAAAGAATTACGCAATAATATGACTATACTTAAGAGCTATAAACAAAATAAAAAGTGGGAAAATAATCGGCAATTTCATACTTTGACCCCTATTATATCTTACATTTCAATGTATAGTGTTCGCATAAACTCAAGAAAACGGTACTTATATGGAAATATGTTTGTTACTGAATCACACCAAAACGGTTTGATGAGTATTATAGATAGGGAATGGAATTAAAACCACAGATTTTTTTGATAGGAACGGTGCGATCCAGGAGCGGTGACGTCCGTGCGTTCATTATCCGAGCGGTGCAGTGGCGGTGATACTGAAGGGTGGTGGAAACAATGAATTTGATGTTTTTTGTAGAGTCTTTACAATGGTGACCAAGCAGTTTTAAGTTAGTTGGGGCAGATTTCCAATAATAATTGCAATTTGATGTTCTTAGCGTCAATTAATGCTTATTAAATCATTTGTAACATTTATGTTACATTACTTCGATTTCGAAATATTATTAGTGTCTCGATTTTGATTTGTCCATTTTACGTCATCACTAGCGATTATGAAAAATGACGTAATTTTGTAAAGACGTCTTTTATAGTTAAGTCAAATATTTATGACTGGATTGTCATAATGTTTATGATTGTCCATTTCTATTTTATATACATAATTTATTTGATTAATACGTACTGCAATGTATAAAAAAATATTCGTAACATGCCAGTTACTAATATTTGTTCGTGTGCAAAATGTGTTTCACTTGTTTGACGGTGGTGTAAAGTTACGTCATTTCTTTCAGTGCGAACTGTCATTCTAATCGAGCTACATTTTGAGGACTATAGATGGCTCTGTGAGGCCCAGTGTGGCATGTCTGAAAATATCTTTATATATATAATTCTTCTGTGAGTGTGTATGTCACTGAACTTCTCTCAAACGACTGGACCGATTTTGATGAAATTTTTTGTGTGTGTTCAAGGGGATCTGGGAATGGTTTAGATTCACAATTTTGTCCGCTGGACAATGTTTTTTTAATTAATTTTTAATTTATTAGTAGTTTCAGTATATAAACTTGAAAAATTTTGTCTCAGGCGGGACTCGAACCCGCATCTCCTCGCATATTATTAGTAGTTGTTGATTTTGGAATGTTTTACATTGGATCCGACAGACGGTAAGGGTAGGGTAGGAGTAGGGAAGGGTTTAGGGTAGGGGTGGGGGTAGGGTAGGGGTAGGGAAGGGTTTAGGGTAGGGGTTGGGGGTAGGGTAGGGGTAGGGTATGTGTAGGGTAGGGTAGGGGCAGGGTAGGGGTAGGGTAGTAAAATATTAAAATTGTATATAGTTTTCCAGCTACGCCATATTTGATGGCAAAGACGTCAAAATCAAATACTATTCTTAGGCGATACGAAGTTCGCGGGGTCCGCTAGTTTATTTATAATAATATTATTGTTTCCAGGCGTGTACACGGTGACGGAGCGCTGCCGCGACGGCTGGTACAAGGGCTGCGGCGAGCGCTCGGCGCGCTGCGGCGTGTTCCCCGGGAACTACGTGGCGCCCGCGCGCCAGCCGCCGCGGGCTAAGCGCGAACAGGTTCTTTATTTTTTATTGCGACCGATACTCCTCTGCTATTCTGCATAGATTTTACTGCCGAAGGACATCTTTTTTTAGGGTTCCGGACCCAAAAGGGTATAAACGGGACCCTATTACTTAGACTTCGCTGTCTATCCGCCTGTCCGTCTGCCTGTCACCAGGCTGCATATCAAGTTGGTATTTTCACAAAGTATGTATTTCTGTTGCCGCAATAACAACGAATACTATAAAGAAAAACATGTATATATACAATTTATTTATTTCCCATACAACAAACGCGATTTTTTTGCCCTTTTTTTCTCGATATCAACAATGGCAACAAGTAGGCACTTGAAATATTCACAGAACACTTAATTGTATTTTTACTTTAATAATAAAGAATATCTTGACTTGCTTATTTCTGTTTCAGTGATAACGGTAGGTAGTAGGTTAAAGTACTTATGAATGTCTTCATTCTTAGTAAACCACGGCGCATTTACTGTTGTCTTGAGAAAAATAATAAAGTTGCCTGGCATGAGTGTTAAAATTCATACCAATATTCCAAATGAGATGAGAAAGGAATGAGAATTTAAGAAGAATTGTATTATTTGCTCAATTATAATACTATTTATTATAATATCGAAGAATTCATGGACATTCGGAATTTACTGAAATGTTTGACGTTATATAATTGTAACTTGACATTGTAATTAAGACGTTATTGAAATTAATTTAAATATTATATTTTTTCCTTTGAATATCGTATTTTAATAATGTATTTTTTTCCTTTTTTTATTTAGTTGCTAAATGTTTAAATTTTTGCATGCCACTATGACATGGTTGAACATGAGATCTCTAATGTACCTACCGATAATTTTTACATCTATTTATACCATGTTTGAAGCAAATAAATATTTCTATTTCTATATATAAAACGGTCTTCGTTCTAGAGCACGGCGTCCCCCGCGCCCGCCGCGAGGCCGACGCCGCCCGCGCCGCCCGACGCGCCGCCGCGCGCGCACAGCCCGCCGCCTGCCAACGGTATGATTAATATATATTAGTACAAATCACACTAGTATTCAAGCACACTAGTTCTCTATCACAGTAGTATTTAACTACACTAGTACTCAATCTCATTAGTACTTAATCACACTAGTATTTACGATAAACACTAGCACTTACTTCATTACACTACTACTCAATCACAGTAATAATCAAAAATACTAGTATTCAATCACACTAGCATTTAATCGGTACGATAAATATTAGCACTCAATCACACTGATATTCAATCATTATAGTACTCAATCACAGTAACACTCTAAAATACTAGCATTCAATCAAACTAGTATTTAATCACTACCTGTTGCTCGTGACTTCGAAAACGTGCAATATTAAATTTTAAATGTATGTATTAAAATTATCCCAATAGAACTGTATAGTTGTAAACTATAACTGTATGTATTCCTGGAATAAAGCGTAGCCAATATGTAATTCCAGCCAATAAACTAACACCGGGACAAATTTCACTAAGTTGTTTTAGCGTGAAAGAGCTATAAACTTCCAGACATCCATACTCACAAACTTTGAAGTTTATAATATTAGTAGGATTGTAATAATGAATCACACCAGTATGCCCAGGAGGCTAGTCACATTGCCACGCTGAATGGCCAATCTGTTACATCTGAATTATTTTTAATGTCTGTCGATTTAGATTTGTCCACTTGTGTCATCACTAGCGATTGTAAAACATAACGTAACCTTTTAAAGACGCCTAAAGTTAAGTAAAATGTTTGTGACTAAGTTGTTGTGAAGTTTATATAAAAAAGATTCCTAACATGAATGATGCTACCAGATACCAATATTTTTCGTGTGTCACTTGTGTGACGTTGGTACAAAGTTAGGTTGTCTCTTTCAGGAGAACTGTCATTCTAAACAAGCTATATATTAAGACGCTGACATGAGCCAAATTGAGCTCAATGAAGATTGTTTTGCTTTAAGCCTATGGCTCGTATTGTTGCTAAATTCTATGTAGTTGTAATTGATCATATTTTCGATTAGGTGGCTGTTTCCAGAACACGATTCTAAAAACTTTTCTCGATAGAAAAAAATCTCAAAGTAGCCTCTGAAAATACATAAATTACCATTTTTCTCAGCAGTCCGTATAACAATGATAATAAAATTTTGCTATATTTTATATTACATGTTGCTTAAGCAAATGGCTGATTTAGATTTTTAATAAAATAGCAATTTTAAATTGCACAACGAATTTTGTTGTTTGGCACTTAGGCCCTTCTATTCCATGCGCTTTTTCTCTGTCACTCCTACGAGAATTGACAGTGATAGCTGTGGCGCGTTCCAAAGAAATTCAAAGACGAATAAATTTGTGGGCGTGTTCATTGCTCAAGGTCATCGGCTGCAGTCAGCGTCTTAAGGACTAAAGCAATCACTCATAGACCGACTTGCTGAAATGAGAATTAGTTCACTCGCACACAATCACACACTCGTACTCAATCACACTAGCAATAACTTATAGTTGTACTCGCTTACACTACTCTTCCACACTCACACTCATTCACTATAAATTTGTCTCGCAACTTTGGTTATTTTTAAATTAAAAAAGTACAGCTTAACAGCTCTAACGCAATACTCTGCCACTGACACTATGCTGGTAAATTACATTTTAAATTTAAACAGCATGTCAAAACAATTTATTCCAGGAAATGTATTTTTAACTATCTTAACCCACTCAACTTCGTCTTGTAAAAAAAAAAAAATACATTGAATATTTCAATTCTATAGTGCAACCCCTGACGTACCCCTGGAGCCCGAGTCCTCAAGCCCAACAATTGCAACAACAACTGCAACAGAGCACCCCTAGATCAGAAAAGGTAAATTTACTCTTCCAGTTAGTTATAATTCTAATAAAAAGTTGAAAACGTTTTAACAATGACAAAAGAAAAACCCTGTCCTCAGTGTCATACTTTTTATTTTGTTTTGGTAACATTTATTACTGGTTTAAAAATAAAAATAAAATAGTAAAATTGGTTTAAGTTTTATTGAAGTAAGGCGGCGTTAAATTGATTTTGCGGTGTAGATTTATTAAACAATTAAAAGGCATAATTTATGTCAGCCATTGAACCAAGTAAACACTCTTTAACTCCTACATGATCATAAGACCGCCGGCGGTCGCGATAACAATTGATTTTAATTGTATCTGGAATAACATACAATCGAGGGGTAAAAAGAAACTGTTTAACTAGAATGTTAAGTAGAGTCTACACTGTAAATATTTTGATTAACAAAAAAAAATTAATTTCAATGATCATGTGATATCCATAATGATTGTAAAAAAACATTTACTAGTTGTTCATGTTTCGTCGTCTCTTCGTCAGTTAGAAACCGGTTAGATAATAATAAGTCATCTCCAATCTCAATTAAGACAGAGACGTTATCATTTTCAACTATAACAAGACGTTATCATTTTCAACTATAACATCACAACTTGTGTTCCCTAAAAAGCTGAAAGACAAGACGAAATCCGAGAAATCCTCGATATCAACCGGAGTCAGCCTCATGAAGCGTCTCGCCGCGATGAAGAAGTGCAAGTCGCCCCCGCCTACCGGATACAGTATGGACAACCCTGTGTTCGATGACGGGCCCGGTACATCCCTTATGCTGAACCTAGCGGCTCAACATCACCCTGTACACGTCAGGTAAGTGGAGACCAGTGATAAAGAATCGATTTGAATCATCCCTATCCTAAGTAAAATGAAGTAAAGTAGCCTAAAATCAACCCACTGCAGGGCTAAGGCCTCCATCATGGAATTTAAGTTACCACAGCAATGACGAATGTACGACGAGCAATGTTCCAAAAATTCGAAACTCCTGTCGCTCGAACCCAGGATTAGATCCCTAGAACTTGGCTTCTTAAACGACTCGACCAACAAGGTGTTGTTCTATATCCATAATCTATTATTCGTTGCTCTAATATTGTGATAAATGTATGGATATAAAAAAAAGGTTCGAATTTGAGAGTAATCAATCGAATAATCGATTTATTGTTTAAAGAATATGATTATCGTGACTTTTTTTACGAAATTTCAGCATGAAGTGATCGGATCAAGCTTCGCTTATCCCCTGGCCTAGATATAAGGCAGCCTTTGAAGCCAGTGTCAAATCAAACATTTATTTTGCACAAAATTGTGTGATACATTTAAATAGGAAACAATACTGATGTCAAGATCATATATATAGGTACTCTAAAAAAAACCGAACTAAAGCATTGCACCAGCATCCTGACATTTAAATTAGATAATTTTATAAACAAATTCTTTACTAAATTCAAGTTTAAATAAACGCATAACGAAACAGCAGCAGTGTGAATGACGATGCATCTTGTGAGCTCTATTAAACTTTGGACAGGGATAATATTATCATTTATATTTTTGTATTGGTTTAATTCAGTTCTGGAGAAATCATCAACCATTTTTACTCTATTGTTTGTGCTTTGTGCACGCATGCGTTTGTGTTAACGTTGTGTGTGCTATTATATTTCACGCTTGACATCAAGAAGTTATTAATAAGAAAACATTTTACCTTACGTCTCCACGTATGTTAACGTTATTCATTGAAATGGTTAACTTGTTTTTTTGTGACGCTTATACCACCTTAATTTACGTATTAGGTGTTAAAATATGAAATTGCCGTTTTGTATAGACGAAATCGAGAAAATTCATTTTTCCATACTAACAATTTTTTAGTTTTTTTAAAAACGCCTGAATCGTTTTCAATGCAATTAAAGGTGAAAGTTAGGTGGTTATAAAGCTACGCATTATAGTACTTAAATTTCTGAAAATCAAAGTATATAATACAAATATACTTAATTGAATCAAGAAGGTCAGCTGACACATTGTAAGGGGTCTTTTCAACGACTTCCTTTGAAGTAATAGGCACTAGTATTGCATTTTATTATTAGTCAAAAGTTACTTTATTTAGTTTTTGATACAATACAAAAAGAATTACGCAATAATATGACTATACTTAAGAGCTATAAACAAAATAAAAAGTGGGAAAATAATCGGCAATTTCATACTTTAACCCCTATTACTTACATAGCTGTGTAATTATTTCATTTGTTAACAACTTCCTTGTACGGAATGGTTCTACAGTTAATTATTTTTCTGTATAACTAACTTTTCAATCATTGAGATTGGTGACATATAACATTGATGTCAGGCCTGAAATGCGTGATTTTTGTATTGGTTGGGCTAACACAGCACTCGTCACGTATGCGTTTGTGTCGCCTTACATGTTCTTGTATTATCGACAAGTCAAGTATATTTTCAATTTTTTTTGGCAATAACCTGCAGTAATAAAATGAGTTTCCTTAAAAAGCAAGAGGTTCTAAATTCGATGCTTAGGTATTTCTATTACTCTTTAACATTTTTAAATAAGTCTGTATGATTCAGTTAAATAAATTACTTTATTATTCAAATGCTGCTTCTTCTCGGCACTAGTCCAGAATTATCTCGAAGCAGAGCTAAGTTTAAATATTAACCCCCGTATTTATAAAGAAGTAATTACTTATTGCTTAAGAAAGTCATAACTTAAAGTGTTTATACCTAATGCTTAAGTGAAAGAAATTGGTCACCATTAATAGTCATATTATTTGGCTGGAAATGCTAACTTTTAGTAGTTATAACTTCTAGTAATTTCTTGATTAAGGCATACAAATTGTCTCTCAAGTAATTACTTGTAGGCAAGTAATTACTTTTACTTGTTTATAAATACGGGGGTTAGACGTGTAAAAGCGCCTCCTTGAGCCTATTTGCAGAAATTAAACTGATTTTACAAATTTTGACATTTATTCTGTACAATTTCGACATCAATAACATTCCTCTCATGATGTGACTGTGCAATTATTGTAAAGACAGATTCTAATAAAATATTGTATTCAACCTTACAAAATTGTGATAATTAAATTACCAACAAAATAAAACCTGTAAACCTGTAACATAATCATATAAGAACATTTTATACCTCAAATTATTTTTTCTGACATTTACCATGTAATGATAAAGATGAAACATTTTACTTGAGGAATTGTATTTTAAATTAACACAAGCAATTAATTTGCTTATATAAAAGAAAACAACCTTTAAAACATTTATTAAGAGATGCCAAAAGGTACCATCGAATGCAGAACCACTTTTATATCTCAAGATCTTCGGTCAACAATACAATTAGATATTGCCTCGAACTAAAATAGTAAGTACTCAAATACGGCACCGTCTACAAAAATACTAAATAATAAAATTAACTCTTATAGCACCAATAATATCGATCTAAAGTACTGTATCTTAAACACAAGTGATAAATAAGGCTTAGTTTTGTTTGTATTGATATAACACTCGTTCGTTGAAAAATTATATCAGCAGCAATTGTTCATTATAAATACAACCTTTTATTTAGGGAACTAAAGTATAAAATAACTTGTACAAAATAACACTTGCGCCATTTTTTATTCGTTTATACATTGTGTCAACTTTTGATTTTGATCAAATGTTGTTGTGTTCGGTTATTTTATTGAAAATATTTTGGTTATTAATGATTGCCATCATAGAATGACATTTACTTACCGAAAATATGATATTCCAACAGAAACATGTACGGGTTTGAATTAAAAAAATATTTTTGTTTGGATAAACCATTTATCAAAGAAGGCTTTAGGCTTTATAACATCACGCTGCGACCAATAGAAGCTAAGCATCACTGAAAAATGTTGCAAAAATAGTCTCGATCATAATAACAGAAATTGAGGCGGACGAAGTCGCGGGCAACAGCTGATCTAAAATAGAATCCTTTGAAGTGTGGCCTTGTTTTTACGGGCGTTTTTTAGTGACCGGGTATCCAGTTGTATCGTTGATCGAATCTCAAGTTGAAACCATTGTAATTAAGTTGCTAAAATATCACTCAAAGTATGGAACGTTAGACTTGACCGGTCGACGACTAATCGGCCCCTGGCGCAGGTCGGGCTCGTGCCCCTCGCAGCTGCTGCGCGCGCTGCCGGGCGCCGGCGCGCGGCCCCGCGAGCGACCCGCGCCCTGCGTGCGGTGAGTGCGCTGTCTAAAGCCGCTTTACGCGCGCTTACCTTCTTACCTGCCAGAATCATGTTACTCGGCCGTTAAGAAAGCCGCTTTAACACAAGGACAACAGGTAACGGTTCTTAAAGTGCACGAGCACGCGCGGTGAGTGCGCTGTCTGAAGCCGCTTTACGCGCGCTTACCTTCTTACCTGCCAGAATCATGTTACTCAGTCGTTAAGGAAGCCGCTTTAACACACGGACAACGGGTAGCGGTTCTTAAACTGCACGAGCACGCGCGGTGAGTGCGCTGTCTGAAGCCTCTTTACGCGCGCTTAACTTCTTACCTGCCAGAATCATGTTACTCGGCCGTTAAGAAAGCCGCTTTAACAAAAGGGCAACAGGTAACGGTTCTTAAAGTGCACGAGCACGCGCGGTGAGTGCGCTGTCTGAAGCCTCTTTACGCGCGCTTAACTTCTTAGCTGCCAGAATCATGTTACTCAGCCGTCAAGAAAGCCGCTTTAGGCTGACTACCTTCTTAGCGTCACAAGGACAACAGGAGGACGTGTGATTCTTAAAGTGCACGAGCACGCGCGGTAAGCGATCTACCCTCTATCAGCCTGAATCTTGAAAGCCGCTTTAAGCGCTTTTAATACAAAGTGCACCGGCGACGTGTGGTAGCACACACACTGTATGCACTAGCACAGGCGGTAAGTGTGACCACAGAATATGGGAAACGGTTAGAACGGCTGTCATGCGCCATTTGTATGAGAATCGATGTGGCCGCTTGCGACCTGCTACACATAATCGAGTTCAAAGAACGTCAAAACAAACCAATCACAGCGCTCACGTTTGAGCGGAAGCATAAGCATTTGCTCATAACCTCCGTGGCACGCCTGCCCCACCTACATTGCCTTTCTAACCTTTTTCCATGTCTTGTGAGTGTGACCTTTTAGCTTTACCATCTTCCAGAATCTGAAAACGTGTGCTGCTCTGCGTGTGCGAGCTCGCGCGGTAAGTGTGCCCGTCTAGCTGAAAAGAGCCGCTTTAAGCGGGCTACTTCCGCTAAGATCTTGACCATGCTATGTACATATTTTCAAATCTTTTTAAACCGTCTAATGCAGGTAAGACATAAATTTTATCTAATCCGAATAATACAAGGTTTAAAAACTGATAATCTAGCTCTTTGTTCTCAAATTAAATTCAAATTATGTAAAAGTTAAAATTTGTTTTGGTTTAAATTGTATTATGTTATTTTTGTCTGTTAAGTTTGTGCTTAATTTGTGGCGCTTTTCATCATCAACATTCACAGTTTGTTTTCACCACTAATCATTAATTATACGTCCACTCTAACATACACATTATAAGATATCAATTGCACTATAAATTACATTAAATAGTTAGAGAGAAAAAACATAAATTATGCATTAATCTAGTGATAAGTTGCAATTGTCTTCGGCTTCTTTAAATACCCAGAGAGAAATTCGTTTTACAAATAGTTGATAGTTGGATTATAGGTGTGATTAATATGATAAAAAAAATCTCTTAAGGACTAAAAATTCTAGAATGTGCTCAGATATAACAACTTACTCAATGAGATGAGAATAAAATCTTAAAAATAAAAGATTCTGTAACGATGGTGTATAACTTCAATTAGTTATTAGTATTTATAAAATATAGATGTTGCCCTGCTTAGATAATTTTCCAAATGTTAAAATGACAACGGAGGGTCGTGAGTTTGAATCTTAGCACGTGCCCCTTGGTTGATCAATTAAAAAACAGCTAATTCTAATTACACCACATGTAACGGTTCAAAATTGTCCAGTCTTAGTGAAAATGAGAACCGATCCAAAAATGATAGACATACCGCATCCAGGATCATGGTCAATTATACTAGTTTAATTGTATAAGTTATTCGAATCACTGATCCTACGATACATAAAGGTTTTGCGTAATATAAATCACACCCCGTATTCGAAATCTCTCAACTCTGCATTTCAAGACGAATGTATTTGTGCTTGTCTGTAAACTCTGCGTTTTAATAAGAACGTGTTGATGCTTGCAGTTCGTCGAACGAGGGTCCGTGGCAGTCGCAGCATCGCAAGTCGCAGTCGCTAGACGTGACCGCGGCTCGCAAGGACCGTCACCACTCGCAGAATGTCAAAGAGAGGTGTGTGATGAAATGACTAATTGAAATAAAACCTTAATTGAAATGAAAGATATGTTTACGAATTTAGTACGCGTTTATTTTTGATTTAACCCGACGTTTCGAACACTACAGCGTTCATGGTCACGGGCAGATATATCATATCTTTCATGTCAATGTATAGTGTTCGCGTAAACTCAAGAAAAACCTTAATTATTAGTTAAAAGTTAAGCAAAGACTTATTTATCCCACTGCAATCATTGAATTTAAGTTAACACAGCAATGATGGGTACAGGCATAATCACAACGTTTGCCAAATGCGGTTGGTCACAAACCCGAGCAATGTCGAAAACTCTTGATGCCCGACTCGGGGATCGAACCCCGAGATCTTGGCCCGGTATTTAAACCAATAGACCAACAGACCGTTAGTACTGCATGGCGGCGGATTTGTTACAGCAGATTAGCCAATGGTGATGAGAAACTGCTGCCCGTCTTCGTTTGCCTGTAATTAAAATCTATTTTTGTGCCGACATTACAAGGCACAGTAAATCATCTTTCGCCGACACACGTCTGGGTAGCTCAATTTTTAGAACAGTCGCCCGGTAAGCGGTTAATTGTGGTTTCGAGTCTAACCTAAGAAAGTCGAGTTTTAATTCAAAGAATTGTATTTTCAATACACAGTTAATCAATCAGAGGAAAGCCTAAGGCTGAAGTTATTAAAATAGATGTTCCCTAAAACAAACAATAAACGTAAATCAAAACGAATTTTACCGTGATCATGTTACAGATTCCGCTGCATAGTCCCATACCCGCCGAACTCTGAGTACGAGCTCGAGCTGAAAGTCGACGACATAGTTGTCGTCTCCCGGAAGCGAGGGGACGGTTGGTATAAGGGCACGCTCCAACGCACCGGCCGCACCGGCCTGTTCCCCGCCTCCTTCGTGCAGAGCTGCCCGCAGGAGTGACAAGGGAACGCGGCCGTGTACACAGGTATTAATGTACAATACACAGGTGTTAATGCTGTGTACACAGGTAATAATTTACAATACACAGGTGTGAATGCTGTGTACACAGTTAATGCAGCTGCAGATAGCATGTGCGGTACATGACTACTAATGCTGTGAATACAGGTGTCAATGCATTGTACACAGTTGATGGAAATAAGAGTTGTACATTGAAATGTATAGTATACAACCTGTATTGTGTGCGCTTGTGTTTGCATTGTACACAAGTGTTAATGCTGTGTACACAGGTACTTATGTTAAGTACACAGTTGATAATGTAGTGTACATGGATAATGAAATTGTGAATAAACTCTGACATTGTATTCGGAATCATAAATATACAGAATTATTTTTATCAATGAATTAGAATTACCAGTTATTCAGCTAGTAAATGATATAAATATTTTGGTAGTAAACAAGACGATAAAATATGTAAGATTATTATCTAGTGTTTTCAAAATCAACGAAGCGGATGCAATAAGTAAGAACATCGTCCTTACGTATGTCAAGTCTTAAATAAGATAACCGAGATGCAGAAGTATAATTAAGCCCAAAAAATTATTAAAGTTGTTACTACTTCTGAATACTAATAGAGAACGAAATATTTTCTATCATCTAACTATGGTAAATAAAAAAATGTATGGTAAATCTTTAAAAAATTAAAACTTCATGTTCTATTTACAATATTTGTACTGAATCACGTTTTGACTGTCTGCGGCCAAAATGTTGCTGCTATATTATTTACTCACTTGACATGAAAGTTAATAAAAGTTATTTTTTTTAAATTATATTCGGCCAGGCTAAGGACGACGTTCTTATATGAGCCGTTCGCTACAAGTATCGCGGTGTAAAATGGCCGTGTTGAAAATATTTATAAATCTTCAGCTTTTATTTAACATTATTTATAACTATTTATATACTTTATCTACTTCATTAGCTAACTCATTTCAAGGGACAGATCTACTGTTCTAATAACACACCGTTTTACGGCGAACATAAAACATATAATATTGTATCGTTAACAGTCCCCATGCAAAATAAAGAAAATTGGACTAAATCACATAAATTGTTCTGATCCCTGAATAAGTAGTTACTTACTTAGTTACTCTAGTTTACTACTTTCTCATTTAATTATTGCAATAAAGGTTTGAATAAATAAATAAAATTTGTTCTGATCCCAAAGTAACGATTAAAATATTTGTTTTTGTTACATTGGCCTTTCGGGAATTGAGCCGGTATTATTATTGTCTGTCTATGTAGACAGTTATTTAAGTGAAAAACTGTTTGTTATAGGAGTAGTATTATCATATAAAGAAGTATGTTAACTAATGAAGTAGAACAATATTTTATTGCATGTCTACTTTAATAACAATTTTAATTGTTATTAAAGTAGACATGCAATATTTTATTGCATGTCTACTTTAATAACAATTTTAATTTATTGGCTATCAAATGGCACTACCAGCGAAAACGCAGTTCCATGAAATTGTATTGATAATTTATAACGACAGATATTGCCATATTAAAAATTAAGGAAATCTTGGTAAACTCAATGATTTTTACTAACTACGTTTTAGGTTAGATTTGTAAGGATAAAGCAGGGAGCTTAGTATATTCAATAAAACTCTTCATTTGTGTACGATCAGCTAACAATGTAGCTTAAGACATGGTACTAACATGTAGTACCAAGTCTTTGGAACTAGTAAGGTTTACATACTTGGTTTTAAATACATAATTGATTGGCATGATAATCAAATGTCAAGTTATATTTGTTGCTAACTGTGTTAGGTACCTTAACCACGGTTATTAGACCTCTTGACCACCAGACATAAGTTGATCCTTTTACTAATCGTAATTACTCGTATAATTAGTATTTAGTACATGTAAAATGACTATAATTTCTAAGCCGACAACATTACCGCTCCTGACAAATAAACTAGCGCTGTTAAAACGGCGTCAGTCGCAAGCCAAGAAAGTATTTGCGAAGACGCCTTCAATGGTGGGGAAGGGGGGGGGGGGTAAAAGTCCCCCAAACGCATGTGAGTCCTTCCATGACAAATAAAACTCCGGTAACTTACAATCCTACCGGGAAAAAGGAACTGCGACCTCACCCGGACCCCTCCCCCTCGTATATTTTCAAAATATATGAACTTATACAAATGGCAGAATTATTTATATAAGAACTAAACTGACTGATTACATATTGACATCGACGCAAATATGAAATTATACGATGATATTAGCCTTTTGCCCGCGGCTCTGCCCGCTTGAACTACACGTGGAAACCTGTGCCTATCAGTGGGACACAAACTAGCCTATGTCCTTTCTGAAGGTCTATTCTTTAAGTAAGTAATAAAATTAGTTTTATTTCTGCAAATAGGCTCCGGGAGGTGCTTTTTTATACCACTATTTAAGCCTACTACTGCTTCGGAACAGTCAAAGTTTCTTTTGAATTTATAATATTAGTGTGGATATAGAAAATGTGTTTATTAAAATAAAATGGCGTCTTGTATATGTTTGAATAATTTGTTATAGAAGAAGATTGATATCAGGACACAGCCAAGGATCTAATAACGGTAGTTGAGTTGTAATAAGTATTTTACTAGGCTCATTGTGTAGGATAATGGGAATTCAGTGAATTGTAAATACAAAATAATATCAAATTCTATTCTTAAATGTTTTTAATGATTTTACAATTATTTTGAATTGAACAGATAGCTTAGCCCTACTAAATCTACCTTCGTTTGTTTGAAATATGACCTTTATATGATTATTTTTAATGTAAAATAATCTGACTTCAACAAGGCTTACGTTGGCCACAAATATAGTAGAAAAGCAATAACAGTAGTAAAATTTTGTTAAATTTAAATAAAATATCGGAAAAAAACTCTGCCTTAGCTATCTAAAAACGTTAAATTTTAGGACAGGAAAAAAACGATAAAAAATTTTTACGATAGGAATTGAACCCCAACGCTCTGCTGCTGCTTACCAGTAGATAAAAGGCACTGTAAGCCAGCGGAGTTTTCTTCAATTTTTTTGGTTATGGACCTCTAACAAAAGTAAGATTGTTTTAAAAAAAAAAGTACTATTTATACTTCTTATTGTCATAATATGATGTCGAAGCGCTCATAGCCCAATGCTTCTTAGTGATAAGTTTCTGTCACGAATGTTAAGCAACGCTGGGAGCGGTCACTAGCTGGATGGGTGGCCGTTTGTGGCATCATATCTTGAGCGCTTCGGTGCTTCGGAGAGCACGTTAAGCCGTCGGTCACGGGTGTTGTCACGAAGTAACTGTGACGTAGAACGATTGATAGTTAAAAGTAATATACGCTTTGAACCCCACGTACGATAACAATTGATTTAAATTAATTGTGTCTGGAATAACCCACGATCGAGGGATTAAAATTAGTCTTACAATATTATGAAACACCGTGATTGCAACCAGAACTAACATAATTCAAGTTATTTATTATAAAAGCCTGTTTCTAGGCAAAAGTAACAGACAAATCCAAAGAGTAAAAATGACTATGAAGGCCTAACAACAAAGTTTCTAGATCTGTTGCTCACACCACCCCTTCCAGACCGAAGTCAATTTAGAAGAGATCGTTTCGTTAGTAGATTGTATTGGGAATCGATCCCGGGACTCTTGCGTACTATAACCACCGGTTCCGTACTATAACCACCGGTTCCACTGTTATTGCTTTATCTACTTTACTAAAATGATGAGTGTTGTTTTTATTGCATAAGTTATACGAACCTTTTAGAAATATTTTACAACAGCATTATTATATTTAATGCTTCATGAATTTTTTAGACATTTACCGATAGTATTTTATTGTATAATTTGCCTTTTGTATATCTCTTAGCTTCTTATTGTTTTTTTATACTCTCTATGGTTGCTGTTATTAAATAAACTATTACAAATAAACAGTATGTAATTCCGGTGAAATTTAAATTGTTTAAACGCCAAGCGTTGTGTAGTTGCCGCTGTCATTTCAAATATTTAAAATTCAACTACTTACGACGTTCTAGCAATTTTATATTCAGAACAGAAAATTTCGTTATAATAGTTACAACTCTTAAATAAATCGTAGACAATTTTTTTGGACATTATTTAATGAATTAACATATGACCTTTTGTAACGAATTGTACATCCTATTATTTACTTTTATAAACGTTTTTTATTATTCGTATTTTTAGACAATTTTACTTTCTATTTCTATTACGCTAACTTCAATTTATCATTTAAGATCAATACGCTTATTACGTATAATTTTTGTTTTTAAGACACTGCCATAAAATATCAAATCGCTTTTCAACCTGATTTCGATTGTGAACAGTTTAATAGTAATCTAATATAGGTTTTAATACTATTATTCAACTAGATATAAATATTAAGATACCTAAAATAGTCAAGTTGAATTTATACAACTTAAAATTAATTTATATAGGTAGATGATAAATAATTTATATAAACGAAGTTTTAAATTTTCTAAATAAAATTTATTCTTTTCAATAGCGGAATTTTTAACCCTTTGAGGTAAAACTGTATAATATAGAATATTTTTCATGACTTTTTTTTATCTAGTTATACTATGACATCAGTACCGCATAGATAATGTTTAACGTAGGAAGTGTTGAATTATGTGGTCATTCACAATTGTAACTTGTAGATTATATTTAAGGTGATTTATAAATAGTTGTTTTTGTTGGTTTCTAAACAATTAGACGGTATCAAATGTAAATATATGAAGAAGAACTTAAAATGTGGCACAAATATGTCATTGGGTTCTGCTCAATGCTCTCGCATAGGAGATAGTTCAACTCTATTTTTATGAATCCTCTGGAGGATAGTAAGGGGAATACTGCCTTTAAACATTTTGTAAGTTTATATGTTTTTCAAAATATTAATTACCAAGTAACTAATGTTATGATGATCTTGATCTACCGATGGAATTCTCCTATTTGAGAAATAATAGGAGATTGTGTATGGGACAAATGTGTTAGAGGGATCTCATACAGGCTGTAAGGTAATTTTTAAACGAAACTGAATCTCAGAAAATGATGTTGGGCAAATTCTAAGTTCAGCATTGCATGCAAATACGCGTTTGAGCTATGTAAAGTAATTGCATAACATATTTTATACTTACAGCGCCATCTCTTGGTGGCTTGAGAAATAGCTAGTACTTACTACTACTTACTTGTACAACTTGACAACATCTATTTGGAATGAATATATCGATTATGAACAAAAAATATGATCCCATTTCTATAAAAAACAATTGTAAAGGTCGACGCTCAACTAACTTTCGATATTTAATTATGTACATTTTAACGTGTTATATTTATAATCTATTCGTATTTAATGAATTGCATGTATGCTCTTTTAAAATCCTCATTACATTAATTTTATGCTAAATTTTGTAAAAAAAAGTATCACAAAAGAACTGATTCGTTTTAATTAGTATTTATTTGTTTTGTCTCTCATTAATTCATACAACGAATTTTCATGTGAACATTCGAAAATTCTTGCTGACAAGGACCGTCTCCCAATAGTAATCTCTAGACCGTATTTATAATACATTTTATACATTGTATTTAATATTAAAGCGTAGTATTTTTACTAGTTCCAATTTCATTATTTTTCCAATTCTGGTTTATATGTCAAATTAATAAAATAAATTTATATATAATAAATATCGTTGAGATATTGGGAAACGGGTCCAGGATTGATTTGCGTTTGTCTTGTATCGGTCGCTTTTAGTGTAAGCGTAAGTGAATCATATCGAACGGTTGATTTAGGACATTTTGAAAGAAATAAACATTTCTTCTTAACAATTTTTTTATTTCACTAACCAGATGTAATAAAAGTAACTGCTTATCGTCCCACTGCAGGGAGAAGGCCGCCATCATTGCATTCGAGTTACCACAGCAATGATGGGTACAGGAATAATCAGCACGCTTTCGAAATGATGGTTGGTGATCATCACAAACGCGAGCAATATTCGGGTTGAAAACTGTTGTTGCCCGACCGATGGCCTTATTCACGTAACTAAAACGAAATGCAAGCGATTTGATCGCTGATGTCACTTTTCGTATTTGCATATTAATAGCACGATTTTGTTTCGTCAGTTTTGTGTAACAGTATTCACGTGCAATAATCGAAGTTCGATCGTTGCCTCCGCGGTATTCACTTATTATTTGGTAGAATTGTAATGGCAACATTAAGTATTAATAGTTCACAAGTCGCTGAGTTGCTATCTTATCGATTTATCGTTCTATCGAAATGACACGTGAATACGGATTTATGACTACTTCTAAACGTTAGCGACATTTGGTCTGTTATATAAAATACGTGAATTAGGGCACTGGATATCGAACACAGGAACCCAAGCTCATGGCCGGTACTTAAGCCACTAAACTAATAAACATAATAATAGGGGTTAAAGTATGAAATTGCCGATTATTTTCCCACTTTTTATTTTGTTTATAGCTCTTAAGTATAGTCATATTATTGCGTAATTCTTTTTGTTTTGTATCAAAAACTAAATAAAGTAACTTTTGACTAAAAAAAAATGCAATACTAGTGCCTATTACTTCAAAGGAAGTCGTTGAAAAGACCCCTTACAATGTGTCAGCTGACCTTCTTGCTTCAATTAAGTATATTTGTATTATATACTTTGATTTTCAGAAATTTAAATACTATAATGTGTAGCTTTATAACCATCTAACTTTCACCTTTAATTGCATCGAAAACGGTTCAGGCGTTTTTAAAAAAAAAAACAAAAAAATTGTTAGTATGGAAAAATGACTTTTCTCGATTTCGTCCATACAAAACGGCAATTTCATACTTTAACCCCTAATATTTAAAGAAAATGCGATAGAAATTACTGCAAAGATTTAACCATTTTTATTTTGCTTTTGCAATTATTATAAAAACTCGTGTTAAGTCCCGCAGATAACACAACTCTGTTATAGGTAGGGTTGCCACCTTTTTGCAGTTAAAGTACATTGGTTATTATAGCTAAAAACATATTTTACTGCTTTTAGCAGATTGTATCATAATTGTATCTCTACTAAAAACTGAACGGCATCTTTACAGTCTATTTTCTTTTTCTATACAAAGTACTTAAGACTAAACTTTTCAAAATCCTTACGAAATCAAATTATGCGAAATAAAGTATTTTGTTTGTACTTTGACAAATTATAAATACCTGAAATAACGTTTAATACCTAATAATAAAGTACGGGTGGCAACCCTAGTTATAGGTAAATGTAAATGTCATCATACGGTGTGTTCCCGACAGTTCTGCTTTATGAACAACTCGGCGTATTGTTGTGACACGCCTGACGTCATTGCCGGTCTCGGCGGTCGATGGCACGTGCGCTGTGCTCTTGACATTGCGCCTTCCAGATACCCACTGCAGTCATTGTTGTAATATAAATAAAACCGGTCAAGTGCGAGTCGGACTCGCGCACGAAGGGTTCCGTACACAGAACATAAAGTTTTCTGTGCACGGAACAGAGTTCTGTGGTTCCGTACCATTGACTAGGTAAACCTGTTACTATTTATTTATTGATATCGAGCAAAAAAGGCCAAGAAATCACGTTTGTTGTATGGGAGCCCCACTTAAATATTTATTTTATTTCGTTTTTAGTATTGCGAGGAGGCTATAAAAGGTTTTAGACTTTGGCGGACCTTTTCTAGGGCTGTCCGATCCCCCCTCCCAGATCGGGCCCGCCAGAATAGAGCCCGACCGTGATCCGGCATGCCACGGCATCTCCGGTTCCGGCGGCGCCACCACTGGTGGGTTCGCCATTTGGTAGGGTGCCCTTAGCACCCCACACTGGCCCGATCACGCCCGCTAGTATGGGCCCCGGTGCGAGCGAGCAGCGAAGCCTCACCCTCGGCCGCACCGGAGTACCGCTAGCGTGGCGGACCTAGGCTGAGCGCCTTCAGCGCTCGCCACACTCTGCCCGGTTTAACTGATTAAAGCCTCCCATATGGGGTTTCAGTGATAGGTCCGTCAAGAAAAAAAAAAGGACCTTTTCTAGGTGCTACATTTTTGTATTGGGCTCTACCAAAAGAAAAAAAACTTAATTTGTTTTTTGTTTCGTAGATTGTTGTATTAAAACTTGGAAGGTGATTAAAATTTCACCTGTATTTTATCATGAATCAACATTATAAACCCGATTAACTTATTTAACTAAATTCTATAACTATAAATAGATACGACCTTTAATCGTTTCCTGATATGACATACTTAATTAAAATGCAATATTTTTTGTCACGTAGGCACACCGTACAATCCACTCTAATGTTCTTTAGCATACACACTTAAAGATTATTTTGGATTGGCAAAAGCCAAGGTAAGTAGATACGGCAGTTACATTGGATATAATATAACATTACTATGCAATTATAAGTGCCTATCAAAGTGTAATGACACTTAAGCCAATAGGAAATTACAATTAAACTACCTGCTTAAATATGCACTGTTTGTAAAATCCTACAAAATATACAGGATGAAATTTTAACCACTTTCCAAAATTTTTATAGGCGTTCAGTATCGTATTTAGAGCCTATTTATTAAGTAAAAAATGTAAATCAAGATTTCACCCGAAAATATTTTTCGCAATATAGTTTTCAATTTTTACGGTCCTAGGCCTGATAAGGTATAAAGGGAAAATCAAAAACTTATGAATAGTATTGTAATGAATAAATAAGATGCGAATCGCGTAAAAAAAGTGTTGCTAGGCAGCTGTATCAAACAATTTAGATTTTTTGCGGAAATTTTCTAAGTGCTTTGTCTTGACATTTTTGTACTGGGCTATACGAAAAGAAAAAATACGTCATTTGTTTTTTGTCTCGTAGATTGATATATTAAAATTTGGAAGGTGGTTAATTTCACCCTGTATGTATGTTTGTTTTGAATCCGGTCGGCGGTGGGAGTTACTTAATTACTCTTGCACAAAGGTTGTGTACTAATTACTAAGCCCTTAAGACTTCCTGAAGATAATGGACGCTCAGGGCAGGCAATGTTAAAAACACAGGTACAAGTTTTCAGTCTAAATCCTACCTTATAATGTACCTATATCTAAAAATCAGAGACTTTGACTCTTCCCTTGCGGGGCTAAAGTGCCCATCATTGAATTCAACTTACCATATCAATTATGAGTACAGTCATAATCACCAGGCTTGCCAAATGGTTGGTGATCAGAAACCGTAGCAATGTTCGAAATTTCGCAATTTTTGTTGCCCGAATCGGGGCTCGAACCCAGGACCCCGACATCTTGGCCCCGTATTTAATCCACTAGACAATACGGGGCGTTGTAGTCAGGCATTTATTACTTTCCTTGGTCAAATAAATAAATAAAATGTTTGTGAACAAAGGAACATGACCCTTGAGGCCATGACTTCTAATTACACGGCCGTATTTATATTACAGCCTACAGGCCCAATATTTGTCGACTGAGCTCGTCCGACAACCGTAAACACGAGCACATGAATTTCGTTTCCGATTTCCTTGACCTTGGCACTACAATCCACTTGGGACAGGTACAATCTTTTGATTGTGTACTTTAGGCAAGAAATTATTTCGACTATGCCAGTGAGTAGAGATGGGTTAGGAATTTAAGATACAAAAATATGGCCAAGTCACAATTAAGTATATTGTCATTGCGATATTTTTTTTATAATAGTTGCCGAATAATTTAAATTATTATAGAATGTAATATTTATATAATGCTGATTAATGTTTTGATGTCGATTTGGTATTTGTATGTTACGACGAGTAACTTAAGCTGGTTTACCCAACATTCTGTATAAAGTAATACCTACCTACCTACGCAGTACGCACTATTTTAGCTTATCTTTAGAGCCCTTTCACACGAGCGATTTTAATCGGCGATTCCTCTGCGGAGCGAGATCGCAGCGAGTTATTAACCGCCGCGATAACGCCGCGTGCTCGTAGCGAGTCGCCGCGTATTGGCATACTTCGCACAATTATTTATTAGTAGCAATCTACCCTCATTCTGACACCGTTTTGTAGGCACAGCTTTCCTTAGATTACACTTAAATATATGTGCGATATTATAATGGCACTAGACTTCGATCACGAATACGTGTTTACGTACTTGTTACTAACAAATAATTGTGCGAAGTCTGCCAATACGACACTTTTCCAGCCATATGACACTTTTCGACTAAAGAATATAGCAACAGCTGAGCGGTTACTCCACGTGGGATCCTCCCAGATTTTAGGACAATTTTTTTTTCTTCTATTCAATCGTCTTTTGTTGAGTAAGATAGCTAGAAGTAGCTCCTCGTCTGAGTCCATTTTGTAAATGACGAAAACCGTTACCGACGGTACCGAATACCAAGCGCGAGTTCGCCGCGTTCTCGCAGCGAGCACGTGGCGTTATCGCGGCGATATCATTGCGTGCACGCCGCGAGCCGCCTTGTGCTCGCTGCGATCTCGCTCCGCCGAGGAATCGCCGATTAAAATCGCTCGTGTAAAAGAGCTCTTAGGCGGCTCTATATTCTGAATTTGGGGCGAAAAGTGTATATAGTGATTTTAAATATTTGAATCAATGATTTGCTTTTACGTAGATAGGAAAAAGCAATTAAAACATTATGTTAACATTCCTTTGCTAGAATCTATACATTGAAACCAATAGACAAAAGGAGATCTGTGGTAGGTATAAACCACATGACTCAGCAGAAAATTTTCTTCAAATACTCGTATATTTCTTCGTTGGCGGACAAGTGTGAGTCACAGTCAAGTGTGGGATTTATAGCTCGCACTAAGATTGACATTAAGGCAGTGAAAGTAATTTTTGTTACTTATTATTACCGAAGACTGCTTACTTGCAAAAGTTTTTACTTTTCAATTGTGATGTAAATTTTTTGGAATGAAAGATAATTTACGGATTGGACGTCTTTATTAGGTTTTTTTTAAATAGGCTTAAACGAAGTCTACGTAATGTAACCATTACGTACGAGTATAACATCTTGTGTGAAGCCTTGAATAAATTCATTATCACACCTAATTCCTGGGTAGCACAATGGTAAGAGCCCGGTAAACGAAAGTTGTGGGTTCGATTTCCAAAAATCATAACTCGAAAACTATTTGAACTTATCAAACACAGAAACATGCTGATCTCTGGACTTCCCAAGTAACACAGAAAGCATTTCAACAAACGAATAGTAAACTAATGTACAACCTAAGGTCCGTATAAACTTTTATTCTTGACGCTTTATATTGGCATTTCAAAACCATTTTGATGCTTTAGGCCGTATACAGAAAGAAAGCTGGAAACTTATGCTTAACAGCGCTGGTAACCCGCGCAGGAAAATATATGAACGCGCGCCGATAAGCACTGAACGGTGCCGACAAGTTTCGACAAGCTTTAACACGCGCTGGTCAGCGCTGGGCGCTGCCATATAAAATTAATAAACAACTGCGACAAAACAAAACCAAATCATCGTCCGATGAGTCTGACATTTTGCTTGGTCTGCTTCAACCTGCTTCCTTTGTGTAGAACGGACCAGCGCTGTCAAGCGCCGGTAAGCGCTTATAAGTTTCCAGCTTTCTTTCTGTATACGGCCTTACACTGTATAGTGGTTGGATAATTTCATATAAGAATGCTTTTGTAAAGCCTTAAAGTTTTAATGCAGTAAACCACAACGCAGCTGTACAGCTTTTACCTATTTTTAGTGCATTCGGTTCTACAATAGCATTTTAAAGTAGTAAATAAATGCTTAATGCTAATATAAGACGCCTGTAATGCAGTTAAACAACTATTGTGAACTTATTAAGGATCTTAAGCCGTATAATTTGTGCCCAAATAAGCACTACAGTAGCCTTATGTGTAGTAGAGAATCTACGCAGATAGACAACGCGTGAAGAAGAAGAACCAAAATTAGGGCAAGTGTGTGCTACAAAAGAAAACTCCAGAAATATCCGCATAGATTTATTCTTGACATAAATAAACATACGGATGCTTACTTAATTTACAACCAATGAAGCAGATTATCTTCATAAATACAGATTAAGACAATGTTGTGGCACACAACAATCTCTAGACAAATCATTACAGTAAAAAGGATATAATGGAAGAGAGAACAGATAAAAAGTCAACGTCATATAACACAATGACAGCTCTATACTTTTTATAGGTATGGCTAAGGAAACCTATTAAACAGCCTTGTTTTTGTAAACGAATAAATAATTATATAAACTAAAATTTAACACTTCCCCTTATTCTTTACATAAACATGGCACACCATGCAAACAACATAACGCAACACTACATGCATAGTACAATACAAAACACACTACTCTACATGCAGTCAATATTTTAAACTTATTAAATTATTAGGACTTTACATTGAATTTTTATAGGTACACTTATTCTTACACACCTCTACAATTTTTTAACATTCATTCCATTTAAAAAATAAAGGCTTAGTGAGTACATCAGCTAACATTTCCTGTGTACATAGGTATTTTATTTCTGCAAAACCATTTTGAATAAGGTCCTTGACAAAATGATATCTCAGGTCAATGTGTTTCGTCCGCTTATGGCAATATTCCTTCGCTTCAAGTAACTTATGAGCACTCTGGTTATCATTATACAGCACTATACGAGGCTCATTATGTAAGATTTCAATAAGAAAATTTTTGACAAAACACAAATCCTTACATACATCGCTAATTGCTAGGTACTCACTCTCTGTACTAGATAGAGCCACGCAACGTTGCTTGCGAGACTCCCAATTAATCGTATTGACTCCTAACTTTATCACAAAACCAGTGTAAGACTTCCTATCAATGTCATTTGCCCAGTCGGCATCTGTATAAGCAGTTAAATTTAAATCACGAGTCTTATAAAAATATAAGCCATAATTTAACGTCCCTGCCAAGTATCTAAGTACACGTTTAGCTGCAAGCCAATGACATTTACCGAAGCTATTATTGAACTGGCTCAGCTGACTGCAAACATAAGCAATGTCAGGTCGAGTACATACCGCCAAGTACATAAGAGACCCCAGCAACTCCCTGTACCTATATACATCATCATCAATACATTCATTTGGTGATGATGATGTCTGAAATTTTTCATTTAACATCATGGGAGTAGCAACTGGTTTGCAGTTCTCCATACCAAAACGTGATAACAGAGTTTTAACATACTCTGATTGGTCCAATGACAAAATACCTTTGCTCATATTACGAGTGACCCTTATACCTAAACAATTCTTAAGTGTACCTAAGTCCTTAACTATAAACTCCTGCTTTAACAAATTGAACAATTTATTCTTTGCTACAGAGCAATTGCCAAAGATGTAAAAATCGTCAACAAACAAAGCTACAATAGTCAACTTATTATTAGGATTGCTTGCATAGTACACACATGGCTCACATTTACTTTGCCTGAAACTATTGCTACACAAGAGTTCTTGAACTTTTAGGTTCCACATTCTACTGGCCTGTTTGAGTCCATAAATACTCTTTAATAACAAACATACTTTATTATTATTACTTGCAAAACCAGGAGGTTGCTCCATGAAAATCTGTTCATTCAATTTGCTATTTAAAAATGCTGTCTGAATATCAAAGTGAGAAATGTCTAAATCTAATTCAGTCGCAAGAGCAAATAACATGCGCATGGTGCTATGACGGACTACAGGCGAAAAAGTGTCGCTGTAATCAATGCCATACTGTTGACTGTACCCACAAGCTACTAACCGCGCCTTGAACGTATCTTTGTCAGGAACATCCCTCTTAACTTTAAAAACCCATTTGCACTTGACAATATTTTTATCGTTAGGGCGATCTACAAGTTTCCATACTTGGTTTTGAATAAGTGAATTATATTCATTTTTCATTGCAAGTTGCCAATCTTCGCAGTTAGACGAAGATATGGCCTCTTTGTAATTTGACGGCTCTGATTCATTATTTAACATAAATACATCATAATCTTCGTACTTTAGAGGTGGTCGCCCACGCGTCGAGCGCACGGGTCGCAAATTGGTAGTCACTGGTGCAGGTACCTGTGCTCCAGGACTAATCACTACTTCCCCTCGAACCGGCGGCGACGATTCCTCTACAGAGGCGTTAGGGGACCAGCTAGAGTTCTCAGAGTCCGACTTTGAGTCATCGGCTGCTTCCTCTCCTCCAGTGCAGTATTCAGAGCACGAATCTGAAATTACAGACTTATTATTAAAACTACTATCACAGTTGCCAGATACGTTTAAATTATCACAGTTCACAGATGAATTTAAATTATCATTATTATTTATTATGTCGCAACTAGATTTTACATTCGAGTAATTCATGTCAATATTAAAATTATTATTATTATTTGATTCCATTCCTTCATTACAAATTGTATTCATATCATTCAAAAATTTATTTTCCAAGAATGAAACATTTCTAGAATAAATTATTTGTCTAGGATTCTGAGGGTCTATGAGTCTGTAACCTTTTGTGGTTTCACCATAACCAACAAAAACAGTTAATTTAGATTTAGGGTCCAGTTTGGAACGTTTCTGTGATGGAATCAAGGTATAGGCGACGCATCCAAAAAACACGGAGGTGACCAAGGTTAACTTCAGAACCAGTCCAAACCTCTTCAGGGATTCGTCCGGCGAGGGCAGATGTGGGGCATCTGTTTTTCAGATACATTGCGGTCATGACCGCCTCACCCCAATATTCCCTGCGAAGACCTGAGTCCTGAATCATGCAGCGTGCCTTCTCCATAATAGTCCTATTCAGCCTCTCAGATACACCATTCTGCTGAGGGCAATAGGGAACAGTAACCTGGTGAATGATGCCTTGAGATTTTAAAAATTGAGAATATCTTTTATTGCAATACTCACCACCTCCATCACTCCTTAGACACCTAATCTTGGCTCCAGTTTGCTTCTCAACAAGCGACTTAAAATCAAGAAAACGAGACATTACCTCACTCTTTTCTTGTAGTAGGTATCCCCAGCTCTTTCTGGTATGGTCATCGGTAAAAGTCAATAGATATCTTGCGCCACCCCAACTGCGCACAGACATGGGTCCACAAACGTCTGAGTGGATAAGGTCCAGCGGCTGAGACGCGCGCTTTGCTTCACCAGAGGGATATGCAGTGGCCACCTGCTTCCCTTCCATACAAGCGATGCACTCAAAAATCTCCTGTTTATCATCCTGAAACATAAGAGTATTTTTCTTCCGCAGACTACACAGCCCACTATAGCCCAAATGACCCAGTCTCTTGTGCCAAATACAAGCTGACACATCAGCTAACTTTGCACTCTGTACTCTTTGAACTTGAACAGAATTGCTGCTCTTCAGGGAGTCGGAAGAATGCCCCTGTGGTAGCAAGACACTATTACAAGACATTAAATTATTGTCTAATTTATAAATACCATTCACCTCATCGGCATGACCTACTTTATTACCTACAATTTTACATTTATCACTTTGATAAAAATGACAGCCTTTTTGATCAAAAACAATACTTAGCCCACCTTTTACTAACTTACTAACTGACAACAAATTTGCACTGAGTTCAGGTACATGTAAAGCTTCAGCATTTATACAATGATTTAAAAGAGAAATTTTTACCTTACCAACTCCTTGAGTACACAACTTGTGGCTATTAGCCAGGTTAACTTTACTTAAACTAGGTTTATAGTCCAATAAATGTTTGTCACTATTCAGCATATTATTGCTACATCCGGAATCAATGATAAAGTCACTGTGTGTCACTGAGAGTGCATTTTCCGTGGTTACAAAACTTTTTGCTTCATTATTTTGCTTCTTCTCACGTCTAAGTTTAAAGCATCTCAGCATCATTACTGGCTTCAATTGAGACTCCCTCATCCGGCACAACACATGTCCATAAGTTTTCCAATATCAGCAGGTTCTGGATGCTAAATTTCCAGCTTTGAAAATCACCTGCACCTGTGAGTTTTTCAATCGCGATGTTTGCGTGGCGTGGTGGATCGGAAACACCTGTCTACATTTTGTGGTTATGTTTCCGCTCACAATCACTTTTCTGCGCAAGCGCAACACACTTTCTTGATGCCCTTTTTGTTGTCTGCTATTTAGCCCTTCTTCAATCCTGGGTCGGATAACCCTGGGCCGATAACCCTGTAGTAGAGAATCTACGCAGATAGACAACGCGTGAAGAAGAAGAACCAAAATTAGGGCAAGTGTGTGCTACAAAAGAAAACTCCAGAAATATCCGCATAGATTTATTCTTGACATAAATAAACATACGGATGCTTACTTAATTTACAACCAATGAAGCAGATTATCTTCATAAATACAGATTAAGACAATGTTGTGGCACACAACAATCTCTAGACAAATCATTACAGTAAAAAGGATATAATGGAAGAGAGAACAGATAAAAAGTCAACGTCATATAACACAATGACAGCTCTATACTTTTTATAGGTATGGCTAAGGAAACCTATTAAACAGCCTTGTTTTTGTAAACGAATAAATAATTATATAAACTAAAATTTAACATTATGGACGTTTTTAATGCTACTATAAGACCAACTAAAAATGCGAAAACGATACAAAAATGTGTTACTTGGGTTATTTTTAGGACGTCCCTCATAGATTCGCGGTCTGTAGTATTTTAGGCCTATTTCATCATATCTCCACCTCCTGACGACCTCCGTGGC
Organism: Anania crocealis; assembly: GCA_949315895.1. Taxonomy (NCBI): domain Eukaryota; kingdom Metazoa; phylum Arthropoda; class Insecta; order Lepidoptera; family Crambidae; genus Anania; species Anania crocealis. The sequence continues at coordinate 16,379,439 of OX438867.1, read as the reverse complement.
GGAGTGGCGTATATACACACCGGTTTTCAAGGTGTCGCCTGCTCAGAGGTCCCGGGTTCGATTCCCGGACGGGTCAATGTAGGAAAAAGTGTTTCACGGTTCTGGGTGTATATGGTGCCTTCGTTGTTCTGATTTCCAAAATACGAGTGCTTAAATATTTACTCAAATTGGGATCAGAACAATCGTAATGTATGTGATGTTGTCCACATTTTTTTAATCAAGAATGTTTCGTACCATGTTACGCACGTATTACGTATGTAGATAGACTTCTAGTACCTACGTAAAGATATATCTTTTCCAGCCTTACTTATTAGCGTCCCGTTGTTTTATGAGGTTAGTTCAATCTTATGATATTAGCTTAGATGCCATACTTATGTAAGTCGTTACCGTTAGAAGATCGAATGAATTAAATAAGGATGAAGGCCCCACCCCATTGTCTTCGTCTAAGGCCGCGGGCGAGGTCAGGTTCAATAGTACCTACGCGGTACCCGGCGCTAAGAAGTGTGTTAACCAACCTCTTTAATATGTTCAGTGTATGTGACATAACTTTTATGTTAATGTCACATGAGTAAATATTTATTCATGTGTTAATGTTATGACAGTTCGTTTTTAATGAAATTTTATTGCAAACATAGATTACACCCTGAGAAGGACATACGCTATTTTGCATACCAGTGCTGGGCATAGTTGGAAACCTTTGCGTACCAGTGGAGTACAGGAGATACTGGTGGAATACAACACGATGTAATGTGTGGTTCACGCGGGCAAAACCGCGGTCTAATAGCTGTATGTTTATAAGCAAAGAATTGTTTTGAAATAGTAGCGAGTATTTTTTATTGATACACATACACAGACGACAGCACGTCATCCGTGTCAGGCTGTACAATGGGCCATCGCTGCAACAAATAAATACATCTTTTCTATAAATATGGTCCGTTCGGAACTTAAATACATTTAAATACATAGATTCAGCTCATAAAGCTCCACTTTTGTGTATAAAAATCCATAATTCTGTTTAATTGTTTCAACAATTAAAAAAAAACAATTAGCAACATTTGTGTAATATAATCACGCAATGAATAAAATTTGCATTAATTTTTCATAAAATTCAGTTCCGGAGAAACGTAGGAACAACCGGCCTCTCTCTTATCGCGCGTTAACACTCAACAATAATAAATTTTACTTACATAGTACCTATGTACTATCTGATGCCCGCGACTTCATGCGCGTGTAATAATAATAAAATATGTATAAGAAAACTATCCCACGGGGACCGAACCGTTTTTTCCGGGACCAAAAGTCTTATGTGCTTTTCCAGCCTAAAATCTATCCCCTTAATTAGATCATCATCAAAACATCCATCTAAACATTAATCATCTCAAGTAATCTCAACCAAACGCCCACTGCTGCTGGAGGCTTATGTCGCCTCCCACTAGGTATATCCATTACGATCGGTCCCGCCTTAGAATAATAATTATTCTAATAAAGGTAGACTTCGGAGCAATGCGGCTTGCGGCTTGCGTCGTGCGACATGCGACCCTTGCGGCTCACGCGGCCATGCGGCTGTACTTTGAATTAAAGGAGTGTATGAAACCCTTTCCGAGCGAAGCGTCGCGGCCGCATGCGTCGGTCGGAAAGGGTTTCATTTAGGGTACCGCGCTACCCGCATCCAACGGCTTCCCGCGACCTTTACTCCGACGGTCCACCTGGCCTACCCACGGATCATCGTCCGTCCATCGCCATTCCAAAACCTTTCCGCCCTAGCGGTCATCGTGTAATATTAGTAAGAATATAATAAATGAATAGGCTGTGCTATGGTGCAACATACACAGGGTGAAATTTTAACAGCCTTCCAAATTTTAAACCAACAATCTTCGAGACAAAAAACAGAAGACGTAGGTATTATTTCTTTTGGTATGCCCAAGTACAAAAATGACAAGAAAAGGGACTTCTACGGGATCTAAAATTTTTGATACGGCGTTGCGAGTGTTGCTGGTAGGCAACACTTTTTTTAAGCGATGAATGATGCACATCTCATTAATTTATTACGATACCATTCAAAATTTGTTGATTTTCCCTTTATACCTTAAAAGGCGTAGGACCGTAAAAATTGAAAACTATGTTGCGAAAAATATTTTCGAGTGAAACCTTGACATGTATTTTTTACTTCATATATGGGCTGTAAATACGATACTGAAAGCTTATAAAAATGAAGGTGATGAAAAAGTCAACCTGTATGTTTACTATGCACTCAAGTCAGCTGGGAAAGAAGTTTAAAAAAAGAAAATCGTGAAATAAATATTTGAATTAAGACCGATCTTAACCCCCGTATTTATAAAGAAGCAATTACTTATTGCTTAAGAAAGTCATAACTTAAAGTGTTCATACCTAGTGCTTAAGTGAAAGAAATTGGTCACCATTAATAGTCATATTATTTGGCTGAAAATGCTAACTTTTGGTAGTTATAACTTTTAGTAATTTCTTGATTAAGGCATACAAATTGTCTCTCAAGTAATTACTTGTAGTCAAGTAATTACTTTTACTTGTTTATAAATTCGGGGGTAAGACTTTCTACAAGTATTGCATAGCAACAGCTAAGTAAGTAATATGATTTGTATCATAATATGTAGGTAGGTGTGTGTATGTCGATATAAGGCTATCGCCTGTCGCCCCCTAAGACTGCGCCCTTGCACTCCCGGGTAAAGTGGCCCTGCTTGATGACCTTGTAGGTGCTTGCCCTTAGGGATGCTATCTCGGGGTCGCGAGCTTTGTTCACGTAATTCATTATTTCAAACGGTTTGCGCGCTCACCTGCCTGGCCGTTGCGACTGAAAGGTTAAGCTCAATAAAAATATTTATGATTGTGTGTTCTACTTACTTCTTATCTTTTATACAAATGTGTTAGGTAATTGTTTTACTATACTTCCATACCAAACTCAATTTATTTCCTATAAACATATGCATACCTACCTAAGTATAGATGATCTGGTTTCAGTTTGCAAATATTGTAATGATATTAACTTTATCTGTATAAAGAATGATTTAAGTCGTCATGTTGTTTTAAATGGTTTGTTTGGAATAGCTTCTTCGTTTAGAAGTAGCTTTTGTGTGTAGCATAAACTAAAATAAAAACTATAGGTGAATAATAATGATAATATAGACATACTTTTTTATAATATTATCTCAAGTAGAAGTTAACTTTTCCTTTGCTATCAATAGCTCAATATAAGTTATTTAATCACAACATGACTAGGTACAGAATAAATATGTACCTACCTAATGTTATGAGGTCCCTTAAACATAATTTTTATTATCATATAAAATATGAATTACAATGATGCCATTGTACATTGTCTTTAAACAAAACCGACAAGAACATCTAAATGATCGCCTGTATAAGCAACATTTGTAAAGGAACGGTGTTTTTATAAACAGCAACAGGTTTAATTCTAAACGCAAATCATCACATTAATTTGTGGGTTTGTTTTTTGAATTTTCCTTTAAAAGACTGCAATGAAGCGCTTAAATATTTACCTACTGACTATTTTAAAAATAATTAAAATAATGTTATTTATTGCTTATTGCTAAACACCTTCTTTATTGTTTTTAACGGGCGTTACGTTCTGTAATTGAATCTTTAAAATTGTTTTTTTGTCTTTTACTCATTCGTAGTTTCGTTTTATCCTTTTAAAATTTGCCTCCGAAAATTACCAGTAACCGTAATATCCACTAGTAAGTAATGGATGTCCTAATTGAATTTACCGCCTTGTTACACTTGAGGCTCTACCTTTACGAAACTGTATCAAAGTTGCACCGTCTAGTCTGAACTCTATTATATCAGACAAGCTGTTGCCCGCAACTTCGTCCGCGTCAATTTCTATTATTATGATCGCGACAATTTTTGCAACATTTTACACTCATGCTTCGCACCTATTGGTCGCAGTGTGATGTTATATAGCCTAAAGCCTTCCTCGATTAATGGACTATCCAACTCAAAAATATTTTTTCAAATCGAACCAGTACTTCCTGAGATTAGCGCGTTCAAACAAACAAACAAACTCTTCAGCTTTATAATATTAGTATAGATAGGTCCTTTTGTTTGGTCGGATTGTGTCTGATGGACAGTCTTTCATCCAAGTGAATGCAAAGTAACGATCACGACCGAGTGAGCACGAAGCCGCTTCGACTGCCGGAGGTTATAAATACAGGTTAGTCGGATATCTGCGCGTCAGTACCCCTCGGCTCCGCCACGCAGCCACGCGGTCGCACTGGCGACAGTGAATAACATTGTTATGCAAACCGGTGATTGATTAAAACCAAAACAGAGAAATGCCGACAGACGTTATGTCAGCTACATGTAGAGCAGAGCGTTTCGGTCAAGGGTTCAAGAAGTCGAACGATGCTGAAGTGAAATCCGGCTTCCTGGTGCTGTTAGGACCTGGAGGGATGCGGCAGGACGTGCGCGTCGTGGTCTATAAGACATCACTTGAACATTTTTCTGTGATTTACCCCAGAAAGAGACTGTCAAAGCCTATCGGAGTGGTCAACCTTCGGAACACCGCTGTGGATCGGGCGGAGTCAAGCACAGGATTTGTTATTCGGCAGAAAGGATACGATAACACCATATCCGCAAAGTTCGTGTGTTCAGAGCGAGACGTAGAGTCTTGGCTCGCAGCGTTCAGTTCCACATCATCGGAATGCCACCACCAAACTAGTCTACCAGTGCTTCTTGAAGCTGAAGAGAGTTAAATGTACAATCTAACCGATGTTGGTCGGTTTCAGTGATTGATTTGTCGATTCGCAAGTCTGGCCAGTGAGACGTCGAAACGAGGCTATGTTTGTTTTGCAATGGGATGCGAAAGTGAAAGTTCATTTTTTGCGGCCGCATAAAGTGCCTGTTCTTCGTAATCATTGTGCCTCCGATACAAAAATGAATGTAAAATTTAGTGAGTCAGAGCCTGAGTGATTAAAAGTGGTTCGGCAGCGTTATTGTACCGCATTTCTCGTTGGTTTGCATCGTTGAAAATCTCTCTAAGTGCTGTATTACAGCCGCTAAAACAACTATGATTTGGCGTTGAAGAGTAAAGTAAACCCATGTACTTATTTACTTTAAATCTTAATGCCAGTTTTTGTACATTATTTACGATACAGATTGTTAATACTAATGACCGGTTAGTGTTACTTGATTATTAAGATTAGTTCGTTTTTTATATGTAAGTTAATTTTTACAATTATTATTATCATACTAAAATGAGACGAATTGCTTAAAGGAAATAATAAAAAATATTTTGTTATTTAGCTACTCCTGATACATAAGACATGTTTCGAGTTTCTTTGTTTTGTTGGTAACTTGTTGAAACATTCCAATGGTAAGTTAAAAAAGTACTAACGTAGTAACAAAATTATAAAAATTTTGTAAATACTTAAATTTTGATACTAGCATGTATTATCATAGACACAACATAAATTGGTAAAATAATCACTTTACCGAACTCATTATTCTATTTCATCTAGATGTAGAAAACTTAGAGATAGGTACCTACCTACATAATTATGTATTTACAATTTACAAAATTGAATGTCTTTTCTCAACATCCTACCGTAATGTAAAATTAACTTAAGTACCTACTTTCCCGTCTAATTTCGACTTTAAATAAGACCAGCAAACAATAAATGCCTATAGAAAGAAAACAGCGGCAAACATTTTTTATTGTTACTAAAAGATTTATGAAGTTTTGTGAAACTCATATATTCAAGATTATGTACAACATTCGACACAGATGATTAACATGGAAGTGTGATATTTTTTTTGTATTTAGGTACCTACCTACAGTTCTGAACTTCTGAAGTTTAAAACCTTTTTTCAGACATAGGTAGGTATTCAATATTTTCGGAATATGAATTTCATTCATGAGATCTTTTCAATATCGTACTAATAAATAGATTTTTCATACCTACGACTGATTGTTCTATTTAGATTGAACAATATTGTAACAATTACTAATAGTAGAAACTATAAATTGTCAGTTAGTATTTTTGTGATCTCTTTTCATAGTAAGTACTAATTATTCCCTCAACACCCAGGAGGCACTCGGGTGCCGCGATAACAATTGATTTCAATTGTGTCTGGAATAACTCACGATCGAGGGATTAAGGTGTGTAAAGGGTCCAGAGGTCCTATAGGTACCTACCTAGTACCGTAGTCAGTAGTGGTCAGCAAATAATCGAATTTATAACCCTCTCTAAAGTGTGTTCAAATGATAGATAACTATTGTTAGAATTTGTTGTTTGCATTATGTTGTCGATCTTAATTAAACTATGTAAATATTGTAAACTAAATAACCACCGCCTGATCGTTACTTTATTTATACTTAACATAGTGATTATTACTTGCTTAGTGATACATAATAATACCATAACCGGAACCCTAGTATTATACTGGATCATATTTTAATTTTTCGAAAGTTGAACCGAACAAGTCAGTCTAGCCAGCGCGCTGCAGCGGCAGCACGGATATTGCGCGCTATGCAAAAAACATTGTATGCGAAGAATAAAAAAAACTGCTGTTTCTTTTTTGTTTATTTTACCGGTTGAAATTCAAATATCGAATGATGAACTTTTTAATATAATGATTGTATTTGGTTAACCATATTGTTTTAAAGGATGAAAGGTTTAGTTTAAATTTCATAATGAATTTGAAAGAACACCATAGGATATAGCTTAAGAGGACTTTAGGCTGCCTGCCCACGTCCGACTTTTTGTAGGACCGATAATCGGGCCGATTTTGCTATAGTAGGTAGCAGCATACACAATCATGACCGATTTTTTGTAGGACGTGTGCGTTGCTCCATTGCTCTCAGTACGTTCTATTTTTCTCCTACAAAAAATCGGTCACCGATTATCGGACGTGGGTGGGCAGCCTTAGACATGAATCGTGGGCGTTGCGGTGACCTTTGATACAGATTGTTCTGGCTTTGCGTGGGCATTTAGCGCACTACGCACATATTAAAAAACACTTATTTTTCTTCAAACAGATACAGTCTTAATAAGTCTTTGAAACTTTAAATTCCATTTGTATTTATAAAGTTAATCCTTGTTTTTGTTAAACTGCTATCATTGTTTTTCTTTCGCGTACCTAGTGTGATAGAAAACATTATGTGATATATAATTGTGTGATTGTATAGTCCAGTACATACTGTATAATAAACAATGACCCTGTATATTAATATGTTGGTGATTTTATTTACCGAATACTAATTGTTTTGTAAAAAAAATAATGTGTTGAGTTTAAACTTCTTCTCGTCGAACGAAACTCCGCACAATAGTGAAGGAACAAAAAAAAGTTGTTGTTTTTTTAAAAGTGCCCGGTACCTGGCACAGTAAAAAATAGCACCAGCCTTAGATTATAAAAGGAAAAGACAAAAAAAACCGGCCAAGTGCGAGTCGGACTCGCGCACTGAGGGTTCCGTACCAACTTTAACTAAAATACTACAATATTTTGTTGACTGCAATAATAACTTTGTTTTTCATAGTGTTTGTATGAAGGACAAAGTTATATTTGCGGTTGTTGAAAATGTGCTAGATCTCCAAAACTACCGGTTTGATCTCGTTCAAACTAATTTTCGTTGAAATCTACATTAAGTTTTTTTTTTTCTAAATTTTCACTTGCTTAGTTTAAAAGATAGAGGGGGAGCACTCATTTAACCACTTTGGAAGCGTCTATCTTCTAAATGTTAGACTTTTGGAAAAAATGGCTCTGGGACCTCTGTCATTTTAAAAGACCTATCCATAGAATACCCCATACGCATAGGTTAAAGTAAAAGAAAAATGTTTTAGTTATATGATTTAATTCAGGCAACAGATTATGAAATACAGTAAAAATAAATAAACAGAAGTGTAAGTTTAATGAATGGGCTACACCTGGTATTTATAAAAGCAGAAAAACATTATATGATTTACATAGTTTAAAGGCAAATTCTCAAAACCCACATAATATTATAGAACATGTTAAAAATACTCTCAATTATTTAAATTAGTATGTGCAAAAGCGAAGTCAATCTATCTTTAAAATTTAATTTCGGCTTTCAACAATAAGGCAAAAACCACTTGGAATATTATTAATAAAGAGACATGTAGAGTAAAACCAAATAATCCTACTTACTCTCTCAAGTTAGGGGATAAGCTAATAAACACGTACACAGAGGTTGCAAATACATTTGAGATTTTTTTTCAAATATAGCTCCCTCTACTACTAAAGGGCTTGCTTCTTCTGCTGATCTAGCTGAATTCCTTCTCAAGTCTGTTGTCGATGAGTGCAATTCTTTATTTAATTTTAGACATATAAACCCTGACATAATTACAAAAACTTTTAGAGAATTCAATATGAAAAAAACGGAGGATCTTTGGGGAATTTCTGTCAGCATTATCAATACGTTCATTAGCCCCCCAACTCGCATTTATTTTAAACAAATGTATTGATGATAGACAGTTTCCAACTTTAATGAAGTTTAGTAAAATCATTCCTTTATTTAAGTCTGGCGAAAAATGTGACCCCTCCAATTTTCGACCTGTATCTATCTTGCCAGTGCTAAGTAAAATCTTCGAGAAAATATTGTTTAATCAGCTTTTATCACACTTTAGTGTAAATAAATTATTAAATAGCAACCATAATATGGCTTCAGAAAAGGTGGAAATACTACCGATGCTGGAGTTGCTCTTCTACAACATGTGTTTAATGCTTGGGAGAGTAAGCTAGATGCCATAGGTGTATTTTGTGACCTTTCAAAGGCTTTCGATTGTGTAGACCATGTAACATTACCTACTTAAAATACTTAAACATAATGATGCACCATTAGGTGTACGAATGATTCCTTGGATCTAATAAGTTCTTACCTTAAGGACAGAACACAAAAAGTTTGCATAAATGGAGCTGAGTCTTCAGGGTATGCCCTTATTATGGGTGTCCCTCAGGGATCAGTATTAGGACCCCTGCTATTTTTAATTTATATAAATGACCTTCCGTGCTATTTACATAATCTTTGTGAGATAGTATTGTTTGCAGATGACACATCAATGATTTTTAAAACTAAGAGGGGCAAATGTTTATTTGATGATGTTAACAATACCCTCTCTAAATTATTACATTGGTTTACAACAAATAATCTTTTACTAAATGCAAATAAAACAAAATGTGTAAAATTTACCATGCCCAATGTAAGGTTTGCTGCTACTCATATAATTGTTAAAGATGAACCACTAAACTCTGTAGATTCAACTATCTTTTTAGGTATAACTGTAGACTCTCATTTGCAATGGGGTGCTCATATTAGGGTGCTGTTTAGAAGACTTATTTCTGCTACTTATGCTGTGAGAAAGATAAGGCAATTGACTGATGTTGGAACGGCAAGATTAGTATATTTTAGCTACTTTCATAGCATAATGTCATACGAAATTCTGTTGTGGGGCTTAGCGGCAGATATTGAGTCAATTTTTATATTACAAAAAGGTGCTGTACGGGCTATTTACGGCGTTCGACCACGTGACTCGCTGAAAGAGCTCTTCCAAGAGATAAATATACTTGCAGAGTCTTCTCAATACATTCTCGTGAATATTGTTTACGTTTGTAAGAACATACATTTATTTCTTAAGAAAAGTAACGTACACAATTTCAATACCAGAAATAAAGAAATAAAGCTTCAGACTGCGAAAAGAAGGAAAATCGTTTATGGGAAATTGTATTCGTATTTTCAACAAATTACCACAGGGTATTGCTGAACTCCCTGTACATAAACTTAAATCGTATGTCAAAGTAATTTTAATAAAAAAGGGCTAGTGTGTCAATGATTATTTAAATGATAGAAATGTATGGCATTAAATTGTCCCAGCTCGTACTTGCTTAAACCTTGTAAAAATTACCTTACCTTGTAAAAATTTATTTAAAAAGAGGCTGACAATAGTGACCGAGTTTCTTGCGCTGCTTCTTCTCGGTACTAGCCCAGACTTGTCTCGAAGCAGTGGTAGGTTTAAATTGGGACGTGTAAAAGCGCCTCCTGGGGCCTATTTTCAGAAATAAAACCGATTTTGACTGATTTTATCAGAAAATCAAGAACCTATCATTATTTCAAAAAGAAAATCTGGCTAGTTTTCATTTAATTTTTTCCGAACAAAAAAATAAGTAATAATTTTAAAGAGCATCCTGGCTACTCCATCCTCCTACACCTCTGTCTCAAACACTCATTGGCCGCGGAACGTGTATTAGACAAGGACAAGGTCAAGCATCGCCCATAATAAAATTATAATTAAATTAAAGGTTACACAAATGGTATAAACAAATATTTTGTTTTACTCTTTTGAGATTTTCCTGAAAAGTAGAATATAAAAATTATTTTTCATTTACACAAATTGTTTATTTAGTATGCTGAACCGGCAAAAAAATTTTTTTTCACTTGAAACGAATGACTGGAAATTGGTACTGGATCAGCTTGTTGTCAAGGACTTCGGATTTATGTTTTGTTATTGCGATGAAAATACTAATTGCATTATGATCCGGCATTTTGTCGGTTCGATTACTAAACAACTTGGTGTAGGAGTAAGTAATGAACTAACTTTTTTCTAACAAGAATATAAATATAATTGGTGCCTATAGTTTTTAAAGGAAATCGAACATTGATCAATTCGGAACAGTGTGCGTGAAGCTTATTAACACCTACTGTAAAAATTTAAATATTTTGAAGAAGCGTGAGTTTCAAGCGCGTTTCGTAATTTAATTTCAAAACATTCGGTCTAGGATTGGAAAGAAATTTCTTATAAGAATTCAATTGATAACTCGCCAATTACTTAAATACTTAAGCTGTTGACAAAATAATCCATTGTCTTCCGTGACTTGCAGGTGACTAAAAACTATCCAGTTTCATTAAACAAACCTGCATCAGTCATCAGTTTCATAACTCGAAAAAATAAATGGACTTGAATCGAAATTAAATGATAATTTAACAGTGACTTAAACTATTACATTACCTATTTTACTCTATAAAAATCTAAAACATGAAAAAAAGTTGTTAAACATTTTGATTATAGTTCATCTTTAACCAGCTTCAGCATTTCGTCCTCTTCATCAGTCCACTCGTCAGGGTTGGAGGTCATTTGGCCGAGCGCTTCCATACGCCTCTCCATCGTGAGCTTGTCTAGAATGTGCTCCATTTTCATATGCATGCAGTCGTTGAACATCGACGCGTACTCACAGATCTCGAATATTCCCTCCACAACAACATTACACTCGTTTATCGCTGTTACCAGTCTCGATAGTACCTCACTGTCTTCCCCGTACACTGCTTTATTTGCTTCTAATAGAACACTTTTATCTATCTTGTTACGTCTAATGATTGAGTTCCTCTTCAAAATGCAAGCGACAAAACACTTTCCTTGCATTGTGGCCTGCGGTATCCTTTTTAAAAAGTGTTCTACGTCCAACATCGAAGCTTTGACTTGACGTGCGCATTCCGTCAAATTCTTCCTGAAAGGTTCCACTTCCTCATTCATCTTGTTAATCTTATCCACGTGTTCCTGTTTAGACATTGGCTGGAACGAGACGACCAGATAAAAGGATGCTAAAAGCATTAATGTGACGAAATTCGTGAAAGTCCCGTTCATGTCGAGTTTTGATTCCCGCGGCCTCCTCGCTCTGCTAAGCTTCATTGTACATTGTTATCCGTCCGCTAGTTTTGCAGTTAATTGATTGTTAGCACGTTACGACTGTGTTAGTTCAATATGACGTGTTTTCCTAATATTGGCTCCTATTTCACAATTAGCCTAGCTTATGAACACTGTTAGATTTTTGATAGCATATCTACAACATTCGCTAAATTATCTTACGCTCAAATCTAAACTTACCAACAGGGCACAAGTTTTTTAATCAAAAGAATCAATAGGACACCTTGTTATTTGTAGAAATTGCGCTTACGGCCAGTCCCAATAATCTGTCTATCTTCAGTTTTGGCATATCGGAGATAGAAAACATCTTCTGTCTCTGATTTTGCCGTCCAGAGCAACAAAGACAAAAGTTGTTTTTTATCTCCGATATGCCAAAACTGAAGATAGATAGGTTATTGGGACCGGCCGTTAGAGAATAATTTCTGCTGCTGAAATCTTTATGTAGAAAGAGTATTATCTATTGCTAGTAATAACTAATTTAACTACATAATTTGTTTTAATGTACCTACACTTTAGATGCGGCAAACCGGAGGATTTCTTCTTGGTGTTGTAAAATGAGACTAAAGGAGTATTCACCATCATCATCATCATAAACAGCCTATTTGTTGTTATATTACAATCTACAATTATAGTCTACGAGGACACAACGACACAAGCCTTCGTCATCATAAATCTTATTTTATTAATTTTATTTTTATTTTTTTGTTAACAAGGATACCCTATTAGACATACAGGTACTGCCCACAGAGAGCAAAATAGCAATAGTTAGGTTACGCATCAAGTGAATATTTGGAGTGTGGTCTCCATCTTTAGTCTTTACCTATAACTTCATGGAGGGAACACAGAATAAAAGAAGTCACGTGATGCAGACAATAGATGGCGCTGCCGGTTCTATACCGTATCTATTTTTTAGCACTAGCAGTGGGATACAAAATAGCCTATGTACTTATTTGTTCTATCTTTGTACCAAATTTCATCAAATTCAGTATTTTATGCGTGAAAGCGTAACAGCGTCGCATTCAAAACTTAAGTAAGAATATACTCAGTGGTCGTACCCATAGATTTAATATACTGGTCGTATCTAACCTACAATAAGTCGAATATAAGCCATTCCGAGTTGCACTCGATCAAACTCATCCAACCTAAATGTAGATGGCTCTGATGCAGCTCCATCCTAGACAACTTTGCGAATCGTGCTGCCAATGTATTGAATTTATCATTAAAACTATAAATCGGCTATCCCTTTTAGGACTAGTGAAAAAATAACACTTTGGTATTAGTGGTTTTTTCAGTGGTAAACAAAGAACAGTAAAACTGCTAAAAAAACTAAAAAATATAAACAAACACTTTTATCCGCAAGTTGAAACATTGCTCAAATTACTACTTTGGTAACTACCATATTTTAGCCCATAGATTTAGACAGAAAATTGCGGAAACCTAGAACTCTGTACCTCTAGCACAAAAAACTAGCGACTTCGAATCGTTTGCGTATCGAAAGCAAACGACACAAAGTTCGTGCTTTGTTTTGTAGTTCTCGTTTTGACCGCGCGAGCGCTGTTTAAGTTTTCATACTAAATATTTCGAGGGCGATACGAACACGCAAACGATTCGAAGTCGATAGTTTATTGTGCTAGTCCCACTGGTCCAAGTTCTAAACTATATCGACCTCCGTGGCGGAGTGGCGTACACACCGGTTTTCAAGGTGTCGCCTGCTCCGAGGTCCCGGGTTCGATTCCCGGACGGGTCAATGTAGAAAAAATGCGTTTTTCTACATTTTCTCGGGTCTAGGTGTTTGTGGTACCTTCGTTGTTTCTGGTTTCCAAAATACGAATGCTTTAAATAGTTATTCAAATTGGGATCAGAACAATGTATGTGATGTTGTCCACATTTATTTATTATTTATTTATTATTATATCCCTTCACTGTGTCAAAGAGGTCTGTGTCCAGGATGTGGGTTGATGATTATGATGATTAATGTTGATTAAAGTTCTTGTTTTTACCGGGTTACCAACGCTATATCGAATGTCAATTGATTAAAAAATAGGTCTTTACTTATGAAATTGCCGTTCTGCAGTACTGGCCATTTCAAATAAAAATAATTTTTGTTTGGCTATGAATTCTAATTTCAAATTAATTTTATTTTAAAAACATGGAATTCTTTTTCCAATATTGTGCCCCACGAACTCAATGATCGCCAGCGCGAAGTACGCGTCGAGACATACAAATGAAGGAATTTTGTACCGCATTGTTACCTGCGATGAAAAATAGATTCTGTTTCATAACCGCAAGCGCTCAGCAAGTTGGTTGGATCCTGGTTCAGAACCTAAAAACAATGCCCTAAACGAAAACTTACCCCTAGAAAAGTGATGGTCACTGTTTGGTGGTCTAGCGCCGGTGTGATTCATCACAGTTTCTTACCAAACGGGGTGAACAATACAGCAGATGTGTACTGTAAACAACTGAACACAATGATAGAAGCTGGCACATCTTCACAATACAGGAATCAGATAGCACTTCCCAAACATCGTCTGGTCAAATATAGAAAGAGTTTTCTGTTTATGGGCATCAAGTTTTTAAATAAAATATCATCTGAAGTAAGGGATCTAAAAGGTAATGAATTTTGTAACAAAATTAAAACAATACTTATTCTTAAAAGTTATTATAGTATTAATGAAGCTCTTTCGGATAATGACATTTTTTAATTCAAATTTTTAAATTAATTAATTTTTAATTTTTTATATCGTTTATTATTAGTTTCTTCTAAAATTATTACATTATGGATTGCTGATTCGTATATTTTATTGACATTTTATTATTCTATTTAATAATTGTGACGATTAAGTATTTTAATTTAAGTATTAATTTTATTTATCCTGTTTTTTTATTACATAATTTTTAAAATTGACGATGCCCCTAGATTGCTAATATTGTTTTAATTTTATGACGTTTAATACATTAATAAAATTACGTTAAACTTGAAATTTAAATTATAACAAAAATATGTGTGTCTATTTGAAATTGTAAATTGACGTATCTAAGTGTAATGTTAATACCAAAAGATGAAATAAATGAATATGAATATCTCCAACCAGCATTGGTCAATCGCTCGTCTCCGCTGCCCCTGCACGACAACGCGCGACCTCCTACTGCACAGCAGACGGTCTCCAAGTTGCAAGAACTGGGGTTGGAAGCTCTCCGTCATCCGCCTTACTCACCAGACCTTGCGCCTACAAACTAAGTACTACTTTTTCAAGAATTTGAATAACTTCTTGGCGGGAAAAAATTCAATACCCGAGAGGCAGTAAAAAATGCCTTTGAAGAATTTGTTGCCTCCCGTCCAGCTGATTTCTTTAAGAAGGGCATCAATAAACTGCCACTGCGTTGGCAAATATGCATAGATTGCATGGGTGATTACTTCGATTAATACAAATGAAAAATATATTTAAAAAACGGCAATTTCATAGGTAAAGACCTAATATTAAATGATCGAACACTATTTATCAAAGAGTCAAAACATCGAACGTTCACAATATCAAAATTTCAATAATGGAACGTTCAAAATATTGATTTCGATATATTAACTTTTATGTACATTAACGATATTAATATCGAAAAAATATTATATCTCGTTTTACCATGCCTGCCTAATGATTAAAATATCGAAAGTCAGTTTGTTACATAGTTAAAGGGAAGGCTTAAGTTGGTGAAACTAAGAGTTCCTTGTTTCCTATATGGTACCCGGTCTTTGGAACTCTTTGCCAGTGGCAATGGACTTTGATAAAGTGTATGTTTATTTGCATTATGTTTTTTATTTTTATTTTATTAGGCATATACCACAGTTGACAATCATGGGTTAGGTAAATACTTTCAGGTTAGTAACTTAGAACTAGATTGACAACCTAAATGTATACACACTACATGGCAAAATTATGAGTATCACGTAGTGTAACACCACTAACAGACAGACACCATTAACTTAAGCAAAAGTAAAAGTAAAAGTTATAAAAATACAAAATCAAAATCATGAAAAAAGAGATTCAGCACATACAATTATAAGATAAATACAGTCAGGTTGGACGACGTTTGATACACACTTGTAACTATGTATCACGTTTTATACACAATTATAAAAAAAATTGTGGTAGAGATAGCTTTAAGCAATAAGACCGCCTTATTGTACAGATGTGTCAAATTGTATTTAAGTTACCTTTGTTTTTTGCAATAAAAGTATTATCTATCTATCTAATTAAATATGGACTCGGAGCGGAGTCCGGCGTCATCGGAGCGCAGCGATGGCGACAACATCTCCTGGGGATGCTACGTGAAATGGCTTTTTTTTTTTATGACGGACCTATCACTGAAACCTCATATGGAAGGCTTTAATCAGTTAAACCGGGCAGAGTGTGGCGAGCGCTGAAGGCGCTCAGCCTAGGTCCGCCACGCTAGCGGTACGCAGGTGCGGCCGAGGGTGAGGCTTCGCGTAGCGAAGCCTCAGGCTCGCTCGCACCGGGGCCCATACTAGTGGGCGTGATCGGGCCAGTGTGGGGTGCTAAGGGCACCCTACCAAATGGCGAACCCACCAGTGGTGGCGCCGCCGGAACCGGAGATGCCGTGGCATGCCGGATCACGGTCGGGCTCCATTCTGGCTGGCCCGATCTGGGAGGGGTGATCGGACAGCGACCTCAACGGCGCCTCTGTAGGCTCGGACCTCGGCTTGGGTCGCCGTCCGAGGGGGGGGGGGGGGCAGGTGAGAAGCGGCCAGGCACATGATTGTGTCGGCCGAAATGAAAGGGAAATGGCAATACGCGTCGAGGTTTTTCTTATTTCGGTGTTGGGTACTAATAATTGCATTAACTGTACTGCATGCATTTTTAAGGGAGGGCGGGAGGTTTTCCTGCATGAAATAGTGCTTGCTCAATCAGTGTTAGTGCGGGTAGTGTGGTGAAGGTACCTAGGCCGGTATTAACCAGCGGAAATTATTAGTAAAATTATTTTCAAAAACTCACTAAAAAGTACAAAATAACATAAGAACAATGTTTTATTTTAAAATCTATTTACCTACTTACAATATTGTTTTAACTACTAACAACTAAACAGATCGAAGTCATTGCCGAGCTAAATAGAATAGGAGTATAATCACTACTGAATTGATTGCCGCTCGCCAACATAGCAATTCTTTTTTAATTCCATATTTGATTTGTTTCGTTTGTAGAATTATTTTTGTTTTGTTTGGGCTCGGCACCGACTTCAATCTGTTTAGTTGTTAGTAGTTAGTTAAAAAAATATTGTAAGTAGGTAAATAGGTTTTAAAATAAAACATTGTTCTTATGTTATTTTGTACTTTTTAGTGAGTTTTTTTTTAAGTCCGTTAAAGTTTTTATTGAAAAATAATTTTTATTCTCTTTTTAGTGTAAACTGAATTACACAATTATTAATCCTCTGTTGGCCGGTAACAGTACCTACATAAAAATAGTGATGACGACTTCTTGATGAAAATGTATGTATTATTTGAGAAACTCCCCCCCCCCGCTCCTAATCGCTATAGAATCTTAAGAATCATCCTTCAACTCCTAACTGCTTAGGAGTTTGACCTTCCATCATAAGCTCACGTGAATAACCTTAAGGAAGATAAATATCTGACTATACGCGCCTATGATATTTAAAGAATAATGCTCTTAGGCCTCACCGTTAAGGCGTTGTACCTTCCATCATCAGCTCATCAACACAAAATGATGATTGCCAGACGCAAATACTGAAAAACCTTAAGAAAGATATGCAAAAACGTAAAACGTGCTTGTAAAACTTGAGGGTTTCCCTCGATTTCTCCGGATTCCACCATCAGATCATGACTTCATTAAAATGGGTCCACATGGGAAGCACTACGGCTTTTGAATTACACTCTAGTATCGGGCAGACTAGTACCACGGCGAGTCGGGATTAACACAGTTTATTTATTATATCAATATTTATTACATATTTATATCAGATAAGCTTTAAATTGTCTATTAATAAAGTATGCAATATAATATTAGTAACAAAAATCGTTTGGAAATACGGACTTTAGTGAAGTAAAATTGGATGTTTCAACAATTCTGCATATTAAAACTTACGTGGAAATAAAATTATGGGTAACAAAATAGTAAACTAACATTACTTCGATAAAATACATAATATAACGAAAGTAAGTTTGTAGATAATAAGCATTCGATCAAATGAAATTGTGATGTAACATGATTCTAGAATATGTTGAATATCGTTTAAAAACATCTGCGAATTGTTTTATGGGGAATGAAAATCGTTAAAGAAAATTGCGATTAAGTGATGGGTTCCACAAAACGAAACTACTGTTATGAAATTATAAATACAATGTGTATTTTCGATACTTGATCAAACGAAATGTGCGTATTACCAACGACCCAAAGACCATGAATAGAAGAATGACCCAAAATTATTGACAAAAAAAATTTTTTTTTTTTCGTCAGTCATCTTTAAAACCGAGCAATTTTAATGTCTTTTTTAATTAAAATTTCTTCTTTTCATTTTTTATCGTATCTTTTTATTGAAACAGTGTTTTTTTTTCAAAGTAAGTGTTTAGTTTGATAGCTAAACAGTTTATCTAGCTAATAAGATAAAAAAAACAGCCATACCTAACAAAAAACTTTAAAAAATTAAAATTTTCTGAAATTTGTGTTAAAAAAGTTGCTTTTATTTCATTTTTGATTTGTAACTTTAAAACTAGGTCCTTGAGGTGTACTTTTTTGTATGTCTTCAAGATTTTTTTTTACAGTTTGTAGATAGGCAAAAAAAAATTTTTATTTTATTTTTTGTTTAGTATCTGCGATAATTTTGGGTCTAGTATCCGCAATCAAAAATACACATTGTATAATGCATTTTACTCAAAATACTACTCTGATAATAGCTAAAATAAAAATTACTTAAAGCAGTAGTTCAAAAATTAACTGCTTTGAAATTTCGTAAACTTAATATTTCGATATTTTGACTCTTCGATGAATAGTGTTCGATCAATGGGCAATCGATATGGCGTAGGGGCGTAGGGGTAACCCTGGGCCTTGGTTATCTAGTTATTTAAAGAACTTTATTTTAGACTTCAGATATTATATTTCACCCATTTCACATAATTTTCAATATAGGTGGATATTTAAACTATATTGAATTTAACCTCTCACATGTGACATATCCAGAGACAATAGAAATTTAATTGTGTCTGGGACGGATCCTAAACATGAGCTTAATCATATAGCTTGGCTTTTTCCCGACTTTTCAATTCGTTTGCACAAATCATGGTCGCAGGTGACTTGTCAATACTATTTACCTATAGAATATAACTAGCTGTTGCCCGCGACTTCGTCCTCGTCAATTTCTTTTATTATGATCGCGACTATTTTTGCAACATTTTCCACGCATGCTTCGCTCATATTGGTCGCAGCGTGATGTTATATAGCCTTAAACTAAAAGCCTTCCTCAATATATGGACTATCCAACACAAAAATATTTTTTTAATTCGAACCAGTATGTACTTCCTGAGAGTAGCGCGTTCAAACAAACAAAGAAACAAACAAACTCTTCAGCTTTATAATCTTCTTATCTTCTTATTATATTATATAAATTACGTGTCACGTTGTTTGATCGCGATGGACACCTAAATTATTAAACCGATTTTAATCAAATTTTCACATCGTGTGCAGTTTTATCCAATTTGAAAGATAGGATAGCTTACATCTCAATTTATAGTAGCAATATTATTTTATTGCAATTTTTCTGTGTAACATGGTAAGGTAGACGCCATATTTGATGCCAATGACATTGTGTGACGTCTTACGTCAAAATTAAATTAAATTATTCTGAGGCTATACCAAGAAAATCCTTGGGCGATACAAAGTTCGCGGGGTAAGCTAGTATTAGTATAGATTTATAAAGTAATCCGTTAAGAATCGACAAATGAGCAGATCTGCCATACCGAAACAGACGCTAATCACTAAATGGTACATGATCTAAATTTATGAATTTGGATCTTGACCTAAATTAGACTGAATTCATAAATTCCATCTTGATGGAATTCATTTTTCATCGTCGTGGAACTCAGTGATGACCTTTTAATAGCATGTTGTCCAGACATGCTATTAAAAGGTCATATCTTAGTGTACTTATATTGTATATTGGCGTTCTGCATGAATAGTTCAACATTTATTGGATTGCTGATAATCGTTCACATATGAATTTTCCATAGGTGGTAGAACATATTGTTCTTACACCTAAGCAGAGGTGAATGGGTGGTTGGGAGAGGGTTAACTACTGTTAAAACTAGCATAACGTTACATAATTATAGAAAGAATGATAACAACAAAGCGACATTCTTCTCTCTTCTCACTGTCTACTCAAAGAGGAAAACCGAGAAAGACATTTATTGGTTGCTTAGAGTAAAGATCATTCCCAAAAAATGTTGATTCTGGAATCCATTCGAAACGAAATGTATAATATCGATTTACCATTAAATTGAGGTAAGTAATATTATTTCAATTAATTCTCAATCTCATTAGATCCTAATTCTCCGGCCATCCATATCTATGGCATGGTGTCTTTTCAAATTCTTTGATTTGATTGACATTTGTTTGGGGAGTTTTGCGCGGGAACGAGAAGAGAAAGATGGACTTTGTTTCGTAATTTTGTGAAATTATCCTAAGCGGCATTTATTGTGATAAAGTGGTGGCATTGTGATAATAATGTGTAGGATAGAAAGGATAAATCAAATAAAAGTGAGAAACAAGGAAAGGCGCTCCTAGTTGACTCTGATCCACGTTCTCGCGTACAACTTCTGTAAACCATCCATACATTTCAATAGAAAGAAAGAAAGAAAGAAACATTTATTTGACACACATTTGATGAAAAATTATGTAGAGTTGTAATTTCTAAACGTAACTATGTTTAGGTTTTGACAGCGGAAGTCAGCTGTCACTTTTGTATTGGTGTTATCGGAATAAACTAGAGCAGCGTTGAATCGAAGTTCATCTGTTTCATTTAATTAGAAACCCTACAATTTTAGCGACGAGGTATTTAAGGAGCCACGTGGGGTGTGCATGGCACAAGTTATTCATACAAAGTAAGGTACGATACGGTGCGAATTTTATGTTGTGAAAATATAGCGGCGTCGCATGAGGGCAGCGGCAGCGCAGGCCAATTTTTCAATCCATACAGCGACTCAACAACATGCGCAATGCGATCGAGAGCATAGATGCGCAATTTTAAGTACTATATCGACGGACAAATAGGTCTGAGTGACCAACAGAAAGTTGCGAGGTTACTCAACCACGCGGGACTCGACGTCCAGGAAATTTATGAAAATCTGCAAGAGGAGTCGGCAGAGGGCAAAACCGAGTACGAAAAGTGCATAAATAGACTAAACACTTATTTCGAACCAGTTGCAAATACGGCGTATGAACGGCAAAAGTTTAGGAACATGTGCCGAAGTGAGGGAGAAACTTACGCACAGTATGTTTTGAGACTGCGCACCCAAGCGCGATATTGTGCATTCAACAAGTCAGAGGAGTCTATTATAGATCAGGTAATAGAAAAATGCACTGACATCAACTTAAAGAGAAAATTTCTTAAAGGTGGATCGGAACTTACAATTAACAAAATGCTGGAAATTGCTAAATTGTATGAAATGGAACAAGGAGTGACCGGAATAAAAGAAGAGGTTACTACACTACAGAGTATGACTGCAGATGCCAATGTCAAGGGGTGCGTCTCATGTTGTATACAATCATTTGATATAATCAAACTTTAATAACGATCACTTTACATAATTAATAATCATTTGTTTTTTTTTCATTTTTTTTTTCATATATTTCAAAATCCACAGCTCTTATAAATAATTAACTGTCTTATATTTAGTACATACAGCCAATGACGGATTTTACATATGCTTATAAAATAAGTTAGTAAGAGGAGACGCACATAAACACACACACACACACACACATAACACCATTAGATATTAATCACCTATTAAAGAAGCAGAAAGTATGTTGGCGATGTCTTTCTTAAAGGAATACAACGAGGAGCAGAATAAATCTATTGAACCAAATTTATCATTATAATATGTTTTCTGAAGACGATTTATAACAGAATTTCGGGCATAGTTACTCCGCACAAACGGAACACTAAAGAGCTTTGTATGTCTAGTTAGGCTAGATGGGGCACACAGATTCAATGTTCTGCCGACAATGTCATCGCTATCTATTTCACCATTGCATATTTTATAAAGAAACAACATGTCGACAAGACAACGCCTGTTCTCTAAAGTCAATATGTGGTAATAACCACATGAATCCTTGTAATCGGATACTTTACGATGATCACGATAGCTCAAGTGTTTAAGAAACTTAGCTTGTATTTTCTCAATATTTTTAATATAAATGAGATATCGCGGGTTCCAGATACAACTGCAATATTCAAGGACGCTTCTAACATATGTATAATAAAGTATTTTTAAACAGCTTATATCCGAGAACGGTCTACTCACTCGCAAGACGAAACCTAAGTTTTTAAAAGCTTTCGAAATAATGTTATCAACCTGATCCATGAAAGTTAATTTTGAATCCATTAGAATTCCCAAATCTTTAACTAGTTTTGTTTCAGCAAGTGATGAATTATCAATTTGGTAATTAAATTTATAAGGTTTCCTTTTACGAGTAAAATACATGTACGAACACTTACTGACATTGATATCAATTCTATTTTCAGTGTAATAAACGTTTAATCTATTTAAATCTTCTTGTAAATGATGACAATCTTGTATTTTGTTAATTTTCATATAAATCTTTGTATCATCAGCATACATTAAAAATTTTGCAAACTTAAAACATTTTGAAATATCATATAAATAACAGGAATATAATAAAGGTCCAAGTATAGATCCCTGCGGGACACCCGATATAATTTTTATATAATTAGAACGATAGCCTCCTAGTACCACAGCTTGACTTCTATTACGTAAATAAGACTCGAACCATCTGTGAAGACTTCCCCTTATACCCAAATGCCATAGCTTTCCAAGAAGAATGACATGATCTACCCGGTCAAAAGCCTTTTCAAAATCTGTGTAGACCACGTCAACCTGAGAAACACCGTCCATTCCATTCAATACGTCATTTGTAAAAACGGCCAAATTGGTAGTTGTGGAACGACATTTGAAAAAACCATGTTGCTCTGGCGGTATCAAGGTTGACACTATTAGGTACAAATGGTTATGTACAACACGCTCCAGTAGTTTGCTAAGAACGTTTAGTATTGATATAGGTCGGTAATTCTGAATTTGAGACTGACTGCCCTTTTTATGAATCGGGACAATATTAGCGGTCTTCCACATCTTAGGAAAGTGACCAGATCTAAGACATCTATTGAAAAGTAATGCAATCGGTTTAGCCGAGGGCTTAGCACAGAAACGGAAGAAAGATGAAGGAATACCATCACTACCCGCTCCTTTTGTAATGTCAAGTTTTTTTAATAAGTCATAGATGTAGGTAGGTGTAACTTCTATTTTATGAATAACATTATCAGATGTTAAATCGCTATTAGAATCGCCAGGGTAGTGTGATTTAGGCTCTTTAAAGTTTTTTTGGAAAAAGTTATTAAATGCATTGCAGATATCTAGTTCATTATTGCAAATCATATCATCGTACGACATGACATTTGGAAAATTAGATTTGTTTTTTCTTAAGGATTTAGTGTATGTAAAAAAAGCCTTCGGATTTGATTTAATGTCATCTTGCGATTTTTTTATATAGGCATCATGGTTAGAGTCTTGCAATTCCTTCATTCTAGCTCTTAATTTAGAGAATTCATAATAGTCTAGTGGATTCCCATAAAGTTTCCAGTTTTTATGTAGTCTTGCTTTTTCTTGTATTAACTTGATTAACGCAGTACTATACCACACTGGATATGAACGAGAGCCAGAGATGCATACTCTAGGGACGTATTTATTAATAACAGATTGTAAGATATTGTGGAATTCTGCGACAACTGCTTCTAAATCCTCTACATTTGACATGAATGACCAGTCCCGATCAGTTAAGTCATTGTTGATTTCATCATAATTAGCTCTTTTGAATTGCGTAAGCCCCAAGAATGAAGTCAAATTTAGGAATTCGGTTGAACAATCCTGGAGCTCTATAGATCCCTGCTTTATAATGTGTGACTCATTAGAACTCCAATCAATACAGGGCAAATTAAAATCACCCACAAGCATGATCAGATCATTAGGGTTCGTAGAAGAAACATGACTGAGGATACCCATTAACTGTCCAAGGCGAAAAGCAGTACTGCTATTTGGAGGAATATATACAACCCCCAAGTGAAGATCTTTAGAGGAACCAAGGGATTGACCCGATATCGTTAGCCAAAGGCATTCCAAATCAGGGCTTTGCCATTCTAACCGAACCCGAACTTGTAGATGTGAAGCACATAGTGCCATCACACCACCGCCCAAGGCGCCACGGTCGCGGCGATAAATATTATACCTATTGTCGCACAGTTCACTATCTAGTATTCCCTCACACAACCAAGTCTCAGTGAATAATGCTAAGTCGCAGTCTGATAAAAGCATGTTTTTATGAAATGAATGTGTTTTTGTTCGCAAGCCCCTGACATTCTGATACAAACACTCAAGTTTTTTCTGCCTTAATGTAGCCATTTAGCTATGTTACAGGAGTAACGGTATATGTACAGTGAAACATTTAAAAGAAAATAAACAACTAAAGTTATATTGATGTAAACCGCTCCATGTATAAACGAAAGAACAAGGTACATTCGCTTCATTATCTCTGACATAAAATGACATATCATATATATGTACTGGTAGCAAACACAATAAAGAAAATACAATAATAATAAATTAACATAGAGTCGCAAATATAGTAGTGTGATTGGCAACATGGAATTCTTAACTTTTAAAAAAATATAATTTTTGTGTGTGTGTGCAATAATTTGGGTAAGAGTTAGTATTAATAGCAAATACAAAATAATATCATGATACAAAAAACAACATTTCAAACTACTCTGTCCAGGTCTGAAGATGAGCTGATTGGTATTGGAGAGGAAGTATCGTTCCTGCGCATGAAAATTCGGCAGTTTTTTGTCCACACATAACTATACTTTAATTCTTTCGCTTTCGTTTTACATGCTTTAAGTAACGCTTTATTTTCAATCGTCAGATGTTCATTTATATAAATATATCCGTTATCCCCTACGAAACCAATGTCGCTGGAAGAAATATGACGTCGCTTACGGGCAGCAGCGATTATCTTGTCTCGAACAGCACGGTCCTTTAGTCGTATCACAATAGCACGTCCTTTCTTTGCACTGGTGGCACGACGCGGCTGAACTCTGTGAGCAAATTCGATATCTTCTGATTCAACGCTAACTCCCACGCAGTTCATAACTTTTGCTACATCTGTGGTGATCTCTTCTTTACTCTCTGGTACTCCAACGATTTCAACATTCTGTAAGCGACTCCATTGCTGTTGTCGAGAGTTATCCTCCTCCAGCTTCTTAACCCGTGTTACAACAACACATGATATAATTTTGTTTGACATAACGATTTCTTTACATAACATACAGTTTATTTAATACTATTTAGTATAGCATTCATAACATATAAAATCGTTTGAAATAAAACTCATTTTATATATCGCTCATTTGATATAAATTTGTTTGTTGTTATTATTTTTATTATTTATTTATTCCAATCAACAAGGATCATTAAAATAACATTAATATTCAAATCAAAATTATAAAATATATAAACTTAACTAAGAATATGCAATTAAAAGAGTATTTTGACAGAAGGCATTACATGAACCATATTGCAATGGTTCAGGTATTCACAGTCAAATCGCTCTGCAAATGCCTTCAGTACGCTTTTGCGACTGGCCCTTACCCTGCGAACAAGGGATGTGCATCGCTTGCGCATGGTTGCATAAAAGCAATCCACTCGAGCCTCGGCGAACATCCCCGATGCGCTACAGGAGCGGGACAGTCCCAACAGCGCCCTAAATGCATTGTTATACACACGTAAATTGTACTGTCTCTGCGTATAACTCACCCACAGAGCGCTCGTGTAGAAGGACGTACAAAACGCCCTAAATAGAGTGACTTTGACGCCCCTCGAATAGCGAGCAAATCTGCGGGCTATCATATTGGCACGCACAGACAACGCCTTACGCTCCCTCTCTATGTCCGCATCATCTTTCAGGTCCGAAGTTAGAACATGTCCAAGATATTTAAATTTATCGACTGCCATTAGAGGACACCCTTTAAGTTTGATGGCTGGTGTATTACCTAGGCATCTTCCTCGGGCCTGGAAAACCATGCACTCACTTTTTGTTACTTTATACAACAAACCGTGATTGTCAGCATATTTTTCACAAATACCAAGCAGCTTGGTCAGCCCGCACGCTGAGGCGCTCAGCAAAACCATGTCATCAGCGTAACTAATATTGTTAAGGCAAACACCCCCAATATGACAGCCGACATGCGTGCTACTGAGCTTCTCAATTAATGCATTCATATAAAGGCTGAAGAGTGTGGGTGCCAGAGATTTGTTATGGAAGGACTGCACTTCCTGCAGCGCCGGAGAAGAGCAAAACAAATGCATGCATGCTTGCCTGCTTGCCTATAAGCATGCTTGCTTGCCTGCATGTATGCATGCATGATGCTTGCCTGCGCATGCCTGATTGCATGCATGCTGTTTGCCTGCATGCATGCTGCTTGCCTGCTAACGGGCATTTCGTACTATTAAAGATTAGGAATTTACACTATTTGGTATGTTTAAATTCTGCATTCTGACGATTTTGTATCAAGTAATCATTATCTGTTTTAAATGTTATAAAAGAGGAGTGTTATCGTTAATGAACGTTATACCAAATGTTATTATACTAAATAAAATTTTATTTGTTTTTAGGATTATATCATGTAAGTGTTATAATAGACGGTTGTTATACTGAATGATTTTATCCCAGTTTTTACTTATACGTTTTAAAATTATATAAAATAAAATTATATCTTTCCATCATTATATTAAAAAAGTGTTATATTAAACAAAATTGTATCATTTGATTGTATATATTTTGATCATTATACGATAATATGTTGTTATACTATATATTACACACCCAATGTCAAGTGCCACAAATGTGGTTTAACAGGTCATTTTGAGAAATGCTGCAAGACTAAGAAAGAATCCAAGCAAAAATAATGAGAGGAAGAAGAAAAAAAAGGTATGTTAAATATGTAATAGAAGAAGATAGTGATAGTGATAATGCTAAAGACAGTGATGAAGATGATGAACAAAATAGTGAACCGGAGGTGAATTCAGTATTTCAGGTGAGCAGGCCTCATCACAAATGTGATATTCTTGTAGGGGACAAAGTTTCGTACAAGTTTATTATAGACTCGTGTGCCTCAATCTCGGTAATTGATAAGAACACATTTAGAAAGTTATTAGAAGGGGGAGTTATGTTAAAAAAATCTTAAGTTAAGAACAGTTCGTAGTATGGAGGTCTGGCAATTCGGTTGCTGCTCAAGCTCCAGATGGTTAGGTGATCAGGAGGAATTCTTCGCACTTCCAACCTATTTGTCATAGGGATATTAGTAGATTTATTGGAAAGGAAAGGAAAGAGATGATGATGGAAAAGGAAAAAGATCAGGATGAGATAACTCAAATGGAAGAAACGGAGTGGAGACAAGAAATAAGAAGGAATAATGAAGACAGGGGCATGTGGATTATGACAAAAATGACTCTAATATGACTGATTACACTACTTTGATTAGACCTAACTCTGACATGACTAATAATAATACTACACGATTAAAACCTGACAGACAGAGGCGTATGCCTGGTAAATACAATGATTTTTCTTGAGTCTCGTCATAGATTCAATTAATTCTTAATTAATAAATAATCCTACATTATCTACTTTCGAATATATTTTGATTGTTATTTTCAGAGAGTACAATGTGGATTTCTTTCAAATATTTTATTTGTTAATATAAAACTTAGTTGTTTGTTAATGTTAAAAAAATATGTTTATGTTAATGTAAAGTAAGTAACTACATCTCATTTTGTTTATTTAAAGAAAAGAAGAGATTGTAGAGTTGTAATTTCGCAAACGCAACTATGTTTAGGTTTTTGACAGCGGAAGTCAGCTGTCACTTTTGTATTGGTGTTATCGGAATTAACTAGAGCAGCGTTGAATCAAAGTTCATCTGTTTCATTTAAGTAGAAACCCTACAAATTACACAGAAACATTACAAATAAAAAGGTGGCAGCTTAAGGCGTGCCACGACACTGATATTTTGCGGGAGCCTAGAATTTAAATAAATAAAATAAAATAAAATAAAAAGATATTAAAGATAAAATTAGTTTTAGAAAAAAAGTAGGTATATAATATAACAGACAATAATTTAACTTCACAAGCAACACATAAAAATAACTAAACAAAAATAAATAAATAAAAACAGAAAGAAGAAAAAAAAAAAAGAGAAATACAAAAAACAAAATAATTATAATTATAACTATGATAGAACACTTTGTACAGCTGAGAGAATTCAACCACTTTTAAACTCTATGCTCAAAACATAGACCAAAAATTACAGTGGTTGTATTCTCTCTGCTCCAAATCGGATATTTGGCTACCTGCCGGGCATGGTATCTATGTTTTTTCTGTCCCGTGGTATTGGTTGGCTAGAAGAGGGCCGCCTACCAACCAACGCCAATACGCCATTCCTTTTACAAGCAGTGCAGGCACGTAATGCCACGTAAGGGTGCTTACATATTATAGAAACAGGTTTCCGGTACGGACAAATCTGTGCGTGTGTGTACTGATCGGTGCAGGTCTAATATTTCCATGTTATCTTAAGCGCTCACTTATAAAGAAACATGTTTAAACTTGTCGGTGCAGACTTCCTGGAACGAGCCGTACGGGTTCAAGCATTAGCCAGTGTTAGGTCCGTTATTGTTAATAAGGACAGATTTTCCTACCTGTTTCTTTATGCAAGTTAAGCCTGCGTCGATCGGTACAGACTCGCACAGATTCGTCAGTACCGGCAACCTGTATCTTTATTTAAGCACCCTTACGAAGAAAGTGCACATTATTTTTACACCAGCTGCAATAATTAATAATACTTTTGCTGTGCCGTTTGAAATCGACTTGGGATTGGGAGGAAAAAAAAAGAGTCAATGAGTTAAGTTAGTTTAGGTTTAGGTTAGGTTAGGCTATTATGTTAATGTAAGTATTTATTGTATGTACATTTTAAATTGACATTATAACTTAAGACTAGGCTGTATGGACTCGTCCAAAGCCGTTAAATGTTTGTAAAACAAAGATTTGTTTGTTTGACAGTTGCCACTTGCTTGACAGTACTTGACAGGAGTTTTTGGCGGGAGTTCGTGAGATACGTTTGGAGTCCGTTTATTTTATCGAATTTTTATTGTTTATAGTGATTTTTGGGTCGTAAAAGTGGTGTTATTTTGCGAAACAAAGTGTCGTGCGAGTGAACAATATACAGTTCGGTGAAATAACATGGTGTATGGGTCGTAACCAAGAAAAGTGGGCCGTGAATTTTGCGCGGGATCGCGAACAGTTCACCTCTTTCTTGGGGACTTCTCTACATTCCTTCAATCTTTCGACTGTCTTCAAAAACTCCATCGAAGCATTAAAACGTCTAACATCAAGGTTTTAATGCAAAAATAAAGAAAATATTACTAAAGAATTGGCTGTATGGGCATAGTTCCCTTTGCCTACCCAGAATGGGTGAAGAAAACAACAACAACAACAACAGTACTTGACACTGTACACTGTTGACACTTAGATAGACCACCAGTCACCACGCCATAGTTATTACTTAAATTTATTTTATGAAACACCACGCCAACCAACGCCAACCATAGCGCCATTCGTTCGCAAATCGCAATTAGCATATCGCATTTCGCAATTCGCATCAATCAGTAAGCAAAGCGAGTAAAGCAATGTGCGTGCAAGGATAGAATTTGGCAAAGAAAGAAGATGGTAATGTGGTTGACTGGCAGTCAACAAATTTGTTTAAAAAGAGGCTGACAATAGTGACCGAGTTTCTTGCGCTGCTTCTTCTCGGCACTAGCCCAGACTTGTCCCGAAGCAGTGGTAGGTTTAAATTGGGACGTGTAAAAGCGCCTCCTGGGGCCTATTTGCAGAAATAAAACTGATTTTAACTGATTTTAACAAAGATTGACTGCGTTTTGTTGTGTGTTGTTACCGTTGTCTCATCTTGCTGAAGTTCAGTGTTATATTGGTTATTTTGGTTAATTTGTATTAATTATTCTTCTTGGTTGAGACTTGGGTGGTCTTTCTTGTGCTGCTGCTGTCTGTTTTTGCTTGTCGTTCGTTTTCGGAAGTCAAACGTGGTTCGATTCGAGGTAATAAATATTTGTTTGTGATGAAGGTATTTAGGTACACACATGCATTACCTAAGTACTAACTTTGTTTTAGCGAATGATCTGAAAAATATTGTGTTTACACCAAGTCACGGATGCCAATGTCGCCGCCAATAAAATTCAGTTGATTTTTTTTCCTATATCGTTCGACTTAAGTTATTTTGTTTCTGTTTGTTGTTGCTTTCTAAACTCTGTTTATGAACCACGTGTCTATTATCGCAGTGGACTGATATTGGTTCTCTTAATTTTTCACTACTGCTCAATATTCTTGCCCATGTCATTTTAGCAGCTTATTAAAGTAAATTATGGAGTATTAAACTCCCAATTATCCTTAACCGCCACCCCGGCTTCGCACGGGTGCAATGCTGATACTAAATACACTACTTACAGAATAAAAATATAAGGGCCTGCTTCGGCTTCCATAAATAACAGTATTTCTCCACTACTTAATGGATGTTATTATACTTCTAAACCATCCTCTTCAATCACTCTATCTTTTAAAAAAAATCGCATCAAAATCCGTTGCGTAGTTTTAAAGATTTAAGCATACATAGGGACAAAGAAAGCGACTTTGTTTTATACTATGTAGTGACAATCACTTATAGATCCCTTTAGTCAGTTACTATAGACTAGTATCTTGACTTTATTTGATAGTATCTTTGTCGGCCAATATCCAAAGCTTGGCTGAAGGCCTCTTTTTCAAATCTCCATAGTTAATAAGATCTCCATAAGATCTCCTAATTTATTTAAAATCATACAGCGTGTTCCTTTTGATATTGCATAACTCTTAAGGTTATGTTCTATAGGTAAAAATAATATAAAACGCAGAACATGTGGTTCAAAAATCAATAGTTTCCAATATAACATCAATTCTAGTTAAATTTGTTACAAAAATGTAACCAGTATTGCGAATCCTTAGTTTTGCGAGACGTTGGCAAACTTACACTAGAGTGTAGTAGTAAAGTAGCGGGAGAGTGTAACTCGTAATAAACATTGACGTGTGTGGGAATTTCATTGATAAGTAGGTACGAGTAAATCAGTTTCATTCAAAAGTTTATTCATAACAAGGTAAGGGTGTTTTACATAAACAGTCCTGACTTTAGAATTATTTTGTATGAAAAAATTAAACAAATTAAAATTGATAATAATTTGATAAATAATTCATATGCAATTTGATTCTTTACCATGGTCTGTTTAGTACCCTAAAGTTATGGATATCAAAAGGAACACATTGTATAGTTGCAATGCCATACCAGGGTCCATATTATGTTCACTGCCCTATTTTATAACATCCCACTGTAATATATGTATGTGATGCAATAAACGAATATGAATATAAGAGTTTAATAATAAATAAGATTTAAAAAAATAAAACACATAAATATTTATTTACTAATCAAACAAATGTTATTCTGAAAATTATTGAAAATACTCTATGTTTTACGTGCTTGTGCCTAACCGGTTCAGAAACTATTGAATTCTCTTATTTTCTAAAAGGTCAAGGTTGAAATGGCTACAATACAACTAGATTTTTCCAGGCATTGGGGACTGACCAAGATTTAAAATAAACACTTGAAAATTTTTGTCTCTAGCGGAAATGGAATCTGCATCTGCATGCAAACTGGGTGTGGTGCTTTGTACATTTAAGCTACCAAGACATTATGTCATTGCAATAAAATATTATAAAGAACTGATCAAGATAATTATTTAGTTTGCCAGATATGCATGACACTGTTTGAAACTGAATGTGAAGCGAAGCTGGCTGTGGCAGTAATTTATATACTTTATTTGATATTTTAGCAATTAAATTGCAATTATAATATCAGTATATAAACTTGAAAAATTATGTCTCAGGGGGGACTCGAATATCTTAAGGCAGGTTCGAGTCCCGCCTGAGACATAATTTTTCAAGTTTATATACTGATAGTAATTTGTCTGTTCCATAATGACAACTAAGATTTTATTGAATTAGGAATTGTGGTTATAGGTTTAGTTTCATGTGAAATTGGTCGTCCTTAGTTTATGCTCATAGCATATTTCTTCGACAATTCAGTTATTGTGCTGGAAACAGCTAGTAGCGATTTAAAATTGATTCACTTAAAGTTGAGGGTTTAAAATTGTTGTTTATTAATCCTTTTAGGGATGCAAAATTCTCTCTGGTTGTTCTTGTTTGTCTTTTTTTTATCACCAACCAAATTTTAAAGGTTTGTACATTGTTAAGTAAGTCCTCTCTGAAGTAAGAAATGAATTTCAAAAATAATGTTATTGTAAAAGTATCTGTACAAGTATAATAAGTAAAAAAAAATGATAATAATCAGGGATGTAACGTAATCGAATATTTTTGCCGATACGATACCGATACCGATTTTAAACGAAAATAATCGAAAATGTATCGGTATACAGATACCGATATTGATGGCTTAGTAGTGTAAGGACGCAAATTCTTCGCAAGCTACTTTTTTGCAAAATAACATTGTAATTGATTGAATTTTTTGAACGCCTAGCGACATCTATTGATGCTTCTTGTATTCGTCGCTACGGGCCTGTATTGTGATTTGGTTCATATTGTCCCTTTTTTCCCAATTTCAAGTTTGGAATATCTATTTAATATTATGATTTTCTTTCTGGTTCGTTTCTAATAAAGGAAATAAGGGTTATTTCTTAAATTATTAAGATTCCTTCCACTTAAGTGTCATTTGTATGATCGATTACTTTAGTGAATCGAAACGCGTAACGGAACGTCATAACAGGAAGGATTAGGTTTTCTTTGGGACACTTGACCTGGGATCGCCGACCCAAATGGCGGATATATTTTTATAGTGGTTGTTAACAACAATCCAAAGATGTCGAGGACATCTAATACAACTTATATGTAAAAGTTTTATAGCAAAACAACATGAGAGGAGTTTCTATATAATATTGGTAGCGGACGAGGGATATGTTTTCTGAAAGATGTACTTTCTTCAGTAAACATGGGATTAATTATTAATTTTCAATTCTCATATTTATATTTTTATTGAAATTTTTATATTTCGTAATCATATTCTTCTAATTCTATCTGGATTAGATTGTTATTCCTTATCAACATTTAACTTGAGGTTCTGTTCCTGATGATGAACATAGGATTTGTATGGAACGACTTGTGATGTCGATATAGTTTTGGGTTTTCAACGTTGGGTTGTTCTTGGGAACTGATATGGACTTCCATCCGGGAGCTTAGTATTCACAAGAAGGCTCAGGACCTAACCAGGGATTCCAAAGGATTGTTCTGAAGCGAGGCACTGACCGATCCGGATGACGTATACAACGTCTTAAGGTACCATCTTCTTTCTTTTCCTATGAGGGCAGCTACTTGAAACCATAGTTCTATTTTAATTTTAATATACTTTAAAGTCGAGTCTTTATATCTGAGCTATTTAGATTATGCAGAACGGATAGCACTATTTTCAATCCCGAACCATTACACACACCCTGAATAAATTATGTTGAGAGTCATATCTCTAGTACTAATTAGTTAAAATATAATATCTTTAGCTACGTGGATTGTCTAGTTAATAGTAGTATATCTATTAATATTAATTTCTAATAATGTAATGACAGTTGGCCATCAATTAAATAAAAGATACTTGGTAAATACTACTGATTGTTTATTATTCAACATCCCGTAGCCAGTCAACTTGGTTCTTGGTTGGCATAGACTAACCTAGCCGTTTTAGTCCCATCTTGTCTTCTTATAACACTTAGAAGAAAATCACCCTTGCAGTAGTTAAGTGATTTATGTATGTTAAACAAATTTGAAGGAAGTTAATAAGATATTGACACTACATATACATAGTACACCTGTCGTACACCTGTCTCCCTTCAAAGTTATTTATTTCCTAAGAATGAAACACCATATGTATTTAGGTCCTGAAGACTGAAGGAAAAAAACTTAATAAAAATTCAGTAATTAGAATGGAAAAAAAATCGTTTATTAGTTTCAAATAAAATCAATCACATAGATAGATAAATAGATACACTTTATTGCACACCATAAAATTGAAAAATAACACATGAGTAAGATTTAGATTAGTACAATTTAGGCGGTCTTATCGCTTGCAGCGATCTCTACCAGACAACCTTCAGGTAGAGGAAAGATGAAACAGATTTGAAAGGGGAAGGCGGCGGAGAGTATTCAAAAGTACACGTAAAGAAAAGTAATAAAAGAGATGTAAAATTACAATCTGAAATATATCTAATATTACACGCATAGTAAACTACATAAATAACATTAAAATACAGTATTACATACATGCATAATAAACTACATAAACTATACACTAAATATACATACATAACATATACATACATAACATATACACATACAACTACAAACGCAAATACATTAATACATACATCAATAATAGGAATTACATAAGTTAAAATTAGACAGGACAGAAATTAAAGTGAAAGAAGATAGGTTTTAAGTCTTTTTTTAAAAATAGGAAGTGATTCAGATTGCCGAATCAACAATGGAAGAGAGTTCCATAGACGTATGGATTTTACAGTGAATGACCGCGAATAAGAATGGGAAGAATGAAGAGGAGTCACAAGACGGAGTTTATTGGAAGACCGCATATCGTGACCTAGAGCGGATCGCAAAAATTGAAAACGCTCCTTTAGATAAGATGGAGATTTTGGATTAAATAATATTGAGAACAAAAAGGAAAGAACGTGAAATTCACGCCTGCGACGTATAGATAACCACTTTAGCAGAGCTCGGTATTCTGAGATATGATCGTACTTTCGTAGACCATAGATAATACGAATGCAGAAATTCTGAAGGCGCTCGAGCTTGCTTAGAAGATTTTCATTGACATCTAAGTAGCAACAGTCTACATAATCAAGAATGGGAAACAGAAGGGCTTGAACCAAAGCAATTTTAGTGGGTATTGGTAAGAAATTCCGTAGTCTATTAATGGACGCAGCCGTTGCAAACACTTTCCTGCTAACCTCCGCGATCTGTGTTGCCCAGGTAAGAGTACTATCCATGTAAACACCCAGATTTTTAACAACAGGGCTATAAGGAACATGAACACCGTCAAATATGATGGGTGGTAAGGCACTCCAGTTAATTCGGGCATTTTGCCATGAGCTACCCATCACAATAACCTGCGTCTTAGAAGGGTTAACCTTAAGTCCGTATGACCTACTCCAGTTCAAAATAGTGTTTAAATCTGTGTTTAGGACATTTACCACACTAGAGAGGTTATCAAGGCTCCCTTGAGAGTATATTTGGAGATCGTCTGCATATAAGTGGAAGGAAGATAATAAATTGTGAGTAATAGAGTTTATAAAGATTGAGAATAAAAGAGGAGACAGAACACCACCTTGAGGAACGCTGGCACTGATGTCGCACCACGCAGAGAAACAATCCTCGGCACGAATGCGTTGCCGGCGCCCATACAAGTAACTATGAAACCAGTCAAGCACCGCTGGAGATATGTTAAGCGAACGTAGCAGTCCAAGCAGTAAATCAAAATCGACAGTATTGAATGCGTTACTGAAATCCAGTAAGGCAAGCACAGTGAGCTGCTTATTGTCTATGCCAAGTCTGATATCGTCAGTGATTTTGACTAAAGCAGTCGCCGTACTATGCCCAGGACGAAATCCAGATTGGAGAGGATTCAAAATTTATTAATTATTAATTAACCCTAGACACCTAACCTTTCGGCCCGCCAAAAACAGATAACGATATTAATGTGGCGTACTCGTCGATGCGACGAAAGTTAGGTGTCTAGGGTTAAAAAAGAAAGATACATAAAGTCAGTAATTAAAGTTGACTTTTGGTAGATTTTTGTTAAGAAAACAAAGTTTATTCAAATTATCAGCAGATAATCTGTTACGTGAATCATTTTGTATCAGGCCTGCAGTTGAGAAGAGACGTTCTGAAGCAACTGAGCTCATTGGGTATGACAAGTATTTTTGTGCAAGCTTTTTTAATTTTGGATATTTATCTTCTTGGCGCCAATAGATCTTTGGGTCTTGTTTGATTGAAATGTTTGGAAATCTTAAATAAGATTCTACCTCTTCTTGCTCAGGCTGAATAGACATGCTTGATAAAGGCTCGTCGTCTTCGGCTTCTTTTATCAAACTATCACAAGCAGACCAGATATCCGAGAAAATCTCATTTTGATTTTGTCGCGGCGCCTCTGTAGAATGAGGACTCTTTCTGTATGTATTATTTGTAATTAATGAAATTAGCATTCTTCTCGCATTCATGCTTGTAGTTTGCAGAGTGAACGTTCGCAATTTATAGCGCGGATCTAGTGCTGTTGCTAAAATAAATGTTTCATCATTCTCTAAATAATCAAATCTATCATTGATCCCAGCTATCAAATTCAGTATAAAAGCATTATATTCAGGGCTATAAGCATTATCATCCATAGCCGTGGTGTTCTTGATACGTTCTAAGACTCTTCGCAAACTGTTGATCAGCGGTATGGCGTCAGACAAGCAAGCAGACTCTTGACTAACGGACTTTGTTGCTTCTTCAAAATAAGTCAACGCTGAGACAACCTGTTCCATTAGTACCCACTCTTCTGTAGCCAATTCAGTTCTACATTTCATATGGGGTAAAGATGCTTGAACTGCAACTCTCTGCTCAAGAAGTCTCCTAAGTGCGTGAACGGTAGAATCCCAGCGAGTGACGACATCCTGGATGAGCACATGACAAGGAAAATTATGAGATTTTTGCATTTTAAGGATTTTACGACCTGACGCAGAACGACTGAAGTGACCAATTATAGACCCCGCCTTTGTAATCATTTAATTTATTTTCTCTTCTCCCGAAAATGCATCCTTCAGCACTAATTGTAAAGAGTGTGCCATACATCTGATACCTTCTACACCGACTTGTGTTACAGCAAGCCCCATATTCGGTGCATTATCTGTTACTACAGCTCGTACCTGTTCGTCGATACCCCAATCTTGAAATAACTGACGTAAGTTTTCAGCTATGTTTTCACTATGTCTTTCGCCTTCAAAAGGAAATACTGCTAGGCAGTAGTACTTTAGCTCAAAATTGTTATTCACTCCATGAGCAGTCATACTTATAAAGTCGTTCACGAATGCAGAAGCGTCGCTAGTCCATGAGTCAGTCGTAACAATTATGTGCGGAAGTTCTTGCAAAAGTTCTTTTATTTTCGGAGATATCACATTTTCAGAGATATGTGGACGGGAAATCATTTTGTATTTCGATTGCAGATATAGGATGCCAGGGTAGAATTAGCGATGGTGGAGATAGGAATAGTTTGCTATGGAAAAAAATTGTCAGAATACATTAAATTTACCTTCACCACTCCCTTTACCTGGTTTAAACATAGATGTACCCTATGTATTTTTAGGAGATGGCGCTGTTGCACTGACTGAACATGTAATGAAACCTTTTCCTGGCAATCATGATACGAGATCCCCTAAACGCAAATTTAATCAGAGACTATCAAGAGCACGCGTAGTAGTAGAGAACACATTCGGCATACTTGTTACGAAATTCAGGATATTTAAAAAACCGATTTAGCTAAGCCCAGAAAAAGTGACTCTTATAACAATAACGACTATTTTACTACATAACTTCTTAAAAAAAAGCGCTACTTCTTCACAAATTTATTTACCGCGTGGAACTTATGATTTGAACGATATACTTATAGCACCGGGTTCATGGAGAAATGAAATTGAAAGTACTTGTGCTGTTCGTAATATTCCAAACGTACCACGTCGAGCAGCTCTAAACGCTCGTGAAATAAGAGACGAATTCATGAAATATTTTGTAGGTAGGTAGACAGGTACATACCTCCATACATGTAACTAATACGTCTAGTATTAACTAAATACTAGTTAGCAAATAAAGCATAAGTACTTACAGTAACCATTGTTTTCTTACATTTCCCTCCATCACCAAGAAATGAGTCCATAAGTTCATAGGCGAACCATATAGGCTTGTAAATTTCGCCTGAGCCAGCACCGCTTTGGAGAGAATCGTTCACTTTTTTCCTATACGTTCTGTAGCTGGACATTAGCGACTCCTTTTTTTTCTTTATATCTTGTACAGGAATGTTCATAATGGTACTTATTCGTGGTCTCTGTGTTTTGACTGCCAAAGCAGGGGTTCCGCTTGAAAACATTTAAGCAGAGCTAACTCACGTTCGTTATCCCAGGAAACACTCATTATCTCCGTCACGTCCGCTCGCCGCCACGTCTCGCACGCTACTGCGAACACAGCATGAGCAGTGTTGCCAACAAATTTTTAACAAACCCACAAATTCTAGCGTGTTAACCCACCAGAAAACCACTATGTTTTGCTATCCTTCAAACCACCAGAAAACCACTAACATTATCAAAATACTTTTTGACAAAAAAAAACATTATCCTAAATTTGTATCATAAAATCAGTTTATTTCTGTGTACAAAATTACAAGAAGACAAACAAAATATAGATTAAAAATCATCTTCGGAAGAATCGGCTTCTTCTACAACTTCTGATTTTGAAGAATACACTTCTTTAGTTCCAATTTTTTGCACTACGCTGTTCGGTAACATGTAGTTATTGCAGCATTTTCCTTCGCGTTTTAAACCCGCACGAATTGTGAGAATTGAAGATAGTAGATCTAACTTCATTCGGTTTCTGTGTTTTGTCTTGACGACATTCATTATGCTAAATAATTGCTCTACTTCAGCATTAGAGTGCGGTAAAACTAATAAAGACATAGCAAATGTGGCTAAATCTTTAAATCTGTTTTCTCCAGCTATGTCAGCTACAAAATCTTGAATATTTTGCGTAAAAATATCTACTTTCTGAGTAGGCAATATTATTTTGGCAACAAGTGAATCAATCAAATTTGTCAATTCGTCATACAGTTTTGTATGATCTGCATCTTTCGATTCAAATAATTTATTAACTCTGTTAACGTCAGTGAGAATTGGAAACATAAATGCAATGTACGCATAATTTACATCATCTGAATACATTCCATGCAGCAATTCTGCTGTGTAACATCTTTCTTTCAATTTAGAGATATTAAAGTGTGTTTTTAGTTCCAACCATTGTGTGTAAATGCGTACCACTGCGGACTCTACAGAAAGCCACCTAGTTTGACAAGATTGTACAATTTTTAATGGATCATGACCGTCGTTTATAAGTTTGTATAGTTCTTTGTAAGCAGCTTGCCTCGACGAAGAACGGCTGAACCAATCATATGTTTCTTTAATAATGAATTCGAGATTTATGGGTAAAAATTGCTTTGTTACTGCCGATACTGCTAATTGCAGAGAATGGCATATGCAGCGCACCAAAACTAGATTCGGCAAATCTCTTTTCAGTTTGGCATATACACCGTTATTTACTCCGGTCATTACGGAAGCATTATCTGTTCCGATGCCCATTAAGTTTTGTAGAGGTATATTGAATTTAGCGAGTGTCGCTTTCAAGGTACCAACAATCCCGTCTGCATCACACTCGTTCAGCATTGGAAGATCTAAAAATGTAGATATAATTTTTTCGTGAGTGCAGCTGTAATAAATAATTATTATTCCCAAATATTTATGAACGGAAATATCGGTTGATTCGTCAATCAATAAACTATAGGGTTGATCTTTTAAATCTTCTCTTAAGTTTTCTGAGAAATGGGGTGACATAACATTTTTTATGATTTGGGTACATTTTGTCCTATCTAAGTGAATTTTTTCATCCTCCTTGTGCATGTGATTAACCACTTCTTCCATATGATCCACTACACGTAGGCTGGTAGGTGCCGCTGTAAATAATGCTAGCCTAGCTTCTTCTTTCTTTTTTCCGATGCTGTCTGGTTTAAAAGGCAACTTTGGTTGCGTAGCTATAATCTGTAAAGAAACGGAATCTACTTTATAATGATTAGAATGTAAAGAAGAGAAGAACCTACTTACTCTTTCAAAATATTTCACGGGAATAGGGCATTCACACACTCAGTCAACCGAGTCATGTGAAATTAAGCTCAGATCATTAAACGGTGACTATAATATTCGCTTTAAATGTATAGTTTTAAAACATATAACTTCAACTTTACCATCTGTTTCATTACATTATAACTCGTTAGATATTCCGAATAATATTCAGTTGGCCGATTCATTATTTTATATACCGTCACAAATTGACTTATTGATCGGAGCGGACGTGTTTTGGGAATTGTTAATCAATGGAAGGTAAAATTACCAGCAGGTCCTTATCTACAAAACACTACGCTAGGTTGGATTATTTCGGGTATCGTTAATAATTCAAAATCAGTTAATAAAAAAGTGCAATGTCATCATGTACAATGAACAGTTACGTAAATTTTGGGAATTGGAAGAAAACTTTCGGCCTAAACAATATCTTACTGAAGAAGAACGCCATTGTGAAAAAATATTTTGCGAAACGACAAAGCGGGTAGTTGATGGTCGTTTTTCAGTTCGCATTCCAGTACGAAATACGCTTGATGAATTAGGCGAAAGTTACGATATTGCAAAAAATAGATTTTTAGCATTAGAACGCAGATTAGAACGGTCGCCAGAATATTAAAAAATGTATTGCGATTTTATGCAGGAGTATTTAGGCCTTAGGACACATGACACAAATTGAAAACTACGCATCGCCTTATTATTTTCTGCCTCACCACGGTGTCTTACGGG
The DNA here is from genome assembly GCA_949315895.1 of Anania crocealis. Lineage (NCBI taxonomy): Eukaryota > Metazoa > Arthropoda > Insecta > Lepidoptera > Crambidae > Anania > Anania crocealis. The sequence goes on along the minus strand of OX438867.1, from coordinate 16,338,561 downwards.
AACAAAGTAGGGGAGACCGGGGATGGTTGACTAACTTTTGACTTAAGCTTATATATCTCTGATGTTTAACTTAATATAACAAAAACAACAGTTGATATAGATAGAAGAACTATTCAGGTACTTAAAATACTAATCCATATCCTTTAAATGTATCATTATAATGCTTATTTAGTCGATTTTCTAAACCCCTGACGCTAGGTCAACCTACCCCATATCCGGGGTAAGTTGGCCATAAGCATGGGGCAGGTTGACCTAGGCAGTAATCAGTGTAAATAAAGAGGAGAAGTATGAAATAAAACATTAAAATTTACTAAATCATATAAACGTTTTATTAAATTCGGTTAACAAAGAACTTTATTAAACGTAACAGTCTCTTTTTAAACTATAAATAAATTTTCAAGTAACAAGAAGTAAGATTAATTTTGGTTTCAACCCTTAATTATAACTTGAACTATTCTAATAAATCGCTATTCAGAGATCAAATTTCTTAATGAAAATATTATTCAATATACATTAACTTGTGAGTATCTTTATAATAAACTAAAAAAACAGAAGACTTCTTTTCTAAAAATTAACTTATTTTATATAAAAAGAACAATCAGTGTTGGCGCCATCTATCGATTCATCACGCAAGATACGTTCGTAAGTGAAGTTGCGACAGCTGTGACGTCATCGGCTGTATCGGTGGGGGGCACGCAACTAACTTCGCGCTGGACTTTTGTATTGTCACTATACAGGGTGTAGATTTCAATCCGGGTAATATTTTCAGAGGTGATTAAGTACCTTGTACTGATCATGAATCACTAAAAAAAAAAAATTCGAAAAAATATTTTTTTTATTTTTAAATAATCATGGCTTTCAAAGTCGACCCTATCGATTATATCGGAGTAGGACCCCGACACTAACGCTACGCGACGCCTAGCGTGCGAATAAACGATACCTACAAAGTACAAAGGCACCGCAATCCTTTGTGTTAGGCGCGTACGCGCCGACCAGTAGCCGCGCCGAAAGAAGGCGGCATCTCTTTGTACCGAGCCGCCCGCCCTAGCTACTCTCGTTCAAGCGGTCAGTTGTGCCGGAAACATCGCGTTGCACACGCGTAGTGCGTACTTGTCCGTGTTTTTGCGAAAATGACGCAAAATTATTCCAATGTTGAGTTAGTCGAAATGGTGCGATTCTATGCAATAACTAATAATAGTTTGAGTGAAGCTATTAGAATGTTTAGTGCGGCATTCCCAAACCGTCCACGACCCTCGAGATCAGTGATGCTCGCGGCAACGCAGAGACTCCGTGATCATGGACAGTTCCATGAACCCTGGCACGCTCGAAGTCGGGGAGGCCGTGTCGGTCTTGATATAAGACTGCAAGAAGATATCTTGGACTACTTTGAGAGGGAACCGAGAGCGAGCACCAGAGACGCCGGCCGGCATTTCGGTGTCCACTACACGACTGTGTGGCGTCTACTAAAGCAGGAGCAACAACACCCTTTTCACTTCCAAAGAGTCCAGGACCTTCTCGAAGTTGAGCATCAAGACGCCAACATTTTGTGGACAGACGAAAGTTTGTTTACACGAGTTGGTGTGTACAATTGCCACAATGAGCACTGGTGGACCCACCGTGACCACAACCCACACGTTACCAAGCGAGACTCTTTTCAACATCGTTTTAGTCTCAATGTGTGGGCTGGGATAGTAGGGGATCAGCTGTTGGGACCTTACTTCATCGAAGGCCGCCTCACCAGTGCTACATACCAGGGACTGTTGCAAAACGTCGTTGACGAGATGTTGGAAGATATACCTTTGTCTTTTTATTCAAATTTATTTTACCAGCACGACGGAGCACCGCCTCAGTACGGTTTACAAGTGCGAGACTATTTAAATCGTGAATTTGGAAATCAGTGGATCGGGCGTGGTGGACCGGTGCCTTGGCCACCACGGTCCCCAGACTTAACGCCCTTAGACTTTTATTTGTGGGGTGATCTAAAACGATTAGTGTACGCAGAAGAATTGACAAGCGTTGACGACTTGAGACAAAGAATAGTGAGTGCATTCCAGACAGTGAAAGAAAATCGTTTTGTGTTGAACAGTTTAAAAAGGAACACCAGACGCCGTGCTAGACTATGTATTGCTCAGTCTGGTGGCCACTTTGAACATTTATTAAGGTTAGTGTAAATAAAAGTGTACAAAAACTAGGTATTAAGATAAATCGTTGTAAATAAGTTGATTCCAAATTTTTAACTACGCCGAAAATACTTCAGACTCACGTCATTTAATAATCTAGTTTTTTTTAATTTTGAAAAGGTTTAGCTTAAATCAACACGAAAGTTCAGGGTTCGATTTCCTACACGACAACTTTTGCACATTGAACAATTATAAACTACAGTGTACCTAGTCAGTTTAGTACGACTTCGCTTAAAACAACCAACTGTTTTTAGCAACGTAAGTATAGGCACATGTTTAGTTTTCCTATGAACCACTATGACACTGTACATCCGTTTATCGACAACTCCGCTTAAAGCGACCGACCGCTTTTAACGACGGAATTTCTATTGAAGAAAAAAGTGTTCTAATACAACGTTTAGAAGCTGGCGTGTCTAATGTAACGATTGCGAAGGAATTCGATGTTAATCATTTGACAATATCCACAATTAAGAAAAATAAATACAAGATAGAACCTTTGTTTAATGCGAATGTTTTAAAACCTAAACGCGTGAGGTTGTCGTCTAAAGAACAAGTTGATTTGGCACTTTTACATGGTTTAAGCTGCAACCTAATACAGGAATACCCGTAAATGGGCCTATGCTGCTTTTTTTAATAAAAAATTATAAAAATTGTCAGTTCGTTTAGTACGACTTCCGGTTAGTACGACGTAATATCACCGGTCCCTTGACCGTCGTTATAATAACCGGATTCTACTGTACTTTTAATTATCAAATGGTTAGCTAAGCCTAGATCAAGATACAAAAAGTTGCAGGTTCGATTGCCGACTGAAGGCTCAAATCGTGTTCAAGTTACAGTAAAATGACCTGGCGTCATTAAACAATAAAAACACTTAATTTTTACTCGTATGTTAATCTAGATTAAGATAGATAGTGAGAGTTTGAGGTTCGTGCGGTTCCCGATTGATCGCCCAAATTTAGTAAGAAATCGAATAGTGCGCCATTAACTTATTCAATTTTAAATGTTTTGGGTTAGAGTTGTTTTACAATTTTTGATACAGGATTGCAGGGAAAAGGCCTCCATCATTGAATTCAGGTTACCACAGCAATGATGGGTGTATGGGCATTATCACCACGCTTGCCAAATGCGGGTTGGTGATCACAAACCCGAGCAACGTTCGAAAATTCGAAACTTTGTGTTGCCCGACCCGGGATTCGAACCTAAACCACTAGACCAACGGGGCGTTAAATTCAGTGAGTTGAATCTAAATTAGGTAAATTCAATTTGGTACAGTTGAGTTTTAGGTATTTTTGTCGGTCCTAAGCCCGATTAAAGTAGGAAGGGAAATTTGGAATTAACTAATCCACACACGGAAATCGTTATTTATTTATTGTTGTCCTACTAATAGCTACTTACCCATTAGGGAAACGCCCCGTTGGTCTAGTGGTTTAAATACCGGGCCAAGATCTCGGGGTCCAAGGTTCGATCCCCGGGTCGGGCAACAAAAAGTTTCGAATTTTCGAACGTTGCTCGGGATTGTGATCACCAACCCGCATTTGGCAAGCGTGGTGATTATGCCAGTGCCCATCATTGCAGTGGTAACTTGAATTCAATGATGGAGGCCTTTTCCCTGCAGTGGGATGATTATAGGCTGTTACTACTACTAAAAAAAACATTAGGGAATAACGCAGACGGCAGGTAAAGAGATAAGCAATGACAGCTAGTTAGTACCTACCTTTCGCGTGGCTACGCGATTCGCGCGTGCTATGAGTACAGTGCAAACAGTTTCCAGTATCTGACGCCACAGTGCAGTAAGGGTTTAACAAAAAATATTCGCTTAAAATTTCAGTTGTTTTTTTTTGCATTAATTGGTTACTGATGCTTGTTCTATATGTCATGATGAGTCGTTTCTATAAATTCCACCCGTATTGAAATCAGCACCCTGTATATACGATTTGTTAACCGACACCGACATAAACTCTATATTCAATCTTTAAACGTCCTAATAAACGAATATTCGCATTAAAATAATAAACGGCTTCATTGGAAAGACCTGATCCTGACCTAAAAGTCGATACACGAAAGTCTGAGCTCGAAACATGGTCCATCTCGCCGCATGATACATATCGCCGCATGAAACGAGGATTCAAGATTCCACGGAAGTCGATGCCCGTTGAAGCCCAGAGTTCTGAAGAATCAACGCACGAAAGACGGTCAGGTCAAACCTTTCCTTTTCCCTCCTATTCAATCGATTTGTGCTAATTTCGTGTCGTGTTTGTGCATTTCAGTTCAAATTTTAAACGTTAGAACTACCGTTACTAGTACCGTACCTACCTGCGCGCGGTCGCAATAGTCAAGTGCGGCTGCCTACGCTGCCTACAAGCTGATAAGGTGATTTTATACGACTGTAAGCTTTGGCTTCCTAATTACAACCCAAAATGAGCGAGAATAGTGATAGTTCTTTGAAACTGCCTGTGCCAAATCCTAAAGAAGGTAGTCGTTCACCTTCTGCAGAACGTTCTAGTAACGATTTTAAATTAGCAGACCTGAAAAAACAGATAAAAACTCTGAAAGGTCGAGTAAACTCTTTTGAAACTTACATTTCTAAATTTCAATATTCGGTTATCACAATGTCAATCACTCGAGTTAAACTTAAGAATTTCTAAAATGGAATCACTTTTTGAATTGAGAAAATACAAACCAATATTGAATATCTTAGTGACGAGAATAATCTTACAGTAAATATGGAGTATCGCGAAACTTTTGAAGAACAATATTTTCGATTCTTTCTATTGCAAAATCGATCGTGGATGACAGTGATAATCAAACCTTGAACAATAAACCAGTGTTAAGTGATAAAAATACTTTGTTGCAATTCAAATTACCAGATATCAAATTACCCTCCTTTGGTGGTTTATATGATGACTGGCTCGAGTTCAAAAACTCGTACTTAACGATGATTCATAAACGAGCGGAGTTAAATGCGATTCATAAATTTCATTATTTGCGTTCATCGCTAACCGGTAGTGCACTTCAGGTTATAAGCGCATTAGAATTTACAGCGGAAAACTATGCCCACGCATGGGACCTCCTGTTAAATAGATTTCAAAATGATCGACTTTTAGTACACAACCATGTCAAATCATTATTTTCTATTCCAAATACGAGTATGAATAAAGAGTCTCCTTTATTTGAAACGATAACGGGAAATTAAACGCGATCATACCTTATTATTTTGCCTGACGTTTCGATCGGGTTGCACCGACCATGGTCACAGGCTGACTGGAGACAGCGATGCACTCACTCCGAGGGGAAGGTAGATTCATATAAATCTACCTTCTAAATGTTTATTTCTCCAATAATAAGGTATGATCGCGTTTAATTCCCGTTATCGTTTCAAATAATTATGCAACGCGAAAGTTTAAAAGTAAAGAGTCTCCTTTGTTAATTAAAAAAATGAAAGATTCTATTTTGCGCAATTTACGCTCACTTAAGTCGTTAGGAGAACCTACAGAATCTTGGGATACCCTCATTATGTATATAATTGTATGTAAACTAGATTCTACTACTGAACGTGAGTGGGAAAATTATAAAGGAGCACTTGTTTCTGGTTTCCAAAGTCAAAGTCCTAAACGTAAATTAATATTAGATGATTTGCTGACATTTCTCAGAAACAGAGCTGATTTATTAGAAATGGTAAACGTAAACAGAAATCCTACTAATTCGCAGAGCTTTGGTAAATCATTAAATAAGCATTTCAATAAAAATCATAACAAACCCCTTTATAACGGCCCCAAGATGCCAGTAGCGCATACACAAAGTCATAGTTATGTGGCCACGAACACTGCAAAGTCAGCTAAACGTAATCGTTCTTGTGAAATGTGTCGCGGTAATCATGCATTGTATATGTGCAGTATGTTTTTAAATTTATCTATCGAAGACACATACAAATTAGTCAGTGATAAAAACCTATGCTATAACTGTTTACGTGGTGGTCATCCAATTAGTGAGTGTTACTTTGGGCCGTGCCAACATTGTATGCAAAAACACAACAGTTTATTGCATAAAAACTCGAGTGATAATAACTCGGATAGTTCAACTTTGCATCCGGAGCCTAAACCGTCTCAAGTAAAATCGACCGTATTGCATTCTTCATTAGGATCGCAATGTAATGACGGCGTACTGTTATATCGTGAAAACGAAACCACTTTTTAAAAAAAAACTTAATTTATTTAAATGGAAAACTGGTTCCCAATTGAAGAATTTATTCGCGAAAAATCCCCGAAACTTAGGTTTAGTGTGTTCCCGATGGGTGCCGGATCCGAACTGAGCCACCGGCACCGGACTGATCTAATGTAGTCGAGCTATACAAAAGTGCTGACACAGCAATAACAATTGGGGTTTCGGCATTAAAGCTTGCATTTGCAAGGTGTAACAGCCCTCCGTTTAAGATGAAACTTACGCTTTTGCGAAGTTTCAGGTTAATATACGGGTTTAGTTCGTGGAGTAGGAATTTCAGCCAAATTATGCGCGTTATCAGAAATATTATCATGATTTTCATTTTTTATTTCATAACTAAGTTTCGGGCATTTGAACAAACATTTATATTTATCATATAATATATACGATATTATTGCAAAAATAACAATTATCATACAATATGTAATTATAGGATATTGCGAATTATATTTTAAAAGAGGACTTGGTTCATCAATGAGTTTGTTGACATCTGTCAGTTTTTAATTTAAATTGTTTAAATTTAGCTAAATTACAGCAGGAATCATTTACTAGGTTAAAATCAGAGTTTACTATGTTCAAAATGAGATTCAGGTAGGACTTAGCAATTAGTTCTCTACTTTTACAGAAAGCGGTACATCCCGGTTGCAAATTAAGTACACCGGTACCTAATAACTTAAGTTCTTGAATTTGAGCTCCGCATTCAACGGTAAGTTTTGCAGGTTCACTTTCAACAAAGATCCATCGGTTACCCTTCAGTTCTTGCCAGATGTCTTATCTGTCCATACATTAATTTTGACTGACACTGTTGTGGTAAGTTATTAACAATTTTTAAAAGCATTTCCGTTTCGCAGGTAGGTGTATGTTGTACAGAGAGAACATTTAGGTTTTCACATATGTATGATTGATCATTAACTTTAATACAATTTCTTAAATTACTAGTGCAAATATATGTTATCTTATCTCTACTTATAGCTATATGATTACAGAATGGCATTATCATAGCGAATGAGTTGGGGTTATCTTGGTCATGGCGTACCGGTACTGGTACAGATTTATATAAATTATATTCTATGCCTTGAACTAGAGGTATTTTGATAATAAAAACAATTTTATCAGTTGTATAATAACAATTTAGTTTTGAAATGTCTATCAAATGATGTACATTTTCCAAATTTAGGTTAATTGGTATTTCTTGATATTTTGGCAAGTTTCTAACGTTATTTACTAATTCATTGTATAATTGTTTGGGTGTTAAGATTGATGGATGTACAGAGTGGCTTTTAGTGAACATTATTGAATTAACTAAGTCATCTATTTTAAATGATAAGGTGAGTAAGCTTGAATATAATTCATTGTAAACTATGTTTATTCTAGATTCTATGTACAATTTGTCAGATACTATGGATATATTTCTAAAACTAGCAGATAAATTCTCAATAGCGTCATTCAAACGCGCTTCATTTATCGAAATAGTGTTAATAGTATTATTGTAGTGTGATAGTGCCGTACTAGTAAGTAAGACATTATTTTTGAGCAAAGAGGTAAGTTTTTTATTTCTGTGATCAAGTGTTTGAATGGCGTTATTGTACCTAATGGCATCGTCCTCGTCCATGGTGCCTATTATTTTCTTAAAAACTGTGCCGATGCCTGCGAACTAGGCCGCCCTTTTATCGCGTGCTGCGATTAGGTGCGATATAGAACTATAGTCCCGCTTTATATCACTAAGTCGTGAAACCAGGGGTAGTAAACTGTTGCATTCGTGGTTTGAAATGTCATCATTCTGTTGACACAAGAACCTAGCTGTTCCTATTGCCGAGTTAATATTATTTATATGAGGTTCTATGTATGCTATATCCACCGGGATTAAAATGTGGAGATTGTCGCTGGAGATTCTTATAGTTCCGACAGGGTCGAAGGAGATTCCTGGACTCTAAACGTATCTAAACGTTTTGTGTCGCAAGCTTGAGTTCGTCGTAGTGGTGTTTTACATGACGACGATTTATAAGTATAGAGAGTGTTCCCTCCTTGTATTTTCACGACCTTGTACGGGCCTTTCCATATAGGAGCTAGTGCTTTGCCCAAACGTGGGTGGTTTTTAAGGTAAACTAAGTCCCCGATTTTGTATTTGACTGCACGCGTGTGTTGGTCATAATATGTTTTTGACCTTTCTTTTGAAGCTGTAATATTTTCAATAGCTTTTTGGCGTGAAATTTTGAGCCGATGGTGGAGTGTTTTAATATATTCAGGATAAGTGAGATCTCCTCGGAGATCATACACGGAGTCCGGGATAAAAGGTTTGTGTCCAAATACAAGTTCATAAGGAGTGGAATTAGTTGTGGAATGAACTGCACTTGTAAGAAAGCATGGCTGTATAAACAAACTTATGCCAATTGGTTTCATTATCGTTGACGTATGATTTAAGATATTCTTTTAAGGTGCCGGTAAGCTATGGCTACGCTCCAAGGCTCCTTGGGTCTGCGGGTGGTAAGGAGCTGACCAAATTTGTTTTATTTTCAGGAACTCACAGGTTTTTTTGAATAGTTCCGCTGTAAAATTTGTTCCTTGGTCTGTTAATATGGATTTTGGGATACCAAAGAGAGAAATGAAATGTATCAAACATTCACAGGTTTCTTCAGCAGTTGCATTCGAGATAGGGTATGCTATAGAGAATTTAGTTAAGTCATCTTGTAACGTGAGTATATACCTCAATTTAGTGAGCCCAGCTTCGGGTAAGGGACCTACGATATCGAGGCTTATCCGTTCAAAAGGACGCGTTGATGTTGTTGTTATTTGCATAGGTGCACGGTTGATTTGCCTGAAAGCTTTATTTGACTGGCAGGCTGCGCATTTTTTTACATAGTGGTCAATATCGGATTTCATATTTGTGTTTTCTGTTTCAGGTCCTGGAGCATTGGGAGAGGATGGCAAAGGGGAATTCGTCATTGCAGATGGTGATGGAGGTGTAGCAGGATTTGGTGTAATAATAGGGTTTGGAATTTCGACAGGTAAAGTTGTAGTTTCAAGAGTTGGTATTTCAATATTTTCGAAATCAATATCAAGGTTATCACTGTTAGGGCTGATATCTAGAAGTCCAAAGTCATCTAAGTTAAAATCATATACAGGGTCTTGTGCGGATTCAGAGTCAGGATTTGTAGGATTTTGGTAGATATTGGATTGAGGGTCATTTGTTTGATCATTACGTGTTTCACTTGAATGTTGTAAAGGATTTACCGGATAACGAGATAGAGCGTCTGCGTTGCTATTGATTTTCCCTTTTTTATATTCAATAACGTAGTCGAACTCTTCAAGTTTGAGTCGCCAGCGGACGAGTTTTGATACTGGGTATTTACAGTTAAAGAGCCATTTGAGTGGCTTATGGTCTGTTAAAATCGTAAAGCGATGCCCATATAGGTAAGGACGAAATACTTTTGTTCCCCAGACTATGGCTAGACATTCCTTTTCAGTGACACTACTCGTATAATTACATTCAGCTTTGTTTAATGTTCGAGAGGCATAAGCTACTGGTCGATCGTTTCCTATTGGACCTTGGGATAATATTGCAGAAACTGCGAAGTTAGATGCATCACATGTGAGGTTAAAAGGTTGTGTGAAATCGGGATATGCGAGTAAAGGGGCTTTGGTAAGTTTTTCCTTGAGTTCGTCAAATGCAAGTTGTTGAGCATTTTCCCATTGAAATGGTTCATCTTTTTTGAGTAATGTGGTAAGTGGCTTAGCAATTTTGGAGAATTCAGGGATAAATCTTCTGTAATAGGAAACGAGGCCTAAAAAGGATTTAATATCTTTTGGATTCTTGGGTATAGGGAATTCAGTGACGGCTTTAATTTTTTCAGGGTCAGGTTTAACACGGAGCTTGAGGTGATCTTATTAATAACGAGGGAAGACGTTTTAAAAAATTACCTAGCCAATTTTCGCCAGCCATTAATTTTGTATTCCAAGGTTCAGGCATAGTTTTATTATTCTTTTTTGCGTATTCGAAAGCAAACTTGCGTGTCTCATACGGTGTTAAACCATAGTATATGTCAGCAGCAGTCTTCAAATAAGCTTCCAGTTTATTTTCTTCGTCATCGCTAAATATCTGCCTATTTTTTACGTACCCCGCCGTCTCCAGAGTCAAATCAGCTCTCCTGAGGTTCGGATTACTTTCTAGCTTTTGTTTTAGTTTAGTTACATAACGATGCAACGTTTTGTATGGAATTTGGTATTTCTTTGATGTGGCATTTATGCTATTATTATCGAAGATCACTGCGTGGCAAGCTATTTCTATGATATCTTTTGGGACATCACCCCTTTCGGATTTTCTTTTGTACGTCCTCATTTTCTGTAAATGTACAAACTGTTATTTAGTATGTGAAAGAAGACCAAAATAGTGTTTACATTGATGATGCACATTAACCATTAACATTAACACACACAATTCTTTAAAATAAGTATAACATGTTATACTTACTTAAAGGGGTTGGTTACCCCGAAAAAAATTTGTCAACTAACCCCGGACGCCATTTTGAATTTTACCTGCGTATCTTATGCAAACTCTAGCACTAACATGGACGAAATACTGTGTAGTATAGAATAAAACTATCATATTCACATGAGAGTCAAAATGGCAGGTGTACCATAACGAATTAAATTATACCTATCACCAAAAAAATCTACCTAAAATGTACCTTTTACTACCTCGCTCTAAAAAATCAGTACCTTCTTCAAAACGAAATAATTTCGAAAATAAAATACACCCGCCATATTGACATTAAGATGGCGGGTGTACTATAATATGTTATTACTTGACAATCGCTCATAAAATGTATAGACTCCAAAAAAATGTACCTAAACAGTACTTCCAGGTAAAAAAAAAAACAAACATGATCAGTTGCACAGTTTCTGAGAATTACAAGAATCGTGTCATATTTACTTAATTTTACTGTGCATTATTGATCTATCTATATCATCATCATAATCGGAGCATTTGTCCAAGTTGCTGCCGTAAAATGCGCCCGGTGTCCGCCTTTTTTATTAAAAGTGGTTTACATACTGTTATCTTTATTTTACGCGAACACTATACATTGAACGAATACATCATACACTATATTTTATAGCGTTCATGGTCACGGGCAGACTTAGGTTGATGCCTTGTGTGTTTGTGGCAGATAATGCCTTCCCACTTTACACAAATATTATGAAACCAAAAAAATATTAAAAGAATATTTAACAAGCAATTATCAAGAGCTTGGATTATAGTTGAGAATGTATTTGCTGTGATGACAGCTTACAGTTTTTTTGGCTCCAAAAAGTGACATTCGCTAATTATTATAGATATCAAGGCACCGTTTCATCAGAAACGCTAGACTAAAACTCCCGGTCATCAACAGTAAATAGTTTATTTAAAAAAAAAAAAAGTTTTCGTGACCTCGAAGGTCAAAATACTGAAAATAATAAAAAAAAAACATATAGAATTGAGTCATGTTTGTAATGTAGGCTTATGGCGCATTTATACGCGTATATTATTGCGTTTTTATAATACAATAAAATTTTTTAGAAACTGTGAAAACATTTTTTTCCCTAAATCAATGTTTATTTTTTTAAAACATTTCCACCGATACTATCGGACAATGCAGTTCGGGCAGTATTTCCGTCGTTGGTGGTGCCTGCATTTGGTCTCACTATGTCGATTAACAATCCCATCTTTATCCTTATTTCGGCCTGGATATGCTGTTTTCGTTGTGCGACAATACGGCTCTCCTCTGTGTTTTGACTGATACGCCATTTTCGCACCGCTGGATCATTCTTATACCCGAGATGTAGCAAAAACTCGAAAATGCGTTTCCAAGCATGTAGAGGATTGGGATTGGGCGAGATGGGCGTCCTTAGCATTGGTCTGCAACCTATCTAGGAGAAGGAAAACTCCGAAATTAAACCCGGAATCGATGACTTCGTTAGGCACAAGTAGGATCCTATCTGAACAGCGGCAGTCGTCTGCAGCCAACCTGGTGGTTTCGCACGTATTGGCATGCCATTCCTGCGAGCCTAGCTGGGGAGGCCGAGAGGGTGGCGAAGGTCCTGGGCAACCCTACGTCATCTACTGCGTCCCAGGCGATGCAGCGTCTGTGGAGAGGACACTTCACCCACGTCGTTCCGCGTCGTGGATAGCAACACGGAGAGTGGCAGTTACCGGTTATAAGTCCGCGCGCATGGGCGTAAGCGCGGACGCCAGGGGTCGCTCTCGACAGTGGGAGGGTCCATTGTAGGCCCACTGACCAGTTACCGCCCGCTCCAAACTGGGCAGCCCCCAGTCAATAAGGTACTGGTCCGCCTCAGCGCCGTTTGTTCCTCTGGGGTGTTGGGAGCATAGGGGAAACCCGGAAGACGGTGCTGTGTTGTTGTACACACGCGACTAAACAGCTAAACAAAAACAAACCTAAAGCTAGCACTTCCATGCGCTTTGGTTCTTGGAATGTCCGGACTATGAGGACAGGTCTCCCGGACAACTCGGAGACTTCTGATTACGCCCAAGATCTGCGTAAAACGGCTGTTATCGATCTAGAACTGACACGTCTTAATATATCTATTGCTGCACTTCAAGAAACCAGACTTCCAGATGAGGGCTCATTGCGCGAACAAAATTATACATTCTTTTTGAAAAGCCAAGGCCTCTAGCGAAACTCGTGAGCATGGTGTGGGCTTTGCAGTTCACAACACTCTCTTAAGTGCCATAGAAACACCTCGAGGAGTAAGTGAGCGTATTATGGCCTTGCGCCTCAGTTCCAAAGGCGGCTTCGTCACTTTGATTTCCGCCTACGCTCCAACCCTTACCTCGACAGCAGAGTCTAAAGATGACTTCTATGATAAACTCTGCTCTGTTGTGGCCAATGTACCGGCCGAAGACCGACTCTACATTCTGGGAGACTTCAACGCTCGTGTAGGGCATGATAACACCGCCTGGCCCGATTGCCTCGGGAATCATGGCATTGGAAAGCAGAATGAAAATGGCCAACGCCTGCTTGAGTTTAGCGCCAAGTTTCAGCTGTGTGTTACGAACACATATTTTAGAGGCAAACTGATGCGTAAAGTCTCCTGGAAACATCCTCGGTCCGGTCATTGGCACCAACTAGACTTAGCATTGACCAAAAGAAAGGATTTAAGGGAAGTCACACACGCGAGGTCCTACCACAGTGCACAATGCGACTCCGACCACTCCTTGGTAGCGTGTAAAGTCCTATTGTCGCCCAAAAAGATTCACTCCTTTAAGAAACCCGGCAGGAAGAAGTTAAATCTTCCCAAGACTAGGGACCCTGAGCTAGTGAATTCTTTCAGCTCTCTGGTGCGACAGATAGTAGCTACGTGGGATGTAGATGCACCCATAGAAACGGAATGGGAATCCATTAAAGACCTTCTTACCAAAACAGCTGGCGAGGTTTTCGGTTATGCCAAGGTGAAATCACCGGATTGGTTCACCGAAAATATAATCCAACTTCAGCCTCTACTTGACTCTAAACGCCAAGCTGCACTAGGATACCGCCTTGACCCCTGTGTTGCTACACGCTCCAAAGTCATCCCTACAGCGAGCTTGCCGCCAAATCGCTAATGATTACTGGATAGAACTGTGTAGAAGTATTCAAGACTGCGCGGCCACAGGAAACTTCCGCGGTGTTTATGCGGGGATTAGGGTGGCTCTTGGTCCAGTGCAAAAAAAATGGCCCCTATAAAATAGATCGATGGCACTTTTATCACTGACAGCAGTCGTCAACTTAACCGGTGGGTAGAACACTACAATGAGCTTTATTCCCGACCAGTTGAGATCAGTCCCGTAGCCGTGGATTTAATTCCGATCCTACCTATTATGACTGAGCTCGATGATTTACCCACTGTGAGAGATCTTCGTGCGGCCGCTCTGCAGCTTAAATGTGGCAAGAGTCCAGGGGTTGATGGTGTACTCACTGAGATCCTAAAGCTCAAGTGCATATTACCGGTCCTTCATAACTTCCTGGGGAAATGCTGGGAGAGGGAGCTATTTCCACAGGATATGAGCGATGCAAATATAGTAACTCTTTACAAAGGGAAAGGTGACCGCGGCGATTGTAACAGCTACCGTGGTATTTCCCTTCTCAGCATCGTCGGCAAACTTTTTGCAAGGGTCATACTGACTAAACTGCAATGTCTTGCCGAACGCGTGTATCCTGAGGCACAATGTGGCTTCCGCTCCCAGCGTTCCACTACGGATATGATATTTACCATAAGACAACTTCAAGAGAAGTGTCGCGAGCAGAATACTCCCTTGATGATCGCGTTCGTTGACTTGAATAAAGCCTTCGACGCGGTCAGCAGGGCGGGTCTCTACATTGCACTTGAGAAAATAGGATGTCCCCCAAAGCTGCTGAGGTTGGTGAAGTGCTTCCATGAGGGTATGAAAGGCGCCGTTGTCTACAATGGACAAACTTCCGACGCTTTTGAGATGCGTAAAGGGGTTCGTCAGGGCTGCGTCTTAGCACCAACTTTGTTCGGCATATTATTCTCACTGCTGCTCAAAGTCGCCTTCGGTGACGCGCAGCAGGGTTTCCACCTACATACACGAGCAGATGGGAAATTATTTAATGTCTCCCTCCTAAAGTCTCGCCGTAATCGTGAGGACCTATTTGTTGACAGCCTGCTCTTTGCTGACGATGCAGCCTTTGTCGCAAAGACTCCCCAAGAGCTCCAGGTCCTACTGGACAAATTTCATCATGCTTGTGCCCTGTTCTCCATGTCCATAAATGTGAAGAAGACCGTAATCCTAGCGCAGGGTTATACCTACCAGCCGACCATCTTGCTAGAAGGTGCACCCTTGGAGGTAGTTGAAAAGTTCTGTTACCTGGGATCCACCGTGTCGAGCAATCTTTCCCTTGATAGCGAGATCGATATTTGCATCGGCAAGGCGGCCACGATGTTTGGTAGGCTGCGTACAAGAGTATGGAATAATAAACATCTAACGGTCAGGACAAAGATGATCGTATACCAAACTTGCGTCTTGAGCATCCTCTTGTACGGAGCTGAAACCTGGACGTCGTATGCTAAACAGGAACGACGACTTAACACCTTCCACATGCGCTGTCTTCGGAGCATTCTCAACATAACATGGAAGGACAGGGTAACAAATGGGAGAGTGCTAGAGATTGCTCAGCTTCCTAGCGTCATCGCTCTACTCAAGCAGAGACGCCTGCAATGGCTAGGGCATGTGCACCGAATGAGCAGCACTCGTTTGCCCAAACAGACAATGTTGAGCCAAATAGCATTCGCAAATGCAAAGTCGGACGTCCCATTCTACGGTTTAAAGACTGCGCTAAACGCGACATGATCGCATTCGACATCGATTTCGACGCGTGGGAGAGCCTCGCTACTGACCGCAATGAGTGGAGAAAACTACTTCATAAGGGCTGTGAGACCCACGACAGGGCCTGGCTTCAAAATCTGGCACAAAAGCGAGATAAAAGACATGCACGCGGAGAGAGTTCTGTCGCAACGGACTCTCAGTTCGTGTGCCGTAAGTGCGGACGAAAGTGTCGTTCGAGGATCGGTCTGTTTAGCCACGAGCGACGATGCTCGTAACGCGTAGGCGCTGCTTAAATCATCTGACAAGATGACAAAGGCCTAATGATGAGAGGATTTAAGCCATACTTTAAATTTTCTTTTTTAGATGGTTTAGAAAAAGACAGCTGCAAATTATTAAAATTTGTCGCTGTTAATTTGCAAAATGGGCATCGCAATTGTGATGAGGTTTCTGTGATTACATTTAAGACCTTTCCATCAATAACACTTAAAGTCAACTCACAAGTAAATATTATTGCATGTCCTTTAGTTGTGTTTATAGATATTGATGTTAAATCTTTAATCAGATTTTCTATAACAGTCTTTTCCGTGAGAATAAGGTTTGTCGTTTCTTTTTTGTACTGGATGTGTATAGGGCGGCTGAAGCGGTACGACTGGGGTGTCGGATTGATCCAGATAATATTATTATCGGATTGTATACGCAAAGGTATAAAAGTCGTTGCACACAGGCTGTTTTCATTGCTTAAAGGATGTTCAGTTGACTGGTCAAAGCTCTGTTTATAAAATGACTGACCACTGCTTCCATCAAATTCCCAGGATCCCTCAAACGAACAAAACAATTCTGTTGTTCCTTTACGTTCACAAAAATCTATAAAGCTCTTATCGCTACTTTGCACTATTCTTTGCAAAGTATGTGTGAGCAAACTTTTTAAAGAAACTGTTGCTTTAACATCCGTCACGCTTATCTCTTCTGCAGGATAACAACTTTTTCTTGCCAACAGCACTTGTGCATATGAAGGATAAACGGGGTACCCTCGACTTTTAAGGTCTTGCTGTCTATCTTTGTAGGTTTCGACACTAAATTTTCTGTCAATAATAACAGCCAAAACTACTTCTGCAGTATAAGGCTGTGGTTCGGCAGCTAGATTATGCTTTATTTTGGAAGCCCGTGTAGGAGATGATTGAATAACTGCTTCTAGATCTTTTGTAGCTTTAGCAGTCATTTCATTTTTAGCGGATAAAGTTTAAATAAGACTTTTAATAATCTGTGCTGGTGGTTCATTTTCAAATGATTCCTGTAGTCGTTTACTGATTCTATGTTCCTGTATGTAACTCAAACTTTTTTTTGACTTTTTGAAAGTTCGGTCTCTAAGGGAAGAAGAGACTGTCCTTTACCAGAACCAGATCCACTTGGTTCATTAATCGTGTTAATGTCAGACTCGTGGGGAATAGATATTATGGTGGTCGGGTGAACATCATGAACACGATTTTTGAAGTCGTCAGGTAAATCGTCGAGAAAAGGTCTTTCTAAATACACTTTGTGTTTTTTCATAAAAAGACGTTTATTGCTTTTACAATTCCTGAATTTCTTCATTGTTATTGTGAGGAAGTTGCAGATACTGATCTTAAGTCGCTTCTTATCATCAGATGACAGTGGTTTTAAGTTATGCCCAATTTTCCTGAGAACTATGTCGAGTAAAACCGATTTGGGTAAATCTTCAGTACTTCTATTTGTCTTAATTTTCTTGCTTTCTTGGGAGAAGCATTCATATAAATGTATCCGACTGTGTCCTCCTTGCCTATTTTCGAACACCCCCGGAGGTCGTGAGGCACCGGCTATGGCACAATCCATAGCATCGCTTGCCGCTCTTGTACCAACATGAGGGTTGGCGCCCTCATGCCCCCCTTGCAATAAGTCCTCCAGTCGGGGCCCGGACGGACATCCCGCAGCAGTTTGGGTAAGCCCCTGCTGAGGCAAAGTAGCGCCATGGGTCTGTGACGGCTCCATGGTGCCTCGCTCCCGTTTCTCCAGATCACGTGTATTAGCGCGGGGTTTTAGCATCAGCTTAACGAGGGTGGACCGCTTTCCGCGCCACATGTAATCTTTCATCGGAAATATGTAATAGTAATACTATTATATTATTATATATTATATTTTAATGTAGTAATAGTATTATTGTAAGATACTGCCTGTAATAAGCAGGTACTCATCAACGTTTGTTGTCAATTTGAAGTTAAATATGATTTTTTGTATTATTTATTGGTATTATACCAAAGTTAAGTGATATTATGTAAGGCATTGCAACTAAGGACTACGTGACCAAAAAAACAAATTAAAGCTGTATGTCCCAAAAGGTCAAAATAGTGACAACCCTAACACATATTTTTGATAATCGTTTTCTCAAAATCTATTCCAGAGTAGAACGTAATTTTATGTGGGTGAATAATATTAATATAAGGGATTGATTAGTGGCTGGCAATCATACACAGGAGCAAGGAAACTATTCATTGCCGAAAAGGCAAACCAATTTGTTTGGTAAATATCGTCCTTGCCTGCGCCAGACTTTAACGATTTTTTATATTTATTTAGATGCGTTCTATAATAAGCCATTAGGGATTTCATTTTTGCTTTTAGTTCGTCCACCGTAACAGGCCAGCTTAAATTAGCTTTAATTCTCACCCATGCGTCGTGATTCTAATGTTTTATCTTGTGGTTCGGCTCTTGCGGGTTCCATAAAACTGGTTCAGATTCATAATTTTGTATGAATTCTAATATCTTCTCATTACTCCAATCCATGATTAACAAGTTCAAACACGTTCAAACCGCTCGGCGTCTTGCAGTCAACTAAAGCGCGCGTAGTGTAGCCAACCGCACGAACTTTGTCGCGACAAAACCCTTTGATGCGCGTCAATTTACCGACAGCGGCGCGAAGGGCATTCGTAATCGCGAAGATGATTCGCGATAGGACGAATTCTTTGGCCAGACATGTCGCGACAACGCAAATCTTCGCGTTATCGCGATAGTGTGGCCGTAGCATTATGAAAATAAAAGAGGTCCTGATTAGCAAGTAGCAGACATTTCAGAGATTTGGAGTTATGTTTACATATTGGCTTTTTAGGTAAACCAGTGTTACATATAGCAACACTGATTGCATATTTACTTTATGGTCTGTCATTCTTCTCTCTCTGGTACTGTCGCCGATGTATTGTAATGAAGCCAATAATAAACGTTCGACTCAAGTTGTTGTTTCCATCCATCCATTATAAATAAATACCACAATGAGTAATATAACATGGTGTCAGAAGTAAACTAATGAAGACTTCAACACGGCATAAACGAGGTACGAGATTAGTCGAGATTTACTAAAAACATGGATAAAGAACAAAAGGCAACGCGACAAGATGGCGTACCTAAGAGCGCAAATACTAATGCGACTCAATCACCATTTGTTGGCGCAGGCTTATTAAAACCTCTAGATTTGCGAAATACTAACATGCCACTAGCTTGGAAAAACTGGTACACACAACTTAAAATCTACCTAAGAGCAAATAACTTAGAAAATGAAGATGATCGTCGGAAGGTAGCAATTCTACTACACTTCATTGGAACAGATGCTTTAACCATTTTCTATTCTTTTAACGTGGACATTGATATTGTTAAGTTTCAAGAACTGACTGAAAGATTTACGAATCATTTCATACCACAAATCAATGTGACCATGGAACGTCATAAGCTCTTTAATAGAAGACAAAGTCTTGAAGAATCCATAGATGATTATGTCACGGATCTTAAGAATTTAGGTAGACAATGTGGATTTGATGATCTAGAAGATAGTCTTGTGAGAGATATTTTCAGCTGGAATCTCAATTCAAAAAACCAGTACATCAAAGCCGAGAATCTGAAAAAAAAACTTACTAGTATTTTATTTCTTTAAATCAGTTATTATCACCAATATTTTGGAGCAACTGAGAAAATTGTAATAAAAAAACTCATAGTTCTGCTCGACCTGGGCATCGAACCCAAAACCTACAGCAGCCGCCCTTTAGGAGATTACTAGTCCAATGAGACAGTCACATTAAAATCCAAATACATTTATTAAATAATAAAGATGTAGGTAGTCATTAAAAATAAGCAATGTGGTGGCATCCCTGCAACTAGTTTAGAGTATGGTAGGAGGTTGCACACAGTAATAACAAAGTTTGACTTACAATTTTCGCTTTTTCTCTGCTTTCTTTTGCTGCGTCTTTATGTTAGCTCGTTTCCTGGCTTTATAAGGTTCAACATTTTTCACATTTGTGTTCATTTTCACTAACATAAACTAATTAAAATGAATTTAAATCACAGAGGAACACCGAGTCAGTCATTAATGCAAACACTAATGGACGCCATGATGGCCAAACGGACTGATTTGATTGGACGGTTTGGAAATATTCG
Source organism: Anania crocealis (assembly GCA_949315895.1). Classification (NCBI taxonomy): domain Eukaryota; kingdom Metazoa; phylum Arthropoda; class Insecta; order Lepidoptera; family Crambidae; genus Anania; species Anania crocealis. Next base: position 16,318,410 of record OX438867.1, on the reverse strand, counting down.
TTTTTGGTTCGAATCCCCTATGGACTTAATGAATTTTGTCGAACAGTTATTCATTATATTGCAATGTATTTTTCACAAACAATTGTCTAAAAAGACTCATCGTAAACATAATAATCAGTTATAAATAATAAAACGGTACTTACTTCAGAAAAATCCTTATAAATCAGCTTCTAATTATCACACTCGCACTGACGATACTCGAAAATTTGAAAGTTTTGGAATGGCGGAAAAAATAAACCACTACAGACAAACAAGTCTTTCTTCACCACAAACAAATGGTGTTTTCGTTAATATCCTTAATTAGCCCTTAATGTTTACGTCAAAAATAAGAAGCTCATTTTTTTCTGTTTACCAAGTACCTATTTGGGTTCTGTTAATTAATTAATTGTTTTTGTCAAATTATTGTTTTTCGTGTTATTTTCCTCTATTGATACTTAAATGGCCTTTATAATTTAAATTTAAATCATTAACAATCACAATTTTCACCGTGTTGTTATCTTATAACTTAAGGTACACTCGACAGCACATCAAGTTAAACAGATGAACTGCGATAACAGCTTTTATTACGTAGGGCATAAAGGCGGTCTCAAGGTCAACATGTATAGTCTGATGTGCCGCCGTGTGTACATATTTATTCATCACCTAAAAATCCCTTGCCGTGCCGTCCCGATTGTGTGCCCGAGTCTTTATGGTGTAACGCCCATCGGCAATATTGTTATTTCGGAAAACCAACTATCGTTGAAGGTTGATATAGGCGAGACGTTCTATTGACGAAAAATTTCATTGGCGATACGTTGAATCAGCGAAACATTCTATCGGCGAAACGTTTTGTCGGCGTTGGATTTTTCGTAAAACCAACGGTCGGCTAAGAGTGATTTCGGTGAATTTATCTATCGATGAAGAGTCTTTCGATTTACCAATCTAAGTTCAAATTTTTACTTCAGTATCAAAGTAATAGGTGAAAATTTATTATAATACCACATGAATAAATCTCATGTGATAATCCTGTGGTCAGTCGAAAACAATAACCGCAATATTCATATCGTTTCCAATTCCAATCTGAACTAGCGCCACCTATAATTTGCTATTTACAACAGGTGGACACTTTTTCTCATACAAGATGGTTCTCTTTTCTACTAGCCTTCGTGTACTTAGCTTTATGTGGTCGTCAACAGTTGGTAACGTGTTTTTTTGTTTTTATATAAACTTAATTGCAAAAATAAGATGTACAAAACATAAACGTACGCAAAAATAATTTTCTTATACCTAGTTGAGTTAAGTTTACGTAAGGTTCTGCTTCTCGTGCTGGTGGCATATCACGTTAACAGATTTAGGCCAGAGTTCACCAACATTCTAACAACTGATTATAATATAAACAGCTGATTAAATTAATTTTTGTGTTCACCCACGTTAACCAACGGTTACAGCCCTTAAACAGCCGATCAACTTAATCGAGCCCGACAGCATCGTTTAACCGTTGATTTAAGTACATGTTGACATTTACCGTGCCAGTTTAATGTCAGTTATCTATCACTAAAGAATAATTTCGTTTTTCGTTGATTTTGTTCAAAATTATAATGCAGTCAGTATTTAATGTTATGGTAGATAATTATCACGACCATTACCGAGGCCTTCTTGAAAATCTTGATGTTTTGGAAAGAACTACAAGAAATCCTCGAGTTTATTAAGTGCGTTGAAATTATTATGAAGAATATGATGAAGAATCTTTTAAAACTAGATTCCGTTTATCTAAAACTTCCGCACTGGACATTCTTCATCTAATAGATGTTAAACTGGAATTCCGCAATGATAGGTAAGTACAATAATGACTCAATCACAACACTAAAATTTGGAAGTTTCCGTCCAACCGATGAACAAAATGCATATTTTCATATATCTATTATTTTGTATTATTGCAGGAATGACTCTCTATCTCCAATAAACCAATTACTTTTGACTTTACGGTTTTACGCAACTGGATGCCATCAATTGACCATGGGTGATTTTTGTGGAGTTAGTCGACCAACAGCAAATCGAGTCATCCACCGAGTGACTGCAGCAATAGCTGCCCTGGGTTGAAAATATATTAAATTTCCTCAAACTTCAGTTGACATCCGGAAAACCCAAATATAATTTTATAATATAGCTAGATACCCTAAAGTTATTGGTGCATTAGACTGCACACATATTAAAATTATTTCACCATGAGGAAGTCACGCTGAAATCTATAGAAACCGAAAAGGATACATGTCTATTAATGTACACGCCGTTTGCGACGCCAATCTTTTGTTAACTGACCTAGTCGTGAGGTGGCCAGGTAGTTCGCATGATGAAAGGATATTTAGTGCATCTAGGAGACATGCTATGTTTGAATTGGGAACATATGGTGACTCACTACTTGTTGCAGACAGTGGTTACATGAACAGAGGTTACATAATGATGCCATAAGACAGAGTTTCTTCAGCAGCAAAATCTCTGTATAATGAATCCCAAATCAGGACACGCAACCCAATTGAGAGGTTATTTGGAGTTTGGAAGAGGCGCTTTCCAGTGTTAGCTTTGGGAATAAGAGTTAATTTAAAAAATGCGATACCTATTATTGGGGCCACAGGTGTATTGCACAATATATTACAATTGAGAGGAGAGATTGTGCCAGCTGATGACTTAACTTTAGAGTTACCAGCACCATGGGAGGAAATATTAGAACAGGGAAGAATTAGACAACAGCGATCTTTAGACAATAATACTACAAGAGACTTAAATCCGAATAGAAGATTATTAATTTCAAAGTATTAACAAAGTCTTGTATAATTAATTTCAATAAAACAACTGTTTTACATAATAAACCAACACATTTTATTACCTATATAATTTATTTATAATGTAGTTCACTGACAAAAAGACATAAAAAAGACAGTAAAATTAAAGTGTGCTAAAATGAAGTTATGATATATTATTAGAGCGTTTGAAACATAGAAACAAGGAAATCTATCTCATCATATCAGCCGAACGACGCCTACTGGTGGGTATAGGCCTCCCCCAAGGATCTCCACATCGATCGGTCCTGTGCTGTCCACATCCAGCGGCTTCTCGCGACCTTGACCAGATCGTCGGTCCACCTTGTAGGGGGCCTAGGAAGGCCAAGGAACGTCGTCCGGTACTTCAAGGTCTCAGCCATAAGAACTACATCATCGGCAAATGGCAGGTGTGTTAGGTATTCGCTATTGATGTTGATGCCGCGTCCTTTCCAGTCCAGAAGCTTGAAAATATAATAAGCTTCTGGACTGGAACTCTATCTAACAAACAAAAATAATAAGACTATTCACTAACAACTACGAACAAATTCAATTATTATTATTAATAAGTTTTTTTAGTCTTTAATTTCTCTTTCTTTAATTGTTCCTCTAAAATGGCTAACCTAATATTTGATTCTTTCTCTGCATTTTCTTCCAATATTTTTACGAGTTTTATTTTTTCTTTTGTAAGTGCGTCTGTTAAGCAATCCTGTTTAGGTCTTCTTCTTTTCAACCATTCTTCTTCATTTGCTCCTGTAGGTACTCTCAATTGGTTTGAAACTGGCGTTTTTAAATTCTTCGGTGTCCAAGAACTCCAGGTATCATCCACCTTCCTGCAAACAAGTTACAAATTAGAAATACACTTTAATTATCATCTTTATTATTAATAGGGTTATGTACTTAAATTCAATTTCAACTTACATTATTTTCATTTAGCATTCCTCTTGAGGTACTCGTATTATTCTTGTAAGACTGATTTAGGTCACTGACTGTCATATTTTCCTGTTAAAAAATAATGAAATTTAATCAAACCAACTAAAGTTTAATATAAGTTCATAAATAAAATGTTAGTTTTCAATTTCCATTGTTAATTTTTCCAAAATCATTGTTCTGATCCCTCACTGGTTCCATATTTTCCTGTAATCAATGATAAAATTGATAAAGTAACCTAAAATAAACAATGGTTCACAAATAAACTACAGATATATTAACTTACATTATTAACTTTTTCAAAATTTGCATTGTCTTCCAATTGTATATGGTTTTCCCAATGGGTATTCCAATTCATAACTTCCTGTAATAACATAATAATTAATATTTATTTATTTATGTTATTTATTAATTATAACGGTTTGCACCAATTATAAAAATTAAGCACATTATCTAACAAATACCAAAGTACAATCAAATTAATTACATCACTAAAACAACACATTTCAATTAAGTAGGTACATCAGACAATACATACATTGATAACATTTCAAAAAAAGAAAAGGAGCTAAGTGGCTCTTTCACAGTATCTCATGCATGCCCTCACCAGCTCAGTCTATCTGTCCGCGAACACATCAATTTGTGTGTCTGTACTCAGGAGACAGTTGAGTGCGGAGAGGTTATATTAAAAAATGAGTCGAAATATCAGTCAGTTTTATATTGCTTCATATGGTATTTTTAAGCAAATAAATTGCAATTATAACATCAGTATTTAAACTTGAAAAATTATGTCTCAGGCGGGGCTCGAACCCGCATTTCCTCGCATGCCGGGCGCGGCGCTTTAACCATTTAGCCACCGAGACACTACGTCATAGGCGTCAATTTTTCAAGCATATTCTTATCGCTGTAATTAACTTACATTGATAACGACATCACCGGCGTCACTGTCATAAATATTAGGAATTCCCTCTAGGGCTGGTTCCAATATTGCCTCTACAACTGCGCCCGACCCGTGATTTGATGGTGGCGTTGACGACAGTTATCCGCCTTCTGCAATAGGTAAGAAATGAAAATGTAAACTGTATTTAAAATAATTAACTTACATTTATATTTAGTAATACAAAATCAAATGCTGCAACACAAGTAGGAGCTGGTATAAGGTAACAGACCCTGACCGGTCAAGTAAACACCACGTGAGTTACGACGAAATATAAACAACGAATAAAGGTACATACCAGTCATAAATATTTTTTTCTTTGTAGCTGCTCGATCTTTCTTTGCCTGTCTTTTGATATTCTCCCAACAACACTTTAACACTGTGTGTGTTCGATGGCAATACGTACTGATGGTATTGAATTCTTCAGCTAGACGGATCCAACCTTTCAGCTTGATGGAGTTTGTGGTAGCGTTAGTGCGTTTATTTTCAATACAATCACGGTATTTTAATACTAGCTCCGAAAGAATTCGCTTCTCATCGCTTGAGAAATTACTTGTACGCCTTTTTCGACCCTCCAACTCCATTTTCATTCATAAATTGTATGTAGGACATTGATTTTGACATTGACAGCTGCCGTTATGGCCGTTTTAACCGACCAAGATAAGAACAACGTCCTAGTGAAACGTTCTTACCAAGTCATTGCACTTTATAAGTTGGAAGCATTTTACGTTATGCTATTAAATTCAGATGTCGACGTACATTATGTTGTTTTAATATGTGGCAAGCCTTAAGCGGCCACGACAAATGCTGAGCGGGAGTCCTTTTTGGCATTGTATAATCTATTTGTGTATTTTAAATCTTGTAATCTGTTTTATGTGTCAATTTTTTATTTACTTTTTATTGTTACAATTTGAATGCCAAATAAATATGTTTTCTTTCTTTCTTTAATATGACAGCGCTGCTCCGCAAATAAGTATCTTTATAACATTCGTTTATTCACTCAAAACCATCGGTAAACGGCCGATTTTGTAACCGTGGTTCAAATTTTTGTGGTGAACAGTGAAAATATTAACAGTTGTTTAAACGATGTTTATGAATTAAACAGCCGATGACTAAAACGTTGTTTAAACGTAGTGAACTCAATCACGACACGTTCGTCGTGTCGTGATTAAATTCGGCATCTTATCAGGACATTATTTTCAAATTCGTTAATATTTACTCCCTCTGAGTGCCTATAAAATTCAATTTCATAAACACCTGTAGCATTTATGTGTTCACTACAATATGAACGAGCTATTTTTGGGTGGTATGTCCCAATAGCTATCATAATTAAATCTTCATATGATAGTGCGGGAAAATCGCTCACTTCTTCACTGCCACTCTTTGCTGATTGAGGTTATTAGCATGTACATAATCAGCCAAAAGGTTTGGTTTATGCACATTGCGGTGTATTATTTCTATGAATGCATAAGTATATTCACTGTCATGGAATGGATCTTGAAAACAATTTATCAATGCACCTGCTATTTTAAGATCTTCAGACACGTGTGGCAAATCCCGATTGAACACTGTGTCGAAACATTTTAAAATCTCTTTTCAGACGGCCGTTAATTGCTTCAACAACCCATCTGCAAATGGTGACAAGCCTTGATTTATTTAAATCTTGCGCGCTTAGTTGCCTTGGACCTCGAGTGTTTGATGGAGGCATATGGGCTTCATAGCCAAATTCCCGTACAATTGGAATCGCGTCCCGGAAGCCTCTGTCCAGTATTAAAACATCATTTTCCTGGAAGAAATAATGCCACGCACAATCTTCAATGGGATCACCGTGATTCATTAAAATCTGTCTCAATATATCGGCATCTGAGGTTGTAGCGGCGTACGGTCCGATTATATCAAGTATGTGACCGTCAGCACAAACTATCATGAATGGCTTTACCAGATTTCTATATTTGTGAAGGCTGTAGCTTCGTCGTTGAAATAAGTGATTGGAACTTTTTTCAACAAACATAAGTACCATCGAGTATGATAATTGATTTGGGATTTTCTTCACTGCCAAATATATACTGTGGTATTAACCTGTTTCGTCGTATTGTTTCTTCACGAGATAAATGATCCAATCCTATGTGCAGGGGTCAAAATCTGTCGTAAGACAAGATCTTACTAATCTTATTTTTCTTCCTACAGTGTGTCTGGAAAAGCCAAATAATACACCAATTCTTGTATTGGGCTCTGCATTTCGAAGTTTACACAAATAAACTGCCAAATCCACCTTAGGAGTTGAAGCCCGTCCAAAGCCCCGTCCCTTAAGCCAGTCCAAAAATAAAGATCATACTCGGACATTTTATCAATATTTTCAAAATCAAGATTATGTCTTCTCTCTCTGTCTCTAACAAACATAATTTGTATTATGTCTTGTACATTTTCAGGGTAGATCTCTGTCTGTTCATGGGCTATATTTTCAATCAATTCTTCGAGAGAAAGAGATCGTATGTTGGTTGCATATGCGGGCTAGTGGAGGTATGTATATATTATAATAACTGAGAAGGTGTATTTTTATAGAATTTGGCATAAAGCGGAGTTGCTGGTTGTTACAATTCCTAATCATGCATCGACGAGATGTGTTGGCTGCTCTAGTTAGATAATCCTTGGACCACCATAGAAGTAGAAGGTTGTGCAGGCCTGGGTTGAGCTATTGGGGCTCTATTAATAATAGAGTCGATTCGTACCCAGCATGTATGACACACTGCCCTCGTTCCATCAAGCGGGATCTACAAAACAAAAAATCTGATTAGTTTCGAAAAAGATGCCCAAAGTGTCTTTATTGTCATTAATATAATAATAAAACAGTAGTGAAAATAATTATATACTACCTCCTGTGGCGGTTGTAGGTCACGTAGGATATATTCTACAATGTCTCGTCGTGCTTCTAATAAATCTGCGTTCAGAACATGGCTACGACGTCGTAATAGTGAATGCTGACATTGAACACAATAGCTATCCGCTGCTATGTCATGAGCAGGAGGTTGTTCACCAGATCGTCGGTTTATACGATTATCAATCAAATGCAAGCATTACACATCGATCTCGTTCCATCTATCGGTATCTGAAAAAATAAAACAAATGGGGTTAAGAAAATAAAGGAGAATAACATACATCATTGACTTTTTATTATTAAATGTTTGATTATACAGGTTGACTGGAAATTAGTGGCGGAGCCGTTAATGGGAGGTAGACTAAGGTTATTCTGACAGATATCACTATGAGACCTACCGTCCTTATTTAACCCTTTCCAAGATATTCCTACTTAAAGAGTATAACCAAAAAATCGTCCTAAAAATTTTCAAATAGTAAAATCAAAAAAAAAAATTGATTTTGGCCTATTTGGTTTTGTTTTACAACTAAGATATTCTAAACAGGTAATATTAATTGTTAAATCTTTGTAACTTTCATTGTTTTATGCAAAAACTGCTAAACAAAAACAGAAAATGTAAAAAAAATACTTCGAAGGCTGATAAAACATAAATTTTCTTTAAAAAGTAACTCTTTATTATTACGTACAAAATAATTAAAAAACTTCTACGTTTCGTTGCCTTTCAAATGAGATATTAAAATCCAAAATCGGTTAAGGAACCATAAAGATAAGACTAATAATAAAATTAAAAGGCAAAACCAAACTATTGAAGAATAAATTTATTAAAAAAAAAGCTGTTTACTACAGTTCATTTTCAAAGTGCCCACCATTATTCCTAATACAAGCTCGTGCTCTTCTTACGACACCCGTTTTCACAACCCTTGAGTCTGTTAGCTCCCTTTGTATTTCCTGCGCTGCGTTGATGATTCGGTTGCGCAAGTCTTCAATGTTTGGTACAGGGACGTCAGTGGAATAAACTAAAGTTTTCATTCGACCCCACACGAAGATGTCAATGGGTGTGATGTCGGGGCTACGTGCCGGCCATGGTATTGGACCACCTCTACCTATCCATCGGTCGGGGAAGTGTTGGTCTAGCCAATTTCTCACAGCTAGCCTAAAATGCGCAGGACAGCCATCATGCATGAATACCATGTTTTGCCTCATTTCTAGCGGCACATCTCCCATTAATTCATAAAAGACATTCCTCAGAAAATTTTCATATTCAACCCCATCGAGGTTTTGCGGTAGGAAATGTGGCCCAATCAAGCGGTCATTAATTATACCCATCCACACATTCAGATTAAATCTTCTCTGTGAACCTTTTTGTCTTTTTAGGTGTGGATTACCCATGGCACGTACACTCCAGTAATGAGCATTATGGTAATTCGTAATGCCGTCCTTATCAAACTTGGACTCGTCAGTCCATAAAATTCTTCTAAGAAAATTTCTATCTTCAACGTCCGCATTTAATAAAAATCTGCAAAACTGCATTCTTCTTAAAGGGTCCCCTTCTTCTATGGCCTGAACAGGTGTGTAATGGTAAGGATGGCAGTCATTTTCGTGTAGAGTGTACCACACCTTCCATTGAGAGCGTCCCATACGGCGAGCTATCATTCGTGTAGACAGCGTAGGGTCTCTTTGGAAATAATTTAAAATTTCCTCTTCGTCGTCCCCGACTTCCAGTCTAAGTCTACCTGCGTCACCTGAAAACATTTTTTTTTAAATTAACTTTTACTACAATGGCTATTGTTTACTTTGGTGTAGCTCCACGCAAAGACTTACGTCGGTTGACCATAACATAAATCACTTCTCTACTAGGAATGCGTCTGTCGACATAGTGCAATGTGCGTTAACAATGACCGCACAAGACAAGTTCTTACCTAATATATGAGTAATATAGATTACTAGAACGACAATAACAATCGCTTAAGGCCATTGAACTATTATTAGTAAATACAAATACAAAAAATACTTCATTACTAGCTTATGAAACCGACGCAGCGAACCTGCTTTTTGCGCCGTGCGTTGTTGCCGGCCGGCAACACTTCGTTATGACTTATGACGGTGACATCGCATCTATGACAAATAGGCCGCCCCCGCGCGCACCGCACTGCCTCGCTTGCAGCACAGATTTTGTTCGGGCCGTCTGTTCTATACGCTAGTAATAATAGTTCAATGCTTAAGGCCCCTACAAACCTGCAGCCTTGATTCATTATGGGTCTAAACCACCAGTCTAAGCCGCCGGGCCGGTGGCATTAGTCCGAGAGGCTTTTTGCATTCTGTAAACAACTACACAAAAAACAAAAAAAGTACGCTCCGCTTGAGGTATATGTTGTCGAAAATCCGGTCTTGATAGTAGGAAATGTTAATTTAAAATGTGTCTCCGACGTCGTCGAAGTGAATGTTTACACACGATACAATTGTTCTCCATTTCAGTGTCCAACTCACAAGGCTTAATCAATTCCGAAAGCATCCAATCCAACAAAACACAATCACTAGGCAGTTATCGGGTCCGATAAGAGTAAGCTTCGTCGTAGAAAAACACTCGGGAGATAACAGGGTACATTACAATCACAATAAACGCAAGCGCAGGACTGCGCCTACCAAAGTCTTAGAACGGGAGACGCGCGGCGTCACTAAGCATCTGTCTCTCTTGCTCTAGCCAGATTGAATGAAACAACATTAGTTATTATTTTATTTATTTATTTATTTCAGGCAACAGAGTAAAAAATACAGGCCCATATAATAAATACCTTACAGACTAACATACATACAATACTTATAACAATACAAATTACACTATAAACACACAAATTTCACGGCGTTGTGTTACGCGACTTGGTGTCAGGTAACCGTCCACGAAACCGACGATACACAACACCCTTCGGTCAAAATTCTGCCTGCATGAAGGTCGACAGTTGTCCTGTCGGAACCCTAACCACAAACGAATTGAAATTCGTGTTGTGTCGAGATTCCAAACGTTCAACCCTCAAGGTGTATTTGGTCTTCAATCGCACGTACTCTACAATCTCCTCGGCCTTTGTAGAGTAATGAAGCCGGGACACGTATAGCAGCGTCACTGAAATTGCAGGCCGAAGCAGGTTCGGTCTAGTCGGTGCGTTGCCGCACTGGTTGCGAGTGGAGGGCTTCCTTTTCTTCTTCTCAACCTTCGTAAAACCCTCCTCATCACACTTATCAGCCTGTGATGCCAGCGTCTTCGGAGCCACCAGGGAGCTGCTTTTCCTAGCGGCAGCTGCAACATATGCACGCGTCGGAGTTGACGTCACAACGCGCGATGTGTCTTGCGGTGCTGCGGGGCGCGCAGTAGCGGTGACGATGTCGGTGACCGCGATGGGTGATGCATCAGTTTGCGCCGACCCGAAACTGCAGACCGATGCATTCTGCACCCCGCGACGTGTGTTGTAGTGGTGGCGTTAATGGTTGAAAAAAAATATTCATTAAAAGTTAATGGTTAAATAAAAATATCGATATTTTTAATGGTTGAAAATATCAGTTGATATTTTTATCTGTACTTGGATATGGTTATAAATATCAGTTGATATTTTTATTCAGATACATTATTTTGATATTTTTACCTGTAGTGTAGTTGAATATGGTTGAAAATATCAGTTGATATTTTTATTCAGATACATTATTTTGAATTTTTTTACCTTGAGTTGAATATGGTTGAAAATATCAGTTGATATTTTTATGCAGATACATTATTTTGATATTTTTATACGTAGTTGAATATGTTTGAAAATATTTGTTAATATACTGTTTTCTTGAGTTTACGCGAACACTATACTCGTACATTGAAATGAAAGATAGTTTACGGATTTAGAACGCGTTTATTTTTGATTTAACCCGACGTTTCGAACCCTTTACAGCGTTAAATCAAAAATAAACGCGTTCTAAATCCGTAAGCTATCTTTCATTTCAATATTTGTTAATATGTTCATGCAGATAATTTTTTTTGATTTTTTTCACTGTAGTTGAATATAGCATTACGTGTTTATTTTAATAGGTTTAGGCCTCCAACTTTGCGTGCACTTCGGAAAAGGAAAACACTTATATGAAAACATATATACTCGTATGAAAACATTTCTTTGTTTTCATATATATGCATTACGAGTTTTTGATTTTCATAGTTAAAGTTTTTATTTTTTCCTGCAAGCAATTTGTGTCTTGAGTTTGTAAAGAGGCCCTGTTCAGCTCGAGCGATATTCACGAGTATCTCACACTCACTAATGTCTCCTCGTACGCATAGTTCACTGTCATATACGTCTTCATTGGTGTCATGAGAGCTTCTACCCATGCGTCCGTCATTTGCGGCTCGTGCTGCACCTTTTTGTCTTTGTAATAGACTAGCTATTGCCCGCGACTTCGTCCGCGTCAATTTCTATTATTATGATCGCGATTAATATCAATATTTTTTCCCGTTTTGCAACATTTTTCACTGATGCTTCGCTCCTATTGGTCGCACCGTGATGTTTTATAGCCTAAAGCCTTCCTCAATAAATGGACTATCCAACACAGAAGTAATTTTTCAAATCGGACCCGTACTTCCTGAGATTAGAGCGTTCAAACAAACAAACAAACAAACAAACTCTTCAGCTTTATAATATTAAGTATAGATTTTTTCTTCCTTCAGCACTTGCAACGTTGTTAAGAGTTTCTCGTTTTTTCGGAATCCCAAGGATATGAGCAGCACATTTAAAAAGTTCCTCATCTTTTCCGCTAAGAACGTCGTGCAGTGTGTTACAATTATCGCCGGAAGTAATGTTGTCATACTGCTCCCTTGCAAAAGCTTTGCCAAGTTGGCTATTGTATCTCTGGTTTTTGGCTATACTGATGTAAATGATATGACAGTGTGTCCGTCTTGCTCCAGTATGTTTACTAATGCTTGATATTGGTCGTCATACTAATAAGCTAAGCTTTCATTAGAAAATTAACATGGCTTGTTTCTTTGATTGCGTAGCCGTAATTGAATAAATGTAATTTTTTGATGAAGAACATACATATCGTCGCAAACGCCGCAAAAGGGCGAAGGTTATTTTATAAAAATTATACAGGAGAGGAAAAAAACGTTGTTTGTTTTCGGATGGCACTCTTATTTTAGCCGTATTTCAAAGAAAAACGATTAAATTGATAAAAAATGAATGTGTATAGTATGGAAACATGGCTACTATGTTAATATAGCTGTAATGTTTTAAAATGCTTTATTTTCCGAGGAAAAACCAGAAAAAAACGTTCGCCTTTTTGTCGCGCCTCTTTTCCGTCAAGACGATTCGTTTTAGTACAGCTTATATTATAGTTACGCCTCATGCATTTTAATAAGAAAAGGTTGTTGTAATGATTAATTTGTAATTACTATCGAAAAGATCCCATGTTGGTGTTAATTAGGATGAGAAAACTGATTCTGACAATAGATTCGTCACTGTACGTGCACATAAAAAATGTACAAACGACCCATGAGCTGTGGAAGAAATTGAAGAATCTCTTTGACGACTCAGGATTCACGAGGAGAATCAGTTTATTGAGGAGTTTGATTTCCATACGACTCGAAAATAGCGTGTCAATGACTTCGTACGTAACACAGATAATTGAAACAAGTCAAAAATTAGGTGGTACGGGTTTTAACATTAATGATGAGTGGGTCGCATCGCTTTTGTTAGCGGGATTAACAGAAAAATATTCCCCTATGATAATGGCGATTGAGCATTGCGGCATACCATTAACAGCAGACGCCATTAAAACCAAGTTGTTAGACATGGAAGAAAGCGGAAACGGCGGCGACAGTAGCGCTTTCAATACTAGTGGCGCGTTTGCGAGTTTCAAGAAGAACCGGAATGTTGGTAATACTGCGACCAAAGACAACGCCCAGATGTCAAAGTCAAAACCAAAAATCATAACATGCTACAAATGTAAACAAACAGGGCATTACCGCAACCAGTGTACATTTTCGAACAATAAATTGTCGAATACAAATAAAAATGAACGTACAAGCAGTAATGCGTTTAGCGCCGTGTTCCTGAATGGGGAATTTTGCAAAAGTGATTGGTATATTGACTCCGGGGCGAGCGTTCATCTTACCGCGAACGAAAAATGGTTATCAAATTTGTCGCGGGATCTTAAGATTAAGGAAATTGTCGTGGCAAACAAAGATAAAGTACCTGTATTGTGTAGTGGAGATGTGCAGATTACGACAAAGACGCACGTCTGTGAATACGATATTACAGTAGAAGATGTATTATGTGTGCCGAAGTTGACTACAAATCTGTTGTCTGTTAGTCAACTTATATCCAAAAGAAACAAAGTTTCATTTAACAATGATGGTTGTCAGATTTTCAATCAAGCAGGAGTACTGGTAGCTACAGCAAGTCTGTTGAATGGGGTGTATAAATTAAACATGCCTGAATATTCTTCATCAGCTGCAGTTATGGTGTCGAGTGAAGTTTGGCATCGACGTCTGGGTCATGTCAACAGCCAGTATTTGAACAAGATGCAAGATGCTGTAAAGGGATTGACGCTTGATAATAAGACTGATGTATCAAAGTCATCATGTATCACATGCTGTGAGGGCAAGCAGAGCCGCTTACCTTTTCCCAAAGAAGGTAGCAGAAGTACTGAGTTGCTACAAATTGTGCATACTGATCTATGTGGCCCGATGGAAAACCAATCTATAGGTGGCTCTAGATACTTTATGTTGTTCATAGATGATTTTAGTCGTATGACATATATTTATTTTTTGAAAACGAAAGATGAGGCATTGAAATGCTTTCAACAGTATAGAGCAGAGGTTGAGAATCAACTTAATCGCAGCATAAAGATCTTGAGAAGTGACAATGGGACAGAATTCTGCAACAGCAAGTTTGATGATTTTTTGATGTTGCATGACATAGTACATCACAAAACAAACCCATACACACCTGAGCAGAATGGTCTCTCAGAACGATATAACCGGACTGTTGTTGAGAAAGCTAAGTGTCTATTGTTCGATGCAGGTCTCGAGAAAAGGTTTTGGGCAGAGGCGGCACATACTGCAGTGTATTTACAGAACAGAACTGTGACCACATCATTAAATTATAAAACTCCCTACGAGATGTAGACAGGCAGAAAGCCTGATGTAAGTCATTTACGTGTTTTCGGTAGTACAATCATGGTACATGTGCCAAAACAAAAAAGGTTAAAATGGGACAGAAAATCTGAAAAGTGTATCCTTGTCGGCTATTCCAATGAAGTCAAAGGATACAGGATTTACAACCCGAAGTCTAATATCATCACTACCAGTCGAGATGTTGTGGTATTGGAGAAAATAGAGACAGAGAATCTTGTGGAGGTACAAGGAAATTGTTCAGATGAAGTGAATTTAGCTCCAGTGGGGGAAGATTTGACACTTCAGGAAGATTCACTTGAACAATCAGAGAGCTTGAACACAGATGACAGCGATGAATTGTATGTACCTTGTAAAAATGATACCTTAGATAGCTTTGAGTCTGGTACCACAGACAGTGAAGATTCTATTATACTCAACGATGTCAACATCACAAGTGGTCCTCGGCGTAGGCAGCAGCCAGATAGATATGGATTTGCAAGTACTTGTATAAAAGATGACAACATATTCACTGGTGAGATATCATTGCAAAAAGCCTTGGAAGGTCCTGAGAAAGCACAGTGGTTAGCGGCAGTGCATGATGAGTTACAGTCGTTTGAAGAAAATAGTGTGTGGGAACTCGTAGATGTTCCAAAAGATGGTACTATAGTGCAGTGCAAGTGGGTTTTGCGGAAAAAGTACAATAGTGAAAACAAAGTGCGTTACCGGGCTCGTCTAGTTGCAAAGGGCTTCACCCAAAAACATGGCATAGACTATACAGAAACTTTTTCGCCTGTGGTGAGGCATACAACTCTTGGACTATTATTTGCATTGTCTGTAAAGTTAGGTTTAGATGTTAACCATTTAGATGTAAAGACTGCGTTCTTGAATGATGATTTAGAGGAAACCATTTATATGAAAATGCCAGATTGTTATAATAGTAAAAGTTCAGTTTGTAAAGTATTAAAACTTAAAAAGGCCATTTATGGACTCAAGCATGCCTCTAGAGCTTAGAACAAAAAGGTAGATAACTGTTTGATTAGTAATGGTTATAAAAGGTCAAAAATAGAGCCATGTATGTATATAAAGGATAATAACAATTTTAAGACAATTGAGACAGTCTATGTCGACGATTTCTTTATATTTTCTAACAGTAAAATTGAAACTAAGAACTTGAAACAGATTTTATCTAATAAGTTTAGCATTAAGGACCTAGGTGATGTTAAACTGTGTCTTGGAATGAATGTAACCTTCAATAAAGATAAAGGATATGTAACTTTGAGTCAGGAAACTTATATTGATCAACTTTTGAGCAAATTTAATTTAACTGATTGTAAGACTGTTGATACTCCAATGGAGGTCAAACTAAATGTAAATAAAGGTCAAGTAGATGGAAATAGTCATGAACTCTATCAACAACTAATTGGTAGTTTGATGTACCTGTCAGTCTTAACTAGGCCAGATATTAGTTACTCTATAAGTTTTTTAAGTCAATTTAATAATTGCCACACAAAGGAGCATTGGGAATATGCAAAGAGGGTGTTAAAATATCTAAAAAGAACTAAATGTTATGGAATAAAATATTGTAAAGAAGGTAATTCAGAAATAACAGGCTATGTAGATGCGGATTGGGCCTCTAACTCTGTAGATAGGAGATCATATACTGGGATGTGTTTTTTTATTATCTGATGGTGTAATATCATGGGAGTGTAGAAAACAGAAATGTGTAGCCCTCTCTAGCACTGAATCAGAGTATATTGGTCTATCCGAGGCATGTAGAGAAGCATTATACCTGAAGGGATTACAATATGAAATAACTAATAAGATGTACACAATCAGCCTGTTCAATGATAACCAGGGTGCACAAAAGCTGTGTGCAAACCCAGTCTTTCATAAACGTACAAAGCACATTAATATTAAATATCATTTTTGTCGTGATCTAGTAAAAGACAAAGTTGTTAAAGTACTGTATTTGCCAACAGCTGATATGCCGGCTGACATTTTAACTAAAAGCTTATGTTCAGCTAAACATTATAAATTTATGTTGCTTCTTGGCATAGTTTGTATAGAATAATTTTGTATAAAATTGTTGAGTGAATATTGCGATAAGTGGGGGTGTTATTTTATATCTATTTTGTATCGACAATATCACACATTACTTAATTATATTATCTATGCACATTACAAACCAATAGCGCCACCTACCACAAAGCATGTATTACTGTTTTTGAAATAAAGTCAGTTCCTGTCTGTGACTCAAGCGTTTAATTTATTAGATATAATAAAATAATAGTACATAAATGTTATACTTGTACGATCTGTTAACTTTACGTATACTGCGTGTTTACGCGAAACTTGTTAATTTGTTATCGGGTTTGCCGGGCGGGTCATTTTTGCGCTACCATACTACTGACGCTTTAAGAAAATGATCGTTATGTCTAGTATGCTGTAGTTGTAATTTCCGGAGCGAGAATTTTACCTTGCCGTAACACAGTCTTGACTAGCACGGAAGGTAATGTAATTCTTTATCTGGGTACCGACAAAAAGTAATTGTAGCTAACATACGTTTTATTTTTACCTGCTCAATCATAACTTTAAACTTTAAACGACGATTGTAATAATATCTAAGTAACCTAAGTGTGTATCGTAGACGTAAGCCTTTTGTTCTCATTACATTCAAAGTTCTTTTTGTCGTCAGCAATCTGCTACAATTTATTAATATTGTAAGTTCTGTAAGGATCAATGTACCAACTCGTAATCTGAATAAATTATTTATTATAATTATTATAATGAAACAAACTACTGAATACAATGGAGTTTTGAAAATACGTAATTCATCGAAATCACATAGCTCGGACTCGCAATTAGCAATAAACATCCTAAAAAATAACAACATTACATACATTTAACAAATTACTAATAACGAAGTAGGATATAATTTCTTACTCGTGGGGCAAACTTTTATTATAATTTTTATATTCATCGAACCTTATAATGGCGGTATCGCCATTCCAAAGGCTGATCAAATCGTCATATTTCGGCTTTGAAATCTTTATTTTTGAATTGTTTAGGGGCCTTATAGGCTCCTTTAAGAATTTGGATTGTGTTCTTTTAATAGAAATGGACCGGTAAGTAGCGTCGGTGTGACTTGTTTTAAAATACAATGAAGTAGGCTTTTCCCTATCCACCTTAAACTCTACTACATCCGTCTAGTTTATTGAACCACCACATTCATTGTCTCATTCAACTTAGTCTCGATCGATCGATAAGGTGAGCTGAAACGCTACCGATATTGCTAATAGAATACGAAAAGTGACGTTTCTTTGCGTTTCGTCAATTGTTGCGTTTACGTTTTGATAATTTACGTTAGTAGAATTGGCCTCCAGGCAATGCCTCCGAACTGAAACGAGCACATCTTCTTCACTTGACTTAACATCGAACGCGTTTACAATTCGGGCACGTAACTATTCCACGGTGCAAATTAAGTCCTTCGCTTTACCCCACACGTGGAATTCCAGCAGCGTCAGGTCAGGTGAACGCGGTGGCCAGCAGATAACGCTGCCGCGGCCGATCCAGGGGCCTTGGAACGCCTCGTCCAAGTACGCTCGTACCCGTAGGCTGAAGCGCGCCGTCGTGCTGGTAGGTACGGGCGGAGGCCTTCGTTGCGGAGCCGCCACACATAATATTGGCTTACGCCAAATACATGGGCTGAGTCTGCGGTGCTCATCACTGGGTGACGTTCAATAAAATCCAGCACGTCTTCCTTCAAACGGACTGGGTGTCGTTGCCGACCCACATCGAGGCGTGGCTGGAAGCTTCCAGACTCCCGGTGCCGCTGCACAGCTCCAAGTACGGTGTGTACGTACACAGTACTCCCGTACTGCGCGGCGTAAAGCTGTTACGTCCGCACCATGTTTAGCCCCGCTTTGAGGTACTCCTGGCCGGAAAGCCCATACGGCATTATTACGATAACAATTACGCGTCGCGTGCGTACTGTCGCTTCGAATTTTTTTGGCGAAATAATTTGATTGATGTCTGTGTCGTCGCTCGCGCTGACGTTTGCCGACGGGGGAGGCGGGGGGCGCGGGCGGAAGTGAGTAGAAGAGGCACATGTATCGATCGAACAAGGTCAGGGTCGTACATTATAACAAACGGGTGGTTTATTTTACTCTTCAATTGAAAAGTGTTCATGTGATTTATTCGGGAATTAGCGAATAAAAATATGTTTTCTTTTGTAAAACCTTATTCTTTTTTTATACTGAACCGGTCGTTAAAAGGAAATCACATGAAAAGGTTTGACGAATGAGACGGTTACTACACTCGCTAGAGATCAAATAGTAAACTAGATCATCCAAAGGTAAGCATTTTTTCCCCGTTTCTGCATTAATAACATTATAAATCTTCAAGATCAGAAAAATGCTTGAATACTCTCGAACACGAGTCACGACGTATGAACGGTTAAGGATGACAAGTTTATTTCAAATGAGACGTAGCAAAAGTGCTAACACACGTAGCATCCTACAAGAGAAACCGACCCCTCCGCCATGGAACCAATGTAAGTCCATCCGGCCTCTTACCATCTGTGCGAGATAGTCCCGGAGGTTCTAAAATACACGGAATATTTAGTGATGTCATGGCCCTACGAATAATCTCATTAATTGAATGGTGCTTCGGAAAGCAACCCGCACATCTCTGACAGCTTAAACCATGGTGTCCATTCTTCTCCACCATTAAACCACAAATAAAGCGATGCGCTTCACACACCTTGACCCCAATCTTAGACCCACTGTTATTCTAAAAGAATCGTTATCGAGCAATGTGCCCAATTGAGGAGAAGGAAAGGCATGTAACCACGCACCAGATTCAGGCCTTATGATAGCCATCAGACGCGCCAAATCAGCTCCTCCGGCACCACTCAACAAACGAGAATACAATAAATTACAGAAGATGTCGTCCCATTTCTTCTGAACCACAAGTTTTTCTGGGCGGTCATCAGCTGGACAAAGCATGGTCCACAGAAGTGAATATTAGTTTAGTCTTTTAAGTTCCAATATGTTGATTTTTTCTTATTAGAGTTATTAAAAATTCTTAATGTTGTGTAATAATTTTGCTACAAAACTGTAAAATAAAAACAATAAAGGAACTTTATTTTCGTACTCTGGCATTTTTTTTTATCTACATCAACCAAATATAGTTAAAACACAAAAAAATATTTCTATACATTCTCGAAACAATATAAGTGTGCTTATAGTCAACATAACATTATTTTTATGCAACGTTTTATTAATTCATTTAAATAAATCACTATAATCAATGGTTGTAAAAACCAAAAAAACTACATCTATCGGTCTTTGCGTCAGCAATTGCAATCTCATGTTTACTAGAGATATTTTTAGATCCATTATAGGACGTCGTATAAACCACCGAGTGTATTTTTTAAAGACGTAAATCCAAGCTAACTTTAAAACTAACGAAGATGGGCATGTTTTGAATATTTAGATTTTTTTATCGCATTTAGAATGTTTTCTCTTGGTCATTTTTCAATAGCTTCTGAAATAAAAAAGTTATGATTTTTTTTATAAAAAAAAAACGTTTTTTGGCTCTCCTGAAAAGTACCGTTTTGGTTTATACGACAATTGAACCTGAAGGTATCGATATATATTTTGACCGCAAACATTCAGGAGACGCATGGGTGATGGTCATGTTACCTTAAATTACGAGTATAATTTTATTGTAAGCATCTAATGGTTATGTAACTCATTACTTGAAATATAATGATGCGACATTATACAGGGTGAAATTTTATCCACCTTCCAAATTTTAATATATCAATCTACGAGACAAAAAACAAATGACGTATTTTTTCGTTTGGTATAGCCCAGTACAAAAATGTCAAGATAAAGCACTTAGAAAATGTCCGCCAAAAATCTAAAATTGTTGATACGGCCTCCAAGCAACACTTTTTTTCCCCTTGCGCATCTCATTTATTAATTACGATACTATTCATATGTTTTTGATTGTCCCTTCATACCTTAACAGGTCTAAAACCGTAAAAATTGAAAACTATATCGCGAAAAATATTTTTGGGTGACAACTTGATTTACATTTTGTACTTCATAAATAGGCTCTAAATACGATACTGATCGCCTATAAAAATTTTAGAAAGTGATTATAATTGCATCCTGTATAGTATAAAATAGAAATTTCTTTATTAAAATTTATTTAACGCCCCATTACTAGAGTGGTATAAGTACCGGACCAAGGTCTCGGGGTCCTGAGTTCGATCCCCAGCTCGGGCAACAATGATGTGTGTGATGTGGTGATTATTCTATATTACTTTATTTGATATTTTAGCAACTTAATTGCACTTATAATATGCTTATATATACTTGCGGCATGCGAGGAGATGCGGGTTCGAGTCCCGCCTGAGACAAAAATTTTCAAGTTTATATACTGATATTCTATATTATTTCAATTCAAGTTACTACAACAATGATGGCTATAATACACCCATCATTGCTATGGTAACTTGAATTCAATGATGGTGGCCTTTGCACTGCAGCTGATTATAGGACTACATAATAAAATTAATAGACTCAGGCGTTACTTTGCGGAAATCCATAACTAATTATGGATTTAGTAAATTATTTTGCTAATGATTTCCGCTTGTTAATATACCGGCCTAGATACCTTCACCACACTACCCGCACTAACACTGATTGAGCAAGCACTATTTCATGCAGGAAAACCGCCCGCCCTCCCTCAAAAATGCATGCATTAACTGTACTGCATTAGCAAATCAATCTGCATTATCATTAGCAAAATAATTTTCTAAATCCATAATTGGACTACATAATATTTATATTTATAATAAAAGCGTGAACCCATTTAAAAATAATGTGGAAACCTTATTAAGTAGGTTCAATTTTAATAAATTAAGAATCTAGACACCATTTTTCTGTTAATAGGTTTATAACAAATTTACTTGATTGCTTTCTTACCACAGTTATTCAGCTTTATATTGAACGAAAACGAAACATGGACTTCATAGCTGAATTGTTACTACACCCATAGTAGGAACACGTGTTCGGAGCCATTTTCTTCTTTAAAAGTTACTAGTAGGTATTTTTAAATTCCACACATATCACAGAGTAGAGTCCACATAAGAAGCACAATTGAATAGGGAAACTTAGCCTACTATGTATATACAAAATCTTTACATCTAAATAGCACAGATAAGATGTGTAAATAGTGTGGTAAGTAGTTAAGCTTATATTTGGTCTCAGGATTAATAAATAAGTGACAATAAGGTACCTTTTTCACGCAAATTTTACAATCATTACACTTTCATAATAACTAGAGACAAGATAAGGGCTTGCCGATTTTCAAGATTAGGTGAAATTGTCTCTGCTGGACCTACTAAACATTAATAATAACTACTAAAACATTTTAAAACAATAAGTTGGTACAAAGTTCGCCGGTCGGCTGCTGTGTCATAAAACACCTCACTCCTATTTCATCTCTTTATGGTCAAACGTTTTAACGTGTGTGCGAATCAAATTAAATGATGTACAAATTATTTAGAACATTTCTTCATTACTGTTTTCATTTTCGTACTGAGTGAACATCTTAATTCAGATTTGGTAAGTAAAATAAACAATATTTTATTATTTAAAATACTTTTATACTCGTATTATAGTCCATGTTACAGGGTTATTATTATCAAGCATTTAAAATCAGTTTCTAGTGAAATCATAATGTTGCCTGTAATTTGACCGAAATGCTCTTTGTTTAAAACTTTAAGAAATAGTTGTCAAAATCCGTCGGTAAATATATGAGTGATAGTAAGATTAAAGATAGGTGGTGTAATTAAGCTAAAGATCTTAGTCACATTTAAGTTCATTTTTACTATGGGATGTAAACTACAATTTGATATGTTTCAAAGTACGAAATACCTTCATATGTCTATTAAAAGAAATTGTTCTATATTCGCTTTTAATAAAGCAATCCTAAAATGTTAATACTTCATAGCAAATCATATTGACTATTATAGCACATAGTAGGATATAATATTTCAACTCTAGTGACAATGGTGCTTATAAAACTATAGTGAGCGTTATCTATCAGATATGTTTATCCCACTGCAGTGAAATTGAAGTTTAAAAGTTATACTCCTGAATTCTAAGTGACTGAACTATCTGTACCATTGCCATGCAGTATCGCACCCTTAGAATGAAAGTGACCGAATCCAAGAAATGCAATTTGTGGTAAATGAGCAACAAAGTCTTCAAAAAATTATAGTATTGAATATATCTTAATGTATCTCTTCCGTGTTCCGTGGCATACGATTGATTTTTACCAGATTTATAGATTAGCCTTTTGAGTACACAATTACAATGTAAATATATATTTATAGTATTTTTTTAAATATGTTTTAGACATAAAATATAAAGTAGTTTCAAATTAAGTCACTATATTTCAAAAATATTTTTGAGCTTCTAAGTTTTTTTATGAATTAAGTCTGTTTATGACACATATTGGAAAGCATCTGTTGACATAATAAATAATAAGACATTGTTATACTAAAAGTTCTGTGGATATAGGGTAGTAAATTAAAATGCAAAGTTATCAAAAATCAAATGTAACTTTTTATTCAAGTCTTATCATTAATCAGGTAGTAGTTACTAAATAGCACTTTTGACTGGCAAATAACAAATTATTTTAGAAACTTAGTCTTAAATTACCCGTAATTTACATTAAGTAGTTTCAGTTTTTATCCAGTAAATAATGATTCTTACAAACTTAGCAATTTTAGAAGTCAGATGTTTAATCAATTTAGCAAATTTAATAACTGAAAATCACATAAAGAGTTACTGTTTAAATTAGAAAATAAAATCTTCGATCTCATACTTCGATAACAAAATAAAAACTATCTTCTAACTTATTATTAATGAAGATTAACATTTTCAGTTAAAAATCTTAATAACTGAGAATCATAGGAAAGAGTTACTATTTTAGTTAGAAAATAAAATACTTATAAATATAACACAGCAAAAAATATCTTCTAAATTATTCATATAAGTATTACTTAATGAAGGGTAACATTTGTAGTAAACAACTTTGTTTTAATGAGGGGTCTATTACCCATTCTTAAAGAAAAGATTGATAAAAAGCAGCGTAACTATTTGGTAACAAGTTCTTGTTTAGTAAATCACGGAGATCCTTTTTTTTTGTTTTTTCACTTTCATTTGTTCTAGTGTTGGCATTTTCTTCCTTTTGTTCCTGACGTTAAGTTTTTTAAAATCATCTTTATAAGATGTCTTGTAATAGTTTAGAAATGGTTCTTCTTTCGTAAACTTCAACAATTTAATATTGCTCCAGTTACACAGTTCTCTATCTTCATTTTCAGTAAAATTGTAGCCCCATTGAACTTGTAGATCTTTTAAATCATAAAAATAATTAAAATCAAGTTCGTGAACACGAAATGGGGATCCGTTCTTCTTAGCACTTCTAATCAAGGTTACGTATTGTTGTGGAATGTATATGGGACCAGACTTAGGTTATTTTTCACTTCTTTCTCAATTAAACTATGGACGCTGTCCCCTTCATTTTCTGTATGGCCTTGTATTAAAAATTTGTGGGTTATGGAATGTATGTTTTCAAAATACACAACCGCAAACGAAAAGAAACTCGCTATAAATTTATTTTTATTCTGGCCACCACAGTTGTCAGAATAAAAAATGACGTCTACTTTTTTCCTCCTGATCGTGCATTAATGGATTGAAGGTAGTTAAATAAGCAAGATCCTAATTCGTTTGAGCCTCTCTTACCGTTGGTTTCGTCCTAAAAATAGCAATTTACGTTTTTATAACAGCAATTTTATCTAACTTGACTGTGGTAAAATTAAAACTGTTGAGCCTCGATTTATAGTAAAAGGCAGAAATATCGCCCGTTGGACATTGCATTACAGCCTGAAGATCAACTTCTTTCAAGCATCGTGAACTACGGCTGGAGGATTTTTTCTTTGACAACAAACTAGGAACAGGTGAATTGTTAGGAGAAGATGTCTGACTATGAGATGAGCGAGAGGCAAAATTAGTTAAACTCTTACAACTTATGGAATCCTTCTTCTCTGGCACAATAAACGTCGGATCGCTATCGCTTAGGTCCACATCGCTTTCACCGGAGTGCAATGGAGAAATCTTGTATTTATCAATTGGAGTTGATTTTCTTCTTAGGCGAGAACCAGGTGAAATCTTAGATGATGAAGGTGCCATGTTACTTGTTCCAGAATGAATGATGGCTGATCCTCGTAGCTATCGTTTATTACATCACTTATACCTTGATCCTGATGGGCGTGTGTATGTAAGTCCTCACTTTGAGATAGCAGTGTTGGATGTAGCAATGAGCATTCATCAAATACAGCATCAGAATTAGGTTGGTTTTCTTTTTCGCAACTTAAATCATCCACAATAGGTGGACTGTTGATTGTTACATGATACTGATTTTCTACCCACTGAGCAACATCGCTATTAGGACATTCAACCAAAGGCTCCCTGTCTTGTTTTTTTTCATCAGTCTGCAATTTTGGATGTGTTGATCCCATCAAACTAAACATATCTTGAACTCGTCTTGATGTCATTTTGACAAGTAAACTCGTGCAGTAAAGTCTGAAACAATACACTTATCATTACTGAAGATCGTAATCATCATTCTTCACACCCGCCCATTCAGTTTGTTAGGACTAGTAGGTACCTAAATATTATTAACGTACACCACTTTTATACTAAAGAGACATATTACAAAAAATTGCCAACTAATCCTTGCTAGTTTTACTACTAAACAGGCTCAATATTCACAATAACAAAAATGATGAGTATGCCTTTAGTCATAAATAGACCTATTATTATAAGTGTCGTTTGTCCTTTATTATTATTTTTTACTAAATAGACCTAATCCTTTAATGGTCACTGAATACTATTACATATTTTGTTCTATACAGACGTATTTCGTAAAAGGTCACTTTATTACAAAAAAATAGATGTAACTTACCTTGACAGTATTTGCAATAAACAGACACTATTTGAGATCCGCCGATGTTGTACACGTCCACTCGCAAGTGCATCTGACGTAATACTAGTTCTGGCTCTTTCACACAACATGCATAGACGAATAGCGGGACCAGTGAAAGAGACCGAAGTGTGCGCTGTCCCTGTTATACTTAGAGATAGGTCACTTTTTCTTTACAGGGTTATAGAT
The DNA here is from genome assembly GCA_949315895.1 of Anania crocealis. Lineage (NCBI taxonomy): Eukaryota > Metazoa > Arthropoda > Insecta > Lepidoptera > Crambidae > Anania > Anania crocealis. The sequence continues at coordinate 16,292,479 of OX438867.1, read as the reverse complement.
TATGCTTTATAAGGTCAGTCTATAGTAAAATCGAGTTTTACAGGAATTTTGAGTTAAGTCACTTTCATTCTAAGGGTGCGGTATGTTCTTTATTTTTTTTTGCAGATCATGTCCCACGTTGAAGAAATCGATTCAAACCCAATCACTAACCCATTTTATTATGCGCAAAACGTTGATGGTTACATAAATTATTATGATGATAAAGTTGAGGAACGACTTGAAGGTTTGCCTTTGAACCAATATATTGGTGATCCAGAAGTTTCGGAACAGCCCCCAGAACAGCTGCCAGAACAACAGCAGCCAAAATGTAAGAAACTTCAAAAAAAAAAAGAAACGTGCTCTAAGTTCGCACTCATCATATATCGTTCGAAAAGAAAAACCTCAACGCGGGCGCCGTCTGATAAAAATATTTATTTATGACCTTAACGAGCACGAAGAAACGGGCGCGGATCACAGTAGTGCTAATATTAGTGCTCAATATGTATCGGATGCTGTGTATGATGATATTTTAGACGCTACAAATTGTGTTATAAAAAAAATTGGCGAGAAGTTGTATGAAGGGTTTTAAAATTATTATTGGGTTTTAAAGTGAAATATATTATTTAGTAAAATGTTGTTTTGTTTTTATTATGATACCAGCAGTGCGATTCTGTAAGACTCGAATCAAAATTCGAAGCTGAATCTGCAGTAAGTTTTCAGATTTTGACAGTTCAAATTATGAGATAAAGTGAAAAATTGACAGTTTGTATCGAAGTGAGGTTCGAGTTTACGTTTGACGATTACAGAATCGATGAGTCGAAATACGAATAGTAAATAAAAGATACTTTTGTTTCTTTTAAACAGTTTATTTGTAACTTATGAAATTATTTTTTACACATTCAAAAATACTTAATAAAATAAAGATGTTTAATGCAAATAAAATAAATATGTAATTAAAAGTGTGTGATTAAAGGCAATACACGACAATAGTTTAATAATTTAGCTTTCAAATTTTTTTTTAAAATACTATCCTAAAGTGACCCCATGGTAAAGTGGTACATCCATCATGCATAATTTGTCTCTTATCATCATCTCTATTTAGTACAAGTTTATTGATTTTCTGAGTAAATATATTATGATTTTTGGATCTTAATATACACATATTTTTTCTTAAAGTTTCATTATACCACAGTGCCTTTTTATATTGCTGAATATCAAGTTTTTTGGTCACACATTTTTTTATTCCCTTTGCTTTTTTTATTGAAGTATTTATAGAGTCTATACAATACAATTTGGCTCTTAAACCAACAAATTCAGATATGATGTCACCATTCATCTCATCTTTAAAAAATCCGGGAACTTTACAATTCACTTTAGACATATCAAATTGATCATTTTCGAAATTACTAGTATCAAAATATTTAATATTTCTTTTCATGTCGTCATAAAAATCATCTGTATGTATGAGATACAAAAGACTATCTGTATCAGTGTAACAAAGTTTAATTGAATCTTCATACAATCGTTTCATAACAGAGTAGTGAAACTGATACAAATGACTTTTAGCTAGTTCTAAAATGGAAAATCCTATGTAAATAGATCAAGAATAATTTTTGTCAGTTCTAGCTGGATTGCAACTAATGACTCGGATATCGCAGTCAACTTTTTGAAATTTGGAGCGCTTACATATTTTTCTGCTCCACAGAATTTGTTAGTCTTATTCGTTTCATCTTTCCATAAATTTACCAATTTTACATCGACTTGTTTTCTTTTATTCTCTATGGTCTTGCCAAAAATAGAGTTGTTTTGTTTCTTAAAAAAATCTCTTTCAAATTCTGAAGAACCTTCCTGTCGAAGTGCTGTATTTAATGAAATATATGGTTCTAAAAAGGCACTTTGATCAAATGATAGTATTCTATAAATGTTGAGTACAATAAGACCATTACTTATACATTCTTTTAAGTGATGATAGTGAATAACATATTTACATTTGTCATACAAGTTAGCAATTAATTTTTCATTTTTGCTTCCCGGTGGAGCAAATTTTTCTGCAGCAAATGGTAAATCGGAATGATTGTTATGTATTTCAATCGGATAGTGTAAATCTACTTCCAAAATAAAACCTGTGCTACTATCGTCAGGAATACTCATTATTTCAAATTGGTTTAATTCATCTTCTGTCAGAAATTTAAAGTTCCCAGTAGGCAATTTCTGCATCAAAGCAAAGCCGTATAAATTAACGCAGTCAAGATAAATTAAAAAACTGTTGGGATCATTACTGTCATAATGTGGTAAATATTTATTGTTAGCCTTTGCATGCCTTGAAGAACATTGAGCAAGGCCGCCTCGAATACCTTTTTCCAACATTTCGTACATCTCAATATCTGATACCAAATCTAATTTAACGTTTGTATAGAGCAACATAGCATCCCAACTCAATGAAGGAGATGACACATAGTAGCATGGATCAAGGCTATAATATTTTAAACTCATAGCTCTGAATTTTTCAAAAACGTCACACAAAAGTAAAACATCGCATTTTAAATACAAATCAGTATATTCACCTAAGTTACGAATTCTAAAATCATTCCAAACTTTTTGCGCATGATTATAATCTTCTGTTGAAATAGATTGATTAGTAAGGTGATTGAAAAAATCAGTTTGCTCTGGTAATTGATTTTCTTTATATCGATCCCAAGAGTCTATATAATCATACTCGTAACAATAGATACCTTTCTTCCTGACTAAATTAAATAAATGTTCGTCTTTAAAAAAAAATGTAAATTAGGAAAGTCTTGCGGTCCCATAGTTTTAACTAAATTATCTAAACTTGAACTCAAGAAATTGAAAGAATCAATAAATTTTAACTGAGCATTGCTTTTTTTGTCTATTGGAATGAATTTAGTAAACGATATGTATTTCTCTTTATTTCTAGGTATTAAATTTATACGCCCGCATGTGGCAGAAAGTTCTTTTATGAATAAATGACAGTCATAGCCAGAAAGGTTGTGAAATATTATAGGTATAAACGAACATGTCTTTGCTTTTAAATTACAGTCATTATGAGCAGCCCCTCTGTATTTCCCGGTAAAATGATCATGATCAGCGACATCAATATCAGTTTTACGAAACTTTTTCTTACACAAATGACATGTCCTGGCATTATTAAAAGATTCGCGTTCCGTTTTGCTGATTATTATAGGTTTTGAGTCGGAAATCAATTTATATAATCTTTTTACATCTTTGCTGATAAACTCGATAAATTTTTTTGAACACCCAGGTCCTCTATATGAAACAAACTTATTTAATTCAGGTTTTGAATGACAAAATATATAATACGCAAAACAACTTGCCTCATGAATTTGAATATTTTCTACATATGTGCTTCTATCTTTGTCTGAATATTCATGTAATAAGCTCTCAAAATCACCGTAAATTACAATAGGAATCCTCTGAGTTTTTTCAAAGCTAGAAAAAAATAGTTTAGTGTTTGTTTCAGGTAAAACAGTTTGAACTCTTGCACAGTTATGAGTAATTAGTTTATTTAAAGTATTAAAATACAAAAAACATTCGTCACATAAATGTATTTTTGATTTATGCTTAGTTAATTGCTTGTGCACCAGCTTAGCAAAATTTTTTATTAAACAAAAATGATGTTTATTGTTTTTATTTATATACAGCAAGTTGACATGCATTATTTTTCTTTTTGATGTTTTATACAGCGGTCCAGTTACTTGTTATTTTTTATTTAAGCCATAAATATTCACACTAACAGTAGTATTCATTTGTTCAAATAATTTAATGTCTCTGATACTAGGAGGGAAAGACATATTATCAATAATTAAAACTTTCGAATAATGAGGGTAAGATGTCACTCTATTAGGGTTATATTTTGTAGTTGGATAAAGATAAGCCATAATACTCCATAGAAAACAGCATTCATCGTTGTTTATTATATTTAGGCATGATTTTGTTTTACGGACTTTTCCCGGCAGTGGGATGTATGAGCCAAATCTCAAAGGATTGTATTTGACGATGTTTAATTCTAAGTGACTTATCGACTCGATTGTCCAACCTGACTCACAAAGTTCGAACTCTGAACATTTATTTACGATTTTTTCGACAAACTTTTTGTAAAGAGACCCTAAATCTGTATTTTGATATACTACATCATATTTAGTATTAAACGACTTTAGAGACATTTCATTATTTTTTGGTAAAAAATAAGAAACATAAAGTTCGAAATTTACTTTTACCGTAGTATGCTTTTTTAACATTTTCTTAATGAGATATTGCGATGTCTGTGAAATATCAGTTAAAAAGGATTCAGGTGAAATCGTAAAGTTTTCAGGACTTATTTTATAAGTCGCAATTTTGTTTTTCAAGGCGCATGCTATTAAACGAACATTATCAAACTCTGTTTGCAGCAAACAATTAGACTTGTGAATATTTGACTTTTTGTGTGCAGAATATAGCTTAACATAAACGTTACAGGGATTACAGAAAAACATTGTGCTGAATATTTATTAATTTATTTTATTTAATATTACTGTTTTTATGTTTCTATCTTTATGTATAAATTGGCTGTACTTTTGAAATAAAAAATAATCTTACTTTAATTTTTAGTTCACATAAGTTTTTATTTTGGTTTTATAGTTTTTGGTTTTATAGTTTTTGGTTTTTGGTTTAGTTTGGTCACTGAAAGAAATTACATATTATTGTTTAGGTGGATACAAAATAGGGCGAATGTTGCGGAAATCTTCCTTTACCGCCGAAACCAACTGGGTTACTGCCTTCCACGTTGGCGTTTTCTCATCAGCGGCGGTTTTGAAGCTGACGAGAGAGTGTTGCCAGCGGTCGGTTGCAATCGCCTCCAGTTCGCGGAAGTTTGAGATGCGGACTTCTATGTAGTACTCTCCCCGCTTCGTCAGATTGTTTTGATGTGTATATCCCGAGCCTGTGCGGCGTGATAAATAGCTCTTCAATGTAGGCGCTCGGATAGGTTCAGGTTCTTCATCCTATAATAACAGAGAGAAAGTATTAGAATTAAATTGCTATTGCTCCACCTTTCCGACTGAACTATAAATAATATTGGGATTAATATGAGCGTAATATTTGAGTAGGTAAGTAGTTTTGTTTACTATTAGTTTTAATTTGGATGATACAAGTACTTAGGTAGGTAAGGCTCTTCATTATAAAACATTAATAAACCATGTCTATTTTATTAGGAATATCAAGTGTATATTATTATTGAATACTGAATTGTTCATAATAGTTTAATATATACACTACGTAAAAAAATCTAATATAGCATCACACTCACCTCAGAATCTGGAAAAAGGTTCAACTTGCGTTTCTTGCCGGTGGAAACTGGAGCAGTGGGCGGTGTGTCAGCTTCTGATTCGGAGTCGCTCGCAAATACTTCAACGCGTTTCTTGGGCTTGGGAGTTGTCTTCGTCGCTTTAGTTGACTTAGTCTTCGAAGGTTATTTCTTTTGCGATGAGGGCTGAACCTCAGCGTCAGACTCAAACGGATTGGAATACCTTAAATCGAAAAGAGAAATTGTTAAAACACATATAACGTAACAAAAAAGAACACACACAAAAAAAATACTTTACAAATATTCGCACAGCCTAAGTTTTAGTAGAAGGTACGTACATACTTGCCGCCTTGATGATGTCCACTTCCAACAAACACTGAAGAGAAAGTCACTACGAAATGAAGATCACTGCTTCGACAACCTATTTTATACCCATAATTTATAAGAGCGTGTTCATATGAAAATATTAAAGATTTGTTTCAATATAAATTAAAAAAACAGTGTGTGATTATCTTTAATATTAAACTTTATTGTTTTAATACATAAGACATATTATTACTAAGTAGTCGATTTAAATTTGAAGCTCAAAGGTAAACATCTACTTTACTTATTATTTTAGATGAAATAATATTCTGGCGCCCCAATGTCGCTGCAATCCGAGGCGTTTTTCTTATATGGTATGCACATGTACTCTTAACAAAACCTAACTGTTTAGTGGAACTCCGCTTATAGTGGTTTTCGTACTATTTAAACACAGTACCATTATAAACATATACCTAGTTAAAATTAGGGTTTTTAGGACCAAAATGCGATGGATTAAAAGCATTGTCACTTTTTCACTTATGCAAAGAATCGGTATTAGAACATAATGTTTTTTTATATAGGTACATAATGGTAGTTTTATAGATTACGCTGGTCAGCAAAGATCTTGCCACACAAAAATAAGTGTCTTTTTTATTAATTTCAACAAAATCTGGGTGTGATTCAACTATCCAAATTTATCTGTTAGGTCTTATTTTTTAAATGTAAGAGAACAAAGTTAGTGTAAATGGCTTTTAGACCCTTTTTCAAAATGAATAAATAAACTCGAAAATTCTTTTGTTTTTTTTTCATAATTACTGGTTTTGTAAGTAATATGAATGAATTCCAAATAATACTTATGTTATTGTCTGTATAATGATGTGACGAAAAAATATTCGCATTTGAATCACATAAAGAAAAAGTTTATGTAAAGGGTTTTATTGGAGAGTAAGCAAAAAAATGTAGTGAAAGTTAGTTATGAATATCTTTGCATTGAAAAGTTGTAGATAACTTTTGTAAAAAGCATTTTTGTGTGCTCACAAGCAAATATCTCTTTAATGAGACCTAATATAACTACAGTATCTAATTCATTTTCTGCTAATATTGTTTAATTAAAAAAAAACAATAAGTTGATTGTGTGGAATAAAAAAATATAACTTTTGTCGACTAGTGTTATTATTATTATTGTAAAATCGGTAAATATTTTATAACTTTTTTGTGTTTCATGGAAATCAGTTGAGATAAAGTCAAGTACCTATTCAGTTATGTGTGATTAAAATCGCTTGTAGCGATAAGACTTAAAATCATAAACTTTGCGTTATGTCCTAATTTACTTACTACCTATTTATTTATTATTAATTAAGTACTATTATGCACATGAGTAGGTAATTAGTTGCAAGATTTTTGGGTTTTAATAGTCATAATTTACCTCCTTCAATTTAGCAGGCATTGAAAACTTTTATTAAAGTAAAGTTCATAAAAGTTAGGTGTTTAATCTATTTCAGTAGATGTCTGTTTTGTTTTTCCTCACGAATTAGGCCCAATTATCACATAAATTTTTCAAGTTTATATACTGATATTATAAGTGCAATTAAGTTGCTAAAATATCAAATAAAGTATATAAATAGCCGTTTCATCTTAACTGACTGTCAAACATCTGCGAAGATGTTTCTTTCGGGTGTTAAGGGTGCAAACTCCTAACATTTGATGAAACAACGCTGGCTTACAGCTTAAGAATATGCTTGAAAAATTCGCGCCATGTCGCAGTGTTTGGTGGCCTAATGGTATGGCGCCCGCCCGGCATGCGAGGAGATGCGGGTTCGAGTCCCGCCTGAGACAAAATTTTTCAAGTTTATATACTGATATCACATAAGTGTTTTGTTAAATATTTCGAATGTTTGTAATATGTTGTATTTAATTAGCACATGAGTTAAATTGATTTCAAGATTGTATGCCTTTGATTGTAACGCCTCAATTTGGGAATCATTACTGTACCTACGTCTCTTTGTACCTACATTAAAAATAATTACATATTTAATTATATCCTCGGGTTTTAAGTTCGACGTATGGTTTGTAAATGTAGAAGTAGAAATATCGTCTTTTGCCTTGAGAATCGGGTGTGGTAAAGTAAATTTAAAAACAAGCTCTTAAGAATAAAAGTAATATAATATTTTGCTATAAAGTGGAAACACGCGGTGCGGGCGCGGGGAGGTTTCGCATGTATGTAAATGCGGTTCGACGCGTTTCTCAGCCAGTCTTCAACTCGAGTACGACAGGGATCGGTTACGTGGTTCGATCAGGGCATCATAGGTGCTAATAGGTATTTATTACGCGATTATTCAACTTCAACTACGATAGGCTTAGACCGCGCTAGTGGCATCTTACCGCATACATAACTTGAGCAAGCTCGGATTTTAAAACTGATCTGGTAGAATTGCATGATGCAGGAGCCCCAATTCTACACTACTCACGTGGTGAAAAGAATCAAACATGCTTACCCATAAAAATGCAGCAACAATCACCAAGATAAGGCGATGCATCATGTAAATTTATCCATCAAGGGACAATATAAAAATGTTAGTCCATCAGGAGAAGAGAAAATTAACAAATAAAGCCCTTTGGCTTACTATATGCCCACCGGCATTTTTATATTCGCACACTACGCCATCAAGAATAAAGATATTCTTGATAAAACAAAAATCAAGAATGTGGAAAAGAGCTGGCCACGAAATGACGTCCGCTTATAAAGCGATCAAACCTCTCCCCTCTATGACAAGCAACCTTTTTTTTTTTAAATTCGTTTCATGTCACGACTTGGAACCAAAACTTCTTGACACATAAAGCCAAACAACGCAGGAAACCACTCAGCCCTGAAAATAGTAGAAAATTACATAAAAAAAGTCAATACAACTAGACATTTGCCTTTTAATGTAATAATATAAAAAGAATGATAACATTCAAATTATTTGATAAAAAAAAGGAATTGTGGGATGACAGACACAAAGTTGCACCTATAGTGTTTCATCAGCCGGATAGATAGCGTAGTATCAGTAAAATCCTTAGCTGCGCACGAGCTGTTGAAACAAAATAAAGACAAAAACGATGTGTTACAATACATCCCCACTAAAGGAAAAAGAAAAAAAAAGACAGAAAGTTAAACTAGCAATGTAAAAATTTACTAAGTATTGAAGGTGATCTGTGAGGAGAACACTCGACAGCATCAGACAGTGAAATATCAGTTAACACAGGCCGTCCAATTTTATTGTCTACCTGTTTATGAGACCTATTGTAGAATGTCCTGCTGCGACTGTAGTACTTGTTCTTAGGAGATCGATCCCTGTGTAAAGCATCCCTACGTTGTTGAGATTTAGGATACAATCCCTATACTGATGATGAAATCTTATTATAGTTAGGGACCACAGTCTCACAAGAACATAACACATCTTGCTGACATACACTGTTAGAGACAGGTCTAGTAGACGTCCGACATAACGTTCCTGTGTCAAAGATGTCCCTACATAAACCAAAGGAACGAAGAAAGTCAGCCCCTAATATAATAGGCACGTTTGTATCACGACAAACAACAAAGTGAATAAAGTTTAATTTACCAGAATAAGAAATGGGCAGTATTACTTTACCTACAACACTCAGTTGAGCATTGTTACCCACTAATAAATTTTCGTGGCAGGGAACCACATTAGGATTAACCCCTAATTGAGAAAGATTAGATAAGGAGTCAGTGCTGACTAAGGACACAGAAACACCACTGTCTGTCAGAGCACTGCATTTGATGCCTGAAACGTCAATATTAAGATAAGGCCTAACATCATTTAAGCCATGATTATTAAACAATGGGGTAACAACAGAGGTTTTCCCAGGAAGAAAAGAATTAATAAATTTTAAATGGTTTTGCCATTCAAAGGCAGAAGTATAACCCTTCTTAAAAGAAATACGAAGATTTAAAATGTTGTTTACCCCTGAACGATTTGGACGTATCCTCTTCATACAAGGGCAATCTTTTGTTACAACACCCGGCTTTTTGCAATTGAAACAATGTAGACCGACATACACGTCGCAATCTTTGTAGTGATGTGCACCATCACACTTAAAGCACTTCACCACTACAGAGTTTACCCGTGAGTTACCAATGGGCGAAGTTTTAGGTTTTAAGAGTTCAGAAATGATGACTTCAGGACCTGGATTGAGATAGCCCCTGTACTCACACCTGTGCTTGGCAATTTCCAAATTGGCACAAAGCTCCTTTAAATGATCAATAGAGTAAACATTAGTTAAAGATAAACGAGATATATAGAAAGGATTCATATTAGTCATAATAATATCAAGTTGCTCCTTCTCAGAAGAAGGCACAGAAAGTTGAGTAAATAAATATCTCATAGTATTAATAAAAGTTCTAATTCTTTCTTTAGGCTGTTGTAGCCGTGACCTAATTTGGTTCAATAAGGAGCGCTCACACTCAACAGATTGAAACTCAAGTTTTAATAAATTCAAAAATTGAATACAAGTGGTAATAGAATTTTCAATGGACTTGAACCAAATTAAAGCCTCGCCTGACAAAACGTAAATGGCATTATCTAAGAAATCATTATCAGAAATTCTAGAAGACTTAATGTAATCTGTAAGTTGAATGATGAAATAATGGACTGGTGTATCACCGCTAAAATTCAAGTTCCATTTTAAAATTTGATTGAGCACAGGCTTAGAATTAACAATTGAACATGAATTTTGATGATTAACCTCATCACCAAGGGATTGAATAATTAGAGGTTGAGTACCTACAGATACCGAAGGTATAGGTTCAGAAACAACACTAGATGATGTGGTTCCGCACTTAATATTGTTAAGAAGTTGAAAGGCATTAGCAAGCAAGCTAATTTTAAGTGCCCTGTGTTCCTCACTGGTGACACTCACTCGCTCAAGTCTTAGTATACTCGTACCTAACATGAGTTAATATAGAACAACACTTTTTGATACAACCAGCATGGTTGGTATTCAACACTTCATTATATTTTAATTCACAAATATTCAGCTCATTAGCAGAGTCTAAAGAAAATAAAAAACTTATTGCTTAATTCCTGATTGGTGATACCCTTAACAGAACGCAATAACTTCCTCAGCTCATCGACAGTAGTATCATCTGATACTTCAAGGCCCTTAACACGAATTTCATACAAAAGTTCGTTTTTACTAATATAATTAATATCTAAAGAAACAGACATGATTACAAAATTAAATTAGTAACCTAAGTTGAGACAAATTAAAAAAAACACAGCTTCAAAGTACAAATCTCTAAAAGAGGCCTACCCGTTGAGGCGCCAATGAAACAAGCTAGGATGTTGGGTGTGTTTATGGAGTTATGAGCTCGTGGGTTCTTCTTCAGCGCTCGGAGAACTGTACTAAGAAACTGTGGAGGGCGCCACTTGCTTTAACTCAGAAGCAAGAAAGAGTTAATTAAAGATAGAAAATAAAAAAACAAGTTATTTTCAATTTGTCTCCCCTTGTTTATTTTATATATTTAATATAAAAGATTATAGATTGATGCACATACATGAGCTTGGCAGTTAAATAATGAGCCAAATACAATACACTTACCTACATTAGGGTTAAGAACTAATTACCACTATGCAATTAAACAAAAGTTGTTTGCTTAACTATAAGCTTAAATTCTCAGTTTTAGTGAAGGAAAGCTGAGAAGCAGGAATTCCTTCACTCACGTCTGACTTAAACTAAGGTTGGCCTAACCTATGAGCTGAGGAGTATCACCAATGCATGAAAACTATCAAAAGAATAAATGTTCATAAATACCTAGTAGCATGATATTTAATCATGTCACCGATAGTAAATTATAACGTCACCGTGGAGAACCACACATATCCTTCCGACCCTGGAGCAGAGATTCTCACATGCGCGCAGGATGCAGGTATATGTCCTAGTAGCTAGGAGCGAGGAGGGCGATATTTCAAGCCTGGAAGTTACACACAAGCATGAGTATAGCAGCAAGAAAGCCACATGCTCGTGGGGTTCACACGTGGGCATGGGCACATGGCATATGAAAGGAAAACGTGCACAAGCACAGCACTTAAGACATGACCGCAGGTGCATTCTTAGCAGGGTGAGATGAAAACATTCGCTAGCACGTTGTCCACACGTGGGCATAGGCAGATACATGTGGTGAAAAGATTCAAACATGCTTACCCATAAAAATGCAGCAACAATCACCAAGATAAGGCGATGCATCATGTAAATTTATCCATCAAGGGACAATATAAAAATGTTAGTCCATCAGGAGAAGAGAAAATTAACAAATAAAGCCCTTTAGCTTACTATATGCCCACCGGCATTTTTATATTGGCACACTACGCCATCATCATCAATCATCATTCTTGACACATAAAGCCAAACAACGCAGGAAACCACTCAGCCCTGAAAATAGTAGAAAACTACATAAAAAAATTCAATACAACTAGACATTTGCCTTTTAATGTAATAATATAAAAAAAATGATAACATTCAAATTATTTGATAAAAAAAAAAGAATTGTGGGGTTTTTTTTTTTAAATTTATTTAGAGGGTTTTTTCTTTTTAGAAAATATCACCCTCACAGGAATATCAGAAATCAGATACAAATTGTCTTTCTGGCTAATATTTCTACGATTTATACACTTATTTACTAACCTATATAATGCCTTGGCAGGCTCTGAGGTTGGCTCAGCCAGTATGCTGTAACAAAATCCTACATTGAATCGTTGAATATTGTATTTACAGAAAAAATCATGTCGTTCGGCTGCATTGCGAACACATTCCATGATAATGTGATACGCATCTTCTAATCCATGGCAGTCTGAGCAGTTAGGAGATTCTATTTTCCTCATCAAAAAGGCAAAGCTGTTTAAAGGAACGTGTCCAGAACGCAGCCTCAACGCTGTTGTGGGATGACAGACACAATTGTGGGATGACAGACACAAAGTTGCACCTATAGTGTTCCATCAGCCGGATAGATGGCGTTATCAGTAAAATATTTAGCTGCGCACGAGCTGTTAAAACAAAATAAAGACAAAAATGTAACGACGTGTTACACCATCACGAAAGCGGTTAAACCAAAATCGCATTCATTAGCAGATCCCTCTCCAAACGCAACATTGATATTGCGGGCTGTTTCTGCCGCGTTACTTGGGCGTCGGAACTCGTATTCAAAAATCACTCGAATTTTCACAGTATCCATCTTTCTTGTCTAAGTTAAATAACAAAAACAATTGAAAGTCGATATTCAAATTTTTCACATTTTTTAAAAGAAGAACATCATAGAAACCATGTGAAAAAAGTTTCATTTGAAAACCTCAAACCATGAAGATTCTATGTCAATTCAAAGAACCTATTACAATAAAACGGCAATTTCATATTTTAACCCCTAATATTATCCCATTTTTTGTGTTTTAATGACTTTATAAAATTATATATAATTTATTTAAAGTTCTGTTTTGTTATAGTTTCCAGTTTCAATAAATATCAATAGTAAATCGATACCAGTATTGCCACCTGTTGAGATAATTTGGAAATATTTTTTCTTAGTATAGGACGGTTACCCAGTGGCCAGAATGCAGATTTGGAACGAAAGAAGTTGATGATGGAAGTTTTGCATATGAAGAGAGAACATAATTTAAGGATGGAAATTTTGAGGGAAAAAATAAAAATGTAGAAATAAATATACGAGTATAATTATAATATTGCGTATTTTAATTCATTTATTTGCAGCTGCCGAGCCCTCAATATCCTCATTAATTAAGAAGACAGGAAATTTTATTTCTTTCTGCACCGGTTTTGGGGATTAAATTTACTACGTAATAGGAAATAAATAACTTATTTATAAGATTTGGCATCTTTAAATAGTAATAATTGAAGTGTTTTTAAATAATTCATAAAAGAGTTACGACTATTTATTTCTAAGGCGAATACTAGAGCTAAGTGCTGCCCCCAATTGATTTCATTTTAATACTTCTAAACAAAATGAATTCTCAAAAGACTAAAACAGTATAATTTGAGCAAATAACCTCTAGTATTTACTGAATCACTGTTAACTGCTTTTCGTTTTGGCATTTGCATTCTGCATTCTTTCGTACATTATTGATAAAAGCGGCCGCTTTTAGCGTTAGCGACAAATTCGACTTTATAAACAACTAAACGAAAAGAAAAAGTAATAAAATTAAGTCAATTGGGGACAGCACTTAGCTCCAGTAGTCGCTTTAAGGTATTTTTAAAAATAAATAAAACCACAATATTACATTTAGATTTTTTATTTAGAACAAAATAATTACTTAAGAGAAAACACTATTTACTATTGCAGTTCGGATAGATGTCTGAACAGCCTGTGAACTAGCATGGAGGAAAGGATTATCATATCCATCACTATCTATTTCTACGTCATTAGGCGGTTCCACCTCATCTAGTTCTACACACATATTATGCAACACTACACATGCAACTATAACTTGCAGGAATGTTGATATTTTGTTGAGTGTAATACCTTTTTCAAGGCATGGGCATCGGCGTTTTAGCACACCAAAACATCTCTCTATTGTGTTTCGGGTCGCAATGTGACTTGTTATATGCTTCTTCTGAACTGTTTTGAGGACGCAGACAGGGTGTGAGTAGATATTTTTTATTGAAATATCCGCTATCTCCCAATAAACAGTAAGTGCCATATATCCCCCTTTCACAATCTGCACATATGTGCGAGTTGTTAATAATTGTTGAGTCATGGACTGACCCAGGCCAACGAGCTATGAGGTCTCTTATTTTAAGAGTGAGATCACAAACAGCTTGCACATTAATGGAAAAGAATCCCTTCCTACAACGATACAGTTCAGGTAATGGCCCCCCTCTGCTAACCATTTTCACATGGTTGCAATCCTATATGCCATAGTGAGAGCTCTTAAGGACATGGTACAGGTAAATATGAACTTTATTACTAAAGTTATTTTTTTATTTAGTAATATTTTAAACTACAGATTTTTCATAATTAATTAGTAATTAAAAAAACAACACAATCATCATTTATCAATAACAATTTGCTCTCAACTAATTCACTATATTAATCTACATCCGTTTCCAAATCGCGAATCAATTGTGTAAGGTTAGTATCCATGTTACTAGTCAAGATTGGTAAACTGTGAAGTGAAATATCCTCGTCTGTTTGAAGCGTTATATTCTTGTGTTGATTTGGAATCACTTGGTTTGTGTTCCATTTGTGATAGTGGGTGATGAAGGATTTGGTTTGCATTGTAATCTATTGAGACCATAATATGGAGGAACTCATTTAGTTAAAAATAAAAGGATATTTAACTATAGGTTAACAAGAGCCAGACGTTATGTGGAGTGTGCGTTTGGAATATTGGCAAATAAATGGCGAATATTTCATCGTCCATTGAACGTAAGCACCAGTACAGCTATACACAATACGAACATAGTTTACAAATTATTTTGTTTCTGAAGTGGGAGCTGTACCGTGGCAAGAACAAGCAACACAAGGATAAACGAAATAAATAAAAACTTACCATAGCTTTGTCTTTCTTTTTCCCCCATTTCTTGAAAGTCTTCTCTCAAAACAATGCAAACTTCGCGCCATGCTGCAGTTCGCAAGTCGGTATCTTTATAATTTTCCAGTGTTTTATCCCATATTATAGGCCTACTTTCAATTAGTGTAATAAGAAGTTCGGGATCGATATTTGTTTGTGACATTTTAAACAAAACACAACCTTCTCGGCGCCTACGCAAAGGCCTACTTTCAATTAGTGTAATAAGAAGTTCGGGATCGATATTTGTTTGTGACATTTTCAACAAAACACAACCTTCTCGGCGCCTGCGCAAAGGCCTACTTTCAATTAGTGTAATAAGAAGTTTGGGATCGATATTTGTTTGTGACATTTTCAACAAAACACAACCTTCTCGGCGCCTGCGCAAAGGCCTACTTTCAATTAGTGTAATAAGAAGTTCGGGATCGATATTTGTTTGTGACATTTTCAACAAAACAAAACCTTCTCGGCGCCTGCGCAAAAGAGCAATGCGCGAGCTAGCGCTACACACGCGCTGGGTGGCATGGCGGGCGCGGGGCGGGGGCTGCCACCACTTTACTATCCCGCAAAAAACAGTGTCCAGCAATAAACCGCACGCGGGAAGTTGTGTGAACATTGCTATTAAAATATCTGTGTGACTGAACGGGATCCCGCTTTTTACTGGACGACGGATTCAGTTTCTAGTGACAAAACCGAATGGCACAATTCGACCGGATCGGTTTTTTGCAGGATCCCGCTTGCTGGAAGCTCGTGTGAACGCTAGCATAGAAACACATTCGCCATCAAACGGGATCCCGCATAAAACGGGATCCTGCAAAAAAACTGGACTGCCGTGTGAAAGGGCCGTTAACTGTTGAAAAATGCTCCGGCGGACCATCTAAAGTCAAAAAGCAAATATTTCAACCGATACATCATGCAAGCGAATTAAAGCCTGACAAATAAGGGCACTCTTTGTATCGGCAGATATGCCTTTGAATAAAAAATAGGCAATTGTCATTTTCCAATTGCTTTTTAAGAGAACTATCATAAGAACCAATGCGTCTTTACATTCAGGTATATCATTACTTTCAGAATCGATACCAAGATCAACATGACCACGCGTTACACCGTCGCGACTGTGAGTGCAACTTTTTTTTATGCTTATTTCATCTATCATTAAAGCACAAATAAGTTTTTTCACATTTATTTATGTTTTGCTTGGTCACTGTTAAGTTTGAAAGCATTAAATCATTCAACAGAGTACCCAGAATTTGCGTCGACAGAACTGTACCATGAACCTTTTACACGTCTGGTAATGTGCAACGTTGTGGCTGGGAGGGTGGTGTTTGGTAGGTAAACGGAAGAGGTCGGTCTTCTATTTACTCCAACAGCTATTGTCTCAGGTACAGAGGGTGAAGGTGTAACCATCCTTTTTCCCGATATAGAAGGGTTAGGTAAAACGATAACCGTTGAAGATACATTTTCTGCAAAACCACATGATGTTATTTTTTATTTTGAAATCAAGCAGCCATTGTCGTAACTTTAACCAATCAAATAGTAGTGCATGAATTACATACATACATATTATCACGCCTCCTTCCCAACGGGGTAGGCAGAGACCAAGGCCTTCCACTTACTACGATCCTGGCATACATCTTTCGCTTCTTCCACATTCATCAATCTTTTCATGCATGCTCGTCGGTTTAGAGTACTCTTGACCTGACCTTTCTTCAGAACATCCCCGATTTGATCGTGATAAGTTCGTCTAGGCCTTCCTCTTCCAACGTTCCCTTTCACACTCGTCTTATAGATCTGTCTAGTCATTCTTCTCTCATTCATCCTTCTCCTTCATGCATGAATTATGTTAAAGAAAACAGTCATCAGAGAAGTGTTTTAAACAGATGTAGTAATATTTTTTCGGACGCCAACTAATTAATATTTTTCAGCCATAATTCCAGTTTTCTATTTTCAGTTGAAAACCTGTAAATTAGTAATCGTTATTTAACAATCTGTCGTCAGTTAATTTCGTTTTTAAAGGCAAATAGATATTTGATAGGAAAAATATCGATAAGCTTTATCGACACGGAACTCTACAGCACTATTGAATTTTATTGTACCCGTAATACAAAGGTAAATATCGACGACGGAAAACAATAAAGACGTTACCCGGGCATACTCAACTTTACACCAGATCCAAAAAAATAAAAATACTCGTAGGAAAATTCGATCATATCTTTTTAACGATAAATCGCGTTAACCTAATTTTTACACCATTACTATAAGATAAAAACCTAAACTATATAGACTACAAACCAATAATTTCATATTGCTAAAAATAAAGTTATAGTCATTGTATACCAAAATTTCATCCCTCGAAAATGTAGTATAATAACATGATTCGATTTAATTTGCTGTTAGGAACGGGGTGTCAACACATTCATAATGCATTTATTAATGGTTAGAAAATTGGTCGTAATTCAAACGTCTAGAAACCCAATGATCTTAATAAAATGTCGTAAGCTTTTCTGAACGTAAATTTACGGACCTTTTAAAAAGTAACATGTGGTAAAAGGTATTTTAAATTGGCATAATTTATTTAAAACGGACTTGAAAAGTTAGTACTTACATTAAACAGGTACTTGGCCATTGAAAAAATACATAATATAATAATAACTAATTACTCCTTACTTCTTGTCTCGGAGTTAGATAAAACTACAGTGTCTAGGGATTGTTATTATGGTTTTAGCGAAGGTAAGTAATTTTTGTCCAACTCAAGTACTTACCTGTTTGAATAATAATCATAATGATTGTGATCTCTGTACAATGTTGATGCAAATAATAACCTGACACTAATCATTATAATTTATATGTTAACTAAAATAACAACAAGAACACTTAAAGTAATCAATTAGGTATGTATCCATAACAGAATTGTGTGATAATTATACTTTTCACCAGACAATGATTTATAGGTAGATAACATTATTCGAATTGGATATAGTAGGAAAAACTATAAAGCAAAAATATATCGTCAGAATTTTGGCCTGTACCATCACGCATCGCGAGGGCTGGATAGATGTAATCGGACAAGAGTGCACACGGTTAATTTGGATTTCGGTTTAGTAAATTTTAGACAACATATTGTGAGTATTAATGAATACACGATAGTCAGGGTAATGATAAGGTTGCGTTCCACCCCGGCGTTGGAGTTGTTTCCTGTAGAGTCTTGCTGTTTCGTGGCCGTTGCCCTGCGCAATACCGTAGAAATAATGCATTTCTGCATATTCACTCAAAGTGTAGACCATCACGAACACTTCGTAATAACAACAGTCCAAATCAATGGGCTAAACGGAGTCCAATAACAAGCAGGGGTCAAACAAGTAGGCAGCAGCAGTATCAGTGGGCAAAGCATAGAGGTAGAAAATAATGACGTGACAATCTGTAATTAGGTATAATTTGTGATAAAGCAGGTAGCCGTCCATCTACTGAATTGTCCGTGTCGACCCAGAGTCGACATGGTCACATGTCACTAAAGCGTTCGTGTCACCCTGTAGGTGACATGGGCACAGAGCTGGGCGTGGTGATGTAATAATTGAAACATATGCATCTCTCTTAGCCTGAGGTACGTCTCATAAGTTTGTCTCGCTTTAGTACCATACCACAAAAACATAACCGCAGTGGAAAAACTTGCAAAAAAAATATTTACAAACCATAGTTTGTACTCGCTCGGTTCGCGGTAGTTGTGATTCAAAGTTTGTGTGTATTTGAAGTGGTTTTCACTGGATTTTGCTAAAACTAATCAAATTTCAATTGGTAAGGAAACAACAAATATGTATTAGTAAAGATTGCACCATAGAACGCAAAATTTTGATAGATTTTGACGACCGACCGAAACATTTGGTGAATAACGGCTGTAGTTTGAAAAATAATGTTCGTTTTCAATATAAAATTATTTCAAGTTTATTTTCATAGAAATCGCAATGAATTAGAAAGATAGCTGGTGAATTTGTTACCGAGCCACTACAGAGCTTTTCTTACGGAGCTGTTTTTTGAGGTTTATAATATTAACAACTATTCTAACGATTATGAACTGCGAATGTTGTTTGGAAGTTATTTTGGACGAGGGAACAGCAGTGAAATGTTCGCAGTGCAAAAAGCAATATCATTATTCCTGCTTCAGTACCTTAACATCTGGCGCACTTCAAACAATTGAACTGCAGAATTGGCTGTGTCCAGCCTGTAAGCCAAGGACTAGTAATGCTGACCATACTCCGATACGCCACAAACAAGTAGAGGATGCAAACGTCACCCATAGAAGAAAGGGAACAATGGCAGTCGTTGTGGCGGCGAGTGAGCCTCCAGTTACATCTAGTGAAGTTTCTAGTATTGTTAAAAATGAAATCAGTGGTCTCATGCGGCATCTTAACCAAACTCTAGCAAATTATGTAAATAAGGAACTTAAAGTGATTAAAGATAATATAGATGAAATCAGAAAATCTATTGAATTTATGAATGAAAAGTATGAGGAAATGAAGATAGAGGTTTCTTCTAAAATAAATATTATTAACAATGTACAAAAAGAGAACGAACGGCTGAAGGCTACCGTAAGGGATTTAAATATAATCTCGTCTAATTTAGAAATTCAATGTCTCCCAGAACACAGGAGTGAAAATCTCGTATCTACCGTCTTGAACATAAGTAAGATTATATCTTGTGAGCTATCAGATAATAATATACATCATGTAACCAGAATTGCAAAGCAGACTTCAACTAAAAATCGCCCAAAATCTATTGTTGTGCAGTTTAGTAGCCCGCGAGTGCGGGACACTTTCTTGGCTGCATCTATAAAATTCAATAAAAATAAAACTCCTGAAGATAAACTAAATAGCAATCTGCTTGGCATTGCTGGCAAAAGGGAAAATATTTACATAGTAGAACATCAGCTGTCCCCATCTAACAAGAACTTGCATGCTGCTACCAGGATCCAAGCAAAAAAATTGGGTTACCAGTACGTGTGGGTGCGCAGCGGCAGAATTTTTGTCAGAAAATCCGATGGCGCGGATTATAAGTACATCAAGGATCTAGAAACCTTAGATAAGTTGAAATAACTTGCATATTTTTTATTTTTTATTTATAAAATGAATTGTACAGGCATAAAACTCTTTAAAATACGAGGGAATAAAAATTTATTATCAAAATGTTAGAGGGATTAGAACAAAACTAAATGAAGTCTATCAAAATGTGTCTTGTTGCGGCTATGATGTTATCATGTTTACTGAAACATGGCTAGCTAGTGACATTTATGACTTGGAAATTATAAATAGGCAATATAAGTGTATACAGGGTGCTGATTTCAATACGGGTGGAATTTATAGAAACGACTCATCATGACATATAGAACAAGCATCAGTAACCAATTAATGCAAAAAAAAAACAACTGAAATTTTAAGCGAATATTTTTTGTTAAACCCTTACTGCACTGTGGCGTCAGATACTGGAAACTGTTTGCACTGTACGCATAGCACGCGCGAATCGCGTAGCCACGCGACAGGTAGGTACTAACTAGCTGTCATTGCTTATCTCTTTATCTGCCGTCTGCGTTATTCCCTAATGTTTTTTTTAGTAGTAGTAACAGCCTATAATCATCCCACTGCTGGGAAAAAGCCTCCATCATTGAATTCAAGTTACCACTGCAATGATGGGAACTGGCATAATCACCACGCTTGCCAAATGCGGGTTGGTGATCACAAACACGAGCAACGTTCGAAAATTCGAAACTTTTTGTTGCCCGACCCGGGGATCGAACCTGGGACCCCGAGATCTTGGCCGGTATTTAAACCACTAGACCAACGGGGCGTTTCCCTAATGGGTAAGTAGCTATTTGTAGGACAACCGATAAATAAATAACGATTTCCGTGTATGGATTAGTTAATTCCAAATTTCCCTTCCTACTTTAATCGGGCTTAGGACCGACAAAAATACCTAAAACTCAACTGTACCAAATTGAATTTACCTAATTTAGATTTAACTCACTGAATTTAACGCCCCGTTGGTCTAGACCAACGGGGCGTTTTACGGCGGACCCGGGATTCGAACCTAAACCACTAGTGGTTTAGGTTCGAATCCCGGGTCGGGCAACAAAAAGTTTCGAATTTTCGAACGTTGCTCGGGTTTGTGATCACCAACCCGCATTTGGCAAGCGTGGTGATAATGCCCGTACACCCATCATTGCTGTGGTAACTTGAATTCAATGATGGAGGCCTTTTCCCTGCAATCCTGTATCAAAAATTGTAAAACAACTCTAACCCAAAACATTTAAAATTGAATAAGTTAATGGCGCACTATTCGATTTCTTACTAAATTTGGGCGATCAATCGGGAAACGCACGAACCTCAAACTCTCACTATCTATCTTAATCTAGATTAACCTAAAAATTAAGTGTTTTTGTTGTTATGACGCCAGGTCATTGTACTGTAACTTGAACACGATTTGAGCCTTCAGTCGGCAATCGAACCTGCAACTTTTTGTATCTTGATCTAGGCTTAGCTAACCATTTGAAAATTAAAAGTACAGTAGAATCCGATTATTATAACGACGGTCAAGGGACCGGTGATATTACGTCGTACTAACCGGAAGTCGTACTAAACGAACTGACACTTTTTATAATTTTTTAGTAAAAAAAGCAGCATAGGCCCATTTACGGGTATTCCTGTATTAGGTTGCAGCTTAAACCATTGTAAAAGTGCCAAAACAACTTGTTCTTTAGACGACAACCTCACGCGTTTAGGTTTTAAAACATTCGCATTAAACAAAGGTTCTATCTTGTATTTATTTTTCTTAATTGTGGATATTGTCAAATGATTAACATCGAATTCCTTCGCAATCGTTACATTAGACACGCCAGCTTCTAAACGTTGTATTAGAACACTTTTTTCTTCAATAGAGAAACTTTTTCGTTTTGTAGAAGCCATTTTTGTACGCGTAATCACTAATTACTGCATCCGAATCAGCGACTTGCAGGCAAGGGGGGTGCGCGGGGTGAAGATAGTTTCTTACTTACAATTTATTTGTAAACACGTTAAAGCTCGTCGTCGTTGTAACCGGACAATTTTATGTGAAATTCCGTCGTTAAAAGCGGTCGGTCGCTTTAAGCGGAGTTGTCGATAAACGGATGTACTGTCGTAGTGGTTCATAGGAAAACCAAACATGTGCCTATACTTACGTTGCTAAAAACAGTTGGTTGTTTTAAGCGAAGTCGTACTAAACGGACTAGGTACACTGTAGTTTATATTTGTTCAATGTGCAAAAGTTGTCGTGTAGGAAATCGAACCCTGAACTTTCGTGTTGATTTAAGCTAAACCTTGTCAAAATTAAAAAAAACTAGATTATTAAATGACGTGAGTCTGAAGTATTTTCGGCGTAGTTAAAAATTTGGAATCAACTTATTTACAACGATTTATCTTAATACCTAGTTTTTGTACACTTTTATTTACACTAACCTTAATAAATGTTCGAAGTGGCCACCAGACTGAGCAATACATAGTCTAGCACGGCGTCTGGTGTTCCTTTTTAAACTGTTCAACACAAAACGATTTTCTTTCACTGTCTGGAATGCACTCACTATTCTTTGTCTCAAGTCGTCAACGCTTGTCAATTCTTCTGCGTACACTAATCGTTTTAAATCACCCCACAAATAAAAGTCTAAGGGCGTTAAGTCTGGGGACCGTGGTGGCCAAGGCACCGGTCCACCACGCCCGATCCACTGATTTCCAAATTCACGATTTAAATAGTCTCGCACTTGTAAACCGTAATCAGGCGGTGCTCCGTCGTGCTGGTAAATTAAATTTGAATGAAAAGACAAAGGTATATCTTCCAACATCTCGTCAACGACGTTTTGCAACAGTCCCTGGTATGTAGCACTGGTGAGGCGGCCTTCGATGAAGTAAGGTCCCAACAGCTGATCCCCTACTATCCCAGCCCACACATTGAGACTAAAACGATGTTGAAAAGAGTCTCGCTTGGTAACGTGTGGGTTGTGGTCACGGTGGGTCCACCAGTGCTCATTGTGGCAATTGTACACACCAACTCGTGTAAACAAACTTTCGTCTGTCCACAAAATGTTGGCGTCTTGATGCTCCAGCAACCACTGGCAAAAGTTGATTCGAGCGGCATGGTCAACTTCGAGAAGGTCCTGGACTCTTTGGAAGTGAAAGGGGTGTTGTTGCTCCTGCTTTAGTAGACGCCACACGGTCGTGTGGTGGACACCGAAATGCCGGCCGGCGTCTCTGGTGCTCGCTCTCGGTTCCCTCTCAAAGTAGTCCAAGATATCTTCTTGCAGTCTTACATCAAGACCGACACGGCCTCCCCGACTTCGGGCGTGCCAGGGTTCATGGAACTGTCCATGATCACGGAGTTTTTGCGTTGCCGCGAGCATCACTGATCTCAAGGGTCGTGGACGGTTTGGGAATGCCGCACTAAACATCCCAATAGCTTCACTCAAACTATTATTACTTATTGCATAGAATCGCACCATTTCGACTAAGTCAACATTGGAATAATTTTGCGTCATTTTCGCAAAAACACGGACAAGTACGCACTACGCGTGTGCAACGCGATGTTTCCGGCACAACTGACCGCTTGAACGAGAGTAGCTAGGGCGGGCGGCTCGGTACAAAGAGATGCCGCCTTCTTTCGGCGCGGCTACTGGTCGGCGCGTACGCGCCTAACACAAAGGATTGCGGTGCCTTTGTACTTTGTAGGTATCGTTTATTCGCACGCTAGGCGTCGCGTAGCGTTAGTGTCGGGGTCCTACTCCGATATAATCGATAGGGTCGACTTAGAAAGCCATGATTATTTAATAATAAAAATTTTTTTTTTTGAATTTTTTTTTTAGTGATTCATGATCAGTACAAGGTACTTAATCACCTCTGAAAATATTACCCGGATTGAAATCTACACCCTGTATATATTACAGGCGTGATAGAGTTAATAATGTGTTTAATAGTAAAAATAAAGGTGGGGGGGTTTTGATCGCTGTATCTAATAGATTTAAGTCACATAGATTGATAAACTTTGAAAGTGCATGTGAAGACGTCTGGGTTAAGTTGTCGCTTGAACTGGGTACTAAGATGAGAGATGTTTATCTTTGTACTGTTTATTTGCCATCCCCAATTAATTACAGAATGCTTGAACACTTTGTCGATACCACAAATAAAGTATTAGAACGCGCTGACAATTGTATTATCGTAGGCGACTTTAATCTAAATACTATAAACTGGCTAGATCGGGGCGGTACAATTATCAGAACTCCACATCACACCAGCTCAGGGTTGGACAGGTGCTTTGGGACTTTATTTTACTAAACGGTATGCAGCAGCACAACTATTTGGTTAATCAAAATAATAGAATTCTGGATTTGGTGTTGAGCACCATGGATCATGTGTCTGTAAGCGCTCCATTAGATGTTATTTCTAAAATTGACCTACATTATCCACCTGTGCTAATTGCGGTTACTTTTCCCCATACAATAAAAAAACAACAACCAAAATCTAAATCGAAGCTTAACTATTACAAGGCTGATTATGATGCAATTAATATGGCGTTGGGGGCGGTAGACTGGGAGGTAAAGCTACAGTCAAGTACTTCTGTTGATGATATGTTGTCAAATTTCTACACCGTTTTACGTGCCCAAATACAAAAATTTGTTCCTAAAATAACTGTAAAAAACACGAAACATCCATGCTGGTTCTCTACAGATATGATCAAAAGACTTAAAGAAAAGAACCGCTTGCGATTAAAAGTCAAAAAATATAACAATCCAATGGACATAATTGCTCTGGATCTTGCTAGGAAAAGATGCCACAGCATGGCCGTTTCTTGTTACAATGCATACATTTCTGATGTTGAGGCTAAATTTCTTCAAACCCAAAATATTTTTGGAGTTACTTAAAGACAAAGAAAGGAGGGGCTGGCAACTACCCAACAACAATGTCAAACGGCGTGGACAGTTCGGAGAATTTAAGTGACATATGTAACTATTTTTCATCTTTCTTCTCCGAAGTGTATCCTACACACTTAGACGGGCGTGAAGTCATGAGTACAGCCGTTAATGTTAATAGTTGCTTGAGCAACACAACTTTAAGCCAAATAAAATTATCCCAGCATCAGATAAGCGAAGCCTTGGTGAAACTTGATATAAGCAAAGGCGCGGGCCCTGATGATTTGCCACCTTTATTTCTATCTAGGGTCGCTAATGCCATATCTTTTCCATTAATGATAATATTTAATACATCTCTGACTCATGGCACTTTCCCGTCTATGTGGAAGGAAACTAGAATTGTGCCTATTTATAAAAATGGTGATCGTGCTATCGTAGCTAACTATAGGTCTATAGCTATACTATCAACTATAGCTAAGTTGTTTGAGGCTCTGGTGTGTCCGATGTTATCATGGCAAATGTCTCAATTAATAATAAAACATCAGCATGGATTTATGAGGGGTAAGTCAACAGCAACTGGCTTGGTAACTTATACTGAGAGTATTGTAGATTCCGTGGACTCACGGATTCAAGTCGATGCAGTATACACTGACTTCAGGAAGGCATTCGACACAGTTAACCATGACATACTTATTGACGTTCGGACTCCGACCGCCCCAAACAGATTAGAGGCGCAAGCGCCAGTTGAGGTAGAGATGGAATGTGGACCTTCCAATGTCCAGTAGGACCTCCATCTCCCTCCTTCAGGCGAACCTAAACCACGCCGCCAGGGCCCAGGACCTGTTCATGGCAAACCTGGTGGCGTGGAATATTGACATTGCGGTGGCGGCCGAGCCCTATTATGTTCCTGAGGCGTCCTCGAACTGGACCAGTTCAGTCAACGAGGACGTCTCGATATTGACCCGCTTCGGCCCCGAATCGCCCCCCCTCCAGACTTTAGAGAGAGGCCTCGGCTATGTGGCGGCGAGATGGGGAGAAGGCCTGGCAGTCGTCGGGGTATACTTTTACCCCAACAGACCCCTCCACCAGTTTGAGGCCTACTTAGAGCGCCTTGGTCCCGTTGTCAGGAGACTGCTGCCACTTCAGGTCATCCTCCTGGGTGACCTGAACGCCAAGTCAGCGACTTGGGGCAGCCCCTCCCCAAACGCTCGCGGTCCAGTTTTAGAGGAGTGGATTGTGGAGCATGACCTGGTCCTCTTAAACAGGGGAAACACACCGACCTGTGTCCGAGAGCAGGGGGAGTCCGTGGTAGACGTCTCGTTCGCCTCCCCTGCTCTTGCACGCAGGATCGGTGACTGGCGCGTGCTGGAGGGAGAGGAGACCCTATCGGATCACGTGTACATCCGGTTCGAGTCAGGTTCCTCCCGTCCAGCATCGTCACGCGTCAGCCACAGTCTGCTCCCCCGATGGGCCTTAACACGGCTAGACGTTGAGATGGCCAAAGACGCGGCAGAGGTCGAGACGTGGGTTGTGGCACCCCCTCCCTCGAATGCCGACGTCGCAGCGTGCCGTTTTAATGAGGCCATGAGGCGGGCTTGTGAGGCCTCCATGCCCAGGGCGAGACCGCGCCCCCCCGCAGGGAGATATACTGGTGGACCGAAGAGATCTCCATTCTCCGGTCTGCCAGTACCGCCGCCCGCAGAGCCCTTTACAGAAGCCGTCGGAGAAGCTTCCGCGCTCCCGACGAGGAGGAGATTTTAATCGCCGCCCACAGAGCTGCCAAGAAGGCACTCCAGGTCGAAACTGGCCGGGCCAAGGAGCTGGCATATAAGACCATGTTGGAGGACCTGGACAGGGACCCATGGGGGCGACCCTATAAAACGGTAAGACGAAAGTTTCGCGCGTCGTCCGCCCCCATCACTGAAACTATGGATCCTCCACAGAGGAAGAGAGTCCTGGGAAGCCTCTTCCCCGACAATGGGCCCCACACCCCACCCCGGACTAGACCACCCCGAGTGCCCATGGCCTCCCCCATCCCCCCTGTCTCTGACGGGGAGATGCTGGCCGCCATGGAGCGCCTCAAGGGCAAGACCACTGCCCCAGGCCCCGATGGTGTCCCAGGCCGAGTCCTCTTGGTTGCTTTGGAACCCTTAAAACACCAATTGAAGGAAGTCTTCGATCTGGCCCTCACCACGGGAAGTTTCCCCAGGGCATGGAAGACCGGCCGTCTCTGCCTTATTCAGAAGGAGGGAAAGCCTCCGGATTCTCCCTCGGCCTACAGGCCTATAGTCCTGCTCGACGAGGCGGGGAAGCTACTGGAGAAGATCGTGGCTTCCCGACTCATTGACCATCTGGACCGGACGGGTCCGAACTTGTCGGACGCTCAGTTCGGCTTTCGGGCTGGGCGCTCGACGATCGACGCCCTCCAGTCCCTCAGGGAGTTCGCAGACGCGGCTACAAACAGGGGGCACCACGCGCTGGCCGTCTCGATCGACGTACAGAACGCCTTTAACAGCCTACCACATTCCACCATCGTTGAGGCACTCCGGTTCCATGGAGTGCCTCCGTACCTGGCGAGGCTGTTAGAGAACTATCTCCAGGATCGAGAGGTTGTATACACGACTGGGGGGGGGGGGGGGGGACGCTGGAGCGGCGGGCGATTCGGTGCGGTGTTCCACAGGGATCGGTCCTAGGCCCGACCCTGTGGAATATCGGATTCGATTTCGTTCTCCGGAACCGGCCTATCCCCCGCACTCGTGTCATCTGCTACGCGGACGACACTCTCGTCGTGGCTCATGGGGGGAGCCTCGACGAGACTTGCCGTCTCGGCGAAGTAGCTGTCGGCGCAGTACTGGACGCGACACGAAGACTGGGCCTACAAGTGGCTCTCGAAAAAACCCAGGCCATGGTTTTTCACGGGCCTCGGCAGGGTCCACCGAGATGAAATATCTGGGTCTTGTCCTCGACAGCAGATGGACATTTGCGGAGCACTTCCGCTGTTTGCAGCCGCGGTTAGTCAAAACCGCCGCAGCCTTAGGCAGACTCCTGCCCAACGTTGGAGGCCCTGGTGTCAGTTGTCGTAAGCTGTACGCCGGGGTAACAAAGAGTATGGCCCTATATGGGGCGCCGAGTTGGAGCCCTCTAAACAGAGACGCAGCACGTCTTCTCCGGAGCCCACAGCGCATTCTGGCAAATCGAGCCATACGTGCATACAGAACCGTGGCTCTGGATGCGGCATTGGTTCTCGCGGGGATGCCCCCGTGGGACCTGAACGCGGAAGTATTAAGCGCCGTGTACCACTGGCGTAAGGAGAGACGGAACATGGGCAACAACCCATCACCTGAGGAGGTCTCCCGCGTCAGGGAACGGGCAGAGCAGGCCCTACTTGAGCGGTGGCGACACAGACTGGAGTCCAGTAGTTACGGGAGCCCGGCGTCTCGCACTATGAGTGCGCTTCGCCCGGTCCTCGGCGACTGGATCTCACGGAAACACGGCTCCTTGACCTTCCGCATGGTGCAGGTGCTAACCGGGCATGGCTGCTTCGGTTCGTACCTTTGCTATGTGGCGGGTCGGGAGCGCACCCCCGGGTGTCATGAGTGCGGCGCTGCGGAGGACACCGCGGATCACACCCTTTTGGTGTGCTCTGCGTGGTCCGACCAGCGACGGGCTCTGGCCTCGGTGGTGCCAGGTGTCCTCTCGCTCCCTACCATAGTGAAAGCTATGGTAGAGAGCGAGTTGGTGTGGGAGAGGATGGTCTCCTTTTGCGAGGTCGTGATGTCGCAAAAGGAGGCTGTGGAGAGGGCCAGAGAGGAGAACATCCACGCTGACCCGATCCGACGACGACGAGCGAGGCGGCGGAGAAGGCGCTTCGGCGTTCTCCACCGCTCCGCGGCGGGCTAGCGAGCTGAGGGCTGGGGACCCGAAGCTTGCATTGCACAGTCCACCTGACTGCTGGGTAATCTGAAGTGTACAGGATCACCCATAATATTTATGCCTGAGGCCCGGCATAGGCCGTACGTAGGCGGTGCATGGAAGGCATCCCAAGGGAAGCCCATACACTGTCGACATACGTTGCGAGGTACACGGAGGGTGGTTTAGTGGGTAGTGTCCGCTAGATAGGACGAGTCCCACACTCCCCTGCGACGGCCCCCGCCGACGCAGGAAGTGCGCAAATGCATTCCCCCGCCTAAAAAAAAAAAAAAAAAGGTCTTACCTAAGTAATAGAATGCTTAGCGTGGTGGTAAATGGTTGTACCTCGAATTCATACAAAGCTACCACGGGTATTACGCAAGGATCTCATTTGGGCCCACATCTCTTTCTTTTATTTATTAACGACATTCACAAATGCTTTAAGTACTCTGATATATTTTTATTCGCCGATGATCTTAAAGCAATTAGAAAGATTACCAACTATACAGACGCATTGCTATTTCAGAAAGATTTGGATAGGTTCACAGAGTGGTGCCGTATTAATAAATTGATTATAAATATAAATAAGTGTAAGCACATTAAATTTACAAGAAATAAAAATATAATACCCTCGAAATATAGTCTAAATGGTCAAATAATTGAAGAAGTGGAAAGTATTCGGGATCTTGGCGTCCAATTTGATAAGAAACTGACTTTCATTCAACATATCGATGAACTAATTTTAAAATCTTCTAAAATGCTGGGCTTTGTTCTGAGACAGTGTAAAAATTTCAAAAAACCAAGTACTAAAAAGGTTCTCTATAACTTATTAGTAAGGAGTCATCTGGAATATTGTTGTGTGGTCTGGTCTCCAGGGTATGGTGTACATGTTGCACGTATTGAGCGATTGCAGAAGAGGTTCCTGTGGCATTTAACGTATAGTTGTAATATGGGCAAAAAGCTGAAGTCTTACAAGGATCGATTGAAGCATTTCAAAATTGCTTCATTGGAAAAGCGTAGAGAAATGTTAGACATAGTTTTCCTTAAAAAGCTCATAACGGGTTTATTTAATTGTCCAGACTTGCTTATGAAAGTGTCATTTATTGTACCACGTAATATGCCTAGATGCTCGAATAGGAGGCTATTTTGCATACCTAAGGGTCGCACTAATTTGAAAAGACACAGCTCGTTATCCAGGATGTATGCGTTGTACAAGAAACACGAAGCTAATGTTGATTTGTTTTTTACATCGATAAATTGTTTAAAGAGGGTATTATTGATGGAGATGTAGATTAGATGATTGTATAAATGTATATCATTCGAAAAATGTTTTTTTTTAGTTGATAAACAAAATAAATTTGTATGATATTTAGTTTGTAAGTACGCAATAATTTGTAAATGCAGTGCTTTTCTATAACTGATGAGGCACTTAGACATATCAGAAATAATGTATTTTTAGTAAGTAATAGTGTACTCATTGTTGAAGAGCCAAATAAAATAAAAAAAAGATGAACTAATGATTGGTTGGAATAATAAATATAATTAGTAAAATACTATGAAATAAAACAAAGATTATATTTTCAAACAGACTCCTCTCGTAAGTGACGGTAGGTGTGATATAAGGTTTAGGGCACACAGCGTGAGCGGATGATCCTGGCCGAGTAATGTCAACTAATGGTTGATATATATTGCACCTCACATTTTGCTTGTTTTCGTTTAAGTATTTGAGGCAGAAAATGCCTTTCTTTTTGATTTCGCAAAAAATAAATATTTATGTGTTTCTTGCAGCGTTACAATGTCTTCGCCGAAGAAAGTTGCACCATCTAAATCCAAGCCCCGCTGTGCACGGAAAATAGTGTATCCTAACAGGTACGAGTATATACAAATCAAATTATTTTATTATTGTGACTTTTTTATTACCAAAATACGCAAGAAGGGAAACTTTTTAAAGTTCCGTTGGCATATCTTTTAACTCAAACGGATTATTAGATTTAAGGTCGTGAGGTGTCTTTAGTCGTTTATATTACAAAAGTAGCACTTTGTATTTATACAGCAAAGGAGATGTCCCATAATAGGCCCAGACATAGTACACTATTTTCAAAAATCAAGAAAAATTTACTGTTTCTGGGAAAAATACATATAAATTTATGTAACGTATAATTTAGTGGTTCAAAAATAAAAAAAATCGAATAATTTATCAAACTCCATTAGGCATTCCAAGATGGTGTCAATCTAAAAAAACTTTAAATGTCAGTAACTGCCAGATACCCCTTGTTACTTTGGCATATTCATTCGCTTCAAGTTTTTGTTCTGCTTGTCGCGTTTTAAATGTAGTTCATTATAACGACCTCATTTTCGACTTCTGGATTTGGTATTGATCGGCACATTACTTTCACAATGTTTGTTGTTACTACAGCAAGCGATGGCACTCGACTCCTAGATGCGCGATTTTGAAACTGCCAAAACTGATGGACGTCATCAAAATGTCATCATCCGCCATGATGGTTTTGTTGTTTTGTATTGCTATTTTCTTACTTAACTCTTTATTTGAACCACTTAACGAAGCCATTTTAAAATAATTGGATAATAACAAAATCTTGGAGGTGTATTGGTCTATCTTTTGGTGGGGTGTATAGGTTCTGGGCCTGGCCTCCATACAATTTGGGACATTTCCTTTATGATTAGTTCGGTGTCGGCCAATGCAGAGCCTTGCCCTGCAAGTCCATCTAGCTCGGAGCCTGGTTCCTCAAGATTAAGGTAAGATAAGTTCAAAAAATTCAACAATATTATGAATATTTATTTACTTATTGTGACGAGCGGGAGACGTAATTGTCTGGTGAATGGCTTTTTTTATTTACTCCGCGAGCCTAACAGCAGGACATTTGTGTGAAAAATACGAAAAAAAAATTCAGTTCCGGGAGCTTGACGGTCAAACTTAAATTGAAGCGGGCGGCCCACGCTCAAGACAAAAAAAATGTCTCTATTCTGACGCCGGAGCAACGTCAGCATTTAACATCGTTGAGGGCCTACAAACATATGGGAAGCTGTGTTTTGCCTGACGCCCCTGAGTCGAAGTAAGTACTTATATCACGTTTCCTGTGAACTTGTTTTTGTTGTTAGCGAGATAGACATGGCAGAAACTAATTTATGATTATCTAGCACAGCTACCTCGCCAGTAACAAACATGCTCATGGTGCTCTGTCAGCCTAGCTTTATTTTTGATTAATATTTTACTTACAGAAAGGGAAAAGGAAAGGGGAAGGGTAAAGAGGATGAAATTATGCGCTGGATATCCTGCCCACTTATGCCCGGCGTGCCAACAATCCCACCCCCAAAAATACCTCAGCCCTGGGAGATCCAAAGACAACGTGCTCTTGGTTTGTTCAGTACTTATTTTTTGTTTTATATGTATACCATCCTTATTAGTATACTAACACTGACCTCTTGTTCTCAGAAAGGGAAGTGGGCGAAAGTACTAAATTAGCTATCCCTGGGCCCTCAACGGGTAAGACCAAAGTTTCGAAGTACTTTCCTGCCTTTATTCTAGAAACAACTGAAGATATTCTGGAAGACGACATCATTGAAAGCTCGCCTCCCTCATCCATCATTTCTATTCCGGAGCGATTATTGGGTAAAACAAAGAAAATCTACAATTTTTTTTTAATTAACAAGAAAGTCGTAAGACTTCAATATTTTAATTATTTTAAGGGAGAGCGAAAATCATTAATGTCGTCGAGGGCAGGATGGCAGAACCTTGTGCCACCAAAAATGCCTTGACTACGCCACCTCCAGCGAAGTAAGTTCGTCAAATAAAAACACTCTTTTGGCAATTTCGATACTGGTCTAACTGAGAAAAAAATACATGTTTACTTTTTGTTATTGACAGGAAACGGAAGATACTTCTTTCATCGTCGACTGGGGTTATACAGGCTTCTAACCCTGTGTTTGCGGAGATCGAATTTTATGGCTTTACACCATGTAAGTATCACTTTTGAGGTTGTTTTTGTTGTATTTGATGACATTAGACTGACATTATAAAAAATTTCAGCGTCTAGCACTTCGATAATGCCTGGCTCCGGGAGAAGTGAGACTTCATGCTATACCGGTGAGTTACAGAATTTAAAATTTAATAGTTAACCATGTCCTGCCTTCTGTATGACGATAGGGCTCACCAAATTCTTGAATCAATGAATAAATTATAAACATATTAATTCAATACATCCTATATAGGTCCTTAAGGACAGTTGTTCAAATCAATGTGTATTTCAATTTCCTACTAGATGTATTGATCACTGATAAGTCACTATGTATAAATGCGATCATCAATAAAAAATATACTGCAGGAATCGACATCGAACAGGAATATGAGGATCTCGGAGATTTCAACGCTGGCAGTGATGTTGAAGCCGACGCCGACCCCCACAACGAAACCCTCAATATTTCATTTCGCCAGCGGGACGTCTTCGAGTTTCCCACGGCGTTTGATGACTCTGAGGATCCTGGTCTTGAGCGTGACATTCAGATGATCGATGCAGAAGCCGACGAAGCTCTTCGGTCCCTAAATGAGACCGACGATCTTCTCCATTTCGATTAGAGTGGAGAAGAGAATAATTTTGAGGGGGTGAGGGAGGAGTTTTTTGGTCCTTCTGGTCCTACATTTAGTACACTGGAGCTTAGTCCCTTGAGCATTTTTAAATTAATTTGGGATGCCAATATTATTGCTCTCATCGTGCGTGAAACAAACAATTATGCTTGCCAACTGCAGCAAACTATCACCAAGCCCAATTCCAGAATGTCTTGCTGGAAAGACACCACTGAAGATGAGATGTGGAGGTTTTTGGCAATAGTTATGTTGCAGTCACTTGTCATTATACACGTGGAGCGGGAGTATTGGTATCCCAAATTAGAAGCTCTTCGGGTTGGGGCTTTTGGGGAGTATATCTTATACAACCGCTTCTTGATGCTAAAAAGATGCCTTCATTTTGTGGATAACACCTCCATGCCTGTAAATGTTTCCAAACTCTTCAAAATTAGCCCGATAATTGAGCACCTGAACCACAAATTTAGATCGTTATACCTACTCGAGCAAAATATTGCCATTGACGAGTCGCTTCTTTTATGGAAAGGACGACTCTCATTCAGCCAATTAATAGCATCCAAGCGAGCGAGGGTAGGTATAAAAAGCTACGAATTGTGTAAATCAAGGACGGGCTATTTGTGAAGAATGGAAATATATACGGGCAAGGGGCACGTTCATGCACCGCAAGAGGCGCCTCAAGAAGGGGTTGTATGTCAACCTCACGTTGAGGATGAGCCTGGGACTGCCACATCTCAGATTGTATTTAGCCTGATGGACCACTGTTTAACAGAGGCTATACATTGGTTATGGATAATTTCTATAACGCGCCTCTGTTATCCAGAATCTTAAGGTTCTCCAGAATCTCGTAAGACTTCATAGGGTTTTTTTACAGGCAATTTTAGCCAGATGTGCATAATCAGCTGGAACATTTATTTTTTTCTGCCTCATCGCTCTTTCTATGACGGAGTGCATACTGTCGCACTCCATTTGTGTGTGACCTTTCTCAAGATATTTTTGAATGACTGCTATCTTATTATGCATACTGAAATTGAGCAAAGCGTTGGACAACACAGCATTCCTATTTTGGTACGTACAGCCGTTACTGTACACGACAAGTTCCTGGTCACTAGTAATGGAGTGTTGATCGATAAACCTTCCCAGTGCAGTGAAAACTATAGTCAAGAATTTGTTACTGGTAAGTTTTCCTTCAGCTTCATTCCAGATATAGCAAAACCTTTTATTTCTTTTAACATCATACATTGTAAAATTGTGTACTATGAGTTTTGTTCTGGAGTCTCTACTCCAGAGAGCGAATACATTTGAGCGAGGGCTTAAAAGCACCGATTGTAAGTCCATGGTAAGCACTTCAATGTTTGATGCAGTGTCTTTTGTTAGTTCTTCTCGAGCTTCTTTTTTCATGTTCTCATGTATCTTAAAGTCTGATTCTGTTATGTTTCCAGCTTTAAATGACTCGCAGGTTTCGCACAAGTCTTTTTTAGGTCTAAATAGTGATAAATTTAGATCTTCGAATAAATTACAAAAACTGGTAATACTTAAAGATTCAGCTTTTTCTCGTGGGCAGAAGTCGTCTTTATATGCTTTATATAGCTGCGATTTAGATGTCCAAAGTGGATACAAGTATGATTTGGATGAGTCTTTGCGACAATAATGGGATTCTAGTTTCGGTAAGGAGTCAAAAAATTTTCTTAACTGTTGGTGTGGTACAGGCTTGGCATTACTCGTATTATTTGGCATGTTCATAGGAGTACTATCTTTTATGATCTATTTTTTGATGGCCCATTCTCCTAGACCCAAACTGTTTAGAAACATTTTTTTGCAAACTCGATATCTATTACCTGTGCTGTCTAGAAGGTATAATTCAACAGAATTTTCTCGTCTTGATGATGGCCCGGTACTCCTTTCTCTTTGCTTGCGCTTACAAACAGACGACATTTTCATATAAAGTTTCTTCTCGCTCCAACTCATATTCCAAAATTTTTTAAAGCTATTTTGTCGTTCTTCCTCCGGTATTTTGTGACATTTCAACTTCGTGGTACCTTTTAAGCTTAGTTTGCAGTTGCACCTGTCCTTTATTTTTCTTTCATTCTTTGGCTCTATAAAACTCCATTTATCATGTATTTTTTTGTTCCCTAAATATGGTTTGCCTTTTCCCCGTTTGTCTTTATTTTTATTAGCACTCCAATCTTGTGGACGACTCTTTTTTTGCCTTTTCTTTTGAGATATTGTAATTACTTCAACACTATCATTTTGGCAATTTCTTATAGCTTCTGATGACGAGGTAGCATTCGCTGCAGTCGTAAAATTCTCTATTGAAGATAAAACACCTGTGTCGGTTAAAATATTAACTTGTCTGCTGATAGACTCAGGTATAGGCGCAGAATTTTTCATGTTCTGTTCGATATTTTCTAGGGATTCCTCTAATCGGTACAAAAACGGCTCGTTTAAAGGTTCGTCAAGTGCTTCCAGCACAATCTCTTGTTCTATGATATGATAAGTAACTTCGCTTCTCGGATACTCTACTGAATCCATGAATAAAGAAACATCACCCAAAGAAATATTTGCTGATTCAGATACGGATGACGGATCTGTCATAATATGCTCGGTATTGCAGCGAAATTCCTCCGATGGAAACAGGATTGGTGGGCTAATGTGAGTAAGTGTCTTTTGTGCATCAATAATAATGGGTAAGTAAAGATTGGTAATGTCGCTTGATGGGTGCCTGACTGAATCCATCAATAACGAGACACTACCCGTAGAACTACTTGATGAGAGTTTTCGAAGATATCTGTCATTGCATATTAAAATGTTCGATGGAGTGCTGCTTAAATTTACCGTATTAGCACAGTCTATGAACCATACAGTCGTTCGACGAAGACGTCTAGACAGGGCAATTGTGCGGGGTGTGAGGGGCGAGACGCGGGAAGGCCGAGCCCGAACTGCGAACAAAACGATGTTAGCAGTTCGGGACACAGCATTCAGGGCTAACAAATGTTTGTGTTTTAAATTATTTTATATTTGTTTGTTGGAATTTATTGGAATGCTGATATCGAATGATTCGAGATGGTGATAATGGTGGGCATAATTTTTTTTAAATTTGATATGAGTGTCAATTTTGAGGTTCAGTG
The DNA here is from genome assembly GCA_949315895.1 of Anania crocealis. Taxonomy (NCBI): domain Eukaryota; kingdom Metazoa; phylum Arthropoda; class Insecta; order Lepidoptera; family Crambidae; genus Anania; species Anania crocealis. Next base: position 16,255,743 of record OX438867.1, on the reverse strand, counting down.
GGGTGCTTCGGATATGCCATCCTTTTTAAAATCCAAGATGGCGGACGTATTTTTTTATAATTTGATATGGGTGTCAATTTTGAGGTTCATTGGGGTGGCGATCACGGAAATGCTATCCTTTTTAAAATCCAAGATGGCGGACTTATTTTTTTATAATTTGATATGGGTGTCAATTTTAAGGTTCATTGGGGTGCCGATCACAAAAATGCCAACCTTTTTAAAATCCAAGATGGCGGACGTAATTTTATATTATTTGACATGGGTGTCAATTTTGAGGTTCATTGGGGTGCCGATTACCAAAATGCCATCCTTTTTAAAATCCAAGATGGCGGACGTATTTTTTTATAATTTGATATGGGTGTCAATTTTGAGGTTCATTGGGGTGCCGATTACCAAAATGCCATCATTTTTAAAATCCAAGATGGCGGACGTATTGTTCTATAATTTGATATGGGTTCCAATTTTGAGATTCATTAGGGTACTGATTACGAAAATTCCATCCTATTTTAAATCCAAGATGGCGGACGTAATTTTTTATAACTTGACATGGGTGTCAATTTTAAGGTTCATTAGGGTGCTGATTACCATTATGCCATCCTTTTTATAATCTAAGATGGCGGATGTATTTTTTTATAATTTGATACGTGTGTCACTTTTGAGGTTCATTGCGGTGCTGATTACGAGTGTTTATCTCCAATAAATAAATATTTTTATATATTGTTTACTTTTGACAACCCTGGCCGTCACGATACTGTCTAGACGTTGTCGGCATTTTCCATGAGATCAAAGGCGTCGAACGACTGTATGGTTCTGTCACGTTGTGATTTCTGAGCTGCGCACTAATCTCTAAATACTCACGTTTAGATAATACATTCATTGTTTCATTATTAAAACACATTTAATTTCACTTCAATAATAATCGAGTTTTGTTGTTTTGGTTATTGATCTGTCAATGACAAGGAGCTGTCAGATGCGCATGCGACTGTCCGTATGCTCCGAATGACTATAATAACGTTACGTTCGTTTGTCTACGTTTAGCAAACGCACGGAACACTTACTCATTTCACAAATGTCGTGAATGATTTATTTTAATAAATATAACAATATTTGTTTTCTATATTTTAAGATTGTGTGTTGACATTAAATTATTTAATGAAACTTCACGCAGCCGAAGTAATTTTCATGAGCCTGGCAGAATGACGTTTATGACCTTAGACAGATGTTTAAAAAAGTTAATAAACAATAGAAGTGTGGCAGGTTTATAAACATTGGGAATTTATTAGGGAAAAATACTTGTCTTGAGGACTGGTTGGTAAAGAAAACAGTTTGATTAAACGACCAGCCTTTAGTTTATAATTGTAATTGAAGTATTAAAATTATTTAAATTAATAACCTAAAAAGTTTGAATGTTTTCGTGTTAGTTTGATATGTGTTTTACAAAGAAATAGTTCTTTGTGATGTTTTGGTTGTTTTGGGGAGATTTGAGTTAGTGAACTTAGCACTCGGAAATTCCTTCGTGACAATGATTTGCATTTTTGCAATTTGGAGGTTTCGTTCGAGGATTTCATTTGATTGATTTCATTCTGGTATTCGGCTTGGTGTTGTGAAGATGTCGAGGACCCGAGGACCTTCGCTCTGGCTGTCGGCCAGGAAACCTAAAGAGAAGGATGGAGGCCGACACCTCAATTTTGTTACCGGCTTATAGTCGCCGTGTTTAATATTTTGATTTTGTTCCGGTCTAAGTGCCGTAAGTATACTTGCTGATTTCGTAGGATTTTGTTCATTTGGTTGCTTCATGCAGTTCTGTAACAGAAGTGGTTTCTTTCAGATCTTTTGATGGCCGCTTGGTTTGGCTACCAGGCTTAGCACATTACCTTCCGCTTTACGCTGACTTTCCGCTGATCAAATGAAAGACGCAAGAAGCTTGTCTCGATGAGATTCGGGTTGGTACCACGCCACGTGGATGCATAAGGTTACCCTACCCTATCTTTGTTGAAGTAAGTGGAAACATCTTCTTAATCCAGTTAGCAGTCTACATTCCGGTTGCCGTTTATTAGTATTCCGTTCATAATTAAATTCAGATTATTCCGTTTAGTATAATTTACATGATAAGTTTGGTGGTACAACTCGCTCAGAAGTAGGGGTAATTCAGAGCCTTACAAAGGACTCACGCCTGAGATATCTGCTTGGCCGGAGCAAATAAATATATTCTGTTAATTCATGCTCGTCTCTTTATTTACCACCTCATTCTGATCATCCACATCACCCCCAACACCCTCTCCAACCCATAAACGTTGCAGTGGCGCCCACTTTTTTAAGGATTCCGGTACAATTTTAATGAATTTAAATATTTTTCTGTATTCCGTTCCGTTTCTGTAATTTTTTCTGATTAAAATTTCTGTAACTTTGGTGTTTGGAGAGGTTTCTTTTGAGCATTGTACCATCATACCACCCTCATTTGTCTTAATTTAGTGTATTTTGTTAAATAGAATTGCAATTATGGTGTCGCTGAAATAAAATTTTTATATTGTGTTTCCGACGATTAACTATTTCATACAAGTGTTCATTTCAGTATTAAAACTTAATTTAAATTAGTATATTGGGTTAACTTAGCATAATTAAAGTGAAATTTAGATGAATTAGCAGCAATTTACCTTAATTTTAAGAAAATTTTATTAAATTTCACACATTGTACAATTTTGGTTAATACTTCAAATTGTGATCTTATTACTTATTTTATTGGACAAATTATCAGCGACAACCACATAATTTGTAATATTCTTGGTTTCAATACTAAAAATAAACCTAATTTTGTAATTTTTAACATATTAAGATATTTTTTTAATTTGAGGGTATTCATACACAAAAATGTATGGACATTTTGTTAACATTGAAATGTTAGTCTAGCACCGTTAAAAGTAACTATGGATGATTATTTTAACTATCTTTTGAGATAAATTAAAATTTAAAATATTTTGCTACATATACAGTGTGGTTTTGTAAAATTTGTAATACAGGGTTACAAAAAATTTTATGTTATCAAAGTTTGTTTTGTGTTCTTTTGATACTTAGAAGTAATATACTAGCGGATTTTTTTTTTAAATATTATGGTAATAACTAAAATCTAGTTATAATTTTTTGAATATTTTTTTGTTTCTTTCCAGATTAATATCTGTTAAAAAGTGGGTATGTATAAAATTTACTGACGTCGCGGTCGTAACTAAACTGATGTTAGGTTGGTTTATCATCGGTTGACCAATTATTAGATCAATATTTTGCATGTCATTATTAGTTAGCTCTATGCTGCCTTTTAAAATCAGGTTATCTACTTCCACTATAATGTTACAAGTGCCAAGTGAAAGTGTACACAATCCTCCGAACCCTTTCATAATAACATCGGAAGGCTGAATTTGTAATTGCATTTTCTCCGCACTGACTGACGTAAGTACGTTAAGCTTGCTACCTGTATCTATATAAGCAATTAACGGATACCCATTAACTGTGACTAGTTTTTTATACAAGTCAGAATAGATATCATAAGTTATGTGTAAAATTTGTCTGACCTTTTGTATTTGTTGTCGTGATGAACTGGCGCCGAACCAGCATGTAGCCGCCGTGTGTCCATTGCGCTGGCAGGACTCACAGCGTTGTTGACTTCTGCAGTCCTTGGCTTCGTGCCCCGGCCACGACATGCGTAGCAAATCTTCGGTCGCAAGTGTTGAAGAGTAGGTCCACTGAACATGCTTGTATGCTGGTCGCCTCTTTTCCAGGTCGATTTTCTTGCAGCGTAGGTCGCCTCTACGCATTTGAAGTTCTCAAGGGATGATAGGTAGCCAAAGTACAAGTCCTCTGGCGTCTCGCACCTGTACGCTTTTGCGTTAGCTCGCAATTCCGGGGGTAATCCACGGATAATACAGGAGATCGCTTCCTCACCGTTGATCTTGCATTTTTTGAGCATCGAGAGCTTCTCGTGATAATATTTTGTCATAGTCTCAGATTCAGTCTTTGATCTAGCCAGCATCTCTTCCAATCGATTAACAAAATCAGTCCAGTCATAATCATTGTACCAGTCTCTAGCCAACCCTCGCAGTCGCAGCTGCATAATATATTGACGGTCCTCGCTGCTCCATCCATATACGTCTCCAAGCTGGTCAATCTTGTGTAACCATCCAATCACGTGGCTATTCTTATCATCTGGTCGATATTTGGGTATCAGTTCTGCGTCGATTGGTGAAACACGCCGCCGTTTAGTTTGATTAAAAACAAAAAAATCTTCATTTTCGACCGGTTCTTCGTACGTTTCTTCATCCAAATTGGAAGATTCACTGCACCGCCGTTTTCGTTTTCCCAAACCTCCAATATATGGGCCAGACATTTTGCCCTATCCCACTTCTGAAATGTTCCAGAAAGCAGGTCAGGGTGGCCAAATGATAGTCAGTATCTCCTGGTGACTCTTTATTCGGGCAGAGCTTCGCCTTACAATGTGCTCAGTAGAAAAATCTTAACATTAAAGAAGCGACATCTTGCTTTTATAGGCTAAAATCACACGAAGTATGAGAGTCAAAACAATGACTCGTTATTACTATTCAAATTAAGAAAAATTTAAAAAATTAACTATTAAATTAGAATTAACTGAAATGATTATTAAATTACTTCTATAAAATTATTTATAACAGATTATATAATGCAATATTTGGTAATAATTAATAAATATGGTGGCGCTAGTAGTTGATAGCTTTATTATATGGCGGCGCCGGAAGCGGATGCTAACAGTTGTCTTTGTCAGGAATATCAAAATAGGTATATAAAAGGTTGGAAAATTAAAGGTATAAGAAAATATAAATAACGGGACTACCTGCTTAAAATAAAAATTAAATAAAAATTAATTTATCTCTCCATGTTGAGGTGCCAATCGGTAAAGCAGCCTTCAATGCACAGGTTAACCTGGCAGGTGCTGCAGTGCTACACCGTTGTTCGGCGCACTTTAGCTCCGTGACACAATTTGCAGCGCTGCTTACGTTCTTTTTTTGCAGGCAAATGCCATGCAGATTGTGAGGCTGGTTGTATTGGCCGAGCAACCGATTGTGGACCGTGCACTGCCAAAATTTCCTTTGCAAGCTGTATTCTAAAGTCCCTAATACGGGAACACATCACTTAATCGCAATTTTCTTCAACGATTTTCATTCCCCATAAAACAATTAGCAGTGGTTTCTAAACGATATTCAACACATTCTAGAATCATGTTACATCACAATTTCATTTGCTCGAATGCTTATTATCTACAAACTTACTTCATCCTTACTTCTTTTCATATATTATGTATTTTATCGAAGTAATGTTAGTTTACTATTTTGTTACCCATAATTTTATTTCCACGTAAGTTTCAATATGCAGAATGGTTAAAACATCCAATTTGTTTGACTGATAGTGAACGGCCATTTGCGATGCACTATTGGAGACGTTTCTACAAATGCTGCTAATTTTAAGCTTTTGTTCGCTGTTTAACTTGCCTTCGCCAGAAATAATACAGACATCATTTAGTTGTTGGTCAATGAATGACAGCCATTTTTGTATGTCTGGGGTTGTAATCGCATCCATCGTAAGGGCTGTTGGAGTCGGTACTTTTCCCTCTTGGCGCCTATCAAATGGTGGAGGGGGCTGCGTGAAGTTTTCAAACTTCTATTAAATGGACTATCCATATTGCAAGTATTGTAATAGCGTAGTTACTGCATTTTGTTTACACAATTGTTGACACAGATGACACAAACAGTAGCAAAGGTACGATGCGCTGACACACGTTTGACATACTTACAGTTTTATTGTTATTAATATCAATTCTGAATGTTACTGAAAACGCGTCCGCTCATTTCCTTTTCAATATGACCAAATACTCGGTCAGCTGGCATAAAGGAATGCCCTGGCACAGGATATATCAATTCGACAGTTTTCACTGTTGAGGGTGCACAAGTAGTTAGCAAGTAAGCACAAATTGCAATCAATGTGCTACTCGTATTTTTGTTTTGTGAACCACACCCATCAGCCATCAATCTTATTTTGTTAATGTTGGTGAAGTCTACATGTGTCGTTATGTGATGGAAAACTGCTGAAGCTATCTCATTTGAGGACTTGGAATGTGTATCCTCGGTCCACGTATAACAGAAAACATTGTTTTTTGAAATTGTATTTGTGCTGGAACCCATTACAATAGTAAGTTATACATATACAACTGCCGACTGTAATACGCAATTTGGTCTGGCACCTTCGGAAGGACTTAATTTTTCTGGCAATCGAACGACATTGTTAACATATTTTCTTTCTGCTCTCGTAAATATGTATAAAAAGTATTAGCTTTCAGTTAATGCACGCGAAAATCGACCATAAGGGTAACCTTTTTAGTCTCATCTTTTTCATTTTTAATTTTCTCTGTCAACTCTGTACATTTACTGCACACGTCTTCACGCGGCATACGAAACCCAATATTGTAATTTCTGTTAAATATGTTACGAAAATAGCATTCCTTGACCCTCAAATGCTATGCTCGTTGTCCTTTTTCTCTTCTTGGTACATACGCCACATCTTTTTTATATTGAGTTCAGAGGACATATATTTTCGCTCCGATGTTGATGATCTGCAGTAATGCGACTCAATGCATTTGAAGCATTCAATGAATCGCATGACACTAAGTTTTTTTCGCCAAATTTTTCTGTAACACTCTGTCTCCGCCCCGATGATCAACCGGTAACTCACCGGTGGTCAAGATTCTTTTGAAATTGCTCTTAACCGGTGCACCCCAATATCAAGGATTTTCAAGAAGATTTTTTGACATACCCTAAGCTGTCGGTAGGGCTTGGTGTACGATTTAATATATAATTTGGTAAATGTTGTCGTTTTGTTTCGCTGTCCAATCAATCTCCTTCTTGGAACAGGTGATTTTACTTTTATGTAGTTTAATATGAAGTTGTCCTGTTGCCTCTTATCTTTAACTGCATAAAATGCTTCATGAAACTTTCTTACATCTTGGTTTCGCAGTTCAGAACACTTTAAACGGATTTTTTACCATGCACGCATTTCCCAATCATTTCTCGCAGGTTCGGTGGCTGTTTTGGACCATATTATTATTATTATTATTTATTATTTTACACTTTATTGCATTATACAAAGATAGTACAAATGGCGGACTTAATGCTAAAAGCATTCTCTACCAGTCAACCATGAGACCAAACAGAGATTTTACAGACGGTGCAAACAAGTTTAGTGATAAGTAAAAATATTAACAAATGCAGTAAAATTATAAATTATAAAACAGGTATCAAAAGACAAAAAATTTAAAAAAGTGTATGTTATATATACATACGAACTAGCTACATACATATTATATAATAATAATAGATATACATATATATCTGAAACATTAATAACGATTCACGCTAAGGGCGCATATCTTATAGCCATCGATAATTAAACGAAATAAAAAAAAAACATTATTAAATTTTACATGAAAGGGGTGCTTATGCCTTCGTGCGTTCATGTCGCGTCGATACTTCTTGCATAAGCCTATCCAATTTGTCAATGTTTAGGTATAACAAAAACTTACCTTTTTTGTTTGTCCTTGTTACGTTTCCATAAATTTTCATTGCGAGATCGCTTCCTTGCCTTTTTCTCCGACACTGGAGTAACATTCACTTCCATTTTCATTAAATAACACACAATAATTGAAATAAAATCACGCACAATAATTGTTGCAAATCACTATGTCGGCCATGATGGCCGCTACACGGTGATTGGTCGAGAGGGGACAGTGGCGGTTTTGAATCCTAGCAAATGGATAGTGTAGATTTTGCACCTCACCCGATATTATTTTTGTCTTTTTGTTAGGGATAGAGGCGGTTTTGACCGAAAATAATTTTATGAAACCAGAGGCAATGAGATTGAGTATGACCACCCTAAAAAAAACATTTTTTTACTTTTTATGGACAGAGGCGGTTTTGCACTTAGACCCCTCAATTATGAACAATGAAATCGCAAATAAGGTTTCTACCTGGCCCGTACATGACTCGCACAATGACAAAAGACTTGCATAGTTACTTCGTTTCGATGTCACTTTATTTAAAAGTCCGAAATAACGACGTTTGTGCATTAGAATTACAATAAAAAATAATTTAAAAAGTAATTGCTAAACAATAATACCTTTCTCAAATTGTCAGTAAACCAGCAAATTAAAAGAACCAACAGAACCAAAACATAAACGCAAAAAAATATAATTTAAAGTATCATCAATCCCAGCAATTCACACACTAGTCCACTCAATGAAGGAAAAATAGGGGAAATAACTCGTGTAAAAGCAATTTTTGGCATAGTTGTAAGGAATGGTGTCTGAAACAACATACTTGAAGTACTGGTAGATGGGGGGGGGGGGAGCTAACGGGTAGCGGGGGGGAGGGGGGTGTAAAGGTTGACGACCTCCGTGGCGGAGTGGCGTACACACCGGTTTTCAAGGTGTCGCCTGCTCCGAGGTCCCGGGTTCGATTCCCGGACGGGTCAATGTAGAAAAAATTGTGTTTTTCTACATTTTCTCGGGTCTGGGTGTTTGTGGTACCTTCGTTGTTTCTGTTTTCCAAAATACGAATGCTTTAAATAGTTATTCAAATTGGGATCAGAACAATGTATGTGATGTTGTCGACATTTATTATTATTATTTTTATGCATGGTCAAAAACCACTCGCCTTATAGGCGGTTAAAACCGGCAATGGCACAGTTGGCCGGGATCAGGGCAAGAGAGAGAGAAATCGGCGGACAATACGTGCGGTATCAAGCACCACCGCCTTCTGCATCTTTGCTGGAAGCGAACCGCCGATGAATCCCAGCCTTTTCAGGTCTGCACCCAAAGTAGCTGGAATTAACCCGTTTGCGGATATAACAATTGGGATGATTTCGGTGGATGTCACTTCCCACATTTCGGTAACCTCGTGTGCTAGGTCCAAGTACTTTCGCTGTTTTTCGGTCTCGGCCTTCACAAGGTTCTCGTCATGGGGGATAGTGACATCCACCAAAAATACCTTCGATTGCGCCCGGTCCATCAGCACTATATCAGGCTTATTCGCAAGAATAGTCCTGTCAGTGATGATGGGCCGGTCCCAGTAAAGTCGGATACTGTCGCTTTCGAGTACTGGCTCCGGTAAGTACTGATAATATGGCAGTCTCTGTTCGATGAGACCGTACTTTAGGGCGAGCTCTTGGTGGAGAATTTTGGCTGCTTGATTATGCCTGTGCAGATACTCAGTGTTAGCAAGAGCCGAACAACCCGAAACTACATGACGGAGTGATTCTCCAGGATGGCGACAGGCCCGACAAATGTCCACTGTGCCATCCTTCATGATGTATTTTCGGTAGTTGTTCGTCTTGATAACTTGATCTTGTATCGCACAGACAAATCCCTCGGTTTCCCCAAACAGGTCACCGAAGCGCAGCCAACGCACGGAGGCTTTTTGGTCTACGTTGGGCTCATATAGAGCCTTGAAAAAGCGTCCGTGCAGCTCTTTCCTTTTCCATACGGTCTCACGATCCGAGACGCTTAGTACCATCGGTGACTGCCATGACTCGTTGGCCAGATCAAGAGGGGTGAGTCCTTTATCACATTCTATGACATCTCGGTGCATAACCGTGTCGGTCTTTGCCAAAAAATAGGCTCTGATAGGCTAGATATCTCGCGGTCGTGCATGGTTTTAACATTTAACAGGCCTCTACCACCACGTTTCCTTGGGATATACAGCCTCATGACCGACGATCTAGGGTGGTGCATTCTATGGAGTGTCATAGTAGTGCGGACCTTCCGATCCAGGGCGTTCAATTCGGTCTGAGTCCATCTGAGTATGCCAAAGGTGTACAAAAGAATAGGCATAATCCACCCGTTATAGGCTTTCACCTTATTGACACCTAACAAAGAACTATTAAGTACCTTTGTAAGGCGGTCGAAGAAGGCTTCACTAATAGACTGTTTTACGCCCGATTCCTTCACACCTAAATTCTGTGACATACCCAGATACCGGTATGTATCAGTTTCGGAAAATGTTCGCAGTTGGACGACACCAAGATCAACCTCCTGAGACCGAGTAATCTTCCCCCTTGTTACATGGATAACCGCGCACTTATCAACTCCCAGCTCCATTCTGATGGAGCCACTAAAATCGACAACAATGTTTAGTAGCTCCCTCAGCTTTGCAGTCGTTGGGGCTAACAGCTTCAGGTCATCCATGTAAAAGAGGTGCGATACGCGATCACTCACTCTCCGAAACTGAAATCCCGTCCCCGAACTGTCCAGCAATCTGCTAAGAGGGTTCAGGGCCAGGTAGAACCAAAGTGGACTCAGACAATCACCCTAGTATATACCCCTCCTGATATTTATTCGGTCTTCCACATCCGTCATTCTCTCGCCCTGGAGACTAAGCATTGTGCTCCATTGCTCCATACACTGCTCGAGGAAGTGTCGAACTGTATAATCAATTTTATACAGCTCGAGGACCCTCTTAAGCCATGTATGGGGGACCGAGTCAAATGCCTTTTTGTAGTCAATCCAGGCAGCAGAGAAGTTCCGACGATTGCGTTTGACCAGTTGGCCAGCAACAGTATCAATGAAGAGGAGCTCCTTTGAACCGCGGCTACCGGCCCGACATCCATTCTGGGCATCAGACATAAGACGATTCGTGTCTATATGATCACGAATTTTGACGCTCAGAATGGATGTTAGTGTCTTGTAGATGGTAGGTAGACACGTGATCGGGCGGTATTTACTGGGATCCGCGGTGTCATGTGTTTTAGGAGCTAGATGAGTAACCCCAGTAGTGAGAAAGTTCGGGAGAGCTCCTGTCTCTAGCGCTTCCTGGAATTGGCGGGCCAAGGTAGCATGGCATGCCGAGAACCCTTTTAGCCAAAAATTCTGCAGGCCGTCTAGTCCCGGACTTTTCCAGTTCGGGGCTCTACGCACTGCAGTGGCTACGTCCTCATCAGTGATAAGGACCAGGCTCATCGGGGGTACCGATGCACATGCCTCCTCTATCGCACCAATCCAGGGACCTTCGCTGTGTTCCACCGGTGTAGACCAGAGGCCACGCCAGAAGCTTACGACGTCGGCCTTGTTTGGTCTTTCACCAGTGTTGCGAGACTCAGAACTCTCCAGTGATTTATAGAACTTTCTCTGGTCACTCAGGAAGAGGCGATTTTGTTCGTATCTCTCAACCCTTTCGGAGTACCTTCTGATACGCTTCGCCCACGCAGCGATCTTCTGCTTCAGCTCGTCGATGCGCTCTGTCAGTTTCCGAGTAAATTCTGGGTTAGTCAGATTAATGGCCATCCCAGAAAACTCTCTCCTAACAAAGCGCACAATCCTTGGCCTAGTATTGCCCGAGCGGAAGCACGTCAGTTTGCCGATGAGGACTCTGGTCCGCTCGATACGTTGCTCGATTCTCCTCTTCCAGGCTGGAACAGTATTACTCCTACAAGTAGCACGCGCAGCACTTGGATTTGGTGCAACTCGGGTGCATGTGAACTGACACACCGTCATTGCTGCACTGAAGAGAATCGCACCCGTATGAGCCAGGCCAGAGCTGCTCTCCAAATATTGGGGCAGCATCTGGTTAACGGCCTCAACGATATCCCGAATCCGAACGCTGAGTGGTAGCCTCAGAAGCCTAGGTCTCTCTTCCAGGGGAGTATTACGGTACTCCAAAATCGCCTCCTTTAGAATCCTCTTCATTCGCTCTAACTCCTGGGCGACTATATCCGGCGCCTCAACCGCCTCCACCGGCACATGATCAGCTACCTCATCCTCACCGCCAGAAGGCTCAGGAGTGGTAGTCCGCTCAGTGGTTGCGGGAGGCGCGGAAACAGCCCCGCTTTGCAATTGCTCGAGCTCAGTGGCGCTAAAGATGTTCGAGCGCAATATCCACCGGGCTCTATCCGACAGGTTTTGTTCGGCGACTGATACTGTTGGCTCCAGCTGCAGAAATACTCGATGCATCCGTGCTCGATAGCCTGTCCTGCCGGTTTCTCTCTCTCTCGCTCCGTAGTAAGCGCGCATGAGGTTCTGATTCATATCCCTGGTCCACCTCATGCGCCTTGTACCTCCAGTGGCGGGCACCAATTGCTGGGGTTGAGAAGCCCCTGCTGGTGCCAAGCTCACTGGAGGAGATGATGGCGGTGACTGGGCAGGTGGTCGGCCCAGTCGGGTAGTGCTGGCGGCCCGCATGCTGCCACGCCCAGCGCCAGCTCCAGACGTGCCCTGGCGATCACCCCCAGGCAGCGGTCCTATACGCATTCTATTTCTTTGGCTTATCATCTTTGTTGAGCGTGCGAACCTTGGGGTCTCGCTCACTCCCCCCGAGGAAGCCGTTTACAAAGACCCATTTCCCTGGGTTATGCGACTGGCACGGCTCTCACACCAGTCGCTAGGGTACTGACTGACTGCGCTCGTTGAACAACTACCTGTCACATAGTTGTCCAACCAGTGGGCGATGGGGTCGTCACTTCGCGACGCCCGATTTATTATTATTATTATTATTATTAAAGTTCCCTTTTTCAGGTTTTTTTTAATAACTCGAAAACGGTAGCTCACAACAAAAAAAGATCTATTATTCCAGTAATCTACATAAAATTCTCTACAAAAAAGGTTATATGCATTTTTTGCTGGGATCAATATTTAATGAGATATGAAGGAAACAAAATGGTCAATGATAAAATGAACGTATATTTCTTTAAAAAATTTTAATTATCTACTAAATCTAAAATATCATCATCGTCGACGATGTTTTCGATGGGAGTTCCAGTAGTGCACAAGCCGTCGCATACACCACAGACACTGGAGCAGGCAATTCCCGCTTTCCCGCAGCCGCATCGCACCCCACACCCAGTCGTGCATCGGCAAAATATGGTGTTGAGAATGGAGTCAGGTGCCACAGGATCGTTAGTTGTCACTGGTTTTAGGATGCCATCGTCTCCTCTGGCCCAGCCCCATTGAGTGGGTGGTAGGGGGTTGCCGAGCCATTGTTGCATCTATAAAAGTTAGTAGTAGTATTTAGATCAAATATATATTTATATTACAGTACTAGCGGCCGCCCCTGACTTTGTACGCGTAGACTTCAGGACATGATTTATCTGTGTGCTAAATTTCATCGTAATCGGTTCAGCGGTTGAAGCGTAAAAGAGTAACAAACATCCATCCATACATACAAACTTTCGAGATTTAACAACTTATGTAATTAATATTACCTGTAGGTAGACTCCCATCGAGTGCTGCTTCGAAGCTCCTCTGGTGGGAGGAAGAGTGGCCAGATCTGATTTCGGCTTCATCGATGCTCTCAAAGCTGAGTACCGGTATTTATTAAGATTTTGTTCCTCGGCAGGCGCTTGGTAAATAGCCAGAAATAGTTTCTCGCCGGCCTGTTCAATACTCTCAGGTGATGTTGACAGCTCACTGAAAATGTCTGAGATTTTTTGGGTCAGGTCTGGTTTAGCCGTGAACAGCTTAGTAATTCCTACTTTGCCCTTGCCATGGATTGCTGAGGTTGTGTCACATCCGGAAAAGCTGTGGAGAAGGAGAATTGTTTTGGCAAATAGAAGCTGTTGAAGTTGTTGCACTGAAAACAATTTGGTGTCCACCTTTCCACGCCCTGGTTTCATAAAGAACACGTTGATATTTGGTGGAGCTAATCCCATGAGAAGGACTATCAAATCGACATCCTCTCCAATTATTACGACAGTTGGATGAACGGCAGCCTTATCCAACCCGCACCTGACAATAGTACCATCAGCATCTCCTGTTGCAACAGTTGTTTCAATCCCTGCTGCTATCATTTTCTCAGTGAGGAACTGAATCAGCTTCGTTTTATTCTTTTCATTGGCGAGGAAATGCTCCTGTTGAACAGTGATGATTGTATTTTCGCTACAGTTAATGTCAACCGACGTTTTAGTCAGACCTCGACGCTTCTGCTCTGCTCGTTTTGTGCTGTTGACATCACCGTAACCATCAAAAACCACCATACAATTTGGACCGTAATGTTTCTGTACGTAGGTAATGTACTGATCACAAATCGAAGAAACGTTGGAGGACGCTTTCCATTTCATACGATGTAGTAGGAAACCACCATCTACCACATTGTTGGTTTGATTGAAATCGAAAGCTGCGTTGTTCTCTACTGGCAAAACATCGTAGAGGGATGACTTCTTCCCTTTTCGCATTACACCCTCGTGGAACAGAGCCATTGGGAATGGGGTTAGTTCATAAGACAAAAGGTCTGCAACATCTTCTTCGTTCTTATTGGCTATGACAGTTCTTTGAAAAATTGTCATAGGGTTAACAGTAACTGTCTCATCATTGATTTTAATGCTACTGCTCATACTGGCTAGTGACAAAACCACATTCTTCTTAGATTGCTTCATGTCACTGAATTTGCAGCCAATGAAACTTTGCATCGTTTTGGTGCCAATATCTAGGGCTTGGTGGCAGTTTACTTTGGAATTGCCCAGGATGCCCGTTGACAGGGACATTAGCGAATTCAATTTTGGAAATGGAGGATGTTCACTGAACCATTCTCGAATCTTAGCTCTATCTTGTGAATCTCTCTGTTGCCGTGATAGCCGGAAATCAACGTGCTGTTCTCCACTAGCAAAAACCACTTCGGCGAACTCTTCTAATGAAGTGCAGATGGCGGTGCATCCTGGTGATCCACAAACCCATTTGGCCAATACAGAATCAGCAATTCCTCTCCCTCGCGTCAGGCCGCCTGAACTTTTCATGGAGCGCATGAGAGTTTGATCTATGACCATATCCGACCAAACTCCTGCCCAAGGTGTGCCTGTGCGATTGATGGTGAAGAAGCTTTTTTCTGCAAACTCCTTGTACGTTTCTGGGTGACTGTTTTTCATATTTATCATGTCTTGCACGTAGAGATGGGCACATTTTGCGTATTGGAAGTGTCCACTTGCATAGAAGAATTGGATCATCTGTTGTACACATGCCAAGTGGCCGTCCCAATCACCACAACGCTCAGAATCAATGTACTTTTTCATGAGGGTAACCATATTGAAATACTGCACCCACAATGCAGCGGTTGGCCCATTCTCTTTAAGAATTTCCAGATGGTTCTGAAATTTCTTCAAAGTTGACATCAAGGAAGCATTCTCTTCAACTTTGTCTGGAGTAAATTCTTTCATGTTGCTCAACACAGTCGAGATGTCCCTCTTCTCTTCTTCTGAGACGTTAGCTCCATCTAGAATAATATCAGCTAAAACAAGCTGAACGAGTAAATGTCCTCGAACTGCTCGGCTGTAAGCATGTCCTGTTAACATCTTATCAACTGAATTAGCAGCAAAAATTGTACATAGTACATCTTTCAGTCCATGCACCATGTGACCAATGCAGCCCAAAAACGACATTAGAAGGTGAAACCCACCAAGTCTCACCAGAATGGTCCCAAAAGTGATTTCCCTGGCCTTTAAATACAAAGGCTGGTCGAATGTTACGAAAACAATGGTGGCTCCTACCTCCTGACTTTTCTTTGAGGCATACTGTAATGCTGTTCGTATAGTGCTGTACTCATTTGGTGGCGAATTGATAAATGGTAAAAAAGTTACTGAAGTTTTTTCCATGTTTGTTAATTTACTTGTCAATTGCATAAAGCCTTTCCATTCTGGAATGTTAGCCACTTCCAAAGTATAATATTTATATAAAAGTTTAAAATCATCGCTTTTCGTGAGTTACTAATAGGTGCCTATACCTACATATATAAAATAAAAAAGGTAGATTTTTAAGATACCTAATCGATGCTAAATAGCGCTGAATAATTTTTAAAAGCAAACTTTAAAATAAATCTAATTGAACCCCCAATTTCAAGAAAATATGAGTTACTTAGATTGTAGACTCGGACGGTTGTCGGCCTGCTATTCGCACGCTCGCCGCTGTGTGCGTTCACGCAAACATCCAGGAAAATACCTAAACAGCGCGCTCGTCTTTCGGTCGGTGCAGGCTTAAGTTACGCGTGTACGCCGTGCTCGCCCCCCGGTGAGAACTTAATAATAAACATGGCTAGAACTTAAAAATTTACATCTCAAACTTGACAAAACAAAATATATTAAATTTAATTTGTTTATGACGTTACATTTGACACAGTCATATACAGAGGCAGGTAAGGAGATAATTTAAAGATTCTAACCCGAAAATTGGTACTGTACTCACAAAACGTTTATTGTATGACTATAAAATTATTTAATAAATATCCAGATATTTAAAAATATTGACATTTATGAAACTCAATTTATGACGCCCCGTTGGTCTAGTGGTTTAAATACCGGACCAAGATTTCATGCCTTCTTGACTTTTCATGGCTAGCACTAAGTTTTCTTCGGGTGATTCATTTCCATTCAGTTTTGTGCAATAATATGGTTTACATGAATTATGGTTGCCAAAGACGTGATGCGGCGCATTCAACAAGTCCTTTTTAACCCTCTGCCACTGAGGTGGAGTTTTTGTAACTATTATACTGAGGAGTATATTCTTAATGGCATTATTTAAAAAAACTAGCTATATTGTTCATAAAAAATCCATAAAAATAATATTGTAGGATATAGTACAATGAAATATATAATAGTTGCTTTACAAAATTAGGCCTTACCTTACTGAGCGACTTCGAGTCACTCTGTGTGAATCTTTGGTTCTTTCTAAGTTGAACTACTGCGATACAGTTTATGGTCCACGACTACTTGCAAGATCGGCAGGGCTTCTTCAGCGAGTGCAGAATGCTTGTGCACGCTTCTGTTTCACTGTTCCCCCACGTTCACATGTAACCCCATTTCTTAACGCTGCCAACCAGCAAAAGATGGAGGCGCGAAGGAGGCTTCACTTGGCAACCATGCTTTTCGGTGTTATTAACTCTGAAAAGCCAAATTATTTGTTTGAGAAGCTTGTGTGGGCAAGAGATTGTAGTAGGTATCCTAAGAGATCTTGCACCAACGTTTTCGTCACTCCCAGACACCGTACGGTTTCCTTGAGGGGATCGTTCAGGTTTGCCGCTACCCGTTGCTGGAACACTATACCGCCGCCGATGCGCGCTCTAGAATTAAAACAAACGTTTAAGCTTCACCTTAAGAAATATTTGCTATCGACACAAAAGTAAGGCGATAATGCACATAGTGTTGCTAGCTCACCTTCTGGATTTGCGCGTCGCACAGATAGGCGTTGTGTGGGCTCACTTGAAGCAACTTGATCCCTCTTTGTGGCCCTGATGTTCTTCTTTTACCATTGCCAGATACGTGTACATTGCGAACTGAACATGTTGCCCGTCTGTCACGGCCGAGTGATTTTGAGTACATGCGACTTTTTTCGGGTTGGTGCAGCTTCCTTTGCGTCCTTTGCGTCCTGCACAGTTAAATACACCCTCACTTCTTCTCACACAGGCAATGCACGCTGAGTCGCTGATCCTAAGAGCCCACGTCATCATTCATACGTGGCATTGCACCACATTGCACCAAGGGCTTCCATTAAACTTTTACTTGTCACATCTCACCATAGGAACGGATGTTTAACATGACAGTGATGATGACAGACATTTGTTTGTAATTTGATTGAACGAACTTGAACGACATTGGTTGGATTTGAATGAACCTAAATGAGCGAATCGCTGTATGGGGGGGCGGGGCACAGACAATCATGGCACTTGCCGGTGTGGCGTACGGGAGGCTAAGGCGCACTGCGCAGTCTGCCAACATCAGCTTAGCTTGGCACGCTGTAACAGTGGGTTTTGTCTGTGGCGCTATCCATGTTCTGTGCCTAACTAAACCCATCCAGCTGGTGTAATGGATTTTTTATTTTTACTTTTTTATTGCAAATGTTGAAATGTTGATTCAAATTAATATGTCATTGTAAAAAATTTTAATTTTTGAATTTTGAATCATAACATAATATAACAGGATAATATAATTAATATTAATTTATTGTATCACATTATGTACATATTTCAAAAAAAAATAATTTAATTTTAATTTTAATTTGTTTTGTATATATGTTTTTTTTTTCCAGTGCCTACTGGGCTCCTACTGAAAATCAGCGTCGCAGTATGCCTTAGGCTGTTGCGACTAATGCTGAGTGGGGGCCTTTTTGGCACATTCATTGTACCTATTTTTTTTTCTGTAAACTTTTTTTCGAAGTGCCAAATAAACATTTATTTATTTTATTTATTTATTTAAATAAAACTCATAGTTTATTAAAATATTCAGTCTCATTTATTCATGACAAAACCTAGGAACTTTTGACACAGCCGTCATTAGAAAATTAAAAAATAATAAGAAACATAAAATCAACAAAAGTAACATAACAATGCCTTCTTCTGGCTTATACCTATTAGGAAAAAAATAGTAAAAAATATCCTTAGAGTAGTTGTTTTTAAATCCAGTCTTAAACATCGTCCTTGCAGTCAACACAAATCTGCGCTGCACACTGCAGGCAAATCGGTTTTGCACAAGCAATACAAGTAAATCTTGTTTGCCTTTTCAGTTTGCTTGGGCAGATACGGCATAGCTTTCTTCCTGATGATGTTTCAGGCTCATTAGAAGTTGGGGGAGCTGGTAAATCACGACCTAGTACACGACGAATGGTCATCCGCAGTTCTCGGGGTAGCTTATCATTGTACACCCGCAGTTTCAAAGAAGGAAGTACTAATTCGCGGGCCAACTGCAACAAAAACTCACCTCTTCTCAGTTTTGCCCCTCTATATTGCTCATACAGCACAAATGAGTTAACTCCAGCTAAATCAAGAATACGATAAAATATTGCTTGTGGCCAGCGTCGTGTTTTGCGGGAACAAGAATAAATTGCACATTTTTTGTCGACTTCATCTACGCCGCCCTTAGTTTGGTTGTAGTCAACTATCATTGTTGGTTTTCTTGTTTCTTCATCAGTGCTAACACTGTGGTGACATGAAGAAATAAGGACAACTGCCTTATCCTTTTTAGGAACATATGACATCAAAGTTAAATCCTTTGTAAACCCATACAAGGAACTTTCTACAGCTCTGGTTTTGTTTGGCTTGAACTTAGGTGGTATCTCACGTTTATTTTTTTTTAATGTTCCCAAATAAGTCAGACCTTTTTGTAGTAGATGTTCTGCCAGAGGTATTGAGCTAAACCAATTATCAGCGGTTATGTTCCGGTTTGTGTTCTCAATCGGTTTAACGAGACGTAGTACAGACTGTGTAGGAACAGCAACTTTTTTTTCTAGTACAAATAACAAGTACCTAAATTAAATAACAAGTACCTAGCTCATAATCTTGTGTGTAAAATAAATAAGTCGTATCAGTTACCTACTCACCTTATAGCTCGAGAGTGGCTGGACCGATCTTTATTAATTCTGTGTTTTTGTTTTCGTCCTCGTCGGAAAAAACATATAATTTGGTTTAAAAAAAAATTAATTTAATAGGATTGGGGCGGCGCGGCGGGTCGGGGGATACGAAGGTAGCCGGGTCCGCTAGTTTGTTATGAATTGTGATTATTGTGAAAAGGTACCTATTTTAGAGTGTATTATAATATAGTATTTTTAATGTGTTAATATTTTTTCATAAAAGTGTGTGTGTAGGTACTTATAATAAAGAAATGTTTAAACAACAATAACAAAAATAAGTTACCTAACTTAACTTAAATTATGGATTAATACAAACTAGAATTGATAAGAAGTATTAGTTATTTTAGCAAGTTGACTCTCGTCGCTCACTTGCTGTGGTGGTTGGTCTTCTGCTGTTCTGATGTAGACCTTCCCATAAGCAGTCCAAGTCGCTACTAGTTTGTGATTTTGTACGAGCTCTCTAGTGAGGTAGAACAGGCGACGGGCATTAGTTTTCAGGACCTCAGATAGAAATACTGTATTGTTTGGGCCTGGGATCATCAGAGCTGTAGTATTAAGCGAAGGTAGGTTAGACTGACGTTTTTCTCTATTAAAATGTTTGTATTTTTGAACAAGCTCGTCCTTCCTGGTGGTAGTAGAAAAATCCACTACAATAGCCTTATTTTTCGCACGATAAATATTGCGAATTTCCAAATCTTGGATAGGGGATGTAGATCCGATAACAGTTCCTAGATTTTTTATAGTAGTGCACAACGACTGTTTGTCTTCTTGATCCAATTTTGGCACGTTACGCAGTTCAATTGATGTGGCCTTAGATTCTTTTTCTAGAATATCGAGTTTCACTTCGAGGGACTTAATATGTGATTTGAGATTTAGATTTTCGCTTTGCACTGCCTCAATTTTGCTTACTAGACTGTCGTACTGTGAGGACATAAAATCTACCGTTTTTTGTATCTCAGTGTTCTGTTCTATCAATGTATTTATTGATAAGGTTAACGCAGAGAATTTTGAATCTTGGTAGGAGTGTAGCTGATTGAACATACACTTAAACTCGTATAAAAATTCGTCCGAGCACCCCGGAGTATCTGCAAGTCGTCATTTAGCCCTTTTTGTGATATTAATAATACTATCGTGCTTCACTGTGCCAGTAGATGATAAATTAAGATCCGTATCAGAACCGTAGTAAGAGGGAGAACGGTCTGAAAGGACATTAGTAGCGGAATCTCCACACTGAGGCGGCGTTCGTTGCACTTTTGGCATATTTTATATAGTTGAAGAAAGTGTTCAATACCGCTGTAGGCCTAAATGAAGCTCAATTGCCGTCGGCAAACGTTCCGTTAAGCTGCATAGGTAACCCCACTATTATTGATGGGCGGCGACCTGACAGTGGTTTATACTAAGTTAGAATATATCTATCACACTCGTATGTAGGCGGCGGCTGCGTAGGCGCACACCCCCTTAAATTGTTGTTAGTAGTGGAGGTGAGGGGCACTGAGTAATTGTAAGATGAACTCGCTCGCACACGTGTATGTCTCACTCACTCGTTTTCGCTTATCTTCATAGGCGCTGCACTCCTGGTAGCTTCAATCTTTAAATTATCTTATTTAAATATAATATTTGAAAAATAAAACAGAAGGGGATCACCGAAAATACGTCTGAACACCTCAGCGGTCCGAGGGAGGAGGTTAATGGTAGTAGTACTCGCATGGTAATGGTACAGTTAAACAAACAATTCCGAAAACTTTTCCCTTGGCATCCCGATGGGTCAGAAGATCTGCCCATGGAGCATCGTGGCCTTCGGGTACAAAGTCTACACTAAAGGTTAAATCTTACCGGTCTCTTAACTTCACGACCGCTTCTCGTCTTAAAACTTACAGCTTTATCCTTTCCCTGTTCAACTAAACAAGGTCTAATATTATTATCCCGAGGCACGACAACTGGCGAGTCTACAATCTTATCATTCAATATGTAAGCTGGCTTTAATCGGTCTATAGAAATATTTACTTTACGATCTGGTAACTGTATCAAAAATACTTTATCGAAACGTTTCAATACACAATATGGACCATCATAAGGGGATTTCAAAGGTCGCCTAACCGTGTCATCTCGAACAAACACATGACTACACGTTTTGTAAATCAGCATGAATGAAAAAAGATCTACTATTACTATGAGACTTCAAACTAGGTTTGTATTTACTGATATTATGCCGTATTTTTTCTACAAGGGTGTCGTCGTTAGTTGCCTCACTTGTGACGTCATAGAAGTCACTCGGCAGTCGTAACGTACGCCCAAAAGTCATTTCAGCGGCACTAATTCCGTTATCGCTTCTTAACGCTGATCTTAGACCTAACATTACAATGGGTAACTCGTCAACCCAAGATGAGTTATCTAGTCTTGCTGTAAGGGCTGCTTTTAATGAACGATGCCAGCGCTCCACCATACCGTTACTCTGCAGATGGTATGCCGTAGTGCGCTGCCTTTTAACTCCAATTAATTTCAATAAGCTAGCGAATAAATTACTCTCAAACTGTCTGCCTTGGTCGCTCGACAATTTAGATGGGCATCCGTAACGAGTAATCCAACCTTCAAAGATGACTTTAGCTACACATTCCGCCGTGATTTCATGCACCGGAAATGCTTCTGGCCAGCGTGTTTTTCTGTCTATAATAGTAACACAATATCTATAGCCTACGACTGTAGTAGGTAAAGGTCCTACAATATCAACATGTATATGCTCAAAACGATTTACTTCTGGAAAACTTTTAATCTCTGAGAACGTATGTCTATTAACTTTAGATTTTTGACAATCGATACAACATTTTGCCCATAAACCGATGTCTTTATTCATGCCTGGCCAAAAGAATTTCCGTGCAATTAACTTCCTAGTTGTCCTTATTCCTGGGTGACTCAAATTATGAATAGACTCGAACGCAATTTTTCTAAAACTCAGCGGTAGGTACGGTCTGACATTGTTCGACGTTTCGCAATAAATCGGATGGTTGCATGTTGGTAACTCAATACTTTTAATGCTTACGCTGCTGGTGTCACTGTTATACTTATGTTGCGCAATGTACTCGTCATGTTTTTGCGCACGGGCGAGTTCGACGAAATCTAGCACCGTCGGACAGGAAATCGTCTCGACGCGTGATAATGAGTCTGCAATAACATTGTTTCTACCTTCTACATATCGAATGTCTGTTGAGAATTCACTAATAAATAATAACTGCCTAGTTCGCCTAGGAGTTTCCCTATCACTACCTAACTTTTTGAATGCGAATGTCAACGGTTTGTGGTCTGTATAAATTATTAATGGTTGTCCCTCAAATAGTTTTCTGAAATGCCTAATGGCCATGTAAGCACTATATTTTCTCTGCGCTGTTGAAATTTTTTTGGAAAAATAACCTAAAGGTTCCCAAGTATCACCAGATTTCTGTTGCAATACGGCTCCGACGCAAGTATCCGAAGCGTCTGTCATTAGAGCTAACTGATTATTAACATTAGGATGAGACAACATCGCGGCTTTTTGTAGGCTCGACTTACATTGCTCAAAAGCTTCTATAGCTTTACTAGACCAGGAGATAGGAGTTTTATCTTTCTTTTTACAGTTATGCAAATATTTATTTAGTTCGGCCTGATAATGTACTGCATTAGGTATGTGAGCGCGGTAAAAATTAACTATACCTAAGAAACGTCTAAGGTCTTGAACGGTTTCAGGTCTAGGGTAATCTATAATAGCCTGTACCTTGTGCTGTAATGGTTTAATACCCTGTGTTGATACTTCGTAACCAAGAAATTCTAGCTCGGATTGACCGAAACTACATTTAGAAATGTTGATAGTAATACCGAATTTATCAAGCCTTTCGAAAACCTTTTCCAGGTGTTGCTGGTGGTTTTCGGGTCGGTCACTAATCACCAAAATATCATCGACAAAACAAAAAACAAAATCTAAACCCTGAAGAACGGTAGTATCCATAAATCTTTGGAAAGTTTGCGCTGCATTACGCAAACCAAACGTCATTCTAGTACATTCGAAAAGGCCAAAAGGTGTAATGATAGCAGTTTTTTCAATATCCTCCTCTGCAACTGGCAAAAAATGGTAAGCCCTATTACATTCTAAACGTGAAAAACCTTTTTTCCGGCTAATAAATATGTGAAATCCTGCAACCTAGGGATTGGTTATCTGTCGGGCCTAGTTACTGAATTTAGTCGTCTATAATCACCACAAGGCCTAATCTCGCCGTTTTTCTTTGGGACAATGTGCAAAGGACTAGCCCAAGGACTTTTAGAAGGACGACAGATTCCCAACTCCTGCATGACCTTAAATTATTCCTTAGCTCTAATGTACCTGTCAGGTGGTAAGGGTCTAGCTCGAGCAAACACGGGTGGTCCCTTGGTCTCTATGTGATGGCACACATTATGTTTTGGCGGTTCCTTGAAGTTGATAGGCTTAGTAATATCCGGGTACTTGCTCAATAATGAATGATAAGGGTGCGCCTCGTCCACTGTCTTCACCGCGGGTTGCCTGGAATTAACAATCGGTGCGTTAATGTTCAATTGTGTAACCTGGTCTATAAGTTTCCTTGATTTTAAATCTACTAGAAGTCCAAATTTACTCAAAAAATCAGCACCCAGAATGGGTTGCCGTATGTCAGCTACAACAAAAGTCCAACGGTAGGCTCGCCGCAAGCCTAAGTTTAATTCCAAAGTTTTAATGCCATAAGTTTTAATTTCACTACCATTAGCGGCGTATAATTTATAGTCTGTACTAACGGTTTTGTTAAATTTATTAGTAACCGGTAAAACTTAAACGTTGGCACCTGTATCTATGAGGAAACGTAGTCCGGTAGTGCTGTCGGTGACGCATAAATAGGTGAGAGGGTTGTACTGTGCACGCTCCCGCTACAGCCTGCACATTTCCTTGTTTTCCGCCTGGTTCTTCTTCCACGCACACGGTGAAATGCATCGATGAGCCTTCTCCTTGTAACGGTAATGATACGAGCATAGCCAGTCCTGGCTATCCGGTGTACGCCTGTTATAGCTCCTGGATGGTGAACGTCGCCGTTGAAAGTTGCGGTCACGAGATCGGTTTCTACCTCTGTTTCTACACTGGCAATAATTACTATCTCTATGTGATGTGAGTCCGCCCTCTAATTCCGTTATTCTGGTGCTTAATTTCGCTATTTCCGCTAAAACAATTGCTGTGTGGTGTCATTTTCCGTAGCTGATTTTACCTCAGAAACTTGCATGGGTCTCGTAGCTTCCATGACGCTGTCTGCCGTGGCTGCCAAGGTGTCTAAATTAGTGTTGTCCGATACTGCCAAAACTGCCCTTGTCGCTGGTCGTAACCGATTTTGCCAAATGTTGTGCCCTTTGCCTATAATGCCCGCTGCCTTGCCGTGAGCCGTTCCCTAAATACGCACGTGTTATCGGGGTCAGGGGTCACCACTGTAGGTATTTGCTGTATGTATTAATTGCAACCTACTCGACTCTATCAGAAGGAAATTACTGTAGATAAATGAAAGTCCGAAGGTCACTGAAGAATTATATTGTTCACCAAGAATATACAATATGTAATTACACGTACTTAACTTTGTGTCTAATATATAAGGCTCGTGGCAACGGGTTGGCAAAAGGCGTGACGGGGAACGACTGACTCGCGCCGCCGTCTGCGCTCCTTACTGTGCCATAATTGCACTGTAAGCAATTGTGAAATACAATGTGTCCCTACAAAACCATTGGTTTGTGTATCGTCCCTGCACATTACGTGGTCGAGTCATTTAGTTGACACTTTGTTAAATAGCACTATACTGTTACAAAATCCAATCCACTGCAATCCTGTCCAGTATAGTTCCGGATAGACGACAAACGTCATCACACCTTATTACACAATGCGGAACTGATTTGGCGGCGTAGGCGCGTGCCAAAAGGCGAAGGGGCGGCCGGCCGGGCGTGGGGGCGGGGGCAGGTGTGTTAGAGGCCGAGTGGCGTTGTTTGTATGCGTGTATGAACTTGAATGAATCTAGGCAATAAAAGCGCGCGCGTTTTGTTGGCACACTATTGAAGTAGAGTAGGCTCGTATGATACTTGAATGTCAATTGTAAATTTAATATTTTTTTCAGTCAAATTTTATTCTTTATTCTTTAACATGATTTTTAGGGTTTAAAAATATTCAGTTTTTGTATCAATCGATTTTCCTCATATTTGGGGAAAGTACTATGAATCACGAGTAGGTTCTTATTTTAGAAGGATGCCAATGTTTTCCAATTCATACTGAATTTTTTTTTTCAATTTCAGTTGCTTATTTGCTTAAATTGCCTGTGAAAGAGAAAAAAATTTTTTTTCTTTAAAAGTACTATAAGAGTATTATATAGCTTTATAACTTCATTACTTATATGAGTGATCCTCGAATGGTATAATATAATTAGTAATGACCGTCTAAAAGTAGTTATGTAGGTACCTACCTACTATCCATGTGCCTAAAAAGGAATTATTTAAAATAAAAACATACTCTCGTATACATAATTATTTATTCACATGTTTAAAGCATGTCGTGTTCAATTAATACACTATCCATACCCAGCGCAGGGTGCTGAAACACATCTTGGTGCCTAGCCCAACCTAGATAGTAAATCACACTTAGAACGTGCGCACAGCTTCCTAATGTACGCCTACCGTGATTGCATGTACAATAGTATTGGCGAATAGCACTTCGGCCATCAAAATCAGGGTTGTACATGACATATGTGTAGTATATTTTTGAAGTGATGTGCCGAGAGTGAATTCTACACCTAAGACAGATGTTGTTATATTCATTATTAATAATTAAGTCCCGTAGCTTTAAGGTGTTCACTACAATAAAACCGAGATATTCGGACATGATAAGTAGCGATAGCAAACCTAATTAGGTCTTCAATAGTAAGTTGTGGGAAGTCTTGAAAAATGTTATCTGCAACCATTCTCGTAAAATGAGCTCTTTGTCGATTTAAGTTGTGGGTTTCAACGTATTCTGCCAACAGATTGGGTCGTTCCATGTTTTCGTCAGTGATTTCAATGAAGTCGCTGGTATATAAACTTTCTTCGTAAGGTTCTTGTAAACATTTAATTATCGCTGCAGCAACCCGAAAGTCTTCGAAGATATAGGGTACATTTTTATTGAAGATCTAGTTCTAAACAGTTTAAAATCGCACTTGAAGCGCCCGTTAATTGCCTCTATTACCCATCTAACCATAGTGATAGCTCTTGACTTATTGGCTTGTTCTGTACTCAACTGGGTATCATGCCTCAGCTTCGTTGGAGGCATATGTGCGTCGTAACCGTGGGTTTCTATGAGTGGTATAGAATCTCGAAAACCCCTTTCTAAAATGAATGTGTCACCCTGCTCGAAAAAATAATGAAATGCACCATCTTCATGCGGCTCATTATGATTATTAAGAATTACTTTCATAATGTCCTGGCGCTATACGGGCCTGTAAAGTCTAATATGTAGCCATCGGCACACACGAGCAGAAATGGTTTTACGAGGTTTCGATATTTATGCATGCTATAAGTCATGCGTTGAAATACGAAATTGGTACTTTTTTCAATAAATAGGTAAGTACCATCGCAGATCACTATAGCGTGTGGTGTTTGTGCATATCCGAAAAGGTGATTTGATAAAGTACTATTGTGTGCGATAACTTAATCTCTAGTTATGTGATCTAGACCCAAGTGATTTGGAACAAAATCATTTAATAGGCATTGTCTCACTTTTCGTATTTCTCTATCAACTGTTCGCCTTGGCGTGTTAAACAGTGAAGCAATTCTGTTGTTTGGCGCTCCGGTCCTTAGTTTACACAAATACACAGCTAAATCATCACGAGGGGTATTTGATTGTCGTCGCAGAGATGGTACTTGATCAAGCATTGTGTTGAACTTTTCTCTATTCATTCCAACCCAAAAATACATGTCATCTTCAGACGTTTCACCATGTTTTAAAAATCTAAATAAGATCGTCTTTCTAAAGCCAACTGGTACATATTTATGATATCAAGTATATGGTTTTCATCAAGATTATTTTGTGGGTTCGTTACATGTTCATGGATCTGTTCAAGTGACATGTGCCGTAGGTGTTCTTGGCAAATACGGGCTAAGTTAGGTACATATAAGTGATAATAAGTCAATAAGTGTACCTTACTAGAGTTAGGCACGAGGCAAAGACGAGAATCGTTGCAGTTTGTAATCATACACCGTCGGCTTGTGTTAGCAGCACGCTTGATATTTTGCAGCATCATCATCTGTCCTAAGACAGGAGCAGCAGCAGGAGCAGCAGCTTGTGGCTCCGGTCGATTTTGATTAGTAGCGGAGTAAATCCTATGCCAACAGGGATGACAAACGCTCTCGAGCCTTCAAATGAAATCTGTAAATACATACTTCGTTTAAAAATCTTCACCTATATATCTAAAAACGTAAAGAAATGATGATAGCCTAATTTGTACTTTCTCCTAGATTTGTTATATTGTGTTATTTTGTAATTAGTGCAATAAAAGTGTTTATCTTTCTAGTCTATTTTAGGTAGGTAACACAATAGATACATTTATCGCTTGCGCGGCAAATAATATAAGAAACCATTGTATGTATCGGTAAAACAATGTTAATAGATAATAAAATCCGGCCAAGTGCGAGTCGGACTCCCGCACTGAGGGTTCCGTAGCAAGTTTAACTAAAATACCACAATATTTTAATGACTGCAAAAATAACTTTGTTTTTCATAGTGTTTGTTTGAAGGACAAAGTTCGAAAGACCAGTTCGATCTCGTTCGAACCAATTTTCGTTGAAAGTTTTTGTTAAGATCTACATTAAGTATTTTTTCCAAAATTTTCACTTGCTTATTTTAAAAGTTAGAGAGGGGGGGGACACTCATTTTACCACTTTGGAAGCAGCTATCTTCCAAATGTTAGATAGACTTTTGGAAAAAATGGTTTTAGGAACCTCTAAGTCTTTTTAGAAGACCTATCCATAGATACCCCATACCGATTAGGTTTGAGTAAAAAAAAAAATTTTTTTAGTTCTATGTGTGGGAAGCCCCCCTTAAATATCATTATTTTTTATTTTTTGTATGAGAATCGTTAAGCGGTCAACAGGATACACCTAGCTACGAAGTTTTAACTGTGTCATGCTAATACTTTCAGAATAAAGTGGCTGTGACATACGGACAAACGGACGGACAGACAGACAGACAGACAGACAGACAGACTTGACGAATCTATAAGGGTTCCGTTTTTTGCCATTTGGCAACGGATGAATAATGACCTAAGTAGAATAAAAAATGGCTATTAAACTACATTGTTTGTATCAACAGAAGGCACATACCTCTCCATTAAAGTTGCGCAGTATATGTTCTACAAAATCTCTTCTGGTCTCCAAAAAGCGCATAGAAAGTACATGACGCCGATGTTGACGTAGTGTATGGTCACATAAAATGCAACCATTGTCTGCCATCTTGAAAACAACCAGACACTTAGCGAAATCTCAAAAATTCGATAGTAATGCCAAAAATTGTCATTAAATCAGAAATAAACACAAAACAGACAGATCTCCACTAAAGCGAGCGAGGTACTGCGCCGACGACGCAACGAAAGGCGACAACCCACTGATAATGCTTCGGCTAGGTGGCGTGCGCGTCGGTGTATTGGCGGGCGGCGGCTGTCCGAAGCCTAGGAAACCGGCCCCCCCACGACACGGTGGTGCGGTGGCGTAGGGAGGCCCACGAGGCCGAGCCGACCCAGGGATGCCACCACTGTGGTTGCGCAGAAGATACCGCGCACCACACGCTGGTGGAGTGCCCCGCTTGGAGTGGGCCGCGGTCTGTCCTTTTCGCGGCCCTGGGAGGAGGAGTCCTCTCGCTGCCGACCATCATGTCGGAGATGGTCCGCAGCGAGCAGGCTTGGGAGGCGATGGCCGCCTTCTGCGACGACGTCATGTCGCAGAAGGAGGCCGCTGAGAGGGAGAGAGAGCGGGATCCGCACTCTCTTCGCCTCCGTCGGCGTAGGCGGGGCGGTAGGCCCCGCCAGGGTCCCGGGCGGCAGGTGCGGGGGCACCAGCCGCCTAGCACAAGGGATCAGGACGGCGCGCTGTTTGCCCAGCGCGCCGTCCAGATGTAGGAGTGGGGTGTCGTCAAAGCACCCCCTCTGAGGTGGTCTGCCCTTTTCAGGGCGGAGGTGGCCGCTGGCGGGGTCCGTGGACTGTCGAGTCACCACAGACCCTGCCCTCAGTCAGCGCGGCGGGCGACGCGAGGTTTTTAGTGGGTATACCCCTGGGTTCCATTCCCAGGAGCAGCGCCCTTTTTAGGGCGCTGGGAGTCCCACATACCGCCCTGCCCTCCCCCTGGGCAGTGGTGATGATGCGCAAAGCATTTTCCTCGCGTAAAAAAAAAAAAAAAACATTAGCGGGCGAATATTCCTATCGTGTTGGCGCGACAAAAAAATCGTGTTCGGGTATAGGCGATGTTCTTGTCTACATTAAGGCGGGCGAAGATTCGTGTCGAGTTGACGCGATGCATCGGATGCCGAATTGTGTTGTTCAGTTTGTTGTGCGGCCGAGACGTAGGCGGTAATTTAAAAATGGAGGAAATAGTGTGTTTGCATTAAATGTCAGTAAATTATTATTTATTACAATTGTACGAGTATCATTTACGAAATAATATGAAAAAGAGAAGAAAGAGGAGATGGTGGATGACTACTATTCATAGAAACCGAACGATGTAAATATCCTAGAAAGTGATCTCTACTTACCGCAGGGAGATAAGCGTGAGTGTATAATAATAATTTCACTTTATTTTTCTCATTTACAGCAGAGGAATGGAAAGTATGTTATCTGACTTAACCGCAGAGTCTGGTATGGAGTTCCCTGGATTTTACGTATGTCAACATCTGACTTTGAAATACTACTACAAAAGCTCGCACCAATAATTACAAAAAAAGATACGAAATTCAGAAAAGCCATTCCAGCTTAAGTGCGATTGGCAATAACACTGCGTTATCTGGCGACAGGTGATAATTTTCGAAGCCTTCATTATCTTTTCAAAATATCTCATCAACTCATTTCCAAAATAGTACATGAAGTTTGTGCAAGTCTTTTGATCGTTTTGAAAGACGAGGTTAAGGTAAGAAAAACCCAATATTGTACTTATAGTTTAGTTTTGTTTCAATAGGTAAAATACAATGTTAAGAATCAAGAAAATAATTTAAAAAAAAAAGAATCTTCAATCATTAAAAAACTCCTTATGTGAATGATATTTCACCATTCTCCGATATAATAAGTTGTGAGGCTGTGCGTCGCTGAGTAGCCTGAGTGAGTGACGGAGATGGTGATGCATGGATCGGAGACTGATAAGTTTGGTTCTGTGGTGACGGAGATGGTGATGCATGGATCGGAGACTGGTATGTTTGGTGCTGTGGTGACGGAGATAGTGATGCATGAATCGGAGACTGGTATGTTTGGTGCTGTGGTGACGGAGATGCTGATGCATGGATCGGAGACTGGTATGTTTGGTGCTGTGGTGACGGAGATGGTAATCAATTCAGCAGAGAGTGATGTGCTTGTGCATGTGATTGTGGCAGTTGCACGTTTTGTTGGTTAACCCGATCTATCATGCACGCTCGGAAAACCATATTATGCATATCATTCATAAGAATATCTCTTGTATTTGGGTTTTTTATTTTTCTTATTTTGCTAGCAATTAATTTCCCAAACATTTCATATTCATCATTTACGCTGCCTTTGACGTGCTCAAATGCCTCTTGCATCTGCCTCTTCGCATGTAATATTTCTGAAGGCAAATCAATTCTTGCTCGCTTATTTGTAGTTTTTAAAGTAGGCGGTGGAGTTGGAGTCAAGATTTAACTATTGCGAATAACTGCATTTACTTCATCGTCACACTACAATGCGTTTTCAATGCTCGTAAGTTTTTTGTGACATGATCACTGAGATATCTCAATGACTTGTCTGATTCTCGCTGTAGAGGTTTAATTTTTAAATAAACTGTTAAGGTGGTTAGTGATTAGTTAACGATTATTATTATAACATAGTTCTGATCTGACACTTCCAAGTTAGAAATTACTCGTGCGGCTTCGCCCTCAAGATACGAGTTAAGATAGTGAAATTTATGTATGGGCTGAATGCTCTCGTTTTTGTGAATGAGCGAATCATAAGTGTCCCGAAACTCAAACCATTTAAAATAAGCTCCATCAAATTTATTATTTATTTGAATCATTGGTAATTTAAAGCTCATTGAATTTCTACAATGATGAATATGACCACTAGAGTGAGAACTTTGAGTAGCATCATGAAAGCTTTCTTTAGGCTTTGCTGTTTCAATGAAGTCTTGCGCTGTGGCAAATACAAGATGAAGACTTTCTTCTATAGTGTCCCTTTCAACGAGTTCATTCACGAGTTCAGCACCATTCAGAACTTCTATACGAGATTTCATGATCTCAAATTTGTCAACAATTGTCATGAATTTATCCAACTTTAGCGTTAACTCATTGACTTGAATTTAAGTTAGTCGAACCTTGTCTAATGTTTTCAAATAATTAGAAAACTTTGTGATCTGCCTCTTAACAGAACTACGCTTAACCTTAAGCTCGGATAGTTCGTCTATAGGTTTGGCAGGACACGGAGAAAGAGTTGATTTGGAATCTGAATTCGACATCGTTAAAAATTATATTATTGCACGTTTGATCTAACTACGATATGTTTCTAATAAATAATTATCAATGAATTAACGAACAAGAAAAATATAGACACAAAGTTGGTTAAATCACGAAAGTAAAATGTTATGAAGTTATAAAATTGCGAACGGCTTACGCTCCTTTTGTTTTCTAATGGTCGAGCAGCCAGCTGAAGACGCCGGATGACCTTGAAGAAACTGGCACGCAGTCTGTGAGTTGCTCGATGCGCGCAGCTGCGTAGTAGCACGGATGCACTCGGGTTCGGATTCAGTCCCGTCAAGGGCCACTTTCACTGAAATTGGTATGAAGAAATATGTTTGCAGTGCGAACGTAAGCAAGCGGTGCAGAATGTAAGGGGAATAAAACTTGAGCTAGTAAATTAATTGTTAATTTTATAAGAGGATGCAAGTGAATATTCAATCAAAGATGTTAGTGATGCTATAAAAATGGCTTAGTTTATCTGGCAGAAAGAAGTAAATAAGACGTTGAGTTGGCTTTGAATATAAGAACGTAACTGTAGTAAGCGCAAAAGGAATGATGGTTCATTAAATCTAAAAGATGCCGGGGAAATATTCAGTGTTCAGTATTGGTTCTGCTTTTATCCTTGACCCGCATCCTAATTCCTTCGGCCAACAAAGTGACACACGCTAATATCAAGAGATGGCGTTGCTTGCCTCTAAGCCGAATAACAGAAGAAAAAACTAAACCAGTCTCAGCAGCACCGGCGCGCGCGCGAAATGCATTGCTCTTGTTGAATGCTCAAAACTTGTGTTATAACTCAAAACCCATCAATTACCGTGCAAGAAACAAAGTGCAAGTGTAAGCCCCGGCCGGGCATTCGTTTACAAGGAAAATACACGGCGCCAGTCATCAGCGTTGGCCAAGTAAGTTTTCCCATTTTTTCCTCTACCTGCAGCGGGCCAGACTTTCGTAGAAACTCCCCCAGGTTAAAAACGATTCATTCTTTGTGGTCTTTCGAACACGAATAGCTCTTGGATTCCTTTACAGTCTTAATCTAAACATTTATAAACTGTAATCTTTGTAATTTCTAACAAGAACATTTCCAATTTTATACCCACGCCAGCTACGCCATATTGGTTTTTGGTACCTACCTCTTTTCAATATATTCAACAAATTGAATAATTGAATTTTGTCTTCATTATACTAAATTTCTATAAGTAATTCTTGTTTATAACAACAGTTTAAGGGAATTTAGGTATTATTTCATTGTAATATCGGCTCAAGCAAACTTTAATCTTTCTTGTCGAAATACGTTGAGTAGGTACTACCTACCTACTTCTAGAAAAAAATTAGTAAAATATACTAAAAGGAATAAGAAATAACTAACTATTCAAAATGGACAGTAATTCAAAGTTAACTTTACTAAATACCCGACGTGAATATGTTTTCCGAGAGATTCAAATTCTGTTCGATTTATCTCAACATATTTCCACTGATGGGAGTCAACTTGGTTTGTTCAAAAGTAGGTACAAACGTATAGAATCCATTCGTAGTGAGTTTGTCTCAGTTACCGACGAAATAAATCAGTTAGTCTTGACAATAAATCCTAAGTCAACAATTGATTATAAAAAGGTAGAATCTTTTGACTCTTTATACTATTCTATAGTCGCAGTTGCGGAAGAGTTGTTGCAGTCAAAGATAGAATTTAGATCTACCACAGAATTCGAAACTGCATCCACTAAACAATGTCCGCAAGTGCGTTTACCGCAAATTGAATTGCCGAAGTTTGATGGCAATATAGAATGTTGGCAAACATTTTATGACACTTATTTGTCCTTGATTCATGAAAATACAAGTCTTAGTAAGATAGAAAAATATCATTATTTAATAACTTGTCTTTCTGGTTCTGCATTATCCATGGTAAAAAGTATCCCAGTCACCGCTGATAACTATGAAATTGTTTTTGCCTCTCTAATTGAAAGATTTGAAAATAAAAGAATTCTGGCTGTCAATTATTTAGATAAAATATGTAATTTTACACCACTTAAAACTTGTAGTTTCAGTGAATTACAAAAATTAACAAATTTGTTGCTAGAATCAGTGAATGCTCTTAAATCTATAAAAATTGATAATTTGGGTGAATTCATACTATTTTATTTAGCCTCAAAAAATTTAGATTCTGAAACTCGGGAGCGTTTTGAAAGTGAAAACTTTAAATCGGGAAAGATTCCTGAATTTAAGGACCTTATGTCTTTTTTGTTAAATTACATTAAAATTTTAGAAGCTAGTGGACATTCTAAACAAAATTTTACTCAAAAACAATTTCCTAAACAGGGTGCAAAATTCAGGATTAATAATAATAATTATCCTTAAATATCAGCGTTTCCTTCTGAGTCAGGTTTGTATTCGGAGACAGGGCCACAATTAGGTGCAGGGCCATATTTAAAATCAGAAAATTGTGATTATCACGTTGGGTGTGATAATGACACAGAGCCAGACTTAAACACAGGGGTGTATTCAGCTACAAATAAATTTCCTGATTGTTTGTGTTGTGGATATTCTCACCACTCAATTTATAAATGCCCAGTTTTTAATAGTATGTTACTGAGTGACAAGAAAAGTTTTATCAAAAGAAAAAATATTTGTTTTAATTGTTTACGTTTAAATCACAGCGCTGATAATTGTTTCTCTAAATCTTGTTGTTCCAAGTGTAATGCACGACACCATACTTTACTTCATGAGGAAGTGATTGCTAGCCCAACTGCTTCCCTAACTGCCGAGTATATGCATGACCAACCAGTGGTAACGGTGAATTCAGCAAATACTAGTGTGCACTTAACTCATAGTCAGTCACAAGTGTTACTAGGTACATGTGTAGTGCAGGCTTATGGTCCAAATGGTATCATTAAGATACGTGCTCTCATTGATAGTGGAGCTCAGGATTGCTTTATAACTTCAGCTTGTGCCCAGCGTCTTGGTCTGCCATTGCGCCGTTGTAGGATTACAGTGGCTGGTTTAGGTCAAAATACAGTGCATCAAGTAAGAGGTATAACATCGTGTGTTATTTGTCCCAGTGCATCAGATAAACCTCGTTTTGAAATTTCTCCAATAGTTATGAATTGCATCACAAACAAAATGCCTGCAGCAGATGTTCCTACTCATGTTCGAAATTCATTTAGGCATTTAGTATTGGCAGATAATAATTTTGATACGCCTGCAGAGATAGATTTGTTGCTGGGTGCAGAGTTGTTCCATGACCTTTATGATGGCCAGCGATTAGTTATTGGTCCTGGGTTACAAGTTGCACTTCACAGTGTGTTTGGATGGGTCATCACTGGAAAGCTAGATCTCACTAGTCGACCACCACTTACAACTACTTCTCTCTTTTCTTCCACAATTGCCTTAGACAAGTCCGTGAAGCGTTTCTGGGAGATTGAAGAACCACCAATGCTCATAATACCTAATCCAGAGGATGTGAAGTGTGAAAATTTGTATGCAAAGCTGGTAAAACAAAATCCTGATGGTCGCTATGTGGTACCTATTTTATTAAAGAATTCCCATGATGAATTGGGAGATTCTCACAAAATGTCTCTGTCTCGATTGCACAATCTTGAGAAGCGATTAATTCGTCATAAACAGTTAAAATTGGACTATGTAAAGTTTATGCAGGAGTATTCCGATTTAAAACATATGACTCAAGTCACTCAATCTGCAAGAGGTAACATCATTCCGCATCATTGTGTGATTCGCCCCGATAGCAGTAGCACCAAGCTTCGTGTGGTTTTTGATGCAAGTGCAAAGACTACCAATGGCATATCTTTGAATGATATTGTATACACTGGACCCAAGTTACAAAATGACATTGTTGACATTATTACTTCAATGCGCCTGAATTGTGTAGTTTTTACAGCTGATATATCCAAAATGTATAGAAACATAGACCTGCGTCCAGAAGATAGAAAGTACCAACATATTTTATGGCGCGATTCGATGGAGGACCCTGTTTGTGAATTTGAATTGAATACAGTGACGTATGGGGTGAGCAGTTCACCTTTTCTGGCAATTCGAACTCTCCATCAGCTAGCGGACGACTATGGAAAGAAGTGGCCGCGTGCGGCAGAGATTCTGCGTAAGGATACATTTATGGATGACATCGTAGCAACAGCGCCAACAGTAGATACAGCATTGGAAATAAAAGAAGAATTGATAAATTTATTAGATTGTGGAAAATTTGAATTGCGCAAGTGGAGTAGTAATTCTCCTGAATTTCTTTCTCACTTACCTTCAGATTATTGTCAGACTCCCAAAATGTTCTGTGACAAGGAAAACCAATGCACACTTAAAATTCTTGGAATTCAATGGGATCCTGTTAATGATCAATTTACTTACTCTCTTTCCGGTATAGATTCGACGTGTACAAAGCGTATAGTATTGTCAAACGTTGCCAGGATATATGACCCCCTCGGGTGGCTGACCCCGGTGGTATTAGTGGCAAAGGTTTTTATACAAGAACTTTGGCGTTTGCAACTTGATTGGGATGACCCAGTTCCTTCTGATATGTTGCAAAAGTGGCAGGATTTTGTGCAGGAGCTGGCTAATCTATCAAGGGTAAATATACCACGTCAAGTCATTTCTCCGGCAGCTACTAGGTTTGAACTGGTAGGATTTTGTGATGGTTCTACAAAGGCTTACGGATGCTGCGTTTATTTGCTTGCTCTGGGTAAATTATCAGCTTCACATTTACTAATAGCAAAATCTCGCGTCGCACCGACGAAGCCCGTGACCGTCAATCGTTTAGAACTTTTAGGTGCCGTTCTGCTTTCCCGAGTTCTTAAACACATGTATCTGCTGCTTTCTAAAAAGGTCAACATCATACAGGTTACAGCTTTCACCGACAGTAGCGTTGTATTAGCATGGTTAAATACCGCACCACACAAATTAAAAACCTTTGTTGCACACCGAGTCGTAAAAATTATTGATGAAATCGATCTCGAAAATTGGAAACATGTAGCAACTCACGATAATCCAGCCGATTACTGCAGTCGTGGCCTTCGCTGTTCTCAAATTGTTTCGGATCAGTTTTGGTGGACGGGACCTACTTGGCTTGTAGATGACAAACTAACCTGCTGCCTCTCATACTTTGACCGCGAGAATACTACTTGAAGGTGACGTTGTCGATGAACTTTTGGAGACATCCTCTTCCTTTCTTCGTTCTCAGCGCGTTCTCGCTTGGTGCCTTCGTTTCATTAATAATTTAAAAAATAAAGTTGAAGATCGCCTCTATAAAGTTAATTTGACCCTTGTTGAAATGAAGAATTCTCTAGTAACGATTATTCGACACGAACAGAGATGCCATTTTTCTGGTGTCATTGAGTGTCTTAATTCCCATTCTGCTTGCAGTAAAGCAATACAAAAGCTGAATCCATTTATTGATGAAGCAGGATTGCTGCGTGTGGGGGGGCGTTTGCGTAACGCACTTCTTCCATCATCATCCATTCATCCTTTTCTGATTCCAAAACATAGCAAACTGTCTAAGCAAATAATAGATTTCTACCATCGTTTATATCTCCATTGTGGACCACGAACCTTGCAGTCACTTGTACAAAGAAAGTTTTGGATTTTAGGCATTCGAAATTTGATAAGATCGCGACTTTCAAAATGTGTTACTTGTTTCAAGGCCAGACCGTTACCGGCACAACCATTAATGGGCGACCTTCCAGAGGCAAGAGTACGACCTGCTCGTTGTTTTCAAAATATTGGAATAGACTTCGCCGGGCCTTTCACTATTAAAGAGAGTCGTAGACGTAATGCTCATACATATAAGATTTACACATGTGTTATAGTATGCTTGGCGGTTAAGGCTGTGCATTTGGAGGCCGTCACTGATTTATCTACACCCGCATTTATCGCTGCATTGGATCGTTTTGTATCCCGCCGTGGGTTGTGTAAACTAGTGATTAGTGATTGTGGTAGAAATTTTATAGGCGCAAAAAGGTACCTTAGCGAAGCACATAAATTCTTGTTGCAAAATCAGACAGGGTTGAAGACGGATTTTACTACACGCGGTATTGAATGGCGACTAAATCCCCCGACCGGTAGTCATTTTGGCGGGATATTTGAAAGTGGTGTAAGGTCAATGAAACATCACCTTAAACGAGTGATTGGTCTTCAGGTTCTCACACTTGAAGAATTCACAACAGTTCTTGCGAAAGTTGAAGCCGTTCTCAATTCTCGTCCATTGTGTTCAATTTCATCGGATCCGCAGGAAGTTGATGTTTTATCTCCCGGTCATTTTTTAACTGGCGGCCCTTTAGTTTCACTGCCCGAACCAAGTCTTGAGGACGTAAACGTGCTCCCTCGCGAGAGATGGCAATTGCTGCAGCATTTGAGTCAAAGATTTTGGCGTGTCTGGACTCGAGACTATTTGCACACCTTGCAACAAAGAAATAAATGGTTTCAAGGTCGACCCAACGTAAAAATTGGCGACATTGTTACTATTGTCGAGCAAAACCTTCCTCCATTAGAGTGGCGTTTGGGTAAAATAGTAGAGTTACATCCTGGAACAGATAGTGTGGTACGCGTGGTTACACTTCGAACTGCAAATGGTACTTTTCGTAGGCCAGTTGCAAAAATTTGTCCTTTGCCTATTACCTAACTAAGTTCACTCCCGATTAGTGACGTAGCCGTTTAGGCACTTAGATGTTAGTTTTTTAATTTTATTTCTTAATCAATTAAAAGTAGTCGTCATTATAATACATACATAGTGTGATTAGGGTCTGCTCGAGCCGATTTCTATCGATTATTCCTGTACAATTTACTGAATCCTTTAGAATGGATTCTTAATCTAAAATTTGAAATCCCTGAACGATTTCATGTGGGGGGGTATGTTCAGTATTGGTTCTGCTTTTATCCTTGACCCGCATCCTAATTCCTTCGGCCAACAAAGTGACACACGCTAATATCAAGAGATGGCGTTGCTTGCCTCTAAGCCGAATAACAGAAGAAAAAACTAAACCAGTCTCAGCAGCACCGGCGCGCGCGCGAAATGCATTGCTCTTGTTGAATGCTCAAAACTTGTGTTATAACTCAAAACCCATCAATTACCGTGCAAGAAACAAAGTGCAAGTGTAAGCCCCGGCCGGGCATTCGTTTACAAGGAAAATACACGGCGCCAGTCATCAGCGTTGGCCAAGTAAGTTTTCCCATTTTTTCCTCTACCTGCAGCGGGCCAGACTTTCGTAGAAACTCCCCCAGGTTAAAAACGATTCATTCAGTAATTTATGCTGTAATGCTGAAAATAAGATGCAAATTATCAATGATGTAGCTATCTTTAAGATGGCGCTGCAATGAAAACACGTGGTAGTGTTAACCAGCGAAAGAAGTCCGATAGCAGTAATGATGGTGCAACAAAAACGATTAATTTCACTATTAATATATGGTACAAGATGATGCAATATTGCTTTGTAAAGAAATGTTGGTAGGGAAGATTTTAAGATGGTTCGACATGTAAAATACACGCAAAAATGAGGAGCTATCGCCCTTAAATTATCAAATTAAGAAGGAGAAAGAAGGAAATGATAAGGTAAGCTCACGGCACTCTCCTTGGTAAGATGTGGCACGATGCGCAGTGACCTTTGTCCCGTCCTTGACCGTCGCGACCGCGTGGCGAGTTTTCTGCGTCTTGAGCACCAACCGGCCGTCGTCGGGTTCTTGAAATCGTCGTGCTTAATGGATCGGCAGGTGCGAAGAAACGAAGCTGCTTGGCTGGCTGGATTCTTCGGGTGGATGACCGCGTGGCGTGCCCGTGACTCGGCAATTTTCTAACCGAAAAAGAGGAAATTCGCGTGCCCACCCGGGGGTGCCAAAATATGTTGGTGATTGCACCGGAGAGGTAAATGATACGAGGCAAATTACTTAATTATGACTTTATGTAAAAAGTGAATGGTACATTAGGTACATTATGATATTGAGTGGACGACGCGCGCATCGTGTGCCGTCGCCGCGGGCGAATAGACCCATGTATCGGACGGTCGCGGCGTTCGCGGCGATGCGGACTCTCCCCCCACGCCACCCTGCCCCGCTGCTGGAGTAGGCGCGAACCAGTGGCGCGAACAGTTCCTCTTCTACCAGACTGAAAGGCAGAAAAGCTTTCGAAAATAACGAAAGAAGATCGTTATCAATTTTAGCTTTTTGTTCAACTGTAATTTTTTTAGTTATAAACGTCTCTAGCCTTGCCTGTTTCCTCTTTTGGGCGAGTCCTAAACCAGACGCTACTGCTTGGTCAGTAGGAGGCGGTGGTCGGATGGTATCAGATGCAGCTGCTGGTGGTGGTGGTGGTATCGGCCCGGCATTCCCCTCTGAAGTCTAGGCCTGGACCGTCGCTACCAATCGGTAACTTTCTAAATGCCTGTTCTTTAAATGTGACTTTAAGTTGGCCGTAGTTGTTTTGAAACTAAATAAGGCGCCACAAATCAAGCACTTTGCTTTTCTATTTACAGGGTCAGTTTTTTCAAAATATTCCCACAAGGCGCTACTATTCACACGGGACATGTTTGAAACTTAACTATATGCACAAAAATAGAGAAAAGAAAAGTCTTTGTAAACTAACTTTTTACACTAAAATGTCACAAAGCACAATAAACACTTATTTATATACACAATACTTATACACTAAACTATTCTAAAGTACTAAAACTATATACTCGTAGGTACTTAAATAGCGTTCGTAGCCACGTAACAACGATTAATAGCGCACCAGAGTAAAAGCGGAAGCAATCAATCAAACTTGCACTGATCTAATTTTTTTGACAATATTTGCATCAAACAAGTGTCAAGGTCAATAGTTCAGTAAATCAAATATCGGATCGATCTTTGAAGAATCTCTGCCCTTTAAAATAAGACTCAAATTCCATTAAGTACAAGCGAGGGAGTGGATGAGAGCTGCTGACCGAAAGCCGAACATATACCTGTTTCATTCACACTTACGCTCGCGTCCTATAGTTGTTTCATTCATCCACGCAACAAAGATATCACTCTTTTGTTGCGATCCTTTTTTTGGATTCTTTATACATTACTTGTTTTACTCCTTCATGTAATAAAAACGATGTGTGGGATATGCAATGTAAAACGTCGTTTTCAACTTGTAACGAGTAAAACCAGTGATTTTGCGTGAGACGCTAGACCTTTCACATAAGAGTGAAATCAATTTAACTTCAGAGCGTTGTGATAAAAATCAGTTATTGAAGACCGATGCGGCGATGCCTATTTCGATCGTGTGAATGGCGTTATGAATCTAACTAGTTGTTGCGGATAACTAGTGATCACTGTTCGGGCTTGTAACTGCTTAAATAACCAGTTACGGTTATTAACGCCCATCGCTATCGGCAATCTTTACACTATTTGACAACATGTTTTAAGCACTGCGTCAGGATCCAGCCACACACGTAAATTCTTTGTCCTGAATCAGCTTTATAATTTTCAACTAACACTTCATCATTAAAATGAATTTCTTTATCCTCTTCGGCAGCAATAGAAGTTACTGTATTTTTTTCTGTTATAAAAAATTTCAGACTTCGTAGGCATTCACTTACATTCTTCTCAAAGTTTGCACGAGTAGAATGGGGGGTGCTATAATTATTTAATAGTAACGTTTTAAATGCAAATGATATTGTGTTGGGAGCATTATTTCTTACCCCGTAACTTCTAATGTTGCCGAATAAGTTTTCCACTGAGTCCTGATCAAAGTTTTTTGTAAGGAATCATCTAAGTCGTATTTATTGGACAACAGTTTCCGAACGGCTTTCATACCTTTTTTGGCAAAGGGTTACCAATGTTGTCGAGGAAGGTAAGTGAAACTCGTCTTGATGATTGAATATGGATGGTATGATGTAATGCCAAAACTTACGCTACTTTTATACAATATTATTTACAATGAAATGACTTAACCGCCAATAGGAAAATTTACATTATCACCAATTAGAGGAATTTTGAGTGTATTTCGCTCTAACACTACACTGTCTCCCTTACGCCGGCTCCACATGTGGGTCCCAACGCTCGTACCAACGTTGGACTGCAAACTCGGTGAGGCGTACACACGTTGGCTAATAAACTAGTTCTGTCCCGTCAGGGCCAATGTGAAGATGTCCGATACAGAAATCGAAACTGCTCTGAGCGCGTTTATAGTAATGATGAGTGCACATTTATATTTGTTACTGAGAAAAAATAAAAAGCCACGTCAAAGAAGATGGTGGATGACGACACATCATAAAACACGGAATCAGTGAGTAAAGATCTCTTATACACTTTACCTACTACTACATTTATTACACACACCTATTCTAATAATATCAACAACAGACTACAATTGTATCAACAGTTTTTTACAGACGCTGTAATATTAAAGTACCTATTTATTCTATATTTACATTTTCTTTCTTTTTTAGGTATGATGGAACCCGATTATTGAGTAATTTGATTCAAGAGCCATCAGGACAGTTTGATAACTTTTGTCGTATGTCTTCGATAGATTTCGAATACCTTTTACAGTTGAAAGTTGAGTTTTACCAAAAATAAAAAAGCAACATACAGTATTCAGATACTCAATACCAAGCAAAGTACGCCTTGCTGTGACACTTAGATTTTTAGCGACTGGAGATTCATTCAAAAGTCTTCATTACCTATTTAAGATTTCTCCCCAAGTCATATCATTGATCGTGCCGGAAGTATGTAAAGCACTATGTGAGGCATTGCGTTCTTTTGTAAAAGTAAGTAGTTAAAATATATAAACATATTTTGTAAAATAAAACCATAATAATAGTAATCAAAAACACGTTTATTGAGAAAAATAATTAGACAAAGTAATTGAGTCCTTGCATTAGCATTCAATTGTTATTTTGTATCTGAGAAAGAGTAAATGCCTGAGAGATAATATCATTTGATATAATTGTCACCTTTGGAGTAGGTGGAGGTGGATGAACCTGTCACATATTCTGCTTGGCTATGATTTGGTGATACAACTGTATAATCACTATAATCATCAGCAACGTGATATGACGGGCTTGGCATCACTTGAGATGAAGGGTATTGTGCATAACGCACGGAATCTCGGGTAGACATATCGTACGTCTGTGATGAAGGGGACGGTGTAGGTGTAAAACGCACGGAATCCGGAGTAGATCTTACATACGAGTAAGTGCTGCCAGGAGCAGGGCGGTAATTTCGCTTCTGATAAATAAGTTCGTCTAT
Organism: Anania crocealis; assembly: GCA_949315895.1. Taxonomy (NCBI): domain Eukaryota; kingdom Metazoa; phylum Arthropoda; class Insecta; order Lepidoptera; family Crambidae; genus Anania; species Anania crocealis. The sequence continues at coordinate 16,212,447 of OX438867.1, read as the reverse complement.
ATCGTGCATTATATTTTTTTTTGCCAGTAGTTGACAGTATAAGTCTACCTCGTCCACTTCAGTTCGTGGTCGGTCGGCAAGATTTTTTAGGACATTTACAGCTGTCTTCATCTGAGCTCGTACTTCCGTGACTTCTAATTCTCGCCGTTTTTTGGCTGATGTGGAACTTCTATTTTGAATGCTGTCTTCGTTATAAAAGCTTCTATCTTGATTGATGTCTTCATTAGGAAACTCCATAGTCTAAAAATTCAAACACAACAAGTAAATTCCAACCCTTATTTAAATGATTGACTATTACCTACACTGATATATTTTGTCTGTTTTAGATGCCTCAAAATGAACACGAATGGCTTGAAATTGCTCGAGAATTTGAAATAAAATGGCAATTTCCACATTTTTTGGCGCTATCGATGGGAAACACATTAAAATACAGTCACCCATTAATAGTGGATCACAGTTCTATAACTATAAACACAATTTCAGTATAATATTACTAGCGGTAGCTGATAGTGACTACAACTTTTTAATTGCTGACGTAGGAACACATGGACGTATGACTGACGGTGGAGTTTTTAATGATAGCATGCTTTATAACAAAATATATGGACCTGATTCCCATTTTCCGCAAGACGCTCCTTTACCTGGTCGACATCTTCCTGTGCTCTATGTGTTTGTGGCGGATGGAGCTTTTGCATTATCTAAAAGGATCATGAAACCTTTTCCTGGTACACCGCCAGTTGGCTCACAAAATAGAAAATTCAACAGTCGACTATCAAGGGCTCGTGTTGTGATTGAATGTGCATTTGGAATAATGACATCGGTATTTGGAGTGTTAAAAACCAATATGTTACTAAAACCCGAAAAAGCATCTATTATAACACTCACTTGCGTTGTACTTCATAATTTTTTGAAAAAGAGTCAGCACTCCTTCCGTATGTATATGCCGGAAGGTAATATAGATAATGTTTTAGAAGAGCAACAATTAAGATCACTAGATCAAATACCAATAAAAACAACAGAAAATGCTAGAGAAATACGAAATGGATATGCATCATACTTTTATTCACACTAAATAAAAAATCTACCGACCTACAAAATTCAAAAATTAAAAACACACAGCCACAGGTCACATGTATGGATGTAATGTAACAGTTGCACTACGAAAACGCTCAAGGTTAAAATGTTAGGTAAGTCTAGCCTGTGGTTGTTTTTTCATAAATTATGTAATTTGTCAGTTTGTGATTTTAACTATGTAAATAAATAAAGTAAATATTAATCAATGTTTATCTTACCTTTGTGTTAATAGTAACTGTATTTGATTTATCATAAATCGGAGAAAAAAAGCTATCCATGAGCTCATAAGCGAACCAATTTGGTTTAAAAATATCATCTGTTGATGATCCAGATCGAGTAGTCACTAATTTTCTTTCTGTAAAGGCGATATGTGCTCATTAACGATTCTCGCTTTTTTTTTTAAATCTTCAATTGAGAAATTCATTCCCATATTTTGTTGAATAGTGCGCCATGCATCAGCTATTAAATTTTTATTTTTATGATCCTTTCGAGTTGCGTCCCATATTATTGGATGTGCTTGATAAAGTTCAAAAAATTCTATTACTTTTTCATTTGTCCATGCCAGTGGTGATTTTGTGGATGAGGAAGCCATTTTCGCTCGACGTACGCACTCGCTGCGTGTTGTAACAGAACTGAGCAAAGTAGGAGTGGACGATATACATCGATGTTTTAAAAACACTCGATGTATTGTATCGATACATCGAATCAAACCGATGTATTGTTATTTCATAAACATCGAGTATACATCGATGTTTTTTGTTTCGATACATCGAAAAGGCTAACCTACTAAAAACATTATATTCTATCTCGTATTTGGTTTACTGAACTAAAAAAAAAAACAATTAATTTATGGTTAATACAAATTGCAAAGCGACACGCCACTTAAAGAAATAAAATTACCAATGACTAGGCAGCATGGTCTTGACCTTAGCCTGTTCCGTAAGGAACGAATTAAAAAAAAAACGACACGACACGACACAATACACATACATGCTCTCATTTGCTCTCGTCTCGTGTTAATATTAATTGTAATTAATTAGGTAATTGAAATCCATTGCATTGTTTCGAACTGCGCGTTGGACAAGTAAACAAAGGTAAGTTAATTAATAGTTTATGTAAATTAGGTAGGTTAAGTGAAAACAATTTTCGAGATTTCTATGATTGTAGAAATTAAAAATTGTGGGAATTAAAAAAGATTGTTGAAACAATCACTTCCTGGTTTTCGTGCCTTATTTTTACTCTCATTAACTCTGTTGAAAGATAAAACTTGACGTCGCGTTTAACCTTATGTAAAATATTTTGTTATAATTTTGTTGTAATAATAAAAGTTTTGTGTCTAATAAGTGCATTTTTTTTCTTATCTCAACCACATTTTTATCAAACTTAAAGAAAAACAATCGATGTATGGAAAACATCGATGTATTTTTTGATATATCGATATAACATCGATGCAACTAACTGATGTATTGCATCGAAAAAAACATCGATATTATTTTTCAGTGTCCATCACTAGAGCAAAGCGCCAACGTGTGGACACATCGCGAGCGTTGGCGCAGATTTCTTTGATGAAACCGACACGAGCCGGCCAACTACCAACACTCGCCCCAACGTTGGGACCAATGCCATTTTCTAGATCCACACGTTGGACGAATAGCGTTGGGGCCAATATTGGGGCCAACGTGTGGAGCCGGCCTTATCGCCGGCGGTGGCGCGATGTTAGGTGAAATAGGAATAGGTGTGAGCGAGAGCGGAGATGTGCTAACGGAACAAAACAAACTGCGGCGTCGCCACGCGTTCATTTCGACGGCGGCCATCAAGACTGCAAGACGTGCGCGCTGCTAGAAGGGCGCTTGGCTCGGCGATGCAGTGGTACGCGACGAAGATGCGGTGCGACGAGAAGAACACGTGTTATGTGCATATAGAAGCGGTGCGCGAAGAAGGTGCAGTGCGCGGCGGTGAAGTGCCGCGTGACGAGAAGAGTACGTGCTTCGTGCACATACTAATATAGCTCTTTTCAGAGCTGCCTTCTTGTTTTTTTCACAAACATATAAATAGCTCTTTTCAGAGCTGTTTTCTTCCTGTTTCTGGATTGACACGATAGCACACAGTGTAGCCACACCTTCAATAGTTTTTATTAAATTTGTGATGGATGGTAGACTGTCTACAATAATTTGCATTTTGTTTAGATGTTCGGAATTTCACTGTTCTTAAAAAACTTAGTATGCAAACTCTTTTCTAATTTACTATTTCAAATACAAATTACTTTACTTATAACTTGAGGTAAAATAACAAATTGTTCTTTATATAATAAATATTTAAACATTGTAAACTCTTCAAAAAGAGCATCAGACATGTTGCGTCTGTGTGGCGCATTATCATACCATCATATAAAAATTATCGTTCCACTGATGCCGAACTAGGGAGGCAGGTATTGTATTTTAAAATCACTTCTTTACTGTTGGTTATGTGTTAAGAATGGTCAGACTTATGCCTTCTCCTAAATATTAGATTGAGTTGGGTCTCCAAGACAATAGACCAAAATCGAAGTTAAGAAGCGAAGAGTAGATAGTGTCCGTCCGTCATGTTTCACAGATAACAGGTAACGTTTATTTTGTTTAAACTGTCATTTTGCACATAGACTTCTAATGTTTCAGCGCCTCTAGTAGCCATTTGCCGAATCGCTGACCCATTCAATAAAACTTTGAATGGTTTCGAAACTTAGCAGTAAAAAGTATTTTATACTTGACAAAAATAAAATGCATTTGAAAAGTATTTCAAATAAAAATATAAAAAAACTTTCTAAAAATAGGTATACGTGTTTGGTATTTCGTATTTGATTTAAAAAACAATTGTTTCAAATAAGTCGCAACTCTTTTTTTATATAATATTATTTTTGAAGTTTCCCACAGTTTATGGAGGGGAGATCGTTTTTTAACAAGCCCTTTATAATTTTTTTCATTACAGACGTAAAGTTAGACATACATAGACATGGAACATATTTAAATTTAGACTGTCAAAAACTTTATCCAAGAGGAATGTAAAAAAAATACACTCGGTTGGCAGATCTCTTCTTGCAGTCATGTTTTCAGCTGCAACTGCCACACTATGACTAAAAAATTATAGTTTAAAAAACTAAAAAACCACGCTTTTAAAACAGATTGAACTAAAAAATTTAAAATAAAACTGTAGTAATCAATTGAAAAATTCATATTATTGTACAAAAAGCGTGGGGTGCTTGTTATGATATCCACAGATATAGTAAATTATTGATAAAATATTTACAACAATCTAAATCAAGCCCCCCACGCTTTTTGTACAATAATATGAATTTTTCAATTGATTACTACAGTTTTATTTTTAATTTTTTAGTTCAATCTGTTTTAAAAGCGTGTTTTTTTAGTTTTTTAAACTATAATTTATTTTTTACTTTTTAGTTTAGTTTATAAGATTTGATTCCTTCTTTACCGACTGTAAGTCCAAACCTATGCAGGAAACATAATTGATACAGATCGCGCGCTAGCTCTATCTCTTTTACTCCCTCTTACAGAGGAAAACTGGGAAAACTGTTATTAAATTATTGCATTGTCATCGGTCCTTGATACGTGTGCAAAGTTTCAAAGTAATCAAACTTCTGGAAATCGGTCAAATTTATGCTCAAAGATTCCATTACATACATAGATACATAGATAGATACAACCCAAGCTAATAAAAGCGTGGTAAAAAAAAGGAATTGTGGGATGACAGACACAAAGTTGCACCTTTAGTGTTCCATCAGCCGGATAGATGGCGTTATCAGTAAAATCCTTAGCTGCGCACGAGCTGTTGAAGTAAAATAAAGACAAAAATGTAACGACGTGTTACACGTTAACTGTGTTTTGATCACAAACTGTGTTTATAATTATTAGCCCAGCATCGTGAGCGTGTTTTATAACTGTTTTTATCAAAACTTTTAATTCCAATTTGTTCATTTTTTATTTCAACGATATCTCGCAAATTAATTAGCCTAGACTGAAGAAAAGTTTTTTGCATAATTAACGGAGACCAAACGGTAGTGGAACAATAATTATCTACAGCACCTAAATTCTGTTCATCCGAAGGTCACGTTTACATACGAAATGGAAAAGAACAGATCCATGGCTTTCCTAGACGTTCTGGTGACAGTGAGATCGGACGGAAGTTTGGCACACTCTGTATATAGAAAACCAATTCACACGGACAGATATCTACACGCCTCGTCACATCACCACCCTCGTCATCTTGAAGCAGTTGTTTCTTCACTCGTTAACAGAGGACACAATTTATGCGACCCTGATCATGTAGGAGCTGAGCTTGACCACGTTCAGGAGGTTCTTAAAAGAAACGGTTACAATGTGACGAGAAGACGTATGGAAAAGAGGAAAAAGAGAGACAAGCCACCAATGGTGAGCCGGGAACCAGCATTTCTCCCGTACGTGAAAGGAATAACGGACAAAATTGGAACAGTACTGAATAGATACTCCATCAAGACTGTATATAAGCCGTGTTCTAAAGTAACGAAGGAGATACGCTCACCAAAGGACGTAATACCTCTGCAGTAGTGGTGGCGTTAATGGTTGAAAAAAAAATTCGTTAAAAGGTTATGGTTAAATAAAAATATCGATAATTTTAATGGTTGAAAATATCAGTTGATATTTTTACCTGTACTTGAATATGGTTGAAAATATTAGTTGATATTTTTAATTCAGATACATTATTTTGATATTTTTACCTGTAGTTGAATAGGGTTGAAAATATCAGTTGATATTTTTATGCAGATACATTATTTTGATATTTTTATACGTAGTTGAATATGGTTGAAAATATTTGTTAATATGTTTATTATATGCAGATACATTTTTTTTTGATATTTTTCACTGTAGTTGAATATAGTATTACGCGTTTATTTTTATAGGTTTATTTAATGAACTTTCCTTCATACTTTAACAGGCTTAGGACTGTCTAGCATTAAACACAATGGATAAATAGCTAGGCGTATTTAATAAAAGTTCATTGTTTTTATGTACATAATATTTTTTTTAAAACTTATACAAAATGTAATGTGCAGTTTTTGTTTTTTTTATATATTTTTTATTTTTTTTATGTTTTTTATATATATCTATGTACAAGGCTAATTCAATTCAAATTTTGTTCGCATTTAAAAACATTATTTGTGCCACTTTGGATGTGGTTAGGCGAGTTCTCCGGTCATTGATGATGTAACCTGTCTTAGAAAATGCTCTTTTGCAAGGCATTGACGTCACCATAATAATGCACTTGCATTTAAATATTTTAAACAGAGTTGGGTAAATAAATTTGTGTGTTCGCCACCATTCTAAAGAGCATTTTGTCCGGGTAATCACTGGTTCTTTCAGATACATCTCCAATTCCTCTGTGGTCTTAGTTAGTGCTGTTTTAGGTGAACTAGACGATTTAATCTTTTGATCTAACTCTCCCCAAATTGAGATGATGTTAGGACTCTCATTCGTATCCGTTGGCGGAGCTGGATTGTCATCCACAATGAAACTTGTCATTGAATTTAATAGGTATGTTTTAGCTTGCTCTAATGACTGAGCGTCTGGAAAAGCCACGTGTTTGTACCCGGGATCAAGTAAGGTGCAGGTTGTTATACTATGGTTGTTCTTAATGTCACCGAGTCTTTCGTTATGTCCTTGAATAAGTTTTCCTATAAGATCGATTACTGGCTCGTGATAATCACTAGTGGCCAAACCATTACAAATGGAAATCAGACTATAAGCCAAAACCATCGAGGTGCTTGCGGTCAAATAATTTTCTCCGCTCATAACGTTAGTCACCTCGTAAAAGGGTTTTAACGCTATACAGATTTGATCCAAAGAATCCCATTCCTTGTTTGAAATGACAGGCAGGGTGGCGTTGATTGTGGCTACTGTAATTTGTATAGCTTCCTTTAAAGAGATAAATCGTTCAAGCATCAAGAACATTGAATTCCATCTGGTGGAAACAGCTTTTATAAGGGTTCTGGGTTGTGGGATGTTTTGATTATTCATCTGGTATTTCATAAGTTTTTCTTTTGCCACGCAACTTTTTTTGAAAAACGTTACTGTCCGTGTAACTTTCTCTATTAGGGGTTGGACAGTCCTTAAAGCATCTTGCACAATCAAGTTAAGTTTGTGCTCGTAACAGCCAAAGTGGTTCCAGTTTAAAAACGTACTTGCTCTCAACATATTTGCCGCGTTATCAGAAAAAAAAAAAAAACATTTTTTTCCGATATTCCCCCACAGTTCAGCAATTGATCGTAGTTCGTCCGCAATCCTGGATCCTGTATGACTGCCATCAAGTAAATCGCATTGTAAAAACACAGACTTTATCTCCAAGTCTTTAGAAAAAAAATGTGCTGTTACGGCCATATATTGGTCCATAGCTCTTGAAGACCAGCAGTCAACTGTTATACATACACTTTCTGCATGTTCTTTAACATAGTTTAGGAAATACTGCTTTCTTTCTTCATAGTTGGCAAAAGCTGGCAGTAATGAAGTGGAAATTGTCTTCCTACTTGGCAAACCGTATGATGGATTTAAGGCTTGCACAAACTCTCTAAAGCCAACATCATCCACAATGGAAAAAGGTTGACAGTCATAGGCTATAAGTTTAACCAGACATTTATCGATAACTTTTTTATCGTCTGGTCGCAGTTTCTTTGGTAAATATGAACTCATCATGCGTTGAACTTTATTTGCTGGTTCAGTACCTGCTTGGTCTTGATTTTGATGGCAGTGAGTGAAAATACGGTCGTCAGGGTGAGCTGACACTCTACCGCCATCGCTGCTACCACCGGCGGCGCCGCTTCCACCGGCGGCAACGCTACCGTCGCTGCCGCTAGCACCAACAGTTTCCGAATTTCTTAAACTATCACTATGACTCACATTTGAACCACCGGGGACAGCAGATGCATCACGTTGCAAATTTGAATATACACCAAGGTGTTTAAATTTCAAATGTGTCTTGAGATTACTAGTTGTACCCTTATAAGAAAAGTTTTTTGTACAATACTTGCAAATAGCCACTTTTCACTCCCTTTACACTTTTCAAAATGGTCCCAAATTTCTACATTACGCTTCGGCATGTTTTAAAGTAATGTTTAGTCCTCACGATCAAATGTCACACACAAACAAACTATTCTAAAAGTACGCAAATCAATTATAAGTATGCAAATAAATACCTACGTATTATTTAATCACAACAGTTCTTACATAACAATTATTAAAACAAATTCGCGGCATCGCACTTCACAGGCAGGATCACAACAAAATACAAATTGAAGTAAACAAAACATTGCGAGCGAATCCAACGTTCATCGGTAAATTTAATATGTGCCTTATGTTGTATGCGCAAGAGCCTAAATTCGAAAAATGCATCTGTATAAAATAACAGACTTAGTTGAATATATCGAGTAGAATTCTGTTCCATACGCCGAGTAACATTATTATTCCTTATGCTAATGGAATTAGAGTTTAATTTTATTGCAACTGTTACTACTTATTTGACACGCACATTTTATCGTATTACACCTCGTCTCACTCGCGACGCGGCGACGCCACTCGTATCCAAAAATAATGTATTCAAATTTAGGCTCTAATCCGTTTACTTAATGCTTAAGTTAAGTTACTCAATAAACGAATAAATTTATTAGAAAGATTGGATTTATGATATTTTTATTCTTTGCGGACTAGCGATAAAATTATTCATTGGTAAATTATATCAATCGGTTAGATTTATCTATACGAATAAAACTTTTAGTTGCGTTTAATTATCAATGGCTTGAATCGATATTTTTATTCGATAAGGTTAATAATATTTATTGAATAATGTGATATATTTTTTTATTAGTTAAATTTAACTGATAATAGATATATTCACCATCTCTACTCTACAGACACATGGAGTCTATAAAATTGATTGCAGCTGCGGTAGCTCATATATAGGACAAACAAAGCGATCAATCGCATAACGGGTCAAGGAGCATATCGCAGCTGTTAAAAATAGACAAACGAGCAAATCCGCGATAGCAGAACATCTATTAAATTCAGGCGTTAATCACTGGATGGAAATACATGATCCGAAAATTCTCTCAACTGATCGTAATTACTACAAAAGACTAATACGTGAAGCTGTTGAAATAAAGAAACACAAGAATTTCAATAGAGAAGATGGATTTCATTTGCCATCGTCATGGAACCCAGTATTAACGAAGTGTAGATCGCGTGCCATGCCGTTAGTAAAAAAACCCGGACATTGTTAGTGTAGTTTGTCGAACTGACTGTACGAGTGACAAAATTGTTAAAGAATCGCGGGTAGAAGAAAACATTTCTTCTCAACCGGCCAGACGATGCAGAGCGCCTCCAGTCTGCCCGCGACCATGATTCGTGCAATTGGATCGAAACGTCGGGAAGGTAAATACGATTTTACCTATAAATTATAACATTGCATTGTAAATCCCGGTTCAGTGATAAGTTCTACTAGATATTGTCCATACGGATATCTGTGGACCTATGGAAAATGTATCTTTACTTCCAGATACTTCTTGTTGTTGGTTGACGATCATAGTCTAATGGTGTTTGCTTATTTTCTGAAAAAAAAAATGAGGCATTGAAGTGTGACAAGAAATCCAAAGCCCAAGTTTAAAATCATACAAAGAAAACAATCAAAGTACGTATTAAGATGTGACAACGGACTGGAATACTGCAATTAAGAATTTGATAACTATTTGCGAAGTGCTGGTGTAATACATCAAAAAACCAACCCGTACACACCGCAACAGATCAGTTTATGTGAGTGGTTTAATCGCACTATTGTTGAAAAGGCAAGATGCTTACTTTTTGATGCCAAACTAGGTAAAGAGTTCTGGAGTGAGGCCACCAACACTGCAGTGTATCTACAAAATTGAAGTGTGGCTGCAGCAGTTGGAAATAAAACGCCATATGAAATGTGGACCGGGTGTAAACCGGACATAAGTCATATTAGAATATTCGGCAGTACAGCGATGGTCCATATAGCTAAAAAAAAGCATAAAAAGTGGGACAAGAAGTCTGAGAAATGTATTCTTATTGGATATTCAGAAAACATAAAGGGATATACTATAGTATACTGTATACTCCAGAAACCAAGACTGTATTAACAAGTAGAGATGTAGTTATTGTTAATTAAGAATCAAAATCTGAATGCCAGGTAGAAGTTTCTTATCAGAGTTTTGATTTAGTGGGAGAGGAAGATGTTTAAATAAAAGAAGCCAACTCTAAAGCAAATGATACAGTCAGCTCACAGGACACATTTCTGGATGTAAATGATAAGACATATAAACCTAGGGATTGTGAACCTGAAAACGTCCCGGAGATCAGACCTCATTGATCTACGTGTGTGAAAAAAAAGAAAATAAAGTTTTAAAGAAAATAACGCTATATAGGGAGTGGAGCAGGACTTTACAAGATTGTAGAGTTGTTCAGTGCAAGTGACTACGTAAAAAATACGATTATAGTGACAACAATGTGCGATTCCGTGCGCTTTTAGTGGAGAAAGGTTTTTCGCAAGTCGACTATACAGACACTTTTTCCCCTGTAGTGAGACATACGTACATAGTGAAAGTTCAGTTCCGTTAGGCATACCAAGCTGCTGTGTATAAAACAGCACGAAGCTGTTTTATATAGAAGAGTGTTAGTAAATATCAGCACGTTCGATCAATGCAGCAATATCTTTGAGCAGACTCTCAGACGGAACAACGAGCTTGAACATGAACTTAGAGATGCCAACAAGACCATAATTGATTTGGAAGATGAAAAACAAGAAAAGGACTGTGCACTGACATTAAACCTCTATGAGGAATTAGTAGGCACCCCCGGTGAATTAGCTTTCTCTCCAAAATTAAAATTAAATTATTCAAAAAAAACGGATGTCAAAGTTAATAGTAAAATTAGATTAAACAGTAGAAATAACATTAAAAATATATCAAATTAAATAAATACATTATAAAAACAAATAAACTTGTTAAAAAGCAGAAATGCTTTTATAAAAATGTTCAGTTGAGAAAGCAACGTATTGATTTAGTTGATAGTCTGGAAATATATAGTCAAAAATTACAAGAAAGTAGGTTGAAACATGACTCTGACATATTACAATTGCAGGATGACATTTCGAAGTTGCATAAGTCACTGGAATCCATGACACTGTTATACAACTCTGCCCAGGACCAAATTAATGAACACATCCTGGCTGCAAACAAATTACTTGATCTTGGCAATGCTAATACTATATGTAAATCATTACCTAATATTATGATAAATTCAACTCAGTGCACTTACCAACAGAGAGTTGAAAATCCACAGTTGTCTTGTCTAAATTTAAGTAATGAGATTCAGGCAACATCTAAAGAGGAGTCGAATGATGTCATTCTATATTCAGATAGGCTAGGAATTGGTTACGGCTCTATACTAAACAATAAATTAAATTGCAATGTAATAAATAATTGCATGCCGGATGCATCGTTTGATGAAATAATTAAAACAATAGAAAATACTCAAACATGTTCAACCTCAAGTACCATTATTTTAATGCTAGGTAATAGTCAAAAAATTACCAAAAATAATATTATAAAATCATTTTCTATTTTAGATAAATTATGTGTTAAAAAAATATTCCTCTGTGCCTTTCCATTTTGTAAAAATAATTTAAATAATATTAATGCAAGTATTCACTTAATGAATACTTTATTATATAACCTATGTCAAAGACATACTGACAAGTTTGTGTTTTTTGACACAAATAAATTTATTAACAATAGTTTTATTTTGACAGGCGGCTCTGTACACCTGCCTCATAAAATAAAAAAACAAATTGCTACTTTGTTAGCATATAATATTAATATTAACTGTCTTGCTAAAAATAGCAAAAATATAATTTATGAACATGTTAGTACTTGTACTAATTTAAATATTGTGCCATTGACAACCTCTGAGGCTTTAAACTGAGAGGAAAGACAAAAGCTAGGCCTGATATGTATTTCAATATTGTTCATCAAAACATACAAGGCCTGGCCGGCAAAGAGTTAGGTTTAGGGTTATTTCTTCAAGATTATAACGTTCATGTGATATGCCTTACAGAACATTGGATTAAAAAACACCAACTAATGTTAAACATTGAAAATTATAAAGTCGCTAGTTCGCTCATAAGGGAGTCTGCACCAAGAGGGGGGTCACTTATTCTTGTAAAAAATGAATTAAAATGTAAAGAACGCAAAGACATTGTGTCGCTCTCGGTTGAACGAACTATTGAACTAGCGTGTGCTGAGCTGGAACAATATATCATAATTAGCGTGTATAGCCCCCCCAAAGCTAATTACCACGTTTTTGAAACCGTTATGGATGAGGCTCTGAAAAAAATCTCAAAATCGAATAAGAAAGTAGTGGTATGTGGGGATTTCAACGTTAATATATTAGAAGAAACGCAGTTGTCCACCCGGTTTCTTAATCTCTTTAAGTCTTATAATCTAATTAATCTTTTTAATGAACCCACCAGGGTGACGCCCACGTCAGCTACTTGCTTAGATAATGTTTTTTGTGATGGTAAAGTGTTAAAAAAAACGATTTTAAATTGTCTTATTTCGGACCACAGCGGACAAGAAGCATCGTTCGAGCACCATTATGTCTCTAACAAAGTAGATTCTGTGTATAGGCAATTCACTTTTAATAAAATAGAAAAGTTTAAGGAAAAAATTAAAGTGGGTGTGAATTTGCTAAAGCCTAATGATCAGAATGTTGATGAATTATATGAGAATCTTTTTGGTTTAGTTAAAAAGGAATTTGATAAACATTTTAAACAGAAAAAAGTAAACAATCAGAAGTGTAAGTTTAATGAATGGGCTACACCTGGTATTTATAAAAGCAGAAAAACATTATATGATTTATATAGTTTAAAGGCAGATTCTCAAAACCCACATATTATAGAACATGTTAAAAAATACTCTAAATTATTTAAATTAGTATGTGCCAAAGCGAAGTCAATATATCTTTATAATTTAATTTCGGCTTCCAAAAATAAGGCAAAAACCACTTGGAATATTATTAATAAAGAGACATGTAGAGTAAAACCAAATAATCCTACCTACTCTCTCAAGTTAGGGGATAAGCTAATAAACACGAACACAGAGGTTGCAAACACATTTGAGACATTTTTTTCGAATATAGCTCCCTCTACTACTGAAGGGCTAGCTTCTTCTGCTGATCTAGCTGAATCCCTTCTCGGGTCTGTTGTCGAGGAGTGCAATTCTTCATTTAATTTTAGACATATAAACCCTGACATAATTACAAAAACTTTTAGAGAATTTAATATGAAAAAAACAGAGGATCTTTGGGGAATTTCTGTCAATATTATCAATACAATCATAAGTTCATTAGCCCCTCAACTCGCTATTATTTTTAACAAATGTATTGATGATAGACAGTTTCCAACTTTAATGAAGTTTAGCAAAATCATTCCTTTGTTTAAGTCTGGCGAAAAATGTGACCCCTCCAATTTTCGACCTATATCTATATTGCCAGGGCTAAGTAAAATTTTCGACAAAATAATGTTTAATCAGCTTTTATCTCACTTTAGTGTAAATAAATTATTAAATAGCAACCAATATGGCTTCAGAAAAGGTAGAAATACTACCGATGCTGGAGTTGCTCTCCTACAACATGTGTTTGAGGCTTGGGAGAGTAAGCTAGATGCCTTAGGTGTATTTTGTGACCTTTCAAAGGCCTTCGATTGTGTAGACCATGAAATATTACTTAAAAAACTTAAACATTATGGTGCATCGAATGATTCCTTGGATCTAATAAGTTCTTACCTTAAAGGCAGAATACAAAAGGTTTGCATAAATGGAGCTGAGTCTTCAGGGTCGGCCCTTGTTATGGGTGTCCCACAGGGATCAGTATTAGGACCCCTGCTATTTTTGGTTTATATAAATGACCTTCCCTGTTACTTACATAATCTTTGTGAGATGGTATTGTTTGCAGATGATACATCAATGATTTTTAAAACCAAGAGGGGCAAATCTTCATTAGACGATGTTAACAATACCCTCTCTAAATTATTGCATTGGTTTACAACAAATAATCTCTTACTAAATGCAAATAAAACAAAATGTGTTAAATTTACGATGCCAAACGTAAGGTTAGCTGCCCCTCATATAATTGTTAAAGATGAACCTCTAAACTCTGTAGATTTTACTACCTTTTTGGGTATAACTGTAGACTCTCATTTGCAATGGAGTGCTCATATTAGGGGGCTGTCTGGAAGACTTAGTTCTGCTGCTTATGCTGTGAGAAAGATAAGGCAATTGACTGATGTTGGAACGGCAAGATTAGTATATTTTAGCTACTTTCATAGCATAATGTCATACGGAATTCTGTTGTGGGGCTCAGCGGCAGAAATTGAGTCAATTTTTATATTGCAAAAACGTGCTGTACGGGCTATTTACGGCTTTCGACCCCGTGACTCGCTGAAAGAGCTCTTCAAAGAGATTAATATACTTACAGTGTCTTCTCAATATATTCTCGAGAATATTATTTACGTTCGTAAGAACATACATTTATTTCTTAAGAAAAGTAACGTACACAATTTTAATACGAGAAATAAAGATAAACTCGCCGTTCCAGGCTTCAGACTGCGAAAAGTAGGAAAATCGTTTATGGGAAATTGTATCCGTATTTTCAACAAATTACCAAAGGATATTGCTGAACTCCCTGTACATAAACTTAAATCGTATGTTAAAGTTATTTTAATGAAAAAGGGCTATTACACTGTTAATGATTATTTAAATGATAGAAATGTATGGCATTAAGTTGTCCCAGCTCGTACTTGCTTAAACCTTGTAAAAATTACCTTACCTTGTAAAAATTTATTTAAAAAGAGGCTGACAATAGTGACCGAGTTTCTTGCGCTGCTTCTTCTCGGCACTAGCCCAGACTTGTCCCGAAGCAGTGGTAGGTTTAAATATTGGGACGTGTAAAAGCGCCTCCTGGGGCCTATTTGCAGAAATAAAACTGATTTTAACTGATTTTTATGCTTTTATTATTGTACAACCACCATCATTATCCAAATATTATTTTCTAAATAATTAAAGTTATAAACATGCTTGTTACTGCCTCTAAATTTAAATAAAAAAAATAAAATTTAAAGCAAAACGAAATGAAATACCTATAAAATGTTCTATTAAATACATTATTATTACGAGTATTACCTATATTAATATTTACGGATACATAAATAATACTACCTATCAAAAGTATAAATGGATCCGTTAAACTAATTATTATTACAAACTACATGAAAGCCTTTGAATGACGCACCTTTTATATGACGTAGGCAAGGGAGCAAAAATCTATGGCATCATTTATTATTTACTAACTGACTTTTCGTAAAATGTCAATGTGTTTTTTTGTTTGTAACTGAATGTGTACAAAGAGTTGAGCCGGTTTAGTCATGGTCCTTATTAACATCTTGAAAAGCAGCAATATCAGTACAAATCGTTGCACTTCGAAGTGTTGCTTTGAAGGACTGATTTTTTTTTCGCAAAGCGATTTTCAGGACCAGATCCGCTTGATTTTATTTTATGATACCTATGAAAAATAATCATGTTTAAAATATTTCACACACAATAATAATCATATCGTCAGTGGAAAGGAAAAACTACTAAAGCGCCAAAACCGTACTTGTGGAAAAAGAGGATCAAAGTTTAAATTTTCGGAAAAAAATTTATATCTCTTTTGATATTATGGTAAACCGGTCTTTCAAAATGAAAACATTATTTAGATTTTTTACCTAAATTTAGGTATAATACATAGGTTCCTTACTTATTTATATCGCAAAATAGCTGTCGCTTTAGAAAAAAATCCATGAAAATTAATCAAATGTCAGTCAGGATAAAACTTCTAACATCCATTATATTCAAATATCCAGCAACCACAAATTGCTAAAGAGATTTAACAACATTTTTCTTATAATACCATAATTGCTTAGTGAGTTACAATTGAATAAGTATCTCAAAGATAAATTACTAAACTACAACTATTGTAGTCACATACGCCAGCGAAGTAATGCGTCAGATGCGACATTATTCACGGGACCAACAGGAATATATGCTTACATACGCAGACACCATGGAACGAATATAAGCAAATGTCGCTAAACTCTAACTACATTACACGTTTTAATCAATAGTAATACTTAAAGATTGAATAGGTATAAATGTTTTGTGAAAAAAATGCTTAATTATCCTAATGCCTGAATTAAAAATATTGACATTACTACTAACCAGGTAAAGGTTTGAGGTAATGACTATATTTTGAATTACCTAAATATAAAAAAACGAAAACTGATTAATTGACTGACTGACTTGACTGAAATATCAACACACAGCCTAAACTACTGGGATTTAAACCCGGAAATTTTTCACGGTGCTTCCTTTTATGTAGGTAAGCACTAAGAAAGGATTTTTGGAAATTCCGCCTATAATGGGGTAAAAGGGCCCTATAAGTTTGTATAAAAATCCGTTAGTTTTGAAGCTAAGTCGATGAAAATTGGTCAGCTACCTGGTTAGAAATTATAAATGACATCTTTCAGTATTTTTAAAAATTTAATCTCTATGGGGGTAAAAAATGGTGGCGAAGTTTCCATATCCATCATCTTTACATATTTGTACTCTCTGACTTCTCTTAGGTTGTTATGACATTCAATGTGTCAATCAGAAAATAAATATCATTGCTTTCAAATATAATGGTATTATTTTAGAATGAAATAATTGGCGACTAAATGGATAAATTAGCTAAGTAAATAAATAAATAAATAAATGTGGACAACATCACATACATTGTTCTGATCCCAATTTGAATAACTATTTAAAGCATTCGTATTTTGGAAACCAGAAACAACGAAGGTACCACAAACACCCAGACCCGAGAAAATGTAGAAAAACACTTTTTTTCTACATTGATCCGTCCGGGAATCGAACCCGGGATCTCGGAGCAGGCGACACCTTGAAAACCGGTGTGTACGCCACTCCGCCACGGAGGTCGTCAAAAACGTAAAACGTACACTCTGAGTAACTCCGAGTAGCTCCCGGGACTTGTGACACGGGTGTAGGTTTAAGTGGCCCCTTTCCGACGTATATACACCGTATAACACTCACCTTCACTACTCGTGTTTCTCTCCCTGCCCAGCAAAATCTGGTACGAACCTACTAATGCAGCTTTAGACACTCGCTCTAGTATAAAACCTACTGCAGTTCTGGCCAAGCCAAGGTCTTTCAACAGGCTATAGAGAGATTTTGCTGGTATACCTCCCGCTCCTACTTCTACAGCATACAGATTAATTAACCGTTTTTCGTCAATCATTTAGGAGATCCGTTTTGTAGCTCCAGAAAAAAGAAAACTGTCCGGTCTGGATGATGAAACACACACATCCTCGGGGATTTAATAGTGCTTTTCATACGTGTCCATTAAAATAGTCCAGTCAGGTGCTGTACCTAGGATTGAGTAAGGCTTGTTCTTAGAATTTGCAGTGGAGCCTGCAACGTTTAGGGGTTGGAGAGGGTTGGGGGTGATGAAGGTGAACAGGAATGAGGTGGCAAAGAAATGACGAGCATGAATTAACAGAATATATTTATTTGCTCCGGCTAAGCTTACCACCTCTTAAATTAGTAACACAGAAATCTCAGGCGTGAGTCCTTTGTAAGGCTCTGAATTACCCCTACTTCTGAGCAAGTTGTACCACCAAACTTATCATGTAAATTGTACTAGACGGAATAATCTCAATTTAATTATGAACGGAATACTAATAATTGGGAACCGAAATTGTACACTGCTAACTGGATTAAGAAGATGTTTCCACTTAATTCCACAAAGATAGGGTAGGTTAAACTTATGCATCCACGTGGCGTGGTACCAACCCGAATCTCATCGAGACAAGCTTCTTGCGTCTTTCATTTGATCAGCGGAAAGTCAACGTAAAACGGAAGGTAATATTCTAAGCCTGGTAGCCAAACCAAGCGGCCATCAAAAGATCTGAAAGAAACCACTTATGTTATAGAACTGCAATAAGCGATCCAATGAACGAAATCCTTCGAAATCAGCAAATATACTTACGACACTTAACCGGAACAACATAAACATTATTAGACACGGCGACTATGAGCCGGTAACAAAATTTAGGTGTCGGCCTCCATCTTTCTCCTTCGGTATCCTGGCCGACAGCCAGAGCGAAGGTGTCCTCCTCGACATCTTCACGACCCCAAGCCGTATACCGAAATGAAATCAATCAAAATGAAATCCCCGAACGAAACCTTGCAAAAATGCAAATCATTTTCACGAAGGAATTTCCGAGTGCTCAGTTCACTAACTTAAATCTCCCCAAAACAATCGAAACAACACAAAGAACTATTTCTTTGTAAAACACATATTAAACTTACAAGAAAACATTCAAACTTTTTAGGTTATTAATTTAAATTATTTTAATATTCCAACTACAATTAAAAACTAAAGGCTGGTCGTTTATTTAAATTGTTTTTTTTAACAACCAGTCCTCAAGACACGTATTTTTCCCTAATAAATTCCCAATGTTTATAAACCTGCCACACTACTATTGTTTATTAAATTTTTTAAACATCTGTCGAAGGTCAAACGTCTTTCTGCCAGGCTCATGAAAATTACTTCGGCTGCGTGAAGTTTCTTAAACTAATTTAATGTCAACACACAATCTTAAAAATATAGAAAATAAAATATTGTTATATTTATTGAAATAAATCATTCACGACATTTGTGAAATGAGTAAGTGTTCCGTGCGTTTGCTAAACGTAGACAAACGAACGTAACGTTATTTTAGTCATTCAGAGCATTTTTAGTCATTCAGAGCATACGGACAGTCGCATGCGCATCTGACAGCTCTTTGTCATTGACAGATCAATAATCAAAACAACAAAACTCGATTATTATTGAAGTGAGATTAAATGTGTTTTGATAACAAAACAATGAATGTATTAACTAAATGTAAGTATTTAGAGATTAGTGCGCAGCTCAGAAATCACAACGTTCTTTAATTAAGTAATTTGTCAGGCTGACGACAACAAAGTGATCCTATAAGGGTTTCGGTTTGGCTGACTGAGGCACGGCACTTTATAAATGTTTTGTCTATCATCATTATTATAACACAATTATAATATTACGGAAAAGAAAAACATACCTTTAAACTTTACAATCCAGTTGGATATAAAATTGGACGAACGTTGCGATAATCCTGTTTTATGCATGAAACCAAATGAGTAACAGCCTTCCAAGTTGGGGTTCTTTCGTCGACAGCTGATTTGAAGTTAATCAGTGAATGCTGCCAGCTAAAATCAGTTAAAATCAGTTTTATTTCTGCAAATAGGCCTCAGGAGGCTCTTTTACACGTCCTAATATTTCAACCTACCACTGCTTCGGGACAAGTCTGGGCTAATGAAGAGAAGAAGCAGCGCAAGAAAATCGGTCACTATTGTCAGCCTCTTTTTAAATAATTTTTTACAAAATGTTTAAGCAAGTACGAGGTGGGACAATGTAATTCCATGCATTTCTATCATTTAAATAATCATTAAAATTAATTTGACATACTATAACGTAACAGAATATCTGGGGTACCCTTGAAGAGGAATACCCTCAGAAACCTAGGTTCTGCTACGCTACAAAAGAAAATTTGGAAAGAGGGAAGTTAATGGGAACCTACCTCCCTATAATTATTCCCTAAGAGTTAAATAAAATACAAGACAAGATATAAAGTAAATATATTAAAATTAAAAGTATGATAAAATATATACGTAACTTAATATACTTTATTTGATATTTTAGCAACTTAATTGCACTTATAATATCAGTATATAAACTTGAAAAATTTTGTCTCAGGCGGGACTCGAACCCGCATCTCCTCGCTTGCCGGGCGGGCGCCATACCATTAGGCCACCGAGACACTGCGACACGGCGCGAATTTTTCAAGCATATTCTTATTCGCCCGGCAAGCGAGGAGATGCGGGTTCGAGTCCCGCCTGAGACAAAATTTTTCAAGTTTATATACTGATATTATAAGTGCAATTAAGTTGCTAAAATATCAAATAAAGTATATAAATAGCTGTTTCATCTTAACTGACTGTCAAACATCTGCAAAGATGTTTCTTTCGGGTGTTAAGGGTGCAAACTCCTAACATTTGATGAAGCAACGCTGGCTCACAGCGTAAGAATATGCTTGAAAAATTCGCGCCGTGTTGCAGTGTCTCGGTGGCCTAATGGTATGGCACCCGCCCGGCAAGCGAGGAGATGCGGGTTCGAGTCCCGCCTGAGACAAAATTTTTCAAGTTTATATACTGATACGTAACTTAAATTTACACGTGAAAGTCCAATTAGTGGTTTGATGAATAGAGGTGGCCCGGCGGTCGACCACGCCAGGATCCAACTGCGCAGCGGAGGTGAGGTAGTCCGGCGATCTGCCTGATCAAGCCGAAATGATGGAGATGGCCCGGCGGTCTACGTGACCGCCAGGATCCAACAGCACTAGATGGAGAAGGCCCGGCGGTCTACGTGACCGTACCAGGGTCTAGGAGTAATGAATAAATAGTGTCCAAGATAATTCTCCCAATAATAATATTTAGTTCACAACAATAGAATAAGAAGAAGTCTGAAAGCCGAATGTCAACTGACTACTGATTGACGTGCTCGCCCGACATGGGCGAGGCACGATCGAACAATTTTGAATTTCAAAATAAGAATATAAAAATCAGAGTTAACCAAAAAGTTTCTAAACAGAAATAATTTAAAAGAATTAGAAAATACATCAAATTATAAAAAATGAGAGTAAAACTAGTAAAAATGAAAATGGGATGAGAAGTTTATGAGAGATGAGGTATCTACATGCCACAATACGATTTAAGTTTATGTACAGAGAGTTCAGCAATACCTTGTGGTAATTTGTTGAAAAATACGAATACAATTTCCCATGAAAGATTTTCCTATTTTTCTCAGTCTGAAGCCTGGAACGGTAAGTTTATCTTTATTTTTAGTATTAAAATTGTACGTAACTTTTTGTAAAAAATAAATAGCCGCCCGTACAGCACGTTTTTGTAATATAAAATTGACTGCCGCTGAGCCCCACAACAGAATTCCGTATGACATTATGCTATGAAAGTAGCTAAAATATACGAATCTTGCCGTTCCAACATCTGTCAACTGCCTTATCTTTCTCACAGCAAGCAGCAGAACTAAGTCTTCCAGACAGCCCCCTAATAATGAGCACCCCATTGCAAATGAGAGTCTACAGTTATACCTAAAAAGGTAGTAGAATCTACAGAGTTTAGTGGTTCATCTTTAACAATTATATAAGTGACAGCAAACCGAACGTACGGCATGGTCAATTTAACACGTCATTTAGTTTTATTTGCATTTAGTAAAAGATTATTTGTTGTGAACCAATGCAATAATTTTGAAAGGGTATTGTTAACATCGTCAAATGAAGATTTGCCCCTCTTAGTTTGTAAAATCATAGATGTGTCATCTGCAAACAATACCATCTCACAAAGATCACTCACTTCCTAATTTAATATTGGTCAAATGTGTTTGCCACTCAATAGAATTGAAAGTATCCCATGCATCAGTTGAAACCATACCGAGAAATATTGAGTTTTTACTGCGCGGAACTTATAACTGGTTTAAAATTTCGTCCAAACGTCAGCTTTAATATAAATAACTGTTCCAAACCATCAATCCTGGAGAAGAGCCTTTATAAATCCTAAAAACCTGCGACACTAGATGGTTATCCATTGAGCCCGCATTAGCAAGAATCCTAAGCCAATGGGAGGAACTAAAATTGCATTTTAACCTAGCCAGGTCCGACCAAGGATGGAGTTTGAGACAGTAAATGTGAGGGAAAATATGTCTTTAAGTCCCTATTTGGGCTACTTATTTGGAAAAGAGTTGATGGAATGCAGTCTTCGCAATGATGAGAAGACAGAAATTAAGAAAAGATGTGTGAATTTAATCGTGAAGCTTATTCATGAGTTGCAGCAAAGACTACCAGAAAATCTGAAAGTTTTGAAATATTCAATGTGCATGTCAGTCTCTGTAATCCTGAAGGAAAATAGACTTGTACAAAACTTAGTAAGTTTAGTAGGGGGACTGGATGACGCCGAAAAAATGGATAATATTATACAGGAATGGAATACGATCAAGTTACAGAAATGGGAGAATACTACAGATACTGAACTGTTTTGGGCTGAAGTCGGTGAATCAAAAGATGCCGTTGGGGATTTCCCGTATAAGAATTTGTTTGAAATAGCAACCAAAGTCATGTCTTTGCAACATTCCAATGCTGATATAGAAATAGTTTTCAGTACCATGAATGTGGTAAAGACAAAACTGAGAAATTCTTTGAATATAGACACCGTAAATGCTATCTTACATGTACGATTGGGTTTGGCGTACAAAAATGCTACTTGCTTTAATTACACTCTTCCTGACAATGTTCTGTCGCAGATAAGATCAAACCAAAAATATAAGTGGAAATTACAAATAATAAATTTTGGCCTCAGAGAGGTGGCAGCACTGCTCAATACCTACTGTGTACACACCGGGGTCAAAGATCAACAAGCGGCGACCTCGCGGAATAGGGACACGGTCAGTGTAGTGTGTGACAGTCCTTGGCGAAATAAACTTTTGGGGGTTTTTTGGACTAATCTACCTTCCACACTGAGATAGTGCATCGCTGTTCCAGTCAGCCTGTGACCACGGCCGATGCAACTCGGTTGAAACGTCAGGCAAATAAAATAAGGTATGTTCGCGATAAAAAAAAAGGTATGCTTTCGGAAAAAAAGATCAACTACTTTAGCGGTTTACAAATACATACAAAATGTTCATAATATAATAGATTAAAAAAAATATGCGATAGGCTTGTTGTTGGATATGACGAAGGCATACGAAACTGTTAACCATAATATTCTTTTGGAAAAGTTATACTGAATGGGGATCCGCGGTCAGGCCCATAAGTGGTTTACATCTTACCTCAAAAATAGAATACAGTATGTTGAATTACAAAATTACGATGCTCAAACCCGTAAAATTAACGACATACGATCCGGAGGACTCATCGTCAATGCCTCTATCCCCCAAGGTAGCGTTCTATGATGTTTGCTGTTTTTGATCTACATAAACGATCTGCCCTCTGCCGTGGGGGAGGAGTGTGTTCTGTTCGCTGATGATGTATCTATTTTGACATCAGCCAAGAACAGCAACAATTTAAATAACCATCTCAGAACCATTCTTGATAGCACAACCGAGTGGATGCACGATCACAACCTGAAAATTAATTATAAGAAAACAAAACTCATAGTGTTCCACCCACATCAAAAAACTGCATTAAAATTTAATTTTCAATACGAGGGCCATGAGATGGATATAGTTGATCAAGTTGACCTACTTGGACTAACCTTAGACAAACACATTAAATGGAAACCCCATGTTAGTAGAATCAGATCAAAAATTGCCAGTTTTGTATATGCCTTCAGAGAAATTAAAAGAACAACTAACTCCCAAACTGCATTGGTAGTTTATTACGCTTATGCGTACTCCTGGCTACAGTATGGAGTGATCCTTTAGGGAAATAGCACAGACGCGACCTCTATTTTTACTATGCAAAAAAAGTTATTAAGAATATTAGAAAACATTAAAAATTCAGAATCTTGCAAACCCATTTTTAAAAAACATAATATTCTTACCTTACCTTGTATTTATATACTTGAAATATGCAAATTTGTCCGCCAATACCCTGAACTATATATCAAACGCATAGATGCACCAATAAAGTATTCCACACGCCACAAGAACAAATTAATTCTACCCACTTCACGATTACGCCAGCACTCATCTAGTACATACGTTATGTCAATAAAAATATACAATAGATTACCAGAACAACTTAAAAATGAAAATAATTTTAGTAAATTTAAAACCTTACTTAAAAAACTGTTATTAAATAAAGCCTATTATACTGTTTGCGAGTATTTGCATGATAAGGAACTGATTAACTATAAAATATAATTTATTTACCATAATATATAAAAAAAAAACAATAAAATAAATATATAAATATAAATATAAAAAAAATAATTATTCTTAATTAATTATTTATGTGCGTCGTCCTCTCTTCTAATTATTGCTGTGCCCACCAGGGTCCAAAGTTGTGTCTAATACAATATTTAATTGTACTTACCACCTTTGTTACATTTTGGAATGCAAATAAATTGAAATTGAAATTGAAATTAAATCCCGTTACATCTTAAATAATCCCTAAGACTCGTTTCAGCCACGTGCACATCGATCTCATCGGTCCGCTTCCATCATCACGAGACTTCAAATATTGTCTGACTGCTGTTGACAGATTCACTCGCTGTACGGAAGTACAACCTATACAAGATACGAGTATAACGGCATAATCCGTAGCAAAGGCATTTTACGAAATTTAGATTTCTCGTTTTGGATGTCCAGTAACTCTTGCCAAGGAATCAAGTAAACTTTTAAAGTCACTTACAGAACTATACGGAATCCAGCTTCACCACACAACTGCGTATCATCCCGCAGCAAACAGCATGGTGGAAATTTCCATCGCACCCTGAAAGCTGCAATCATGGCGCATAGAGAACGTAGGTGGACTGATGTCCTCCCTGTGATTCTGCTCGGCATAAGAACGGGTTGGAAAGAAGATCTTCAATGTTCAGTGGCCGAGATGGTATATGGTGAGCCTTTGAGGATACCTGATGAGTTCTTTCAAAGTACTAAGAGACAACTCACACCACCAGATTATATCTCTGAAATCAGACAAAATATTACACGTTTACATTACTCTGCATCAAGACATTCATCGAAATCCGTGTTCGTTCACGATGATTTGAAATCGAGCAAACACGTTTTCATTAGAAAAGGCGCCCTACAAGGCAGTCCTTGTAGGGCGCCTTTTCTGAATGAAAACGTGTTTGCTCGACTGACTGTATTCTGCAGTTTGATCGGGACACATAATTTTATCGGCATCAGGTATTTTATTTATGAATGAGAATTAGACTGCTGTTTCTTTGTGTATCTTTCCTCTTTTTCGCATCTCTGCATTTAATTTATCAATGATGCTATAATAACACGATATTTTCAATTGTTCTCTTGGGCTGAAACTTACTTCAGGAGCTGAACCATCATTGGACATTTTCTTTCTTCGTCTTTCACGGGTGTCTTTGTATTCTACATCTGCTAGCTTTTCTTTTGGGTGGGCTTCTAAAGAATCAAAGTTGCACATCAATTTTTCTAAAAAATTCAGGAGTGATTTGTAGAGATTAGCGCCTGTCTCTAGAGTTACTTCAGTGTCTTGTAATACCTTGCTGACTTTTTGGAAGGTTTGCAAAATCTCGTCCCAAATAAATTCTCATAGTTTATTTGACAAATTACTGCTTCTCTCTGGTTTCTCCTTTTTGATTTTTGATTGGTTTTTAAATAATGCATCCATAATTTTATTAATATGTCTGGGAAATAGTTGATGTCGCTTTAGCGTGTGCCTACCATCTTGTTTCTGATAAAGGTTTCAAAACACTTTCATCATCCAAATGATCTTTTAATATTAGCCATCTTATGGTTGGACCAGAAAAAAAAAATGTATAGATTTTGAACTAATGGAAAAAAAAATACAGCTGCTAGTCAACAATCCACAGCGCTTCGACCTACTAAATTGATGGAATGGGCTGTGCATGGAATATATATTGGATTCGCCTGTAGAATCTTCTGCTGCATGCCATTGTAACGCCCAGACATATTTGAAACATTGTTGAACCCCGAATACATCTTGCAGACCAAAACCGTACAAACGAATAATGTTTTAAAGTAGGATCGCGTCAACTTTGTTGATAGTAAGATAGTAAACATGTTTTTACTGGAGGTAGGTAACTAAACGAAGACAGGAACGGTTGAAACACCGGGACGATTCAAACATTTTAAACGTCCACATACAAACTGTTTCTACCGTACCCATATTCTCTTTTACATATCAAGGTCAATTTTTAGCCTAAAATACAACTTAAGCGGTTGCCAATATCAATATAAACAATCTTAAATAGGTACACAATACAATAAAACAAGAAAAAATATTAGAATACAAGAGTAAGTTAAGGTAAACCAAAAATTAAGAAATCTGTATTTAAGTTATAAGATATATTAGATACATCTGTATTTAAGTTATAAGAAGGACGTTGCATTAGAGGGGGATTATTCAATCCAAATTTAAATTGAATATTGGAGCTGAAAAATCGTTTAGGGTTATTGGAAATGGTATAAGGCTGCTGCCTTAAATGTAATTGTTTGAGACCTTATAAATTTGTAGGGTTTTGGTTATAATTAGTTTTAAAGTTTGGTTGATTTAAATCAGATTGGTTTTGAGAATGATTAAAATTAGATTGGTTTTGAGAATTAGATTTGTTAGCATTTTGTAAAACAAATTTGAAATTATGTCCAGGATGACTAAATTGTTTAGCTGGGACAAAGTTAGGTCTAAAGTTATTGTTCACTGGAATGCCAAATTTCAAGGCTTGTGCGGGTGCAACGAAGTTTTTTTTATATGTTGGGCATTGGTTTTGTGCTAAGTTAGGTTTACGGGGAGGTGTTATCTAATTTTTATCTCTGCTGTTGTATTGAAATAGAAAGTTTTCCTCTTCCGTTACAATGCTGAGAGCCTGCTCCAAAGTATTGCAACCTCTTAAACGAATGATACATCCGTATGATACATCTTCCGGTAAGTTAAACAGAAAAACGTTTAATGCGGTATTGCCGTAAATTATCATTTTAGCTGCCTTTAAGCCTTCATCCTGTCGTAGATTTACTTTCGACATCAAAGTGCTTTTATTGTTTTGTATTCTATGGTAAAGCTCGGTAAATGATTCGCTGTGTTTTAATTATATTGCAATGCAAGCATCTGACCGAGGGTCTCCGAAATGTTGGTATAATATTTCTTTTAATCCAAGCCACGTATTGATGATATCTTCACGTTCGCTAGTTAAAGCGGCTGCTTAGTTAGTTTGCGAGTTATAGTATGAAAAACATAATTATTTTGTGCCGGACTTCTATCCGTGCCTCGGTATATGTCTACAGGAAGAGTTTTTAAGTACTTTCGGAATTTTTGATAGGAGTTAAATGTCGTGTTTAGAGCCCATTTTCGAAATAATGAATGTAGGTCAAGTTTTCACCTTAAAATATTTTTCGCAAAAAAATTTCAATTAAAAGTGGTCGTCCTACAACCTAGATCGTAAACATTGCATTGCACCATTCGTTTTAAAACTCGTTAAACACTTGAGTACTTTATTTGTCTTACCTATTTTAATCCTCTCCAAGCTCCCTTTAGTAATCCATTCCTATTTATGTAGTAAAACTTTTCGCCGAATTCATAATACAATTGAAACACGCACATTTTAGGTTAACAACATGTAGGAATCACCAAACTTGTCTTTAACGAGTTACACTCTTTGCTTCGTATTTGCCCATTGTGTTTCGTAAAATTGAGGTATTAATGACATGTTTTAGAGAAAAAGTAGGTGCAAACAAAATTGTTTTGGAAATAATCAAAGTGAAATCACAAAATGATGACTGAAAAATGGAAAAGTATGTAATAAAGCACACATTAAAATAAAATATTTTTATTTATATGCTATTACACGTAAAAGTACAAAATAAAAGACACTTCAAGCTTAAAATTTACTACAGTCTCACAATCAAAATAAGATACACTAAAATCAAAACTTACAAGTTACGAGTACCTATTACAATCTTAATGAACCTACAGTTCCTCTTCAGCAACTGGTTCGGGCAAGCGAACTACTTCCGAATCGGGTAGATTTTCATAAAAATAATGGTAGTATTTTGGTATCTGATTGTCCCTACATAGTTTTAATAAATCTCTTTTTTTTGCTTTGGAAATCGGTATTCTTTCAGTATAAATATTATTAATAGGTGCTATTGTTGTACTCTTTCCTCTTTTTGATTTTATTTTAAGTTCTTTAAAAGTCTTTTCATTGTAATCGGTTTTAATAAATATTGATTTAGGATTCTCTTTACGGTACTGAATCCACACAACATCTTGGAAATTTATCTTTACTTTTGGTCTTGTAACATCTAGTTCATTATTTTCTTCTAGTTTTTTTAACTTTATTTGAACATTTCTTTTTCAAATTTGTTTTTTTCGAAATTTCTTCCACAAACTGAATCTGATTCGGATTGAAATCTAAAAAATCGTCATGGACCAAGACATTCACATTACATGGACGGGGTTTTGTTCTTGCCATTCTCATTGCCTGAATCCACACATCCGGAGTGTAAATATCTGTATTTTTACATTTCTGTTCTATTTTTGAGTGTCACGTGTTTGAGGGAATCACATTCCATGTGACTATGTCCAGACTCATAAAAAACATGATCAATTATATTTATTGTCGAATGATTTCTGCGAATCTGGCATTCCGCGAATCTGGCTTTTTGCGTTTCTGACATTTTGCGAAAATCTATTAACATTTGTCATTTTAAGAAGCTGTCATTTTGCGTTTCTGTCATTATGCGCCTAAAACGTTACCAAGTGCAGCAATATACAACAGAAAGTAAAATTTTTTTGCTGGTTGCCACAATTGTCCGACATCATTCTCACATGTGTTATGCCTTGTTCGCGACTACAAAAATATTTGTAAACGCAAGTCGCAATTTCAGCACTTCCCCGTTTGCCTTCTGTTTCATCTAATGTGAAACAGTAGACGTCTTGATCGCCAAATTTGTAAAAGGTCAAATTGTAGACGGCTAATTTTCTAACATAAAAGAATGGTCCAGATGCAGCTTTAGGGGTTTGGAGGACGGCTTCCAAGTCAAAATTAAAAGCCAATGTCTTCGGGTCATCCTTGGCCGCTGCTTTATCAGCATCTCGACGCAGATAAGCATCATGGAATGACTTTCGTTTTCAGAGTTTATCGTGTCATTAATTTTTAGTTCCTTGTAAGCGACACACTTTTTGCACAGATTTTTTTTCGGCACATGAATTTAATTTGTAGGACCTAAAGACTTTCCGGTATGTCTCTATTCCTGCTGGGGTTGCGCCTTTGTATTTACATTGTTTCTTGTATATCGAATACATTATTGTTACATTTAATCGGGAATCTAGGTAACTATATTCTGTATTTTTTCCTGCAATAATGGGACCATGGCAGGAAACGAAAATATGTTTTTTTAGCGAGATCAAGTCTCTCATGAGAAAGTTTATTAGAAGGAGGTTTCTTGCCTCTTCTATCCACTGGAATGTCCAAATTTAAAAAATCACGGGATAGTTGTATGTCCCGTGTAACGAATGGGCCATTTTTTAAATTTCGCGCGAGCTCCTCTATTATCCGTGTTTACTAGTGCTGTGGCAATCAATTGCATTTGAAAAATCGATTATAAGTCGATTATTAACTTCAATTATGCAGAAAACATTCATAACAAGCCAAAATGTCCGCCGGCTTTTTGAAAAATACGTTGTCGTATTTTATAATACTCTTTTGATATTGAAAAACTGCTTGAACCTTTAAAACACTAGTAAAATAAGAAAGCCTCTTTCTTAACGCATACTTTAAAGCATAAATATTTCATAATCAAGTACTTACGACATTTCCTAAGCGTAAAATCAATGGCAGTAATTGTTGCAACACAATGCTTAACCGGCGCAGAACATCGAGTCACTTGACATTATTATTTTTTAAAATTTGTGTTACATAGAGTTGTTCCGATGGCATTATCTTGTAATACGGATAATCCCTCAACCCCCAGGAGGCAGGCGCGTGCCGCGATAACAATTGATTTCAATTGTGTCTGGAATAACTCACGATCGAGGGATTAACTCCTCCGTCCCCAAGCGACAACCGGTTGTCGCGCTTATAATATCGCGCCATTCTGTCGAACCTCAAGCGACAACCGGTTGTCGCGCTCTCCCATTTGACTTTGCACCCTAATTCTGGCAATTAGAGTCTACTTTACTATAAAGAGTAGTTGATATTTATGATCATAGACAAATATTGTACATCCTGAACCACCAAATATTACACTAATCTGTGACAATTATTATTTTCGCGGCATTTTGAAACTGTCAAATTTTTGTGCGGTGTCAGTGCGTGGTGTGTCTTGTTAGTTGAATTTATTGGATTTACCTCAGGTAAGTACTGTTTTTTATTATAACATTGATTATTCTGCTTACATTGAATCTTTTTAGGTAATTGGTTGTCAGAAATATATTGAAATAATCTTAATAACTACTCAAAATAGGTGAATGTAATTTTTCCGTTTTCTGACTGATTTATGACGATATTTGTTAGTCAATACGGTGAAAAGTTTATAATTAGTAATTTCGAATAGGTTACACAACAATATAATAACGTATTTATTCAATTTTAGTAAAATATAGGTAATACAAATTTGATATACAGTCGTGAAAATGGCGGTTATTGTGACAATATTCAAGGAGCCATTTTGATCCTTATTTGTATGGAGCTAAGATTGTTGTATTGCGCAACTTCTTTCATCGCTGTATCGATAGGGAGACGTAATATGTCGATAAAGTTTTGTTCTTGTCGATAATGATAGTGGAATTTTTAAAGAATTTTATTATAATAAATTTGTCATTTATAAAGCTGTAAGCATAATAAATACATAATTTAGGAAAAGGAAATTATTGATATATTCCGTAAAATAAATGTATCTTTAGTTTTATTTACTTTTATGTTACAGCATGTCGAATTGGCGCGTAAATGAGGAGCCGTGTGAGGATTTCCTCAACGTCCTTTATGGTGATGAAGAGGAGAGTGATGAACATGATGAAGAGGAGGGTCATAATTTTGAAGAAAATATGAATGAAGATGAGGTTTGAAACCACTTTTTTTTATCAAGTTTATGTATACAACCTTCCTAATTATTGTTGTTTGCGGAACTGCAACCTATTGTGTGCATTCAAGCTCTGGTTTTGGAGATTCTAACGATGGTGATACTGTTTTGCGATGGTGGTAGTGGTTTCGGATATTTTTTTGTATAATTTAGGACGAAGCGCACTTTCCTCAATACTTACCCCATCCTTTACAGGAACGACTTTTTTATTTAATTTGCCTTTCGGTGGTTTTGCATGCATTTTGAACATGTTTTAGGACGAACGTTCATGGTCACCGGAAGCTCCACCCTACTCTCCCCTGACATCCCCAGAGCGCCGAGTAAGGGAGCCGCAAATGGTGGTGCGTTTATTTATTTTTATTAATTGTTGTTGTTTGCGGAACTGCAATCTATTGTGTGCATTCAAGCCCTGGTTTTGGAGTTTCTTACGATGGTGATACTGTTTTGCGATGGTGGTAGTGGTTTCGGATATTTTTTTGTATAATTTAGGACGAAGCGCACTTTCCTCAATACTTACCCCATGCTTCACAGCAACGACTTTTTTATTTAATTTGCCTTTTGGTGGTTTTGCATGCATTTTGAACATGTTTTAGGACGAATGTTCATGGTCACCGGAAGCTCCACCCTACTCTCCCCCGACATACCCAGTGCGCCGAGTAAGGGAACCGCAAATGGTGGTGCGTTTTTTTTTTTTAATTAAATTTGCTGTATTATATTTCGGTATTTTGTTGTAGTATAGTTATTTTTATAAAATCTTGTATATTTAGGATGAAGAAAGGCTTCATCGTTCAGCGTCGCTAGATAGATCTCGGTCGCCAGTCGGATTTCCATCAGAAATGTAAGTTTTGTACACATATTTTAATTTAGTAAGTTCAGAGATAGATTCTGTAAATTTATTGCTACAAAAACTTTTATAGCGCACAAGAGGATGTAGTGCTGCGAATTTTTGATGAAGATGGCATGGCGCTGGATGGTGACGGTGCTGATGTATTTTTAGACCCGGATGTTCACGTATTATACGTGCCCCCTGGGGAGCATGAGAGAAGCGGGCAAAGAGGTGGACGTAGGGGAGGGCTAAGCATGCGAGGACGAGGTAGGGGTAGCCGTAGTAGTCATCTCAACCGGGGTCGCAGAAGGGGAAGCCAGTGGCAAGTGGGACATCCACTCATTGAAATTTGTTTGACGGATGAAGATATTCCTCCTCAATTAGTCGACATGGCAAGGGAGGTGCTCAGGAGGAGGAACGCAAGATCGCGAGAGCATGAAAGTGAGGATGATGAATTTTTGGACGCCAATGATGGAGTTGATATTCTCCCCCAGCTGGAAAGCCGCAATCAACAGCCGAATATTTATGCTTTAAAGTATGCGTTAAGAAAGAGGCTTTCTTATTTTACTAGTGTTTTAAAGGTTCAAGCAGTTTTTCAATATCAAAAGAGTATTATAAAATACGACGACGTATTTTTCAACAAAGCCGGCGGACATTTTGCCTTGTTATGAATGTTTTCTGCATAATTGAAGTTAAATAAACATCAAATTACGTATTATCACTATCTTCAAAGCCTTCTTTCTACACTTCTTTGTAAATTACGTTGTATTTCGTTTACGTTTCGCTGTTCTGTGAAACGCATAATTTTCTTCATAGGTTATGTTACATTAGTTACAAAGCAGATTGCCGGACATTTGGCGTTTTTAAGGAAATTAGGGTAAACTGCACACGGGATTTTAATTTTGTATCTTGGTGTTTTTTTGCGTGAATCTTGGATGGCTTGAGAGTTTTGTTTTATTATTTTGCAATTTGGAATGTGGCACATGCAAGAAAAAGTGGTTCGGTTTCTGCTTTTTTTATAACTTTCGTCAGCATTTTTATGACATAATTAGCAAATTTTAATTTTAAGTAAAAGATTATTGAACTAGGCCACAACCTGGACGACGCCGTGGTCGGGTTCGACGTCTTATTCTTAATTTTGTTTGCGTGTAGGTATTGGGGATGGCTTGAGATTTTTTTTTAAATTATTTTGCGATTTAAAATTTGCAGATGCTAAAAAAAGGTGTTTCGTTTTCTGCTTGTTTTGATTGGCGTTTGCTTTCGTCAGTATTTATCATACAATTACCTTTTTTTTTAGTGAAAATACAAATGAGGAAGTTTGTGGCCGCGGACGAGGCAGAGGCCGAGGCCGGGGACGTGGGTGCGGACGAGGCCGAGGGATTGTTGGCGGAGAAGGAGAGCCAGTTCCATCAACGTAAGACTTTTGAATATATCAGGGTAGCAAAGAGATTTTCACGGCTGGTAGCTGCTCATGCTCAAAAGGATGAAAATTTAATTCGAGATTGCTGTTTATTAATAATAAATTACTGTTTTCATTAGATCTGGCAGCCAAGATGAAATAGAGATAGTTCGCGCCCAGCGAAAAGTAACTAAACGGCACATCGAAAAACTGTCGAGCGCTGGGCGCAAAGAACTCCTCCAAAAGCAACAGGATGTGCAGCTCCACCGCGTGCTTCTCCCAGATGCACCGCCGAGAAAACGGCGTGCTTATCAAGGAGGAAAGCCGTAAGTCGTGTTTTAACTTGTTTCTATCTGTAAGGGTTCTGTATCAAAAAATTTTATGTGTTTTTTTTGTTGCTAGACGTCTATCTCCCGAGCGATTCCGCTGCGTAATTGCAGAGATCGCCGAGACCCCTATCGGTATGTACTCGTAGTTATATTCCCTAATTATTATATACAAAAATAGATTAGAATAAACGCGAAGAAGTTCCGAAAAACATATTTTATTTGAATGCACACTGTTCGCGTAAATCCAAGGAACCAATAAATCTTAAAGTCTTACTTATACTTCTAATATATAGAAACTCTTGTCTTACGATTATTATAATATCGTACTTGAGGGCGACTCTGTCATAAGAATGTCAATTTAATATTATTCACAAAGCAAAATACAAGTCCATTTAACGTTGATGATTACAAATTTTCCTTCTTTATAGAATTCATTGATAATGGTGCTCCTGTGGAGCCGCCGCTTGGTTAAGCGCCAGCTGATATCGAATTTCGTAAGTTACATCTTAAATTTAATTAAAACTAGTTCCTCTTTACAGCTTGGAATTAAGATTCTTTATTGTAACTTTTAAATAATTAAATTTGGCCCAAACTACTCACAAATTATAATCGTCTTGAAGTACGAAATATACAAGTTTATTATCTTTAACTTGTAATGATTACAAATTTTCGTTTTTTATAGAATTCATTGATAATGGTGCTCCTGTGGAGCCGCCGCTTGGTGAAGCGCCGGCTGATATCGAATTTCGTAAGTTACATCTTAAATTTAATTAAAACTAGTTCCTCTTTACAGCTTGGGATTAAGATTCATTATTGTAACTTTTAAATAATTAAATTTGGCCCAAACAACTCACAAATTATAATCGTCTTGAAGTACGAAATATACAAGTTTATTATCTTTAACTTGTAATGATTACAAATTTTCGTTTTTTATAGAATTCATTGATAATGGTGCTCCTGTGGAGCCGCCGCTTGGTGAAGCGCCGGCTGATATCAAATTTCGTAAGTTACATCTTAAATTTATTTAATACTAGTTCCTCTTTACAGCTTTGAAGTAAGATTATTTACTGTAACTTTTTAAATAAATAATTTTGCGCCAGATAACTCACAAATTATAATAATCTTGAAGAAAGGAATTAACATCTATGTCTTAGGTACACATGCTCACGTTCATCACACAAACATAAGCCCCATTATCTCTGTAATATATTATTATAATTGAGAAAATAATCCAAAATCTTGTTTGTTACAGTGAACCAAGAAGATGCAGTAGTGCGTATGGGTACGCCAGATGCGGATACAATATCTGCACCAAATTCCCCCTCTTCCTTGGATAGCATGGATCCAAATCGTTTGTCAACGGACTTAAACTTGCAGCTGATGGCAAGAACTCCAAGGAAGAGGGGGAAAATCCGTGCTGAATATTCAGATGATGAAATATAAATATACAAAATAAAATATTGAATGAATAAAAAGCATTTCATTTCTATTATATTTCAGAAAGTGAAATAGAACTTAGCGTAGAGGTTGAGGTGGAAACCGCATCACACCAAACTTCAGGACTGCGTACTTCGATAGGTGCGTATTTAAAGTAACTCGGTCTGTCTTTTACGTTTTCGGTGAACCGATATAGATGAAATTTGATATAGAGATGGTTAGAAACTTAAGGACGTTAAATAGTTTTTGTCCCCAACAAAACAGGCAAAGGGGCTGGAAGTTTGTGTTGGTGGCGATTGCCAAAAGGTTTATTTATCTCCCACGAGCGCGATATAGAATTAAGATGTATAAGATATATTTCCGGAATATTATTATGATATTTATTTATAGATAAAACTGGTTTAACTGCGTAATTTTATCACACTTACAACAGGAATGTAAGTAGCAGTTTCATTACAATCATTTCAATATTATGTTGTCTTTTTTTAGGTGCCAATGATAAAAACTTTCAAGACACACTAGAAAACTGGCTTCACGACATAGACAGTGACGACGATGAATTAAATATTGACATGGACGACATTGACATAGTACCGAAACGTAGCGCTACTCACCAACTTGGCGATGACACAGGACTGACCGTCTCTGAACAAATTACCGCACAACAGAACGAACAAGTAAATGACGTACAAATAAGACAGTTAGCTTCTACATCCGACTACTTTAACTTTAACTGGACCAACGACAGACAGAAATTTACTGGTACGAGAGAGACATTTACAGGCACACAGGGACCGACATTTCCAACGACAGACTCGACGAGACAGACAGACATTTTTTACAAGATGTTTACTGACGAAATAATTGACTTGATGGTGACTGAGACGAACCGGTATGCCGCACAGATGAAACGGAAACTCTTAGAGGGTCCCGTTATTCCATCTGCTCGCATACTGAGATGGACCGACACCGACAGACACGAAATGGTACTACACGGACATACTTAAGTATATTGATCCTACAGGGCTTATATCCTAAAGTAAGGGAGGAGTCCTATTTCTCCTATGAAGGGTTTGGTGCTACTCCTTACTTTAGCAGGATAATGTCATTTAATAGGTATCATCTACTTAAGACTATGCACCATTTTATCGACAACGACACTAATACGGACAGGACAAAACTTAACAAAATACGACCGTTACTGGACTACCTTAACGACAAATTTTCTAGTTTATACAAACCAGGGCAAGAGATAGCCATTGACGAGTCATTGCTCAAGTGGCACGGCCGTCTGAGCTTTTCACAAAAAATTAGCAGCAAAGCTGCAAAAGTCGGAGTGAAGACTTATGAGCTGTGCGAGTCAAGCACTGGCTATCTCTGGAACTTTTTTGTATATACTGGAAAAGACGGACCAGACAGGAATCCTGACAATAACGAAACTGACGTTGACGGACCGAAAGATGCCTATGGCGACGAAGACAGACAAGACAGCGACCAAATTCGACCTACAAACGCGACAGCGAAAATAGTTTACGACCTCGTCAGACCCCTACTTCACAAAGGACACACACTTATTATGGACAACTTTTACAACAGCCCCCTTTTAGCACGATGTTTAAAACGCGACGGACAGACTGACGTATACGGGACTTTGAGACTTACTCGAGAGTTCGTACCGGACTCAGTTAAAGGACTGAGAAAGACAGACTTACGACAAGGAGAAGTAGTGGTGACATACTGTTCCGATCTCGCAGTAATGTTATGGCGGGATTCAAACCTGGTGAGTTTGATCTCGACATACCATCCCCTTGAGGTCGGAACAAAGACCAACTACAGAGGACTGACTTACAAACCGCAAATCATATTTGACTATAATAAATCCATGGGTGGAGTAGACAGAAAAGACCAGTTCTTAGCCAGCCAACCCCTGGAGAGACAGCGAAACAGGATCTGGTACAAAAAGGTTTTCCGCCGTTTATTTAACGTAGCAATTTTCAATTGTTTCGTTATATTTAACAGTAACCGGACGGCAAAAATTAGCCACCGCCAGTTTCGTGTAGAGTTGGCTGAGGAGCTTCTTAAGCTCCACCGATAGACTTAACTACAGAGCCCCGACTATTTGCCAGACGTAAACTGACAGTGACAATGACAACAGCGACAACGACAACAGCGACAACTACAACTGCGACATTGACAACAGCGACATCGACAACAGCGACAAGTACAACTGCGACATCGACAACAGCGACAACAGGCCAAGTATCAGTGGTATCTAGAAGTAAACCGTACGTAGAGGGCAACCATTTCCCAGCTGCCGGTTCTTCAAAAAGAAAGCTGTGCATGTGCTGCAAAAAATCAAGGACTGCATTTAAATGCGAAGAATGCGATGTCAGCCTGTGCATTTTACATTGTTTTAAATTGTACCATAAATAATATGTTTAGGTTAAGTTAGATTAGTGTAAATATGTATTTTTAGTTTTTTTTAATAAAACCATAAATGCAAATCAATCGTATATTTTATTTATCATTAAATTTCTACATCAATTTAATCACAAATAACAATCATATAGTTCAATACAAAACACAAAACAGTCGTCATGAAGAGTGTGGGCAAGCAATTTTCGTTTGTAGCCGGCCTTAATATGACGTTTGACTACCACATTGTGACAGTTTTAAGGTCGCAGTCGTAATAAAATTACGGCTCGCAGAGGGCCAGGTTTAATTTAATTTCTAATATTTTCAAACTGAAATATTATACAATTTATATGTTTCTAGAAAGGTTACTAAATTTCTGATAATCTTAACAAATGGAAAAACTAGTTATGCTTCTAATATTTAGCTGTGATAATGTTGAAATCCTAAGTTAGGATAAAAACTTAATTTTGCTTAGTTCAACGCAGGGTTATAAATTCATGAAATGTGTATTAGATAAGATAGTTTCGTAAATACACTTCTCAATTAATTAGCTTTACGGAAAATAGAAACAAAGAAACATACATTCACTTTTAACAGAGGTATGAGCATATCTTTCGCGTTCGAGTCGTCGCCCAGTATTTTCTCGCCGGTCGAGAGTTACACCGGACATTTGGGTATTTGAGGCGCGTGGACAAACGTAACACGGGACATTTGAGTGGCTATCAGGTAAAAGAACTCCTTCTTCAGAAAAATGTGGAACTACTCGACTTTTATAACCGTTAGAGATATTCCACCATATGTAGTACAACACAAGGTGTAGTTTTCTACAGAAATGACAAATTTACTAAAACTGCAGATTCGTAAGTTTGCCGTGGAGGTGACGACTTGTCAATTCTTTCCTTTTTTGTTCCTCCTTTGTTCCTTGGAACCGGCTAAGGTCTGAGACCATGCTGCCATGTCATTAGTGCGAATTTAATCATTTTCAATAAATACATTCAATATCATAAATACTTACTTAAACATAATACTCGTAACTACAGTAAACCTACAGTAAAGTTTGTACGATGAGGCGACTCTGGTTAAAATGTTATTAATTAATAAAAAGTAAAGAGACATAAGTAATAACGAACTTATGAAACTAATTTTCAAACACCACATACTTTGTGAAAGAGATCAGTACTAAATAATTACAAGTACCTACGTACAATAAAACAGTATGAAAAACAAAAACATTTACTTTCCTTAATTGAAATAAAATCTTACAGCTTAACAACTATTTATTTTATTTTATTTATTTGGCTTTTCAACAATGAGTACACTATTACAAACTAAAAATACAGTAACTTAAAGTGTCTAAGTGCCCCATTACTTAAAGAAAAGCACTGCATGTACCAATAATTATGTACAATAAAGTATCTTAATACATATTATATGTGTTTGTTTACAAAAATATAACTAGCTCTCTTAATAAACGAAACCTAAAAAATAATAGCAGTAATTCCTATTTCCCAGTGAGTACAGCCTTCTTTAGACCGTGTGTAGAAGTTACATTCAAATCAATGACCGCTTCATGATCCTTGTACAGCACATACATCCTGGATATTGAACTATGCTTTCTCAAATTGGTGCGACCATTTAGCGTGCAAAATAGTTTCCTATTAGAATTTCTCGGCAGACCGCGTGGTAAGTGAAATGACACTTTGCCGAGCAGATCCGGACAATCAAAGACACCCACAATAAGTTTCTTGAGGAAGACTAAATCAATCATTTTTCTAAGTGTCTCCAAAGAGGTCATTCCAAAATGATTTAGGCGGTCCCTATATGACTTGAGCTTTTTACCCATATTGCAGCTGAAGGCCAGCTGCCACAGGAATCTCATCTGCACTCGTTCGATGCGTGCAACATGAACCGAATATCCTGGGGACCAGACAGTACTGCAATGTTCCAAGTGACTCCTTACTAGCGAGTTGTACACAATTCTTTTAGTACTGGGCCTTTTGAAATTTTTACACTGTTACACAAAACAAAGCCTAACATTTTTGATGCTTTGAGAACTATTTCATCGATATGGTTTATGAAATTTAGTTTTTTATCAAATTTAACACCTAAACCACTTATATTTTCAATTTCATCTACTACTTCTCCATTTAACTTATAATTTGAGGTTATTATATTTTTATACCTGGTAAATTTTATGTGCTTACATTTTTTGACATTTAAATACAATTTATTATTTTCACACCATTCCGTGAATCTATCCAAGTTTTTCTGAAAATGCACAGTGTCTACATAGTTTCTTATTCTTTTAATTGCTTTAAGATCATCAGCAAACAAATAGATTTCCGAATATCTAAAACATTCATGTACGTCGTTTATAAATAAAACAAACAGAAACGGCCCTAAATGTGATCCCTGTGGAATACCTCAACTGCCACCATTCACTACTACCTTGAGCATCCTTTTGCTAAGATACGATCCAAACCAACTCAGCAAGGGATCCGACACTCCATACGATTGTAGTTTTTGAAGAAGTATATGATGATTAACAGTGTCGAATGCCCTGCTGAAGTCAGTGTAAATTGCATCAACTTGAATTCGAGCATCCACCAAACTCTCAGTGTATGTCACCAAATTGGTAGCTGTCGATCTTCTGCTGACGTACGTCTTCAGCTGACGAACAGTATTTTAAATGTAATAATCTTAATCATTATCAAACTGAAATAACTTTATTTACTATGAGAAAGTAAGTAAGATCCTTAGAAAAGTACTCGATATTTGGAAGTATATCGATACTTTTGTCTGGATACTGTACTGAGTACGATTCTAAAGTATAACAAAAATAATCATACTAATTTTACTTATGCAAAATTTTGAAGGGATGTTTGTTACTCATTCTTGTCTGCATGTTACTCATTACGGTTAACCGGACGGAATTAAAATTGTGCACAATTATGTATTCAATAGCCAAGCACGATTATCATCAACCGCATAAATACAACAGGAATCCAAGACGCGAAACGATTACACATAATGAAACAATATTGGAAGAATGACGAACGAGCGAGTGATTGATTAGTGAAGACAATGAAGGAAAGAATAGGACTGGTGAAGTGTATGGACGATTTTGAACTGATTATAATGTTTTAATACATTTAGCACGCTGTAATTGAATGGCACTGCCATAAACAAGAACAGTTATGCTAAATTAAGTGTTTCTATTTGTTTATTCGATACGATGTCTGTCAAATATTACTCATTGAGTAAAAGCATCGTATAAACCACCCATACATTTTAATGAGTTCGAAAGGAACAAAAAAACAATGTCCCGAATACTAATCAATGGTTTTTTTGCGCGGGAAACGAAAATAGTAAACAGAGAGACCGAGAAGTCAATATTATATATCCTAATGAGCATCCACGCGCATGAGACTGAGTGAGACATGGTCACTCAGTCTCATGCGCGTGGATAATGCCCTCGCGCTCTTACCCACAGAGATATTAAAATTGAATTTAGGGGATGACTGGCCCCTTGGATCGGTCTGTCTTTTTGTAAGAGGTTTTAAAATAGTTGTCTGGTAGAAATATATAAAAATGGAGCATCAGAATTTACGTGAAGTACTTTACGTAATTATTTTGGGAGGTTTAAAGCGTCTGCAAAGCAAATCGGCCGACGGAACGTGTCTGGGAGTATTGGCGACTTATTTTTAAGGATATTGCCTAAAATATACGTAAAAATCAGCTTAAGAATTTACGTGGGGTACATAATGCTTTTATGTACGTACCTTGATTACCTGATACTTGAAAATTGGCCGTCTAAGCCAGCTAGCAGGTAGGCATGCGTTTTTAGAAACCCTAACAAATGGTCCTTCGAGACGGATCCATTTGTTAGGGTTTCTAACAGATCTTCTTGGTGCTCAGATAAAACAAAGTGGACTGTATAATACAGGTGCTGTATTTCGCCTCTAATTTACAACAAGGATTTATGGAATACACATCGAAATGAACTGCCGACCGTGGTTTCCCAAGACGAGTGTGCCGGCGCATAGAAACCGGGTCCGCGATGACGCTCGTCTTCTCCCACGCGTAGGAATGTTGTTTATTTAACAACCTTGTTTATTAAACATTACTCTCAATTATTCTGCTCACTGACAGTAGGTTTGTGGAGAGGTTGGGTACACATTAGGTATATCGTATACGTATTTCATTTAGCTCGTGATAGGAACCCGGGACTCCCAATAATTGGTGACCCCGACGCCGGGATATTCGAGTGTGTTTAAAAAATGTAGGACACTTCAAAATTAAGACTATTTTAAAATTTTGGACAGTAAATATATTTAGTGCGTGTGGTAATGGCGTATTAAGCTCCTACTAAGGCAGGCGTGCTGCCTTCCCAGGCGCTCGCGCCGCTAGCCCAACTGCCGCCCAGTTTGCCGGGACCAGCTCCTCACGACATCAAGGAAGAAGAGTCGCAGGCAGCACTCGCTCAAATTACAGTCTTGTCACGCCTCCCAGAGTTCTGAAAGGAATCCCCTAGACTATGGTTTGCGCAATTTGAGTCTGTAGTGACGAACCAAAAACTGGGCGACGCCAGCAAGTACAACTTGGTTATTGCCAAGCTCTCCAGGGAACAGGTCGAGCAGGCAAGTGATATCGTTTTGTCTCCACCACATTCTCAAAAATTCCTTGCTTTGAAAAATCGCCTCCTGGCGGTTAATGAAGAGTCTGAGTCGCGCCAGGTTCAGAAATTACTGCGCGAACTTGAACTGGGCGATCAAATCAACTCACAAGTCCTTAGGAAAATGAAGGATTTGGCTAGGAGTAATTTCACTTACGACATGCTACGTATGCTGTGGCTGGATCACCTTCCGATGGCAGTACGCACGGTGTTGATGGTGAGTGAGATCACCGAGCTGGACAAATTGGCTATCGTGGCCGATAAAATTATGGAAACTTCGCGTTGTGCTGAGGTCCACGAAGTTTCTACCTTAACTTCCACCATCAAGGACAACAATTTGATCGCGGAAATAGCGTACCCGTTCTAGTCGACACCGGAGTCAACGTTTCCGTGCTACCAGTAAAACAATTTAAACGTGTTTCTAGTGAAAAGTGCATTGATTATAAGTTGATTGCCGCAAATGGCACTGAAATTAAGACATTCGGTTTAAAGACTCTAACTCTTAATTTGAATTTGCGCCGCCCCTATAAGTGGTCATTTATTTTAGCAGACGTGAAACAACCGATTCTGGGTGCAGATTTTTTAGGTCATCACGGCTTGCTAGTCGACATAAGCTCTCGTAAGTTGGTTGATAAGGTTACGAACTTAAATGTAATCGCATCTATTGTATATAATAGCCAGCCGACTGTGAAAAGCATTGATGAGAGTCATCCTTTTTATGACGTGTTATCTAAATATCCAGATATCACTAAACCGTCCTCGTTTAAGGAAACGCCCGACCATGGAGTGTATCACCACATCGAGACAGTAGGCCCACCAGTCTTCGCTCGCGCGCGCCCCTTGCCGCCGCACTACAAGAAGGTGCAGGAGGAGTTCAAAGTAATGCAAGAGTTAGGTATTTGCCGCCGCTATATCTAAAGCCCTATTCATACATTTGAATTTTCGCAATGGGCAAAAGTCTGAGCAAAGAGCAAGGCAGTGAAAATATTGTTATAGCTCAAAATGGTGCGAATTCTGCCCTTATCCAAATTAAGCTGGATAACTACGCTATCCTTATACTAGTAGTAGGTATTTTACTGTCAATAGTGATATCATATTTTTTGTATAAACATTGCCACCATAAGTCGAGGAAGTGGCTACGCAAACAAATTGTAGCAGTTTCTACTCCCCATTTTGTGAGAGTGTACACCACAGCTACGCCAGGGCACACTCAGGCGCAACCACAGGCGACACATGTTTATGGTTAATGTTGTTTACCCTTAAGTAAGTAGTCTTTAAGTGTAACATATTTCAATATTATACTATTGTGTAAAACTTTAAATTCAATGTTATTGTGTGTAAAATATTTGATTTGATTTGTAATGAGTGTAAGTATCCAAAATCATATCTTGTAAATTTTTTTATGTTTATCCTTTGCATTATTATAAATGGCACCAACTCTTCTCCTTAACATAATACAGTTTTGTTTTAGTTTAACAAATGAGTTGTCAATTTAATTATCATGTAGTATGTAGTGCAGGTGTTGTACACTGCGATAATATAATGTAATATGATCCCGCATTGCGACTCCAATAGCGAGGCTATGATTGTTTACTTTCGAGTTCTATTTTTAGACACAATCTTACTGAATTTGTATTAACGCTGTTAATTGTATTGATTTTTTGTAATGTGTAAAGTTTAATTTTTTTTTAAATAAGGGAGGATTGATGTAGGGATACACATATGTAGGTGTGTTATACATAAACTATCTCATGTCTCATATTTCATTGTAACTTTATGTGACAATAGCTCGCCAGTCTCAGGACACCCTGACTGAGAGCAGGTTGTGTGTTATCCGAAATAAACGTCACGCTTGAGTTCGGTATATACGTATTTCATTTAGCTCCTGACAGGAACCCGGGACTCCCAATAATAGGTTCCTTAAAATATGACCTATATATATTAACATTGAGAGGTACACCATTGGGATAAAATGCATTAAATACAATATCTATCCGCTCTTCGATGTCAATATCCAAAGGCCTGTTTTTAGGTCCATATGAGTTTGC
The DNA here is from genome assembly GCA_949315895.1 of Anania crocealis. NCBI lineage: Eukaryota > Metazoa > Arthropoda > Insecta > Lepidoptera > Crambidae > Anania > Anania crocealis. Next base: position 16,168,233 of record OX438867.1, on the reverse strand, counting down.
CTTTTCCAAAAATATATTCAACATATCCAGTTTCGTGAGGTTAATCGGAGCTGTAGTCGTGCTAGAGTCGTCGTTTATCCCAAATGCCACTCGCTGACCAGCGTGAGGGTTGGTGCCCTCATGCCCCCCTTGCATTAAGTCCTCTGGTCGGGGCCCAGAAGGACATTCCCCAGCAGAACGGGTCAGTTCCTGCTGAGGCAAAGTAGTGCCATGGGTCTTTACCGGCCCCATGACACCTCACCCCGCTTCTCCCGTTATTGTATATAAGTGTTGAGTTTTAGCAATTGCATCACGAGGGCGGACCCCTTCTCAATACCACACAATAACCTTAATCGAAGAAAAAATAACTTTTTAAATCAAAATTGGATATTTTTTCTGCAAACAGAACATATGCCATATTAACAGAACACATTCATACAGAGTTATTATTACCATAAACCTACGACTAACAGCAGCGCCTATTTATAAAAAAGATTAATTCATCTTCGAGGCACATCCTCTTATATTAGGCACTCTGATATCTAACGTAAAATTAGTAAAATTGCGGCATGGTTTAACGTAACCTTACCCACAATATTGACTCATTTGCGTCAAATCAATAAAAATAAAAAATACGAAAAATGGGTGCCTCATGATTTGACTGATGTGCAGAAAGAAACGCGTGTTGAAACTCGTGTTGCCTTGTTGAATCGGTACAGAAATGAAGGAATATTGAATCGAACATGTGATGAAAAGTGGGTTTCTTTATAATAACCGTAAAAGAAAAATGTAATGGCTGACCCCAGGTCAAACGCCACAACAGTGTCCTAAAGCAAAACTTACCAATAAAAATGTAATGGTAACTGTTTGCTGGTCTCAGCATGGTGTTATTCACTATAGTTTTCTCCGATCTATCAATATCAATATCTGGTCAATCAATAACGGCAGATGTCTATTGTGCCGAACTCCGAACAATGTTGGCAAAACTAGCAGTAAAACAGCCCCGACTCATGAATCGATCTTCACCATTATTGCTCCATGACAACGCGAGACCTCATACAGCACGAGAAACCGTTTTGACCCTTCAACTGGGAACTGGAATTAGAAACCATTCGACATCCTCCGTATTCGCCAGACCTTGCTCCAACGGACTACCATTTTTTTCGTGATTTGGCCAATTATCTACATGACAAGAAGTTTTCTTCCCAGGAGGCAGTACAAAATTCTTTCACACAGTTTGTGCAGTCTAGATCCTCGAGAGTTCTATCACAAGGGCCTTCCTATTAGATGGCAGTAATGTATAGATAATAATGGTAACTGCCTATTTTGATTAAATAAATTTGTTAAAAACTAAAAAAATAATCAATTTTGATTTTCAGTACAAATCGGCAATTTCATACTTTAACCCCTATTACATTGGTTTAATGATTTGCATTCAGTTCGTTTTCTTTCTCTTTCGAGGCTGTGTGACAACAAATATTACTTTGTTTTAGGACGTCCTTCAGCTACGACCGTCGCTTCCGAGATTCGTATGGAGCCGGAAACATCTTCGAGGCTTAGTAAGTTATATTAGGCATTCTGATATCTAACGTTAAATCAGTAAACTTGCCGTTATACAATTATTCCTATTTTCTTACAATGTTTTCTCTTACCACCAAGTGTAGGTCTGTACTTGAAACTATCTTGTGAAGAAATCAAAGATCTGTAACGAATTCTATCAATTTAGTTATTCATTGGTTTTAGAACCATTGACTGATGCAAAAATTGAATCGGAGCTGACATCTGAGAATCCAGGGAGCGATGTGGATAGGAGAAGACGCCTTTTTCACGGAGTTCATACCGTTTGCCCTGGAATGCCCTGCTGTTGAGGACCAGTCTCCAGAGACCTTGACCGTAGTCAATACAATGGACCAGATGGACGACATTGTCTTAAACCAAATGGCCAGTGAAGATATGTTAGATTTTAGTTGGTCCAGCGACCCTAGTGTCTTCACTGGCCAAAAAGAAAGAACGGACAACCTGGCCCAACTTTTAATGTGGACGGAATGTCTACATTACAAATTTTTACCAAGATTTGGGATGTAGATATTGTATCTCTTATAAACGGAAAACGGGAAACGAACACATACGGCGAGCAGATGAAAAATGACCCCAAAACAAACACGCATGCTGTCATCGACTCGTAGAAACCGCTAACCGAGACAGAACTTTGGATCTTCTTTGCCATCACGATGATGCCAATTCTTGTCGAATCGGAATATTGGAGGCCGAAAGCTTATTACCTTAAAGTTGCCACTTCTAGGACACAATGTCCTTGAAAAGGTTCAACCTAATTAAAAAAGCGTTGTACTTCGTAAATAACGAAGAAAAACCTTCCACAAACATCGAACAATTATATTGAATCTGTTATATACAACAACCAATTGGTTAGTAGCCCAACAAAAATTGCAAATGCCTTCAATGAATATTTTATTAATTTGACTAATAATTCCAATGATAATTTAATTAATGACTTATCAAACGATATTTTAAGCAATTCAATTTATCTGACCCCTGTTGACGAACACTATGTAAGGAAAGTAATTAATTCCCTGAATAATACAAATTCTAAAGGATTTGATCAGATAAGTACAAAAATTCTCAAGTCATGTAAGGAACAAATAGCCCCCATTTTGGCATATCTGATAAATCTCTCCATGTCCTCGGGAACCTTTCCAGATAAGTTAAAGCTATCATTGGTCAAGCCGTTACATAAAAAAGACAATAAAACAACTATAGACAATTATAGACCAATCACACTAATATCCATCATATCAAAGATCTTTGAAAAAGTTCTACTCACTAAACTTACGCTATTCTTTGAAAAATATGACATACTACACCAAGACCAATACGGATTTCAAAAAAAAAAATCAACATCCCATGCAGTATTCAATTTAGTAAATGAAGTACTGAATAGACTTAATGAAAATAAATATGCAACAGCTGTCTTCCTAGACATGTCAAAAGCGTTTGATTATTGCTCGCACAATCAGTTATTAAAAAAGCTGGAAAATTTTGGAATCAGAGGTCTGGCCTTAAGTTGGATAAAAAGCTATCTCAGCAGTAGAATGCAAGCTGTGGAAATAGTGAAACCTGATACAAAAAATGTAATACAAAGTTATCAGTCAGAGTTTAAAGAAAATAGATTTGGAGTACCCCAAGGGAGTGTATTAGGCCCTCTCCTCTTCCTTGTTTATATCAACAAACTGCCAAATTTGACAAAGCACCGCTGCATCTTATTTGCTGACGATATTGCTATAATAGTGAATTACGTAAATCTACCTACTTATACGAATATCGCTGACTCCTAAACCTCTAAGGAGGACACAACCGAATATTGCAAGATGACGAAATCGCTGATGCAACTCTCGTGCAAATTCAACGTGACCACGCCATCGCGCCACCAACCCCGAGATCATCATCATCGCCGCCACTTCGTATCCAACCTCGATCGGGTCAATTTGTAACTAGTTGTAATTTAATTATTAATAAATTAGTTTTAAAAATTAATTTCGGTTTTTTTCGAACCTCCTGCTGTCGCTTCTATATTTGGCGCAGTCGGTAGGATACTCGCGGTCGGTTTCGCGCTTCATCACGAAGATTTCCGTCATAACGAGCCGCCCGTGTGGCTATCAAGTCGCGTTCGAGAATCCAGAACCCAGCCAGCTAGAGGGTATCCAGACATCGATACACAAGAAAAGCCGAAATATGTTCATGTAAGTGCACTTGAATCATTCTCGTGTTTCCTATCCTATCCTATCTTTAGTCCCTAATTTTAGTCACAATTTTTCATCCAAGAAATTCTGGATCCCGTGGGTCTGCATCTAGCAGGCAACGCAGGGAACATTTGCTAGACTTAAATAGGTTATTTAGTTTATCAGAAGAAATGGAAATTGATCCCGATAGTATTTACAAGGCCTTACGCCTTGTTCCCGATTTTGACGGGAACCCCAACGTCTTAACTAGATTTATTAATATTTGTGATAGGTTATGTTCAGACTATTTGCGAGATGATCCCAATAGTCAACTTAATAATTTGTGTCTCCTAAACGGCATCCTGAACAAAATCACGGGACCCGCCGCTACCATTATTAACTCAAATGGCATCCCAGATAACTGGTTAGGGATTAGAAATGTCTTAGTACATAACTTCGCTGATCAACGGGACGAGACAGCACTCTATAACGACCTCTCCCTAGCTATGCAAGGCAATAGTAGCCCACAAGAATTTTATGACCATTGTCAAACTCTTTTTAGCACGATAATGACCTATGTTACATTACATGAGACACTAGGAACCACTATAGACGCTAAGAGGGTTCTGTATAAAAAGTTGACCATGCAAGCCTTTGTACGAGGTTTAAAGGAACCGCTTGGATCTCGTATAAGGTCTATGAGGCCAGACAGTATAGAAAAAGCTTTAGAGTATGTGCAAGAAGAATTAAATATTCAATATCTTCAGCAACGTAACGAAAGTATGCCTAGACACCAACTAGCCCATCGCACACCAGTTGCCTTACCTATAGCCTCCTCAATGCCTAAATTTAATAACTTTAATAGTATATCTAATTTTAATAATCAGGCAGCGCCGAGATATAATCCGCCGCCGCCTCCGCTCCGCTTATCAGTGCAACCGCAACCTTTTAAATTTAACTCGCCTAGTATCGCACAGTCTCAACAGCCGCGTATGACCCGCACACAGCAAATGTTTAGTGCACCACCACCGCAATATAATGCCCAAAGTAACATGTTCAGGTTACCACCTAGGCGTCAGCCTCAGTACCAGCCGCCTCCTAAACCTATGAGCGGAGTACAGCAATTCACACCCAGACCTTTGCCACCAACTTCATTTGGACACGATTGGCAAAGATTCGGCAATCCCCCACCAAATAATTACTTCAAATCACGCGAAGTCAATTTAAATGAATGCGCATACGACGATCCATACTACTCAGATTACTACTACGACACAGAATATTATAATGACTTAACTGATTGCAATAATTACGACGCATCTTATGACTATGACTATGCCAATAGAGTTCAGTATTACGAGCCCACTGGTCACAATAACGTAGAGTCAAGTAACGAGCCACAAGCATCTAGTTCCACAGAACAGGATTTTCAGATAGCCCGCCCGTCAGACAAGTTAAAATAGAGTTGAATATACAAACGCAACGGCAACTTCCTTACATTCAAATTTTAAACCCGCCGCTTAAGTTATTAATAGACACCGGCGCAAATCAGTCGTTTATTAGTCCCGAATCTGTTGAGAAATATTTCTGTAACTTTCCTTTAGATTACGACCCTTTCGAAGTGACTAACGTTCACGCAACCAGCCGTAATGACTACTCTATAACACTACCGTGCTTTCCCGAACTAAAATCCCAAGATAAGATAAAATTATTTGTGTACCGTTTCCATAATTATTTCGACGGTCTTATAGGCCTAGATCTACTCACTAAATGGGAAGCGAAGATTGATCTTAAAGATCAGACCCTCTCAACCCAGTTTGCTGTCAATCCTATTAAGATGTACAACTCGCTGAACGTCAACCTCTATGAAGACATTATCCCGGCAAACTCTTCAAAAATAGTTCGAATCCCAATTAACGCCCCGGATGGTGACGTCCTCGTCGAAGAGCAAATTATCTGTAATTGCCACATTTCCGATTGCATTACATCCGTTAAAAATAGCCGCGGAATCTTAGAAGTCTATAATCCTACAAATAACGATATAATATTCTCATTAGACCACCCAGCGCAGGCACAAGTTTTTAATATCGAGTGCATGCGAACTGAGTCCGTGCCTACGTCACGCGCACGCGCCGTCATTTCGCGCCTTAGGACAGATCATATGAACGCCGAGGAAAGAGCTAATATATAGACTTTATGCTCGCGTTATGCCGACGTATTTTATTTGGAAGGCGAACCACTAACATTTACAAACCAAATTAAACACTGTATTAAAACGACAGATGATGTTCCGATTTATACTAAAAGTTATCGCTATCCTTATGTACATCGACAGGAAGTCCGTGATCAGATAAATAAAATGTTAGACCAGGGAATAATTAGACCTTCCACGTCAGCCTGGAGCTCACCCATATGGGTTGTGCCCAAGAAGGTTGATGCTTCTGGTAAAAAGAAGTGGCGTATAGTTGTGGACTTTCGTAAACTGAATGACAAGACAATAGACGATAAATATCCAATCCCCAATATAACTGACGTCCTTGACAAGCTTGGCAAATGCATGTACTTCACCACACTCGATTTAGCATCTGGATTTTACCAAGTGGAAATGAATGAGAGCGATATACCCAAAACAGCCTTCAATGTGGAGCATGGGCATTACGAATTCTTGCGTATGCCTATGGGTCTTAAGAACTCACCTTCTACGTTCCAAAGAGTGATGGATAACGTCCTCAAAGGCCTACAGAACGAAATTTGCCTGGTATATTTAGACGATATAGTCGTGTTTGGTTCTTCGCTCCAGGAGTCCATAATTAACCTTGAAAAGGTTCTCCAGCGGTTACGCGAATCCAACTTTAAGATTCAGATGGATAAGTCCGAATTCATAAAGTTAGAAACAAGTTACCTTGGTCATATCATCACCAGAGACGGCATCAAACCGAACCCAGATAAGATTTCTGCAATAGAGCAATATCCCATTCCAGAAACTCCCAAACAGATCAAACAATTTTTAGGTCTTATTGGATACTATCGTAAATTCATTCCCGATTTTGCTCATATCACAAAACCTCTCACTCAATGTTTAAAAAAAGGTAAAAAGATAACGTTAGACTCAAACTACGTACAAGCATTTGAAAAGTGTAAAAAACTCTTTACAAACGACCCTATACTACAATACCCCGACTTTACTCGTGAATTTATCTTGACCACAGACGCATCAAATTTAGCTATTGGGGCCATCCTATCCCAAGGCCCAGTAGGTTCAGATAAACCCATCTCATTCGCATCCCGTACTCTCAACGATAGTGAGATAAATTATAGTACCATTGAGAAAGAGTTGTTAGTCATAGTTTGGGCCACAAAGTATTTCCGACCGTATCTGTTTGGACGTAAGTTTAAAATACTTACCGATCACCGCCCACTTCAGTGGATAATGAATCTCAAAGAACCTAACTCGAGATTAACTAGATGGAGGTTAAAGTTAAGTGAATATGACTTTACTGTTATTTACAAGAAAGGCAAAAGTAACACAAATGCCGACGCCCTGTCTAGAATCGAGATCAATAATGAAGAGATAAGTAGTATAACCGCGAATCCCTCAGAGAAGCCAGCATCTCTATCTAACTCCGACACTCTAACCGCTCACACTAGCCATGAACACCCAATCCTCGAAGTCCCCATTACCGATGAACCTATAAATAGATTCCATCGACAATTGCACATCACTATTGTAGGTGACGTCAAACGACGGCCCGTAATAACAAAGCCATTTGACACCCATACTCGTATTTCGTTGCAAATTAGTGAATCGAATTTAGAATCCGACATTATAAACGCAATTAAAGAATATGTGAATCCCAAAGTTAAAACTGCACTTTTAATAAACCCACCTCTCGCCATGTACTCTGTGATCCCAATCATTCAAGATAAATTTAAGAGCTCATCTATAAATCTCATACTCTCTAAATCTGAAATAGAAAATGTTAAAGAGTATCTCAGGCAACAAGAGATCATTCGTGATTACCACGATGGTAAAACCAACCACAGAGGTATTAATGAGTGTTATCTGGCACTATCTAAACGATACTTTTGGCCTAAAATGAAGGAACAGATATCTAAATTTATAGGTGAATGTTCCATATGTGGACAAGCGAAATACGATAGACATCCAATTCGACAGAGATTTAACGTAGTACCGCCAGCAACAAAACCATTTGAAACCGTTCACCTCGATTTATTCACAGTTCAGAATGAGAAATACTTAACATTTATAGACGTCTTCTCTAAATACGGACAAGCATATCACCTGAAAGATGGTACAGCAGTCAGTATCCTCCAATCCTTATTACAGTTTAGTTCTCATCATGGCCTTCCGTTTACAATAGTTACCGATAACGGAACTGAATTCACTAATCAATTGTTCGCCGAATTTGTTCGATTACATAAGATAAATCATCACCGAGTTCTAGCCCACTCACCAAATGATAACGGAAACATAGAGCGTTTTCATTCGACTTTGCTCGAACATCTCCGCATATTAAAACTACAGAAAAAAGACGAACCCATAATAAACCTTATGCCATATGCTCTCATAGCTTACAATAGTTCAATACATAGTTTTAATAAGTGTAAGCCCTTCGATTTAATCACAGGACACTTTGACCCTAGAGATCCTATTGATATAGACCCAGTTCCTCACTTATTACAGCAATACCTTGTCAATCATAAAGAACAGATGAAAACCGTGTATGATTTAATCAATGACACATCCTTAGCAGATAGAACAGCCCTTATAGAGAGTAGGAATAAATCCCGCGAACCAGAAATAGAATATATTCCGGAGCAACAAATTTTTATAAAAAACCCTAAGGCCAGTAGACAGAAAGTAGCCCCAAGATTTACCCAGGACAAAGTTTTAGCCGACTTACCTATCCACATTTATACCTCCAAAAAACGGGGACCAGTAGCTAAGTCTAGACTGAAACGAAATCCTAAACATGCTAAATTGTTGCAAAATTCTGCCGATACTGATCCTGACGACAACAGCCCAGGAGATAAGACTTGAAACATTGGATGACGGACCAGGACTTTTACCGTTCAAACTGGGACCAACTAGACTCATAACACACTACCACACCTTTTTACAACGCATTCAGTTAAATGATGTCGAAGATAAAATCTTACAACTTCAGAATCAAATTCAAGCTTACGAGACTAGACTTCCTAACGAAACTTATGCTTTATATGAACTCCAGATTAATTATTTAAATTCTAAATTGAATATAGTATTAGAACAGTTACATAGCTTAGAGCCCAGCCGAACTAAACGAGGCCTTATAGACGGATTAGGATCTGTTATAAAAAGTATATCGGGTAACTTAGATCATTCAGATGCGATTAAATATGATAATGCCATTAAAACACTTCACAATAATGAGAATAAGATTTCATTTGAGTTAAATAATCAGATAAGCTACAGTAAAGATTGGATGACGAAAAACTTTGGTATTCTCTCTAAATTAGTCGAAAATCAGCGTATTATTAACGGAACTTTAATTTTTATAATGAATAAAGAAAGTCAGCATTCTGAGACTTTAACTAAATTTGCAAAGTTTGCTCAGCTACTAGTTATAATTACTGAAAATATAGATGACTTATTAAGTGAGTTAATTACAGTAGAAAATACTTTAGCATTTATTCGTGCATCGAGCACACACCATTCAATGCTAAAGATTAACATCTTAAGTAACATGTTAATTAGATTAAAAAATATATACGGTAGAGATAGCATCTTAGATTTAGAATTACGGGAATTTTATGATCTTATAAAGCCCGCTTATTACTTTATAGATAAAGAAATAGTTTTAATATTCAAATTCCCGATTGTGACTAAAATATCCTATGACCTATATAAACTATCAATAGCACCTAATAAATATCATCAAGCCCTCATACCTACTTATCCTTTCATTGCTACCAACGAGAATGCATTCGTGTACATAGAGGCAGAATGTCCGAAGTTATCTCACGGCTATCTCTGTGAAGAAAGCATCAACCATCAGATCCGTACCGTACCTGACTGTATCCAGCATCTCATCTCACAACAATCTCTGGAGAAGACCTGCAAATTTACAAACATCACTCTGAGTAAAGAAGCAATGGAAAAGCTAGACGACCAACACTATGTTATCTCGCTGCCACATCCCACGAAGATTCATCTTATCTGCGGCCGAGAAGACTACACTCAGCTTCAAGGAAGTTACTTTGTCACTATCCCACTCACCTGCCAACTACGCACACCCGAATTCACTATAATCAACGATAGTGACGAGATAAAAGGTCAACCTCTTAAGATAATGAAGATACCGAATATTGAAATGCAAGCCACAGATTCATCCCGCATTGATTTGCACTCAATCAACCTGCAGAGCCTTCACAGCATCCAAGATAAAATAGCGCTCCAAACGCCTGTACAAATCGACACACCGCCTGCCGAGATATTATACCACACTACCATACCATTCTATTGCGTACTATTAAGTGCAACTGTACTCATCTTCGTAGTCTTGCTACGACGCTACGAGATACTTACCTGCAAACGTACCAGTAATCAAGAAAATATGAAGTCCGAAACTCACGAATACGAGAGCCCGGATAAATCTGTAATAGAAAGAGAAAGAAAACCGGGAAGCAGTCATATTACCATACCAGCAACATTTCCTCTCAAAGTTCTCAAATAGTTGCTGATCTGTGGGCGGAGGAATTACGTAAATCTACCTACTTATACGAATATCGCTGACTCCTAAACCTCTAAGGAGGACACAACCGAATATTGCAAGATGACGAAATCGCTGATGCAACTCTCGTGCAAATTCAACGTGACCACGCCATCGCGCCACCAACCCCGAGATCATCATCATCGCCGCCACTTCGTATCCAACCTCGATCGGGTCAATTTGTAACTAGTTGTAATTTAATTATTAATAAATTAGTTTTAAAAATTAATTTCGGTTTTTTTCGAACCTCCTGCTGTCGCTTCTATATTTAGTGACTACTGACAAAAATTCGACATTAAATGAACATATTAAGGACATAAACAATACGATTAATACAATAACAAATTGGCTTAAAGGTAACAATCTAAAAATAAACTTTGACAAAACTTACTATATAAATTTCAATAATGTAACTCATGAACAATTAAATGTTAACTATCAGGGAAAACATATAAAAGAGACAAATGCGACTACGTTTTTAGGTATAGAGATTGACCATAACTTAGACTGGAAACAACAAATTATAAAAATATGTAGTAAAATAAATAGGTTTTCATTCGCACTTTATAAACTAACTAAAGTTGCATCACAAAATACAGCTCTTACGGCATACTTTGCCTATGTGGAGTCAATCCTACGATATGGTCTCATCATATGGGGCAATAGCACGGACATCAAAAAGGTATTTCTTGCACAAAAAAAGTGCATCAGAGCAATCTGCGGTGCTCCACCAGACGAACCGTGTACCCCTCTGTTTAAATCATTAAACATCTTGCCGGTCCCATGCCTGTACATATATGAAATAGCCAAGTTTGTAAAACAAAATCTACATTACTTCAAACAGGCACGTGATATTTATCCACGAAACACAAGGAATGGAAATAGGTTGGTGTCAGCATTTGTCCCAAAAAGTGCTCGTTTAAAAAAAATGTCGCCTGGATGTGTATGGTCATTTATAATAAATTGCCTGAAACAATTAAAGAACTGACTGGTAAAAGGTTCCAAACACATTTGTTTAAATGGCTAATTACACATGTCTTTTACACTGTAGACGAATATTTAAAGGACGATTGTTATAATAATGCATGTACCTTGTAAGGCTTGAATTTGTTTTCTTTTTTTTTAACACTAGCTTTGACATTTGTTTTTCTTTAATATTGACATTAAGTATAATTGATTGATTTTATAAGATTGACATTGATTTACATAAAGAATCTAAATTGAAATTTAATATAAATAATGCATGTGTTTTAAGAAAGGATTGAATTAATTAAAGAATTATGTACTGTAGCTAAATTTAATATATTTGTATGCAACATTGGTTTGCCATAATCCAGGCTGCAACTGCCATAAAGAAGAGAGAGGTTGCTGACTACGGAATTCGCATACTCTCTGATAGCATGGCGGTTCTAAAAGCCCTGGAGAGCAACATCATCACATCCAGCCTTATTTACGAGTGTCACCTGGCCCTTGAGGACATTGCCACAAGGAACAGTGTCACCTTACAATGGATCAAAGGACACAGCGGCTCCCTGGGCAACGATGCCGCAGAACAACTCGCTAAAAGGGGATCGGACCTTACGGTTTTCGGCCCCAGGCCACACCTGCCTATTCCCTTCAACCAATACAGGTCATGGCTGCGACATCAAACCCTAGTCAAACACAACGACCGCTGGGCCAATATCAGCAACTGCAGACAGTCCAGAGAGGCCGTACCGGCTCTTTCACCGCGTCTGACTCGCAACTTAATCACCCTAAACAGAAGTGACCTTCGAAGTGTAGTGGGATCACTGACTGGACATATCCCCCTAAATAAACATCTCTTCACCATTGGTGCCACAGACAGCCCTCTATGTAGGGGCTGCCTGGAACAGGAAGAATCGGCTGCCCATGTGATTCTGGAATGCACAGGGGTAGCCACCCACCGGGCATCTATCCTCGGCACACCGAGTTCCCTTTCAGAAGCCTGTGAACGTCCTAAAAGACTTCTGTGCTTCTGGAAGGAGTTGGGGTGGTTGGACTAACCACCCTAATACCCCCTACGCATAATGGGCCAAATAGAGCCTAAATGCGGAAAAGGGAGCCCGTTACCATACCATACCATACCAACATTGGTTTGCTGAGGAAGAGGTTCGCAACTCTATGTAACAACTAAAATGTACCTTCTTCAAGGACAAATAAAAATATTTCATTTCATTTCATTTCAAATACTCCTAGTTAAATAACAAAGATCCGGCCTATTATTGAGCATCTGAATAAAAAATTTAGCTCTTTGTATCAACCCGGGCAAGAGATAGCTCCCGATGAGTCACTTTTGCTTTGGAAAGAAAGGCTCTCCTATGCACAACTTATAAACACTAAAGCAGCTCGGGTTGGTATAAAGAGCTACGAACTTTGCGAGTCAAAAACGATTTGAGGAAGATGATAATTTACGAAGGGGTAAAAAATATGTTCCTGAACTTGTAAAAGGAGACAATACCCTAGAAGTAGAGCCAGAAGGAGCAACCTCCAAAATCGTTAACGAGTTAGTACGACCGTTACTCCACCTTGACCATACATTAGTAATGGACAATTTTTATAATAGCCCTTTACTCAGCAGGACTTTAAAAAAACGCTAAACAAACACAATGGGCACGTTTCGACTAAATAGAAAATTTGTTCCTGGTAGCCTGAAAACAAAAAACAAAAATAACATGCTAACAGAAGAAGTATGCTTCAGCCAGACGAGGGATATTAACGTCGAGATGAGGGACACTACATTCTACATTAGAGTCCTACCAGACTACTATTGTAGTGTCCCTCATCTCGACGTTTCACAACGTAGAAGTAAGAGCGAAAGAAAAGTATGGATATTATAGGTACCACCCTAAAGTTGTACTAGACTATAGTCTTTCTACGGGGGGAGTGGATATAAAGAACCAACTCCTACAGGCCTACCCCATGGAAAGAATCCGCAACGCAGTCTGGTACAAAAAACTCTTTCGCTGACTTCTGAACATAGCGTTATATCATTAATTCGCATGTTATTTTTGGCACCCGGACAAATTCGTGCCTGGCGTGAATAAGTTGATAAGTCCAAAATGGTGATTTTACAGGGCAGCAGTTTTAAAGTTTGACGTCTGCTGGTAAATCAGTGTATTTAATGTGTTAATTCCATTACCTTTAATTATGGGTATTTATTATCAATCTTTCGAACGGTATCAGTAGAATTACTAAATTCACTTTATTTTTTTATATAAAAGACATCAATTTGTGCACCGATGACATGTCAACTTATTCATCGTCATATTAGGGGTATTTATTTGTTAAACAAAAACAATTAAATTGATTAAAAGCTTTATCAATTTATTATTCAAAAACAAATACAATTTTAAATATGTCGGAGATCGAGGTGGTTGGCGCTGTTTATCACGAAGTTCAACCCGTCAAACACGATGACAGGCGTCGCCTTGGTTTTGACGTCTGTCCATAAAGCTTCGTTCTGAAATCGCATCATTCGGTTACGTCAAGCAGGAACGCTTGAGCGAGCTCGTTGCAGGGCTGGCAACACAAAACTAGGCGCGAATCAGGTTGGCAGCATTGTTGCGATCAGTTTGACCAACATAACGAAAACTGACGTTTAGCGTGGGGGTTCCGGCGCCAAGGCGGGCACTTTAGATCGAGCAGCAGTACGGTGAACTAGAAAAAGCCAGCCCCGTAACGATCTCGCTACGTATCCGAGTGCATCACGGCCATCTCCAGTTATTTTCATAATTTTGTGATTGGAATTAATTAATAAACACACAGCGAGAACGGAAGTGATTTTATTTCGAGTGTCACGAAGATGGAAGACCACAACTACATCGAGCCCTCCTACCCTCTCCCGTCAAATATAATCCTTTCTGGTAAAAATATAAGTTTTTTTTTACTGTAGTTTCATTTTTAAGCCATCAGTTAGGTTTATACAGGGTGTTTCAAAAAAATGGGTAATGACTGAAGGGTGTTGCATAATCTCCTTTGATGAATCCTTAGTAAATTTCTTATATTGATAGCACTAAATTACAGTAGACATAGACGAAATTACAGCTAGACAATAGAACATAAGAGAAAAAACAAAACAAAAGAAAATATGGCCAATTAGGTCCCACCTCAGCATGTGCTGCAACGAGCCAAGGGCCGCTGCAGCGCTGGTATTCTGGTGGGACCCATATGAGTGACATAACAGACGCACAAAGAGAAAAAAAAAGATACAATTGCTATTTGTATTCGTAACGTTATAATTACATAAAAAATAAAAAATAACGTTACTATATGTGAGGCAATTTTTTTGGGAAAAGTAAAATGGATGATAGGATAAAAAGAAATAAAAACTATCAGTATATGTATACATATAAATATCAAATGTTAATTAGGTGACATAAAAGAATACATACATACAATAAAATAATATTGTCGCTATGGGCTTTGAACGCGTATCGGAAGTATCCGAACGCAAATCACAGACAAATACAATCTATGGTCGGAAACGCATTCCTCCTTACACGTCACTGCCAGGCTGTTGTGTCATGCTGGCAATTTAGAATATAATAAACAAAAAGAAAAAAAAAAGGATTGAGCAAATGAATTCTTGTTCAAGTCTTTCTATGATAATATATTTCCGAACAAACCAACGCCGATTAAGAGAAGGCCAGGAGCCACACAGTGTCCAGGAGCACGAAAACCAACCAACCAGCCCAGCCGTGTCTAACGAGTTAGTACGACCGTTACTCCACCTTGACCATACATTAGTAATGGACAATTTTTATAATAGCCCTTTACTCAGCAGGACTTTAAAAAAACGCTAAACAAACACAATGGGCACGTTTCGACTAAATAGAAAATTTGTTCCTGGTAGCCTGAAAACAAAAAACAAAAATAACATGCTAACAGAAGAAGTATGCTTCAGCCAGACGAGGGATATTAACGTCGAGATGAGGGACACTACATTCTACATTAGAGTCCTACCAGACTACTATTGTAGTGTCCCTCATCTCGACGTTTCACAACGTAGAAGTAAGAGCGAAAGAAAAGTATGGATATTATAGGTACCACCCTAAAGTTGTACTAGACTATAGTCTTTCTACGGGGGGAGTGGATATAAAGAACCAACTCCTACAGGCCTACCCCATGGAAAGAATCCGCAACGCAGTCTGGTACAAAAAACTCTTTCGCTGACTTCTGAACATAGCGTTATATCATTAATTCGCATGTTATTTTTGGCACCCGGACAAATTCGTGCCTGGCGTGAATAAGTTGATAAGTCCAAAATGGTGATTTTACAGGGCAGCAGTTTTAAAGTTTGACGTCTGCTGGTAAATCAGTGTATTTAATGTGTTAATTCCATTACCTTTAATTATGGGTATTTATTATCAATCTTTCGAACGGTATCAGTAGAATTACTAAATTCACTTTATTTTTTTATATAAAAGACATCAATTTGTGCACCGATGACATGTCAACTTATTCATCGTCATATTAGGGGTATTTATTTGTTAAACAAAAACAATTAAATTGATTAAAAGCTTTATCAATTTATTATTCAAAAACAAATACAATTTTAAATATGTCGGAGATCGAGGTGGTTGGCGCTGTTTATCACGAAGTTCAACCCGTCAAACACGATGACAGGCGTCGCCTTGGTTTTGACGTCTGTCCATAAAGCTTCGTTCTGAAATCGCATCATTCGGTTACGTCAAGCAGGAACGCTTGAGCGAGCTCGTTGCAGGGCTGGCAACACAAAACTAGGCGCGAATCAGGTTGGCAGCATTGTTGCGATCAGTTTGACCAACATAACGAAAACTGACGTTTAGCGTGGGGGTTCCGGCGCCAAGGCGGGCACTTTAGATCGAGCAGCAGTACGGTGAACTAGAAAAAGCCAGCCCCGTAACGATCTCGCTACGTATCCGAGTGCATCACGGCCATCTCCAGTTATTTTCATAATTTTGTGATTGGAATTAATTAATAAACACACAGCGAGAACGGAAGTGATTTTATTTCGAGTGTCACGAAGATGGAAGACCACAACTACATCGAGCCCTCCTACCCTCTCCCGTCAAATATAATCCTTTCTGGTAAAAATATAAGTTTTTTTTTACTGTAGTTTCATTTTTAAGCCATCAGTTAGGTTTATACAGGGTGTTTCAAAAAAATGGGTAATGACTGAAGGGTGTTGCATAATCTCCTTTGATGAATCCTTAGTAAATTTCTTATATTGATAGCACTAAATTACAGTAGACATAGACGAAATTACAGCTAGACAATAGAACATAAGAGAAAAAACAAAACAAAAGAAAATATGGCCAATCAGGTCCCACCTCAGCATGTGCTGCAACGAGCCAAGGGCCGCTGCAGCGCTGGTATTCTGGTGGGACCCATATGAGTGACATAACAGACGCACAAAGAGAAAAAAAAAGATACAATTGCTATTTGTATTCGTAACGTTATAATTACATAAAAAATAAAAAATAACGTTACTATATGTGAGGCAATTTTTTTGGGAAAAGTAAAATGGATGATAGGATAAAAAGAAATAAAAACTATCAGTATATGTATACATATAAATATCAAATGTTAATTAGGTGACATAAAAGAATACATACATACAATAAAATAATATTGTCGCTATGGGCTTTGAACGCGTATCGGAAGTATCCGAACGCAAATCACAGACAAATACAATCTATGGTCGGAAACGCATTCCTCCTTACACGTCACTGCCAGGCTGTTGTGTCATGCTGGCAATTTAGAATATAATAAACAAAAAGAAAAAAAAAAGGATTGAGCAAATGAATTCTTGTTCAAGTCTTTCTATGATAATATATTTCCGAACAAACCAACGCCGATTAAGAGAAGGCCAGGAGCCACACAGTGTCCAGGAGCACGAAAACCAACCAACCAGCCCAGCCGTGTCTAACGAGTTAGTACGACCGTTACTCCACCTTGACCATACATTAGTAATGGACAATTTTTATAATAGCCCTTTACTCAGCAGGACTTTAAAAAAACGCTAAACAAACACAATGGGCACGTTTCGACTAAATAGAAAATTTGTTCCTGGTAGCCTGAAAACAAAAAACAAAAATAACATGCTAACAGAAGAAGTATGCTTCAGCCAGACGAGGGATATTAACGTCGAGATGAGGGACACTACATTCTACATTAGAGTCCTACCAGACTACTATTGTAGTGTCCCTCATCTCGACGTTTCACAACGTAGAAGTAAGAGCGAAAGAAAAGTATGGATATTATAGGTACCACCCTAAAGTTGTACTAGACTATAGTCTTTCTACGGGGGGAGTGGATATAAAGAACCAACTCCTACAGGCCTACCCCATGGAAAGAATCCGCAACGCAGTCTGGTACAAAAAACTCTTTCGCTGACTTCTGAACATAGCGTTATATCATTAATTCGCATGTTATTTTTGGCACCCGGACAAATTCGTGCCTGGCGTGAATAAGTTGATAAGTCCAAAATGGTGATTTTACAGGGCAGCAGTTTTAAAGTTTGACGTCTGCTGGTAAATCAGTGTATTTAATGTGTTAATTCCATTACCTTTAATTATGGGTATTTATTATCAATCTTTCGAACGGTATCAGTAGAATTACTAAATTCACTTTATTTTTTTATATAAAAGACATCAATTTGTGCACCGATGACATGTCAACTTATTCATCGTCATATTAGGGGTATTTATTTGTTAAACAAAAACAATTAAATTGATTAAAAGCTTTATCAATTTATTATTCAAAAACAAATACAATTTTAAATATGTCGGAGATCGAGGTGGTTGGCGCTGTTTATCACGAAGTTCAACCCGTCAAACACGATGACAGGCGTCGCCTTGGTTTTGACGTCTGTCCATAAAGCTTCGTTCTGAAATCGCATCATTCGGTTACGTCAAGCAGGAACGCTTGAGCGAGCTCGTTGCAGGGCTGGCAACACAAAACTAGGCGCGAATCAGGTTGGCAGCATTGTTGCGATCAGTTTGACCAACATAACGAAAACTGACGTTTAGCGTGGGGGTTCCGGCGCCAAGGCGGGCACTTTAGATCGAGCAGCAGTACGGTGAACTAGAAAAAGCCAGCCCCGTAACGATCTCGCTACGTATCCGAGTGCATCACGGCCATCTCCAGTTATTTTCATAATTTTGTGATTGGAATTAATTAATAAACACACAGCGAGAACGGAAGTGATTTTATTTCGAGTGTCACGAAGATGGAAGACCACAACTACATCGAGCCCTCCTACCCTCTCCCGTCAAATATAATCCTTTCTGGTAAAAATATAAGTTTTTTTTTACTGTAGTTTCATTTTTAAGCCATCAGTTAGGTTTATACAGGGTGTTTCAAAAAAATGGGTAATGACTGAAGGGTGTTGCATAATCTCCTTTGATGAATCCTTAGTAAATTTCTTATATTGATAGCACTAAATTACAGTAGACATAGACGAAATTACAGCTAGACAATAGAACATAAGAGAAAAAACAAAACAAAAGAAAATATGGCCAATCAGGTCCCACCTCAGCATGTGCTGCAACGAGCCAAGGGCCGCTGCAGCGCTGGTATTCTGGTGGGACCCATATGAGTGACATAACAGACGCACAAAGAGAAAAAAAAAGATACAATTGCTATTTGTATTCGTAACGTTATAATTACATAAAAAATAAAAAATAACGTTACTATATGTGAGGCAATTTTTTTGGGAAAAGTAAAATGGATGATAGGATAAAAAGAAATAAAAACTATCAGTATATGTATACATATAAATATCAAATGTTAATTAGGTGACATAAAAGAATACATACATACAATAAAATAATATTGTCGCTATGGGCTTTGAACGCGTATCGGAAGTATCCGAACGCAAATCACAGACAAATACAATCTATGGTCGGAAACGCATTCCTCCTTACACGTCACTGCCAGGCTGTTGTGTCATGCTGGCAATTTAGAATATAATAAACAAAAAGAAAAAAAAAAGGATTGAGCAAATGAATTCTTGTTCAAGTCTTTCTATGATAATATATTTCCGAACAAACCAACGCCGATTAAGAGAAGGCCAGGAGCCACACAGTGTCCAGGAGCACGAAAACCAACCAACCAGCCCAGCCGAGTCTACCAGGGAGCTTATCTTCCCACCCCATAAATGTGAACAAACCTAGTGTGAGTTGAATTCTATGCGTTTTGTTGCTGTTGAGTAAGCAGGTGTTTTTTAAGCTTCTTCCTAAAAGAATGTATTGTTTTTAGGTCACGCAATGGAGGCGGGAGATCATTCAAACACTTAGAGGCTGCAAAACGAAACGATCCGCAGAATTTGACAGTCCTATGTTTGGGCGTGTTGAAGACGTGATTACAGCTTCTTTTGGGGTACTTTTTGTGGTCCTTAGCCCATTCCAGCTTGTTAAAAAGATAAGGTGGCCTCTCAGCTTTCATAACTCCAAACAGTAGTGTGGCAAGGTGGAGTTTTCTACGAGCTTCCATATTTAAGATGTTAGCTGAGTTTAATATGGGAGAGATGTGAGTCCTGGGTGGGATGTGAAAACAGAACTGACGGAATGACAAATAGAGCTGCAGGTCATCCGCATAAAGGTGATACCTGCAGTTTATGATGTTGTGGACAATGACAGCACTGTACAATGCGTACAGAATTGGTCCGAGGATTGACCCCTAGGGCACACCGCGAGTGACAAGCAGCTGTTCAGATCGTAACCTGGACCCATCAGGGTTTGCCAGCTCAACAAGTTGTCGCCTATTATGAAGGTAGCTATAAAACCACTGTACAGCAATGTGGTCGAGACCGTAGTATGAGAGCTTAAAGATCAGAAGGTCGGTATTGATGGAGTCAAAAGCCCTGGAAAAATCGAGAAGTAGCATGATACTGACACACCCCCGATCCCGGTCAGCAAGCAGGTTGTCGACTATATCAGTGAGGGCAGTTGCAGTGCTAGGGCCCCTGCGAAATCCCGATTGCAGCTGAGGGAGGATGCTGTTGTCTTCCAAGTACTTGGTCAGCTGGTCACACACAATCCTCTCCAAAACCTTGGACAGACACGGGAGCAGACTAATCGGGCGTAGGTCGCTCATTGTGATGGGATTGCTGTTCTTAGATAGTGGCCTAACCACCGCCATCTTCCAAGGATCAGAAAATATTCCTGTTTTTAAGGATAGATTGATGATGGTGGTGATAGCTGTCAAAGATTGGGGTAGAGTTAGGAGTAACATATCAAGAGACAGTCCGTCAGAACCCTGTGCATTTGATTTAAGGCTTTTGATAATTTGCAGAACCTTATCTTCTGAGACTGTATACAATGTAAAAGTCGTCGAGCCAAATCTGTGATGCTCATAATAGGTGAGCTGCGAGATTGTAACTAAGTCGTCACCAGGCACATCAGGAAATGAGTATTTATCTTATCAGGGTCACTGAAACACAGTGGAATGTCTGAATTCTTTTTTTGATCTGGTATAACAGTATTTTTTAGGTTTTTCCAAAACTTCCTAGAATCTTTAATACCATTAATATTCTTATCAAAAAAGCACCTCTTCTCATATTCTATTGCCCGAACCACCAACTGCTACATGGTTTTATAGCTATCTCTAAGCGTCTGAGTATTGTGTTTTTTTAGCCTTCGGTGGTAATCATCCCTGATGCGCATCATAGACCGGACTGTATCAGTAATCCAGGGATGTGGTGGATGTTTAAATAATTTCATTTTAGTAGGAGCATGCAGGTCGAATAAATTTATGATAGCGATTGTAAAAGACTCAACTATGACATTTATATCAGTAAGGGAGAGTAAATAACTCCAGTTAATTGCATTTAGATCTTCATTAAATAAGTCCACCACGATATTCCTTAGAGGTCTGAAGACTATCCAGCGAGGAACCGGTCTAGCCTTTTTTATTTTAAATTCCGCTGTAACCATAGCTGATATAAGGTAACCAAAGCAGGCAAAAAGCGGCAATATAATCCACGTAAACCAAGAAAGTGGGGTTTTAAAAACCTGGTACGTGCTGGCGCATCTGGAGTAATATACGACTTCTTTTTATATGCTGGCAATGATACTTTTGAAAACTGTTACTTTACCGACGAAGAAGAAGGCTTAGGCTGGGATGCCAAAGCAGTTTTACGACTCTGTAAAAGCATAGAGAAGAAACCCTGTGTCGTATATTTCTATAACTTTTTCTCGTCACTAAAATTGGTATACCACCTTAGGAACTCGTATGGTATCTTCAGTCTAGGAACAGTTCGTCCTAATCGACTCATAAATGCTGCCGATAATCTTAAAACGGACACGGACCTAAAAAATAGAGGAGAGGTAGAGGAGCCTTTAGTCAGACTGTTTGCAATAAGACCAAACTAGCAGTTGTAAAATGGAACGATAACAAGTGTTGTTCTAGCTTCAAGTTACGCCGGCGCATATCCAAAAACGAAAGTAAAACGTTACTGCAAGGAAAAGAAGCAACGAATTGATGTTCATTACCCTAACTTGGTGAAGCATTATAATGCTCATATGGGAGGAGACCTCGCCGGCATGCTCAGCGCACTCTATAGGACCGAAATGAAAACAAGACGTTACCAACGTCTTGTTATAAAATGCGAAAATATGTAAAGATACCAATCTTTCCATATATTCGCAACTTTTGGATATCTGCATTAATAATGCTTGGTTACTTTATAGGCGGGATTTGAAGAGAAAAGGTATTAGGAAACATAAGGCTTTAAAAGAATTTAGACTTGAAATATACATGGCATTACAGCAAAAAGGGAAACATGTGGATGTAAGAAGTGTTGAAGATTTAAAAGAAAAGGAAAAAGTAAATAAACCGAAACGTTCCAGACCCGTAGATGACGTGAGGTTTGATACTGTTGACCATTTTCCACAAAATGGTAGCGAGGATGGTCGATGTGCTTTTTGCTTAAAAGGATTTACGGCCGTCTATTGCCTAAAATGTAATGTTAGACTTTGTTTTGTCAAAGACAGAAACTGTATTTTTAATTTTCATCATGTCCGGACTTACTTTTAATAACTTGTTTGTTTCTTTTATAATAAAACCTGTTTTAACATACTTGAGTTGCATTTTATTTTTGTATCCCTAGTCGAATTTTGTTGAGAATACTCAACTTTTATATTTTGCCTTCAGTTATAACCATCCATTTTTGTTGAGTATACTTAACGTCGTGTTTTCAGGACACAATTTAGTTTTTTTTGGCCCACTTCTCAATTGCATACTATCATAATATATTCATAATAACTGCACTGTAATAACTTTTTTTTTGCCTAATAAAGAGTTCATTACATTTATTTTGATGATAAGTCACAAAGAGAAATGTTTAGTATTGTTGCATCAGAACTGTTCCGAAGTAATCCTGCTAAATTAATTGAATGTACTGAAAGATTCATATATGTAGCAGATGAGGAAGAACAAGAACAAATCGTTATTTCATATCACGAAGGAAAGACTTGCCATGGAGGTATAAAGGAAACCCTAGCTAGACTGAAAATTAATTATTACTGGCCTAGTATGGAACAAACAGTTTCGGCAGTAATTAATAAATGTGAAAACGTGTAAAAAAAATGAAATACGATCGACACCCTTTACAACTATTCTTACAACTAACTCAAACTTAATCACGACCTTTTGAAGAGATTTTTATTTATCTATTTTCTATTGAAAGAAAACTTTACTTAACACTTGTAGATGCATTTTTTAAACTTGGGCAAGCCATACTTATATCAAATAGATCAACACCTGAAGTAATACGAGCTTTAATAACCTATTTTTTGTTTTATGGCACCCCAAATAAAGTAAGTTGTGACTCAGGGTCAGAATTCAATAATGCTTTTATGAAATAAACTTTAAATTTCTACAAAATTGAATTACACAACGGAACACCTAATAATCCAAACTAGATGGGAATAGTTGAAAGATTTCATTCTACTATAATATAAATTTACAGATAAGCAAAACACGATCAGAGTAGTTTAGATCCTTGTTCAACAATGATTTATGCAATTATGACTTATAATAATACCATTCACAGTGTCACTCAATTGACATCATTTGAAGTAGTATTTGGACATATAAACTCAAATAGTACTTTTAATGTAGCCTTCGAGAAAAATTATATGCAACAATTAATTAAAGAACACGCAAAGCGAACGTCTTATTTATATACATTCTTGGAGAATAAAATGCAAACAATTAAAGTGAATAGACAAAAAGATGGTGAAAATGTAGAATTTAACATAGGTGATAAAATATTTACTAAATTAGTTAATCAAAGAAGATGCAAGGATAAACCTCGTTATGAAGAAGCTGAAGTAGTAGGACCATCGAAAAATAATGTCATTCCAATTAAAATTAGAGATAGAGTTACAAAAGTTCCCCTGAAAAATGTTAGAAGACCTAACAAAGAGTCACATTCCTTTTGAGTCAATTACACTCGCTGAACGATGAAACATAAAATTGATTATTGTTTTAAATTATATTGTCATGATAATTGAAGTTCTAAATTTTATTAATTGACGACCATTTGGATCAGCGCTAGTAAACGCTGCTTCTAAGCCATGGGTCGCGGGTTCGATCCCCGCACAGTACAAATATTTGTGTGCATGAACATGTCTGTTTTTACTGGTCTGGGTGTTTTGTATGTATTATACAGTATGAAATTTTATGTACTATCGGATTTTTTATAGGAGTTAAATATCGTGTGTGGAGCCCATTTCCGAAATAAAAAATGTAGGTCAAGTTTTGACCTTGAAATATTTTTCGCAAAAAAAATTCTAATTAAAAGTGGTCGTCCTACAACCTTGAACGTAAACATTGCATTGTACCATTTGTTTTAAAACTAATTCGTTTAAACACTTGAGTACTTTAATCCTCTCCTAGCTACCCTAAGTAATCCATTCATACTTATGTAGTAAAACTTTTGCCGAATTAACAATAAAATTGAAACACGCACATTTTAGGTTAACAACATGTAGGAATCACCAAACTTGTCTTTAACGAAGTTACACTCTTTGTTTCGTATTTGCCCATAAGCTTCCTACAACTATCATTAAACGATATTCACGTATTCACTATTAAAACTATGATTAAAACCCTATGATTTTGTATTAGAAACAACAATAACACAAAACAAAATATCACATAACCAAATGCAGCCATAACACTTGTCCACAGACAACTAAGGCACTTGTCTATTCTTTCCTTTTTTGTTGTTTCTTGGAACCGGCTAATGTCTGAGACGATACTGCCATGTCATTATTGCGAATTTAATCATTCTCAATAAATTCATTTAATATCATAAATACTTACTTAAACATAATAACTTAACCTACAGTAAAAATTGTACGATGAAGCGACTCTGGTTTAAATGTTATTCATTAATAAAAAGTAAAGATACTTATGTAATAACGAAATTATGATACTATTTTTCAAACACTACATACTTTGTAAAAGAGATCAGTACTAAATAAGTACAAGTTCCTACGTACAATAAAACAGTATGAAAAACAAAAACATTTACTTTCCTTAATTGAAATAATATGTTACAGCTTAACAACTAACAGTATTTGAAATGTAATGATCAAAATCATTATCAAACTGAAATAACTTTATTAAAATTTACTATGAGAAAGTAAGTAAGATCCTTTAAAAAGTACTCGATATTTGGAAGTATCGATACTTTTGTCTCGATACTTTACCTACTGAGTACGATTCTATTCGATCAAAATAATCAAACTAATTTTACTTAAGCAAAATTTTGAAGGGATGTTTGTTACTCATTCTTGTCACAATTAACATAAAGCACAGGTAAGTACACCAAAATATTATAACAACAAACAAAACAGTACAAACACAATAATTTAAACAGACATTAATGTCAACAGTGTTTGCTGCAGCAAACATGGGTCAAGGCTCAGCATAAGTTTCCACCCTAAGGCGGAAACACTGATTTTCAGCCGTCAGTATTCGGCACATTGCTTTTTTGTTCTTTTCGAACACTTTGAAATGTATGTTTGGTTTATACGTTGATTTTACTCATACGTACTATTTGACAGACATCGTATCGAATCAATAAATAAAAACACTTAATTTAGCATAACTGTTCTTGTTAATGGCAGTGCCATTCAATTACAGCGTGCTAAATGTATTAAAACATTATACTCAGTTCAAAATCGTCCATACACTTCACCAGTCCTATTCTTCTCTTCATTATCTTTACTAATCAATCACTCGCTCGTTCGTCATTCTTCCAATATTGTTTCATTATGTGTAATCGTTTCGCGTCTTGGATTCCTGTTGTATTTATGCGGTTGATGATAATCGTGCTTGGCTATTGAATACATAATTGTGCACAATTTTAATTCCGTCCGGTTAACCGTAATGAGTAACATGCAGACAAGAATGAGTAACAAACATCCCTTCAAAATTTTGCATAAGTAAAATTAGTATGATTATTAAGCTATTGCATAGCTTCTATCGCGGGCCTTGAGCGTGGAGACCGAATCCAGAAATTCCGTAACGAAAAAAAACCTAACACGGCACTCGGGGCGAAGCACGATCGAACAATTTTGAATTTCCGAAATTTAAAAGAATTTACAAGAAATTAAGGATTTTGACAGTATGGTGGCCTATGGTAACCATATCTGTCAAAATAACAGAAAAAAATATTTACAAAAGTCAAAATTAGAAAATACATAAAATTATAAAATTAAGCTATTGCATAGCTTCTATCGCGGGCCTTGAGCGTGGAGACCGAATCTAGAAATTCCGTAACGAAAATAACCTAACACCCTACTCCGACCGGCACAGCGGTGATACTTTTTAGTTTTATAATTGCATAAGTTGATAAAAAATGCTATGCAATAGCTTTACCGCGGCAGTCTCCGAGTGCCACACGTCTTTTTTTTTATTATACTGTAGAATCGTACTCAGTAAAGTATCGAGACAAAAGTATCGATACTTCCAAATATCGAGTACTTTTTTAAGGATCTTACTTACTTTCTCATAGTAAATTTTATTAAAGTTATTTCAGTTTGATAATGATTTTGATCATTACATTTAAAATACTGTAGTTGTTAAGCTGTAAGATTTTATTTCAATTAAGGAAAGTAAATGTTTTTGTTTTTCATACTGTTTTATTGTACGTAGGTACTTGTACTTATTTAGTACTGATCTCTTTTACAAAGTATGTGGTGTTTGAAAAATAGTATCATAATTTCGTTATTACATAAGTATCTTTACTTTTTATTAATTAATAACATTTAAACCAGGGTCGCCTCATCGTACAAACTCTACTGTAGGTTTAGTTATTATGTTTAAGTATGTATTTATGATATTAAATGAATTTATTGAGAATGATTAAATTCGCAATAATGACATGGCAGTATCGTCTCAGACCTTAGCCGGTTCCAAGGAAACACAAAAAAGAAAAGAATAGACAAATGCCTTGGTAGTCTGTGGACAAGTGTTATGGCTGCATTTGGTTATGTGATATTTTGTTTAGTGATATTGTTGTTTCTAATACAAAATACCTAATATGGGTTTTAATCATAGTTTTAATAGTGAATACGTGAAAATCGTTTAATGATAGTTGTAGGAAGCTTATGGGCAAATACGAAGCAAAGAGTGTAACTTCATTAAAGACAAGTTTGATGATTCCTACATGTTGTAAACGTAAAATGTGCGTGTTTTCAATGTTTTGTGTTGTTCAATTTATTGCGTATTCGGTAAAAGTTTTACTACATAGGAATGGATTGCCTATGGAGCTAGGAGAGGATTAAAAGAGGTGAGAGAAAAGAGTACTCAAATGTCCGTTTTAAAACGAACACTTGTAGGTTATGGTAATGTTTTTGTTTACCATACTGTACTTGTACTTATTTTTATTGTGGTTTCTAACAATCCTAAGTTAGTTTTAGCCTGGTCAATGAACATTCATTAACTGTTTGGACCCTTTTGCGTTTTACGGTCCTTAGCCCGTAGAAGTATGAAGGGAAAATCAACAACTTATAAATAGTTTTGTAATGAATGAATAAGATGCGCATCGCGTAAAAACTGTGTTGCGATGAGGCCATTACCAAAATTTTAGATTTTTGGCAGACTTTTTCTAAGTGCTTTATCTAGACATTTTTGTACTGGGCTATACCAAAATAAAAAAAAACGTCATTTGTTTTTAGTCTTCTAGATTGCTATATTGAAATTTGGAAAGTGGTTAAAATTTCACCCTGTTAAAATCAGTTAAAATCAGTTAAAATCAGTTTTATTTCTGCAAATAGGCCCCAGGAGGCGCTTTTACACGTCCCAATATTTAAACCTACCACTGCTTCGGGACAAGTCTGGGCTAGTGCCGAGAAGAAGCAGCGCAAGAAACTCGGTCACTATTGTCAGCCTCTTTTTAAATAAATTTTTACAAGGTAAGGTAATTTTTACAAGGTTTAAGCAAGTACGAGCTGGGACAACTTAATGCCATACATTTCTATCATTTAAATAATCATTAACAGTGTAATAGCCCTTTTTCATTAAAATAACTTTAACATACGATTTAAGTTTATGTACAGGGAGTTCAGCAATATCCTTTGGTAATTTGTTGAAAATACGGATACAATTTCCCATAAACGATTTTCCTACTTTTCGCAGTCTGAAGCCTGGAACGGCAAGTTTATCTTTATTTCTAGTATTGAAATTGTGTACGTTACTTTTCTTAAAAAATAAATGTATGTTCTTACGAACGTAAACAATATTCTCGAGAATGTATTGAGAAGACACTGTAAGTATATTAATCTCTTTGAAGAGCTCTTTCAGCGAGTCACGGGGTCGAAGGCCGTAAATAGCCCGTACAGCACGTTTTTGTAATATAAAAATTGACTCAATATCTGCCGCTGAGCCCCACAACAGAATTCCGTATGACATTATGCTATGAAAGTAGCTAAAATATACTAATCTTGCCGTTCCAACATCAGTCAACTGCCTTATCTTTCTCACAGCATAAGCAGCAGAACTAAGTTTTCCAGACAGCCCCCTAATATGAGCACCCCATTGCAAATGAGAGTCTACAGTTATACCCAAAAAGGTAGTAAAATCTACAGAGTTTAGTGGTTCATCTTTAACAATTATATTAGGGGCAGCTAACCTTACGTTTGGCATCGTAAATTTAACACATTTTGTTTTATTTGCATTCAGTAAGAGATTATTTGTTGTAAACCAATGCAATAATTTAGAGAGGGTATTGTTAACATCGTCAAATGAAGATTTGCCCCTCTTGGTTTTAAAAATCATGGATGTATCATCTGCAAACAATACCATCTCACAAAGATTATGTAAGTAACAGGGAAGGTCATTTATATAAACTAAAAATAGCAGGGGTCCTAATACTGATCCCTGTGGGACACCCATAACAAGGGCCGACCCTGAAGACTCAGCTCCATTTATGCAAACCTTTTGTATTCTGCCTTTAAGGTAAGAACTTATTAGATCCAAGGAATCATTCGATGCACCATAATGTTTAAGTTTTTTAAGTAATATTTCATGGTCTACACAATCGAAGGCCTTTGAAAGGTCACAAAATACACCTAAGGCATCTAGCTTACTCTCCCAAGCCTTAAACACATGTTGTAGGAGAGCAACTCCAGCATCGGTAGTATTTCTACCTTTTCTGAAGCCATATTGGTTGCTATTTAATAATTTATTTACACTAAAGTGAGATAAAAGCTGATTAAACATTATTTTCTCGAAAATTTTACTTAGCCCTGGCAATATAGATATAGGTCGAAAATTAGAGGGGTCACATTTTTCGCCAGACTTAAACAAAGGAATGATTTTGCTAAACTTCATTAAAGTTGGAAACTGTCTATCATCAATACATTTGTTAAAAATAATAGCGAGTTGAGGGGCTAATGAACTTATGATTGTATTGATAATATTGACAGAAATTCCCCAAAGATCCTCTGTTTTTTTCATATTAAATTCTCTAAAAGTTTTTGTAATTATATCAGGGTTTATATGTCTAAAATTAAATGAAGAATTGCACTCTTCGACAACAGACTTGAGAAGGGATTCAGCTAGATCAGCAGAAGAAGCTAGCCCTTCAGTAGTAGAGGGAGCTATATTCGAAAAAAATGTCTCAAATGTGTTTGCAACCTCCGTGTTCGTGTTTATTAGCTTATCCCCTAACTTGAGAGAGTAAGTAGGATTATTTGGTTTTACTCTACATGTCTCTTTATTAATAATATTCCAAGTGGTTTTTGCCTTATTTTTGGAAGCCGAAATTAAATTATAAAGATATATTGACTTCGCTTTGGCACATACTAATTTAAATAATTTAGAGTATTTTTTAACATGTTCTATAATATGTGGGTTTTGAGAATCTGCCTTTAAACTATATAAATCATATAATGTTTTTCTGCTTTTATAAATACCAGGTGTAGCCCATTCATTAAACTTACACTTCTGTTTGTTTATTTTTACTTTTTTCTGTTTAAAATGTTTATCAAATTCCTTTTTAACTAAACCAAAAAGATTCTCATATAATTCATCAACATTCTGATCATTAGGCTTTAGCAAATTCACACCCTCTTTAATTTTTTCCTTAAACTTTTCTATTTTATTAAAAGTGAATTGCCTATACACAGAATCTACTTTGTTAGAGACATAATGGTGCTCGAACGATGCTTCTTGTCCGCTGTGGTCCGAAATAAGACAATTTAAAATCATTTTTTTTAACACTTTACCATCACAAAAAATATTATCTAAGCAAGTAGCTGACGTGGGCGTCACCCTGGTGGGTTCATTAAAAAGATTAATTAGATTATAAGACTTAAAGAGATTAAGAAATCGGGTGGACAACTGCGTTTCTTCTAATATATTAACGTTGAAATCCCCACATACCACTACTTTCTTATTCGATTTTGAGAGCTTTTTCAGAGCCTCATCCATAACAGATTCAAAAACGTGGTAATTAGCTTTGGGGGGGCTATACACGCTAATTATGATATATTGTTCCAGCTCAGCACACGCTAGTTCAATAGTTCGTTCAACCGTGAGCGACACAATGTCTTTGCGTTCTTTACATTTTAATTCATTTTTAACAAGAATAAGTGACCCCCCTCTTGGTGCAGACTCCCTTATGAGCGAACTAGCGACTTTATAATTTTCAATGTTTAACATTAGTTGGTGTTTTTTAATCCAATGTTCTGTAAGGCATATGACATGAACGTTATAATCTTGAAGAAATAACCCTAAACCTAACTCTTTGCCGGCCAGGCCTTGTATGTTTTGATGAACAATATTGAAATACATATCAGGCCTAGCTTTTGTCTTTCCTCTCAGTTTAAAGCCTCAGAGGTTGTCAATGGCACAATATTTAAATTAGTACAAGTACTAACATGTTCATAAATTATACTTTTGCTATTTTTAGCAAGACAGTTAATATTAATATTATATGCTAACAAAGTAGCAATTTGTTTTTTTATTTTATGAGGCAGGTGTACAGAGCCGCCTGTCAAAATAAAACTATTGTTAATAAATTTATTTGTGTCAAAAAACACAAACTTGTCACTATGTCTTTGACATAGGTTATATAATAAAGTATTCATTAAGTGAATACTTGCATTAATATTATTTAAATTATTTTTACAAAATGGAAAGGCACAAAGGAATATTTTTTTAACACATAATTTATCTAAAATAGAAAATGATTTTATAATATTATTTTTGGTAATTTTTTGACTATTACCTAGCATTAAAATAATGGTACTTGAGGTTGAACATGTTTGAGTATTTTCTATTGTTTTAATTATTTCATCAAACGATGCATCCGGCATGCAATTATTTATTACATTGCAATTTAATTTATTGTTTAGTATAGAGCCATAACCAATTCCTAGCCTATCTGAATATAAAATGACCTCATTCGACTCCTCTTTATATGTTGCCTGAATCTCATTACTTAAATTTAGACAAGACAACTGTGGATTTTCGACTCTCTGTTGGTAAGTGCACTGAGTTGAATTTATCATAATATTAGGTAATGATTTACAACTAGCATTAGCATTGCCAAGATCAAGTAATTGGTTTGCAGCCAGGATGTGTTCATTAATTTGGTCCTGAGCAGAGTTGTATAACAGTGTCATGGATTCCAGTGACTTATGCAACTTCGAGATGTCATCCTGCAATTGTAATATGTCAGAGTCATGTTTCAACCTACTTTCTTGTAATTTTTGACTATATATTTCCAGGCTATCAACTAAATCAATACGTTGCTTTCTCAACTGTACATTTTTATAAAAGCATTTCTGCTTTTTAACAAGTTTATTTGTTTTTATAATGTATTTATTTAATTTGATATATTTTTTAATGTTATTTCTACTGTTTAATCTAATTTTACTATTAACTTTGACATTAGTTTTGTTTGAATAATTTAATTTTGGAGAGAAAGCTAATTCACCGGGGGTGCCTACTAATTCCTCACAGAGGTTTAATGTCAGTGCACAGTCCTTTTCTTGTTTTTCATCTTCCAAATCAATTATGGTCTTGTTGGCATCTCTAAGTTCATGTTCAAGCTCGTTGTTCCGTCTGAGAGTCTGCTCAAAGATATTGCTGCATTGATCGAATGTGCTGACCGTGTTCAATAATTCATTACGGTGTATGGAGACCTCTTCGAGTTGGGCATGGACATCAGCTAATTCTTTCTTAAGTTGAGAATTCCGCAAGATGATCGTTTTGAATTCCTCTTCACAATCGTCTCTTTCCCTAAGAAGCTGGCTACAACTTTCTCTACTTTGCTGCAATTCATCGAGTGCCTTTTTAAGTTTCATCTCAGTGTTATGAGAGGTCATCTTGCGAGTCATGATTCCAGTCTGGGTATCCATTGTGTGTGTTTTAGTATGGTCTGAAATAATGCAAAGAAATGTGTGCAACAGACGGTTTGGAAAGAAATTAAGTTTATGTAGGTAGATAATTTATGATTTATATGGCAAGAAAACTGAACTGCTATTTTTAATTTATTGTACAAGATATTTGGTTGAATGTTTATAAATTGATTAAAATAGGAGCTGATAATTGAAATTGGAGCAGTTAATTATGTTTATTTATGGAGGTAAGCAAAAAAAAAAAAATTGTAGAATATGTGCAATCTTAAAATTAACTAAGTACTAATAACTAATATTGTCCAGTATTATCATTTGACTACTGCAATGTACCTGTAAATGTGTTACTGTATAGTATAAGGAGTAAATTGTCTGCGGTTAAGGGGTTGTTATCGTCAACTTTACTTCCACTATTACGTCAAGTAAAGAGAGGCACAACAGAACCGAATCGTATTGAATTGTGGCGTATCTCACTTTCGTGAGGTTTGATCAGTGTCTGTTGTTGAGATAGTAGGTATTTCAGTAGCCAAACAACCGACAATTACCGCGTAACAAGTACTTATCTATTAGTCTGTTTAACTTTCTTAAAAAAAATAACCTCAATTATTTATACGTAGGTACCATACAATTTAAATTTACATATAGTGAGATTTAACAAAGCATTTACAGATTTACATGTATTATGAAAACAGTACTCTCCTGGTTTTAGGTGATCCGTTAGGTCCTTTCAAATTTTGTCAAGTTAAGTGTCAAAGCCGGCCGGCAACTTTTCCAAAACTTTAGTCACGATACAGGGTTTAAACTTTTACAAAAACAATTTGCATTTAATGGTTATGCCCTGCTTTTGTTATCTATTCAATTATTAACACTTTAATACACTTTATTCTAATTTAAATTAAATAAAACTACAGCAGCTGATTGCACTACGTCTGACAGCTAGGGTTGCCAGGGCAAAAGTATGTATGTATTGAAAAAAAAAGTATATAAGTAAGTTAATCGGTTGTCTAGTACCCCATACGACAGGGTACTCAATAGTACCTTAATTTGGGACTAGATGGCTCTGTGTGGCCCAGTGTGGCGTGTCTTAAAAAATGCTCGAAATTATTAAATAATTGAAAGTCATTGAAATGTGTTAAAAGTATACTGAAAAACCAATTGTAAGAATTTATCTGAATTGTATCGATTTATTGAAAGAAATAATATCATTTGATTGATGTCTTTGAAGTGATTTATATACTTATTTTTACTATGCCCTATTGTGTAAAATATAGAGAGTATTAAGAATTACAATGCTTGTTCTTTTAGATTTAAGTCTACTATGTTAATTTATAAAAGAGTTATGGATAATAAAGTTGGTTATGGTTACTATAATTAAATATAGAAATAAAAGCATTAATTTGAGGTATTAAATAAAATTACAGTCCATTTAGTATAAGAAGTGTAATGGTAGTAAATAATAATTGTGTTCAAATACATACATAAGTTAAGTAATAATTAAGTGACAGGGAAATTTGAGAAATTTATTCTTTGAAATCATCTAAAGATAATTTCATTCTTATAAAGGGAGGAGTCATGGTATCGCTATCGCAGTACCATACGTCACGCCTCGCTCCTAATCAATTAGTCAAGCCTTCGTTCTGGAATTCGCAGATTGAAACATTGTCATAATCAGTAGGCTAAAGTCGTAAATAAAACTAGGCCTTGACAATGTGTCATTCATAGTTTTACGACATTGTTAAAATAATTGCGTTTTGCACATCGATAAGAAACCCTACTATAAAAAGGGCTCATCTCGCTTCCAGATTCATTGCGTCAGTAGCCTTCGTCCAGTAGGTCTAATATTGTAATATTCTAAGAATTTATAATTAAAGTATACATACATATTCAGTTAGATCGTCATTTTTTGCAAAAGATAAAAATAAAAAACCAAAAACTCGGTTATTCGAATTTTTTACATACATTTTGAGGTTATGTGAAAAAAGTTGTAGACCTGTAGTTATTACCTACAACGTTGCCATTTAACTTTTCTTCATAAGACTTACAGTTTTACCGGAAATCGAGATTAACCACCAAAAGTTTTTTTACCCTTAAAAACTCACCCCCTCCCCCTTCCCGACCTCAGATCGCCCGTAATTTATGTTTTCTTTCGTTTTTGTTATATTCTCATGGCAGAATAATCATGTACAACATATATTGGACTCTGATCGTACACAGAATTATAGACCAATCAAGCACGCTGAATGGTAGGTACAGTCAACAGCACAATGTTACCACAAAACTTTCCAGTTAATTATGAACTTTTTGCATTGGACATTAAGATGAAAATCGATAGAGGAAATTTGTCAGTTTTATGGCCTGATACATAGGCTACACTAAAAATATCGGGAATGGAATATTTCCACTGTTCCTGTCATATTAAAATCTTTTTAATTGCAAACTCCTTGGTTTTAAAAATCGAATACCTTTTATTTATTTAAAAAAAGATTCTCGGTCTTATCACAAGGTCTTGTCAAACTTGTTTAGTCGTTGAGAAAATGGAATTGAATCGAGAAAATTCAAGAGCGATAATTTATTATGACTTTTGAAGTGGTTTAACAAAAAAACAGTGTGTTGAGCGGATTATTTCTGCATTTGGTAATGAAGCCCCATTCAAAACCACAATTTATCACTGGTTTGCTGAATTTCAACGTGAACGTGTCAAGCTTAGTGATGATCCCCGTCAAGGTCGTCCAAAAACTGCAGTCACCCAAGAAAACGTTGATGCTGTGCGTAAGCTGATTGAGGAAGATCGACATGTGACATACCGCGAAATTCAGGCAACTTTATACATTAGCATGAGTCAAATACTAATAATCTTGCATGAACAATTAGGTGTAAAAAAGTTGTTTTCCCGATGGATTCGCTCTGTAAAGAGCAAAAAGTGGCTCGCGTTACTAGGTGCGTCAGAACTCTCGAAAGATTCCACGCAGGATCCTCAAATGCTATATACAACATCGTATCAGGTGACGAATCCTGGATATACGCGTACGAACCCGAAACAAAAAACCAGTCACGAGTTTGGGTGTTCGAAAATGAGTTAAAGCCAACCAAAAATGTTCGTTCACGGAGTGTTGCAAAAAAATGGTGGACTTTTGTCTCCAAAACCGGCCATGTTGCGACTATTTCTCTTGAGGGACAAAGAACGGTTAATGCAGAATGGTATGCTAGCATTTGTTTGCCACACGTCGTTTCTGGACTCCGTAAAGAGAACTGCAACCGCCGCATCATCCTCCATGGCGAGTTCGCACAGAACAAAAGAGTTTTTAGAGCAAGAAAACATAGAATTATTAGACCATCCGCCGCCGTACAGCCCCGACCTAAGCCCTAATGATTTCTATACTTTCCCTAAAATAAAGAATAAATTGCGTGGTCAGATTTTCATCACCTGAATTAGCTGTGGACGCCTACAAAACGGCCATTTTGGAGACCCAAACTTCCGAATGGTTGCTTCAATGATTGGTTCCGTCGTATGGAAAAATGTGTCAAATTTCGCGGAGAATACTTTGAAAAGCAATAAATACATTTTTAAATAGTAATGTTGTGTCACTTCCTTGATTCCCGAAATTTTCAGTGTCGCCCTCGTATGCTGCTGACTGTTCATAGAAGATAATCCAAAACGAATACATACGGTGTAAATTGCTACCATGTAATGGGTGTGCGTTTCGATCGCTCGGCAACTAAAATAATAAAAAAAATGATTAATGTTTTCTTTAAAAAATCTAAATTTTTAACGCTCAAAAGCCTAAATTTGTACCTAAAAGTGACTGCTCTGAAGTTACAAGTGTATAAACGTGACCGAGCCGTTGAAACAAGCATAATTATAGTTGTGGCTAGGAATGAAATGCACACATACAACAGTCAATGTGATTGAATAAAAAACTTACCACTTGCTTTGTCCGTTTTGTTTTTAATCTCTTTCCACGCTTTGTCTTTGACATCTAATTGTTTTTAGGAACTCAGTTTTGTGTCCCATTAACAACACATTTGATAAAAAAGTCCTCCATAATGTCAACACGTGTAACGCGCGCGCAGGTTTGCACAGAATTAAGCGACCGCGGGCGAGTGGCGCGTGTAATCGCTTGTCGTACTCGCACACTCGCTTATAGCCCGACGACAAAACTATCGAAACTACACACTCGCTTTCCACGGATCGCCAACTCGTGTATAGTTTCTGGTTCTACTCGTTTCTCGTTCATCGTCAGCGGTCGGACAACTCCCTAAATACCTAACTTAGTTCTTTTTCCTTTTCTAATATTGCGTATTTTTCTACATTTCCTTTTAATTTCGTATTTATTCATTATGTGTTTTCGTGGCT
Source organism: Anania crocealis (assembly GCA_949315895.1). Lineage (NCBI taxonomy): Eukaryota > Metazoa > Arthropoda > Insecta > Lepidoptera > Crambidae > Anania > Anania crocealis. The sequence goes on along the minus strand of OX438867.1, from coordinate 16,131,503 downwards.
TTATTGCGGACTACTGTGTTAACTTTGCGTTTATGTAGTAAATTTGGGTTGAATGAACGATTTCTATGTACGTTTAGAATACACTGAGGTATATACACGGTGCATTTTTAACCACGCGTAAAACGTAGCCCACATTATGTAACTATTATGTATCACATCTTGGCAGTGTTATTTTAATTTTACTAACATTTTTTTTTATAAAAATATTAAATATCGGTTCAGCTATTTATTTTGAAACACGCTGTGTCGCGCACAGATGTAGCCGTGTAAGATCTTGGAGAATTAATATAGGTATAGAGTGCTAGTATTGCAATTCCGCCCTTGTGCGGAACGAAAGCAGCTACCCTTAGATTTTTTGTAAGATGTTGCGGTCCAATAGTGATGTGTATCGCGGAACGTCGCAGGAGACGAATTGACATTCGGTATTCGGATATGTAATACTGAACAATTTTAGCGGACTTTTGAAATCACCCCTATTTTGAAGGTGTGGTATACTGTTATTGTTTGTATTATAGAAAACTGCATTACGCAATAGTCATCATTTCAACATTGGTAAAATATATAGGTGATGCAAACAAATATACGTATTTGGCATTAATAGGTAAGGTAGGAGCGTAGGTGTTTTAATAAGTAAAAAGTGTTTTAAAAAGTCAAGTACTGGTGTAAATAATTTATTTTACCGAGTTACAAACAAAAATATCTGTCGATTATATTATATAATAATCTAGGTATAGTATATATTATAAAGCTGAAAAGTTTGATTGTTTGTTGCAAATTTTGTTTGAAGTAAAATATTTGTAGATTACTGCCCTTTAAAGAGTGTTAATTTATTGTAAATTTGCCTTTTTGTATTATTTAGCGTTGTTTATCGAATAAGATACTTAATTCTAATATCAACATACTTCTGAATAATTGCACGTATCAAATGTACCAAATGATTGCTTCATGGTGGTTGGTCAAATATGTGTTCACGTAAACTTTTAAAAATATCTTTTCAAGGTTTTCGTAACTACAGTTAGTGCCATAATATTGCCATTCTTTTTTGGTGAAATGGTTTCTTTTATAACTAGTTCGGCTTGCATGCAAATATTTATAACATCATTCGATGGATATATTAGACCACCCCTATCTTTCAATACTGTAAATTTTTGAACATGATGTTTTTCTTTGGAGTCCATTGCGCCTTGATATTTATGACAAACATATTTTAAGCAAATATCTGACAACATAACCAGTTATGTAAGAAATTACATGTTTGGATGGTTCGGGAAGGAAAGTTTCGGGTAATATATCATCAAAATCAACTATTGACTGAGTATCTGTCAAATCCTGTGTCTCTTCCATTTTTCTTCAATAAATAAATAAAATATATTCATTTCGGACATCTAGATCCATAATCCTTTCCGAAAAGGCACTCGAGCATTCTACTCAAACTTTCATCATCCATCACTGATAATTTGTTAGGCACAAACGCAAGAAGCTCGTTTATAACAACGTTGCAATAAAAACATTTTACTACGTTGGAAGACATGATTTCACGGTTTAATCGATACAACATCGCACACCACGACCGAACGCAATGGCGCGCGCACGCAGACTATGTATTTGTAAATGCGTTGTATTTTATCTCCTGAGGTAATTAGATAGAGAAGATTTTCTAGAGGACAGACATGTCCCTTTGTGGCGGTTTGTCTTTATAGGTGTCAGCTTGCGAGGCGTGGGTTCTGTGAGTAGTTGCTTCAGGACTTGTCCTTTTCTTTGTTGGTCATCAAATTTTTTCTTCAGATCAGTGACTTCCATGTTTAACTTATCGATTTCAACTGGCCAATTTTGTTTTTAGTAAGATTATTTCATCATGTAGCTCTTTAAGACCCGTGTTATTTGTATCTGGTAGGCTCAGACAGGAAATTTCACATAATATGCTGTCAGTTTCAGTATTATCTGAAGACTTATCGAGTAGCTCAACTGAGGACGCACGTGGGTTTTTTCGCTGTCGGGTATTTACATTCTCATATGTCGCATCACTTAGATCCCGATTTGTGCCCACATTGCTACTATTTCTTGTAGGTGGTGTTTGAGTAGGCAAAGGTGATTTATTTTTTACCAAGCATTTATGACATTTCCATTTCTTTTTTCTTTGTGCCTCCATTATACTGAATCTCACAAACAGTCCATTGGCACATCCAAGATAAAGATTAAGTTTGCATTGTAAGCAAGTTACATATTCTCGCCTGGGGATACAACAAGGGTATACAACACCTATCACAATTAACACTATGCGATTTAGACGTTGACATGATGATTGCTTTCAGTACTAACAAAAGTTACTAGAAATATTTTGATAAGAAAAAATAGTTTTGGGAGCGAGGTTTGTACCTGCGTTTCCCGAGGATAATATGCAAGGAAGTCCGGTGTATCAACCGCTGCGCTGTTCGTGCCTTACACTTGTTGATGAAACTAGCGTACACATACTAGGCGCTCTCAGACAGATTAGATCGATGTATTATTTAGTACTCTCAGCGTTCAACAGATAACGCCATAGTCTCTATAGCGCCATCAATTAGGTCCAGTAAAATGTAGGCAGTGTCATGTATTCTAAAAAGATGTCGCCACGATACATTTGAGAATCGCTATTGCTGGTTAGTAAGTGACTTTGATTCGATATTATTCTGAGTCAAGAGATGGCATTGCTAACACAGTGTTATGCGTAAATCGTCCCAATGTCTATTACAATAACATTGCTTTTTTCGGCACTATCACTATTATTCAAATAAAAGTAACGGTATGTTTAATGATGAATTTAAGTTTATGTCATTTAGTATTATAATTATTACACTGTGTTATGTCAAACTGTTCATCGAATGTTTATTTCACTTTATTAAAGTCGTATTTACACTTTGTTTATGTTCAACATCACTTTCACTGTCACTTAAGTCACGGAGATTTAAAAGTCAATATCTCTTCAACGTCCTTGAAAATCTTGAGAATAACATTTGTACTGTATCCTAAGACAACACTTAACATTTTGTTTATAAAAGTAACAGCCTATAACCATCCCACTGCAGGGAAAAGGCCTCCATCATTGAATTCAAGTTACCACTGCAATGATAGGAACTGGCATAATCAACACGCTTGCCAAATGCGGGTTGGTGATCACAAACCCGAGCAACGTTCGAAACTTCGAAACATTTTGTTTCCCGACCCGGGGATCGAACCTGGGACCCCGAGATCTTAGCCCGGTATTTAAACCACTAGACCAAGGGGCGTTGTGCATTTTGTTTATATTTATTAGTAAATTTTCCGAGAATAAACATTTTAATTTATATAAAAATCACAGAGACGATGTTTACGTGACGGCTAGCGCCATCTATCATTTAGATTTTAGTTTTATAGTTTTATTTCGATTTTATCTAAAAGCTACAAGACATTATTAAACAAAAGAGTCAATAATTAAATAAGCTATATTCAATACAATGAAATACTTTAGACTCAAATATTCTTTTTTGGAAGTCATAATTTTTATGTTTTATTAAATTGCGGCTTAAGACTTTGTATTTGAGTTTTGATTTACAAAATTAGTTTTGTGTTTCTGATTGCATATTTTTTTTTTTTATTTCATTTCAGGTAATTTATTTGTATGCTCGTTGCATTTTTTTGATATTTGGCTATCGGCTAATTTTATTCGAGTTATGACAACGAAAAGTGTCGTCATGTTATAGAAACTTTGTTGTCAACTCTGAACGTCACTGAAAATATTAACCAATGTAATTTAGTAAATATTGTTAATAGTATATGTAAATTTATAGTTTGGCTTTGGAAAAAATGTAATAGGACCAAAACTAGGCTTTTAAGTACTTATTCCGACTGCCTTAATGTCATAGAAAAAGTTGAATTGTCAAGAAACCGAGAGCAATGTATTCCGACTGAAAACCAATCTTCTGATCATTCGAGTGGCCGCCCACGAAAATCGTTTTTAGAATGTAGTAAAAGGAGTCAACGTAGAATCATCGGATTTAGATAACTCAGCCAGAGTTATCTAATCCGATGATTCTACAGTGAATACATTGCTTGACGTTTCTAACTCTTCTGATGTATCTAAAGTAAGCACTGCTGATGTATTGTCACTTATAACGGATGCTAAGCTGACAAAACATCAGTATTTATTAGTTAAAGACTTTGTAAATACTAAAATTTCATGTAATGTTTTACCATGTTATCAGCAGATTACTGAAGCGAAGAAAAGATGTTACCCTCCCAACATAACTGTTACCGCGTCTTCAGCAGAAGTTGAATTGCAAAGCCTTGTTGATCACACTACCTCTCGTACCCTTGAATCTCAAAAAGAGGTCTTAGATCAGATTACTCACGAATGTGTATCTGATATCACTTTACTTGGGAAATAGGGATTCGATGGCAGTACTGGACATAGTGAATATAAACAAAGTTTTGCAGATTCATCTTTGGAAGACAGTAGTATGTTTGTAACATCTTTTGTACCGCTTCAAATAGTTGTGAAATTCATAGATAATAATTGTAAAATTTTGTGGAAAAATCCTCGTCCCTCTTCCACGAGACACTGCCGTCCTATTCGATTTCAATTTCTGAAAGAAAATGTTGCTGTATCTTTGGAAGAGGAGGCGTATTTTAAAATAAAATTCAAAACTTGCAACCAACGATTTTCAGAAAAGACACTCGCGAATTTGTAATTACTCATAACTTGCAGCTTTTCATGGTAGATGGTAAAATTTTTAGTGCTCTAAGTGAAACATCTAGTAGATGTTATATTTGTAATGCTACCCCAAAAGAGATGAATAAAATAGACGAATGTTTACAGAAACCAGTAACCGAACGTAGATACCGATTCGGATTATCACCTTTACATGCTTGGATTCGATTTTTCGAATATTTTATTCATCTTTCGTACAGATTAGACATTAAGTTACAGAAAAGTTGTTGCAGAAAATTGCATATAACGGAATACGCGGAAGTTTATGGCGTTGGTTTTCTTCTTATGTTTCTAACCGATCTCAGAGGTTGGTTGTGAATGGGTACACTTCTGCACACGAAATAAATGTTACTTCCGGAGTACCTCAGGGATCTATTTTAGGGCCATTATTATTTGTCTTGTTTATAAATGACATTGGCAATTGCTTTAAAAATACTCACTATCTTTTATATGCAGACGATCTTAAGATTTACAGGATCATAAAGAATATTAATGACTGTATGAAGTTTCAGGAAGATCTTGATCTCCTTTCTAAATATTGTGTAGATAATAAATTACAGCTAAGTATACCTAAATGTAAAGTTATCATTTTCACAAAAAACAAAAAAACTGTTAACTTTAATTATGAACTTCTCTGTACTAAACTTCAAAAGGTTGAAACTATAAAGGATTTGGGTGTTTACCTCGACTCAAAATTACATTTAGATACACATATAAATTCTATAATAAATAAATCTTATCAGTTGTATGGGCTTGTTATGCGAACTTGTAAAGATTTTAAGAATGCATCAACTTACTTAATGCTGTACAAAACCCTCGATAGATCTCAACTTGAATACGCTTCTGTCGTATGGAATCCTTATTTTCAAAAATATATTCATCAGCTTGAGATGGTTCAAAAAAAGTTTATTCGCTCTGTTAATTTTAAATGTTCTCATAATAAACTTTCATATAATAGACTTTTGGAAAAATACTCGCTTTTGACGTTAGAGTCTAGAAGATCATTTTTGGATCGAGTCGTTTTGTACAAAGTCCTCGGTAATCAGTATGACTGTACATCTTTGACTGACCACATATATTATCAATTACCCAGTCGCTCCCAACGTATACGTGATAGTCGCTCATAGACATTTTCGCTCCTAGACTCTGTAGGACGATAGCAGGCCACCGCGCACCGCTACGGCGAATAATGTACTCGTTCAACAAACAATTTTCTCAGATAGATCTATTCACACAATCCCTTGGCCAGTTTAAAAATGCAATCCATTCCAAATTAAAAATACTCAACGATTAAATGGTGTTTCACAGTTTTTACGTGAAGGTACCCACAGTAGCTGCAAATGCTATAGTTGCATAGTTGCTTTGATTGTATAATTGTTATTATGTTTTAATATTCTGGTTGCAGGAACTTCATTTATACTCATAAAGACTTATTGTTACCTGTTTAGAGTCAAACACAGTGTTTATCTCAATAATCTCACTTAAAATTATATTGCGAACAAAGTAGTTGGTTACATATTTAGTAAGATTGTCAAATTTATTTTACTTAGTAAGCCATAATATGTAATTGTTTTTTGTTCCAAATAAAGAAAAATAAAATAAAATAAAATTAAGAAATGGCAAATTAGGTTAGATAGTGACAAACAATTGTTAATTAATAAAAAAACAACATGTGCAATCCCAGTTTAGGGAACGATTAGGTTTAATTATAGATAAACGCGAAGTGGCGGAAGCGGGACATCGAACGACGGAAACACGGCCAGGAAGTTTTTTATGAATTCAAGTATATCAGCTGAAATAACGGGTTTAAAAAAAGATCTCATAGATCGTTGTTGTGTTATTCTACAAACTTTGTCTTCGGGATATAAAATCAATGAAAGCATGTTTAAAGAATATGTGCTTGTACACGGATCAGATATTATAAGTTCTGCTTTATTATCTATCGGGAAACTTTCCAAAGAAGCTGCTGAAGCCACAAATAAATACATCAAAATGTACAGACGACGTCATACTCGCAAAATGTCGCGCGAAATTAACAACCAAGACTTATTACAGCGATTGTCAGATTCTTTTATTACCAGTCTTCGGAAGATTCCCCCAAGAAAAAAATCCAAGTTATCAAAAAGTGTCTTTGAATTATTACAGGTATAATAAAAGTATTTTCACATATGTGTTTTTATATAATTCGCTGTTTTAATTAATTTATTAATTATTTCAGTATAAAATGTATTAAATAATAACAGATTTGAGTTTAAATTAAGGATAATCTAGATATAAGTATGTAATGACTTTTTTATTGCATTTACCCATACAGTTCGAGAAGGAAACCGATCGGAGGATTCAGTTGGGCTGGGCGGCATTCCGGAAGCTACGTCATATTTTCTCGTCGCTCATACCCCAAAGCCTAAAAACAAAAGTTTTTGACCAGTGCGTCTTACCCGTGGTGACATACGGAGCCGAAACGTAGACACTGACCATGGGGCTGGTCCGCAAGCTAAAAGTCGCTCAGCGAGCTATGGAGAGAGCTATGCTTGTAGTATCTCTAAGGGATAGAATCCGAAATGAAGTAATTCGACAGAGAACCAAAGTTACCGACATAGCTACTCGGATAAGCAAGCTGAAGTGGCAGTGGGCTGGTCACATCTGTCGCAGAACTGATGAACGATGGAGTAATCGAGCTCTGCAGTGGAGACCGCGCATGGGCAAACGTAGAGTTGGACGCCCCCCTGCTAGATGGAGCGACGATCTGCGCAAGGTGGCTGGAAGCAACTGGATGCTCAAAGCTCAAGACCGAGAAAAGTGGCGTGCCTTGGGAGAGGCCTATGTCCAACAGTGGACTGCCGTAGGCTGATGATGATGATAATGACCCATACAGTTACTTTTTTTAATAAATATTTTGTTCGTCAATATTTTTTTTTTCAATAAATACGTGTTTTATTTTACATCATTGAAGTCGTATTATATTACTAAAAATGCAAATAAGAAATTTAACACGATAAACATGTTGTAATAAGACTTCATCTATTTATGACCGCCCTTGTATGGAGCGTGTCCCACCGTGAGCGGTCGGGTGATGGAATAGCCTCCAGCTCACGGAAGTTAGATATGCCGACCTCAATGTAATAATCTCCTCGCTTTGTAGGCTCACTCTGGTGTGTATATCCTGAACCTGTTCGGCAGGATAAATAGCTTTTTAAAATCTCCGCTCGGATGGGTTCACAATCTTCATCCTGGAAATAATAAAAATACTATTTCAGCAAACTTTTACATACTTTCAGAACTTATAAATGAGATGATCGATCCGTCGTCAAGTAAAGAGCACATTTTAAAAACACCGTTAGGTCTACTAATGCTCACGGGAACCAACTTTAGTAACACTGAACAGCTGTTTGTGTTGATATAAGTAAACGATTCACTATAAGCACAGGTTTCTGTCTCTAATAATGCAGTTTCGTCGCCATTGGTTTGCGTTTGCGTTTGCGGAGCGCGCGGGACACTTTTGTTTTGATCCAACTTACCAAGGATTGGTATTCGAATTCCGATCTATTTTTACGTAAACAATGGCGAATTTCACAACGCCTGGCAGATAAGGATTTGGAACAGATAGGTGAAAGAAGTTCTTCCTGATCTACTGCCACGAACCAAATGGAACCAGGGACATAGACCACTAACAGTTGGATATTTGGTGTTGGTCGTGGACACAAACGGACCCAGGAACGTGTGGCTGAAAGATTTGATAGTAGAAGTGTGCCCAAGGAAGGAGGGGCGTGACAGAACGGTTAAGATAAAGACGAATTCTGGAGTACTTACCCGATCTGCCACACGCGTCTCTCGAATTCCATTGAAAGAAGACTGCTGCTAGTTGCACTGGGGTGGGGCGTGTTAGCGACGCGAGGGGGGTTTGGGGAGCGAGACGGGGGAACGAACGCTAGTAGTTGTTGTGGCAAAAAAGCCGGCCCCAATACGTGTCGCGCGCGCCTTCATTTCGTTAAAACCACCCCTATTCGCCGCGTACGATTGTTTCTAGTTTTGACTGCACACCCACACCGCCCACAGGTGATGGATTATGACTGGAAAGGTGCTTTGCGGGATATTATTAAGCCGCCTGGTCATTGGCATTTTGCTCAACGTAAACGTTTTTATCTTAAAAGATTTGGTAACAAAAGAACGTATAGCGTCCATTTTACGGCAGACGCGATGGCCCTTCAAAGTCGACTCTCCAACGTTTCGTAGCCAAATTTGAGACGACGGGTTCGGTAAACAATCAACCAGCACCTTTACATCAAAGGAACGTCAGATCAGCCGAGAACATCGCCTCTGTCCTTGAGAGTGTGCAGTTGACTCCGAGGCAATCAATTTCTCGTTGTGCACAAGAACTCGATCTTTCGCAGACTTACACTTGGAGAATTTCGCGTCAGGACTTGGGCCTGCACCCGTACAAGATCCAGATGCTTAAAGCTAATGATTATAGACAACCCCATCTGTTCGCTGACTGAGCTTCCAGAGCGTTTAGAAGAGGACCCCGATTTTGGCTGAAAAATTATCTTTAGCGACGAGGCCCATTTTTGGATGAATTTATGTTCAATACTTCCTTCGATAGCCTAAACCCAGGCACAACATACAATGCAATATCGGAGTAGCAACAAGAGACGGTTAGGTACCTGGGAATCCTGTGAGTGTTCCACCAAGGCTGACGAGACTTCAAGATTGGGGCGACGCAATCCAACGATGAAGATGTCCGCTTCACAAGTTCACACCGTTTCAACACAAACCACAAAACCTTCAGCTTGCTAATTATCCGGATAATTAGCACATATACACCAAAGTTTATTTAAGTAAAAACGCCGGCCGGCCGATTTCCGAGAGAGACTGATGGTTTCCCCCTGTGTGCGCCCGCTCCTGACGAGGCGCTGTCGTCGCAGGCGTCCTTGATTCGCGCGTGTTGATGATGTTCGCGCGCGTAATTTTAAATCTTGGCGGGAACCAACTTTACCGCAGGCTTTGACCGCCCCGCTCCGCTGTACAACCGACAAAACAAAAGTATGTGTGCCTGAACAATGTTTTTTGAAAAAGCAAAATTGCCGTATATGGGACCACTTGAGGTTCACCAAGTTGCAATGCATCCACAAAAAAATACTGTTTGGTGCGGATTTGGGTCCGGTGGCGTCATTGGTACGTACTTCTTCGAAAACGATGTTGGCGAGGCCATCACCGTCAACGGCGAGCGCTACAGTGGGTCTAGCACGAAAAACTATCGAATTCGAATCGGTTGCGTGTTCGTATCGCCATCGAAATATTTAGTATGGAAACTTAAACAGCGCTCGCGCGGTCAAAACGAGAACTACAAAACAAAGCACGAACTTTGTGTCGTTTGCTTTCGATACGCAAACGATTCGAAGTCGATAGTTCTTTGTGCTAGACCCACAGATCAATGATTACCAATTTTTTTTCGTTTAAATGGAACGATATAGACGTGGACAACATGTGGTTTCAGCAAGACGGTGCTACGTGCCACACAGCGAATGACACAATTAACATTCTGCGTAAACGGCTTGAGGGTAGGGTTATCTCTTGCAAAGGTGACGTGAAATGGCCACCAATATCGTGTGATTTGACTCCTTTAGACTTTTTCTTGTAGGGTTTTCTGAAGTGGCAGGTCTATGCCAATAAGCCACAATCGACTGATGCCCTGAAAGTCAACATAACGCAGGCCTTCGCTCTGATTCAGTCGAATCTATGCAGCAGAGTGTTTGAAAATTGGACCTCTCGGATCCGTAGCGCAGTTCGAAGTCGCGGCGGATATTTGAACGATGTCATATTCCATACGTAATGGCAATGGGCCCTTCAAATAAAAAAGTATTTTTGTTAGTATCTCACAGACAGCTTGTTTTATTCAATTTCAACATCGACCCGTCCTTGTTGAAGGACCCTATATATCTGTCTATCTTAAATATAAATCGGAATGAAAAAGAATTATTTCAAAAAATCGACCCTTAGCAGAAACCATAAAATAAAATGGCAACACTGATAAACATGACAAAACAAAAACTAAACGTTATTAGGACATTAAACCACTGTACCGTGATTCGAAGCATAGACAATATGAGAATGTCGTATCTCTTTACCTCTCTTTCTTTCCTGTTCACCTCTTGTGTGTTGCTGTCTCTGTCGCACACTCCTCCATCAGGCCAGGCAGCATCGCCGCTGCGAGCTCAAAGTTTTACCATTGGCGTCCTTTGCCTCGTCGAGTGCACTTCTTCCTAACGCTGCTCAGGTATGTGTGCACAATTCAACTAAGAAAACTTACAATTTTCTAACAAGTTCACCTTTTTTAAAAGTAATCTTGAATATATATTTCTAGAAAATATTATTTTCCTATGAAACATCGTACATTTTCTTTATTTTTTTTTTTTTGTCTACCCTCAAAGTATATGATATTAGTTTAACGGTGTTACCGTTCGGTCATAAAGTGAATAAATGTGTTGTTTTAGGCTGTCTGTGAGTAAAAATGAATAATCTAGATAGAATTGGTGATCCTCAACCGGGAACTAGCAAGCAGTTTAACGCAGATTCTTTATCGTCGTCGTCCGATTCTTCCTCATCATCGAGCCGCGGTAAAAGAAAACATATAAAACGGCGCAAACGCAGTCGCCGTCGTCACAACCTTCTCGAAAAGTTAGTTAACGAAGTGAGCGAATTGCGTAGCCAAATAAAATCAACTCCTCAATCTCAAAACTATTGTAGTGCGGATGTAGATCTCGATGTCAGCGGCGAATTGTTTAGTGATTGTAGCAGAACGGATTGTACCGCTACCGCAGACAATTTTACTATAAATGTAGGTACATCGGTAAAAGAAAACCCTATTCCCAAAACAAGTGAAAATCATTTAAACACTGTTATTCGATTGCAAAGATTCAACTCGCAAGAATGGAATGAAATTCGTTTCTCGGAAGTTCAAAAACAGTATCTTAGCTCACCCGGCTATACATCTCTTGATTGTAATGATGAGATTGCATCTTATGATACGGCTACAGACTTATCCTATTCAGAACGATCTTATGCAGCCCTAACAATGGCAATGGTAAGACAACAAGAAGCCTTTCAAGAAGGGTTTCGTGACTTCCTATCTTGGGCGCGCAGCCCAGAGAATCTGTCACATGAAAAGATCTGCGATAAAGTTAATGAAATTTTTACTAAAGGTAAGTATTGCAAGGTGTCTAATGACATATTGCAGTTAACATGTGGTCGACGATCTGACTTAATTGAACAAAGAAGATCTAAAATAATAAAATCCGTAAGGGATCCCTTGGTAAAAACGAAGTTGAAGAAAATACCTCCTTCGTGCCAGAATCTTTTTACTGTGGATCAATTTACCGATGTGTTGGAAAAAGTCGGCGGAGTTAAGAAAGTGTTTTGGCCAAAGTCATCCGACAAAGTGGCTGCGCAAGCTACTGAGGGCGATAGGACAATAGTGACTCAGCCTGCGCAAGGCTGCTCTCACACGCAGTATAATTCACAGGGTTATCGTAATGTTCCTAAGCCCCAAACATGCTGCCATAGACAAAAACCAGGTTCCGCACAGGAACAGTCTGGAAACTGTTCTAACTACCCTCGACCCGCCACGCGTCCTAGTAATAAGGGTAACTTTCGTGGTAAACGTGGGGGCCAGAGATTGTCTGGTACGCAAAGACCGAGAAAACGTGATGTCTCCCCCGACTATCGGGATAACCGACAAAAACGCCGTCGATATTGACTGGAGTCCTCTCCGAGCGGGACAGCTCAAGGACTTTGTAAAGAGATGGGAAGAATTGGGCGCACCGATTCACATTTTAAATATGATCAATGGCTACCGTATTCCGTTTATCGAAAAACCACCCTTGATAAAGCCGCTTCTGACCAGCTCATCGTTTCAGACTCCCGTCACTTCCGAAATGACCACTGTCTTAAAGAAAATGAAATCAGAACGTGTATTGGAGGTTGCGCAAACCGGTCCAAGCTTTTTGTCCAAGATGTTCTTAATTCAAAAAGGAGACGGTTCTTGGAGACCAATATTCAACCTAAAAGGCTTAAACGATTATGTACACACCCCAAAGTTTCGCCTAGTATCCGTTTACAAAGTTCCAGACTTTCTTCAACAGCAGGATTGGCTGGTAAAAATCGATATCTCGCAGGCGTATTTCCACATCCCTATATCGCGAAGTCACCGAAGGTTTCTCAGGCTCATATACGACCAGAAATTAATGCAAATGACGTGCCTTCCGTTCGGCTTGAGCTCAGCTCCAAGTGCATTTGCGTCAGTAATGGCGTGGGTAGCACAGATGCTCAGCAAGAAGGGTGTACGCATCTTAATATATTTAGACGATATTCTACTGGCTCATCAGAGCCCTACAGTTTTAATCAAACAGACAAACGACGTCCTCCACTTACTCCAACATCTGGGCTGGCAAGTGAACATGGAAAAATCCATCATCGAACCACAAAGACAGATCGAATTCTTGGGCATTACTTGGAACCCTTGGGACAATTTGAAAAGATTACCGATAAAGAAGGCAACTCACTTATCTGGTTTGATCAATCTTACCTTAAATCGCCAGAAAATGAGCCATTCAGAGGCCCTATCTCTGCTTGGGATTCAAAATTTCGGCAGTTTCGCGGTGCCACAAGGGCGCCTGCACATGAGAAATCTCCAAAAGCACAGTTTGACAATTCCGGAAGACGAGAGCCGGTACCCACTGCCGCCTCAAGTAATGACAGATCTTCAGTGGTGGCTGAAAAATTGCACGAACCCGTCTGCGATACACGTCAATCCACCCACAGATTTTTTAACCACGGATGCATCCCAAATAGCTTGGGGAGCCCGACTCAACAATATGAATTTATCCGGGACATGGTTGCCACAGGAAATAAACCTTCATATCAATCAGAAGGAGTTATTAGCTGTATGGAACGTGCTGAAATTGAAGTATTTCGAGTTGTCGAATCAAACCGTTCTTCTTCAATCGGACAACCGATCAGTACTGGCTTACCTACGGAACGAAGGCGGCACCAAATCAACAGCCCTCATGAAACTGACCTACCAAATATACCTGATTTTAGAGAACCACAGAATAACCCTATTAACTCACCACATATCCGGAATTTACAATGCCGAGGCCGATCACCTCTCACGGAAAATGGCGTCACCGGAGTGGCATCTCCTACCGGAGGCCACGGAGATGATATTTGCCAAATGGGGAGTCCCAGCTATAGACCTTTTTGCCTCACAGAGAGCACATGTGGTGAAGCCTTATTGTTCCATAGACCTCAGAGATAAAAATGCAATGTTCCACGACGCTTTCTCCCGCAAGTGGAACTTTCATCTAGCATGGGTATTTCCACCACCTTGCTTGATGCCCAGGGTACTGAACCATCTGAACGACTCGAAAGGGGTTTATCTGATAGTAGCTCCCAGGTGGGAACAAGTTTTTTGGCGATATGGAGATGTGGGGGTGGACGAAGGAATTAATCGGTTGGCCAAGTGAACAACTGAAGTTTTTGAAAACTGCATGGAGATCCTCTACGTTACGTACTTACAAACCAGCATGGACAAGATGGGTCGCTTGGAGTAATAAGAATAATATAAGCACTTTCAGTCTTTCAGGAGCAGAGCTTGCGCGGTTTCTAATTGATCTTCACATGACAAATAAGCTGGCTTACAATACTATACTACTACACAAATCAGTAGTAACGACATTATGCAGTACTAAGGCCTCTAAACTATCAGATAATACTGTAGTAAAACATGCGTTGAAGGCTATTTCATTGCAGCATCCAAAGACAATCAAGGTTCCAGTTTGGGACATTGATGTTATAATTACGTACGTCGCTAAAGCAAATGTAAACACTACAAGTCTGTATGAAGCCTCAAAATATCTTGCTACCCTGTTACTAATATGCTCCGGAAGAAGAGTGCATGATTTAACACTTCTATGTATAGATACAGATCACTGCATACTTACGGAGAGCAACGCTATTTTTTTGGCCTGAGTTTGGATCTAAAACGGATTCAGCTACATACCGGCAGTCTGGATGGAAGTTACTTGCTAACACAGATAATCAGCAACTTAATCCTGTTTTTTGGATACATAAGCTCATCACACTATCCAAACCAAGACGAGAAATAGCTAGAGTGAATAATTTGTTCCTTACTGCTTGTGGAAAGCCTAAAGCTGCTTCAAGGTCTGTTATCGCCGGGTGGATCAAATCAATTCTAATATCGGCCGGCGTTTCAGCTACTCCAGGAAGCATAAGAGCCGCAGTTGCATCAAAAAATTGGATTGATAATGTTCCAATTGATGATATTCTCGCTCGTGGCAATTGGCGGGCGGGGAATACCTTTTCAAGATTTTATAGGCGGCAAGTGATGTCTTCGCAAAATAATCCAATCCGTAGACTGTTTGATGCAGTACAGTAAGGTTGATTACTAAATACAATTTAGCTCATGGTATCTTAGACTAGAAGTGTAATTTGATCGATGTATTATTGTTTAAATTGCTCTTTAAAAATCTCTCATATTTTTGTTACGTTTTGGTGATTAATTACATATATTATCTAAATAAGTTTGAAGTTTCTATTTAATTTTATGAGGATACCTAAATTCTATTAAAAGTAACCAGAATTCTTCATGTCACACACAAGGCTTTATTGATAATAAGCACTCTTAACTATTTGCTACTCATCTTATGCATAAAATAAGAAGAAATTACCTTCTTTTACATGATAGATAAGGTAATTAACATTTAAGATATCACATTGGCGTCCTCCACGGCCAGGCGATATTAAACACTTCTCATATTGTCTATGCTTCGAATCACGGTACAGTGGTTTAATAGACGTGTTTTACCTACCAATAAAACACATATTAAATCACTTACCTGATTCGAAGCATAGAATAATCGCTGCCTGGCTTATCAAATGAGCGCAATGGTAAAACTTTGAGCTCGCAGCGGCGATGCTGCCTGGCCTGATGGAGGGGTGTGCGACAGAGACAGCAACACACAAGAGGTGAACAGGAAAGAAAGAGAGGCAAATAGATACGACATTCTCATATTGTCTATGCTTCGGTAGGTAAAACACGTCTAGTAAGGACACGGTATTGAATAGAAAGTATCGTATCGATACTGTACTCATGAGTAGTATAAAAAAAACGTATCAAACTCATTAAAGTATCGAGATAAAAGTTTATTAGTCTGTACCTAAAAAGTAAGTATATTTAGACAGTTTATTTTACAAAGCCAGATTTTTGGCAGTTTTGTTTTATTTTCGACTACCTAGTGGCTTCGTAGGAACGTTATTTTTGTGGGTATTTCAGGATATTGAAATTGCTGATTATTTCAATAACTTCAAAATACAAAAAAAAATGATAACTTGTTTTTGTGGCTTCGATAAAACAAAATTCTTATTGATTATAATTATGCATTGCACCTGCTATTATTTAAGCATTTTTTCAGTCGTAGACGCTTCAAATATTTCCCAGGTAAAACATTGTATGGGATCTTTCCATTCTTCTTTAAGTGAAAGGAAAACTGTAGTACACATCAGACTTAACACAATTTAAATCTATTTCGAAAATTTCTATTTCATTTAAAGATGTTGCTCCGCTGAAGGTGCCAAAAAACAATTTGGTTTTAAAAAAGGAAAAAAATCAACCATGTAAAACGGTATTAGTATAAGATGTAGCAATGTTTTCGAGTGAGAGAGATAGCATATCTAAAAACTGGTCTACCTGAAATTCTTGTTTTCCCGACGTTGCTAGGCTCTCGTACTATATTGAATAAACATTTTGGGTCAGAGTGGGACAGTAATGTAGAACTGTCATATTACAAAAATGTCTTAAATTCAATTAATGCTGGTGTAGATCAAAAGGATGAACCATTTCTCGATCCACCAATGGCTGATTCAAATGCTACAATTTAGAATCAGCCGGTGGCCGTTAAATCTACATTATTGATTGAATTTGATATTTAGTTATGAAATGTTCTATTAAAATATATAAGGTCAACCGGGCAAATGCAACTGAAAAATAATTAGTTCTAAGTTTGAACAAAAGCTGTTCTGTCCTGCTATATTTGCTCATTTATTTGACTAGTTTACTTTATTACATAATATATAAAACAACCAAAGCATTCAAACAGTTCCATGAATAACTGATAGTGACATGTTTTTCTCAAATTGGAAAAACTAGTTCGGGGGTAAATGCAACTAGATATCACTGTCTATTATCTATTTATAACTTATAAAAACCAAAATACAATATAATAATGAGCTCTAATATTATTTATATTATTTTAAACTTTATTATCCTGCAGCGATGCCTATTTTTAAGTAAAAACAGATTATATTAAGTGTCATATAATAATAAAATTAAATCCTTCGAAATCAACAGAATTTACTTACGGCAATTAACCGGAACAAAATATCAGAATATTTTAACTAAATCCGGCTACTATGAGCCGGTATTGGAAAACGAGGTAACGGCCTCCGCCTTCTCCTTCGGCTTCCTGGCCGACCTCTTCAACAGCAAGAAGGAAAGTAAAGTCCTCTTAGATAATATCTGTGCAATATCTTTATTATCCTTGCAAGTCCAAGGCGAATGCAATGAAATCAAAATTGCAAATCATTGACACCGAAGGAATTTCTGAGTACCCATATGAGTATGGCCAAGGGATAAAAATTTGTGGTTAATTCGGATGTCTGGTATACTTTTGCTTATGCAAAGAAACAGCAGCGCCATGGCTATTTTTTTCTGATGTGTTCGAGTAGAAAGTAATTTCTTTTATATTAGAAGGAAGTGATTTTAAAGACAGAAACAGACAGGAAGCTTACCGTTTTCTTGAGTTTACGCGAACACAATACATTGAAATGAAACGGATACGGATTTAGATCGCGTTTATTTTGATTTCGTTTCGAACCCTTTACAGCGTTTATGGTCATCTAAATCCTTAAACTTATCTTTAATTTTAAGACAGGAAGCTATTTGGTTTGTTCCACGACCCCCATCTGCTTCATGTCACATATAGCAAAGACTTGTTTTTGCTGAAGCAATTATATATGGTTAGGTGAAAGATCCATAGTTGTCGCTTGTAAAATATGACATCCGTTTTCAAGAATTTTGTTGAAGTTCAAAACAATAAACTCTCCTTCTATCATTACGGTACTCTTTGTCTTACTTTTTCATTGCATAAGCTAAATATGCTTGAAACAAGCTAAGATGTTGGGTGTGTTTTTAGAGATATGAGCTCGTGGGTTCTTCTTCAGCGCTCGGAGAACTGTACTAAGAAACTGTGGAGGGCGCCACTTGCTTTAACTCAGAAGCAAGAAAGAGTTAATTAAAGAATTAAAGATAGAAAAGAAAACAAGTTATTTTCAATTTGTCTCCCCTTGTTTATTTATATGTTTAATATAGAAAATTATTGATTGATGCACATACATGAGCTACATACATTACACTTACATTAGAATTAAGAACTAATTACCACTATGCAATTAAACAAAAGTTATGTGCTTAACTATAAGCTTAAATTCTCAGATTTAGTGAAGGAAAGCTGAGAAGCAGGAATTCCTTCACTCACGTCTGACTAAAACTAAGGTTGGCCTAACCTATAAGTTGAGGAGTATCACCAATGCATGAAAACTATCAAAAGAATAAATGTTCATAAATACCTAGTAGCATGTTATTAGATCATGTCACCGATAATAAATTATAACATCACCGTGGAGAACCACACATATCCCTCCGTCCCTGGAGCACATGCGCGCAGGATGCAGGAGTATGTCCTAGTAGCTAGGAGCGAGGAGGGCGATATTTCAAGCCTGGAAGTTACACACAAGCATGAGTACAGCGGTGATAAAGCCACATGCTCTTAGGGAGCGCACGTGGGCATGAGCAGATGGTATGTGATTGTAATCTAGCAGCAGCGTGGCACTTGATGACGAGATGGGGCCGCAGGTGCACTCATAGCGTGACGACAAGGATGTGCTCATCTCCACAGGTGGACAAGACACATGGCACATGGCATAAAAATGGAAACGTGCACTAGCGCAGCACTTTAGACATGACCGCAGGTGTATTTACAGCAGGGTGAGATGAAAACATTCGCTTGCACGTTGTCCACACATAGGCATAGGCAAAAACACGTGGTGAAAAGAATCAAACATGCTTACCCATAAAAGTGCAGCAACAATCACCAAGATGAGGCAATGCATCATGTAAATTTATCCTTCAAGGAAAGTATAAAAAATGTTAGTCCTGAAAGATGAAACGACACACAATTAAAGGTTCACAATCTCTTAGAAAAGAGAACAAAGTCTTGGAAAAGACATTTATGGATGCTTACCATGAGGAGACAAATTGAAGAGAGAACAAAAAAAAAAGAGATTAGCCCTTTGGCTTTACATGCCTACAGGCATTTGGCACGCTTGACCGCCATTAAAAATTTACTTTTTCGTGAACAAAGCCAGAAAAATCAAAATTCAGGAAGCGTGGTAAAAAGACTGGCCACCAAATGGCATCCGCTTATATATCCAATCCAACCTCTCCCCTCTATGACAAGCCAGTTTTATTTTTTAATTCTTTGCATTCACGACTTGGAACCACTTGACTTGACTGACACATAAAGCCAAAATAACGCAGAAAACTGCTCAGCCCTGAAAGAGTAGAAAACTACTTAAAAAAAATCAACACAAATAGACATTTGCCTATTAATGTAATAATATAAAAAAATAACATTCAAATTATTAGATAAAGAAAGGAATTGTGGGATGACAGACACAAAGATGCACCATATAGTGTTCCATCAGCCGGATAGATGGCGTTACCAGTAAAAATCCTTAGCTGCGCACGAGCTGTTGAAACAAAATAAATGCAAAAAATGTAACGACGTGTTACAATACATCCCCACTAAAGAAAAAGAGAAAAAAGGATAGAAAATTAAACTAATAATATAAGAATTATGAACAACAGAGAATGTAACATTTGGGTCCAGACTTCCATGATCTCACGACGGGTGCGACTTCAAAATGTCCTTAACATGCCACGTTCCTAAAGGCTTCCTGGAATGAAAGTCACAGAGTTCATAGACGACTGACGAAACCTTCTTAGCAATTACGCATTTGCGAAACTTAGGAGCAAATTTTTGAGTGAAATATTTACTAGCATTCGACAAAGGGAATTCCCGCTTCCACACGGTCTGTCCTACTTGATAGTCTACGTGTCTGCGAGTCCTGTTGTAAAAGGTCTTGTTGTGCTCGTAGGACCTCTTCATGTGGGATTGAACCTTGTCGAACACTCCCTTCAACTCTAAAGGTAGATTCGCACAGCGGGAGCGATCAGAAAATTCCAGGGTGAAGTCCTCATCGCCTCTGGGTTGATACCAATCCCCCACCAGAACGGCTTCCCTACCATGGTTTAAGAAGTATGGGGTATGCTTAGTTACCTCATGTACAGAAGTGTTGATGGCAAACTCTATTTTGTGAATTTCATCCGCCCAGGTGCGATGATTTTTCCCCACATATGAAGATATGGCAGTAACTAAAACCCTATTAACACGCTCAGCAGGATTATTCTGAGGTGTAAATCTACAATTAAAAAAAAAATTAGGTATCTTATATTTATCTCTTAAACTCTGCATCTCCCTAGAAATGAACTGTGGCCCGTTGTCCATGATTATGCACTGAGGCACACCGAACCTCATGATGACATAATTTTCAATGTACTTGACAACAGTCTTAGCCAGAGAATTCCTCAAAGGAAATAAGCACGTGTATTTTGTGAAATAATCTGAAACAACTAGAATAAACTTAAAACCTTCCTTACTCCTTGGCAATGGGCCAAGAAGATCAGTTGAAAGAACTTGAAAAGGGCGCTGAACCTTTTTCGGATTCTGCATAAGACCTGGCAAAGGCAAATTTGTACTCTTGTAAGCTAAACATATCTCACAATTCTTAACATATTTTTTAATGTCCTTGACCATCTCGGGCCAATAGTACGACTGTGAAACTCGCCTTAAAGTTTTAAAAACTCCCAAATGAGCTGCGTCTGGACTATCATGAGACTGTCTCAACACATTAGCCCTTTGCTCTAAGGGAACCACTCGCTTCCACTCGAACTCGAGCAGCAAAGGGTTCGATGAACGTATACGTTTATAGACACTGCCATTAACAATTCTACAGTCTGGATATCTCTCTGGATGCTGAGTAATCTTGCGCTTTAGAACTAGATACCAAGGATCTACAACATTGTGATCTTCAGACAGCAATCCCACCACTGGGGCACGAGAGAGTGCATCAGCGACCTGATTCTCGCTACCTTTCCTATATTCAATAGAAAAATTAAATTGAGAGATTCTCAAGGCCCAACGGGACAATCGACCAGATGGAGACTTCAGACCAGTCAACCATTTTAGACTGCTATGGTCTGTGTAGACTTTTGTCTGAAAAGGCGATCCATCGATGTAACCTCTAAACTTCTCAAGGGCAAACATCAGAGCATTCAGCTCCTTCTCTGTTGTGGAG
The DNA here is from genome assembly GCA_949315895.1 of Anania crocealis. NCBI lineage: Eukaryota > Metazoa > Arthropoda > Insecta > Lepidoptera > Crambidae > Anania > Anania crocealis. The sequence continues at coordinate 16,110,226 of OX438867.1, read as the reverse complement.
TGATTTTTCTCAGTTCTTGATAGTGTCCTACTAGCGAAAGCCACAGGATGTTCGGCTCCTTCATCATCTATCTGTGACAGGCAACAGCCCAGACCAACGTCAGATGCATCAGAACTAATGATGAAAGGCCGATCAAACCTTGGAACACACAAAATGGGTGCAGAAATCAAAAGACTTTTCACTTTTTCAAACGCAAGTACAGCGTCCTCATTCACAATAAAATCTTGACCTTTTGGCAATTTGCGAGTCAGTTTACTTAAAGGTGCTATCACAGTGGAAAAATCCTCAATAAACCTTCTATACCAGGAGACCATACCAATGAACCTGCGGATCTCCTTTTGCGACTTAGGAATAGGATATTCAACTATTGACCTCACCTTGTCACTATCGGTGCGAAGACCTCGCCTATCGACAACAAAACCCAAAAACTTAAGAGAAGAACGACAGAAAACGGATTTTTCAAAGTTGATGGTTAAACCAGCTTCCTTCAGGCGCTTAAATACCCTTTTGAGCAGGATTATATGATCATTGAAACTTTCACTGATCAAAATCACATCATCGACATAATAAAAGACTTCACCGGAAAACTCAGGTCCAAAAACCTTATCCATTAATCTCATCATCCTGGCCGTTGCATTTACAAGACCAAATGGCATTCTACGATACTGAAACGAGCCTAAGCCTGGAACCGAGAAACAAGTCTTCTCACGGGAAGCTCCATCTAAATTCAATTGAAAAAAGGCAGATTTCAAATCAATTGATGACATAAATTTTGCATTGTTCAAGGAATCCAATATTTCCTGAATGAGAGGCATGGGATAGGTGTCCACCTTAGTGACACTATTTAATTTACGACTATCAAGGCACATCCTAAGCTCACCAGACGATTTAGGCACAAGCACAATTGGACTGTTCCAAGCAGAGTTAGACTTTTCGATTATGCCCATTTTCAGCATGCTCTCCACTTCCTGTTTGACATATTCACGTAGATGATAAGGTATGGGATAGTACCTTTGCTTTATGGGTGGATGATCGCCAGTATCAATTGTGTGCTCCTCCAGCGAGGTGAAGCCCAGAATGCCGTCTCTGGCTGCAATAGTCTTATAAAGAGCTATTGTTTTAAGTAAAGTATCCTTTTGCTGAGTGCATAAGTCATCCAATTCATGCAAATGCACAGAATTGTCATTTAATAGATTTAAAGAGAAACCCTGATCACGAGACTCTACATCAAATATGTCCTTACATAAGTTGAAGGAACGAAGAAAATCGGCCCCTAGAATTATTGGCATGTTTATATCTTCACACACATAGAAATTAATAAAGTTTATCTTATTTGAAAAGGAAATGGGTAGGACAATCCTGCCAATGACGTCTAGTTGAGCGTCATTTCCTACTAACAGATTATTGTGACAATGTGCCACCTCCAGGGCCAATCCTAGTTCAGAAAGTGTTGACACGGCCCTAGTACTGATAACTGAAACCGACGCTCCACTGTCGGCCAAGGCGTTGCATTGTAAGCCCAAAATGCCTACACTTATGAAAGGACGAACATTATCAGAACAATGATCAAACAATGGGTTGACGGTTAAAGACTCCCCCTTAGAAAATGAGGTGACAAACCCTAAATGATTTTCCCATTCCTGGTCAGAAGTATATCCCTTGCGGAAGGAAACACGGGAACCTGTACATACTCCTGACCGGTTCAAGAGTTTTTTGAACAAGGACAATCTCTAGTCATCACCCCAACCTTCTTGCATCTGAAACAATGTAGACCGACATACACATCGCAATCTCTGTAGTGATGTGCACCATCACACTTTAAACACTTCACCATTACAGAGTTTACTCGTGAGTTACCAATGAGAGAAGTCTTAGGTTTTAGGAGTTCAGAAATAATGACCTCAGGACCAGGATTGAGATAACCCCTGTACTCACACCTATGCTTGGAAATTTCCAAATTGGCACAAAGCTCCTTCAAATGATCAATAGAGTAAACATTAGTTAAAGATAAACGAGATATATAGAAAGGATTCATATTAGTTATAATAATATCAAGTTGTTCCTTCTCAGACAAAGGCACAGAAAGTTGAGTAAATAAATATCTTATAGTGTTAATAAAAGTTCTAATTTTTTCTTTGGGCTGTTGTAGCCGTGACCTAATTTGGTTCAATAAGGAGCGCTCACATTCAACAGATTGAAACTCAAGTTTTAATAAATTCAAAAATTGAACACAAGTGGTAATAGAATTTTGAATGGACTTGAACCAAATTAAAGCCTCGCCTGACAAAACGTAAATAGCATTATCTAAGAAATCATTATCAGAAATTCTAGAAGACTTAATGTAATCTGTAAGTTTAATGATGAAATCATGGACTGGTGTATCTCCACTAAAATTCAAATTCCATTTTAAAATTTGATTGAGCACAGGCTTAGAATTAACATTCGAACATGAATTTTGATGATTAACCTCATCACCAAGGGATTGAATAATTAGAGGTTGAGTACCTACAGATACCGAAGGAATAGGTTCAGACACAACACTAGATGATGTGGTTCCGCACTTAATATTGTTAAGAAGTTGAAAGGCATTAGCAAGCAAGCTAATTTTAAGTGCCCTGTGTTCCTCACTGGTGACACTCACTCGCTCAAGTCTTAGTATAACATGAGTTAATATAGAACAACACTTTTTGATACAACCAGCATGGTTGGTATTCAACACTTCATTATATTTTAATTCACAAATATTCAGCTCATTAGCAGAGTCTAAAGAAAATAAAAACTTATTGCTTAATTCCTGATTGGTGATACCCTTACCAGAACGCAATAACTTCCTCAGCTCATCGACAGTAGTATCATCTGATACTTCAAGGCCCTTAACACGAATTTCATATAAAAGTTCGTTTTTACTAAGATAATTAATATCTAAAGAAAGAGACATGATTACAAAATTAAATTAGTAACCTAAGTTGAGACAAATTAAAAAAAACACAGCTTCAAAGTACAAATCTCTAAAAGAGGCCTACCCGTTGAGGCGCCAATGAAACAAGCTAAGATGTTGGGTGTGTTTTTAGAGATATGAGCTCGTGGGTTCTTCTTCAGCGCTCGGAGAACTGTACTAAGAAACTGTGGAGGGCGCCACTTGCTTTAACTCAGAAGCAAGAAAGAGTTAATTAAAGAATTAAAGATAGAAAAGAAAACAAGTTATTTTCAATTTGTCTCCCCTTGTTTATTTATATGTTTAATATAGAAAATTATTGATTGATGCACATACATGAGCTACATACATTACACTTACATTAGAATTAAGAACTAATTACCACTATGCAATTAAACAAAAGTTATGTGCTTAACTATAAGCTTAAATTCTCAGATTTAGTGAAGGAAAGCTGAGAAGCAGGAATTCCTTCACTCACGTCTGACTAAAACTAAGGTTGGCCTAACCTATGAGCTGAGGAGTATCACCAATGCATGAAAACTATCAAAAGAATAAATGTTCATAAATACCTAGTAGCATGTTATTAGATCATGTCACCGATAATAAATTATAACATCACCGTGGAGAACCACACATATCCCTCCGTCCCTGGAGCACATGCGCGCAGGATGCAGGAGTATGTCCTAGTAGCTAGGAGCGAGGAGGGCGATATTTCAAGCCTGGAAGTTACACACAAGCATGAGTACAGCGGTGATAAAGCCACATGCTCTTAGGGAGCGCACGTGGGCATGAGCAGATGGTATGTGATTGTAATCTAGCAGCAGCGTGGCACTTGATGACGAGATGGGGCCGCAGGTGCACTCATAGCGTGACGACAAGGATGTGCTCATCTCCACAGGTGGACAAGACACATGGCACATGGCATAAAAATGGAAACGTGCACTAGCGCAGCACTTTAGACATGACCGCAGGTGTATTTACAGCAGGGTGAGATGAAAACATTCGCTTGCACGTTGTCCACACATAGGCATAGGCAAAACCACGTGGTGAAAAGAATCAAACATGCTTACCCATAAAAGTGCAGCAACAATCACCAAGATGAGGCAATGCATCATGTAAATTTATCCTTCAAGGAAAGTATAAAAAATGTTAGTCCTGAAAGATGAAACGACACACAATTAAAGGTTCACAATCTCTTAGAAAAGAGAACAAAGTCTTGGAAAAGACATTTATGGATGCTTACCATGAGGAGACAAATTGAAGAGAGAACAAAAAAAAAGAGATTAGCCCTTTGGCTTTACATGCCTACAGGCATTTGGCACGCTTGACCGCCATTAAAAATTTACTTTTTCGTGAACAAAGCCAGAAAAATCAAAATTCAGGAAGCGTGGTAAAAAGACTGGCCACCAAATGGCATCCGCTTATATATCCAATCCAACCTCTCCCCTCTATGACAAGCCAGTTTTATTTTTTAATTCTTTGCATTCACGACTTGGAACCACTTGACTTGACTGACACATAAAGCCAAAATAACGCAGAAAACTGCTCAGCCCTGAAAGAGTAGAAAACTACTTAAAAAAAATCAACACAAATAGACATTTGCCTATTAATGTAATAATATAAAAAAATAACATTCAAATTATTAGATAAAGAAAGGAATTGTGGGATGACAGACACAAAGATGCACCATATAGTGTTCCATCAGCCGGATAGATGGCGTTACCAGTAAAAATCCTTAGCTGCGCACGAGCTGTTGAAACAAAATAAATGCAAAAAATGTAACGACGTGTTACATGCTTCCAATTGATTGACCTCAAGTTCTTGGTTTAGTTCTTCTGCATCCTTCGGTAAAGCTTATTTAATCATTGTGAACGAGTCGCACGTATTACAAGTGTCTTATGACGGTTTTTTTAAAGGATAGACCCATCGAAAAATATTGCCAAAAAAATGGATACGATACAGGGTTGTTAAAAACCTTTTCTTTATACATTTAATACATTAGAATCAATGAAAGTCCTTCGATCAGAGATTCGCGTTTGTCAGGGCTTGTGAGTCCAGATATCCTTTTTGATTGTTTCTTCATTGATTATGAATATTCTTCTAATTACTGAGAATATTTTGTCAAAACAAACTTTGCAAACTTCAATCAGTGCGCCATTCACTTTTGAATTATATTTGTGATGTAAAGTTCTTGGTTTAGGCTCTCCACCAGTATTCCGTATACGCTAGAGTTTTTTTTGGTGCATTCAAAATGAGCAACGATAGATATGCAGAACGTGTATTGTAATTTTACAATGCCCATAACTTAATAGTCGTTTGGGTTTCAAAGCTAATTTAAGTAAAACCATTTATTTTGACAATCTGATGAGACGTAAAACCATTTATTTTGACAATCTGACACAAAAAACTAACATTAATTGTAAAAAATATATTAATAAAACCAATAGGGTAATTATTCTGGGTGACCAACAAGCTCTTAACATATCAAAAGTATTAAATAAAAAATGTAGTAATCAAGATATCATAATTACCTCATTTATTAAACCGAATGCATACACTTCTAAAATTCTGGATACAAACATACATAAGACATTATGCAGTGATGACTTTTTGGTTCTTCTAATTGGCGCAAATGACAAAATACCAACTAAAATCCTATGTGATCTGTCTGCATTTTTGGCTCAGTGTCAAAACACGAAAATACTTTTAGTACAAACTATTCAAAATATGCACTTAAATACCAAACTTTTAAACAACCAACTCGAATTAGTTTGCCGAAATTATAAAAACTGTAAATATATATCTCTGACGGAAAAAGAACACGTAACAATAAATGACATTTGTAATAAAATAAAATTAGAATTTGACACAACTGACTATTACAAAAAATCTTTAGAGGAGATAAAGCAAAACATGTCAAAAAATAATACACAAAAAGTAAAAATTGACTTCTTAAGTCGAATAAAAGGAACAATCCCATACTATTTTAAAAAACAAGAAATAAAATCATCTATTAAAAATACTCACCAATTAAGTGACGCCAAACAGGATAAACAAAAACAGAAAAAAGGAACAATTCCATACTATTTTCAAAGAGTCATAGATAGTAATAATAAGACTCTTTTTCGAGACCACCAAAAATCATAACTTTTACTGTTTTCATCAAAATATATGTAGCATTCTAAAAAAAAAAGATGAACTTGATATTGTTTTAAACGAATTTAAATTAAGAAAAACTTGCATGGACATTTTATGTATCTCAGAAACTTTCATAAAAAGGGGCAACGAACAAAATTTAAAATTGTCTAATTATAAGATAGGATCCATATGGTGTCGCGAACATGAAAAAAGAGGGGGCTCATGTATTTTAGTTGCGAATCACATTAACTGCAAAAAACCGATAATAGCAGATACATTATCGGAAAAATATAATTTTGAATGCTGTGGAATAACAATAAGAGACTTAAACTTAATAATAATCTAGAACCCCTACGTCAAATGTGTTAGTATTCTTTAAAAAACTAGAAAATTTATTGTGCAAAATTAATAAGGGACAGAAAAATATAATAATATGTGGGGATTGGAACATTGACATCCTAAAGAGTAACAAAAACAAGGAGACTCTAATCAGTATCTTACAAAATCACAATATTTGTATACATATTGAAACTCCGACTAGAAAAAAAGCCTGTCTAGATTTAATAGTTAGCAACTTGAAAGGAGCGACTGGCTACACTAAAGAGTTATCTTTATCTGACCACACAACTTGTCAAGTTATGTCTGCCTGTCTAGATAACTATAATAAAAAGGTTTACTGGTTTGAGCTACAAAGAGACACATGTATCGAAAACAAAATAAAATTCCTGAAACATATTAATTCTTTAACTTTTAACCTTGTATTCGAGCAAATAGATCCCAATGAAGCTTTCGATGCATTCCATAATATTTTCTGCCTACTTTATTATCTTTGTTTTCCAGTAACAAGAATAAAAAAAGACTTAAATTTTAGGAAATTGATTTGGATCACTAAGGGAATTAAAAAAAGCTGTGTAACAAAACGAAAACTTTACTATAATTATATTTATTCAAGTGGAAAACGTAAAGAAAAAAATAAAAACCAGTATAAATATTACACTAAATTATTACAGAAATGCATGAGTAATGCCCAAAAACTGAATAATTCTAAATATATTCTTAATGCGAAAAACAAATGCATAGCGTCTTGGAACATAATAAACAATAACATAAATAAAAATCATAATCAAAACGTAATAAAATATATTAAACATAAAAATGACATAACTAGTAATATAAATGACATTTCTGAACTATTTAATGTTATTTTATTGACATTGCACATAATACAGGTAATTTATCAGAAAATACAAATAAAAATAAATTAAATAACAGCATATTCTTGTACCCTGAAAGTGAAATACAAAAAATAATAATGAGTCTAAAAAACACAAGATCAGTTGGTTATGATGACATTAACACCGAAATTCTTAAAATCTGCGCTCCAAAAATTTGTAACATTTTATCGTATATAATTAATTTATCCATGGAAAAAGGCATTTTTCCAGATAAGCTTAAATTGTCTGTAGTTAAGCCTTTATTTAAAAAAGGAGACAATAGTGATATGGCTAGCTACAGGCCAATTACCCTCATATCAGTGATATCGAAAATATTCGAAAAAGTGATGACGAATCGTCTTTACTCCTTTATTACTAAGCAAGATATTATATACAAACAACAATTCGGCTTTCAAGTGGGTAAATCGACTACACTAGCTTGCTTTGCACTAATTAAAAGTATTACAGAATCAATCAATGATAGAATTCCAACGGTAGCAGTATTTTTGGATATGTCTAAAGCCTTTGATTGCGTAAGCCATAAAATACTACTACAGAAGCTCCAAGATTATGGTATAAGAGGAATAGCACATCAATGGTTCGTTAGTTACTTGTCAGAAAGACGCCAATGTACTAAGACAACACGGATTGAAAATCATTTACAAGTGAAGGCTAGGTCTAAATATCGAGAAATAAGTTGCGGAGTCCCTCAAGGCAGCATTTTGGGGCCATTACTGTTCATTTTATATATAAATGATCTTCCCAATATAATGAGGAATGATTGTTTTCTATTTGCAGATGACTGTACATTGTTGTTTAAAAACAAAAATATTGACGAACTTGAAAATGACAAAAACAATACACTCTTTGACATTATTGATTGGATGAATAAAAATGACCTTAAAATTAACATATCAAAAACTAAAGCTATTCAATTTCATACATATAAAGCGAAAAAACTCAGTCTCAACCTAAATTACAATAATAACAAAATTGACATCGTAGATAGCACAGTATTCTTAGGTATAAGTTTAGATGAACACTGCAACTGGAAAAAGCATATAGACACTCTCTGTACCAAATTAAACAAATTTGTATTTGCGCTGAGGAGAATCAGAAATATTGCGTCATTTCAAGTAGCTTTACAAGCATATTATGGATATATCTCCTCGCTACTGCGTTACGGTGTGATAATTTGGGGTAACAGCGTAGATTTTGAAAGAGCTTTTAGGGCACAAAAAAAATGTATTCGCGCCTTGTGTGGGATTAAAGAGGAGGATTCTTGTAAACCCCTTTTCCTCAAACATAGAATACTTACGCTACCATGTATCTATATACAAGAAATATGTCTATTAGTAAAAAAACACCCTGAATATTTTACAAAATGTGACAGTTTGAGACCAAACATACGAGAGTCGAGAAGGAATAAATTGGCAATACCGAATTGTCACCTAAAAATATTTCAAAAGAATGTCTATTATATGGCTATCAAAGTATTTAATAGACTGCCGCTGGACATTATTGGTCAGCCACTAGACAAAAATAAATTCAAGGATATGTTATTTAAATGGCTCTTACAGCACAACTTCTATTCTATTGATGAATACCTGAATATTTAATAATAATAATCTCATATTGAATAATTATTGACATTGTAATCTAGCTAATTTAACTTTTAATAATAATATTAATCATTTCATTTAAAGTATCCACTGACATTGTAATATAGCTGCGTATGTAAATTCGCAATACGTGTATTAAAACTGCCTTTAATAAAGTAATTGTAAATAGGAATAGCCAATTGACATGTCATCATGATGCTTGTGTGATTTGATAATATTGATTGATTTGATTTGATTTTTCTGAGCATGTGTTCCTGATGACATTGTTTGTGTAATTTTATTAATTTGTTGACTTTTAAATTTATTATTTCTAATATGATTCTTAATTCTATAAATTGTATGATAATGTTCTCATAAATTTGCATGCCTACGACATAGGGCAGAACCTTGTTGGCAGTTGATTTCATTGTCTTCCATCTCAATGTACTACACAATGTTGTGCAAATAAATGTTTGACTTTGACTTTGACTTTGACTTTGACGGTAACTTTTCTTGCCGGAATTATTTTTTCCTTTTTAGTTCCATATGATTGGCCTTTATTTCTTTGAACCTGTATTGTCTTGCGTAAATTGTTTCCCTTTCGTTTTATTGTTGTATTTAAGACGACATAATTATTATTATTTGTATTTACTTGTTATACCTCATCCTCAGAATGCTGTCCCCGAATGATGAATTTTGTTCTCATTCTGGATCAAATGTTTGGTCGCGTGTGTATACTGTGTTGTGAATCAAAATCAGCTGGTTTAATCGAAATTAAAACTTGGTCGAGGACTTTCTATATCAAGGGCTGCAAACGGCTCATAAACATTATCATTCCTGTCATAGGGTGTCATACCTAAATCAGAAAGAGTTACCAAATCTTCTAAAGATTCAGCAGCATCTTTTTGTTCTTGGGTAAGCTCACTGCTTACTTCTGATGTGTTTGACCGCGTATTGATATTATTTTCAAAGAACATTCTCCTGCTACTTTAAAAATTAACAAATATTTTAACAGTAACATGTAATATAATCCAGTTGACAAAAAACACACTACGCATATTCCACTATATATTATGGCAACCCCCCCTCATCTGACAGCACTTATTAGTACTTTTTTTTCTATGTTTACTAATTCTTTTTATATCACTTGGAACCGCGATCTATAAGACCAAGAGAAGAAAACATAGTTATAATAAAAAGAGATAGAAACATAGAAAAGTGCGAGTCGGTTCTATCAGGGGCAACCCTTATACTGCTTGCTTAAGTAAAGTAACAGCCTATAATCATCCCACTGCAGGGAAAAGGCCTCCACTATTGAATTCAAGTTACCAAAGCAACGATGGGTACTGGCATAATCACCACGCTTGCCAAATGCGGTTTCTCAAACCCGGGACCCCGAGATCTTGGTCCGGTATTTAAACCACTAGCTACAGTGTGTTAAATTTTTCGATATTCCAGATTCCGAGTCATATTATTTAAAAATTATGTTTAATTTTTAATATTAGTTACATATAGACGAGCAGTTATAATAGTTTAAATTTATGCGATTTTCTGATGCGTTTGGCTCTGTGTCAACATTTTATGTATTAATTAGCCTTGCAAACTTTAAATGCTAATGTGTTATAAAAAAATAAATAAGGTATAGTAAAACGTGAGTATGACATAAATAATACATTAATGACAATTGTTAATTGGTTAAAATCTAATAATTTAAAAGAAATATTGACAAGACATGCTATATTAATTTTAATATTTATTTACAAAATCTGAATATAAATTATCATGGACAAATGCTTAAACATGCAAATAGTGTAAAGTTTCTAGGTATATTAATAGATAACAAACTAGACTGGAAACTACATGTAGACAACGTGCACGTAGTAACATTATTAGATTTTCATTTGATACGTCTTGTATAAGTTAGTTAGAACTTCATCGAAGGATACAGCCTTGACAGCTTACTTTTCCTACATAGAATCCGTGCTTCGCTACGGCCTGATCATTTGGTGAAATGGTTCTGAGAGGCAAAGAGCATTCATAGCTCAAAAAAAGTGTGTAAGGGCCTTATGTGGCGTAGCACGGTACATCAGGTTCTGCCATTACCATGCTTATATATATTTGAAGTAGCAAAATTTGTCAAACAAAACCCCGACTACTTTAAACTAGTGAAAGATTTATATCTTCGGAATACAAGGAAGAGCAATCGATTAGTCCTTGATTTCAAACCAAAAAGTGATCACGTCTTTGGAATTGTTTCTGCATGTGTGTGGCAGTTTATAATAACATTAGTCCAAATATTAAAGATCTACCCTTTAATAAATTTAAAACATCTCTTTACAAATGGCTAGTCACACTAACTTTTTACTCTTTTCAAGATTTTTTAAATATCAGGGGCAATCAGCAAATCGTAAGTTATTAACAAAAAGACGTGTGGCACTCGGAGACTACCGCGATAAAGCTATTGCATAGCTTGCGTGCGTCAAACAGCACCCACCTCGTTAAACAACACCCCGCTCGTCGAACAGCACCTACCTCGTTAAACAGCACCCCACCCGTCAAACAGCACCTACCTCGTTAAACAGCACCCCACCCGTCAAACAGCACCCACCTAGTTAAACAGCACCCCGCTCGTCAAACAGCCTAGTTAAACAGCACCCCGCTCGTCAAACAGCACCCACCTCGTTAAACAGCAACCCGCTCGTCGAACAGCACCCACCTAGTTAAACAGCACCCCATCTGTCAAACAGCACCTACCTCGTCAAACAGCACCCACCACGTTAAACAGCACCCCACCCGTCAAACGGCATCCACCTCGTCGAACGGCACCCAACTTGTCGAACGGTACCTGCCTCGTCGAACGGCGCCCACTTAGTTAAACGGCACCCACTTCGTCGAATGGCAAACGCCCCCCGCTCGTCGAACGGCACCCACCTCGTTAAACAGCACCCCGCTGGTTGAACAGCACCCACCTCGTTAAACAGCACCCCACTCGTCAAACAGCACCCACCTCGTTAAACAGCACCTCGCTCGTCGAACAGCATCCACCTCGTGAAACAGCAACTAATCCGTCAAACAGCACCCACCTCGTAAAACAGCACCCGCTCGTCAAACAGCACCCACCTCGTTAAACAGCACCCCACTCGTCAAACAACACCCAACTTCTCGAACGGCACTAGCCTCGTCGAACGGCACCCACTTCGTCGAACGGCACCCACTTAGTTAAAAGGCACCTACTTCGTCGAATGGCAAACGCCCCCCGCTTTTCGAACAGCACCCACCTCGTTACTCAGCACCCAGCTCGTCAAACGGCACCCACCTCGTTAAACAGCACCTCGCTCGTCGAACAGCACCCACCTCGTTAAACAGCACCCCATCCGTCAAACAGCACCCACCTCGTAAAACAGCACCCGCTTGTCAAACAGCACCCACCTCGTTAAACAGCACCTCGCTCGTTGAACAGCACTTACCTCGTTAAACAGCGTACCCGCCAAACAGCACCCCTCTCGTCAAACAGCACCCACCTCGTTAAACAGCACCCCACCCGTCAAACGGCATCCACCTCGTCGAACGGCACCCACCTCATCAAGCGGCACCCACCTCGTCGAACAGCACCCACCTCATCAAACAGCACCCCACTCGTCAAACAGCACCCAACTTGTCGAACGGCACCTGCCTTGTCAAACGGCACCCACTTCGTCGAACGGCACCCACTTAGTTAAACGGCACCCACTTCATCGAATGGCAAACGCCTCGTCAAACCGCACGCACCTCGTTGAACAGCCGTATCACCGCTGTGCCGGTCGAAGTGGGGAGCGTGAGGTTTATTCGTTACGGAATTTCTGGATTCGGTCCCCGCGCTCAAGGCCCGCGATAGAAGCTATGTAATAGCTTAATAACATTTTATTATTTTAATTATTAATTTCTCTATTTTTTCTATGCATAAGTATTACGAATTTTAGACATAAAAATATACAATGTAAATTCTAATAATATTTAAAATTGTATAAAATTTTCATGCTATTTGTTAATAGCTTGATAGGTGATCATATTATTTACCATAACAACTTTTAGTGCACTCTGTTCAAAAGCAAATAAATGTTCTTATTGTTCTTATTGAGAAATTTAAGTTTAATGTAATAAATAAATAAATCATTTATTTCAGGATTCCTTAGTCCCATATTTATAATAATATCTTACTTAATAAAAACAAAAAGGAAATTAATATTAGAATTAAATAGTAACATATGTAACATAAAAAAAAAATTTAGGCCCTGCGCACTACGATGACATGAATATCACCGCAATGTCTCATGTAGGGACAATCTAGCCGGCCAGCTATCTGAAAAATATCTATTTAGGTCCTAATTTGTTAGTTAGCAGGGAGCTAATTGAGACGCGTGTTGACTTTACGACGTTTATTGCAAAACAATTGGAACATACATGAAAACTACCCTCTAACAGTGATACATTATAAATTCATATATACCCGACATTACACCTCCACCCTTAATCTAATACTTACACTAAATCATTAATAACACAATGTTTTAACTTTCTTGAATTTAAGACACAACAACAATCTACAATGTCGCTCTTAAACTAATAACTAATCACATCATAGAAATACATTATACTCGTAATAGTAGACATAAACAATCACTAATCGAATTCAAACCCATATCTTTTAGGCGGTTGGCGTATTCACACTTCACGAACTTGAGAGAATTGTTGCGATGGTGCGGGCGACGCGATGCCGGCTCTGCTGGGTCTGGGCAGGAACCTGTGTTTCTACTATAAGACTTCACCTTATCCTCCCCGCCTATACCATCATCGTCCCCTTCATACAAGTTCTGCTCAATCCCCCGCTGCTGCGCCACAACATCCCCACACGCCGACCCCGCACCGACCCCGCATCAGAGTCAGGTAATGGCACCGAGCAACTAGAAAGACGGGATCATCGCCTTAATTGATCTACATGCCTAGGCAATTTTTTTCCGTTACCGCTATCCACTACGTACCTACGAGACCCGTCATTACTGATAACCGTGGCCTTGACCCACTTACGATCGGCGACATAGCTTCTAGCCCAGACCGGTTCTCCCTTTGTGAGCGCGCGCCCCGCCCCGCGCACCTGCCGCTGCTGAGCGCTGCGCACGCGGTCCTCTAGAGCGCGGTCGCTGCACTGCGCAGCAAGTCTAACAGAGATTTTAAGGATCGTCTTTGTAACAACATCGCTGGAGTCTCACCTGTTGTGCTATGCACGGTGTTCCTATAATTTAATAGAAATGATTGCAGAGCAGTATCTATGTCTATGCAGTCCCTGACCGCCTTCTTTATAGCTCGTTTGCATATTTTCACCGCGTTTTCGGCTAAACCCTTTGACGATGGGTGTTATGTTGGAGAAAATGATTGTACTATGCCGTTCCATTCTAAAAATTGTTTGAATGGGGTACTTGTGAACGGCGGTCCTTGATCAGAAACTAATTCTTTCGGTAACCCGAACTGTGCGAATGTACTTCGGAGGGTTTTAATAACCGCCGACGCATTAGTTCGTACAATTTCGTAAATTTCTAACCATTTTGTACTAGAGTCCACTAATACTAAGAAAGTTTTACCCTTATAAGGCCCTAGAAAATCAATGTGTAACCTACTCCACGTTTCAGCTAGGTAGGGCCAGGGCTGCGGGGGCGTTCGGGGTGGGGCCGCCGCCTCTGCTGCGCACGTTTCGGACTGCTGGGAGACCTCCTCCACATTCGCATCTATATTTGGCCACCAAACATAGCTTCGAGCTAATGATTTGGTTTTTACTATCCCCATATGGCTACTATTTAGTTGTTTTAAAATATTATCACGCAAAGACGATGGTATCACTATTCTGTACTTCACATAATACAACCCCGATCCAAGTACAACTCGTTACGCTTTTGAAAAAAAGGTTTCAAAAAATCATCTTGACAAAAAGCCGGCCAGCCTGACTGTACATAAGTCATGACCCTGCTTAGAATGCTATCTGTCGCTGTTGCTTTTTTAATATCGTTATTGGTTACTGGCAGAATTTTTTCTAAAAAGTTTAGGTATGTCACGTCTTTACTAACGTTATCTTTTGTTACGTTTGCTGTCTGAGGCAGCCTAGACAGGGCGTCAGCGCAATTTTTCGACGAGGCTATGTATTCAATATCGTAATTATACCCTGAAAGTAAGATAGCCCATCGTTGCAGTCGCGATGCCGCCACAACTGGTATACCTACCTTATTCCCAAAAATATAAGTTTGTGATCGGTTTTTAATGTAAATTTACGGCCATACAAGTACTGGTGGAATTTCCTAATCCCATAAATGATAGCCAGCGCCTCCCTATCGATTTGCGCATAACCGCGCTCCGCCGAAGTGAGCGTGCGGGACGCGTACGCGATGGGCCGCTCGCGTTGGTCGTCAGCACTAACGGTAGCGACGTTGAGTAAAGCCTGGTTTTCACTTTGATTAGTGAAAGTGCAGGTTATTAGTGCAGGTGATTAGTGACTAGGTGTGGACAGCGACTGATTAGTGCAAGTGATTAGTAGGCTGTGTAGTAAAGTGAATAGAAGCGTGTTCTATTTTTTTGCGAGTGGACTGCGAGTAGCCACGTCCCACGCGCCCTCCCTTCCCCCTCACTCGCAGCGTGCCTGCCACTAAACACGTCTGGACAGGAGCGTTTAGTGTGTAGCGTCGGACGCTTGTTGTTGTACAAAATGGCAAAGTGGACCGAAGACACAGCCTATAAATTTGTGCAGAAGTATCTAAAACATGAATGCCTTTATAACTGTAAAGCCCCTAAGCACAAAATTAAGGGAGCCCGATACGGCCCTTTTACGTATAAGTGAAGCTATGCACATACCAGGGTTCGGAAGTAAAGAAGTTGATACTAAAATAAAAAACTTGAAGTCTACATATGCGCAAGAGGCTAAGAAAATTAAACAGAGTTCAAAATCTGGAGCTGGAACAGATGACGTATATATTCCACAAATAAAGTGGTTCAAACTATTAGATGACACTTTAAAAGCTGTAAATGTACAGTGCAGCGACTCAGGGAGTAATTTGGTAAGTAAAAAAAAGAATATTTATTTTATGTTCTTTATTACATGACTAAAAATAATAACACATAACCACATAATATTGAATTAAAACCACGTTTTACTTCAATTTATCATTCGAGACTGCCAAGAGACTGCACCTTCTCCTACAAAATAATTTGCAAAAT
This sequence comes from Anania crocealis, assembly GCA_949315895.1. Lineage (NCBI taxonomy): Eukaryota > Metazoa > Arthropoda > Insecta > Lepidoptera > Crambidae > Anania > Anania crocealis. The sequence goes on along the minus strand of OX438867.1, from coordinate 16,094,102 downwards.
TATTGCGTTTGTTTTGTGCAATTTGAGATGATCTATTCTGCATGCTCATAGTCAATGGAACAAGTCCATCTGATGTCACTTCTCTCCAGGATCCTTCAATCAAATTTCCATTCTCTGTGTCCCCGATATCAACCGTGGCTACCTGTACGGGTACTTTGGGTTTTCTCGCCCAGTTATGCATGGCGCAACAGGCTTTTACGATTTTTTCCACCTTTTTGGGAAAAAAGGGTAGGGGCCTTTCGAAAATTCTGTATCGACTTACTAAGATGCCAAAAGCATTTTCGATGATTCGTCTTGCCCGTGATAATCTATAATTAAAATTGTTTTCGTTTAAATGTCAATTGGTTTCCACCATATGGTTTCATCATATATGGCTTTAGAGGAAACGCATTATCGGCCACTAGAACATGACCTTCGGGCAGTAAATTATTTTCCAAGGCTTGACTAAGCAGCTGGATTCCCAACATGAACAACTTGATAAAGAGGAACCTTCCACATCCCAATGCAATCAATCTGCTAAAATAAATAACCGCGACGCAACACCTGAATCTCAATCTAATCAAGTTGAACAAGAACAAAGAAAATCACCGACTCCTCGTAAAAGGACAGTACGGGACCTCAGTCGTTTGGTCAAAAAAGTGAAGAACGTGGCCGACTCAATTAACACACTCATGCCAACAGAAACAGAAACAGAGTTTGATATATTCGGGAAAAGTGTAGCTGCCCAGGTTAAAAGTTTGCCAATCCACAAAGCAGTAGAAGGACAGATGTTTATCCAAAATTATCTTAGTAATTTACGTCTCCAACAAATGGGCCACGGAACATCTAACTACGCATATAGCCCATCACCAAATTCTATGTACCAGTCTTCACCATCACCGACTAACACACTACCACCACGAGGCTCTCCTTACACGCAACCACCACGACACTCTCCTTACACACAACCACCACGAGACTCTCTTTACACACAACCACCACGAGAATCTCCTTACACACAACCACCACGACACTCTTCTTTCACACAACCACCACGAGACTCTCCTCACACAACCACCACGAGACTCTCCTTACTCACAAACACCACGAGACTCTCCTTACACACAACCACCACGAGACTCTTCTTACACACAACCACCACAATCTTCTACACCAGATCCTACTAATGACATTCATAACATTTCTGATGCTGACCACTCTCTCAACGAAAATGCAATAACTATACACTCTGAAAACAATGCATCTCAAATGTCAATTGAAGACCAGGATGACATATTGGCTCGGGAAGTTTCGGGTATTTACCAATAATAGACAAAAAAATGTTTTTAATGTTACCTACCTTTATGTAATCTCTCAGTGCGTTGTAAATAGCATCGCATACTTCGGATATGATGTTACAAGTTGTCGATCTTGGTACCCTGAATAGGTGTTGCAAGACGCGTAAACTAATTCCGTTAGCCAATAAGTATAAAATAGCTTGCAATTTCACTTTCGCCGGAAAAGCAGCAGGCTTACTCTTGAACGCAATGTCAATCTCAATTTAATTACAATGCAATACCGATCGTGTGACAATGTAGTACTCTTGAAAACAATTTTGGCAGGCTTGTTTGTATTGCCCTTGGAATTGCGGCCGGGATTGTAAGTACGGTATGAAGTTAGTTACATCTTCCACTTTGCGTCAAAGCACCACAGACTATTAATGAACGAATGAACGAAGATAATCTAGGAAATAAATTTAAAAAATCCAATATTTTGTCTAAAGTTATTAATATTTTATAATAACAAACTTAATATAACATTATTTTAATATAAAACTCAATAAGATACTTTATTTTGGACGGAAATAGCAGTTCTTTTGCTTACTGTATCTAAAAAAAAAAAGTCATATTTTTGGGTTTGTTTGTCTACAAAATAATATCGTATGTTTGGTGACTTTGGTGGACTTCTCGTTTGCAATGAAGTGCATATGTATTTTAAGTGGTTTTCAAGTGCATTAGAGTTTGTGAGAAATGTACGATTTAAGTTTTGAATCACAACCCGTGAGGAGCCACCCTTTGGTACTCTTTGAAAGTGTAAGAGCTTATTCTCAAGGTAAATATATTTGTTTATTATAATACTGCATTTTTTAATTGATGTTTAAAACAATCTAGCTAGATCAATTTGTAGCCAATACTTTTTAAAACCTATGTTTATTGTTGTAGATATAAAATGGCAAGCCGACCCTCACAAAGGCAAATGGAGGCCTTAGTCGAGTTCCTAGAGCGTAATCCAGGAATAGCAAAAGGCCTTTTGCGAACCCAACAAGCAAAGGTAGAAACGCGCAGGAAGTGGCAGGAATTTGCCGTTGCTACGAATGCATTGGGTGGAATAACAAAAGATGGGCCTGCGTGGTCCAAGGTAAGCTAGCAATACAACCTAAGGATATTGTTTTAAGTTTGTCAGTAAGTAATTATTATACTATTCTATGGATTAGGATAAAAATATTATAACCAATATCGTTTCTCTTTAGTACTGGGCTGAAAAGAAATGTGCCTTGAAGAGGCAGTGCCAGCAACGAGCTCAGTCCATGAGGCGCACTGGAGGAGGAGTCGACTTGCTGCCTGAGCCCTCTCCGCTTGAGCTACGTTTGGTGGCAGTCATAGGGGGGCACTCCTTTGCCACAGGAGACAGGGTTGGCTGTGGACCCTTTTCCACATAGTAGTGTAAGTATAAAATGAATACACTCAAAATAAAAATTCATAGTAGTTTTAAACATAATTTTGATAAGTATTTTTGATTAGATAAATATTTAATGTAGTTAACTTTTTTTGCAGTCGCAACCCTTGGCCATCCTTGACCAACCTTCCACCTCACAGGCTGCTGCTATAGAAGTTATGAATTTTGAACTTGCTTCCCCTGAAGTGGTACAGCAAGTTCAAAATCCACCACTATACGCAGTGGAACAAGGGGAACGAAGCCACCAAGCAGATGTCTCTGCTGCAGGTCAAGAGACATACCAGCAAGGTCATGCGCAGTCAGGTAAGCATTGTTTAAAAATATATTTAAAAGGTTAGCTGGGCTAAAAAGATATTATACCTTCTATGTTTTTATATTTGTACAATAATGTAATCATTATTGTACAAATATAAAAACATATTTTTCTGTTCAGAAACTCGCCAAGCGCCACGAGCACGACAGGGACGACAGGCTCACAGAGTTTCTTTCCTCGACTCGCAAGTGGCGTGTTTCGAAGAAATTGAGTCGCGGCGAGTTGAAGAGACTGAGACTCAAACTGCACAAGCTTTGGCATTAATTGCCTCTGCTTTGTCTGACCTTACCCAGCTTTTGCGTGTTTTATTAGAAAGAAAAAGGGAGGAGTAAGATTTATTGTACATAATTGTTGAGAATTTAATTAGGTTCTCTTTAAAATTATAAAGGCATAGTTTTTCCTTAAGTATTTAGAATAAGTCTTGTTAATTATAATTTTTTATTAAATTTTTTATAGAAATATTTATGTAATTATGTTATTTTATAACATTAATAAAAAACACTAAAAATTACATATGTTTTTATTTTACAAGTACTTATAACAATAATTATGATGGTTAGTGTTAGGGGGAATTGGCAGAGCAATCAGTACAAAGGAGCGTGCAGTAACATAAAATATATTAATAGAAAAGTACACACATAGAATTACAATAGAATACAATACGAGAGCTCTAGATGGATTATAAACAGCGAATGTAAGCACATTCTTTTTAGTGACAACCTAATCATAGCAATTGCAGCCAGCTCTCTCTGCACACAGCATGAAGGTGATATTCAACACACCCCCTCAACTCATGCTTTATACAAGTCAATTAATGGCTCGCAACCCTAACGCCTCTGACAGTAAGTTGTGCCTTATACGCGGCAAAGGTTTGGTGAAAATATCTGCCAACATATTTTCAGTTGCTAAATGCTCTAGGGTAATCGACTTGTTCTCACGCAACACATCCCTAATAAAGAAATGCCTAATATCGATGTGCTTAGTTCGCGCGTGATAAACACCATGATCTTCAGCGAGACAGATAGCAGATAAGTTATCAGCATGCATGTTTACCTTAGACAATTGGCGAAGACCAAGTTCCTTCAGCAAACAATTTAAATACACTGCCTCTTTCATAGCTTCCGCCAAACTCACAAATTCAGCCTCACAAGTCGATGTCGCAACGATGCGTTGCTTTTGTGATGCCCATGAAATACAAGCGCCACCTAAAATAAAAACATAGCCAGTGAAAGACCTTCTATTCATTTCACAGCTACCCCAATCTGCATCTGCATAACCCTGTATGCATTCACCCGTCGGTTTATATGTCAAACCGTGACTTAACGTACCTTTTAAGTAACGGAGGATCCGTTTTGCAGCCCTCCAATGAGTTTCTTGCGGACTATCGGCAAATTGTGCGAGTTTTGCTGTCGCATTAGCTATATCGGGTCTGGTCGCCACACTCAAAAACATGAGTGCTCCAATTAACTCCCTATATGGATAAGGTTTTCCTTCTACTTCCTCTTTCTTATCACTTATTGATAATTTTCCCATCTCCATAGGAGTTTGAACAGGATTACATTTCTCTATTGTAAATCTCTTCAAAATGGTCTTTACATACCTCTCTTGTGATAAATGGTATTCATTACCATTTTTCTTTATGTCGATTCCGAGACAACATGTTGCTTGGCCGAAATCTTTTAGTTCAAACTTTTTCGCCAGTTCCTGCTTGAATTTATTTATTGCCTCTCTTTTGCGCGATGCAACTAATATGTCATCTACGTAAATAACAACAAATAGATCTGTTCCATTTTTATCACATTTATGATACAAGCAAGGCTCACTCACAGTTGGTTTCAAACCCATTTCTTTGAGTTTCATATCTAGTTTGATATTCCATTGCCTTCCAGCTTGCTTAAGACCATAAAGCGATTTCTTCAAAAGACAGGTGTCACCCCCTGCTTTTATATCTTCAAGCATTTTTGCGGCTCTCTTACCTACTATGGAGCTTCTGCCATCCACGCTTATCAGTTTTTCTAAACTTTCTTTAAGCAGCTCCGGAATCCTCATATAAATACTTTCAGCTAGATCTCCATTCAAGTATGCTGTATTAATATCTAACTGATCGATGTCCATGTTCATTTCAACCGCCAAAGCAACCAACAATCGAACAGTTGCTATCCTTGCAACAGGCGCAAATGTTTTAAAATAATCCAGGCCATATTGTTGACTATATCCTTTTGCGACTAATTTGGCTTTCTTTTTCTCTGATAAATCAGGATTCGCCTTAGTAGTTAACACATATCGACATCCCACAACATTCCGATTATAAGGTTTCTTAACAATCTCCCATGTTTCATTTTTTACTAAACTTCTGATTTCTGCTAAAATTGCTTCTTCCCAATTTACTTTTTCATCACTTCCCAAGGCTTTCTTTAAAGTAGTTACAATAGCTCCAGCAAAATCATCACAGTCAACGTATTCTTCTGCCTGCGATTCACTGTCACTATTCTCTCTTTCTCTCTCTTCAACCATATTATAGATTTTACGAGGGCGTCCAACATGTCCTCTCTCAATCCTCGGTCTTCCAGGGCCTCTTTTCAAAGTGACATTACCGTGAAATACACCACTACTATCGGTAGTACTAGTAGTTTCTGTAGTCTCGGTTATATCGTTTCTAAACGGTATATTTGGGGATCCAGCATTTGGACAGTCTGAATTCAAAGGCTGTGAACTAGTTTGACTACTAGTCAACTCCACTTCGATAGTTCTCGCTTTCTTCTTCTCAGCACTATCTTGCTCACATTGCAGTTCAATAGTTGAATCCTTCAAAAGATCACTTTCAGGTTTCTTATCTTCCTGAAACTTAACATCTCTTGACACTACTATTTTTCTTTTCTCAGATAACCACACTCTATAGCCAGCAGATTCAACTGGATAGCCCACGAAAATGCCGGGAGAACTTCGTGCTGCAAATTTATCTTTACCTGGTTCCTTTTCTAAAACATGTACCTTAGAGCCAAATGTCTTGAAATTCTCAATATTTACACGTCTCCTGTACCATTTTTCGTACGGAATTTCACCATTTAAGCTACTACTCGGACATCTGTTACGCAAGTAACACGCGGTCGAAATAGCTTCCGCCCAAAAACTTGCTGATAAACCAGAAGATAATAACATGCACCTAGCCTTTTCAAGTAAAGTGCGGTTCATCCGCTCTGCAATTCCATTACTTTGTGGTGAATACGGTGTCGTCAGCCTTCTCTTAATTCCTACACTTTGTAAATAATTCGAAAAATCACTATTTACAAATTCCTTTCCATTATCTGAATGAAAATATTTTATTCGTTTTCCCGTCAAATTTTCAACCTGACATTTGAATATTTTGAATTTTGACAACACGTCACTTTTATTCTTTATTATGAAAACTTCACACCAACGAGTACAATCGTCAATAAAAGTGACAAAATATTTATTTCCTCCGTTCGATTGAACTCTCATCGGGCCTACCACATCAGAATAAATTATTTCTAAAATTTTACTACATGGTTTTCTGGACTTCACAAAAGGCAACGAAACCATCTTTCCTTTAGCACACACATCACAATCACGCAAATCAGTTTCACACTTTACATGATCTATACCTGACTTTTTCAGTACTTTCATAAGATCTCTAGCATTCAAATGTCCCATACGCTCATGCCATTTATACAAATCTACTTGCTTACCTGATACGACAGACGCTGAAGCATCTGGCTCCCTTAAATAATATAAACTACCTCGTCGGTCAGCAGTCAACTTTACTTCCCCGTTTTTAATAGCGTAAGCTACATCACGTTTGAAAGTTACTGTGCAACCTCGTTCAGTCAATTTAGAAATTGATACTAAATTACTGCGTAGTTCGGGAACTAATAACGTATCTTCAAATTGGATCTTTCGCGTAATATCATCATTGCATGCTAATATCTTAACTGTACCCTTACCTTGCGCTGTTGTTACGGAATCAGTGGCTAATTTTAAATTTTGGTTAGTTGGCAGTACCTCATCAAACCTTCTTGCGTCATTACACATGTGCGAGCTGCAACCGCTATCAAACAACCATTCCTGACGATTGCGTTTGGCTTCAATAGCCAAACAATCATCTGAAACATGATACACGGTTAAAGCTTCATGTTCTACATTTTCATTTATAAATAATTGTTCAACGCAACTAGTTTCTGTCTGCAAAGACTTCTTCTTTTTACAGTCTGATGCCTTGTGTCCAAAATTATGACATTTAAAACATTTATACTTAAATTTTGATCCAGTTCCATAATTTTTCTTCTGATGTCTACTTATAAACATAGCCCCTTCTCTATTCTCAACTTGGGTGTTGCCCCTTGAACTATATTCTTGAATTATTTTCACCCTAAGTTGATCAGGCTTTGGTAGCTCGTCTCTTGACTCAATGGCGCATCTGAAGTTCTCATAGCTTGCTGGTAAACTGTAAAGCAGCATTATCGCTAGTAGATCATCATGAATAACGATGTCCATTTCTTGCAGTTTGTCGACGGCTTCAAAAAATGAATCAAGATTTTCGCTTGCTTTCTGCTCCTCACTCATCTTTTGTAACATGAGTCTTTTCATCAGCATCGCCTTCTTTGCAGGCTCACGTGACGCGAACATGCTCTCTAGTTTTAGCCATGCCTCTCGTGCAGTCTTCACTCTTTTTACATGATGGACTACACTTGGATCCAATGCCAAAATTAACTCGGATCTTGCCTTCCTATCAGCAGTCTCCCATAACGTTGATGACACACCATCCGTGGGTTTCGGCTTTTCTCCACTCACGTATTCCCAAAAATCATTTCTGATTAATAGTGCTTCTACCTGTACTTTCCATGTATCATAGTTTTCTTTGGTCAATAATTCGATTCGTACATTCGACGCCATTTTGTTCATACATGTACTTTCACGAAATTATTTTTACGAATAATATTTTATCAGTTACTGCTGCTCTGGGCCCATAACCTTTGTTAGGGAGAATTGGCAGAGCAATCAGTACAAAGGAGCGTGCAGTAACATAAAATATATTAATAGAAAAGTACACACATAGAATTACAATAGAATACAATACGAGAGCTCTAGATGGATTATAAACAGCGAATGTCAGCACATTCTTTTTAGTGACAGCCTAATCATAGCGATTGCAGCCAGATCTCTCTGCACACAGCATGAAGGTGATATTCAACAGTTAGATTAGTTAGATGGTTGGTGGTGCCTACTACGTGTTGCCCATAACTGTCTCACAAGATTTGCACGAGCCTCAATACCCCTTTGGAGCTCTAAAGACGATCTACCTCTGTCTATCTGTATTGCCTCTGATTCAAGGTCGTCTTGAGCTCCATCAAAGTTACCAATATCCTCCGTATTAAATCTGACCATGTTGCACAAGTTATGGAGAACACAGCAGGCATTTATATTTTTTGCTGCAACATAAGGGGTAGGTAACTAGGTTTTAAAATAAAACATTGTTCTTGTGTTATTTTGCACTTTTTAGTGCGTTTTTTTTTGAAGTCTGTTTAATTTTTCATTTAAAATAATTTATTTTTCTCTTTTTAGTGTTAAATAAATTACACAATTATTAATCCTCTATTGACCGGAAACATTACCTACATAAAAATAGTAATGACGACTTCTAGATGAAAATGTATGAATTATTTGAGAAACTCCTCATTGCATCGCTATATAATCTTAAGAATCATCCTCCAACTCCTAACTGCTTAGGAGTTTGACCTTCCATCATCAGCTCACGTGAATAACCTGAAGAAACATAAATATCTGACTGTACGCGCCTATAATATTTAAAGAATAATCTTCCTACTCCTAACCGTTAAAGAGTTGTACCTTCCATAATCAGCTCATGAACATAAAATGATGAGTACCAGATGCAAATACTGAAAAACCTTAAGAAAGATATGCAGAAACGTAATACATGCTTTTAATTTGAGGGTTTCCCTCGATTTCCCAGATTCCACCATCATTAAAATGGGACCACATGGGAAGCACTAGCTTTCAAACAAAAAAAGATTTTTTTAAATCCGTTCAACCAGTCTAAAGTACTGAGGTGACAAACATAAAAAAATACAGTCGAACCTCCTCCTTTTTTTGGAAGTCGGTTAAAAACGGTACTACGAACGATTTCACTGCGAAGCCTTTTTCCTTCGACGTCTTGTTACTACCCTGTTTCGTTACATCGAAAAACTAATGCGAACGATTTTACTACGAAGCCTTTTCCAATCTACGTCTTGTTACTGCAATGCTATGTACCCAGAACCAGGTACATCGAGTTAATTTTTCAAAATAATAACTAACGTTAGTTTTTAAAAAAGATGCCAATATACATCAAACATCGCGATGTTTCGTTACATCGAAAAACGGTACTGCGAACGATTTCACTGCGAAGCCTTTTTCCTTTGACGTCTTGTTACTACGCTGTTTCGTTACATCAAAAAACCGTAATGAGAACGATGTTACTACGAAGCCTTGTCTTATCTACGTCTTGTTACTGCAATGCTTTGTACCCAGAACCAAACTCAAGTACATCAAGTTAATTTTTCGAAATAATGATTAACGTTATTTAAAAAAAAAGATACCAATATACATCAAACATCGCATAACAAGACATCGAATTAACAAGGCGTCGCAGTATGGTGATGTTGATGAAAGGTTTTCGAAGAAACAAAATTCGATGATACCCAAAATTTTAGACACCAAGATAAAAAATTTGATAGTAGTTAAAGATAATAACAAGATAATAATTAAAACACGTTTTTGCAGTGACACACCTCCACCACTCAGTATGAAAAAAAGCTTACCACCTATTCTCAGACCTACTAAACTTTACTAAACATGCAAAATATTAAGGTGAACTAACTGTACCTTTGTCGGTAGCACTTTCACTAGAGTAGCAATCTAATTTTCTAAATTGTTGCGATTTTAAACTTTGATCTTGTGAACTATTGACTTACTAAGCTGCTGACATTCTGAAGTATTGAGATTTTGAATCGTTGGTCTTACGGTGTTGATGTTTTAAATGTCGATATTATAACTGTTGATATACAGTATCAAACCCGCCTAAAATGGCTCGTTTAGTTTTGCGAAGTGTTATTCTTCGTGAAGCCTATAAGATGGACCTACGACAAAGGCGTAATTTACGGCGAATTGCCCGCTACGCCGATAAAGCTCTAGCAATGAGCGACAATGAGTTTAAGGCAAACTATAGGCTCACCAAGGCTCTTTTTCTAGAATTGTGCCAAGAATAGAGCCCTTGATGCCGGTACCAAAAAGAATCAGTGATATTAGAACAAAATACAAGGTGGGTTATCGGCGTAGCGGGCAATTTGCCGTAAATTACGCTTTTGTCGTAGGTCCATCTTATAGGCTCCACGAAGAATAACACTTTGCAAAACTAAACGAGCCATTTTAGGCGTGCTTGTGCTTAGTGCTTGTTGACATCTCCGTTTCGCATGACGATAACGTTAAGGCTGAGAAGGATAAACTCGGCAAGTACCTTGACTTGGCTCACGAGGTTACCGCCATGTGGAATGTGGACTAAATAAGCATTGTCCCGATAGTCGTTTCAGCGAACGGTTTAATAGCGAAGGGCCTTGACCAGCATCTCAAGAGGCTCTCGCTAGGGGGCTGGATCAAGGGACAGATACAGAAGGCAGTACTCCTCGATACGGCGCGTATTGTTAGGAGGTTCCTCTCTCTGCAGCCCTAACCGCCTGTAGCTTGGGCCATGCCCCGCTACTGCCGGCGCACTAGGTTAGGTTTTTATGATGTTTTTATTTTTATAATAATATTGTAAAAACATAGGCTAAGATATATTAATAAATAAGTGAATAATAATAATAATAACCCCGCAGGGCAGCTTGTGGCGAGCTGTTAGGCAGTAGCGACCCCACGAACCTGAGTGCTCCCGGGAGTATCCCTGTTCCTCACCTCTGGCTTGCCTTCATTGGTTGACCGGAGTGAACACTGACGAGGAACATAGCTCCCACCTCTTGCTTGCCTTCATTGGCCGGCTTGAGTGGAGAGTCGCTAGAGCAGAAATGCTCGGAGGAAGAAAGTATTGCAGTAAGATGCTGTAGGGATCTTGAATCTTGATCTTGTCGCTACGTCACTTTGTGCTAGCAGCCGTTTTCGGGGGCCCATTAAACGAGTGTGAAAGTCACCCCCTGCCGTTTTATCCGTGTGAGTAACATAGGTCAGACAGGGGCCATAGTCCTTCCATAGTCCCAGTTACCCAGTCCACTAGCACCCAAACCCATAGTCAAGTATCCTTTGTATCCACTTATAGTAATAGTCCTGCACTAACCGGGGGTTATCCTTAGGTGTACTTGTATAGTGCGCACAGGGACAGTCGTCGGTTCGTGTCACATTACATCATTTAGATAAATCTTGTCTAACGGGCCTCTGCGAGTTGGCTTCGGCCCCTCATACGCCTTCCAAAGGTCCGGGACTCCATAGTCCCGTGATTGGAAAATGACCAACAATAATGATAATATTTGAGACATGCCTCAATGGGCCACACAGAGCCATCTAGTCCCAAATTAAGCTACTATCAAGTACCCTGTCGTATGGGGTACTAGACAACCGATAAACTTACATAAATTCTTTTTTTTTTGTAAATACATACTTATAATACATAGAAAAACATCCAGACCAGTACAAACAGACATGTTCATGCACACAAATATTTGTACTGTGCGGGGATCGAACCCGCGATCCAAATGCTCGTCGGATTTGAAGTACTCTGTCATAGCGATGTGAGTAGTGCCCCTATTCAAGAGCACCTTACATCCCACTAATATTTATTTAAATTTTTTATTTTTTATTTAAATCATTTATTTGTGAAACACAGGTAAATAGTTGTTACATAAAAATAAACATTACGCGAGCGCTGTGATCGGCCTTGTCGGCATACAAATGTAGATACTATAAAATTTATAATAATGTATCAATAATAATTATTAACAACATAACACAAAACACAATTTAAATACTAATATCAATGCTGTTTTGAAATCAAGTCAAATTTTAAAATAAGGAATTATCATAAATACAAATGTCAAATAAATGTTATATAATAATAAAAAGGTTACATATGTCAAGTTGTTGCATTACGAATTACGATTATTTAATTCAGGATTTAAATTCTAGGAATTCTTTAACCGAATAGAACGATTGGTCTGTCAGAAAAATAAATAGTCTTTGCTTAAATGTTAATATATTTCGGTATTTTATTGTACAATTTTGGAGCCATAGCAAGAACACATTTGCTATAGAAGGCTGCTTAATGTTGAATATAATCTAAAGCGTGCAATACAGTTCTGTTGCGAGATCCATGGACTATTTTGAATAAAGCTGGGTTCTGTCTAATGAAGATAGCCAATTCATAAATGTTAAGACAGCGCACGGTTAATATTTTTAAATTTATAAAGTAATTTTTGCAGCTGTCTGTTCTTTTTAAGCTACACATAGCACGGACACACTTTTTTTGATACCTAAACACTCTTATGACAGTTAGTTGCATTTCCTCAGAAAATTATTGCGAACCTTAATCTGGATGCGACAATGCCGTGGTAAAATGTTAGAAGTGTATAAAGATCCACCTTTTTTGACAAATGGTAGAGGCTGTACGAGGACTGTAGGATTTTTTGCAAACAAATCTATGTGACTTAGCCACTTTAAGTTGTTGTCAATGTAAAGGCCTAAAAAATTTTATTGTCTCAGTCAACTCAATTGTCTGGTCATTGTACTTTATTGGTGACGTAAGGTTTAGGCTCGTTCTTTGTCTAAATTCCATTATTTTAGTTTTATCTAAATTAATAACTAAATTATTATTTTGCAGCCAATTAATCAACAGACCTAAGCTATCACTTATATAATCTTTATCATTGAATACAGCTCTACAATCATCTGCAAATAGGATCATTCGATTATCAATATTTTAAATTTCACCAATCAATTAAACAAAACAAAATAATATTGTTTCTGAGAGTTAAAAGGACACAGTTTTTTTCAATTAACGCCCATTTTAGTTACCTGTTTTAATATGACATTATTTATACGAGTACTCTTGACTCCTCCGTCATCGTTACACCCGTGCCAGTTTACTGAGTCAATTAAGCTATAGAAATTGTATAAATGGGCAAAATCTTCATTGACTAAAACATTAATATGTATACTTTATTTGATATTTTAGCAATTAAATTGCAATTATAATATCAGTACATAAACTTGAAAAATTATGTCTCAGGCAGGAATCGAACCCGCATCTCCTCACATGCCGGGCGGGCGCTATACCATTAAGCCACCGAGACACTGCGACTGCCAGCGTTGCTTCATCAAATGTTAGGAGCTTGCACCCTCAACACCCGAAAGAAACATCTTTGCAGATGTTTGACAGTCAGTTAAGATGAAACAGCTATTTATATACTTTATTTGAAATTTTAGCAATTAAATTGCAATTATAATATCAGTATTTAAACTTGAAAAATTATGTCTCAGGCGGGACTCGAACCCGCATCTCTCCGCATATAGCGCCCGCCCGGTTCAGTTAACAGCTATTTATATACTTTATTTGATATTTTAGCATTTTAATTGCAATTATTAAATAATATCAGTATATAAACCTAAAAAATTAAATCTCAGGCGAGACTCAACCCGCATCTCCTCGTTTACCGCGCCCGGCATTTATTTACTGATATTTATTGTATGTATGTATCGTGTATGTGTGCTCGAAGGATAGTATTCAACAAGAGCTAGTTATTTATGACGCAAACCCAAATGGGGCCTCCAATAAAATATAATATTTAAAGAGACAGTTTCGGACAAGTAAGTCGTAAATTATACTTTTCGCTCGTAAAAAAATCATAAAATCACACCTGTTAGCAAATTGAAATTAATTATGTTAACAAAATAATACTAATGAATCAACACAATTTTACGACTGTGAATATTAATGTAGAATATTATTTTAATAACTTTAGTTTTACGACCGTTGCCGATTACAATATTTCTTTGTATAAAAGGACAATGTAAAGCACTGCAAATTCATTCTATCTTCGCCACTGATCCAGTATAGTCTTATATATATTTTTTGTAGTCTATATTTGCTTAAATTAAATTCATATTAATCACCAATTGTGCCGTATCGTTATTTGACGTAAGTCTACCCTCGCCTACCTCAAGAACCGCACCTTCTACTTAATTGGCGCAGTAGGTAGGATCGTGTTCCGACTTATTGCTCGAACATTCAAGTAGAGCTTAAGTTTTCGTCTCAACGATTAAAGTGAACGCGACCTCAAGAAATAAATAAATTGGAAGCGTGAAGAAAAGGCCCACTCAAGACTCGACCCAACCTCCGCGACTGGACAGATTATTATTATGTCAGATGCGTCAGATACTTTTGTTGGAGCTGTGTTACAGCAATGGAACGGCGAGGCATGGACACCGCTCGGGTTTTTCAATAGAGACTAGACTCGGAACAGTTTAATTCCTCCTTACTTCATATTTATTAATAGAGAAATTTGTTACTACAAATTTAAAACAAGGAGTAAATATAATCTTGATTTAGTCTGTGTTTATTAATTAGACTTTAAGAAAGTGAATTTACGGCCTAAAGAAAATAATAGCTACGAAAGAAAATCAGTCAACACACACGGTCGACGAAGACCAACCATCGACACCTACTGAGTTTGACATTCATTCTAAGTCTCTCAGTTCAGTATACAAAGATTCTAGTAGCAAAGAAAAATCTATTATTAAAAAAAATGTGAGAAGTATCGCATAACCACAAAGATAGGACAAGCTATAGTAATAAAATAAAGAATTCGAACTAAAATTTCTTTTGCATCAAAAAAAGTCACTGATTCAACAGATTCACAATTTTTATCTGGGTGATAAAATTATTCAATTAACAAAAAATGCATAACTAAAGAAAAAACAAAAATGCAATTATGCTTCCTAACGGACACCATTTTAAATTTTATTAAAGTTATAAAGGAGAATGAGGTAAAGCGTCGTATTCTACACTTGTTAGACACCGATCATTTTATATTTTGGCTTCTAAGTTACACATTTTGTATGAAACAACATAAAAAAAGAACTTTTGAAGGATATAACTTGTAAATTAGATTCAAAAGTGTGTAGGTTTAGGGATCGCCAAGCATGTGCCAAGAAAATCCAAGTTAAGAATGTCACAAATGAGAAAACTGTATCTTGGCTACAGTGGTGTATGAAAACTTTTTCTTACAAAAAGAAAAACGAACAAGGTTTCGAAACCGAATTTTTGAGTAAAAAATTCACATGTACTAATACACAATAACTGATGATTTGTATGCCCTGTTAAAACAACTCCAGTCACTCCAGAAAAAAGCTGTATCATTCAAACGGCATTATTATAAAATGCGACATCTACACAGATCATTTGAAAGAATGTGTTAACAGTGTAAAAATAAATGAAACAGTATTGATAGTTGATTCTTCATAAAACTATAAGTGTAAGTGGGCGATTCCGCTATAGACGATTTTTGACATGAATTTCTAAATCACGCTATTTGTTACTTTTTTTTATATCGGTACAAAGAAAAAGGTATAAATTTATTAAAACATTTTTAATTTTTATTTTACTTCATATTTAAATTTTTGGCGCGCTTGGAAACATTATCATTCGAAGAATTGGCTGAATCTGCAAAATCACAACGTGGCAACACTGGCGCGAAAGAGCTGTTACCGACAGTTTGAGGTTATGTTCTACCGGCTGAATGTGTAGTGAAAATATTGTTTTATTCTTATGTGCCAAAAAATGTAAGTACTTGTTGTTATTTTTTAAGCATTATTGAATATAAAAAGTCACTGTTAGCTTGTTGCACCCGCGATACAAAAGATATAAAAGTTTGTGTTTTTCACAGAAATGAAATCCAATAGTATTCCTTTGTAAAAGTAAAAAAAAAATCAAAGACAAACGTATTTAAATCGTTTATAATGTTAGTTGAATTGAAATTTACTTAAACTTAAATTGGTTGCACCCGCGATCGTGATGTTAGGATCGCGGCTGCAACTCTTTGACAAGTAACCGTATTGCCTGATTTATCACATATTTTATTCTTTTGTTATGCTTTAAATAATAATATGGTGTGCATGATTGGTGACATATATTTAATGTGTGGTTATATTATATTCCGTATTTTTTTACATAAAGATCGGCTAAAATGGCAGAAGAGCAAAGGAAAGAGACTACTTCGCAGAAATAAAGGCGAAAGTTAAAAGAAAACCCTGAACTTTATGCAGACCATCTCTGTCAAGAAAGGGCTCGTGATTCAAAACGGAGAGAAGAAATGACAAGGAAAATGGAGGTAGATAAAGATTTGAAAATACTGGCTAGGATCCGATCAAAAGAAAGAATGCAGGCAACTAGAAAGCGGCGTAGAGAAGAACAAATTCAACAAACAGGTACGAGATACAGCAGTCCTCGTACATTGGGAAAGGCTGTGGCAAAAGTAAAACGTAAACTACCAGCTAGTCCCACTAAGGCAGTTGAGGTTGTAAAAAAAATTGCTGCAGAATTCCAAGTCGCTGCATCTGACAAAAATGCCCCTAAAGCAGTGCCTCGACAACTGACGAACGAAGTAAAGGAACAGATATGTAATTTCTATAATAGGGACGATATAAGTAGACAAATGCCTGGGATGAAAGACGTAAAATCAATCAAGTCCAATACTGGAACGAAGTCCCGAATCCAGAAGAGAACAATGATTATGAGCATTCGTGAAGCCTTCGAACTTTTTAAAGAAAGTAACTCCGAAACATCTATTGGCAAGACAGTTTTTTATAAAGAGAGACCTGCTCACATTCTGCCTATCAATGATACTCCTCATAATGTATGCGTGTGTACGACACACTCAAATTACATTAATCTTCTTCTCGCTATTTCGAAACATGCGACAGAGTTCCCAAAAACACACCAAGAGCTTCTAAAACAGGTATCATGTAGTGTGGATAATGAAGATTGCATGTCCAACAGTTGCGATGTATGCAAACATTTGGGATATCACCCTAGATTCTGATCCTACTGTTAATTGGAAGTCCTGGATCTTCCAGAATCAGAGACCAAAACAGATCATAATATGCAAACCTTTTAATGAAGCACTAGAAGAACTACACGACAGCACTGCTAAATTCAAGCTACATTCTTTTGTTAAAAATGTTCAGTCCGATTACTTTCAAAATGTAAAAAACAACACCTGACCAATGAGAAGGCTGTCGTACAAATAGACTTTGCTGAGAATTATGCTCTCATTAGTCAAGATGAAGTACAATCAGCACATTGGTCTCATGCGCAAGTCACGCTCTTCACGTACTGTATTTGGACTAGCGACAAACTCCATTCAGTGGTCATAGCAAGTGATGAATTAAGCCACAATAAATACACTGTGCATCTCTTTCTTCAGAAAATATTTGAATACATCAAGTCGATCTCTGATAACATTAAATTTGTGTATATCTTCAGCGATAACTGCGCTGCTCAGTTCAAGAATCGTTACGTAATGGCAAGCATGAATGCTCTCAAAGGGGAATATGGATTCATTCACCTCGAATGGAACTTTTTCGCTGCCTCACATGGCAAAGGTGCCGTCGATGGAATTGGTGGAAGTGTCAAAAGGTCGGTGTGGATTTCTGTCAAGTCCCGGAGAGCCATCGTCAACAGTGCCCAAGAATTCTATGATTTGGCACGCAGTCTGTCTAAAAGCATCTTCTTTATATTCGTAGCAAAAGAAGAAGTTAAAGAAAAGATGGCCATGTTGGATGCTAAATGGGAAGGACTGAAAAATATACCAGGCATTCAATCAAAACATTTCTTCCAACCTGAAGTTGGGAATGATAGCATTTCCGTGGCGCGAACTTCACTGTCTCATCTCAAATGCACACTGGTTTTGAAATCTCCGAAAACCACTACTGAAACAGAAAGTGATTGGGATGACGATGACTTGGAACCTCTTACAAATAAAATACAAGAAGGAAATCTCTGTCCTTCAGTATCGGATCAGAGTAAATCTTTTGTCCCACTTAAAACAAAATTGCGCATTTCTGATGTTTACAGTGATTCAGACGACGAATATCCAACAACGTCTCTTCAACCCTCAAAAATACTCGCAGAAGCATGCCCTGAAACTGGTTCTGCCTGTGTTGATGTCTTACCAAGAGATATTAGCGCTGGTTTGTACGTGCTCGTGCAATTGCTCTGTAATTCTGGCAAAAAAGAAAAAGATTGATGGAAAAAATACGTTTGTAGAATTTTCGGCGAATATTGACGTATTTGAAAAGAAATAATTAATATAAGTGACAAAGAAGTGTTCTGATTAGTAATAAACATTGATTGATCTCTTATTTTATTCCTGTAAAAGTTTTATTGATTTTTGTATTCACTTAAATTAGACGGGTTACACCCGCGATAATTTGATGTTGCACCCGCGATTGCTTTAAAAGTGAATAATTCTGTGTTTATTTTTGTTTCCTATAAAAAAATATATTTGTTTACTTGGTTAGTTTAACGCCTTACGAAATACGAAGGCATAACATAATAAACGTTTCACAATTAACAGACTTTTGTGTTTTTGTTTAATGATCTAGAAAGGTTCGGCCAACTTTGTTGCACCCGCGATAGGACTTTGAACCTCATTCCTGACTATATTAAATATTTCAATAAAATTCTTTTCACGAAATATAAAGTGAACTTGTTGAAACGTAGCACTTACAAGAAGATTTTTATTTAAAATATTTTTTGTTTTATTATTATGAAACTTAACATGCGTCAAAATGTTGCACCCGCGATAATGGAATCACCCAAGTATAATTCAGAGATACAGGGAGTACATTTTTATCTTGAAATCAATAAAAATAAAAAAATTAAAATGGAAACTCAAACAGTTTCTAGAAAAAGAAATCCCAAAGTAAATAAGAAAGTGATAAATATGAGATATAAAAAAAACTAAAGGATTTTAACATATAATATAAACCGTAAAAATAACTTAGTACCAGCACGATAAGTTAAGCCTGATTGCAGGTAAATTTAGAGCATTTTATTTGTTTGTTTATTTCATATATTGGCGTATTTCGAGTTAAAATCATCTTTGTTTCATTTAAGGTGCAAAGTATATAAGTATTACAAAAGAATTCATGAAGCAGAACTGTAGTAGTAATAACAGCCTATAATTATCCCACTGCAGGGAAAAGGCCTCCTTCATTGAATTCAAGTTACCACAGCAATGATGGGAGCTGGCATAATCACAACGCTTGCCAAATGCGGGTTGGTTATCACAAACCCGAGCAACATTCGAAAATTCGAAATTTTTGTTGCCCGAACCGGGGATCGAACCTGGGACCCCGAGATCATGGCCTGTTATTTAAACCACTAGACCAACGGGGCTCAAAATATTCTAGGTAACCAAAACGACCAGGATGCTCACTTAATGAGCTTAATTTCATGATCACTACCCAAAAGGCATACATCAGAAAGACCTCAAACGGTTAGTATGATGTCTTATTCCTATATGATACGTGTAGGAGCAGAAGAAATACAAGTATGCCTTACTGCTTTCTGTAACATTCATGGAATTAAAAGGTCGTATTTTGAGAAGTGGACATTCTGCGTCAGAGCCTAAGGAGGTTACAAGGGCTCATTACTGTTAATGTTTTATCACCAAAAGACATGCGAGGCTCACACAAGTCGAACAGATATAAGATAACACCCGAAGAAGTTTCACATTTAATCCGTAGTCACATTGAATCATTCAAAACAAGGTAATCACATTATTCCCTGAGAAATAATCCTCACTGCAGATATTTAAATGAAGAGTTATCCGTCGTTAAAAGAAGGAAATCAAAGATTGTTACTAATATACTCAAAGTAACAGACCATGTAACAAACCAAACAGACGATGATGACGAAGCATTCTTGAAATCACTACTCCCAAGCATCAAACCATTAACAACAGACGAAAAGTAATTGCTCAGAATAGAAATAATAAAAACTATTTTTGATTTTAAAAAATCAATAAATTACACGATGTCTGTATATAACCCTAATAATTTTGCAAATAATCGACATAATTTTGTAAATAATCGGATAATTATCGCTCTTTCGAGAATGATTCTCTATGTAAAGAATACTTTCCCCGGCAATAAGTAACAACATCGGTTCGAACTACTTGAACATACATGCCGTCACCTACTCGTGATTCGCTCAATCCAACTAGAATGCCTTCGCTGCTACGTAATTTTAACTCAACGCCTTCGCTGACCCAAGATTCAACAGACATGGCTTCGTTGGTTCAATATAAATATGTGTATACTCCTGCATTGCACAACTCATTGCCGTCTGGACTCATTTTTATCTCTTGGCTGACTTCATTTTTATTTTATTACTTTTTCATGAAAAGAAATGAATATTATTATATTTATATGTTGAAGTCTAAACAAAATCCTGGTGCAATAAATGTAGATGTTTTGTATGGAACAGCTAATTTACTTACCAGTTAGAAAGTTGGCATAGAAGTAAAAGTTGATCGTTTGTATCACGACAATCATCTCAGAAGGTTTGGACTATGATAAAAATTCACTCTGTATAAACAAAAAATAAATCTGTGATTTTGGCCACTCATCAATAAATATTTGCGACTGATTATTATTTAGAAGACAATAGTATAAGATCCCACCATACAACGACCTTCACCGAGCTGTTTATCGGATGAAAAGTTTTTTATATACAATTAAATATGCCAAATAATATATTGCAAATGGGTTGCCTAAAAAATTTCAGTCCAGAGTAGAATTTTTAAAATTTGACTACCTAATTTCATGACTTTTTTTTTTGCATTCAACCGTATACCACCGTGTTCATAAATGAATAATATTTATTTGTATTTAACTTTATTTAATTAACCAGACCGGTGCAAGTTACTAGTTCGATTTACCTGTTTATATCTGCCTACTCGAGTTGTGACGGGAAAAAAATAGTCAACCTAACGTTTGCATATTCTTTAGGATTCATATTTTCGATTGGTATGAAATTTGTCTATTAACCAAACCAGAAAAAAAAAATTTAAAAAAATAATGAATCATACTCTGGACTGAATTTTTTTAGTTAACCCATTTGCAATATATTTTTTGGCATATTTATTTGTATATAAAAAGTTTTTCATCCAATAAACAGCTCGGTGAAGGTCGTTGTATGGTGGGATCTTAGACTACAAGTACAACCAACTGAAAGAGAGGCTCATAGAAATGTACGAAGAATCACCAGAAAGACTATTTCAAAGGTTAGTGGGTGTATTAGATCTAGGAACTCAAAAGCCTTCGCAGTTGCTGCGGCGAATGCGTGAATTAGCGCGCAACTGCAAGACCAATGAGGACACAGTACAAAACCTGTGGCTAACACGAATGCCTAGCTCGGTCAGAGCGGTGCTGGCAGCAAGCCAAGACCAAAAAATTTAGCAGACAAAGTATTGGAGAGTCTGAGCCACGGTAGACTCACATCAGAGGTAGCATCTACAGCTGAGGAAGAAAGTAAATCAGCATTGTGTGACACCATGACGGATCTGATATCACAAGTAAATAGGTGGGACCTAGAGGTCGCGTCGTTAAGGCGACGAGTCAGTGACTGGCAGCCAAGCTATAGAAACAGCAGACCACAGAACCGGGGCAGACAATTCAGAGCAAGATCGCAGAGTAGAACGCCAGCTAGTCCGGATTGGCTGTGCCGGTACCATTACCGGTACGGTCCACGGGCAAGCAGGTGCGAGCAATCCTGTAACTGGAAACCGGCGGCGGGAAACTAAACGCGGCGAGCTCTAAAGAGGCGGGAAGCTTCGCCGTGTTTGAAAACCATCGCCTCTGTGTGTTGTGCGTTAAAAATAGAATATCTTTTTGATCGATACCGGTGCGAATATATCAGTGATACCGTTAAACAAAGTGGACAAAGGTTCATACGTAAAAGTGATTCGTACAAGTTATACGCGGCCAACGGCTCAGAAATTAAAACTTTCGGGACTATAAGACTAAGTTTAGAATTAAATTTAAGTTTAAGGAGAGCTTTCAAATGGGACTTTGTTGTAGCAAAAGTCAGCCAACCGATAAGAGGGGCTGATTTTTTAAAACATTACGAATCAGTAGTTGACCTTAGTACTAAGAAATTACTAGACAAAGTTTCGAACTTGTCAACAATTGGATCATTGTCGAATTATTTAGAGTCATCGGTATGTACATATGACAAAGACCACGTGTGTCATAACCTGTTGAAGGAGTTCTCTAATATTACTAAATCATTAAATTTTAAGGCTGAGCATAAACATTATGTGTACCATCATATCGAGACATCCGGAACACCCGTATTTTCGAAGGCGAGGCCGTTACCGCCTGATAGGTATAACGCCGTTAAAAAAGAATTGCGTCGTAGGCCTAAATTTAATTCTAACGTAACAACGCTGTAAGTATTTATTTCTGTTTCGTTAGCGGCAAATAGTTTGTAATTACTAATGGACTTTTTACAATACTTTTGGTTAGTTTTGTTTGCCGGTACAACCGATACATTGGCGCCAGTATCAATAAGAAAATTCATACCGTTTTTAGAATCTGTGAGGCATAAGCGATGGTTTTCTGTGGAGTTGATGCATGCTACCACCGCATCAGGTTGCATCTTCTTTAGTTTTCTGGCTGGTTGGCGTGGTTAGTCCTCGTCCAGTTGCACGGTGACTCGAATCTTCGTGCTGTCTCACGGTACCGGTAGTGGAACCGGCACAGCCAGTCCTCACTTTGCGGCGTGCGCTGCGGTGTCCTGGACCTGGGCCGCGAACGAGAACGGTTACGCATCCATCGCCTGCCACCACTGTATTGTCGCCGATTGTTGATGCTATTTACCTCACTACGCAGTGTCTTGAGCTCCAGGGCCATGTTTTTCATTTGGTTCAACAGCTCGCCATTCACGTCTGCTGTACCCGAAGTCGATGGCGGGGTGAGGGCTGAGTCCACGGCCATCAGTTGCCCGTTGCGCAGGTTGTCCATAATCTTATCAGCCATGTCGGCGAGGTCGTCGAGCTCCGTGTCCGGTTTGTTGGTGGGCAGAATTGCACGTACCCATGCCGGCAGTCGTGCCAGCCATAGGTTTTTGAGCGTGTCTCCCTCGGCTCCGGAGTTCTTGGCCAGCTCCTTCATCTTGCCCAGCAGCTGTGATGGACGTTGTTGCCCCAACTCCATCTCCGACACGAGCTTGTTAAATTGAGCCTCCGCGCTGGCTTGGAACACCTTGAGTAGCCTCTTCTTTAATGTCGTATAACACCCTTGTTCCGGCGGGCTGCTGATGAGGTCACTGACCTGGCTGAGCTCTTCTTTGCCCAGCTTGCTGACCACCATGTCGTACTTGACCTGCTCCCCTTGATGCTGCGGTCCCATCACGGCTTCGAATCTCAGGAACCACATTTTGGGCACATATCCGTCCAAAATGGTGAATTTCGTGATGAGAGGCTGATGGCGGCGATCTCACTTTGTTGGAACGTTGGTGGCGGTTGAGCTAGCGCTGCTGGTGGCGGTTGGGCTAACGCTGCAGGCGGCGGTTGAGTCATCATGACGTCACTTTTCACGTCTACCCTTATACAAAACCAAAGTCGGGGTCACCAATGTTGGGTCCTTCTCAATTAGTGTCCTATCAGGTTTTGTATAGGGATGGAAATGATACACTGATATTGACAGTACCGATTTATTGTTGGTTACGTGTTCACATTATGGTCTAGGCTAAAGGACTAATTTTATATAAGTTGGGAACGCGCCGGCCGCTCGGCGTCCGTTATCGGGTTACATTCATAGACACGGGTGGTAGTATGTGTGTGCTGTGTCAGCACCCACAATAACATTGCCAAGATGTTATACATAATGGTTACATAACGTGGGCTTCGTTTTACAGGTGGTTAAAATTGCACGGTGTATAATCATTTGCCTAACTTTATAAAGGCCCTCCAAAGTAATACATTTGAAATAGAGTTAAAGAAAATATTAAAGTAAAGTAAAGTAAAGTAAAGTAAAAATTATTTATTTGCAAGAATACAGTTCAATACATCAGATCATAATGATGTTAATATCCTAAGTCCTGTGCATCCAGCCAAACAATAGCGTGCAAATATATAGTAAATCTTAACAACTCACAACAACAATTTAATAATTTTAAAAACGAAAAACTCGAAACAATTACAGTAATATATTTGAGATATTGTCACATTTTATTTTTATATTCAAGAAATTCTTTGACATTATAAAAGCAGTGATACAGTAACCATTTTGTCAATTTAGTTCTGAATATATTTAAGTCATGGATTAATTTCAAGTCATCTGGTAATTTATTAAACAACACAATACACATATTAAAAATATTTTTTTTGTATATTTGTTTATGACAAGGAGGATGGTACAATCTGTTCATAACTCTTGCCCTAGTTGGCCTCGAATTTACTTCTGATCGCTTTTTCCAATATTTTGGATGGGAGAATACAAACAAACAAACGTCTCTGATATACAACGATGGCAAAGGCAAAATACCAAGTTTTTTGAACAAAGGTTTACAGCTGTCATCAAATTTAGCACTGCAAATTGCTCGTATACACTTTTTCTGTAGTACAAAAGCCCGGTCAACGTCCACTGAGTTTCCCCATAGTATCAAGCCGTAACTAAGAACAGCTGATACATAGCCGTGATACGCTGTTAGAGCTGCCTCGACAGAAACTGTTTGTCTCAGTTTACGCAACGCAAAAACAAATCGGTTTAACTTATTGCACACTTGCTCTATATGCTCCTTCCAATTTAAATGCTTATCAATAGTGATTCCAAGGAATTTATGATGGTTCACTAGATCTACTGTATTATTTTCAAATTCTATTTGAAGCGGTCGGGGCCGAGAGTTGTATGAATGAAATTGAATTTGTTTACATTTATTAATATTAATTTGCAAGTTGTTATTTTTCATCCATTTTATTATATCCCTAAAAGCTTCATTCACATCTCTTTCAAAGTTATCCTTATCGTCACATTTAATTATTAAAGTGGTATCATCTGCGAAAAGAACTGTTTCGTGCCTGATGGCTTTAGGAAGGTCATTAATATACAGTAAAAACAGAAGGGGACCAAGTACGCTCCCTTGAGGAACACCGTTTTTATAAGGTTTTAGTTCAGACTGAAAAGTATGTTTTGTGAGAGTATTACGCGTCTTAACAATTTTTGATATTTCTAAATATTGTTTCTAAAACTTTCCACCCAGTCCAGAGCCTTACCCCTAATGCCATATACACGTAGTTTATTTAAAAGTTGAGAATGATGAACAAAATCAAAGGCCTTAGTCATGTCCAGAAATATGGACACCAGAGGCACTCTCTTATTCAAGCTGTCAGTAACAATTCGCAAAAAGTCAAAGCATGCAAGAGTCGTTGAGCTACCTTTTCGAAAACCATATTGTTGTGGGTGAAGAATATTGTATTTGAATAAAAAGTCAGTGACCCGACTTAGATATGCCTTTTCAAAGATTTTAGAAAGGACTGGGACCAATGTTATTGGCCTATAATTATTAGGATCAAGTTTATTCCCTTTTTTATAGAGTGGTTTAACTATCGAAACTTTTAGTCTCTCTGGAAAAATACCTTCTACAAAAGAAAGGTTAATTACGTGAGCTAACACATGGCTTACTTGTGAAGCAACATTCTTTAAAATCCTTGTCGTTATACTGTCATAGCCACAAGATTTGCAGTTTTTTAGTGACATTATGACATTGAATATTTCTCTTTCATTTACAGGTCTTAAGAATATCGTATATGCATTACAATTGTCAATTAAAGATGTCATATTATTAGGTATACAATTTTCAGTTGTCGTTAAGTCAATAAAATAATTATTTAAAATATTACATATGTCAAGAGGATTTGAATAAATTTTATCTTGAAATCTTATTTGGGAAATGTCACCAATTGTTTTGTCTGAAATAGCAGAAGATATCACTTTCCACGTGGCTTTACATTTATTTTCACACTTTTTAATAAAATTATAACTATTTAATTTTTGAGAGTAATTTATGCATTTTTTTAATGTTTTGTTGTACTGTCTGAAAAAAGTTTTATTTATACATTTATTCATTTTATTAGTTTTGTATTTTAGATATAATTCACGTTTAGTTCTACACGACTTTTTTAAGCCTTTTGTAAGCCATTTAATTTTCATAGGACGGTTGTTTATTTTTACCCTAATAATAGGGAAGCATAAATTGTAAAAAAGGCAAAGTAGTTCATGAAAATCGTTAAAAGCTTGGGACAAATTAGTCGCAGTAAAAACCTGTGAAAAGGAAAGCGCTGAAATACAGTCACAAAATTTCCTAATGTTGTCCACACTATAATCACGTTTGGACTCGTACCATGTAGTGTAAGCCGATTGCTTTTTCATTTTTAAAGCAATTGTTTGTGCAGTGTCATGGTCAGAAAGACAAAGGCGGTGGACCGTGGGCACTACTGATTTTACGTTGCTAGCAATTTGGTCAATGCAAGAGTCAAGTCTTGTTGGTCGAGTAATATGAGGTTCAAATTTATAATTCTCTAAAGTAGATTTTAGATTTTTTGCAGCTTGTGTTGGCTATAAAATGTCAATATTCCAATCACCACAGATTACTATTTTCTTATTTTTATACTTATCTGTAAGATAACTCATTAGTTTTTCTAATTTATGTAAAAATATACCAGTGTGGGACTTTGTTTGCTTAGGGATTCTATAAATATTTATTACTATAAGTCCCAGACCTAAAACTTCAATCCCGCAACACTCAAAATAAAATGTGGTTGCCATTTCTGAGACAAATGGTAAAGTTTTAAAATCAAAGTTTTTTCTCAGCAAAATGCAAGTACCACCTCTACTCTTATACCTACAATAAGTTACTGCTAATTTATAGTTTTTGAGACGTATGTTTGACTCCGATCCACGTTTAACAAAAATTTCACTTAGACAAACTATATCAACCTCCCTGCCCGCATCATGAAAATTTTGAAGCGTAATGTCTAGGAAGTCCAATTTGCTTCAGAGTCCTCCAATATTTTGATGAAATATAATTATATTGTTATCAGGACAGACATCTATAGATTTTCTACTACAATTTATTTCTAAATCATCTTCATAAATACGAATTTTTTTAAATTCGAAAAAACTTAGAAGTATCTTGTTTATTTGGTTTATCTAACTGTAGCACATTTTTGAGATAGTCATATTCGTATTTCATAAAGTCAATTTCAATATTAATTTTATATGCAACAAGATCCAATCGTTTGTTTATCTTATAATTATATTTAAGTGATTCAATGTCAATAAATGTACAATTTTGATAATTATTAGATAACATTTGCAAGTCTGAATTTAAGGTTCCTACATCTAAATAAGAATTAAAAGGAATACTTAATAAGAATATTTTTTTACAATTTTTTAGCTGAAATAACATATTACATAGATTCGAATAAAGAGTATGTGGATTTTTATCATGGCAACCAGTTGAAACAACTAGAATATCCTCATAATTTAAAGATTTAACTACAGTATCTAAATCATGCAATACATGACACGATGACGCATTTGGCTTAATAAATCCAGTAGCTTTATAAGTGTCATTCCATTTTCCGAATCTTGATTTGTTAATTTTTTCGGACAGCCCTCGCAGTTGCTCGTCACCATGAACAAAAATTTTTGGTTGTTTTCTTTTTCGGCTTGGTGACAGATTTTCTTTGGTCCCATTTGTTTTTTTAAATGTTTGACTGACACTGATATTGGTCGAAGGATTCAAAACAGATAAACTACTTTCACGTGCATGTTTAGGTGTGCTTGTCAGCTCATGGGGCAGACTATCTTTTTTATTCGGAGTTTTATTAGGAATAGATTTGCAAATTCGTGTTAAGTTCTCAATTTTGTGCTCATAATCTCCTAGTTGTTTTTTAAGCAACGAGTTTTCTTGCAATAAGTTTCCGATTTCATTATCCGCGACGTCTAGCTTTAATTGAAGATCAGATATTGCTTTTTGCATTTCCGCCATGATTTCGACCTGATTTCGTCCCAATACTGGACAACTCCTATTAAGCACACTCGAATCATCAGCGCTTACTTCTTCATCGTCCGTACTTAAGGACTGAAAGGAATTTTCAGTTGATACGTTAACAACTATCTTTTTTCGAACGTTAATGTTAATTGAGGGCGAGTTATTTGATGAGTTAGTTATTCGTGATGTGGAGGGTGATAAAGTAATGCTGTTTCTTCTTGATCTTTCTTGGCAGGAATCGCAAGTCCATTTACTCTTTTGTGCCTTATTGAGAGCGTAAAAAGAATTATATCTCTGCTGAGAGACTGATGTACATGCTATGTGAAATGTACTTTCACATTTTGAACAACATAGGTTCTGTTTTACTGTAATCGCCTTCTTACATTTTCCGCACGGCGCCATCTTGCGAGCATTATCATTATCTTTCTGTGCCTTTGGCATATTTATAAGAACCACTTCAATATTAGTGTGGAATTTTATTTTTAATTATTTTTAGTTTTGTCGCTAGGTGTCGGCGTGCGTAGATAGTTTTTGTTCGTGTTTTTGCATAGGAAGTAGTGACACCTAGCGGGAAGTGGTAGATTTAAGAAGAAAAAATAAATCTGTAGTCGTAGTAGTTATTTGCTCCACATACTAGATGGCACTTATAAATTAGATGGCATTTGTACGTAGCCGCATAGAAAGGAATGCCATCGAGCGGTGAGTGGCAAAACGAATCCTCAGGAAATGACAGCTGATCCGTGTTTACTTTCGTAATGTCAAAATTTAAGTTTAACGTTCATGCAAAACGAATTCACTGTTAAAATAGTCAATAATATCCAATAACCATGTCACAAGTAACAAACTAGGCGAGTACTTTAACTAGAGAGTATTTTTAAGATGCACTTGATAAATAGTACGCTATTGTTCACGATTTTTGCACTGTTTATTTCGATGGTAACAAGCGCATTATTCCTGTAAGTTTTTCTGTGAATAACACTAACACAGGTTCCCCAGTCACTGAACTTCACTTAACACTTTTTTTTTTCAAATTACTTTATATTAGACATTTTATTTTAATTAAATACACAGAACAGATGTCATGTGTGGCACTAGCGCCATCTAGGAAATTAATGTCGAAAGCATACTATAATTTAACTGAATATTTTTGAATGACAAAATTTAATAATAATAATTCAATACCATTGACATTATTATTATGATTTTTGAAATTACTGATTTTTATTCGTTTTTTGTTTTTGACATAGTAGCTTAGTTGACATATAGTATAATGATAACTTAATGACATATTGTAAAATTTTTGTGACCACTGCGCTGACACTGTTTTATTTTTTTAATTTGATTGTAATTCTGATTATTACTAAGATAATTTATAATGATAATAAAATGTATAATCACGAATACCTCATTGAGGTCATAATATAATTAAATTAACATCTACATGCCTGTATTGTCTGCAAAATTATATTATGTAGTGAATAAATGAATATGAATGAATGACTGAATGATATTAAATATATGTTCAGTGATATAGTGTTGATTATGCTTCAACGCTTCATTCTTCAGATATAAGGTCACAACGTAGTACTTTAGCCTACAAGGCAACTTCGCACGTTAAAAATTAATCCATTTTTATTTTAACAAACCCATATTCTTAAACGTTATAACGTTTCATGTCTTTGCCACCTACCCCTACCGATTGGTTACCGACATTCTGCGGCCGGTCGCCTCGACTCGTCATTCTTTTTCCGTGCGAGGCAACGATAACACGTACCTTAGAACTTTGCCGTAAACTACCCTCTTTATAAAATATTAAATTCAAAATGCCGAAACGAAGTTCAAGTGAAAAAATCGAGATGTACCAAACTAAAATTAAAAAACTGCAGCAAAAACAAATTGAAAAAGAGCAACGCCGTCGTCGTATCGTGGTTTTTTCTGACACCTCACATTCGGAAAACTCAGGTAAGCCTAACTTTTCCTAATAAGTGAAGTGATAAATGTATTTGGTTGGTCGTTATTAATTTTCCGGGGGGTTGACCGTGAGTCAACACGAAGGATGAATAAGCCTGGGGGTTGGCCGTGAGTCAACACGAAGGCATAATTGTCTTAACGTTAGCCGAGAGTTAACCTTAAGATTAAACTAATGATCGTTTGTCTTTTCAGACACCGAGGTAATACAAGATAACGATATGTCAGATCAGGTGGGTGAAACAAACGAATTTTCGCTGATCGCACCCACCTCCCAACCGCAAGATGAGGTAACGGAAACGCCATCAATTGAGACGCTGCCCGACGCCGAGAAATTGCCTGACACTACACTGCCTACCATATCTGTTGTACCAGATGAGGCAATTCCAGAACTTGATGCTGAATTTTTGTCCGCCTTGGGCGACACCATAGACGAACAACCTAAGTACGGTGAACAAATACACCACGATTTAGCTCAAAGATGGTTACCTCTCCTACGTCGTGGCATAGCGAAGGAACAAAAGGAAAGCCTTCTAAAAGATTATGCAATTCCTGAAAATTGTAAGTTACTCAGGGCGCCTTCCTTAAATCCTGAGATCTCGGCAGCTATAACAGACGCCTCCATAATACGAGACAAAAAACTGGAGAATGCCCAACAACAGTTGGGCCTCGGTATTACTGCCGTTAATAAGGCTATGTCTCTCATAATTACAGGCGAAGACAAACAGTCAAAAATCAGAGCAATAAAAATGCTATCAGATGGATGTCGGATTCTATCAGACCTCCATCATACAGAAACACAAACTAGAATCAAGCTGATCACACCTAATTTGGATAAAACTTTCCTGAACGTGGCTCAGGGAGTCGAGAGAGACGAGTTCCTTTTCGGAAGTAAACTATCTGAAAAGATAAAAGCCTCAAAAACAATTGAAAAGCAGGGTCTACAGATCAAAAAAGCTATCGTGACCCAGAAGACCCCTACACCTTCAACATCACAAGCGCCGACCCGGCCACGCTACCAGGGAAACTGGACAGCCCCTTCTCGCTACCCGCCGTCGAACAGGGGGGGGGAAAGGAGGGGCTCAGAAGAACCAGTCATCGTCAAACTACAGGGGAACTCAATCTCAGCCGAACAAGACGTCAACGCAGACCAAGCCGCGTGCTCCTCCGCGCCACTAACTGAGGTACAACATGCAGGCAGACTGCAATATTTTTATGACTGCTGGCTACGTCTTACTGACAATGCCTTAGTTTTAAGCTGGATCGAAAAAGGTCTCTCAATATCATTTGTTAAACAACCTCGACAATACATTATTCCAAAAAATTATTTCTCTCTAAATGAAAATCGTGAAATGACTGAAGCCATACAAAAATTACTAGACTTAGGCGCGATAGTGCCCTGCGAACCATGCGAGGGTCAATTCATTTCGAAAATTTTCTTAGCGCCAAAACCTAACGGTGGCAAAAGATTTATACTAAATCTCAAATCACTTAATAAATTTATTAATAAAAAACATTTCAAAATGGAGGACTACAGAACGGCCGCAAAACTCCTGCCTAAAAACGGCTATATGGCGACTATTGACTTAAAAGAAGCCTATTTGCTTATGGCAGTCTCAGAATCTGACCGTAAATTCCTGAAATTTGAATTTCAAAACCAAAATAGCATAAATTCAACTTATGAGTTTACAGCCATGGCATACGGCCTTTCTGTAGCACCCCGAACTTTCACAAAATTAATGAAAGAGGTTATGACCTTCCTTAGAGCTCAAGGCTACACTTCTGTCGTATTCCTAGATGACATTCTTTGTATAGGAAAGACTTATTTAGACTGTTTGCAAAACGTGAGAGAGACCATGCGTTTATTAAAGTGTCTAGGTTTTGTAATTAACTTTGAAAAGAGTTCCTTACAACCAAGCCAATCGTGTCGTTATCTAGGATTTATATACAATTCTATCGATACGACTATCTCATTGCCTATTGATAAACGTGATCATCTTGCTTGTCTAGTAAAAAAGTACATGTCTCTACCCACATGTTCAATACGAGACTTTGCTCAATTAATAGGAACATTAGTAGCTGCCTGTCCAGCCACTCGTTATGGTTGGCTCTATACCAAGTCCTTAGAAATACTAAAATTCTTAGAACTCAAAAAACACGGTAACTATAACTATAAAATAAGACTTAGAATGGTGGAATAATAACATCAATTCAACTCACAATGGAATTGACTCAGTTAGTTATGAACTAGAAATATACACAGACGCGTCCAGAATTGGCTGGGGCGCATTTTGTAACGGAAATCGCGTACGTGGTGGATGGACCGACAGCGAAAAAGAATTCTATATCAATTACTTAGAATTGCTCGCAATTTTCCTAGCTTTAAAATGTTTTGTAGATGATAAATCAAATATTTCCGTACTATTACGCGTGGATAACACTACAGCAATAAGCTACATCAATAGGATGGGTGGTATTCAATTCCCTCATCTCAATGACTTATCTAGGACAATTTGGCAATGGTGCGAGAAACGAGGCTTGTGGCTGTCAGCTTCCTATATTAACACAAAGGATAATAAGGAAGCAGACGAAGAATCCCGAAGAAATCCTGATATAGAGTGGAACCTATCAAACGAAGCTTTTCAAACAATCACTGACTTCGTCGGGATTCCAGAAATTGATCTTTTTGCTTCCCGCACCAATGCTAAATATACCACTTAGGTATCCTGGAAACAAGATCCTGACTCAATGGCAGTAGATGCTTTTACGCTAAATTGGAACCAATGGTTCTTCTATGCGTTTCCCCCATTTCCTTTAATTTTGAAATGTATCCAAAAAATCAAAAAGGACCAAGCGACCGGAATTTTGGTTTTTCCTTTTTGGCCTTCTCAACCATGGTTTCCTCTTTTAAAGAGTTTACTAGTGTCTAATATTATATATCTAGACCCTACTTATGTTCTGACTACTTCTTGTTTCAGAACCGTCACAAATTCTTCAGACAGAATACCCTGGCTGCAGCGAAGCTCTCCGGCTTGCGCTCTTTAGAAGAGGAACCCCAGAATCGGCTCTAAGTTTGATGATAACGTCTTTATCTAAAAACACATTAGACCAATACAGTGTTACTTATAAAGCCTGGTGGTCTTTCTGTAAAGATAACAATCTTAATGTCTTCAACTATACTTCCAACTCAGTTTTGCTATTTCTGACAGAGCAATATAATAAAGGTTCAGGATATGGTACATTAAGTAGCCATCGCTCAGCACTCTCCTTCCTTTTAGGAGGCGAGATAGGTGCTGATGAAAAAATTAAGCGTTTACTAAAAGGTGCTTTTAGGTCAAGACCTATAACCCCTAAATACATTAGGACATGGGACCCTAAAATAGTTTTAGATCACATTACAAGTTTAGGACCGAACATCAATCTATCGTTGGAGAAAATTACTAAAAAATTAGTACTATTACTTACGTTGTGTACGGGCCATAGAGTACAAACTCTGTCCCTGATAAGAGTGGCCAATATTACTACATGCCCAAATAGCATTAAGATTGTTATTTCTGATTTAGTTAAAACTTCTGCCCCAGGCCGAGAGCAGCCAATCTTATTTTTACCTTACTATGAAATAAACAAAGACATTTGTCCAGCCACCACTATAAAAGATTACAGAGAAATTGAGATCCAAACAATCAGAATTCCTTTTATTAACTATAAAATCACCGCATAAGACTGCGAGTAGTCAAACTATAAGCCGTTGGGTAAAGCAGACACTGGGAGAAAGCGGAGTTGACGTGTCAGTGTTTAGTGCTCATAGTACTAGACATGCATCCACTTCAGCCGCAAGATCAGCAGGCGTCTCCCTGGATGTAATTCGCAAAACTGCTGGCTGGACAAAAAAGTCTGAGGCCTTTGCAAAATTTTACCATCGTGCTATTATTGACGACGGTAACTTTGCAATGGCGGTATTAAAACCACAATAATTCTAACTGTAAGTTAATATAAATCAATGTTACCTTTTTTTGTCACTTATCATTTTTGAATAAATATATTTGATTGCGAAAATACAGCCTCTCATTTTAGCTGATGACAAAACTTTAGACTCTAAATATCTACGTTGTGACCTTATATATGAAGAATGAAGCGTTGAAGTATAATAGATGATCAAACGAACTTCACGAATGAAGTTCGATCACTATTATATGAATACGCTTCATTCGAAGATATAAAGACCCTCCCACCCTATTGCCCTACTTAAAGTTTTGCCAAGAATCTCTAAAGAATGACGAGTCGAGGCGACCGGCCGCAGAATGTCGGTAACCAATCGGTAGGGGTAGGTGGCAAAGACATGAAACGTTATAACGTTTAAGAATATGGGTTTGTTAAAATAAAAATGGATTAATTTTTAACGTGCGAAGTTGCCTTGTAGGCTAAAGTACTACGTTGTGAAATTATATCTTCGAATGAAGCGTATTCATATAATAGTGATCGAACTTCATTCGTGAAGTTCGTTTGATCATCTAATATTCGTGCTTTCATCATTAAAATAAATAGCATCGGTCCGCTAGTGCAGCGATTGTAGGTTATGCTATAATTGACTAAACTATAACAATAAGTTAACAGAACTATTTCACGATGAGTAAAAAATCAATGGCTTTACTATTCGATCGAAATAATTATCGAGCGTAGCTATGCTTTCAAAATACTAAAACATAAATGTTAAATCTTCCACATATGACGTTGTCACGTTTAACTATCGTCAGTAAACGGACTTTACAGACAACCGATTTTTTTCCCTTCAGATTCTCCTCCACCCACCATGTGCAAATTTCACCCAAGAAGAGTTATCAAAATAAGATGACAATTATTCAGAAGATACTGATACCTTATTACAAAATTTACCATCTAACTCTTCTATTTTCTCGAATGATATTCCCGAATTTTTACCAGCTTCTAACAATGAACACTTCACTGAAGACCGTTGTAATAAAATTGGGACATTATCACCTGGTAACTCTTCTTCGCCATCAGTTATTGAACACTCCAGACCAAACACACCTAACCCATTTTTTTTATGGAAACAAATACAATTGACTCAGAGAACAGCCCGGTACTAGTAACTGTCCTAAACAAATATACGATGATACTAAAATACCATCATAGCCCTTTGTGCGTCGATGCCATTTTTCTTGGCAACCCTGTCTCAGTGGAAGGATGAGGTGAGAAAACGAAATGTAAAAAGGCTTATAATATATCCGTAGAAAAGTAAAAGTACATATTAAAAAAATAATGAAACCTTCATGTCCGTCAACGTGCAGGAAAAAATGTTATGAAAAAATATCGGAAGACTAGATCAAAGATAATAAAGATATTTTGGGATATTGGAAATAATTCTAGACAGTGGGACTTTTTCACGAAAGATGCTACCAAAGACCAAAAGAAGAGGGTGACGGCGGATAATGATAATTCTAAAAGACTAAGGTCGGATTCCACCAAACATTAACTTACACCAGTATAACTATTCTTGGGATAATTTTATTCTTTGAATTTAATCTCGAGTAACTTCGTTGACGTTTTTCCATTTTATTCCTGGAGTAAGTAATCCTTAGTATTGTTAATCTATGGATATTGAATGAATGGTGAGTGAATGTATAACCCGACAAAAATCCGTATATTACTCTTTCCATAGATTGACTAGGTTTGCGGAGACCATTTTTATTTACCATGAGTTAAATGTCAAATATGTCATGTATTGCTTTGAGGTTTCAATTTTATTTATTATTTTTCATTGCTTTTGTTGTCAACATAATTTTATATTTGTTTGTGAGAAAATGAGTGAAAAACGTAAACGCAGCCCGAATTGGCTTTCTTCCGAAAAAATACTACTGTTAGAACTGGTAGAAAAGCATTTTAGTGTTATAGAAAATAAAAAAACCGACGGAGTGTCCGTAAAAACTAAACTAGCAGAATGGCAAATTATTTCCGTCGAATATAATAGCCAGACATCCTACTGCCACCGTGAAGCGGAGAATCTCAAAGCGCAGTGGGAAAGTATGAAAAAAGCTGCGAAAAAGGAAGCATCTAATGCCAGAATGCAAATGATACAAACAGGTTAGTAAAATTACCATGCATCATAAAACTTCTGTACCCGTGCAGTGCTTACACACATTTATGTGTAGGTACATCAGTATATTATACATAATATATTGCTTTGGAATTGACTCATTATTACATGAATACATCTTTCATAAACAAATATTATGTACTTTACATTAGGTACCTAGATATCATAGAATATTATTTGTTTATAGGTGGTGGACCTCCAGATCCAAAAAAGGAAGATCCCATTAATACAAGGATAACATCCTTAATCAAGCCAAGCGTTGAAGGGTTGTATAACCCTTATGATAATGACAGTGCAGTCGCAGTCCAAGATACACAAACTGTAACCGAAATGGGCTTGGAAACAGAAATCGTTTCTCAATCAACATGTGATGTAGGTTAGTAGTAATCCTCTTTATTTATTAACATTAACAAAGAATACATATCATAAACAATACATTTGAATTATTACCTAAAGTATGTTCCAAGCCTAAGCTGTGATAGCAACTATTCACTGTGCAGGATAGCCTATTGTAAATCTTTGAAAGGGAAGATCTGGGAAGGCAGAATTATTGCTATCACATCTTAAGTTTGGAATGCCACCCTGTCATTATTACCATGAATTCAATAATTACTTATTTACAGATATAATAAAAAAAACAGGCCAGCCTTTGTCAGATCTATTAGAAGTTAAGAAGAGTAATGATGTACAGGGATATGAAAATGTGGAATATGAAGTTAAGGTACATACCTATCAATATTATATTTATACCTACTATAAAGTTATTTGATTTGTTACATAGATTCGGTAAAATAGTCAAATGTATTCAAGAATAGCTAACTACCTTCTATAGAATGTTAGGTTAGATCCACTTGATCATTTAGGCGATTCTGTGTCATATTTTGAATGTAAAGCCATTTAGACAACAGTTCTCTAAAATTGCCATGACATATAATTTCTCTCTTATCCGAGCATTTTTCTGTTTGCATCCCCAGCCACAAAGCTTTGGATAGCCCAGGGTCCTCTAGATATGTATAGATTATGACTATATAAAAGTGTTTTAATGTTAAAACACATTCAAACCCCATTTTCCCATACCTATTTGTATATGATTAATTCATTGTTTCAGAATTGGGGTGACTACACACCACAACTATTGCGCACACCTGTGTCTGCTCCATTATGCAATATCCGAAAAATAAATAAGTCTTGGATGTCAAAAAGACGACCTGCCTACACAACCAAATTATCATCACTGGAGCAACTACATAAAAAGAAGATTGAGGCCATTGACTTTCAGAAAGAGATGGCAAGTATAGAGAGTGAACATGAGAAAACTATGGCTAGTTTAGATATTAAAATTAAAGAAGAAATTCTCAAGCAAGAGAAATTGAAAACAAGACTTTTAATTTTAGAATTGAGAATTAAAAAGAAGGAAATTCAAAATAAAGAACAATAAATTAAAATTAAAGATTTTTTTATTTTTTATTCTAAACCTACCACATTGCACACATTTTTAAGTTTCATTGCAATAATCTTTGAAAATAACTGGCTATTAGTGAATCTCGTGCCCTATGCTGCCGACTAGATTGTGATTGTGCATCATCAGTAGGTGATATCTGTCCCTCACTTAAAAGCGCAGTCCAGGGGGCTGGAAGCACTAGATCTGGATCATCTGGAGGAACTTGTTCTCCTCGGCGTTGTAAAATGTTGTGCAGTACTGCAGTAGCAATAATGACAGTTAATATTCTTTTCAATTTAATACGCATTCCAAATGCCATTACAGGAAATCTCCTCTTCCATACACCATAACTTCTTTCTACAGGGTTTCGTGTCCTGATTTGTGACTCATTGTAAAGTTGTTCGACTGGTGATATAGGTTGCTCCAACGGAGGCATCATATATGAGGTTGATGCATAACCTCCATCTACTACCAATAGTGCATCACCATATGTACCAGATTCAAATTTAGCTCTTCTATAACTGTTATTAAATATAGAACTGTCATGCGATGATCCCGGCCATCTTGCTACTATATCTATAATTTCAAGATTAGCATTGCATATTGTTTGAACATTAATAGAGAAGTAACCCTTTCTGTTTCGAAACAGTTCTGCTTGGTCACCACCTAATTCTAACTGTAAAGGAACCGAAGTAATGCGAATGTGTGTGCAGTCCATTGCACCAATTACTCGTGGAAATCGAGCTATATCATAAAATTTTTGTTGCTCTCTTCTTATTTCTTGAGGTGTTTCAGGAAACTTTATATATTCTTTATGTAATTCAGCTATTGCAGTGCTTACTTGATGAATTATCTTATTTGCAGTGGGAGTACTCATGCCACAATAGTCAGCAATACTGGTTTGTGTCGAATTGGTAGCATAAAATCTCAGAGTCGCTAACAGTTGATTTATCGGTGATATGGAGAAATTTCTGTAAGAGATTTTTAATAATAGTGTAATAGTGGGTAAGAAAGTAGAAATACAGGACAATTGTGACGTGATATCTACCTTTTAAGGTACAGTGGTGCATAAGGTAGATTACGTCGTCGGATTACCTACGTGTAGCATAAGGAAGATTTTGCGAAATCACATGTTTTTCCAATGATCCCGTAACAAAGATTTTAGACAATTTATAAGTATTGTAGGTAGGTACGTACCGATTTGTTATGTATTCCAAACGATGTTCAAGTTTAGATAGCAAACATAAAGCGGCTGCTTTGGATAAACGAAACCTTATAGCAAAATCGTGGTCATCATAATCTTCGAAATAATTGTTCCTTTCTCTAATCCATCTTGGACGCCTTGGCACATATTCATCATCACTGTCCGAATCATCAATAAGATTTCTCAAACGATCCATTTTAATATCTGACCGAGCGAGCCACGAAACACGCAAACACCCAACTCTCAACCAACACTAGCGAAAATCAAAAACACCATGCGTCACAGATGTCATCTCATCAGCTGTTAACAGTCCGCCATTAAAATACTCCCAGATAACTCAAGTAACCCTAGAAAATTGACGGTA
Organism: Anania crocealis; assembly: GCA_949315895.1. Taxonomy (NCBI): domain Eukaryota; kingdom Metazoa; phylum Arthropoda; class Insecta; order Lepidoptera; family Crambidae; genus Anania; species Anania crocealis. Next base: position 16,054,859 of record OX438867.1, on the reverse strand, counting down.
TAGTAGCTTACTCTGGAATAGACATCTTATTCTTGGATTAGTAATTGGTAAAACGCAAAATTGAGTTACTCTAGAGTATTTTGTCATTTATTCTCGGAATAAATTTTAAACTAGTTTGGTCGAATCCGCCCTAAGTATTATTTCTTACTCTTTACGTATTTATGAACGTTGTTATAAAAAATATTCCTGCATGTAAAAGTATGTTTTTAAATACCTTGTCTATTAAGTTTCAATTTCTTAAGAAAAACTAGATAAAGGTCAAGGCGCTATAGAGTCGGATCAGCGAGGAAAACATGCACATCATCAGATAAAAATAACTGATGATATGAAACGTACTTGATCACGTTGCAAGTTTTGCGCCCATGGAATTATATTTGCAAAGATTCCACCAAAAAGTATCTTGATGGATCTCTATCGTTTCCAAAAATTTACAAAATGTACGGAGAATGGTTTGATCCCAATCAGTATACGAATAAGGCAAATAGCGTGCGGCATATCGTGATATCATTAACAAAAACCTAAACATAAATATGTGTAAAAGAATGTTACAAGAGACAGCAAAACAGGCAGAGCCATTGAAACAAAAACACTTAGCAAGAACCTAATTGAAAGGCAGACAAGAGACTAAATACTTTATAGCCTGCTCAATGGTATACGGCGTTTCAATTTGCCAGAACCGACGATTAAACGTTACAAGGTAACCGAAGTATCTCAAGATTTTGAAATGGATTTCAAAACTATGCTTAACAGGTTTAACAACTGGCCTTTTGCCGGTGATGTTGATGAAAGTTACCGTAATAAAAATTGAGCCAGAAAATCCTTATAAATTATTTTATAAAACTAGTTATTTAGAAGATTGTTATAACTGGGTTGATTGTGCTAATAAAGCAACACATAATAAAACTGTCCTTAATATAGATTTTAGTGATCTTTGGCCAGCCAGTTGACTCAGTATACTTAGGAGCCGTCGTTATGATGACTTACTTACTCGTATAATATGGCAGAATTTCAATTGGCATATTTATATAAAGCATACTTTATTTGATATTTTAGCAACCTAATTGCACTTATAATATCAGTATACAGGGTGCTGATTTCAATACGGGTGGAATTTATAGAAACGACTCATCATGACATATAGAACAAGCATCAGTAACCAATTAATGCAAAAAAAAACAACTGAAATTTTAAGCGAATATTTTTTGTTAAACCCTTACTGCACTGTGGCGTCAGATACTGGAAACTGTTTGCACTGTACGCATAGCACGCGCGAATCGCGTAGCCACGCGAAAGGTAGGTACTAACTAGCTGTCATTGCTTATCTCTTTACCTGCCGTCTGCGTTATTCCCTAATGTTTTTTTTAGTAGTAGTAACAGCCTATAATCATCCCACTGCAGGGAAAAGGCCTCCATCATTGAATTCAAGTTACCACTGCAATGATGGGCACTGGCATAATCACCACGCTTGCCAAATGCGGGTTGGTGATCACAATCCCGAGCAACGTTCGAAATATCGAAACTTTTTGTTGCCCGACCCGGGGATCGAACCTTGGACCCCGAGATCTTGGCCCGGTATTTAAACCACTAGACCAACGGGGCGTTTCCCTAATAGGTAAGTAGCTATTAGTAGGACAACAATAAATAAATAACGATTTCCGTGTGTGGATTAGTTAATTCCAAATTTCCCTTCCTACTTTAATCGGGCTTAGGACCGACAAAAATACCTAAAACTCAACTGTACCAAATTGAATTTACCTAATTTAGATTCAACTCACTGAATTTAACGCCCCGTTGGTCTAGTGGTTTAGGTTCGAATCCCGGGTCGGGCAACACAAAGTTTCGAATTTTCGAACGTTGCTCGGGTTTGTGATCACCAACCCGCATTTGGCAAGCGTGGTGATAATGCCCGTACACCCATCATTGCTGTGGTATCCTGAATTCAATGATGGAGGCCTTTTCCCTGCAATCCTGTATCAAAAATTGTAAAACAACTCTAACCCAAAACATTTAAAATTGCATAAGATAATGGCGCACTATTCGATTTCTTACTAAATTTGGGCGATCAATCGGGAACCGCACGAACCTCAAACTCTCACTATCTATCTTAATCTAGATTAACATACGAGTAAAAATTAAGTGTTTTTATTGTTTAATGACGCCAGGTCATTTTACTGTAACTTGAACACGATTTGAGCCTTCAGTCGGCAATCGAACCTGCAACTTTTTGTATCTTGATCTAGGCTTAGCTAACCATTTGATAATTAAAAGTACAGTAGAATCCGGTTATTATAACGACGGTCAAAGGACCGGTGATATTACGTCGTACTAACCGGAAGTCGTACTAAACGAACTGACAATTTTTATAATTTTTTATTAAAAAAAGCAGCATAGGCCCATTTACGGGTATTCCTGTATTAGGTTGCAGCTTAAACCATGTAAAAGTGCCAAATCAACTTGTTCTTTAGACGACAACCTCACGCGTTTAGGTTTTAAAACATTCGCATTAAACAAAGGTTCTATCTTGTATTTATTTTTCTTAATTGTGGATATTGTCAAATGATTAACATCGAATTCCTTCGCAATCGTTACATTAGACACGCCAGCTTCTAAACGTTGTATTAGAACACTTTTTTCTTCAATAGAAATTCCGTCGTTAAAAGCGGTCGGTCGCTTTAAGCGGAGTTGTCGATAAACGGATGTACAGTGTCATAGTGGTTCATAGGAAAACTAAACATGTGCCTATACTTACGTTGCTAAAAACAGTTGGTTGTTTTAAGCGAAGTCGTACTAAACTGACTAGGTACACTGTAGATTATAATTGTTCAATGTGCAAAAGTTGTCGTGTAGGAAATCGAACCCTGAACTTTCGTGTTGATTTAAGCTAAACCTTTTCAAAATTAAAAAGAACTAGATTATTAAATGACGTGAGTCTGAAGTATTTTCGGCGTAGTTAAAAATTTGGAATCAACTTATTTACAACGATTTATCTTAATACCTAGTTTTTGTACACTTTTATTTACACTAACCTTAATAAATGTTCGAAGTGGCCACCAGACTGAGCAATACATAGTCTAGCACGGCGTCTGGTGTTCCTTTTTAAACTGTTCAACACAAAACGATTTTCTTTCACTGTCTGGAATGCACTCACTATTCTTTGTCTCAAGTCGTCAACGCTTGTCAATTCTTCTGCGTACACTAATCGTTTTAGATCACCCCACAAATTAAATTCTAAGGGCGTTAAGTCTGGGGACCGTGGTGGCCAAGGCACCGGTCCACCACGCCCGATCCACTGATTTCCAAATTCACGATTTAAATAGTCTCGCACTTGTAAACCGTAATGAGGCGGTGCTCCGTCGTGCTGGTAAATTAAATTTGAATGAAAAGACAAAGGTATATCTTCCAACATCTCGTCAACGACGTTTTGCAACAGTCCCTGGTATGTAGCACTGGTGAGGCGGCCTTCGATGAAGTAAGGTCCCAACAGCTGATCCCCTACTATCCCAGCCCACACATTGAGACTAAAACGATGTTGAAAAGAGTCTCGCTTGGTAACGTGTGGGTTGTGGTCACGGTGGGTCCACCAGTGCTCATTGTGGCAATTGTACACACCAACTCGTGTAAACAAACTTTCGTCTGTCCACAAAATGTTGGCGTCTTGATGCTCCAGCAACCACTGGCAAAAGTTGATTCGAGCGGCATGGTCAACTTCGAGAAGGTCCTGGACTCTTTGGAAGTGAAAAGGGTGTTGTTGCTCCTGCTTTAGTAGACGCCACACAGTCGTGTGGTGGACACCGAAATGCCGGCCGGCGTCTCTGGTGCTCGCTCTCGGTTCCCTCTCAAAGTAGTCCAAGATATCTTCTTGCAGTCTTACATCAAGACCGACACGGCCTCCCCGACTTCGAGCGTGCCAGGGTTCATGGAACTGTCCATGATCACGGAGTCTCTGCGTTGCCGCGAGCATCACTGATCTCGAGGGTCGTGGACGGTTTGGGAATGCCGCACTAAACATCCTAATAGCTTCACTCAAACTATTATTAGTTATTGCATAGAATCGCACCATTTCGACTAACTCAACATTGGAATAATTTTGCGTCATTTTCGCAAAAACACGGACAAGTACGCACTACGCGTGTGCAACGCGATGTTTCCGGCACAACTGACCGCTTGAACGAGAGTAGCTAGGGCGGGCGGCTCGGTACAAAGAGATGCCGCCTTCTTTCGGCGCGGCTACTGGTCGGCGCGTACGCGCCTAACACAAAGGATTGCGGTGCCTTTGTACTTTGTAGGTATCGTTTATTCGCACGCTAGGCGTCGCGTAGCGTTAGTGTCGGGGTCCTACTCCGATATAATCGATAGGGTCGACTTTGAAAGCCATGATTATTTAATAATAAAAAAAATATTTTTTCGAATTTTTTTTTTTTAGTGATTCATGATCAGTACAAGGTACTTAATCACCTCTGAAAATATTACCCGGATTGAAATCTACACCCTGTATAAACTTGAACAATTTTTTTCAAGTTTATATACTCCCGTCCCGCCTGAGACAAAATTTTTCAAGTTTATATACTGATATTATATAAAGCAATAATTAATCACAAATTAATTCATGAATTATGCATTATTTAGATTATTCCTTACTGTACAATACCAGAATTACTAAATCATTAATTATTTTTTTTAAATACCAGATCTGAAAATATAAAATTTTCAATAAACCTTACACAGAATTCCAAAATTATGAAATGCATAAAACAAATAATTGGTTTCTCATTTTGATAGCTGCTATTGAAATGTTGGTTAGGTTTGAACAGCGAGCGTGGCGAACGTGCCGCGGCAGCTGCTGCTTTTACCATTAGTCTTTAGCATTTATCCTTCAAAAATCATACTTGATTTTTTGGCTTAAGCCTGCTGAAAATGCTGTTAACTACAGCAAATAAACTCTAACTATAAATTTTTGGCAGTGTGATAGATAATAATACTTGGCTTAGGCCCGTGCTGTCTTGAATAACCGGTTACAACAGCCGAGAAACATAAAGAAAAACATAAATAATAATAATAATAAAATAAACTTTATTTTCTCATCACAAACACATGTAAGTATACAATTTTATGATAACTAAATAGACAAGCAGTATTAAACATCACACGTAGTTTGTGTGAGACTGACGCCTGTGATTGATATTAATATACCCGTTGTACAGGTCATCAGGCTCCCACCACCTCGATAATTAACAGGAAGAACAGAAAAAAATAAAAAATAGGAAGTCAGACACGACCATAAGGAAGCTAATTAAAAATATAATGTTGTTCTTAAGACTAGTGTTACGTGCAAATGCGCATGAGTTTGTGTGAGTGCGTTTTTATGTGAAAGTGTTCGAACGAATGTGGGTGTAGGTGTATGTAAAGTAGTATATATTTAAGTGTATATATGTAAATAGTGTTCTGTTTGATCATAATTTTTATTTAAGAGTAAGGAACGGACAGAATTCTTGCAATCAAATGAAGTGAGATTGTACACCGGGATTTCAGCATTGATTTTATTATACAATGATGGCCCCAGATAGTAAAAGAATCTTTTCGTGAAAGTGAAAGAAGTGGAGGGAACAGCACAGATTTTGTCCTTGCGTCGCTTTTTGATTTCAACGTAAGGAGTTCTTCGATGTTGTAGACGAACAACTTCCAGTATAAAAAGTTGCCGAACTGTCAGAACTCTACTGATTCTGTAGAGTTCGTTTGTTGGGAAAAGGAAGTGACGAAACGTAGCAACTTTAAGGATGGCACGTTGTGCAACTTCTAGAGGTTTCATCGTAGTCTTAGGGACACCACCCCAGCAGGAGATACAGTATGTTATTATTGAACGACAAAGGGCAAAATAAACTGTTTTTACAACCGAAGGATTTGCGACATATCTTAGTACTCTGAAAACAAATATAAGCTTACGCATTCTGGCAGAGAGTAACTGTATATGGCATTTAAAGTTCAGGTACTTGTCAAGGGTTATGCCTAGATATTTAATAGTGTCAGCTTGTGAGAGAGGTGTACATGTGCAGGAAGAGTTTATATTGTTTTGACAAGAATGGGCTTTTAGAACAGGAACGGTAGTAGGCTGGGAGCTTGCACTAATTGAAAAAGTGATGAATTTGGTTTTATTTGTATTCAATGATAGTTTATTAGTTCGCAGCCAGTGAGAGATGATGTCAATGCCATTCTGGGCAGCAATTTGAAGGTCAGACCAGGAATCAGCATTAAAAGAAACGGCTGTGTCATCAGCGAAAGAAACAATGCGTCCATTTGGCAGCTTAAGATTTCTGAGGTCGTCAATAAATACCAGAAAGAGTGTTGGACCGAGAATGCTGCCCTGAGGAACCCCGTAGTTTATTGGCAGCTCAGTACTCGTGGTATTCATTATTTTAACCGCCTGAGACCTGCCAGTGAGGTAGCTCCGGAAAAAATCGAGCTGAACACTTCTGACTCCCTTCTTTTCGAGCTTCATTAAAAGAATATTAGTGGGGACCGTGTCAAAGGCTTTGGTGAGATCTAGAAACACGGTAAGTACTCTTTTGTTTGCATCCAAGGACTGTACAATATTATCAAGCAGGTTATGGAGAGCATCAGATGTAGATCTACTTTTTCTGAAGCCAAACTGCTGTGGTGATAAAAGATGAAAGTGTTCTAGGAACGTGACTAGCCTGTTATTAACAATGCGTTCCAGAACTTTAGACAATGCGGGGAGGATGGCAATTGGACGGTAGTTTGTAATTAGGTTCGCGTCTCCTCCTTTGAAGATGGGTTGAAAAATGGGTAGATGAGTCTTTAACTTCATTTTCTTTATTATGGAAAAGAAAAGTATGCAAAAAAATTATTCTGAATGTTATCTTTCTGCCCCTTTACTATTATGGATATAAAATTATAGGTTTGGAATTATAATTATTGAGTGTTAGCCAAATGTTTTTCTGCAAAATGAAGAGTGTTTTTTCTGTTGTTATGCTTAGTATAATTTTGACATCAAACAATCTGCGATAAAAGATAGACCCAAAAATTCGACCTAATAATAATTATACTAAATATTTTTTATGCCTTGAATATAATGGTTTAAATAAAATTATGGCAAGTGTGTTATGCCAAATAAAATTTGGAACGACAAAATTCTGCCAGATAGGGAACCCGCTCTCTATACCTTTTCTGTCTATCCGCATTTGAAACAGGCCCCATATAAGGAACTAAAAATAAATTACTTCATTTATTAGCTGTGTATGTATGTAAAGTATTACGTAAAACTATTGCCTTATAACAAAATATAATTACAAAATATTTATATGAAATAATTCTTCGTTTTCATTTTATTATAACACATATAATAGGATTTTAAGCTGTCAATGCCTATGAATTATGGTTTTATCCAACGACGCATAAATACTGATAAATAAAAGTTTTTCACGCTTAAAGTAAGGAATGCCTACATAAGTAACCTATTACTTCAGATAAAAAGGCATCTGCAAAACTCTTATTTATTAAAAACTTATTTATCGTTTAATACGCAAGGTTATAAAACGTGAACTAAGCTTTAAAATTTCTCAGTTTAGTTACGTAACGCTGTTAATGTTCTAGCTATGGCGTCCCATTTACTGCGAATGGGCCAGTCTTGGCTGATCACGTTGTGGGAACGGTTCACCAATTTAGAATTTAGCATTCCGGTGCCTCCTGTGCGAGCCTTGCAGGGCAACTTGCAGAACGTGGCTGCAGACTTCCTCGGCCTCCTAATAATATCTACGGCTATGGCCGTATCCCTGGCAGCGCGCACATTGAATTAGGGGCGAATGGTCCTCTACCACAATCTGTTGTAGGTCTATCCGGATATTGCCTTGTTCTGTTGCCCGCTTTCAGATTGTGGGAGACACAGTTAGGTCGATTACAGAGGTATACGGGTTTCAGGTCCTCTCCCTAATTTTACTTCTATCCTATCCTTCTCGTTTTCAAACCTATGAAAGTGGCCCCGGTTCTGGTTCCTAAGAGCTTCCAATACATGTCACTATGTATTGTGAGAACGCTCTTAAGGACCGGAAGTGGGTCCCTGTTTTTTATTTCCTCTACTACGAGGTTGTTTCTAGCTCTTTCTATTTTTTCTAAGTAATCTTCCTTCTGTCTTCCTTCATTTCACATCCCATTATTATTATCCTTTCTCACTTTTTTTATCCTTATAAATCTTTTCTTTGCGTCGACTGCTCATCTTACCCTTTCCAGAACTTCCTCCCTAGTATTTTGGTCATTTTCAGAGCTGGTCACCATGTAGTAAAGTGCTCTGCGTTCCGGCAATTGCCTGGTGTTCGTTTCGGCTGCCGCTACCCTCGCGTAGGTCATTTGCTCCATAGTTTGGTGCTGTGCCTTTAATTGTTTGCTATTTGCGGCGAGCAGTCGATTGTTTTCTTCTATCTTATTAATGAGGATATCGCCCTCTTTTTTTTTATTCCTTCCATAGATTCCAGAACTCTTATCATTGGAGTGTCGTTTTCGTTCTACTCTAGATCCTTGCCCCTTCTAGCCGTTTTGTTTTGTGCAGGTGCGGGTCCCAACGCCTCATTCACCAGTTGGAAAAGATTGTCCACAGCAACCTGAGACAACATTGGCGTTTCACTTCTAATCCCTTAATCATACTAAAATAAAGCACCTAAATTCTGACGTCTTAGAAAATAACAATTTAAGTCAGACTTTACCATCAACAAGTTGAATTAATATTTCAGCTAATCCTTCACATTAGCAGCTATCTAAATAGAAAGGTTGATGAGCTTCCTCAAAAAGATTGTGGCACAAAATTTAAATCTGCCTTACCGTGCTAAAGAAGATTACATAAAATTCCGCTGACAGTGCTTTAATTAATATAATAGTAAGGGATTATCAACCTTACCAAATAGTGAAGAACTCTGATTTTCAACAATATACGAAAGCATTTTATGCTGATTACGAACTTCCCAGTAGAAAAAAAATAGTTTTGATGATGGATTAAAAGTATAAATTAATAATAAAAATTAATAAATTGGAGTCCGAAACTTTAAAGATGCTGTTGCAGGATATTTACTATTTAGCTTTGACGTCGGATATAATTATGGTCTTAGATAGTAATAAAAGCTTCATAAGCATGACAGCACATTTTACTGTACAAACGAAATTGAAATCAGTCGTTAATTCTACTTCAGAAATTAAAGAGAACCACATGGCTGAAAACTTTGCGACGGCTATTCAAGAAGTAATGGACCAGTGGCAAATAAGTAAGAAAGTAAGCAATTCAGCTGTCACACATAACGAATAAGCAAAATCATTTTTATGATGCTCATACGCTTAATCTCGCGGTTTAATAATGTATGGAGGAAGGATCATTTGGTTTCGAAGATAACAGTAACACGCTGAGGTAGGACCTTATAGGCCACTTACTCTATGTTGTTAATTAGTTTTTTTTACTGTCATTTGTTATATTTTTCTTGTTTTGTAATACCGTCTATGTCACTGTAATGTGCTTGCAGTCAATAATTTTTATTATTTTTTATTTCTTGTCACTTGTAGCAGTCAGTTACTCTCGGGGAAAGCCTTTGACTCTCGGGGAAAGCCTTTGACCCTAGAGAGCGCGTCCCCAGGTGGTGGATAGGGGAACGCCCGTCAGTAGTCTCGGCTGCTGAAGGGCAAGAGGGAAATAAAATACCTCTCGCGAACCAAATAAGGCCGGAGAGAAAACTTCGTCAAGTAAACCCTGTTCAGGAGCTCCTTTAAATGGAAATGGAGAAGAGGTCCTGAGTGGAGATGGGTGTCTGGGTCGGGATACTCATGTACGGGATGGCGGCGGAAGAACCTACGGTGGCGCTCAAATCTTCCAGGAAGATCACGACCTTGGCGTCAGGTGGCAACCGGTCGTAAAATATAAAGCCAATTCAATATACCAATCATGAGACAAAGCAAAAAAGTAAAGAGGAGAAACAATACTAGGGCGTCCCCCTCAAGCGACGTTAGCGAGGATACTGCAAGTAATACTAGGGCGTACCCCTTCAGCGACGGAAAGCCTAATAAATACACGGTGCCAATGTCCCAAATTCGAATTGCAACTTGGAATATTGGCTCTATGACTGGACGCAGTGTTGAGCTAAGCGATATTTTGGAAAGACGCCACATAAATATATGTTGTGTGCAAGAAACAAGATGGAAAGGGGCAATATCACGTAGCATCGGTAAGGGATTCAAACTAATATAATATAATGGAAAGGACAATGTCAGGAATGGAGTTGGGATAATCATAGATCAAAATCTTAACCAAAACATCGTTGAGATAAATAGAATTAGTGACCGTATCATAAGCGTCAAACTAGCCTTAGAGAAGCAGGCATGCCTGAATGTCGTCTCTGTTTATGTGCCACAAAGCGGTTGCCCAGATGCAGATAAACAGGAGTTTTGGGAAGAATTAAGTATTTACATAAACGCAATACCCGCAAATGAACAAAGACTCATTTGTGGAGACCTAAATGGGCTTGTTGGCCTGGAAGGGAACGAGTTTTATGGGCATCATGGTGGCTTTGGGTATGGAAAACAAAATAGGGAAGGAATCACAATATTAGAATTTGCCGTCTCACAAAATTTAGAAGTAGTAAATACTTTTTTCCAAAAAAAAGATGAACATCTTACATCTTACAATATTTCAAAAATATTACACCGAGAAGGATTACATCCGTTCCACTTCCGGAGAGCACAGGAAATAACAGGCCAAGATAATTACGCGCGGTGTGTTTTTTCCTCATGGATAAATCTCAGAGTGCGTCGCAATCCCGATTTCCTTGCTAAGATTATGTGGACAGACGAAGCAAAATTCACAAGGCGAGGAATTACAAATTTTAGAAACCAACATTTATGGATGGCTGACATTCCAACACGAGTTTTCAATAAATGTATGGGCTGCCATGATTCACGATATTTTAATAGGGCCCATTGAATTGCCAGAGAAATTAAATGGGCCTAGATTTCTGCATTTTCTGCAAAATGAATTTAACGAAGAACTCATGAGTTTGCCACTAAGCTATCGGCGCCACATGTGGCTACAATTAGACGGTGCTTCTGCTCATTTTGCCTTGAGTGTTCGCCAATATCTAAACGAAGTCTTCCCGAGATGGATTGGACGCGGCGGAACAGTTGCTTGGCCTCCACGTTCGCCCGATTTGACGCCTTGTGACTATCATCTTTGGGGATGGTTGAAGCAAAAAGTTTATTTCGTCGAGGTAAACACGAGAGAAGAGCTCCGGGAAAGAATTAGGATCGCCGCCGACGAAGTTCGATCTGATCCCGCGCTATTAAGACGAACCACGCGACAAATGGCTATAAGAGCCACCGCCTGTTTACAAAACAGAGGAGAACCCTTCGAACAGTTAATCAATTAATTTTAAGCATTAAAATGTTTTGTTTGATTGTATTTTTCAGTAGGTTTGATTTTAAATAAATGTAAAGTACATATGAGTATTACTGGTTTCATTTACAAATAATGTCAAGTATGAGTATTGAGCTTACACAGGGGAAACTACTTAGAATTGATGATGTTATGGTGATGTTTTTGGTATCGTTAGAAAGAATAACTCAAATACTTTTAAATGAGCGCCAATTATTCATAATTTTATGGGACATAGTTTTGAGTAATTCGTGAAAATATTGAAAAATAGCGATTTTTTCGGTCAAAATAATTCAGAAATGACTTTTTTTTCTCACCAAAACATTATCAAACATATGAAAAAAGTAATGAATTAGTTAGCCAAGGTTATTAGCTACCGTTTGTCGTTTTTTTTTTATTTCTACGACGCATACAACCTTTGATATCACATAAAGTATCAAGCGCGCCGTAGTACATTAAAAAAAATATTAAAATAGCCATAATTTTTAGGGGAAGGGGGTTCAACCCCCCATATTATTATTTTTTGTCGATAAAATTAGATGTAGTACTCAGCCTTAACGGGTTAGAAGTCCCACCCCTATCACAATGTATAATAAATAAATAAAAAGTTTATTTTCTCACAAAAAATGTAAGCGTGAGACTGGAGTCTAAATTAGACAGTTTTCCTGTCTGTATTTCAGATCACCAGGCCTCTCACCCTCAGAAACAAGGATGTCTTAATTTATTGTAGTAGGTACTAGGTACTTATCTCTCTGTTTTGTGTGTGTGTGTGTGTGTGTGTGTGTGTGTGTGTGTGTGTGTGTGTGTGTGTGTTGTGTGTTTAGTTCATTAAATTTTCTGTTTCGTTGTAATTTAAGTTGGACAACTATTTAGTAACTTTCAAGTCAAGTCGGCCGATGAAACAATCGGCAAGTGTGCGGGCAGGGAAGAGCGCCATACTGATCAAGCGGTCGGCCGATAGTTCGTCGATAGTTTAGTTTGAAGGCTTATTTAATTGTGAAGCCCATCAAACTTTTTTATCGACCGATACTAAATCACTGTAATGTGCGCATTTGCATATCTCTTTTTACTGATTAACAACCCGACCAAACTATCGGCCGATAAAAAGTATGTAGTCTGCGGGGAGTCTTAGTTGTAGAGCCCGCGATATGTTTGATTCTGATAAGTACTTACTAATTGCAAAAATTAATGAAAAACACTGTTGAATGATGACATTATATTTTTTTGTGCGAGTTTTTAATACCTGTAATTTAATTTCAGGTATATTTTGTGGTTTGCCATGCGACTTTTGAATGTAGTTTTTTAAAATATTTAATTTGTTTAGAAGAAGTTGCAATTTTTTATTTATTTTTTAATCACCATAGTTTTCGCAAAAACTTTGTTTGATTTCATAAGTTAACGTTTAATTTTGCAGGATTCGAAAAACACAAATGTGGATAAAGCTAGCCCAGTGTTGCCAACCCTACTGTTTTAACAGTAGATTTACTTTTTTTAACATGACAACACTGTTTTCTGTTTTAGTACGATTTTCTACTGTTTTTTTTTATAGTTAATGCGTGTATACGAATTTTATAGACTCGACGCGCGCTCTGGCTGGGGAATTCCCGTTTTCTTACGCGGCACCGTTCACACAATGAAAAGGATAGCTACATTTATACTTTCTTGAGTGTAAAAGAGATAGTTGTCTATTGAATATCGATAGTATTTCGTCTTCGTTTTTCGATTAGGTTAAAGTTTAAACCAGTTCTTTCCAGGAAAGTTAGATAAACAGGTTACACAGTTTTCTCGATTAAGCGAACAAGTTTTTATTAATGAGTAGCGAAGAATCGGATTCCGACAAAACTCCTCCTAGGAAGAAAGCTTTGAAGTATGAACAGAAGTTTATTGATTCGTGGTTACAAGATGAAAAGTTCAAAGGCTGGCTAAAGAAAAGTGCTAAAGGTAATAAGTATTTCTTCTGTTCAGCTTGTAATTGTGATAGAAAATGCGGGATTCATGAATTACTGCGACACAAAACCTCTAAAAAACACGTCAATAATTGCAAAATGTTAGTAAATCAACCAACATTAACATCAATGTTATCTTCGAGCTCACAAAACAAGCTGCAAAAAAAGGTAAAATCAAGATGACTTGTTTTATTGCAGAGCACAATCTTTCGTTTAATGTAGCGTCCCATTTGACAAAATTAATACGCGCTGTCTGTCCAGATTCTAACTGTCTATGAGCAGAACTAAAGCTAGAGCAATTATCGTTAATGTAACTGGAGAAAACGCAAAAAGGAGTCCTTTCATCTTGACTCCTACTTTCCTGGGTACCACAGTAAAAGTTACCGACAACTTGGCATGAAGTTAACATCCGACCTTAACTTCGGCGACACTATTGAGTCTAAGGCCAAATCTGCGGCCAAAAAGCTGGGAATCCTGAATAAGGTTAGACGATACTTCACGCCGGAACAGCTCTTGATTCTATATAAAGCGCAAGTTCGGTCGTGCATGGAGTATTGTTCTCACCTTTGGGATGGTTCGGCCAAATACCATGGCAGCTGGCTGCACTAGACTCGGTAGAACGCAGAGTCAGAAAGATTATTGGAGACGATGAGCTAGTGAAAACAAAGCTCAATAGTCTGGGAAACCGTCGCAGAGTTGCTTGCCTGTCGGTTTTTTACAGGTTGTACTTAGTGATGTACAAGGCTCGAGGCCTCCGAGTCCTTTTGGCTAGAGCTCGGTGCCGTTTTCAGGGCTCGCCTCATTTTTATAACGCTCAAACAACTCGGGAGTCCTTTTGAGAGCTCGGGCCTTTTTGAAAGCTCGAGCCTTTTTGAGAGCTCGATCGATCTCGAAGCTTTTTCAGAACTCGAGCCTTTTTCAAAAATAGACTCGAGCTCTAATATTACGCTCATAGGTTCACGTAAACTCGCAGTCGTCGAATCATGTACTACACCACTGTTTTAATTTATTATTTATTTACGTGAAATTAAAGTCAGTAACATGAATTTGTGTTTTTATTGTGAAGGCTTGCGTTCATTTCAAGACTCGAGATCTTTTAAAGGCTCTTTTGAAGGCTCGAGCTCTTTTGAACGCTCGAACTCTTTTGAACGCTCGAACTCTTTTAACCCTTTTGCAGTTACCAATTAAAGTACACCAATTAAAACAAAAAAAAAAGTTTATATTTGCAGTTTTATTTTCCGACCTGACAACACTAACGTTACATTATGACGTTTCTTTTTTTATTATTTGACATTGACAAACTCATTTGTTTTATCAAAGTCGTTGAGGTAAATATTCAGAATTGGCGTTTTTTTCTGCTGCGACTGAAATTGGTACACATCTTGGCAATAAAGTAGTGAAAAAAGGATAGTTCTTCTAGGTGTTGTGCTTTTGTATGTTATTTCATAGATGTAAGGCGTATTTTTAATGTTTCTGCCTCGAAATTTTCATTTATGTCGATTTTTGTTGGTGGGAAGAATATTCCCTCTAACCGTAAGGTACCCACTATCTATAACTAATAAGGTTAGAGAAAATATTCCCTTATTGTGGTTATGTTAACTGTTTTATTGCTTTGCGACTAAGGATTAAATAAAGGTTTTGGTGGCCTTATTATTAGACTGCTTTTCCTCGGGGTCTTGGTGTGGTTTTTACATGACCTTCGTTTTTATTTGCAGATTGAGTGAAAATGAACATACTCAGAGATGACGAAATTGAGAAAGAATTGCACGCTATGTTCGGTTTGTCTGAACCAGATGAGTCCGAAGATGGCGAGGAATCAGAAGAGGAAGACGTTCCGTACAATGTCACGAAACTACATCGAATTTTAGGGGATTTAGATGAACCCGACCTTCGATCTACTGCAGCAATACGGACGTCGTTATCGCCTCAACCATCTTCATCATCTGATGCGGAGCTCCCATGCGGTGAGCCTTTATTTGTGATACCTCCAGCTACTGTGACAGAACCTGTTGCGTCTTCATCTGCAGAGCCGTTACCTGCTATGCCGCAACCAGCTGTACTGCTACCTGCTGAGCTTCCAATTGCACGTGAGTTACCTATAAGAGGAAGAGGACGAGGAGCTAGGACGGTACGTGGATCTGGAATGGGACGTAGATCTGGAACAGAACGTAGATCTGGAACAGGACGTAGATCTGGAACAGGACGAGGATCTGTAACGGGACGTGGACGTAGAGAACGTGAAGGTAGGACAAGGCTAGGACAGAATTCGGGACACGGCGAAGGCGATTCATCCGAAAATAATGTGTCGCCAGAATCGGAAGCAGAGTCAGAAGCAAGTGATTCTGACAGAGATGAAGAAGCGTGGGTAAAAACCTCGTGGACTGATATTAGGCCACAGCCTGACTCCTTTGATAGTGATCCAATGACTCCGACACGCGTGTTACCATCTAATGCCAGGCCTATCCGATATTTTGAAAAAATGTTTACTCAAGAAGTTTTTGAATTGATTATTACAGAGACAAACCGATATACGAGTCAAAATAACGTTACCGTATAGGCTGGACCATACTAGACATAAAAGAATTGAAGGCATTCCTAGGTATCTTGAATTCAATGATGGAGGCCTTTTCCCTGCAGTGGGATGATTATAGGCTGTTACTTACTTACTTACTTACTTACTAGGTATCTCGATTATTATGGGATACAATATTTTACCTTCTATCGAAGTCTATTGATCATCAGATCCCGAATTTAGAGTTGACGAAATAGCTTCCACCATGACATTACAAAGATTCAAGCAAATATTACGTTGTTTGCATCTAAATAATAATACTAAACAACCTGCTAGATCTAGCCCCGAGTATGATAAGTTATTCAAAATTCGACCATTATTGACGCTTATCAACACAGCTTTTCAAGAAAATGCGCACAATTCGTCATCCCAGTCAATAGATGAATCAATGATTCTCTTCAAAGGAAGGTCTTCATTGAAGCAGTACATGCTTATGAAGCCGATAAAAAGGGGTTTCAAGGTGTGGTGCCGCTGTGACAGCAGCTCTGGTTATCTGTACGAGTTTGAGATATATACCGGAAGAGATGGTGACAGAGCAGAAGACAATTTAGGAGGAAAAGTGGTCACAAAGTTAACAGAAAAATTGAAAGTAATGGCAGTAGTGCATGTCACATTTGATAATTTTTTTGCGGTTATATTATCATGAATTATTTACATGTT
Organism: Anania crocealis; assembly: GCA_949315895.1. Classification (NCBI taxonomy): domain Eukaryota; kingdom Metazoa; phylum Arthropoda; class Insecta; order Lepidoptera; family Crambidae; genus Anania; species Anania crocealis. The sequence goes on along the minus strand of OX438867.1, from coordinate 16,038,268 downwards.
AATGGTATTCTACCGCTCGCGTGAATACCATGTACGCAGGCAAAGACTTACCGCAACCTATAAAAAGTAAAACAAAACTAAAACTAAAAAAAGGGCAGTACAAATGGAGAGTGAAGGAGAATGTGGCTTTTGTAATCTGGCAAGATACAAAAGAAGTATTATTTATGACTAATGCTCTCCATCCAAATGACAACGTGACATCCCTATCCAGAAAAGGAAGAGATGGTTCCAAGACAGATGTAGTGTGTCCTGCAATAGTGAAGGAATACACAAAAAGAATGGGTGGAGTAGATCATTTTGATCACATCAAAGGGACATATTCAGTTGGACGAAGAAGCAAACGGTGGTGGCTTCGCATATTTTATTTCATTTTTGATGCCTGCATAACAAATTCATTTTTGCTCCAGGGAAAGAATGCGAATGCTACCAAATTTTCAAACCTGGAGTATCGTATAGCTCTAGCCAGAGGACTAATTGGTAGTTTTTCCTCTCGAAAACGTCGTGCTGATGGCGTTAACTACGTCGTAAGAAAAAAAGTTGTTGTTTCTGAAAATTACCAAAAGGCAATTCACATTGTTGCACCTGAAATTCGCTTTTCCAATGTTGGTGATCACATGCCTGAAGACATACCGTCGTATCAAAGATTGATATTGCAGCACTAAGACAAAGGATAAGCGATCTAAGATCAAGTGTAGCAAATGTGGAGTCCCTTTATGCATAACACCATGCTTTTCAAATTTTCATAAGCAAATCTAATTTTTTATTTGTTTTTCATTTTATTTTCTTATTAGTCTCCAATTGTGTGAGATCTTAATAAAGTTACTATGTAAGATTTATGTTGTTTTTTTTTTCTTGAAAAAACATACTGCTTTTTCATTACTCTCAAACAGGTAGAGGGAATATGTTTACCACCAAATAAAAAAAAAGGATTTTAAAAAAAAAATTTTTATTCTAAGCATCTTATATAACACCAATTCGAAAACCAAATCATTCTATCTCCTCTAGATCCTTATAACCGTTAAGGGGTTAAAGCCAAGCATCGAAGCATGGCTCAGAGAACTCGCGTCTCGGCTAGGCTCGGGACTACGAGCCTACCAAGCTCACTGAGTCCTGCCAATTCGCCTCGAGGCTTTAAAAAGCAGAATTCGACGCCTCGAGGTTTGTACATCACTAGTTGTACTTTGAAGAGTGTGCTCTTGAGCTGCATGAGCTCATTCCGCCTTCCCCTTTCTATCTTCGGGAATCTAGGCGCACTGCGGGTTATCATCCCTTCCTGGTTGATATACCGCGATCGCGTACCAAGCGCTTTTCCTCATCCTTTGTGATGCGCAGTAATGCGCACCGCCAAGGAGTGGAATGCCCTGCCTGCGTCTGTTTTCCCAAAAAACTATAACCCCAAAATTTTTAAAGCAAGAGTGAACAGGCTGCTTCTGGGTAAGCTCGTTCCATCTTAGGCTTCTTCTTAACTTGTTAAGTATGTAGTCAAGAGCCCATTGAACAGAAAAAACTCTTATGCTTGCCACATAGCAGCGCTGCCGTAGAAAGGCTTTGTTCAGCGGTAAACATTTTGAAAAGTAAACTGAGAAACAAAATGTCTTCTACTACGTTCAAAGGCATTTTACATACAAAATCCGAAATAAACGAATGTTACGCATTTGATGCTACCTACTGAAAATCATATGAATAATTTTAATCAAAGGATGTACGATTTTAACAAAAACAATGAAACAGAAAATGTTGAGGATAGAGTAATACACAAAAATAAATAATGTTTGTAACTTTGAGTACCTATTTTTAATAAATAATATAATTATATAATTGTTTTTTTTTTCAATAATGTACTTTATAAAAAAATGGGATAATTAAAGAAGTACTACTGGTAGTGCTGCATTTACTATACATCTATATAACTAATTTTATGTCCCAATTGAAAGGTTTTTGAGACAGTAGATTTGTAGATTTAATGTTTTGAAAATGTAATTTTACTGTTTTCTACTGCTTTTTTAAGATTGATCTGCTGCTTTTCTATTCACTGGGGTTGGCAACACTGAGCTAGCCTAAAAAGCAGTTATATGAAAAGGTTTCATATTTAACCGTCTTTAATTATGCACAGCTGTATTGAAAGTTTTTAAAAAATCTTGGAAGAGAAGTTAAGCGATATCTACTTGTCTAAAAGGCGGCTGTGTGTAATTAGCTACTTTATTGTTATGGATAAGATCAATATTATATCATTCCCTACTAGGTATATACATACGCAAAATAAAATAACTGCTTTATAGCTATGTAAATGTTGATAACTTCCTGTTTTTAAAAAATACTTTTGGCAGTTATTAATAAATCCATTACTTAAAAGCAGTTATGATTCTTTAGCCGCCATTTAGTTCTGCACACTTGAAGCGAGCCTTAATATTTTACAAGGTTAGAAAGAAAAATGTGTACTTATTAAGTAATATTTTAAAAAATCAACTTATTTCATGAGTAGGTTGAAAAAATCCCTTTTTTGTATAATGTTTCATATACAAGACTAGACTAAATGTTTATAGATACTGAGGAGCATCGATTGGAAACTTTTGCCGCTTTTTTCTGCTCTAGCTTAAAATAAGAATTTGTCATTTAGCGACATATAAGCTTATAGATGGCTGAGTTGATACCCATCGCTTTTCCCCTGTACCCTTCATAAGCAAGAGTCAATTACTGTTTACTGTTAATTAATGGTTTTGACGACCATTTGGATCAGCGGCAGTAAACGCTGCTTCTGAGCTATGGGTCGCGGGTTCGATCCCCGCACAGTACAAATATTTGTGTGCATGAACATGTCTGTTTGTACTGGTCTGGGTGTTTTCTATGTATTATAAGTATGTATTTACATAAAAAAAGTATATTTATGTAAGTTTATCGGTTGTCTAGTAACCCCTACAACAGGGTACATATTAGTAGCTTAATTTGGGACTAGATGGCGCTGTGTGGCCCAGTGAGGCATGTCTTAATTATTATATTATTATTATTATTAAATTACTGTTGTGCAAGTCCTACAAAAGAATACCTTTACGGTGACTTACACTTGACTATAATGTATCGGAATGGTGTCATCAGAATTGTAAGCTGATTCAAGCAAGGAAACCATCAATACATTAATTTTACATTGCATTTCACAACTGATGTACACTTATGACAAGCATTTACAAGAAATGGATTTGTGTAGATTAGAAAAGAAAGAAGATTTACACAAGTCAAATCAAAATGCAAATGTGTCAAAATGTAGAATCAGTCACAAACAGAATTGCCACTAAGATTCTACAAAAATTGGAAACATTCTTGAAGAAAAAAATATAAAGTAACCTGAGAATCAAGCTGATTAGACAATATGATTGCTTGATATTGATATTATTAAATAAATAGAGGAAATTAATTATCACTGGAAAACTAACATGTTTCCTGTAGGAGCGTGGAAGCGCTATTGCGCCCTAAAGGAAATTATGAAGGATAAACACCTAAGCAACAAGGCGAATAGCAAGGTATTCGACACATGTAATCATATGGGAGCCAAACATGGGCCCTGACCAAGAATCAAAGCTTAAAGTAAAGATCATGCCAACGCACCATGGGAAGGAGTATGACAGGTATAAAAGAGATGGAAAAAAAATATAAGCTCTTGACTTTCCCTTGCTTATATATTTTTGAATTGTGCAAATTTGTAAAAGCTATTTACTAATTTGTAAACTTGTTTACTAAATTTGAAGAAATGTACAAGTTTGGTGGCAGGCATAAACACAGGCCGGTGCACCCAAAGACGTGATCAGCATTGTGTAGGCGAAATTGCTATGTGGCAATGGCCACTAAAGTATTTAATAAGTTACCGAACGAAATTAAGGAGCTTAATGGAGACATATTCAATAGAAAACTTTTTAATTTAGGTACTAGCTGACAAATGTTTTTATACTGTTAAGGACTATTTGACATACAAATTTTAATTTTAATTACTTAATATGTTTCTATTTTAATTATTATTAATTTGCATTAACTACTATGACAATTCAATTTAATAAAATAATTAAGTATCATGACTTGCTTGTTTAGGAAATTATTATTTACTTAATTGATTATTTATATACTTTATTTGATATTTTAGCAATTTAATTGCACTTATAATATCAGTATATGTATAAACTTGACATTTTTTTTGACATTAATTATATTTGTACGGACATCACCTGACATTCATATACCAGCTGCGCTGGTGAGATAAGCTTGTACTTCATATAGCTGTAACATCACTTTGTTTTAACCTTATCTCGATGAATAAATATTTTGAATTTTGAATACTTAAGCTTACCAGTTTAGAATCAACTGTTTATATTATATTATATTACTACATTTATTTACCACCTTATATAAATTTATGTGCACGCAATAAAATTTGAATTTATTACATTACTTACAATCTGACAAAAGTTAAATGTTTAAAGTTTTTTTTTATCTTGAATTAGACCTGAAGATTATAACAGCAAATTCTACAGCCAGTAAGTATTGCACATCACACCTAAAAAACTAAACTTAGATGTTAAAACCCAAGCAAGCGACAACTAGCACCCAATGATGCCAAAAATAGAAGATATGACATGGGAGAATGATATTCCACCCACTGTACCTATGAGAGACCACACTAGATTAGACTGACAGTAAAAATTCACAAATTACTAGTAATGGATGAGCCTTAAATTGAAAGATACATGTTCAAAGAAACATGCAAAAATCAACAAGTAATGAAGAAGCACCAATTAACTATTGTTGTTGCTGGTATGTGGTAAAATTTACACATGCTAAGGAGTAGCGCAAGCACCATGAACGTTCCCTCTAGAATCTAGGTATCTGCAGAAGACCAGCGTTGTGGCATCCTTTAGGCCGCTATGCTGAGTAAGTACCTGTATAGTACCATGTGTTATAAAGTGATGTTTATTTTAATTAATTATTGCAAAATTTTATTGTGGTACTGTAAATTTATTTCTATTTCTAGGTATTTCTATTTCTAAAAATATAAAAGTTTCACATTCAGTTTCCATGAGTAACATACCAAGCTAACTTACAAAAAAAAATAGGTTTTGGCAGAGGTTTGCCAATGTTGATTGCCAATATTGTATTTATCTTTGGGTTACAGTGCATCTGTTTCTTGGACCATACCTGGGAATGAGGGAAATAAAGCTGAAGTGCAAGAATCTTGTATCAAATTCTAAGAATTCCAGGCTGTGAAAGAGCCTAAAAGAATTTCTGTTACTCAAAGAGTAATAAATAAACTGTGAATATTTGCTCGTTTTAGGGCGTATTTAAATAAAACTTATATCAAGTATCAACAAAATTTCCACGTGACACCACAATACCACATCCCACCACAACTTTAAAATATAAACAATCCCTCCACTGAGCAAGAAGTAATCACTTGTGCTATGTTCCCTCCACAGAGTACATTTATTCCCTCTGCGACTGCCAAAAGTACTCTGAGTCTGTGGCGACTCAGCGACTGCGTTTTGCTAGCGTTTGATTTAGTTAAGTGATGCTGATCGATAATCGACTATCGATAGTCTATCGATAGTTGACGTCATATCAATAGTATCGATACTATCGATAGCAAAGAACAAGGCAATACTATCGAATGAGTTCAATACTATCGATACTATCGATTGTATTGTATTTCGTTATACCATCGATACTATCGATACTATCGGTTTTATTTGCAACGATACTATCGATTGTTTTGGACTATCGATAGTTTAATAATTTGCAATAGTATTGTTTACAATTTTCAGGTATAATAGTCAAACACAATCAACTATGCAGATATAGGAATAAATAATATCAAATAGATAGTTACCTAATAATAGGGGTTAAAGTATGAAATTGCCGATTATTTTCCCACTTTTTATTTTGTTTATAGCTCTTAAGTATAGTCATATTATTGCGTAATTCTTTTTGTATTGTATCAAAAACTAAATAAAAAACTTTTGACAAAAAAAATGCAATACTAGTGCCTATTACTTCAAAGGAAGTCGTTGAAAAGACCCCTTACAATGTGTCAGCTGACCTTCTTGCTTCAATTAAGTATATTTGTATTATATACTTTGATTATCAGAAATTTTAATACTATAATGCGTAGCTTTATAACCATCTAACTTTCACCTTTAATTGCATCGAAAACGGTTCAGGCGTTTTTAAAAAAACTAAAAAATTGTTGGTATGTAAAAATGACTTTTCTTGATTTCGTCCATACAAAACGGCAATTTCATACTTTAACCCCTATTATTTGACATTGCCTTAATATTATCGGCTAAAATGGTCCACCACTACCATTACTGTTGAAACATACCTAAAACTACCTAGTCAGGTCATAAGTTCTGTCACATGTGTTAAACGAAATAATTTAGACTAGTTTATTATTTATGTAAATAAATAAATAAATAAATAAATATTTTTAAAACATGCCTCACTGGGCCACACATAGCCATCTAGTCCCAAATTAAGGTAGTATTAAGTACCCTGTCGTATGGGGTACTAGACAACCGATAATCTTACTTATATACTTTTTTTTTTTTGTAAATACATACTTATAATACATAGAAAACACCCAGACCAGTACAAACAGACATGTTCATACACACAAATATTTATACTGTGCGGGGATCGAACCCACGACCCATGGCTCAGAAGCAGCGTTAACTACCGCTGATCCAAATGGTCGTCAAAACCATTTATATAGCAAAATGAACTTAATAAAACATAGATTCATATGGTAATAAAGTTTATTCAAAATAACCCCCGCGATTTTGAATACAGGCCTTCAATCTGCGCGGCCAGTCGTCTATCGCAGCACGAACGAAGTCCATGTCAATATAGGCGGCTGCCTTAACCAAGAATGCCTTGAGTGACTCCAAATCAGGATGAGGCTTTGAGCAAGTCTTTTCCTCCAAGTGTTGCCATATCTTGTAATCTAACGGACTCAAATCTGGACTGGAGAAGGGCCAGTCTTCGTGCCGGATGAAGTCGATTTCACGCGCCGCCAGCCAGTCTTGTGTGCTTTTCGCTCTATGAGCTGGCGCAGAATCTTGTTGGAATACCCAGTGCCTGTTATTAAACATGGTATGAGAAACAGGTTCCACAAGGTTCTTGAGGACTGTATTTTGATACACAACTGCATTCGTTTTTACGCCTTTCTCACAAAAAAGTACCTCAGTTAAGCCCCAATAAGAGACTCCCAACCAAACCATGAGCGAGGATGGAAAATGACTTCGTTGGACACGCGGAATACGGTTGCTCGCTTCTTCACTGCTGTCGTACTATCAACAGATAAAACAACACTACCTTCAAGTAGCCTATTGATTATTATTGGCTGAACTCATCGATAGTGACATATCGATAGCGTCTTACTCTAGCATTTCTTACACGAACATCACGCCAACTTGTGTACTGATGGGCTGTGCATGCGGGTGTTAAAACATGTGTGCGTGTAGTCTGTGTATGTGTTAGACAATTTCTTTGTATGCGTTCGTAACGACATGATCGAAAATGCATTAATTTGTTTGTAATCGCTGTTAATGTGCATTCCTCGCCGCCCGCGCCGAAAGTGGCAGAATCATTTGTATGGATATTAGTACTCATGTCCAATCCGGTTGGTTAGATAATCAAAGATGTGACCCGAGCAAAACTCCAACCAACCACCAGCCCTTAGCACATAAATTAATATTTTACTCATGTGCCCTTAGCTTCGACCACAGAGAACATTTGTCTAGAGACAGTCTTTTGAACATGAAGAATAAACTCCATAAAATATAGCTTGATTAGAATGACACCTGTCAAACTGAGGTGACTAGTGATGAGACTGACTCGACTGATCAAACGAATAAAAACAGATTTGGCGAATAAAATAAAACGAAAATCAGTTGTATTAAGATTTAACAGTAAGTCAGTAACGCCTCGTTGGTCTAGTAGTTTAAAGGGCCGGGCCAAGATCTTGGGGTCCCAGGTTCGATCTCCGGGTTGGGCAACAAATAGTTTCGAATTTTCGAACGTTGTTCGGGTTTGTGATCACTTACCCGCATTTGGCAAGCGTGGTGATTATGCCAGTTCCCATCATTTCAGTGGTAACGTGAATTCAGTGATGGAGGCCTTTTCCCTGCAGTGGAATGATTATGGGCTGTTACTTTACTTTACAGTATCGTGATTATTATCAGAATAATTGGAACAATCATGAAAATCAATAAGAATTTTTTTATCGCATTTATTTGATTTTTTTCCGTTAACTATTAATATTTGAAATTTAATGTTCTTAGCATCAACCAATGCTCATTAATTATTTGTAGCTGTTTATGTTACATTACTTCGATTTTGAAATATAGCGAATCACTGTCGATTTCGATAAATTTGTCGATTTTACGTCATCACTAGCGATTATAAAAAATGACGTTACCTTGTAAAGACGTCTATTAAGTTGGGTGTAATTTTTGTGACTGGATTATTTTAATGTTTTTAACTTTAAATATCTATTTTATGCATATATAACTAAATTGATTAATGTGTACGACAAAGTATAAAAAAAATATTCATTACATGCCAGTTACAAATATATTTTTGTGTGCCAATATGTTTCACTTGTATGACGCTGGTACAAATATAATTAAGAATAATTATATAATTATATAGTAATGAATTATATAACTAAGAATAATTTATAGAAGAAAAGAGAGCAATCCAGAACCATCTGCAAATATCAAAAAGTGTTCGTCAAAAGCACAGACCACATACCAAAAGGAACTTTAAGGTGGCGCCATAGTCGGAAGTGGAAAGATTTGAAAAATTATACCACTTTTGATACATTTTGATAATAGAATTTCATAAAACTCATTAAAACGCTTATAATAGGAATATAAAATAATTCTACCTTCAAAAATAAAAATAAATTAAAAAAAAGCATATTTCAACATAAAATAAAACGTACATTTTAACTTCAGTATCAAAATAATAGGTTAAAATTTGTTAAACTGTAGGTCAAAAAAAAATAAAAACCACAATTTTATAGCTTAGCCACTAAATAAACTAGCACCACCTATAATTTGCTGTTTACAGGTAGACAGTTTTTCACTTAGATCAATGAACCAACTGGAGAGGACATGAGTACTAATATCCATACAAATCGCGCGGGGGGCGAGGAATACACAATAACAGCGATTACAAACAAATGCATTTTCGATCATGTCGTTACGCACGCATACGAAGAAATTGTCAAACACAAATACAAACTACACGCACACAGGTGTAAACACACGCAAGGACAGCCTATCAAGTTTATGAGCCTATCAGAGTACAAGATGACATCATTTTCATGTAAGCAATGATAGTGTTAGACACTATCGAAGAGTTCAGCCAATAATTAATAGGCTAATTGACTCGCATCATATTTGTTACAATAAATAAATTGTTTTGGTCATTTCACTTTAAAAACCAATATTTATTGATTTCGTTCGTTTTTTTTTTATTATTAAAGTACACCAACAGCGCAATGTATACATCACTTTCTTAAAACTAGTAAGGCATTCGTTCTGATACATCGGTTAATTAAAGGTATACATAACATTGACCATAGATAGTGAGATTAAATTTATACAAAATAGCTGTTCCTCGCGACTTCGTGCGCGTCAATTTCAGTTTTTAATATCGCGATTATTTTTGCAACATTTTTCACTGATGCTTCGCTCCTATTGGTCGCAGCGTGATGTTATATAGCCTAAAGCCTTTCTCGAGGCATGGACTATCCAACACAAAAAGAATTTTTCAATTCGCGAGATTAGCGCGTTTAAACAAACAAACAAACAAACAAACAAACTCTTCAGCTTTATAATACACGTCCCAATATTTAGACATACCACCTGCTTCGGGACCTAGGCTAGTGCCGAGAAGAAGAAGTCATTAGTCAAAATTTTTCATATACTGATATTATAAGTCATTAGTGTTTGTGAGATACTCATTCGTAATAAATACATTTAGATATCATAATAATTACTTACTGATTCATAATTACCTAACCTAACCAGGCCCTTGATTAACCAAGCTCATTGAAATGTATAAGTATCAAAGGAGTTTTCGGCAAGAATAACGATCCGAATTTTGTTGATTATACAGATGCTCTCTATCATCTGCTATTCAGTTGACACCCTAGTCGTGACCAAAGGGGTGCCTTACGAGGAGACGGAGAAGGCTGGTGGAGGTCAGCGCTGCACTGGCCTTTGAGTACGACTGAGGATGGCCCTGGAAAATACAGCTACACTACTTTCCACGGACCACGCAGAGGCCCTTCTCCTGAGTCCGTAATGGAGTGGTGGTGGGCGCCCGGATTTCCATGCGATAGTGATAGGATAACGCCCCGTTGGTCAAGTGGTTTAAATACCGGGCCAAGATCTCGGGGTCGTATTACATTTTCCTGGTTTAATTGTTCAAATAAATGAAGTTCAGTACGAAATAAGCACCATGATTCCATCAAAAGGTACGAGTAATTCATTTCGTTGGCCAGATACTCCAGACAAAATTTGGTACAAAAGTGCAAATATAATAGAACCTATTAAAAATCCTATTTTAATTAATAATAGAATTTAGTGTGTTCTAGTGGTTTAAATACCGGGCCAAGATCACGGGGTCCCAGGTTCGATCCCCGGGTCGGGCAACAAAAAGTTTCGAATTTTCGAACATTGCTCGGGTTTGTGATCACCAACCCGCATTTGGCAAGCGTGGTGATTATGCCAGTTCCAATCATTGCAGTGATAACTTGAATTCAATGATGGAGGCCTTTTCCCTGCAGTGGGATGATTATAGGCTGTTACTTTACTTTACTTAGTGATAGGATAGTGTCCTTAGGGGCGGCCTGCTTTCTGGTGTGGTCCCCGCCCTGGAAGTTGGAGGCCCACGCCCCGTGCACTATTTTGAGATGGAGGTAACAACAAGGAGAATCACCCCTTGAAAAAATAAGAGAGTTGCGTCGCCGTTCGCGCGATCACCTCAGGGTGAGTTGGAGGGCCTCCCTTGCAGAACCGGAGTTTGACCTCCGAACTCCTCCGAACCATAGAGACTATTTGTCCGGTTCTGAATGTGTGTGTGTGGACCGGCAGCATGGCACCCTGATCTTCCAGTTGGTGCAGAAATTGACTGGACACGGCTGTTTTGGTCACTACCTGCACCACGTTGCCCGGAGGGAGCCAATACCACGTGCCACGAGAGCGTCGATGACGACGCATGTGCACCTAGGCGTGGCGTGGAGGAAGCCCTGGCATAAGGTGACGGCTATGTGTAATGCGTATCCCCCCGGGAGACAAAAAATAAAAAAAGGGTTTGGGTTAGAAAGGAGCAAGATAACAAAATAAAAATTAAGGAAATTATTTGTCAATGTCAAATTGCGAACAAACACAGGTACAATCCAGTTCCTTATATTATCAGTTATAAATCTTTCTTTCGACCTGTGGTTGTGAAACAAACTTCATAAGTAGGTAGCTTTGATTATCAAACCAACTGGATTGGACATTAGTACTAATATCCATACAAATAATTCTGCCACTTTCGGCGCGGGGGGCGAGGAACGCACACTAACAGCGATTACAAACAAATGCATTTTCGATCATGTCGTTACGCACGCATACGAAGAATTTGTCAAACACAAACACAGACTACACGCACACGCATAAACAGCCAATCAGTATACAAGCAAGATGATTAAATGATGTAATTTTAATGTAAGGAATGCTAGAGTAAGACGCTATCGATATGTCACTATCGATGAGTTCAGCTAATAATTAATAGGCTACTTGAAGGTAGTGTTGTTCTATATGTTGATAGTACGATAATATACGAACATACCGCCGATACGAAGCTTTCGAAGTGTCTGGAATATGACCGATGGCTCCATACCCACTTTGTGCAAAGCGATCACTGCAATCCTATTTTCTTTAACATCCCATTCCATATTTTAATTTGATAATGAACTCGATAAAACATGTGAAATGGCGCAAAATTGCAAAAAAAAATCCATTTTCAAAACAATAAATAAGTTAAAAAAAATAGTTTTTATGTAACAGTATTTATGGCCAGACTAGTTATTTACAACTTAACAAAATCTACATTAAAACATACCGGATGAAATTTTAACCACCTTCGTAAATGACGTACTTTTTCTTTTGGTATAGCCCAGTACAAAAATGTCAAGATAAAGCACTTAGGAAATGTCCGCCAAAAATCCAAAATTTTTGATACGACCGCCTAGCAACACTTTCTTACGCGTTGCGCATCTTATTCATTCATTATGATACTATTCATAAGTTTTTTATTTTCCCTTTATACCTTAACAGGTATAGGACCGTAAAATTGAATATCGCGAAAAATATTATTGAGTGACAACTTGATTTAAATTTTTTACTTCATAAATAGGCTCTAAATAAGATACTGAACGCCTATTAATAATAATTATTATTAATAAACCCCCGTCACAAAAAGTTCCCTTTAAAAGGTAAAAAATAATAAATGAACCTCAATCTTAAAGTACTTAATTACGTATTATAAATATATGTCGCATAAATCATCGTCATTTATTGATAATGTCGATATCGTCATTTGTGTTAGGCTGTCACAGCCCTAATTTTCTGCAGTATTGTCAGTTTTTAAATTAAAAAATGCATCATTTCCTGATAAATTTTCTAGAACGTATTTAAAAGTGTTAGAGAATAACTATTTAAAATACAAATTAGATGAAACTTGCTGTTTTATTTTTATGATTTGAATTGAATAATTGATTATGGATTACTGATTGCCATGTCTTATTTCGTCGAGACATAATTATGCAGTTATATGTTTTCATTAATATAAAATACTAATAAACAAAACGCATATTTAATCAGACGTTTAAATCAAGTCAAGTCAAATTTTATAAACTACACCTTTAAAAATTACCCTAAATTAGATACGATTACTATTTAGTAGCAACACATAATCAATGGGATTTTCTCATGTTATTTTGCCAATTTATTGTATAATTTGTTATTATATCAAAATAATAATTAGAAATGGAAAGTTAAGTTATATCCTATTGTAAACTAGAAGAGGTCGCAATCTTTTTACACGCGAAAACGCTGCAAGTCGGCATTTTTAGCTCAGGGGCCTTATTCAGATATTTCAATCGCAGTTCGATCGTGATTGAATTGGACGATTTTGACATTTCGCCCATACTAGAACTGTCAAAAACCTGCTATTAAATTGTGATACTATTTGGTTACGCGAATTAGAGGCCAGTTTCGTTGAGCCGCTCAACTTTTTTATTGAGGATGAGGGAGGGCCTCATTTTTCTCGTGAGGGGCTCGCGAGGTACCCCTCATTTGAGGTGAGGTGTAAAGAAAGAATGAATCAAATGTAATGAGCGAGTGAGTGAGTAAGTCCGCAACGAGGCGTACTCAACGTTGCCGCTTTGCATTAAACGAGTGAGGGTGTCGCAACCCGGCTAGTCAGCTGTTACCACAGAAGTGGGTCAATGAAACCGCGAATAAATTTAATTTAATAGTTTTATTATCTATCTTGTTCCTTACACGTTAGCCGTACGAGATATGAGTATAATGAGGGGGGAAACACTGGCCTGAGGGCAAGTAGTAGCCGAGCCTTTGCTTGCTGGGTCAGTTTAGGCGCCGTCCTTTGGAAAGCAGAACCGGGAGGAGAATCTTCAGGTGACCAAGGTAGGTCCACCCCAGTACTTCGCAGATACCGTGATTTCTCGTACTGGCGGTGATATAGAATCACAAGTATAGTCCAGGATCCCCGGCGGGATCTGTAATCACGTAGAATTAGAATAAACACTTTCAACGTCTAAATTCAAACTACGTAACGTAATACGATATAACGGCTTTCTTAGGAGAACGACACAGGCGTCGCGTAGCACAGCGAAATTCGATCTGTCCGCGAGAAAACCGAGCGGGCCGCAGCTCGCGATCGGCTGTTTTCGTAAAACTTCGGCATTGTCGCGCAATCCTGTAGCCGCCTACTTTTAGGAATGCGTACGCGCTCCTCGCAGAATACAAAAACCAAACGCGCTTTAAGTTATTTTAGGATTCCTTACACGGTTAAAAGTATTTATCAAGTAAGTTAAGTTTACTTATTGATTGTAAGAATGTTATGTTCGTGTTTAGTAATTTTATTTGTAAATAGAATACCATATTAAGTTTAACGTTAGGGCACTAGTCGCAACGTTACAGTACTCCGCCGCGAACGGAAGGATTTGGCGTGCATACTAAACGAAAAATCCGTCTAACTAAAACTGACGCTTAGTGTTAATTTGTTTCAAATTACTATTGCGCATAGTTTATTAATTTTAAATCTTTTATGTGCCAACTTCCTATATTATTACCAGCTTCATCACACAATTCATAGACAAGGGGAGATTTTTTACCTATAATTTTACATTTCATAAATTTTGGTGCTAGTTTCTTACTGAAACGTTTGTCTTTATCACTTTGGTAGAAAGTCCTCTTCCACACCACGTCTCCCACATTAAATTCGGCCGGTCGACGACGTAAATTATATGTTTTACTGTTTCTAGAATGCGCTTGCAGTAATAAAGATTGAACCTTGTTAAATATAGTCGAGAGGCAGCCTAAATTCTCTGCATATGAATCGCGTGGTTGGTAAATTATTTCATCGCATTCGGCATCAATGTAGTGTGACCCGCATGTGACTAATTCACGACCGTGCACAAGAAATGATGGGGTATAGCCTGTTACTTCATTCACTGAGCTGTTTATTGCAAACTGAATTTGGGGTATCATCTGATCCCATCCCCGATGGTCATTATTGTCAACGAACGTTGATACGGCAGTCATTATGGTTTTGTTGTATCGCTCAACGGTATTGACGTGTGGTGAATATTTTGGTGTGTAATGTAGATTAGGTATCTTATATTTAGTAAGCATGTTTTTAAAAGTTACGCTAACAAACTGTTTGCCATTATCTGTAATTACGGTAGATGGGATGCCATGTACTAAGAAAACGTTTTCTTCCAGTAATTTTGTAATAATTTCAGCTGAAGCTCGTCTGATGGGAAATAGCAGGCAGTACTTGCTAAAACAGCACGTTACCACGAATATGTGAGTGTTCTGCTTTCGCGTGGGGGGCAGTGGTCCAACCAAGTCAATACTAATAGTTTGAAACGGTCTAGAGCAAACTTTAGGTCGACCCATTTCTCCCAAATTAGAATGATTTTGGTGTTTATGTGCAATGCAAGCATCGCAGGATAAAACATACCCGACGACGTCAGCATGCATTCCCGGCCAATAATAACGGAGCGTTAGTCGTTTGTACGTTTTATATATACCTAAGTGACCTGCTCTAGGCTCAGCGTGATTTGTACTAATCACTGATAGTCTGCTTTCTGTAGGAACTACCTCCTTCCACTCAAACTCTTTCAGCAACGAGCATTTATTTTTCATCTGTCTATACAGAGTTTTGTTTTTTATTAGGTAATTAGGATATGATGCAGGGGATGCTTGGCAATTCTTATAGATGTTAAGATACCATTGGTCGGAAGTTTGGGGAAGACTAAGATCGTCACTGTCAATATGAATTGCCGAAACTGGACAAGCTCTAGACAATGCGTCAGGAACAACATTATCAGCACCACGGCGATGCTTTATTTCAAAATTGTAGGCTGATAGACGAACACCCCAGCGAGCCAAACGTCCAGTTGGGTTGTTTAAGTTTAGAAACCACTTTAGGGCCGCGTGATCCGTATAGACTGTGAATTTAAGGCCATTGTCCAAATAGCATCTCCAATGTTCAACGGCAACAAGAACAGCTAAAGCCTCTCTCTCGGTTATAGCGTAATTTCTTTCAGCTGCAGATAACGACCTACTCATATATGCTATAGGATGTTCCACACCATCCAGAGTTTGAGTGAGCATGCCTCCTATGCCATAATCACTCGCATCGGTGTGGACTTCAAACGGTTTGGCAAAGTCTGGACAAGCTAATGTCGGAGCAGATATTAGACATTCTTTTAATTTATTGAATGCGTCTTCAGCTTCTTTTTTTTTTTTTTCCTTTATTTGGATCAAAAAACAGTTTCACAATAAGGTTCTTAAAATTAATATTAGATACATAATATAATGATTGTGAAACCAGCACCAATGACCACAGATAGTAAGATGAATATTTTAATAAAGTTGAGAGTTTATGATCTCGATTCATCGGTATACATTACATTATAATAATATTATTATTGTGTATGTGCAAGTGGTAAAGGTAGTGTTGATTTCATTTTAGTAGATTAAATACACGTTCAATATATGGCTTAACATTAAGATTAAATATGTCTACACTCGTGAAAAAATTATTATAAGTGTCAGCGAGGCGGTACAGCGGCGAGCGTTTACCGGAGTTAGTGCGGCATTTTTTAGCAACAAATAATTTTGCAGTACGACAAGCTCGCACGCGTGGTCTCACTGGTACTATATAACTTATTTTGTTTATTATATCAGGACAATCATAATTATTGTGACAAAGATCATACAGAAATTTAGCTTGTAATTGTAACCTTCTAGCTTTAAGTGGGAGCATATTGTATTTATCTAGGAACTGTTGGTAAGATAATTTTCTAAGATGGCATTTGTATTGCAAACAGCGTATAAATTTCTTTTGAACCCTTTCGAGGCTATCAACATATTTGGCATACAATGGGTCCCAAATAGGGGTGGCGTATTCGAGCTGTGAGCGAATTAAGGTTTTATAGAGATGAATATATGTAGCGGATCTTTTGAAACCAATACTGGCACGGAAAACAAATCCATACATTTTATACGCTATGCTACAAATATGTTCTACATGACGGTCAAGTATTAATTTCGTGTCTAAGATGACTCCAAGATCCCTGATGACTTGTACACTGTCAAGTTTAGCGCCGCATAAGGAATAAGAGAATTTAAAGTTATGATTTTTTCGAGAGAAAGTTATACTTTTACATTTATCGAGGTTAAGGTTTAGCTTGTTAGTGTCGCAATATAGTGTGAACCGATCAAGGTCCTCAAGAAAGTCATCATGATCAGAAACGCCATCAATGATATGGTATATCTTGAGGTCGTCTGCATATAATAAAAATTTGCAATGCTTGAAGCAGCCATTGATGTCGTTAATGAACAGGACAAAGAGTAAGGGGCCAAGAATTGAGCCCTGTGGTACGCCAGAGGTCACGCAGACAGTGTCAGACTCATACCCATTTATGACGAAACAAAGGGGATAGCTTTCTTTTTACTTGTGGAAGTTAACTTATTTAAGGGATCAGCAATGGAACTAAAGTTAGGAACAAATCTCCGGTACCACGAAGCGGTACCGAGGAATCTTTTAACCTCCTTTTTGACGTGACAACGTCTTAAATTAGGTTGCGGCTGGGAGTCACTTATGAAAAAGTGTAACGCTCGGTAACGTTACGATGACGTCATCGTCCTATCCTCAACAAAATCACTCAAATAGGAATTAGTTAAGTTTAAGTTTACATGTACAATGTTTTAGTAAACAAAATATATTTCTATAGTTAAAATTTGTGCAATTCTTATTTTCATTCAATTCCTTGTTCCTATTGTGCAATTTAATTATATTCATATCAATAAATATTCTACCGAGAAAAAGACGTTGTCACGTAAAATCTTCGCCCGTAAAACCGACTTTACAGGCAACCATTTTTACTAACACAATAGTTTTATTAGTTGGGGTCGGAAAGTTGAGTATAGCGTCTACTTTGCCAGGGTCGACATGTAATCCTTTTGAATTTACAATATATCCCAAGTATTTTAATTCATCCCGAAAAAATACGGACTTATCAAGATTTATAGTTAAGTTAGCAGATTTTAGTTTTTCGTAGACCTTTTTTAGTAGCGATATATGTGTTTTGAAATCCCGTGTAACTAAAATTATGTCATCGAGAAACGCGAATACAGATTTCTCAAATTCAGGTCCATAAAATAATTTGTCTACTAATCTTTGCTGTGTAGCAGGGGCATTAGTCAGCCCAAATGGCATAGTGACAAATCTAAAGGTTCCTCGGGTAGGTACGTAAAATGCGGTCTTGTCTCGGTCATTGTCAGCTATAGGTGTTTGCCAGAAAGCTTTAGAAAGGTCGATACTACTTAGATATTTAGCATTTTTTAGGTTATCTAATATTTCTGATATGTACGGTAATTTGTACGCATCTTTCTTGGTGACCGAGTTGAGCTTACGACTATCGAGGCAAAACCGCAATTTCCCGTCTTTTTTTTGTGTTAGTAGGACTGGTGATGACCAGGGACTCTCACATGGTTCAACGACACCAAGTTGTATCATTTCATCCAATTCTTGACATATTATACGTAACTTCTCTGGAGGTAATCTGTAATATCGTTGACGTATAGGTGGTGAGTCACCTGTGTCAATACGGTGTTCAGTTAGATGTGTTCGACCCAAACCAGCTACCCCTGAGGATATTGACTTGTACTGGTCGATGACGTCATTCGCAATGTTCTTTTCTTGAGTTGAAAGTTCACTGAATGAATGAAGCATTACAGTTGGATTATCAATGCTTGATACTATTAGGGGGGTGGAATTAGATACGGAGATAGATTTAGAAAATTTAGAAAGCAGATGAAATTTCTTCCAAAAATCCACACCTAGAATTAATGGTGACGTCACCGAAGGCATAACGTACATTTTCAATGTATGAACTTGATCCTCAAAAAATATCGGTAGATCAATATAACCCGTGGTGATCAGTTTATGGCCACCGGCCGTTACGAATGATGTGTTGTCACATGTATGAATAGGCAAACCAGTAGACGCAATCACGTTCAAATGCGAGTTGTTTCCTAGTATAGACACCGCAGATCCAGAATCTAACAAACCACATAGGTATAAAGAGCCTACCTTTACAGTGACATAAGGTCGAAGGTCTCCTTCAGGCTTTTTATCAAAGATTGTTGCAATGGAATAACTTTGAAAATATGTTTTAATTGTACTTAACCAATTCAGCCAGTCATTCTTATCAAAGTTACTTGGATAGCTACTCCTGATGCAACAACCTTCACTGACTAGTTTTTTGTACTGGAGTTAGGATGGCAGTTTGTGCAATTTGGGAAGATGACATCCTTAAGGCCACATTTAAAACAAATAGGGTATCGTTCTTTCTTGCACTGACGCAGTGAGTGATCATTACTACGGCAGCGTGGACAAAACATGTGTTTATTTACAGCATCTACAGGTGTAGGACCCACTGCTGCAACTGACCCATTATTAGAGTAACTATTCGTCTGTTTACTTGTGTTAGGATTATTGTAAGCTTTCTGGTAGTTTTCGTAGTTTTTGTAATATTGCGGCTTATATTCAGTTCTGACATACGCAAGATCAGGTGCCAAAGTACCATTATTTATTTTAGGAGGCTCACGAAACTGTGAAGACAGGCATTGTATTTTTTCATAATTAAGGCAAAGTTTGCGAAGCATAGTAATAGATTCTATACCAGTGATACAAGATGCTAGGACTGTTGAATAGCATGGGCAGATATTATGCAAAAGGATCTCTAAACGATCTTGTTCGCTTAATTCTTTCGTGAGCCGCGAAAAAAGTTCAGACATTATAGCCAAGTAAATAATAATATTTTCTTGATCACCCTGTGTTCTATTTCTTATTTCTGACATAAGCCTATAGTCGTAATCGACGGGGCTGAAGTCTTCAATGAGTTGGGCTATCAACTCATCCCAACTATTAACAGAGTCGCGCACACTTCGGTACCAGTGAAGTGCATTCCCGGTAAAAATGTCAGCTGCGTTTATTAACAATTTATTTGAGGGTACGTTACGAACAGTCTTATACTCCCTCATTCTCTGCACAAATGCGTGAACACAACTTTTACCGTCGTATTTTATTTTAAGCTCTGAGTTGTTTGAGTGATCACAGTGTACAGTAATTGCTGGCAAGGTATCTGCAGGTATAGAATTGACTTCCGAGGTAGCACCTTGAGTTGCAGATGGCTTACTCATAGTCATTAGTTTCGAGGATAATGAATTAAATTTTTCGGACAAGGATTTTATGTTTAGGACGAAAGTAGCATTCGATGTGTCAAGTCGTTTCAGCCGGTAGTAAATATGGTTGTGCAAGGCAAAAGTTCTTTGAAACAAATTAGCATCATATTTATCATTTAGGCTATTAACTTTCGTATTTAATTCCGTTATAGAAATATGGACCCCTGCGATATCCTCAGAAATTTCTATTCCTGTATCTATTATTTCATCTTCTGGCACTGATAATATTATTTTATTAATTTGTTTACGCAACCCTAGAACGCTATTTGCCGGTTCTTCGCCGCGTATGAGTACCTCATATGACAATTCATTTTTATTTAATAGAAAATATTTGATAGGGTGAGTTCCCATTATGGAGTTTTTTAATACTAAAAGCTTAAGGGGTTGGTTTACACAATACTATTACCGCACCCAAAGCAGCTACTTACTAATAGATACAATTCAAAGACTGCAAGGTTTCTAGGTATTACGATTCGGTTATCTACCAATTACTACAACATAAATATTAAAGCTCTAATAAATCTACAAAAGAAATGCAAAATCAACGTTTATTTTGATTGCGAACTGTTACGTACTCACTTTACAATTAGGTAATCTATTCTAAATTATTAATATATTATACATCATGTTTTTACTTCTTCTTATTTATTTTTATATTTTATTTACCTTATTATTTATTTAATTACCTAATAAAAAATTTTATTAATAAGTCTTCTTATACGTAACAGTTAACATGATAATTGTAAGCAGAGAAAAAAAAAGATAGGAGGTAGTATTAAAAATGAGACGTACCAGTTCAGCGCTGTAGACACCTCCTCGTTCACAAAATGGAGGCTGCAACCTAGGACTGCTAACAACTAACGTACTTGGAACAAGATAAACCACGTAAAAGGCGCCACTGTCGCAACCCCGGCTAGTCAGCTGTTACCACAGAAGTGGGTCAATGAAACCGCGAATAAATTTAATTTAATAGTTTTATTATCTATCTTGTTCCTTACACGTTAGCCGTACGAGATATGAGTATAATGAGGGGGGAAACACTGGCCTGAGGGCAAGTAGTAGCCGAGCCTTTGCTTGCTGGGTCAGTTTAGGCGCCGTCCTTTGGAAAGCAGAACCGGGAGGAGAATCTTCAGGTGACCAAGGTAGGTCCACCCCAGTACTTCGCAGATACCGTGATTTCTCGTACTGGCGGTGATATAGAATCACAAGTATAGTCCAGGATCCCCAGCGGGATCCGTAATCACGTAGAATTAGAATAAACACTTTCAACGTCTAAATTCAAACTACGTAACGTAATACGATATAACGGCTTTCTTAGGAGAACGACACAGGCGTCGCGTAGCACAGCGAAATTCGATCTGTCCGCGAGAAAACCGAGCGGGCCGCAGCTCGCGATCGGCTGTTTTCGTAAAACTTCGGCATTGTCGCGCAATCCTGTAGCCGCCTACTTTTAGGAATGCGTACGCGCTCCTCGCAGAATACAAAAACCAAACGCGCTTTAAGTTATTTTAGGATTCCTTACACGGTTAAAAGTATTTATCAAGTAAGTTAAGTTTACTTATTGATTGTAAGAATGTTATGTTCGTGTTTAGTAATTTTATTTGTAAATAGAATATCATATTAAGTTTAACGTTAGGGCACTAGTCGCAACGTTACAAGGGAGACGGTCGATGCTTCCGATTCCGAACGCGCCAAATATTTGTGATTGAATTACAATGCTAATTGTATGTGAATAAAGATCATTATTAATTTCTTCGCGGAAAGAACTTTTAGCCTTTTTTTTTATATTATAACACGGATAAACGCTACTTTATAGGACTAAAAGTATCGATACATGCGGATTAGTATAAGTTATTTGTCCTCATACGGCCTCGTGCGTGCGTATTACTGTCTACCTCTTTTTCGGATGTGGGTGAGGACACATGTGAGGTGGTTCAACGTTGAAATACGAGTACTCCCTCATTTGGTTGCGACGAGGGCCTCAAACGAGGTACCTTACGAGTAAGGGGCTCATCACTAGTTGAGCGCTAGTGACATAATACTGAATGACATGGAACGTGCGTCAACTAGTTTTATATAACCATTAAGCCGGCTTTTGACTATGGGATATAATGAAATATATATTACATCTTAGCTAGAGCTATATATAACATGCCGCGATTGCTGTTCACATTGAAAGATATATCTTTTGAAACAGTTCAGCTTCGGTCACCACTGTGTTATTATCACGTTCTTTATGGTCGGTTGAACGGTTAAATAGTCAAAAGCAGGCTTTATGACCGGCGGTCTCGTACGCTTGTTGGTTTGATACTCAAAGGTAGGTAGTTCTCGATTTTTTGGATACGTTATGAATGAATACCTAATACGTAGTTTTCGAAATAAAAATGTATTAGTTGTCGCTTGGGGTTCGAAGGGTTTAATCGGAAGTTTTTGGCGGGAGTTCGTGAGATACGTTTGGAGTCAATTTATTTTATCGAATTTTTATTGTTTATAGTGATTTTTCGGTCGTAAAAGTGGTGTCATTTTGCGAAACAAAGTGTCGTGCGAGTGAACAATATACAGTTCGGTGAAATAACATGGTGTATGGGTCGTAACCAAGAAAAGTGGACCGTGAATTTTGCGCGGGAACGTGAACAGTTCACCTCTTTCTTGGGGACTTCTCTACATTCCTTCAATCTTTCGACTGTCTCCAAAAACTCCATCGAAGCATTAAAACGTCGAAAAATTAAAAGAATTGGCTGTATGGGCATAGTTCCCTTTGCCTACCCAGAATGGGTGAAGAAAACAACAACAAACAACAACATACTCGTAACGTTTCGTTTTGTCTTACTGTCAAATCAATGTCATTCGAGTCGCTCGCTTAGCTCTACGTACTTCTTCTTTACTTGCTCGGTGCTTCATAAATAAACTATTCACTAGCATTTTCAAGTGTTTTTAAGCCAGTTGTTAATAACATATTGTGCCGTTCGTCAGTGAAGTGCAAGAGTTGGACTCTAATGGAGCCACCATTCACTAATAGTTATCCTAAGCTGAATCAGTAAAGTGCAAGTGTAGGTTGCCACTAACACATCTGTGCAATATGCACCCACTGTGTTTTATGGTCTTTGTGGAACAACTATAGTCCTAATGGAATGGTTCACCCCAGCGGAGAAGCTGGCTCTAGCCAAAAAATCGATCTAGATGCTATGTCTTCAGGACCTTTGTCTGACGAGGAGGATTTCAATTCTGTTACAGGATCAACGGGCAGGAGGATTGAGTGTACTGCTGATGAGTTATAGTTAGTTTATTTGTATAATTACAAAAAAACAAAAAAAATGAGACAATGATTTTGAACTTTGGAGATATGTTTTGTTTCTATTGTTACCGATTTCTTAGGCCAAGGAAAAAAATTTGTTCCTACAATAGACTTCATGATTATAACCACTGAAGCTGGCATGGGGCAAATGGGAAAATTTCCGATAGTTGTGTATGTAATTGAACATCAAGATGTGGTAAGGAAAATTGGAAGACCTAAGAAAGAATTACAAAGAGAAATCAAATCTTTGTTAAACAAAAATACATAAAACAGAGGCCACCACATTAAATGCCATTGGGTACAAGTTTTGATAGAAGTCAAAATGATGATTTACAGATAGAAGTTTGTCCAGATAATATAGGGACTGCCAAGGTGCTGCTGCCACTAATTATGCGCCTACCTCACCCTGACTTTGGGTACATACATTCAAGAGATAATCACAGTAACACTGAAAATAAACTTGTGATACCAAATGGCACTCTTACACAAAGAATTGTAAGCTAGTGGAGAAACCTTAATTATTTTTTGAGAAAAACAAAACAATCGTAATTTTTCAGACTGGTTAGTAAGATATTCCTGGTGGAGTAAATTAATTAATTAAATTTCACATTTCGGTTGCAATCTTTTGTATTTATTATTGGCTCCCTGTGTTCTGTTTGTTTCGTTAGGGGTTTCTCTCGGAGACCTTTTTCTAGAAGGCTCACATGTTGCATTCCACCTGATAAAAACAAAGAAAATTATATATAATCCTGCTAATGCTGTTTACAAAATTCTAAAGATTAATTAGAAGTAATTCTATAGAAACATTTTAATTCGCACAGGGGCTGAACCAAGACATATAAATTGTAGTTTTTGCAAAAAAAATTTTTAGCATTTATTTTATTGTAACAGACGTCCACCTACCACAAAATGCCAAATTTTCTCTATTGATATTGATCTCTACTCGTTGGACTTAAAGTTGGAAATCAATTCAATGACCTTTAACCTTTTTGGGTAGATTGACCTGCCTTTGTCTGTATATTGTTTTATGTTTTTGAATCAATTGTGTTTTTTCTGTATACCCTATACAGAGTCCAGAATCAATTAATATTGAATCTTGACAAAGACGTTGTGAGCATCACAATACTTTAAAACCAGATATTTAACTGTTATAACGAACAGTATAAATCTATATAATCTTAAACTTATTTTCCTATTATCTATTCCCATGTTTTAATATCATTTAATTGCATTTTAAATTTTCTATATGAAGTAACAGCCTATAATCAGCCCACTGCAGGGCAAAGGCCTTAAATCATTGAATTCAAGTTACCACAGCAAATGATGGGTACTGGCATAATCACCACGCTTGCCAAATGCGGGCTGGTGATCACAAACCCAAGCAATGTTCGAAAATTCGACACTTTTTTGTTGCCCGACCCGGGGATTGAACCTGGGACCCCGTGATCTTGGCCCGTTATTAAAACCACTAGAAAACACTAAATTCTATTATTAATTAAAAGTAGGATTTTTAATAGGTTCTATTATATTTTCACTTTTGTACCAAATTTTGTCTGGAGTATCTGGCCAACGAAATGAATTACCTTTTGATGGAATCATGGTGCTTATTTCGTACTGAACTTCATTTATTTGAACAATTAAACCAGGAAAATGTAATACAATCCTTCGTATGTTACTATAACATATTGTTTAATTTGGTAAGTGTTATTTGAGGAGCGCAAATCGTTCAAGGGAACGTTTTCATCCGATCCAGACTCGGATGATTTTGCGGTATTTCCTGTCTTGTCCTGCTTTCATGGAAATGCTCTCTACATTTATTTGTATTTGGTTAGTCAATCATGGTAACAGTTCCTCTACAGTGTTGTTTATATGCGTTGAATACATCAGTCATAGTACGGTAAACAGGCACTAAATATCATTTTCTGGTTTTTTTTCTTGCATAATGTGAAGGCATTTTTTTTAAACGGTCTTATTTAGCTCACCCCGTTTGTTTTATTTATTTTTGGGTCAAATTTAGTAATTCAAATTTCACCCTCTTCCTGTCAACCGATTAATCTAAAATTTTGTATACACTTTGGATTTTGGTGACAATACAATTATGTTTATTCATTATCATTATAAATTCAAGATGGCCGCCGCTACAAAATGGCGGATAATTTATGTTTTATTAATCCCATCAATATGGGTATCAAATGAAAGGGTTCAACAAGCAGAATACAATATACTATAAAAAATTTAAATCCAAGATGGCGGCCGCTACAAAATGGCGGATAACGTAGGTTTTATCAATCCCATCAATATGGGTATCAAATGAAAGGGCTCAACAAGCAGAATACAATATACTATAAAAAATTGAAATACAAGATGGCGGCCGCTACAAAATGGCGGATAACGTAGGTTTTATCGATCCCATCAATATGGGTATCAAATGAAAGTGCTCAACCAGTATAATACAATGTACTATATAAAATTAAAATCCAGAATGGCGGCCTCTACAAAATGAATTAAACAGAATGCGAAATAAAAACTAAAAACTAGAAAATAAAAATAGGTAAAAAAACTTTTTAAGTTAAACGGTTTTATGTTAAACATACATTGCAATGTTTAAGATAGATGTACTAAAAACCAAAAAATAATAAAATAGATACAGTCGTGGGAATTATAAACATATGCATAGACTAGACTAAAATAAAACCGTACAAACAAACTATACAATTTTGTCTTAAATAAATTAATTTTATGATTTTAGCATAGCAAGGTGTAGCCAAATTTTTTTAATAAACTTTATAGAACAATACTAAAATACGTCTTTGTAGTCATTATTTTAAATCGTAGTATTTAAGAAAAAAAAAACATTCAAAATATCCTTAAAAGTAGCTCAATAAAGAGACACCGCTTGTGCCGTCATTCATCAGAGATCAGAGCCAAAAACGACCTTATGCAGACCACATAACGCCAAGCGCGCCAACAATTTCTTATGTAGTGCACATACGGTGCAATTTCATGAACGCGATCTGATTGTTGTTTATTAGCAAAACGACAAGTTGTTTGTATGATTCCAATTTTCCCTTCATACTTTAACGGGCTTAGGACCGTCCTAATTAAAAAATTAAGGCGTATTTAAAAAATTGAAATCAGCTAACAAATTGTAATCAGATAACAAATTGAAATCAACTTACAGGCATTAAAAAAATCTGCTATTTACAAATCGATTTACGATAATCAACAATCACAACCTAATCAACCCCGACATCTCTAACAAATTTTTACACGTATTTTAATAATTGTTCAAAATTGAGACCATTCCTCTCAATACACAAACGTGCACGTTTCCGCAAACTGTTCTGTAATAAATTCAGTGTCTCGGTTTCACTTTTAATTACATCGAAAGCAGAAACGATTTTATTACGAAGGTCATCATAACTTTGTGCTTCCTCAACGTAAACAAGTCTCTTCACTTCTCCCCATAAATAGAAATCAAGAGGTGTTAAGTCGGGAGACCTGGCGGGCCACGGCACTGGCCTACCGCGCCCAATCCACATGTCGCCGTACTTCGCGTTTAAAAAATCACGCACTGACCTTGCATAATGCGGAGGAGCGCCGTCATGCTGGTAATAATGGTGCCCTGTTAAACTTAAAGGCACATCGTCTAACAAGTCCTCGATAACGCCTTGTAACATGTCCAAATAATTTCCACCGGTCAATGACCCTTCAATAAACACAGGTCCTACAATCACATTGCCGATTATGCCGGCCCAAACATTAACACTGAACCGGACTTGGTGGTAACTACTTTTGATCACATGAGGATTACTTAGAGCCCAATAATGTTCATTCTTACTGTTGTAAATTCCAACGCGCGTAAACAATGCTTCGTCCGTCCATAGTATGTTATTGTTATTGTTCGCAAGTAACCACTCACAAAAACGAATTCGGGCGCGTCCATCACCGTCGTGTAAGTCCTGCACGCGTTGGTAATGGTATGGGTGATAATTTTTTGAGTTCAAAAGCTTCCAAACGTAGTACTGGTTCACGTTAAAACGTCTCGCTGCCTCGCGTGTGCTAGCACACGGATTTCGCTCAAAAAATTCAATTACTGCATCGTCAACTGTTGGTGAAATTTGATTATGACCACCGCTACCAATTGCGTGTGCAGGAGTGGTGAATTGTCCGAAATCCAGTAAATTTTGATTCGCAGCTAAAATTATGGTCCTGGAAGGTACAGTCGAGGTGATTCCTCGACGTTGTAAACAGGGTAAACTATCACTACGGTAAAGTCTTTGCGCACCACGTAAACTTTCTCTACTAAGTATGTAGCAACGCACCATCTCATATCGTTCGGCATGTGAATAATTATGCGCCATGATTGGTGTCACAAGTCACAACAACACTCAACTGCAACAACACGCGATAGAACAGGTTGAGCGGACGACAAGAGCGGCATGCGCTTACGCTATTAGGTCACGGTCACTACTGATTCGTAAGGACGTTTTTTCCCTAAAGGGCCGCCCTGCTCGCGCCGCTTCTCCCCCTCCCTTTGTCGGCCTACGCTTCCCGCTTCCCCTCGCTTGCGCAGTCGCCTGAGCCTTATGTTGTAAAGCATAAGGCTTATTTTCTTGACTACTACACTTGCAGTTTCACTATTGCGAAATTATCGTGACGTGCGTGCGTATTTTTCTATGAATGAAGTAAATTATCCACGCGTACTGTTTTCAAACAGCGGATAGGAATAATTAAAAATTTAAAAAAAAATTTTGTTCTTTACGTAAATCGATTAAGTTACTGATTCAGAGTCGCTCCTAAAAATTTGGCAACACCTTGCAAAGTCACCCTGTATATCCGAATACACATCGAGACACATTTATTTCTGTACTTAGCAGATTTTCCAATGACACTATGTACCAGTCCAGGTTTGATAAAAATCATGTTTTTTTTAAAGAAATCAAATTAATCGGATTTATTTGATTTAAATCGGATTAATTTGTATTAAATCAGATTTTTTTGTACTTTCTTGCCTTATTTATTAATTTAATAGTCAGTTATTAATTTAAAGAAAACAACGTATTTTGGTTTATATTGTTTAATGAAAAAATAACAAGGGAAGTCAAATCTTAAAAGGAAAAAATGAACATAATACCATTTCTTACTTTACTTACTAGTAAGTATTAATAAACTTAGTTTCTCATAGATAGTTTTTATTTTTTAGAATTTAGTCCCTTCAAAAGGAAGACTAATTTAGCTGCCTTCTCGGTGCCTTATCTATTTCTTATTTTGCTGTGCACTAAATTGAACGCCGAAAAAATTATTTCCACCCTAGCAGAAGAAGCAATTGCACCTAGCAGTTGCTTGATTATTTCTAATTCTTCTTCGGTTATACATTTTTTCATAGTATGTATTGCTACCTACCAATCAGTCGGGGCGGTTTTATGTATGACTTTGTTATCGATTAACACTCCTAGAAAGAGCTCAACTTTGGCATTTAAACGAATAATGCTACTCATTAAACTACTACCAGTCTCTCCATAATTTTCTTGTAGAAATTTTAATGCTGCATCACTTTCACCGGTCGTCAATCTTTCCTGAGGCAGTTTTGGATTTAGCATGTATGCTAAATAATGATCCGGTGTCATGGCTTGTCTGTAACGATTCATGACAATCTTCATTTGGATAATGTTTAATGAATCCTCCATTTGATCTACTAATTCTCTCCAGATAAGTACGCTATCAGAAATAGTACACTTGTCGCTTTGAATCTTGTCTAAAGCTTTAAATATTGGCTCCAGTCGTGCCACAAGATCCTCTGCATTTCTTTTAATACTCATATTTTGTATGAGGTTTTTGATGTCGAGGTTAATATCCTCTTTATTTTCATCTGCTATTTGCATTAATATCGGCCAGTTTTGAACATAGATCTTTAGTGAATCACACATTGTATTCCATCTGACTTCTTGGGGCATTACTAAACTATTTGCCTTGGTGAGTGAATATTTAGTATGCGCAAAATGATTATTTCTGAAGTATTTGATGACATAGGACATGTTTAGCATGTAGCATTTGGAATTTCTAAATCTTTTAGCCAGTAAGTTTAGAATATGCGCTGAACATCCGTATGTCACTATAGGAATATTAAATTGCGCGCCATCATCGTCACTAGGGATTCCCGAGATTTCGATTCTCGAAATCCCGGGAATCTCGGTACTTGAATCATCGAGACCGAGACCGAGACTTTGCAAGTAAGTCTCGAAAATTTCGAGACCAGATGTTTCGGTAAATCAAATGATTTTACAATCTCTAAAACAAAATATACATTTTTTAACAATAACAAAACTCGAAAAAAGGTTTTGTTTCCATAAAAATCATAAAAAATTCGCGCCCCAACGGATTCAATCGCTTTATGAACTTCATTCATTTTTCGCGCCATGTACCGTCCACTGACGATATGATTTCTGCACTGAGTGTGTTACGAACATACTATTTATCCGGCAAGCATTAAGTCACTTTCCGGATAGATGGTAGATGTTCTTAACTAATCAGTTAAATATTTTTTTTATTTTTTTTTTTCAATATGAAAAGTTTTGAATTTTATATTGTTTTTGTTTGTTATAAAAATATAGACTGATTTATAATTACTTATTAAGTCGTGACGTGACATAACATTATTATAGTAACTTATTGATTTTTTTATGCCTTAAATGGATCTCTTTTATTGCAAAGCAATGTTCTTTATTAAAGTGAGACTAAAAATAAGAATGAATAGCAAGTTACAATGTTAATTAATAAGTTAATTTTATTGTAATATTTTGTCTGGTCGATAAGAAGTCGATTCTAATTAAAATATTTAACAATAAGTATGATCTTTTATTTTATTTTATTCTCAAGATAGCTTAGCAGTAGTCAATTGTTGTCGTTATCTTTTAAAGATTGATTCCTCATACAGGTTGTAAATTGTAATATTACGTAATAAATTTCATACTCTAGTAGGTATCTTTCATTTTTACCAAAACTAAGTCTAATTGTCATAAACATATTTTAGCTACTTAATTTATTGTAAAAACAATATAAATTGCGCAATTTGTGACACATTTTCATAACTTTAGAGCCATTTTAGTAAATGAAAAAAAAAACCCTCTGGTCTCGAATTTCTCGGGAGTCCCGGGACTGGCTGCAAAAGTCCGAGACTGGTCCCGGGACCGAAAATGCGTCCGAGACCGAAATCCCTAATCGTCACCACTGTTTGTTTCAAGCTGTCTGCGCATTTTTGTCATATTTCTGCTTTCTGTATACTTGCTTTTGCCACAGTCTCTAAGTAGTCGGCAGTGTGATGATGGTCGGTCGTATCAATAGTATGAACCAAGACGGTTTTTCCATCATTGGTTGTGACGCACGAGCATACGATAGGATCGTTTCGTATGTTAGACCATCCGTCAATTGACAAGCAGACAGTTTTGTTCTCTAAATCTGATTTACATTTGTTCTGTTCTTCCTTAAAAATGTTATCGAGCAGCTTGCCACCAATATCAAATCGATTTGGAAGAACGTAACCAGGACGCAACATACTTATCAGTTTCTTAAACTCCTCGTGTTCCGCATGCCGAAAAGGAGTGTTAGTAGCATAAAAATATTTCGCAACTTGCAAATCAAAAAGATATTTTTTCGTAGCATTTGTTTTTATCACGTATTCGTCTAGTTTTTCTTGGCCTATGCCAGCGCTCTGGTTTGCTTTAGATGAGGAACTAGCAGAATGCTGAGAAGACACAGAGGCACAGGCATTTTCATTGAATTCTACAACAAATAAAAAGTAACCTTCATAACATATCTATCTGTAATGTTACTTAGTCTTAAAAATATATGTCTTTCAGTCTTTGGAAAAAAAGTTTCCTACAATGTGGCATGTTAAGATGCGTATCCGCTACCGCTTAGCACCTACGATTCCTGCGCGGCGTGATTTTTGTATTGTTAAATCATAAGTACCTACCACATAAACCAAGACAAATAAATAGTATGACAAACAAGAATCGAAGGTAGGTATTGATACAGGCGGCGCGTTGCGCCGATAGCGGATACCCATAGATCACATACCGCGCCAATCTGAACACTCCGTTAAGAAAGCGCCGAAAGCCGACATGTCGGCGAGTTTGGTGTGAAGAGACTGAAAATAACATCTTACCTGCGCTCCCGGCACCGCTGTCGCTCGCGCCACCGACTTCGTCTGTGCTTATGTTACGATTGCGGTCCATTTCTGTCACTCATGTTTCCAAATGCTTTTTCAATTCTTGCTACTAAGCCCATTAATTCCTTATTACAGCATTTACACACCGCTTTGTTAAACTTTCCGCAAGCGGACTTTTTTTCATTAAAATAAACCCACACAGCATCTTTTTCTCTTCCAGACATTTTTGCCGTATTCCCTCTTTCACTAATCAATAACAAATGACAGAGCGTAAAGCAAACCACGTCGCGTGTTTTAGTTTCGGGGAATCCCCGAATTGTATCGCTATACTCCCACGTATGGCATTGCACGTGTGTGCGTGCCGTAATTTATGTCGGGGGAAGTCCCTGGACACATTTTGGCTGATTTGGTTGCAGTAAAAATTTATTGATTTAAATCAATGTTTTTTTTAAAATCACTTGATTAAAATCACGATTAAAATCAGTGATTTAAATCATATCAACCCTGTATCAGTCTATAAGGATCTCTCTTGAATCATGCGTTTGCATCCTTGCTCTCATGAATAATTTATAATAGTTTTTTTTCAAAACAGCAAACTTCTAAAATTTACAGTGCGGGTAAAGGGAGCAAGCCAAGGTCAACAAAAGCCCGTCTACAAGACTCGCCAAGTGGGATCCGACACATAGCACGGATGCATCTCTTTTGCGCTATAAACACTCTGTTCCTTTCGACACTATTTACCCATATCGAGGGTATTCTGGGAGAACAAAATAAGTGCAACACTTTTCAAAATGAGAAAACAGCACTTAAAGTTTTGAAAAATCATAGATAAATTTTGAAGTATAAAAACAAAATGATATCAAGTTTTTTAGTAAGTATATTTATTCAAGATTTACTTGAAACATTTATTTTTAAATAGTTGTTAATAAAAGTTAGCATTAACGAGGAAAATATGCATTAAGGTAGTGCAGTTATTTCGTTTTACCTGAAATTCGTAAATAGCCTGTAAATCCCTATTAAGGCCAAGTTTTAATACCTGATATACCGTCAAAGGTTCTATGTATAATTATGACTCAGTGTGAATTAAATTAACATCAATAATATTATATCAAAGGCAGGTATTCACAAAATTGTTTAAAATAATTTGTTTTTACTTAAAAATAATTTTAACATCTCTGGGTTTGAAAAACAAATAAATGATTTTTTGTATTTAAAACTTTCTTTAATTCGTTTTGACAAGTTATTGCGTACCATGTTTAAGGTACAATGGAAATTAACAAAGAAAAATAATAAAATAATCCAAAATATTAAAAATCACATTTCTTCCTCCCCAGACGGAACATTCTTCTCTTCAGAATCTACAGGAACACTATTCAAAGTCTTCAAATTCTTATACCAAGGCTCTAATTCTTCCGGTATTACTTTCTTTTTGATCAAATATAATAAATCCTTCTTCTTCGCCTCCGATATTGGTAATGATTCTTTATACATTTTCTTCAGGTGTTCTGGAAATTCATCACTTTCT
The DNA here is from genome assembly GCA_949315895.1 of Anania crocealis. Lineage (NCBI taxonomy): Eukaryota > Metazoa > Arthropoda > Insecta > Lepidoptera > Crambidae > Anania > Anania crocealis. The sequence continues at coordinate 16,005,176 of OX438867.1, read as the reverse complement.
TTTTTTTTTATCGTCAATTTTTTTTTTCATTGCTCTAACGTCCATGTAAGTAAAATTCTCACTCATGTCGTAGTTGAAGTAAATCCTTTTTTCTCCCTTAACAAACCTCAGTCGCTTTATTTTAAGCCATTGTACTTTATTACCTTCACTGTCCTTATCTTTATTTTTAATTATTTTAGACGCAAAATCTTTAAGGTCATAGAACTCATGATATTTAAACTCTTTTGTTTGGTAAGGCTCTTTGACTATCTTCTTACCATTAATGAGATGTACTCTTCTGCGCCTTGCACGTTGGCATATTGAGATCCAATCTTGCATTGAATACCGAGGTTTCTTTCTTTTGTGATTCAATAGCACTGTGCATAGAATCTGCTTCCATGTATGTATGTTCAGATTCTAAAAATTTTTGCTCGATAATCTTTAGATTATCGATGTGTTGAACGGCCCATAAAAGCATGGCGGCTACATATTGGTTCCGGTTTTGACCAGAGCAGGTATCAGAAAAGAGACTGATTTCTGTTACATTCGATAGATAGTGGAGTACAACAGTTCCGATTTCACAACTCCCTTTTTTACCATTCAGTTCGGACCAAAGAAAACAGTTCGCATTATTGGGTAGACATGCTTCATAAATAGTGAGGTTAAAAACGCACAGCTTCCTTAAATAATACAAAAGGCTAACTTTACCGTGAGGTATCTGAAGTACAGCCTGCTAGTCGAATGAAACCGACATAAAATTAGGATTTTTATTAGCTCTGTCCTTATCTTTTTCCTTCTCCTCATTACATTTCTTCTTTCTCTGAATATGCTCTTTGTATATTGTTTCTAATAAGACTTTCTTCTCTTCATCAGCATTTTCGTAATTCGTGCAAACAGAACACTGGTCTTTTTTCGGTACAAAAAAACTCAAGTTGTATTCTGTTGAAAAAATTCTTCGATATGTGAGTTCGTTGGCTGCTTCCTGGTTTTTTTCTTGGCATAACTCTTTATACAACATGTACATTTTTCTTATATTTAGATCTGCGCCCAAAAACTTTCTGTTTGTATGTTTTCTTGTATAGATGCAAGATATATATATGCAATAGATGCAGATTCCATACATGCAAACGATTCTATGTGGCGACGAATCCCTTCCAAGATCTCAGGCTTTGTTTTATTTGCTGGCTCATGTTTTCCTCTATTGTCGACTGCATCAAAAGTGCCAGTACTATTGCGTTTTTGTACTGCGTCAAAGACAACAGATGGTCCTGTATTAAGAGTTTTCGTAAAAAACTTTTGACAAACTTGTACATTTTCATCACTTTGAAAAGTAGCATTTTTTTTGTGTAAGCTCTTTGCTCACGTTTATTTTTCACAGCAAGTACGCGTTTGGGTCGCTCTACACATACATGAAAAAGAATGAAATTTTTTCTACCTACAAAATCAAGCTTCCAGTAATGGCGACATATTTCGTTTCTAGCAGTCTCATCAAAGTTGACGGAGCATTTAAATTTACATTTAGAACAGTCTATGTCCTTTGGAATTTTTACTGGGCGATCCTTCGACCGAGATTTGTAGGCCAAACCATCAGCTCGTCTCTTCTTTGCTATGTTTACAGCCCAACTTTCAGGATCTGATTTTCTCCATCTTTTAATTGGTTTTATTTGTTTCCACATGTTCTTCAATATTATCTCTAATATAAAATTAGCAATATTAGCTGTCTCTTTTTGTTTTCTGTTTTCTTCCCGTAGCGTTTCAATTTCATTTGCTTGTTCTGATAAACCATCAATTCCGTCATTGTTTGACTGTAGATAGTCTTCCATAAAATCTTTCGGGACTTCTTCATCAACAGGCTGCAAATTGTCTTCGAGTAAATCTTGAAGAGTAATTAAATCCTCATCTTGATCCATGTGGTGTCTGGGAAAGGGTATATAAGTTGGATCGTCCTGATCAGATACATCGCCAAACAAACTCTCCATCTCGTAATCGATTTCATTACCAACAACTTCATCTCGCGAAACACTTGGGTCTGGTTGAAGACCTGAAAAAAAAGTTGATACCATGCTATTCTTCTTTTAGCAACGCCTAAGGCACAGTAAGTGACTTTCGTAACAAGATAAAAATAAACTCGTGTGTAAGCCAAGCCACTATACAATCGTGCGAAAAAAAGGGTGAAAATAAAAATCATTCAGTATACAAACACCATTCTTGTAAATAATGCACAGAAACATACTCTGATATTAGATTTAATATGAAAAACTTAAATTGGATTTTATTTTAGGAGCAAAACGACTGGTCCCTCAGGACCGCAGTCCCCAAGCAAATGTTGGCATGTTGTCAACCAAACTTAATACTTATTAAACGTACTATAGCTCCTAGATAGTCCTAGATAGATTAACACTATACAAGATACACTAAAGAGACATAAGGCCAAATACCTGATGGTCGAAGTTTAGCAAATCCCCTTTCACTAACTTCTTTTAACTTTAATATTATTAAAACTCCATAATATAGTATAGATGCTATGTTCCTTTTGACACTATTTACCCATATTAAAACTTCATAGCATAGTATAGATGCTATTTAAGCGTGGTAAGTAGTGATGACTGTTTGACTGTTGATTACTGTTCTAATTTTGTTGAGCGTGACAGGGAATACAAAATAATACAAAACTAACCTTCATAGTTTGTCCATTTGTATTGCCTGTTGAACTGCAAACGTTCGAACACAAAGTACTTTTACCACTACACATGTTGTTTGTCAAACTACTACCGCTGAACTAAAATTCAAACGCCATCCCCACTGGCAAGGTTGACTCGATTCGTAATTACGAGTAGTCAATCAAAATACTTATTTCCCAGAAATATTTATGTAACCATTCAATATGTGTATATGTAATTTTTAAATGTTCCTAACATGTTTTAAAAACGACTGTAACAAATAAATTATGTTTATATTGTAAATGTAAAATTCTATTGCCTAAATTACTACGACTACTGTGATTGGTCGATTATAATTCCTCCAATTTAAGTCTAGTTCAAGCTATTTAAAAACAATGTTAACACTTATGAATCTTCTTTATGTGTTTCAAAAGGATTTCCATACAATGTTAAACATTTTTAGGTATTATTCAATAAGTTATTGTATAGTTTATTCCTATTGGTCGATGCTACTGCTACGTAGACAATATTTTTTAGTTTGGTCAGCATTTTTAGTTTGTCTTAAAGTGGGGATATTGGGGTATAAAATCAGGAATAATTGCTTGGATAAACCAGTTTACTTCGATACCTTACTCAAGATAATAGTTACTACAGTTTAATTAAGGAGTCTATTTATCAAGCTGTCAAATTCTTCTCGTCAAACAATAAAGCATCAACTTCAGAATCTTCACGAGAGTTAAGTACTTACTACCTATTAAATATGCATAATAATATTCTATAAGAATTTTATAATTGAATAACTAACTTGTGTAAATAATGTTATTAACCCATCGGCTGTCCTATGCACCAAATTTGGTACAAAACAATTATTGTTTGATATTGTTTAAATAATTCTATTAACCCATCGTCTGTACCATGAATTAAATTTGATACTAAATAATTGTTTCTTTTATAATGTTTCATTTGCTTTCCTGCTGTCTTGTGAATAAATAATTTAATGTTATACTTTTAGTTTTTATATATTCTTAATTTCCCTAAATATTATATTTATATAACTATATTCTAACAAGCGCGTAAACGAATCGATTGATTATATTGCATAGGTTATCTATGTGTAATTTCCAGTTCAGATCTTGATCAATGATAACACCTAGAAATTTAATGTGTGTAATTTCTTTGATTTTTTCAATGTTAAGAGTAAAATTGTATTGGGTATGTTTAGATTTATTAAATTGTATAAAGTTTGATTTATTAAGATTTAGTGTCAAGTCATGTTCGCTAAGCCATTTCATAATGTTTTCAATAGTTTTATTAATTTCAATTTGATGATTAACTATTGCGTTATTACTTTTTTTCTCAGATGTCACAATTATTGATATGCCATCTGCAAATAAAATACATTGATGATTTATTGTTTCCGTTATATCATTTATATGTATACAGTATGAATAAGAGCGGACCCAGAACACTACCTTGGGGGATGCCACATGCGTTCTGTTAATAGCTAGAAGGGCATGGTAAAAGTTAAATTCAATTCAGAAGGCCTACTCCCTAAGTACGAAGTTAGTTGTTTCGTCTCGTATTACGGACATTTTGTACTCCGTACCACTTACGGACCTTTGTTTCTTTCAGAGTTTGGACGAAGAACGAATGATAAGAAAAACGGACGCTTAAACTTACTCTCTAAGCGTTTTAGCCCGTCCGTAATGTTGAATTTGACACTTCTTTCATCGTAACTATAAGTCAGTTGAAACGAAAACTAAATAGCTATCGTTCTGGCCTCAGATCATATAAAGAAGGAGATATGAAATTACTCGTAAATCCATAGCGAACCCGTGTCTCCGAATTATTTATGTGTGCAACGCAACTACAATAACACTGTTGGAATCATAAGGATCACACTATATCAATTTACAACGCTCATTGGTGCGTACACAAACATGGAATCACAGCGGCTACCACTTACTCGCTTACACAATGCGTCATTTAGTGTGTGCAAATTAGTGTGTAGCTACAAAGTGTCGTCGCGACGCACACGTCGGACAGTGAATGCTTTGATTAAACCTCGATACATTGCGCATTCGCGTAGTACTCACAACACAGCTAATTAGTATTAAGCCTTCAATGTATATTGTGCCGACACAAATATTGTTACATGGATGTTTTCATTAAATAATTCGCCGCGGTGTGCAATAGTTCTGTTTGCCCATATTGGATTCGCACACGCCACGCTCCCATTTCATATCTATTTCTATATGATCTGAGGGGTGGATCTACGTAGAATTTTAATTTTGATCAAAATTTTTGATTTTTTATCAACCCATGTGCAGAGCTTCAGTACGATATAGGATCTATAGTTTTCATGATTCTAAGCAATTGTATATTAAAAGCACACAAATTCGACCTCTACTTATTAAAATATCGACAAAAGAAGAAAAAAAAACGTTCAGAATAATGACTGCGTATTAGGAAAATGATATTTCTGTAAAAAACAATGACCTGTGTTGATAACAATGACAAAATTATATATGTTTTTGAAATATCAGAAATAAAACACACTTGTTTTTAATTTTATATAATTTATTATTTCAAATCATTAAAAAATGGTAAACATAATCATCACGTAAACAAATTAGTTTACCTACTTGTATACTCATTGAGAAACGTAATACTTCTATTTGAACACGTGGGCACAAAACTGAACTGTAGGCTCTTCTTGTACTCTTATTTAAATATTTGGCATTGATTGACCCTAAATGCTAAACACAATAATTTGTAATACTATAAATTTTAAAAAATACACTCAATATTTGGCATTGATTGACCATAAACTTAAACTTACTTAAAGTACAATAATATATACGCAATAATATCAAAAACCGTTTTGTAACATGTAGGTACTTAATTAATCATAAAAATCATAAAAATCTGATACATAAACAAACATTTTAACACAACAACAATGGGAAACATATCAATTGTGAAAGCAACTCCAAATAAAAACCTTCTTACAAATATAACGTTTATTCTTGAACTAATTTTGATCACTTCACTCATACAGCACTTTATATTTCTTAACACCAAGACTCACTTTTATATCGACTGCACTTGGCACGAAAGTAAACTCGAATGTCCGATGGCGCGGTCTGCCATTTTTATTATAGTTTTTACTTTTAGTCAAATTAGCAATGGTTTTAATTATCAATAATGGCAGGGCGCGCTTCCGGAAACGCATTTAAGGAAACGGAAGTTACTGGCACATTAATTATGTGACTAACATTTAAATCAACTAAAATATTTAGCATATACATAAAAATAACATATTAATATTAAAGCATTGCTAACAGTCGGCCTTTCCTGACATATTCACGTCCCGTGAATTTATATAATAATAATGTAATAATTTTACTTTTATTTTCTTATTCTACGATAACAATAAGAATGATTCATGCAATGTCATTGCACTTTTTAATATTACATAGGTATTAGAGATGTAACTAAGATTTTAGAACTTGTGGTCTCTTTCGGTCCACAGCGACCCATACTCATTATCACTTAGTTCTACGCCTAACTTCTATTATTTATTATATTTTATTCATTCTGGATTTTGGACTATAAATATTCACAATAATGTATACTAAGTACTAATGCACATTCAACATAAAATTTAATTAATAAATAATAAAATCACGAATCTTGTGGCCTCTATACATCCACAGCGATTCATATTATCACAATAGTAATATTATGCGTTATCATAATTCACGAATCTTGTGGCCTCTATATATCCACAGCGATTCATATTGTGTACTCATTTATTAATAATAATAGTTATATTATAAATTATTCATAATTCACGAATCTTGTGGCCTATGCACATCCACAGCGATTCATCTTAATTCACGAATCTTGTGGCCTCTATATATCCACAGCGATTCATATTGTGTATCTATCAATTGATTATAATAGTAATCATAATTCTCGAATCTTGTGGCCTCTATACATCCACAGCGATTCATATTTTTACAATATCTTGTTGCTTCTGATATCCACAGCGATTTATAACATTCTTATTTTCATGTGATTTTTCATTGATTTGTTACATAAGTACTTTTATTATATTCTATACACTTACAACTTTGACATCTTAAACTTACATGACTATTAACCTACTTACAAACTATGCGGATATATTTTAATTAGATTACCACGTTAAAATTCTACCCAATGGTCAAAATATGCTTGTTCTATAATAAATCATCATAATGTTAAAAATATTCTTCTACTCCTTATCACTATCTGAATTATCGGAACTCTCATTTCCCCTATTAAAAACCAGCCAAGGGTGAATTTTGTCGACAGAAAATATTCCACTAAATGGTCTGTTACCTCTCCTAGATATTGGGGTATCTTCTACGAGATATCGGTCATTGTCAAGTACCTTACTTATACGATACGGCCCTCGAAGCTTTGGAATAAGCTTTCGACTTTTGCCAGTCGAAGGAATCTCCCTTTCTATTCTAACCAAATCGCCGATATTAAAGGTTAATTTCTTTCGATGTTGGTCAAAACGCTCTTTTTGTTTCTCTTGAGCTTGTTCTATATGCCTACTTATGTCATTACGGATCGAACTCAAATCACTGGTCATGTTTCCTAATTCATCCGAAATATTTAACTGAACTAATGCCCATGTCAGGTGTGCCCACAGTTTTCATGCCAAATAGAGCTTCAGCTGGGGTTTTGTTTGTACCTTTATTTAAAGTATTATTTAAACCCCATTGTATTTCACCAAGACATTCATCCCATACCTTTTCAGATTGACCGTAATTTTTAGCAGTAAGAGCTGCTAAAACAGTCCTGTTGTACCGTTCAACCTGACCATTTGCACGCGGTGTTGCCACCGCGTTCATAATATGTTTTATCCCAAGAGATTTTAAATAATCTTGAAATCGTGTTGAAGTGAACGATGTTCCTCTATCGGATATCAGTCGTTTTGGGACGCTAAATGTATGAAAATAATTTTGGATAGCTTTTATTGAATGGACAGTCTTAGTACTTTTAACTGGTTTTAGTATAATAAATTTTGTAAAAGCATCAATAATCAAAAGAATGTATGAATTTTTCATTTTGCTACAAACAAAGGGACCCAAGTGGTCGATGTGGATTGTATCAAAAGGAGCGTCTACTTTATGAATTGGGTGCAACTCCCCAGCCTTTTTGCCTGATGGAATTTTGGCATGCGCACACTCTAAACAAGAGTCCACATACTTTTTAATAAATTTGCGCATTTTTGCGAACCAATACTGGCCTTTAATTTTGTCATAAGTTTTGTCAAAACCAAAGTGACCGATGTCGTCATGATTAGCCTTAAGTATTTGCCACCTAACTCCTTTTGGTACAACCCAGCGATCGCCATCTGGTGTTTTTCTATACAAAAGACCTCTCTTAACAACAAAATTGTTTTTAATCTCAACGACGTTATCCGCATCAACATCATTTAAAATACTAGTAATCTTTTGTAAGTTGGCATCATTTTGTTGGACGGTAGTTATCCAGTCACTATCAACACTCCTAACTTGCAAACATTCTGAATCTAAATCTACTGGGTTACGACTTAACGCATCCACATGGCTCATTGAAACACCCGGCTTATATACAATATTAAAGTCGTACTCCTGCATAGCATTCCACCAACGTGCAACTCTTGGCAACATATCTCTTTTTTCTAATGTTGCCCGCAAGGAGTTGCAGTCGGTTACTACCGTAAAATTAATGCCTAATAAATAAACCCTGAAACGCTGCAAAGATGTTACTAAAGCTAGTGTCTCTAAGTCATACGATGTGAACCTACTCTCCTCAGGAGTAGTCTGTCGACTATAGTACGCGACAGCAGAAAAATTTGACTCTTTGTTAGGTCTTTGAAGTAAAATTCCAGCAATCCCAATTTTTGACGCGTCGGTGTGTAATTGTGTTTCGTATGACGAATTAAAGAATGCAAGAATTGGCCGTTTTACAAGTTCTCTCTTTAAAGTCTGAAATGCTGTATGTTCAGCATCACTCCATTGCCACTTTACATCTTTCCTCAAAAGTTGCGTAAGAGGTCGAGCAATTACAGAAAATCCTTTTATGAACCGCCTAAAAAAGCTTGCAAGGCCCAAAAATTGCCTAACGGTATGTGGGTCGGTTGGTTCAGGGAACTTGTCTACTGCCTCAATCTTCTTGGTGCCTGGTCTGACACCTTGTTCGCTAACCTCAAATCCAAGATACTCTATAGATTCCATAAAGAAATTACATTTAGTCAATTTAAGTGTTAAGCCTGCCTGCCGAAATAAATCTAATGTTTCGCGAAGTTTTTGAAATCCATCTTGGATGGTATTTGATGGAATAATTACGTCATCCATGTAAGCAAATGCTTCTTTGAACCTTGCATTGCCTAATATATTGTTAATTGTTCGCTGAAACACTGATGGTGCATTTGCAAGCCCAAATGGCATTCTATTGAACTCAAAATGTCCATCAGGTGTTATGAATGCGGTTAAATGTTTAGAAGATTCAGACATAGGAATCTGATAGTAGCCACTTGCAAGGTCCAAAGAAGTAAAGTATCTAGACCCAGACAAATTATCGATCTGATCATCTATCCTAGGGATGGGATAATGGTCCTTAAGTGTCTTTTTATTCAATGCCCTATAATCGACGCAAAGTCGATAATCCCCAGTTTTTTTTCTAACTAGCAAAATAGGAGAAGCATACTCAGAAGTTGATTGTCTTACTATACCCGAATCTTCCAACTCTTTTACCATTGATCTAACTTGCTCACGTTCCATTTGAGAAAGACGATAAGGCCTATATACTACGGGCGTATCATCGTTTAGTTTTATCTTCATTTCGGAATTGGTGACACATCCTAGTTCTGTAGTATTAAAAGCAAAGCTACTTCTATACTCATTTAACAGTTCCAGTAATTTTGCTTTGTCATTTGGATCAAGAGTACTATTAACATTTACCATTGATTCCGTGATAGTAATACAATCTGCTTTATAATTTTCAATCCTATCGACATTAATTACATTTGACTCCTGTATAGGTACAACGCGAGTTAATAAAGTCGATTTACTTAAGTGGAATCCAGTTTTAGAAAAACATTTCAAAATGATTTGCCCACTACCATTATTTAAATCTATAACGCCCTGCAAGAGTTCATAATCCTTGTGAGGTTGCTGGCATAAGCTAGGTTCGACTAATACACATCCATTGTACTTGGGAGTCGATTCTATATTAATTTTAGTATACCCAGGCATCATAAAGGTTGTTTCCGAAGTATAAATAGTGATCTTACGTTCGAGATCATCAGAATTTAATAATTGTAAACTATCTTTATTTTTGTAAACTATTACATGGTCTTGCTCAGTGAAAGTTTGACCTAATAATAATGGAACTCTGAGCAAATTATTAGGTACAATTAAGGCGTCTACATTAGCTAGGACAGAATCAATCTCAATAGTGACATGACATTTACCTAGGCAATCCACCACAGAATTGCCAAACCCCCTCAATGTAGGTAAGTTAGTAAAAGACCATTTTTCAACTAAATTTTTGGCTAAAGACTCCGTTAACATAGTACACTGGCTACCAAAATCTATGAAACAATCAACTACCTGACCATTCACCTTGGCTGATTTATAATATTTCGAATCATTTTCTTTTTCCTCAGAAATACGCATGATGGTTTTATTGCCATTTAAATTCTTTTTAGTCAGACAATCATTTGCTAAATGGCCTACCTTATGGCATACTTCACATCGTTTTAATGGTTCTTTACATTTATAGTATGGGTGACCTTCTTCCCCACAATTATAACATTTATAGGTAGTTTTATCTGTTGTGTGACTTGGTAACTTAAATTTTGGGCGTCTGTTGTCGGAATTGTTTGCGTTCATAGGTACCGGGATTCTTTTATTAATTTTTACGTTTCTTAGAAAAACTAATAACTTTTCAGGGTCTGTAAACTGGGCTGCTTCAGCACTGGTTCTAATTGATCTATCTTCAATTCCAAGAAGGATACAATCTGTAGCGTTTTTGCCGGATATAGAGCATCTATTAAGTAACACCATCTTCTCATAAAAATATTCTTCTAACGAGTCTCCAAAACGTGCTTTACACGCTAACATTTCCGTCAACAACTGCCCATAATTTTCGTCACAAGGAAAAGCCTGCTTTAGTTTTTCCTGCCATTCATCCCAAGTGAATAATAAGCTAGGCAAGCCTTGGTACCATTTCTGCGCTAAGCCAACTAATTTGGGTAACGCATAATGGATAGTTTGCCTTTCATTCCATCCATAAATGCTCCGACACTCATTAACTTTAACAAGCCACATATTGATAGTTTGATTTCGTTTAGAAGGATCGAAATCGGGTATAACATTCATGGATGGAAAGCGATCACTACTATTATCTGACTTTAAAACTTTAATCAGATCTTTGAACGTATCAAACATGTAATCATTAGAACTTATAGGTAACGTGGATGTACTTGCGGGTGGTGTATGCTGACCTTCACGTGGTGGTGCACTAGGAGTCCTTCGTGACGAAGAACCGCGCCTCGAAGTCCGCCGATGCCGCCGCTTTGAATCTTCCCGTCTTGATCTGCTTCGCGGCATGTGTCTGTTGCGACTCCGACTGTGACGGACACGTTTGCGCCTTGTAACTCGCTCACGATCCCGCTCAGGACTGCTATTCGACTCTGAAGATGAAGAATCTCTTTTCTGGCGCTCATTCCTTGCGCGCTTACGTGATTTTCTTGTTTTGCCCATTCTTACTGGAAGAAGTAAAAAAAAAGTAAACGCTCAAACGAAAAATGAACACTTTTAGAATTAAGTAGTTGTATAAATCATTTCAAATATTAATCGACGGTTTTACTCATTTAAATAAATTTGAGGGTAAGAATCAGAGAAAAATAAGCATGTCAAATCCATAAAAATAAATTTGCTATTATATTTAAGCTTAATATACCTCTCCTGTTTACTATTTCTAATCCACCTTCAAAACTATTATTTAAATACATACGTGTACATAAGACGAAATTATGAACTTATTCAAATACAGCCGAGAAGAAAGAAAAAGAAAAAAAAGAAACATTTTGAAATGAAATTAACATCTGCTAGCTATTTGTTTACTTATTATACATTATAAACTTTAATAATTATATCCTGTGTGGTTGACCAATCATTTAGTCACCGTAACCAAAACTTGAGCCCGGTGACTATTAAAGCAAAAACATTGACAAATATATTCGTTGCAAAGTAAAATAAACCACACGACGTACCTTTATTTGGGCGTAATGTCCTTTATCGAGAGTTAGTAAGCTCGATTTTATCCCACTTTCTGAACTGTGAAAGCAACTCCAAATAAAAACCTTCTTACAAATATAACGTTTATTCTTGAACTAATTTTGATCACTTCACTCATACAGCACTTTATATTTCTTAACACCAAGACTCACTTTATATCGACTGCTCTTGGCACGAAAGTAAACTCGAATGTCCGATGGCGCGGTCTGCCATTTTTATTATAGTTTTTACTTTTAGTCAAATTAGCAATGGTTTTAATTATCAATAATGGCAGGGCGCGCTTCCGGAAACGCATTTAAGGAAACGGAAGTTACTGGCACATTAATTATGTGACTAACATTTAAATCAACTAAAATATTTAGCATATACATAAAAATAACATATTAATATTAAAGCATTGCTAACACAATGATCAAGATATTTTATAACTTACCGAAAGATCTAAATCAATTACTTACAATAAACAAATAAATAAAAAAAAGAAACCCCATCCTAACAAAGACGAAGACATTTTGGAATCAACAAAAAGAAATACACATACATACAAAACATATACATAGTAGAAAGCCTGTTTTGACGTCGACGGTTTTGGAATTATCAGGTTGACATTTGACTTATTAATTGTTATATCAGAAAGAACTACGACAGGACTCGTTGTTCTGTTAGAAGGTAATATTTCGGGTCTATGTGGTTCGTTTTCTTTTTCATCTTCTACATATCCGAGATGTTTGCCATGTATACAAATTTATTGATCATCACAGTCAAAACAACTTATACTGCGGACAGTCATTTTTGGGACAGATTTATTCCATAAAATTTGGTACACGGAAAAAGTGCCCCTGAAAGGTTTCAAATTTTTTGGAAGCAATCTGTCTTTTAATGCTACGTCTTTACCTTCAATTTTTCTGAGAACCACATTTAAATTGCCGTCCTGGATACATTTGAAAATTAAATCGCAGAATTGATTATATGTTCCTACATCTTTTCTAAACGTAACCATGCGGTCCTCTTCAAAGTCGCTCCAACACCATCAGGGGCACCTTGGCCGTGTCCAGCTTTAGAGTAATTCCAGGTGATTCTGAGTATTTGTGAGAAATCTTTCCAAATTTGACTAATGATGTAGAAAATGTGCTTATTTCTGTATTGAGACGTTGGAGAATCCGACTAAAAATGAATGGTGTCAATGAAAGGGTTTTTTTTGATTTCCTCTTCAATTAAATACCAAATGGGTACCAAATGGGCCCATACGGCTGCAGCATCATGCCGTAAGCAATCACTAATTGTGCACATAGATTGTGGGGTAACTTTTCCAGCAGAATAATTGTGTGTGTATATAACCGCGGTGTGCAACGTTACCTGCTGCCTACTTCCACCAAAGTGAAATGATTGTACTTCGGTTCCATATTTTAAAGAATAGTTTTCGGAGAAGTCAACGTGTATACATGCTTCCTGAACAGTCAAGTTTTCTTTAAGTATCCTAATTGAAGGGGTGAGTGGACAAAAGTGTTAAGTAACAAGAAGTTCAAAATGAGTTAGGAGTGTTTAAAAATGTTAGATCACAAAATCACGGTAGTTATTACAGCTTAAAGTTTTATATAAAACTTAAATATCAATAATTTAGAAAATATGATTACTTTAAAGATTATAGAATAAAATTTAAAGAAAATATCAACATAACACCTTTGTTTAATTTAAAAATAATCATATTAAGATTAGATGAACTCAAAAGGGTCTTATATGAAAAAATTATAATAATCAGTATTTATATGAAATAGCTTTATGTTAATAAAAAAAAATACAGTCAGGTATAGGTATGTAGTTTGGTAACCCTTAAACCAGCTCCCATAATCCCCATTCGTGGATATCCAAAGTGGATATCTTACGCACAATGGTATATTACAATGTTAATGGTAAATTTCTTTATTTACCCCGGCTAAAGAAGTATTTTGAAATGCGCAGATTTTGTCGAAGTACGTCTACAAAGTATTCATCGAGTTTTATTTAATGAGTGTCTTCAATTATCGACACTTGAAATAATCCATGGACCAAGTTACGTTTACCCTCCATAAAATTGTAGGCTTTTCCTTTCTTAATGTTAAATTAATGGAATGGACAAAAATGATGAACACGTAAGAAAAGCACTATAAAACCCCAGAAGATGTGTCATCATCCAGACCGGACATTTTTCTTTTTTCTTGTACTTGTAGAGCTTACCGTGCCGTGGGAAACTAACATACGAGTATCTAAAGACCACGCAATGAAAGAAAAAAAATATTATGATCTCCTAAATGAATTAACGATAAACGGTTATATAGTTAGTCTATATCATGGATGCACAGACCGCGGCCCGCCGGTCGAATACTGGTGGCCCGCCGACAGCAAAAATGATACTCTCGTACATTCGAAATATATTGAATTCTATTCCAGAATAAAACCAAAAAAAATATGTTCGAAAAGTAATTTGAATCTCGTGCGCGCGCTATTAAGTGCGCTTATCGGTGCGCCGTGCGTGCGTCGGTATCAGCGGTCGGTAATGTTCGTGCTGATCTCGGTTAAATTAAATTCGTTTTCGTGAGGAAGCGCGGCGGCCGGTGGCGCGGCGACGGGCTGTGCGGTGGCGTCTTATCCACGGGTTATATTGTTGGTGTTAATTTGAAAACTGTTTTATTTTAATTACTAAGATTATTACAAAATAATAAATATTATTTTTTATTTTTATTTTATTTTATTTTTCATTTCTTTGGAAAACTTACAGCTAAGTACTTAACTAAGATACAATGATGTTCTAAATATAGCCAATTACAAGTTTTCACATATAGCATTTTAAACAGTGGAATGAAATGCAGACAGTTTTTTTTTTTTTTTAGTTAATGTCATTGCTACATTGTAAAGGGAAAAAGAAACCATTCGTGACATGTAAGTGATACAGTACATGCTATATTATTAATAACATATACATATTAAAGGTAAAAAAAAAATACACATACCCAAGTATATCAATTTAACTTACATGAAAAATCTTTTACTAAATTTATTTTTAAACTGGCTTACAGAAGTATTAAAAAGATCCAGGTCCATATCATCATTAGCAGTGTTGAATAGATTAGAAGTTCTGAAGATGAAGCAATTTTTGCGATAGTTTGTTCTAACAAACAGGACATGAAGTATATTCAAATTACGAGTTACTTTAATGGGAGCATTCAAATAAAAATGACTGAGCAGTTCTCGGGAATCTATAGCATTTTGAAATACTTTTAAAAGAAATGTGATATCAGCCATATCTCTTCGCATATACAATGGTAAAAAGTGTAAAGTAAGTTAAAGTACTTTGTTTCTTTTGATATTGTGAGCGACGTCCATAAGACTTATGAAAATCATTAAAATACCGCGCCAGTTCATAAATGAAAAGACGCCACGGCCGCGCCGCCTCAAGCGCCCAAAAATACTAAGTCAAGTAACATCGCTTGCCGCCTTTATATAAAGTTCAAAATAGTAGAGAAATCAAGAATTTCCTAGCGCGGTGTGAGCAAGAGAGATAGCAATAGTAGTAGCAAAGGAGTTGATATACTCAATGTACTTTTGGATGAGTGTTCAAAAACAGATTTGGACTTATCAAAATTATCGGGATGTGCGACTGACGGTGCTCCTTCGATGATTGGTGTCAATTCCGGGCTAGTTACTTTGCTGAAAAAGCATCTGCAAGAAAAAAACATGAACACTGAAGATCTCATGCAGTTTCACTGCATTATACACTAAGAAGCCCTCTGTTCTAAAAAAATTGAATTTTAAAATGTCATGAAAGTGGTAGTTTCGACTGTAAATTTCAAAAAATCACGAGGACTCAATCACAGGCAATTCAAACAATTCCTTGATGACATCGAAAGCGAATATGGAGATTTACTGTATTTATACAGAAGTAAGGTGGCCAAGTCGTGGATTGACACTGGATTTCTAAATTTAATAGAAGAAATTGGAATATTTCTGGCGGAAAAGCAAAGGGATGTTCCGGAACTTAAAAACCCTGATTGGTTGTGTGATTTGGCTTTTTTAGTTGACATTACAAATCATTTGAATGTCTTGAACACACGGCTTCAAGGCAAAAATCAACTGATATCCCAGCTCTACGCTCATGTATCATCCTTTCAATGCAAGCTGACACTTTTCAGATCTCAATTGAATTCTGGAAATTACAATCATTTTCCAAATTATAAGAAAATGGCTGAAAAATTCAACAAAACTGCGGTTAATTTCTGTTATGTAGAAAAGCTAGATATTTTGATTCAATCTTTTCAAGACAGATTTTCGGAGTTTAAAAAAGTGAAACCTCTGTTGGACATATTCAGCAATCCTTTCACGATTTCAGTTCAAAATGCGCCAGAGTCTATGCAGTTAGAAATTATCGACATTCAAAACGACCAAGATTTACGCAACAAATTCAACGAAGGAGACTTGCTGAACTTTTACCGCTGCATTGATAAAAATATCTACAAAGAGTTGCACATAAATGCTCTGAAATGTGCCAGCTTATTTGGTTCTACCTATATGTGAACAAACTTTTTCAATACTAAATAATAATAAAACAAAAAATCGAAACCGCCTTACAAATGAAAGTTTGGAAGCAGTTGTACGTGTTGTTACAAGTAAATTTGAGCCAAATATAAAAAAGATTGTAAGCACTATGCATTGCTACGCTTCAAATTAATAAATTCTTTTTCAGTTTAAATACATTATTATCAATTCTTAATTGTCTTTAATTACGTATACTTCTGGCGGCCCGCCATCAGTTCATGATTTGCCCGAGTGGCCCCTAGTCTTAATAAGTCTGTGCATCCCTGGTCTATATGCTGTAGAAGTAGGAGCGAGAGGTATACCAGCAAAATCTCTCTATAACCTGTTGAAAGACCTTGGCTTGGCCAGAACTGCAGTAAGTTGTATACTAGAGCGAGTGTCTAAAGCTGCATTAAGAGGGTTAGTACCAGATTTGGCTGGGCAGGGAGAGTAACACGAGTAGTGAAGGTGAGTGTTGATGTACGTCGGAAAGGGGCCCCTTAAACCTACACCCGTGTCACAAGTCCCGGGAACTACTCGGAGTTTCTCTTTCTGCCTCACGATGAACCCGGCATCCGCACGGTGAATCCATGGAACGCTAAGAAGTATGTCTTTTTATTTTGAAATAAACTCTCACGTGTGAAACTTCAAATTTTGTTTAGCAATTTGATAGCATAGATTATACAATGACGTTTCATTTGTCAATTTAAAAAAAAAATGGTTAGAATACTCATTTTGAGGTATGGTTTATATTTATTGGGATATATTTGATAATAAAATAATGTTATTATAATTAATTTGGTTAAATTAAGCCAGAAAAATACAAAACTAGAAAACCGGTAAAAACCCTTCGAATTTCACGACACTATCGTCAAGCATTATTCATTTACAAATATTGTCTATAGTTCCGTTCGATACTCATTAGTCCAAAAACAATACAGGGTAAGGTTTACACCATTCGTTCGGGCTACTGTCGTTCGGTTTCATAACTTCGTTGACGGGCTTACGGCCGGTCCCAATAATCTATCTATCTTCAGTCTTGGCATATCGGAGATAGAAACAAAGACAAAAGTGGCAGTGTGGCCGTTTCAAAATTTATAAACCTACCAACGGAATATTTGAAATCAACTAAAAAATACTAAAAAGAGAATTCAATTATACCGAAATACTACTAAAGGGTTTGCTTCAGATTTTGAGAAAATTGCATATAAAACACATTTTTTAATCACAATTGTTTATTCTAAATCAATAGTATAATCATTATTACTAAATTTATTTACCTTCAACATGTCTGTCGTCGGATTAAATGAAGTACAACCGTCAGTCAAACCTTGTTTAACATGTAGTAAAGAAGAAATGTGGTTTGAAGTAAATCTGTTTTTGTATTTAGTTTTAACCATATTAATTTGAGAAAATATTTGTTCACATTGAGCATTAGAAATAGGCAAACACATTAGACATTTAACAAAACTGACCAAATTTTTATATTTTGGATTTTTATGACAGTCAACAATATTACCAACCTTGCTCCAAAATTGTTCACAATTAACTGCACTGGTACTAGTACCACACATCAAATTTTGAACATCTTGGTCATACTTCATTTGACGGTATTCTTCATCAATTAATTGTTTTTGGGTATCATCTGTTACAATGTTAGGGAACCTTTCAGTTACATTTACAAATGAAGAACAGTTTTCATAAACAGCTATTTGCGGATCTATGAAACGTAATTCGAAAAATATCCTTTCATTTATAGGCAGTCGACATTTTAGTTGAGTGCATAATTCAATCTTTGCAAGAAATCTCTTATAACAGTAACATTAAGTGATTGATTTATTAGGAGCGTAATTTCTTTAGCAACTTTGACTCCCAAATACAAGTCATTTATTGCTACGAAATTTACTGTACTATTTGGGTCAACGTCTTCAATACTCGTAGTTCGGACGTAGCTGGCTTTCATATAACAGCTGAGTATACTTTTGAACATATCAGATATATCCCTATAAATAGTTTGAACATTACATTCATTTCCCTAGTACACTACATTAAGTTTGTTCACAACAGGTAAAATGTAATCCAAGAACAAGAAATAGAGCTTTATTTGTTTATTTGCAAAGCTTTCATGTAAAAACGTTGCTGAATGATTGTGCTCAACTAGATGCTCTTGTTGAAAGTATAACTTAAGAGCATCCCACTGCTATACTATACGGTTAACGCATGCATGTACGTATCTCGTAGTGGCGTAAAATATTATGCAATTCTGAGCCTAAAAATTCTTGAAATTCTACAAATTCTCTTTGACGTTTAGAACTGTGGCTAAAATAATTATGTGTTTCTTTGACAACTTGTTCTAGTGCTCTAGGAAGTTTTTTACATGAGTAGCTTACAGCCAATGCACAAGAATGGCACACACACTTTACGAAAATGCAATTTGGATTTACATTCTTAATTTTTGAAACTACACTGTTGTTTCTTCCAAACATTACATTCGTTGTGTCAGCTGCAAAACCTAATATATCTTTAACATTTAAATTTAAATCAATCAAGCTTTGACACAGTGAATTAAAAATATCCTCCGCTGTTTCGCCTGAAAGCCTGACGGAGCATAAAAATTTAGTTTTGAGTTTGTCATCGTTGACGCAATAAAATTTAACTGCTACGGCAAGTAGTTTTTCCGTCGTTATGTCTGTGCTTTCATCTATGATCAAAGAAAAAACGGTATTACCTGATAATTCGGAAGTTTTTTTATATCTGTTAATAATTGCTTTTCAAATGATGGCGCCATAACATCATAAATCAACTGAGCGGTTTTAGTACGTTTACAGGAATATCCTTTTGCGATTTCAGAATCATGAAAGATTTTACCAAATAATTCGCTTAGGTGATCCATTGCACGAAAGGAAATATTATGTTCAACTAAGGCGCCGCAAAATAGAAGTTCAGCTTTTCTTATCTCCTGTGTAATTTGCTTTGAAATATCTTGTCAATCTGAAAATGAAAGAGATTTTTATCAAAATGCTACCTATTTTAACTTAAAAACGAAACTACGTCTACGTAAATAAATAAACCATATTTTTTTATTATCTTACCTTCGACTGCCCACTGTAATGTATAATTTTATTGCGATGTTTTTCAGTCTCGGCGTGCGACTTTATTGTAGCGATTCTACTTAAAAACGTCACTCCACAGGCTTTACACATAGCATTTTCACTATATTTATCTTTGGTGAACCAAGAAGAGAATTCCCGGTTTTGTTCCCATTCCGCTCTATATTTTTGTTCATATTTGCGCTTCGTAATGAAACAACCGCCATTAACACCGACCGCAGTAATCGAAAGACAAATACTAACCAATTATGGCAAAAATCTTCGGACAGCATAGACAATCCAATTCAACACTACTACAGGGGAATCTCTTGGAATCAAATTTACAAACATTCATTCGCTCAGTGTGTGAAAGAGAAAGATTGCTACAAAGACTCAGTGCGTAACAAAGACAGCGTAATTATCAAACGATCTTGACTTTGACTTATCCTTTTCAGGGTTGCTAGGTGAATATACCAAAAAAATACCATGACAGTTGAAATTGTACCAATAATATACCGATATTTAGTAATATACTAAAAATATACTATCGTCATTCTTCGGAGCCTTAAATATACCAATTTATTACTAAAAATACCAAAAACGGTCACACTGAGAAGTGGTTTTCTATCTCCGATATGCCAAAATTGAAGATGGATAGGTTATTAGGACCGGCCGTTAGGGAGTAGGCTTTCAGATAAGAGATGAGTTTACTTTATATTTCTGTACAAACTCACATAATATTATCCATTAGATTTAAATAATTCTAGGAATTAACTAATATATCTCAAGAGAAATATGTTTTATTTAATTCACCTGTGTTTCCGTGTTTATTATAGGTACATTTATTGATGTTCTCCATAAAGCTTTCCATCAGTTCGTATAAAAATCCCTCAAAAAGTAGCCATTAAGAGGAAACACAACGGCCGTTTTTCCATACAAACGTAGTCCCCTGTTTCCTCCCTGGATAATGCCAGTAGAGCAATAATTTTTATAACAAAAATCTATGGCCACTATTAGCATGTTTCTATGTTTTCCTTTTTTTCATAAACTAAATAATAAAAGAGATATGAGCCTCCAAAAATCTAAAAAATTCGCCAGATTTTCCGCTATGCTCAAACATCCTGAAAACAAATTTGGCTAAATTTTAGAAAAAAAGCAAAATATACGAACACGGCCAAAGCCTTTCTTTAATTTTTAATGTAAAAATATTTAAAGCGGTCTAGTTTTGGAAAAGGAATCGGGGGACTACGAAACGTTGATTTTGTGTGCTTTTAGTAGGTATTTTCGGTCAAAAATGCAGTTGTCTCTATCGCGCTCTGCGGTGGAGGCGTTCGGGACTGCGCGACAGCAATAGATTTTATAAATACCTATTTTTCAATTCTCTCGACCGTAGTGTTTCCTCTTAACGAGTTTTATTTAATTTTAAAATCCTGTATTGGTATATTCATTCCCTTACTTCCACGCATTATTCAGTTTATTTTTGTCTTTATGATACGGGTATTGGGTTCCATATCATATGATTGGTTCAGTTTGATATGATTCTATAAAAGTAGAACACAAATCGTTAGGACAATATTGTTACGACCATTTGGATCAGCGGTAGTTAACGCTGCTTCTGAGCCATGGGTCGCGGGTTCGATCCCCGCACAGTATAAATATTTGTGTGCATGAACATGTCTGTTTGTACTGGTCTGGGTGTTTTCTATGTATTATAAGTATATATTTACAAAAAAAAAGTATATAAGTAAGTTTATCGGTTGTCTAGTACCCCATACGACAGGGTACTTAATAGTACCTTAATTTGGGACTAGATGGCTCAGTGTGGCCCAGTGAGGCATGTTTGAAATATTTATTTATTTATTTTGTTACGAACGTGGGGTTCAGGATTTGGATAAAACACTTATCACAAAAGCCAAATCACAAGAATCGTAGTCCGGTTGCTCGCTTAGTAGTTAGCTACATCGTTGATTCCAATACACTATTAGATCCGCAGAGTAGTACAAGAATCGTAGTAGTAGAGAGTAATTAACCGTTGGAATCGCTAAGGTCGTCGTTACATGGCACTTGATCACTTTTCGCAGGTATCGCACCAAAAGCTCACAATGAACTGACTGCGGCGTCTCTAGTCTTGTTATTTATTCTCAACATCGACGACGGTCGTACATACTAGAACGTTCGTTTTCCAGAAAAATCAAACGGACATTTAAACGTAAACAACACTAGTGCCACTATGCCATTTTGCGCCTTACTCTGTAGACGTAACGTTCAATGTCGCTTGCACTAAGATCTTGTTATTACTTTGTGGTTGAACGTAGGTAGTTGTGTACATTCGTCTAGCGATATCTCGAACCGTCTAGCATATCGGCGACAATATTATTTGCCGCTACACTAAAGAAAAAAGTGGCCAGTTTTGGTAAAAAATTTTTAGTCTACAATGTCTTCTTGTAATTCTTGGACTTCTTCAGCAGTGAATGATGATTTAGATGGTGTAGATGATACTTTAGTTTGTGTTATCTGTTTGACTGTTTTTGTTACTTTTTTAAGATCTTCAGGTGGCAACACATAATCGGTGCAAGCTTTTTTATAACCTATTTTTATTTGTTCCTAATCATAATAATTGAATTTGGTGTAAATGCATACAGCCTGTTACTTAATTTATTTTTTACTGTGTTCATCACACTGAAAAAACAATACAGCAATAGCCATGCCCAAGTCGGATATTTCTTGTAACGTATTTACTAATGCTGCATCCTTGTAGTTCAAAACTTGGGCCTAAAACTTAACACGTAACTTCTGAAGTTTCCCATTCTGTGAAATGAATAGTTTTCCGATGTTTTTTGGTCATCGAATCCGAATTCTCTTGCCAATCCAACCAGTGCATAAGGATCTTTGATCTGTTTCAATGTATTTTCTAGGCTGTTACCTTCTCAAAGATTTTGTAATTTGAAAGTATTCAGTGTTGCATTTATTTTACTAATAACTTGACATTAAAGTAGATGCACCGTTTCCTGACGTAGCAATTGATTGAGGAGATAAATTGCTTTTACTAGCATGAGATTTGAAGAGATGTCCTAAGTGTGCAACAGGATCTAGATGATCTTCTACTTTGATTGTAAGGAAATCTTTGTCTGTTACTGCGGACCCTGGTATAATTCAAATTAAATCAAAATCAAATATTCCAAATCCAAACCAAACAAACAATATGTTTCGTAATAAATGTAGGTACAAAATTATTATCGCCTCCTTTACCTCCCGTGCTATTGCTATATTGAGTGTTGTGCAAAAACATGTCAACCCCAGAAAACCAAATCCTGGGAAATAAAAAGTGAAAGAACTTTGTAGCTTTTAAAAAATAACCTAATCTACTTGTGTAGTGTTATGACGTTTGTTAGTTTGGTGGTATTGTAGGTAGTCTTTGATACATAATGTTAATAGTGTAAATTTGAGTTTGATAAAAAAAACAGCTTTTTCTTCCGTTTTTTTATTACAAAATCAAATCCAAAACTTGAACTAATTGCAGTAAGCGTTTAAGCCCAAATCGCTTATTGCAAAAATCAACCGAAATTTTTAAAATAATGCAACAGTCTTCTAAGCCTCTTTGAAAGGTTATTGCCATTTAAAAAAGTATATCAAATTTTGTTTCCTTAATCTTTGCTCTTGATTATTACAATCAAAATACAATTTCAATAGTAGTCAGTAGTATGAATTCGAGACTCATGAACACTAAAAGAGTCAAAACCATAATAGCTCAAAATATTAAATCACTCGTCATCGTCTTCAGAAACATTATCAATAACTTCAGCATGATAACCAAAGTTACAGCCTGGGAACCCTTCAAAAAGTCATAGAAAGATCTGGCGTCTGCAGGTACAAGCTTTAAGGACTCTTCCGTTTGGCCAACGTTCAGGTAAATCGATGTTCTTCAGTACAAGTTTACGACCTTTGCCTACCTTTTCAATGTTGACAACTTGGTGTGCATACATTATCCAGATCATTCTTTGTTTTCAAAATATGGCGAGAATCCTTTTCTATTACAATGTTTGAAATACCATAAATGTATAGAAAATGAAAAACGGCTTAATGTAGAAAGTTGCCAATACTTTTATTATTTTTCGAAATAATCTCCTGTCTGCACATCGTCGCATTCGATGGAACCACTGAGAAAAGCAGTGGCTCATTCTTCCTTCTAAGGCTTTTTCGTACGCTTTCACCGCATCTTCAGGGCTCGTAAAGCGAATACCTTGAATTTTATCTTTAGTTCTTGGGAATAAATGAAAGTCGCAGGGTGCCAGGTCAGGACTGTATGGCGGATGACTCATTATCTCGACACATGCCATAGTCAACAGTCCGTTTTGCGGAGTGTGCTGAAGCATTGTCGTGGTGAAGGAGGATCCAGCTTCGAGGGCGCTGCTGTTAAATCTTTTCCAAGACAACAGGCAAACAACGATTGACATACCAGTCTGCAGTAACTGTCCTTCCATCTTCTAGCACAACTGCACTGTGGTACCGCGCTCAAAGGAGTTTCGCGTAGCTAATGGCTACTCTACTGTGTGCTACTGCATGTAATAATGATGTTTTATGATAGACTGAGGCAAATATTAATTAAACAACTCGATTCCATTAAAATAGCAATAATTTATTAAACAAAAAAAGAACAAAAGGATTCCAATCTTTAGAAAAGAAATTCAGAAAATACAGGTAAATTATAGTTACAAATTAGCCTGATTAACTAAACATTATCTTAATTAATCTAAATTACACATTAACATATGACACAAAAATTTCATAAATAATAATTTGGTATATTTTTTTTTATTACCACTTATTGTCTTGTTTATAGTTACAGTTTATAACTACAAAATATAACTACTTATTTTTTTATTAATATTAAATGAAATACCTCTGCTGATAGCACAGAATTCTTCTTTCGTGAAAGTTTTCTTAAACTAGACATATACGGATCGGAATTAAGAAGAAGTATGTGCATGAGATCGGTGTTCGTTACAACTCGAGACATTTTCCTCGTGTTATCACGTCTAAATTGCTTAATGAGTTTATTACAGGATTCAGCGGCCTCTTCCGAGAGCTCACTGATAGACAATAATGAATGTTTAATTACTTCTGACCCATGAATTAGCACTTTATGAACAGAAGAAGGCAAGTTGTACCACGGATATGCCGCCACAAGCATGCGCGCGGTTTCCAAAGCATAATCTTTAAACGCGAGGCTATTAATTTTGAAACCCGATGAAAGGCACTGTAGTATATGATGACATCTATTAATGAGTGTTATGTCTAACCCAGTTATTTCAGCTGAGATATCTGAATTCAAAAAGAAAGTTCTAGCAGTGTTTCCATCGTTGTATGTACCGCTTCCTCCACTTCGAGGTTTATCAACAATTAGACCTAATCTTTCCCTAAATTTCTGTTGTACAAATGTTTTTTTCTGTGCAAGAAGAGCTTTATCTTCTGTTGAACGCGCTTGCCATTTGTTTAAATCTAATCTGTAAGATATGAGAGTAAAATATTCAAAAAAACGAATCCATGAATGAAGGGGGGATAACCGAGTTTGACACACTTGACGAGATCTATCAGAATCACTATTACTATCCTTTATAGATAGCTAAGTGTCTAGTATAAGTATTCTTGTATCAAAACACTTGATATTTGTACCTGAAACAAAAAATATATAGGTTCGTTTAAATTTCAAGATTAATAGATTTCTCGTAGCATGCTCGTAACATTTGCTACGAGTGGGCTACTACTCCCAGTCGCAGATGATCGCACTAAATTCTAATTATTTAAAAAGAAGACACATTGACTTACATTTTGATGTAAAAATTATGTGTGCAAGTATATGCGAAACTAGTTAAAAGTTTTGATAAAAATTAAAATTATACATAAAATGACAACTTTTATGCTTTGTCGTAGCAGGGCTACAAAAAAATATATACTCAAACGACACTAAAAAAAATAGATAAAATAAATTATACATACCTTCAACTTGAATACCCATTACAAAAAATAAATCAAAAACAATAGATTCTTGGAAAAACACGAGTCACACTTACACTGATAAGCGCTTGGCAATAACGCTAATGAGAAGGCGCGTAAAATGCGTTCACTTCCGATGCAAAAAAAAAAGAGTAACAACTGACTAATGGCAGTTCCTTTTATATCATTATGTAGAGTCACTAATAGTGACCCAAGCGACGTATTATCATGGCATAATTAAAACATCGTAATTGAAGCCCTATGACCTACTACGGTACCACAGTGAACTGTTGCGAAATGACCTTTCCGACCAAAGAATGAGGCAATCATCTTTTTTCCTTGACTACTTCCTTTCTTTACCTTAGTTAGAGGATCCTCGAAAGGTAAAACCCACTGTGCTGATTGTCTTTTGGTTTCGGGTTCGTAGCAATATATCCAGCTTTCATCACCTGTGACGATGTCAAATACAGCATTTGATTCACCGCCGTTGAACTTATCTAACATTTGGCGACACCAGCCCATGCGAAGGTGTTTCTGGACGTCGGTTAAAGTATGGGGAATCCATCTAGTACAAAGCTTCCTGACGCCTAAATGTTCGTGTAATATTTTTTGAACTTCACTCATACCAATACTAGGCTTGCCCGTATCTGCTGATAGGTCACTCTCTTATCTTCCTCTATCATGCGTCGCACAACACTGATGCTATCTTCAGTAGTCGCTGTTAAAGGACGCCCCTCACGCGGATCATCATTGAGATTGCTACGTCCACGCTTAAACTCGTTAAACCAATTTTAAATAGTGGCACGAGATGGGACTTCGTTAAGAAATGCTAATCGCAGCATATCATAGCTTTTTTGTTCAGTAAGCCCACAAAGAAAGTCAAAATAAATCATTGACCGAACATTTTCTCGCGTTAGGTTCATTGCTGTCCGAGTGGCGGAGTATTGGTCGCATAAAAATATATAGTTCGCCATCGACACGATAAGAACAAGAAGAAGAAGAAGAAAGTTCATTTTCACGTGTAACAAGAGTTTTAGATTTGCCGCCAATTCAGTTTTATTGCATGATTATAAACTTTTATGGTAAATTTCATAACAGTAGTAGATTATTTTCACATTTTTAGGCTGGTTTTATAGTCACGCCGCTGGACGCTTCGCTGGACAGCACGCGTTTGAACAGCGGTACACTATAAAACGAGATTAGTATAGCGCGTTTCGCTGCTGTGAGACAGTCGTCTACAAATACAAAATGAACGTTAATGCGGTTAGAGTACTGGCTATTTACTTGTTACGGAAAAGAAGGGAACAACGACGTCAAAGAAGAGTAGTTAATCCTTATAACGCTACAAGGTTACTGAGAGGCGAACACGTAACATCTTTCTCTGATTTACGAGAAAATAGTTCTAAATTTCATAAATACTTTCGCCTATCAACAAGCACTTTCGACGAATTACTTTGCAAGTTAGAGTTTTTTTTACGAAGATCCAGCATACGTCGCATCCCCTTAGCTCCAGTGGAAACTTAACCTAAGTCTGTATTAAAATTTTTACCACTCAATTCCTTTCCAATTTTTGCGTCCTTAATCTTATAAGAATCATCGGCCGGGTCCCATAAACATCTAAATCGCACTTCTTCAATTTTTATTCGTTCGTTTATAGAGTATAATATGTGTATGCAGGCATCCGAATAACACCACGGCTGCCTCTCCAATTGCGCGCCACTTAGGTCGATCCTCGGCTTCTCGCATCCAGCTCCTGCCAGCCACCTTCCGCAAATCATCACTCCACCTGGCCTGAGGGCGTCCTACATTACGTTTGCTGAGACGCGGTCTCCACTCAAGAACTCGTTTACCCCAGCGGCTGTCAGTTCTGCGGCTGTGGGCGTCGGTAACTGTAGTTCTCTGCCGGATCACCTCATTTCTGATTTTATCGCTAAGAGAAACTCCGAGCATAGCTCTTTCCATGGCCCGCTGAGCGACTTTAAACTTGTGGACTAGCCGTACCGTCAGTGTCCACGTTTCGGCTCCGTATGTCATGACGGGTAGGACGCATTGAACCTTGGTTTTATCCAGGTTCATCCGCAAGCCGATGCGTACAGAAGAGCCAGCCAGGTCATTCAGCATTTGTTGTAGGTAATAGTAATTTACATTTTCCGAATTTCAATTTAATAAGTCAAATACGTAAATAAAGGATAGTCGTGGTGGAGTTGCCATCTTGATTAAATATGTATTTAAATACACAACATTAGAAGTTCCATACTACGATTTTCTTCAATCAATATAGGAAATTTATGTATCTTATGTATTCTATTTGACTGCCATTTTGTTCGAGTTGCCAGCCTTTAACTCTTTAATTGCTATCTGATAAATACTATTAGCAAATTGTGTTTTATACAATTTTACACCATCTATCACCATTTATTTTGTTATAAATAACGTAATATTAGCTTTATTTGTAAAAAATAGAGTTTTATAAGAAAAGTTTTATAATACTTTAATATAAACGGAAGTGATTTTTAAAATCTTCTACTGTAGTAAGTATTTAATTTCGGGTTAAGTATTTTGCAGAACTCTATATATTTATAGATGAACAAAGCATGCAAGATAAAAGAAAACCTCTAATGGAATTATAGCAAGATAGAAAAGTAAAAAGCTAATGTATTCATTCTGTGATTAGTTTTGATTGACAGACAGGTCACCTAGTGGCGATCGGCCCCGCAATATTAGCTCTACGGTTTTGAGGGTTCCGTACCCATAGGGTAAAAACAGGACCCTATTACTAAGACTTCGCTATCTTTCCGTCTGTCCGTTTGTCTGTCACCAAGCTGTATTTCAAGAGCCGCGAATCGCGATAGCTAGACAGTAAAAATTTTCACAAATTATGTGTTTCTGTTGCCGCAATAACAAAAAATACTAAAAAGATAATAAAAAAATATGATTAGTTAGGGATCAAATTAAATATATTTTTTAATGAAATAATATTTTTATTTTCATAGAAAATATGGTGTACTTCAGGTTCAAGGATGCACTTTAGGCACTAATTAGGCACATAATTTTAAACTAGGAAATAATTCAAAACAATTATTTTTTGTGACACAAAGGTACAATTGGCATTTTGTTCAAATGGTTCGGCATTGTGAGGAGCATTTCTGTCATCCAGGAACCGCGTTGAATGTCCAACGCCATCCAGCCAAACATCAGGTTTCGTGAGGGGCACCACTGCTCGATGTTATTTTTTTCGGTGGTTCTCCTTTTTCATACACGTATGTAGAATCTTGGTCAACTTTTCCCGTGCTTGTGCTGGGCCTGGACAGTAAGTCAGCGACAACGTTCCCTTCCGCAAAGGACATTGGGCGGAAGTGGTCCAAGTGGCGTCGGCTGATAAAACCTACTTCATAAATTAGTTCATAAATTAACGATATTTTTTTACTATGGAGATATTGTTTACCAGCACCTTGCAAGAGGTATTTAAAAAGCTGGTCGATCTCTGGAGAACGAAGGGTACCAATATAGGGGAAAAGAAACTTACAAACCTCCGCTTTGCCGATGATATAGTTCTTTTCGCCAAAACATCGTCAAACAATGCTCGAACAGCTGAGCGAGGCGAGCCTTGAGGTTGGATTAATGATGAATAGGTCAAAAACTAAAGTCATGACCAACGCTGCCGAAAGCGACATAGTCTTAAGCGGGCAGAGAATAGAGTATATTGACGAGTACATATACTTAGGCCAGATAGTCTCCTTCGAAAACAGGCAGCAGAACAAAGAGATCGGTCGTCGTATCGATAACGCCTGGAAGAGCTTCTGGTTAATGAAAGCGTATGTGAAGAGAGATCTTCCAATGTCACTGAAACGCAAACTCGTTGACACTTGTATCCTGCCCGTACTAACTTACGGTGCGCAAACGTGGCCATTTACCGAAAATCAAAAATCCAAACTCAAGGTTTGCCAAAGATCTAAATAAGAAAGGAGCGTGTTGAGTATTAAAAGGATTGATAAGGCCCGGAATACCGTTTTGACGACCTCCGTGGCGGAGTGGCGTACACACCAGTTTTTAAGGTGTCGCCTGCTCCGAGGTCCCGGGTTCGATTCCCGGACGGGTCAATGTAGAAAAAATGAGTTTTTCTACATTTTCTCGAGTCTGGGTGTTTGTGGTACCTTCGTTGTTTCTGGTTTCCAAAATACGAATGCTTTAAATAGTTAATCAAATTGGGATCAGAACAATGTATGTGATGTTGTCCACATTTATTATTTATTATACCACAATACGCTCCAGAACTGGCATAGCAGATGTAGGCGAAAGGACAGCAAACCTTAAATGAGAATGGGCGGGGCATGTGTGCAGAATGCACCCGGATAGATGGGCCCAAATCGTCACGCGATGGATACCACCAGACGGCTACCGACGAAGAGGTAGACCTAAAAAGAGGTGGTGTGACGATTTGTCCAGCTTCGCGAGAGATTGGTAGTCTTTAGCCGCTGACAGAGACCAATGGAAAGCGTTTGGGGAGACCTTTGCCCAGCTGTGGGATGATGAAGGTTGAGTAAAAAAAAATTATTTAAGGACAAATAGTTTAACAATAATTATGATCGGAATTATCACTTAATGGTTAAATTTCAGACATATCACAATCACTATCGTTTCGCAGTCACTGACTGTCGAAATAATAAATCTGTTCATTTCTACATCTAGCAATCCGTCATTTTTAGGGTTCCATACCCAAAGGGTAAAAACGGGACCCTATTACTAAGACTTCGCTGTTTGTCCGTCTGTCCGTCTGTCCGTCTTTCCGTCTTTCCGTCTGTCCGTCTGTCCGTCGCTCTGTCACCAGGCTGTATCTCAAGAGCCGCGATAGCTAGACAGTTGAAATTTTCACAAATTATGTATTTCTTTTGCCACAATAACAACAAATACTAAAAACAAAATAAAATAAATATTTAAGGGGGGCTTCTATACAACAAAACCCGTTTTTTTGGCCTTTTTTGGTACGGAACCCTTCGTGCGCTACTCCGACTCGCACTTGGCCGGTTATTGAAATATTCGTCTTCCAGACGTTCCACATGTTTGCATTGTTTACGCCAATCTTCAGGGGTTATGTTTGCAAAGGCTGCTTCAGTTAATTGCACTATCTGTTTTGGATCTTGGGCGACATTTTTAGCTGCAACATTCCTTTTCACTAGGCTTCATATTTTCTCTATAGGATACAAGTCGCAATGGTATCATTGCAAGTGGCAATTTTACTACTTCGTGATTATGTTCGGCAAGTAACAGTTCAATAGCGTAAACTGGTGGTTCTTTATTACCGTTAATGATTTCATATAAAAAAGGCTTAGTCCAACTCTCTTCATAATATACTCCTTTTTGTTTTAGCCAGTCCTGCCTTTGCTGGACATTGTTGGTGCTTTTTCAACTTGTGTGCAGTAATAAAGAGCATTATCCATCACTACAATAAAATTTTCTGGTAGATTGGGTATAACTTCCACTTTCATCCATTTCAAATTTAATGAAAGTTCATGTTATCATGATAATCAGATGATTTGGACAGTGATTTAAACATCAGTAAAACGTTTTGTACAAAACCATTTTCAGTACCTGCATGGCCAATAATATAGCGTCTTCCACCTGCAGATTCTGAAACCAAAAGTCCACACTCTTCATTACTCTGCCAACCACTTTTAGCATGATACGTAGGATGAAAATACGTTTCATCTAAGAATACCACTGACCGTTTGTCAACAAACAGATTTTTTCTCAATCTCTCAATATGTCTGGCACGCCCAAGCACTAATGTCATAGCGTTCCATCAATACTTTTCGTTTCGACTGGCAGCGTTTGAAACTAAAACCAATTGATTTTAATATCCTTCGTAAGGTTGTATCACTTCCTTGGAAATCAATATCCTCTTGTAATTCCAAGCGCAATTTATTGACGTCGGTAACTCTTTCTTCACAACATAAAAATGATGATTTTTTAGGCGTATAGCTCCAATACCTAACCTAGCTACCCGCACACGCAAAAGGCTGCGTATTCGTTCGCGCTCCGTATTATCACCTCGAACTATTAAGTGTACTTTCACTAGTGATATCACCACTAAAAATCTCGTAAACACATAAACTTCACAGTGCCGTAAACAGTGTTCTAAAACATTTTCGCGTTACAAAGTTTCAAGAAGAAATATCCTAATAGAAACTCAGTTATTAACAACGAACCTGCCCTACCTCACAAAACATACCAGGAATTGTGCATCGAAACGTGATCGTGCGCCTACGACCGAACGTGGCCGAAAGAAGACGAGACGACCCGAGCTTGCTACACGTTATCGTAGTATTCGTAGTCAGCGTCTGCGTAGTAGGCTGCGCTACGGCACCATTGCTACGACATCACTACTACGTCACTAACTACAGCCCACTGTTTTATTGAAACTTAAACTATAATGAGCGTACAACACTCACCAAAAAGCGGATTAAGTTTGAGTGGCAGCGGAACAATTTCGAGCCCCAATCTGTATTCATTGAGTCAGGATGAACATAGTACTTTTGTTAATCTAAGAAAGGGAAAACAATCTGATCCTGAATCAGAAATAGAAGAACACTTAAACTCGTTTCGTCGTGAAATGATGGATTTTTTCAAAGTTTTTGCTAAAAAACAGAAAGAGGAAAATACTCAAATACGTCTTGACGTATTTGAGTATTTTCCTCCTTCTGTTCTTAATTTCATTCTTCTGTTCATTTTAATATATAATATATATTATAAGTCTTGACTTAAGCGATATTAAAAATGAAATTAAAACCCCTAAAACTGCTACCGAAAATTTATCATTGAAGTACGAAAACATACATATAGACTTCACCTGTATCAAGGCTGAAAACTCTGAAATTCAGCAAAAACTAATACACCTTGAGAGAGACGTTAACTTACTAAAGAACCATCAATCGATAGATTTACCCTCAGCAAAACTAAATTCTCTACCTGATTTACATGAATGCATTATGCAAGAATTCCATAGACGCAAAAATGAGACAGCAATATGATCAGAATCAGGTTATAAGCGTCCTAACATCAATAAAAGCTGATTGTCCAAAACCTTTGAAAACTATAAGACTGGGAAAGTACCAAAGTGACAAAAATCGTCCAATCAAAATATTTTTTAACTGTTCAGAAACTTAAGAGTTAGTTATTTCGAGATTTCTGCCATGTACCTTGTTTTTTATGAGTTTCCGATTAAAAATATATTAAAACAGTATATGTTCAGAAACTGTTAAGTATTTGCTCCGTAACAAACAAAAAATCAATTCTGATCTACGCTTGTACGCCGACCAAACTCCAAACCAAAACAAGCATGTCAAGACGTTTAAAGATGAGCTGCAGCGACGCAAATAAGGTGGTGAGTCAGACCTTACAATCAAATACATAAAAGGTGTTCCTCGGATAATTAATCCCTCAAATCCTTTTAACCTAACTATCATAGATACTCCTTTTGCAGACCATAAACAGAGTAAGTAGTTGATTATTAAAATGTTTCCTAAAAATATGTAATGATTCCAGGTCACGCAATGGAGGCGGGAGGTCATTCGAACATTTTGAGGCTGCAAACCGGAAGGATCCGCGAAACTTGACCGTCCTATGTTTAGGCATGTTGAAGATGTGAGTACAACTTCTTTTGGGATAATTTTTGTGGTCTTTAGCCCATACTAGCTTGTCAAAAAGATAAAGTGGCCTCTCCGCTTTTATAATACCAAACAGGAGTGTGGCGAGATGGAATTTCCTGCGAGCTTCCATCTTTAAGATGTTAGCTGAATTCAGTGAGGGAGTGACGTGAGTCCTGGGTAGGATGCAAAAACAAAATCGAGCACAAGCATTCTGTACCCGCTGTATTATCTTGGCAGTTCTGGACAAAAGACAAGGACCATAGACTGTGTCACAGTAATTCAATTTGGACAATATCAGTGACTCACAGAGTTTAATTTTGATTTCCTCGCTCAAATAGGGTCTGATTTTATATAACAATTTAAGCTGGTAGAAGCAGGTTTGAGTGCACTCTGATATGTGGCCATCAAAATCCAAGTGCCCGCCTAGTGTTAAGCCCAGGTTTCTTGCCCGTGCAAAGTCAAAGTCAAAGTCAAAGTCAAACATTTATTTGCACAACATTGTGTAGTACATTAAGATGGAAGACAATGAAATCAAGTGCCAACAAGGTTCTGCCCTATGTCGTAGGCATGCAAATTTATGAGAACATTATCATACAATTTATAGAATTAAGAATTATATTAGAAATAATAAATTTAAAAGTCAACAATTTAATAAAATTACACAAACAATGTCATCAGGAACACATGCTCAGAAAAATAAAATCTAATCAATATTATCAAATCAGACAAGCATCATGATGACATGTCAATTGGCTATTTTTATTTACAATTACTTTATTAAAGGCAGTTTTTAATACACGTACTGCGACCTCCTTGCCATCGATGAGAACATTGAGTGGAGTGTTACTCATTTTCAAAATGTTACTGTTGGATCCCATCAATAGCATCTTCGACTTGCCAGGGTTAAGGACCAAGCAATTGAACCTGATCCAAGCAGTTAGGCGCTCCAAATCCTCATTTATTTTTGTTACAGCATTGACATGATCCGAAGGCTGGAACGACAAGTAGAGTTTTAGGTCATCCGCATAAAGGTGATATCTGCAGTTCATGATGTGGATGATGTCAGCACTGTACAGCGCGTACAGGATTGGAACGAAAATCGAACCCTGGGGCACCGCCTGTCACCCGCGAGTGACAGGCAGCCAACCCGAACACAACCTGGATCCATCAGGATTTAACAGCTCAACAAATTGTCGCCTATTATGAAGGTAACTATCAAACCATCTCAAAGCAATGTGATCGAGACCATAGTATGCAAGCTTGGAAACCAGAAGTCAACATTGATGGAGTCAAAAGCCCTGGAAAAATCGAGAAGCAGCAAGATGCTGACACATCCCCGATCTCGATTAGCAAGCAGGTTGTCGAATTGTTCCAAATGTTATGGAGTGGTTGATAATGGCAGTGATAGCAGTTAATGATTGGGGTAGAGTGAGAAGTATCATATAAAGAGACAGCCCGTCATGACCCTGTGCATTTGACTTAAGGCTTCTGATGTTTTTTAGAACTTTGTCCTCTGAGACTGTGCACAATGTTAAAGTTGCCGAGCCAAACCTGTGATGCTCATAAAAGGTGAGCTGTGACGTTGTAACTGAGCCATCACCAGGTGTATCCATAAAGTGAGCATTTAACCTATCAGGGTCACTGAAACATGGTGGAATATCAGATTTTTTTCTTTGGTCTGGTATTACGTTGTTTTTCAGATTTTTCCAAAGTTTCCTAGAGTCCTTAATACTCGTACTATTGATACGGTTTTTAAAAAAGAACCTCTTCTAACACTCTATTGCTTGAACTACTAATGTTTTCATAGTTTATTAACTGTCTTTAACACGCTTGCTGCGGAAAAAAATGTTGACTACCTGACAAAATGTGCGGTGTGACATAGAAAACCCCCATCATGTACCTTTCTGGGAGTGCGGTGTAAGATCTTTCGATCCCATTATATATTTCTTGAAAATAAATATACCATTATAAAGCTAAAGAACGACATTATCTACCTTGCCCTTAGGTTCGCCCCGGGTTCAGAGCAAAAAAAATTGAGAAAATAAAGATAATGTTTGTGGGTTCGAAAAACCTCATAATGCACCTAAGGAAGTAAACCTATCGATAAAATTTAGTGATGTCAAGACAATATAACGATAAATAAAAATCCAGTTTAATAGTTAAATTTATGTTTTTTTATTGAATAAAATTACAAGTGCAAATTATAAAAACAGTCCAAACACATACTTTTCTCACATTCTTTACAATAAGACAGAATCTTTTTCACTTTTTTAGCCGCATCACGGCTCTTCATCGTTTCACGCTTCTTAGCATAGCAGCCCACGCATCTTCTCTTCTTTTCGCCTTTCTTCACAAACGTGTGCTTTTTCATTAAGTCGACGACACGAGAAGTACCTGTAATGAAGAAAAGGCACGATTTAATTGTCAGTTAAACCATACGACAAAATGTTTCTTTGAAAATTACTTAAGTAGATGTATACAGGGTGACTTTTTAGTATCCAGCCGAATTTTAGTACAGTGTTCCACTGATCAGTATTAACTTTTTGTTGTGTGCGTGTGCGTGAGCGTGTGTGTGTGTGTGTGTGTGTGTGTGTGTGTGTGTGTGTGTGTGTGTGTGTGTGTGTGTGTGTGTGTGTGTGTGTGTGTGTGTGTGTGTGTGTGTGTGTGTGTGTGTGTGTGTGTGTGTTAGAAAAGTATAAAGTATAATAATAATATTTTAATCAATTACCTGTACTAGTTCCTCCCATGCATCGGTTTCAACGTAAGTGCTTCTATTATTGCTTCATAAAATTATTTTTTTGACATTCGATTTTCTTTTCCCCAATTAAACACCAACCAGCTGTTGACCAACGATGTTCCAAACAAGAGCTCCATCATAACTTTACGGTACCATTTAAGTCCTCTTTTTAGTGGTGTATAGGATGCCATTTGATCGCTGTAATCAATTCCCTTTTTATTGGCGTTGTACGTTAGAACACATTGTGGCTTTTTTATCTCTTGTTCAGTGCGTCTTGTTTTCTTGCCAGTATTTTTCAGTGTCGTGTCATGATTGCTACATGTAGATATCATGTAAACAATTCTTTTGTCAACCCATTTTATTACACGGACTCCATTCCTATTCATCTTACTAATAAATTCGCCTTTTTTGAGTTTAGTAGATATGACCCGTTTTGGAAGACCTTTTCTATTTGGCCGCAAAGTTCCACACATAAACGTTTTGCTATCGAGAAGTTCTTCTGCAAGTCCTACTGAATTATAAAAATTGTCTGTATCAACAATTCTTCCTTCTTTCAAAAGATCTTTAGTCAATCTCATAACAGTTTTTCTTCCATGGTCCATTTCTCTACCACTATCACCTTTTCCTGTATAAATAATTAAATTAGATGTATAGCCTTCTGGAGTACAAAGCTTATAAAGCTTTACGCCGTATTTGTGCGATTTATTTTTAATATATTGGCCAAAACTCAGTCTGCCTCGCCACGGGATCATGCTTTCATCAATTATTAAAAACTTTCCAGGCTTCAATATGCTTTTAAACTTGTCTAGGAGCATAAGATAAACATTATTTAATTTGCTCAACTTTTCATTATTATTTATATCACTAAAATTCCAAAACTTCAACAGAATTAAAAATCGATCTCTTTTTATGATTGAAATTATGTAGTCGTTTTTGTACAAGGGTTTTTTGGACCAGTAATCATTTAAAACTGGGACTCTGGTTAAACCCATGGCCATGAGGACCCCCAAAAAGCGTTTCATCTCATCTATATCCGTTGGTATCCAATTACGTAGCCTGGATTTAGGTTTCATATTTGTTTTATTGCGAATATAGTTTTGAGCATAATTATTTGTTTCGGTCACCATTTTTTCTAAAATTTGATCGCAAACAAATAGCTTATAAAAATCATATGGAGTTTTAGCAGACTCAGGAACATTTATCTTACACTCACCTGAATATTCTAGCAAATCTGGGAGGTTATTATCTATATCTAGCCATTCCCTATCACTGCTTGTTTCGTCTAGAGATTCATTGTTCACCTGTAGATCTTCATTTTCTAAATCAGAATCAATGACAGTCGAAGTATAAGCTACATCGGATAAAGTGCTTTCCGATTCAGTACTTTCACTAGGAGCGTAATCTGCATCATCTTCGGAGTCCGGATTGTCAGTATCATGAGCGGGAATCGTATCTGGTTCTTCACTAATACTTAATACTAGAGAAGTTTTCCATATCATCAATATTTTTTGATGACATGTGTGTGTATTGGTAAAGCGTGCCTTCATTAGAATTAGTATTTTTAGATACTACATTGGTATGATCATTCTTTTTGGTGATATGTTAGGTGTATTGTTATTAAATTCATCATGAAATGAATATGATTCAACTTGTTTATTGATCTCAACAGAAGTTATAACGCTAGAGCTCTCAAAATCATTGTTTCCTTTTTCCATCAATAAATCTTTAACTTGATCATCACTCAATGGACATGTCAAAAAGTTTTCACACACAAGTCACTCACAGAGCTGCATCTACTTATCGAACACACATTTTTAGGAGTTTTTATAGATTTTGGAGTGGTAGTGCGACTTGAAGCTAAATGGCATACCTGCATGCATAAGGGGATGAGAAATTCTGGATTTTTCAAAACTGGGGTAGTTTGAACAGCATTTTGCAAAAAATGAAAGGTACCACCCGTACTAGGACTATTATAAATATTGTAATCAGATATCTTTCAATCTTACGTCTTTTGGGCGTTTCATTAAAAAAAGTATTGTCCTTGCTAGTCCCAGGTGCATTGAAAATTTGGATACTTTGAATTTTCACCTTATTTCCTGGATCATTTTCGCGTGCGGCCATTCTCTGGTAAGCCCGGCGATATTTAGGAACTGAAGGATTTTCATAATCAGTCTTTGAAGGATCTTCACAAACAGTCTTTGAAGGATCTTCACAATCAGTATTTGAACTACCTTCACTTGCTAACTGCAACATCCTTCTGCATCGTTTCCTACTATTATGTGATATAGTACGAGTAAAACACACGCGACGACAAAACGTATTTTCGAAAAAAAAAACGATAGCCGTCCTGTCACACGATCGTCTTGCGCGGGCGGCACGCATCACTAATTCAATTTGATGAAACTGCGCTTGGACCTAGGTGCGGGTGGGGCGTGTACGCCCCCTTCAACCGTGAGGCAGCAACACCTCACGTTCGCACAGAGAAAATATTTTTATATTTCTATGCGGAATGAGGTCCTGCTGCCTCATTTATATTTTTCTAGTATTACATT
Organism: Anania crocealis; assembly: GCA_949315895.1. Lineage (NCBI taxonomy): Eukaryota > Metazoa > Arthropoda > Insecta > Lepidoptera > Crambidae > Anania > Anania crocealis. Next base: position 15,966,621 of record OX438867.1, on the reverse strand, counting down.
GACAGTTTCAATAGGCCAATGCAACAAAATATTTGTCTGTTTCATACACATAGCATTTTCTATGATACGAGCTCCGCACTGGAGCGAGACAGTGACATTTGTTCCCCGCATGGGGCGAGAGTACGCTTTTGAGGTCTTTACACCGCATACTGCAGTAAACGTGGCTAATTGATAGTTTGGTATTAACAAAAATCTTTCACAGCCAGACATAATAAAGTGTTCAGTAACGCAAATAATATCAACATTTGTTTGTTTCTCCAATAATTCATTCAAGTATACAACCAGTTCATTAGATTTATTAATCAAGCCAGCGATGTTTTGATGTATAATACTTAAACATCGGGAATGTTTACATAAGTCATTAGGAGAGAAAAAACTCAATCTCACTCTTCGTTGAACTACAAGTTTCGTTACAGTCATCTTTGTCAGTTTTTTTATTATTTAAGTAGTCATAATTACATTCTATTATTTCACCAATTAGGTGTTTTAAGTTTTTAAGTACATTTTTCATACCCCTATTATTAAGAACACCCTTAAACTTAGAAAACATGTCGTAATCATAAGATAATTGATGATTAGAATCCAACAAATAAGCATAATTATGAGTGAGTACATCAAGATATAATAGATTGTTAAATGTTTCAACTCTCCAATTATAAACATCACAATATTCTTTACATTTATAAGTCGGTAAACAGATTATTATATTAGTATGTTTTAAGGTTTGCAAGGTTTCACGTAGATTTATTATTTTGTCGAGGTAGTTCTGGGTGGTTGAAAAGTCACTTTCTCCAATCAATAAAATACAGTAGTCTCGTAGAGTATATTTTTAAATTTTTTTATCTAAATTTTCTATTAATTTCTCTGTTCCAGCGTTTGGTGTGATGTAATGGATGACCTGGGTGTCTTGAAATGTGTTTTGCGCAATTTTAAGTACTTTGTTAGAATTATTACTACTTATAATACTTATTTTACTCCTTATTTTCTTTTCACTGACAATATTTGTCAAGGATAATTCCTTTTGTTGTGTAGCTTTTTGTGGTGTTGAAGATTTCGATTTTTTATTTGGACGGTCGATACTATTATTTGTGGAAATATTCGCATTTTTCCTCTTTTTAGCCTTTTTGCTTGGATGATATGTATTAGTTGAAGTTGTAGCTTCCATATTTCGCTGGGATTCTCTAAGCTGTTTGTTTTCTGTTGATACCTTATTTAACTCATCGTATACAGTTTTTAACTCGCTCTTCAAAGTTTATATTTCCTCTTGCAATTCTTGTATGTATATTTTATCGCTAACGTCGCCGTCGTTTGAGAAATTTGGTGTCTCGTCGGCTGAAACATTAACGGAGGTGCCATCTATTGTAGAATCATTTAACTTTCTTCCTTCGGTGTTATCAGTTTGAGACTGAGTGCAGGTTTTGCGAAACGTTATATTTTCTAAGAAATTCATATTTGTAAATACAGTGTCAGATTTGATACAAATATTATTTTGTTTTTCTAGTTAGTATTAGAAACAAAAATTCTGTCTAGTGTCAGTAGTTGGATGCGATCTCGGGACCCTTGGATTGTTGCTAGACGCTCTGACCATTACACTGCGCGTCGCATACAAGACGAGGCGAATTTTATAATCACTTGCGCTGTGTAGTTACGGTTTGAATCTGCAGTTCGTTAAAAATGACTCATTGAAAAGGAATTTTTTCGCAAGTGTTAATGACAGGCTTAATTTTGACGATATTTAAACTTATTTATATTTATTCACAGTAAACTGAAGTAATTGTTTTATTTTTACGCACTTGATAGTTTATAATGTCACTTCAGTAAAGCACTTTAAAGTTGTTACGATGAATAAACGGGTTCATTCTCATATTGTTTCATCACTATTTTTGCTGTTTAAATTAAGTATTTTATTTAGATAACACTTTCACTGATGTATTGCACTCTGAATGACTTCACAAATTTGTTTCTATGAATAAAATCACAGGTTTCGTAATTTAAAATATAAACAAACACAGAGCTAGATCTATCCGTGACGGCAGCGCCATCTGTTTTTTCTAAGGAAAAAACAATGCTAGTAAATGTACAAAATGCAACAAATCCAGTACCTGTCCTAACTTAAACACTTGCAATAATTACGTGATCACGAAGCAAGACTATTTCAAATGCTAGGAAGCAAGTTTTAAAAATGAAAATTAGTTTTATATCAAAGAAAAAAGACAAGTTTCAAAAATTAAATTAATTAATTTTGATGATTTCGGATTGAAATAATAAAACTGTAAACTAATTATGAACGAACGTACTTTTATTACAGTACTCAACAATGACATAACACATTACGAGAAAAGGAAAAAAGTGTTACCAACCTAACAGTCTTATAATAAATTGACAAAGTAGGCAACATAAAAATATCAAATGATTGCGTTCTCATTTACTAACACTCCCTCCAGAACGCAATCCCATTTTGCTAATACAATACAAATGTTTTGCAAGTGTTACACCTTTAGTTAAGTTGTCAGCTACCATGTTACAACCATTTACAAAAATAAATTTAACTTTACAATTAACAATATTTTCTCTCAAAAAATGCAACTTTATATCTATATGTTTAGTCTTAGGTTTATAACAGTCAATAGATGCTAATCTTATGGCACTTTGATTATCACTATAGATAAGTAACGCACTGTCCAACCCTTGGCCAAGTTCCGCTTGCAGCTGTCGAAGCCACAACGCCTCCTGGGTCGCTGAAGCCATTGCCATATATTCGGCCTCTGCTGTTGATAGCGCCACTGTCTGTTGTTTACAGGAGTTCCAAGAAATGCAAGCATTCTGAAAAATAAATGAATAACCGGTGCATGATATTCTATCAAGTGGGTCACTAGCCCAGTCCGCATCACAATACCCAGTAATTTCTTTTGAGTCATCTTTGACATAACATAAGTTAAGGTTCTTGGTTCCTTGTAGGTATCTCATGACCCTTTTTATTCCAATCCAGTGTTGATTTCCTGGGTTATTACAATACTGACTCAACTTGTTTACTGCATAGGTGATGTCCGGTCGTGTAACTTGTGCCAGATAAATAAGACAACCAACCGCTTCTCTGTATGGGAAATTACTGTCTTCATACTCAGATTTCTTATCAAATTTCATATTTACCTCTATCGGAGTGCAAACTGGTTTGCATTCAGACATGCCGAAGCGTTTCAAGACTTGATTCATATATTTTTCTTGATCCAACATGATACCACCTGCTTCTCGATTTCTAATTATATTTATGCCAATACACTGCTGTATCTCACCCAAATCCTTCATACAGAATTCCTCTTTAAGTTTTTCTTTAATATTTGTTGCTGTTTTAACATCATTTGTAAAAATCATTAAGTCATCAACCCAAACTGCCATAAAAAACATTTTTGATTCATGTACATTATAATATATGCATGGATCTATTTTTGATCTTTCTAATCCAATTTTAAGTAGAACATTATTGAGTTTAAGGTTCCACTGACGACTAGCCTGCTTGAGCCCATAGATTGATTTATGGAGGTGACATACCTGATCACTCTTTTCGTAACATTCCGGTTGTGACATATAAATTTCAGTGTCTATGTCCCCCTGAAGAAATGCACTTATAGCATCCATCTGAATCATTTCTAAATCGTATTTAGCAGATAAAGCTAGCAAGAATCGCACTGAAGTATACCTCACCACTGGAGCATAAACCTCATCATAATCATTTCCTTTCCTTTGAGCACATCCTTTAATAACTAACCTTGCTTTAAAGCGAACAATATCCCCCTTTTCATTCGTCTTACTTTTAAACACCCATTTACATGGCAAGGCTCTCTTATCTGATGGCAAATCTACCAGAGACCAAGTTTTATTCTTGATTAAGGAATCATATTCCTCCTTCATCGCATTCTTCCACTGATCAGCATGTGGAGATGAAAATGCTTTATCAACAGTGCAAGGATCACTCAAATTAAGAACTGGACAAAAGTAACTTACATCATGATCATCTCTTTCTGCATACTGAGCAGCTCTGCGTGGACGTAAGTTTATTTTACGTGTTGGTGTTGAGAGGTCAACCTCTTCCTCTGGTATGTAGGACTGATCACTGTCATCATCGCCTGACAGGAACTCTTCTTTTTCTGAATTTGAAGATTGATCTGATCCAACTGGTAACTTTTCTTCGCAGGGTTCGTCAGTTGACTGTATTTCAGAATCACTGTTATGCAAGCAAGGCATGTACACATTATGCTCAAATCTCCTAACATTTTCTAAAAATACTACATCTCTACTTTTTATTAGTGTCAGGATCAAGTAGCCGATAACCTTTACTAGATTCACAATAACCAATGAATAACAATTTTTTTGATTTAGAGTCCCATTTTTGACGTTTTTCTTTAGGTATTTGAGCCATTACTTCAGAGCCAAAAATCTTTATATTTGATAAGTTGGGTTTATTGCCTGACCACATCTCTATAGGAGTTTTGCTATTAAGTGATCTAGTAGGTGACCTATTAACTATATAGGCGGCTGTAGCTACTGCCTCAGCCCAGAATTCCTTTGACAAATGAGCATCAAACAGCATACACTTGGTCCTCTCTACCAGTGTCCTGTTCATCCTTTCTGCTAGACCATTTTGCTGGGGTGAGTATGGTATACTTGTTTGATGTTCAATTCCATTCTTACTCAAAAAATAATCAAAATCTCTGTTGCAGTACTCTTTCCCATTGTCTGACCTAACAGTCTTAATTTTAGTATTAAGTTGATTTTCTACTTTACTTTTGTAATCTTTGAACACTTCTAATACACTTAATTTGTCTTTCAAAAAATAAACATGAACCTTCCTACTGGAATCATTTATAAAGGTAATGAAATATTTCATACCTCCCAGTGATGTTTGCTCCATCGGTCCACATAAGTCAGTGTGGATAAGCTGCAGTGGGCATGAGGTTCTAATTCCTATGTTGTTAAATGGCAATCTGCTTTGTTTACCTTCGAGGCAGGTGGTACATGTGAACTGACCTTTACTTTTCCCAGGAAACGGATTGACTCCCTCTGCACACTCCGGTAACTTGTTAACGTCTGAAAAATTCAGGTGTCCCATGCGTCTATGCCACAGGACAACATCATTTAAGTCATTCGAGCATGTTAGGTTAGAAAAGACTTCTCTGTGTGTGTTCAGTTGATATAAATTGTTTACTAAAATGGCTGAGCAGAGGAATTTATTATTTTTATCAAAAATATCACAACTTTTATCACTAAACTTTACTTTACATTCATTCTTTACCATTGCACTTACAGATAAAAGATTTGCAGCAAGTTTAGGTATGTATAGAACTTCTCTTACCTGTATTTTATTTTGTTCATTACTATTTATTAATAAATTAACCTTTCCCATACTCTCAACAGTTAGCGGTGTCTTACTGGCTGCCGTTATGGTGGGTATCGGTGGACTTGTTACATGAGTCGTATAGAATCATAGGTGGCAATCTTACTTTTTCGAACTTTTGGGTAAACGAAAAAAACGATTTTATTTTAAGTCAGCAACGTCTCTGCATGTTGGTTTATAGAAATTACAGCAGAAGAGACATAGTAAACAATCTAATCATTCGGTTTTTACGTGTGTAATAAGGATCCAGATATATTCAAGTTTTAAAAATGAAAATGACCGCCTTTGATTCCAAATAATGAATGATGCCATTTTTGACTCCAAATTTATTAAATACGGCCACTTTTGACACCAACTTTATTAAATACGGCCACTTTTGACACCAACTTTTAGAAGGCAGCCATTTTTAACTGCTGTCACACTGTTAAAGTAACTAGGGTTGTCAATCAGAAAAAAAAACAACTAGTTGTACAGAATTGTTTTATTATTTATTAATAACATGATCGAACAAAGTTTCAATATTGTAGCATCTTGTTTTTTTTTTATCTGTTTGTGCTTTCAGCATATCAGAAGCTTGCACTTGACAAGGTCTAAAAGCCAGTTGATCATGTTTACAAACACACGAGGGTAAAGCTTTAGAAGAATATCTGAAAAAAAAAGTATGAAACAAGTCAGACACATGTTTTTGTTTAAAGTATATGGGTTCAAAGGTCAATGTAACACACAGTGTGGCAGCACGTAATGAGAGATCCCTCAGTGGCATGGACCATAGTGGCCGCTTACCATCACGTGGGCTACGTACCCATCTGCCAACTGATGTAGTTTAAAAAAGCTAGTCTTTAACATTAGTATTTTTCGCTTTCATCCCTGACAACTTTATCCATTGACTAACATAGGCAAGTTCTATAAGTTGCTCATATACAAACGGCCATTAGTTTACAAAAATACATTTAAACGTAGGTAAGTATGTTTTCTGTAGTGCCTGACTCTTAATTTAAATTGTCGTCATTTTGTAATATGCTAACAATCTGTAAATGAGAAAATTAAATATTTTTAAGTGTAAAATTTAACCTCGAAGAAAAGTCTCCGGATTCATTAAATAATTAAGAAATGTTGAACAATCAACAGCAGTTCACGTTTGACATTTGCAGTTCAACATTAGCGCTTATTTCACTGCAATAAGGGGGGTCATTGTAAAAAGTGTCAAGTATGGCGTGCTTTTGCTTTTACCTACATAATCAATTTTGTATAAAAATAATTTTCTTTAGTTTCAAGAAAAAAAAAATTTTAAACTAAGTAATTCACACTGAAAATAAAAAATAAACATATTTAGACCGTATTTTTTATAAAGGTTAACATCATGAATATCACAACACACATTACCATTTGTAACAACCCTACATTGGAATATACTTAGACATACCTGTTTCTTTTAGCGATATTTTTCTTCCATTTATCAGGATTTCGTTTGTGCTTTCGTGAATAACGGCTATTGGTAACGGTGGGATGGTTATTCATTATTATGATTTCACTCCACTTATTAACTTGTTATCACTTAAACCATTAAAAAACAGACAAAAACTAAGGACACAAACACGTACAAAAACTTGTTTTCGCCATCTTGTGACTTTGCAAATGCATTGCTGTGATTGGTCGAGCGCACACTAACGCCGCGTTTGGCTCTAACCTACTGAAGTATTGCCAACTTTGTAACTGACTCGAGATTTCATGTTGATTTCTCAAGGGGAATGGCCATCTTTGGTTATGACAATATTTGATAAGCAGTTAAATTTCAAAATTTTGATTTTTTTGTCGTCACTAACTCAAAAGTGGCAAAAAGTAAGATTGCCACCTATGATTCTATACGACTCACATCATACATCCAGTCACATCTATTAGTCATGTGCATGAAGGCACCTGAGTCCACATACCAAAGGTCCGGATTCATCTTTGAACAAGCTGAAAATGCTGCAACAAAACTTTTATTATCTTCCACTTTTTCAGTATATTTCTTCTTCGGAGCACGACAATTCTTAGCTAAGTGTCCATGCTTGTTACAGTTGTAGCATCGTGGCCCTTTTTGAACGAAGGCCTTTTCTGTACTTTGATTCCTGTAAGTTTTCTTCTTGGTGAAGAATGCTGTACTTTCTGTACACTGAACCTCTTGCAGAAGTTTTGTTTTGATGTAGTCAGCACTGATCTTCAACCCTGAGCTCACCAATGCCATGATCATCGGCTTATAAGTTTCAGGTAAGCCGGTGTAACAAACCCCCATTTTTAAAAGAGTTTCAAACTTCAAAATAAACCCCATTGAATAAACAATTAAATAATTTGGCAGTGTGATCGTCTAGATATAATAGTAGGACCGTACGTTGTGTGAGAGTAGTAAGCCTGATTCTTTTAGAGGTACGTAGATGTTCAATTAGATATTCTTCAAGAGTCTAATCTGAATTGTTATGCAACCCGGCATCGACTGAACCTACAGACATTTACCTAATATAATTATTTGATGTTATTTAATTTTACAACTTAATGAATAATCCACCAAAGTAGAAAACTACTAGATTAAGCTAAAATCCTTGCGATGGGCTACTTTGAAAATGTTTTAAACCATACTCCAACAGTAAAACAAACCTAATCCGAAAATACCAATTACTCCTTTAAATCAACCTAATCAGATGGGTTTCAATTAATTTAAATAAATTCAGTCTGAACGAACCGGAAAGAATTAATTAAACATTGTTTCAAATTCAAATCCTGTTTTGATTCAAACTAATCCAAAAATACCGGACACTCCAATAAAGGTCCATAATGAAATCAGTGGTCGACCATAAAAGCCCTCGGCATTATCGCATCAGCTCGGATCAAGAAGATTTAATTAATTGAAACAAACTCAAGATCCTACAGTAATACAAACAAATCAGAAAATACCGAACACTCCTTTAAAGGTCCATAATGAAATCAGTGGTACGACCTTAAAAGCCCTCGGCATTATCACATCAACCCAGATTAAGAGGATATTAACAACTTGAACAAGTTCAGACTGAACCAATCAGAAGGAATTCACATAAATATAACTATTTTAAAATTAGATCCTACAGTAATTTAAACTAATCCGAATTAGATGGGTTTCTATTAATTTTAATAGATTCAGTCTGAACGAACCGGAAATAATTAATTAAACATTGTTTCAAATTCAAACCCTGTATTGATTCAAACTAATCCAAAAATACCGAACACTCCTTTAAAGGTCCATAATGAAATCAGTGGTCGACCTTAAAAGCCCTCGGCATTATCACATCAGCTCGGATCAAGAAGATTTAATTAATTGAAACAAACTCAAGATCCTACAGTAATACAAACAAATCCGAAAATACCGAACACTCCTTTAAAGGTCCATAATGAAATCAGTGGTCGACCTTAAAAGCCCTCGGCATTATCACATCAGTCTGGATTAAGAGTATTTAATTAAACGAGAAAATTCAGGATCCAACAGTAATTTGAATTAATCTGAAAATACCGAACACTCCTTTAAAGGTCCATAATGAAAGCAGTGGTACGACCTTAAAAGCCCTCGGCATTATCACATCAACCCAGATTAAGAGGATATTAACAACTTGAACAAGTCCAGACTGAACCAATCAGAAGGAATTCACATAAATATAACTATTTTAAAATTAGATCCTACAGTAATTCAAACTAATCCAAAAATACCGAACACTCCTTTAAAGGTCCATAATGAAATCAGTGGTCGACCTTAAAAGCCCTCGGCATTATCACATTAGCTCGGATTAGGAGGATTTTAATTAAATAATCAAATTTAGAAGGAACACATCGGAAGTTTTTTAAAGAAGTACTATTCTAAACTTAGATCCTACAGTAATTCAAACTAATCTGAAAATACCGAACACTCCTTTAAAGGTCCATAATGAAATCAGTGGTCGACCTTAAAAGCCCTCGGTATTATCACATCAACCCAGATTAAGAGGATATTAACAACTTGAACAAGTCCAGACTGAACCAATCAGAAGGAATTCACATAAATATAACTATTTTAAAATTAGATCCTACAGTAATTCAAACTAATCCAAAAATACCGAACACTCCTTTAAAGGTCCATAATGAAATCAGTGGTCGACCTTAAAAGCCCTCGGCATTATCACATTAGCTCGGATTAGGAGGATTTTAATTAAATAATCAAATTTAGAAGGAACACATCGGAAGTTTTTTAAAGAAGTACTATTCTAAACTTAGATCCTACAGTAATTCAAACTAATCCGAAAATACCGAACACTCCTTTAAAGGTCCATAATGAAATCAGTGGTCGACCTTAAAAGCCCTCGACATTATCACATCAGCTCGGATTAGGAGGATTTTAATTAAATAATAAAATTTAGAAGGATTCCATCGGAAGTAATTTAAAAAGGTACTATTCTAAACTTAGATCCTACAGTAATTCAAACTAATCTGAAAATACCGAACACTCCTTTAAAGGTCCATAATGAAATCAGTGGTCGACCTTAAAAGCCCTCGGTATTATCACATCAGCTCGGATTAAGAGGAATTTATTCAAATAACAAAATTAACAATAAAATATACTTTGGTAGTCTATTCAAAATTATTCGGCATGAAGTTTAATAAGTATTTAATAAAATGTTAACATAATTAATAAACAAAATCACACTAAATTCCAGTCTCAGTCTTTTGATTAAATGGTATAATAAGATCTAATAACCTAATGATAGATGTCTAAAAATAGCTCAATTAATAACCTTTAATTTGGCCAATTTGACAAATTTAAATTAATGAAATAACTTTCAGAGTGAGGTAATCTATATACTTCTAGGATTCTATGAGCATGGTTCTCCATCTTATGCCCTAATAAATTCATTGAAAGTTATTAAAATTAAGAACAATTTAATTTCTTATATTATAATAAAATATAAAAATTAATTGCCGTTTGGCTCCCTTGACTACTCATATTCTGGTAAATTAGAGACAATCTTACATGAGTATGTAACCTGTTATTAGACTGTCAATCTTCAAATTACATACTACTCATAAAAAAATATAAAATAAATCATTAGAAATAGGTTTACATCTAGTACAAATTGGAATCATTGAATTTAACTAAGTATATAATTCATACAAAATATGATTAGCAGTTAAGCTATGTGTGCTTTATTTGTATTCTGGTTAAGCTAAAACAAGAAGGTATTTAATCTGAAATAAAATTCTAGGAAATATTGAATAATTTACAACTAATTAACAATTGAAATCAAATTACTATATTTCACATCAAATCTGAATAGCGGATAAGATAACTTTATTTGTATTTTGTTAAGTCTATAACAGGCATCTATCTAATCTGTTATTTTATATGCTATGTAATTCATGAATTTTAAAGATATTATAAGGAAGAGGCAAATTCTTAACATTCCATGGATTCACCATGTGAATGCCCGGTCTGTAGTGTGACAGAAAGAGAAACTCCGAGTAGCCCCGAGACTTGTGACTCGGGTGTAGGTTTTAGAGCTCTTTACGTTAACAACACTCACCTTCACTACTCGTACCGTGTTTCTCTCTCTTCCCAATCAAATCTGGCTGCAAATGCAGATTTAGGTATTTGATGAGATTAGGTACACAACTTTCAGACCAAATCCTTTCAACAAGTTATAGATTAATTCTGCTGGTATACTTTCCACTCCCACTCTTACAGCTTAATGACTAACTACATAACTATTTTATGTTAACTCATTTAGAAGATTATCATAATATTTGACCTGTTTTAAAAATATCAATATCAATTTTATCAGAAAATGACCTACCTCCCAATAAATTAACGATTGAGATCAATTAATGTTCTCATATAAGATATGAGTAGCGGTTAAGATAACTTTACTTGTATTTTCCCAAGTCTAAAACAAATATGTATGTAATCTATTATACATCTCAGTCAAACTGCTAATTGCCTATTATCAAAAAATAACTCAAAATTCTTAAAACTCACTTATTGTTTTGCAATTAGAGATGCTTTAATTAGTAAGTATGTTCAAAGATAGTTGCTTTAAAGTTTGTGACAGTTAATGAATAAGATTATGACTTTTTTACCTGTAGTATAAAAAACACAAGATAATAACTATAAATTAAGCCATAACTTAAAATATTATAAGATCAAACTTTATCTGTCTTCTTGATTCCAGCTATTACAAAATAAATAGAATGTTGAAGTAAATAGATAAACTTTAAATAATAGTCTTTCTATAAACAGGAATGGTAAGACAATTGCATATTATTTAGAGCCAGATAACATTTGTGTAAGTGGTTTAATTGTTATAAATTTTCTAAAAAAAAAGGTTAAGGTCATTGTCATTTGTCTGAATATGTAATGGGTTCTATGGAATTTAATAGAAATTAGATAAACCTCACAAGTCTTGATTGAGAACAACTTTGCAAAAGTTTCATAGAAGTTGTTATAGATTGTTAAGATTGTTGGCATTGAATTGGTATTCTTAAAATTGTACTAAAATCACTCACCAATAACATCCTGGCATACCTTTTCCCTAAGCATCGCTACTTTCTTACCAGGACTTCTTTTACACTTCCTAAACTAGGAAAGTACGCGAGGCTTTTCCAATTCTATGCTAGCTTGCATATAACAACTATGAAATTATGATTCAAGGTTGCAAAAACCTTTTACTAGCCGTGTAATTGATCAAAAATCATATCGCACTTATTATTACAATATCTCAAACAATTTATCCTGACTCAACAATCACATAGTTTTCTCACAAACTTCTTCCCAGCCACTTTTGGCGCAATTTCTAGCGCGTCCCTTGAAAATGTCAAAACCAAAGAGAATGTAAGTCAAAGCTGTCAAACCGGCGCGGCGGTCCTTGGATTCATCCATTGAGCCAAAAACCAAAGTATACACACATTCGAAAAACTATTTCTTAATTTACTGTATTTTGATTTTATATATTATTAGTACATTGTTTAGTTATTCTACTGCATTATTATTTTCTAAAATTGTATCTATTACTGAACTGTGGCAAATGTACTAGATGTAGATGAATTTATTTATTACGTTAAATCTACAGAGTAATTTTTTTTATCACCATTTTTCATATCAGAAAAGGTTGGATTGTTACACCGGCCAACATCAAAGTTCCGAGCCACTCGTCATCAATGTCGAATTTGATATTTCTCAGTTTATGAGCGGTCGACATTATCTTATTTACATAGTCGTCTACATTTCGAGAACTGTCCAATGTAGTTGTAATGAGATCTCTTAACAATGCGACTTTCCTGTATAGCCCGCTGTCATCAAAAGCCTGTTGCAAGCTGTCCCAGACTTCTTTACATGTAGTTGCACTTTGTACATGCACGTAGATGATCGGATCTGGCAATAAGATAAGCTTAGATTTTGCTTTTGTTTCCTTCTTACTGTCGGTATTGGTCCCTTCCACACAACTCCACAAATCTTCAAGATTAAAATACGCTTCTACAGCAAATTTCCAACTCTCATAGTTGTCTCTTCCGACCAATCTGTCTATGTGAAATGGATTGTGGCCTGTACTAGACATATTGTTCTTGAATTAACAATATCTTGACGTTGTTGTAGAATGAGCACGCCACTCTAGGTTATGCGGTAACCTCAAAATGTATAGGAGTAGAAAGAAAATACGCCGCTTCCGGATAATTAAGTTATTTCTGCGTTTTACACTTCAATTTATTTTGCATCAACTACGCTCTGCTACCATGATGATTTCGGATTGAAATAATAAAACTGTAAACTAATTATGAACGAACGTACTTTTATTACAGTACTCAACAATGACATAACACATTACGAGAAAAGGAAAAAAGTGTTACCAACCTAACAGTCTTATAATAAATTGACAAAGTAGGCAACACAATGTTGCTTGTCTTCTTTTATCATGTTGTTCTATCCTGCTTACACACCATGGAATGCGCTCGAACGAAATGTATCTTCTCTAAATCCACTTTTTTCTTGCCCAATTTTATGCAAAATAATTAGGTATTCCAAGTCGCTATGTTTGCCCGATAATTCCTTTCGAACCTGAAGAATAGTGGAGCCGTAGGGAGCCGCAAAATATAGTTGCTGTGTAAAACACGCCGCCCGCCGGCACTGTATTTCAACGAAAGACCATTTTCTATGTTACACATGGACATAGAAATAAAAGGCGCAGTTATTAACTATTATAATTACTGCGTTTAATGAGCACTTTAATTTAGCACAGCCACAGACACAGACGTAGCTTTAGCTTTGACAAGGGGGGGGGGAGGGGGTCCCAAAGTGAAAAATACAGAACTCTAACTCCAATTGAGTATATTATTTACCAATAAAATAATACCTGCGACTATAACACGCAATTATAGTCGCGTATATCTATAATATATACTATGGGTAGGTGCCTTTAAATTAAAAGTTACATGACTAATGTATGCATTGCAATATTTATTATTAAAAAATAATATAGTTGAAACTTTAAAGTAAAAGATTTAGTCTTTTACGTTTTATTGCTAACTGATAAATAATTTCTTCGGGATCAAGTTGCACTGTCAGGTCTCGGTGCACGCTCATTAAAGCCAGACCAGTAAGTCTTTCATCGCCCATTTTATTTCTTAGGTAAGTTTCTAACCTTTTTAAGGTAGAGAAAGATCTTTCAGGGTTGCAGTGGACACTGGGAGTGTAACTAAACTAATGAGAAGCTTTTTTATTGAAGGAAAAAACTGATAATCACAGTTATCGATAGCGTCGATCGCAGTTGCAAGTTTTAGTGCTACAGATTTCGAGTGATTGTGCCATATCTCAACTGGCAACACTCTACAAAGTAAACTCAAAAATCTTAAGTAAGAATGAAATCTGTAGGAATGCCACTTTTAATGATCAGATTAACGGTTTTTTATAAAATGAATAAAGTAAAACTCAGTTAGCTGTATTTGATACCAACTTTTGGATTTAGATGGCTTTGATTCTAATATGGATGGATATAGCTGCATTTGATTCCAGTAATCAACTGATGACGTCACTTTAACTAATGATGTGGGTGTTTGGTATTTATACATCGAGGATGTAACAATGTTTATATTTTCAATAAAACATAAATTTGGGAACAACATATATTTTAATTAAAATTTGAAGGCAACAGAAAGCAAATTATATTCTTAAATTATTATCTTCTGCGCTTATTTCACAGGTTAAGTCACAATTTATATCTTCTTCTTCTCTGTCATCTTCCAGCAACTGAATTTCTTCTTCATCTATGTTATTTAATACCCTACTGTAGAATGCTAAATGCGACAGCTCACTCCAGTTTTCGCCGTAATGTTTCTGAAGATGCGTATAACGAAATCTGCAGTCTGTAGTCATGCGTTTGATAAGCCCAACCATTTCATTAGATTTGATAAACCTAAAGTTCTTGCTAAGGAAAACCGATATGTACCTAGAATGATACGCGAAGCAATAGAAATTAAAAAACATCCTAATTTCAATAGAGAAGATGGTTGGAATTTACCAGCTGCTTGGGACCCTGTCTTATCATCATTGAAGTCCACAAACCATGGCAACACTGCGAAGACTCCGGACACAGTTAGCTCATTTTGTGTGAAAAGGAACATAACTGACGATAAAAATTAGAGGCGGTAGTTAAACATTTTTTCAAATTACCATCTTAAAGACGAATAACACCTTAGTCTACCCGTGACCATGAACGCTGTAAAGGGTTCGAAACGTCGGGTTAAATAAAAAATAAACGCGTTCTAAATCCGTAAACTATTTTTCATTTCAGTTTCTGAAGAAGATTTCGGACATCTCTTAGTTTGAGTACTTTTACTTCTACACCTTTTGGAATCACAGATGGCTTAATCATCGCAGCCATTTTGTTCTTTTTACAAATGTTCTTCGGTGTCCCAGTGTCAGAATTATAAAAAAGTTCACCTCGTACCATAACAGTTCCTGATTTTTTTGATCTTCGTATCAACAACCTTTTACTCTGTGAAATTTTAAAGTGAAGCTGTGCCGTTTGTTTTATTATATCTTGCGCAGCGGTTTTCCAATCAAACACTTCTATGTCTTCGAGATTCGTAACTGTGGCATGTTCACAAATTAAATCTTTATATTCGGAAGGCGACGTTATTACCTCCATTTTGCGAATGTTTTTTTCTATGTTTCCGAATACCCGGTCTGGGGGCATAAATGAGTGACCAGTTACGGGGAAAACTAATTCCACTATTTTTACATCTGGGTTATCTAAAATCCACCGTGAGCACATGGCCAGCATCATTACATTTTTATTTTGCCCCGCACAACCGTCGGCTACTAACCGAACGTGGGTTTTGCCCGTCAGGTCAATCTTCTTTAATCGATCGTAAACAGCAGACGCTATTTGATTAGCGCCTTTTGCATAGTGATCTTCTGTCCAAACGTAGGAAAATGTTGTATTTTTATTTAAGGGGTCTTTCGATGATCCATACACTACCGTAAAATTATAGAGATACAACTGTCGGCTGTAGTAACAGCTTTGATCTGGTACTTTAGGTAGAACTAAGTTTTTTTGACAATCAAACGAAAATATTGCTATGTGCTCCTCTCTTTCTCTAAGTAATCTAAAAAAAGCATTAGCTTTAAGCTTATGAATTCTCTTCTCTATTATTAAATCCGTTTTTTTTAATGCATTTTGTTCCGTTTTTATTTTTTCTTGTAGTTCTATACATTTAGAACATACATCTGTTCTGGGACTTCCAAACCCCAGATTAAAGTCTTCATTGAATATAGTTCGAAAATAGGACTATTTCACGGGACTGTCCGGGTTTTGTTGCTTTAAAATGTTTGTACAATTTTTTTACATTCAGTTCAGCTGGTAAATATTTCCGTTGCTGGGTTGATCCCCGACAATAATGGGCCTCAGTACATTTTAACGATTTCAGAAACGAATGAACAGATTCTCGTTGACCTGCATACTTCGCTTTTTTCTGATCACCACCCCTTTTTTCTACTGGTATCCGACCAGTATAAAAGAAATTTCGCATCACGTATTCTACACGATATTTTTTTATTGCAAGTGTTCCCAAAAATTTCTGACAAACTGGAATCAATGTTTTGCTTGTATATATATTATATTTTATACTGAAATCTCTACCTTTTCTTGTAGTCTTCGTAGGACGCTTTCTTTTGATTTTGTGTACATTACAACATTTTAATATTAAAGCATCTTGAATATTCTTTTTATTTGTACTGTAAAACGATCGATGAAAATTGATCAAATCGCGCATTTTTAACTTTTTACATGCGTATGATTTACTGTCATGAATACATGTAATTTATTCAGGCAACGACTTTGACGAGTATCTGCAAAACGAATTAAAAATAAATTCTAAGTAATTACTGTCAATAACATCGAAACTTTGAGGCATGTGACACAACACTAGTCTCCATCTTACCTAGCAGATTTAGCCTTATTGGCCTTCCAATTCTCAGGGTTTTTTCCGTTTTCTACCCTTCCCTTGTAAAGCTTCGATCACAGGCACTTCCATTGTACTTTTAACTGCAACTTGTCACTTTTTTATACTTAAATCAGCTGAATTACATGAAAAGAATGACGAAAACTGCAGACGCGTAACGCATGATTTATATGGAAACCGCCATGTTGAAATTTTGGGAATGCGGCGCTGTGATTGGTCAGGTGCGATTTTAGCTGTTTGTTTCCAACCGCGGGGGATATAGCTGACATTGATAATAATCGAGTTTTTTGAAGTGGTTTTTCTTATGGATTTAGCTTATATTGATACTGAATGATCTCGGAATTTTCTAGATGAATTTAATGGTATGCATAACTTGAAAACTGATTAGGTATGGATATAGCTGTCTTCGATTCTATACGCCTCATTAACCAAAATTTATCTAGATCCCGAGTTGTAGTTGAAAATACGTTTGGAATTTTAACCTCAGTTTTCAGAATATTCAGACGCCCTATCAATTTAGAACCACAAACTGTAACGGAATTTACGATGACTTGTGTATTACTACATAACTTTTTGAGAACAAGTAAAAGTTCTTCAAATCGATATACTCCTCTGAGTTCGTTCGTTTGACGTATATGATAGTAGTGGAAATATGGTTACCCCTGGTTCATGGCGTAGAGATAACGACGAATATAATGCATTGCAAAATTTACCACAAATACCACGAAGATCTCCGGTGAACGCCAGAGAAGTCAGGGAAAAATTTACTTCATATTTTAATAGGATTGGATAAGTTGATAAAAATGTATAAATAAATGTAGGTATAATAACGGTGTTTTTTTTTTATTTAGAATAAATAAATTTATTTACTTTCTGTTTCGGTGTTTATCCCTTCATTGCAAGTATATACTGGTAGTAAAAATGACTTCATGGTTTCGTAAGCATACCAAGTTGGATTGTATATTTCTTCGGCACTTTCTAAAATAAAATAAAAACATCGAAAATTAGAGCGAGATAGTAGCGGAATAATCGAGAAACTAACCAACGCTTTTAAACATAAGTTACACCTTGCTAAGCAGACTATCAAAATAATAATAAATGTATCGTAGGAACATACCTGCGCCAGAACGTATAGATTTACGTTTTTTTTTCAAGTGCTTGCGAAAAGTAGTCATCAATATCTCTTTTTTATTTTTTATTTCCTTTACTGGCCTTCTAGTAAGTTCAGCAAGACGAATCCATGCATCTGCTTGTTTCTTCTTATCTTTATGATTTGCATCTTTCGGATTCCAGATGCATGGTTCCATTTGGTAATGTTCCAGAAACGAGAGACTCTCCTCATTTGACCAGCAACTCATTTTTTATTTATTTTTTGTAAAATTAAGCAAGCGTGTACTCGCCGCGAGATCACAATGGCTACTAAACGCGGACCAACATGTAAATGCATCGCAAGCGTTTGCCGCAAACGCCCTTTGATCTGCGTAAAAAAACCGACACTCGACTGGATCGGAAGCAAGCAGGCACAAGCCCACGCAAGCCAAGCCAAACGCCCTTTTTATATGCTTGCGATTGTCGATCCTTATCCTTTTATATGCTTGGCAAGCGTGTAAACGTACCATTATGGTGCGTTTCCATGCTTGCCAAGGCTCGGCAAGCGTTCACAAGGTACAAGCGTCCACAAATCTCGCTTGGCATTTGAAAGTCGTTTACACGCTTGTGAATACGTCAGTGTGCTACGTACATCCAAGCATGGCGGACACCGAACTTGTATCGGCTATTACGTTTGGTTTAACCTACTTTTATTTTAAATACAAGCAAAGTAAAACAAAAGCAAGGAAACCCCGACGACCACGAAGATGGTGGATGATAAAGATTCATAGAAATCGTACCAGGTAAGTAATAAGTTTTTCAGTTTATATATCCCTACTATAATATTATTAATGCGAAAATGTGTATGTCTGTATGTTCCGTTTTCACGTCAAAACGGCTGAACCAATTTTGATGAAATTTGGAATGGAGATAGTTTGAAACCCTAGAACGGACATAGGCTACTTTTTACCGCGGGAAATAATAATAATAATAAAATTAATATAATTGCTTTAATTTGTTACAGACAATTTATAGAAGATAAATTTAATGAACTTATATATGAACCATCTGGAGAGTTCGACAATTTCTGCCGAATGAGTTATGCTGATTTTGAGTTTTTGCTGCAGAAAATTTCACCAATAATTTCCAAGCATGATACCGACTTCAGAGACGCTATACCAGCAAAATTTCGTCTTGCCATAACGCTACGATTTTTAGCATCTGGTGATTCATACAAAAGCCTACACTACTTATTTAAAGTATCTGTCCCGATGATATCAAAAATCATTCGTGAAGTTTGCCAAGCTCTTAATGAGGTTTTAAAGGATCAAGTTAAGGTAAGTAGTCAAATAAAACAACTGTTATTATTCAAAAAGACGCTGCTGTCCGTTTTTTATTTTGGCGATGACTGAAAATCTTCGAAAGCTTTCAGTAAAGCTTCGTTTATAATGTTGGATTCCGGCGGCGCAGGCTGGATGATTCGATCCGATATGACATTAATTTGCGAGGGTGCTTGTGAAGTAGATGGAGCAATTGGACGTGATCGATGTTCAATTATTATATTTGAGAAGGGGTCTGAATGAGAGGTTTGCTGGGATGGAAAAAATCTTTGAGTGTTTGGGATAGGTTCAGAATAAACGGTATTAACTGATGCTGGCCGACTCGGAATGTCTTGAAATTGAGGAGATGGCGTATGTTGTGCATATGCGCTGGCCATTGATGAAGGTCTAGAATAATATTGAGGGGATGGTGTATGACGTGCATTTGACCTTTGGTTGATTCTGCTTATAAACAACCCGTCTATTTGGTACATAATAAGTTTCCGTTCATCATTTGGCAGTTCGCGAAGCTTTATAGCTAGTAGCTTTGCGTACAAATCACAATCATCGTCTTCGTGAGCTGGTCTACATTCACTTCGCCTTTGTCTTATATCATTTGTAAGTTGTTGAAATGCTGTGGCCATTTGAATTTCAGCCGTTTCAGTAACAGGGCGACGACGTTTATTATTAGATGTCGATGGTCTGGATGGTGTAGTGACCGTATCGGTACGGTCACCATCTATCTCTTCCGTTTCTTCATGTACAGCATTTTGTTGTGATTGCTGCAAAAAATAACAATTATTAAAACATACTGTTACTTACAGTTAATTTCTTTATTTTTTTACAGATGCCCACCACGGCAGAAGAATGGCTTAAAATAGAAGAAGGATTCAGGACCAAATTTCCACATTGCATAGGTTCATTGGATGGCAAGCATATAGTCATAGACAGCCCATATCATAGTGGAACAGAGTATTTCAATTACAAAAAAACTTTTAGCATTGTCCTTATGGCATTAGTGGATAGCCAATATAAATTTATATTCGCAGACATAGGGAGTCAAGGAAGAATAAGTGACGGTGGAGTTTTTAACAATTCTTTACTATGGCAAAAAATCTGTAAAAACGAGATAGATTTTCCGTCGCCATGTCCACTTCCAGGATCGAATATAAATCTGCCGTACATATTTTTAGGTGACGGTGCTTTTGCATTGAGTGAACACTTAATGAAGCCCTACCCTGGAAACCATCACGTAGGCTCACCAAAAAGATTATTTAGCCAAAACTTATCCAGATCCCGAGTTGTAGTAGAAAATACGTTTGGAATTTTAACTTCAGTATTCAGAATTTTTAGACGCCCTATGGACTTAGATCCACAAACTGTGTCGAAACTTACGATGACTTGTGTATTGCTACATAACTATTTGAGAACAAGTAAAAGTTCCTCAAATCGATATACTCCTCAGGGATCATTTGATGTTTATGATAGTAGTGGAAATATGGTGAACCCTGGTTCGTGGCGAAATGAAAACAATGGATATAATGCATTGCAAAATTTGCCTTATGTACCACGAAGATCTCCGCTGAATGCCAAACAAATCAGAGACAAATTTACTTCGTATTTTAGTAGAAATTGTTAAGTTCATGAAAATTAAAAATACAATTATTTTAAATAAAGGTGGTTTCATTGATTTAGAATAAACGTTGCTTTTTACTTACAGTTTCGGTATTTATTCCATCAATGCAAGTATATACTGGCAGTAAAAACGACTCCATCAATTCGTAAGCAAACCAAGTTGGTTTATAGATGTCTTCGGCACCTAAAAAAAGGATATAATTTTAAAACTACACACTTTAATAAGTAACAAGAGCGAAGCGTAGGTACACCTTGCTAACTTAATTAAAATAATAAACACTGTACATACCTGCGCCAGAACGAATGGAATCCTGTTTTTTTTTTTAAATGTTTTCGAAAAGTTGTCATCAATATTTCTTTTTTGGATTTTAATTCCTTTACTGGCTTCCCGATTAACTGGGCAACACGACTCCAAGCATCTGCAACTTTGTTTTTATTTTTACGGTTAACGTCTTTGGGGTTCCAGATACATGTTTCGGTCTGGTAATATTCCAAAAACAATAAACTCTCGTTGTTCGACCAGCCACTCATTTTGTATTCAGACAGACGTACTTTCGTAGACTAGACGTACGTGCGCTCGTCGCGAGGTCACAGCGGCTACTAAGCGCGCGCCAACGTGTAAACGCGTCGCAAACGCTTGCCGCAAGCGCCCTTTGATCTGTGTCCAAAAACCGACACTCGACCGGATCGGATACAAGCGTCTACAAGCTCACGCAAGCCAAGCCAAACGCCCTCTTTACACGCTTGTGCTTGTGAACGCTTGCCGAGCCTTGGCAAGCATGGAAACGCACCTTTAGTTATCGAACCCCGCTTTAACCCAGACTATACAATTGGACATTTTGTGTGGTATCCTCAGCCTAGGAATTCGCGACAAGGTGCCTCGTGCTAGTGTCCAAACATTGGACAAGCTGATTAAGGCGGCTCGAGCGGCTGAGAATGTTATGATAGAAAAAGTGTTAGAAACAGAAGTCGAAGTCAACCAATCGGTATCGAAACACACACACACACACACACACACACACACTTGGCCACACTATCGAGTCTTATAGGAAAAAACAGTTTGCCGAAGACAAGAACCAAGCAAATGAAGCCTGCCCTCAAAACAGTGCAGTTTTTACACAGGCTCCATCTCCTCCGACGCCTAAGTTCAGTTGTTACGGCTGTTGCGCGCCCGTAGTAGTACCCAGTAATTGCCCAACCTGCCACAAGAGCAAAGAGCAGCAAACCAGTGACGTTGGCGTATGCGCTGTTGATACTCCTACTGACGGCCAGAGACAGGCCGATGATATACTTTGAGATAGGTGACACTGTTTCCCCAGCGTTCATAGATAGTGGTGCCAAGACAAGCATTGCCTCATACGCATTATATAGGAAGCTTGAGAGCAAGGGCTATCGTTTCAAGAAAGTGGATGTTGGTGTAACCTTGGCAGACGGGATCAAAAGAAAGCAGAGCGTGCTGGTTACCAGAGTACCTGTCAAGTTTCACACTAAGATCATCCCAACGAAATTTTTTAGTTTTTCCGGAATCTCGCAACAACCACTGCCTTCAGGGAGTTGGCTTTCTACAAGATTCGCACATGGTTCTCAACCTCCTACAAAATACCTTTCACTTCTTGGAGGATCCAGACACGGAAATTGAATTGTATGAAGAAGGTTTCATCACATTAAATGAAAATATCAGCCTAGCTCCAGTAACCACCAACGAATCGACATCTTCAGCACAAAGGACACGAAACAATAGTACTGAAAATGGTGTTGAAATGCGATCAATCAAATTCAAAGTCGTCGAAGAGGGCTCTGCTTTACCGGACGAGAAAAGACAATGCATCAGACTGTTCGACAGTAATGGATGCGTTGTACAGAGATGCCCAAAACAGTCTAAGTGATCATGATCAGCTGAATCTGGACTCAATACTCACTCACTACAATATAAGATTATACTGGATGGATCAATGGCGAAGATAGAATGAATTTGCAGTGCTTTACATTGCCCTTTTATTCAAAGAAATATTAATGATGCAAGCAACGGTCGTAAAAATTATATTTATTAAAGTTTCTACATTAATATTCACGGTCGTAAAAATTGTGTTAATTTAATATTCTTTTGTTAACATAATGTCAATTCGCTGACAGGCGTGATTTTATGATTTTTATACGAGCGATTAAAGTATAATTTGTCATTAAACATAACATTTTATTGGACGCCCCGTTAGGGTTTACGTCCTACATAACTAGTTTTCTTTTCCGAAAATTACTAAGACGAAGTCCTGAGCTTTTGGTGTTCTAAAAGAACACACTGGTAGGTACATCTCACTACCACTCACTCTTTGACTCATTTAAAGAGCTTTTATCGTCTGAGTCCTCTATCGGACTAGAAAACTCTATTGCTGTAGTCACTTTTTTAGTCTTCACTCTCTTAATGTTTTTAGTTTTCTGAGTTTTCTTTTTCTTCTCTTCTCTTTCCTTTGCACGTTATTCTATTTCTTTTTTTACAGGAGTTTCAGTCAAATCAAACTCTTTCCTTTCCTGCTCTTGTTACTTTTCTTTCTGGGCCCTGCTCGAGGGTAGTCCCTGCACTTTAAAGGACTTTTTATTTGATTTTTAACTGCTTGGAGCGCAGCTCTTGAGGTGAAAGGTTGCTGGTTATTAATAGTTGGTGTTCTAAGATTTCCTGATTGTAGTTGCAGGTCTTCTTCATTTAATTGCCTGTTTGTCACTTCGCTTGTAAGAAATTCGTCGTAGGTAAAGACATCTTTGTCAAAAGGGAAAATACCAGTCTTTTTAAATCCAGATTTTATGTTGGATGTTGTCATAGACTTTTCAAAGGCTTGGCGTACAAGCAGAGCCACATTATAAATGCTCAGAGTCTGTCCTGGGTGCCGAACCATCCATGAATCTGTCGCAACTAATAAAGGGCTTGCAATTTGTGTCTCGTATGCGAAGGTATTGTAAGAAGGATCACTCCATTTTCCCTAGCAATACATATATCATGACAGGAGGTTCCTAATGCGATATTGTATCTTAATTATAAATAAGTAGTCTAATTTAAATAATATTATAACTAAAAAATTTTAATACAACTAGTTGGGATTCACTCAAAGAACAGTTAAAAATATCAACCCGTTCATGCACTTGATTTATTACCCCGGTGATACGGGTTAACGGAGCTTTTTTCAATAGATTAGTTCTGGCTGAAGGCAGAGCTAAGAGGCGCGGACGGTGCCGCCGCCCCACATACCGCCGGTCCGGTACGCGGAAGCCGAAGTACTGTAACACGGTAGGATTGTGCTCAACACCACGCAACAACCCCACTACGTAAACTGCAAGCGCCATACCTCTCCGCACTTTCAGTTTGTAGTAACCCACCATTCCGAGAACGAATAATGTTGGGTACATAAGGGGGTAAAATGGGTTTACCCCGTAAAGCTTTTTAAATAGAAATCTAGCAAACTTATTTTGTAATCGCATGATCATTGTTATGTACTTGTCCTCATGAGGTGCCCAAATAGCACGTTAAAAAAAACCTCTTGGTGCTAAGCGGGTCTCCAGTGGTTGTCCTTGATTACAAGAGTTGGATTTTAATTTTGCATCACTCAAATACTTTAGCTTTTGAACTGTGGTTGTTCCAATTTCTAAAAACCCTTGTACCATCTCCAAAACTTGGGTATCTTTGTAAAATAACAAACAAGTTATCAAAAAACATTTGAACGTTGTGCCTGTTAAAAGATGTTGCCCTCGATAAGCTGCAGACCTCAGGCTTACGAAGTCTTATTTCGAGGTGCCGTTTCCTGAAGCCATAAAGCCAGTCGAAGTAAGCTTGAGGAATGTACGCAGCGCTCTGGAACAGAAGTCAAAAAACATTGAAAATTTTGTTGTATTTGAATCGCATTACTATCGGAAAAATCATCCAAAAAATACTTAGATTCAAATTGAACAATTTCTAAAATGTATAACTTGTATGAGAACAAAATGAAAGATGTAAATAAAGTGCCGGTTAAATTCAATGTTTACAAGAAAATTTTTGGAACACAGTAAAACTTATCTTTTTTTTTATCCTAAAATGGACCAGTGCTGTCTATGCAACAAATACAAACGCACAGAAGATCGGGACCAAAACTTTAGAAATTGAATACAAGGAACACATTAATGAGAAAGCTGCATCGTACAAATCAAAAGATATAGACAAAAAGAGGTCAGAAGAAAATTCATCTTATTTATGTATTACAATGGACCTACAAAGTTTACTAAAAATTCCTTCTACGTCCGAGAGCTCGTTGAGCCTATTGTCGCAAACTTAACATGTATAATTTATCAATTTATGAGTTCAAACCACCAGAATATAAAGCACATTGTTTGATTTGGACAAAAATATATGGTAAAATTGAGATAAGAATACAATAACCGACGCTCGCGCTGTATTAGATATGGTGCAGATTCATTCGTCGTCGCTCGCTTCTACGTGATTCGCGCGTGCTGTGAAATAACTACCCCCTAACTAATATCTTTGTGTGAAATAACTACCCCCAACCGAATATGTCGAGCAAATGTGACAACTGTAACAAAAATATAACGAAGACTAAACCGGGCATAGAATGCAATCGTTGCGAAAAACTAGTCCACCTGATTAACCAATGCACAGGACTTACTAACAAGCAACTAGCAGCACTAAAAGCTTCGGAAAGTTTAGAGTTGACCTGTCAAGACTGTCAAGAAAACACATCCCGACGCCGCTCAATAGTAGTACCTGATGATGACGATTGCGACGAGAACAATTCAGAGTCTCCCACTATACAGATAGACGTTAAAAAACTGCTAGGCGATATTTCAAAGGAAGTTTAAAGAGCCATAAAAAGAGAACTGAAAGACTTGACACAATCGCTTCAATTTCAGTCAGATAATATGGATGAATTACTCAAAAACATAGAAGTAATGCAAAATAATATATCAAATCTTCAAAAGAAAAATACAGAACTTACTAATAAAAATAACAACCTGTAATCGAGGGTAGGTGCTCTAGAACAACGCATTCAAGAAATCGAGCAACAAAAACTACACAAAAATATTGAAATTCACAACATCCCGTACAATGAAAATGAGAATTTACATGAAATTATAGGTAAAGTGGCAATTAGGCTAAACCAAAATGCAAGCAATGCAATACAGATCAAACGGCTGCCAAGTAAAAATGATCGGCCAGGACCGGTTATGATTGAATTGAACGAAGAACAAACACAATTACAATGGCTACTTGCTTCCAAATCAATAAACACCAGAATTACAGCACAAGAAATCTGCCCATACAGCCACTCTTCCAGTTTAAATTCTTCAATATTCATTTGTGAAGCTCTAACGCCATATAACAAGCATCTACTACACTATGCCAAACAAGAACTGCAGAACTCGTTCCGGTACATATGGATTAAGAAAGGTGTTCTTCGTGTGCGCCGAGAAGGAGAAAACCAAAAACCGATTATAATTCGATCAACTGATGATGTTAAAAAATTAAGCTAAGTACCTCCTAAATAAATTTAAATCCCGTGTGTCTTCTGCCTTCTGCCCTAGATTGTTGTTTCTAACACTAATTTTAATATGGATACTACACCTGAAGATTTATATCAACTCACAGACTGTGTCAACATTAATAAGTTTTTAGATAAAATCCCCAATAATTTAGAACTCCTCTGTATACACATGAACATAAGATCGGTTTTAAAAAACTTTGAATAACTTGAACAATGTATTATGTCCTCTACAAGGGCTATCGATGTAATTATGTTAACTGAAGTTAACCTATCAAATTCACTAAGTAATATTTATCAAATAAAAGGCTATATGATGTATGCGGTACTGCGGAAGAGTCAAAATGGTGGCGACATAATTATCTACGTAAATAATAAACACAAATTGAATATTAAACACTACAAGACACAACACTGCGAAAGCTTATTAGGAGCAATATGTACGCCTTCACGCTATTCCGCTGTCCTGTGTTGCATCTATCGTCCACCTAGTAGCAGTAAACACCTGTTTGTTAAGGAACTTGACACGATATTATGTAAAATTGCACGACGGGAAGATCTGTATCTACTGGGTGACATAAACATAGATCTGCGCTCAACCAAGCCCATAAAAGAAATCTATAACACCGCTATGTACACCCATGGTCTAGTGTGCGGGATCACCGAATACACACGCATTGAATTAACAAAAAAGGGTCTTAGTAAATCTTGTATAGACCACATTTACGCACGACCCCGCTCACTGGACGTGTACACGGCGGCGCTAGGAACTGCACTGGCTGATCACCGCATTGTTGCGCTTGCGATCATCGGCAGAATGAATCGGTTCACACGGGCGGATTCTAAGTACGTCACACATTACGACTATAATAAACTAACCGAAAGTTTAAATAAAATAGATTGGGAGCCTGCCAAACAGACTTTGTGTCCGTATAAAATTTACGAAATAATAATTAATAACATACACACATGCTATGACAATTCAACTGTTAAAATAAAAATGACCTCTAATGAAAATCGCCTTAATAACTACAAATGGATAAATAATAAGATCATAAAAGCTTGTAAATACCTAGCTGATCCCTTCAATAAACTCTTAAAACTGCAATACAACTCGTCAAGAAATTTTGCAAATAAGTTAATCTGGAAATGTAAAAATCAAAAATTACGTCAAGACATCACTAATTCTAAAAACAACCCCAGACTTCTATGGCAAATATTAAATGAACTCACTGGTAGGACAAAACACTTAGCTGACACAATTATTACTTACGCATTAGAAAAAGATAACACCACAATCTCTGATCTAACTAACAACTTTGCTTTATATTTTAAACATAGTGTTGACAATATAGTGCCAAAATGTAATATAAAACTCCTGGACAGGGAAACTTATGCAAATGTTCCAAAAACAACACGTCGGTTTCAAAAAGTGACAGCTTGTTTTTGTTTGTTTTATAATGGTCTTTATTTGTCAATAAACACAAATAACAAATGTATAAATAAACTAAAAAAAAATACATTTACATGGCAAAACTAACTACTAATTGCATAAATATTTGCTTAAGTGGTAAATTAATTATGACAATTTGGAAGTATTATTGAGGTACTGAAATCAGACAGTAAAGATATAATATTACTTTAGTGCCCTTATTTGTATCAGGTACACTTTAAAAAAAAAAAAAAAGTTATTAATTACTTATTACATTATCTAACATCTATGTTAACCGATTGTGGGTAGCAAATAAATATTACGTTACGAGTAAACAGAACAATGTTCAACCCGTCTAATTTATAAACCAGTCATCGAAAGTGAGCGAACTACCTCGCCCCCCTCGATACCGCTTCGCCCGGGTCCCCGCCGGGGCGCGTCGTGTTGCGTGGCAGGTCGCTCGGATGAGCAGAGCAGGCCCGCTGCACGCGCACTAGTCGCGGTGACGTCAGGCGGTGGGAACAAGTAGTAGTGTTGGGGTAAGCGGTAAGTGCCGTACTTGTCGATATAAGGTAAATCGGAAATGGTTTTCTGATTAATATTAGAGACTACTTTATTTTCATGAGTTTTACATTTATCGAAAAATTTAAAGGTTAATTTAATTATAAAGTCCCGTAAGGTAGGAATATTTTCGGAATAATGCAAGCTTTTGAGGTTTGTTTTAAAAGGCGTATTAAAAGCGATCTTTACAGCTTTGTTTTGAATTATTTGTAATAAATCATAGTTTGTTAAGCTAGTACTACTCCATACAGGGCCCGCATAGGTGAGGCAAGGCCGGACGAGTGCAGTGTATAATCTAAGTTTTGTACTATGACTAAGGTTACTTTTACGGTTCATAATTGGACTTAGCGCGCCAAGTGCTTGAGCGCCAGTCACACGTAACTTGGATATATGTTTAGTCCAATTAAGCTTGCTATCCATAGTAACACCCAAGTATCGAACTGAGCTACTCCAGGGAATCATATGGCCAGAAATGTTTAGTTTCCTAACGGGAAGCTGACGTTGACCAGTGAACAAAATTGCCTCTGTCTTCGCTTCATTGAGCTTGAGCTTCCACTTTGTGAAGAAAGAGTGGAGCTGATCTAGAGATAGTTGAAGGCGGCTTATAATTAAGTCAATGTCTTTTGCTGACGTATACGAGGCAGTATCGTCGGCGAAGCAGGCCAGGTTGGTACGAACTTGAATAGCACTGCAAGTAGTTGTTTTGGTGGGTGCTCTTTAGGTGTTGTAGAACACATAGTACAAGACTAAAAGGTAGATTAAGTCTATGCCCGGCTTGCAGAAATTTATAAAGAACCTTGTCGACTGGCTACGGGATGTTGAATAAATACAATCAGTAGTATTTACTAAATATCATTTATTAATTTGATGGCCAACTGTCATTACATTCCAGGAATTTAATCTGAATAGATATACTACTATTAACTAGACAATCCACGTAGCTAAAGATATAATACTTTAACCAATTAGTACTAGAGATATGACTCTCAACATAATTAATTCAGGGTGTGTGTAATGGTTCGGGATTGAAAATAGTGCTATCCGTTCTGCATAATCTAAATAGCTCAGATATAAAGACTCGACTTTAAAATATGTTAACATTAAAATACAACTATGGTTTCAAGTAGCTGCCCTCCCAGGAAAAGAAAGAAGATGGTACCTTTAGATGTTGAATACTCATCGGGATCGGTCAGTGCCTCGCTTCAGAACATCTTTTGGAATCCCTGGTTAGGTCCTGAGCCTTCTTGTGGCTACTAAGCTCCCGGATGGAAGTCCATGTCAGTTCCCAAGAACAACCCAACGTTGAAAACCCAAAACTATATCGACTTCACAAGTCGTTCCATACAAAATACTAGGTTCATCATCAGGAACAGAACCTCAAGTTAAATGTTGATAAGGAATAACAATCTAATCCAGATAGAATTAGAAGAATATGATTACGAAATATGAAAATATCAATAAAAATGTAAATATAAAACTATAAATTTTATAAAGATTAAACCCATCTGAAAAGAAATTTATCAAATTAGTAACCTATCTTTTGATACAAAACATGAGGTATGGAAACACACTTTTCTAAGGAAATACTTACGTTTACTGAAGAAAGCACATCTTTCAGAAACATATCCCTCGTCCACCAACAATATTATATAAAAACTCCTCTGAAACAAATATACGATTTTACAACCACGCCATACGAGAAATTTGTCAACCAGTGAAAATAAATCAATATTTCAATATATTTTACCTCATGTTGCTTTGCTATTACACTTTCAAATATAAGTTGTATTAGATGCCCTTGACATCTTTGGATTGTTATTAACAACCACTATAAAAATATATCCGCCATTTGGGTCGGCGATCCTAGGTCAAGTGTCCCAAAGAAAACCTAATCCTTCCTGTTATGACGTTCCGTTACGCGTTTCGATTCACCAAAGTAATCGATCATACAAATGACACTTAAATGGAAGGAATCTTAATAAATTAAGAAATAGCCCTTATTTCCTTTATTAGAAACGAACTAGAAAGAAAATTATTATATTAAATAGATATCCCAAACTTGAAATTCGGAAAAAAAGAACAATATGAACTAAATCACAATACGGCGCCGTAGCGACGAAACCAAGAATCATCAATAGATGTCGCTAGGCGTTCGGAAAAATCCAATCAATTACAATGTTATTAAACCTGCAAAAAAACAGCTTGCGTAGAATTTGCGTCCTTACAATACCCTCCCCCCAAAGCTTCGAGCGCAGAGAGAAGGTGTGCTGCCCTCAGCACAACTTGACAATAGAAAACAATAACATCTGCCAAAAGAATGGAAAAAAAAAACAACCAACAATGTAACAACAATTCGGCCACCTATTACATAACGTTCAGAAACTATACTGAAACGAAGAAAACAAGAAAAGAATCTAACATAAGTCACTCAATACCTTAAAAAAAAACCAACCACCAGGACTGATGTAAACTAACCAAAATCTCAAACTGTCCGGGCAAGTGTAATTTCCCCCACACTATCATACAAATCATCTATCATGCTTCAGCTTTCAAAATGTAAGCATCAGTTTCTATTCACTGCCTGCCACCTCCTGACATACAATCCCCTTTGAAGTTGCTCCTGTAGTACCAGTGCAACTCTGTTCCCCTTTAAGTAGCCATTGATATACAATTCTACTCTAATATACTATTTGTCGTACCACAAAACGACTCTAAGGGAAAAGAAAAAAAAATGATGTAAGGTTACTAGCCATTACAAACACATATGACACAATGATGCTACCCTGAGCAATCCTGGTCCAAAAAATCTCGTGTGTCGCTCGGTCACTAAAGGACGTCAACGCCTGGGTCCACACGAGTCCATATGCATACTAGATGCAAAGGAAACAAAACAAATTTGACTATTTGCCAAATATAACAAGTGTCGCTAGTCATAACAATTAACATTAGACGTCATCGCAACAAACCCACAAAAAAGAAGAGAGCATGTAATGTTATGCTAAATCTTCAAACAACCTAACTCAACAATACTGAGTTCAACAATATAGCGCAAAGCAAGGCTAAGAAATATATTCAAGGGTTGTCCTTGATATAATCAACTATAACTAAGCATGCAAAACTTAACCTAAACTCTCTTATAACCTAGGTTATAAGAAGAGTAAACGTAAGTATTTCCTTAGAAAAGTGTGTTTCCATACCTCATGTTTTGTATCAAAAGATAGGTTACTAATTTGATAAATTTCTTTTCAGATGGGTTTAATCTTTATAAAATTTATAGTTTTATATTTACATTTTTATTGATATTTTCATATTTCGTAATCATATTCTTCTAATTCTATCTGGATTAGATTGTTATTCCTTATCAACATTTAACTTGAGGTTCTGTTCCTGATGATGAACCTAGTATTTTGTATGGAACGACTTGTGAAGTCGATATAGTTTTGGGTTTTCAACGTTGGGTTGTTCTTGGGAACTGACATGGACTTCCATCCGGGAGCTTAGTAGCCACAAGAAGGCTCAGGACCTAACCAGGGATTCCAAAAGATGTTCTGAAGCGAGGCACTGACCGATCCCGATGAGTATTCAACATCTAAAGGTACCATCTTCTTTCTTTTCCTGGGAGGGCAGCTACTTGAAACCATAGTTGTATTTTAATGTTAACATATTTTAAAGTCGAGTCTTTATATCTGAGCTATTTAGATTATGCAGAACGGATAGCACTATTTTCAATCCCGAACCATTACACACACCCTGAATTAATTATGTTGAGAGTCATATCTCTAGTACTAATTGGTTAAAATATTATATCTTTAGCTACGTGGATTGTCTAGTTAATAGTAGTATATCTATTCAGATTAAATTCCTGGAATGTAATGACAGTTGGCCATCAAATTAATAAATGATATTTAGTAAATACTACTGATTGTATTTATTCAACATCCCGTAGCCAGTCGACAAGGTTCTTTATAAATTTCTGCAAGCCGGGCATAGACTTAATCTACCTTTTAGTCTTGTACTATGTGTTCTACAACACCTAAAGAGCACCCACCAAAACAACCACTTGCAGTGTAATGACAGTTGGCCATCAAATTAATAAATGATATTTAGTAAATACTACTGATTGTATTTATTCAACATCCCGTAGCCAGTCGACAAGGTTCTTTATAAATTTCTGCAAGCCGGGCATAGACTTAATCTACCTTTTAGTCTTGTACTATGTGTTCTACAACACCTAAAGAGCACCCACTAAAAACAACTACTTGCAGTGGCGCCTACTTTGATTGAAATTAATGCTATTCGGTATTATTATAGAAAAGTTTAGGGGTGGAAGGTAAATAAAAGAAGCATTTTTCACAACATCCCGTACAATGAAAATGAGAATTTACATGAAATTATAGGTAAAGTGGCAATTAGGCTAAACCAAAATGCAAGCAATGCAATACAGATCAAACGGCTGCCAAGTAAAAATGATCGGCCAGGACCGGTTATGATTGAATTGAACGAAGAACAAACACAATTACAATGGCTACTTGCTTCCAAATCAATAAACACCAGAATTACAGCACAAGAAATCTGCCCATACAGCCACTCTTCCAGTTTAAATTCTTCAATATTCATTTGTGAAGCTCTAACGCCATATAACAAGCATCTACTACACTATGCCAAACAAGAACTGCAGAACTCGTTCCGGTACATATGGATTAAGAAAGGTGTTCTTCGTGTGCGCCGAGAAGGAGAAAACCAAAAACCGATTATAATTCGATCAACTGATGATGTTAAAAAATTAAGCTAAGTACCTCCTAAATAAATTTAAATCCCGTGTGTCTTCTGCCTTCTGCCCTAGATTGTTGTTTCTAACACTAATTTTAATATGGATACTACACCTGAAGATTTATATCAACTCACAGACTGTGTCAACATTAATAAGTTTTTAGATAAAATCCCCAATAATTTAGAACTCCTCTGTATACACATGAACATAAGATCGGTTTTAAAAAACTTTGAATAACTTGAACAATGTATTATGTCCTCTACAAGGGCTATCGATGTAATTATGTTAACTGAAGTTAACCTATCAAATTCACTAAGTAATATTTATCAAATAAAAGGCTATATGATGTATGCGGTACTGCGGAAGAGTCAAAATGGTGGCGACATAATTATCTACGTAAATAATAAACACAAATT
Organism: Anania crocealis; assembly: GCA_949315895.1. NCBI lineage: Eukaryota > Metazoa > Arthropoda > Insecta > Lepidoptera > Crambidae > Anania > Anania crocealis. Next base: position 15,933,000 of record OX438867.1, on the reverse strand, counting down.
GAATATTAAACACTACAAGACACAACACTGCGAAAGCTTATTAGGAGCAATATGTACGCCTTCACGCTATTCCGCTGTCCTGTGTTGCATCTATCGTCCACCTAGTAGCAGTAAACACCTGTTTGTTAAGGAACTTGACACGATATTATGTAAAATTGCACGACGGGAAGATCTGTATCTACTGGGTGACATAAACATAGATCTGCGCTCAACCAAGCCCATAAAAGAAATCTATAACACCGCTATGTACACCCATGGTCTAGTGTGCGGGATCACCGAATACACACGCATTGAATTAACAAAAAAGGGTCTTAGTAAATCTTGTATAGACCACATTTACGCACGACCCCGCTCACTGGACGTGTACACGGCGGCGCTAGGAACTGCACTGGCTGATCACCGCATTGTTGCGCTTGCGATCATCGGCAGAATGAATCGGTTCACACGGGCGGATTCTAAGTACGTCACACATTACGACTATAATAAACTAACCGAAAGTTTAAATAAAATAGATTGGGAGCCTGCCAAACAGACTTTGTGTCCGTATAAAATTTACGAAATAATAATTAATAACATACACACATGCTATGACAATTCAACTGTTAAAATAAAAATGACCTCTAATGAAAATCGCCTTAATAACTACAAATGGATAAATAATAAGATCATAAAAGCTTGTAAATACCTAGCTGATCCCTTCAATAAACTCTTAAAACTGCAATACAACTCGTCAAGAAATTTTGCAAATAAGTTAATCTGGAAATGTAAAAATCAAAAATTACGTCAAGACATCACTAATTCTAAAAACAACCCCAGACTTCTATGGCAAATATTAAATGAACTCACTGGTAGGACAAAACACTTAGCTGACACAATTATTACTTACGCATTAGAAAAAGATAACACCACAATCTCTGATCTAACTAACAACTTTGCTTTATATTTTAAACATAGTGTTGACAATATAGTGCCAAAATGTAATATAAAACTCCTGGACAGGGAAACTTATGCAAATGTTCCAAAAACAACACGTCGGTTTCAAAAAGTGACAGCTTGTTTTTGTTTGTTTTATAATGGTCTTTATTTGTCAATAAACACAAATAACAAATGTATAAATAAACTAAAAAAAAATACATTTACATGGCAAAACTAACTACTAATTGCATAAATATTTGCTTAAGTGGTAAATTAATTATGACAATTTGGAAGTATTATTGAGGTACTGAAATCAGACAGTAAAGATATAATATTACTTTAGTGCCCTTATTTGTATCAGGTACACTTTAAAAAAAAAAAAAAAGTTATTAATTACTTATTACATTATCTAACATCTATGTTAACCGATTGTGGGTAGCAAATAAATATTACGTTACGAGTAAACAGAACAATGTTCAACCCGTCTAATTTATAAACCAGTCATCGAAAGTGAGCGAACTACCTCGCCCCCCTCGATACCGCTTCGCCCGGGTCCCCGCCGGGGCGCGTCGTGTTGCGTGGCAGGTCGCTCGGATGAGCAGAGCAGGCCCGCTGCACGCGCACTAGTCGCGGTGACGTCAGGCGGTGGGAACAAGTAGTAGTGTTGGGGTAAGCGGTAAGTGCCGTACTTGTCGATATAAGGTAAATCGGAAATGGTTTTCTGATTAATATTAGAGACTACTTTATTTTCATGAGTTTTACATTTATCGAAAAATTTAAAGGTTAATTTAATTATAAAGTCCCGTAAGGTAGGAATATTTTCGGAATAATGCAAGCTTTTGAGGTTTGTTTTAAAAGGCGTATTAAAAGCGATCTTTACAGCTTTGTTTTGAATTATTTGTAATAAATCATAGTTTGTTAAGCTAGTACTACTCCATACAGGGCCCGCATAGGTGAGGCAAGGCCGGACGAGTGCAGTGTATAATCTAAGTTTTGTACTATGACTAAGGTTACTTTTACGGTTCATAATTGGACTTAGCGCGCCAAGTGCTTGAGCGCCAGTCACACGTAACTTGGATATATGTTTAGTCCAATTAAGCTTGCTATCCATAGTAACACCCAAGTATCGAACTGAGCTACTCCAGGGAATCATATGGCCAGAAATGTTTAGTTTCCTAACGGGAAGCTGACGTTGACCAGTGAACAAAATTGCCTCTGTCTTCGCTTCATTGAGCTTGAGCTTCCACTTTGTGAAGAAAGAGTGGAGCTGATCTAGAGATAGTTGAAGGCGGCTTATAATTAAGTCAATGTCTTTTGCTGACGTATACGAGGCAGTATCGTCGGCGAAGCAGGCCAGGTTGGTACGAACTTGAATAGGAATATCGTTCATGTAAGTAAGAAACAAGTAGGGACCAAGTATGGAACCCTTTGGAACACCAGCAGGCACCGACAGACTATCAGACTTGGTGTCACCGATATGAACGGCAAATTTACGATCTGCCAAATAATTTTGAATAAGCTTTACTAAGTGCAGTGGAATATTGCAAGTGATAAGTTTATACAATAGGCCTTCGTGCCAGACAGTGTCGAAAGCCTTTTCGACATCCAGAAAAACCATTCCCGTTGACTGCTTCAGGTTGAGATGGTGGGAAATATGCTCCGAAACACGGACCAACTGCTGGGTCGTGGAGTGAAAATCCCGAAATCCAAACTGTTCGTTAATTAAAAGATGTTTTGATGCTGACAAGAGTCTTACATAAATTATTTTTTCGAATAATTTACCTATAGACGGGAGTAAGCTAATGGGACGATAGCTATTAGGTGACTCGGCATCTTTACTTGGCTTCTTTACAGCGATGACCTTCGCTTTTTTACATATTGGAGGAAAATAGCCAAGGAACAAGCAAGCGTTAAATATTTTAGTAAGCAAGACAATCGCTTTCTGTGGAAGGTTTTTCAGCAGTAAATTATTAATACAATCCTCACCGGGAGCTTTACGCCTTTTAAGTTTGCGTATATAGAGTAGTATCTCTTTAGGGCGGGTGGGGTTATTTAGCTGGGAATTTGTGTAATTTTTGAGATCTGAAATCGATTGCTCTATGTCCTTCTCAATCTCAGGGTTAGACCAGTTATGAGTAAGAGCCATGTTATCGTGAAATGAGGCAGCCAATACGTTACATTGTTCTGCAGTCGTAGAAGTACTAGTTGCATTACTTAGTTTAAGGGGTGGTATAATACTTGTCTTGGGTTTAATTGATTTGACCAATCGCCAGATGTCCGATCTGGGGTTATCCACTTTAGCGAGCTTATTGTTCCATACCTGATCTCTATGCCTACGGATTTCATAATATATTTTATATTGAAGGCTATTTATCTCTGAACGTAAAACTCTTTTATCGTTAAGGCTCATAGGGGTTTGCTGTAAGCGACGCAAGTAATTTTTATGCCTAATAAGTTTTTTGATGTAATATGGAAGTTTATTTAAAGATTCTTTTTTTGTTCCTGCTGGGATATTGTCATCACGAGCTTTATAAATAAAATTATTAAAGTCAGAAACTGCATCGTTGATTTCGGTAGCAGATTTTAACGTATGCGTGGATAGGTGAATATTCTCGTTTAACGAGGAACGAAATCCTTTCCAATCAGCACGATGGTACAAGAATAGTTTTGTGGTTTTCCGTACAATGACACCACCTATTTCAAAATGCAGGGGTAGATGATTAGACGAAAGAGCGTGAAGGGCTTGAACGTCAGATATATCTCTTATATTTTTAGCTATAACCAAGTCTGGTTTAGAAGGACGAAGGTCTACACGATAGTTGATCTGGCTGGGCCTGTCCGGGGCCAGAATAGTGTAATCGTTCACAAGCATATGGCGAAAGAGACTTCTACCACGCGTATTCGTGTAGCTGCTGTGCCAGTACTCATGATTAGAATTAAAATCACCCATAACAATAACACGTGGTCCTAAGTTAATTAAGATGTCCATGTCGTGATGCAGTAGTGATAAGTTAGGCGATTGGTAGGCAGACACAATGATATGTTCTTGTCCAGAGACACTAATCTTGATCCCTATAGCCTCAATATGCTGGGTGTTATTTATTCTAACAACAGAATTTGGTAGGTTATTACGAACCATAATGGCTACTCCCTGACCTTTTCCTCTAGGGTGTTGATCTTGCCTGTAAATGGTAAAACCAGGGGCTGACATTTTAGATTTTACAGATAATTTGGTCTCGCAAACAGCAATAATATCGACAGACAGGGCACTTACCGCAAGCTCAAGGAGTTCATCAAGTTTGGCACGGAGTCCATCAGAATTCCATGACAATAAATGTAATAAACTTGACTTAGGAGATGTAACTTCCTAACTGAGTTAGGACAAGCATCACCTTGTCGATTGGTGAAGAACACTGAGAGAATTGATGTTTAACCTTTTTTATGGCTGTCAAGATATCCAAGATCTCCGATGTGGCGTCGCCATTATCACAAGTACGAGTAACTTCAGAAGCAATCGTCGGTGTATCAGTAGTGGGAATTTTCCCATTTTTTACAACCTGTGCAGCTGTCCTCTTCTGCGTATTTGTGGTCAGATTGATAACTGGGGGAGGGACGTGGTTTGACAACATTTTGCGTGGAAGCCGAAGAAATTCTTTCTGCTTTTGCTCGCTTAACTTTCTTTGTTGAATGCGATCCAGGTAATGAAGACGTTTGGTGCATTTACTGTGATTGGCTGAGTGGTTTTCATTGCAATTACAGCACTGCGCTGGTACGGACCGATCCTTTATGGTGCACTCTGAGGTATGATGTTCTCCGGTGCATTTTACACATCTAGCGGGGAGGTTACAGTTCCTTGCTGAGTGTCCAAATCCTTGACAACGAAAACATTGCGTGCAATTTGATTGTTTTGGTATATACTTTCGCATTGTTACAACACAGTTCAGTAAATATTTGATTTTTCTAAACTGCGCTATGTCAGTGCCTGCTGGTAGTTGAGCCATAAAGAGGGGACAAGTGCCCGTATTTGACCTGGAGGATTTTAACAATGTGATGGATGCTCCCTTAAATCCCAATTTCTCTAATTCTTCTGGTAGGAGTTCTTTGGCATAATCGGGCAACCCTCTTATAGCAACCTTCGGGGTCCTTTCGTCCTTGCGACTGTAGGTCATAAAGGCGACATTTTCAACGCGTAGTCCATCCTTTAATGCCTGATGATCATCAGAAGTGTAGCAGATAACTGCCACCTTTTTCCCGTTGCGATATTGCAAGTGGAATCGCTTAGCAAACTTGCTGACAAGACTTGTTATGGTCTCGTGTGTCCAATCCTGTTTCACCTCCAAGATAATCGGTGGTATATGTCCGGTCTTTTTGACTGCCGAAGTAGCCTCTTGGAACGATTTTCTGGCTGAAGAAAAATCGTCATCCACGGAGAGGAGTTGAAATCTATTTTGGGTAATGTAACGTTATACGTTCGTCTTATATTAATAATTAAATTAGTTAAATAATGTTCTTTTTTTTATAAAAAAAAATAAATAATTAAAACTCAAAACTTTTGTTAGTACTTAAAACTTTTGTTAATAGTTAACCTACATCAAACTAATAAAAAATAAAGATTCTGATACAGATTACATTCTTAAAATTAAATAATATTATTTCTTAATCAAAATATTACATGCATCAAACATGATTCATAATTAGTAGATAAAAAACAAAATAATTAACTGTCCAAATAATTATATCCTATTAAATAAAACTGAACTTCATAAAACGTTTTAAGCTAATGGTTCGCTTGAGTGTTGTGCGGATCCCTAACTCGTCCTTTTGTTTGCGAGAAATCGTATGATCTTGGGGGCGGGGCCAAGCCACCGCAGCCGGTCGCTGGAAGTGGAATGCAGGAGACCATTTTTACCACGGCACGGCCGACACACCTTAACTTCACACTGAGTCGAGAGGACGTTACTTCCTCGAGCAATAAGTGCAATACCTAGACATATTCTAGACCAGAAGTTAAAATTCGAATAGACTTATTTTATTCGCAGTCGTGCTATTAACAGTTGCTTTCTAATACTTACTTCCTACGTATTTAGGAAGAGGTATTCCCCGATAGGGTAAGTGATGAACTTGTATTCTTTTAATTTAGCGAACCATAGTTGTAATAGTGTTTCGAACGTATTGTGTTGAGTAGGATTATTGTAAATTTGTTAACCTTTTTTCTAGTGGCCTATCTACTTAGGTATTTCTTCAGCCTAGACTTTATTTCGCTTTTGCTTCGGTGTAAACTAAAATAATTAGGTACCTATTTGCCAAGCTATACGTTTACCTTGTAATACAATGTTAAATTAATAAAAATAAAATATTCAATAAAATCCCTAATTTAAATTAAAACTATTTTCCATATTGCATAATCTGTAATTGTAGTTTATCGTAAATTAAATTCATTTATTTATCTACCTACCTACCTAGCTTTTGCACTCCGTTCTGATTGCGATCTTTTAAAGCCACATCACCATCTACTAAAATACAGAACCCGTCTTCTTTGCTTTGGCTTGGCTTGTAATGGGAAATGTTGGCGATCGCAATCAGCGGATTAATTTAAGAGAATGAATATTAAGCTGGGACGTTTTTCCAGGGAACGAAGTTAACACTTGAAATTGGGCCACACCTTCGCATCTACCCTCGCATGCTGCTTGCAGCCGTCCGTCCAACGAGCAAACATCTATCCTCGCGTCACCATCACAAAGGAAGTACGGGCCTGCGGAAGCAATTTAACAGTCGGGCATACGAACCCATACCCACAGTGCTCAACCTTAAATTTTTAATGAATATCTATTTTGTGTACGCTTGGTTGTTCCTTTTTAAATACCAGTTGCGATAGTAGGCAGTTCGCGAGTCCTGTCGAACTTGTCTAAATTTTTCTTGACCGCTGCTGTGCGCTTAGCCAAGCGGAACTGATATTCATCAGCCTCATCATCAACGGTTCTTTTAGCTGGTAAGTTGCTGCACGAGTCAGATCTTCTTATTAAAAACTTGTTCATGTTAGTATCGACAGCTTGTCGGTACGTCGTAAGTGTCACATCACTAGGGTGAGAGATACTTCGAGTAGCGGGCGATAGCACAGGAGCGCACGAGTACGCTTGACGAGCATCGAGCGCTGAATGAAATAAAATCTATGAGTATCAATAAAGCACCAGGAACTGACAAAATTAGAGCGCAGGACTTAAAGATTATTGGTACTAAAATAGCTGCCATTGTAGCTCACTTTATAAATGAAACAGATAGACAAGGTAAATATCCTAATGAGTTGAAAACGGGGATAGTTAGGCCCATACATAAAAAAGGCAGCCAAAGTTTATACGAAAACTATCGTCCAATTACTATTCTTTCTACTATCGATAAAATAGTGGAAAAAGCTGTTTCGAAACAAATCTACACGTTTTACAAAAATAATGATATGATCACCAATAAACAATACGGATTTCAACCAAATAAGAGTACAACGCAGCTTCTCTCTCAATTCACTGACAGCATTTACAAGCACCTGAATGACAAAAAAAATGTTCTCATAGCATTTATAGATTACTTGCCAAGCTTAATGACTGTGGAATACAGGGTCCACTGAACAAATGGTGTAAGAACTATCTTGAAGATAGATCATATGTCGTTAAAGTCAGAAACACTCTCAGTAATTAAATTATAATCTCAACAGGCACGGCACAAGGCTCTGTACTTGGGCCTCTCCATTATATCACGTACGTTAACGATGCAGTGAATATTGTCAGAAACTGTGAAATATACCAATTTGCTGATGACACTTGCCTTATAGCTGCTGATAGGGATATTGATCTTGCTATTCAAAACCTACAAAGCGATTTCACGCAACTTACTAAGTGGTCGCATGATGCGGGCCTTGTTCTGAATGCGGATAAAACAAAACTCATGTACGTAAGTTTAAGTCAAAATAGGAAAGACCATAGCATAAAACTAATAGCACATAACCATCTCTGTCTTCATAACCATCTGGCTAACTGCTCTTGTCCTCCGGTAAAGATAGTCAATAAACAAAAGTACCTAGGCTTAGTAATCGACGATCGCCTTAAATGGACAGAACACATACACCAAGTTTGTGATAGGTTAATGTCACAGAAAGAAGCGGCGGAGAGAGAGCGAGAGGCTGACCCCTCCGCCCCAATGATTCGCCGCAGACGTGGTGGCCGCCGAAGAAGGGAACACCTCCTTCATCTGCCCCTTCCGGATGGGTCCCGGGCTACAGACACGGGGGTGTCTCCGGGACCCGCAACGGCGCCGCGTGTGCACCCGCGCGCTGCTTGCAGTAGAGTGGGGGGGACAGCTCCCTCTCCCCCCCGAAAACCGGGTGGCCTGTCGTAAATGGCGGGCCGCGGCCGAAGCGTAACCTGAGTGAATGCCTATGGCTGAGGCCTATGGCGAACCCCAGGTTCCGCTTCATATGGCACCGGAGGGCACCGTGAGGTTTTAGTGGGTAGACGGGCTTCTTTTGAGCCCACACGCACCTCCAGTCGTCTCCCCGGCTGGAGGAGAGTCCGTAAATGGATTTCCTCACGTTAAAAAAAAAAAAATGTGATAGGTTACGTGCAATAATGGCAAAATTTACTCTTGTTAAGAATAAAATTCCCTATCCCACTCTCTTACTTTTATACAAAGCGTTAGTAGAGACCACCATACTTTATGGCCTTAGTAGCTATGGCATAACAAGCAAATCGCATCTCGATCAAATTTATAATCTCCAAGTAAGACTTTTAAAAACCATCGTACCTAAGAAAATTAAAATAAGACATCAAAATGATTACCACCAGCTTTTTTATTACTGCAATATTATACCTTGTAACGTTATACGTTCTTCTTATATTAATAATTAAATTAGTTAAATATTGTTCTTTTTAAAAAATAATAATGATTAAAACTTAAAACTTTTGTTAATAATTAACCTACATCAAACTAATTAAAATTGAAGATTCTAATACAGATTACATTCTTAAAATTAAATAATATTATTTCTTAATCAAAATGTCACATGCATCAAATATGATTCATAATTAGTAGATAAAAAAACAAAATAATTAACTGTCCAAATAATTATATCCTATTAAATAAAACTCAACTTCATAAAACGTTTTAAGCTAATGGTTCGCTTGAGTGTTGTGCGGATCCCTAACTCGTCCTTTTGTTTGCGAGAAATCGTATGATCTTGGGGGCGGGGCCAAGCCACCGCAGCCGGTCGCTGGAAGTGGAATGCAGGACACCATTTTTAACACGGCACGGCAGGCAGGCACACCTTAACTTCTCACTGAGTCGAGAGGACGTTACTTCCTCGAGCAATAACTAGACATATTCTAGACCAAAAGTTAAAGTTCGAATAGACTTATTTTATTCGCAGTCGTGCTATTAACAGTTGCCTGCAAATACTTACTTCCTACGTAATTAGGAATAAATTATTTGCCCCGATAGGGGAACGAAGTTAACATTTGAAATTGGGCAACACCCTCGCATCTAACCTCGCATGCTGCTTGCTGCCGTCCGTCCAACGAGCCACCATCTATCCTCGCGTCACCATCGCAAAGGAAGTACGGGCCTACGGAAGCAAATTAACAGTCGGGCATACGAACTCATACCCATAGTGCTCAACCCTTTTTTTATTAATAAATATTTTTTACCGTGTACGCTTGGTTGTTTCCTTTTAAATACCCAATTGCGACAACCTATCTACGACAAAGTCAAATTCATGTTGCTATGTGAGCATTTCTTTGATAACAGTTTGAAAACATTAATATGCCACAACAAAAATACAAGAAGTGCTGCTAATGCTACTCTAAAACTACCTAACTATAAAAACCTTAAAATCATTATTACAGTACCAAATACCCAAACTTATAAATGAATTACCTACGACAATTAAAAATCAAATTACTAACTTAAACATTAAAATCAAACTTAAACAATACTTTTTATCATTAATTGAATCGACATCAAAATAATAAAAAAAAAACAATAACAAAAAACAAATCAAGACATAAAAAAATATATATTTAAATATGTACTATAATAGTCACCCGTGTGAATCCACAAGCTAAATCAAGTTATTATCTGGTTTGTTGAGTGCGGATGATGCATGTTGAACGGTCGAAAAGTGCACATCCTTATGCGCGTTGTAATGCTATGTTATTTAAATTACCTATTGTTGTGAATCTGAGTAATTATCAGTTCTATTTGAGTGATTGATGTCGAATCGCAGTGTACGGTAAAACCAATACTGGTTTATGTTACACTGCCACTGTATTTAGATTAAGGTTTTCTATATATGATTTTAATAAATATAAATAAAAATAATAAATGAAAAATAAAGATAAATTAGAAATAGACATCGACTCCACGGTGATGAAAATTTATAATTATTTCTCAGTCTACACAGTTCGCACAGAGAAGTTAAAATCATTTTGCGAAGCTGTTGAAATATAATGCCAGCAACTCCTATACCACGACAAAACACGATGGCTGAGTTTATTTCCAGCAATAGAAAGGATCCTGAAATTATTTCCAGCATTAAAAGAATATTTTGTATATCTTGTATCAAACGATTTTTTGAGAACCCGTTTTCAGAGATTTATTTATGGCATATTGACTCATTAATGCCCCTGTTTCAATCCAAAATTCAAGCTATTGAGAAAGAAGATGTTACTATAACTGTATATTAAATGCTACTTGAAAAGCTATCAAATCTCGTAAAGATAAAAAAATTAAATCATTAACAGTTATTCGACTACTGAAAACTCTGGAAAACAACGGAATTAGTACCGATATTTTTGAAACGGAGATTCTGGGCCTGTATGTAGATTTGACAGCTTATTTGGAAAAATGGATTAAAAAATATCGAAGATTTCTCTTCCTTCCGTTGGATGATTTTACAAAAAGAAATGAAAAGTTTCTCAAGTTCTGATTTAGCTTCATCTGTAGAGTTTCTCTCTAAGCTGAATATCAGTGTAGACGACGTGAAACTGTTTGACGAATACGAAGTCCTAAAAGGATATTGTAGAAGTTCAAATGACACATTTTTTTCTGAAAGCTTAACGACACAGGGGTCTAATTTTCTTAAAAGTAGGGAAGTGAATGGTGACATTACAGAATTCCGGAAAATCTGCCAGTTTGTGTCCTCTATTTTGGCACACAATGCGAACGTAGAACGTATGTTTTCTCTCGTCAACGCCCAGTGGAGTAAAGAAAGAAATCGGCTGACAATTGAATCAGTAAAAGCAATTATTATTACTAAGGAAAATTACAAAACTGTATCTTGTGAAGATTTTTATGTTTATGTATTAGCAAAGAAAGAACTATTAAAACAAATAATGTCCTCTGACAAATATCAGTAATAAATATCCTTCTTCATTAATATCTGTTGGCTTTTACTTATTACCTACAGCGTTTTGCTTTAGACAGGCATTTTTCTGAAAATCAGGCATTTTAGGTATTTTCGAACATCACTATCCCGAACAACGTTCGAAAATTTAAAACTTTTGTTGCCCGACCCGGGGATCGATAATTTCGCAACTACTTGTGTTGCCATTAACCTCGGACCATGTGAAGCAATAGGCATTATTAGGTAGAACTGCATCTTATACTGTCAGGTAATGAAATTCTTTTCTTTTCTTGAATAAAAAAGCAGGCCTATGTCGCAAGTAGGTATTTTGAGTACTGTTTGTAAATCAAAGGTGACAAAGCTAAAACTTTCTTCTGTGTTTGCTATTGTTTTATCTTTTTCTTTTTCCTTGTTTATTTTACCTACCGTGCTCATTGCAGACCCCGCAGAACCTACCGCTTTAACACCCGGTCATTTCTTGCACACCGCTCCACTGCATTCTTTACCGGCACCTGAATTAGAGTCTTGCAACAATTTACTACATAGGCATGCTTTGCTAGACAAGTTAGTACAGTCTTTCTGGAAGAGATGGAATGTAGAGTATTTGCATAGCTTGCAGACCAGAGAAAAATGGAATACTCCGTCTGTGCCCATAACGCCCAGTACAGTTGTGGTCATTATAACTGACAACGTCCCCCCCTGTCATGGCCATTAGCGATTGTGGAAAAGGTTTATCCAGCAAAGAACGGTGTAGTCCGCGTTGTTTCAGTAAAATCCGGCAAGGGCACGTATCTTTGTCCAGTCGTGCGCCTTTGTCCGTTACCAACACCGCACGGTGGCCTTTAAGGGCAGCTTCCGCTTCAGTGCAACAACGAAATGCTGGAATGATTTACCACCTCCCTTCAGGAAAATAAAAACAAAAATTACATTTAAAAAAAATTTAAAAGCTTACCTACACGAAATACAAAAGTTATGCATTCCGGATGCGTTCTCTGAATGAATCTCTCCGCTCCTTGCCATGTTTCTATATGTTTGTATGTATATTTACTTATTATATACTTTCACAACAACATCTCACAAATAATCGTATTTATGTTATGTATTTCACTCATGTTCACTATTATAAATATTTTTAATATTACACTCCTTTAATACATACCTTACATACACATTACACATACTTCTGTTTTTGGTGTTTTCAATTTTAATTTGATGTTTTTCTTCATGTTTTTTCTTCATTTTTTTATATGTATCTGCGCAACCTCTGGGTGACGGCTGAAAATCAGTGTTTCCGCCTTGGGGTAGATACTTTTGCTGAGCCTTGACCCAATTTGCTGCAGCAAACAGTGTTGACATTAATGTCTGTTTTTATTATTGTGTTTGTACTGTTTTGTTTTTTGTTATATATTTTGATGTACTTACCTGTGTTTGTGTTAATAATTATTGTGTTTACTGTGGCAAAATAAATAATCGATTTCTTATCTTATCTTAGCTAGGTTTAAAGATTTATTCTCAAAAAAGATTACAAAGCCCACTTATATGAGAACACATATTATTCTAAAACTTCATCTAGGTAGCGGTCGCCGTCCAAGACGTTTACAAATCATCACTCTCAGTATATACTTGTGTAATTGAGACTTAAAGCCGTTAATGGAATTTATATTTTAAGTATAGGGTAGTTTATTAAAATAGCGTACTCCCTCAAAGGTGATACTTTTTTTACCCAAAATAGTTCGAGTCTTTGGCAGTACGAGCAAGCTAGGTCGACGAAGACTGCGTTTGGAGATTTGTGCTTTTTTGGTGAAAGACAAGTTAGTTTGAATGGTTTCACCCATGATCTTCCTAATCAAAATGCAAGTGCTATATAAATAAAGTTGTCGAATGTTTATTAATTTAGTGTCACTGAGAGTTTTGCAAGTTGGTGTTAAGTGTGGGTAGCAGAAAAGTACTTTAATGGCTTTATTTTGAGCTCTCTAGTTCTTGTAACCTTGTTTTGGTGGCACTGCCCCATATTTCATAAGATATAATAAATATGATTTGACTAGGGAATTGTAGATATTTAAACGTATTTTCCTAGGTATACATTGGTTTATGCTACGGAGTGAACCTGTAAGGGATGTCAATTTGGTCTTTGTTGGATGTTAAGTTCGTTAACTCTACTTTCAAACTGTAATTTAGTGCAACTTTTCTCTCTAAATATATTGTCTGTTTTCCGCAATTAGGTTAAGTTAATTAACATTTAGTTTATTCGCATCTTTCTCCGAAATCGGTCGGGAAAATTTTAAGTAATTTTATATCGCTCTATGTATGTTTTTTAAAGGCCTTTAAGGTGGGGAGGAAATGGTGACGCCATCTAGAATCTATGCATATCATTAATTCGCAAGGTATCGAAATTAATCCTTTCCACCTCCTATCTTCGGATCGTGCACCGAACTACTACATAGAAGAGCACTCTGGACGGCGCAAGTAAAAATTAAAAAGGACAGTTGGAATTTAACCACCGCCGCGGTCGATGCCCGCTTCCTGTATCATCGATTTTGGTTATTATTATTTCGCTATTTTCGCTTAATTTCGCATATAGACGATAGACACAGTTTCGTTTAAGTCTCTCGAAATACCCGCATCAATAAGTGCTGGTGTTGATAGGACAATTGTGCAGTGAAGTTCTCGCATTGAATATCTGGTGAATTGAGCACGTGCAACGTTGGAGGACTTGGTAAACCTGGAAGCTTCCAGTCGACTATCGACCCTTTATACTCAAGTAAGTGCACGATCATCCAAAACCTAGCTCATAAGCGAGATACCTTGTTGCTGCATAATATTTTGTTTAATTTTTTATCGAAGGTATCACCTATCACTTATCGGCGCCAACAACTGATTCTAGGTGACCCCATATAGCCTCAAAGTCGTGTTTGAGTGACGGAGAGACAGTACAAAAACTTATAGGCGTCTGATTTTTAATATACAGTACGCCGGTATGCAGGGTGATTTGTGTCTTAGACGCACCAAAATGCATATGTAGACTGCATCTCATCAGCGAGCTTACATATATAGTTCTCCGAAAAATCACAGTGAAGAATAACTTCGTTGTTTTGTACAAAAACTTATAGGCGTCTGATTTTTAATATACAGTACGCCGGTATGCAGGGTGATTTGTGTCTTAGACGCACCAAAATGCATAGACTGCATCTCATCAGCGAGCTTACATATATAGTTCTCCGAAAAATCACAGTGAAGAATAACTTCGTTGTCTTGTACGTTATTAGTAGCTTTTTTATACTCTTTATACTGGTGGAAGATATTAAAATGATGAGCTTTAAATCTTTGAAGTTCATTTTGTACTGAATTTGTTAGTGTACTTAAGACGTCAGCGCGTTTTTCTTTGATAATTCTTTTTGTAACTTAATGCTCATCATTTTTATCATATTCGTGAGTTTTGCAGGTCCACTCAAACCATGAAACCTGTTGGCCGTAAGCTACAGTAACGTCAAAGCTAATCTTCTTGTCCGAGCATATTTCGCACTCTGAGTACATGCAGTTTTTTGATTAGACATCACACACAATCTCGGAAACCAAGTCAGTCAGATCGGTAGTTTTAATTAGGCCCAATTTCTTCAAAGCAGCTTTAAAAGCCAAGTTAGCATGCTTAACGCAAGCACATGTGTTACGGGTTGTTATTTTTGGTGAAACAACGTAAAATGGGGGGGTAACGCTTAAATGTAGTAAAAGATAAAACTCCACCTTCACTTCTATATTTTTTTTATAGTTTTCTCAGTGTGTTAAGCAAATATCTTTTTTGTTTTTGTTGTTTTTTGTGGGTCACATATTCTTTCTTCCCTGCAGTCATACGACTGTTATCATCTCTATTAAAGAATTTTTGTAACTCACCGATTGTTTTTTGTTTCTTTGTTTCATTGTATGATAACGTCGTATATCACTCTTTAAGCCCAAACATTTTGTGAGATTCTATATTTCTTTCAGTGAGATTTAGTAAGAGGAGGAGAGAGTTCATTAGAGTCCTCGTTGATATTGAAGTTGTATTTTGCTCGGTTTCTTTTGAATTTGACCGACTTCTGGGTATTTATTGCATTCTCCGATTTAATTTCATCCAACTCAAACGTAAGAGCACATACTTTTTTTTCTTAATTACGTAAACGCCTTTTTCAAACTGTCATTTTTTCTTCTCAAATTTCTAACTTTTTCTTTTAGTTTCATATTTTCTCGCGTGACTTGGCTACGGAAGCGACGACGTGACCTTGCTGCTTGTTCTACCACTTGTGATGCACTTTCAGCTTTCTCTACCGCTGGATCTTCCTCTTTTTGTATTTTTTTACGTTTGTAATCCCGCCATTGTTCTCTCACCTCTTTTTTTGCAACTTCGTTCATATCAGATATTTTCCTTTTCTTCGCTTTAGTTCTCTCCGCATTCTTTCGTTTCATTTGTTCAAACTTTTCTGGATTTGTTTCTTTCAGTTTCTCGCGGTATTTCCAACATCTTTCTGCCGAGGATAAGGGCATCTAAAAAACAAAACAATGGTTAACTTTACAATACCACTATCAAAAGTAATTTAATGCAGCCTATATGGTTGTGTCGTTGTCAGGTGAAATTAAGCTTATATTTTAGCAATGTTCTAAATCGGTTTAGTATAACGAGAGATATATTAGCTTACAACTTATGTCATACAACGACGCGGGCACAGCTTACCTTTACGGAGGAGTTCAGAAAGATCTATACCTCGTTTATTTTAAGATTTGAACTAACAGTCAAACTATCACACAAATTCTTTAAGAAATTTTAAGGCAAATGCCGAAAACATTGGTTTAATATCATTAATTACTATTATACTTACTAACTAGTTAATAATACTTCTGTGATTGTAATGATAGGCGTGTTTTCATCAAGTAAGCTAACAGAATCGGGTGTTAAAGCCTCCTCATCTCGATTATCTTCTGGGCAAGGACGATCAGTTACTGAACTTGGCAGAAAATCTTCATCTGTAAATATGTGTCGATCGATCGGAAAAATTCCACATTTTGCAAAAGAGATCGTAATATTTTTTGGAGTCATCGCTTTTTGAAAGGCAGATCCAATTATCTCCCCCAAGTCGTAAATGGTCACTGGTTTGCCTGGATTCCTCAAAAGCCAGGAGTCAATCGCAGCGTTGTAAAATGTTTTAAAGGGACCGTAGATTCCCACATCAAGAGGCTGCAACTTAGCCGATGTGTGAGGATGAAGTGTTAGAATGTGTACCCCTGCATTTTTTGCTAAATCTAGTGCGGCTATACTGAGATGGGATTCATGGTTATCCATTATTAAAATAGACGGATTTTCTTTTGAGGAATTGGTGTGTTTAACAAAATGTTTTATTACCTCTGGAAAAATAGGGTCAGAGTGTCGCAAAGGGTGCGCTAAACCTAACCTAAACCTAACCTATTTCCAGCTCAATTGTTTCTGTTACTAAAAGTTTAGGACTTGGACCGTAGAGTTAAGGGGCGGGGGAGGGCGAGTGGGGCAGGGGGAAAAACCCCCCCAGTAAAGTCAGGGAGGCGCGCGGTAAAAAAAATATTTTAATAGAATTTTGAGGTTAGGAATCATTAATCGTTTTTGTTGTATTTTTGAGGCGCTCGGCGGCCGCTGCCGCGGCACGTTCGCTACGCTCTCTCGCCTTCACGCCTTTGTATGGTCACTGTTCTAACCTAACCTAATCTACACTTTTCCTAACCTACTGGACTTTGTAAGCAATTAAATACGAGTATCATTAAATGTTTCTTTTTCGATAAAAGTGTAAGCACCATACATAAAACGCGTTTCATTTGACATATGTGAAAAAAATGCAAATCTTTTGTCAAAAAGCTGACGATACATTTAGTGACAGAAACGATTGCGCTGGAAATAGGTTAGGTTAGGTTAGGTTTAGATTAGGTTATGTCCTGCGCACCCTTTCGTACACTCCAACCAACCGGTTGGAGTGTACGATTTTTTTCACGTTACGTGTACGTTTTTTTCACATATGTCAAATGAAACACGTTTTATGTATGGTGCTTACATTATTATCGAAAAAGAAACATTTAATGATATTTAATTGCTTACAAAGTCCAGTAGGTTAGGAAAAGTGTAGGTTAGGTTAGGTTAGAACAGTGACCATACAAAGGCGTGAAGGCGAGAGAGCGGAGCGAGCGCAGCGAGCGTAGCGAACGTGCCGTGGGAGCGGCCGCCGAGCGCCTCTAAAATACAAAAAAAAACGATTAATGATTCCTAACCTCAAAATTCTATTAAAATACTTTTTTTACCGCGAGCCTCCCTGACTTTATTGGGGGGGTTTTTCCCCCTGCCCCACTCGCCCTCCCCCGCCCCTTAACTCTACTGTCCAAGTCCTAAACTTTTAGTAACAGAAACAATTGCGCTGGAAATAGGTTAGGTTTAGGTTAGGTACTTACATCAAAACTACGACATTGTGCGCGTCAAAAAAAAAACAACTTTTAATAGGGAAATATTATCTTTTCCATACAAAACTTCAATATCTACAGCGAATCAAATTATAAGATATATAAGAGCGAATACTGATTACAAAAAAGCGGCAATTTCTTTTTCTTCGTCAAAATGTTTTTCGATTTGTATGCAGAACAGAGACGCAATTCCTACAAAAAACGAAAAATATTTTTGCGAAAAAAAATGTTTTGCAATTAGTATCCGCTACAAAATATGATATTAGAATTTGAACGATGCTTAAATTTTCCCTTGCATTTTGGCGAAATTTCAAAGTTTGTCCCACAGTTTTAACTTAATTTCTACTAGTATTTCTGAATCATTTTAATATAGCTAATGTTTGTTTCATCGAAAGTCCTGCTATATACGGTTTCGAGTTAATCTGACCATAAAAATACAAACTCACAAAAAAATTTGTTCTTTATTATATGTTGGTCAAGAATAAAATCACGT
This sequence comes from Anania crocealis, assembly GCA_949315895.1. Taxonomy (NCBI): domain Eukaryota; kingdom Metazoa; phylum Arthropoda; class Insecta; order Lepidoptera; family Crambidae; genus Anania; species Anania crocealis. The sequence continues at coordinate 15,914,758 of OX438867.1, read as the reverse complement.
GTACACACCTTTTCGAATTTCCGTTGTGACACGTAGCACACTTTCGTGTCACTCGTCGCACAATGGAGCCAAAATACTTCACGACCTAACTTAAAATGTTGCACACTCAATAAACGAAACGAGGAACACTAGTAAACTTTGGTGTATAGCAGCAATGTACTACTATAGTTCGCACCTAATCATTCGCAAGTAAAGAAATCGCGATAGAAAACGATAAAATTACGTAGCAAACTCACACAATTTTAACACTACGCGGAGCTTCCACCAACTCGATGCTCGAATGTCATATGGCGGCACTATAGGAGTTTTGGTTGACAGTACGAGGTCAGTGTTGCTATAAAATTTAAGATATTACTGGTTTAGCGTTGTAAATTCCGTGTAATGTCGTCGCACAACTGGAGGTTGCACAATAGAATAATATTTGGGACATACATAAAATACCCGCTAAATTAAAAACTATAAAGGATATCGCATATTAAACTGTAACTGCGTCTAAGCAAAATCTAAGACTACGAGGGCGGGTCAATAAGTCCGTGACTTTTTGAATTTCTGACCTCTTTACTGAAAAAGCAACACTACTCCTGTCAACAGGTATCTGTCAGTTGATTCCTATCAAAATTTGAACTTGCTGCGTCAGTTAGTTTGTGTTTGACAGCTATTTTTATCAGACTACCCAGTAATTTGAGGAAAAAATGGAAAAAGGTGAATTTCGTGTGCTTATTAAGCATTATTTTTTGCGAAAAAAAACCATTACCGAGACCAAGGCTAAGCTTGATAAATACTATGGGGACTCTGCACCATCGATTTCAATGGTAAAAAAGTGGTTTACTGAATTTCGTTGTGGCCGTAAAAGCACTGAAGATGCCGAACGTCCTGGACGCCCAGTTGAGGTCTCTACACCCGAAACAATCGAAAAAATTCACGATATGGTGTTGGCCGACCGAAGATTGAAAGTGCAAGAGATTGTGGAAGCCGTAGGGATCTCGCATGGCTCAGTGGTTTCAATTTTAAAAGATCAATTGGGCATGAGAAAGCTTTCCGCAAGATGGGTGCCGCGTTTGCTCACAGTCGACCACAAACGCAATCGTGTAACAACTTCACAGGAAGGTTTGGCGTTGTTTAGTCGCAATATGGAGGAGTTTTTGCGCCGTTTTGTAACCGTGGACGAAACATGGATCCATCACAACACACCAGAGACCAAACAACAGTCAAAACAGTGAGTTTCTAAGGGTGAATCGGCGCCAAAGAAGGCCAAGGTGGGTTTGTCAGCCAATAAAGTTATGGCGACTGTTTTTTGGGATGCACGTGGGATAATCCACATTGACTACCTTCAAAAGGGAAGAACAATCAATGGGGAATATTATGCCAACTTATTGGACCGCTTCAATGACGATTTGAAAAAAAACCGACCTCATATGGCCAAGAAAAAAGTTCTTTTCCACCAAGACAATGCAAGGGTGCACACATGTGCAGTTGCCATGGCAAAAATCCATGAATTGGGCTATGAATTGCTCCCTCATCCACCCTATTCTCCAGATTTGGCTCCAAGTGACTACTTTTTGTTCCCAAACCTGAAGAAATAGCTTGGTGGAAAAAGATTTGACTCCAATGATGAAGTCATCTCGCAAACAAAGGCCTATTTTGAGGACCTCGACAAATCATATTTTTTGGAAGGGATAAAAAAATTGGAGAAGCGTTGGACAAAGTGTATAGAGCTCAAGGGAGACTACGTTGAAAAATAAAATGATTTGTTTATCAAAAAATCTGTGTTTTATTCCAAAAGTCACGGACTTATTGACCCGCCCTCGTATATATACAAATAAACTGTATAAATTATGGCGTTCGTATTTTAAAACAAAATCAATATATTCTCGACAAAGCAGAGTAGGGACATATTCATTTTATATGGGATCATTAATAAAGATAAAAGAGATTATTTATGAATAAAATGTTTATTAACTACTTTGAAAGTCGATTAGTTTATTGATGATTGGGTTTAATATGAACTGTTATTTGGCGTGTTTTTTTACTCGATAAAGTAACAGTAAATGTTTCATTTTTAGTAAATGAGGTGGACGCATAAGTATGACAGCATTTGCAAAAAAAATAAATGGGGGTGACATCTCTTTTTAGGTGGCCCTCTACCTGTCCATCCATCAAAAGCCATGTTCATCATTCTACTTGTTCCGTGCCCTTCGTCTCTTTACATCATATGTCCATCACATGCCCATGACCAAGATAGAAATTTTCCATCAACTTTTCTCCTACCGGTTTCACTTTTTTACTTCCTCTAATGTATTGATTTCTTACTTGGTCTATTTTATCCACCCCACACACCCACCTTAAAATTCTCATTTCTGCTGCCAATGTTCTACTCGTAGATATGAAATTCCATAATTTTTATTGATAAGATGGTTTTTAGATGTGTAAATATATAATTGTGCTAAATACATATATCTAAAACAGATTTTTATGTCACTTTTTCTCCAAATCAATAAATATAAATTTAAAACACCTTTACTTGTGTGAGTTCAATACCGCACAACTAACAATTTCGTAACATTTTGATACGTTTGTGGTTAAATTAATTTCGAGTTACTGTCGTACCGAGTAAATCAATAACTTTAATAAATATGTTTTGTTATTAACTTGTGAAAAAATTGTGAAATACTACTCTCGATTTAAAAATAAACTCAAAATCTTTAAAAATAAAAAAGTTATTAAGTTCAAACCTCCTCCTGTAAAATTACTTATACTGCAGATACGTACGGTAGATAAGCGGTTTTGCACTATCCCCGACGATATATTATTGTCAGCGACAAACTTTAATCGGTCCACAACTGAAAGAAGTTTAAAGGGTAATGGTAACTGGCCATAGTAGATATGGCCAAAGTTGGACAGCCCCGAATTTATTTATTTTCAGTAGATAAGTATTCCTAAATACCAATTAGAGAAGTTTATTTGATGTAAAACTTCCTCAAAAAAAGTTAAGGCTAGGTAAAAAAAACATATTTTGTGAAATTAATTTATTCATCATCATAATATATCATTAGCATGTCACCTAAAAACTGAGCTGGAAGATGAATATTTACTTGATATCTTGCCTAACCCATATACACACTAGCGTCATGACGTGGGCAAAATAGCCTACTGTCCTTCGGCCAGATATGCAGTTACAGCAATATTCCTGAACTGCTTCCAGTCCTTGGCGGTGGCGTCCATTAAAACATATACAAAATATATCTTTCTTGACGTATGCCTACTTTTTATTCTTGCTCTTATTAATACAAGATTTTCGGCCGAAGGATATCCTTGCAGCAGACTGCTGTCCCTTTCCGTACTTACTTCTACTGCATAGGAACCATGTGCTCTCCAAAATATGATCGTGCTTGTTTTAATTAATACTTTCCACAAGCAAGTAATATCAATTCATTGTAGGTAAGTTGGAGAAACTCGGTAAAATTCTCACTACCCACATTAATATTTACGAATTGTGTTTGCCTGCGATTGACATTATTAGCGTCTATGAAATCTGCTAAATTATTATTAACATTAATATGGCTATTATTAATCTATTTAATATTTCCATTGCATCATCTCTATCTCTTACACGAAGGTAAAATCGATTTATGAGGGCAGCAGCGATAGCAAAATCTTTCATAAGGTGTTTAGATGCCCTATTAAAAAATTCTTGCCTAAATATTTTAATTACATGTTCAAAAATACCATTCACAACTTTAACTACCCATCGACATATGGTCACAGTTCTTGTATTATTAGCTTCTAAAGTAGATAGCTGCGTTTCACCCTCTTCTAAAGATGATGATAAATGCAATGAATAGCCACATTCCTGCAACAGTTGAACCGAATCTCTAAACCCCCTATCCAGAATAAATACATCTTCAGCCTGAAAGTATTGCCTTATGGGACTTTGTTCATTATTCAATTCATTTATAATTATGTCAGCATCAGATGTAGTTGCTGGATAGGAGCCCAACACATCTACAATATAGCCATCGGAACAAACAATTAAAAATGGTTTCACAAGATTCCTATACTTATGCAGAGAATAAGTATTTTTTAATATAAATAATTCGCACTTTTTTGTACATAGATGTATGTACCATCTAATATCACTATTGGTTTTCTATTTTCTCCTCCAAACAGTCTATTTGGTATTAATAAATTTCGGTTTGATATTTCTTGTCTAAATATGGCTTATTCCAAGATTTTTTTGAACAAAGTCTTGTTGCAGAATCTCTCTAGCTTCAGACATCAGTCTCTCTAAAGTTCTTCTCGGTGTTCTTAATAGCGATGAAATACGTTCGATACTGTCTCCTGTTCGCATTTCATCAAAAAAATTGCAAGCGCAAAGGGGCCCCCATGCATGTTTTGCAATCTTGGCACTTCACTTAACAGGGCATTGAATTGTTCCTTAAAAAATCCAAACCAATAATGGACTTAGTGTTCGTCCATATTTTCAATAACTTCGAAGTCAATATAACCCTGCATTTGTTGTTTAAGCAAAAAAGCAAAATCTTTTGTCTGCCTAGAATTGAGTGTATGAATCGGACTTTCTACTCCAGTCAAAATATCTACAGATGTATGATGTGAATGGTATCTACAAATTCTGCAATCAGGTGACACATACATTGTCGCAAAAAAGCCTGGCCCTTAATGATGCAGGTACAGACAGTCTTTCTCCTCTACTGCATCCTGGATAAAACAGTGTTGCTGAGTTACCGGTACCCTGACATAATTGGGCAATGTTATTGTATCCGGTCCAGATGTATTGGCAGTTTCTGGTGTTATTGAATCTTCATACGCAATGTTGCGAGTGGTACTCGGTATTGTTGTCCGTGGAGCCAGTCTTGTAGATCTCCGCCAACATGGGTGGCATATTTCATCAGTAGCACGTATCTGCAAAATATGTTAATTTTAATTCAAATACATTTAAATTCAATTACATTGCATGGGGTATCACGATACTTTGTCAAACCTTGTAAACATGCTCTTATGGTAAGTGTAAGTGTAATACATTTACATAAAATTAATTAATGATACATCACAACAATTTATTATTTTTTCAACTTAAGAGCTCAAAAATAAATATTTTTATGTTTTAGTTGTGAAATATAACACTTACCGTTTGTGGAATGATCCATTCTTCAATAACACTTCTTATGTGTGCCTCAGTGCGCAATCTATGACACCTTATTCTATTCGGAGAACGGCCACAATTTACACAAATATATATATGTCCCAATAGCTGCTCTCTGTTGAATGGTTGCACTCCTCGTATTGCACTCCAAGCCAATGTCCAGCAGGGATGACACAATACATTACTAGATGCAACCTATGTAATATACAGGCTGTTTAAAAAAAATGGGTAATTACTGAAGGATGTTGCATAATCTCCTTTGATGAGTCCTTAGTAAATTTCTTATATTGATAGCACTAAATTTTAATATCGAGTAAAAATAATGTTTAATAATAATATCGATAACGTGCAGCACACCACTAATTCAGGTTCATTACCCTACTAGGAGTAATAATAACCAACCACCTCCTCCCTCCTGGTTATTTTTTTCGTATTCACAAACATGGACTAGCCGACAATAAGTCATGTTCGCCTAGTACATTTTTATCCCTATACACAGTACACACACGCACATACTCAAAGTTCAATTTTTTACGTACGAGACAAAGTCAAACAAATCAAACAAATAAACAAAAATAACTAGCACAAAACACAACCATTTTATCATGACGGTTCCATCATTCAATCAAAAAAGTTTATTTCGAAAGTATTATTAAAGTTTAGGTACTTTACCTAGTGGCTCAACATGCTGTCCGCCTTCTTAGATGAAAAATCTTGCCCGCCTTGATATGGCCTGTATGGCATTTCGCACCATTGTAGGCGTTATGATAGCGAACACAGACCGCACACGGTTTTTCATTTCAGACACTGAATCCGTAAAATAAACTTTGTCCTACGTAGTTGGAGTCGGCCTCCAGCTGCGCGAGATACCACTCGCAAAACGTGATCCGAGGCGCGAAGTCATTCGGAATTAGTTCCTGGGTACGACGGTAGTGGTACGGGTGTTGACCATCATCTTTGAGTATTCGCCACACTGAAATATGGCTCATGTTGAGTCTCACCCCGGCACGCCTTGTACTGGTTGTCGGTTCACTTTCGAAAAGCTGCAGAACCTCTTCTACACGTTCTTCATTAGTATTCGGACGCCCACTGCCACCCGAATAATGAAAGGAACCCGTAGAGTGGAGACGAGTCACCATGTTGTGAAAGCACCGATACAACGGCAGACGTCGCCTTTCAGCTGGCGGCCTACCATCGATGAATCTTTCCCGATTAAGATCCCATGCTCGAGCTAAATTTCCATCAGCTCGACCTACACACAACATCATTTCATAGTATTCTGCATTAGAAAACACAGACCTTTTTATAACACACACGTAAACACAGATTTCGCAACGAAAACGCCAGTAAATAACACCGAACACGCACAAAGCAAATGAACGACTGAAGTACCTACTTTGTTGCCAACTGCTACTTAAAAATTTGCCTAAAATAAAAAGAAAATTCATAATTTAACCCAAAAGGTAGTTTGAAGTATGTACCTACGCAACTAGTTCTTAGTTAGATTGGGATAATTTTAATCATCACGTCTTATTGATTACAATAAAATAATCGATTTCTCCGTTTTATTTGTACAAACACTAATTTCAGATAATAATTTATCTAATCTATCTACTACGAAAACCAAATGCATTCATGCGTAAAAAGGTGATAGAAAAAGTAGCTAATAGTTTTCAAAAATTGTAGCTAACCAACACCATAATAGCTACCTACTAGGGTTTGAATATCGAAATATCGAATATCGAAAATATCGAAATATCGGGGCTAAATTGATAAATCGAAATATCGATTTTATTTTTGACAATATCGAGATTTTCGATATTGACGGCATTTTGTGCAAAAAAATTCGATACAAATTGTGGAATTTCTCCGCAATTGGCAACACCGGCTCGGCACGGCGCAGCAAAAATGACCATATATGGTAATAATGCGAATCGTCGTAACTGATTGGCTCCCTAGGCTAGACGCCAGTGCAGGGACGCGATCACGCGATTAAGTTGCTTGTTGCTTCGCCGCTTGCTCGCCAGTTTGCTTCATTTTGTGCTGTTAATTAAAATTTAACTAATCTTCAAGTACACAACATATTTGAGTAGTGAGTATTTCAATGTTATTTGAATTTAATTAATAGGCATGTACCTAACCTACTTAAATATTAAACATTTTAGTGGGTTAAAGGTACAGTTATTCCATATTAAAGTTTATAATTTTTTAAGTTTTTAAGTGTGTTAAATGCATTTTATGGTTGTGTTTGTCATCATGTCTGTGTTCTTTGCCTTGCTGTCTGGTATGGGTGTAATGATAGTGTTGCCCAAAAAAATGCGGAAAACGCCATAAGCTAGTTTTCGCTTCTTTATAATAAGCTTTATTCTATTTCCTATAATTATTAGACCATGCGAATAATAACCAGTGCTTTTACAACACACGCAGTTGCTTTAATTGTGTTTCGAATGCAAACTAAAGAAGAGAAGTATGTCTGAGATATGCCGCGCAGTAATTCCGCGCAAACATTTTTAAGCTTTAACTAACTAATAGTAGCCCGGCAGACTTGTGTTTAGCCAATTTCTCGTGCGTGTTACTGTCGCTCTATGTTTGGATATACCTACCATGTACCATATCGTATTATTACACTGCAATGGGTAACGTTTTATTAAAAATCAAATTTAAGAAAAAACTAACATTTTATTAGATATCTCTATTTTGTCTCTCTAAACTTATCGAGACTTCTTTTTGACCTTTTTAATTATTTCACAATATTTAATAAAATCTTGATATAATAATTGATTTTATTATCTAATATAGATAACACTACAATATAATTAATAGCGCATGCGTTTAATTATATTCACTTTATGATATGTTGTGAATGTATATATTAATCATTTAGGTTTTTTCTTGTAGGGGAAAATGGAGGAGCCTGTAAAATCTAATTACGCAGATCACAAAAAGCTTTCACAAACTAAAACATCAGTTTGGTATTATTTTTTAAAGTCAACGGATAATCAGACCGCCAAATGTAAAATATGCAACAAAATAATTAAAACCATGGGAAGTATGACTACTGGACTTCACACTCATCTAAAAGCAGCTCACTCAATTGACTTAAAACGTATTGCTGATTCTTTGCCTGAAGCCGCATCAACATCCAGTACTTCGTCGATTTCCACCAGTTCCAGTCCCGCAAATCAATGTTCTTCTAATGCAGGAAAAAAAAGAAAGCTAACAGATTACTTTTCAAGTTCTAACAGCTTAGAGGAAACTCTTTCCCGTCTGACAGCCTTAGATGGACTTCCTTTTCGAGTTTTCGAAAATTCAGAGGACCAAAGACGTATTATGGCTCAGTGTGGATATAAGCTTCCTAAATCATCTAATTCTATAAAAAATATAGTGCACGCACATAGCCAGGCAGTCAAGGAGTCTTTGATCAATAAACTACGCAAGATGAAAACCGAAGGTATTAAATTTTCATTAACATTAGACGAGTGGACAAGTTCCAGCAATAGACGATTTATGAATATAAACATTCATTATAGCCAAAGTCCGTCCCCTGGAACTTTTGTTAATAACTTTGAAAATCTTGGTCTTGTAAGAATAGTGGGTAGCATGCCAGCCGATGTTTGCTTTAAACTAATTAACGAAAGGTTGTCAGACTTTGGCTTAAAACTTAATGATGACGTAGTCTGCTTGACTACTGATGGAGCAAGTGTCATGAATGCTGTAGGACGTCAAGCATCGCTGTATCATCAAAAATGTCTAGCTCACGGGATTCAATTATCTGTATTGGATGTCCTGTATAAGAAAAAATATACCCCACCAAAACAATTATTGGACAACGACAGCGACGAAGACTTGGATGAAAGTGACTCTTTTCAGTTATCTCTAAGAAGTAATAATCAAAATGATGAGTTCATTTTCCAGGATTTGATTACAAAGGTCCGCAATATAGTAAAAATTTTTCGCAAGTCACCGACTAAAAATGATGCTATCCTACAGAAACATGTGCAGGAAGAGATTGGTAAAGAACTAAATTTAATTCTTGACTGCCGAACCCGATGGAGTAGCTTAGCTGACATGTTAAAACGATTTGTGGAATTAAAAAGTCCTATTCGGAAGGCGCTTATCGACTTGAAAACAAACCTGGATGTCACTGAAGAAGAGTTTGAAAGGATGCAAATTCTAAGTAGTTTGTTAGAGGTTCTTAAAGCTACTGTTGAAGAATTATGTAAAAGAAATTGTAATTTAATTATTGCTGATTCCGCTATAAAATTTATGCTGGAGAAAATTGATGCTATGTCAGGGGAGGTAAGCGTAGCATATGATCTTGCTAAGGCTTTGAAACGCCGCATAAATGAACGTCGATTATTAATAGCTGGAACACTGAAATACTTACATAATCCAGATGCATTTTTTCAGTCCTCCGATTATTCCGAGATATTTTCTAAACCTAACCCTGAAGAAATTAGACAACATGTCATGGACTTGTGCCAGCTTGGGGGAACTTCTGATTTGCTTAACAGTTCTCCGCAACACAAGCAAATAACCGATTTAGAAAGCCAGCCCCCGTTTGAGGTTTCGTTAAAAACACAACTTCAGTTAGCAATAGAAGAAACTATTTGCGTCAAGGGTAACCCAAGTGAGAATAACCCTGATGTTGAAACTATGATAAAAATAGAGATGGCACTTTACGAAAATGGAGGCCTCAAAGGGAAATATCTTCAAAGAGCTTTTGATAGGTTGATAACTATTCCACCAACCAGCGTGGAATCGGAGAGAGTTTTCTCTTCTGCAGGTTACTTATGTAATCACCTACGAAGCAGATTGAGTGATGACACAATTAATACACTGTCTTTTTTAAGGTCACACTATTTAAATAAACAAAAATAACTTGCCTTGCCTTTGTTTGACCCAGAAAACTGTATTTCTGTTTTATTAGTCTAATCATTTTTAATAATTGATCTCAATGTTGATGATACTTGTGTTGATTTATGATTTATTTTTTAATGAATGAAGTAAAAGTTATTTTATTTTTGATTGATAAGTATTTAAAAATGTTTTTTTTGTTTTGCTGAGAAAGATATGGTTTAAGTTTATTTTTCTTGTTTTAATAATATTGTTGTTGTAAGTCGGAAGCGAAATGAGAAGAGTCATGGTTGTTTAATGATAAAAATATGGTATAAAACAAATATTGTTAGGCCAAATAATTTTAAATAAACAATATTATAAAAAAAAAATTTTTGTTTTATGGCGTTTATCGAAAATATCGAAAATATCGAAAGTTCGATATTGGCAAATCTTCAATATCGGAAATATCGAAATTGATAAAAGTGCCCGATATTGCGACCCCTACTACCTACGTCTAGCCACAAAGTAGCAAAATTGGCAACACCGCAAAGAAGACCGCCTCGCGTCGCCGCAAAGCGGGCGGCTTGCGCGCCGGCAAACTATCATGGCGGAGATTTGTCGGCGCTTGTGTCGGCGCGGGCGCAATCCATTGTTCTCGTTGTCTTGGCAACGAGTGCGCCCTGGTACTCGGCATGAAAACTAGTAAAAAAGAGAATCAACTTTTATCAAAAAGTGTCCGTCAAAAGTCCAGGACCAAATTAAAAGATGGCGCTAAATTAGAAATGTAAAGATTTTAAAAATTGTGCTACAAATTTTTAGAGTAACATTTTGATGCATGGTTTTCATAGTTGTAATCTAAAAAACTTATTAAAAGGCGTATTACAGGCAAACATAATAATTTATTATCAACAGTACAATATTAAATTAGAAACAAATAGAAAAAACATATTTTCAACATAAAATAAAACGTAGATTTTAACTTCAGTATCAAAGTATGTAATAGGTGAAAAATGTATTATTATAATACTGTGAAAACAATAATCGCAATATTCTTATCGTTTCAAATTCCAACCTAAACTAGCGCCACCTGTAATTTGCTATTTACAACAGGTGGACACTTTTTCTCATACAAGATGGTTCTCTTTTCTACTAGTCTTCATGTACTTAGCTATAAGTGGTCGTCAACAGTTGGTAACGTGTATTTTTGTTTTTAAAAGATTCAATTTAGAATTTCTGTTAAAAATTATTTACATTTATTTATAAACTTAATTGCAAAAATAAGGTGTACAAGACATAGACGTACGCAAAAATATTTTTCTTCTAGTTAAACCTAGTTGAGTTTAGTTTACGTAAGGTTCTGCTTCTCGTGCTGGTGGCATATCATGTTAGCAGATTTACCTTTTTAAGTTAGTTAACGGCCGGTCCTAATAACCTATCTATCTTCAGTTTTGGCATATCGGAGATAGAAAACAACTTCTGTCTTTGTTTCTCTGGACGGCAAAATCAGAGACAGAAGATGTTTTCTATCTCCGATATGCCAAAACTGAAGATAGATAGATTATTGGGACCGGCCGTAAGTGGATAACCTACAGAACGTAAAAGCTGATGCTATTTTCTGTAAGTTTCGATAGCCAGTATTTTTTTTAAGTAAGGTAGTTTTTGATTTTCATACAACAATTGATTCGATTCGAATATTTGATCAAGAGATCAACCAAGTATTCAAGTAAGTTAATCTAACTAAAACTTTTATGATAAATGAGACAATTTGTTGTCTTATGATGACCTGCTTTTATCACTTGCCTCCTAGGTGTAGTTAATCAAATTGTCATCTGCAAAGTTTAATTTAATTTAAAAACAACAAAATTTCAAAATGTTGTTTATCTCTTTCGTCTGTTTGGTTCCGCAAGAAATTGTAAAAACCAAAATTCGTGGGCGGGAACAGTGTTGTTGTCCTAGTACTCCATTACGTAAACGCCTTAAACTAGTGATTCGAGTATGGAACTCGGTGACCAAAGATTCTAGGTTTGATTTCTAGGTCGAAAATAAAACATCAAATGTTAAAATAGCAGCTCATAAAGTCTGACACCTGGGTGTATTATTGCATACAAGCCAAGAAAAATGGAGTTCTCTTACTTCATTCTGCCGGTTATTTTAACGTTTTTAAGTGTATGGTGTATGCTCAAGGTCAATATACAATGTATTTTACCCGATTTCCAAAAGTGACGACGAAGTTTTTTTCTTAGCTTCTATCTTGTTTTTTAAACAAACAAATGAACTAATTAAATAATTATTGAGGATTGGCAGCTTAAGGTCGGAAATAAAAAAGTTTTTATTTTATACGGAACACACTAAAGAATCGCTACCAGGAGTAGCAGACAGGAGTAAATTTATCTATGATTTATGAGGTTATTGACTCGCGCAGCTGATGGAACATTGTGGAAATTTCGATAAATTCATAACGATATTTTTGAAAAACTTCGATATAAGTTTTTTCCGAAACCATGGCAGCTAGAACAAAAGGGACAGCGCCGGATATTTCAGTTTCATTCACTTTCTATGGCGTTTCAGGCATTACTCGTTTTTTTGAAACACCTTGTATAATGCAGAATTTAAAGATACCAAATAGGGTATATTCCGAGTCTTTAGTACGAAATGCCATAAATACGCAGGCAAAGAGGTATGCATGCACGTAAGCAGGCAAGCAAGCATGCATGCAGGCAAGCAGCATGCTTGCAGGTAATCATCATGTATGCAAGCTGGCATGCATGCAATCATGCAGGCAAGCAGCATGCATGCAATCATGCAGGCAAGCAGCATGCATGCAATCATGCAGACAAGTAGCATGCATGCAGGCAAGCAAGCATGCATGCATTTGTTTTGCTCTTCTCCGGCGCTGTGGGAAGTGCAGTCCTTCCGCCCTTGCGTAACAAATCTCTGGCACCCACACTCGTTTCCGCAGCTTCGGCTTGCTGGTCGCCTACTACAGCTCGCTCGGGTGCCCGAGCTTCGTTACTGCGAGCGAGGACTGCATTCCCTCCGCGCCTCTGACTTTTAAATTGCACTCTAGTGTAGGGCAGACAAGTACCAAGGCAGAAAGACCACGGCGAGTCGGGGTTCAACCAAATTCTGAATTTTAGCAATGTATGTCAGTACGGTTATTTCTTTTAATTAATATTTAAAACGTTTTTATCTCAAATTATAGATATACGAAATGATGCGTATAACAAACAAATTTATATCAAATGAACGATATAAAATATGAGTTTTATTCCAAAATGTTTTATTTGTTTTGAATGTTATACTAAGTAGTATTAAACTGTATGTTATGTAAAGTAATCGTTATGTCAAACAAAATTATATCATGTGTTGTTGTAACAAATGGTCATTATGTAAAGTGATCGTTATTTAAGTTTGATTATATCAAATGATTTTATATCACATGAGACGCACCCTTGTCGAACTAGAAGCGCCTACGTTATCGTGGGTAGCGGGTACTGTGTCAATTTTCAAGCCATGGTCGTCGTGGGTAGCGGGTACAGTGTCAATGTTCAAGCCATGGTCGTCGTGGGTCCAGAACCATTTACAGGCGGTAGTCGTCAGTAGATGAGGGTTCGTCATGGTCCATGTTCGTAGCGTAATTCATCTAAATTAAGGAAAACATAATTGAAAGAATATCCACGAAGCACAAGCAAGCAAAGCGCAATGCGAATGAATTGCAAGCAAATATGTCAATTTGATAGATACGTATTTTTTTAATATTGCCACATAAATCGGTTATCGATAAATAAATCGATCAGCCAATTAAATCGATTTGCTTAATTTGAATCATAAAATGTACAAACTAATAATATTGGGACAAGCACATAATAAGTATTAATTACTTTTTTGCAAGGTGGACCGACGATCTGGTCAAGGTCGCGGAAAGCCGCTGGATGCGGACAGCACAGGACCGATCGTTGTGGAGATCCTTGAGGGAGGCCTATGCCCAGCAGTGGGCGTCGTTCGGCTGATATCGAGGGGTGAAAGCCTATTTGTTTTAAGCGCCATTTTTTTAACTTTACAGGAGAGCGTTTTAAAGTTTTGGATTTCGAAAAAAAATCATAAATAAAAAAGATATTTTTGCCTGAAAGTATTACAATCTAGTTTAGTTTTAAAATCCTCAAATTCTAGTGATATTCTTAACTTTGTCATGATAACAATTTTGAAAATAAATGACGGTTAACAAAAAATGGCCGCATAATAGAGTCGGGGAAAATGGTTTAACCGCCACTTTATTTCGCAAGCAAAAGGCTTTAAGTACTACTTTATTTGTCTTTCGAGTTTGGATAAGTGATTTAACCAACTATCCACTAATTCAATAGAGTAAACCTACTTGGCTTAAAAAGCAAAATTAATAATTTCAGGGTCAAATCATAACGGCTTAAGCAACAAAGTTAAAACAAAAGCAATTGTTTTAAATCGCATTTGTTTGTATAACTTTATTCAGAATGGCGAATGATACCATGCAATTATTTCTCATTTTAAAACTTCAATCTTAGTGGAGATGATGTTTTATTAAAAAATAACTCTAATGAAATTATTTATTGAAATATTCTCAAACCTCCTTTATAATTATTTAAATAATCAACAACAAGTCAACAAATTAGTATTTATGTAACAAACTACTTTAAACATTCTAAAAGTCCTTATAGAAAACCAGCCTTTGTTTTACTTGTCAGTCTTATTTTGAGCAAAATAATCAATACAACGTATTTAATGTCTTTTAAAGTACGTTACTTCACTAATCAACAACTTTAGAGATTCTGTGCCAACTTATTATAATTATGTAACAAATTACAGCTATTTTAAATGTCCATATAAAAAAACAGTCTTTGTATTATTTGACAGTCTTATTTTAAGTAATCAATATAACGTAAATGTTTAAATGCCTTAATAAAAAAAAAACTAACAATAATTAACCGAGTTCAAAATACCTAAAATCTAAATACCTAAGCCGTAATACCTATCTACGAATGTTTATAGTTATAACACCAAAGTTTGAGATACTAACCAACATTTGAAATACTAAATGTATTAGACATGGATTTGACGTAATAAATAAGCCTTTGGTATTTTAAATACAAACAACAATTGGGTATTTTAAACGTAGGTTAGTTTACGTTAGATATTTTAACTTTAAGCATTCAAATACGTAAGTAATCAAAACAACCAGGTAATAATTATTATGAATAATATTTAAAAATCACAAAGCAAATAGCAGTACTATTAATTGAACTTACTAGTTTAAAAAAGTAAACAAGACACCGTTGAAACGGGTCGCTAATAAGTATGTTTGCCGATTTAAGTGGCGAAAAATACTACATAATTATGTAGGAATACAATAAATGAACAGATTAATTTGAATTGAATCTAAAGATAGCCATCATCTATATCTTCGATATCTGTATCAATTAGTTCATCCCTACCATTGTATGTTGGTAAATTTAAATATTCTGCATGGAACACACTTTTTATGACGTTAGTATCACACAATTTCTTTACGTCATTATATTTTGTTTTGGTGATTGGTAAGCATGATTTATATTTTGCACTCAGTGTCTTTGGTTTTGAGACAATTGGAATTGTTTCTTCCGCAGCGTTATTACTCATGCTGTACTTTACAGTCATTATGTTCGGTGTAGACTTTTTGAAAGTCGCAATCCGAATTTTGCTGATCTTTCCTTGTAGATTGCCCTTTAAGTATTGTCCGATAGATCTTCAAAATTTTTGAAGTCTACGTGACTTAAAGTTTCTATCTGATAGGGTTTGGGCTCCTTTCGGGCCAGCTGACATACTGTCAGTCATTGGGAAGGAGCCCATACAATCGTGTTACGAACAGAACTTTCAATAGTTGAATGTACGCTATCAACAGTCATTTCCTTGTGTCCAGGCAATAGATAATTCATTTGAATTGTTTTCAGATTTTCGGACATTAATAGTGCGTTAAGAATAGCTGCAAGGACGATTTTATTTTTGTTTTGGCCGGGGCACGAGTCTGAGTATAATATTAAGCTCTTTACAGATTTTCTTTGATCGACATCCGCAATATATTTCTGTAATATTGTGGCAATTTCATCGCCACCTCTTTTTCCTTGGGTCTCTCCCCACAGGTAACAAAACCCATTCCTTGTAACACTTTCATAAAAACATAAATTGTAAACAGCGTATTTTCGGGAATAAAACAAAAGCATGCTGTTCCCGTGTGGGGTATTGAGCACTTTTTGTAAATCAAATGATGTACAAATCAGGGCAGGATTTTGCTTAACAAGCTCTCGATGAACTTCTAATCTTCTTTGTGATGCTTCTTTTTCGTCTAAGTGAGTTATTATTTCAGGTTCTGTTTTATCTCTTCCTTCATACTTTAAGCATTTCAAACATTTATCTTTCTTCGGAACATGAAAACCAAGATTAAACTCTTTATTGAATATGTTTCAAAAAACTTTTTCACCAACTACATCCATACCTTTACTGACACGATCTTCCTTGTATATGCGATATAGATTTTTTAGGTTTTTGAATTCGGGGAGAGTATGGGGAGGTATACTCTGGCACTATCCTTTCCGCAATAATGAGACGGCAAAGCAGTTAAACTTTAAAAAAAATCCGTAGCGGAGCTTTTTACTTCGGCCGGTGTTTTATTGGGGGGAACAATCTTTCCTCTTAAATCATTTTTTGCAGAACCCAAGTTAAAGACGGCGTTTGACAAAGTGTAATACACATATCTTTGATTAACATCCAGTGTTTTAAGCAAAAACTGTAAACAGACTTGACGACGTCCTTCCCCATCATTTATAAAGTATTGGTAAGTTTTGTCCTGTATGAAAAAACTTTATTTCTCTTTCTACTTACTTCCTTCTTAGTTGACATTGTAACTAACCAATTCCGTTGCCGTTCAGCAGATAAACTCCAAAAATGATTAAATAAGTTCTTCCTCTTAACTTCGCTTATCTCTCCGCATTTATGTCCACAGTTTTTACCTGTACATGGATTTGGATGTAATCGTTTTTCACATGAAATTTATCCATCTTTCTTAACATATCCTATACCTCTTTCCCGAGCAGTTTTTTTTGTTTTCTTTTATTAATTTTCTTTTTTCTTACGCCGTCTTCTCCAATGTTTCCTTCTTGCAATCTTTTTTTTCTTTTTTGGCTGGTCATCTTCACTTGATGAAGATTCTCCCGTATCTTTCCAAGTAGAGGAATCCCATACGAAGTCTTCATCTTCTGACAGAAAATCAACATAACTTTTATTAAATGGTCACAAATTTATTACTAGAAAACCTTGACTCCTCAAATCTTATATGCAGATACGATCTTTTTAGGTCGGAAGAGGATAACCTCGTCTATGAATTTCGTCAGACATATAGACGAAAGTCTGATGGGTGCTGGTGCGATGCACTTTACGATTTACAGCAACGGACCTTAATATTATATTTAATAGATCATTTAAATGATAAACCTTCGGGATACTCAGATTGGGTAAAAGAAATGGTCACAAATGTATGACTAGAAAAGCTTGACTCCTCAAATCTTATATGCAGATACGATCTTATTAGGTCGGAAGAGGATAACCCGTCTATGAATTTCGTCTGACATCATATGCTTTTCTAGTAATAAATTTGTGACCATTTCTTTGACCCAATCTGAGGAAATTAGCTTTAATTCGTTTATTGTAAAACGGGGAAAAGTGTTTAGCAGTGGTAAGTTTGCATCTATTTGACTAAATATTACCCTTCTTCTATTTAAATTATTTTCTTGGATAAATAGACCCAAATAATTAGGCAAGTTCAATCTTGAAATTGCTCTTTGAACTATTTCTTCTGCATTATCAGGATTCTCAATAACTTTATGGAATTTGTTTATGAGTGCAGCAGCAACTCTAAAATCTTCCATCATATGAGTAGAAGCCAAATTAAAATATACATTTCTAAAAAGTTTGTAGTCTCGCTTAAACCTGCCATTAACTATTTCCACAACCCATCTGCATAATGTAACACATCTACTTTTGTTGGCTTTTAAAGTTGTTAATTGTGACTCTCCTTCATCTCTGGTCTCAGGTTTATGGACCGTGAAACCAAGAGCTTCAAGATTGGTGATTGAGTCTCTAAATCCACAGTCTAAAATAAATACATCATTTTCTCTGAAGTACTGAAACAAACCACCATCACTAGACACTAAATAATTCATTATTTCAGCATCTGTTTGAGTTGCTCCAAAAGGGCCAAAAGCATCTATAATATGTCCATCACAGCAAACTACTAAAAATGGTTTTGTTAAGTTATGGTATTTATGAAGACTGTAAGTCTTCTTTTGATATTTATACTTGGAACTTCTCTGCACATAGAGGTAAGTACCATCACATTGCACTATAGCCCACCTATTAGAAGGTTCTGACTGTGAATTGCCAAATAGTTGTTCAGGTATAAATCTATTTCTCTCTGCCACCTGTTGGCGAGATAAGTGGGACACACCAAGATGAACTGGAACAAAATGATTTGTGAGACATTTCCTAACTAGATTCATTTTGTTCTGTAAAGTTGATTTAGGAATTTTGAAGAGACTAGACTAGATATCCGAGCATCACTATCACCGGTCCTATATTTAATTAAAAGCATAGCTAATGCAGTTTTTGAGTTTTTAGAAATATAGGTTTCTATTGGAATACTATTGTGCAATTCCATAAATTCCAAGGTAGTGCGACCCGTCCAATAATGACATATATGAGTAGGCATTTCTTCAATATTTTCAAAATCAACTGTTTTGTTCACTTTTGTTATCTAACAAGCTTTCAAATTGATTAGCTGTAAAATTATTTGACAAACTCGTATTTTCTAATAGAGATTCCCAGTCATTGGAACTTAAATGACTTTCGCACACTCTGGCACTTCTAGGCACATATAGTTTGCAATCTAACAGCAATGCCATTTTGATTAATGTTAGCACTAAATGTCCTGTATTCTGAAATGAAAGATAGTTTACGGATTTAGAACGCGTTTATTTTTGATTTAACCCGACGTCTCCGCTTCACGGACCGTCAAAAACCATCCACAGTTGAGCGTCTACCAGCGGTACTCCCATACATGAAGGGTGTCACAGACAAAATTGGGAACATCTTGAAGCGCGCTTCTATCAAGACCTACTTCAAGCCGCCGAAGAAGATCAACCAATTCTTACGACCAGTCAAGTGTAACATTCCCCTTCAAGTACCAGGCGTATACAAACTCGACTGTGAATGTGGGCTCTCTTACATAGGTCAAACTAAACGCAGTATAGGTATTCGGGTAAAAGAACACATAGCCGATATGAAAAACATGCGTATAACGAAATCTGCAGTCTGTAGTCATGCGTTTGATAAGCCCAACCATTTCATTAGATTTGATAAACCTAAAGTTCTTGCTAAGGAAAACCGATATGTACCTAGAATGATACGAGAAGCAATAGAAATTAAAAAACATCCTAATTTCAATAGAGAAGATGGTTGGAATTTACCAGCTGCTTGGGACCCTGTCTTATCATCATTGAAGTCCACAAACCATGGCAACACTGCGAAGACTCCGGACACAGTTAGCTCATTTTGTGTGAAAAGGAACATAGCTGACGATAAAAATTAGAGGCGGTAGTTAAACATTTTTTCAAATTACCATCTTAAAGACGAATAACACCTTAGTCTACCCGTGACCATGAACGCTGTAAAGGGTTCGAAACGTCGGGTTAAATCAAAAATAAACGCGTTCTAAATCCGTAAACTATCTTTCATTTCAATGTATAGTGTTCGCGTAAACTCAAGAAAACAGTCCTGTATTCTGCTGACAACCATCAAATATGCATCGTCTAGATGTATTTGCACAACGTTTATAATTGGGCAAGGTTATCGATGCTACATCTTGAACATTTCTTTGTACAGTTGAGTGAGTAGGGAATGGTGGAGGATTCGGTACTTGAAATTCTTGATCTCGAGGAGTATCACTTTCGGTCACTTGAAAGCGAACAGCATCAACAATGTTGCTTCTGGCCACCTCCCTATTAGCTCTCAGGTAACAGACATGACAAACAAAGTTGGGCGTTCTGACCTGAAAAGAAATGAGATTTTACGATATTGTTTACAACTACAAAATGTTAACAATAGTGACAACTTTCACTACTTAGAAACATATTAACAGAATTAATAAAAGTAACAATAATAAGCATCATGTCAGTCTTATGAGCTCACCGCAGAAAAAATAGTGTAAATATACACAGATTTAAAATATCTTTATATTACAAAGGTTTGTACTCAGACCCATTTATGTGAAGTGAGTTTTATAACCACCAGACCAAAATCACTCTGCCCTTTGCTAGGTATAGGCCCAAATATTGCAGAATAAATAAACTGACATCAAATATTAATAACAAAATAAAGGAGATAAATATTACAATAATTACCTACTAAAATATTATATTAAGAAATATAATTACTTACATGATGATGCCATGACGACATAATCGAGGTAAGAGGACTTGATTCCGAAATAAAATGTCTTCTTAAACGTGCAACTGATCTACCACAGCCAAAACAAACACAGTTATGACCAAGTTGTCTTGCCCTTGTATTGTTTGCAAGGCATTGTGTTAAATTATCATAACAAGCACCGCAGACAAAGTTATGGGGCGATAACTGCAAAAAAAAAGTATAAAAATATAACTTCCAATAAAGAAAAACTATGAGAGTATACAAATTACATCTCCAGTGAACGAAATATAAAACATAGGTACCTCTAAAGTTGTGTTTTATATATATTAAATAAAATCACGTTCATTGAGACAACTTGTTTTATTGCTCAGTCTAACACAACTACTGGTGTTGCCATATACAACATCTCCCCTTACAACAATCAACTCTTTATTAACTTAAGTACTAATTTTAAGTATCAATAATCAAGTACATAATCTTTGTACCTTGCTGGCATTGAAATCTGCCTTCTAGGTCTACCTGCACTACCTTCTTCATTATTATTTTGAATAATAGTACCTGCTGTTCTTTCTGAATTATCGGAGCTACTACTGTTACCTTCAAAATGTATAGGATCAATAGGAACTACATGACAATTACTCCTTCTTTTATTAATGTGTATGCTATTTCGCCTTAAACAGTTGTTATTTATAAGATCTTTGACATAATAAGATCTAGGAGTATCATGTTTTTTAACAATTAATCCAGGTATCCATTCTTTCCCTTTTTGTATTAACACTTTGTCATTTACATTGAAATCCCTAACTGTAGTAGTGGTTTTATCATAATATTTTTTATATTTACTTTGATGATTTATAATAGATTTACTTAAATCAGCCTGAATACAATGTGGTTTTAATACAGAATAGTGTACAGGTAACTTAGTTCTTAACTTCCTGCTCATCAAAATTTCGGCAGGCGAATAATTTAAGTGTGGAATGGGTGAAGTTCTTAAGTTTAACAATGCAAGGTCTAAATCAGTACCATCTTCAAATGATTTCTTAATTAAGTTTTTAGCAATATGAACTGCCTTTTCAGCCATTCCATTGGACTTAGGGTATCTAGGACTACTAGTAACAATTTTAAAATTCCACTCTTGAGAGAACTGCCTAAACTTTTCTGAACTGAAAGGCATATTATCAGCAATCATCAAACATGGTATACCATGACAGGCAAAAATGTTTTTCTAAAATTCCAATGATTTCCTCACTATCCTTACTTCTCAATAGTTTAACCTCAATCCACTTCGATAAATAATCAATGACAACCAAGTAATCTTTTCCCATACAAGTTAAGACATCTACACCTATTTTATAAAACGGTAACTCAGGAATCTGATGTGGTATTAACGGTTCATTAATTTTAGAATTTCTAAATTTTTCACAAATATGACAGCTTAATATATAATTTTCAATTGCTTCGTTTATTCCAACCCAGTACACCATTTGCCTAGCCTTAAGCTTAGTCTTTGTAATCCCAATATGCCCTTCATGTAACAATTTTAATATCTTATTTTGCATGCTCTTAGGTATTAATATTTTATTATCAAAAAATAACACATTATTTTCACAGTAGATGTCATTCTTAAGACTCCAGTATTTTCTTATTTCTTTAGGCATAGATTTACAAGTTTGTGGCCATTTAGCTTTACAATACTCTACAATATTTTTTAATTCTGGATCACATAATGTTTGTTTTGATATCTCCTGCTTATCAAACTGCTCAAATTGTTCTACACTATGAACAATGCCATTAATATTTAATTCAGACTCATAACTTTGTTTAATATAGTTTCTTGACAATAAGTCAGCAATTAGCATGTCCTTTCCAGGAATAAACTTTAGATCTATTTTATATTTAGAAAGCTTTAATTTCATTTTTTGTAACCTGTCAGACACTGTGTGCAAATCTTTTTCAATTATTCTGATTAAGGGTCTGTGATCAGTTAATACAGTGAAAGGGAAGCCATAAATATAATTATGAAATTTTCTACAAAAAAACACTATGCTGAGCAATTCCTTTTCAATTTGTGAGTATTTACACTCAGATTCAGTAAGACAGCGAGATGCAAATGCCACAGGTTGATTATTTTGCAACAAACAACATCCTAAACCTTGTTTCGAAGCATCACATTGTATTACTATAGGTAATTGAGGATCAAAATTCCTAAGTGTTGGAGCTGAACTTATTATATTTTTAATTTTTTCTAAGCAATCAGTGTGATACTCTGTCCATATAAACATACAATTCTTTTTCAATAACTGTCTTAAGGGCTCAGTTAACTCTGCTAAATTGGGAACAAAGTCTCTAATATAATTTAACATACCTAAAATACCTTGAAGTTCCTTTAAATTTTTTGGATTATTCAATTTCTTAATAGCTTCGACTCTTTCAAGATCAATTGTTATTCCCTTGGACGAGAAGACATGTCCTAAATATTTTATCTCATTTTGCTTAAACTGCAATTTTTTCTCATTAAATTTTATATTAAATTTGTTCGCCCGATCCATTATTAGCTTTAATGTATCATTATGTTTTTCTTCAGTTTCAGTAGCTAAAACTAGATCATCGATGTATATTACTAGATCTTCTATGTCCCCAAAGATTTGTATCATAACTTTTTGGAAATATTCTGGAGCACAAGATAGCCCAAAAGGTAATCTAAGGAATTTATAATATCCAAAAGGGCTACTAAAAGTACATAAGTCACATGAGCCTTCATCCAAAGGAATATTAAAAAATCCATCTTTAAGATCTAAAACTGTAAATATATTTTTATTGGTTAACTTAGCCCTTATTTCAGTCAAAGTTGGAATTAGCTGAAAGTCTCTTTTAATAGCTTTATTTAAATATACAGGGTCTAGACATACTCTTAATGATCCATCCGGTTTTTCAACAATGGTTATGTTACTTGCCCATTTGCTTGGACGCTCTACTTTTTTAATGATTTCCGATGACTCTAATTCACACAATTTACTTTTTAATTTAGGTAGTAGAGACAGAGGCACTCTTCTTGGAGGACAAATTACACCTTCACTTTTGTCATTTACATTTATAGTGTATTTGATGGGACACTGTCCAATTCCCTGAAATGCATTTTTATTACAGTTAATGAACTTTTCTTTTTCCGATACAATGTTAATTAAATTCACATTTTGTATTAGTTTCAAGGTTTGACACCCAGACAATCCTATTAGAGAAACACAATTATTGTTGACAACATAAAATTTCATTTTATAAGTATTGTTTTTAAACATACAAGTTATCATCGAAGACCCTATGGTATTGACTTTAAAACCACCAAAAGTAATCAACATAACATTAGACTTCTGTATTGAGTCTTCCTTGAAACCACACTTTAAAAAATCTTGAATAGTTATTAAATTAACGTCTGAACCTGTGTCAATCTTAAAACTAACTTTAACACTATTGATTTTTAAATATTCCAACCATTTAGTTTTATCTAACAATCCAACAAATACTGACCTCTCTTCAAGTGAGTTGCCATCATTCAATGCTTCTATTGTGAATGACTGTTTAAATTTTCTGTTGGCAAAACATCCAATGGCAAAATGATTTAATTTTCCACATTTGGTACATGTTTTATTAAAGGCAGGACACTTGCCAGCTTCATGTTCCCTTCCACACTTCTTACATTTATATTTAGAATTCTTCTTGACCTCTAATGCTTGATACTGTGTTTTCTCATATTGAATGGCCCTGATGTGCCCCTCAAGTGCTTCCGCTTGTTTAACGATTTCCACAGCATTCAGCCAGTTCAATTTCTTTTCCCTTAACAATTGTGCTTGTGTATTTTTATTAAAAATTCCCAGAACTAAACGATCTCGCAGAAGATTTTCTTTTTGATCCCCAAAATTACAATTTTCTTCTTGTACTCGTAATTTATTGACGAAAGCTTCAACAGGTTGGCCCTCTTCCTGGCTAATATTAAAAAATATGTACCTTTCATAAATTTCATTAGTACGGCAGGCCACGTGTTCCTCAAATTTTCTCAATATCTCTGTGTACGTAACTTCTTTCATGCTAACTTCAAACGTATTGAATATTCTTAGGGTTTCATCATCCAACCTGTTCAATAATAATGCTACCTTTGCTTTTTCTTTAAAATTTTTCCCCAAAGCCTCTGCTACAACAAGATAATTTTCAAATTTTTGTTTGAACGTCCTCCATTTTGTGAGGTTATTCGTTTTACAGCTTTCTTCACCCACAGTCAGTGACAGCTTTTCTGGCAAAAACGACTCCATTTTCACACTTAGTTTCTTCCTAGTTTTCGTCTTGGTATCCTTTTAATTTTAGTTACGCAGCGCCATGTTTTATATATATTAAATAAAATCACATTCATTGAGACAACTTGTTTTATTGCTCAGTCTAACACAACTACTGGTGTTGCCATATACAACAATCCACTCTAACAAAAGTGCAGTCATATCAGGCGGTAAAGATGATATTATATGCCGTCGGATACGTTCCCTTATTGTGATGCCACAATTCACACATGCTTGTAGAAGGTCCATTTTCCTTGAGTATATTTTACACTGTTTAGTTACGATCAGTGGAGCACTCGCGTGGGGCTACGACACTACAAAGTATAAACGTATAAAATACAAACTAAACAAACGAAAACCGAGAGAAATCCGGCGCACACGATTGTTTTGTCGAGGCTAAACGAACGACAAACGTCACAAAGTAGTAGGATTGTTTGACATGACTCTGGGACCCAAATGTTGCCAGTATACTTAAAGGGTTTCCTCATAAAACGTAATTACAACATTAATAAAATAAATAATTGCAAAAAGCATTAGTAAAAATACATTTTTCAATATGAATTATTTATTATTTTGATTTATATGTATTTTTCCAAATTAATAACATTATATAATATTATAAAATCTCACCTTTTACACCCATAAGCTATGCGTCTAGTAGTTAATTATTCCACCATTGATGTGTTATGATATAATATGGCAACATTACACTTTAATTGTGAGGAAATCAACCAAAAAAAATACTTTTTAAGATTTTTTTTTCCTCCTGCTGCTACAGGAAAAATAAATAACGTCATAATTCTTTGCTTTATTTATTAGAACTAATCATACTCGTAGTAATTTTGTTTGTGGACAATCTGGGGCACATTCTGGCTATCTCTTTTGTGACCATTTCTTTGACCCAATCTGAGTATCCCGAAGGTTTATCATTTAAATGATCTATTAAATATAATATTAAGGTCCGTTGATGTAAATCGTAAAGTACATTGCACCAGCACCCATCAGACTTTCGTCTATATGTCAGACGAAATTCATAGACGAGGTTATCCTCTTCCGACCTAAAAAGATCGTATCTGCATATAAGATTTGAGGAGTCAAGCTTTTCTAGTAATAAATTTGTGACCATTTCTTTGACCCAATCTGAGTATCCCGAAGGTTTATCATTTAAATGATCTATTAAATATAATATTAAGATCCGTTGCTGTAAATCGTAAAGAACATCGCACCAGCACCCATCAGACTTTCGTCTATATGTCAGACGAAATTCATAGACGAGGATAACCTCTTCCGACCTAAAAAGATCGTATCTGCATATAAGATTTGAGGTAAATATAATCTTATTTTTTTCTTCTCTTATTGATAAGTCAGCGATATCATTAAAATTATTGTCATCCTATTGTAACAGGTAGTTGAATGTCATTCTGCATGTCTTCATTATTCTTTTTCGCCTTCAAACTTTTATCTTCGTTGTGATTAGTTCTAGGTATTGTCTGAAATAAATAAATAATAATTAATTTTTAAACGATTTTTATAATCCTACACTTATCTTTTCCGATTTAATAAAAAATATTTTTTTACGTCCTTCTCATGTTCCTGTTCATTTTCTATTGGTTCAAACTCTATTGTTATAATATTATTATCAAAGTAGTTTTTGGGAATCTGCGATTCTTTTTGGGGCTCTTCATTTGCTCTGTTTTCAGTATTTGTATTTACTGACAAGTCAATAATAATTGGTAGGTCACTATTTACTTGGCTTTGTAGTTCTGGCGTTTCAGTTTCCCTAACTGTGGTATCGTTTTGGAAGAATAGTGGTGGTGTCTGAAAAAATAATTAATAATGATCATTATAAAATACTTTTATTTCTTAGTATTTTTATTTGGCCAGCTTACATACTTACCTGTGTTTGAATATTGTCATCAACTAGTTTTTCTTTGCAATGCTTCAAATCTACATCTTCTTTAGTCGTTTTGTTTGTACTACTTTGTGTCATCAAAATATTTTAAAGTTCTATTTTGATCTACGAGTAAGTACGAAGGACTGCCTAAAACTGTGACTTCTGTATCTGTAGAATTCGACGATCTTTTTTTAACGACGTTTGTTCTTTTCAGGATTGCCGCTATCCTCACTAGCAAGAGCTTTAATGTTTTGTTCTGAATTTCCGGACATCAATTGCTTATTTTGTTTTAAATAAATTTATCGTCTATTAGTTTCCATGACTGCACTGCTAAAAATAATAAATATAAAGTAAACTAGCTTTCTCCTCCGCAGTTTTACACACGGACTTAAGATTTTCCTGCGAGAACGAGATATTTTCCCGCAGTATAAAATAGCCGCTAGCCATGTGTTAATCAGTGTCAGCTAACACCATACCAAATTGTATTAAAATCTCTCCAGCCATAGCCAGCCGTTTAGACGTGAAGAAATATAAATAAATAAAATAAATAAATGTGGACAACATCACATACATTGTTCTGATCCCAAGGTAAGTAGCTAAAGCACATGTGTTATGGGAATCAGAAACAACCAAGGTACCACAATTACCCAGACCCAAGACAATATAGAAAAGTATTTTTCTACATTGACCCGTCCGGGAATCGAACCCGGGACCTCAGAGCTGGCGACACCATGAAAACCGGTGTGTACGCCACTTGACCACGGAGGTCGTCAAATATCAAACATACACACAAACTATCCCATTTATAATACTAGCTTCCTGCCCCCACAGTTTCCAGCCATCCTTTAAAATACACGTTGGAAGTAAATCAATACTTTAATTACACAACAAACCCGTTTTTAAAAGAAAACAAAGTAAAATTTAGTAAAAGAATCAAGTTCTTACCTTAAACAGCAAGATTTGGCGCCAAATGTTTTATAGCTCGGCTTACTCAAACTACATCACAAACATTCGTATTTACGGTTCACGACAGACTGAAGCGCCCGCGCTTTTTTTTTTTTTTTTTTTGCACACGGACGACCGGTCGTTTCCTATTGAAACGATCGCTCGACCGGCAACCCTCCCACGGGGGAAGGAGGTGGTGAATCCATCATGGATACCTCACAGCCGGCTGTGAGGTTATGTGAGACTCCTACTCACTAAACACCACCTATAATCGCTATCACCAAATGGTGTTATAGCATATCTGAGCGACCACACCCCCTGGAGGGGGTGTGGTGCAGGGCGTCACTCACCTAGGCGAAGTGCGCACTGAAGAGGGCTGGCATTCAGAAGGAATGATCAGCCGTAAGTGAGTTTAAAGATAGACCTGTGTCCAGAGTGGACGTGGGCCGAAATGAAAATAAGTTTAACTTAAATTCGACTGACTCCCAGAAGGGGTGACTGCCGATTGAGAGGACTGGGGTTGACCTGAAGGGTCCTGTGGAATTGAGTGGGGTTGACCTGAAGGGTCCTGAGAGAGGATCGCTTCTGCGGCTTCCTGAGCCTCCAATAGGCAGTTCAGGTTGGCCGTGAGCTCATCGGGCGGGTCATTTAGGACTGATTTGGGTTTGCGGGATAGTGAAGGATCAGAGGAGGTGGGTGGGACATAGTCCGCCGCGGATTTGATCAGAGGATTGGAATGGTTCTTTGCGGATTCGAAGAATCGCTCGGAGACCTTCCGGAAGTGTTGTTGGAGTGTGGGAAGCTGAAAGTCCCTATGTAAATCCGCATTGCGGACATAGTAGGGGGCATTGGCCGCACGGCGGCAAAAGATGTTTTGCACTCTTTGAAGTTGTTCGAGTGTGTTTGGATTGGCATGAGCGAATACGACTGATGCGTATGACAGAACCGGTCGTATGCAAACCTTGTAAAGCGTGCGCTTGTTTAGTAGGGACATTTTACTATATCTACCTAGCATTGGGTTCAATCTATTTAGATAGAATCGGGCGCTACGTGCCACTTTTTGAACGTGAGGCACAAAACTGAGTCTCTGATCTAAAGTGACACCTAGGTATTTTACTGAGCTTTCCCAGGGGATGTCTTTGCCTAGTAGGGTCAGGGGGCGGTCTTTGGGAGGTAGTATGTGTTGTTTTGAATCAAAGTAAATCGCGGAAGACTTTTCCGGGTTAACTTCGATTCGCCACTTACAAAACCATTCTCCTAGCTTGTCAATTGAGGCTTGAAGCCTCGGGCGGATTCCACTAAGGGAGGATGCGCGTGCATATAAGGCCGTGTCGTCGGCAAAGAGGGATAATTCGACTTTTTTAGTCGGGATGGGGATGTCATTAGTATAGGCTATGTACAGTAATGGCGCCAGGACCGAGCCCTGCGGGACACCAGCTGTAATAGCCCTAGGAGAGGAGAGCGTATTTTCGTGCCTAAACCGAAAAGTACGATTTTGTAGGTAGGAGGCGATCAGCCGGACTAACCGAACTGACAGATTGAGTCTGTACAGTTTGACTATAAGTCCGGTGTGCCAGACCTTGTCGAAGGCTTTGGCAACATCAAAGAAGACTGCTACGGTCTTGTACTTGCGTGGCCAGAAACCATTTAGGACAAACTCGACAATGCGATGTACTTGTTGGGGGCACGAGTGTTTAGCTCTGAAGCCAAATTGGTGGGGAATGATTAGATCCTCACCGTGGAGGTGCTCTTTCATACGAGCCAGAATACATTTTTCCAAAAGCTTTGCCATGGCTTTAAGGAGGCTGATGGGGCGGTGGCTCGACGGTTGGTTTAGGGGTTTCCCTGGCTTTGGAATGCCTATTACAATAGCTTCTTTCCAGGAGTCCGGAAAGTAGCTCTGTTTGAAACAGGCATTAAAGATGAGGGAGAGGAAAGTCAGGACTTGTGTTGGGAAGTACTTCAGCGCCATGTTGGAGACGCCGTCGGCTCCAGGGGCTTTTTTGACTTTAAGCTCTCTGATGAAGGTTTTAATTTCATCAGTAGAGATCGAAATGGGGTCAGTGTCGGGAGATAGAGGGGCAGAGTTCAGAGTACTGAGCTCTTTCTCTATTT
Organism: Anania crocealis; assembly: GCA_949315895.1. Classification (NCBI taxonomy): domain Eukaryota; kingdom Metazoa; phylum Arthropoda; class Insecta; order Lepidoptera; family Crambidae; genus Anania; species Anania crocealis. The sequence goes on along the minus strand of OX438867.1, from coordinate 15,884,991 downwards.
TCCGGATGTGGGCTGGGTCGCAGGGTTGGGTACTGACTGAGCATTGAGAAGCAATGCTGTCAGCAAAGCATTCCGCTTTTTCCTCGTCCTCGAAGGCTGTGGAGCCATCGGGGCGGATGAGTGGGGGAGTATAGGTAATAGCGTCGGTACGAAGGGCTCTAGCCACTTTGTAGTACGCTTGGTGGGATGGGGTGATCTCGGCCATGAGGTCGTTGAACTGATTGGATCTCAGTTCCTTGAGTTGGGTTTGGATTTGGCGCTGAAGGCGATTGGCAGTGGCTCTATACTCGGGAGTGGGGTATTGGGCTGCCCTTCTAAGGGCTCGATTTTTATTCGTTATCAATTTCCTGAGGGACGCGGGAATGCCACTGCGAGGTTTCGCTGGGACAGACTTTACGTTCTCCTCAATTGATTTTTGAATAAGATTGGTGAGGGAGCTCACCGCACTGTCTATCTTTTCCTGACTATCAAGATAGTCGGGTTCGATAGCGTACGGCGAGTTTTCGGCATCCATTGCCGTCCTGAGTGACTTTTCAAAACCGTCCCAGTCGGTGATGGTTTTAGTAAGGGGCTGAGGTGGATCACGGTGTCCTAGGACGAGTGACACCGGCCTATGGTCTGAGCCAAGGTCGTGGAGGGTTTCGATCGATCTAAGGTCTAGGGATACGTCTTTAACTAGCGCAAAGTCTAGTACGTCAGGTTCGCAATCTAGTCGATCGGGGTAGTGTGTGGGCTCATAAGGTGAAATAACAGTTAAGTCAAGGGCTTCAGTGATTTCTAATAACCTATTGCCAGAGGTGTTGGTTTGGCGGCACGTCCAATCGGTGTGCTTTGAGTTGAAGTCACCAAAGAAGATAACTGACTCGCCTAGGGATAGGAGTGTTTGAAAGTCACTCAGGAGGGGAGTAGTGCCAGACGGTATGTAGACTGACACTATGATAATGGTGCGGTGACCGGTCATAGCCAGTCTACACACCGTGGCTTCCATGTTGGAGAGTGGAGGGGTTGGTATAGGTGAGCAATGCAAACTCCTCCTATAGTAAATGGCTGTACCGCCTCCATTCGGTTCTCTAGTACGGCTGGGAGTGGGGTCTGGTACCCTATCGTTACGTAGTAGGGTGTACGAGGGGATTGTGAATCCCTTCCGGAGGCGTGGTTTGAGCCACGTTTCCTGGAGGAGAAGAAGGTCAACTCCCGTTTTGCTTACGAAGTCTCTTACTTCGGAAATATGTAAGCGTAGGGAACGGGTGTTAAAGCTAACAAGCGATAAGCCTTTTGGTTTGATACGACCGGCACTGGGAGCCCCGGTGTTAATCATAGGGGAGGAAGAACCTAACATATTAAATTAACTAATCAGTTGCACTCGGCAACTATTTAGTCAATCAATATCCTATTGCCTACCAGCCGAGTAGTTAACTGAGTAACTAATCGGTTGCCTAGCAGAGGGATGCCTGTTGGGACTTATAGATCCTTTGAATAGCCCTTAGGCTTTTCTGATGTTGATCTAAAGCGTTCATAATGTCAAAGGAGGAGCGGGCATTCCTGACTTTGATGGCAGCTACAGTGATATCGTCAAAGTCGATGTCAGCTGTGAGTTTGCCGAGAAAGCCTATGTCGCCCTCACCAGAGGCGTTTATAGCCTGAGACGGCGAAGACGGTGGCGTTTGGGAGCGCTCACGCAGGGCGGGGGCGGGGGGCGGGGTCGTGAGCGACTTAGCCCAGCTCCCTGCCGGTCTAGTGACCGGAGCTGTTGGCTTGCCAACCGCTTTCGGGAGGGCTGGGAAGTTGTGAGCGTCACTAGAAGGAGGGCCAGCCTGCGACCTCTTAATAGGTTGCTGATTGGTTCCTCCTTGCGTGAGGGACTGGGGTTTCGGGCGCGGGGCGCGTGCACACCCCCGCCAGTTGGCGGGATGGCCAGTAAGGCCACAATTGACGCACGCCGGCTCACCGGGGGAGTCGCGCGTGCGCTCACACTCCTTGGTGAAGTGAGAGCCAAGGCATTTAACACACCTTGGCGGGGCTGTGCAGTTCGCCGCCGCGTGCCCATAGAGTTGGCAGCGGTGGCATTGAGCGGGGACTCCGCGGCTTCGTGGGGGCTCAATTTGGATCTTTGACAGACCGCAGACAGTTATGTCTTTGAATCTGAACAGATCCCTAGCTCGGGGGCTATTGGTCATTGCGACCAAGACAAGAGGGAATCGGCGGCCGCCATGGCCGAACATAGGGTGGACGGATTCGGCTGGGAAGCCTTGTTTAATGAGATCAGATTTGATCTCATCAGGCTGAAGTTCGATGGGGACTCCACGGAGGACCGCACATACTTTACGCTCTTCCGGAAGAGCGTAAGTGTGGTACGCATATTTATGCGTAGTGAGGAGGTCAATGAGTCTGCGGAAGTCAGAGATGGTTGGCACCTCTATCTTAATCGCAGTCCCTGTGTTGGACGCTCGGGTGAATGAAATCTTTGACTCAAAGCAGAGTCGGGACACTTCGGTCCACTTTTCTTTGAGTCGAAGAAATACTGGGGGTGGTGGCTTGGGCTTGGTGGGTACGGGGTTAGACCGCGTGTGTGGACGGGGTTGGGAGTTTGAGTCAGGTGCGGAGGACACCGTAAGAACGGGCCCCGTTCCCTGCAGGGGGATGTTGATGGGGGCGGCTTGAGTAGCCGGGGATGGGACTGGGGATGGGGAGTTCGGGAAGTCAAGAACCGGCGAACGCCTGTTCTTGGCGCGCTTCCGGTTTTTCTTCTTCCTGCTGGTGACGGGCAGGAAGGGGTCCTCAGGAGCGGAAGACTCCTGGGAGGAAGTGGGGGAGGCGGACCTTTCAGACAAGGTCCGCTTGAGGGGGTGGGCAGGCGAGCGGGCACAGTCCATCTCTTCAGAGGAGTGGACTTCCGCGGGGGTGGCATAGCCGGGTGAGGTCGGGACGACTGAGGGGGAGACAAACCTCGAAAGGTTGGCCTGCACAAACTCCAGCAAGGCTGGAGTTTTAATAAGAAGATTTGCTAATTCCGCTGGATCCATAGCGGAGAGGTTGAATGGATGGCAAAAAGGGAACAAAGAGACACCCCCCGCCAGAGGCAGGGGGGAGGGGGGGCGGTGAGTGAGCAGGTATCCCTAATGGATAGCCGCTCTTCCCTTCCCCTTGGGACTAGGCCCAAGTGCAATGGGTCCGGGACTTCGGTTTTTTCCAGGGCCTGGAGGCCCTAGAGAGCGAGCCGGGTGCGCTCAGTTGGCTTCGTTGCCACCGTAAGGTATCAACCAACTCAAACGCGATCGGTTATTTAAAGTAACACTGTTTTGATACAAACAGTGAAACTAAAAATAACAGATTAAGTGCACAACGATGCAAACGTAGCAAGTGCGAGCGCTGGTGTATGGCCTTCGCCTATCACCGGTAGGAAAGGAAGGGGCGCACGGGCAGACGGACGTCTGCACCGTACGAAGTGGAAATGGAGAGTGAGCGCCCGCGCGAGGGGGTGGGGTATTTATACCGACGCGAGTCAAAGGCGCCGGCGTGTAACGGCCATTGTTTGATCCGACGTTGCAAAATTATCACATAATGATATTTGCATGTATGAACGGACATAGATATCACTATTTTGAGTTTTAATAAGTGCTTTAAGTAACACCAAGTAAACTTGAGATGTGTTTGACCGACACTCAATGAGATTGTAGAGTGCGGATAACTTTCTGAAACGACATGCCAGTCAAGTTTAGCATTCAGACGATAATGATTTAAACAACATGCTATCATAAAAGTACATAAAGGAAAAAAGGTTGAAGCTCCGTGTTATATATTTTTTAGATGAAGGCTAATTGTTTTAAGCGACAGCCGTGTTGATTTTTATGAAAGGCAAAATGTATTAAGCGACAGTTACCTCTAAAAAGTAGTGACAGGAAAAACGCTTTAACCGTCATTGAGTATTTTTATTGGGAAAACAAAAACAGTTTAAGCGGTTTTTTGTAAAATATTTGTATGGTTCATATCCATAGACTCTAAAATTTCATTGATTTTTTGGCGTTTCATACATCATTGTTCTAAGATGAGGCCAAAGTGTTAATTGTTTTAAGCGCCAAAAAAGTGCTCCGATCTTTACGAGGCCCTTCTCATTCGACGCAGAAAAATCCGCTGATTCCAAATATGTATATAACTCAATTTCACCCTGGGTGGCGCTTAAAACAAATACGCTTTCACCCCTCGATATGATGATGATGACTTTTTTGCATGTTTCCGTTATTTCAATGATTTTGGCAAAAAACTAAAAATACACAGTTTATTTCTTTAATTAATCCATTCATTATCTATTACGGCCGTGCATATTAATGGCAACAAACGAATGATTTTTATAAAACGGAAATAGCAATTACAATTAAAATTTCGCTTTAGCATTTATTAAAATGAAAATACCTGGGAAGTTCTTGAGAGGCAATAAATATTTGTTTCGAATATAAAAAATAAGTCATATTTTAAGATATTTCTTTTATCACCAGCCGTTCATGGCCAAATGTGATCATTTCCCTCTAGGACAAATAAATAATTTGTGAGGTGACTTGCATAATAAGCAGGCTGAAGTAGACTTCATGGAAGTAGCCGCTGCACCTTTCACAGTAGCCACATGAGTGGCCTTTGGGACAATTCACAATAGTATGTTGTACCTGTTGTTTCTCTGCATTCTCAAGAGCTAAGGCTCGTCGTTCTAGAAAATCAATAAGGGTGTTGGTTGTGGGTTTTGACGACCATTTGGATCAGCGGTAGTTAACGCTGCTTCTGAGCCATGGGTCGCGGGTTCGATCCCCGCACAGTACAAATATTTGTGTGCATGAACATGTTTGTTTGTACTGGTCTGGGTGTTTTCTATGTATTATAAGTATGTATTTACAAAAAAAAAAGTATATAAGTAAGTTTATCGGTTGTCTAGTACCCCATACGACAGGGTACTTAATAGTACCTTAATTTGGGACTAAATGGCTCAGTGTGGCCCGGTGAGGTATGTCTTAAAAATATTATTATTATTATTATTATTATCACGCAAGATTTGAAATTCCCTATTACAATAAATATCTAATTTTCTAGTCAAAATGCAAAGTATAATGGGATCCCAGTAGGTTATATCATGCTTTAAGTTTTTTAAAGCACCTAGCTGCTGTTTAACTACTGATTGACTGACAAATTGCCTAATATTCTGTGCCGATGATTTTACAACTGTTGGAATGTCTAGCAAAATATTTATGTGTACAGACGTGATTTTATACATATTATCATAGCGGTGATTGAGAATTTTACAAGCCTCATCATAGCTTTCTGGGAGAAGAGGTAAGTTTTTGATTAAATCAAGAGGTTCATTCTGGAAAAAACTACGCAAATAAAATAGCTTTTGAATCTCTTGTAAACTGTCATTCTTATCAATCAGGGCGTTAAACAGTTCTATAAAGTTGTATTCAGTCAGAGTACTTACCCGTGAATATTGGTATATTAATTTCTGGCAAACGTGTTGCAATATATTGTTTATTGTTAGTTAATCCCTCAACCCCCAGGAGGCACTCGGGTGCCACGATAACAATTTATTTCAATTGTGTCTGGAATAACTTACGAGCGAGGGCTTAAAGGCTTTGGCTGAGCAGAAGTTGAAGCTGTCTTAGCAGCTAGACTTCTGATGATTGCTAAGGTTTCAAGACATACAGAGTGCTGATTTCAATACGAGCGGAATTTATAAAAACAACTCATGATCACATATAGAACAAGCACCAGGAACGAATTACTAAAAAAAACAAAGTCGGTTTTACGGGCGAAGATTTTACGTGACAACGTCTTTTCACTACAGACACAGCTGACGATACTTTAACCACACGTGTGAACTTGTATTATGACGCTTTCTTGTTTTTCCAACGCCAAGAACGTTCGAGAAAGACAAAGACAGAGACACAAGCATGCGCCGATTCAATGCGCCTAATTCTCTAGTGCTGCGCGCGCGGCAGACCGATCATAGTTGAGTGGGAGAGAGACGCAAGGCATTCGGCGGGCCTCTCTCTCGTTCGGTGACTCATCGTAACGTTACCGAGCGTTACACTTTTTCATAAGTGACTCCCAGCCGCAACCTAATTTAAGACGTTGTCACGTCAAAATGAAATTTTAAGCGAATATTTTGTGTTAAACCCTTACTGCACTGTGGCGTCAAATCCTGCAAACTGTTTGTACTGTACGCAAAGCACGCGCGAATCACGTAGACAAGTGACAGGTACCTAAACTAACTAGCCGTCATTGCTTGCTTATCTCTCTTTATCTGCCGTCTGCGTTATTCCCGAATGTGTAAGTAGCTTTTTTTTTTTAGAGGATTTGTAGAGGAACCGATTACATGTGCTTGGATTAGTTGATTACAAATTTGCCTTCCTACTTTAATCGTGCTAAGGACCGACAAACACACCTAAAACTCTCTATACCTAAGGGCGATCAATCGGGAACCGAACGAACCTCGAACTTTCACTATCTAGGTATCTAAAAATTAAGTGTTTTTATTTTGTTAATGACACAAATGACAGGTCATCTGGTCGCTCACGATTTGAGCCTTCAGTCGGGAATCAAACCTGTAACTTTTGGTATCTTGATCTAGGCTTGTCTAACCTTTTGAAAATTTTATTTATTTTGTATTTATTTATTTAATATTCGGAAGACCAACAGCTAATGCAACATAAAAAAAACAATAACAGATAGGTATCAGAAAGCCAATAACAGGTCCTCGCAATAAACAATAGACTAGGCGAAAATACATTAAGTTTAGTTTTAGTTTTAATACGTTGTTAGTGCCACTAAATACGACGTATCACACCTAACCACTAACGAACACGTAGGCAGGTTTCACACTACTGATCTCACTCCCTTTGTTAGGTCTGTACGTCGATTCTGTAAAATTCGTTCAACAACTCGCATCTCACTTCGATGTTCACTCTCACTTCGCATTAGGTAACAAATGACCTTGATTTTGTATTCTGTAAACATCACTTCGACACTTGCGAAGTGAATTGAGCTTCGAAGCGTTCATCGATGTGCTAGTGCGTACCACACTCTACAAATCGTCAATCGAGTTTTATAGATTATTGTTTTTTGCCCCAATTAATGAGTTTTAAGCATGGTACATTACTTATTTTATAATTTTTAAACAAAACTTCTTTAAATTTAGTGATTTGAGTAATAAATTATTAAAAAAAACAAAAAATTCTAAATCGTGACATGAATATAATCTATGCGTGTAGAGAAAGAAAAAAAAAAGTGACTGAACTTTGTTTTGAAGTTTGTTTTGTTGTGTGTTTACATTTCTTTCGGTACCGAAAACGAGAAGATAAATTATCATGATGTAAGTATTAAATAGCATTGTAAAGTTTAAATCGATATTACTTAAGATACGTAAGTTCTATAAGTAATTCCACAAAAATGTTACAGTTCAAATGAGATACGGTCCTCTCACCCATCGTCGGCTCAAGTGGAGACCCTGGAAGAGTTTATGGATGGAAACCCTGACTTGGCAAATGGTTTCCTCAGAACTCAGAACGCCAGGGAACGAAGTCGCCGTCGTCAGGGGGAGGAGTTAGCTGTGCGCCTAAATAATATAGGTGGCACTGTAAAAAAACTATAAACAGTGGACTAAGGTTAGTATCGAGTTTTTTTCATGAATGTTCATTAGAACCACTTAACATTCTTCAAGGCAGACTACTTGAAAGTGTGTGAGAAATGTTGGTTGGTGTAAACTGTGCTACAAATGCATCTTTTATTGAAATATGTATACTACTTGTAGTTTTTTAGTTTAAAAAATGACAATAATGATTATTATCCTTTCTTTATTTTTTCCTATTGTAGTATTGGTCTGATAAAAAGAGCGCGATTAAAAAGAAGGCAGCTGCGTGCTCTGCTGCTAGACGTAGGACTGGTGGTGGGGTGGAGGATTTGGTAGAGCTGACAGAGCTAGAAGAAAGAATTCTTGCTTTGTGTGGTGGTGAAAGCTTTTTCACAGATGTTAATTTAGGCATAGAACCTTTTCCGGTAAGAAATTGAAACATTCAGCATGCCTTTTCGCATTAATCCTATCTTTACTTCATAAAAATCTGGACTAACTATTTATTATTAACCCTAACCAACCTGGTAATAAAGTACTATCTGTCTATAAAAAATAAATATTCTTTTTTGTTTTAGGTTAATAATTAAATACTCCATCAACACCACATCAAAGGCCACATAAACAAGATGCTGGAGCTGAAAATGTATGATATTTATATTTCATTTTAACCTTTATGTACCTACATAAATCTTAAGAATCTTTATACAACTAATTTTTAAGTAATATGTCATAAGACTATTAAATGTTTTTTACTTTAGTCATAAACACTTATGAATATCAAAATAATGTATGTAGATTATATTTATTATTATGTAATTATAATGCAAATGCTAATTTAACAAATGTTCTTGTTTTATACCATATCAATGATATAGAGTAATAAAATGTACAATACTTTTCAGGGCTCTGAGCAAATTGAAAGCCAACAGCAACCTACAAATTCTTTTGCCAGAAGGCTGTTCGGCACTTCATCCAGCTCATCTGTTGGAGCAAGCCAAAGCATTGTGGTATGTAGCCTAGTGTAGATTTTTTTTTAATCAGATCACCAGTTGTACTTTTGCCATGTAGCAACAAATCTAGTCTTTTTTGATTACATGACATAACAGTTATAAAATGTATTTTTAATCCAGGACATTTATTAGTGATCATAATGGTATCATTTTCCTTGAAAGTGGCAATGTTTACTTATGATATCTATTATTGTTTTAGGATTGCCAGTTAGAACGAACTCCTCCAAATCCTCGAACCTATCATTCTAGCCTGTCCCCACCACCCATAACCCTGTCACACACTCCTACACCTTTTCCTTCCCGCCGCGGCTGTACCCAAGGGTCCTCTCCTGTGGTTTGGCGTCGAGCTGTTTCTTGCCGGTTCTTCTCGTCACAAAGTCTCCCATTTGTCTGAATGCCCTTGTAAACATGACTTAATTAACCCTTAGAAGCCTGATTTTCTAAATTTAATTTAAAAAAATACTAATGTGTTCCCTGTTGGAGCAAGATAAAGAGAAAAATAGTAAAAAAAAACACAATATATATTTTAAGTATTTATTTCGAAAAAATATAGAGGTATCAATTTTGATACTACAGGCATTAGGACCATAAATATCTAAAAAAAACTAGTAATGTTCTTACATATGGAAAAAAGCAAAACATTGGTTGTTTTTATTGTCACATAGCGAAACTTTACATTTTTTGCACATCCACGAAGTAAGCTTCCTACAGTTATTATATTTACATTTATTTCTAGTATTCATAAATATTTTTTCATGTCCGATACGATCGTGACGAACATCAGTTGAGGGTAGGACTTGTACACCTGCCCGTAGTTTTTTAGACGGTTCAGAGATCTCTTCTCGTCGACTAGTACTTGGTCTTCCCCTTTTATTATCAGTGCGACTTCATAAGAGGTAACGTTTTCATGGTATGTGCCTCTGGGTACATTGGATTTCATGACATCCTTCTTATCTGGCAATTTACATGACTTTCCAAGCCTGTTTCTCTGTACAGTGCCAAGACAATAAATACCTTCTTTGGCCAAGTAATGCAGAAGAGGAATGTTAGTATAAAAATTGTCAAAATATATTATATGGTTGACTTGCCTGGGGACTGGTCGTAATAATCGGATCACTGTATTCGATACTGCTCCGAGGTCTGGTTCGCCAGGTAAGCGATCAATATCCTTGGCTCCTGAGTAAACCTCAAAACCGTACGCATACCCAGAAAGAGAACATAAAACGTATAATTTGAATCCCCACTTGTGGGGTTAATTTGGTAAGTACTGTTTCATAAAATGTCTTCGTTTCGTTGCACACATTTGCTCGTCTAGTGAGAGCCGGTGGTCAAATGGCACAGTAATGAATTTCTTATTCAGGTGGTCTATGACTGGTCTAACTTTATGCAGTCGGTCGTGTTGGGGATGATCAGAAGGCAAATGTTTAGTGTCGTCATTCATATGAAATATTTGTCTCAATTTATCAAATCTGTTGCGATTCATCGTTTGTGCAATAGGTTCAAATTTGGCGATGTTTGACTAATACGACCTCACGCTAGGATAATGGTATACACTAGTAAAAATTAAAATTCCTAAAAACTTTCGTAGTTCTGAGACAGTGATAGGTTCTGTAAAGTTGGGATTTTTTTGAAAAGCATATCTATTCGATTCATCTACTAGTAATTTCAACATGTGTTCATCAAAGAAGTAAGAAAAAAACTGAAAAGGAGTTTCCAAATTCAGAATTTCTTGATAATACTTAGTGTTTCCTTCAAACTTAAAAGCTTTTTGGACAATACTCATATTTTTTACCCTCCATATCATATTTCTAGGATTACAAGCAACAAAAGGAGCTGGTCTATGGTTTACGGTCTCAGGATGTTGGATATTAGTGTCATTGACTAAAGGTGGATCTTCTAAATCGGGGTCAGCGGACGCATCACCTACATCATCTTCATCTTGTAACTCCAACTCGAGCTCTCTTCGACTTGAATAATAATCAATTTCGTCTTCATTTTCGCTGTCCTCGTCTTCTGAAATCTCACCACTTTCTAGCTGCCTCAAAATTTCCTCGATGTCATCCGGCTTCATTTTCGGTATAAATCTATAAATAAGTTGATAAAAAAGTAATTCCAACACCAGAACAAGCGGAAAAATAAAAGACATGCAAAAAAACATTAGAAATAGTCTTTAGGTTTCGTGCAGCCCGGAATGTCTGAAGTATCAAAATTGATACTTACAAAAATAGCACGATTTTCTTCAAACAAAGAAGGCAAACGGAAAAATAACTATAATTTTGTAATAATAAGACATTTACTTACCTCAAAAGTATTTTTATTATTCGCAAAAAGATAATTTGTCACAGGTTTCTTGCAAAAAACTTTTACAGCAGGTATGTTCACTTGATCAGTACGGCGGGAAAGCAAAATGACATAAACTCTCAAACAATGTTGACGTTTGACATTTTTTTTTTAATTTGGTCGAAAGAACACTAAGCACTGATGTTATAGAAACAGCCAAATATAAAAAAAAAATTATTGCGAATGCACTTTCGTTTTAAAAGTTCGGTATCAAATTTGATACTCGAGGTATTTAAGGGTTAAGGATATAGGATTACTTAGAATAAATATTGAATTAAAACACTTTTAACAGATACTAGCGTGGTTTTATTTTTAGGTTTTGATTTGGTGGTTTTTTATGCATTCGCATAGTTTTGTTTCGCGTAGTCATAGTCATAAGGTAGGCGCGCTGAGGATATCCTGAATCACCTGAAAAAATAAAGAAGCACTAAATAATAATGTTATTTTTATACCTAAAGATAGAAGGCCCGGACTGCATTCAACTCGTGCACTATTTGTAATTTACATTCTGAACTTAGCCCAGGGGAAGTAACTTACCAAGCAAAAGAACTTCTCCGGCATTGGTTAATGCTTCTAAGTGTGCTTTGATAACACTATAATTAAAAATAAAGCTATCATGCTTAGCTACACCATAAGTCGGATCCACAATTAATATATTTAAATCTGCATCTGTTATCTGTTATCTGAAAAAATAAAAACATGGCAAATAAATAAAAACAAAACTAATGTGATAGTAATTACAATGTTATACAACAATGTTGAAATCTATTTTACCAATTGCACATTTCTTGCATGGTAGCCTTTGCCGCAATAAAAAGGTTCTTCATTCTCCACTGGTTTTTTTAAAGCCACTAAAGTACCATCAACGCATCCTATTACACATGGAATGCCAAACTTTCTGTAAAATCTGTAAATGAAAGTAAGCAACCACAATTTATCATAAATACTATTAACAACTATCACAAAAATCTAATAAGGTAGACAAATACACTTATTTTTCTTTTGAGACTTGTCTCTCTTGCATATTTTGTGGAAATCTTATATATTTTCTTACTATGGCTGGATTATTTAGAGCTACAACTTCAACTACCACTTGCCAAAAATGATAAAGTGCATAATATCTGTGTAACAATAATTCAACAATTAATTTGATTATACAGCTGTATTGTGTTCATACAGGACAAATTTATTGAGCAACTTGGTATGGTATACAATAGGTATGGTTACCTACTTAATCATATTGTAATTATCAATGTTTCAAGCTTCATAAACAATAACAAGAGTAGAGCATTTTACAGTATGAAGTGAAAGTTTTAAGAATCTAAGTAATAAATTATGCATGTTGTTGTGTGCTTGATTAAAATCTAATCACAGCAAAGAAATTTACAAACTAAGAGCTTTAGGTATACATAATAGAATAAAATAGTTACCTTAACGCGAGTTGAAAGTCCTTTTCCACGACGTTTTGTGGTCTTTATTAAGGGCAATAAGTCATGCTCTAGTTAATCAATGAGTTCCTTAGAGAGTCTATAAACGTTTACATAATCGGTATCTCGGGTAAGTAGTGATAAACTTCGAATTTGGCAAGATTGGCGACGCATTTCTAGTTGATCCAAAGCATGAGCTTCTTCTAATAAAGAATTCAATAAAAACATTCTTGCCATCTTAAACAGACTTAAATATTCTCATAACACAAACACTGTGACTTTTAAATGTAACTTTAACACTATTTGAAAGGATTTCTTCTATTCTCACTCACAAATTATTAACTTTTTATTTGACACTTCAATTCGTGTTCGAGGGCGAAGGGAGCGTCGAAGTGATGGCGGAAATACCTTACAGAATGCCACTTCACACGTCATCTCATACATTATCTGTCAGAAACTCACGTATAAGTTAGTTCAACTCGCCGCCACGCTCGCAAGTGTAGCGCTAGTGAGTCATGCGAGTTTTTAGAATGCCAATCAAAGAACTCACGGCGGATTCAGATGTGAAATGCAGAGTGAAGTCTTACAGAATCGCACTGCTGGTCAGGTCTCGGCCCCAATACAGCCACGTAGACAGCGCGGACGGCCGCGAATTAACCAAGACCCGCCGCGAACTAGGTCCAATTCGCTAACGGGACGTTCTAGCGACTTGGAGGGGGAGCATGTAGCGCGGTATGAGGTGGCAACACCGGAAGTACCGATGACCCCTTTCCGCCAAAGACGTCGGCCAATTAAAAGGCCTTCTCGTTATAAAACGTAAGCGCGCCAAAAATGCCGCGCTTTGATTGGTTCATAGATATGTATATAGTTTCAAGAGAAATTAAATGGCTGCCAACAAAGTTGGTTGTGTTTCACTAAGCTCCCGTAGAAAATAAGAAAACCCTGAGAAGACTGAGTCTGGCCCACGCTAAAACAACAATTTTACCCTATTAAATCTACACTTAACACTAATTATAAAATATAATATTATACTAAAAGTAAAAAAAATATCTTAAAAACCATATTTTCCTCTTCATTCGCGATCCTTTGACACGGATGACACGCCCGGCACCAACTCTACCTCCATCACGACACCAACAACTCCCGGCAGCCAGCTTAACTTGAGTTACATCCATCTGGCTCCATCAACGCCCAGCACCCAGCAAAAGATATATCATCTCCGTAATACATAATTTCTATTTTCTATCGCCTTTGTGTTAAAAAAATATTGTCTCTAACACTTTCACTATTCACATTACTTTAAAAAAAAATATCAGACATTACTACTCGAATGCACAGCACTGCCCAAACCATCATAGACATTACAACATTTTGAATCAAATTTAATTTTATAACCTTTACGTGCTAATTCACTGACCGATAGTAAGTTTGTGGTTAGATTTGGCACATAAAATACATTGCTAACTGTTTTTACACCATTTCTTAAGTTCACTCGCACACTACCTAGAGAAACTTTCTACTATCCAGTAGAAAGTTTCTCTCCATTCTCGACATTGACCTCCAGAGATTTGTCCTCCACTAATTCAAACATCTGATGTCTCTTGTTGCACATGTGGTTTGTAGCACCCGAATCTATATACCAAGAGTTGTCTTCCAAATTCACCGACAATGCTGATAATAATGCTTTATCAGATGACTGAGGTTTTGCCGTCTTGATCTCATTATTACTTGGGCAATTTCTCTTAAAGTGTCCAGGCTTTTTGCATTTAAAACACTTGAATTCTTTCACAGTTTTCTTAGCGATTAATGCAGAAGCCCCTGGTCGCTCATCTCTTCTTTGATATTCTTGAAACAACTTTGTTTTTACAGTTTCAGTGTTCAGTTTGACATTTGAGTTCTCCAATGCCATTATGAGAGGATCATAATCATTGGTCAAACCGCTCAGCATGATTATAGCTACAAAGTCGTCATCCAAAGGAGAATCTATATCCCTTAGCTGCTGTGCCAGGTCGGTGATCCTTGAAATATATGTTTCCATGCTTTCTGACTCATTTAACTGGATCCTGAAGAGTGCTCGCAATAGACTCAGCCTTCGGCTTAAACCTTTATCCTCATAAGCATTTTTGAGGTTATTCCATGCTTGAAAAGGTGATTCTGCATTTCGAACATGGTTCAACGCAGACGAGCTTACTGCAAGTCAAATCTTGGCCAAGCCTTTTTGCTTCTTCTTGGGATCATTAAACCCATCTTCGGATTCCACGCAATCGTACATATCCTAGTGCAGTAATATCATACGCATCATAAACTTCCAGTTGTTGAAATATTCAATTCCTTTTAACTTATCAATTGGAATAGCTGACATTTGCCCGCCGGCCATGATGAGCACGATGTATTATAAAAAATCCAATCGTCTGTAAATCGTGATAAATTTACCTTCGAGAGTCGCGCAAACGATCCTGGGCCCATAACCTGATGGGTTATAGGCAAATAGGAACCAGGATTTCAGTGATATTAATGGATTTATTTTGAAGATTCAATCCGATCGCGGAGCCCATTGCAAGCAGTCGCGTACAAGTTTGTCTCATAAATCGCTAAAAGTATCTTACTTAAATTTCGACCCTATATTTACCAATATAAGTGTTAGATTTGCTTGCCCTGAGAGTGAAGTGAATCATAGTCGGTTTGACAGTCGTGTTACTCGTGTACAATCGTGTAGTGCTAGAACGGGATTGCAATATATAAGCTTCTGTGCGCTGGAGTAGGACAGCTGATCGCATAGCCGTTACACTCCAAAATGGAACAAACGTCTTCAAATTATGAAAAATTTTTTTCGTCGACCCCTGATATATCTACGTGTTTGGCGGAGAAAGACAATGATGTTTTTATTAACATTCGTAAACGCAAACAACCATCATTGGAGGTCTTAAGCATAGCTGAAACCAGTATTAACAAACAACTTAGCTCCTGGAAGGATAACCTGGATGCCACGATAACTGACACTATAAAAAACGCTATTAATGTGGTACTTGAGAAGGAGATTCTGAAATTATCGACCTCTATTAATGAGACTTTAAATGGCTTCAAATCGAGGCTGGACGAATTACAGGAGTCAGTGAATTTTGTACACAACAGACAAGACCTATTTGAAGACCGTTTTAAGTCAGTTGAAGGTAAACTATCAGCAGGCTTACTCTTGACAAGTTCGAGTTACGATCAAATCGAATCGACGTCGAGAATCAGTGATTTGGTACTCTGAAAAGTGAACCTAAACCTGTGAGTCGATGGTGATTACGTTATCAACCGAAAATGTTTAACGGATCGCCATTTTAGATCGATCTTGACTTGATTTTGATTTCGATTCGATTGAGTTTGTTCAGATTTTGGCTAGGTCGAATCGAGATCGAACTTAAATCAAATTCAAGAGTAAGGGGGCAGATTATAGTAAAATGTCACATCAACTAGCGGCTTTGGAAAATAGGATGGAGCAAATGGATCAGCAATCGAGGCAATACAACGTCGAAATTGCCAACCTACCGGAGCATCGAAATGAAAATTTGATTTTATTACTCGAAAGAATTGGCAACATCATTAAACACCCTATCAAGTCCAACGACATTGTCTCTGCCCACCGAGTGCCCCATATTGACCAAAAGAATAAATACCCAAAAAATGTCATTGTGAGATTTACATCCAGGATACTGCGTGACAATATTATTACTGCGTCAAGATTATCTAAATAAGGTCGGACCAGTTGTCAGTTACAGGTACACCACGCACTATATACATTAACGAACACTTGACACCAAGAAACAAGCTATTATTTCTTCTTTGCCGGGATGCATCTAAAAGAAATAGTTATAAATACGTGTGGATCAAGCACGGCACCGTGTTGGTTCGTCAAACTGACACGTCTCCCATCATTGCCATACGTACGGAACACGATGTGGATAAAATCAAACCCTGATTATTATAATCGACAATCGGCTGCATGTAGCCAACAATACGAATATATTTTTTAAGGTTTACGACTGTATATTTGTCTGGTTGCTAGCTTTTTTTGTTTAGAATCCTACTCTTATAGAACAATTAATAAGCCACTGTCAAATTACTCCCCATTTAACTGTGTCGTGCCTCTAAGGTCTAACCATAATTATTCATTTTTACATAAATATATTAAAAGTCTTGTAAAATCTAGTTTAATGTCAATCAACAGTCGTGTGACTTTTTTCTTGATACCTACTTGCGCCGAACTATGTGAAATCGTAATAATATTGTCAACTTATGTAGTGGAGAAGTCACTCATTTACTGCGATGGCTTAATAAGCTGCTCATTGTATTTCTTATTTACAAATATGATCTGTTACATATACATATTTATAAAAACGTTGTCAGGAATTTTTTTTATTGCCTATTTTGTTGTTATAACTTCCCAGTGCCATCGAGGTTTTTACCCAACGTATCACATAATATCATTAAAAATAATAACCTCCTACTGTCAATCATGTTGATAAATGGATAGAAATTTATTAGTTTATTACCAGAATTGCCGCGGGATCCGAACTAAACTGCATACTCTGTATATGAATATTTTATCCTGCTCATATGATATTATAATTCTAACGGAATGCATGACGATATTTCTGAAAACGAATTTATAGACAATAGGTATCAAGTATTTAGAGCCGATAGGGATCGGGCAGCCACCGGGCAGCGGGACGGCGGCGGCCTGCTCGTTGCGGTGCTACGTTCGCTCTGCGCGACTGCGCTGCCTGCTTTGCCGACGTCTGTAATACCTAATATTGAGGCCCTATTCGTCTCGCCGCTTGTTGACCATCTCGTAATTTATTTATCATTTAAGAAGCATAACTTTTTAATAGCTGCAGTCTATATACCACCTAACCAATGTCATGACATATACCAAGCCTACCTAGACAGCTTGCAAAATATCTTATATAATTTTGATACTGATTTTCTTATTATTGGTGACTTTAACTTACCACACCTTCAATGGTCAGATACAGGGTCATATTTACGTCCTATTGATGACACAAACTCAACCCATTCTCTTCTTAGAAATTTTATTAATTTACAGATGTGTTTCCAACTTAACTCTTTGTTAAATAAAAATAATAGAATCTTAGACCTATGCTTAACTAATGAAGTGAATTGCAGGTTGTCAGCTATAACGTATCCATTACTGCCTATAGATGATCTTCACCCCCCTTTTCAAATTTTACTTCCAAATATCGGCGACTCTCAATTTTTGCAAGGGAAACCTCATACAAAGTATTGCTACAAAAAAGCGAATTATGACATAATCAGGAATGAAATACATAATAAAGATTGGGTGAGCTGTTTCTTTAACAAAAGCGCGGAGGAGGCGGTTTGTTGTTTTTATGAAGAATTATATAAAATTATTAATAAACATGTACCTACAAAAGTCATCAAACCGTCTTCATATCCGTGTTGGTTCACTCCGGAACTTGTTCACCTCTATAATAAAAAGCGCCGAGCATGGTTAAATAATATGAAAAAAAATAGTACCCACTCTAATTATGTTATTTATAGTATTTACAGAAAGAAATTTAAACTTGCATCAAAGCGTTGTTATGATATTTATATGAATAATGTAGAACTGTACCTTGTTGCATTAGATCTGGCTCCGCTTAGTATATTATACCTTTAATTATGATGTGACCAACTATGTTGAGTTTACAGTAGTGTCTATCTATTTATAAGTTTCCTAAAACATTTTTGTACTGTAAATTTGTTTGTGGTCCATGTTTAAAATAAAAAAATAAAAAAATCTACGGAGCAACAACAGAAACGCTACATCACGTTCAGAGGATTCGAGCAGAGAGAAAGAACATTTTTTTTTTTTCTAATCAAACATATCTGTCAGAGTGAACTCTTTGACATACCAAAGATAATACAAGACGTTTAGTTTACAATTCCAACAGTAAAAGACATATTTCGCATAAGATCCAATAAATCAGCGAACAAAACTATAATCCTAGAGCTATCGAGTATATTTGCGATGGATGCGTTTTTGAGCGCTTATAAGAAATACAATAAATCCCAAGGATGATTAACAACGGAGCATTTAAAATTCCTGGACCTCCTGCACCTACTCGTATATTTATTTCAGAAAATCTCACAGCCAAAATGAAACGGTTATTTTACCTTGCTCGAGTTTTTGCTAGCAGTAACAATTTTAAATATTGCTGATGATCAACTAATGGAAAGATTTTTATACGTGAAAAGGATGGTGCCACTCTTCACTGGATTAAAAATGAGGCTGACCTACAGAAACTGGGCATGCAAAATTGACTATTTCCACTGTATTTGTTATCCATGTTTATTTTGTATGTATTTAAATCAACATCTAAGATAGTTTGTAGTTATTTAACTTTGTATTACAAAAAGTCCTTATTGTTAAACTTAATCACACTCTTACATAAACGAGCAATCATTACACTCGTACTCATACACTGTTTCAACTTTCATCGGGATCCAGATCCAGATCCAGACCTAACTTCCAAATGTGCAATCATACTTACAACTTATGTCTGTCTTCAAGCATGTTTTATCTATCTTTACATTGGTTCTCGTATATTCAGTTATCAAAACTATCCATGTTATGGATGATCTTTTAAGTGTAAATTCGGAATTAGACCATTTATCTATTTGCTCTGCGTATTCTAGTTCACCGGAAAACTCTGGCAATTACCTGCGTGATAATCCTCATACACTAAAAGTCCTTCATGTAAATGTTAGAAGTATTGGAAATAGTGTCAATTTTGACAGTTTATGCATTCTCTTAAATAGGTTAACTTATGAAATTGATATTATAATATTATCTGAATGTTGGTTGTCCAAGTGTTCAATTATCCCTGAGATACCTGGTTACTTATCACATAAATCAAAGTTTAGTAACCAAAATTAAGGGGTCATTGCTTATCTGAAAGACAACATCCACGCTTCTGTTGAAGAGCCACAGTTGAAAGAGGCAAACTGCTTAGTCATAAAATTATTTAATGAGATCGCTATTCTTTCTGTGTATCGCTCACCATCATATAAAAATGTAGATAAATTTTTGAATTCTCTTGACTGTATTTATCCTCACTTCAGTCCTTTAAAACAGTTGCACTGATAGGGGATATAAATATACATATTACTACTGATAACAACGGTAGTGATGCTGACAAATAACTCAACACTCTGGCTTCCCATGCTTTGTTACCAGGTCATTATTTTCCGACACGAGGCGCTCATTGCCTAGACCATAATAATTTAATTAGCCGACTTGATTTAGAAGCTTGTGTTAGGGACATTGAAAATACCAATTTTTCATTTATTTTGGAGGACTGTGATGCAGAAAATGCAGCAAAGTCATTGGTGGACAAAGTTTCGAATATAGTTAAATCCCATTCTCGTTTAGTTACTGTCCCTTCTAGAAAATGCATCCTTAAGCCTTGGATTACTCCTGGCTTGCTCCGCTGTATTCGACACCGGGATAAGCTCTTCCGTAAGTTTAAGCAAGATCCAAGTAACGAGGTTATTGCAGTGTCATATAAGCGTTATAGAAACTATTGCAATAATTTATTAAAAAGAGTAAGACAAGAATATGATCGCTCGCAATCACAAAAATAATGTTAAAGGCACTTGGAAGGTGGTAAGAACCATAACTAACTTAAATAAAAAAAAGACTTCTGATGCACTGTTATCTTTGTCTGCTGATCCGCAAAGTTCCGTTAATGCAGTTAATACCTTTTTTACCAGTGTTGGTGACCATCAAATTGCGGAGTCACTTAACTCGGATGACGGTCCCTCTTCTCTCCATCCCGCTGGCTGCTCTGAGGTGTATTTGCATGACTCTATGGTATTACTTGGAACTGACGAATCCGAAATAGAGTCAATAATTATGGGACTCAAATTAAGTTGTGGTGTTGGATGGGATGGAATTCCTGCATCCCTGTTGAGAGCTAGTAGACCTACTATAATACCAGTGCTCAATCATGTGTTTAATCTCTGCCTTACCGCCGGAGTATTTCCAGGTGTTTTTAAAAAAGCAATTGTCCACCCAATTTTCAAAAGTGGTGATCAAAATATCGTTTCTAATTACAGACCCATATCACCCATACCCTCTCTGTTTTTTCAAAAATTCTAGAAAAAACTATAAACAAAAGATTGCTTAATTTTCTTGAAACTAAAAATTTAATTTCAACCAATTAATTTGGCTTTAGATCAGGCAAATCAACTGTTGTCGAAATAACTGGGTCTATAGCTAAAAACCTTAAGAATTCACTAAAGTCATTGTGCTTATTTTTACACATTTAAGACATGACATGCCTCACTGGGCCACAGTGAGCCATCTAGTCCCAAATTAAGGTACTATTAAGTACCCTGTCGTATGGGGCACTAGACAACCGATAAACTTACTTATATACTTTTTTTTTTTGTAAATACATACTTATAATACATAGAAAACACCCAGACCAGTACAAACAGACATGTTCATGCACACAAACATTTGCACTGCGCGGGGATCGAACCCGCGACCCATGGCTCAGAAGCAGCGTTAACTACCGCTGATCCAAATGGTCGTCACATCTCGAAGGCTTTTGACACTGTCTCTGTTCCATTACTGTTGCTCAAACTGGAACGCATGGGCATTCGTTGTTTGGCATTGGATTTGTCTGAGGATTATCTCAGTTGCAAAACGCAAAGTGTCACAATCAATAGCATTATACGAGTAAGTGATGAGAGATCTGTCAAAACGGGAATTCCGCAGGGCAGTGTGCTCGGACCCACCTTATTTCTTTTATTTATTAACGGGCTGTGTCAATTGCCCTTACATAGTTGTAAAATTGTAACGTATGCAGATGACACTGCTCTTTTTGTCCAAGGTAAGACTTGGGAGGAAGCACGCACCTATGCTGAGAATTTCTTAAGTTCGGTAAATTCATGGCTGTCCTATCATCACCTTCGTCTGAATCTTGCTAAGACCTGCTTTGTTACTTTCGCTCCTAGACTTTTATCCCAACCTGACAGTAACTTTAGTGTATCTGCGCATGTTAACTCTTGCCCTAACTTAAACTGCCACCCGGGTTCTCCCTGCGATCGTTTTAAAATCCTACGCTTGAACCATGTAAAATATTTGGGGGTTGTTGTTGACAGTGTACTTTCATGGAAGGAACATATCGGAGCGGTATCTTCACGTATCCGAAAGTAGATTTTTATTTTTCGAAAACTGCGAGGTAGTGCTGACGAAGGTACATTAAAAACAGTCTATATATCCCTTGCTCAGTCTATTTTAACTTATTGTAACACTGTATGGGGCTTCACAGCAAAAACCAGCCTAATCCTTCTTGAGAGAGCTCAACGAGCAGTGCTGAAAAAGATGGCATTTAAACCCTGTCGTTATCCAACAGCAGAAATTTATAAGTTATGGAAGGTTCTGTCCATACGTAAGCTATACATCCTAAATGTTATTCTTTTAAGCACAAATCTCGTAATTTTAACTCTGACTTGGCTTTGAATATTAGATCATACAACAGAATATTCACCATAGAGAAATGTTCCACTAGATTGGCTAGAAGGCAATATCTATACTTTAGTTCAGAGTTATACAATAAAATAAACTATAAACTGCATATTAACAGTTTATCTCTTCGCGAGTGTAGGGGTGTTTTGTATGAGTGGCTATTTAGCCTCAAATATGAAGAAGTTGAGTCTATTATCTCTTAAAATGACACACACTCATACACAAACACGCACACGCACACACACACATACACATGCACACGCACATACACACACACACACACACACACACACACACACACACACACACACACACACACACACAACACTTTGTATTGCTTTGCATTGCTTTGTTTTACAGTTTTAATAGAAAAGTCTATATTTAATTTTATTCAATTTTTGTTATTATATTCTGTGGTTCATCTGTATTAAATGTGTTCGAGGTGGGCGTTAATAACTGCGACACAGTCTATGACATATCTACGAAAAAAACGTGTATACCTAAACTTATCGCGAAACAAAAATGGCGCGTTTCCGTAATGCTGTCCTATTGTGCATCGATATATTTATAGATGAAGTTGTTATTAGATAATATTCGTGGCGATAATTTAAGGGCTTTTTAATTTATACAATCGTCTAACCAGAGATATCCCCCTCAATATGTCAGGCATTAAATATTTGTACATCGTTTCAAAGTGCTACTAGGGATCTAGAGGTCATAAATACATACATACATACATACATACACTCACGCCTTTTTCCCGGAGGGGTAGGCAGAGACCACACCTTTCCACTTGCTACGATCCTTACAGACTACTTTCGCTTCATCCACATTCATTAATCTTTTCATACACGTTCGCCGGTTTAGGGTACTCTTGACCTGACCTTTCTTTAGAACTTCCCCGATTTGATCAACATAAGTTCGTCGAGGCCTTCCCCTTCCAACATTTCCATTCATACTCGCCATATATATCTTTTTAGTCAATCTGCTTTCATTCATCCTCTCAACATGTCCAAACCATTTAAGCATTCCTTTTTCAATACTGGTCACTACATCCTCTTTTACATATATATTATTTGTATAATCATCAATATATAATAAATAATATTTATCATATAATCATAAATATTATTTGTAAAGGTTTATTTAAATTATATAATAATTTGATGTGTGTTCAAAATTCATATTTATTTATTTATTATCATAAACAAAACGATATTACTATTTTAGTGGGACCCAAGATTGTGGCCCATTAACCAACGTCGTTTAAATAGTTCCTGAAGTATGGCCCCCGAAAAAAGAAATTTTAGTATCGTTTTATAGATTACCTCAAAATTATGAAACTAAAAGGTGATAAAATAAAACAAAAAGCTCAATATTCCCTCGATCGTGAGTTATTCCAGACACAATTAAAATCAATTGTTATCGCGGCACCCGAGTGCCTCCTGGGTGTTGAGGGAATATTACAAAAAACATATTATTCTTATTTTCATACAACAAGGATTGGCATGATATTCTTGTTTTTTATATCCTAACACGTCATTACAATATAAATCTCGGAGTAAATCGGGCTGACTGGCGGAAAATATTTCTTGAAATATACATTTTAAAGGGGATTTGAATTAGAAGAACTTAAATGGGCTTTGATAGAACTTTGGGTCCGATTTATTTAATTGAAAGTTAATAATTAAAATGTTGGTATGGTACTAGTGATGATACCTACGGCATCATAGATTTAGTATACGTTTATGTACGGCTTCATCTCATATTGTCGTGATATTAAAGGTAGGTACGATTAAAACACGATTCTTCAAAACGGAGAGAGCAAATAAACATAGATTTTGTGTGTGTTTTAGTTTTCCATTCCTTTTGTATCTAGCCCCAGGTTACTATTATTTAATTTTTAGTCAACCTAAAACAAAAAAGGAACAGCTTAAAATTATTACAGTACAAATCAAACTTGAAGATATCGATATGAAAAATGCCTTGAAGGGCAGATCTATCGCCATACAGTTTTATATTGTATTATTAGTGTGGCATGTCTGAAATATTTATTTATTTAATTAAGATTATTATTATTCTAAGTAAATTCATAGGAAAGCTAAAACAAATAAGGCATTTCTTGTATTGTTTGGTATTTTTTCAAAATAAATAGTACGTACCGGTGTAGATTAGATTAGATTAGAATACTCTTTATTGCACACCACAGAAGAAATAAATTTAATGTTAGTGTAATGTAATGTTAGGACGATTTTCGCATTTTTTGATGCCACAACCTACCACACTGCAATTAGGCATGTTCATTTTTGCTTTCTTTCACCTTTTGATACATTTAATAAGATGTAACTCTCAAATTATCATAATTATACTTCGTCGCTGCATCCTCAAGATTTTCAAATTCACCAAGTAGTCCACTCCTGAATGTACTAGGCATCGAACACCTTTTAGAGCTAGCAACATTTAAAAAAGTAAAAATAATAAAAATAACTATATTTCCGGTGCGCCCGCGCCACCCCGATCTAACTGTCAACTCGTCATTCGCTTCTAGTGTTCGGGAATCGAAACATCAAAATATCTAATTTGACTTCAGAGTTTGTGTAAGTGTTTCTGGTGTTAAGATGGGAAAACGGAAACATAAAAGCAAGGAACAGGAAAAAATACGCCGAAAAATACGTCGCTTGGAACGACATTTAGATTCTGAATATAGTGAGGAATGTTATGGTAAGTTATTACTGTTATTATAGTGTATGCTATGGTCTAGCTATGGCCCGTTAAACTTTGCTAAATACCAACGTTTGGAATGGCGAACGGTTTACGAAAATAATAATCAATATTTTTGTTGTTCGTCTACCTACATTTATAATGGTTTTTATTTTCTTTTGTACCTACATAATTCACACGTTAGATCGTTAATAACTATTACATTATGATATCTATGAAGATGTTTATAAGAAATTTTGACCGTCTTATGCTCGTCAAACAATTTAATTCACGCCAATAACGTGGAGTAGGTAGCTATTGTTTTTTTTTCATCAGTTTCTTTATTAGAATTTTAAAAAATTACGTGCCTTAGCCACAGAGTCGTGATGCGATTACGACCGGACTGTGTGTTATAACTAATTATCGTATTTTTACGAAGAACCTCGATGCGATTGAGGTCATAATAAAATATTTCATTGAGTAGTGATGCGATTACTACCGAAATATCAACACTTATTTGTAATTATAACCTAACCCTTGCAGATTATGCATCGGACTATTCATTGCCGTCAGATCACTCTAGCGACATAAGATCAGTAGTCTCAATACCCCCACCGGAACCGGTTGCCGACACACCCTTAGAAAATGGGAATGGTTTAGACGAGTTACTATTGCAGACAGAGGTCAATAAAGAGATCCCCGAACTTTTAAGGGATATCTTGGAAGCCTTGGGCGAACCCAAAAATAAAGACGAAATTTATGCTCCCAAAATAAGAGATGAGGTCTCTGAACGCTGGGGTAAGATCATAGTCGATGGTCTGAGTAAAGAATCAGTACAGAAATTGACCGAAAACATCCATATTCCCGAAAACTTTAAGTTGCTTAAGGCACCTAGTCTTAACCCAGAGATTTCAGCGGTTTTGTCAGAATCTACCAAAAATAGGGACAAACGCTTAGAAAAAGCTCAAAACCATCTCGGGTTAGGAGTTGCAGCGATCACAAACTTAATGACTAGTTTGATCTATTAAAGCATTAATTACAGATATGAAAAATCATCTTCTCACTAAGCTGTCTCCGACAGCCCTACAATTAGAGCTGGTTAAAGCAAGGCAAGGTTCACAAACAATCGACGATTTCGGTAAGAAAATCGAGGATTTATTCGTAAAATTGACCATTTCTCAAGCTGACGGTAACGACAGTTCATATGAAAATTTAAAACCCTTAAATGAAAAATTTGCTATACGTCAGTTTACTCAAGGTTTGAGAAATAGTCGCCTAAGTACTATTTTATCGGCCAGGAACTACAGCGAATTGAAAGATGTAATTAGAGCAGCCAAGGACGAATCTATTCAAGGAGAGACTATTTCAAACTCGGGAGAAATATTTTCAAGCCAAAGAGGTAAGAATTCAAATAGAGGTCAGTCTTATTACAGAGGACAAGGACGAGCTTTCAGGCGAAACCAACAATCACCACATTTTCGTGGATATTCACGTGGTTCGTCGCGTGGGTGTCCTCGTGGGGGTCCTCGCGGGGATTCGCGCGGAGGTGCGTGGAATTCTCGAGGACGCGGGCGTGGTTACGGCCCAACAAATAACGGTAACAATAGGTACAATATGCATATTTTAAATCACTATCAGGAGGAGCAGGAACCTAGTGCCAAAAGAACGAAAATTCGACACAACAGTTAGAGTTTTTTCGAGCCTAATTTTATATTAGCTTGTGATTACAATAACTCTCTAGAACTTCCAATAAACAACTCTAATTATAGATGGTTAGTTGACACCGGCGCCACTTTGTCGGCGGTGAAATTTGAAAACAAGTCCAAGTTCTTTTTCACGAATGATGACAGTGGCAATGTCAGGCCTGAATTATGAAAAATGTTTTGTATATTTAGACAATTTGATTTGTTTCGGTAGAAGTTTGTTAATTCACAATAAGAATTTAATTTCCATTTTAGAGAGACTGAGAACCGTGAATTTAAAATTAAATCCAGATAAGTGTGATTTCCTTAGAAAAGAAATTCTATACTTAGGTCACGTTGTGTCGTCAAACGGCATTCAGCCCGATCCGGAAAAAATTAAAATTATGCAGGAATATACAACACCTGATAATTCAGATAAAGTTAAACGTTTCGTGGCGTTTTCTAATTATTATCGGAAATTCATACCTAATTTTGCTAAAATATGCATACCATATAAATAACTTATGTCGCAAAAATGTATCTTTTCAATGGGACAATGAGTGCCAACAATCACTTTTACAATTAAAAAGTGCACTTACAAATCCACCGATCTTACAATATCCAAATTTTGATAAGGAAAACACATTTATCTTACAAACAGACGCGTCGGGATTTGCTATAGGATCGGTATTGTGTAACAGCGACCGTCGACCTGTCGCCTACGCAAGCAGAAGTCTAAATATGGCGGAACGTAGATACCCTACTATAGAAAAAGAATTATTGGCTATCGTGTGGTCCGTAAAATATTTTAGACCATATCTTTACGGAAGAAAGTTTATAATAGAAACTGATCATCGACCTTTAGTTTATTTGTATAATTTGACAGATCCTTCAAGTCGATTACTGAAATTTCGGTTATTGCTAGAGGAGTACGATTACACAGTAGTGTATGTAAAAGGGCGCGACAATGTAGCTGCAGATGCATTGTCACGTATCGAAATGAAAACCGATGAATTAAAGGCTATGAATGAACATATTATATCGGTACTTACAAGGGCACAAAGACAAAAACTTGACGACACATCAACTTTGAGTAATACTCCGGTAAATAACGTTACACAAGACGATTGGACTGATCACCCAAGAGTCGTGGAAATGCTTAAATTACCGAAGGATTACACCGAGTTAATATTTTGTCAAAATGACGAAGAATGGAGAAAAGTGAGTAAGAATATGATAGCACAAAGTAGATATTTTGGTTATTCGTCATCGGAACGAATAATATATGTGAAACTGTTTACCCAATCGCAGCGTACACGAGCTGTCTCTGTGAGGGAAATGGAATCATTTTGTTCGTCTCTTTCGCGAAATTCGCGAATAGTAAAAGAGCTAGCTCAAATAATAAGTAAATTACCTAAGTGGTCCGGACCCCGCTTATGCGTAATAAAAGGTGTCAAACGAATAATTGATAATGATACAAAAAAGGTAATTTTAAATGACTGTCATATTCTTCCCACTAGTGGTCATGCTGGGATACGACGAATGTATAATAATATTCGTAGAAAATATTTTTGGACAGGATTAGAGAAAGATATTAATTAATACTTTTGTGAAAAAATGTGACCAATGTCAACGATATAAATACTTAAAAGCAGTTAAGGAACCTATGGTAATAACTAACTGCGGTTCGTCAGCGTTTGATCGCATTTACTTAGATTTGGTAGGTCCATTAACTAGAGATAATAATTATAGCTACATTTTAACGCTCCAGTGCGACTTGACCAAATACGTCGAGGCGTATCCGATATCGAATAAGGAGGCGACCAGCGTAGCAACAGCGTTAGTAAACAACTTCATTCTCAGGTATGGAATTCCACGTGAAATTATTTCGGATAGAGGTACCGAATTCGTCAATGCAACTTTTGAACAGGTTTGTAAAATTTTAAATATTAATCACCTAACATCCACAGCTTTTCATCATCAAACTTTAGGCTCTTTGGAAAACAGACATAAACATTTAACTTCTTATTTGAGAATGCAAATTAATGACACTCAAAATCAGGAGTGGAGTTCATGGTTATCATTTTGGTGTTTTTCGTACAATACCACTGTACATTCCGAAACTAAATTTACCCCTTACGAATTGGTATTTGGTAAACTATGTAACATACCTACAAACTTATCAAATAGCTTAGATCCGATGTATAATTTTAGCAGTTATCCATTAGAAATAAAATATCGTATTCAAAAGTCGCAGCTGGAAGCTAAAAATAATCTATGTAATAGTAAAATATTAAGAAAAAATAAATATGATAGTTATGTTAATCCTATTATGTATAAAACAGGCGATTTAGTATTAGTAAAAAACGAAAATTGTAATAAACTGGATCCATTATATTTAGGTCCATTTTCTGTGGTCAGAGATGTATTTGTATTTCACCTAATGTAATTATGTAATATTGGTTAATGGTAAAGAAAAAATTGTAAATAAAAATAGAACACGACACTATATTACTACATAGTATAGGACGACTTTAAAAAAATATCGTATCTATTAGATATTTACATGTACTCAAACTCTATTTGGTTGCTCATCCTTTTATTTTGTTTTGTCAATATGTATAACTAATTTAGAGAATTGTATTAAGTCAATCATATTAAGTATTATTAAAAAAAAATGTTATTATATGTAAGTAACATTTTTTTTTTCAATAGGAAGGACATGTGACGTAGTAAGTAATCAGTAGTATATAATGTAATCAATAGTTTAAGTTGGGGATTAATAAATCATAATTAGAAGAAGTAACATCTCTTCATTTACCTCGTCCCGTCCTTACAAGTATATCTACTAAGTGCTATCGCGTACTGTTTTAATTTTTTATTTTTGAATCGTTTAAAATGTTTGGAAAATTTATGAATCTTGTATTTCTGTTTTCGTACGTACGTATCACATTGTTATTAGACAGACAGTGTATAACATAAACATTACTTTATATGAAAAGATTATGTATAATGTGTATATACGAGGGCGGGTCAATAAGTCCGTGACTTTTGGAATAAAACACAGATTTTTTGATAAACAAATCATTCTATTTTTCAACGTAGTCTCCCTTGAGCTCTATACACTTTGTCCAACGCTTCTCCAATTTTTTTATCCCTTCCAAAAAATATGATTTGTCGAGGTCCTCAAAATAGGCCTTTGTTTGCGAGATGACTTCATCATTGGAGTCAAAACTTTTTCCACCAAGCCATTTCTTCAGGTTTGGGAACAAAAAGTAGTCACTCGGAGCCAAATCTGGAGAATAGGGTGGATGAGGGAGCAATTCATAGCCCAATTCATGGATTTTTGCCATGGCAACTGCATATGTGTGCACCCTTGCATTGTCTTGGTGGAAAAGAACTTTTTTCTTGGCCAAATGAGGTCGGTTTTTTTTCAAATCGTCATTGAAGCGGTCCAATAAGTTGGCATAATATTCCCCATTGATTGTTCTTCCCTTTTGAAGGTAGTCAATGTGGATTATCCCACGTGCATCCCAAAAAACAGTCGCCATAACTTTATTGGCTGACAAACCCACCTTGGCCTTCTTTGGCGCCGATTCACCCTTAGAAACCCACTGTTTTGACTGTTGTTTGGTCTCTGGTGTGTTGTGATGGATCCATGTTTCGTCCACGGTTACAAAACGGCGCAAAAACTCCTCCATATTGCGATTAAACAACGCCAAACCTTCCTGTGAAGTTGTTACACGATTGCGTTTGTGGTCGACTGTGAGCAAACGCGGCACCCATCTTGCGGAAAGCTTTCTCATGCCCAATTGATCTTTTAAAATTGAAACCACTGAGCCATGCGAGATCCCTACGGCTTCCACAATCTCTTGCACTTTCAATCTTCGGTCGGCCAACACCATATCGTGAATTTTTTCGATTGTTTCGGGTGTAGAGACCTCAACTGGGCGTCCAGGACGTTCGGCATCTTCAGTGCTTTTACGGCCACAACGAAATTCAGTAAACCACTTTTTTACCATTGAAATCGATGGGGCAGAGTCCCCATAGTATTTATCAAGCTTAGCCTTGGTCTCGGTAATGGTTTTTTTTCGCAAAAAATAATGCTTAATAAGCACACGAAATTCACCTTTTTCCATTTTTTCCTCAAATTACTGGGTAGTCTGATAAAAATAGCTGTCAAACACAAACTAACTGACGCAGCAAGTTCAAATTTTGATAGGAATCAACTGACAGATACCTGTTGACAGGAGTAGTGTTGCTTTTTCAGTAAAGAGGTCAGAAATTCAAAAAGTCACGGACTTATTGACCCGCCCTCGTACTTTATAATTGGGTATACTGTATGTATTTGCATTGGATATCAAAGTAATATGTATTCAAAATATGTTAAAGTATTAAGGATTTTAATTAATTTGTCATGTATATTGTTTTTCAAGGTTCCACAAGAGAAACCATTGTACCTAATTAGTAAAGTTTAAATTTTAAAGTTCAATACATTTGCTTGATGGTATCGGACATACCGCCCACCAAAAACAATAGTTTTTAAGTTAAATTCACAATAGGATTCATGCAATGGACTGTAACTTACATATTTCCAAATATAGTTTTCTTATGTATTTCACTTATTCAACACAATGTATTTCACTCACTCAACACAATGTAATAGATGTGACGAAAGATTTTGAAATCCTTTTTCGTAATGTGGTTACACATTTACTAATTACGAAAAAACCTTTATTTCGGTAATAAAATGAAGTTTAACGAAGTTTAAAGCAATTTTTCTATTAATTTTTCAACAGGGCGCGAAAATAGCCATAGGTTTCATGGCGTCGACTGTGACGTCACGATGTGGTAGGCATGTCATTGTGCTTAACGCGTAGCGAAGAAAGTAAACAAACATCAAAGTAATTTGTGTGATTAAAATTAACTCCAAAGTGTATAAGTGTTGTGCAGTACCTCAGTGTAAAAACACATCAATAAAATCACCCAATAAACTGTTTGTATATGTTCCTATTAAGACAATAATTAGAGATAAGTGGTTAAAGCTTGCACGGCGAAACCCGTACGAAGTAGTCACAAATTCGTCACTTTATTTCTGTGAAGACCACTTTGATGTGAGTATGTTATAATATATTGACAGGTTTTAAGCTTAAAATGTATATTCGACGTAAAATAATTAAAATATTGAGGCTAAAGTTCAATAACTTTTTTGAGGTTATGTTTGTTTTGGTCTTGTGTATCATTGTCATTTATCGATTATGGTTGATTATGTTACTTTTTTCAGTTGCCAAATGATATGGAAAATTATATGGAGTATCATGTGATGTGGTCAGTATTACAAGTACGTATGAAACCAGGATGTATGCCCCATATTTTTTTATGCCAACCAGACAGAAAAACACGTACATCTGAGACAACGGAGCGACCTTATATAGCTAAGAAACGAAAGATGATGATTGTTGAAAAGTGTTTGAAAGAATTTGAAGAAAAAAGTAAAGTGGAAGAATAATCAATGTTTTCTATGTATTATAAAGTATATATTTACAAAAAAAAAAAAAAGTATATAAGTAAGTTTATCGGTTGTCTAGTACCCCATACGACAGGGTACTTAATAGTACCTTAATTTGGGACTAGATGGCTCAGTGTGGCCCAGTGAGGCGTGTCTTAAATATTATATTAATCAAGTTCTGAAGAAATTGCATCTAGTAGTAAAGGTATATTTTTTTGAAGTATGTTTGAGACTAAAGCACTGATAACTTGATTTCATTCTCAGTGTTATTAGGTACGAGTATATTGATACACTCAAAACTATATCGATTTTTCTGTGACCTTTTATTCTCCTATTTGTGTTTATAATTACAACATTGCACATAAATAACAAAATATTTGTTTTACAGTTCACCAAAATGTTGAAGAAGGGTCCCAATTAATACCAACAGTGATGGATAAATCAATTCAAGTACACATATATAAAAAAATCAGAAGTAAAGCTAATCAAACTAAAGTCAATTCGGTAAATCAGATGACATCACCATTGAAGCCATTTCTACATTCCGTCTCTACATCACCATTTAAAATCAAGCATCATAGTATTAATAGAAATCCATCAAGACCAAGTGTAAATTTAAGTAAATTAGTTACAAGAATTGAACAATTAGATAGTGATACTTCTTATGCTCCCTCTGTTACTCACACAGATTTATCAATATCTGTAAAATCTCTTCAAATGGAGTCCACATCAGACTGTAGCGAGATGATAGAGGATGACAAAAAGAGAGAAGATGCAAAAGCTTTGGAATACACCTTGAAGAATATTACTAATAGCCCCCGTTCTTATATTTGCATTCCTTTAACTTGTTATTATTTAGTAAACACAATTCAAGAACTGACAAATATACCATTTAACCATTTGTTACTATGTCTAAAAAAGATCAGATTAAATAATTCATTCCGTGAACTTGCCGATGACTTTGGTATTCATAGATCATATCCAAGCAAAATTTTTTTTTAAATATACCTATCATAGCAAGTGTAATGCGTCCTTTTATTGTATCATTAGATAAGGAATTAATAAAAAAATTACCTATGGATTTCAGGCATAAATATTATAATGTGACATGTATAATAGACTGTTTAGAGATTGAAGTGCCAAAGCCTTCAAAAGCCTTATATCAAACTTTTTCCTGGTCTGATTACAAAAAAGCCAACACCATTAAGTATCTCATATCTTGTACACCTAATGGTTTGATAAATTATATTTCAAGTGGTTATGGAGGTCGAATAACAGACACATGCATTGTTGAAACTTCAGATTTCTCAAAATGTATGAAACCTAATATGTGGGTCATGGCAGACAGAGGATTTAAACATGTGGAAGTACTACTTCTCGAACTTCATTTTCTAAATATCTACCCCGTTTCATTGCTGGTGTGTCTGGTATCTTGCCCTCCATAATATTAGCAAACAGAGTCCCATCATCAGTCTGGCATCGACTCACTTCATAAGCTTTAGAAGCTGTTACCCTGCGGTACCTCAGTTCATGCCAAAGTTTATGTTTGAACTGGTCCCTGGTTTCAGTTTCAATCTTTGAAACAAGTTCAGATGACAAAATTATTTTACTGAAAAATACATCACAACACTCTTCTTTATATTTAAGTACAAGTTTGAAGCATTGAGACACTAAGTAGTTCATTACATTCATAATCATGTTGATACTTTAGCAACTCGCAGTTGGTAAGGTTTCTCTTTTTCCCTTCTTATAAAATTTTTTCGAGAACTGAGGAGTAAGAAAGTAATATGGGCTACCTTTAGATAAATCTTTAGCAGTTATACATTTCAAGGTAGTGCCAACTCTTAAGAGCTTAGATTTTTGCATGTAACATTGTACTTCCGTGCATGAAGGTTCTTCACTTCTTCTATGGACCCACATTAGCAGTGCTATGGCATGCTTACATCCACCCTGGGCAGCGACACAATCATGGCATTCGATTGATATTACCTTTTCTTCATCTTCATCAACAATCAATGAAACAGCATACAGTTTGGCATGGACTTTATGCTGTGGGCAAATCTTGCACTTTACTGTACAAATGTTTCCTTCCCGTTTCAGTTGTACATAACTGATTGCATCATCCCCATAAGAAGGTCTTAAAGATCTAAAGTGATAAAAATTAAATAGAACAAATACAGACATTGACTTTGTGATTTATCGGATTTTAGGTGTTTTTTGCTAGGAAAGTACAAGTAGAACTAGAGTAGGTACTATATAGTTATAGAAATTTACCGTTTTATTGAGTGTAAACATGGTATTAACTTTTAAGTAGCAACTTACAAGCTACGAGAGAGCTAACCTAAAAAAAAAAACAATGACTATTTATTGTAACAAATAACGACGATAAAATAAAGCCATGAGGTTTCATTTGTATTTGGTAAAGATGAAGACAAAATTTACTTACAAGGAAGTTTTCACGTTCCTAAACTCAGACGAGCAAAATTCTTTGTTTGTTGCGAGGAAATCACCCAACATCAATACATCAATCTTGGGCAAATTTGAACTGTTTGCCTTAACAAAGCTTGGTTCCATTGTTATAGTCGAGCGGAGTCAAGTCTTTAATTCACAAACGAATAAAAATTCAATCTAAGTGCGTAATCAGTTGTAGAACTAAGTATTATTTCACAACAAGAACAAGAAAACAAAGCGAGCGAATGACAACATTGACAACTGTCAGTCAGTCAGCGGAGTGTGTGAATTGTGTGATCGACTGATCGTGACGTCATGCGCTGTGATTGGTGTTTCAGTCAAGATGGCCGATTGCAGTATTTTAATGTATATTTTTATTTAAAATCTTAATAATCTCAATGATTTTAATAAAACTTAACCAGTTTTTAAAATGTTTTTAATATGTATTATCCTTTAGAATCATTAAATCGACGATTTTTTGATACTGTCGTCATGCCTATTCACACTTACGAGTACGTACATAGCACAAACATATCACACACTTAACTGCAATTAAATTTACTTTAATTTTTACTGTAAATAACAATTATTCACACAACAAAACCACCCACCATAGCTCACTCTCTCACTTTGATAATAATAATAATAATAATAATCATTTATTTGCTCTTGAAAAAGGGTACATTTAGGTGGTTATACATGAAAAGTTCAGCTTTTTCAGCCATCTATGAATAGCATGCAAATACAAGTATTACATTATGAAAGCGATTAAAATTAATTATTTCTTGGAATGTCAAAGTTCAAATTGTATAAAACAATAAAATCAATAACATCAAACACAATAATGTAGCATAATTAAAATAAATTGTCAAAATGTCAAGTAGTACATAGAGAAACGAAACACAGAATTAGATAATTATTTCAGATTTAGATATTCATTTACAGTGTAAAAACAATGTTGATTTAGCCACCCACTTAAGGCACCTTTAAACCTATTAAATGGCATGTCTTTAATATCCTGAGGTATTTTATTGAATATGAGCATACACATCCAGTAACAGTTTTTTCTGAATCGAGCACTTTTTGGTATTATTTCAGAAACAAGTTTATGACCATTTCTGGTATTACGCATGTATACCTCATTAGCTTGCTTAAAATAAAACATATTTAATTTTACAAACTTTGCAATTTCAAAGATATATAGGCATGGAAGGGGAAGTATTTTCAAAGATTTAAATAGTGGCCTACAGGGCTCCTCAGGTGCAGTACCACAAATTGCCCGTATACATTTTTTTTGCGCAATGAACGCCCTGTTCGCGTCCGTACTATAACCCCACATAATGAGTCCGTATCTTAGAACGGATTCCACATATGCAAAGTATGCAGTAAGTGCTGTTGTTTTTGTGGCTACTTTACTTAATTTATAAAGTGCATACGAAAATCTATTAATTCTATTGCAAACATTTTCGACTTGGTTTTTCCAATTTAGTTTATGATCTATCCAGATGCCTAAGAATTTTGTGTTGTTTGTACTTTTGAGTTTTTGTTGTTCGAAATTAATATTCATTGTCTGATATAATATGTCATTAAAATTCATAAAATAGGTTTTGTCAAGATTTATAAGAAGATTATTATTTTTAAGCCATTCAATTATAATTTTCACTGTATTGTTAATGTCATCAATGTGGTTTTGTAATGTCAATTTTTTATCCGTCTTAACTATCACAGATATATCATCAGCAAATAAAATAGATTTGTGTTTAGTCAAATTTGGAAGATAATTGATATAGAGCAAAAATAACAGTGGGCCTAACACGCTACCCTGTGGAACTCCGTATCTGTTTTCCCTGAAGTCAGAATGATATTTGTGAATGACATTATTACAGTCAGGTTTGCTAATTTCTACAGATTGCTTTCTATTTTGCAAGTAGCTTTTAATCCAACTTAAAGCAGTTCCTCTAATGCCACACTTTTCTAGCTTTTCCAGAAGAGAATTATGTGATACAAAATCAAAGGCTTTTGACATGTCAAAGAACAGTGCAGTTGTGTAATTATTGGCATTAAGGCATGTTAGAGTCTCAGTTATCATATCAAATACAGCATGCGTAGTAGATTTACCTCTTTGAAAACCATACTGGTTGCTCGTCAGGACATGATACTTGTCAAAGAAAGAGATGAGTTTAGCATGCATTACCTTTTCATAAACCTTAGACAAAATCGGCACTAGCGCTATTGGACGGTAGTTGTCTAAAATTGTTTTTTTGTCCTTTTTGAACAATGGCTTAATCAAGGAATATTTTAGTCTCTCAGGGAAAATACCTGAAACCATTGACAAATTTACTAAAAATGCCAAGACCTTGCTTAATACTTTACTACATGCTTTAATAACTTTGGTACAAATGTCGTCATATCCCTCGGAGTTACTATTGTTTAAGGTCATTATTATTTTATTTATATCGTAGTCGTCAATAGGGTTAAGATAAATGGAATTATATAGAATTAGATTGGCCTGGTCATAGTTAGTAATATTTAATTTATTTTCTTTATTTGTCAAGTCAATGAAATAATTATTGAAAGTATTAGCGATTTGTTTTGGACTATAAATGATATTTTCGTCACATTCAATAGAATCAATGTAATTATCATATTGCGGTTTAATATCTATTTCGTCCTGAATGATCTTCCATGTAGCTTTGCACGTATTTTTGCTTTTTATCACGAATTTGTTATAAGTATTTTTTTTGGCACATAGTATGCATTTTTTTAATAGTTTGTAGTAAACTTTAAATTTATATTTGTTTTGATAAGTTCTCTTTCTGTAGTAATTTAGCCTTAAAACTCTATTTGCAGCGCAGCTTTTTCTTATTCTTTTGATATCCACTGCAAGTATGAATTTGTATTTAATTTGACTTTATTAAATGGGAAACATAGTTTGTAGAGAAGGCATAACCAGTCATGAAATTTGTTAAACGCAGCATTGGGATCCGTTTGGCTATAGACATCCGAAAAAGAAAGGCTCGACAAATGTTCTTTAAACTTCACTATATTTTCGATAGAGTAGCATCTCCTATATGTATATGTTGTTTGTGGGAGAGTTTTCTTTGATTTGCAACTAAAACTAAGAACCTGTGCAGTATCATGATCTGACAAACAGAGAGGGAGTATGATACCAGTCGCACCATTGATATTACTGTATATGTGGTTATCAAATTTATTTATGATATGTATGTTCAAAGCAAAAGCAGACTTATAGGAAAGGTAAGTAAGTAATGGAATAAATCAATGCTAAAAGAAATCAAAAACCTGGTAAGGTAGTTTTATAAATAGCTTTAGCTACAACAATTTAGGATAAAGTACATATGCTAAACTCACTAACTATAATAAGCAAATCTTATGTTATTAACTGTTAAGCCAGTTAATAATAATAAGCAAATACTAATAAAACACTATTGGGCCATATTGATTGGGATTGGATTTATAGCACCAAATCTTAAGTATGTCATTATATTTCAGAAAAAGTATAAAAGTATAAATAAATAAAATTATCTTGTTCTCTTGTTATTTTATAATACACTAGTTGCAATATCAATTTAATTTGGATATATGGTATTTAATTGGCAACTGAAGCTACTACAAATAGAATATTATTTTACTGTAAGTATATAATGAACTTTTATAATTGCAAGGGAATTTACATAAAGACACAGTTAAGCTAAATAACAATACCACTTAAAACACTTTCGATCACATAGTTACCTAATTTAATAAATAGAATATTATTTTACTGTAAATATATAATGTAGTTTTTATAATCGCAACAGAATTTACATAAAGACACAGTTAAGCTAAATAACAATACCACTTGAAACACTTTGAAACACATAGTTACCTAATTTATAACATTATTAAAAATATAACAACGATAATTACTTATCTTTATGAAGAACAACCCGTCACCGTTCACGTCTCGATCGAAAAGTGTCTGCCCTCACCGGGCGGGCACCTTATCAAGCCTTACCCACCCCACTTTCATCCGGCAAACCGAACGTGGTGCCGCTTGACAGACGGAAAGCACGTGGGATTCAATTTTACAATTTGTAGTATTAAAAAAAGCGTTTGGTGCCATCTGGCAGACGGAAGTGACTTAGATTTTAATTTTATATTTTTCATTGTATTTCTTAAACGTCATATTGTGCTTCCGTCTGGCAAACGGAAGTCACGTGGGGTTTAATTTATAATTTCGTATTTTGTGCTTCCGTCTGGCAAACGGAAGTCACGTGGGGTTTATTTTATAATTTCGTATTTAATGACACCGTCCGGCAGTCGGAAGTCACGTGGGTTTTTAATTTTAACATTTCATAATTTCGTTGACACAAACTTAAGTTGTATATTAACATCTTTTTACTTAATCATAACAATTTATAATTCTAACAACACAAACTTAAGTTGTATATTAACATCTTTTTACTTAATCATAACAATTTATAATTCTAACACGGCCATTCTGATATGTACTTCGTTCCCTGAAGTACTTATAACTATAGGTACTAGGTAACTACATAAGTCGAAATTATGCTATTACAAAACGTCCAAACAAAACTCTTAGTGCCTCGCTGTGTTTGTTACATAAATGTTACTTATGTATAAAACTAAATCTATTTTTAGGTCTAGTCAGAAAAATCACATTTAGGATCATAGTGTTACTTTTAACGCTAGGCAGACTGGGCCGTTTATAAGAATAATGCTTTATTTTTTACTAAAATATTTAAGTAATAATATTCGCCTTTATACAATGTCTCACTTCTCACATTAAGTAGACATATAAAAACATTAACTTAATCATAATGTCTCACTTTTCACATTAAGTAGACATTTAATAACATTTACTTAATCATAATGTCTCACTTCTCACATTAAGTAGACATTTGCTTAATCATAATGTCTCACTTTTCACATTAAGTAGACATTTAATAACATTTACTTAATCATAATGTCTCACTTCTCACATTAAGTAGACATTTAATAACATTATAGTCATAATATCTCACTTTTCACATTAAGCAGACATGTAATAACATAAATAACATAATGTCTCACTGTATACATTTGGTGGACTTAATCCAATAAAATACAAAATAAAAATATTAAATCAAATCGTGTCACGTACCACTCCTTACATTAAGTAAATTTTATCTATGCTACGATTTCTTTTTTTTTTTACAGTGAATCAAGATTTTATTTCTAAATGGAGGTACAAAAAAAACTATAATAATACAATAAAACAATTATCCATCCATCTGATAGAAATAAAAGAAAATAACTATACACTATAAAAACTAATTATCAAGAACCGAATCTTCATCTGTCCATTGACCTGGCCATAATCTTAATTTATCTTTTGAAGCTATTATATTCCTAAGATTTCCTCCTCCTCTGAGAGCGTACCTATCGTTCGGAAGTATATCAGTTATTTCGTACGGTCCTTTGTAACGAGGACTTAGCTTATCGTGACGCCTATGATCTTGATTTACGTAAACTACATTGCCTACAGCAAAATATTTATTGTCTCGCCTTACGATATCAAATCTATCTTTAAACTTACTGGACTCGTTTATCAACTTTTGAAAGGCTAGTTCGCGGTCGGCTCTTAAATCAATATTTGGTTGTGAGACATGTATCTCATCTAAACGCGCCTGGATGCTTGGTATGTTTGCGTTGCAACCTATGAGTAAATGAATCGGAGAGA
This sequence comes from Anania crocealis, assembly GCA_949315895.1. NCBI lineage: Eukaryota > Metazoa > Arthropoda > Insecta > Lepidoptera > Crambidae > Anania > Anania crocealis. Next base: position 15,844,970 of record OX438867.1, on the reverse strand, counting down.
AACCTGTTGATTTTTGGATGGTGGTATTAATTGATTGCTGTACCCTCCACAAACCGCTTGGCCAATCTGACGAACCATTACAAGTGGTGTTCAACATATTAATAACTGTAGATACATAACGTTCCACCTGGCCGTTTCCCCTTGGTGTACCAGTGGCGATCATGTGATGCTCAATTTGCAAATTCCTAAATAGAGATAGAATATGGTGTGAACTAAAGTTAGTACCCCGATCAGTGATAATTTTTCTAGGAGTACCAAATAAGGTGATTGTGTCTCGTATCAGAGGTACCAACTCTTGAGCTGTCAGACTTTTTAGGGGTTTAAGCAAGGTAAATTTAGTAAAACCGTCTACTAGAAGTAATATATATTTATATCCTTCAGACGTTTGAGAAAAGGGACCGGTGCAATCTAAATGAATTGTATGAAATGGAATTGGAGTCTTTTCAATAGGGTGAAGAAAACCTTGTTTCGGACCGGAATGGCCCTTTCTTTCGATACAGATTAAACAGTGTTTTAGATATTTCCTAACGTAAGCAGCCATGTGCGGGAACCAAAAGTGTTCTCGAAGTTTTGACAATGTTTTATCAAATCCAGTGTGACAATTTTCGTCATGAAAGAGCTGCAACAAACTAAATCTACATCTCTTAGGTATGTAAAGCTTAGGCTCATCCGGTTGAATTTTGTAAAACAATAAGTTGTTTTGTATAGTATACCGATTTTCATCCAAGTGTCCAGCTACAACCTGACTCATCAAATTTAGGGTTTCGGTGTCATTTTGTTGAGCTATTTCCAACCAGGATTGAGGATCATCAATCAAAGCAACTACATTAGTAGGATTCTTATATGAAGAATGTACTTTTATCGAATCTGAGACGGACGGGAAGTTGGGAAAGCTTGAAATATCGTCAGAAGCTGATGACTCGACAGGATTTCGACTTAGAAAGTCAACATGTCCGATGTATTTCCCTTTCTTATATACAATTTCAAAGTTGAAGTCCTGCATAAATGCCCACCAACGAGCAACACGTGGGGACAGATCTTTCTTATTCATGGTCGACTTGATGGAATTGCAGTCAGTAAAAATTTTAAATGGGATGCCTAAAAGATATACTCTAAAATGTTTTAGAGCGTTATAGATTGCCAATGTCTCTAAGTCATAGGAACAGTATTTAGATTCTACAGGAGTAGTCCTTTTGCTGTAGTATGCAACGACCCTTTTATTACCATCGGCTATCTGTATTAGCATAGCGCCATAGCCCAAAGAACTGGCATCTGTATATAGTTCTGTAGGCAGCTGATGATCAAAAACAGTCAACAATGGTTTGCTCGACAAATGACTTATAACATAATTTCTTGCCTCGTTTTGCTCAAAACCCCATTCCCATTTTTGACCGTTTTTCGTTAATTTACTAATACATGCTGTTTTGGAGGAAAAATCTGGAATGAATTTTCGAAAATAACTGGCAAGACCCATGAATTGTCGGACTTGCTTGACATTAGTTGGGGAAGGAGAATTTACTAATGCAGCGATCTTGGATTCGCTCGGCCTCACACCTTCTGGTGAAATGTGTCTACCCAAGTATTCAATGCTGGTTACAAAAAATTTGCTTTTCTTTAGGTTAATAGCAAAACCGGCAGAACATAATGCTTGAACTGTTTTTTCTAAATAATCTAGCCCCTCTTCTATTGTTGAGAATGGTATCAGTATGTCGTAGATATATACTAAAACAAATTTCAAATGTTGCACCGCTTTTGCAATGGCTCTTTGAAAAACTGCCGGGCCATTACAAATACCGAAAGGCATTTTCAAAAACTCGTAATGTCCAGTTGGTGTTACAAAGGCAGTATATTTTATTGAATCAGGTGAAACCGGGATTTGATAAAATCCATTTTTCATATCTAAGGATATAAAGAATTTTGCTTTACCTAGCCTATCGATCTGATCTTCGATGAGAGGGAGTGGATATCGGTCTTTGTCTAAAATTTTGTTTAACGATCTAAAATCTACACACATTCTGTCACTTCCGTCTTTTTTCTTTACTAGTATAACAGGACTTGCAAAAGGTGAGTCACTTTCTCGAATAATTCTTTTGTCTAACAGTTCGTTTATTATTGTATCTACCTTTTCCTTCTCGATCGGAGCCAGCCGATAGGGTCGATAAGTAACGACCTTATTTTGTTTTAAACGCAAAATTAATTCACCAGTTCGCACGGTGCCTACTTCACTAAGAACCGATGGATAGGTTTTGAAAATATTTTTTATTCTCTCTTGTAGATCTAATGGTAAGTGTTCGGTTTTGGAAGTTAATTCACACAATTCAGGTGAGGATGAAATCATATTCACTTCTGTTGCTGGATCACATGGTTTTCTAACTAACCGACAGCCTGATGAATCAGTAATGATTTGTACGCCTGGGTAACTAACAGCGTTTCTGCCTATGAGAAGATCATAACGGAAGGAATTGTCCCTGACTACGTTAATATCAAGCTCTAAACATATTTCTTCAAACCTAGCTACCACAGTAATTGTAGCAAATACATGTATTTTATTTTGTCCTAAGCCACTTACATACATGGACACTGGTGAAAGGTGACATCCTAACTTTTTAGCAATCGATTCTTTGATCAAATTACAATTCGCCCCCGTATCTATTAACGAATTTATAGTCATCCCATTGATACGAACTGGGGTGAGACTTAATTCGGTCTTTCTAAAAAATTAACTTCTTTAGTAGGGACTGTAACTAATGAAGAAGATTCGTTCCGCTGCTTATGGTAGCAGATGGATTCTGTATGGCCGATTTTTTTACAGTAAGTACATATTTTTACTTGTTGCTTGTTTAAATTAGGATTCAAAGAAGTCTTATTAACCACCTGAGATTGCTGAGATTGAGATGGTTTATTTTTAAAACATTGTGATTGTACATGCCCAAATTGTTGGCAAAGATAACATTTCTTTTCAGTATTAAATCTAGTTCGTTTTACTCCGCCGAATCCTGAAGCACTATTCTTATCTTTATCAACATTGTCTAAGGGACGCTTTTTGGGCTTTGAATAAGTAGACAGCAATGTATTCAAAGCAGACGTGGTTTTAACGCCACTATTAAGGGATGCCATTCTCACACCAGTATCGGTAATACCTCCACAAATTAACTCTATGAATTGAGACTCCGAGAAAGAGATCTTAGTGTTGCGTAATAACCTTAATTTTTCCCTGATGTACTCACTGTATGATTCGGATGAATCAGATGTGTATAAAACAGCTTTGGTAAGTTTTTCAGTAAGATTTCTCTTTTCTGGATAAGCATCAATTATGTCTGCACGGAAATTTTCCCATGATCTACCCTCAAACGGTTCCCAGGACTCGAACCAAGATAAAGCAGAACCCTTCAGGGCTTTACCTGCTTTTGCTGCAGTCCTGATGCTGCTCCACTTGAGATCCTTGGCGAGAACTTCAATGCTGTCGCACCAGCTTGCTGCTCCGCAATCATTCTTATCAGGGTCGAACGTAGGAAGAGCGATGTCGTCGTCGTTTGAGTACGGCTTGGAGACGGCATCTCGAATTGCGGCGAGAAGACTTGTGACCATTTCTGCATCCATCCTGAAAACATGATAATATCAATAATTGTGAACTAGAACTATCCCACTTCTGATATCAAATTTATTTATGATATGTATGTTCAAAGCAAAAGCAGACTTATAGGAAAGGTAAGTAAGTAATGGAATAAATCAATGCTAAAAGAAATCAAAAACCTGGTAAGGTAGTTTTATAAATAGCTTTAGCTACAACAATTTAGGATAAAGTACATATGCTAAACTCACTAACTATAATAAGCAAATCTTATGTTATTAACTGTTAAGCCAGTTAATAATAATAAGCAAATACTAATAAAACACTATTGGGCCATATTGATTGGGATTGGATTTATAGCACCAAATCTTAAGTATGTCATTATATTTCAGAAAAAGTATAAAAGTATAAATAAATAAAATTATCTTGTTCTCTTGTTATTTTATAATACACTAGTTGCAATATCAATTTAATTTGGATATATGGTATTTAATTGGCAACTGAAGCTACTACAAATAGAATATTATTTTACTGTAAGTATATAATGAACTTTTATAATTGCAAGGGAATTTACATAAAGACACAGTTAAGCTAAATAACAATACCACTTAAAACACTTTCGATCACATAGTTACCTAATTTAATAAATAGAATATTATTTTACTGTAAATATATAATGTAGTTTTTATAATCGCAACAGAATTTACATAAAGACACAGTTAAGCTAAATAACAATACCACTTGAAACACTTTGAAACACATAGTTACCTAATTTATAACATTATTAAAAATATAACAACGATAATTACTTATCTTTATGAAGAACAACCCGTCACCGTTCACGTCTCGATCGAAAAGTGTCTGCCCTCACCGGGCGGGCACCTTATCAAGCCTTACCCACCCCACTTTCATCCGGCAAACCGAACGTGGTGCCGCTTGACAGACGGAAAGCACGTGGGATTCAATTTTACAATTTGTAGTATTAAAAAAAGCGTTTGGTGCCATCTGGCAGACGGAAGTGACTTAGATTTTAATTTTATATTTTTCATTGTATTTCTTAAACGTCATATTGTGCTTCCGTCTGGCAAACGGAAGTCACGTGGGGTTTAATTTATAATTTCGTATTTTGTGCTTCCGTCTGGCAAACGGAAGTCACGTGGGGTTTATTTTATAATTTCGTATTTAATGACACCGTCCGGCAGTCGGAAGTCACGTGGGTTTTTAATTTTAACATTTCATAATTTCGTTGACACAAACTTAAGTTGTATATTAACATCTTTTTACTTAATCATAACAATTTATAATTCTAACAACACAAACTTAAGTTGTATATTAACATCTTTTTACTTAATCATAACAATTTATAATTCTAACATGGTCAATACAGGATTTACCCCTAGTAGGTTCCGTGATATGCTGAGTAAGATTATAATTTAGGAGGATGTCTGTGAGGTCATTAGTCACATTATTTTTTATTAAAGTGTTTATATTGATGTCTCCCACAATCACTATTTTAGACTTTGAGTGCTTGTGCAAATATTTGTTAAGTATAATCTCTAATTTACTAAAAAAGTATACAAAATGCCTTTTTTGTGTAGCGGTTGATGAGCGGTATATGCAGACTATTATTACGTTGTGATAAGGTATTTTTATAGAGCAGCATTCAAAATGAAAGTTGACTGAAGCTTCGTCAAAGATGGTTATACGTTTGTATTCTATACCTTTTTTCACCATTATACAGGTTCCGCCCCTTTTATTATTACGTGAGTAGTGAGCCGCAAGCTCATAATTGTGCAAATTAATATTTTTTTCATCATTAAACTTAATGAAAGTCTCGGTAAAACAAAGCACATCAGGAGACAGATCGTGCTTTAGTTCCGAGAGAGTAACTTCGATAAGTTCCTTTTTAGAATATAAACCCTGTATATTTTGATGTAGGATTACAAATGTACGAGTACTATTATTTGATTTAGGGACGAAAAAAGTCAAAAGATTTATTTACAGGTGTTTGCGTTATTTTATTTTGCAATGTCTTCGGTATAACCGGAAAATAATATGGTATTGTGCCTTTATTGGATGTTTGGATGTCAGTACTATCCTTACAAGGTCCATTTTTTATATCAATCAAATTAGAATTAATGCTCTTCAAATTTTTGTTTAATTTTAAGCCATTTAGGATATAATCGTGCTCGTATTTCAGATAATTTATTTCTATATTCAGTTTAGTACATAATTTAGTTTTAGTCGATGTCATGCTTTGGGCGTTGTCAATCAATAATTTATTTATGTCAATGAAGGTACAATTTTTATAATTTTTTACAATGAGATTGATTTCGGCATTTAATTTACGTACATTAAGATATTTATTGTGCTGTACGCTTAACAAAAATATTTTACATTGTTTGAAATTACATAATGTATTACATAAATCAGATAAAATTAAATAAGGGTTTTTGTCATTGCAGCCTATAGATAATATCAGTATATCATTACTATGTATATATTTTTGTAAATATTCACAGCTACTTAGCACTTCAGAGCTCGACGCGAATGGTTTTACTATTCCGGAAATGCTGTAGCAGTTATTATCTAACCCGATTCGAGATGTTTATAGTTTCGTTGCCAAACCACGGACTTGTTGGTCGCCGATTATATGAATGTTAGGCTTCCGCGTCGTCTTAGTAACAATTTCAGAGTCACCTGGCGATAGTCCTGGTAAACTGTTATTAAATTGGTGGCACGACGGGGTGCTTGTGCCGTCGGCGCACGCTAGTTGTCTTTTTAGGGTGGTCCTAGATGGCGTTGTGCTGATGGGTTGTAAGGCATTAAAACTGTATTCATCCTTTTCATCTTGCAGAAAATCCAGAACAGTACTATTTAAGCTCTTCCTGTTTTTCCTAGTTGTAATATTTTTCTTTGAACTTGAATTACATATTTCAGATAAAAATTTTGTTTTTATTTCATGCTTTGATAGTAGTTTTCTTAAATCTGAATTTTCCAATAATATATTCTCTAATTCAGCTTCAGCGATTTGTAGTTTTTCTTTTAATTTATGGTTTTGTGTCTCAAGCTTTTCTATTCGATCTTCGAGATTAATCTTCCTCAAATCAGGACAGCTATTATTTCTGCTATTTTGTGATAAGGTTAGTATATCCAAGTTTTCATCGTCGGTTAAGGACGCGAAAGAGTTATTAGTAGTAACATTTATTATTAAATTGTTTTGAGTTTTCGAGTAGCACTGATCACATTTCCATGTGGCTTTATTATCTTTTGTCATCAGTAGAAATCTCTTTACCGAAACATTTGCGCATTCAGCATGATAGTTCTGTTTACAAAAGAGACAGCATAAACAGTCACGGTTCAATATTTTTGTATTACATTTTATACATTTATTTGCCATCTTCGTGTTCTGTGTGGTATTCTATATTCGTACTACTACGTTGTGCCACAGGAAATAAATACAGAAGAAACAGCTTGTTTTCATACAAAAACAATAATATGCCACAACAAGGAGACTCGATCCGGCGGCCCTCGGAGCGATGGTTGACGCTCAGTCCAGTACTAGATGCATTGGGCCATCGTAACATAAGAAGTTATGACGAATTTTAGGGTCATATGTTTCGATCATAAGTTTGAATTGATCATTGGCGGTTATTGTGAATCATCGCAATGGAATTCCTTGCACTGTTTTGAGTCACTGTCACCACTTTTTCATTTATTTACCACTTATTGTTATTCACGGATTCGATTATTATTGTGAATGTTTTATTTGGTCAAATTATGTGTATTTTGCGTTTATTTTTCAATGTTTTTCCGAGAACTAGTTGTCACTTATACTTTGAAGGTTTATATTAAGCCGATGCTTTTTAGATTGATAATAACAGTTACACTAAATCTTCACATATTTATCTACACTTTTTTGTCAATTTTACATAGTTATTGTATGATTTATTATTTTTAAATTATAAAAACACACGGAGCTGAAGTAAACGTGACGGCAGCGCCATCTGGCCATTAGCCTATTTTTTCTCAATATCTTTGGAACCTCAATTTGACTCTCAATATCTTTGGAACCAGCAATTTCCCAGGCATGGCCCAGAAGAAAAAAATTATCCTAGTGATAGGGACAATATGTGGTTTTCGGATCTGCGTTATGATTTTTTACACCCGTTATAACCGACCGGTTACTAAACTGTATCCATTGCCTACGCAGTAACAATTAGTTTACTTTAATTTTATTTATTTTTTCATTCAAAACTCATTATTGCTATTTTAATTCAATTCATTATGACTCTTATTTATTTATGGATGCACAAAATAAGATTTCCAACATTCTTAAGCTATTTCCTTATTATTCTTTTTTGAAGTTCTGCAAATTTTAAGGCGGGGAGCATGGTAGAGCGTTGCTCTACGCCACTTTCTTTTTCAATTTAATAGTAGTTCTATTGACTTCCAAAGCTATCGCATATTTTTCAGCAAAATTTATAAGTGTATTTGCGCCAAATGGGCGTGCTATTAGTTTGACCTCCAAGTGTTTTATCTGGAGGTAAGTTAACTAAAGCTGAAGCAAAAGAAACTAAACAAATAGCTAGCTTAAGAATTCACATTGAGCGGGTGATAAGACGGTTACGTGAGTTCAACATGTTAAAACTACATGCCTGTCTTAATTTAAATTTGGTTAAAGTTCTAGATGATGTGATAACTATAGTTTGTGGTTTGATAAATTTACAAGATTATCTTATTAAATAAAACACAAATTGAATTTCTGCATTTTTATTTTCTACTGTATACTTTTGTATAACAATGGATACACATGTGTTTTCCAAAATTGTATAACACCTTCAAGTAAGCCTGATATGTATTGCTCATCATAACTTATACATAAGATTTCCACATTTTTATAAGTGGAGTAATTAGGGTCTGCAACACAAAAGTAACACTTTTTTGGACCACTTACATACATCTGTATTTGAATTTGGGCAAAGCATTTCTTACTGGGTTTCTCATTTTTTATATAATTCAGATAAGTTTTCTTGCTGATAGGACATTTAATCTTCACAATGCTATCTTCACACACTCCATCTGGGGAACCTGCTATAATTGGATGTTTTTGAGATATGAACAGTCCAGTATTCTTGATATTTTGCCCTAGTTTTTTGCTTACTACTTCTCGAACTTCATTTTTTAAATATCTACCCCGTTTCATTGCTGGTGTGTCTGGTATCTTGCCCTCCATAATATTAGCAATCAGAGTCCCATCATCAGTCTGGCATCGACTCACTTCATAAGCTTTAGAAGCTGTTACCCTGCGGTACCTCAGTTCATGCCAAAGTTTATGTTTGAACTGGTCCCTGGTTTCAGTTTCAATCTTTGAAATAAGTTCAGATGACAAAATTATTTTACTGAAAAATACATCACAACACTCTTCTTTATATTTAAGTACAAGTTTGAAGCATTGAGACACTAAGTAGTTCATTACATTCATAATCATGTTGATACTTTAGCAACTCGCAGTTGGTAAGGTTTCTCTTTTTCCCTTCTTATAAAATTTTTTTGAGAACTGAGGAGTAAGAAGGTAATATGGGCTACCTTTAGATAAATCTTTAGCAGTTATACATTTCAAGGTAGTGCCAACTCTTAAGAGCTTAGATTTTTGCATGTAACATTGTACTTCCGTGCATGAAGGTTCTTCACTTCTTCTATGGACCCACATTAGCAGTGCTATGGCATGCTTACATCCACCCTGGGCAGCGACACAATCATGGCATTCGATTGATATTACCTTTTCTTCATCTTCATCAACAATCAATGAAACAGCATACAGTTTGGCATGGACTTTATGCTGTGGGCAAATCTTGCACTTTACTGTACAAATGTTTCCTTCCCGTTTCAGTTGTACATAACTGATTGCATCATCCCCATAAGAAGGTCTTAAAGATCTAAAGTGATAAAAATTAAATAGAACAAATACAGACATTGACTTTGTGATTTATCGGATTTTAGGTGTTTTTTGCTAGGAAAGTACAAGTAGAACTAGAGTAGGTACTATATAGTTATAGAAATTTACCGTTTTATTGAGTGTAAACATGGTATTAACTTTTAAGTAGCAACTTACAAGCTACGAGAGAGCTAACCTCAAAAAAAAAACAATGACTATTTATTGTAACAAATAACGACGATAAAATAAAGCCATGAGGTTTCATTTGTATTTGGTAAAGATGAAGACAAAATTTACTTACAAGGAAGTTTTCACGTTCCTAAACTCAGACGAGCAAAATTCTTTGTTTGTTGCGAGGAAATCACCCAACATCAATACATCAATCTTGGGCAAATTTGAACTGTTTGCCTTAACAAAGCTTGGTTCCATTGTTATAGTCGAGCGGAGTCAAGTCTTTAATTCACAAACGAATAAAAATTCAATCTAAGTGCGTAATCAGTTGTAGAACTAAGTATTATTTCACAACAAGAACAAGAAAACAAAGCGAGCGAATGACAACATTGACAACTGTCAGTCAGTCAGCGGAGTGTGTGAATTGTGTGATCGACTGATCGTGACGTCATGCGCTGTGATTGGTGTTTCAGTCAAGATGGCCGATTGCAGTATTTTAATGTATATTTTTATTTAAAATCTTAATAATCTCAATGATTTTAATAAAACTTAACCAGTTTTTAAAATGTTTTTAATATGTATTATCCTTTAGAATCATTAAATCGACGATTTTTTGATACTGTCGTCATGCCTATTCACACTTACGAGTACGTACATAGCACAAACATATCACACACTTAACTGCAATTAAATTTACTTTAATTTTTACTGTAAATAACAATTATTCACACAACAAAACCGCCCACCATAGCTCACTCTCTCACTTTGACTCTCAATATCTTTGGAACCAGCAATTTCCCAGGTATGGCCCAGAAGAAAAAAATTATTCTAGTGATAGGGACAATATGTGGTTTTCGGATCTGCGTTATGATTTTTTACACCCGTTATAAGCGACCGGTTACTAAACTGTACCCATTGCCTACGCAGTAACAATTAGTTTACTTTAATTTTATTTATTTTTTCATTCAAAACTCATTATTGCTATTTTAATTCAATTCATTATGACTCTTATTTATTTATGGATGCACCAAATAAGATTTCCAACATTCTTAAGCTATTTCCTTATTATTCTTTTTTGAAGTTCTGCAAATTTCAAGGCGGGGAGCATGGTAGAGCGTTGCTCTACGCCAATTTCTTTTTCAATTTAATAGTAGTTCTATTGACTTCCAAAGCTATCGCATTGTCAATTAGTAACATTTTGATTCCCGCCGTACTTGTTCAGCTCCGTGATTGGCTGAAATCTCGTGAAGATGGCACCGGGTGCGCTAACAGCCAATCACACGCGCTCTAGCAATGTTAGATTTTTCGTTGCCATAGTTTCGAAAATAACTCGCTCGGGAACCGCTCACTTATAATTTTGCTGAAAATATTTTTCAGCAAAATTTATAAGTGAGGTTCATCATCATCATCAAATTCATCGAAAATACCGCATTTCAAGAAGAATACACGAAAGGTGTCACAGAGAGAAAGACGAGATACAGAAAGCAGGCGAATCCGGACTGTTCCGCAGGTTGGTGGGCTTTCATTACTTGTACCTAATTGATAGTGTCTTGTTTTGGAAGTTAATACTAATTTTCTCATTTTTATCCTATTTCTCCGATATTACCTAGTAAATTCTTCTGTCCGCCTCACAACGTATCTTTGGTTGTGATACCGCCTCGCTAGTACGTATGGTGTAGCTATTTACACGCCCTACCAATATGTATTGTAATAACAAGCTTACAATTTACAATGTAATTAGCTCTAAAGTAGGTTACAGAGAGCAAAGTCTCAACGTACGAAAACTGAATATGATTACTTCCTCATCTTTAATGTGAACCGTATGTATTATAAAACTAGAAACATTCACAGTTAATAATCATTTACATCTTGTTTGACACTTGTGAAAGTAATCTTAATTAATTTTGTAATAATGGGTTTGGGTCAAAGCAAAGAAGAGCACCAAACCATTGCTCAAGCCCAAGTGATAAAAAAAAATGTAGAATCAAAGTTAAACTATTTATCAATAGTAGTTTTGATCGCAGTAATTCTATTAATGTGCATAGTACTGTGTGTATTACGGCGACAGTGCCTAAAGTCTACCAAATCATGGTTACGGAAACAAGTAGTGGTTAGCGGAGGAATGGAACACCCGGTGATCAGGGTACAATCCGTTCCGCAACAATCAGAAGGGACGCAACAATCAAGTATATCTACTAAGTGCTATCGCGTACTGTTTTAATTTTTTATTTTTGAATCGTTTAAAATGTTTGGAAAATTTATGAATCTTGTATTTCACTTTTCGTACGTACGTATCACATTGTTATTAGACAGACAGTGTATAACATAAACATTACTTTATATGAAAAGATTATGTATAAAGTGTATATACTTTATAATTGGGTATACTGTATGTATTTGCATTGGATATCAAAGTAATATGTATTCAAAATATGTTAAAGTATTAAGGATTTTAATTAATTTGTCATGTATATTGTTTTTCAAGGTTCCACAAGAGAAACCATTGTACCTAATTAGTAAAGTTTAAATTTTAAAGTTCAATACATTTGCTTGATAGTATCGGACATACCGCCCACCAAAAACAATAGTTTTTAAGTTAAATTCACAATAGGATTCATTCAATGGACTGTAACTTACATATTTCCAAATATAGTTTTCTTATGTATTTCACTTATTCAACACAATGTATTTCACTCACTCAACACAATGTAATAGATGTGACGAAAGATTTTGAAAATCTACAGCATAACGATTTTAATAATTTGCGTGCATATTGTAACAATGAAAATCAGTTTACATTGCTAAGTAGAAAAGGTGTATATCCATACAATTATATGACAAATTGGAAAGTGTATGAAGAAAATAATTTACCTTCAAAAGAAAAGTTTTATAATAATCTAACTGATGAAGCTATAAGTAATTCTGACTATGATCATGCACAAAAAGTGTGGCATAGTTTTTATATAAAAAACCTAGGTGAATACATGGATTTATAAAGACGACCATTTGAATCAGCGGTAGTTAACGCTGCCTGAGCCATGGGTCGCGGGTTCGATCCCCGCACAGTACAAATATTTGTGTGCATGAACATGTCTGTTTGTACTGGTCTGGGTGTTTTCTATGTATTATGAGTATGTATTTACAAAAGAAAAAGTATATAAGTAAGATTATCGGTTGTCTAGTACCCCATACGACAGGGTACTTAATACTACCTTAATTTGGGACTAGATGGCTCTGTGTGGCCCAGTGAGGCATGTCTTAAAATATTTATTTATTATTAATTTTTATGTAAAGAGCGATGTTTTGATTTTAAGCGATATTTTTGAAAAATTTCGTAAAACGTGTAAGATTAAGTATGATTTAGATCCTGCATTTTATCTTACAGCACCAAGTCTCAGCTTTGATGCAATGTTATTAAAAACCAAAGTAAAATTAGAGTTGCTTTCAGATTTAGAAATGATACGAATGATTCAAAAAGGAATTTGCGGAGGTATTTGCTTATGTTCAAAAAGGTATGCGAAATCGAATAATCAATATCAGTCTGATTATGATCACTCCCAATTAAGCAGATATTTAATGTATGTGGACTGTAATAATTTATATGGCTTTGCTATGTGTGGATATTTGCCTTACGCCGATTTTGAAATTTCTCAATGAACAGGACTGTAATGAACTCATCGTTACAAACATTGCTGACGATAATGACTATGGTTATATCCTTGAAGTTGACTTGGAATACCCCGAGAATATGCATGACTTACATAACGATCTTCCTTTTTGTGCGGAGAACTTTACTCCTCCGGGTGGTAAAAATATAAAGCTTATACCAAATTTGTATAATAAATATAACTATGTTATCCACTATGTTCACTTAAAGACATGCTTAAAACATGGACTACGTCTTAAAAAAATTCATAAAGGAATATCATTCAAACAAAGTCCATATTTAAAGGATTACATCGACTTAAATACACATTTGAGACAAAAATCAACTACATTATTTGAACAAGATTTTTTCAAATTGCTTAATAACAGCATTTTCGGAAAAACATTAGAAGATACTGAACGCAGAGTAGATGTAAAACTAGTTAGTACATGGCGGGATGAGAGAAATAAGACTAAGAAATGTTACTCAGCCGAACAACTGATATCACGTCCTAATTTTCATAGCGCATCAATATTTGATGAAAATTTAGTAGCTATACAATTAAAACGAGAAAAAGTGGTTCTTGACAAACCCATATACATTGGATTTACCGTGTTAGAGCTGTCTAAAAACCATATGTATGATTTTCATTATTCGGTAATAGTCTTTTGTACTCCATAGAGACACACGATTTTTATGCAGACTTGAAAGAAGATTTTTTATCCTATTTTGATACAAGCAATTACGACATGGATAATTGTTTTGATATTGTACCTAAAAACAAAAAAGTCCCAGGGTTGTTTAAAGATGAATTAGGAGGCAAAATATCATTAGAGTTTGTAGGACTGCGTTCTAAGTTGTATAGTATTAGAACTGATAATAATGAAGTCAAAAAAGCAAAAGGTGTTAAAAAAAATGTTACTATGAAGTGAGATGATCTTTGAAGACTGGTCTGGAAAGTCTCTGCACTAGGGTTTTTATTAAAATTTATCATTTTTCTTAAAATGTAAATTAAGTTGCACTTCTTCACCCCGTAAATTCATTTCTTTATTATCAGCGTCCAACAGCTTTATGTTGATAGCACTTATAGAATTTTGATTTACAGGAAAATAAATTAAATTTTTTGGTATTTCAATTATTCGGTATCCAGGTGGCACGTTAGGCACAAATTCGTGAATTATATGGCTTGCTTTTCCATTAACAAATGAGCCACTTACTACATCGCATTCAATCCGCACAATGGTTGTTGATAGAATGCTAACAGGATATTGAGATTCAGTACTTATATTTGCTTTTATTGTTTCTGTTCCAAACCCTAATATTTTACCTAACGTATCTTTTTTATTAAAATGTATATCTTTGGAGCAAAATATATTTGTTTTCAGTGTATTGTTATTGCAAGTTAAATTAACACACTGTTTTTAATGTTAGTTTTCAAATAATCACATATATCTTGAAGCTCGTAAGTAATTGTGTTATATTGTATTCGGAAGGGTATATAAGTTTGTAACCTTCTTTGCTTGTCCAGAGAGTTTGAGGGCAAGCATGATTAGGTCTTTGTTCCCCAACTTTGGGTTATCAAAGTGAAGCTTACTCAACCTATCGACTGTAAGCCCATGATTTCCATATTTGAGTGTTCTTGGAGGGAGACCGGTATACTTTGGGGTCATACGTATACCCTGAATCAGGGTATCAATTATGTAAGTCTGAAGCTGATCACGAATTGGAGACTGTGACCTGGGATCAAATTTTTGACTCTTGGTCTCCGAAGAAGAGTCAGATTCGGGCGATAGGTAATTGTTGGTGACATTATAAACAAAGACTCCTTTGCGTGATGTCTCAAGTACCTCTACCCTACCTGGGATTGATGTAAATTTACTGATAACCGCACTGATTATCTCTTTAGTCCTAATGATACTTTCGGAGTCCCTGATGAATGAAAGATCTATTTTCAATTTTCGGTCGGTTAAGTCTTCCACATCTCGCCTGTCTCTTCGGAGTAGAAGACCAAGACTCTTCCTTATCATGCCTGTCTCTTAGCGATAATAAGTCTCGCCTTCATCTGTGTATTGGGAGTCTTGTTCTTGGCCTTCATCATCTAGTGTATCAGATTCGACACCAAATTCTCGAGTAGTGCACCTCTTCGATGACCCTCCCTCTGATGAGTTTCCCTGAAGTGCAGATTCCCACGGGTCATCTTTCAGTTTACCACTCCCTGACGGCGGTTCATCATCGTCAGACTCCTCTGGATGAGATTTGTCCTCGTCTTCTGCCTCTTTGTCATAATTGATTAGACATTGGTCCCATTTCTCCTTCCGTGCATGTGCTTTCGCATCGGAGAGGTCTGTTATTTCCATGATTGACTCTCCGTTTTTTTCATGTAGTGGTGTAGAGTGGTGTAAGATCCCTCAGGAATTTGTATAATTTCATTTTCACCATAGTAAAACTTATTATTCCGTTCATCTATGTTAGGAATAGAATTAAATGTTGAAAAATACACAAGACCACATTCGTAATCTCCTCGGAGATCCAAAGTTGGGGAATAATTGGTTGTCAAAGAGGTTCCTGTCCCAGTTATAGACACAGTGAAAGACATTTTTGTACTGACATGTTTATTTTAATCACTTATTATATAAATGTTTTTTCCAATAGTTTCTTAAAAATTTTAAACATAGATGACCACAGTTAGTAGTGCCAAAAGCTTGGTGACGTACATAATTATAGTTTATAGGAAAGTTCTTCATATATTTAATAAATTCTAACGGCGGTTTTAAATTACCAAAACTATCATAATATTGAATGTAATTGTTTTGCTTGACAAAGGCTACCCAATGTGTGCCAGGATTTTTGTTGCTATCCAAGTTCAATATTCCACATTCAATTTTTCTAGGTTTCAAAGGCAATGTATCTCTCATATAAACACCACGAAAGTATGGAATATCTCTGGAATGTTCTAATATACGAGGGCGGGTCAATAAGTCCGTGACTTTTGGAATAAAACACAGATTTTTTGATAAACAAATCATTTTATTTTTCAACGTAGTCTCCCTTGAGCTCTATTCACTTTGTCCAACGCTTCTCCAATTTTTTTATCCCTTCCAAATAATATGATTTGTCGAGGTCCTCAAAATAGGCCTTTGTTTGCGAGATGACTTCATCATTGGAGTCAAATCTTTTTCCACCAAGCCATTTCTTCAGGTTTGGGAACAAAAAGTAGTCACTCGGAGCCAAATCTAGAGAATAGGGTGGATGGGGGAGCAATTCATAGCCCAATTCATGGATTTTTGCCATGGCAACTGCACATGTGTGCACCCTTGCATTGTCTTGGTGGAAAAGAACTTTTCTCTTGGCCAAATGAGGTCGGTTTTTTTTCAAATCGTCATTGAAGCGGTCCAATAAGTTGGGCTAATATTCCCCATTGATTGTTCTTCCCTTTTGAAGGTAGTCAATGTGGATTATCCCACGTGCATCCCAAAAAACAGTCGCCATAACTTTATTGGCTGACAAACCCACCTTGGCCTTCTTTGGCGCCGATTCACCCTTAGAAACCCACTGTTTTGACTGTTGTTTGGTCTCTGGTGTGTTGTGATGGATCCATGTTTCGTCCACGGTTACAAAACGGCGCAAAAATTCCTCCATATTGCGATTAAACAACGCCAAACCTTCCTGTGAAGTTGTTACACGATTGCGTTTGTGGTCGACTGTGAGCAAACGCGGCACCCATCTTGCGGAAAGCTTTCTCATGCCCAATTGATCTTTTAAAATTGAAACCACTGAGCCATGCGAGATCCCTACGGCTTCCACAATCTCTTGCACTTTCAATCTTCGGTCGGCCAACACCATATCGTGAATTTTTTCGATTGTTTCGGGTGTAGAGACCTCAACTGGGCGTCCAGGACGTTCGGCATCTTCAGTGCTTTTACGGCCACAACGAAATTCAGTAAACCACTTTTTTACCATTGTAATCGATGGGGCAGAGTCCCCATAGTATTTATCAAGCTTAGCCTTGGTCTCGGTAATGGTTTTTTTTCGCAAAAAATAATGCTTAATAAGCACACGAAATTCACCTTTTTCCATTTTTTCCTCAAATTACTGGGTAGTCTGATAAAAATAGCTGTCAAACACAAACTAACTGACGCAGCAAGTTCAAATTTTGATAGGAATCAACTGACAGATACCTGTTGACAGGAGTAGTGTTGCTTTTTCAGTAAAGAGGTCAGAAATTCAAAAAGTCACGGACTTATTGACCCGCCCTCGTATCTAGGTTAGTAAGTGCACGTCTGGGTAGCCGCTCAATTAGTTTTTTGATGGGTTAAGATATAAACCCGCTCCTTTTTTATGAGGTTTAATATATAATCCTTTTCCAAGAGCTAGTTCTTCCATCATTCTGTTATGTCTTTCAGATTCTTGAAGACTCTTTTGCGCTGCTTTAGAATCATTCACAGCTTTTGCTATGCCAGCTGCTCCTCCAGCTAGAGAACCTAATGCTGACAATCCCGCAAAAATAGGAATAAGTGGTAAAAGACCTCCTGATTTTGGAAGTGGAATACAACGGGGCAAGCGTATTCCTTTGTTTTTACCAAATAGTTTTTTTAATAATAATAATAAAAATAATAAATTCTTTATTTGCAATAAAACATGGTATTACAGTTGTTTTACATTTTACAATAGTGGAGCGACATGTTTTGCCTTATTTAAATAAAAGCATGCAAATCTATAGGTAAAACCAAAACAGTCAACACAGTCTATTTTTGCAGCTGCATAAAATATATTTAATTGCAGAGTGGTGGTCTTTGTATTTAATTTTCTTCAATTGAGACTGTATTGCTTTAACACCTTTCTTGAAAGATTTTATGCCACTGCCTGCCTTGATTTTGGCTTTCATAGCATTTTTTACTATCCAAGATGAAATTTTTTCTCCTTTGCCAGCATCTTTTGATTTCAACCTCCTTTTGGCCATATCCAAAAGTTCTAAGTCTGCTTTTCGTCGAGAACCTGAGTCTTTGTAAATGTGAGTCGTATAGAATCATAGGTGGCAATCTTACTTTTTCGAACTTTTGGGTAAACGAAAAAAACGATTTTATTTTAAGTCAGCAACGTCTCTGCATGTTGGTTTATAGAAATTACAGCAGAAGAGACATAGTAAACAATCTAATCATTCCGTTTTTACGTGTGTAATAAGGATCCAGATATATTCAAGTTTTAAAAATGAAAATGACCGCCTTTGATTCCAAATAATGAATGATGCCATTTTTGACTCCAAATTTATTAAATACGGCCACTTTTGACACCAACTTTATTAAATACGGCCACTTTTGACACCAACTTTTAGAAGGCAGCCATTTTTAACTGCTGTCACACTGTTAAAGTAACTAGGGTTGTCAATCAGAAAAAAAAACAACTAGTTGTACAGAATTGTTTTATTATTTATTAATAACATGATCGAACAAAGTTTCAATATTGTAGCATCTTGTTTTTTTTTTATCTGTTTGTGCTTTCAGCATATCAGAAGCTTGCACTTGACAAGGTCTAAAAGCCAGTTGATCATGTTCACAAACACACGAGGGTGAAGCTTTAGAAGAATATCTGAAAAAAAAAGTATGAAACAAGTCAGACACATGTTTTTGTTTAAAGTATATGGGTTCAAAGGTCAATGTAACACACAGTGTGGCAGCACGTAATGAGAGATCCCTCAGTGGCATGGACCATAGTGGCCGCTTACCATCACGTGGGCTACGTACCCATCTGCCAACTGATGTAGTTTAAAAAAGCTAGTCTTTAACATTAGTATTTTTCGCTTTCATCCCTGACAACTTTATCCATTGACTAACATAGGCAAGTTCTATAAGTTGCTCATATACAAACGGCCATTAGTTTACAAAAATACATTTAAACGTAGGTAAGTATGTTTTCTGTAGTGCCTGACTCTTAATTTAAATTGTCGTCATTTTGTAATATGCTAACAATCTGTAAATGAGAAAATTAAATATTTTTAAGTGTAAAATTTAACCTCGAAGAAAAGTCTCCGGATTCATTAAATAATTAAGAAATGTTGAACAATCAACAGCAGTTCACGTTTGACATTTGCAGTTCAACATTAGCGCTTATTTCACTGCAATAAGGGGGGTCATTGTAAAAAGTGTCAAGTATGGCGTGCTTTTGCTTTTACCTACATAATCAATTTTGTATAAAAATAATTTTCTTTAGTTTCAAGAAAAAAAAAATTTTAAACTAAGTAATTCACACTGAAAATAAAAAATAAACATATTTAGACCGTATTTTTTATAAAGGTTAACATCATGAATATCACAACACACATTACCATTTGTAACAACCCTACATTGGAATATACTTAGACATACCTGTTTCTTTTAGCGATATTTTTCTTCCATTTATCAGGATTTCGTTTGTGCTTTCGTGAATAACGGCTATTGGTAACGGTGGGATGGTTATTCATTATTATGATTTCACTCCACTTATTAACTTGTTATCACTTAAACCATTAAAAAACAGACAAAAACTAAGGACGCAAACACGTACAAAAACTTGTTTTCGCCATCTTGTGACTTTGCAAATGCATTGCTGTGATTGGTCGAGCGCACACTAACGCCGCGTTTGGCTCTAACCTACTGAAGTATTGCCAACTTTGTAACTGACTCGAGATTTCATGTTGATTTCTTAAGGGGAATGGCCATCTTTGGTTATGACAATATTTGATAAGCAGTTAGATTTCAAAATTTTGATTTTTTTGACGTCACTAACTCAAAAGTGGCAAAAAGTAAGATTGCCACCTATGATTCTATACGACTCATGTATGCGATATCGTGGTGCATGCAAGCTTCGTCTAATTTGTTTACTCCTCGGTGACCTTTACTTATCCGTTTTTGAAGTTTAGTACCAGGGCCGCAAAATTGATAGCCAGGCAAATGTAACTCAAACGGTAAACGATCTATCAAGTTATTAATTATACCACTGCCTTCCTTCATCGATAAACATAAAGTGAGTTTAAGAATTAGCTAAGTTGTTTATATATCTATTCGACTAAGTCACTTTTGTTTACCCAACTGTTTTCTTCATTTCTTAATCCCAACCATTTTACAAACATTTTGTTTCCTTTTCTTTTAATAACCTTTTCGATAAGATAAACGTTTGGAACTTTAGTTTTTTGTAGTTCATATCCATAAAAAGAACCTAAGATGTACTTGTTGTGTTTGTCTTCTAGTTAATACGTCTGGGGATTGGTTTGATTTATTTTGGCAACACGAAATATTTCCGTAGACCAATTAGGGGTATAACCTTTATAGAAATCTCCTTTGTATTTACTTATACGAACAAAATCACCAACCAGAAAAGTAAATCCCTGTCGTATTTTTGGTTGATGGGTTTTCTTAATGTTAGATTTAACTATATGCTCATTTGAACGATTAACGTCATTCGGCTTATATTTAGTAATGCGATGAACAGTATTGTTGTAGTCCTGCACAATCGAATTTAATTTATTTTGGAGCCATTGATATTTTTCGCATAGACTAAAGGCTTTGTAAAGATGAGATTTTAAAGTTCTAATGACTCGCTCTACAATGGATGCTTTTTTAACAGAGTATGTAGAATAATGATTTATATTATATCTTTCCATCAACTGTTTAAAGTAATCATTATAGAACTCTTTACCTAGGTCTGTTTGCAAATTTTTAGGCTTTCTTGTACATACAGATAACACACTATTCATTGCATTTGTAACACATTGTTTGGATTTTGACTTCAATGGTCTCACCCATACGAATTTAGATAAAACATCGATTACGACCAGAACATATTTATATCCTTTGTTACATGAAGAATATTTTTGAAAATCCATAAGGTCAGCTTGCCATAGATCATCTAATCCCTTTATGATAGTAGATCGACGAACGAAATTTCTTCTTACAGATTTATGAAGTTCGTTTACTATATCTTGCTTACTCATTCTTAGCAGGTTTTGTTTCAACGATGTGATCAATTTCTTTTTTTGTGTAATATAGTTTAGTCAAATTGACAGAAGTCAATTTTTCTAGATTGTTAAGATATTTCTGAATATTACTTTGAATTATTTTCATCTCATTTCTTAGTTCTTGAACACATTTGTCCACGTATTCTTTATTCACAGCCTCATCTTCTTTTTCAGGAATTAGTAGTCCTCTTAATCTTGATGATTTTAAATCAAAGTCGCCTAAATCTGATTTTACCAATGTATCGTTAAGAATGTCAGTGTACTCAGTTAGTCGTAAACGCTTGTGGACATAGAGGGGGCCTTCGACAGCGCATGGTGGCCAGCCATTAGAGTCCGGCTGGCTGAGGAAAAGTGTCCGGTCAATTTAAGGAGGCTACTCGACAGCTACCTGAGCTGCAGAAAGGTTACCGTAAAGTTTGCCGGGGAGGAATGCACGCGTAACACAACGAAAGGTTGCGTGCAAGGGTCGATCGGCGGTCCACTTCTCTGGAACTTGCTTCTCAACCCACTGCTAACCGGACTGCAAGAGGAAGATCACTATTGCCAGGCATTCGCGGACGACGTCGTCCTAGTTTTCACTGGTGTAACCGCGCGCGACATACAGGTGCAGGCAAATGCTGCACTCGATTGTGTTCAGCGGTGGGGTACTCGGAACAAATTACGTTTCGCTCCGCACAAGACTTGTGCGATGTTGCTCACTCGAAAACTGAAGTACGATACCCCACGGCTGACCATGGACGGGATCAGCATAGGCCTATCCAAACAAATCAAAATCTTGGGGCTAACCATTGACGACCATCTGACTTTCAATGCACATATTACCTCCCAGTGTAAAAAGGCAATAGGCATTTATAAACAGCTGTCCAGAGCCGCAAAAGTCACTTGGGGCCTCAACCCTGATATCATTAAAGTAATTTATACAGCCGCGGTCGAGCCAATCATTTTATATGCTGCAGCAGCATGGGCGCCGGCAGTCAACAAATTGGGAGTTCAGAAGCAGTTCAATACGGTGCAGAGAGGATTCGCCCAAAAACTCTGCAAATCGTATCGCACGGTCTCTCTCCACGCCGCCCAGGTGCTGTCGGGGATACTGCCTCTGGACCTCCGAGTGCAAGAGGCAGCAGCCCTGTACGAGGCTAGGAGAGGGTCATCACCGACGCTACTGGGCGACAGGGATATAGAGCGTGTGGTAGGATTTGCAGAGACGCCGCATCCGGCAGCGCATATGAGCCTGGAGTTCGTGGGCTTGGTAGACCAAAACCTTGTGGACAGGTACAATGTGCAGGAGGTGCGAATTTTCACCGACGGCAGCAAGTTGGAGGGGAAGGTCGGAGCATCACTTTCCATATGGAAAGATGATGCCGAGATCCAGAACCGAAAGCTCTGTCTGTCCGCGTACTGCACAGTTTACCAAGCGGAACTACTGGCCATATGCGAAGCAACGGGCGTAATCCTGAAGAGGGTGGAAAAGAGTTATGGCTTGTATAGTGACTCTAGAGCAGCGCTCGAGACACTCACTAGCCATGACTCTCTCCATCCTCTTGCGCGTAAGGCAAGGGATAATCTGCAGAGGGCTTCGAAACAGAGCAAAGATGTCTCTTTGTTCTGGATCAAAGCCCATGCAGGACTCCCCGGGAACGAACGAGCAGACGAACTCGCCAAGGAGGCCGCCATGACTGTAAAAAGAAGGAGGGACTATGACCTGTGCCCGATATCGTACGTCTAAAGACTATTGAGAGAGGAGTCAATCCAGAAATGGAACAGTAGGTACGTTGAAGGTGAAACAGCAGCAATCACCAAACTCTTTCTCCCAAACGTAACAGACGCTTATCGGTTTGCCAAAAGAGTCCAGCCGACTGGAAAACTAACACAGATCCTCACGGGACACGGCGGGTTCTCCCAATACTTGAACCGCTTCAAGTGTCGGGAGAGCCCGGCGTGCATCTGTGATTCGGATGTAGCGGAAACAGTCCCCCACCTACTGACAGAATGCCCAGTATATGCTGGTTTAAGACATAACTTTGAGCAAGAGACTGATAGTAAAATCGAAATTAGTAGTCTTAGCAACTTGATTCTAGATAAAAATGTTAGCCATAAGTTTATTGAATACTGCCTTAAAATTTGTCAATTAGTAAATAAGAAAAACAAGGATAAGTAAACATTGTTTAACAAATATGTGTTCATATTTCGCCTAAGCAATGGACAATAGAGAATAAAAATGTAAAAGAAGTAGTTATAAGGTAGACTTAAGATATTAATAAAGAAAAATGTATAAGTAGACAATAGATTTAAAAATGTAAAATTGTATAACCCTATTAGTTTAATAACCAGGACTGTAGCATTGCTTGGTAATTGTTTAAATTAATTAACGGATAAATTGTGTTTAGTTGTAAGTCTTGCTCTGAGAGCTCTGTTACTCATTATAGCATAAGTCCATTTGCAATGGAATAGTATTAACCTAGTAGTTTAAAAAATATAAAATCTTGTTTCATTTAGTATAAAGTAGGTAATAAAGATAAAAAAGAAAAAGAAAGAAAATATAAAAAATATCCCCTATATAAGATCCCTGTATGCAAAACAGGGGACAGAAAGCAGAAAAAAAAAAAAAAAAAAAAAACGCTTGTGAACATGATGACCAAATTTGTCTATATTCATTGCCGTCTTGTCGGCTTCTGTAGTTTAATAATACTGTCCAATCTTCCTGATGGCAGCTTTATATATCTGATGTCTTTTGTGATTCCAACTTCATGCAATTCTTCGATTATTGCATACATTTCGTTATGACCCCTGTGTTACCAGCTGCCCATGATGCAAGTAGTAATTTTAATCTCTCCACTAGCTCATTTGGATCATCCCAGTAAACCAAATCAGTATTTTTCTTAACTTCCTTAACCCGTGGACTGTTTTATGAACACACGGGTGTTCGGGAACTTTTTTGGCGGTAAGTGTCGCTCGAACACACGGGTGTACATAAGGAACGCGTTGTCTTTGAGCATTAATTTTGCGTGTTTGGAGACGCCTACCATAGATTTTAGGCTGATATTTTTAATCTGTCATTCCTAAAGATATAGACTTTGCATTACTTCTATGCACGTTTCCGAACGAAAAATAAAAAAAATAATTAAAATGTGAAGACTTGTACGCGGCAGCCATAGATTTGAGAGTAGTGTGAATTGTCAGTGAGACTTCTTGGATTGAAAATGAATTCTCGTAGAAAATAATGAATATTCTTATAAGATTCTTACATGAAACTACTGGGAAAAGAATATAAAACATGTTTTTCGTATTGGTTTCTGTAAAATTGATTGTTAAATTAGTGAAAAAACCGCCAAACTTTTAGAACGGGAAAAATACGACAATTTAGGCTCTATTCGTCTTCAAATTATGTTTGTGAAAATACTGTGACTGATAAGAAATGCATGTAATTTTGTCATAATATCGTCTAACAACTAGAAAAATCTAGTTTTGTAACATAAATTACCTATTTTCATTCATAAATGTCGAAAAACCGGGAACAATAACCTTATTATGTAGCCATAATGAGACTCGGTAGCTAAAGTACGGATAGCACAAACATTTTCTTAAAAAAGTTGAAGATGAATAAAAATGACGGTTATTATTACTTTTTCTTATTTGTAACTACTGTGTGTGTACTTTTATTTGCTATAGGTACTTTATAATTTATGGTGTTTTTATTATTCTGAATTTTTATACAAGTTCAACAAAAAATATACGTGTAAACTCCATGTAACGTCACTCGATTTAACGACAAACTCCCTAAAGCGTCGAAATCACTCGTCTTTGGTTGGTTTAGCTTGTTTTCCATACAATGATACACTCCATGTAGCATTATACCCACTCTCAATAACGACAACAATTAAGTAATAAAAAATACCTTTTAAGTTGCTAGATTGAGAAAAATTCGCGCAGCTGTGTACGTTCTTTTGTCGCTTTATCATCCTACCCCGTAATAAACTCGACTGTCGGCATCATGCAAACCAAACTTTCTAAGATGACCATGACCAATAAGTAGAAGTCATGGATTTAAGTCCAATCTATTCCGAAACCAAAATTAATCGATATTAATTTTACATATTAGGTGTATTCCATTTAAGAATTAGGTATAGGTAGGTAGTTAAATAGTTATATAGGTTTGAAACATGTTTACATTAAATATTATGGACCAATAAAACGTTTCTAAAACAGAATTAAACAAGACAACAAAAAAATAATATTTTCGACTTTACGATTTTTCTGCCAACCATCATTTCTCCAGTCTATTTTTAGCGGCCATTGCGTGCACTTGGTGGTTCGTATCGGCGTTTGTTTATTTAATCGTTATGGAGTGAATATCGTGTTTCAAAGCGTATAACTTATGGAATTATTAGTTGATAATACAAACATTGTAGTGTTAGTGTTATTTGAGAGCTAGTGAATGGCTAATTAGTGAAACAAAGTGTTTAAAGTGTAAACAAAGTACAACAATGTAGTAACCTAAAATTCATCACATCATTTGGAATACAAGTAAGTGTTTTTAGTGTGGATATTATGATTTTCAGATGGGAAATTTCATGCAGATTACGGTGATATATAATTCATAGGGTTTAATTATACAGTAATGGTAGTATAAACCAATTTTCGATGTTCTAAGAAAAAAAAAAGGGCGGGCTGTCAGATAGCTGTCACTCACGGCAATAAATCAAATGTAAAAGCGTAACAATCCACGGGTTAAGAATATCGATGCCTTTTCCTGTTGGGAGACTTTCTACACTGCTCGTATGACTTCTAGAGAACTTAAACAACGGTTTGATCACGTGCATATATTTAAATCCTTTGTTACTGTTTATTGGTTTGGATGGATCGCAATTACGTTTGTGCGCATTAGTGTCCATAAGTATTAATTTATAATTTTGTAAGTCTTCGTCTGTAATAATATCTAAATTCGGTATTTTTTATACAATAGTTCTTTTAAGCCAGAAGTTTTTTTCAAACTACGGTTTCCAATTTACAGAATGCGATCATCGTCATGAACACGGGTATTGCCGAGCAAAAGTTTTCCTTTTACATTTCTAACACCATAAGGTATATCTTTCATTATTTCAGATGACATGGACCATGATAAAGAATCATTGGCAATACTCGGTGATGACTGAAGAGATTTAAATGAATTCTCATGAACATCATGATCCTCGGAGGGTGATGTAGTGAGAGTTTTGTTAGGTGTTTTACAAACATCATTATCAGAATTTTCTTCGCCAGTATCAGAATATTCTTCATCATCAACAACCTCCTTAAAGTAATTTAAATCTTCAGTAGAAGCATTTGACGACTCACTCTTGGCGTGCCGAGTTCTTTTTGGTAATTGGGTTTGCTTAATTTCTTCTCCTATATGACGTTTACCATCAGTTTTACTTGTTAGAAGTTTAAGTGGACTAACAATTGGTTTAAATATTGTTTCTAAAGCCATATCATTTGTATTTTTTGAATCTTTTAGCATTTCTACCTTTCTTTTTACAGCTGATGCTGATTTTACAATTTGTTCTTTGAGATTTCGTTCCATTGGTAAGGGTTCCAATCACTTCGACTTCACTAATGAAACTGATTCGTTAATAACCTAGCAGCTACTTAAAAAGTTTAGTCAACTACTATGAATGTATCAAACATCATTCTGTAACAACCTTTGTTTCGGTCACAGTCCTTGTTGATGACGACATAATTGTAAGGTTTACTCCAAACAGTTGAGCACATTTTACGAAACTGAGACCAAGTCATGTCAGTTCCTACGTGTTCATCATAAACGTGTTTAAGATTTATGTCGCCTTGCTTGAACAATATTATAAGATTAGCATTGTCTCTTACTAGTTGTTTGGGTATTTTGGTGTAAGTTTGATTAATATAAAAGCAATCAATATTCTTATGACGACCCATAGCAAAATAATCTCGTATATTATTCTGATTTTCACAGGCAACATCATCAAATAATATTATAGAGTCTGGTAATGCCTCATGCGGGCTTAAAATTTCACTGTTGTCGGAATACTTGTTATATGTAGTGTCTGCAACCATATTCATTACCCTTTCTAGAAATATGTTCTTCGGTTGATATAAAGATTTTGAATAAACATAAAGGTTTCGAAAGCATGGACCATTCCTATGTAATAACAAACTTATTACTAAGTTAGTTTTCCCACAATTAGATGGACCACAAACAATGCTACGTATAGTATTTGGTAGTAAGTTTCCATGTCGTTTTTGTTCATTTAGTAAAGCAGGACAAATACGTTTTAATTCTAGTGATTCCTTTTGTTTCAGAAATTTCATATTCGACTTCAAACGTGACTGTTGTGAACCAGAGGTTTTTACAAAATGATATAACAAAGACAAGTCAATCCTTTTTACCTATGAATTGGGAGGGCTAGATCACGCTGCTGTATTCCAGGGGCGCGGAGCGCCGCAGCGAGTTTGCGAGCGGTTGGAATACGGCATCGTGAGCTAGACTTCCCAATTCATTTACTACTGTTATACAAAGCAAGGTTAGTTGTTAGAGGTTTTCAACAAACAGATCCTCGCAAGCCGGGCGGCCGCCATACCATTAGGCCACCGAGACACTGCGACACGGCGCGAATTTTTCAAGCATATTCTTACGCTGTGAGCCAGGCGTCCCGCCTGAGACAAAATTTTTCAAGTTTATATACTGATATTATAATTGCAATTTAATTGCTAAAAGTATCAAATAAAGTAAATAGATCCTATTGAAGATATATACTCTCCCGTAGCTAAAACTCAAACATTAAAATTATTGTTATCCTATTGTTGTCAAAATAGTTTAGAAATTCATCAGATGGATGTTGAAACAGCTTTTTTAAATGGTAGAGTATTATCAGAAGTTTATGTGAAACAGCCATTGGGCTATCAAAATAATTCTAATAATGTGTATAAATTAAATAAAGCCTTGTATGGATTGAAAGAAAGTCCTCGTGCTTGGTATGAATGTTTTAATAACTTTGTAGAAACCATAGGATTCCGTAGAAGTGAACATGATTACTGTCTGTATGTAAAAGTGCAAAATAACATACCTATATACTTACTATTATTTGTTGATGACTTGTTGATATGTTGTAAAGAAGAAAGTTTAATTAATGAGACTAAATTGCAGTTGTGTAACAAATTTAAAATAAAAGATTTAAGTAAAGTACAAAGCTATATTGGAATTGATATAAGTTATGACTACAATGAGAATAACATTATGACCTTAAGTCAGGAAAATTATATAAAAACTATTTAAGCCGCTTTCAAAATTGTTACAATGAAACCCATTTTAAGTATGCTTTAAGAATACTAAAATACTTGTTTTTGACTACAAACTTAAAATTAACTTTTTCTAAAACTGTAAATGGTAATACGAGTATCATAGATTGTTTTGTTGATGCCGATTGGGCAGGAGATATAACTTATAATATCAGTATATAAACTTGAAAAATTTTTCAAATTTATACACTGATATTATAAGTGCAATTAAGTTGCTAAAATATCAAATAAAGTATATAAATGGCTGTTTCATCTTAACTGACTGTCAAACATCTGCAAAGATGTTTCTTTCGGGTGTTGGGGTGCAAGCTCCTAACATTTGATGAAGCAACGCTGGCTCACAGCGTAAGAATATGCTTGAAAAATTCGCGCCGTGTCGCAGTGTCTCGGTGGCCTAATGGTATGGCGCCCGCCCGGCATGCGAGGAGATGCGGGTTCGAGTCCCGCCTGAGACAAAATTTTTCAAGTTTATATACTGATATTATAAGTGCAATTAAGTTGCTAAAATATCAAATAAAGTATATAAATGGCTGTTTCATCTTAACTGACTGTCAAACATCTGCAAAGATGTTTCTTTCGGGTGTTGGGGGTGCAAGCTCCTAACATTTGATGAAGCAACGCTGGCTCACAGCGTAAGAATATGCTTGAAAAAGTCGCGCCGTGTCGCAGTGTCTCGGTGGCCTAATGGTATGGCGCCCGCCCGGCATGCGAGGAGATGCGGGTTCGAGTCCCGCCTGAGACAAAATTTTTCAAGTTTATATACTGATATTATAAGTGCAATTAAGTTGCTAAAATATCAAATAAAGTATATAAATGGCTGTTTCATCTTAACTGACTGTCAAACATCTGCAAAGATGTTTCTTTCGGGTGTTGGGGGTGCAAGCTCCTAACATTTGATGAAGCAACGCTGGCTCACAGCGTAAGAATATGCTTGAAAAATTCGCGCCGTGTCGCAGTGTCTCGGTGGCCTAATGGTATGGCGCCCGCCCGGCATGCGAGGAGATGCGGGTTCGAGTCCCGCCTGAGACAAAATTTTTCAAGTTTATATACTGATATTATAAGTGCAATTAAGTTGCTAAAATATCAAATAAAGTATAGGAGATATAACTGATAGAAAATCAACTACAGGTTATGTCATTAGATTTTTTGGAAATACTATTCATTGGAAAGTTAAGAAACAAAACAGTGTTACAAAGTCCTCTACTTTTGCAGAATATATAGCTCTGTCTGAAGCTGTAACTGAAATATAATTTTTACTTAACTTGATAAATGTCATTTTTGTTAAAATTTGTATGACAGTTAAAATTTATGAAGATAACTCAGGTGCTTTGGCTATATCTAAATATGGTAATTTCACTAAAAACTCTAAACATATTGAAGTTCAATATCACTTTGTGCATGAAAACTTTAAACAGGGTATCATTGAAATTGTAAAAATTAATTCAGAAGACAATATTGCTGATATTTTCACAAAGTCATTAGGAAACATAAAATTTGTCAAGTTTAGACAAATGTTAAATATAATTCAAGTCTAGCAAATACATACATACTGGCTTATTTAAGAACTTAACTAAAAGTTAAGTAGGTATAAGAGTAGTGATGTTCATGTGATTGTGGTTTTATTACTGATCCCAAGGAGCTTAAAGTTTCCGTAAGGTAATCACATGGACACTACTGGGTTAATACTTTAAGAATAAACTAAGTATTTTATGATAAAGGTCATAGAATGTAAAACTTATGTAATAGAATAAATACTTACTACATAAATAAATTTGTATTTTGTTATTGATTAATACATAAGGAAACCTAATGTAGGTTAGGGTGTGTTTATAAAATATTTAAATAACTTGAATAAAGCTATAATTTATTTGTGAATAGCATTAAGGTCAAATAAATAAGTATATTAAGATATAAAATAGAGATGTAATAAAATTGTGCATAGTAAAGTAAAATTAAATTGTTAAAGATTTATAAGATAATGTTTAAACATAAGTGTTGCCAAGTATTAGTTAGTTTTTTTTTTGATACAGTAATTATGTTTCATGTAATTATAAGTAACTTTAAATACAAATATATTTAAATATAAATGTAAGGAGGCGTGTTGAGATGTTGGTACATTCATATTTAAATAATGGTATCCCTATTGAGTTGCAATTAAGAATGTGTATGGCAACACTCTCTCTCTTCATGCACAATGGCGTTCCTGTACTGAATCATGTAATGTGTGCGTCCCACGCGAATAATGTAAAAGTGTTAATAAACAGTGAAGTGATTACAGTTAACAACCTCTTTTTCTTCAGGACCTCTAACTTAATACATTCACAATTTCTTTTATTTCTGCACCCAATAGGCACCTTCTGTATTCAGACAACGTACGGGCTAGTACGTAGGCTATACAAACCGCAACCCACAGCCCGTACACAGATTTCTAGTTAAATGCGAAGTGCGGAGCTTCCAACACAAAGAGATATCGAGTTAAGTGCGAAACGCGGAGCTTCCAACACAAGGAGGTGTCGAGTTAAATGCGAAGCGCGGAGCTTCCAACACCTACACATTTCCAGTTAAATAAGGAGCGCGGAGCGTCCTCCTCAGGCCTCGCGTACAATATTTGGTACAAAATAAATTTGATCAGTCAGACCCAGCATAAAATGAACTTTGTAGTAGTAACTGCCCACCGTACAATATTTTGCACATATTATTTCACGTGACTGCTTTTAATTTTGAATCCCGCGGGCTTAGTTTTGACAGCCAGTTATGATTGGTTACTTTATTTTCTCTATGATGTCAATGCTGACAACCAAAAAAAAGGGACTTGTCAGAATCAGATGTGAAGATCGCGAAACCATGGCGCCTCCTCGAGGAAATCGTAAGTAAAATCCTGATTTATCTAATTAATCAATTATTATTTCAAGTAAATGTCATTATTTTTACGTAGTTTAGGAACTAACTAAGGAAAACGATGAATAATTTAAATGATCCTGCTTTTACACAGCCAACCAGTGGCCTAATTCACGTAACAAAACTACAACGACATGCAAGCGATTTGATCGCTGAATTCAGTTTTCGTATTCGCGTATCAATAGCACGATTTTGTTTAAGTCGTTTTTGTGTAAGCGTATTCACGTACATTAATCGAAGTTCGATCGTTGCCTGCGCGGTATTCACCTATTATTTTGACATTTAGTTTGAGCGGATGTCAGCGATATAACGTCAAATTAGACAATTTACAAGTCGTTGAGTATAAGTTCATTAATTGTTAACTTTTGTGTGCTCCTTTTGTAGATCTTCCGTTTAAATAATGAGTCTGGGATTAAGATTTTTACTGTTGAACCTAGCCAATATGAGAGACAGGCGCCGTCGTCGAAATGAGCTCCGGAACAGTTCCATTAACCCTTTTGATATGTATGATGCCGATTTTATTAAAACATACAGACTATCTAAAGGGTTAGTTGAGAACTTGTTACGTGATATTTACACTCTAATACCTAAAGAAAGGCGATCTGATGGATTGTCTGTGCAAATGAAAGTAAGTCGTACATGTATATCCTAAATACCTAGGTATCTAAGTATTTCTAGTGCATATTTAATTTACAATGAAACTTTATGGTAAATATAGGTACATGATACTAATTAGGTGTATTGTCTTTCAGTTACTGATCACATTGGCATTCTTTGCCAATGGGTCCTACCAAATATTGTTGGGCAATCTTTGTACCATTTTGTGTCGCAGCCCACAGTCTCCAGAGCAATATTACAAATAACAGAAGCTTTAAATCACCCAAGCCTTTTCAGGAAATATGTGTATTTCCCAAATAACAGGCAAGATAGAGATAAAGTTAAGTTGAGGTAGGTAACTCAATATCAGTTTTTTATGACACTTGTTGAATTTATTATTTTATTGCTCACTACTTAATTAACACTTACCCTTGTTATTTTAAGGTTTTATCAAAAATTTAAAATGCCTGGAGTTGTAGGCTGTATAGACGGGACACATGTCGGTATCATCAGACCTTCCCTCAATGAGGAGAGATACTTCAACAGGAAAGGGTATCATTCCTTGAATGTGATGATAGTGAGTATTATTAAAGTTTATATCATATTAAAATAAAAAAATGTACACGACAAGTCATAACTTGTATAGGTACATGCTTAACGAGTTATTTGCCAAGATTAACCAGACTAGCTATAATCCCATTCCAGGCTATCATGACATGTTTCAGAGGTAGCCACATTGAAAATTTCCAAAGGCTATTCTTACTGTTCCTGAAACAGGGCACTCACACAGACAGTAGTCTTTGCAATAGTGTTATTTGGTCACCTTAAAATTAATATGTACTTAGTTACTTGTTTCTTTTTTCAGATGTGTGATGCTGATCTAAATATATTATGTATTGACCCAAGCAACCCAGGATCCACTCATGACTCTGTTATTTGGAGAGATCATCCCTTTAATCGTTATATTAATGATAAATATGATAATTCCGAAGTAATATATTTGCTTGGTAAGTAAAAGTACATAATTAAGTTTAATACTTGTCCATCACTCGAAAGTAAAAATAAAATTACCATTGATTAAAAAAACATATATTAAAAAATCAACAATAGTCACGTAGACTTAACAATTTTAACTTAGCTGTCTATTTGTGACAAACAATAACTTTGTACTTGTTAAACTTTTAACCCAAGCCAGTCTCAGAGTGACAAAAGAGCCCTAAATGTAATAAACTTAATATATAACTGGTTTAATTCTTGTTTAATTACAATCACAGATTATTATTATTAATTAAATAGAAGACTAAACTTGTCACTTCTTGATATTAAAATAACTTATCTTCTAATTCAGTGTTGATTCCTCAAGGTTGCTGGGTGAAAAAATAATTCTTTAGTATCAATTTATATTACCATACATTATTTCTGCTTAGGTGACAGTGGATACCCTCTACGGAGAAATATGATGACACCGTTTTTAAATGCTGTTGATGGAATTCCTGAGAGCCATTATTATAAACTGCAAGTGACCGCACGTAACACAGTGGAGAGGTGCATAGGAGTATTAAAGGCTCGTTTTAGGTATATATACTATAATTGTTTACACCTGCAAGAGTAACTGCAATTGTTAATTTATGATAGTATTTTAGTTACATTTTTTTTAACAGATGTTTACTGGTTGCCCGCAAGCTTCACTACATCCCATTATCTGCAGCTAAAATGGTGAATGCTTGTGCTGTTTTGCATAACATAGCTGTAAGAGCGAATTTACAAGTGCCAAACTTAAGCAAGCAAGAAATGAATGAAGAGAGGGAGTTGAACACACTAAGAACAGGAGAACACCAGCTGCTAATGGAAGGTGTACTTGCAGCTGGTCGTGGTAATGTTGAGTTACAACTTGGCAGGCAGGCTCAACAAGCTCTCATTCACCGATTGTGGTCAGAAAGGCAATCGAGAATATAAAGACCAAGTAAACTTAGAGATTTACAATATCAGTACATAAACTTGAAAAATTATGTGCAAAAAAAGATGAAGCAACGCTGGCTTACAGCGTTAAGAATATGCTTGAAAAAATTCGCGCTGAGTCGCAGTATCTCGGTGGCTTAATGGTATAGCGCCCGCCCGGAATGCGAGGAGATGCGGGTTCGAGTCCCGCCTGAGACATAATTTTCAAGTTTATATAACTACTGATATTATAAATGCAATTTAATTGCTAAAATATCTAATAAAGTATATTATAGATTTACGTTTGTAAAAATCGTCGAAAAGTAGGAAAATCGTTCCTGGGAAAATGTATTCGTATTTTCAACAAATTACCACAGGGTATTGCTGAACTCCCTGTACATAAATTTAAATCGTATGTCAGAGTAATTTAAATGAAAAAGGGCTATTACACTGTTAATGATTATTTAAATGACAGAAATGTATGGCATTAAATTGTCCTAGCTTGTACTTACTCAAACCTTTTTGTAAAAATTTATTTAAAAAGAGGCTGACAATAGTGATCGAGTTTCTTGTGCTGCTTTGTCTCGGCACTAGCCCAGACTTGTCCCAAAGCAGTGGTAGGTTTAAATATTGGGCCGTGTAAAAGCGCCTCTTGGGGCCTATTAGTACAAATAAAAAACTGATTTTTAACTGATTCTAGACAACGCTGTCCTGGCTAGAAGGTTGTGTGTGAACCACAATATGTGTTATAAGAAATGTATAATAAATAGTGATATAACCTAGTCGCTGTTTTCACTGTCATAAATATATTTCCTTTTTAGAACCTGCAATAAATATTCATATTCATATTATTCATATTCATTTATTCACAACATAATATAATTTTGCAGACTATACAGGCATGTAGATGTTAATTTAATTATGTTAAGTTGATTATAATAAAACACTAAAAGGTTTCCTTTTTAATATTTTTAATAATCGTGCAAAAACAAACCAATATACCTTCTTTTTGGACTCTTTAGGGCTTTAGCAATGGCCCAAACTGCATCTCATGTGTGTCCTTTTCAACCTCAATTAAACTGTTTTGTGTTTCTATTTTTTTATTTTCTAATTCTATTAAAGCATTTTTTGTTTTTTCCACTTCTGTTACTGTAATAAGAAAATTTTTCAATTTTTATTATGAATTATAGGGCCTAAATTACAAACAATGGTACTCATTTAATCCCTCGATCGTGAGTTATTCCAGACACAATTGAAATCAATTGTTATTGCGGCACGCGCGTGCCTCCTGGGGGTTGAGGGACCTTGATTCCTTTTTAGTCTTGGAGGAGTGTGAGCAACCTTACTAGAACTGCTATGTTGCAGTCTTTTAGCAGGAGTAATAATCTCTCTGAAACATCAAAATATTTAATTAAATACTTTGATTTCACAGTTCTCAAATATTTGCAACACTTTCAATGATTGAATGTTTTTTAAAACCGTCATGTTTAGGATATAATCACTTACTGCTGCGAGTGTAAGTCATTTAAACATGTTGGCACTGGTTCTCTGCAATTATGTATAAATTATAATTAAATGAAATAATTTAACTTTACAGTTCACAAACACTTACAACACTTTCATATGATTTAAGCATGTTTAGGATAGGTATATCACTTACTGCTGCATGTGTAACTCATTTGAACATGTTGGCTCTGGTTCTCTGCAATAATGTATAAATTATAATTTAATTAAATACTTTAACATCACAGTTCACAAACACATGCACCACTTTCAAATGATTTTAAGCATGGAATATAATCACTTACTCCTGCAACTGTAACTGCCGTACTCAGAGACGTCAATTAAAGTTAATCCTTCATTAAGTCGCATGCCATCCTTTTCTATTTCATTGACAAAGAAAGAGACAGAATGAAACTTAATTATAGATTAAATTTAATTGACGTCTCTGAGTGTGGCAGTAAGTCTTTTGAACATGGTGGATCTGGTTCCCTGAAATAAGTTATATAATAATAAATAAGGTGAATGAGAATATTTATAAATAAATATAAGTACATTATTTACTCACACAATATAATCCTCCACACTGAATTGTGAGTATAGGGGTCTTTGGGTATCATCTCTGTAGAAAAAATATTTAAATTAAACTATGATGTACATAATTCTTACAAATAATAAAGTTTTACGTTTAGTTACTTACTGCACTAAATGTCAATAAAGAGATAGATGAAAAGCAATGTTACTTATCACAATTAAAATACATTTAAGTATCCACTTGTCCATAGAAAATAAAAACTTACATAATTTCTTCGAAAACTGGGTTTTGCTGCACTGCCAGAGTTTCAAATTTATCTGGGCCTATTATGGCACACAGCCTCTCTTCAAGTGGAGTGAGTGGAGTGTCCTCAGATGGCCCACCGCCCGTTTTGTTTGGCTTTGGTTCCTCTTTCTTACTTTATTTTTTACTCGACATTTATAGTCGTTGTAAAACTAAAAATCAGAGTAATTGAAATTGACATCAAAGGAGGTATTATTTTACACCTATTATAAAGTGTTTTGTCTAACTAAATACAAATTATATTTGAATATTTACCTTATTCCAATCCTTCGGAGATCGATAACTATTGCCGACATCCTCAGCATTGAGAATGTCTGAGATATGTGTTCTTAATCGTTGGGACAACGCTCTTCCTTCTTTAGATCGTACGCGTCCCAGGGCCAAATCCCTGTGGCTCTCCATGAAATCGGTAAGGAGCTCTAACTGTCTCACCGTAACAATTTTTTATGGCTCATTGTTGATAAAACTATCGCAAAATTCACAAGAAATTCAAACTGACTGAAGAAAAACCGCAATTAGTAGACAATGACATTGACTTCTGTTCTGACATACGTCCTTTTTTTTGTCAGTCATCAACGTAGTTCTTACCACTAAAGCCATAAAATACCAGAACTTAACGTATATTATATGATTTATTGCAGAAACTAATGCAGATGCATTATAATTTGTTCGAAAACCATAATTATAGCTATATAATCTGCATTTCTGCATATTTTCGTGAACAAAAGTATTGGAATTTATTTTGTAGAATTGTAACGGCAACATTAGGTATTAATAGTTGACAAATCGCTGAGTTGCGATCCTATCGAGTTCACGTTCTATCGAAATGACACGTGAATACGAATTCTCAATGTTTTTCAATAGGACGACTTCTAAACGTTAGCGATATTTGGTCTGTTATAAAATACGTGAATTAGGCTACAGGACAGTGGTATTTTTTTTGTACATTTTTTTTTATTTATTTATTTATTGGATAAACATTTAACAAGTTTTATGAGGTTAGTGAAACGATAATAGCGGCTTTAGTTGAAACTGAGTCGCAGCCATTAACGCCCACCTCCCGGACAGAAATGCACAATATGTATACATATATGGCTCCTTAAACTATTTAAAAATAAGATTAAGATAAAAAGACGTTGCATGTGTGTGTGTGGGTGTTTATTAGTTTTTGTTCTATATTTCTCATGATTTACAGTAATCATTATTAGAAAAATTCCTCTGTTTGGTCATAGTTGAGAGTTTGGATCCATTTATAGACAGCGCTTTTAAATAAATTAATAAAAATAAAATAAAATATTTTTATTTCAGGTAACAGGAACCCATAAAATTACAAAATTAAAAATTAAAAATTGAAAAATAAAAAATGAATAAATTAATAATAAACTAAATTGATTAACATAAAATAATTAAAATAATTAAAGTGAGACACATTACATGAACATTTCATAAATATTTATTTATATTATTTATTGAGAAAGTTACAAAATCGACTTACATTAAACAAAATCAGCAACAAGCGTCGTCACATTAACTATTCTATAAATATGTATAAAATGTCACAAAAATACATCACACGGAACAGCCACTCCAAGGTTTATCTTGACCACAACGAATCCCCACTCCGCGCCCCGATCGACCCAAAGGTTCCCATTATGCTAGCAGCATTTCCACGTTGAATAGCTATGGAAACCTGTTGTACCAACCAGGACCCAGAGCGGGGGTCATTGCCCCTATCTCTTAGTCTTCGTCCCAACTCCCTGAAAACCTCGCGTGCCTCATCACCCCAAGGCCCAGCCGTCTCCACAGCGATCGGCACAAAATCATATGCGGTCTCCAAAGCAGCATATTTGGAATGTTTTAATTTGGCGGCATTTTCCGCAGCTGAACCCGCCGATGTTACGGTATGCCGTAAATGTGACGCAGCAAAGGTGCTAACGCATGTTGCGTCCCATAAAAGACAGCGACCTCTTCGCCAAGGAACCAATGTAAGGCCGTCGGGTTTCTTGCCATCCGTACGTGACAAACCAGGTGGCTCCAAAACACATGGTACATTAACTGATACCATGGCTCGACGCACAATTTCATTGATGGAATGGTGCCTCGGGAAACGCCCCGCACATCTCTGGCAACTTAGCCCATGGTGACCGTTCTCCTCTACTATCACGCCACAAATACAGCGATGAGCTTCACATATCTTGCAACCTAGTCTCAAAGCCACCGCTATTCTTAATGAATCGTTATCAAGAAGCGTACCAAGTTGAGGAGACGGCAAAGCCTGAAGCCAAGCACCAGACTCAGGCCTTGACACTGCTTTAAGACGCGCCAAATCCGCACCGGAAACACCTTCTACGATGCGACCTTCTTAAATGTGACCTGCCGCCGCAGGGGTACCGATTCCTACCTCATGCCGTGGCATGAAGCCGTATCCAACGCCCAAGTAGCGGCGAGTCCCATCTACCTGCCATCACGTTCAAGATACTATTGGGGCTGCCCCGCGGCCGCTTCAGCAGCGACGCAACACGCTTTGTAACAATGGCGTGGAAACCATCTGTGTGCATTTCCGCAAACATTCCTGACGCGCTGCAAAAGCGCTGCAACCCCCCCATCAACATCCTAAACCCATTATTGTACTGGACTCGCAACGCGCCGTACACCCGCTGCGTATAGTTAACCCATAGGTTACCCGTGTAAAAAGACTGGCAGTAAGCTTTGAAGATTGTAATCTTAACCTGCCTACTGCAACGAGCAAACCTACGGGCCACCATGTTACATCGGGTGGACAGCGCCCTGCGTTCCCGCTCAATATCTACGTTATCACGCAGATCCTCAGTGACCCAGTGACCCAGATACTTAAACTGTGAGACACGTTTTAGTGGTGAGTTGTTAAAAGTAAAGGTAGTGGCACTTGGACAGGATTTGGCTCCTGCCTTGAACACCAAGAATTCGCTCTTTTTCACATTGTATCTGAGTCCATGGGACACCGCATAGGCTTCACAAATATTAAGCAATTTACGCATGGCTCCAATCGAGGGGCTGAGCAGCACCATGTCGTCTGCGTAACTTATGTTATTAACACATACATCGTCAATATAGCATCCAACATTGGTGCTGCTCAACTCCTCGATCAGACCATTGATATATAAATTGAATAGCCTGGGAGATGTAAGCCCACCTTGTCTCACTCCACATTCTAGCCTAAATACATCAGAGTATGAGCTTGCCCATCTTACACAATTGGTCACCGCAACCAACTCTTGCGGCACATCAGTCTCACGTTGAAGTTTTTGCCATAATAAACCATACGACACCAGATCGAAGGCCTTGGACAAGTCAAGAAATCAGGCAAATACTGGTGTGTTTCTGTCAGTGTAGTACTTGACAGTTTGCTTGAGACACAAGATAGCGCTTTCAGTGGACAAACCTGGTTGAAAACCAAACTGTGCGTCATTTAATTTTACGTGCCTTCTTAGGTGTTGATAAAGCAAACTGTCCAGCACCTTAGCCACCACAGTAGCCAGCGAGATTGGTCTGTAATTTGACAAGTCCGAAGGATCCCCCGATTTGTTCTTAATTACTGGCACAACTATAGTTCGCATAAGGCCATCTGGCAGGTAAGAGTGGCTAAGACAGAGATTATACAGCAAAGATAAGACCCTTGGTAGATGGACTCCTGCGCACTGCAGATGCTCTATGCTGAGGTGGTCGTGACCAGGGGATTTACCCCTTACCATTCCCTTGATGACACGGTCCACACCCTTCGCCGAAAATCTTACTTTAAGTTTGTCAGCACCACACTCACCACCGAACACCGCAGCTGCAGGCCTAAGAGGGGAGTCCACCCTGAAGTAAGTCTGAAAGGCCTTGGCTATCTCCCTAGGCTCGTGAATGCCAGCGACGCTCACCGGCAGACTAGATTTTGGGTTTAGTTTATTTGTAGCCTTCCAAAAGCGCTTAAAGTCCTTACTAGCACGGTGCTGTGCAATAATATCCATTTTGATTTGTTGCTGATGGTTTTGGCACCATTTTAGTTTAGACTTAAAGACCTTCCTAGACTCCACCATATTCATATAAATTGGACCAGCACTCGGCTTACCGTAGTGCTGCCACATCTGTAGACAGTCTCGAGCGCGCCGGTGAGCGTCTCTAACATGTTTATTCCACCCGATAATATGTTTGTTCTTATTATTATTATGTTTACTTTTACTACAAGTCATAGCTCCTTCTGTGAGGATAGAAATTATATTTTTGTACAATTTATCTATAGTCTGTCTATGTCTACTGTCTGAACACATTTTATCTGCACAGCCAGTGAGTTCCAAAGGAAAATTTATATTTCTTAGTTTAGCATGACAATATTCCCTAAATTTATCTATTTGAGAGGAATCCCTGTCGCCCCATATTATATCATTAATACTGTAGCTACTATGCACTATTTTAGGTGTTATTACATCAATGTTACATTTAAGTACTACAGGGTAGTGATCTGACCAAAAAGTGTCATAAACGACAGACACATGAGTCACTGAGTTTCGCGCTGCACTTGTCACAATACAATGGTCAAGCCAGCGCCGACAGCTGTGCGCATCACTCACGAAAGTATATGTGTTTGCCGGCAATAAGTCCAAGTCTACGCAAGACCAACATTGTTCAGTACAGTGGTTAATAAGTTCACAACCAAACCGCTCACCTGGATGTGCATTGAAGTCACCAAGTATGTACACGGACTCGACACCGCTACTCTCAACAATGGCACTAACCTCACCGAGACACTCCGTAAACTCCGGTAAATTTTCACTAGAATCGGTTGGCATATACACTGATACCACGAGGAACGACTGTCTTTGAGCACTATTTTTATTGCCGCGAGCCGTACACTACTACACGTTATCACTGACACCGACGTCAACAGGCTTCTCCTCCACAGAAGAGCCACGCCGCCGTGAGGTCTGCCACGAAGCACCCCGGCCGAGGTGTCCACCGCCGACACACCAGTGTATGCAAAGTTGTCGTCTATTGTTCCCAGGAAAGAGATGTCGTGAGGCAGAAGCCATGTCTCCTGCAGCGCCACAACATCCGCATTATGGCATAGTCTCCTTACACAATCTAACGATCTGATAACATTTTTGCAGTTGAAACTAACAAATGTTACTGTACTTGTTTGTGTACTACACATATTTAAGATGTACTATTCTCGACGGACACAACACGGGATTGTTGTGACTTTTTACTGCCAAAGTGGATATATCTACGATAGGCTATCCCGGCAGGCCAGAAATCATCATTCAAAAATATGTCTATTTTATGACTGGGTACATATATTTTATAAGCATCATAGTTTTTTGATACTTTCATGGCCATTATTTCTAACGTCACTTTAGTGGTAGCTTTACTCTCGATGTATGAGCTAATATCACACACAGACACCTCCTTTGACACGTTATAGATGTAGATTGGGATGTTAAAATCAGCAGCCTTGAATTTTTGATCGGCCTCGACAGTAGCGTTCCCTCTTTTCCCTGAAAAACGGTTTCTCAATCTTCTATGTTGAACCGTTATCCACTTCTCATCAGATACTGGCTTCTTCCATTCGCCACAACGCACAATATCCGCTTAGGTACGATGCGTAACTATTGTGTCTTGGCAGCCGGCCTTTGCTACTGTATGATCGCCACACACACTCGTCGTGCCCGGCTGCGCATGAGTCATCGCCTCGGTACTCGGCACTTGTATTGGTTGTTCTCGCTCAGCTGACTTGTTAACCGGTAACGTTTGAACCTGCGGTTCTTGAGTATTACCCTCTTGTAAATTATTGGTGGTTACTATAGGCCTATATTCGAGTAAGTCCTGATTTGGAGGCGATAACTGGTACTCAGGAGACATGATGTTGATGTCTTGAACTGGTTGTAGCCCCATTGGACCACTATCGTAATTAAAACTGTTCAATAGACAGGCGCCTCGTCTCGTATTTACGTTGCCAGCGAAATTGTTAACCACTGATGTTTTCTTTAGGGATTCCAGATCACTTTTTACGTCCATCAACTGGCTACTGGTTACGTATTGACCTTTAATCACTTTTAATTCGTTGTCAATTCTCACAATATCCTTCAGGAGACGCGTTACGTCGACGTGATCAAATAACACCGGGGGTAATTTCTGTAACTCCCGTGCAACAAACACAGGGATTTCCTCCGGATCTGTCTCTCTGTGATGTCTTCTAAGTCTCGTTTTGACTTTCCTAATCTCTTCCTGATTTTCTTCCGTCTCGACGATGACAAGGAATCATACAGCAGATTCTTTGCATTCAAAATATCACTTTCGGAGAAAGCACTGGTGCAGATTTGCACAAGACTAATTTCATCCATAACGTCAACTTTGTTAGACACAAACGCTAACACTTCATTAATCACTATGTTGCAATTTGAACATTTCACGAGTTTGGACGACATCGCGAAAATGCACACGACAACTGCGCGTGACACGGGCGACCGCTGACGCATATGCCGCAATACTGATTGCCGCAATGCTTTTGCATTCTTTGTATCGTAATGGATAGATGTTGAGAATCTTATTCGTTC
Organism: Anania crocealis; assembly: GCA_949315895.1. Classification (NCBI taxonomy): domain Eukaryota; kingdom Metazoa; phylum Arthropoda; class Insecta; order Lepidoptera; family Crambidae; genus Anania; species Anania crocealis. The sequence continues at coordinate 15,802,000 of OX438867.1, read as the reverse complement.
TATTATAAAGGGCGCAGCTTAAGAAGCAGAACTGCCGACGAGCTATTTTTAGGCGACGTTTTGGAATTTGACAGACGTTATGGGTTCGGCGCTTGCATTTGTGTAAGTTTGGGTCATAGGGTAAGTTCTGATGTTTACGAAGTATGACACTTTGTACATACAGTTTTCTGACGGATAGGAAACCAGTTATAGCGTACAGGTCATCTGTAGGGAAACGCATGGGTTTGTGGAGCATTACCTTGAGAACTGCTCTTAGAGCTCTCTCTATTCGAATGAGGTGTGTTTTAGCAGCGCCGCCCCATGCCGTGATACAGTACGTAAGCACCGACTGAGCAAGCGAACAATAGACTGTTTTTAAGGTTTTTGTATTTGCACTGGATCTTAGATTTTTAAATACAAAAATTAATTTTCTAGTGCAGGCCGCGGCAGCTTCAATCTGTTTCCCTCCACGACAAGTTGCAATCTATTATAACTCCAAGATATTTAATGGAATAAGCACGACATATTTGGATACATGACGAATTGCAGATTGTAGTGTATATCGTACATTTATGTTTATTTTTTTGTACGTTGGGTCTCAGTTTGGTACTCAATGACATTTTTTTTGTACATTTTTTTGTATGTTGGGTCTTAATTGGGCACTCAATTTCAAACTGTCTTTAAGAATTTCGTTGTCCTTTTCTTTACAGGTCTTAATGCTGACGCTATCCTGGAGTGTTTGAACGAGTCAGAATACGAAGACGATGATTTCCAAGATGATGGAACAGATGATGAGTACGTTCCTGGTCACGACCAAGGTGAGTCTCATGAATCTTCATCCGAGTCGGAGGACAATGAGTTACCATCTCAACCGTCAAGTCGTGGTCGTACCAGGGCACGTGGTCGTGGGCAGGGAAGAAGACGAGGAAACGGTAATCGCGGAAGAAGCACAAACCAAGGAAATAGACCAATTGGTGAACGTGAATGGGAAGATAAAAACTTTTGCCCTCCTCTTCCAAATCTTTCCGAGCCATCATACATGCCATTAGATTGTAATAATTTCGATCATTTGCAATATTTTCAACAATATATTGATAATGAGCTGATACGTTTCATAGTTGAGAAAACTAATCAAACTTCTGTATTGGAAAGAGGTAAATCCATACAATTTACTGAAACAGAATGTGAGACGTTTATTGCAATTACTATGATGATGTCCTGTATAAATTACCCATACATCCGAATGTACTGGGAACAGAAGTGGCGTATTCCATTAGTTGCAGATGCTATGTCACGCAATAGTTACTTTCTTTTGAGAACCTCACTGAAACTTGTGTTTGATCCCGATGTTACACAAGAGGAAAGAACTCGAGACAAATTGTGGAAAGTAAGGCCTATCATTCAAAAAGTGTTACGAGGATGTCAACAACAAGTTAAAGATCAGCACATTTCAATTGACGAGATGATAATCCCTTTTTCGGGCAACTGTGGAATAATAATAATAATAATAATAATAAAATAAACTTTATTTTCTCATCACAAACACATGTAAATATACAATTTTATGATAACTAAATAGACAAGCAGTATTAAACATCACACGTAGTTTGTGTGAGACTGACGCCTGTGATTGATATTAATATACCAGTTGTACAGGTCATCAGGCTCCCACCACCTCGATAATGAACAGGAAGAACAGAAAAAAAAATAAAAAATAGGAAGTCAGACACGACCATAAGGAAGATAATTAAAAATATAATGTTGTTCTTAAGACTAGTGTTACGTGCAAATGCGCATGAGTTTGTGTGAGTGCGTTTTTATGTGAAAGTGTTCGAACGAATGTGGGTGTAGGTGTATGTAAAGTAATATATATTTAAGTGTATATATGTAAATAGTGTTCTGTTTGATCATAATTTTTATTTAGGAGTAAGGAACGGACAGAATTCTTGCAATCAAATGAAGTGAGATTGTACACCGGGATTTCAGCATTGATTTTATTATACAATGATGGCCCCAGATAGTAAAAGAATCTTTTCGTGAAAGTGAAAGAAGTGGAGGGAACAGTACAGATTTTGTCCTTGCGTCGCTTTTTGATTTCAACGTAAGGAGTTCTTCGATGTTGTAGACGAACAACTTCCAGTATAAAAAGTTGCCGAACTGTCAGAACTTTACTGATTCTGTAGAGTTCGTTTGTTGGGAAAAGGAAGTGACGAAACGTAGCAACTTTAAGGATGGCACGTTGTGCAACTTCTAGAGGTTTCATCGTGGTCTTAGGGACACCACCCCAGCAGGAGATACAGTATGTTATTATTGAACGACAAAGGACAAAATAAACTGTTTTTACAACCGAAGGATTTGCGACATATCTTAGTACTCTAAAAACAAATATAAGCTTACGCATTCTGGCAGAGAGTAACTGTATATGGCATTTAAAGTTCAGGTACTTGTCAAGGGTTATGCCTAGATATTTGATAGTGTCCGCTTGTGAGAGAGGTGTACATGTGCAGGAAGAGTTTATATTGTTTTGACAAGAATGGGCTTTTAGAACAGGAACGGTAGTAGGCTGGGAGCTTGCACTAATTGAAAAAGTGATGAATTTGGTTTTATTTGTATTCAATGATAGTTTATTAGTTCGCAGCCAGTGGGAGATGATGTCAATGCCATTCTGGGCAGCAATTTGAAGGTCAGACCAGGAATCAGCATTAAAAGAAACGGCTGTGTCATCAGCGAAAGAAACAATGCGTCCATTTGGCAGCTTAAGATTGCTGAGGTCGTCAATAAATACCAGAAAGAGTGTTGGACCGAGAATGCTGCCCTGAGGAACCCCGTAGTTTATTGGCAGCTCAGTACTCGTGGTATTCATTAGTTTGTAATTAGGTTCGCGTCTCCTCCTTTGAAGATGGGTTGAACTATTGCCTTTTTTAGTGCTTCAGGGAAGACACCATGGAGGAAACACAAGTTAAAAATGTGTGACAGGATAGGTGCTAGGATAATACCGTATCTCTTTAAAATACCTGGAGAGATACCATCTCCGCCTGTTGCAGCATTGGATCTCAGGGATAAGATTGTGTTAAGTACCTCCTTAGCGTCAGTTTCGGTCAGAATGAAAGACTTTGGATGACTAGATAAGGGAAACTTTCCTCTCACAGCTGGTATGTCCCCAACAAAGTTTTGAGCCAACTCCTCTCCTACATTGACAAAGAATTCATTTACTTGGTTGCATGACTGTGATCGTGTAGGTGCAATAGTCAGTAATTTAGGCGATGAGTCAGATATCTTGGCTGTATTTGTGATTCTTTTTATATTTTCCCACAGTTGTTTAGGGTTATTACTGGCTTTGTGAAGCTCCTGGGTATCATATTGACGTTTGACTTTTTTTAGTATTTTTGTACAAAAGCTACGATATCTAACATAAGTCAATTTAAGTGATTCACTGTCTGGAGATCTTTTATAGGCTTTGTGAAGTTTGTCTCTAGTCCTTATACATCGCAAAAGGCCAGTCGTAATCCAGGGCTTAAGTATTTTCTTTCTACAGGAGATTTTTTCAATAGTACTGTTGGAAGATATGGCCTTTGTCAATGTACTAATAAGGTCATTTATAGCCGTATTAGGGTCATCAGAATTTAGTATAAACGAGAAATCTGTATCATTTACTGTTTTATCTAGTTTAGGGAAGTTAATTTTATTGAAGTGTTTTAAGGAATTTGTTCTATTGGGTTTATTATTTATCGAGATTAACGGCGAGTAGTGGTCAGTAATAGTAGTTTGTAAAACTAAAGTAGTTGAGGGGAGCTTCGAGCGAATAAATATGTGGTCGAGACAATTATTATCTCTGGTTGGTAATGTGTGAGCTGGTAAGTAACCATGAAACGCCAGGCAGTTTAAGTAATCTTGATGGCGGGTGTCTGAAGAAGTTGGCTTAATATCAATGTTGATATCACCTGCAATAATGACAGTGTGATAGTCTGTAAGTCTGGGTAGAATAGAATTCAGGGAAGAGAGAAAGGCATCAATATTCTGTAATGAAGGTGAGCGATATATACAAATGATCGCAATATCCGAGTTTAACTTAACAATCAGACCAGAGGCAGAGGACTCAAAAGTTGGCTCCTCCGTCGTGGTAGACAAGTTAGATTTAACGTAAACAACAACCCCGTCATTCTGGTTGAGATGAGTTGTGGTCTTACTAAGTGTGTAGTTAGGCAGTGAGGGAATATACGTGTTAGTATGGCATGGTAACCAACACTCAGTCAGAACCAAAACATCACAGTCGAAAGGAATGCGGGCCAGAATTGTTTCAAAATTATGATAGTTTTTATTTATTGACCTAATATTTTGCGAAAGTATATTAAGGGACTCAGAAGGATGTTTTATAAATTGTTTGGCATTCTCTGGATCACTTAAGAATGATTGTGATACTGAAAAATTATCTATCTCGTCACACAATTTCATGACTACACAAATATAAGAAAGAAAAATTATAGTAATAAAAACAAAAAAAAAAAAAAAACAACAACAAGAATTGGGAGGTGAGCGGGTTTGATACTAATGATATTATGTAATTTATAATTATGTTTATCGGCAGATACTAGAGTGAGTAACAACAACTCACTAACAAGAATTAGAGTAAACAATGTGAGTAGGTAGGTATGCGTAGGTATACTATTAATATTATCACTAGTTTGGTTTGAGATCGAGACTAAAACAAGCGTATAACAGTTAATAATTATGTTTAAATTACAGTTTTAATTGGTTTTACATAACACAAATGTAAATGATTATGTAATAATGTCTAATTTATATTACAAAAGAGATGTAGGTGAAATAACAAGTACCTAGCTCATAATCTTGTGTGTAAAATAAGTAAGTCGTGTCAGTTACCTACTCACCTTATAGCTCGAGAGTGGCTGGACCGATCTTTATTAATTCTGTGTTTTTGTTTTCGTCCTCGTCGGAAAAAGGATATAATTTGGTTTAAAAAAATATATGTATTTAATAGGAATGGGGCGGCGCGGCGGGTCAGGGGATACGAAGGTAGTCGGGTCCGCTAGTTTGTTATGAATTGTGATTATTGTGAAAAGGTACCTATTTTAGAGTGTATTATAATATAGTATTTTTAATGTGTTAATATTTTTCATAAAAGTGTGTGTGTAGGTACTTATAATAAAGAAATGTTTAAACAACAATAACAAAAATAAGTTACCTAACTTAACTTAAATTATGGATTAATACAAACTAGAATTGATAAGAAGTATTAGTTATTTTAGCAAGTTGACTCTCGTCGCTCACTTGCTGTGGTGGTTGGTCCTCTGCTGTTTTGATGTAGACCTTCCCATAAGCAGTCCAAGTCGCTACTAGTTTGTGATTTTTTACGAGCTCTCTAGTGAGGTAGAACAGGCGACGGGCATTAGTTGTCAGGACCTCAGATAGAAACACTGTATTGTTTGGGCCTGGGATCATCAGAGCTGAAGTATTAAGCGAAGGTAGGTTAGACTGACGTTTTTCTCTATTAAAATGTTTGTATTTTTGAATAAGCTCGTCCTTCCTGGTGGTAGTAGAAAAATCCACCACAATAGCCTTATTTTTCGCACGATAAATATTGCGAATTTCCAAATCTTGGATAGGGGATGTAGATCCGATGACAGTTCCTAGATTTTTTATAGTAGTGCACAACGACTGTTTGTCTTCTTGATCCAATTTTGGCACGTTACGCAGTTCAATTGATGTGGCCTTAGATTCTTTTTCTAGGATATCGAGTTTCACTTCGAGGGACTTAATATGTGATTTGAGATTTAGATTTTCGCTTTGCACTGCCTCAATTTTGCTTACTAAACTGTCGTACTGTGAGGACATAAAATCTACCGTTTTTTGTATCTCAGTGTTCTGTTCTATCAATGTATTTATTGATAAGGTTAACGCAGAGAATTTTGAATCTTGGTAGGAGTGTAGCTGATTGAACATACACTTAAACTCGTACAAAAATTCGTCCGAGCACCCCGGAGTATCTGCAAGTCGTCGTTTAGCCCTTTTTGTGATATTAATAATACTATCGTGCTTCACTGTGCCAGTAGATGATAAATTAAGATCCGTATCAGAACCGTAGTGAGAGGGAGAACGGTCTGAAAGGACATTAGTAGCGGAATCTCCACACTGAGGCGGCGTTCGTTGCACTTTTGGCATATTTTATATAGTTGTAGAAAGTGTTCAATACCGCTGTAGGCCTAAATGAAGCACAATTGCCGTCGGCAAACGTTCCGTTAAGCTGCATAGGTAACCCCACTATTATTGATGGGCGGCGACCTGACAGCGGTTTATACTAAGTTAGAATATATCTATCACACTCGTATGTAGGCGGCGGCTGCGTAGGCGCACACCCCCTTAAATTGTTGTTAGTAGTGGAGGTGAGGGGCACTGAGTAATTGTAAGATGACCTCGCTCGCACACGTGTATGTCTCACTCACTCGTTTTCGCTTATCTTCATAGGCGCTGCACTCCTGGTAGCTTCAATCTTTAAATTATCTTATTTAAATGTAATATTTGAGAAATAAAACAGAAGGGGATCACCGAAAATACGTCTGAACACCTCAGCGGTCCGAGGGAGGAGGGAATAAAACAGTATTGTCCCAATAAGCTCAACCCTGTTGGTATCAAAGCCTTTGTTTTGGCAAACCCAGATGGCTATGTTCGACTTTTCCAGATGAAGCTGCTGCTGAATTTGGTCTTGGAGAAAGTGCTGTTTTAAACTTGACGCGCACATTAGTTCCTTGACACATACTGTACTTTGACCGGTACTTTATATCTCTAAAATTAGCTCAAGAATTGAATAACAGGGGGTTGAAATGCGCGGGCACTATCATGAAAAATAGGATCCCTAATACATTGAAGGATGAGTTGCCAGCAGACCTAGAAATGAAAAGGAAAGGAAGAGGATGCAGTTCTGTTTTTGTAAACTCTAACGATACTGTAGCAGTCACAAAGTGGTAGATAATAAACCAGTTCTGTTAATGTCTACCATATGGTAAGGAGCCTCAAGACGATTGTCGTCGGTGGTGTAAGACACAGAAAGAGTATATTGAAATAAAAAGACCAGTTGTGAAAATGTACAACAGCAAAATGGGCGGTGTAGATTTGGCTGACCGTATGTTGGCAGTGTGTCCATCCAGAGCTAGAACCAAGAAATGGACATTACGCTTCATTTCCCACATGGTGGATATGTCCGCTTCCAACTCGTGGATACAATTTCGTAACGCAGAATTAAAGAAGGGTATACCGCTAAAAAAAATTCAATCTTTTCGACAGTGGAAAATGCAATTGCCAGAGTCAATAATAGATAAAAATGTATTTGGACACGAAAATACATCAGAAAACAGTGGAGATAAAGAAGTACCGGAAACTCGAAAAAGAGGCAGACCAGCAGTAGTTCCTCTTCCTTCTAAGATTCGTAGACTCCATGGAGCGTCACATATGCCTTTCTTTGTAGGTGCATCAAACAGATGTCGACTGCCAGGCTGTAATAAAAGGACTACTGCAAAATGCAGTACCTGCGAAATCGCTCTTTGTCTAACATCAAATCGCAATTGCTACAAGGAATTTCACGAGTAATTCAGATTTTTATCCTAACTAGGAATTATAATTTAATTCAAAATATAAGACTGTTAAGTTTTTCTAGAATTATGATTTATTGTAAGGCCATTAATTAAACTATTATGCTTAATAGTTTCTTTTAATCAAACAGTTATCCCTTTTTTGGACGAAATGTTGAGTAAGAAGTCATACCCACTGTAAATTTTTTTGAACAAAAGATAGACTGATCTGACCTATGCCATAACGTACCTTACATAATAACCACACATGCTTAAATATTGATTCATCCAAAACAGGCCTTATTTCGAAGTAATAAGGATAATTAACCCTGGGCCTGACTGCAAATATTCATTTTGTGCAGAAAATAGTACAGTGGGTCTAACTTGCTATAAAAATATTCGGAGCCTGGGCCTTAGGAGGTTATTACGGATGTAAAAAAAAACAAACGCAGATCCGAAAACCACGTATTGTCCCCATCAATAGGAACATTTCTCTTTTTTGGACCATACCTGGGAAACAGCTGGTTCCGAAGATATTGAGGGTCAAAGCCACAATTTTTTTTTCCATTTTATTACAAAATATGTTGCCTAAGGATATTTAAAAACTTTTCTTTATACAAACATAGTGGTTGTTTTTATTATTTCGTTCACAATAAGGCTTTATTAATTACAATACGCAATGTACGGGTCAGCGCGGACGACTTTTGAACTTAGCAGCCATCTCCAGTGCAGCGGCTTACGCTATGGCTGCTATACATTGCGCGCTAAGAATTATAATATTTTTTTGAGTCCCATAAATAAAAATCATTTCCCAGCTATAATATTTTGTAATATGGCTTGGTTTGCTTTTCTGATTGCGTAACTTCAGGGTCTGCGTTTAGTTTTTTTACACCCTGTATATGCCTATACAGGGTGTAAAAAAACAGAAAGATGGTTAATGGTTATGCTATGACCTCGATGAGGTATGCGTGAATTACATTACAAATTAATATTTTTATTAAATTAGATTAATTAAATTATGGAAATATCAATAAATACAATTTAAAAATGAATTCTCAGCTCAGTCAAAATCATTTTACATGCATGTCAAATTAAAATTTCAAATAAATGGATAATAAATAATAAGTCAACGAAATTAATTAATTCGAATTCGCTAGTTAAAAACATTACCTTAATTCTAATAAAATAATTAATTTTCAATGTCAAGTGGTAGGTCGGCATGTCAAATAAAATGTGATTACTGAAATATTACAATATTACAATTTATCATTAAAATATTCATTTATGTCATAATATGCCTTAAGAATTAAAAATCTCCTCAACTCTTGGTCAAATTTAGTACCTTGGAGGGCTTTAATAAAGTTGGGCAAATGATTATGTACCCTGACAGCCATATAATGCGGCCCGCGCCTACAAAGTGCAAGTCGTGCTGTGGGTAGCACGAAATCATTTACACGGCGCGAGGCATAGCGACTCGTTGTGTCGTCAAAGTGACGAAAATATCCACTGTATTTTCTAATAAAACGACAAAGTTCGAATATATAGATGCAAGTGACGGTAAGAATCCTATATTGCACAAACAACAGTCTACATGAGTCTCTCAGCGCTGTGAATGTTATTATTCTAAGACACCGCTTTTGTAACACAGATACCGCGGACACGTCGGACGAGTTACCCCAGAATATGATCCCGTAACGTACCCAGGCGGCAGCATGACTGTGATACGCGGAGAGTGCACAATCCTCGTTTGTGTTTTTGCGGATCTCACGTAGTGCATATGAAAAACTACTGAGTCTACTTTCTACTACTTCTACGTGTGGCTTCCATGATAATGTCGAGTCAATTGTGATTCCAAGTAGCGAGAACATATTTACTTGCTCGATCAATTGCTCCTGTTGAGATACGGAAAATATTTGCCCTATCCTTTGATGCGGCCTAAACTGCATTATTTTTGTTTTCTCAAAGTTAAGAGTCAAACCTAGTTCTTTCAGTTCCGTAACTATTTTACGCAGGCATTCGTTGACAATTGCTTGTAAATTGCCAATATCATTTTGTTCGCAAGTGACCAAGAGTGTGGCGTCATCCGCGAATAGGACATTTTTTTGTGTGACTACTGAAGGTAGTTTATTAATATAAGCTAAAAATAGCAAACAGCCCAAGATACTTCCATGAGGTATAGATCTAGTTATAGTTTGAGCAGAGGACTTATATTGTTTAAGCTCTCTAGTTTTCTTATTTAAGTGAGTTATCTGCACGAATTGTTTTCTGTTACAGAGATAAGAAGTGAGCCAAGTCTTCGCTTTTCCACGTATACCGAGTAAATCTAGTTTATTAATCAGAATGTCATGTATCACACAATTATATGCTTTAGAAATGTCCATAAAAATAGCAACAACACAGTGGTTTTTATTTAGCGCAACTAGAATTGCATAATTACACTCGAATACTGCTGTTACCGTAGAACGATTTTTCATAAACCCATGTTGGTTTACATTTAAAACGTTATATTTTTCGAAAAACGTATAAATTCTTTGGCATATGATTTTTTCGAATATCTTTGAAATAACTGGTAATAAACCAATAGGACGATAATTTGCAACGTTAAGCCTATCGCATTTTTTGAAAATAGGCTTTATTACAGCTAATTTTAAAGCATCAGGAAATATACCCTCGTCATATGATTGGTTTATTAAATACGTCAAGGGTTTCACAAACTCATCAACACAGTGTACTAGTAGTATTCCCGGAATTTCATCATGTCCACATGAGAAATTGCGCTTAAGGCTGAATATTGCTTTTTTAGGGTTCCGTACCCAAAGGGTAAAAACGGGACCCTATTACTAAGACTTCGCTGTCTGTCCGTCTGTCCGTCGCTCTGTCACCAGGCTGTATCTCAAGAGCCGCGATAGCTAGACAGTTGAAATTTTCACAAATTATGTATTTCTTTTGCCACAATAACAACAAATACTAAAAACAAAATAAAATAAATATTTAAGGGGGGCTCCCATACAACAAAACCCGTTTTTTTGGCCTTTTTTGGTACGGAACCCTTCGTGCACTACTCCGACTCGCACTTGGCCGGTTATTAACGTCTGATTCCGTGACGTCACTCATGTACATAGAGTTTGGTAAGGATATCACTTCTTGTTGATTAGGAACTCTGTAAGTTGGGTTTGAACCAATATTTATATAGTAGTCATTAAATGTTTTTGCAACTTTTGTGGGTGATGTTACATTTAGATTTTTATTTCCTAGGCAGATATTTTCGTGTTTAATGATTTTATTTGGTTCAGTTTTTTCGTTTATTATTTTCCACATTTATATAACATTTTATTTTTTCCTTAGCAATAGTTTTTTCAGTATTTCACTGTATGATTTAGAATAGGTATTTAAAGTTTCGTTTTTATAAGTAGATGCCAGCAAGCGCAATATACGTTTGTGGTCACAGCATTTTCTTAAACCCTTTTTTGTAATCCACTGATTTTTATTTTTACTTTTAATGAATATATTCTTTTTAGGAATATGTGCATTCAATAGGTTCTTTATGTATTTTAGAAAATTATTATAGTTATCAGTCACATTGTTTTGAGAATCTAATATGTCACACCAATTTACTTTTGTCAATTTTTGTTTAAAAATATCCATATTTGTTTTTAAAAATCTTCGCTTACTTATTTTGTACGAAAATGGGTCATAATAATGAGTATGTAAAATATTTGGCAGCGGTACTTGTCCTATTAATGTGTGGTGATCAGATATATAATACTTGTTCACTGTTGCGTCCATGTTTACGTTAGCCGTTACTATGAACTGGTCTATACATGATGAGGTATTTTGGGTTTCTCGAGTAGGTTCCTTTATTAGGCAGTGTAATCCGAAGGATTTTAATAGATTAAGGAAACTGTTTTTGGTTATGTCTATGTTAATATCGCCCGCTATGATTATCTTTTTGTTAGATAAGTGTTTTGTAATATGATGCAATAAATCATGAAAATGGCAGAAAAATGTTTCTATATCTTTTTCTGGTCGGTAGATAGAAATAATTAATAAATTGTATTGAATTATTTCTATAGCACAAAATTCCACCACAAATTCTACTGTATATGACTGTACATCTAAACGCTCCAACGTTTTAATATGGTTCCTAGTAAATATAGCCACTCCGCCATGTTTTACTTCTATCATTCGAACTTTTTTGTCGTATGAATTAAGCTCGTAATTCATAGCCCTCCAATGTATAAAGGTGATAATTATCAGGCAGTAACCAGTGTTCAATTAACACAACAATGTCCATGTCAGTATCCATTAATAGAACATTCAAATCGTCAATTTTATTAGTTAAACATTGAATGTTTTGGCTCATAATTTTTAAACTATTACGTGCAAAAGTCCCGAAAGGAAGGCTCAGTCATAGTTTCTTGGTGGATTGATATAGGTGAAACAGAGTAATTCTCCTCTAGGCGGTTGCAGACAAAATTAGAGTGTCAAAATCTAGAATAAGCTGATTAATGTCATTTAATATAATTTATAAGCCTCGAATATTGATTTGTCCATTGTATTTTAAAAACATGTCATGCGAATAATGTAAATTTTTGTTAGAATCAAGAATACTACAATAGTTATATTTTAAATTGTCATGATATATAAAGTCATTAAACATTTCTATTCGTCGGTTGTAAATATTAGCCTGGTAACAATATTTAAATGTCGGCAAACACAATATAACATTTGTATGCTTAACCATTATTAATTCTTTTCGTATTTGTTCAGTAATTTTTCTATAATTTTGAGACTTATTAAAATCGGTTCCTCCTAAAAACAGTATACAGTAATCATTACTTCTGTAGTTTTCAAGTTTTCTCTGAATACCACGTAATAACGCCTCAATTCTACAGCTGGCAGTGCGGTAGTGAATCACGTTGTGCTCTGTAAAGTTGTTTCTAATAGTCATGTATTATAATCTAATAGTCATCATAAATGTCTCGGTCAACGCTGCTAATTAAACATACTTTCGCTCTTTTTTTCTGATTTGTACACTTTTCTAATTGCGGCTCATTTTGATTTAGCTTCATACTTTGTTTTCTTATTTTCGGGGTCGATTTGCTCACTGTTTCCTTTCTACATGAATTTTTTATTTTCTAGCTTAGTAATTTTTAACTTTAGCTGTGTGTTTTCATTTCTGGTTGTTTTTAGTTGAGTTTGAAGCTGGCGAATTTCATCCCGCAGCGAGTCAATTGTCATTTGACTGGCATCACTCTCTAGTGCCACCTTAGGACTATTTTCTATACTCATCCTACGTTAGTGAGCGCTACTCAACGACAAAAATGATGAAGATAAGTCTGTTCTTTTCCCTCGCTGGATTGTAACAAAGTCCGTTTGATTTTCTTCATCCTCATCTACGCCCTCCGCCTCAGACAGAGCTTCAAATGAGTTTTCTGTAGAAATATTGATGTATGCACGATTTTGCTGATCATATCTACAATCGCATTAGCATTTTTTCCTATTTTCTGCCTTCATAAGATAAAACAATTTGTCACTGATACTCGTGCAATCTAAGTGATAATATTTTTTGCAGTTAATAAATTCAATGTAGTCCCTTTTAGTTATTTCATTCTTGCATTTAAAACAAATCGGAGTTATATTTGTAGTCTTATATTAAATCCATTTAATTAAAATAAAATAAAATAAATGTCAAATGAGAATAAAATTAAAATGAAATGATATCTTCGTCAAAATTCTTGTAATAAAATAATATAATGTCAATAGGCAGACTTGAGGAGGCCCTGCCCAGTTTCCCTGAAAAGAACCAGGTCGAGTGCTGGACGAGGTAGCCGTCGATTTCTGAGGCTTTGGAGATGGTTTTTTAATCTGAAGGCCCTGTTTTTCAATGGCCTTCGCGGCTTTTATCTTCTCCGATAGCGAGGATCCGAACAATGTTTCGTCTCTTTCGGATTCATTTATCATATGGAGAAAGGTTTTGTCTAAGCTGGGTGTATTTAGCTTTACCCGATTTTCGGACATGGTACTATGTGAGTCACACAAAATACGGCAGCCGTTACTTAAATGTTTCATTGCTTGAACCTTGTCGTCGCTTTTTAATAGGATGTCCAAGCCTCGATTAATGGCGGTGATACCCAGGCCGAGTTGCTGTTGAGAGGCGGCAAGCGTTTTATCGCAGTTGCGTACCATATCCGGGATAGCTGCAGAGATCTCTGCATTTAATTTTGGGGCTTGTAGAAGTCTACAATTATCTGGCACCAAATAATCCTTCAACATCTTATTCTTGTTGTCTAATTGCATTCCTTTTTTCAATAATGGAAGCCACAGCTTTGTAAGAGTGTCATGGATGTTATCTCCGTATTCAGGAGCATTCGATGTGGACTCACCAAGCGCAGATAAAAGTTCAGGGTCGAGCTCGTTCTCGGACACTGTCTCGAATTGCGAACTGGGCACCATCTCCACTTGCGACTTTGGCCCAGCCTGGTCGCTGTGTTGTTCGACATTGTCGGCAAGTGCAGGTACCGCGACTTGTGAAATATCCAGGGTCGCTGGCGTTAGGTCCGGGATAACGTCCTGCTGGTTATGCTCCATGGCGATTTCGGTGGCTTCATAACCTAAAATTACAATTTGTGATTTATATTTCATTATAAAAATATACAAGGTAGGTAGGACGAAATAATTCGTCAGTTATTATAACTCGAAAATAATATTTTTCGGTTTTGGTGGCAGTGGACCGATACATCTATTTTAGATAGTAACGTATTTTCTGCATAATTGTCATCGTTATAGACTCGCAGTCTATTCCAATGCAATGCTAGGACGTTATTATTGTAACAAGCTTACGAAATAGCAGAGTTATGGACTCGCGGTCCATCCCAAAGTATAAGTAAGCTCATTTTATTTCACTTAAATTATAACACTTTTAACACTTAATGAATGAATAACGTCCCAATAGTTAACAAAATTTTTTCTAACCTTCATTCTCTGATTCCGATGAAGAATCGAAGGGAGATATAATTTTTCGTCGCTTTTCTTTTTTCAAGCTTTCTTATTTTTCTTGCGTACCGTTCAATTCGTGATTTCGCACTTCTTTTCGGCATTGTGGCAGATAAATAAGTGCGCGTGCGAGTGTTACCGAGCACAACACAGGAATTAAGGTTGTCGCAAATGGCGAATAGAGATAAGGTAAACCGGAAATAAAGTAGTCGATTAAGTTTCATTTTTATTGAAATAAAAACCAAACTAACGTTAAAAACTCTGAAATATGTGCGAATGTTGCCTGGTAAACAGGGGGACTACATGGTAATTCTTCATATCTGAAGAATGAAGCGAAGAAATATAATTTATATTAGACCGGACCGTGTCTGGGCCGGGCCGAGGCCAGGGCGGGGCCGGAGCGGAGCCCGTCCGTGCTGCACGATTATACTACACCGAGTGTTAAACGGGTTGTAAGCCGCCACGGTCGCTTCAATATGGCGTAGTACTGTGAATAATTTCTAGTTTTGGAAAAGTAATCGGGGGACTACGAAACGTTGATTTGGTGTGTTTTTAGTAGGAATTTTCGGTCCAAGAAGCAGTTGTCTTCATCACACTCTGCGGTGAAGGCGTTTGGCACTGCGCGACAGCAAGCAATAGATTTTACAAATACCTATTTTTAAATTCTCTCGCCCGTGGTGTTTCCTCTTAAGATCCGCTTAGAAGAGTGCTCGCGGCGAGACGAGGCACACCTGGATGACGTTATTTTAAAGACTTAAATTACATTAATGTTACATTAAGTTACTTTTTAAATAAGCTCTTTTAGTCTTACCAGTCTTTTTTATATAGGTTTCAAAAGTAAATTTTATTCTGGCCCACCCTGTATACTTACCAGACAAAGAAGATAAATTCTTTGGATATTTTAGAATGTCCAAGGAAAACTTTGACATTTTACTAAATGAGCTAAAGCCCGCCGCAGTTACAAGACAGCAGACGAGATTCAAGACACCGATTGAACCTAATTAGCAGTATGTTTCAGCTAATTACTACAAAATAATTATAATGTTATTGTATTTTATCTACACTAATATAAAAGAGGATGTAGTGACCAGTATTGAAAAAGGAATGCTTAAATGGTTTGGACATGTTGAGAGGATGAATGAAAGCAGATTGACTAAAAAGATATATATGGCGAGTATGAATGGAAATGTTGGAAGGGGAAGGCCTCGACGAACTTATCTTGATCAAATCGGGGAAGTTCTAAAGAAAGGTCAGGTCAAGAGTACCCTAAACCGGCGAACGTGTATGAAAAGATTAATGAATGTGGATGAAGCGAAAGTAGTCTGTAAGGATCGTAGCAAGTGGAAAGATTTGGTCTCTGCCTACCCCTCCGGGAAAAAGGCGTGAGTGTATGTATGTATGTATGTAATATTATAAAGAGGAAAGATTTGATTGTTTTTTTGTTTGTTTGTTTGTTTGCATTGAATAGGCTCCGAAACTACTTGACTGATTTTAAAAATTCTTTCACTGTCGGGAAGCTACACTTTCTCCGGTAAACATAGGCTATATTAAATTTTCAAAAAAGTTATGGATCCATACTAAAACTCCATACTTGAGAGGGTTACGACACCATGCGAACGAAGTCGCACCGGACAGATAGTTACACACATTAGCAATAAGTTTAATAAATTAGCAGTATCACGTGTAGGTAATTAAGCCCTATACTATATATCAGCAATTGTAGAAGTCGAATAGTACCTAAGTTACAATCTGAAAAGTGCCCGTTTGTACCGGATAAACTCAACACATTACCCACAGTAACAATCTTTACGCCAAAATTTAAGTCAATCCCAAACAAAACTTGTGAAACAAAACATAATCGTAGTTTTTTTTTCTATTTCGTAAATATACGTTCAAAAATATCTCTTAATACCTCCAAAAAATAAGTGGTTTAATTTTACTCTTGAACTCTTTGGTAACCTGATGTAGCAAATTGCATTCATTTGTCATTTGTTTTTGTGAATTGGCGGCAAATCTAAAACTCTTGTTAAATGAGAAAAGTTTCGGTCAATGATTTATTATGACGAAAGTCATAATAATGAAATAAGAATGAAAAATAGAAAATAATGTGGGCTTACTCAACAACAAAGCTATGATAGGCTGCAATTAGCATTTCTTAATGAAACCCCATCTCGTGCCACTATTTACAATTGGTTTAACGAGTTTAAGCGTGGACGTAGCAATCTCAATGATGCTCCGCGTGAGTGACGTCCTTTAACAGCGACTACTGAAGATAACATAAGTGCTGGGCGACGCATGATAGAGGAAGATAAGAGAGTGACCTATCAGCAGATACGGGCAAGCTTAGGCATTGGTTTCAGTCAAGTTCAAAAAATATTACACTAACATTTAGGCGTCAGGAAGCTTTGTACCAGATGGATTCCCCATATTTTAACCGACGACCAGAAACATCTTCGCATGGACTGGTGTCGCCAAATATTAGATAAGTTCAAGGGCGGTGACTCAAATGCTGTATTTGACTTCGTCACAGGTGATGAAAGCTGGATATATTGCTACGAACCCGAAACCAAACGACACTCAGCTCAGTGGGTGTTTCCTTTCGAGGATCGGCCAACTAAGGTAAAGAAAGGACGAAGTCAATGAAAAAAGATGATTTCCTCATTCTTTGGTCGGAAATGTCATTTTGCGACAGTTGTGCTAATAGAAGATGGAATGACAGTTACTGCAGACTGGTA
Source organism: Anania crocealis (assembly GCA_949315895.1). Classification (NCBI taxonomy): domain Eukaryota; kingdom Metazoa; phylum Arthropoda; class Insecta; order Lepidoptera; family Crambidae; genus Anania; species Anania crocealis. The sequence goes on along the minus strand of OX438867.1, from coordinate 15,784,707 downwards.
TGTCAATCGCCATTTGCCTGTTGTCTTGGAAAAAATTCTCGACATACAGCAGCGTCCTCGAAGCAGGATCTTCCTTCACCAGGACAATGCTTCAGCGCACTCCGCAAAACGGACTGTTGAATATTTGACTATAGCAGGTGTCGAGATAATGAGTCATCCGCCATACAGTCCTGACCTGGCGCCCTGCGACTTTCATTTATTCCCAAGAACTAAAGATAAAATTCGAGGTATTCGCTTTACGAGCCCTAAAGATGCGGTGAAAGCGTACAAAAATGCCATAGAAGAGAAGGAAGAATGGGCCCACTGCTTTTCTCAGTGATTCCATCAAATGAGACGATGTGTAGAGAGGAACGGAGATTACTTCGAAAAACAATAAAAGTATTGGCAACTATCTACATTAAGCCGTTTTTCATTTTCTAAACATTTTCAGTGTTACCTAGGTATAAGGGTAACTTTGACAGTTAAATATCAAAATAAAAAAATGAGCTGTCAAACGAAATTAATATAAAAAACTTTTATGAAGGTTGCTGTGTGCAACTGTTGTATTTTTTCAGTGATAAACTTTTTGGATATCTCGAAAGTTAGGCTGCTTTCCAGGTATGTCAGAAACGTAATACAACAATGAATATTTCTAATTTTGGATACACAAATCATTTTTGTGGTTTTTACATTGCATCTTTAACATAATTACTCAAAATTCCGGTCTGTCGTATTTTGAATTCTGAGTATCGTTTTCAGTATCAATGTTACCCTGTCTTTTATGCGATCTACAATTTTTAGTATGGGTAACTTTGACATATAACTGTTACGTATAAAAAAATACATAGGCGTACATATAAAGTCGTATACACTTGACAATATCAATTAATTTGAAGTATACATAAAAAATGAATCAAGTACTCCTAATTTTTCAGCTCATTTTAACACGATGCCTAGAAAAAAGAAGTTTCCAGAGCCTGGCACCTGCAAGTATGGTTCAAAATTCAATTACACCCTAGCGATTTTAGAAGAATGAAAAGAAAGAAAAGGTTAAATCTGGTGCACTGAGTGCACAGGCTGCTATAAAATACCAATTAATACAATAAAAAATAAAATTAAAAATAGCCACACAGAAAAAGTAGGGAGCCCAACAGCTTTAGCCGAAGAAGAGGAAAACATTATAAAATACCATGTCATACGTTGGCAGATTCAGGATACCAATAGGCATTGATGATTTTACCCTCATGATACAAAGATACTTGAACTAGGCAAACAGAAAAGTTAAGGTTTTCAAAAATAACCGCCCAGGCTGGGTATGGGGTAAGCTCTTTCTAGATAGACATCGAGATTTAAAAGCAACGTTGGGGCATCATATTAGTCGAAACCGAGCTCAGGTAAATGAAGCCAAAATCAATGAAATTTTTGATATCCTTGAGTCGGAAGTTCGCGGTGTTCCACCTGAAAATATCTTTAATTTTATGGGATGTGTTGTTTTTTGTTTCAAGAAAAACTTATTACCGGCTTTGAATCGCTTTATTTCCAGAATTTGCGGTTTTGAAGTATCATCTCGTGAAAGTTTTGGTGGAGTCTGAAAATTGTCCTTTGGAAGCTGGGTTGCACTTTGTTCCAGTGCCAAATTGTTGTCACACCAAATTCGTAAAAACCCAGATGCAATCCGTGTGGACACTCAATAGCATTGTCAAGACATTTTGGTTTGATGCAAGAAAGCGACCGTAGTGCTAGCCGATTGTTGGATTTTTTTGTCCATATGACTTGGTGAACTTAAAAGTTCCGCCAAAATTTTTTAAATCTTTAGGAATGAGCCAGTCCTTTTCTGAAATTACATAGTCTTCAACCATATGTACGTTAACCCCTTTAACCCTTAATTCGACGCCGTGCAGTATGCTTCCCATTGAATGAAAAAATATATATGTTAAAAATTAAACTGCATATCTTGAATTTGAGGTGTGTTAGTGCACCCTTAACTATCTAACTATGCTGGAAAAAAATAACAACGCACACACATTCACGGGACACAAGCAATAAATCGTGAGATGACGGGGAGGAAAAACGTGCAGCACAGGCTCTCTGTAAGTTGCATCTTAATCATTATTATACGGCTCGTTAACTTGTAATATCATTGAAAGCTACAGACAACATGCCAGGACAGCTACTGATAATGTTTTGACTTTCTTATTCAGTTTTGATTAGTTATAATTACACCCTGAACTTGCATGTACAGTGTACTTCCCGTCGTCGAATAACTAGTAAAATAACTCCTATATACTATGTCCAGTATTCTTCCCCTGGTCAAAGTAGTAGAAAACGAAATACAAAATTTTATGTCTAGTAATTGTTCTATTTTCGTTTCAAATAATAATTAGAACGTTAACTTTTGTTATATTTCGTGATGCTATTTTAGGGATTAACAGATTAAATGGTTTATGCCTTATTTTAACTGTTTTTCAAAGCCTTAAAGTTTAGCGCCGCCTAAAAATGCTCCTTTTGATATAAATATTGGGTAGCTAGAGGAGAATGAAGAGAAAATAGCTTTTAAAAGAACTGAAGAGTTGACTTCTTCACCATGCCTTTCCATTGATTCATGCAGACCTCTGTTGTCCCTATTACTGACAATGTGCTTTTCACCGACTGGTGAAGTAAATTATATTATTTTACCATGTTTGGCATCATTATTGTAGATTCCATCAAATTCTTTATCTATTGCTAGTCCAATGAACTAAGGCATAAAAAACCATCACAGCGTAAAAAGGAAATATCGAATGCCCGGGCAAAAAAGTGCAAAAGAACTAACTCGCCGTAGGATTTTGGAATCGGTTCTTCTCTCTAGATTTACTCGTTGTTGACATCGACAACACAAACTTGTACTCTACCTTTAGGAGGGCAAAAGTATACAGAACTATTTATGAGTTGAACGACTTTTTTATGATTATCTTAATGATAGGTATAGTGAAAAGCTTTCCAATCTAAACTATTGGTCTAACTAACTAAAGAATTCAAAAATACTCATGTGATTAAGTACTGATGTCTTGCTCTCAATTTTGGATGGGGAAAGATATTGCAAGATACTCGTATATCCATTCAATGAAAAAATAAATAAAACAGCCTCACAACGGAAGAAAAGACTACCTATAGCATTGATGAAATGACAATACCGTACAACACAACGCCATGAAACCTAAATAAGGGGATTCAGGATCGCATTGCGCTGTTGCATTTGGAATCGTCTATGCTTTTTTATAGTAGATATGAATGGTGGCGATGATATTTTACAATATAAGTATTATAGTGAGGAAGAAGAGCATATGACTCTAGGTGCTAAATTGGTTCTAACTATTTGAAGACAATTCAGACTCCAGGGTGTGAAGTTTATTTCGGTAACCTTTTTACATGCATTTTTTTTATGCTCTACTTGATCGTAAACCATTGCAACTTATAAGAATTTACCAAAATAAAATTGATATCTTCCTACTGAATACATAATTATTTTATTATTTCTCTTCGACAGTGGGAAGTATACTGCACGTAGTTGGAGTGCATCAATTTCTTACGAACTCGATAATGTCCAGTATAATGGACATACATTTTTCAGAAAACTGAAATAGGTATATTTTTATTGGAATTTTTATAGGTATACCTACTCGTATAAGCTAATAATCTAAATCTGTAACTATTTTAAAATGTAAATATTCCGTCGAATTAAGGGTTAACATATTTTTTTAAACATTGCACCAGAAATTGAATGTCAATGATATCGTCACCATAAGCAACTCTATTATCCGCAGTTCTTTTTATTACTCCGCCAATTCCGTCAGGTGCCCCTTTACCGTGGCCACACTCGCTAAAAATGTGAGTAAGATCTGTAATAAGATTTTAACTGACTAATAACGTAAAATATTTTGTTTGTTACGGTATTGACCTGTTGGTAAATCTGAAACAATAATGAGCCTAGTAACGTGTGGGGCTAATATTTCTATATCTCGTAGAAAAGGAACTAAGTGAGCCCAAACTGCTGCAGCGTCATGACGTAATGATGTGCTTATAGTGCATAAACCTTGACTTTTTAAAGACCCGTGCAATGTGGGAACCGGGACGACCAATGAAAGAGAGGTGTTAACTGATGGAAGTCTGATTTATTACTAACTCTTACAACTAATGACACTATGTTATATACATAGATCATGTCATACATATCCTAATAAGGGGAAGTGTGACGTACACACTACACCTCCCCCGTTTTTTTGAGAAAAAAAAGTTTTTCATTTTTTTTTAAAGTATCATAGTATTATAATAGACCAAAACAAATACATTTTAACATCCATATGTAATGAGACAAGTATACATATAATTCAAAAGACAATTTGTAAACATAAAATAAACATCAAATACTATTTTAATTATAATTATGACATTAAAAGAAACAAAAATTACATTCAAATCACCCAAATTTGTTACAGATGTTCAGAAAACACTATGGAAAATGCTATGGAATGGCATATTACTGTTTTGAACGTGAAATAAAAAAAAACTCTAAAATTATACAAACTTTTAGCATAACAAATTTCTTGTTAAAAAAATTGTGTATTATTCATTATATTCAAATGAAAAGCTAAATAACATCATCTTGCTTGTGCAACATTAAATAATCGATAATTGAAGTTATTAACTGAAACGTTAAACGTTAACAAATAATAATCATACTTACTGATTTTACAATCAATTCAGCAAAACTTTAATACAATCATTTTATGGAAATACACATTTATTTATTAGGATACACTTTGAATTTATAATTAAAAAAAATCAGTTACGTAATCATAACGAAAAAAATTTTTTTAACATGTTTATAATTCTTAACATCTAATAAACATAGGCACCAAACACTGTTAGCAATTGTTAACAATTCTACATAATTTTACTTCGACTTAACGATTTATACCATCAAGTATGTATTCTGTAATAGTCATAAAATTATTTTACATAAAATTTTAGTATTGTTTTTTCAGAACCAAAAAATAAGTAGCATTTCAGAACACTCATTTATTTATTGTGTTTCATAATAGTGTTAAAAAAAAGGTTACGCTTTGTTCCGAGTAATAGTAGCCTATTTATCTTAGTAAGACATTTTTACATGCCTAATTTTTACCTTAACCCATATAACTCATATTTATGTTCAGTACCATTATTACGTCAATTCAAATATTAACTTTATTTAACCCCCGTTATCGTCTTTTCATCATTTCCATAATCTTACACAACCACGTTATCTATAATATTCATTAAAAAAATATTCTTAAATCCCTTTACATGCTCATCATCATCAAAGTATTTGTAGGTATCTTTTTTCTTACCTATCTATCTACTCACAACTTATTCTTGATACTTAATCATTTTTATTTAGGCCTGGCCAGGTCCTATTTATCATTATCATTTGGTACTTACATTACTTTATTTATAGTCGACTTCATATTTTTTTATTTATACTCATATCACGGGTCACGCGCCCTTTTATTTGGAGGTCATGTTTTAAGTCTCACCTGGACTCCAACTTATCTCACGGAGGAAAGCTCGTTCGCACCATGATCGAATGGAAGGATTGACTCTCCTTGTACCATTTCATTACATGAATAATAGAGCATCATTGTTTAAGACTTTCCTTTGGTCTCCAACAGGTTTCAGCGATGAAGCTCGTTCACGTCGCATTTAGTCTGAAGGACCTGATCTCTAATTCACCTTATTTGTGTACCATATACTAGAGCATCTATTTATCTCGCATAATCCATCTACAAATCAGAATAAAAATACATTCGTTCTGTACAAAACCCGAATATCAATCAAAAGAATATTTTGACTTATAAAATAATCTAATATGCATTTGGGTGATCAGTCCAATTGCACATGTTTTCATTTAAGTAGCCAAATAATTCGCTCATCTAAATCTTCATTCGTAATTCCTTCCAAAACTACATCCATAATCCATTTATCTCAAACTAATTCTAAGACAGCACCTAATTGTACTCGATTGGTCAACAAAAAGATTTTTAATACTGCCTAAGAATGTTCAATCCTGAACCTTTACTTATTTATTACGAGCCACTACCTACACGTATCTACGTACTGCGAAAATATCCCGTATCCTACCTACTTCGCTTCAATCATTTTGAATGGTAATATTATTAGTTATGTATCTATTACAAATACGTATCTTCGAATAAGTAATTAAAAAAACTTGGGAATAGGTAAGCTAAATAAGAATCCATTGGCTAAATAAGAGCTTTCTACTTGGGTGGCTAAGTTGGCTTTAGTAGCTTGTTTACAAAAGTGTAACAATTGCAATTTGTAGAGTATTCAATTGATCTAGCTCTACACTTATATGGTAAGAGTTTCGTTTACATACGAGTATTATAATTCCAAGTCACTTTGCCTTATTTGACACGGTAACTCAAAACAATGAATCTGCATTGCATTCCTCTGGTATTGAAATGCGAGTCAACTATTTGCTTAGAATGTAAAACTGGACTTTGGACCGTTCTAAAATCTATCATACGGAGTAATTATTATAAAATGTTACGTAAGGTTGAAATTAATAAAAGTGTAAATTTATAAGTAACATTTTTCATCTAATATGATTCTTACGAAATAAAAAATTTAAAATGTTACAGTTGTATTAGCAAACATAATGAATGAATAAGGTGTTAAATGACAACGTTTGAAAGTATAAAAGAATTTTTTAAACAATATACAAAAGTATATCAGAAACAAAATCTAGTTACTCGATCATTTGAAAGAGAGATTTGGTAAACACATTAAAAAAAAAACTAGTTTAAGGTACTTATTGCATGAAAGTACGACGCAATGTAGCAATAAGCTAAGTAACTATAGCATAATAATCCGTTTTTCTCAAAAAAAAATAATTAAATTCTAAGTTGTTAGATTACGTAATTTGTTACCCAAAAGAAATCGACCATTGACATACTAAGTAGCGCTATTGCTAAAGGCTAGCAACAGTGTAAAGTTTCAAGTCAATGCACCTCGGGTGGCGCGTCAGCAATTTGGAAATGTTCATTTACAATTAATTAGGTCTAATTAACGTAAGCATTTAATTTCTTAAATTGATTTCATTAAAATTGTTACTCTTTTACTTTTCACAAATAATTTCAAACAACATTGCTACAATTTAGTTTGAGAAAATGTATTTAACACTTTATTATACTATTTCCCATTTTAAAAATAAACACATACAAAAACAATACGGAATAAAATAAAATAAAAATTACATACCAGTCTATTCGTCGTCGTCAAAAGGTTGTAAAAATCTGTAAACCTATTCATACACATTAAATTAACAGGCAAAAAAATATATTTATAAGTACCTATCTTTTAAAAAAATATTAAAGAAACGGAAACTCAAAATTTTTAGTTTTAGTTTTAAAAATAGAGATACGAATTATGTATGTCATTCTTGAAGATTTATCTTAGTTATAAAGTCATTATATTTCTGATTTAAAAAATGTGCTGAATCGCTAACAGTGATGGAATTAAATGATAAAAATCTAAAACTATAAAATTTTTCTAAAACTACAAAAACAGTACTTCCACCACTCCTACCAAGGGACACCACTTCACTTGAGCTACATAACACTCAGATGCACTTTTTTACTTGTTGAGGTCGCGTTTGTCAACGCTGACCTCCCGGCAGCAGCCTCTTCGGACACCAACACTCTCCCGGCACCCCGCGTTATTTATTTCCAGCTCCTCCATTTTTTCATTTTCTGCACCCAGGTCTCACATTCTAAAGATCTTCACCAACTCTTTGTGTCCCAAAGTAGATTTAAGGACTCCTCTAGTCCCGTGCTTCACTTAGCTTTGTGTCAATATTTAGCGTCAAAATTTGCCATTTTAATTAAAGTCCTTCACTTTACTTACACTTAATAAATTTTATTTGTATCGTCCACAAATCAATTAAATTCTGACAATAATTCATTTGCGCAGCGCTGCCAACACGGCAGCACTGGCAGGGTCGCCATGCAATGTGGGAACCGGGACGACCAATGAAAGAGAGGTGTTAACTGATGGAAGTCTGATTTATTACTAACTCTTACAACTAATGACACTATGTTATATACATAGATCATGTCATACATATCCTAATAAGGGGAAGTGTGACGTACACACTACACCCGTCTTCTGATCTATAGTAAATCATAGATGTGTGCAGTTAGTTGATTTCTCTTTGCCCCAAAGTGGATCGATTGTATTTCAGTGCTGTATTTACAATTATAATTTTCAATTCATAATTATTTAAGGATATTACGAATAAGAAATGTTAATACATCAATTATGTTATTGTTATAGTTATTGTCTGTGTTGAGAGAATAAAGATTATTATTTTTTCTTTATTTAATCTAATAACATATAAATTACATTTTTAAATATCTTTATAAAAAAATAAATACATTTAAAAATATAAAAAATAGTTCCCAACCGGCATCGAGATCAGGGTCCAAGCTACCGGTGGTTAAGGCTCCAGAGACAGGAACCTCCTTACAATGCGGGCCGTGTCCAAGAGTACTGCCTTCTGTATCCTACTCTTGACCCAAGCGCCTAACGTGAGCCTCTTGAGGTGTTTATCGAGGCTCTTAGCTATCAGTCCGTGGGCAGAGACGACTATCGGTACAATGACAGCTGAATCGACAGGCCACATGTCGACAACCTCATGAGCTAAGTCAAGATATTTACATTCTTTATCTTTTTCAGCCTTGAAGAGGTTGCCGTCATGCGGCACGGCGATGTTAACTATCATTGCATGGCGATCTTGACGATCTATCACCACAATGTCAGGCTTGTTGGCTACAATAGTCTTGTCTGTGATGATAGATCGGTCCCAGTACAATGTGACACGACTGTTTTCGAGAACTGGCTCAGGCACGTATTGGTAGTAAGGGACCTCCGACGACACAAGGTTGTATTTCAGAGCAAGTTGCTGGTGTATGATTCTGGCTACTTGGTTATGCCTGTGCAAGTACTCGCCGTTAGCGAGACGCGAACAACCGGAAATGATATGCCTGAGGGATTCACCTGGACAGTGACATGCTCTACAAATGTCAACTGTCCCATCTCGCAGGATATATTTCCGGTAGTTATTCGTCATTACTACCTCGTCCATGATTGCACAGACAAACCCTTCGGTTTCCCCGAACAAGTCCCCGAAGCGTAGCCAGGCCACAGAAGCAGGAAGGTCTATATCAGGGCCGTGAAGGGCCCGATAGAACCTTCCGTGGAGCTCTTTGCTCTGCCATACCTCCTTGCGGTCATTATTACTCAAAACTACAGGCCTGCGCCAGTTCTCTTTACCTAAAGATAGTGGGGTCAATCCGTTATCCACTGCAACCACATCCTCATGCATACCACCTCTGGCATGGAGAATTATTATTTATCCAGTTCCATCCATTGAAAACAAATTTATACTGAAGCGACCACCATAAATTATTACAATAAATAATACCTTCAAAATGAAACCACAAATTATAAACAAGAAACAGAAATTGAAATGTTGTGACAGATAATTGTCAAGCAAATTTTCATACAGAATATAACGGAATGAATATTATGTCGTGATTTAATAAACATGTTGACGAGACTACAAGCACGCCTGCGACCCCCGGGCTCGTTGCTTGGCTCCGCCTCGCAACCGCCGCCGGCGACCAGCGCACCTACAGTGACTGCTGCGCCGTCGCCGGCCCCTGCAGTAGCGTCGAGCGAAAGCGACGAGTAATTCTCTCCGCCGTCGACTCCACCACCTGCACGTCGACGGAGAGGCCGGCCACCGCGGGACTTGGGGATCACGGGGCAACCGGCTCCGAGTAGGGCCCCCGCTCCCGGTGGTTATGTGCGGCGCATGAGATGGACGGAAACTATGAATGAAAACGTCATGCGCGTGACAGGGAATATAAAATAATACAAAACTAACCTTCATAGTTTGTCCTTTTGTATTGCCTGTTGAACTGCAAACGTTCGAACACAAAGTACTTTTACCACTACACATGTTGTTTGTCAAACTACTACCGCTGAACTAAAATTCTAACGCCATCCCCACTAGCAAGGTTGACTTGATTCGTAATTTGTCAATCAAAATACTTATTTCCCAGAAATATTTATGTTACCATTCAATATGTGTATATGTAATTTTTAAATGTTCCTAACATGTTTTAAAAACAACTATAACAAATAAATTATGTTTATATTGTAAATGTAAAATTCTATTGCCTAAATTACTACGACTACTGTGATTGGTCGATCATAATTCCTCCAATTTAAGTCTAGTTCAAGCTATGTAAAAACAATGTTAACACTTAAGAATCTTCTTTATGTGTTTCAAAAGGATTTCCATACAATGTTAAACATTTTTAGGTATTATTCAATAAGTTATTGTAAAGTTTATTCCTATTGGTCGACGCTACTGCTACGTAAACAATATTTTTTAGTTTGGTCAGCATTTTTGGTTTGTCTTAAAGTGGGGATATTGGGGTATAAAATCAGGAATAATTGCTTGGATAAACCAGTTTACTTTGATACCTTACTCAAGATAATAGTTACTACAGTTCAGTCAAGGAGTCTATACCTATAACAAGCTGTCAAATTCTTCTAGTCAAGCAGTAAAGCATCAAATACAGAATCTTCTTTACGTGAGTTAAGTACTTACTACCTATTAAATATGCATAATAATATTCTATATGAATTTTATAATTGAATAATTAACTTGTGTAAATAATGTTATTAACCCATCGGCTGTCCTATGCACCAAATTTGGTACAAAACAATTATTGTTTGATATTGTTTAAATAATTCTATTAACCCATCGTCTGTACCATGAATCAAATTTAATACTAAATAATTGTTTCTTTTATAATGTTTCATTTGCTTTTCTGCTGTCTTGTGAATAAATAATTTAATGTTATACTTTTGAAATAGTTTTTATATTTTCTTAATTTCCCTAAATATTATATTTATATACCTATATTCTAACATCAGAAGTGGGATACAGCTCATACATACATTATATTTATCTAAGAACGTATTTGTTACAGAATGGACATCAAAGAAATTAGCAATCTTCTGAACGCGATCCGAGACGCTGTCTCCACCGCAGGCCATAAAGAAGATGATGTCGCTCTCCCGCAGTTTGATCCTGACAAGAATGACTCCGGGGCCGCCAGCTGGTGTGACAGCATCGAGACTCTCGCCAAAGAATTCGCCTGGAGCAGTATCAAGACCGCAGCTAAAGCCGGTAAAGCCCTTAAGGGCTCTGCTTTATTATGGTTTGAGACATGGGAACCTATAGAAGGAAGATCGTGGGAAAATTTCCGAAATGATATTATTGACGCTTATCCTGAGAAGAAAAATTTAACTGAAAAACTTTTTAAAGCTGTTTCGTTTACTTCAAATGCTGCAGAATCTTATAGTGAATATGTGAGAGAGAAAATTAGACTTTTTCGCAACACTAAAATTAATTTTTCCGATGACCAACTCCTTGAATTGATCTGTGGCGGCATTAGTGATGTTGACGTAAGAATGGCTTCTTTGAATAGCGGTGTTACAACTACTGCTGCACTTATTACCTTACTTTCTACGTATGTTAAAACTAAGAAGAGACCGTCAGATTATAACGAACTCTCTTTAGGAGCTAAGCGACCAAAACTTAATGATAAAAAATGTTTTAACTGTAATCAGGTAGGGCATATACAGGCTCATTGTTTTAAAAACAAAACTGTTCCTTCTGCATTACGCCCAGCATTGAATCAAAACCCACTTACTTATAAAATGTGTACATATTGTAAAAAACAAGGGCATACAGAATCAGTTTGTTATCATAAGCAAAGAGCTGAGTTAGGCAATAATTCCTCAATAACTGTAGTACCTAATAATAAAGAAATCAATTTTTTAGACAAACGGAATTAAAGCTTTCCAAAGTAAAGATAAATAACAACCCAATTAATGCTCTTTTAGATACAGGAGCAACCTGTAGTTTGATACGAGAATCTATTGCTAAAAGATTAGGTTGTAATTTTGTTCCAGTGTCTTTATACGTTAATGGTATAGGACAAAACAAGATACACATTTTTGCCACTATAACTGTCGTAGTTCAATTTGAAGAAGTTTGCTTAGAATTAGATGTACATGTTGCTAGAGATCAAGATTTTAATTATGACCTGCTCATTGGTAGAAATGCTGTTCAGAATCCAGATATAGAAATTATTACCGACTCTTTTGGAAGTCGATTATGTAGAAAACCGGCGGAAGTACAGAATCGGGTTAATTTAGTAACTTCTACAATTGAACTATCAGAATTAAATCTACAAATAGACCATTTAGACTCAGAGCTACAAGAAAAAATTAAAAATATTTTTCTTAAGTACCCCTCTGTTTTAGACGAAAGCGGCATTGTAAAAACTGGTGAGCTAATTTTGCGTTTGCACACTAATGGCATTGTTTATTATCGTCCATATCGTTTAGCACCGATTGAGAGAGAGAAGGTAGATGAAATTGTGAAAGAACTTTTAGAGAAGAAAATAATCCGTGAAAGTAATTCCCCTTTCGCTAGTCCAATTTTATTAGTCAAAAAGAAAGATGGCAACGAAAGAATGTGTGTAGATTACCGAGCGTTAAATAAACTTCTAGAAAAGGATCGTTACCCACTCCCTCTCATTGAAGATCAAATTGACAGATTAGGTAAAGCTAAATACTTTATTTCCATAGACATGAAAAATGGTTTCCACCAAATTCCAGTTTCACCAGATTCTATAAAATATACAGCTTTTGTAACTCCTAGTGGACACTATGAATTTTTAAAAATGCCTTTTGGCATCTGTAATGGACCATCTGTTTTTCAAAGAGCTATAACAAAAGCAGTGCAACACTTAAAATTTCTTTTAATTTATATTGATGATATTTTGATACCATTTTCAACAATAGAACAAGGTTTGCAATATTTAGAAGCAACAATCTCTGCTCTGAGCCATGCAGGTTTTTCTATAAATCTGAAAAAGTGCAAATTTTTCGTTGATAACATTGAATATTTAGGTAGACATATATCACAAGAAGGTATAAGGCCCAGTAAGGATAAAGTAGCAGCTCTGGTGAATTCACCTGTTCCCAAAAATGTCAAACAAGTTAGGCAATTTATGGGTCTTGCGAGCTATTTTCGTAAATATGTTCCTGAGTTTGCAAGTCGTACAGCCTGTATTACCAAATTAACTAAGAACAATCTAAAATGGGAATGGGGCTACGAGCAGGATACGGCTAGGGACTACGTTATCAAGCATCTGTCAAGTAGGCCACTGTTAACGGTATTTGATCCAGAATCAATAACGGAACTTTACACCGACGCTAGTTCATTGGGTTACGGAGCTATATTAATTCAAAGGGTAAATAACGAAAAGAAAGTTATTGCTTATTTCAGCAAAAGAACATCTCCCGCTGAATCGAATTACTGTTCTTATGATTTAGAGACATTAGCGATATACAATGCTTTAAAACACTTTAGGGTGTATCTGTTGGGTATCAAATTTAAAATATTTACAGATTGTAATTCTATCAAATCAACTATGAACAAAAAAGATCTGTCCCCTCGTGTTGCCCGATGGTGGACATTTATGCAGGATTTTGAATTTGAAATTGTGTATAAAAAAGGAAAATATATTGGCCATGTTGATTTCCTTAGCCGTAACCCGGTTCAAGAGCCCCATACAATAAAACCTGAAAATAAACAATCTACTCACGTAGTTAATTTAATTAACGATCCTCCTTCGTGGTTACATATTTCTCAACAAAATGATTTAGAGACCCAAAATTTAATTAATCAATTTGTAACTGGGGATCTTGACGAAAATCAATATGCTTTGCAGAATAATTTATTACTTTATTATTATAAACCAAATGAACCTAAATTCTATGTTCCAAAAGGATCTAGGTTAGACCTTTTGAAACTCTTTCACGATCAGAACTGTCATGTTGGATCAGAAAAGACGTTAGAAAAACTCCGTGAACATTTTTGGTTTCCGCGTATGGTACAATTTGTTAAAAAATATCTAAAGCACTGCTTAGTATGTTTAGAACGTAAAGGTCATTCTGGTCCCAAACAAGGGCTTTTGCATCCAATCGAAAAGACCCCTATTCCCTTTCACACTATACATTTAGATTGTACTGGTCCATTTTCATCAACAAATGAAGGATATAAATATATTTTACTTATGGTGGATGGATTCACAAAGTTTTGTCAGTTAAAACCACTCAAAACTTTAAGCTCTGGAGAACTGGTACCACTTATACGGGATACAATTACCGTATTCGGTACCCCTTCGTTGGTAATAACGGACAGGGGCACTAATTTCAGCTCTAATCAAATTGAAGCTTTATTTAGGGAACTGCATATAGAACATCACATGGTAGCTACAGGTACACCGCGTGGTAATGGCCAAGTAGAAAGATATGTGACAACTGTTATTGACATGTTAAATACCACATGTAATGGGTCGTCAGACTGGCCAAGCGGTTTATGGAAAGTACAACAGTCTATAAATACTACTGTCCAAAAATCTACAGGATTTACACCTATCCAGTTACTTATCGGATGCAATGCAAATATCCCGTGTATTCAGTCACGTTTAAATGATATGGGTGTTTCTGAATGTAATACAGATGTAAGGGCAGACCGCGAATTAGCTTACCAGCGTTTACGTTTACAAGCCGAAAAGTTTAAAACACGTTTTGATGACGTTAGAAGAGATAATAAGAGATTCAATATTGGTGACACTGTTTATGTTAATCAGGATCACAGGCGCCATGATAAATTGAGCCCCAGATTTAAAGGTCCTTACGAAATAACGACTATTCTTTCCAATGACAGATATGCTCTTAGAGGATTAGGCAATTTAAGAAGTATAGTTGTTGCTAAAGAAAAATTAAGATTTTGGCCAGGGGAACTGAATGAAAATGAAAACAATGAAACAAATGAATAATTTTAATTTATCTTATTTTTTTTTAATTTTTATTTGGTCATTTAAATATTTCTTTTAGGTTATCATTTTATTATTATTTTCTGTGTCTATAATAATTGTGCCTTAAATATAAAAAATCATAATGTAAATAAGTGATGTCATGATAATTACTGGAACTGTGAAAGTAAAAATTTGTGGAAATGCTGACTCAGTGTCTGTTACATTGGAGAATGATCTGGAAGATGCCATCGAATGTAAAATTGAATTTATGTTGAGTTTCAACTGCTGAAGTCTTTTGAATTTTCTTCCCAGACGCGCTTGATATCACATGCGTCAGGGTTTTATGTCAACGCAGTAAAAGAATATTACTCCTGTCCTCTTAATGTGAAAAGTAGGCTGGAAGTGATGCATAATGTAGTAGCCTTAAGTTAAAGATGTAATATTTTGTTTATTTTTTTGTACTTCGAGAACGAAGTACTCATCAGAATGGCCGTGACAGGGAATATAAAATAATACAAAACTAACCTTCATAGTTTGTCCTTTTGTATTGCCTGTTGAACTGCAAACGTTCGAACACAAAGTACTTTTACCACTACACATGTTGTTTGTCAAACTACTACCGCTGAACTAAAATTCTAACGCCATCCCCACTAGCAAGGTTGACTTGATTCGTAATTTGTCAATCAAAATACTTATTTCCCAGAAATATTTATGTTACCATTCAATATGTGTATATGTAATTTTTAAATGTTCCTAACATGTTTTAAAAACAACTATAACAAATAAATTATGTTTATATTGTAAATGTAAAATTCTATTGCCTAAATTACTACGACTACTGTGATTGGTCGATCATAATTCCTCCAATTTAAGTCTAGTTCAAGCTATGTAAAAACAATGTTAACACTTAAGAATCTTCTTTATGTGTTTCAAAAGGATTTCCATACAATGTTAAACATTTTTAGGTATTATTCAATAAGTTATTGTAAAGTTTATTCCTATTGGTCGACGCTACTGCTACGTAAACAATATTTTTTAGTTTGGTCAGCATTTTTGGTTTGTCTTAAAGTGGGGATATTGGGGTATAAAATCAGGAATAATTGCTTGGATAAACCAGTTTACTTTGATACCTTACTCAAGATAATAGTTACTACAGTTCAGTCAAGGAGTCTATACCTATAACAAGCTGTCAAATTCTTCTAGTCAAGCAGTAAAGCATCAAATACAGAATCTTCTTTACGTGAGTTAAGTACTTACTACCTATTAAATATGCATAATAATATTCTATATGAATTTTATAATTGAATAATTAACTTGTGTAAATAATGTTATTAACCCATCGGCTGTCCTATGCACCAAATTTGGTACAAAACAATTATTGTTTGATATTGTTTAAATAATTCTATTAACCCATCGTCTGTACCATGAATCAAATTTAATACTAAATAATTGTTTCTTTTATAATGTTTCATTTGCTTTTCTGCTGTCTTGTGAATAAATAATTTAATGTTATACTTTTGAAATAGTTTTTATATTTTCTTAATTTCCCTAAATATTATATTTATATACCTATATTCTAACACGCGCATATTTTGAGGCTACAGAGGGGGGAATTAACCTTACCGCGTACCGTGGGAGGATGCTGTCTCTTTTTTAGGCTCTTGAACCAAGCGTCAACGTATCGGCACAACGACTGTCAGATCAGGTACGGGTCATCCAGCGTAGTCATCTGCTGACTGACACCGTGCTTGATCGCATACGATCTGAGATACAGGGTAACCGTGTCACTCCCGTCCTTCCACGTGTAGCGAATGTCGCTCCATCTCAATGTGCTATGCAGCCAACTGACAGTATCAACGTGGATGGGAGTGACACGAATATTCATGTAAGTACCCAAGACAATGATTTATTGAGAAGTATTTTGGAGGATGTAGTTCGGGAGTATCGATGTATGCCGCATCACCTTAGACCTAGGCTTCCTCGCTTGCCTATGCATAACAGAAATAGGGCACTGGTGTGTACCCTGGATTCGTTGCTCTCATCCTACTTTGAAAGCAGCGAAGACCTTACGGATACCCACTCCCTCCTGTACTGCGCGGCCGTTACGATATGTCGTGTAGCTAAAGTGAAGTTTCCAAATACTAGTGCTACACGACCAAAACCAGATGTACCGGCTTGGCAGTGCAGGATAGAGCGGCGTATCACCGAAGCTAGGGTACTCATTGGCAAGCTCAGCTGCTTCAAGGAGGGCAACACACGGCGGGCATTTTTCGAGAAAGATATTCAGCCCCGAGATTTTTTGTCACGTGTCACAGAGCGCATCGACTTCCTGAAGCAGAAAGTGTACGCATGGACAAGCCGTATTCGGAGGTACAAGGCACGGGTGGATCGATACTTCCAGAACTCCATGTTTCAAAGGGATCAGAGGTCGGTTTACAGATTATGGGAGCACTCTGACAGGAAAAGTAGTGATGCAGGGCGGCCGGATGATGATGCCATGAAAACTTTTTGGCGCAGAATTTGGTCGACTCCCATCACTCACTCTGAGGGCGATTGGATAGGGGATGTTGAGCAATCATGCGAACAAATTGTGAAAATGGGGGACACTCACATAGCCCCCCAAGACGTAAGCAATGCAGTTTGTCGGCTACCTAACTGGAAAGCACTGGACCCGACGGACTGCAGAACGTCTGGATTAAGTGGCTACGCAGTTCGCATGATTGCTTGGCATATCAATTCAAATCGGCTTTACAATCAGGATCGCTCCCAGAATTTATGACAACTGGGGAAACCCATCGGCTCTATAAGAATGGTAGTACCACGGACCCTAAAAATTATAGGCCGATTACATGTTTGCCTACAATTTATAAGGTTCTTACATCGATTCTGAGGGACAAAATCTCAAAACACATAGAAAACAATGAGATAATGTCACCCTCTCAGAATGGATGTAGGAGCCTGGCCCGTGGTACTAAGGAGCTGCTTCTCATAGATGCGACTGTTAGCCAGCAGGCTCGCCGGAACCGAAGAGATCTGTCGATGTGCTGGATAGATTACAAGAAGGCATACGACTCTGTGCCGCATACATGGATCATGCGGGTTTTGGAATTATACAAAATAGATCCAACTCTGCGCACCTTCCTTAAGTTATGTATGGGGCAGTGGAGAACTATACTTCTCTATCCAGGATCTCGACGGGCTCTTGGTAACGGTGACCCTATTAAGATAGAACGGGGTATTTTCCAGGGTGACAGTCTGAGCCCCCTTTGGTTTTGTCTAGCTCACCGCAACCGAGACTTATAAATATTTAGGTATGTCACAGGCGTTAGGAATCAATGGGACAGACATGAAACAGTCATTGAGGGAGCTTTGGACTGGGTAACTGGGACTATGGAAGGACTATGGCCCCTGCCTGACCTATGTTACTCACACGGATAAAATGGCAGGGGGTGACTCGCACACTCGTTTAATGGGCCCCCGAAAACGGCCGCTAGCACATAGTGACGTAGCGACAAGGGGGCAACATAGCCTGAGGTGCTTGAGGAGTGGAGAGGTATTACACGGCTCTCAGGACAGTCCCGGTAATCCGTTCAAGATTAGGGATCTTGAACGGATTACCGGGACTGTCGAGGAGTGGACACTTAAGAAGACCGTGTTACGGTTATTGCGTTGCATCGTTGCGGTTACGCGCCAATTCAGATTTTCGACTTACTGAAAAATTTGAATATAACCAAAAGATTCGTTTATCGTACCATAAAACGATACAATGAAGACTCTAGGGTAGATGACAGGTCAAGAAGTGGTCGCCCTCGCTCTGTTAGGACTCCAGAAGTGATAAAAGCTGTGAAGGCGCGAATTCAAAGAAATCCCATACGTAAACAGAAACTGTTGGCCCTTCAGATGGGGATAAGCAGGACCACGGTGAAAAGGTTGTTAAATGAAGACTTAAGGCTTAGGGCATATCGCAGAAAAACAGGGCATCGTTTGGACGCTCGTTTAATGGAGGCTGAAGAGATGCCGCGCTTTGTTGAAACGCTACGCGGGAAAAAAGCATCGGGAAATTCTTTCTTCGGTTGAAAAAATTATCACCGTGGAAGAAAGCTACAACAAACAAAATGATAAGATGTACGCACACAGCAGTGAAGAAGCGAGCAACCGTATTCCGCTTGTCCAACAAGGTCATTTTCCATCCTCGCTCATGGTTTGGTAGGGAGTCTCTATTGGGGCTTAACTGAGGTACATTTTTGTGAGAAAGGCGTAAAAACGAATGCAGTTGTGTATCAAAATACAATCTTCAAAAACCTTGTGGAACCAGTTTTTCATACCATGTTTAATAACAGGCACTGGGTATTTCAACAAGATTCTGCGCCAGCTCATAGAGCGAAAAGCACACAAGACTGGCTGGCGGCGCGTGAAATCGACTTCATCCGGCACGAAGACTGGCCCTCCTCCAGTCCAAATTTGAGTCCGTTAGATTACAAGATATGGTAACACTTGGAGGAAAAGGCCTGCTCAAAGCCTCATCCTGATTAGGAGTCACTCAAGGCATCCTTGATTAAGGCAGCCGCCTATATTGACATGGACCTCGTTCGTGCTGCGATAGACGACTGAACGCGCAGATTGAAGGCTTGTATTTAAAATCGCGGAGGTCATTTTGAATAAACTTTATTACCATATGAATCTATGTTTTATTAAGTTCATTTTGCTATATAAATGGTTACATAAATAATAAACATGTCTAAATTATTTCATATTACACATGTGACAGAACTTATGACCTGACTAGGTATATTGTGTGTACGTGAGACATGTCTTTCTACCACTTACAGGTATCTATAATATAAGGAACTTAATAACAGTGTAAAAAAAAACTCAAGTTCTTTGTATTAGTATTTAATTGTATAATATGTTTATATCCTAATTTACTAATTAAAAATATAATAATTATAATCAGACATTTGAAAAATAAAATAACTTTTAGCATCATTTGTTGATGGTGTAATCATCCTTTGCACTTGAATGAGCTGAGCTCTATAGAATCTGTATGGCTTTTAGGTAAGTGTAAAAAAAAACTCAAGTTCTTTGTATTAGTATTTAATTGTATAATATGTTTATATCCTAATTTACTAATTAAAAATATAATAATTATAATCAGACATTTGAAAAATAAAATAACTTTTAGCATCATTTGTTGATGGTGTAATCATCCTTTGCACTTGAATGAGCTGATCTCTATAGAATCTGTATGGCTTTTAGGTAAACATACACATTTTTATTTTTATTTTTAACTTTTAAAGCTTTATTTTCCAAAAAGTTAAGTTTAAGAAGTTATGTACTTAACAAAAGATATTGCAGGCCAACACACCAAAAACCCTTGTGTTATAAATTATTTAATGATTTTGATTATGACATATCGTTATCATTCATGCATGATATACCAACAGATTTGCAGTCTTACAAGGATGATAAAAAATAATGTATATTTCATTTTATTTTAGGCGATTCTGGATACTACCTACTTGACATTGACATGTCTTATTCGCAACGCAGATTTAAATCTTTACTGTATCAACATAATAATATGTCCTCGTTAATTTAGAAAAAAAAATTAAAAAAAATTTGAAAAAAAATCCTTTAAATTTGATTAAGGTAAAATAGGATTCATGTCGGTTTCCACGTTTTTTATATAAGTTGTGCATGTCGCGGTAGCCTTTAATGAAGACAACACTACAAAATGTTAATTAAGAATGATATTTATGTTGTCATAGATTATGCTTTGTTGGCTGTCCTTAAATAAATAAATAAAATAAATAAATACCCACTGCGCAAATTCATGATGACACCAATATTAATGCAGAACCAGATTCTCCTGAAGCCTATTACATAGAAAGACATATCAAAACTCGTAACATCATAGAGGGGACAATAGGTGTTCTAAAGGCTCGATTTCGATGCTTATTAGTTTACTAAGTGTCACATTACCAACCACAAGTAGCTGGCCTTATTGCGAATGCATGTGTAATTGAACAGACAACGGCAGGTCAACCTACCCAAAAAGTTAAAGGTCATTGAATTGATTTTCAACTTTAAGTCTAACAAGCAGAGATCAATATCAATTGAGAAAATTTGACGTTTTGTGGTAGGTTGACGTGCTGTTGTCTGTACATAACATTTGCAATGCAGCAAATTTATCCGTGCCGGAACTCACAGATTAATATCTGTTTTATGCAACCTGCAATGTCTTTGTATGTCGATCTGTAAGGACGCAAATTCTACGCAAGCTGTTTTTTTGCAGGTTTAATAACATTGTAATTGATTGGATTTTTCCGAACGCCTAGCGACATCTATTGATGATTCTTGGTTTCGTCGCTACGGCGCCGTATTGTGATTTAGTTCATATTGTTCTTTTCTTCCGAATTTCAAGTTTGGGATATCTATTTAATATAATAATTTTCTTTCTAGTTCGTTTCTAATAAAGGAAATAAGGGCTATTTCTTAATTTATTAAGATTCCTTCCATTTAAGTGTCATTTGTATGATCGATTACTTTGGTGAATCGAAACGCGTAACGGAACGTCATAACAGGAAGGATTAGGTTTTCTTTGGGACACTTGACCTAGGATCGCCGACCCAAATGGCGGATATATTTTTATAGTGGTTGTTAATAACAATCCAAAGATGTCAAGGGCATCTAATACAACTTATATTTGAAAGTGTAATAGCAAAGCAACATGAGGTAAAATATATTGAAATATTGATTTATTTTCACTGGTTGACAAATTTCTCGTATGGCGTGGTTGTAAAATCGTATATTTGTTTCAGAGGAGTTTTTATATAATATTGTTGGTGGACGAGGGATATGTTTCTGAAAGATGTGCTTTCTTCAGTAAACGTAAGTATTTCCTTAGAAAAGTGTGTTTCCATACCTCATGTTTTGTATCAAAAGATAGGTTACTAATTTGATAAATTTCTTTTCAGATGGGTTTAATCTTTATAAAATTTATAGTTTTATATTTACATTTTTATTGATATTTTCATATTTCGTAATCATATTCTTCTAATTCTATCTGGATTAGATTGTTATTCCTTATCAACATTTAACTTGAGGTTCTGTTCCTGATGATGAACCTAGTATTTTGTATGGAACGACTTGTGAAGTCGATATAGTTTTGGGTTTTCAACGTTGGGTTGTTCTTGGGAACTGACATGGACTTCCATCCGGGAGCTTAGTAGCCACAAGAAGGCTCAGGACCTAACCAGGGATTCCAAAAGATGTTCTGAAGCGAGGCACTGACCGATCCCGATGAGTATTCAACATCTAAAGGTACCATCTTCTTTCTTTTCCTGGGAGGGCAGCTACTTGAAACCATAGTTGTATTTTAATGTTAACATATTTTAAAGTCGAGTCTTTATATCTGAGCTATTTAGATTATGCAGATCGGATAGCACTATTTTCAATCCCGAACCATTACACACACCCTGAATTAATTATGTTGAGAGTCATATCTCTAGTACTAATTGGTTAAAGTATTATATCTTTAGCTACGTGGATTGTCTAGTTAATAGTAGTATATCTATTCAGATTAAATTCCTGGAATGTAATGACAGTTGGCCATCAAATTAATAAATGATATTTAGTAAATACTACTGATTGTATTTATTCAACATCCCGTAGCCAGTCGACAAGGTTCTTTATAAATTTCTGCAAGCCGGGCATAGACTTAAGCTACCTTTTAGTCTTGTACTATGTGTTCTACAACACCTAAAGAGCACCCATCAAAACAACCACTTGCAGTGGCGCCTACTTTAATTGAAATTAATGCTATTCGGTATTATTATAGAAAAGTTTAGGGGTGGAAGGTAAATAAAAGAAGCATTTTTATGTGCTGATCTTCTACTCTGTAGCTTTTATTTGTATTAATGTTGATAATATAATGATCCCTCTCATGTTGTTATTGTGTTTGTTGTGTTTATTTATTTTGAACAACGGTTATTAACCTTAACTGTATGCTAGTTATTTTGTGTTATAGTTGTATTTGACTAGGGTTTCATTAATAGGTAACTACCTAAATGTCAGAACATGATATAGTGAACTTTTTAAATAAATAACTAACTGGTAGGGTTGAAACTATGTTTTAAAGTTCAAAATAATAAGTTTATTTTGTACTGGTATTATAAATGTTATTGGTATACTGGATGACCAAAACAAATACCTTTCTTATTTTTAGTGTGACAAAATTTTTATAGTATTTAGGTACTTGTTATTATGTAAGACTATTACTCACCTTTTCATTGTTCAATGGGTCAGAATAGCAGATAACCTTATTTTGTGTCACACTTATTATTATTGTTCAAGGTCAAGTCAATATTAAGGGAAAGTATTATATACAACTTAGTTGTAATTTATAGTCTTGGAGACCACAATCCAAGTAACTTTGTTTTGAGTATAAAGTTAATTTTGACAAGAAAATTAAGATTCTTGCAATTGTTTATGGAAGTGTATGGTACGAGCAGTTATTGTAAAGGGTTATTTCTCTCAACATATACGGTTTTAACACTTTAAAAATAAATTTTAAGTTTTTCATACAAAATATTTTTTCTGAAATAATTTAAAATGGATACTAGTAACGTTTATACGCATTCATTATTAAGAGATGAGCTTATTTATGAGGTCACTATTCGCACTGAGGTACCTGAGGACACTGTGCCCAAATTGAAAAAACAATTAAAATCTTTGTGTAAGGAATTTGGTCCTGAAGACATCATAGATGAAGAGATTAAGCCGAGTACAGAATTGCCTATCATTAAGGAGAAGCTTAAGGAATTACATTCCAATTTAGACAATTTCAGGAAGAGCAGGGAACGTTATCAGCTTGGTCGTGCTAAAGCTTTGTACTGTCACTTGTATTACAGGTTGGATAGGTTAGTCTGTAAAGAACCTGCCGACTTGGAGTGCAAATCAACACTGAAGAACTACTTAGATTCTTGTCTTCCTATTTTAGAAAGCTGTTTACATAAAAAACCTGATGAGGCAAGTTCTTGTATTCCATCATCTGAGGATAATAGGGAACCTGTTAGGGAGTGCTCCTCTAAAGTCAATATTCTCAAATGGAATGTCAAATTTGATGGCCGTACTAGTGTTCAGTCATTTTTAGAAATGGTAAATGAACGCGGGATAGCTTTTAATGTTAGCGATTCGGTATTATTTAGATCCGCGTTTTGTTTTTTTGTAGACCAAACTCTGTTGTGGTATAGAGGTATTAAAGACCAAGTTTCGTCTTGGAAGGAATTGTGTGATTTATTGGTTGAAGAGTTCTCCCCTGCGAATTATGATTTTACTTTGAGGAATGAAATTCGTGCTCGTACCCAAGGTCAAGATGAACCTATACACATTTATTTTGCGATTATGTCAGGAATGTTTTCACGTTTGAAAAAGCCTTTTTCTGAGGAAGAAAAGCTTGAGATTTTGTCAAACAATATTAGGCCAGTATTTTCGGAGCCGCTTTCGTTACACACTTTTTCTACTGTAGCTGAACTAAAAGAGAAGTGTAGAAAAGTAGAACTACGACGTCAGCAAAACAGTAGATTCGTTGAGCCACCTAAACAGTCTTCTATGAATCCTGAATATGACTATAAAGGTAAACATAGCAAACCTGCGTCTGTAACTACGGTAACACAACCACGATCAAATGGGGATACCAAGCCATCATACCCAAATTGGAGGCATAATAATAAAGTTTCTCACTCCTCTAATAGTAGGCAAGGTACACCAAATATCAAGAGGTATTGTTTAAAGTGTAAGTCGGATACACACAGCACTAGGTTTTGCAAGGATAAAAGACAGTTATGTTTTAAGTGTGGTGAAGTAGGGTATACCATAAGGACATGCCCGAAGTGTACGAAAGCGCCAAATTCAAAAAACTTGTAGGCTCAAACCGTTGTAAGTCGAAGGGCATGGTCGAACCTTCTAATGATAAATGGATGAAGTTAGTATCTGACTATTTTAAAACTAACACCGTTACTTCGGTTTTGTTCGAGCCAAATGTTAATGATGTTCGGCCTTATTTAAACGTGAACATTTTGGATTTGACAGTATGCGGATTACTAGATTCTGGTGCCGCAATTTCTATTATTGGAAACGGAGCTCACGAACGCTTCATTAAATTAGGATATTCGGTAGAAATTACGAATGAAACGACTGTTACTGTTGCTGATGGATCATTTTGTAATACCATAGGGACAATGTCATTGCCTATTACATTTAAAACGGAGACTAGGGTAATTAAATTTTACATCATACCTTCTATTGTATCCAATGTGATTTTCGGAGTAGACTTTTGGAAAGCTTTTAAATTAATGCCAGAAATTTTTCAAAATATTTCTTTTATTGAAGCCCCTCAGGATTTTATTAAACAAAGTAATGCTAATGAAAAACAAGTAAATTTTGTACAACCTTTTGAAAATTTAACGTCAGAACAACAGGAGTTAGCAGAGATGATAATAAGGCAGTTTCGAGATGTTTCTTTTGAGTGTAAAGGTTTAGGAAGAACGAATCTAATAAAACACACCGTAGACACAGGTGATCATTTGCCAATCAAGTGTAGACCTTACCCGTTATCACCAGAAAAGGCCAAGGAGCTACATAAGGAAGTGGATAGGATGCTGGAGCTTGATGTTATCACACCTAGCGAAAGCCCGTGGAATAATCCCGTAATTATGGTTCCAAAAGCTGATGGGACATGGCGATTTTGCCTTGATTGCCGCAAACTGAATTCGATCACAAAAGGTGATTCGTATGCAATTCCGTATATACCTCAAATACTGGATAGCCTTAGGAATGCTAAGTATGTCAGTTCTGTAGACTTCAAATCTAGTTTTTGGCAAATATTACTCGATGAGCAATCCCAAGATAAAACAAGTTTCACAGTTCCAGGTAGAGGAACATTTAAATTTAAGGGGATGCCATTCGGTTTGTGCGGAGCTCCTGCTCGGCAACAAAGATTAATGGACATGCTGTTCGGTACACCTTTCTGCAGTGATATAACGAAAGGAATGATCTTCTGTTACGTCGATGACGTCATAATTGTGGCAGAAGACTTTGAAACGCACCTTTTGTTGTTAAAACGCCTGTACCAACGCATAGAAAGTGCCAATCTTACCATTAATTTTGAAAAATGTAAATTCTTCCGGAAATCATTAAAATATTTGGGATACGTAGTTGATGAATGTGGTTTAAGGACAGACCCAGACAAAGTGCGTGCGATTTTAGATTTTCCTGTACCTAAGACCCCAAAAGACGTTAAAATGTTTCTAGGAACCTGTTCTTGGTACAGAAGGTTTATCAGAAATTTTTCGAGTATAGCCGCACCTTTGAATGCACTTACCAGTTCTAAAGTGAAATTTTGTTGGAATCCATCAGCTGAAGAAGCGTTCGAGACTTTGAAGACATGTTTAGTTTCCGCTCCGGTTTTAGCATGCCCGGATTTTGAGAAACCTTTTGCTGTTCATTGCGATGCGTCTGGTTATGGTATAGGGGCCATGCTCACACAGAAGGTGGATGACGTGGAACACCCTATCGCTTATATTAGTAGATCCCTGAATAAAAATGAACGTAACTACAGTGCTACCGAAAGGGAAGCACTTGCTGTTATCTTTGCAGTTGAAAAATTTGAACCATATCTAGGCACTAGGAAATTTACTGTTGTAACGGATCATGCTTCATTAAGATGGTTTATGAAACTGGAAAATCCTACTGGTCGTCTTGCGAGATGGGGATGTCGCTTATCTCAATTTAATTTTGAAATCGAACATCGCCGCGGTAAGGATAATGTTGTCCCTGACGCTCTCTCACGTCTGTTAATGGTAGAAGCTGTAGACAGCCCGATAGATATAGACGCTGATGATGAGTGGTACAACAGGACGGTCCAAGGTTGTAAAGCTAATCCGCAGAATTTTTCAAATTATAGGATCGAACGCGGTAAACTGTACAGATTTTGTAAAGGCAAATATTCCCTAACTGATGAGTTTGACTGGAAGGAAGTTGTACCTAAATCAAGATGCAATGCGGTTATTTCGGAAAACCACGAACCTCCTACTGCTGGACACCTTGGTGTATTTAAAACACACCGCAGAATTAGCTTGAGGTATTATTGGCCAGGAATGTACCGAAACATCACTGACTTTATTAAGGATTGTGCAACTTGTTCTGCTTACAAACATAAAACCACTCTTACACCTGGACTCATGGGGAAGCCTAAGCAGTGTTATAGACCGTTTCAGGCCTTATCGGTGGATTTAGTCGGTCCATTGCCTAGATCTCGCGCTGGTTATATGCATCTTTTAGTAGTTACGTGCTGTTTTTCAAAGTATACCATGTTATTTCCCTTGAGGCGTGCTACTAGTGCCACCGTGGCTAAAAATTTCGAAAATTTTGTCTTGCTGGCTCACGGTATTCCTGAAACCGTAATTACCGATAATGGGGTTCAATTTACGGGATCAGAATTCCGAAGTCTATTAGATAAATATAAGGTGCCACGAGTTCATTATGGACCTAGATATACGCCGCAGATTAATTTAGTGGAAAGGTATAACAAAACAGTTATGACCATGGTTTCTTCGTACGTCAAAGACGATCATCGTACTTGGGATCTACACTTGTTTAAAATACAATTTGCTTTGAACAGTGCTGTTAACGATACAACCGGCTTTACGCCATTCTTTTTAGTTCACGGCCGAGAACCCATTATAAATGGCACATTTTACAAAGATTCAGACTGTGATTATGAAGTATCTATTCCACGGGAAGAATATGCTGGGGAGTTTGGTGCGCTGAAAGGTATATTTGAAAAAGTTCGTGCAAGTATAGTAAAAGCGCATGCTGCTAATGCTAAGCATTATAATTTGAGAAGGCGGGATGTTAAATTACGAGAAGGCCAGGAAGTATGGCGCAAAACGTATATACAAAGTGATGCCGATAAATTTAAAGCAACCAAACTAGCTCCCAAGTATACTAAATGTATAGTCAAAAAAGTTTTGTCCCCATTAGTGTACGAATTGGTGGGATATGATGGTAAACATCTTGGTACATGGCACATCAAGGACATAAAGGTGTGACATGGATACAGTCTTGTGTCAGAATCCTCAGCCGTAGGACAAGTTTATCTTGTGTTGTTTGGGGAAAGATTCCCAACAATGACGCCAAGGCTACTCTTCTTATAACCTAGGTTATAAGAGAGTTTAGGTTAAGTTTTGCATGCTTAGTTATAGTTGATTATATCAAGGACAACCCTTGAATATATTTCTTAGCCTTGCTTTGCGCTATTTTGTTGAACTCAGTATTGTTGAGTTAGGTTGTTTGAAGATTTAGCATAACATTACATGCTCTCTTCTTTTTTGTGGGTTTGTTGCGATGACGTCTAATGTTAATTGTTATGACTAGCGACACTTGTTATATTTGGCAAATAGTCAAATTTGTTTTGTTTCCTTTGCATCTAGTATGCATATGGACTCGTGTGGACCCAGGCGTTGACGTCCTTTAGTGACCGAGCGACACACGAGATTTTTTGGACCAGGATTGCTCAGGGTAGCATCATTGTGTCATATGTGTTTGTAATGGCTAGTAACCTTACATCATTTTTTTTTCTTTTCCCTTAGAGTCGTTTTGTGGTACGACAAATAGTATATTAGAGTAGAATTGTATATCAATGGCTACTTAGAGGGGAACAGAGTTGCACTGGTACTACAGGAGCAACTTCAAAGGGGATTGTATGTCAGGAGGTGGCAGGCAGTGAATAGAAACTGATGCTTACATTTTGAAAGCTGAAGCATGATAGATGATTTGTATGATAGTGTGGGGGAAATTACACTTGCCCGGACAGTTTGAGATTTTGGTTAGTTTACATCAGTCCTGGTGGTTGGTTTTTTTTTAAGGTATTGAGTGACTTATGTTAGATTCTTTTCTTGTTTTCTTCGTTTCAGTATAGTTTCTGAACGTTATGTAATAGGTGGCCGAATTGTTGTTACATTGTTGGTTGTTTTTTTTTCCATTCTTTTGGCAGATGTTATTGTTTTCTATTGTCAAGTTGTGCTGAGGGCAGCACACCTTCTCTCTGCGCTCGAAGCTTTGGGGGGAGGGTATTGTAAGGACGCAAATTCTACGCAAGCTGTTTTTTTGCAGGTTTAATAACATTGTAATTGATTGGATTTTTCCGAACGCCTAGCGACATCTATTGATGATTCTTGGTTTCGTCGCTACGGCGCCGTATTGTGATTTAGTTCATATTGTTCTTTTCTTCCGAATTTCAAGTTTGGGATATCTATTTAATATAATAATTTTCTTTCTAGTTCGTTTCTAATAAAGGAAATAAGGGCTATTTCTTAATTTATTAAGATTCCTTCCATTTAAGTGTCATTTGTATGATCGATTACTTTGGTGAATCGAAACGCGTAACGGAACGTCATAACAGGAAGGATTAGGTTTTCTTTGGGACACTTGACCTAGGATCGCCGACCCAAATGGCGGATATATTTTTATAGTGGTTGTTAATAACAATCCAAAGATGTCAAGGGCATCTAATACAACTTATATTTGAAAGTGTAATAGCAAAGCAACATGAGGTAAAATATATTGAAATATTGATTTATTTTCACTGGTTGACAAATTTCTCGTATGGCGTGGTTGTAAAATCGTATATTTGTTTCAGAGGAGTTTTTATATAATATTGTTGGTGGACGAGGGATATGTTTCTGAAAGATGTGCTTTCTTCAGTAAACGTAAGTATTTCCTTAGAAAAGTGTGTTTCCATACCTCATGTTTTGTATCAAAAGATAGGTTACTAATTTGATAAATTTCTTTTCAGATGGGTTTAATCTTTATAAAATTTATAGTTTTATATTTACATTTTTATTGATATTTTCATATTTCGTAATCATATTCTTCTAATTCTATCTGGATTAGATTGTTATTCCTTATCAACATTTAACTTGAGGTTCTGTTCCTGATGATGAACCTAGTATTTTGTATGGAACGACTTGTGAAGTCGATATAGTTTTGGGTTTTCAACGTTGGGTTGTTCTTGGGAACTGACATGGACTTCCATCCGGGAGCTTAGTAGCCACAAGAAGGCTCAGGACCTAACCAGGGATTCCAAAAGATGTTCTGAAGCGAGGCACTGACCGATCCCGATGAGTATTCAACATCTAAAGGTACCATCTTCTTTCTTTTCCTGGGAGGGCAGCTACTTGAAACCATAGTTGTATTTTAATGTTAACATATTTTAAAGTCGAGTCTTTATATCTGAGCTATTTAGATTATGCAGATCGGATAGCACTATTTTCAATCCCGAACCATTACACACACCCTGAATTAATTATGTTGAGAGTCATATCTCTAGTACTAATTGGTTAAAGTATTATATCTTTAGCTACGTGGATTGTCTAGTTAATAGTAGTATATCTATTCAGATTAAATTCCTGGAATGTAATGACAGTTGGCCATCAAATTAATAAATGATATTTAGTAAATACTACTGATTGTATTTATTCAACATCCCGTAGCCAGTCGACAAGGTTCTTTATAAATTTCTGCAAGCCGGGCATAGACTTAAGCTACCTTTTAGTCTTGTACTATGTGTTCTACAACACCTAAAGAGCACCCACCAAACCAACTACTTGCAGATCCATCTGGTAGACAGAATAGGGAATTGCAGGTAGGCATTGCTACTAGGCGGGATCTTGTTGCTCGTCTGTGGGAGCTTCACCAGGGAGCCTGAAAATAAATATATGTAGGATTTAAAATGTTTGTCAATAATTTCTGAACGAAGCATGTGTGTGAACGGAATGGATGAATGATTAAAAACGAGAGGTCTCTCACTTACGACGCCGCCATTACCGATGACTGCAGGAATGTTGCGTGTATTAATAAAATTTAATAATATACCGAGTTATATCACTGAAAAAGTGTTTTCATTTAGACCCACACCTACAATTTCTCGTCCGGGATTGAAGGGTCTAAATAAATCGGAGTATTTTCGCGTATTTCGAGATAACGTACATCGTCAGTAGTCACCGCGTGGTCGCAAGTGCCGGCCGGCCGCTTTTATAACCGACGAAGACGAAGACGACTACACGTTTCCTAGTTACACTGCTGGATTACCTGCTGGACGACGACTACAATGGCGGAGAGCGATAGCAAAGACGGCAATTGCAATCCATTTCACATGATCGATTCCATACCTATGTTCACCGGAGATGATATGACGTATTCCTCCGTAAAGTGGACCCTGGATCTGGAGGACAACGCCGATATTTTTGGATGGAGCCAGAAACAAAAGCTTGTCATAGCACGACGGAGTTATCTGGTACGGCGGCATTATGGATTAAGACGGAGAAAGCTTTCAAAACTTACGATGAGCTAAGAGGGGCTTCTTTGATCAAGGAATTTCCAGAGGCTATTGACAGCAAGCAGATGCACGAGATCATGAGTAAGCGCAAGAAGCAGCCCAATGAGACGTTCTACCAGTATATGTTAGTAATGAAAGAATTGGGTAAAAGGGCTAAATTTCCAGATTACGTTGCCATACAATACATAGTGGACGGGATAACCGACTATAAGTCAAATAAACTATTATTTTACGGTGTGACATCCTATTCCGTGCTAAAAGAGAAGATTGTATTATATGAAAGTTTTAAGCAGAAAACAAAGATGGCGGATACTATGAAACAACGAGATGCGGCTCAAGCAGTATCGAAGCAGAAAATTCCACGTGAAACCGCTGTGAAGTCATTTCAACGTTGTTACAATTGCTGCGAGAAAGGACATTTGTCGAATTCCTGTGTCAAAGGCGTTAAGTGCTTCCGCTGCAACGAGTTTGGACACATCGGTGCGCAATGTACGAAGAACGGGGCATTGCACGAGGTACGACAACAATCTGTGAAGAAAACATATGGCGAAGTCGGAGCTAATAATCAAGATCGGCGGTCGATGTTTGTTGTTCAACACAAGACGTCAGCAGAGGGCGCTGCAAACGGGAACGGCGAACGGAATGAAGTGAATAGCGATCCGGAAGAACGAGTGGGAGTGAGTAAACATACGTCAAACTTACACTCCAAGACAACGACATTTTTATATTGGATAGAGGTTTCAGAGATTCAATTAGTTTATTAGAAGGCTGCAATTATAGAGCGTACATGCCAGCGTCGCTACTAGAGGGCGAACACCAGTTAACCACCAACCAAGCTAATGAAAGTAGATGTGTAACTATTTGTCGATAGGTGGTGGAAGTTGTTAACGGTTATTTCAAGCGAGATTTTAAATTACTGCGTCAAGATTATTTTAATAAGACTGTGCCCCACTTGATGCAATATTTCCAAATCGCAGCCAGTCTCTTTAATAGGTTTGGTGTTCGCCTTAGGAACAGAGATGACGCATCGCAAACGTTGCAAATAATAAGGGAAAGGATGCATTTTGCAAATAACTTAGCCCTATTTGTTGAAAGCAATAATATGAACAGGCGGTCATCTTACTTTGTTAGTATAACAGCAGATAGAGACAATTTGGTTGTTTTTCCTAGAATGGAAATGAGTGAATTAATCCTTTTTGCACTAGGGACATACCAGATTCGTCAAGCCAGATCGTACTATGGAGAACACATAAGGTTCCACGGTGGCTATCGCATTGAAATCTGTACTGAAGATATAAATGTTGCGGAGAACAATTTGAGAGGAAGTGGCAATAACAGTCTGATACGAGGAAAAATTAAGTCGAGGCATGTGTCAAGAAAACAATATTATGTTTATATCTTAATTGAAAATAATATTCAGGGGAGAGAGGGTATAACAGAGTATTGTTGTAATTGCCTAGTAGGATGACGCACAGTGGGATGTTGTGCCCACGTCATGACTTTGGTATGGTATCTGGGATGGGCACGATACCAAGAAAATATATCCGCTCCTGCAGAATTCCTAGATAGTGTATTAATTACAGAAGATATGGAATAAATGTTAATTACACATAGTTAAACAGTTTTTTTATTCTTTTCCTTTTCCCATTTTTTATATAAAATATTTACCTATTTTAAGTACCTATACATGTATAATTGCTCCTTTAAATAATATAAATAATGTCTAACTGATGTAGTTGTTTATGTCAGTACATATAAGACTGGAAGCTATTTTAACTAAATATAATAACACTGATTTTAAATATAAGTACATAGGTAAGTTGTCTCTTCATGTCTGGAATCAGTAGCTTGTAACAAATAAATACAATGTGAATGATTTTCTTGTCATTCACAGTTCAGGTACCTACATATTGTATAACCTAAAAAATGTTAACTTTAGTATTAAATCAACCCAATAATTATCATTTATCCACTCACAACCACAAAATAATAGTGTAACATTAATTATTGTTAAATAAATTAATGATAGAACATAACCTCTACTGTACAATTAAAATAATAATAATAATAATAATATAATAATAAAAACCTTTATTTTCTCAAAACAGACAATAGTTACATTATTTGTTCATAATACACAGTAAAAATGACGATATCTTTTTTCCTCCGCCTTTAATACACTTTTTTTCAATTAGTACGTCGTGATAACGGCGTGAAGACATATAAATAAATCTATATCCCGACCATGGACGCGAAGTTTCATGGTCAGTTCAAACAATGTATGAGCCGTCGCCATTGTTCTTTCCACGTATTCCATTAAATGCAATTTTGTCAAGAAGGAGCTTGTGGTCCACCTTGTCAAAAGCCTTTATAAAATCTGTATATACTGCGTCAACTTGAATGCAATCATCAAACTTTTCGAACAGCATGTTAGTAGATCTGTTTTTGACAAAACCGTGCTGTTCTTTAATAATGTTTCTATTTAAAATCGGATAAATTTGATTATGCACCAATCGCTCAAATACGAGTACCTTTGACAAGGTGGAGAGAATAGAGATAGGGCGATATTGCTCCACATCGTGTTTGGAACCCTTCTTATGCACTGGACTTATATGAGCATGTTTCCATGCTTTAGAAAAAACGCTCACAGCCATACACTCATTGTAGATTATGTGAAGTGGTATACAGATGCTATCAGCAGTGAGCCTAAAAGTGGAGGGAGTCCATCAGGACCAGGACCTTTAGAAATATTCAGATTTTTGAATTCGTTTAATGAAATATAGGTTGGATCAGAGGCGGATCTTGAATTTGTGGGGCCCTGGGCTAATACTGCTTAGGGGCTCTACCTAATTACTCAACTAATTGCTATTTTGACAAGAAACTGTTTTCTGTAGTGATGTAGGTATATGTAATGTAATATATGTTAAGTGCAGGAAGAAAATAGGAAAACAAAATATTTTATTTATTTATTAAAACATTATTTATTGCAAAATAAATTGACGGGTTATAAATGGTTATGTTATATAAATTATAAAGCAACCTTTCTGCATTTTTGTGCTGCAAATTCTTTTATTTGGTCATCGCACTGTAGGTCCTTTGTTAAATCGCAATTTATCGAAAGAACTGATAAATGATTTAGTCGATAGTTCGACATTGTTGTCCTGTATTTGTTTTCTATATACGACATCCTGGAGAAAGAACGCTCCGCTTCACAGCTAGTGATCGGCATCGTTAAAAAAATCTTCAAGATAGTATAGCAGTTTGGGAAAACATCAAAAAGTTTCTTTTCATAAATTAGCCAAAAAATTTCACTGCAAGAGGTGTAAGACTCTGTCTTAGATTGCAGTAAGTAAGATTTCAACTGAATGCACTCATTCACTAAATGTTCGTCTACGTCATTTGGATAATAATCAATAATATTACGTACACTTTCCAGATCTATGTGTTCTTGATTTTTGTCTTGCAAATCCATTAAAAATTTAAATTTTTTGCTATAGGTCTCATAGGCTTGGCTTCTATTATTTAAATCCATAATCATCTTATCCAACGCAACGTTAAGCGTGTCTCTTTTAAATTTTTCTGCGCAGTTCACTGAGACTTTATCTATAGATTTATCTGAAAATTTCAAAGTAATGCGTCTCTTATTTATGTCACTGTAGTCTGTTCCCACACTAGTACTTAATTTTTTAGCTTTCTCTTCGTATTCCTTTAGCTTCTGATCTGATTGTTGCCTTATGTTTTTCACGAACTCTTTTAATGACACAATTAACTTATTGCCTTCACCAATGTCTAAACCAGGGCTCTGTACTTTTTTATTAACTACATTAAATCTCTCCAAAATTGCAGTTTCTAGTTTCGCCAGTTTATTAAATAAATTTCGTGCCTCTTTTCGGAAATCAACTTTTTCATCGTCATTTTCGCCGAAACTATTGAGAATTTTCATAATGCCATCATAATTACTTTTCAAAGCTCTGACAGCATCAAAGTGACAAGACCATCTGGTCTGGCTTAAACTTTTTAACGTAAATTTTAGTTTTGTTTCACGATTTAACAGTTCCCACCTATGGGTCGAAGCAGAGAAGAAAACGTATATTTGTTGCACTATTCCAAAAAAGTTTACAATTTCGGTTGCAACCTTCACGGATTCTTGACCAACTAGGTTAAGGGAATGCGCAGCACATGGCACGTAATCCGCGGATTTATTTTTTTCTTTTAGTAGTGCTTGTACACCATTGTAGATTCCGGCCATATTAGCAGCGTTGTCATATGACTGTCCCCTGCAATTATCCAGTAGTAGTCCATTTGTTTCCAAAAAGGCTTGTAGAATATTAAATAAATATAAGCCAGTATGACTACTAATTTTAATGAAAGATACACATCTTTCATACACTTTTCCCCGAAAACAGTATCGTAATACAATAGCAAGTTGGTCATCGTGAGACAGATCTGGGGTTGAATCCATCATAATTGAATAATACTTTGTGTCGTCGTTATTTATTTCAGTTATAATTTGTTTAATTATCTGTTTACCCATAATCTCAATTATTTCCTCATATACTGTTTTTGATAAATATGATATTACAGGGTTTGGTCGCAGCTCTCGTTGTTCAATATGTTCACGTATGAATGGGTCGAATTCTGCCAATAGCTCTAGAGCACCCATAAAATTACCATTATGTGGAGAACCAAATACTTCCTCGGAACCTCGGAAATTTTAGCACTGCAATAACCCGTTTTAGGACATTGTGATAATATTCTGTTTCTTTATTTAATTGCTCCTGAAGCTGCTTGTCTAAAACAGACTTATTTTCTTTTCGTGTCAACCACACTAACATTGAATTCTTATGTTCATTAGAATTTTCGTGATTTTCTAAACAAAATCCTATGTGTTTCCAATCAGAAAATCCGGTTGTGTATTGAGAAGGAGTTTTAGAAAAAAGTTTGCAAGTCAAACAAAAAACAGTACCAACCCTTTTTGAATAACATAACCAAGATCTTTCCAGTAATTGGCCATTTTTCATTTTTCTAGTGAAATACCTATTTGAAAAAGATCTGTTTTGTTCTTTATATTTCTTCATTGAAGCTGAATATATATTCTTCGGATCTTTATTTTGAAAGTCAGTCATTTCATGTGAGAGGACGAAATTAATAAAATCATTATTCAGCAAATCTGGCCACAAGCCCACGTCAACATATTTCTCAAACTCAAACTTAATATTTTCTAAATTTCTTTCCACCTCGGTATCGGTATTACCTCCCTTTTGCTGAACACCAATTTCATTTTCAGAGGAACCAGAGGGTTGCTGGAAGTCAAGATATTGCACATTTTCATCGTTGGTATTTTTTTTCTGGTTTTCAAAATCTTGCATATTTTCATCACTTGTATTTTTTTCCTCGTTTTGCGATTTTTTGCTGCCATCGGTTAGATTCTCTTCGCATAAAATACCTTCCTTTACGTTTTTTAATGGATTTATAGCTATTTCATTCGCGTTTATATGTTCCGATTTAAAAAAAGTTTCAATTTTTGCGCATTTATTTCTTTCTTGTTCTCGACTAAACTGTAATTTTCTTTTTTCAGCTCCACTTTTATATTTTCTAGCAGACATATTGTAAAATAAGATATTTTTCTGAAAATAAACAAAGAACTGGATAGAACTTTTAATTTTAATACCTACTTTGTAATGAGTGTAGCAATTCACAAATTATAATTAAATATCGAACGAGTTTGATTCATTTAGTTTTGAAAACTGAAATAAAAAGTCATGTTTTATAATTCTTTTTACTTACCTACTGCCTATTAAAAGCAGGAAGTCTAGTTATGCTGAATACTTTCAATTTTAGTAAATTAAAAGAAAGGTCCGGTCCTTATAACTTTTAAGTTATCTATTACTTAGTAAACTAAACACACGCACTAAACACATTTCTAACAATAACAAAGTCAATTCGTTAATATAGTCGACTATAGCAGAAGTGCGGAAAAATAACAAAATTGCGTCGGGCGATAAGCGGAGGGAAGTCCCCAGTAATAGACAATACTATACACGGAATACACCGACCGAAAACAAGCGACAGGGAATTCCCCGTTCCGTTTGATAGATGCGCACTCGGGTTGATTGATCGCAGTGTTGCCAACCTCATGATCGGATTTTTTAAAATTCTAGATAATTTTTATTATTGACAATATCGTCAATTGGTTTCAGTTCGGTTGGGGGCCCTCTGTATTCGCGGGGCCCTGGGCTGCAGCCCAAAAAGCCTTTAAGTAGATCCGCCCCTGGGTTGGATACTAAAACATCATGAACTCCAGTACTTGTGGTAGGAGGAGGTTGCCACTGTGAAAAAGATGAGGATGGTATTTCGAAAACCGATTGAAAAAATTCAGAGAACAAGCTGCAAATTTCTTCGGGATCATTGGATTTGCAATTTAGATACTTCATTGTAAGCGGGATATTAGATTTAGTTTTACGATTTGATATCTAAGTCAATTAATTATATAATCTTCCACAGATAATATCATGTAATTCTGATAGCTTTGCTTGCATTTCTTTTTAAACACTTTTCTATATTAGGCGAATTTTTCATAGTCAGTTTGGTTTCCAAATTTATGCCACTTTATCCAAATTTTTCGTTTGTGTTTGAATAACTTAATGAGAGATTTTGGAAACCATCGGGGAACTCCCCTGTACGGGTATTAGCGTATGGGGTGTGTTGCTTTATGATATTGTGTAGGTATGGTAGAAGGTATCAAGACAAGTCTCGGCAGGCAGTGAATCCAGATTTTCCGTCCAGTTCGTATTCCTAATTTGTACGTTAATCATATTATAATCTGCCTTGTTGAAGTTATATTTCTAGGGCTGGCAGACTAAAGCACATAAGTCATAAAAACCGTTTTTATTTTTATTTTGCATAAGTCTTATTCATAGAACTAAGCGTAGCCTGACTTAATAACATAAATCATACAGAAGCGTATATCGCTTAAAGAATGTTTGTACCTTTTCACCTTCTTATTTTAAGGACTTACTAGGAACGTAACAAAACACTTAAGTTGACTTATGTGAAAAAGAATCATACGGGTGGTCGTCGGTAGTTATGCTTATCGTAAGGGCGAGACTGACTTTGTTAGAAGGTGCAACATTGGAATGTTGTGTCAAGGGTTATTGTTATTAAGTGGGTACTTGGAAAATAATTTATTATATCAACAAAAGGGTAAGCTTTGTTTTTACAACTCAGTACTAGCATTAAATGACGTTGCCTGGTCGAGTTTAGACGATTTAGTTTGTTGTGTTTTTTTATAATTCACATTTATTTAACAGAATGAAGAGAGGACAAAATTTAGTGAATCTTGCATTGAAAAAAGGACTAATAATCGTGAGTTATATTTATTTTTAAGTTTCAAGATATTATTGTTGTACCAAATCAAATTTGGTAGATACATCAGTATTTTTAAAAAACGACTCAGATTGTCTGATAATTAATGGTAGGGAGTTCCACAAGCGAATGGAATGTACAGTGAATGAGTGAGAATAATAGCAGCGTTTTACCCTGAAATAAAACGCATATTAAAATACTTACCTCACTGGAAGCTTTATATTGAGATAGCATTTCCGTTTCCCGTCATTTGCCTACCCTTTTTAGTACGTAGTTTCCGGCTAAGTGGCGCCACCTGGCGGTCGTGTGCTTTTGAAGTTTCTTAAAATTTGCGGCACACCATTTTGCTCATTGGCTCAATTGCACCAGGCAGAAATAAAGTGAAAGCTTCCAGTGAGGTAAGTATTTTAATATGCGTTTTATTTCAGGGTAAAACGCTGCTATTAAAACACTGTACCGTAACTGGAAGCTTTATATTGAGATCTGTTTGTTATCGCCTGGTGACGCCACTTAATATTATAACGCCTTAGCGTAACGCCAATGTGACAGATTTAAAAATAAAAAAGTATTTATGATATTGAATACTTTTGATTTTAAGTAAGACAATATTCTTTTCCGTGTGTTACACAGGAGTAACAATAAAAATTAACATGTAAAAGAACTATGAAAAGGTAAAAATTCAAACTAAAAAGCTTTCTAGGAAATTCTTCTAGCAATCGCATTAGTTGTGTAAAAGTTTATCAATACTTGATTTAATTTCACACATATAGGATTGTTGTGATGTTTTAGCTGATTACCAATTCCCATGAGCTAGAACTTCGTCGATGGGGTGATTTTCTAACCAGTTCTTGGAAGCTACACAGATCTTACGCTATCTGGGGTAGCTGTGTAATCAAGAAACGTTTTTACAGTTCCTGCTATAACAGTAAGGTACCTACGTGACGTAGGTACTGCACCTCAACTGATGAAAATATTGAATAATTTAAAATCGTTTTTTATCAATCACTCAGCGATGTTTTAACTAATAGTAAATATTATAATTTTAATCACCGAGACAGGAGGCTTACATTTTTATTATTTATATTCAAAATTTATCTGTAGACAGTCTGTCAGTACCTATGTATTGCTATCGGTTGTAGAACCAAATTCAGGCCATACGGTAAAGTTTTTGTATTATGGTTAGGTAGGTACTTTAGGTAGGGTATATTCTAAGGTCAGGTCATGAATGCACCTGCCTGAACAAATAAGTATTAAAATTGCTATTTGATGTAATGATTGAAACATTCTTGTGTCGGTTATAAATTTATAAGTACACTGACATCCCATACGGTTTGGGGTTTTTTATTTTTTGTAAAAGCAATTAATTTAAGAATATGTTTTACTAGAACGTGAGTACTTCACTGTTCATGGTTCAGAATCGCATTATTTTCAGACAGCTAATTTATGTGTAAAAGTATTGTATTATGTGATAATGCACATATTAAATGTAAGCCTGATAAGAATTGCGCCAATTGCGGAAAAGTAAGGCTTTTAATCTTTATTGTTATTGAAATTGTCCTTGAACAACAACAATTCTAAGTTACTTGACAAATTTATAAAATAGACTCACCAAGAACTTTTAAGTAAAAGCTTTTCTTTAGAGGTCTAGCCTTCCACCGCCTCACCAACCCCCAGATTTCAGGTTCATCGAGGAAATGTATCTGGAGGTTACTAAGGTAAGTGGTGCTGCAAGTGCTCAGTCTCTGACACGCCAGAACACTTTCTCCCATCATGGCAAAAACAACCATGTTAAAAGATTTAGTTGAGTGAGAGCACCCTGGATATTAGAAATGTTTGTAGGAAGACCCAAGTAATGGGTTCGCACCATGAAGAACCGAACGCATCGCCAATGTATCCTGAAATGCATTCGATGCCGATCTAACGTATGATATTTTCATTAGAAATAAAGATTTCGTACTTTCCCTTTGCGAAGATGTAGATACACCTGTTATTATTTTGTCACACTAAGAATCAAACTGTGATGTAGTAGTGAATGTGGCTCTAAAGAGCATTTAGTATTGGTAGCATTTCTTTACGGATGCAATGACAACCTTTTCTTAAATAATTTAACTTCCCGCTATCGCAATACCTTTTAAGTTAAACAGTTTAACTCTTGACCCTCGATTTCTAAACCTTACGTATTTGGCATGCTTAAATGCTACAATTGCGTCAAACTGTATTCCTAGTTACGGCCTATAATCATCCTACTGCATGGAAAAGGCCTCAATCATTAAATTCAAGGTACCTAAGTAATGATGGGTAAAATGAATTGGAAAAGAGCTTGATCCAGGTCCAAGTCAAATCCAGGGTCAAGTGATTGCTGACAATGTGAGCAGCTTTGGAGGCAAATAGGTCTATTATTGGACATTCCCGTTTTATAATCACGAGATCTGTACAGTGTACTAGTTGGTTCGGACTTTGCAGTCGGCAGTGCCTATTTGCCGAATATGTGGAATTTAATGGAACTAGTAAGTTCAAAATTCGAAATATAATTATTGAAATCAAGTCTAGGTTTAAGCGCAAACCTGCTTGGTCTAAAGCATCCGTAGTCAAAAAACGCCCCTGGGAAGGGCAATGCAACTGTCGATCTACTACTTCAGTTGTTCGATAACCACCACTAGGGGCTGGAATCTTATCAACTATCTATGATTTATGTGACAATGCGGCACGACAAAAATGACGAAATTCGTTCATATCATTAATTCAATTCATCTTTGTAATTATTATTTTACTTGATTTATTTCTTTGTTGCAGTTTTTCTATTCGTTCATGTTTTCACATTATTCCATTTTTCATTATATAGTTAATAATACTTTTTTGGGGACAAAAAACCGATATTTCTAAATTCACTTGCCATCCCAACTTCTGCAATGTTTGAACCATAACTTTTATATGCTCGCGAGCATTTAGATGTAACAGTAAGTGTCAAGTACACTAAGAAGGGTTCTGACATGAAATATTCGATTTGGCCTTATACAGGGATAAAAACCAACTGCATGACTACATTCGAGTTCACAAGTTGAGACTTGACACAAAGGAATGCGATACTATAATTCTTTCAAGTCAACTTTTTTAATACCTCTTGGAATATTAAAACGACCTCGGGTACTTTAATCGAGCCGCGAGCTCTTTTTTATGAAATGAACATCTGGCCATGTTGCAAAAGCAGGTCCATTCCTTTTTGAGGGTAGCTGGTACAAAGCAGGCGAGGTAGCCCCGCAAGGGTGGATAATTTTAGGCGTATCGCTTGCATGAAAAAGCCTAATTTTAAGTTATTGCTTGAATCTCTTTGATCTAGCCGCGAGCCCTGATTATGAAATGAACCTCTAGCAATGTTGCTATAGCAGGTTTATCACTTTTCGAGGGTAGTTCGTGTAAAGTAGGCACCCGCGAGGGTGGATAATTAAAAGGCATAGGCTTACATGGCAGAGCCCGATTTTAAGTCATTGCTTGAACCTCTTTGATCGGGCCGCTAGGGCCCTGGTTATATAATTAACTTTTAGCAATTTTGCTTTGGCATAACTTACCTTAGGAGGATAGTTGATAAATAATAAGGCACCCCGCGAGGGTGGATAATTAGAGGCTTGCATGGCAGAGCCCGATTTCAAGTCATTGCTTGAGCCTCCTCGAGCCCTGGCTATAGAATTAACCTTCATTTTTGCTTTGGCAGTACTTACCTTAGGAGGGTAGTTGATAAGTAAGTAGGCACCCCGCGAGGGTGGATAATTAAAGGTATAGGCTTGCATGGCAGAGCCCGATTTGTATACCAACTACCCTTAGGAGGTTAGTTAATAAATAAGTAGGCACCCCGCGAGGGTGGATAATTAGAGGCATATGCTTGCATGGCAGAGCCCGATTTGTATATCAACTACCCTTTGGAGGGTAGTTAATAAATAAGTAGGCACCCCGCGAGGGTGGATAATTAGAGGCATATGCTTGCATGGCAGAGCCCGATTTGTATATCAACTACCCTTTGGAGGGTAGTTAATAAATAAGTAGGCACCCCGCGAGGGTGGATAATTAGAGGCATATGCTTGCATGGCAGAGCCCGATTTGTATATCAACTACCCTTTGGAGGGTAGTTGTTAATAGGTAGGCACCCCGCGAGGGTGAATAATTAGAGGCATAGGCTTGCATGGCAGAGCACGATATGTATATTGTAAGTAGGCACCCCGCAAGGTTGAATAATTGATAGCATAGGCTATGAGACTTCTAAATTTTTTATGCCTCGTCCACACGAGAGACAGCGCTTTGATTGATTGTTCTTAGCTATGAGGATGGATGGATGTGGATTTTTTGCCCTTTGGAGGTCAAAAAGCTTTACGAATGCCATCTGTTTTCTCCAGAATGCATTTGAGT
Organism: Anania crocealis; assembly: GCA_949315895.1. Taxonomy (NCBI): domain Eukaryota; kingdom Metazoa; phylum Arthropoda; class Insecta; order Lepidoptera; family Crambidae; genus Anania; species Anania crocealis. The sequence continues at coordinate 15,741,552 of OX438867.1, read as the reverse complement.
GGAATATGGATCTACACTAAATAAGACGGGTTTGTAAAGGTATGCAGGCTTTAGTAAGTGGATCTCTAACTTATACTGAAATCTCGTCGAATCTCTGTAAATGCTGCCCGGTGGCCACAAACTAATTGCACTTTATTAGAATCCGATTTTATTTGTGAATAATTATTTTACCTTCGTGTACAAATTGTTAAAATTAACGTCTGTTTAATTGAAATAAATTTACGACTGAAACTCGCGTTTATCAATACGGACTTACGTAATATTTTGGTAAATTTCTTCTATTTTAATGAATAGGTTGCGTGAATTCCAAAAATCTGTATACTTAGTTATCTGTTGATCAAAAAAGGGGCTCCACTGATATCAGAGATCTTATATCAATACTGATCATTAGCGGTGTGTAGGTATGCTATTTTGAGGCACTTGTTTGCCAATTTTACCCATTTCATAAAATTTAATACTAACACGGGATTCTAAAGGCACTGTTTTATAATTTAAATGTAAAGAAAGGCAATTCGCCCATTTCGTCAAGCAATTTAGCATTAATTTGATTAGAATAAAGATACATTTATTAAGCGTATTTATTTTATGACGGCACCCGAGGTGCCGTTCACCTTGTTAACCGGCTAAAGAGGAGCTCGAGGAGCTGCCAGCCGAGCCAAACAAACCACTCAATGCTAAACGGAAAAGACACCATACACTTTTACGTATTACATCATAACTTTAATCCGAACGGCAAAACCGTTAAATTCATTATTTAAGTCACACGAATACTCGTATTTAAGCAAGATATTTCATGTTTTATTAAAAACATGTTTTAAGCAATAAAATTGCTATTGGAAACTGAAAATAAAATACATAACATTTTAAAATAATGAGGGTAGGACTTACCAGATTTGTGTACTAGTTTGTATAAAAACTCACTTGGTTATAATAAAATTCTGCTCTGAGAATTATAATATCACTGAATTTTAACGATCACCGAGACAGGGCTTGCAGTGAAGGTGTTGTTACGACGGTAAACTAAACGCCAATGAGCAAAATGGTGTGCCGCAAATTTTAAGAAACTTCAAAAGCACACGACCGCCAGGTGGCGCCACTTAGCCGGAAACTACGTACTAAAAAGGGTAGGCAAATGACGGGAAACGGAAATGCTATCTCAATATAAAGCTTCCAGTTACGGTACAGTGTTTTAATAGTTAGTGGAATGGGCAGGAAATTAAAGATGTAGTTTATCTACTATCTTTGATACTAGTATAAATTGTACTCTCACAGTTTTACGCCCATACAAACTTTCTCTCCCTACTTACGTCAGCTCACTGACTTTTTACACGTAAAAAGTCACCAAACAAGGTACTTTGTGTCACCAACCACCAGATGGCGCCACTGCTGCACTGTACTGTTCTCTTCATTCGGCTCGAAGGACCATAAATAAAACACCAGTTTGCAGTTGACGATAAGATGCATTTATTTTATTGAGCCTTGACCCCTTTCTCAGAAAAAACCAAGTGTTTGCGCGATGCAACCACGGACAGCACCATCTATTGACATTTTGTTGAACTATACTGATTATGCTGTACAAGGATGTGCTTAGTTACTATGAGATGAAGCTATCTCTTTACAATTATTTGAAATGAGTTTAATGTACTTTAAGTAATTAAGATATTAACGGTTTTATATACCTAAAAAACGAACTAGGCATTTAATGCTTAAACAAGTATAAAACAGTAAATAATGGAATGCCTTAGTATTTATGAGTATGAATCTAGCCGACACTAATTATTTTATACAATAATAAAAGAATACTGTAAATAAAGTTTTAATTCATTAAACTTTACAGTTAAAAAATAAAAAAACATGACGGCCAATTTATAGGTATTTGTATCAAAATCTCCAAAATGTACTTTTAATTAACTTGTCAATGGCCATTTTTTTTTTGTTATTAAGAGTCTTAGTTAGGGATGGGAAATGGTCGATTAAATTTATTTGTGTGACTGCTCATTTTGGCATCGGAATTGAATTTTATTCCGTAAATTTAGGTGTGTACCACTTAGATGAAAGGCATACTTCCGAATACATTGCAAAAATGCTCACTAAAACATGTGAAGAGTAGGGATTTAATACTGATAAAGTCACAGTAGTAGTAACTGATAATGCTGAAAAATGGTGAAGGCTGTCGAAATTGCATTTGAAAAAAAAGCATATCCCTTGCTTTGCACATACACTTAATTTAGTAACTCAACATATTTTGGGAATTCCAGAATTACGGCAAATATTAAGGAAAGTAAAAAATGTTGTTACTTTTTTTAAACAAAGTTGTGTAGCAAGTGACGAATTGCGTAAATCAGTTAAAGCTGACACAAAATTGATTCAGGATGTCCCTACACATTGGAACAGCACGTACTATATGATTGCACGTTTCCTTGATTTACGAAATGCTGTAAGCGAAATTTTAATTCGTCGTAAAACAGCACCGCCGATGTTAAGTGGTATGGAGTTGACAATATTAACATCGCTTCTTAACATACTACGCCCACTAGAAGCAGCGACCAAGGAAATATCTGGCGATAAATATTGCTCAAGTAGCAAAGTCATTCCATTAGTGCACTGCATGATATCAAAACTCAAAAATCTAGTAATTGAAGAATCTTTAATCAAGGAGGTACAAAAACGCATTCTTACTGAAATTAATAAACGGATGGGCGCCATTGAAAAGGTATCATCATTAGCTATTGCTACAATATTGGACCCAAGATTTAAAAAAACTTTATTTTGAAGATTCCTTGGCGTGCGCAAATGCCGTCAATAATAAAATTAAAGAAATGATTTAAAAAAATCAGCAAGATGAATCTACTGTGAAATCTGACTCTGACAATTCAGACAAAATTAGTTTATCATCGGATCTCCGGAGTGATCACCATAAACTGGTCCAGCGGAATTGGAAAAGAAATAAAACTAATGAAAGTCTTTCAGATGAGTTATAGCTTTATTTGAGGGCTCCAGTCAGTAGATTTAACGAAAACCCATTAGAAGTGTGGGCAGACTATAAAAAACAGTTCCCAACGTTATACAATGTGGCATTCAAATATTTAACTATGGTGGCCAGCTCAGTTCTATCTGAACGACTTTTTTCAAAAGCCGCACAGGTTCTTACACAGCAGAGAACCAGATTGCAAGCCAAAAGGGTAAATGAAATTTCGTTTATGCAAGGTTTAGAGAAAAAGTACTGGGATTTATAAATCTTTCATATTGGTATGGTAGAAAAGAAAAAGCTGCTATTCTATACGCGCAGATGCTAAACATGGCTTTTGAGTCGTATAGCCTTGGATTCTTTTTCGTATGATTTATAAATAAAGTTGATTTGTTTCTTCTCTCTAAAGTGTTTTTACTCATAATTAATCTGATCTCTACTTATTAATAATGGACTAGTTGAATACAAGTAATTACTTACGATATTTTTAAAATATCTATATATTTGTTCGATATATCGCAAAGTATTGATTTAACACTACGACATATTATATCGAATAAAAAATAACGATATTTTTTTTACATGATCATCTCTAATTCAGAGTGGTCTAAGGTATATTAAAAAATATTTAATCATAGTTCCCAATTCAGTTACACTGTTTTGTAAAGGACTACTTCTACTTTTTATATAGGTATTATATAAAACTATTAAATTTTAGGACTGGGTAGACTGGGTAGAAGTTGCTGAGCATATTAGGTGAGGATTATGGATCGGGTCTGTCTGGGGTTCAAGTTGATCCCTTGGGTTTTATGTCACAAGTATTCTTATCTGGATATGATTTAAATGGTTGTTTAGTGATGAATAAGTTTAATACAACCTGTTCCGTGTGTTACACTTTTTAGGATTATCAAGACAATCTTGTAGAAAATAGTAGACCAGTAGGGCTAAGATGCGACCCACGACAAAATTTTATCGCAGTTTTTTATCGTATTTTGACAGCGTTACATCGTTTGTCTACCGCTGCTAACATGGTAGGCTATTTATGTCATCTCTAACTGTCAAAATACGAATAACGATAAAATTGTCTACAAACTCTAACATGAGCCTCTTTTATTTGTCTATTTTAATCGATTTTTGACACTTGCGCATGACATATTATCGCGGTCGCTTGTAGCTACGACAAGGCATAAACCCCTTATAAAAAATGGCCGTGTCATATTTTAATTAAATTTTGACCACATATGAAGAACGGGAGGCGCGTAAAATTCAGCGCAAGCGTATCCGCGACGTGTGCAACTCATTTGACCTTCCGGATATGGAGTTCCAGGCTCTGTGGCGCATATCCAAGCCCATGGCTTTTTACTTGATAGATAGGCTGAAAGAGGACTAGGAGCCAAAAAATGGAGAAGGTCTCCCAGCCCATTTAAAGGTAAGTTCTCTAAAACAAACATTTCTTTATCATATAGGTACCTACCTAGAATCCTGTTTTGAATTGTAACCTATCAATCTCCTATGTAACTTAGGCAAAGGATGGTATTATTTAAGATATTTAATTAATCTTGATTGATTGTTTTTAGGTTCTTGCCTCTGTACAGTTTTTGGCCAATGGAGGCTACCAGAGGCAGATTGGCCAAGACCACTCCCTGTGTCAAGCTCAGACCACAGTGAGCAGCGTCTTGGACCAATTTCTAAAGTCCATATACATAAGGTATTATACCTATGTTGATGTTGATATACTTACTTACATACAAGATATGATATATTATTATGTAAGCAGTTTAGGATTGTAGCACTGATTGATTTCTGTATTATTAAGGCCCCAGTCTCGTAAGAATCAGCGTTCTTGCAGAATTATCACAAATTAAGATATTTTTTTTAGGTATTAAAAAAGCTACAAATTATATGTATTTAACGTTACTTTATAGTGTGGGATTTCAAGTTATGAAAACATTTTTTATTGACTATGATATCACTTTTTAATATGTTTGTTAGACTTTTAAAATAACTATGTTTACGTTCTTCGCGTTGAAGGTCTAATTCATGCACACGTCACGTAAAAAGTATGACAAAAACATGAAATGTATACAGATAACATTTATTATTAACTCCTCTACAATAATCTTACCTGCTTACTTTTTTGAGAAATGCTTTAGTTTTCTTATTTTAAGTGGTTTCATTGGCAGTAATTTTAAGAATTCGACTACTGCACAAACATATTTGTTTCTATAAGAAAACATCTTTAAGAGAAGTCACACTTAAACCACTTAGAAAAGAACAATTAATTGATAAAATGATAAAAAAACTGTATTTAAAAAACCACTATAAGTACATTTTATCAATCAAAACTTCTCGAGGGTTTAAAACAGTATTCGCGACAAAAGTTCCCTCAGTACCGCTGGGACATCGCAGCGATCGCACGTGTGTACTGTAGTTTGCTTTCATTTTACCTCTCGCTCGCACGGTTGCTCCCTTCCCTCGCGCTATTCTTATGACGAAGCCTAGCGCGTATTGAAAGTTGCTCTACTTGAATACTGTCTGACTATATTACCTATCAGTAATAATCACCGAATTAGTAAACTACTATGGATCGGAAAAGAAAGAAATATCCCTGTGTCAATAAAAAGAAGTGTAAATCAAAAGTTGAAAAAATGAAAAAAAAACCGTTTAAAAAGGTAAGTTGTATGTTACTTTTTATAGCCAATTGTAATTACTTTTAGAATAGGTAAATTTTATAAATTATTCAAGATACAATAATATTATTTATAATGATTAAAGATATTAATATTTATTATTTAATAATCATAATATTTCATTTAAGTGTTTAATAGCTTCTATGGTACTCATTATTTTACTTATCTAAATGTCTATATTTTACAGTCGAACAACCGCCACTGTATCTTTAGATCGTCACCCGATGTCAGATATTAGCGACAACCTACTTCAAATAAATGATATTGTGTAGTGGTAAGAAATCCGTTTTTTTAATTTCTGTTGTTTATAACCGGATTTACTCACGTGTCTATTTGGTAGAATGCGACTCGCTTTTTATTTGATTGCAAGGCATCATCACAGAATCTGTGATGAAACCATATCTGATATGGTCTTCGTCGCGGCCTAACCAGCACTATTTTTCATACCTACTGCTCGGGAATTCGGTTATAAATATTTAAAATGTGTAGTTCTTACGAAATATCGTTTCAAGTATGTACATATTGGATGCATTCTTAAAAAAAAAATATAATACACAGCAATAACTATAATAATTTGTTTAATTTCAGTAATCAAGAGATAAAAACTCAGCCTCCCACTAAAAAAACATTTTAGTGGAAACGGAAAATTCAATGCCAGCTAATTCAGACAAAGAAAATTTGGTAAAGTTGAAAAAATAAATAAACTGATGAATGTTATCGCTATCGACTTATCATAACACCCAGTATAACTATTCAATTCAATTCAATTCAAATATTTTATTGCGTTCTATAATGTTACAAGGATGTTATAAAGTATGATGTAGACAGTTCATTATAGACCCTGTTCGGGCACAACAATACAATTTGTAGTAGACGGACAGAGAGGATGACGCCATAATTAAATAATATTTCAATACAAAAGAACAAATAAACACCTATTATTACTACATACATAATTTACTTACTTTCTAAAATTTACTGTATATTCAATTTATAGATATCGACTAATTTGGTGATAGTTATTAATTTATTTTATATAAAATAACAGCTAATTACATATTTTTATTAGATTATATTATATTATTAAACATTTATATAAATTTGAATTTGAGAAATAAAATAAATTGTAATATTTGTTGTCATTGTATTAATTAATTTGGTTATATATTTTTTAATTTTATTAGATTTTCGTCATTTAGGTATTCATTTATTGTATAGTAGCAATTTTTTAAAAGAATAGATTTTATTGATTTTCCATATTTTATTTTATTTGATTCTTCTTTTATAAATTCCGGTAGTTTATTGTAAATTTTTATAGACATGATTAGTGGGCTTGATGAATAAAGCTTACTAATATGTTCTGTTTATTTTTAGGTAATCAAGAAGAGCCGTAAACGAAAAGCAAACAATAGCCTACCTTTTCGAAGGGTTTTTAAAAGAAAGGTAATACTAATAAAATATGGGTACAAGAAATTGGCTACTTGGAAAAGGCTATTTCTCCGCCACAACTTCACAATAGCTTCTACTTTATTACCTTTTATTTTTTAACATCACTCACAATAAACCTATTTCTTTTCAGTGCTAGTAATCTGTACCTGATAAATATGACTGCTTTGAATTTGAAACAGAACATGAAGATGCAGTTAGTGTTAAAAATGACTCTTTTGTTTTAGATGGACGTAATGGACGTGTTTCTGTTAGTCATTTTTTGGCATCTATGCAAGCGATTGCAGATCATAGCGTAGCATCATTTGGATGCAGATTTTCAAATTTAATATGCATCGGTGAGACCCGAAAAGGTTTTATTTCAACTCTTCATCTAAAGTGTGATCTATGTAATGTAGAATTTAATGTAAGTACCGACGATCCCGCTTCTAATTATGATATAAATCATAGTGTTGTCGCCGGCACCATCAGTATTGGCTGCGGACTTGAAAATTTAAATGAATTGGCGGCAAACGCTAACATACCTGCTATGTCAAAAAAACTGTATTCTAAAACTAGCCAAGTTGTTTATGACTGGTATCACAAAACGGCGGAAAAAGAAATGTGCAAGGCAGGAGAAGAAGAAGCAAAGCATGCAAAAGAAATTGGAAGCGTTGATAGGGAAGGAAATCCAATGATAGTTGTAATTGCTGACAGATGCTGATCCAAACGATTATTTCGAAATAATTATGCAGCTGCATCCGGCGCGGCAGCAATAATCGGCGCCCATACTGGAAATATTTTATACCTAGGTATCAAAAATAAATACTGCATGGTTTGTGCTCGAGCAGCCAATAAGAAAACTGAGCCCAAAGAACATACATGCTATAAAAATTTCACAGGGAGCTCATCCAGTATGGAAATCAGTTAAAATCAGCCTGCAAATAGGCCCCAGGAGGCGCTTTTACACGTCCAAATTTAAACCTACCACTGCTTCGGGACAAGTCTGGGCTAGTGCCGAGAAGAAGCAGCGCAAGAAACTCGGTCACTATTGGCAGCCTCTTTTTAAATAAATTTGTACAAGGTAAGGTGATTTTTACAAGGTTTAAGCAAGTACGAGCTGGGACAATTTAATTAAATATTTAAGACATGCCACACTGGGCCACACAGAGCCATCTACATAGTCCCAAATTAAGGTACTATTAAGTACCCTGTCGTATGGGGTACTAGACAACCAATAAACTTACTTATATACTTTTTTTTTGTAAATACATACTTATAATACATAGAAAACACCCAAACCAGTACAAACAGACATGTTCATGCACACAAATATTTGTACTGTGCGGGGATCGAACCCGCGACCCATGGCTCAGAAGCAGCGTTAACTACCGCTGATCCAAATGGTCGTCAATTTAATGCCATACATTTCTATCATTTAAATAATCATTGACAGTGTAATAGCCTTTTTTCATTAAAATTACTTTGACATACGATTTAAGTTTATGTACAGGGAGTTCAGCAATACCCTGTGGTAATTTGTTGAAAATACGGATACAATTTCCCATAAACGATTTTCCTACTTTTCGCAGTCTGAAGCCTGGAACGGCAAGTTTATCTTTATTTCTGGTATTGAAATTGTGTACGTTACTCTTCTTAAGAAATAAATGTATGTTCTTACGAACGTAAACAATACTCGTATTCTCGAGAATGTATTGAGGAGACACTGTAAGTATATTAATCTCTTTGAATAGCTCCTTCAGCGAGTCACGGGATCGAAGACCGTAAATAGCCCGTACAGCACGTTTTTGTAATATAAAAATTGACTCAATATCTGCCGCTGAGCCCCACAACAGAATTCCGTATGACATTATGCTATGAAAGTAGCTAAAATACGAGGGCGGGTCAATAAGTCCGTGACTTTTTGAATTTCTGACCTCTTTACCGAAAAAGCAACACTACTCCTGGCAACAGGTATCTGTCAGTTGACTCCTACCAAAATTTGAACTTGCTGCGTCAGTTAGTTTGTGTCTGACAGCTATCTTTATCAGACTACCCAGTAATATGAGTAATAAATGGAAAAAAGTGAATTTCGTGTGCTTATTAAGCATTATTTTTTGCGAAAAAAAACCATTACCGAGACCAAGGCTAAGCTTGATAAATACTATGGGGACTCTGCACCATCGATTTCAATGGTAAAAAAGTGGTTTACTGAATTTCATTGTGGCCGTACAAGCACTGAAGATGCCGAACGTCCTGGACGCCCAGTTGAGGTCTCTACACCCGAAACAATCGAAAAAATTCACGATATGGTGTTGGCCGACCGAAGATTGAAAGTGCAAGAGATTGTGGAAGCCGTAGGGATCTCGCATGGCTCAGTGGTTTCAATTTTGAAAGATCACTTGAGTATGAGAAAGCTTTCCGTAAGATGGGTGCCGCGTTTGCTCACAGTCGACCACAAACGCAATCGTGTAACAACTTCACAGGAAGGTTTGGCGTTGTTTAGTCGCAATATGGAGGAGTTTTTGCGCCGTTTTGTAACCGTGGACGAAACATGGATCCATCACAACACACCAGAGACCAAACAACAGTCAAAACAGTGGGTTTCTAAGGGTGAATCAGCGCCAAAGAAGGCCAAGGTGGGTTTGTCAGCCAATAAAGTTATGGCGACTGTTTTTTGGGATGCACGTGGGATAATCTACATTGACTACCTTCAAAAGGGAAGAACAATCAATGGGGAATATTATGCCAACTTATTGGACCGCTTCAATGACGATTTGAAAAAAAAACCGACCTCATTTGGCCAAGGAAAAAGTTCTTTTCCACCAAGACAATGCAAGGGTGCACACATGTGCAGTTGCCATGGCAAAAATCCATGAATTGGGCTATGAATTGCTCCCTCATCCACCCTATTCTCCAGATCTGGCTCCGAGTGACTACTTCTTGTTCCCAAACCTGAAGAAATGGCTTGGTGGAAAAAGATTTGACTCCAATGATAAAGTCATCTCGCAAACAAAGGTCTATTTTGAGGACCTCGACAAATCATATTTTTTGGAAGGGATAAAAAAATTAGAGAAGCGTTGGACAAAGTGTATAGAGCTCAAGGGAGACTACGTTGAAAAATAAAATGATTTATTTATCAAAAAATCTGTGTTTTATTCCAAAAGTCACGGACTTATTGACCCGCCCTCGTATACTAATCTTGCCGTTTCAACATCAGTCAATTGCCTTATCTTTCTCACAGCATAAGCAGCAGAACTAAGTCTTCGAGACAGCACCCTAATATGAGCACCCCATTGCAAATGAGAGTCTACAGTTATACCTAAAAAGGTAGTTAAATCTACAGAGTTTAGTGGTTCATCTTTAACAATTAAATGAGTAGCAGCAAACCTTACATTGGGCATGGTAAATTTTACACATTTTGTTTTATTTGCATTTAGTAAAAGATTATTTGTTGTAAACCAATGTAATAATTTAGAGAGGGTATTGTTAACATCATCAAATGAACATTTGCCCCTCTTAGTTTTAAAAATCATTGATGTGTCATCTGCAAACAATACCATCTCACAAAGATTATGTAAATAACACGGAAGGTCATTTATATAAATTAAAAATAGCAGGGGTCCTAATACTGATCCCTGAGGGACACCCATAATAAGGGCAGACCCTGAAGACTCAGCTCCATTTATGCAAACCTTTTGTGTTCTGTCCTTAAGGTAAGAACTTATTAGATCCAAGGAATCATTCGATGCACCATAATGTTTAAGTTTTTTAAGTAATGTTACATGGTCTACACAATCGAAAGCCTTTGAAAGGTCACAAAATACACCTATGGCATCTAGCTTACTCTCCCAAGCATTAAACACATGTTGTAGAAGAGCAACTCCAGCATCGGTAGTATTTCTACCTTTTCTGAAGCCATATTGGTTGCTATTTAATAATTTATTTACACTAAAGTGTGATAAAAGCTGATTAAACATTATTTTTTCGAAGATTTTACTTAGCACTGGCAAGATAGATATAGGTCGAAAATTGGTCACATTTTTCGCCAGACTTAAATAAAGGAATGATTTTGCTAAACTTCATTAAAGTTGGAAACTGCCTATCATCAATACATTTGTTAAATATAATAGCGAGTTGAGGGGCTAATGAACTTATAATTGTATTGATAATGTTAACAGAAATTCCCCAAAGATCCTCCGTTTTTTTCATATTGTATTCTCTAAAAGTTTTTGTAATTATGTCAGGGTTTATATGTCTAAAATTAAATAAAGAATTGCACTCATCGACAACAGACTTGAGAAGGGATTCAGCTAGATCAGCAGAAGAAGCAAGCCCTTTAGTAGTAGAGGGTGCTATATTTGAAAAAAAATTCTCAAATGTTTTTGCAATCTCGGTGTTCGTGTTTATTAGCTTATCCCCTAACTTGAGAGAGTAAGAAGGATTATTTGGTTTTACTCTACATGTCTCTTTATTAATAATATTCCAAGTGGTTTTTGCCTTATTGTTGGAAGCCGAAATTAAATTATAAAGATAGATTGACTTCGCTTTTGCACATACTAATTTAAATAATTTAGAGTATTTTTTAACATGTTCTATAATAAGTGGGTTTTGAGAATCTGCCTTTAAACTATATAAATCGTATAATGTTTTTCTGCTTTTATAAATACCAGGTGTAGCCCATTCATTAAACTTACACTTCTGTTTATTTATTTTACTTTTTTCTGTTTAAAATGTTCATCAAATTCATTTTTTACCAAACCAAAAAGATTCTCATATAATTCATCAACATTCTGATCATCATGCTTTAGCAAATTTAAACCCTCTTTAATTTTTTCTTTAAATTTTTCTATTTTATTAATAGTAAATTGCCTATACACAGAATCTACTTTATTAGAGACATAATGGTGCTCGAACGATGCTTCTTGTCCACTGTGGTCCGAAATAAGACAATTTAAAATGGATTTTTTTAACACTCCACCATCACAAAAAATATTATCTAAGCAAGTAGCTGATGTGGGCGTTACTCTGATGGGTTCATTAAAAAGATTAATTAGATTATACGACTTAAAGAGATTAAGAAACCGGGTGTACGACTGCGTTTCTTCTAATATATTAACATTGAAATCCCCACATACAACTACTTTCTTATTCGATTTTGAGAGCTTTTTCAGAGCCTCATCCATAACAAATTCAAAAACGTGGTAGTTTGCTTTGGGGGGGCTATACATGCTAATTATGATATATTGTTCCAGCTCAGCACACGCTAGTTCAATAGTTCGTTCAACCGAGAGCGACACAATGTCTTTGCGTTCTTTACATTTTAATTCATTTTTTACAAGAATAAGTGACCCCCCTCTTGGTGCAGACTCCCTTATGAGCGAACTAGTGACTTTATAATTTTCAATGTTTAAAATTAGTTGATGTTTTTTAAACCAATGTTCTGTAAGACATATCACATAAACATTATAATCTTGTAGAAATAATCCTAAACCTAACTCTTTGCCGGCCAGGCCTTGTATGTTTTGATGAACAATATTAAAATACTTATATGTGGGAGAATGTAATTATTTTCATTCTAAATAATTATATTTATAAAAAGCATTAGTCAGTAAACGACATTCCTGCGCACTGCGCATAACGTAAACAACCAATCTGGTTTTCCCACCACGCTACCTGACTTGTTTACTCGTCACTATAAAACCAGCTTGCCGCTTGTCGACAGCTCAGAAGTTGTCTAACCGTCGGGCACGGCACATCGGTGCTCTGAACTGTCTACATCGTCAGGTAACATTATTCAATGTTATTTTTATTATTGTAATTTATTCTTGATGTATTTTTCTTGAGCTTAGCTTATTATTTTTGCTATATTAAATATTGGCATTAAGTTTTTACTGTTATAAATTGTTTATGAAATGATTTATTCTATAAATTATTAACGTACATTAAATTTGTTGTTTTATTACAAGTACTTCTCACATCAGAAGTGGGATATAGGGATTTTTAACCATAGATTTAATATAGATGATAGATTGGCAATTGAATCCTGAAAACGAGACCAAAACTAGGTTACGCTAGTGTGCATAAAGTGAGCATGTGCGTGAGATAAATAGTGCAGGTACTGCATTGTCTGCTTGCTTTCGATATCGATTCCATCGACACAGTTTGCGTTGACGCAGGTGACTTATTTTTTAGTATTATTAAAATAACGCCAAAAATCTGCAAGTAAATACCTAGATATGTTTTTTATTTTATAATTACTTATCCCCGAACAAAATCAATTTATTGTTAAAAATATCGTAGGCTTTACTTGCCAGTATTAAACAATTTTGCCTCATTTTGCGATCGCGATCGCCTAAGTTGAAATAAAACTGATATTTATTTTTTAATTACACATTACAAACGTACACTAAATATACATATATTTAATGTTTAACTAATGGGGATTGATGGGAGCTTGAACAATAGGGACATTGATCCAGAGCGTAATATTACAGGCTGATCGCCTCTGTGTTAAAAACACTTAGGGTCCAAATGTAAACTGCAAATGCTTGAATATTTATTGGGCGAACATTCTTTTCTATTAGGCAATTTCAACCTTTTCTAACGTATTTTAACAATTTAGGCTGTATGCGGTTTACAATGTGAAATATGTCAGCTAATGAAATGTCGATAAGATATCATCGACAACGTCAATCACTAAAATACAAAAGTGACGTTAGTAACTGTTGAAATTCACGTATTTGATATTATTTTTAATTGAATTCATATAAATTTAAATCCTTGTCCTGGTGAAATGCCCTATCAATTAGTATACACAATTTTAGTCAAAGGTCTGAAACATTGCATTTTGCTGCTGGTAATCGCGATTGTGTGTTGACGTGTGAAATGTACAATTATGTTGGTTCCCTTTTTTAGATGAGTTACTTCCAGGTACTGAACATGTAACCATAATGAAAATACATCAACTCGACACTTTTTTACAATAATAAAAATGAAACTAGTAAAACTAAAGGGAATATTGTGTTGCGCGTGACAGACGTCAGAACTCAGAAAAACGCTACGGGTTCTTAGCGTGTACGTGAACGGCCTTGTGATCTATCTCGTTCTATCGTATAGCTGCATTGTATTCTGTCTCTTTTCATTGCCAATCTATCAGTAGTATATTAAATCTATGTTTTTAACCCATACTACGCCTACGAATGTTTTATTTCAGGTTACGACTTTAAATATGGAGCCCTCAGATGAAGCAAGGTCAGTGCAAGACAATCCGGCGACCCAGCCCTGTGGCAGCATATCCTCGCCTATCTTGAGGACACGGACCGCTTCACCAGTGGTCGCCCAGTGCAGCGATGTTCCTGGCAGCTCTACTACCGGTCAAGCTACAGGAACTGGTTTCGTTCCAATAACCTTTATGCAGACTATGATGCAAGAAATGATGTCCAAGCTTATAGAGACTACCGCTAGTGCTTTCAATACGAATAACCCAAAATCTACCCCTCGTGTCTGTAATTTAGAACATATATATGTACCACCATTTGATCCTGATGATCGCACTGATACCATTCAAGTTTGGTGTAACAATTTGGAAGACTTAAAAACTGAATACCAATTGACAGACAGGGAGATACTTAATTTGTCTCGAAAAAACTTACGCGGGCGGGCCGCCGAATGGTCACGTCGTAATTATACAACCTTGACTACCTGGTTAGAACTTAAAATAAGACTCGTGGAAACATTTGCAGATGAAGCGCGCTACTATGACGACCTCACCCTTTTCATGGAATACACCAGTGAACAAGCCAGCAGCCTCGCCGAATATGCTACACGGAAATGGGAATTGGCTAGGAAGGCGATTGGTGTGGAGATGACTGAGCAACGCTTAGTTGAAGCTGTTATTTCAGGTATGTCAGATTTTCGTATACGTTCTGATTTGTTACGTTTGACGCCAAAAAATTTGCCGCAATTAATTCAAAGCCTAAACTCGTACAAACGTAAAAGATCAAACAAGGAGACAGATCATAACATACCATCAAAACGCTCAAAGCCTAGTAACTTTGATTTTAAACAAAAGCGTTGCCACAAGTGCCACAGGTTAGGTCATTTACAAAAAGACTGTCGCTCCATCATTACCTCACAGGAATCACAAAAAGAAGTGTCATTACCATCTACCTCTAATAAGACTAAGCCTCCTGTGACATGTACGTTTTGCAAAAGAAAAGGTCATACGTTTGATAATTGTTTTCAACGTCTCAATAAAAAAACCAAGGATGAAAAGTTACAATCAACTAATGTTAATGCTTTGGTTATGAATAACAAGAGGTGTAAGACTGTACAAATTGATGATCGTAATTTTTCATGCTTGATGGACAGCGGAGCTGAATGCTCATTAATGCGAGAAAGCGTAGGTGATTCTGTCAAGGGCCAAATATCCTATGAAACAACAATGTTAAAGGGTGTTGGAGACAACTCTTTCTACTCTTCACGCAAAAAGATTTGTGAAGTCTGCATTGATGGCTTAACCCTCGAATTAGAATTTATACTTGTACCTGATAAATACATTCAGTACGACATATTACTCGTACTTGGCCAAAATTTATTTGAAACACCTGGTATTCAGGTCATCTTTACAAAAGACGACACATACATCTCTCGTGATTTTTATAATATTAATTTCGTTCAAAATATTGATCTCACTACTTTGTACCTTAATCCCGAAATAGACTGCCAACAAAAGAAACAGTTATATGGTATCCTTAACTCGTACTCTGATATGTTTACGTTTGGTAAAAAAAAAAAATCCCTAGTCACCACGGGTGAACTGAACATACGTTTAAAGAACCCAGATAAAATAGTTCAAAGGCGACCATATCGATTAGCTCCTGCAGAACGCGATCATGTCAAAGTCATCATTAACGACTTAAAAGATAATAACATCATTCGTGACAGCAATTCCCCGTTTGCAAGCCCTATCTTACTAGTGCGTAAAAAAGATGGCACTGATAGGCTCTGCGTTGATTACAGAGAGTTAAATAGAAACACTATTCGTGATCATTTTCCACTCCCTTTAATCGATGATCATATCAGTAGACTATCAAAAGCGAAGTGTTTCACAGTTTTCCATCAAATTCCCGTAGCACCAGATTCTATAGAGCGAACTGCTTTTGTCACGCCAGATGGGCAATATGAATTTTTGAGAATGCCTTTCGGGCTTTGTAACTCCCCTCCAGTTTTTCAAAGGGCTATCAGTATAGCACTAAAACTGTTCGTTGATGACTTTGTGTTAATCTATATTGATGACGTAGTAATTTATTCTGAAACCCCAGAACAAGGCCTTGAACATTTAGAAGTAGTTTTAGAGGCCCTAAAAAAGACAGGTTTTCCCTTAATATAAAAAAATGTAAATTTCTTCAAACCGAGATTGAATATTTGGGCAGAGTTGTCGCTAACGGTCAAGTGAAACCAAATCCTGGAAAAATAAGAGCCCTTTTAAATTCTCCTGTACCAAAATCCCAAAAGCAGGTACGCCAGTTTTGTGGTCTGGCAGGGTATTTTCGGAAATTTATACCTAATTTTTCACTCACGATGATACCGCTTTACGATCTCACGCGTCACAACGCTAAATGGAATTGGACGTCAGAACATGAAGCCGCAAGAAACAAAATTCTTGAGCATCTATCTTCAGAACAAACATTAACTTTATTTGACCCAACAAAGCCCATCGAGCTTCATACTGACGCCAGTTCTGCTGGTTTCGGTGCCGTACTTTTCCAAAAGCATAATAATGAATTCAGAGTAATAGAGTACTTCAGTATGCGCACCACCGATACTGAGAGTCGCTATCACTCGTATGAGTTGGAAACGCTAGCCGTTGTCAGAAGTATAAAACACTTTCGTCACTATCTATTGGGTAGACCCTTTAAAGTAATAACCGATTGTAACTCTTTAAAGGCTTCGCGCAACAAAAAAGAATTGCTTCCTCGGGTACATAGATGGTGGGCTTATCTACAATCGTTTGATTTTGAAATTGAATACCGTAAGGGTGCACGTATACCACATGTTGATTTTTTAAGCCGCAACCCTGCCGACCATACAACACTTAATATAAATAACGTCCATAATTACAGCGATTGGTTAGAGGTTGAGCAAAATAACGATTCAGAAACCAAAAACATTATAGAATCCATTAATAAGGGAACTATTGATAGGGACTTAGCTTCGAGTTACGAAATCCACAATGGATTATTGTACCCTATTTTCAATACGAAAGATAAGAAGACAAAAAAATGTCTCTTTGTTCCAAAAAGTTATCGTTGGCCTATTATTCAACTTTACCATGACTCGCTTAAACACTTTGGTTGGGAAATCACAGTTGAAAAAATTCGTGAACAGTTTTGGTTTCCAAATATGGTTAAAAACACTCGTAAATATATTGACTCCTGTCTATCTTGCAAGATCAACAAAAGCCAGTCTGGCTCTAGACAAATTGCTCTTCATCCAATCGATAAACCACCAGTGCCCTTCCATACCATACATATGGATACTACTGGCAAATTAAGTGGCAGTAAACCCTCTAAACAATACGCTGTGGTGTTTGTGGACGCATTTACAAAATTTTGTTTTATAAAACCAGTTAACAACCTTACCGCAATTGCTACTGTTAACTGTTTGAAAGAGTTGATTTACAATTTCGGAAATCCAAAACGGATAATTTGTGATCAGGCTGCCAGCTATACTGGAAAAGAATTAAAAAGTTTTTGCGATCGCTGGTCTATAGAACTTCATTTTATAGCTAGTGGCGTCAGTCGTGCAAACGGACAGGTCGAACGTATGATGAAAGTATTGACGAATTGCTTCACTATAGTAGAAAACTCATCCAAGAGAAGTTGGAAAGACTCAGTTGGCGAAGTACAGTTAGCTATAAATAGTACTTTTAATAAAACTACTGGTCACACGCCTTTCCAGCTTCTAATGGGCTATAATCAGTCACCTCCTGCCATATCAGCCCTAATACAAAATATGGAACGCCTGGACCTAGAAATGTGCCGTTCTGAGGCAAAGCAGAAAATTAATGAGCGAGGTCAAGCTCATAACGAACAGTTTGACAAGACTAAAGCCAAAATTGTTCCATTTAAAGTTGGAGACATAGTTTTAGTTAAGCAAAACTTGCGTTCAATTAACGAACTCGACAGCAAATTTCGGGGTCCATGCGTTGTCACAGATGTAAAATATAATGATAGATATACTATTCGTGTATATGAAACTGGACATGAATTGTATGTTTCCCATGATAACTTACGTTTAATGTCCCCTGAAGTGGGCCATGAATTGACTAACTCTTTGGATTGTAACTAATGAATAATTGTATGTTAGAATAAATGTGTAAACTTAATCAATCTCCAATCACTTGCGCTTGCGACTGGCCATCGCAGACTCATGTTTTTGGGTATTGGTTACTGTAGCCATGTGATTTGGCATTTGGGTCATGTGATTTGACCAGGATCAGTATTTGTATCCGTAGCCATGTGATTTGGCATTTGGGTCATGTGATTTGACCAGGATCAGTATTTGTATCCGTAGCCATGTGATTTGGCATTTGGGTCATATGATTTGACCAATATTTGGGTCATGTGATTTGACCAATATTTGTAGCCATGTGATTTGGCATTTGGGTCATGTGATTTGACCAGGATCAGTATTTGTATCCGTAGCCATGTGATTTGGCATTTGGGTCATGTGATTTCACCAGGATCAGTATTTGTATCCGTAGCCATGTGATTTGGCATTTTGATCATGTGATTTGATCAGCATAATACAGCCATGTGATTTGGCATTTGGGTCATATGATTTGACCAATATTTGGGTCATGTGATTTGACCAATATTTGTCGCCATGTGATTTGACATTGGCCATGTTCACGAGCCATGAAGGCTGCTCGTCAGGATGGTCGTGTGGGAGAATGTAATTATTTTCATTCTAAATAATTATATTTATAAAAAGCATTAGTCAGTAAACGACATTCCTGCGCACTGCGCATAACGTAAACAACCAATCTGGTTTTCCCACCACGCTACCTGACTTGTTTACTCGTCACTATAAAACCAGCTTGCCGCTTGTCGACAGCTCAGAAGTTGTCTAACCGTCGGGCACGGCACATCGGTGCTCTGAACTGTCTACATCGTCAGGTAACATTATTCAATGTTATTTTTATTATTGTAATTTATTCTTGATGTATTTTTCTTGAGCTTAGCTTATTATTTTTGCTATATTAAATATTGGCATTATGTTTTTACTGTTATAAATTGTTTATGAAATGATTTATTCTATAAATTATTAACGTACATTAAATTTGTTGTTTTATTACAAGTACTTCCCACATATAAGGCCTAGCTTTTGTCTTCCCTCTTAGTTTAAAGCCTCAGAGGTCGTCAATGGCAAAATATTTAAATTAGTACAAGTATTCATTATGTGAATACTCATATTAATATTATTCAAATTATTTCTACAGAATGGAAAGGCACAGAGAAATATTTTTTTAACACATAATTTATCCAAAATAGAAAATGATTTTATAATACTATTTTTGGTATTTTTTTGACTATCACCTAACATTAAAATAATGGAACTTGAGGCTGAAAATACTTGAGTATTTTCTATTTTTTTAATTATTTCATCAAAAGATGCATCCGGCATGCAATTATTTATTACATTACAATTTAATTTTTTGTTTAATATAGGTCCGTAACCAATTCCTAGCCTATCCGAATATAAAATAACATCATTCGACTCCTCTTTAGATGTTGCCTGAATTACATTATTTAAATTTGAATTTAAATTTAGGCTAGACAAATGTGGATTTTCAACTCTCTGATGGTAAGTACACTGTGTTGAATTTATCGTAATATTTGGTAATGATTTATAACTAGTATTAGCATTGCCAAGATCCAGTAATTGGTTTGCAGCCAGGATGTGCTCATTAATTTGGTCCTGGGAAGAGTTATATAATAGTGTCATGGATTCCAGCGACTTATGCAACTTTGAGATGTCATCCTGCAATTGTCCTATATCATATCGTCTCTTTGGATAAAAATGAGCCAACACGTCTCATATTTGGCATAAAATGCAAAAAGTCTTGTTTACGACGTGGATAGCAACGCGGCTGAAACATTTAATTCAGTTATACCCAAATATGTCGGAGGTAAGAGGATAAATTACACTCTTAGAAATTCTTACCAAGAAAGATGTTCCGCCGCCGCGATTTCTTATAACACCAAATCTCCAATCACTGCAATCAACAGGTTTATATTTAATAAACCTGCAGGTAAATTTACAAGAATATATGAGACGCATAAAACGAAGCCAAGAAAATATACAAGACAGTTTAGAAAAAGGTTTCGTGCTGCCACTAAAAACGATCCAGACTATGGTAGAAACGCTCAACGCCCGGACATGTCGGAAGAAGTTTTCAAGGTTACAAAACAACATTTTTTAAAAGAATTGGAAGTCACTACAGAAGAGCGAGATGCTATTCAAAAAAATACTATCCAACAAAGCAGTAGCCAAGACTGGATAGAGCAAAGAAAAAAGAGACTTACAGCTTCACCTTTCGGTAAAATTTGTAAAAGGAAAAATATTATAAGTTGTGCTCCACTGGTAAAATCTATAGTCAGACCGAAAGATTTATCTAAAGTTCCTTCGATTGCGTATGGTAAAGCGAATGAAGCGAAAGCACTTTCCCAGCTAGAGCATCAGGAAAAAATTAAAATTAAACCATGTGGACTATACATTCACAGATCCAAGTGTCTCTCGGGTGCCACTCCTGATGGCATCTATGAAGACAAAGAAGGTAAAACAGGCATCATAGAAGTGAAATGTCCATTTGCTGCCAAAGTTATGAATCCTAAAGATGCTGTTAAAGAGAAAAAAATTACATATTGGAAATAAGACCAAAAAAAAAACCGGTATAAAGTAGATACAAATCATGATTATTATTATCAGATACAAGGTCAGTTAAACATAACTGAGCAAAATACTTGCATTTTTGCAGTTTGGATGAGTGAACAGCAACCGATGAAAGTAGAATACATAACAAGAGATAAAGAATTTTGGGAATCAAAAATGGTTGGTCCTTCAACAGAATTAATTGACTCGCGCCTAGAACGTTCAATGTCAATAAAAGACCCATCACACATAATAGCAACAATCACACATAATCCAAAAACACAACTACAGGGAACCAAGCGTCCACCTTGTCTTTTGACAAATAAATTTCATTAACAAGTTATATCAGAAATTTATTTCTTAAAATTATGTATACAGAATTTATATAAATATGAGAAAGTTAGTAGGCGATCTTACTGCTGTGATTTACGTGTAGTTACTATTATTTTTGATTATAATGATTTAATAAAATCCATGTTGTTTATTTCCAAGACTTATACCAATTTTTTAAAATTATTGATAGAACACTTTATTGTACATCATAAATAAATAAAAAGACAGTTACAATTTGCAGCCTTATTGCTAACAATTGCTTGTTAAAATTACTACTTGGATCATGGGCAGCTGGTAACACTGGGGTATATAATGAAATTTATGCAATATTAGAAGAACTGCATGAAGCAGGAATCATAAAACACATTAAATAATAAAAGCTACCATCAGGAGGATTGGGCAGTACTCGTATCATTAACCTACGGAAACCAACAAGACGGCAATGAATATTGACAAATTCGGTCATCAACTTGCTCGGTCCCATTTCCGCAAATTATTTTTGTCATCTTCTACTTAGTTTCACTTTTCATTGTAAGTCATCTTATTTATGTATTTATCATATTTTCATATATTTAAGTATGTATTGTATAATTGTATTTGTGTATAACCATTTACGTATGTGTATACTGTTTGAAGCTTATATTTTAGTTTATTATTTATATGTATGATATGTTAATTGTTTGTACCTAATTTTAAATAATTACTTGTAACTTTGCTTATACTTTGTCGCACCGCCCACTTTACATTTCTGCTTAACTTAATGGTCGACTGGCAGAGAATGCCATACGGCATTAAGTCCGCCATTTGTACTTTTTTTTTGTTAAATCTGTGCAATAAAGATTAAATAAAATAAATAAATAAATACATGTTCATAAGCGTTTACGACTACCTGAGTACACAAACATTCTTAGCGACATATTAGTGAGATCAGACATAGCTGAATATGATTGAAAATTATCAAGATTAAAAGGATTACAAACTCCGGAAAAGAACGACGAGGCTGTGAATAAAGAATACGTGGATAAATGTATTGAAGAACTAAAAAATGAAATGAAAACATTAATAGACTCAGGCGTTACTTTGCGGAAATCCATAACTAATTATGGATTTAGAAAATTATTTTGCTAATGATTTCCGCTTGTTTATGTTATTTTGAAATGAAAACAATTCAAAATAACATAAAAGCTGAGCTCTCCGAAAGATAAGAGGAAGATGATGTCCGCAAGTCTGTCGGACCTTTTGGAGCAGTCGGATTCCTTCGTCATGGCTGCAGGGAATGGGTCGATTTCAGCACACTCAGTAAAGACAAAGGCCCTAATCAAGGCTAACATTATAAATGAAGATGGGTCCCTGACACAAACTCTGAGGGCGATGACCGCAATCTGCGGCAGGCTGCACTCACTCCACTCTGACACTTACGCAAATGCGGCTAAGCGAATCCACGACATGATAATAACACAGCCGGGAAACTAATCAGGGGTCAGGACATTGCACCGGACCAGGCCCTTGGTCAGATGGTGCAGCCCCAGCTGGCAAGCTGGGTACAAGGGATTGCTCATGTCAACCAGAGTATCCTCTCAAGCATCACAGACTTGGCCAAGTCCGTGCGTTCGATACAAGAAGGAATGAGCCATTCCGTGTCATCCGGTCAAGGACACCCGAGTCAGAGACCAGAGTCTGACTCGGTCATTCATGCACTCAAGCCATGCCCAGGTCAGAGCAAGCTTGATGCGGCGGCACTCAGTAATCATAGCAAGATGCTGTTGGATTTAAAGCTTGCCTTGGCTGGGAGGGGAGAAAGGAGAAAGCAACTTCACGAACTAAAGCTCAAAAGGAAGTCTAGAAGAGATGAGGAGGAGGCTGACCGTAAAGGGCCGGAAGGCAATGAAGAGGGCGAAGAGTAGGAAAGCATAAACCATCATATGCTTGAAATGTCAATGTCAATCGCTTTTGACTGAAATTTGAACAATAATGGATTATTAATATTTATTCATAGTGTCCTAGCCTCTAAACTATTTTAAGTCTCTACTGTACGGCTAAGACGGTCGTGTGCATGTGGGCAGGCCTTCAGAAGTTGTTTTAGCTACGCAAACATAAAATGTATCATATTTGATCACATTGCATTTCGTTCTGTTGTGACAGTTCCTTAAGTCATCTAAAAGTTGCTAAGGAGCAACCAATCCGTAGTGATTACATGCTCAGTGCAGCCAGTAAGAGTACGCTACCCAGCGCATGTGCGACGGTATCCTAGCAACTGTAAGCGGGGAAGAAATTGTCATTTGTACATATTATTATTATAATGTTTATGTGTATGTTTTTCTATCATGTTTAAGTAGTTTTGTAAGTATTTTTAATGAGTGATTTTTCCTCGACTGTATCTTCAGTGCCCCCAAGCAGTATTCATAATGCTTCGTCGGAGAACTTAATTCGGTGTCCTCAATGCTCCCAGCCTCGATTATTTAAAGGCCAACGTGGCTTAAAAATTCACATCAGTAGAATTCATCCCAGTGTGCAAATTAATTATTCAACGTCACCCG
Organism: Anania crocealis; assembly: GCA_949315895.1. Taxonomy (NCBI): domain Eukaryota; kingdom Metazoa; phylum Arthropoda; class Insecta; order Lepidoptera; family Crambidae; genus Anania; species Anania crocealis. The sequence continues at coordinate 15,717,658 of OX438867.1, read as the reverse complement.
TTCCGCCTAGCGAATCATTCTGGAAAAAGTTATCAACATTAAAACACACCCATCCCATCATCAAACGTATTCCACGTGGTGCTCGCTCGTCTGTCGCCCATTCTTTAGGACAATCCATCTCCAAAGTCGTTTCGGAAAACTCGATCGAGGCTTGGGAACATCTGTTCACTTTCAGTTACAGAATTTTACATATCAGTTCTAAGCCTCATAACACACACTCATTGACAAATAGAATAAAAGAAAATTGTAACAACTCTTTCGTTTGGCAACCCTCAACGGATTCCGATATTCGTTCATTTCTTCATCAGAACAATAGTTTCGACTATAAATACATAGAATCCAAAATTAGTGATGGTGACATCAAAGGGGCAGCTCGACTTCTGTTCTCCGACGATCTGATTGCGCCAAATTCTCCCGATACCCTCCTGGCCTTAAAAAGTAAACATCCACTTTCAACAAACAACAACCAATTACCTGTCCAACCAGATCCCACACAACCTTTTATACAAACAGACTGTGATACAGTGCTAAGTGCTGTCAATTCCTTCCGTAGTGGCTCGGCTGGGGGCTTGGATGGCCTCACTCCACAGCACCTCAAAGATCTTCTAAGCGTTAGCTGTGGAGAAGCCGGTACTGCCCTACTGAAGAATTTTGTTAGCCTGTTAAATTTAATGCTTTCAGGAAAAGTTAACCCTTCGTTCACCAGTATTTTATATGGAGCTAATCTGTGCGCCCTTAAGAAAAAGGATGGCGGCATTCGGCCTATAGCTGTTGGCTGTACATTTCGTCGCCTCGCCGCCAAAATATGCTGCAGGGCTATTTCTAGTAAACTTGCATCATATTTTGAACCCGTTCAGCTCGGTTTTGGCATAAAAGCGGGATGCGAAGCTGCCATCCATTCTGTCCGAACCTTTTTGTCCAATAACCCTAATGATATTTTGCTGAAAGTGGATGTTAAGAATGCTTTTAACTCAGTAGACAGGGGCACCTTGTTGACACAGATCAAAACTCAATCGCCGTTGTTATATCCCTTTCTTTGGCAGTGCTATAATACACCGAGCCATCTAGTATATAAAGATAACATCATTGAGTCAGCGGTTGGATGTCAACAAGGTGATCCTTTAGGTCCGGCTATTTTCGGTCTCTCTATTCATCCGATTATAAATCAACTAAATTCAAAATTTAACGGGGACGCAGACGGGGTGGACGCACACGTGATCCACGTTCGAATCTCAGGGTTCTAGGTTGGGTACGACGCTGAAGGATAACACGCTTGATATTAACAACAGTCTGTATATTAACAACTTAACACACATTACACAAAACAGAGTTCAAAGTTATTTAACAAGTTAGCACAAACTAAAAATGGCGGACGGAACATCACGGTTTAGCGTCTACTCGTGTTCTATTCAACTACATAATCGCGCAGCGTCCTTGGAAGCGCGCGGGTGCGCATACTCCGTGTAACGCACATTTTGGCGGGAGATTCTATCTCGCTCGCGCAAGTAGGATCGGAAATGGTGGGAGACAGAGAGGGTCGCGCTCTGCAGTGTTGCCGCGTTACATCCTCCCCCTCCAAGTTACAAGCACGTCCCGGGCGAAACTTGGAAACATTGTGATGCGGCAACGTATCAACTTTACGAGGACGACCACGATGTCGTCTTAGTTGAATTGGCACAGAAACGTTCCCTGAATCACCTCGATACAGAACAAGGTCCGAGACATGAAATTTACCAAGGTTAACATCATTCGAGTCCCGCCTGAGACAAAATTTTTCAAGTTTATATACTGATATTATAAGTGCAATTAAGTTGCTAAAATATCAAATAAAGTATCATTATCAACTTCGCTTATAATATAAGAAGTGGGGCTAACTATTTTGGAGATTTTGTAAGGTCCGTCCCGTTTAGGGAAAAACTTTTTAGTTATACCTTGAGAGGCTTTACTGAGCAAATGAGTTTTAACTAAGACTAGATCGTTGACTTTAAATTGGGGTATGGGTCGTCGTGACTGATCACCATAGCTCTTGCTTTTATCCTGCTGATTTTCCACTCTCTCCTTAACCTCATCCATTTTATCAATAAATGACCTTAGATAGGGCGTGACTTGTGGCAAGAAGTTTTCTTTGGCTAAAATAGCTCTTAAATCACGTTGAGCATCGAAAGGGGTTCTCATTTCCCTGGCAAACATTAAATAGGAGGGAGTACACCCTGTGGTATTACAGTAGGCACTATTCATTGCGAAACGAACTTCGGGTAAGAATTTTGGCCAAGTTCGGTGGTGATTTTTTACTAAGATAGAGAGCTGTGTCTTCATATCCTGGTTCTTCCTTTCAGCTGGGTTCGCCTCCGGATGGTATAAGGGGATTAAATTCTGCTTAATGCCGAGAAGGTGCATGGTCTGCTGCATCACAGCAGAAACAAATTGAACACCGTTATCCGATATAACCCTTCGAGGAAAACCATACCTAAGGAAATACTGCTCTATAAGTAATGGAGCTACGTCCTCTGCTACGGCTTCTTTGAGAGCAAATATCTCTACCCAACGGGTGGCAGTGTCTTCAATCAATAGGATCCATTTTTCTTTATTCTCACCTTCGGGTAGAGGGCCAAAAAAATCGATAGCAAGAACTTCACCGCGTTGATTTAGCACTGGGGTTTGGAGAAGTCCGGCAGGTTTCTGGGTCAAGATCTTATACCGCTGGCACTCTTCGCAGTTTTTAAGGTAGTTGGTAACATATTGTCGCATACCTGTAAAATGATACTTCAGGCGTATCCGTTGAAGTGTACGCTCGATACCTTGATGACCGGCTGTCGGAGCATCGTGGAACTCTTGTAAGACGCTTTCTCTCATAGCGTTTGGCACTACCAGTTGAGGAGATTCAGTTTCAACTTCCGGATCAAAACGATAGAGAACTCCTTGATTTAACATATATCCTCTTTCTGACCAACGGCTTGACACAACGGGGTCGGTGTGCTCGAGTTCTTTTAGAATTTTGGCAACCTCAGGATCATTTAACTGTGAACTACGCAACTCTGTAGGAGTGATCTGAGGAATATCCAAAGTAGCGGAACAAATCCCACAGTCACTTTTGGTTTCATCTTTACAAGGTGGTCGACTTAAAGTATCAGCTATCACATTAGACTTACCTGTAATGTACTCATAAGTGATGTCGAAGCTTTGAAGTTTTAAGGCCCATCGAATCAAACGACCACTGGGAGACTTAAGTGTCAGGAGCCATTTCAGTGGTTGGTGGTCGCTTCTGACGATGACGGAATGTCCATCAATGTAGGGGCGGAACTTCTCAACGGCCCAGACAACGGCCAAGGCTTCCTTTTCTGTTGTACTGTAGCTGCGTTCTGCAGGGCTTAACATTCTGCTAGCATATTCGATAGGTCGCTCATTGTTCTTTTCACCCTGTAATAGCACAGCGCCTAATGCGTAATTACTTGCATCTGTTTGAATAATAAAAGGCTGATCGTAATCAGCTTGAGTTAAAATAGGAGCCGAAGTTAGTTTCTCCTTGAGCTCCATGAAAGACTTGCGTTGCGGTTCATCCCATTTCCAAGGTTCGTTTTTCCTTGTCAGTTTAGTGAGCGGCTGGGCGATGGCAGAAAAATTGGGAACGAATTTGCGGAACCACGCACAAGTTTGCAAAAAAGATTTTAGGTGTTTCAAGTTTCGGGGCTCTTCCATAGCCACAATAGCGCTGATCTTGGACTCATCGGGCTTGATCCCGTTGGCAGTGAGGGGGTGACCCAGATATTTTACCTCCTGGCACGCGAATGAGCATTTTTTACGGTTTGCTTTCAAGCCAAACTGACGGAGACGATCAAAGACTAATTGGAGATCTGCTAGATGCTTCTGGAAATCTCCAGCTGTAATCACTAACAAATCATCGAGATAGGCTAGCAATATAATATTTTGCAGGCTAGCCGAAGATCTGAAACGATCCATGAGCCTTTGGAAGGTCGCCGGCGCGTTCTTCAGACCGAACGGCATTCTTGTGAAACGGTAAGTCCCAAATGGCGTTATAAAGGCTGTTTTGTCTCGATCCTGCGGTGCGACGCTGACTTGCCAGTAACCAGCTTTAAGGTCAATGGTGCTGATGTAACAGTTCTTCTTTGTAGATTGGAGCAGCTCATCAATCACCGGAAGCGGATAGTGGTCAGTTTTTGTTATTTGATTTATTTTTCTGTAGTCTACACAAAATCTTATTTGACCATTTTTCTTTGGGACGAGAACAGCAGGTGACGTCCAGGCGGACTCACACTCTTCGACAATTCCATCTTGCAACATCTTATCGAGTTCAGCTTTCATAATCTCCTTCTTGGCAGGCGTGAGTCGATAAGGCGGGACGGAAATGGGCAAATGATTGCCGGTGTCTATGTGGTGTTCTGCATAAGGTGTGGGGTCTCCCCCTGGATTGAAGATGTCTTCATTACATTTAAGTAAGTTGGCCAAGTTTATGCGTTCATCAGGGCTGAGCATAACACCTTCATCATCACGAAGCAGATCCAGCGAAGCACATGCGGTAAGTTTTGAAGTATCAGGTTCGAATTGGAGTGGGTAAACTTTATTCTCGCCAGGTAGGTGCCATGTTTTTGCATTAAAATTCAAAATAAGGCCACAACGCACAAGGAAATCGATGCCAAGTAATGTGTCGTTATCAACTGCATCAGGCAAAATAATAAAATCTGTGGTAACCACCTTACCAGATAATCCAATTTTCACTTCCAGGGTAGTGGTGAGCACCTGGCGCATCTGGGCGATTCCATCTGCCATTCTGACGCGCAAAGAAGTACTCACGAAGGGATGATTGCGTTGTTTGAGCAGCTTGAACAGCGTACTTCCAGCCATACTGCACTTCGCAGCGGTGTCAATCAACGCACGACCTCGATACCCCAATATTTCAATGCCTAAAATTGGACGTAAATTAACATTTTGCAATATTTTATTAGGAATATCCGTTGTGGATGAAAAACTCATGGTCACCCTACTTGAATTTGGATTTTCCCGTTTTTTCGGGTTCGAACTCATGGTCGCCCTACATTTCCGGTTAAAACGAGGATTTACTTCGGAAATCGTTTCTGTACTTTTAATAAAATTATTACTACTAGACGGACTTTCAAGGTTAACATTGTTGTAACATGAATTCGAATTATTATTAGAATTATTAAAAGCACTTGTACTTAGAGAGGATGGATGCAATGAATAGTTATGAACCGTAGTGTCGCAATCAAAATTATTAATTTTAAAATTAGGGAAATTAAGTTTACTAACCTGTTTACTAGACAAACCAATTGTAAACGATGAGGATTCATATAATTTCTGTTGCTTAGGCGGCGCGTTACAATCTATGGAGTTGAACTCGGACGTACTGCATTTTACGCAATTTGAGCGAATGACTCCTCTCTCTCCACAACCATAACAACTAACACTAGGACGAACAACCGCACTATCACTTCTTTGCATTAATTTACGACACTCTTCGCGAACATGTCCATGATTTTTACAGTAAACACAGTACTTTCTCGCTGACGGAGCCACTGGAGGACGCTGAATGTTCTTTGAAACAGGTAAAACGGACGGCGCAGTCGGGGCCCTTGCAGGATGGCGCGGCGCGGTACTCGATGACGGCGGCGGCGCGGACGACGGCGGCTTCGGATTGTTCGGATTCATAGAACGGGGTTCCGTGATGGCATCCACGTTGTCAAGGGAGTCTTCAACTTCGCGTGCGATTTTCAATAACGTTGAAAAACTATCAAACTCCTCGCGGCGTATCCGCTCTCGTATGCGGTGGTTGAGGAGGCCATATAGCATGTCTAGCTCCACCTTTTCACTTAAATCTCCCGATGGTAGGCGCGCGAGTAAGGCTCGACAACGCGCTACAAAAAGCTCTCCTCGCCTTGTGCACTTGAAAGCAATTCTTTATATATACGATGAGGCGGCCGGTTGTCGCCAAAAGCGCTGCGCAAAACCTTGAGTGCTGTGCTCCAGCTGGTAATGGTGGGCTTCACGCCCTGCCACCACGTTGCAGCGTCGTGAGTAAGAAGCATAGAGAAGCCTCTAAGAGCATTCTCGTCGCTAACATTGGCGCAATCTTTAAAGGCTTGAACGGCATCTATAAAACCATCGAGACACTCGTCGGACGCTCCGCTAAAACGCGCTTTGCACGTAGAAAAATTGCCGTGTTGAGTAGACGTATAGTTGGTAGCAGGTGTGGCGGAACGTCAATCTTCGTGTTGCATCACTCGATCGAGAAGACGTTCAAACGATTGTTGCCACGACGACATCATAACATTAATATCTGTTAAGCTGAAGTTTCCCGCTGCCGGTAACGGGGACGCCGGGTGTTGTTCCATCGGCGACTCCGGTGACGTCTGTTGCTCTTCATCACCGGCGACGTGCGAGTCGTAAGCCGTTCCTTGGCGTGTAATTGGCATTGTAGACAAGTTGTTGTCAATCTGTTGATTACTTTGTTTCCTTCAGGCCCGCGCTTGGGCAGCCATTTTTCATGAACGCAGACGGGGTGGACGCACACGTGATCCACGTTCGAATCTCAGGGTTCTAGGTTGGGTACGACGCTGAAGGATAACACGCTTGATATTAACAACAGTCTGTATATTAACAACTTAACACACATTACACAAAACAGAGTTCAAAGTTATTTAACAAGTTAGCACAAACTAAAAATGGCGGACGGAACATCACGGTTTAGCGTCTACTCGTGTTCTATTCAACTACATAATCGCGCAGCGTCCTTGGAAGCGCGCGGGTGCGCATACTCCGTGTAACGCACATTTTGGCGGGAGATTCTATCTCGCTCGCGCAAGTAGGATCGGAAATGGTGGGAGACAGAGAGGGTCGCGCTCTGCAGTGTTGCCGCGTTACAACGTATGGTATTTAGACGATGGGACCCTTGGTGGCGATTCCAATACTGTTTTGGCTGATCTAAATTTACTTGTACATAATTTTAAAAATGCAGGCCTAGAATTAAATTTTTCAAAATGTGAATTATTTATACCAGAAAATTGTACTGATCGGGTTTCCATAATTCGAAATTTCAACCACGTGGCTACAAATATTAAAATCATTAGTAACGATTCACTTCGCCTTCTTGGGTCACCAATTTTGGAAGAATCGTTCGCTCCTTTCGTTGATGAAAAATTACAAAGGTTCCAAATTGTTTCAGATCGCATAGTCAAAATTAACGCACATATGGCATATACAATTATTCGGTTTTGCCTTTTTGTCCCAAAATTAACATATTGCGTACGTTCTTCCCATTTTTGGAAATTTCCGGCTTTAACTACAAAGTTAGACGAATCCGTTAGAAACATTCTTTCATCTGTTTTTAACATGTCTTTAGATAATCGAACCTGGACCCAGGCCTCTCTACCTATCAGGTTCGGAGGCCTTGGGATTCGCAAAATTTCTAGTGTTGCTCTGCCTGCTTTCTTGGCGTCGGCTCATAGCACCAAGGAGCTGGTCATCAAAATACTTAGCAAGTCTTTTGGTGACCCATCAGTTGCTTACCAAGCCGAGGCCATTAACGCTTGGAGACAAATGTGTGGAGAAGATATGCCTTCTTCTGTTTTTTCACAAAGGCAATGGGACGAGCCGCTCTGCAGACTGGTTCGGAATAATTTACTAGACATGTCCACTAGTCCAGCAGATCGAGCTCGCCTCCTTGCCGTGGCCGAGTGGGAATCGGGACTCTGGCTGCACTCACTTCCATCTCCTCACATTGGTACACTTCTAAGTGACATCACATTTAACCGTGCCATTTCACTTCGTTTGGGGGCACCCTGCAATGTCCCACATCGCTGTCCCTGTGGCGATATGGTTGATGCGCTTGGTCATCACGGTCTGTCTTGCAGCAGAAGCGCTGGGAGATTATCCCGACACGCCAGCCTAAACGACATCATCCGCAGGGCTCTTGCTAGCGCTTCCATTCCAGCTATTCTTGAACCGAATGGCCTGGTGCGGAGTGATGGCAGGAGGCCTGATGGAATGACTTTGGTCCCGTGGAAGCTGGGTCGGCCCTTGGTGTGGGACGCAACCTGTGTTGACACACTTGCTCCGACCCATCTTCCGCAAACCTCGTCAGGGGCTGGTACCGTTGCTGCTACAGCAGAATCCCTCAAGCGTCGCAAATATGTAGAACTACAGAGCTCTTACATATTTGAGCCGTTTGGGGTCGAGACACTTGGTCCGTGGGGACCTGGCGCTCATCGGCTGTACAGTCAGTTAGCGAAGCGGCTAATCGACTGTACAGGTGATAGGAGGGCTGGCGCATTTCTCGGTCAACGTATCAGTTTGGCCATTCAACGGGGAAATGCGACCAGCCTTCTCGGTACTATGTCGCGATCAATGGACTGTGATCTGGGACACATTTTTTATTTGTAAATATTTTTGATTTTGTTTTTGATTTTGTATTTGTACATAGGTAGGCTTTTTTAATGTTAGATTTTAAGTTTTGTTTTAATAAGCTAACTTGTAATAAATTACATATAATTAAATAAAAAAAAAAAAAATAATAATAATAATAATATATATTATATAACATAAAAAAGTATATCAACAATTTAGAAAAATTAACTACTACCAATTTCAGTAAATTGTATCATACAAAAAAGAAATAGATCTTATGTTACCATCAAAACTTGCTAAGAATGAGTAAGCAAGACATTGTAAAAGAACTTCACAAAGCAGCAAGAAGAAATTTCCTTCGGCGTCATACTATCATTAAAGGAATAGACGATTTGTGGCAAGATCTTATGGATTTTCAAAAATATGCATCGCTCAATAAAGGATATAAATATGTTTTAGTAGTAATTGATGCTTTATCTAAATTCGTATGGGTTAGACCATTGAAGGCAAAAACTAAAACATGTGTTACGAATGCAATGCATAGTATATTATCTAAAGCAAAACCAAAGCCAAAAAATTTACAAACAGATCTAGGCAAAAAGTTTTATAATGATTCTTTTAAAAAGTTAATGAAAAATTACAACATAAACCATACGGGAAAAAGGCGTGAGTGTATGTATGTATGTAACATACATACACTCACGCCTTTTTCCCGGAGGGGTAGGCAGAGACCACATCTTTCCACTTGCTACGATCCTTACAGACTACTTTCGCTTCATCCACATTCATTAATCTTTTCATACACGTTCGCCGGTTTAGGGTACTCTTGACCTGACCTTTCTTTAGAACTTCCCCGATTTGATCAAGATAAGTTCGTCGAGGCCTTCCCCTTCCAACATTTCCATTCATACTCGCCATATATATCTTTTTAGTCAATCTGCTTTCATTCATCCTCTCAACATGTCCAAACCATTTAAGCATTCCTTTTTCAATACTGGTCACTACATCCTCTTTTACACCACATCGATCCCTTATCACACTATTTTTAATCCTGTCACTCAGATTGACATAAACCATTATTCCACATATTCTATTAAAAAAGCCTCCATAGTAGAACGCGTAATTAGAACTATAAAATCTCAACTATACAAAGAATTTAGTTTATGTGGACGATATGCATGGGTTCAAAGTAATTTAGACACTGTTGTACACCACTATAACAATACTACCCACCACCGTATTACAAAATTAAAACCAATCAACGTTAATCATTCCAACGAGATTTTAGTTAGGTCTAACATTATTAAAACACAGCAAGCAAAGGTAGTACGCCAAGGAGCAACTTTGAGGGTTGGTGATTTTGTTCGTATAAGTAAATTAAAAGGAGATTTCTATAAATTGGTCTACGGAAATATTTCGCATTGTAAAAATTGGACAAACCAATCCTCAAACGTATCAAATAGAACAAACACAATCAAATTATCTTTGGTTCTTTTTACGGATATGAGTTACAGAAAACAAAATTTCCAGACCTCTACTTAATTGAAAAAGTTATAAAGAGAAAGGGAAACAAACTATTTGTAAAATGGTTAGGGTTATGTGATGAAGAGAACATTTGGGTAGACAAAACTAAATTAGTGGTTTAGTAGATAGGTATCTAACAAGCAATTCTTTCCAATAGATATGCATATAGATATACGACAATACATCTAGATATGCACAAAAAGAGAAAATGATAGTCAGTGCAAGAATAAATAAAATAATAGATGTTAAAAGAAGTCATAAACTTCCATAAACCATAAATAAATACGTACACATTTAATAATAAACTTACTAACATACCAATATTAAGCGGAAATAGCACATAATAAACAATATTACCTACATTTTATTACATAAGCAGAATGTGAGTATGAATAAAAATTGTTGAAATAAGTTAATTGCAAACGCCATCTACAATAACTACTGTCTTATGTGTAAAATGCCAATGCTTTTGTAACTAAAAAAAAAAAAAATTCTTTGCCCATCCTAATCTTCTGACCAAGATAGATATACTTCTCCACTCTATCAATATTGGTTTGGTTTACTGTGATGTTTGTAGCAATGTCAGTGCAATTAGTCATGATCTTGGTTTTGCCTAAATTCATTTCCAAACCCACTTGTAGTGAAGCATCACTTAAATCCTGGATCATGGTCTGAAGATCGGTAGGACTATCAGTGAGCAGGACAATGTCATCCGCGAACCGTAGATTATTCAACCTTTTGCCTTCTATCTCTAGACCAAGGTTTTCCCATCGAAGGTTTTTGAAAATATCTTTTAGGACGAGGGTGAATAATTTTGGTGAGAGCGTATCTCCCTGTCTTACTCCTTTCTCAATATTTATTGCCCTGGTTTCTGTCGGAATATTGACTTTCATCGTAGATGTTTTGGTGATATAGTCAATGAGCCTCGAGTATCTATGGTCTATACGAGCATTCTGCAGTGATTGAATAATAGCCCAAGTTTCGACACTATCAAATGCTTTCTTGTAATCGATGAAAGCCAACCACAGAGGCATGCTATATTCTGTAGTTTTTTCGATGACAATTCGCAGCGTCAGAATATGGTCCATGGTGCTGTAGCCACTTCTAAACCCGGCCTGCTCTTTGGTTTGGTAGAAATCTAGTTTACTTGTAAGCCGAATAGTTAAGATTTTGGTTAAGAGTTTGTATAGCTGGGACAACAAACTGATTGGACGATAGTTGTTAAGATCAGCCTTATTACCCTTTTTAAACAGCAAGATCACATTAGCGCATTGCCATTCTTTAGGTATTTTTCCTTCCTCGAGGCATTTATTGAAGAGTGAATTCAGGGTCTTAATCACAGTTTCACCTCCTGCCTTAACCATTTCCACTAATACGTTATCACTTCCGGCTGCTTTACCATTTTTCATTCTACTTAAGGCGGTTTCTATTTCGGAGTCTGTAATTTCAGGCACATCTTCGGAGCAAACATTGGTAACTCTTCTGCTGGCCATGGTATCAGGTTTGGTTTTAGTCGATTGATATAATTGTTCATAATATTTAGCAACTATTTCTTGTAGATGGTTTCTATTGTTGACAAGATTCTGATTTTCGTCTAAGAGTTTGGTGATTTGTTGTGTTCCTGGTAAAAGAGCCTTTTTGAATACTTTAGGGCCTTTGTGGTTCTCTATGACCTTCTTTACAGTTTCTTCCCTGTACTCCTCTATATCCTCCTCAACTAGCTTGCGAGTTTCTTTACATAAGAGCTTAAACACGTTTGTGTAGCCCAGACCTTGCTTAAGTAAAGAACGACGTTGTTCCAGCTTATCAATGGTAGCCTTTTTTAACTTTTGCCGTTTTATTTTACCTTGTGGCGCTACTTTCTGCGCTACATCACAGAGTGTTTTTTGTAGATCAACGGCAATGTCGTCAATATTAGAGTTAGTGGCATCAATACAAGATAGCTGTTCTTTCACTTTGTCCCTAAACTCTTCTTTGTGCAAGGTTAAGCCCACGGTATCTATCTTTGGTCTTCTAGATTTCACCGATGCATACCTCTCTAGTTTAGCATTAATCTCAATGCTTGCCCTTATGAGACGGTGGTCACGAACACTCCCGGTGTGGAAACTGTTCAGTACACTTACGTCCTTGACAATGTATTTTTGAGTGCAGAATACATAGTCTATTTCGTTTTTATATCTCTGTCCCGGGGATATCCATGTCTATTTCCTCTCAGGTCGCTTTTGGAAGTAAGAACCCATATGAAAAAGGCTGTGTTGCTCCAGAAAGTCGATTAGCATAGTTCCTCTAGAGTTTCTATTCCCGTAACCAAAGTGACCCATAATGGTTTCCGAGTCATCTGCTCTTGTGCCTATCTTGGCGTTGAAATCGCCAGTTACGATTGTATATGTAGTTTTGTTTTCATGTATACACTTACTGACATCTTCGTAGACCTGTTCAATATCCTCGTCAGGGGCTTTAGAGGTCGGGGCATATACCTGAATAACTTTTAGAGTTACCTTTTTGGTTATTGATAGTGTAAGGTATAGGACTCTATCGGAGACTGAATCTATTGTCATGATGTTACTATTGAGCCGCTTATGAATAAGTAGTCCAACTCCAAGTTCGTGGCTGTTAGCTTTTCCTCTATAGTAGAATGTATGGCCAGAATTTAATTTAAGACAATCTTCACCCGGTCTTCTCACTTCTGACAATCCTATCACATCCCAGGTTATTTTTTGCAATTCGTGTAGAAGTTCTTCGAGCCTGTCGTCGGATCTTAGTGTTTTGGCGTTGTATTTTGAGTTTCGTTGTAGATAACGAGTTGTTTTTTCGGCAGGTTTTCCCCCAGGGATTCTTCGCACCCCTGGTTCCACATGAGCCCATCCTACTGCCGTTGTTGGGAATCTTGGATCCGCTGGGGACTCGGGGCCATTGTTTTTGTTGTACTTGCATCTTTTTGAAAGGGTTTAGGCTTATACGGACCACCCACTTGACCAAGGTGTCTTGGTAGTGCAGTCTTTTTGAGGGTATTTAGTCCTTAAGGTTACTGTAAACCAAAACTGGACGGGTTAATTAACCGCCGCCCGACACTCGGCGTTAAAAATTTTTACGGCAGGAAGGATGATCATCCCGCCAACCTTCCTCTTTTCGCATCCGGGCTTGGGACCGGCCATGGCAGAGTTGTAAATCCCATAATCTATTTTAATCTATCTAAATTAGGAGTAATTTCATCAAAAATAAACAAATAACAGGGAAAGATTCTTTTAACCTGTTTTTAAAAAAAGCTATGTATGCGGAGCGTCACATAGTAAAAAGTAGATTATTCAATAGCCAAACAACCATGAAAGTAAACGAGGAGCTGAAGAACTCAAAGTTATTTTAAATAATAATCGTATAGGTACGCGAAGTAGAGCAACCTTCTCGTGCGGTTTCTAACGTCTAAGTGCAGCGGGTGAGCGGGGGTGCCGGGGGTAGCGTCACTGCCAAAATCTAATCGTAGCGAAGCGAGACCGCGCCCTTAATACTCCTATAATATATTACAAAAACTCTTACAGACTCTTGCGTGAATGGGTCCATTTTCCTGCGAGTGAACATGCCCGAAGGAGTATTGTCACGGGTTTTGTAGAAAAATATAGGGTGCCTGGCATTCTGGGGCTCATTGTCTGCACCCATGTCAAAATTTTTCCTCGACCTGGGCCAGAGGGAGCACAGTATAAAAACCTCAGAAAGGGCGCGCACACACTTAATGTGCAACTGGTAAGAGAAACTAATCCATAAATCTTGATGTATGTATGAATAAGATAAATTGTTCTTTTTCAGATAGCGGATTCAGAGTGCCGAATTTTAAGTGTAAATGCGCGATACCCAGGCCGAGTACATGATTCTTTTATTTGGGCTCACTGTGCTGTAAAAGACGAAATGAAGAGGCTTTACAGCACAGGAATAGGAAATTAATTTTTTTTTGGGTAAGCCTGATTTTAGTTTAAATTCAACTATCTTATATTAATTTGAAGTTTGGGGTAATATTAAGGAAAATATAGCAATAAAACTACACATTAAATATGTAAAAGTAACAGCCTATTAATCATCCCACTGCAGGGAAAAGGCCTCCGTCATTGACTTCAAGTTACCACTGCAATGATGGGTACTGACATAATCACCACGCTTGCCAAATGCGGGTTGGTGATCACAAACCCGAGCAATGTTCGAAAATTCGAAACTTTTTGTTGCCCGACCCGGGGATCGAATCCGGGACCCCGAGATCTTGGCCCGGTATTCAAACCAAACGGGGGCGTTGCAAATATGTAATAATAACAGTTTACTTATGGAATCGAAATCAAGATAAAGTCAAGTAGCTACAGCTTTTATTCAAGGTGTATCTTTGCAACTAAAAAAAAAACATTAAAGTATTATTCAGTACATGTATTTTTTTGAAACATTTTCATTTTTACTTATTCAAATCGAAATTCTTCTCTCAATGAGAGAAGAATGACTAGACAGATCTACAAGACGAGTGTGAAAGGGAACGTTGGAAGAGGAAGGCCTAGACGAACCTATCACGATCAAATCGGGGATGTTCTGAAGAAAGGTCAGGTCAAGAGTACTCTAAACCGACGAGCATGCATGAAAAGATTGATGAATGTGGAAGAAGCGAAAGATGTATGCCAGGATCGTAGTAAGTGGAAGGCCTTGGTCTCTGCCTACCCCGTTGGGAAGGAGGCGTGATAATATGCAAATCGAAATCATGCTAACTAATATAGTCATAAGTTTAACACTAACTTGTTTATCTGAGATAAGATTAAGGAGCCATAGAACTTAAGGTCTAAAGTAAAAGATGAAAATAACAAAAGTTAAATTATGTTTATTTAATTAATTTACATTGTACATCTGTTCAACGTCGACTGCGACGAAGTTTCCTGAAATTAATAATTTCTAATTAATAATATTTAAGATTTTATTAAAAATTCCTTGTTACAGGGGTTATCCTCTAGAGCCTTGGCTCATGACGCCAGTACTGCATGCTGAACCTGGGTCGCCAGAGCAGCGATACACTGACTGGCACTGCCAGGTTCGCAATGCAGTGGAGCGGACCAATGGCTACCTAAAAGGGAGTCTCCGGTGCTTAGGCATTGACCGAGTGCTGCACTATGCACCGGAGAAAGCGGCTGAAATTGTATATGCTAGTTGCATCATATATTTTTATTATTTTCAAATTTTATGTCGTGCGACAAATTTATCGTGGTGTCGCATCTTAGCCCTACTGGCACCTCTCACTCAATCCATTGCTCATATCAAGAATGTATTTAAGTGTATGTAGTGTATTTTGTTTAAATAAATATGTATTTATATTTTATTATTTATTTATGTAGTTGTGTTGTATTTAAATTTATGTAATATAATGTATTGTGTATGTATTACCTATGTTCACGTAGGTAACAATAAGTTTTTGTCTGAAGTACTTAGCACCACCTTCGCCTTTTTTTTTTGTGTTTCCTGTAAAGGTTGTCTGGAAGAGATTGCTGACGGCGATAATACCGCCTTAGTTGTACATCTTAATGTAAGAATTAAATTTTGTAAATTCTTTGTGGTGTTCAATAAAGTATATTGATTCGTTCATTCCTGTTTCCCAGACTCTAAAATAGCAGCTGATTTGGCGATAAAAAGAGACAAATGTACAGCAACTGTAAAAATGTCATAGGAGAAAGCCAGAATGAATACCTAGAAAATATTTTAAAACAACAAAAATTTTGCGTACTTGCCGACGAATCCACGGATATTTCGACAACTAAGACAATTTGCATCCTTATTACGACAAAGATTGCAAAAAATTTATTGCTTGCTTATGGCAATTGGAAACACTGCACGACAAAAAAACATCTGAAGGGCCGTCCGTCATCTTCACGAGGATGTTGAAGCGCTTTATACAACAATCATAGAAACATTTACTCAACGTGTTGTGCTATTAGATAATAAATAATCGCATAATGGGTCCTCACAATTTAGATTCCAGTCGTTTACGTGCCGAATTGCAAGGAATACAAATATTTAAGTGCATATGTCATTATGAATTTATGCGCCAGTGAATTATTGCAAAAAACTTCCAAGACGTTGTGAGGACTTAGCAAGAAACGTGTACGCATATTTAAAACATAGTGCCAACCATGGAATCCTGAAGCATTGGATTACACAAAATGCTTAGTAGAAGCCAAAGGAAAACAGATAACTCAGAAAGTTTCAGAAACTGATACAAGTTATCGAAATAAAATGACTAAAGAGGAGTTTATTAACATAGTTGGTATGGAAAATAATATACAAAAAATAAGACAAGATTTAGAATTGATACAAGATGCACCGAAACTTTTCCAAAATCTTTGGAATTACTTTGGAAATACTATCCCACCATCAACAATTATTGAACCGGTTAACGTACTGTTTTCTTGAGTTTACGCGAACACTATACATTAAAATGAAAGATATGATTACGGATTTAGTACGCGTTTTACTGGCAGACTACTGCCGTCTGTCTGTGACCATGAACGCTGTAAAGGGTTCGAAAGGTCGGGTTAAATTAAAAATAAACGCGTTCTAAATCCGTAGACATATCTTTCATTTCAAATATTGAACCTCTTGTTAGATAATACGAGAGCTGCCTTTTAAGTCGTGTCGTTTGCCGACCTCACGAGATTATTAATAAAAAAACATATGGCATTTTCATCTTTTCGAATTTAGAATTCGACAACAAAAAAAATATTTCAGATTGGTCCATTTCAGGGACGAAACATTCAAAAAAATCCTGCACGTATAACTTGGCATAAGAAAGTTGATCTCTCGTTGGATAAAACATTTGCTTAGTAACGACCAAAAAACAGCCCGTGTTAGTTGGTGTCGCAAAACTCTGCAGCGCACACTGGGGTATTTGATACAACAAGCTGGCCATAAATGATTTATCTAAAGGTGCGTTTCCATGCTTGCCAAGGCTCGGCAAGCGTTCACAAGCACAAGCGTGTAAAGAGGGCGTTTGGCTTGGCTTGCGTGAGCTTGTAGACGCTTGTATCCGATCCGGTCGAGTGTCGGTTTTTGGACACAGATCAAAGGGCGCTTGCGACGCGTTTACACGTTGGCGCGCGCTTAGTAGCCGCTGTGACCTCGCGACGAACGCACGTACGTCTAGTCTACGAAAGTACGTCTGTCTGAATACAAAATGAGTGGCTGGTCGAACGACGAGAGTTTATTGTTTTTGGAATATTACCAGACCGAAACATGTATCTGGAACCCCAAAGACGTTAACCATAAAGATAAAAACAAAGTTGCAGATGCTTGGAGTCGTGTTGCCCAGTTAATGGGAAAGCCAGTAAAGGAATTAAAATCCAAAAAAGAAATATTGATGACAAATTTTCGAAAACATTTAAAAAAAAAACAGGATTCCATTCGTTCTGGCGCAGGTATGTACAGTGTTTATTATTTTAATTAAGTTAGCAAGGTGTACCTACGCTTCGCTCTTGTTACTTATTAAAGTGTGTAGTTTTAAAATTATATCCTTTTTTTAGGTGCCGAAGACATCTATAAACCAACTTGGTTTGCTTACGAATTGATGGAGTCGTTTTTACTGCCAGTATATACTTGCATTGATGGAATAAATACCGAAACTGTAAGTAAAAAGCAACGTTTATTCTAAATCAATGAAACCACCTTTATTTAAAATAATTGTATTTTTAATTTTCATGAACTTAACAATTTCTACTAAAATACGAAGTAAATTTGTCTCTGATTTGTTTGGCATTCAGCGGAGATCTTCGTGGTACATAAGGCAAATTTTGCAATGCATTATATCCATTGTTTTCATTTCGCCACGAACCAGGGTTCACCATATTTCCACTACTATCATAAACATCAAATGATCCCTGAGGAGTATATCGATTTGAGGAACTTTTACTTGTTCTCAAATAGTTATGTAGCAATACACAAGTCATCGTAAGTTTCGACACAGTTTGTGGATCTAAGTCCATAGGGCGTCTAAAAATTCTGAATACTGAAGTTAAAATTCCAAACGTATTTTCTACTACAACTCGGGATCTGGATAAGTTTTGGTTAAATAATCTTTTTGGTGAGCCTACGTGATGGTTTCCAGGGTAGGGCTTCATTAAGTGTTCACTCAATGCAAAAGCACCGTCACCTAAAAATATGTACGGCAGATTTATATTCGATCCTGGAAGTGGACATGGCGACGGAAAATCTATCTCGTTTTTACAGATTTTTTGCCATAGTAAAGAATTGTTAAAAACTCCACCGTCACTTATTCTTCCTTGACTCCCTATGTCTGCGAATATAAATTTATATTGGCTATCCACTAATGCCATAAGGACAATGCTAAAAGTTTTTTTGTAATTGAAATACTCTGTTCCACTATGATATGGGCTGTCTATGACTATATGCTTGCCATCCAATGAACCTATGCAATGTGGAAATTTGGTCCTGAATCCTTCTTCTATTTTAAGCCATTCTTCTGCCGTGGTGGGCATCTGTAAAAAAATAAAGAAATTAACTGTAAGTAACAGTATGTTTTAATAATTGTTATTTTTTGCAGCAATCACAACAAAATGCTGTACATGAAGAAACGGAAGAGATAGATGGTGACCGTACCGATACGGTCACTACACCATCCAGACCATCGACATCTAATAATAAACGTCGTCGCCCTGTTACTGAAACGGCTGAAATTCAAATGGCCACAGCATTTCAACAACTTACAAATGATATAAGACAAAGGCGAAGTGAATGTAGACCAGCTCACGAAGACGATGATTGTGATTTGTACGCAAAGCTACTAGCTATAAAGCTTCGCGAACTGCCAAATGATGAACGGAAACTTATTATGTACCAAATAGACGGGTTGTTTATAAGCAGAATCAACCAAAGGTCAAATGCACGTCATACACCATCCCCTCAATATTATTCTAGACCTTCATCAATGGCCAGCGCATATGCACAACATACGCCATCTCCTCAATTTCAAGACATTCCGAGTCGGCCAGCATCAGTTAATACCGTTTATTCTGAACCTATCCCAAACACTCAAAGATTTTTTCCATCCCAGCAAACCTCTCATTCAGACCCCTTCTCAAATATAATAATTGAACATCGATCACGTCCAATTGCTCCATCTACTTCACAAGCACCCTCGCAAATTAATGTCATATCGGATCGAATCATCCAGCCTGCGCCGCCGGAATCCAACATTATAAACGAAGCTTTACTGAAAGCTTTCGAAGATTTTCAGTCATCGCCAAAATAAAAAACGTACAGCAGCGTCTTTTTGAATAATAACAGTTGTTTTATTTGACTACTTACCTTAACTTGATCCTTTAAAACCTCATTAAGAGCTTGGCAAACTTCACGAATGATTTTTGATATCATCGGGACAGATACTTTAAATAAGTAGTGTAGGCTTTTGTATGAATCACCAGATGCTAAAAATCGTAGCGTTATGGCAAGGCGAAATTTTGCTGGTATAGCGTCTCTGAAGTCGGTATCATGCTTGGAAATTATTGGTGAAATTTTCTGCAGCAAAAACTCAAAATCAGCATAACTCATTCGGCAGAAATTGTCGAACTCTCCAGATGGTTCATATATAAGTTCATTAAATTTATCTTCTATAAATTGTCTGTAACAAATTAAAGCAATTATATTAATTTTATTATTATTATTATTTCCCGCGGTAAAAAGTAGCCTATGTCCGTTCTAGGGTTTCAAACTATCTCCATTCCAAATTTCATCAAAATTGGTTCAGCCGTTTTGACGTGAAAACGGAACATACAGACATACACATTTTCGCATTAATAATATTATAGTAGGGATATATAAACTGAAAAACTTATTACTTACCTGGTACGATTTCTATGAATCTTTATCATCCACCATCTTCGTGGTCGTCGGGGTTTCCTTGCTTTTGTTTTACTTTGCTTGTATTTAAAATAAAAGTAAGTTAAACCAAACGTAATAGCCGATACAAGTTCGGTGTCCGCCATGCTTGGATGTACGTAGCACACTGACGTATTCACAAGCGTGTAAACGACTTTCAAATGCCAAGCGAGATTTGTGGACGCTTGTACCTTGTGAACGCTTGCCGAGCCTTGGCAAGCATGGAAACGCACCATTAAATACCACGTTTCTTTACAAAAGCTTGTTTTCGGAACAGTTAGAGAACCGGCGCAACAATAGGTGACCTTTTTTTTCTACCTGAACCCCAGCCCGCGCCACACCATCAGTCGAAAGTTACTGTTCACTGTGAGTGTTCGTGTAGTTTGTCGATGCGCATAAAATAAACTTTTACAAAAAATTCACGTGCTTGGTGTCCAACGACTATTTTGTGAAGTTTTGTTCATGGATTCATCAGAACCAGGTATGGGCTTCCTTTGTACATAAAATATATAAAGATATAATGATAACTTGGGTAGATATTGCTCTGTGAACATAGAAAGATGTAAATATTATTTCTGCCTACTTTGAATACATTCACTAGAGGTTTTAGTTTATTTCCTAGCATTTCCCAGCATTCAATTAAACATATATACATAGCCTACTGATCAGACAAGATGATCTCCATAAAATCTGCGCGGAAAACCGCACAACAAATTGTTATGAATTTTTTTTTACATCTTTCCGGATTTGAAAAAAATACCATTTACTACTTTTTTGTTTTCAGGGCCGTCTGGCGTGAAGTTTATGAGTTGAAATGACATTTATAACATAATGAAAAGCTCTAGTGAGTTGACTTTTGCAAAAAAAGCTCGACTACATGGAAGTTCATGTGCTCAATATGTATGCTGAAGATCTTGAACTTCAAAAATCAGTGAAGCATAAATTGTCGCGAGTTAAGTCTGAATTAAAGAGCAGATGGGAAGGCGTATTCAAGAACAAAGAAACTTTTGAGAAAAAATACGAGTCTTGGCTTAAGGGAACGACTTCAATAGCTCTGCCGACCACATGTATGTACCTTGAGCATTTGTTATAAGTGATTATTTTTTCTTTAGCATTGAATATAATATTAGGGGTTAAAGTATGAAATTGCCGTTTTGTATGGACGAAATCGAGAAAAGTAATTTTTCCATACTAACAATTTTTTAGTTTTTTTCAAAACGCCTGAACCGTTTTCGAAGCAATTAAAGGTGAAAGTTAGATGGTTATAAAGCTACGCATTATAGTATTTAAATTTCTGAAAATCAAAGTATATAATACAAATATACTTAATTGAAGCAAGAAGGTCAGCTGACACATTGTAAGGGGTCTTTTCAACGTCTTTCTTTGAAGTAATAGGCACTAGTATTGCATTTTTTTTAAATCAAAAGTTACTTTATTTAGTTTTTGATACAATACAAAAAGAATTACGCAATAATATGACTATACTTAAGAGCTATAAACAAAATAAAAAGTGGGAAAATAATCAGCAATTTCATACTTTAACCCCTATTACTTATTAGTAATAATTTGTTTTGTTCACAGCCACAAGTCGTGGTCGACATGAAAAGAAATTTGCGGAATTGAGTGACCGGAGCAAGCGGCGCAAAACCGAACAACTTCGTGCAAATGAAATGGAAGTGTTGCATTACGCCACCTAAATGAAACTACGTTCTTCGGGCAATGCTGCTGCTTCAAATGTCTTGAACGATCTGATAACTAGCCCAACCCGAGCCAACAAATACAAATCAGCTTATAGAAAGAGCAACGAAGAAATTTTAAAGCTATCACCTTTGGCTGCCCTATCAATGTACGTCGAGGCTGGGCTTGCGCGATCGCAATATGATATAGTGCGAGCTAGTAACCCGAAAATTTATCCGTGCTACAGTATTCTGCAAATTGCAAAAAAAGCGTGTTATCCTCCTAAAGAATCCCTCAGAGTGACAGCCACATATGCCGAGGTGGACTTACAAAGTTTACTGGACCATACGTCTTCAAGATTGCTTGAATCTATTAAAGATGTGGTTGTTACATTGAAAGAAGAGGAAAAACAATCACTTCAATTGATCTGCAAATGGGGATGTGATGGAACAACACAATCACAATATAAAATGAAATTCCAGAGTGAAACCGACTCTGATGCTAATATATTTTAGAGCTCTATGGTACCGCTACAGATAATTTGTGGTCAAAATAAAAAGTGGTTTGGCAAAACCCAACACCCTCCTCTCCTCGATACTGCAGACCAATAAGAATAAGATTTCTGCGTGAAACGGTTGCCAATACTAAGGAAGAAATTGATTATATCAAGTCAAAAGTGAAAAACCTGAAGCCTACAGAATTTGCTGATACCAAAACCAAGCAACAATGCTGTTCACCATGGTGGATGGGAAAGTTTGTAATGCTGCAACTGATACCACATCAACAATGAGATGCTTCATTTGTGGTGCCACATCAACTGAATTCAACGACCTGACCAAAGAAAGAGTTTATAAAGAAGGCTCACTAGAATTTGGCCTTTCAATACTGCATGCGAGAATCTGATTTTTCGAAAGTTTACTTCATATTGCGTACAAATTGCCAATTAAGAAGTGGAGGACTAATAAATTTGATAAAGCAATTATAGACCAGACTAAAAAGACGATACAAGATAAATTCAAAAAGGAGATGGGACTTCTTGTGGACGTTCCAAAAACTCATTTTGGAAACACAAATGATGGAAATACCAGCAGAAAGTTTTTCGCAGAACCCGAACTATCCGCAAGTATTACCGGAATTGACCTAAATCTAATATACAGATTTAAAATTATTTTAGAAGCCATTTCAAGTGGGCATAAAATAAATACAGATGCATTTAAAAAATATGCCCCGGAAACAGAAGAATTATATGTCAAGTTATATATGTGGCTGTCATATGTGCATGTGCAACACTGCACAATATGTCAATGACTTGGTGCCATTGAACTGGGATGACATTGATATTTATAATGATATTGTGGATATAGCACCAGTTAGTGAAAACCCCAACAGCAATGGCTTCACATTGCGACTATCTTTGGTTGAAAGGTTTTTTTCTTAATATTAATGTATTTATGAATAAAAATCCATTAGTTAATCAAATATTATTTTTTATTTTAACCACCATCTTACTTTAACCTTGTTTTTCAAAAGACTTCTTAGTTTCATCTAACTCAATTAAAGCTTTTTCTAATAATGTTTTCTGTCTTTCTTGCTCCAATAATGCTGTTGTTTTTTTAATTTGCTCTACTTTTAACTGTAAAAACAAACATTATCAGTGCTATTAATAAAAATCGCCTATTCCTAAGATAGTATGACTTTACACTGGGACTTGTTAATCCGAGAGTAAGAAAGTATTAAGTTAGTAATTAGAACGTCATTAATAAGCAAGGAGTAACCTTGGAGTAACAATACATTCTTTACACCGATGTTAGTACGAATGTTATGGCAACTCACAATATTTAAAAGTAAAAAGAACGAGTAATTGAATGAACAAAGAATGAAGTCAATGCAAATTGACGTAATTTGTCAACTGTATTTGGTTTTCAGTTAGAATTTAAATATTTTTGATAACTATTTTAACTAAACTTTAAAATAGATTTGTAAAAATGAGTCAAAAACGCAACAATGTTCAACGCAAAAGAAGCTCTACACACTAAGTAATATAGCATAAACTGCACCGCGCGAGGGGCAATGACCCCGGCCGGTGACCGGCTGCGGCGCGGCTATAACCATTGGTTCGAGGTTGCTTTCGAGTTTTGTTTATCACAATCGTGAAACTGCTATTTTTTATTTGAATAAAAAAAACTGCACAAATCTATTGTACTACTAAGATAGAATCATTTTACTGCGGGAAAACAACCACTAAAATTTCACGGTGTATGTAAGTTACCTACATATAATTTGGTGTTCTTGTAGTTACTTACTTAACAAGAAATAAATGTTTTTGTCATTTTCTTTATTAGATTTAACGAGTTAAATAGCCGGCCACGGGATGTAAACCAGCTGAAAATTCAGTGGAAATCAATGAAGGTGCAAGCTCGTAAGACATATAGCTCATTTAAAAAAGAAGCTTACAAAACGGGTGGTGGGGCACGCCCAGCAACACCTAGTGATGCCGTGATAGAAGTCACGGATTTACTAAATCCGGCAGAGTTGTTGCGGGATCACAACATTTACGATTCAGATGGAATTGTAATGGAAGAACCTAAGTGCCCAATTTTTAAAGATGCAGAACTCAATAAGTTACAGGTCAGTTATCAATATTAGTAAAAATTAGTAATAAAAGCTGAATACAACTGAAAATTGTGTTGTGCATCCTCTATTTTATTTTTTGGTTTTAGGATTCTAAATCAATGGCTTTTGACGATGCAGTTGGTGTTTCGGTGGTTAAAAAGCAAGAGGCACTATCTGAGGATGCAATTTTAGCCACTCCAAAGGATCAAAACGACATTCAAAAAGGTAATATATTATTTAATATTTGTATTTCTTTCTCCCATTCAATATAATTATTTGGTAAAATATCCATTTTTTATAGGACCATGATGAATACGTAAAAATTATGATAAACCATAGCAAAATGTTAAAAGATGAGGAGCATAAGAGACAAATGGAAATGGCTGAAGAAGAACATGCAATTGAAATGAAAATACACATGGCAAAAATGGAAATGGCAGGAGAAGAAAATTTAATCAAAATGAAAATATACACAGAGAATATGGAAATGGCAAGAGAAGAACATGCAATTAAAATGCAAATATATTAAAAAAAAAAACCGGCCAAGTGCGAGTCGGACTCGCGCACCGAGGGTTCCGTACAAACCTGCAAGGTTTACAAAGTTCGTTCATAAATTTAAGGTTTTCGGAATTTTTCCTTTATGTGTGCTATAAAACGTTGCTTCATGCCAAATTTCAAGATTCTAGGTCGACTGGAAGTACCCTTTAGGTTTTGATTCCCTTGCGAGTACTTGCGAGTTTCAAAATATGCAGCTTAAATTGCTGTTTCTTTTGATTGCGTTGACATAGAAGTTTGATTTTGTTACAGCTTAAAGGTATTATAGACCTGAGTATTTGGTATGAATTTCAATTTAATACCTCTACGCGTTTATGAGGAAATGGGTAGTAAGTTTAAAATTATTAAAAAAATATATATTATGTGATGCAACTAAAAATTTATGGTTTTCGTAATTTTTCCTTTATCTATGCTATAAGACGTTGCTTCGTACCAAATTTCAAGATTCTGAGTTCACGGGAAGCACCCTGTAGGTTTTGATTCCCTTGCAAGTGTCGAAAATTTGCGGCATAAACGGCTGTATCTTTTGATTGCGTTGGCTTAGAAGTTTGATTTTTTCACAGCTTCAAGGGACAGTAGACCTGAGTAATTGATATAAATTTCAGCTTTATACCTCCACGCGTTCCTGAGAAAAAGGGTCTTGACAGACGGACGGACGGACGGACAGACGGACAACAAAGGATCCTATAAGGGTTCCGTTTTTTCCTTTTGAGGTACGGAACCCTAAAAACTTAAGAAATGCGACTTCTCTAGATGAGGCTCAGAAGTTAATAAACTGAGTTAGTTTTAAGACTACACTACGTATTTAGGTACTATTTGTAAATAAAACATTGTTTTAAACTTTAATCTTTTATTACATACAAAACAATAAAGTGATAAGCAATCAATCTATCTATTTTAAAAATTTTCATTAATAAATGCAGCTCGTGCAGAATTTCCTCTTAGGGAATTGTTTATCACCTGTGTTTCCGGGACCATGCCATCATGTTCTATACCTTCAATGAAGTCCTGCCGGTAGATTGCAATATTATGAAGTATTGCCAAAGCAACAATATAGAGTTTCGTATTCTCTAATTTTGTCGTAAAACCCCTCAGTAAACACCGAAACCTTTGCTTCCATATACCAAAGCATCTTTCTACTGTATTACGAGTCTTTATGTGTGCCCGATTATACATTTCTTTCTTCTCTGTAGGATGAAGAATCGGTGTAAACAAATAAGGAGTGCAAGCATATCCTGAATCTCCTAAAAGTCTGCCTTTAAATTCTGATAGCTCCAATCTCTATTTTAATCGACATTAATTGAATATTCGTGAATCATGGGTACTGCTTCGCCAATGGGCATCTATATCCATAATATCTAAATTAGCATTTGAAACAACCTTGAACAATGCAACATATACAGGGTGAAAATTTAACCACTTTCCAAAATTTTTATAGGCGTTCGGTATCGTATTTACAGCCCAATCGTGTAGTAATAAATGTAAATCAAGCTTTCACCCAAAAATATTTTTCGCAATATAGTTTTCAATTTTTACGGTCCTAAGCTTGATAAGGTATAAAGGGAAAATCAAAAACGTATGAATAGTATCGTAATGAATGAATGACATGTGAAATGCGTAAAAAAAGTGTTGCTAGGCGGCCGTATCAAACATTTTAGATTTTTTGCGGACATTTTTTAAGTGATTTATCTTGACATTTTTGTACTGGGCTATACCAAAAGAAAAAATACGTCATTTGTTTTTTAGCTCGTAGATTGATATATTAAAATTTGGAAGGTGGTTAAAATTTCATCCTGTAGATTTAATAATATATTTTTTATGTATACATCATACATCTCATTATACAAGACTAGAGTACATAAGTATTATTAAAACTTACTTGCACATTTAATGAACTATACCCTTTTCTGTTTATATAATATTGACCAATATCACCACCGATTTTTGGGATTCTAATATGTGTACAATCAATCGTTCCGATAACTTGTCGAAATCCATATTTTGAAAAAAAACCAGCAATAACATTACTTTGCTCTGCATTTGTTTGTGGCATTTTAATCCACTGTGTCCTATGTGCTAATAATGCTAGGGCAACTTGTTTGCATACAAGTGAAATGGTTGGTTGACTCATTCCATTGAGATCTCCTGCATCGTCTTGAATCTGTTGATATAAAATGATCAAGTAAAAATAGAACGACAATGTAAGTTATGAAAATAATACATATTATTCGTAAAAGGCAATACCCAGTGTGTGGAAACTTATTCAGTAATATTATTTGTAAAAGTAGCAATGCACATTGACATGACTAATTAATCAGACATATCGCAAACAATAAATAAACAAAACCGATACTCTGTAATATGCACCGGGCAAACGATACTCTGTTAACGACAAAATTATGTCAGAAATAGCAAAATTTGATCTAGATAGAATCACTCTGATTTCAAATGACAGGAAAGAATCATTTTCAACGTTATTTCCATTACTGCCTAGAATTTCCTCAACTTCAATCCAAGATCAACAGGAACTAAATGATGAGTGGCGGAAGTTGCCCTTCTACCACAAAGATTTGGATTTAAGTCAACCTCCTGACGTGTTTTGATACCAGGCAAGTTTCCAAGTAAGCTTGATTCATATTAGTTTCTATTGTTATAGCAACCGGGCCCTAATCATATTTTTTTTTCTCAGGTAGGACAAAAGCGGGTTAATGAAGAGGATTCTCATTCAGCCCATTTCAAACACTTGCCAAAGTTTATGTTAGCCATTTTGTCTCTACCACATTCAAATGCCGAGTGCGAAAGAGTCTTCAGCAAAGTCAACGACATCAAAACGAAAAAACGGAATAAACTCCTTACGAAAACCATCAGGGGAAACCTTTTATCGCAGCAGGCCATACAGCGACACGGAAAAAGTTGTTTTGATTTTAATCCCACTAAAGATATGATTGAGAAACATAATATCGATATGTATAAAATATTGTTATATCTGTTCCTGACACAGGTGAAATCTACTTAATTATTATTATTATTTCACTTATACTAACTTATAAAATAAATATTTACAAATCAAATATTTAAATACACATATTTACTCCAAGACACTTATTAATACACTATAATTTATATTATTAATAATATCCTAATATCTTATATTTACATTGTTTATATTTTGTATCATTTATTAAGTTTTCATATATTTATTTATTTCATAAATTCTGATGCGTATCAGTTTGTCGATATCGACATCGATGATCGACACTGGGATGCACTGCTTCAAGTATGGTAAATAATGTATATAGGCGCGATCTGTGCGCAAGCGCATGTTCGCCAGTCGAGACTGGATAACGACGCGGAACGCACGCTTCTACTATGCTTAAGCTTATATACTTACCGCTAGTGCTTATATACTTAGACTTTCTTATGCTATTCTCTTTGAACTATCTTGCTTCTTTCCTAAACTGACTATTCTGTGCTGTGCTTGTGCTTTTACCGACTTCTGTGCCTTCTGTACCTGTGTGTGTCTTGGATTATAACCTATAAACCGTGAGTTGGTGTTTTTATTAACTTTGCCTACATTACTCATACACACATAATAAGTAGGTGTCAGGACTATCGAACTAATTATTCTACTACCTGACCTACTTACATATTGTAAGAAATATCTACCCATATGCTTACTTTGTACATTGTTACGCGCATCAACTTAATTATATTTTAGAAAAATGCGCTTCGATTAACCAGGCAGTTAATAGCTTCTTTTGTAATTTGCATGCATTTCCATCCTTTTTCTCTCGTTCGCCGAAACGATCCCAAATATTAAAAGAAATCGTGCATAAAAACTGTCGCTCCGCAAACGAGATGGAATTATAATACACGTACTGTAAAAGTTGAATACGATAGTTTAGAACCTCTGAAAGAGTGTATGCAAGCAATAATGGACAGCCCTAACAGTGACCCCAATACCTACAATCAAGCTCAAACGCTCCTTTCATATTTAAGTAATGACAACTTTTTGTATTGGCTGAACTTTTTTGCGATGCTTATGCCACACTGTGAAATGTTGTTAAAATTTTTACAATCGCGACCACTTGACTCGATTAAAATTATAAACGAATTCAGTAAATTTGAAAAAATCGTAAATTAGTAACGTGATGCTGTCACTCCACCTTCGCCGAAGAAGAAACGACTCGACGTGATAACGTGAATCGTTGAGTTATGAGAAAAGAAGTATGTGATATATATTAAGAGTGCAGATTAAAGACAGATTTGCACAGACAGATTTGCGGACCACAATAAGAGTTTTCTAGAAGATGATTTTAAAAGTAAACACAATTTCCTGAAAAAAAATAATTAAAAATGAGCTACTAATTATTTATGGCAGAGAAGACTTTCACAATGCTGACGGCGCCGTTGCTTTATTACAATATTTTATGGAATTTTCATTAGAATCGGTATTTGCTGAAAGCATTAAACTATTAAAAATATGTACTATTCCAATGATCTCAGTAGAGAGTAGGGCAAGATGGGGGAATGCCGGTCAGCGGGTAATGCCGATCACTGTAAAATACAAGCTCCCTGTAATATTACAATAAAGATACGAGTGCTGCCATCTAGTCCTTACTCGGGTGGACTAATTTACGAGGCGCTGCCGCCATATTGCAACAAATTCAGTATGTCATGGCGACGACCGGAGTGTTTCGTTATAAAAATTTGGAATTATACTTAATACTTGTCCGAGATGGATCTTTACATGTAGTAACGGCGAAGCACTAGCGCAGAGCCACATTTTTTTCAAAGCTAAAAAAAAAAAAAGAGAAACAGAACGTGTTCTATGGCAACCTATCAAATGTCATTACGGTTTTTGTGCGAGCGCGGTCACATCGTCGTTTTATAAAAGATGGGTAAAATATCTATTACTCTTAAGAAATATACCATAAAAGTTTATAATCAGGCTTTAGAATTAAGGCTTTAAGAAATTTTTTTGGGAAAATGACTAGAAGAAGCCTAATCAAGTTCAAGGCTTGTTATGCAAATAGAAGGGATTTACAACATTAATCACAGGTATGATTCAATTTATTCTTACTTTCACATATAGAACAATGTTGTAGTTACGATGGTTTCGAGTTGAAACTTCAGAAAAAATAAAATAGATAACAGCATAATTCATAACCTATAATATCACCTTCCACCATTTTTTCTGTTTTCATTTCGTTGTACCTTTGACGTTCGGATATTCCCAGACACAATTAAAAATCAATTGTTATCGCAACAACCGGTTGTCGCTTGGGGCTAAAAGCGTTACAACGAAAGCAATGATATATCTATGCATTCTGCAGATTCAATATTTATTCCTAGTGCATAAACCTTCGGTTACGTTACGGTAAAAACAAGATTGCTTTTCATAATTTCTTTTCGGAGAGCACGTTTATCTTTTCGTAACCGTTTTACTCACTTGTTTAAAAATCTCACCATTAAAATCCAAGTGTTTGAAGAAAATTAAATTCAAGAAAGAAGATCAAGAAAGGAAAAGAAACGAGGAAACAAGAGGAAGATTCGAAAAATGGAAGCTAATAAAGGAAACTTCAAGATTCTCAGAGCAATATGAGGAAACATCTTTGACCACACCCTCTTAAATGTGTTATCATAGAAGATGACACATACACCAATAGGTAAGGCTAACATATTTCAACAAATATGACTTTTCCCTATAACAACTTTAAACGTCTGGGTAGTTTCATGTATGATGAACAGAACCACAAGCTCTAATTTTGTGCGAGATATTCTGAATAATCACAAACAATGGCTAGACATGCTAAATGTGAGAGCTTTCTATTAGGCAAGTGCTATCACTCGAAGATAGACATGCTTACATTAAGGGCAAGAGCTAGTATGCTGGAACTAGATGCCTTCATATTATATGAGCATGAGAGCTACCACATTTTTGTAGACAATTTGCTTCTTTGTAGTGAACAATGAAAATTGTTCCTTTTAGATGACAATCATCTTACAGAAGAGCTTCTGCTGGCTCGGGAAAAAGAGGGTGTAGGAAAAGCAGAAATGGGAAAGCCTATCAGGCCGGATTCTTTCCCTATACGGGGCGAATATAACGAGAGAAGGCCTATGAGACATGCTTACATTAAGGGCACAGGCTAGTACGATGGGACTAGAACGCCTTCATGTTATCAGTACATAAACTTGAAAAATCATGTCTCAGGGGGGACTCGAACCCGCATCTCCTAGCATGCGGGGCGGGCGCTGTATCGTTAAGCCACCGAGACACTGCGACTCAGTGCAAAATTTTTCTAACATAATCTTAACGCTGTAAGCCAGTTGCTTACCCTTATAGTACATGGGCTTATGCCGGTTCTTCACATAGTGGTACCACATTGCGGGTAGGCAATTTGCTTCCTTGTACTGAACAATAATAATTGTTCCTTTGAGATGACAACCCTCTTACAAAAAAGTTTATTATTTGGCTCTGAGAAAAGAAAAAATTGGATTGACTATCAGACCAGAAGTTGCCCTACACGGGCGAAAATTATGACAGAAGGTCTTTGTAAAGAAGTACGCTCCAATATCTAGGAAAATACAAACTCCTTCCTTTTTACAGCTTTAAATATTTTATTTATAAATGGCTTGAGATTACAAAGGATGATGAATCATGGGGAATATGAAATCCTTTTCAGCACCATTCCACCCTCCGATTTCCTAGAACCACAGCAATTGCCTTTCATAGAGAAAAATATAATTGCCTATGAGATAAAGAAACTTAAAATTCAGGGAGCATAATCTGTGTGCCCATACTGTATGTACAGAATAATTTCTCAACAACTTTGCTGTATTCTTGGTTGCAAAACCCAATGGTACTTACAGTTTTATTTCGAACTTGAAAAAACTTTTTATAAATAATTATAGGTACAGAGATTTTGATTTTGAGAATATTATAACTGCTTACAAAACTTATGTCTGTTATATGGCATCAAAAGATTTGAAAGAAACTTAGTTCTGAACCGGGATTTCCAATGTAATGTTAAATATAATATATTTATAGATAACATCGTATTTACCTTCCCAACGATTTGAAAGAAACAAACAATTGCAAAGACAACATTATTGTTGCATGCAAACTCTTACATATCTTAAGTTATGAACTTTGAGAAAAGTGCACTTGTTCCCAATTAAAATTGCAAATACTTATGAGTTATTTTAAAATTCCACAGACTGATTTGAAATTTATTTATTTAAACCTTCAGTCGAGAAGTTAACTTAAATCTAAAAATACAGTGTTCAAAAGCAACCTTTGTGTCTGAACTGGAGTACCCTGTATTTTTTTGGACTTATAGTCTAAAAAGTTATACAAAAACATAAGAGCAAGACTATTCTTAAAAAGTAAATACAGTTGGATAAGAAAGAATTTGAAAAAACAACGCCCCGTTGGTCTAGTGGTTGAGGTACGGGGCCAAGATCTCGGGGTCCCAGGTTAGAATCCGGGGTCGGGCAACAAAAAATTTCGAATTTTCAAACGTTTCTCGGCTTTTGATCACCAACCCACATTTGGCAAGAGTGGTGATTATGCCAGTACACCCATCATTGCTGTGGGAACTTGAATTCAATAATGGAGGCCTTTTTTCCCTGCAGTGGGATGATTATAGGCTGTTACTTTAAGAAAAAATTGAATCCAGAGAAATTGTTTGGTACCTACACTTAAGACAATTTATCCAGCTGTTGTATAGATGGCTATATACAAAAGTAATGGAAAAACACAGACTTAAAGAATTACTAAAATCACATGAAAACTGGATTAAGTTATGCCTAGCATTAAGGAAATAAAGATATAATTAATTTGGGGAAAAACAATATGAAAATTAGCAATTCAAAAATTATATATTAAGTAAACAACTTAATCGTTTCATGGAAATACACACCAAGGCTTCAACCCCAGGACCTGGGGTGCTGTATGTGGGCCATAATAAGGCTTCGGGGTCTTGGTCCCGTGCAGAACAAACACATCATATTAATCATATTAACCATTGTAAATCTTGATTGTGTAATAAAGTCGTATTATTATTATTCTTATTTAGAATTAAAAGCTGCACTGTTGGACCTACAATGTTTTACTTTAACTAGGAAATTTTAATGAGTATTGATAACACAACCGCAATAGCTTATTTTAATAAAATAGATACACAGGTACACAGTCTCCTCACCTTGTAATTAAGTTATTTTAGTATTCTCACGAGCCCTATTTGAGAAAGCGGATGCGGGTGTGTTATTGGGCCGATATAAAAAATCTTAGGCCAGAATCCGTTTTAGTATCACTAAAAACATGTGACAATAATGTGAAAGTATATACTGAAGAAAATTTCTAGGGAAAAAGGAATCAAGAAAAGTTAAATAAGACTCAAAAAGATAGAGCCACCGGAACATTAGTTTTCCCCTATTGGCCATTACAACCATGGTTTCCCCTAGTCAAAAAGCCATCGACACTTATTAGTATTTTTATTAAAATAATATATTTGAGCTTAATAGAACATTATTTTAATTTCAAAGATTACTATAACTTATACCAGCAGCTTACCCTGGCTGTAGGGCTGTTGACAGACAAGAATTTATAAGGTGGTGCCCTCCAAAACTTAGCACTTGACATAATGGTCAATTCTCTTTTCTAAAATGCCCAAAATATTGTCATAGTTTTTTCCCTGTACACAATTATGGTAGTCTGGTAAACATCATTCTTTTGCGATAAGACCCCCAAAATTGTACATCTTAATATTATAAAATAGTATGTTATTCCTTTATTTGGTGTGCAATAAAGAGTATTCCGTTTGGGTATCTAAAAGCGATATGACTCACTCTTAAAATTATGGTGACTATTTTGCAGAAAAGCACAATATTGATACTCATGCATGAGGTTCCCATTACTCTCATTGTTAGTTTTTTAAACACAGATCTATGAGAATGATCAGCTCTGTCTCTACTGATTGGTCCTACAGTTAGATCAGATGACAGAATGTGTCACTAAAAGAGTTAATTGAAAAACGGGACGCATTACTTGGCTCTGTGGGCGTTTGCAAACGTTCTTGATGTTCAAAATATTACACATACTTCAAGAAAAGAAAATCCTCAGTCTTCGTTTCAATTAGAAACCTTTGTTCAGTAAAAATAAATTAATATTGTGTCTACAATAAAATCGTATATAGAGAAGACCAACTTGTCAAGGAAAAAATGATAACCTTTTGATTTTAACCATCAAAAATCCAGTCATAAGTTGGTGGATTAAGTAGATTTTGAGAAAAGCTGGTATTAATGATACATATATTCTTGGATTATACCACAAGACATACAACAACATCTGCTGTGCAGCAGAGGTCACGTGTTAGAAATGATTTTATATTAAAAAACACTGCAGGATGATCTCAAAATTCTTCTATATTCTAGGCCAATATTTCAAATTGTAGCAGAATTCAATAATACAGTGTGTAATAATATTTTTCAGAGTGAAAAAATTAAATGTTTTTACTTACTATTAATCTCTCTCAAATTATTTATCTTATAAATTACAAAGGAGATGTCCCATAATAGGCCCAGACATAGTACATCATTTACAAAAATCAAGAAAAAATTATTGATTCTGGGAAAAATACATATAAATTTATATAACATATAATTTAGTGGTTCAAAAAGAAACAAGATCGAATAATTTATCAAACTTCATAGGCATTCCAAGATGGCGTCAATCTAAAAAAACTTTAAATGTCAGTAGCTGTCAGATACCTCTTGTCACTTTGGCATAATCATTCACTTCAAGTTTTTGTTCTGCTTGTCGCGTTTTAAATGTAGTTCATTATAACGACCTCATTTTCGATTTCTAGATTTGGTACTGATCGACACATTACTTTCATAATGTTTGTTGTTACTACAGCAAGCGATGGCACTCGACTCCTAGATGCGCGATTATGAAACCAAAACTGACAGATGTCATCAAAATTTCATCTTCCGCCATGATGGTTTTGTTTTGTATTGCCATTTTCTTACTTAACTCTTTATTTGAACCACTTAACGAAGCAATTTTAAAAGAATTGGATAATAACAAAATCTTGTAGGTGTATTGGTCTATCTTTTGGTAGGGTGTACAGGTTCTGGGCCTGGCCTCCATACAATTTGGGACATCTCCTTTTAAGGTTTATTATTATACTTAATTACATATTATTTTTCATTCTTTAAAAATTGTACTAGTGATTCACAACCCATCTTCAAACATCTACATGTAAAGATCCATCTCGGACAAGTATTAAGTATAATTATAAGATTAAACGAACTTACCTTAAGTGAAGTTCAATCTTAATTATACGAAGATACTTGTCCGAGATGGCAGTCCCAAAAACCCACCCACTAATACTAAATTCTATAGTATTATCCCATTAGTTGGGTTGTTCTCATTGCTTTAAACGTAATGACATTTGATAGGTTGCCATAGAACACGTTCTGTTTCTCTTTTTTTTTTTAGCTTTGAAAAAATTGTGGCTCTGCGCTAGTGCTTCGCCGTTACTACATGTAAAGATCCATCTCGGACAAGTATCTTCGTATAATTAAGATTGAACTTCACTTAAGGTAAGTTCGTTTAATCTTATAATTTTCAATCAAAGGTAAGCTTATGTTAATTTTGCACGGTTGAATAGGCTTTAATTAGTAATTATTACATATTTGATAGCAAATCTAATATGTTGGTTGGACTTCTGAAAAGTTATTTAGATTTTTAGTGACGGTCAAAGAAAATATTGTTTTTGTTTTGGGGTTATGCCAGTTATTTCAAGCGGGTAATGGCAGTCACCGACCGGCATTATCTTATATGAAAATATTAGGCAATACATTTACCTAAGTTTAGAACTATCTTTCGAGCGCTTTTGTTGAAATAGTGTCTTATGAATGTTTTGTTTGTTACGTAGATGCCGCGGAACAGACCTAGAACAACTTCACGGGCAAAATGGAGTAAAGAAGACTTGGCGAAAGCCGTGCAAGCTGTAAGTGATGGTGCTTTTATACGGAAAGCTTCGAAGATATTCACGATACCTTTCAGTACTTTACAAGAAAGGATCAAGAAGCATCTTCCTATTACTGGACCATCTCTAGAAAGACATGCCACTTTTTCACCAGAAGCAAAGAAAAGTATGGCTGAGCATATAAAACTTCTAGCCAAATTATTTCATGGTTTGAGTCCACTGGAAGTTCCCGTGCAACTTAACACTTTTAGTAAAAAAAGGCGACTGGCTGGAAAAGATTGGCTGTATGGATTTTTAAAGAGAAATCCTTCTATAATCATCCGCCAACCCGAGGCAACAAGCATCAATCGAGTGACAGCATTTAATAAAGATGAGGTGGATTTGTTCTTCAAAAATTTGGAACTTATTATGGAGAAGCACAAGTTTAGGACATCTAAAATATATAACATGGATGAGACTGGTATCAGCACGGTGCACGACCCTGGTACAGTTATTGCTGAAAAAGAACAGAAGAAAGTAGGATCAGTTACAAGCTATGAAAGGGGAAAAAATATTATTGTCATTTGCGCAGTATCTGCTGCTGGGTCCTACATACCCCCTATGTTCATATATCCAAGGAAGAGAATAAAATAAATATTTAAGACATGCCTCACTGGGCCACACAGAGCCATCTAGTCCCAAATTAAGCTACTATTAAGTACCCTGTCGTATGGGGTACTAGACAACCGATAAACTTACTTATATACTTTTTTTTTGTAAATATATACTTATAATATATAGAAAACACCCAGACCAGAATGTCACCTCAGTTAAGCAAAGATGGTCCAAATGAAGCTATTTACCACTGCTCGAAAAATGGCTGGACAAATCAAGACTTATTTGTGATATGGCTCAAACACTTTGTGAAGTTTGCGAGACCGTCTTCAATCTGATTTTAGTACCGAGCCAAGATCAATAGATTCTTCTTTAGAAAGGTTAAATATCCCGGACGATCTATCTGATGATGGTAACTCCAATAACCAACAAAATCCAAGATCTCCCACATCTACTTATGAAGACGATACAGTCCCATTGACTCCACTTGTGAATGAGATGTTTAGACCAGGGTCAGAGGTACTACATACCTTACCTACATTAAATTCGCCACTTTTATCAGCACATATATCCGCAAACCTCTTAATTTCAAATGGACAAAAGGTAAATTTAAATATGCAGGAACTATTAAAGAACTGTCTTAATTCAGCACACCTACCGATACAAAGTATCCTCTTGACTACTTTCATTCTTTTTTTTGCAAGATATTATAGATCTAATAGTGAATCAAACAAATTTATATGCCGTACAATGTGGAGGGGGGAAAGGTGAAATGCATAAATGTATCCAAAGATGACATTCGTGACTTTCTCAGCATAACCATTTTAATGGGAGTAATGAAAATGCCATCTTACAGGGACTATTGAAGCCAAACGTTAAGATATGCACCTATTGCCGATGTCATGCCCCTGAAAAGTATGAACAAATTAGAAAATACCTCCATTTTTCGAAAAATATTGATGCAAATGATGACCGTTACTTCAAAATACGTCCCATACTCGAGAAAATACGACAAAACTGCCTATTACTTGAAGAAGAAGATAGATACAGCATCGATGAAATGATGGTACCCTATAAGGGCACTAGGGCAGGCAGCCGCCGTCAGTAAAAAATGGGGCTTCAAAATGTTTGTACGCGCAGGAGTTTCGGGGCTAGTATATAATTTTTTGCCATATGGTGGTGATGATACTTTTAGGGGCATGTCATTTAACGAGTATGAAAACAGCCTTGGCTTGTTGTAAAACAAATGAGAGGTACATTAAAATTTATTGGTGTAGTAACACCGGAGATGAATACTTCCTGTTCTCTCAGGCTCAATCTTTTGTCTGTGGTACCTAACTTAAAGGGTGTGTCGAGTGTATCGGTTTCACTGTCAAGTTAAATAAATATAGTTCTCAAATATATCGTTTTTTACTCTACAAACATCAGGTTATGGGCCCAGGCACATAACTGTTTGCGTTGAGTAAAAATCTGATGGAAATACTGTTTGTCACTGGATTACCGGGTTACCAAAAGCCTAACGTTTAAAAGCGTGGTGCGGCCATTGTTACCGGGAAGCACGCGGAAGAAAAAAAATACTTGTTGTATTGCAAGGAAAGAAGAAAGACAAGCAGGCAGGATGGAAGGAAACCAGAATGGTGGAGTTAAACTCCTCAGAGCCCAAAATTGGAATGTGTGGAAATTTCAAACAACGGTTTTGCTACGCAGTCAAATGATGTTAGACATTGTCGAGGGAACACTAAACAAGTTGGAAGCAGATGACCTTCATTTTACTCAATGGCAAAACAAAGATGCGAAGGCACAAGCATTAATTGTAACAAGAATATCGGAAGAAGTCATGGTGCATATATTAACTTGCAATACCGCAGCTGAAATGTGGAGAAAATTAGAATCAGTTTAGAAACAAAAGTCGGAGACTAGCCGTCATATAATTCAACAAAGATTTTATCAGTACAAATTTGAAGCAAATGCCGGGATGGCGGTTTTCGTGTCGAAATTACAAGAAATGCAAAAACCAGCTCAACCAATTAGGTGAAAAAGTATCGGATCAGTTCGTCATTACTAAGGTACTGATGTCTTTGCCTGACGACTACAGACACTTCGTGTCAGCATGGGAATCGGCAGCACTCGAAAACCAAACATTTGATAACTTGGTGGCGAGATTATTGATTGAAGAAGAGCGGTTACAAAGCAGAGACGGTCCAACTGCACTATCAGAAGCTTTTGCAGTTAAACGAGCTGATAAGAAAAGTGTCAAGTGCTTCAAGTGTAATAAACTGGGACATTATAAAAGTGAGTGCAAAAGTAAGGACGAATCAGTAAAAAAATGTTTCTATTGTAATAAAGTCGGACATTTTAAAAGTGAGTGTCGTTTTCGCAAACTTAAAGAAAATGATAGCAACGCATTCGTAGTGCATAGAATGTGTAATAAAGAAACTTTTGAACACTTAAAATGGTTGGTAGATACAGGTGCAAGTGAACATATGTGTAGGAATCGTGAATTGTTCTCATCATATTCGCCATTATATGAGAAATCGGTCATTGTCGGCGATGGCACGGCCATTAGTGCGTTAGATATCGGACAGGTGTCGCTTCAGGTCTATAACGGGAACGAATGGATTTGTTCAACCATAGACAATGTATTGTATGTTCCAGAGTTGAGAACGAACTTGTTCTCGGTTAACTGTGCGACCAATAGAGGTTATACAATGTTTACAAATGACGCCGAGTGCATTTTCAAGAAAGGAAATAAAGTCTGTGCAATAGCAAGTCAGGTTGGAAATCTATATTATATGAACGTTAGATTTGTTTGCAGTCTAGCAAATGTTATTGAATCTAAGGCGGATATAGATATAAATAAAAGATTATTGCATCAAAACATTCAACAAGTCAAATCAGTTCTTACTAAGTACAACATAACAACAAAGGATGAAAGCATTGGTCAATGCAAGAGTTGCTTAGAAGGTAAAACACACTGTCAATCTTTCAGTCCTAGCGAAAATAAGACGACGAAAACCTGTGAAATTGTTCACGCCGATGTGTGCGGTCCAATGGAAGAGCGATCAGTCGGAGGCTCTAAATACTTCCTAGTTGTTAAAGATGATTACTTAAGTTACCGAGTGGTCTACTTTCACAAAAGAAAAGACGAAGTCAAAGGTTGCATTAAAGATTTTTTGAATAAATCTGAAAATATAACAGGAAACAAGGTGTAAATATTCAGAAGTGATAATGGGTTAGAATTTGTGAATAAAGACATAAAGAAATGTTTCGTAAACGAGGCATTACTCACCAGACCACTGTACCTTACACCTCGGAGCAAAACGGGAAGGCAGAACGTGAAAACAGGTCTTTAGTTGAAGCAGCAAGAACCATGCTGTGTGCGAGGAAGTTACCAAAAATGTTGTGGGCCGAAGCGGTAAATACTGCTGCCTATGTATTAAACAGGACCGGAAAGACTCATGAACCAGTAAAATCTCCTTATGAAATATGGACTACTGAAACATATGACATAAATCAGCTAAAAATCTTCGGAATGCCTGTTATGTTCACATTCTTAAGGAGAAACGAAGAAAGTGGGATTCGAAAGCTGATAAAGGGCTTTTTGTTGGATATGGAGAAAATGTCAAGGGGTATAGAGTATTTTTCCCGGAAATGAACAAGGTGGATAATAAACGGGATGTTACCTCCTTAAAAGACTGTAGGCCAGAAGAAAGCCTGCAAGTTATGTTAGAGTTTAGTAAAAAAATACCTGAGCAGTGTGAAAAAGAAGATATAGAGGAAATAGAAAGTCCTTCAAATAAGAGTGATGATAGCTTTGTTTCTTTGATTAGTGACCGGTCAACACTAACTCCAGACGAGACAATTGAAAACGAAGGTGAAGGCAGTCTTTATATACCAAGTGAGAGTGAAAATGAAGAGAAAGAATCAGACCAGATAATCACACAGAGAAGTAAACGTATTAGGAAACCAACATCATGCTACAAGTGTCATAACGTTTATACAGCAGAGGAAGAACCCAAGACCTATGCAGAGGCGATGGGGAGATCAGATGCAAGCCGATGGGAATAAGCGATAAAAAGGGAGCTTGAGACATTGAAGGAAAATCACACTTGGGAGGTATGTAAGGAACCAGTAACAGATAAGATTGTTAGCAGTAAGTGGGTTTTTAAATTGAAAATTGCCAAGAAAGAAGTTATATACAAAGCTAGGTTAGTAGCTAGAGGCTTTGAACAGGCTGATGAATTAAACTCATGTGAAATTTATGCACCAGTTGCAAAATTGACAACTTTCAGGTTGTTTGTTTCAGTTGCTAACAAGTTAAAATTATGTGTCTATCAAATGGATGTGACAGGGGCTTTTCTTTACGGTGATATAAAAGAAAATGTATACTTAAAGTTACCTGAAGGTGCGTATAGTAGTAACAGTCAGAATATTGTTAAACTAAAACAATCTTTATATGGCCCAAAGAAATCTCCTAAGTACTGAAATGACAAATTCCATTCAGTAATGACCAAGCATGGTCTTGTTAGATCGCAGAGTGATTCTTGCCTATATACTAAATGTAATGGTCATAATTAACTCTATATGTTATTGTATGTCGATGACCTCTTGTTTTTTGGTAATAATCCTAAACAGTTTTCTAATTTAAAATCAATACTTTGTAAAGAATTTAACATGAAGGATTTA
Organism: Anania crocealis; assembly: GCA_949315895.1. Classification (NCBI taxonomy): domain Eukaryota; kingdom Metazoa; phylum Arthropoda; class Insecta; order Lepidoptera; family Crambidae; genus Anania; species Anania crocealis. Next base: position 15,676,733 of record OX438867.1, on the reverse strand, counting down.
GGACAGGTCAAACTTTTTGGGAGTTAATGTGAAACAAAATTTAGAAACAGGTGTATGTACTCTCAGTCAAAAGGAATATTCGGAAAATGTATTAAGAAAATTTAATTCCACCAAAAACATACTGTGAAAAACTAGCCAAGTCTAAGGTTCCTTACTGCGATTTCTTTATTATTATAGTTAATGTTGTGTGACTTGGCCGTTTAAGGGTACACAAGGGTACAAAACCAGGTGCTCCATGACACCATTGCACCAATCTGTCGCCAGAACCGCTACCCATTGACGATCAAAAATTGCCACTTAAAAATGTTTATTTAGTAACCAGTCAATTGTAGGCTTGATTAAGCTGCGTATTTCAATGATACTTATTTCTAATTCTAATCATTGATAGAAGTCTATAGATGAAGGCACTTGTGGGTTTAGAGGACGAGTGCACTTCCGAGTTTACAATAAAGATAAGCCTGATAAATATGGCATGAAAGTGTACATGCTCTGTGACGCGGAAACTGGCTACATACTGCGCATATTCCCTATGTAGGCGACTCAAAATCTGTCGAAACTATTGTCATTGAATTGAGTTAACCATATTTTCGTAAATGGCACACCATATTTATGGATCGTTTTTTTACAAGTACGACAATAGCAGACTTGCTATGGATAAATGACACTCGCGTCGCCAAACAGTGATGGCGAATCGTCGTTGTCTACCACAGGATTGGCGTCAACAACCTTTAGAAAAGGGTGAAATGGCCTTTTGTCACAGGGGCAATCTAACTGCCTGCAAGTGGAAAGATAAGCGTGATGTACTCATGCTCACAACAAAACACGCAGCTAGCTGGTCAGAGGTGGATTTAAAGTCAAAGTCAAAGGTGTTGGTGTAACAAAAAGAGTAAAACCGGATTGCATACTCGATTACAAACACCACAAAATCGGTGTGAATCTAAATGATCAATATGTGTCCTACTAATTCTTGAATCGAAAAACCATGAAGTGGTGGAAAAAAATGTTTTTCAATTTGGTAGCGAGATCTCTAGTAAATGCTTATGTAATTTACAATAAATCCAGAACACAACGACGCCGCCCGAAATTTTCTCAGTTTTTGATGGACTGTGGTGAGCAGCTGCTGGAAACTGCACCAGATGCTGAACCAGGCCCCTTACATGGTCCACACTATGTGGGCAAGAGCACAAGACTGGTGGGAAGGCACTTTATGGAGAGAATCCCACCCACCGAAAAGAAAGAAAAGGTGGCCAGAGTATGCAAAATTTGTGCTGACATTTCAAAAAAAATAACAGACAAACGAGGACGCAGGGAGACCATATTTTACTGCCCAGACTGTAACGTGCCCTTGTGTTACCATCCCTGCTTTAAATTATTCCATACACGTAAGGATTATACTTGCTAAAAAAATATATAACGCTATAAATGTGGAAACATGTGCATTTTTGAGTTTTCTTTTTTTCAGTTTCAGACCACTTTTCAATTGACATTATATAATAAAAATATATAATTTATATATGTTTTTTATTTCAATCCTAAAAAGATATGAGACCATTGTTGAAATAAAAAAACTATATAGATGTATTACAAATAGTTTTTTTTTTAAATCTAACAATATTGGCAAAAATGCCCGGCGTACCAGGGAAGTCACGCTTTAAAATGGCCGGCTGTCAAAGTGTTAATACTGAACCAAGGATCGCTTTCTTCCGAGAGTGAGGAAACTTTAGAAAATGTAGACCCTAATGTGCAATCTTGAGTATTTACTCAAGGGTATTGACTGATATATACCTACAATCGTCAGGTGTGGTGTGTGTGCGATGTGTGTGATGCATACATACTAAGTTATTATAGCAAATTTTATAAATTTGATTTTTTAAAATAGTCGCCTTAAGTCGAAAACATCCGAATTTTAAACTCCTATATATCCGAAAGTGGCAGAGATAAGTATGATGTTTCTTGGAGTAAAATGCTCACAATGACTTCCTTTCTAACATATATGACTTTCATAGCTGATCTCATTATGGTTTCCGATCAATCGACAAAAAAGAATTTCCTCCATACAAAAAAAAACTTGTTTATTTTTTTTCACCCTGAATTAGTCAAATTAGGGTATTAATATTTTTTTGCCATAATAGTGATAGTAGGACCAACAATAAAAAAAATACTTGGTTAGGCTAGGAAGCATGTCCACTTTTTTTAATTTTGGGACCACTGTGCGTCGATTTGTAAAATAGGTACTTAAATAGCTTTAATACGGTTTTAATAATGTTATGCCCCATCGTACAGAAGATGTCTAAGAAGACGTAATATGAATGACGATTATATCTAAAACTAATTGTAGATTAATCGATAGCTACGTAATAATCGATATAATTGATAGTATTGACCTGATTCCACTATCGGTTTTATCGATTTAATCGATAGTATTATCAAAATACGCAATTGTAATCTTTTAATCGATCATAATCGATTGTATTGACCTAAATTTAATATCGATATTATCGATTTAATCGATACTGTCGATACTATCATTTAATCGGCATCACTACCAAAGATTATGTTGTGCCTCCAGCTGAGCCAATGGACAGTAACAAAGAGGAGGAGGTTATGAGGCTTCAATTGTCAGCCAAGACAGATACACCAGGAGTTTCACACGTGGTTGGCGAGCAAATTATAGGTAGGTATTTATAACTATTAATAATTTAAACTAATTCCATACGTACTAAATACGTAACATTAAAAGTCTTTAAGTGCTTAATCCCTCAACGCCCAGGCGGCAGGCGCCTGCCGCGATAACAATTGATTTCAATTGTGTCTGGAATAACTCACGATCGAGGGATTAAGCTGTGTAAAAGGACAAACAAGACACGCAGACATAGTTATTTGTGAATTTATATAATATTGGTGTAAATGTAGTTTTTTATTCTATTTGAGAAACTGAAAATTATTAGAACACTCCAGGCACGACCCAATAGCCAACCAAAGTGGCACGATCAACAAAATGGGTAGCAAAACCACCGCCAAAAGAGAAGAAGGTGGTCTTAAAGACTGATAGAGCTACTGAATATTTATTGGAGAGTGAGAGAAGAATGTATGAAATTGAAAGAGAGGATTTGGCAGAGAGACATTGAGCTAAATTTACAAGCTCAATAGCTTCCATTTATGAAAGAAGCATTGAGCGCAATGATGAAGTTTATGGAATGGAATAGAAGGGATGAATGAATTTTTTTTTTTAAATATTTATGTTTTAGTTCGAAGTAATAAAAATGAAAAGTATAATAATTGTTTTTTAATTTTAACATATTATTATTGTAATCTATTTATTCGTTCAACTAACTGGCTTCTTTATGCTCTGCCCTTGATGAGGTCATCTCTCCTAGCACTTTCCGTCGCAACTTCTAAAGATTCATTTAAGTCATCACTCATCGTCATGGTCAATAATGGAACAGACAACAGCACGTCAACCTACCACAAAACGTCAAATTCTATCAATTGATATTGATCTCTACTTAAAGGTGAAAATCAATTCAATGACCTTTAACTTTTTGAGTAGGTTGACCTGCTGTTTTCTGTACCATCATCGGGATCAGAAACTTCATAATTTGTGCACAGTTAGGCTGCAAATTATGGAGTTGACTACATGCTAAGTTGATCTTAGTGCACTACATGCTAAGTTGATCTTAGCGCACTTTTCCGGCTTATAATGTAGTGTCCGATCTTTGGTAAGGCAACTCCACCGCTATTTAAGCCTACCAAAGGTGTTTTCAATAATAACCCTAGTCCGGCCATGAACACTGGTGTATTTGGCTTCAGGACTTCCCTTGACTGCATCTGGAATGGGTCTCATCATCCACGGTCGCTACGGCTATCCAGAAAAAATAGCATATCTGGCACAGGAATAATTAGCATTCTAAGTGGTTGAATTGGTTATTGTCAAAGTAACACTCTTCTAGCAAAAAATATAGTATTTTAATCTACTGAATGATACCTGTTGTTATTTAGTTAACTTAAACAAATTAACTGAAAATTTGTCTCCTGTTGATCTCATAAATGTAGATTTAGATAATCTAAAATCCGAAAGGAATACACTTTTGAAAACTTCTTCCGAATTAGATCAAATTCTTAAGAAACCAGAAATAGTTCAGTACGGACGGGACTCATTATTCGATTTTATTACTTTTTATTTGTTCTATTATTACAGTTTTATTTTTTTACAAGATGTATCATTTGTATCGTAAGTGTTCACCCGGCAGCAGTCTCTTGTGACTCTCTAAATCTAAACCTCTATCAGTAGCACCATCTGCATCTCCAAGAGACAATTCACTGTGTCTGTGAGCTCTCAAAGGTTAGTGTGACTATAACTACTGCGTTCCTCTAGATTGTAGAATTTGCTCATACCACTTGAGGAACAATTCTTGGGATTTACTTATACAATCAACAATAAATCCAATAAAAACATTAAGTGCTGAGCTACTTGAAGAATTACTTTCATTGCTAAAAGAGAACATGTTGATGCATTTAGACTTTGAAAATATTGAAAGTATTCCGGAACACATAGTTCATTATTACTTAGGATTTACTAAAAGCTAATTTGAACAACTCCTTTCTGAAGTTCCAAGTTTATCGAAAAGGCACAGAGGTACTTTTGCTCTTGCAGCATATCTATGAAAACTGAGAACTGAAGACAGTGATGAGCGAACCACTTCATTACTGCAAGTACCTAGGAGTACTTTAGAAGGATTGATGAACACTGCACGAGAATTATTAATAACATTAATAATAACCCCGCAGGGCAGCTTGTGGCGAGCTGTTGGGCAGTAGCGACCCCACGAACCTGATTGCTCCCGGGAGTATCCCTGTTCCTCACCTCTGGCTTGCCTTCATTAGTTGTCCGGAGTGAACATAATAATAATAATAATAATATAATCTTTATTTTTCTCAACACAAACAAATTACAAATAACAGTAAGGATACATTTTATAATGGATACAGTTGGAGTTTGTGTGAGACTGACGCCTGTGAGAGATATGAAAATACATATCTGTTGTACAGGTCATCAGGCTCCCACCTTCTCAGGTTGATTTACATGTTTACATATAAAATGCACGGAATACAGTGGTAAGGCGAACAGTGATGAGAACAATGAGATAATACAGATATAAAGTAATAAATCTATAATAGGTTCAAACAAACGTGTCTGAGTATGTGGGAGTGTGCGTGTTGGTGTGTGTGTTGTGTGAATGTGTGAGTGTGTGTGCGTGTGTGTGTTAACTAAATATTAGTGTGCAGATACTTTTCAGTTTGGTCGTAACTTATATTTTGGAGGAATGCTCGTAAGTTTTTTTAACATTCAAAGAAGGAAAACTTATAAAGTGGAATTTCAGCATTTATTTTATTATATAGATATGGTACCAGGAAGTAAAAGGACCTTTTAATAAAAGAGTAGGAAGTCACCGGAACTACAAATTTTATCTTTGCGCCTCTTTTTTACTTGTATATAGGGGGTTTTTTGGTGTTGTGAATGAATAACGTCTAGAATAAAAAGTTGACGTACTGTCAAAACGTTACACAACCTGTAGAGTTCGTTTGTGGGAAAACGTATATGACGAAAAGTGGCCACTTTAAGTATTGCCCGTTGTGCTACTTCAAGAGGTTTCAGAAAGGTTTTAGGGACTCCTCCCCAGCAAGAGATGCAATACGTGAGTATTGAGCGACATAGTGCGTAGTATACATTTTAGATAACATAAGAGCTCGCAACATGTCTAAGGGTTTTAAAAACGTAAATAAGTTTACGCATTCTGCTAGTGAGAATATTTATGTGGGCTTTAAAGCTTAGGAATTTGTCCAAAGTTACACCTAGGTATTTTATATTATCCACTGAGGAAAGTGAAGGACATAGGCAAGTAGATTGCGAGCAATTAATGCAAGAATGGGCTATCAAAGATATAGGTGTAGTGGGTTGTGATCTTGAATTCATGGAGAAGGAGATAAATTTTGTTTTAGAAGAATTCAGAGTCAGCCTGTGACTAATTAACCAAGAAAAAACGGTACTAAAACCTTTTTGTGCAACCTGTTGTAATTCAGGCCAAGAATCTGCTGTAAATGTAAGTGCAATCATCTGCAAAAGAGGTAATGTTACAATGAGGTATGTTAAGGTTACTAAGATCATTAATTAGTAGTAAAAATAAGGTTGGGCCAAGAATACTGCCTTGGGGCACACCGTAGTTAATAGGGAGTACATCACTAATTATATTATTTAATTTAACTGCTTGTAGCCTATTAGATAAGTAACTTTTGAAAAAATCCAATTGGGAACCTCTGACACCTATGTTTTCAAGTTTCTGTAGGAGAGTATAAATAGGTACGGTGTCAAAGGCCTTGGTGAGGTCAAGGAATATAGTAAGTATCTTCCTGCCAACATTTAATGATTTAACTATTACATCTAGAAGTTGATGGATTGCATCCGCTGTTGATTTTCCTCTCCTGAACCCAAACTGCTGCGTAGAAAGAATATTATAATGTTCAAGATAAGTAACAAGTCTATTGTTAACAATACGCTCAAGTACCTTGGATATTGATGGTAGTATTGCTATTGGTCGATAGTTAGTTACCAAGCTCCCATCACCACCCTTGAATATAGGCTGCACTATTGCCGTTTTTAGTGCCGAAGGAAAGACACCTTCACGAAAGCATATATTTATTATATGAGAAAGGATAGGTGAAAGTATAGAAGAGTATCTTTTTAGAATATTCGAAGATATTCCATCTCCTCCTGTGGCGGCATTGATTCTTAGAGACAATATAATGGCATTGACTTCATCAGCATCCGTATCAGACAAAACGAAAGATGTGGTTTGTCTGGTGGAAGTGAATGTTTGAGGGCGTTGGTAGCTATGCGAGTTAAAATTTTTAGCCAGTTCTTCACCAATTCCGACAAAGTATTGGTTTACTTCATTACAGGACTGTAGGGGTGAAGGAGCTATGGATAACAACTTTGTTGAAGATTCAGAAGCTCTCCTAGTGTTTGTTATTCTTTTGATATTGTTACGAACGTGGAGTTCGGGATTTGGATAAAACACCGTTGACTTATTAGAAGATTTTATTAGGCGATGAACAGGTCGCAGACACTATCACAAAAGCCAAATCACAAGAATCGTAGTCCGGTGGGTCGCTGAGGTCGTTGGTTCCAAATCACTATTAGCCAATCCGTAGAGTAGTTCTTAGATCCGTTGGTATCGCTAAAGTCGTCGTTACTTCGCACTAGATCACTTTTCGCAGGTATCGCACCGAAAGCTCAGAATGAACAGACTGCGGCGTCTTAACTCCTGTTATTTATATATCTCAACATCGATGCCGGTCGTACATACTAAAATGTTCATTTTCCAGAAAAATCACAAGGACGTTTAAACGTAAACAACTCTAGTGAGTTATACCATTTTGCGCCTTACTGTGTTAACTTAAAGTCCAATGTCGCTTGCACTAACATCTTGTTATTACTTTGTGGTCGAACTTAGGTAGTTATGTACATTCCTCTAGCGATATCTCGAACCTTCTAGCAAGACCGCGACAATATTATCCCACAACAGCTTAGGATTATTTTGCGCTTTTTGTAGTTCTTGGTTGTCAAATTGCCTTTTAGCTTTCTTTAGTATTTTTGAACAGAAGTTACGATATCTAGTATAAGTTATTTTTAGTGTAATATTGTCAGGAGATTTTTTTATGTTTTTTATGTAGAGAGTCTCTTGTTCGCATGCATCTCAATAAACCAGCTGTAATCCAAGGTTTTATTATTTTCTTTCTTGAAGGTATGTTTCTACTAGTACTATTTTTTGAAATTAAGTTTCTAATTATACTAATGAAATTATTTAAGGCATTGTTAGGATCTTGGACTTTCAAGACAGATGAAAAATCTGTGTTATTAAAATCTTGATCTAAAGAAATGTAGTTAATTTTAGTCACTACTCTACAAAATTCGAGTAAAGTTTCGGAGGTTTCTTTTTAATGCTAAGAGGTGCGGAAGAATGATCAGTAATGGTTGATTCGAAAACCAAAGTAACGGATGGCAGGTTAAAACGAATGAAGACATGATCGATACAGTTATTTTCTCGTGTTGGAAACGTATGGGCTGGCAGAAAGCCATGAAAAGCTAAACAGTTGAGGTAATCATGTCGACGGGAGTCAGAGGAATTGGTTTTTATGTCTATGTTTATATCACCAGTTATGATGACTATTTTATATCTAGAAAGATTTAATAGAATGTTGTAAATATCTATTTACAACATTCTATTAAATCTTTCTAGATAAATAAAGAAAGTATCTATATACTTTCTTCATTTACCTAGAACGGAGAGGAAAGTATCTATATTAGCGTTTGATGGTGAGCGATAAACACAAAAGATTGCAATGTCGGAATCAAATTAAATTATTATACCGGAAGCGGCCAATTGCAGATCTGGTTCTTCGACAGTAGCGGATAGGTTAGATTTCACATAGGCAACAACTCCATCACATTGGTTTGAGTGAGTTGTGGTTTTATAAATATGACGGCGCGTTCCTATAAACCCAAATGTATTTTGTTATTGTTATCTTATTCCATTATGATTTTGTAGGGGTTATGCATTGCACACTTCGCTTTACGCGACAGTCGCCTTACGGGCTCGCGTTCGGTTCGGTCGTCTCATACAGGGTGCAGTGCATAACCTCCCATTTATTAATTCGAGTCAAGAATAAATTCCAAATTCAAAATCAAGTCTTATGTTTTATTGCTGCACCCTGAAGCTCAGTTCACGCCTACCTTCTGTAACTAGTAGTGCACCAGCAATAGTCATCAACATAACTTCTACCCATCGTAACACCTATACCACAATACCTACACTGGTGACTCCTACAACCTAAGAGCACCGAGAACGCGAGTGATGGCGACTCCACCAGTGCCATATAAACAACCACCGCCACAGCCAGCACCACCGCAACAGCCTAACATCCTAAGTAATCCTGCGAGTGAATTAGCCGCCATCTCGATAACATCGAAGATACCCGATTTTTGGACTGACCAACCCCGAGTATGGTTCATAAGAACCGATGCTATCCTGGCTCCACAGAAGTTATCCGACGAGGCGAAATTCGACATCGTCGTTTCAAAATTGAATAAGGACGTCATACAACAGGTAACCGACATTTTAATTAATCCCCCGGCAACTCAAAAGTATGGCGAGCTCAAAAAGAGACTGTTAATGATCTACGAGGAATCCAAGAATAGGCAGCTACAGAAATTACTAAACGAAATGGAACTGGGAGAACAAAAACCCTCCCAGTTACTACGTAAGATGAAGGAGTTAGCGAAGGATGTAGTGCCGGAGGATACATTAAAAGTGTTTTGGCAAGATCACCTGCCGTCTGCCATCCGTGCCGTGTTGGCAGTAACAGAGACAAAGAACCTCAACAGCTTAGCCACGATTGCAGACAACGTGATCGAAACCACGCGGCCCGCCCACGTGGCCTAGGTCTCCCACCAACCTGGCACCTCAAAGGACACCGAGCGCATAATGGCCGAAATAGCCAAACTCAGCCTTAAAGTGGAAGAATTAGAGCGGTCGAGGTCGAACTCCCGCCAGCCCAGGGGACAAAGGCGATTTTCACGCTCCCGTTCTACGTTCCGAGGCCGCAGCACGTCTTCACAGCGTCGAACTCTCGAAAGCCCTGACTGGCTATGCTACTACCACCATCGCTTCCGAGACAGAGCTAACAAGTGCGCGGAACCATGTGCCTGGAAACGACCTTCGGAAAACTAGAAGAGGTATAGGCAACGGCGGAAGTCTGTGCCATTTCTCCGTGTAACCGCCTGTGTGTAACGGACCTAAATAATGGTTTCAATTTTTTAGTAGACTCCGGTGCTAATGTGTCTGTGATCCCCGTAGTCAAAAAGTGCAATTCACGTGAGTGCTCAGATTACAAGTTATACGCAGCCAACGGTACCGAGATCAAAACTTACGGAACTAAATCATTGGTATTAAATTTTAAATTACGTAGACGTAGGGTCTATCGAGACTACTGGGCCACCCGTATTTGCTCGCGCTAGGCCACTACCACCCGCGAGGTACAAACAGGTAAGAGAAGAATTTAGAAAAATGCAGGAAATGGGAATCTGTCGACCTTCGAAAAGCGCTTGGGCGAGTCCGCTGCATGTAGTCGCTAAAAAGAACGGCGAAATCCGCCCATGCGGTGATTACAGACGGCTTAACGCTATTACAAAGCCCGACAGATACCCGATTCCCCACCTACACGATTTTACTTACATGTTATCTGGTAAAAAAATATTTTCAAAAATTGATATTAATCGAGCTTACCATTTTATTGAAACTGCAGAGGAAGATATTGACAAAACCGCGATTATTACCCCTTTCGGTCTATTCGAGTTTCCCAGAATGACGTTCGGTTTGCGTAATGCCGCGCAGACCTTTCAGCGATTTATAGATTCCGTATTTCAAGGCTTAGATTTTATTTATTCTTATCTCGATGACGCGATTATAGGTTCAGACACTGAGCTGGAACACCTGGAACAGGTATTCAAACGTCTCGACAAATTTAGCATCACCATAAACTTATCCAAGTGTTGTTTTGCACAAACAAAGCTTGAGTTTTTAGGTCACGAGGTAACTGAAGAAGGTATACGTCCATTAGAGGAGAAGGTCAACGCCATCGTAAAATACTCAAGGTCTACGACAGTGCAGGAGCTACGACGTTTCATAGGTATGATTAATTTTTATCGTCCGCATTTACCGAACGCAGCATCTTATCAGGCAATTTTAAATAAGTACTTGGCTAATAGTAAAAAACGCGACAAAAGCAGTCATCAATTGGTCAGAGGAAGCCATCCAAGCTTTCGAGCAATGTAAGTTAGGTCTTCAAAAGGCCACCACATTGTCTCATCCTAGGCACGACGCAACCCTGTGTTTGATGACGGACGCCTCAGACAGCTGTGTAGGTGCCGTCTTACAGCAGCTCGAAGGTAACATTTGGAAACCGCTTGGTTATTTTTCGCGTAAGTTGACAGCAGCCCAGCAAAGGTATAGTACTTCCGACCGTGAATTATTAGCTATTTATTTAGCAATAAAACACTTTCGTAAGTTATTCGAGGGTCACGAACTCACCGTGTACACCGATCATAAACCATTAACATATGCATTTAAAAAGCTAGGCAAGGAATCGAACGAGTTACCAAGACGAACAAGACAATTAATAACAATCAGTGAATTTACAACAGATATACGTCACGTTAGTGGACCTGATAATATTGTTGCTGACGCCCGTACGCCCTGTCGAGAATCGAAACTGTATTCTGTCCCACGCTCGACTTTAGCAAAATAGATGAATCGCAGAAACATGATGAGTTCATAACGCAATCGAGCTACGCTGAGCATAACAATTGGCAGTTAAAACAATTCGTAATATTTACTTGTAATGCAAATATTTATTGTGAAATCTCTACAAATAACATTCGACCATACCTACCAAAAGAATTTCGGTTTACGGCTTTTCAAAATATACATAATTTGAGTCATCCTAGTATAAACACAACTCGAAAATTAGTAACACAAAAATATTTTTGGCCTAATATGAATAAAGACATTGGTAACTGTAAACATGTATACAGTGTCAACGTTCAAAAATCAGCAGGCATACTATAACCGAAGTAGGACAGTTTCCGGTTGTCGATCGCTTTCAACATATTCACATTGATATTATCGGCCCACTACCGACGTCATCGGATGGTTATAGATATTGCGTCACGGTCATTGATAGATGTACACGGTGGCCCGAGGCTTACCCTACGAAGGACATCAGCGCTGACACTGTCGCCAAGGCACTCTACGAAGGATGGATAGTTCGCTATGGCTGTCCCGTCAAATTAACTAGCGACCAAGGTCGCCAATTTGAAAGTTCACTATTTAATCAACTTTTAAAATATTTAGGCGTAAATAGGATCCGCACCACCCCTTATCACCCTCAGAGTAATGGTGCCGTCGAACGCTGGCACCGTTCACTGAAAGCGGCGCTCATGGCCCGCTTAGATGGAAACTCATGGGTTGAGGAACTTCCTACCGTTCTGTATGGTCTTCGAGCGGCCAGCAGAACTGACAGCGGAGTGAGTGCGGCTGAAATGACTTTCGGTCGAACCTTACGTTTGCCCGGAGATTTCTTTCAGAATAAGCAGGTAAGTACTAGTTTAGATCCTAGTTCTATGGTGACACAAATACGCGAATCTATAAATAGCTTTAGGCCCGTCGTACACTCGCATAGCAATGCGAAAACATTTTTTATACATAAAGATTTAAATACTTGTGACTATGTTTTTATTCGTGATGATTCCGTACGTAAACCTTTGAAGCCAACTTATGACGGTCCATACCGTGTTTTGAAAAGGACTCCAAAGTTTTACGTCGTGCAATTACCAAATAGGAAAGCGACAATATCCTTAGACAGGTTGAAACCCGCGTATATTTTAACATCAAGTGAACCTAATGTCAACCAGAACCGTAACGAGGTCAACCTACCTACGGATACTACGCTACCGAACGATGACCTTTGCACTGTACCTAGGCTTAAGGAAACGCGCTATGGCAGAATAACGAGACCACCAGCACGTTTTGCGCAACAATTTGTTTAACATTAAGATTTCGTAACCATAACTTTCGAGGTAAAATACTAGCTATCAATTTGTTTCACGACTCATTTACAATCTGCTTTCGCTGGATACAAACAGTTTATTTTTATTTGTTAAAGTTAAATTTTAATTATTATTTTTTTGCTATGGGTAACTACCAAACTAAGGAACAACAAGTTATTGTTGCCCAATCTCACAACCACCTAGAAGAGAAAATCAATCATTACGGCTTGTGGATTATATTAGTCACTGCCTTATTCATTTGCATACTTGTATACATAGTAGCATATCGCTGCAACATGCGAGTAAGAAATTGGATCGCCAAGCAGATAAGAACAGCCAGTGAGTCCCGGCCCCGCGCGGATCGAGTTTCTGCAGCGCCAGGCCCACCGGCTGCGGGATATGTTTAGGTGCTGCGTTATCGTTATGTTATCCTGCCCTAGTGTCGTAATAACAAAGTGTGTTTGTGTTTTAATGTAATGTAATCTTGTTTGGTTAATAAGCAATTGGCGTTATGTTTTTCCATTGTGTGTTTGTTCAAGTTCGATTTGTGTATGTATGACTATGTTTTATGCTTATAATGTGATTCGATGTTAAAAATATGTATTTTTTCAAAAAGAGGGGGTATACTGTAGGGTTTATCCATTGCACACTTCGCTTTACGCGACAGTCGCCTTACGGGCTCGCGTTCGGTTCGGTCGTCTCATACAGGGTGCAGTGCATAACCTCCCATTTATTAATTCGAGTCAAGAATAAATTCCAAATTCAAAATCAAGTCTTATGTTTTATTGCTGCACCCTGAAGCTCAGTTCACGCCTACCTTCTGTAACTAGTAGTGCACCAGCAATAGTCATCAACATAACTTCTACCCATCGTAACACCTATACCACAATACCTACAATTTAATTGTTTTAAAGTAATTGTTTTAATCTTTCTCACTTTAGCATGATTTTGTTAAGTGATTAAATTAAAATTAATTAGACTTTTTAACAACATGTTGCATTAGTAACGGTGTGTTCCTACCAAAACTAAATTATCTTGTTATTTTTATCTTGTTAAATTATGATTTTAGTGTTTAAAAGTTATTGTTTTGATTTTTCTTACTTTGCATGTTTTCGTAATCTGATGAAATTTAAATCAATACGATTTTGTACCGAGATTTTTATACAAAAACAATTCTGTTTTTATTATTTAAAATCAAGTAAAATTATCGCTATAATTTTAAGTTGTACAATTTAAAAATAAGTCACTTAACTAAGCAGGGATTGTTTAATCCGCGTGGGCTTGCGAGTTGCGTCAGCGACACTGGCGTAGTGGGGGAATGCCTTTATAAGGTAGCGCATCGAGGCTCAGTGATTCAGTTTCGTTTAGAGCATTGCGCTGGACGCACTCGCAATTCTACGTACTCCTAAGTACTTGAAAATTAATAACTTGAGTGTTGCCCTGTTTATTACTTATTATTAAAAAAACTTTGGCAGTGTTTCCGCGTCTCACTTAATTGCTGTTTTCCGCTCATGGATTCATATGAGCGCAGCCTACAGCTCGGAAATCCTACAAATAGAATAATTTTGCAGAATGGGGATGTGAACATTACTTTGGCAAGGTAACCAACACTCTGTCAAGATTAAGACATCACATTGAAATGAGATACGGGCCAAGAGCGTTTCAAAATTATTAAAGTTTTTATTTAATGAACGGATATTTTGTGTAAGTAGTATTAAAGATTCGTGTGGAGATTTTATGAAATGTGTCGCTGTTCTGGGCTACATTGATAAGATTCGGATACCGTAAAATTATCGAGATCATCGCCAAAATTATCAATTCCGTGACTTGTCCTTTTTGGGCTTACAAAGTCTGTATCAGTTATGTTAGGAGAGGCGCTAGGGAGATGGAAGTGGACAGATTTACTATCAGTTTGTGTGAAGACAAATACAATAACAGTAATATAAAGTAACATTTTTCTGTTTGAACATTGTTTGTATTGATAACTAGTAATAAATAGTAAGGTATGTTAAGTAAAAGTATATCTATGATATTGAGCCGGCCACTTGAACACAGTCCAATAATCCCGTGAAGAAATGACACTGGAGATGGAAATTTGATACCACTTTTTGAAGTTTTGTGAGTGAATGAACATGTAATTTTACAAATAGATACGAAATAATAAAAATTTTGTAGGTAATGCTTATGTGTTTTGTGTAAATGAGGAGTAAGTAAGGTGTAGGTATTATCTTTATGTAAGTGTATATTAGTGTAAATTGTACGACAAATAATTTAAAAAAGGGAAACATATAAATTCATTCCAATAACAAGCACAATGTAGATATAATAAAAACTAAAGATTAGTCACTTCATCTTTAAGTTCTTCAAGTCTTGTTCGCTGTCTATTCTCGTAACTCTGGCACCATCTGATTTACGGAGATAAATTTTTCCGTACGACATCCAACAGAAGCGGTATTAATTTCCCTGGCAAATACTCTAGCAGCTGCGAAAAGTTTTTTTGCCTGTTGAGTAAGACATTCGGATATAAACACAGGTATTGCAGGTCCATCTAACTGTAGACTTATAGTGCTGAATTTGTTATTATTTTCCCTGTTATACAATTTGACAGCCTTGAGAATATCTGCCTTCAAAATAGCATTGTTCAGCTCCACTAAAATTGGTTTAGCCAAATCTGATTTTGTGTTAAGGCGGTAGATGTCTCGTATATCAGAGGGCTGAACCGTAACATTTAAGGCTTCACCTGCCTTTTTCATAAAATCCATGAGATTTATTTTGATTTCGGCCTCCTTACGCGGTATGCCTCGCACTTCAAGCTTGGTGTTAAGTTGGTTGGTCTCCATCTGGACAATCTTTCTCTCCAATGTTTGTATGAGTTTAATGTTAGCTCCTCTCTCTCTTTCTAATCCATCGATCCGAATCAATAACTCATCATAGCTTTTAGACATAAAATCTATAGAAGTACGAATGTCTTCGTTTTGTTGTTTTATGTCATTTATGGTATTTAATAAGACCGACATGTTTTTATTTTGTTCCAGTTTCCACATTGAGAACATTTCCAATATTTTCGATCTAATCTCTTTAATCTCGTCATGGCTGCGCTTGCGTTTACGCATTGTAACACTGTCCGCAGTATTAGATGCCGACGAATCATTATCGCTCGTTACACCCTTTGTCATTATTCGGCTGTCGTTCAGAAGGACACAGTTTCGCTGGGGATTTACGAGGTGAATGACGTAGTGGCATTTTTACGCAGTGTCAAGCAAAAATGATACACCAAAACAATAAATAAACGCGCCCTTATAAAAGTGACTTGCCACAAAGTAAATCGAAAACTCAGATCTATAGCCGATCGGTCGTAGCAGCGGTGGTGTAGCTCGCGCGTTCGGTGACGCAAGGTTCGTAGCACGCTGTCGCTCGTAGACGCTGTAGACGCGCGTAGCACGCTAGTAGATTGCAGTTATAAATTTCGCCGCGGCGATTTACTATAATCGTAGCCGAGTTGGAACAGACACAGACTGTGCCGCGGCCTATCCGATGCGATCCAAGTTCGAGACCGGGCTGGTTCGAAAAATTTTGCTAACTCACAAAGTATATTGGCCCGCGAAGTAAAGGGGCTCCGAAGACTCAGTGCGCAGCGCTAGTCTGGCAGGGCACACCAAGGCGAAGTCCGAGGGGTCAGTCACAATAAAATAAAATTTAATAAATATATTTTAAGAAACACTAACACGTCCGTTCAATGTCAAAGCCGAGAGGCGAGAACACTGACGAGGAACATATCTCCCACCTCTTGCTTGCCTTCATTGGCCGGTTTGAGTGGAAAGTCGCTAGAGCAGAAATGCTCGGAAGAAGGAAGTATTGCAGTAAGATGCTTGTAGGGATCTTGAACGGATTACCGGGATTTTCCTGAGAGCCGTGTAATACCTCTCCACTCCTCAAGCACCTCAGGCTATGTTGCCCCCTTGTCGCTACGTCACTATGTGCTAGCGGCCGTTTTCGGGGGCCCATTAAACGAGTGTGCGAGTCACCCCCTGTCATTTTATCCGTGTGAGTAACATAGGTCAGGCAGGGGCCATAGTCCTTCCATAGTCCCAGTTATCCAGTCCACTAGCACCCAAAGCCATAGCCCAGTATCCTTTGTATCCACTTTCTGCAATAGTCCTGCACTAACCGGAGGTTGTCCTTGGGTGTACTTGTATAGTGCGCACAGGGATAATCGTTGGCTGGTGTCACATTACATCATTTAGATCAATGTTGTCTAACGGGCCTCTGCGAGTTGGCTTCGGCCCATCCTATGCCTTCCAAAGGTCCGGGACTCCATAGTCCCGTGATAGGAAATGACAAACATAATAATAATAATCATTTATTTCAGAAAACAGGTTCCATATACAAAAATTCATTACATAACAATACAATACATTCATTACATTCATTAATTTATTAAAAATTTAAATAATAATAATAATTTCCAAACAATAAATAATGCCTTAATTAAATTAAATTGAAATAAAATTAAAAACAAGATTAAATTAAATTAAGTTAAAATTTCAAAAAAGTCGTAGTCAGAAATTTTAGTCAAAAATTATACCTACCTAAGGCTCACCCTACTAGCACAGTCGTCCAATGGTGGCTAATAGGACACTCGTACTTACCACCCACCGCCTGCAGGATACTGTTACGGCTGCCGCACACTCTGTTCATAAGCGAGGCAACTTTTTTACGCATTATGGCATAAAAATCATTTGTCCGCGCCTCGGCAAACATGCCAGACGCGCTGTAGCGCCACGGCAGCCCCAAAAACATCCTGAAAGCGTTGTTATATTGTACACGCAGAGCGTTGTAGGCCTTTAGCGTATACTTCACCCATAAAATGCTTTAAAAAGAGATATCTTTACCTCTTCTGAAGATCTAACAAACCTACTTGCGATCATATTGCTTATATATATTATTATATCAAGATTTTGTACCAAGATATCTTGGCTTAAATCACATATCAAGGGCAGAAATTTCTAAACGGAATTTGATGATTCCAAATTGTTTATGGTTTATTATAATATATTTATGGGGGTCAAAACAGGTCACCAATTATATTAAAATACTTGCAGATGGTACATATATATACCTAGTCAGGTCATAAGTTCTGTCACATGTGTAATATGAAATAATTTAGACATGTTTATTATTTATGTAACCATTTATATAGCAAAATGAACTTAATAAAACATAGATTCATATGGTAATAAAGTTTATTCAAAATGACCCCCGCGATTTTGAATACAGGCCTTCAATATGCGTCTATCGCAGCACGAACGAGGTCCATGTCAATATAGGCGGCTGCCTTAATCAAGGATGCCTTGAGTGACTCCAAATCAGGATGAGGCTTTGAGCAGGCCTTTTCCTCCAAGTGTTGCCATATCTTGTAATCTAACGGACTCAAATCTGGATTGGAGGAGGGCCAGTCTTCGTGCCGGATGAAGTCGATTTCACGCGCCGCCAGCCAGTCGTGTGTGCTTTTCGCTCTATGAGCTGGCGCAGAATCTTGTTGGAATACCCAGTGCCTGTTATTAAACATGGTATGAGAAACAGGTTCCACAAGGTTCTTGAGGACTGTATTTTGATACACAACTGCATTCGTTTTTACGCCTTTCTCACAAAAATGTACCTCAGTTAAGCCCTAATAAGAGACTCCCAACCAAACCATGAGCGAGGATGGAAAATGACCTCGTTGGACACGCGGAATACGGTTGCTCGCTTCTTCACTGCTGTGTGCGTACACCTTATCATTTTGTTTGTTGTAGCTCTCTTCTACGCTAAAATTTTTTTCATCCGAAAAAAGAATTTCCCGATGCTTTTTTCCCGCGTACCGCTTCAACAAAGCGCGGCATCTCTTCAGTCTCAGGTCCATTAAACGAGCGTCCAAACGATGTCCTCTTTTTCTTCGATATGCCCTAAGCCCTAAGTCTTCATTTAACACCCTTTTCACCGTGGTCCTGCTTAACCCCATCTGTAGGGCCAACAGTTTCTGCTTACGTATGGGATTTCTTTGAATTCTTCACAGCTTTTACTGGAGTCCTGACAGAGCGAGGGCGACCACTTCTTGACCTGTCATCTACACTAAGAGTCTTCATTGTATCGTTTTATGGTACGATAAACGAATCTTTTGGTTATATTCAAATTTTTCAGTAAGTCGAAAATCTGAATTGGCGCGTAACCGCAACGATGCAACGCAATAACCGCGACACGGTCTTCTTTAAGGGCCAGTCTTCGTGCCGGATGAAGTCGATTTCACGCGCCGCCAGCCAGTCGTGTGTGCTTTTCGCTCTATGAGCTGGCGCAGAATCTTGTTGGAATACCCAGTGCCTGTTATTAAACATGGTATGAGAAACAGGTTCCACAAGGTTCTTGAGGACTGTATTTTGATACACAACTGCATTCGTTTTTACGCCTTTCTCACAAAAATGTACCTCAGTTAAGCCCTAATAAGAGACTCCCAACCAAACCATGAGCGAGGATGGAAAATGACCTCGTTGGACACGCGGAATACGGTTGCTCGCTTCTTCACTGCTGTGTGCGTACACCTTATCATTTTGTTTGTTGTAGCTCTCTTCTACGCTAAAATTTTTTTCATCCGAAAAAAGAATTTTCCGATGCTTTTTTCCCGCGTACCGCTTCAACAAAGCGCGGCATCTCTTCAGTCTCAGGTCCATTAAACGAGCGTCCAAACGATGTCCTCTTTTTCTTCGATATGCCCTAAGCCCTAAGTCTTCATTTAACACCCTTTTCACCGTGGTCCTGCTTAACCCCATCTGTAGGGCCAACAGTTTCTGCTTACGTATGGGATTTCTTTGAATTCTTCACAGCTTTTACTGGAGTCCTGACAGAGCGAGGGCGACCACTTCTTGACCTGTCATCTACACTAAGAGTCTTCATTGTATCGTTTTATGGTACGATAAACGAATCCTTTGGTTATATTCAAATTTTTCAGTAAGTCGAAAATCTGAATTGGCGCGTAACCGCAACGATGCAACGCAATAACCGCGACACGGTCTTCTTTAAGTGTCCACTCCATATTTAAAAATGAAGAAAATTCTAAAAAGTACACATTTCTATTTTCATGAAATTTCGAAATTCGAATTCAATAAACTTTTTTGTGGCCAGCATTCGAAATTCAAAAGTTTTTATTGAGTGACAGAACTTATGACTCTGTATATACACCGTAAAATTTTAGTGGTAAGCAACCTCGAACCAATGGTACCAGCCGCGCCGCAGCCGGTCACCGGCCGGGGTCATTGCCCCTCGCGCGGTGCAGTTTATGATGTATTACTTAGTGTGTAGAGCTTCTTTTGCTTTGAACATTGATATCGTGCGGCAAGCAGTACCCAAACACGTCACATTTTGTAAAGATACTATCGTATCTCACGCTTTTGAGTTGATGATTATTTATTTGATTAGTTGAGAACAACGATATCTTTATTTTCAAAAAATAACTCGCACGATTCGATGGTGCTACTAGAGGTAAATCGTTCTGTTGCGGGAAAACAACCACTAACATTTCACGGTGTATATACATATATATTGAAAAGAGTTTAAACTATATGTACCAAAAAAAGACTTATTCCCTGCATAAATATAGAAATCTTTTTAAACTATTCCTATTTGTTTGTTGTGATGGTTATATAATTGACGTTATTGGCCCCTATCCAGCAACAACCACAGATGCTGACATAATAAATAAAGAATTTTGTAATGAGGACAGTCCTCGCAGGCAATTCTTTCAGGCTGGAGATGTTTTTATTTTGGACGTAGGATTCAGGGATTCTTTGTCATTATTAAATAGTTGTGACTATCAAGTACATGTGCCCTTGTCTCCAAAAGAAGGTGAATCACAGTTCACAACAAGTGAAGCAAACAAATCGAGAGCTGTCACACTATGCAGTTGGGTAGTGGAGGTGGTGAATGTAATATTCAAAACAGCTTTATAAATATTCCGTCAAAATTATTTTAACCAAAACATCTTTTTATAGATTTTGCTGTGGCTGCAGTTCTGATAAACAGGTTTCACTGCAGAGTACAGGATAGAGAAGACGCTGCGCAAATACTGGAAATAGTTCGCCAAAATATGAATACAAATAACGATCTTTCAGATTATGTTACGACGACCTCCGTGGCGGAGTGGCGTTGGCGACACCGGTTTACAAGGTGTCGCCTGCTCCGAGGTCCCGGGTTCGATTCCCGGACGGGTCAATGTAGAAAAAAAGTGTTTTTCTACATTTCTCGGGTCTGGGTGTTTGTGGTACCTTCGTTGTTTCTGCTTTCCAAAATACGAATGTTTTAAATAGTTATTCAAATTGGGATCAGAACAATGTATGTGATGTTGTCCACATTTATTTATGTACGAGAAAATAACCTTAATACAGCAAGGGCAGATTTTCAAAATATAATAGTGAATACTGATAATGTTAGCAGATTCCCAACTCTGGCATACAGTGATCTGATATTAATTGCCTGCGGGACTTACCAATTAAAACAAGCCAGGTCATATTATGGTAAAAGCGGATATGCGTTTTAATGAATGCTATCGGATTGTGGTATGCAGCGAAAGAAGAAGGACAATAGATGCTACGAACGAGCCATCTTATTTAATTAGAGCCAGAATTGCTAGCCGGCATGTCAGTCGCAAAATGTATTTTGTTTATATAACAGCTAGTGATACTAACATAGGCCGTGCAGCAATAAAAGGGTATTGCTGTTCTTGTAACGTCAGTCATCGATCGGTAGGTTGCTGTGGCCATGTAATGACATTTAAATGGTATTTAGGGTTGATATGTATATTAAAATGTAGGTAACACTTATATTTGTACGACATGATATGTCAAACATGAGGATATGTCACCTTATTGTTAACATCTATGTAAACCATGTTTCTAGCAAATAAACATTACTGATTTCTGATTTAGGATGGGCACGGCATCAACATGGTATACTGCCACCTGCTCAATTCCTTGACAACGTTTTAGTTGTGTATGACACCCTTCACCAACAAGATTAATGAGCATGGGCAATGGGCATGGCTCTTATATGGGATGCCTATGATGATGGTAATGAAAGCATTGGATTGAAAAGGAAATTGAGCTTAAGATACTTAAATGTTTAATAAATAGATAAGCAATAAATTAATATTTTGCCTAACCAGTGCTATATTTGTATTTGTAACATTAATTTTATTAATACTAAAAAAATGGTTATATAAACCCAAACCTGAGTTTTAATCAACCCTTTCTTATAATAATAAGTTATTGGTATTACATACAAAAAACCTAAAATAGTTTCATTCGTGTGCACTGAGGGCCTAAATTACTATGGTCATCTGGCATTCCCCTTTTTTGTTCAAATTTTACGCGCCAAATGGTAAATGAATTGTTTAATCTATGACTATAGAACCTTGTGTGTGTATCCGAACGCGTTTTAATTTCTGATCGCACTGACAGCTGTCAACAAATGTTACTTTCTCTGTCAAGATGGAGCGACCGCACCGACGTGGTAAGAAAATCTTTAATTACTTGTGAAATCATTGAGAATTTTAACTTATTCATGCACGAATCCTAGACTAACTAGAAATTATGATTGATGTCACGACGTAAAAATTTCGGGTTTTCATTGCATGTTTCAATCTCTATGAATCTTTTAATCTATAGTCCATTAAAGAGGATCTTCGGTCAAAAGTTGCTCATGTAATAATTTTTTTGAATCAACTTTTTCCATAAAAACTGTATACAGAAGATAACCTTGGACTTAACACTTACTGCAATTATCTAGTAGTCAATCACTGGTACTTGAAATAGGGTTTTAAACGGTTTCATATATCTTGCCTTGGGAAATATTGTGACTGTAACTTTTATTTTAGAGTTTGCGTTTGTTGTGAACATTATGCTTGTTGTTTATTTAGATCATGCAGTAAATAGGGTCGTGTTTTTTTCAGTTAACGTCTCCGATGCAAGAATAGACGAATATTTGAATTTCAATGAGTCTGATTTTGAGATCGATGGAGAGGAAGATGCAGAGGAAAATTGCCTATTTCTTCTTCATGTTCGGATTGTAACGAATCAGACAATGTACCACTTGCTCATATCAGGACGACGCAAGGAAGAGGCAAAACACGTGTGCGAGGGATTCAACGTCAAAGAAGTCGCACTGTCTTTCGTCGTTTCATTCCTGAATCCCGCCAAGCTAGGGAATGGTCTAAAAAGGACTTCAATCCCAACGTAGTTACGTTTACATAGCTAGCTTACCTGCCGTTAAATAGTGATGGGTATGATGAAATTAATTATTTTACATAGTTCATAAACAACGAAATAGTTAATCTCATCGTAGACAAGTCCAACATAAGCTATGCTGCAAATACTGGGTCGCGACTTAATCTAACAGCAGCATAATTCTTCAAATTTTTTGGAATATCCCTGGCAATGTCGTGTATTAGATATCTAATGTTACGCATGTATTAGGGATCGAAAATTTAAATTTTCTTTGATAAGTGACACTATGACCCGTGACCGATTCTTTTTGTTGAGGAATACAATTCAACAAGACTGTCGTGCACTGCCAAAGAAACAATGCCTCTGTGTGGATGAGATGATTGTTCCATTCACAGGCCAGTTTGGTCTAAAACAATACTGCCCCAGGAAGCCTAACCCTGTTGGCTTAAAATTTTTTGTACTAGCTGATCCTCAGGGCCTCATTTGCGATTTCGACGTATATCAAGGTCAGCCTACTTACCCTAATTACGACAACACTCATTTCGGTTTGGGAGAGAAAGCGGTCTTGAATCTTACAGAAGATCTTATTCCTGGGCACAAACTTTATTTTGACCGTTATTTTACCAGCGTCAAATTGATAAAGGAGTTAACAAATAGACATTTGATGGCCATTGGAACAGTTCAGAAAAACCGTATTCTTGCATAAGCTAAACCTTAGATTCAAAATAACCGTTAACTGCATGATGAAGGTCGAGGAGCTTGTGAAGTTTTGACTGATTACCAGTGATCGGATTAGGTGTGCAATTTTGCGGGATTTCATGATGAAATTTTAACATGGACATGCCAACCGCGCGGGATTACAATTTCGATAAGAGCTGGTCACACTAAATATTAAAATCGTTTACAAATGTTATTGTACACTTTTATGCTATTTTTACGCAGCCGCCATATTGTTGTTTATTTCAAAGTCAACTAAAATTCTTAGAAAATGTATTATTTTTGCATAACAAAGGCAACGACTGATAAGAGTTCTACGATAAAGTATAAATGTGGGAAAGAGACAATAAATCTCAAATAAAACCCTAATCTTTCTGCCTCTTTTTCGCAAAAGGGATGATGAGGTGATTCGGCGGTGTAAACAACACTCCTGTTCTTCGGTTCATTGAGTGCGTACGTTGTGAGTTTGAGTTATCTGGTTATTTTGACAACATCTTGGCTTGTTTTATGGACTGACGGACCTCTGCATTTGTGATTATTTGGCTCTCGTATACCGGATTTCTGATTTTTGCGTAACCGAATTGGATTTGTTTATGAAAAGGACCATTTTTGGGTGAAAACCGGTTACGTTTCGGAAATTTTCATCGGCGTAAATCTCATCGAAAAAAAGTGTGATTTATCCCGTAAAAAACAGTTTCGGATTGGTAAGGACTTATTTTTTGCAATATTCTTTTTAATTTACTGTAAATACTTGAATGTGGGTCTAATTTTCGTCTTGAAGTTTGTTATCAAAAATGATAATGTATGCAGTGGCGGTATAACTTTTTCCCTGTATGAATTTACTTACAAATCTCATTTTCTTAGCATATTGCACTGCTTTTTGGTGTTTTGGATGGGTTGGCATGGCTTTTTATGATTTTAGGTTCTCAAAAGTGAATCATGAATGAGGAGCGGATCGAGCGCCTGTTATGGCAGTTGGAAATTGGAGAGATATCAGAAGATGAAGGTGACTTAGATGAAGATACATTAGACTACTACAATAATGTGGGTGAGTTACAAGCAGATCTTGAGGATGAGCAGCAGGATGTAGAGGGACAAGGAGAAGAGGAACCAGCAGACGATAATGATGTAACAGTTTCTGATCCTCCACTAATATTTGATGATATGCCTGTAAATCAGGAACATTCTGTAAACTACGGTAATGTTCGTAATTTGCTATAGAAAAAAAAGAATATGACTTTGGATGAACGGGCTTTTAGATTTTTAGGATGTACTGATTATCCGCAAAGTATTATGGATTTGTCCACACCATATCAATTCTTTTCCTATTTTGTTGATCAAATTTTAATAGAGAAAATTGTAGCAGAATCTAACAAATATGCCATACAAAAGAATCCTAACTTCTCGGATAATATAACTTTGCTGGAACTTCGTAAATATATTGGTATATTGATTTATACCTCAGTTTATCATTATTCAAGTATCAGATCGTATTGGGCTGCCAATGTACGATTCCATGCCATAGCAGACACCCTTACAGTAAACCGATTTGAAAAAATACGCCAAATTTTACATTTTAATGATAATAACGACCATTTACCTCCAGAAGATCCTAACCATGATCGATTGCACAAGATACGCCCAATAGTAGACCACCTCAATCAACGATTTATGTCAGTCCCTTTTGATCATCGCCCATCACTTGACGAACAGATGTGTTCTACAAAAATTTCTCATTTTATGAAACAATACATGCCAAACAAGCCCCACAAATGGGGTTTCAAGTTATACATGCTGTGTTGCCTCATGGGATACTCGTATTCCTTCGAAATTTACTCAGGGTCACATAATCACAAAAAGTTCCCAAATGAACCAGATCTAGGAGCAGTGTCAAACACGGTAATCCGTCTGATTCGGCCTGTACCGCGAAAAGTAAACCATTTTATTTACTTTGACAATTTTTATACAAATTTGTCACTTTTTCACTACTTGCACACAGAAGGAATTTATTGCTTAGGCACCGTTCAGAGAAATAGATTGAGTAAAACCTGCAAGCTACCTGAAAAAAAGGATGTTCTCAAATCGTCAGTGCCAAGAGGTTCTTACGACGAGAACGTAACGAATTTTGAAGGTGTTGAGTTCTCTGCTACAAGCTGGAAAGATAACAAACAGGTGTTGCTGTTATCTACACATGTAGGTGCAGAGCCTGTAAGTTCTATCACTCGCTACGATAAAAAGCAAAAAAAAAGTGTTTCTATACCTTGTCCCAAGGCCATAAATGAGTACAATGCCCACATGGGGGGTGTTGATACCATGGACAGTCATCTAGGAAGGTACCGTATACGCATGAAGTCCAAGAAGTGGACAAATAGACTGTTTCATCACATGTTGGATATGTCAGTCATCAACAGCTGGATTTTATACAAAAAAGTTTCCATGAAGAAAGGAACCCATTCCAAAAATGTTATGAAGCTAGCTGATTTCCGAACGGATCTGGCTCAAAGTTTATGCAAATTTGGTGCTATCAACGGAACTAAAAGAGGGCGCCCAAGTTTACAAAACAATGAGAGCACTATCAAAAAAAGGCCGAAACTTGGAGCGCAAACACTGCCCCCAGAAGACGTTCGAAAAGACGGAGTTGGCCATGATAAAACTTATGAACAAAAAAGAAACCAATGCAAATTCCAAAATTGTAAGAAATTAACATCTATCATATGTGCGAAATGTAAGGTATCACTCTGTGATAACAGAAATAATAACTCTTTCCAAGATTTTCATATGTAAGCTTTTTATAAAATTTTTTTCGCCTCAGTGCATAGTTTATCAAAATTGATAATAACATTAAAACCTAAATAAAACTTATTTAAAACAATTATGATTTTTTTCTTTATTTTTTCCTTGATAAATAGGTCTTTCTCTATTATATATTTTTTTCCCACATATACAAAAAATCATGAACCTAAGGGTTAAAGCACTTCTACAGCAGAAAGGAGATACTGAGCTTTGTACATGGATGCTTTCTAGAACACCCGAGTCTGAGGTCCTACAGTTTGAAGGTGGGTTATTGCTAAGCTCCACAAGGGATACAGGGGAGATATTTATCCTCCAGGATGAAGATTTGATCTCAAAGGGAACAGTAGGGCCCTCTGAGATGCCACTCATCATTACTCCAAATCAGGGCGACTATTTACAGTTTGGCGGCCAGCTATATCAAATTAGGACCTCTACTATTCACGTCGGATATGAGATAAAACCCAATGTAACCCTCCTAACAATTACAGAAGATTTGTCCGGACTAACAATTGCAGGATGGGTTCCTGTAAAGGAAATACCACAGTTAAGGGAGGCCCCCTGGACACCTCCCAATCACTACACCTGGTGGATTGTAGTGGCTATTGGGGTCACCCTATTGCTCGTATTGTTTTTACTGGTTCGTCATTGGAAGAAGGTATCTTCACTGAGAGCACGAGTTAAGCGGGAGATACTTGCCTTATAATTCTTAAGTCATTATTAAGAAAAAAAATAAAAGAGGTCCCTCTTGGTTGACAAAAGAGCCTATCGAATACAGTCCACAGAGTTGTAACCAAGACACCGACTTAGAAGAAAGAGCAACAAATCATGTGGTTTGCACTATTGCTAGCACAGAGAAGATCGGAATTTGTACAAGGTTCTCTTCATTTCGACGACTGAAGAAAAATTTCCAAGTAAGTAATAAATCGGCTTGCATCTTGGATGTGACTTATATTTACATGTTTATATTTGTACAAATCGACAGTTTAGTGTATCAGTTGTGGAAATCAGTCCTTATTTTAGAAATTATTGTTAAAACAAATTCATAAAAATAAGTGGGCCAATGTAGGGTGCAAATAATAATAGATAGGTAGTTATTGTCGTTTTCATATTTCAGAACACGTCTTAAAATGGTTAGAAATCGCAAAAGGAAGACTGAAATGGGTCTACACTGTGAAGAAGCTATGAGGGAGGCTATCGAATTAGTCGAGAAAGGAACAAGTTTCAGAATAGCGGCTGAAATGAAAAACGTAAAGCTTGCGACACTTCATAGATACGTCAAAAAGAAAAGAGACTCCGCAGTGGAAAACATAGAAGATATGCGTGTTACGCCAAAATACAATTCACGTTTAGTATTTTCAGCGGAATTAGAAGTTGCGCTTAAAAAGTACTTAGTCACATGTTCCAAAATGTGTTATGGACTAGACACAATAGAGACAAGGAAACTTGCATACCAACTAGCCAAGTATCATAAACTGAATATGCCTCAAAACTGGAAAGATCAAGAAAAAGCTGGCATTGATTAGCTATACGGATACCGTAAAAGACATCCTGAATTGACATTACGAAAGCCGGAGCTTTGCAGCCTTTCCAGAGCCACATCATTTAATAAATATAACGTAAAAACGTTCTTTGATAATCTGGAAGCAGTTATGAAACGACATCCAGGTTTTGCTGATGGCACCAGGGTCTTCAACTTGGATGAAACCAGCACTACTACTGTGCAGAAGCCAAAGAAAGTCATTGCAGCTAAAGGCTCAAAACAACTTAATAAAGTCACAAGCGGCAAGCGAGGGACCCTAGTAACGACTTGTTGTATAGTGTCAGCAACAGGTGCAGCATTTCCCCCGGCAATGGTGTTCCCAAGAAAAAACTTCAAGCCACACATGCTTAACAAAGCTCCTGCAGGTACACTGGGTCTTGCCCAGCCCACGGGCTGGATGAACACTGAATTATTCCCACAAGTGATAACACACTTTGTAAAAGTTACTGGCTCATCAAAGGACAATCCTTGTTTTTTGATTTTAGACAACCATGAGAGTCATTTGGCCCCATAAGCATTGAACATTGCTAAGGATAATGGCGTCACTATGTTGACGATCCCACCGCATACAAGCGCAAAGCTACAACCCCTGGATGTTTCAGTCTATGGACCCCTACAGACATTTTACAATGGAGCAGTAGATTTATGGATGCTAAGAAACCACGGAGTACCTTTGACTATATACAACATATCAGAAATACTGGGAGTGGCATTCGAGAAAGCGATGACGCCAGGAAACATAAAATCGGGGTTCCGAAAGACCGGGATATTCCCTTTTGACCGAGATATCTTCACCGAAGACGATTTTATGCCGAGCGAAATCACAAACCGGCCTATGCCTGAGCCAAAAGAAGGACAGTAACAAAATGAAGCAGGAGTCGATGATGATGAAGCCTATGTTGACCTGAAAGCACAACCTTTTCAAGCTACAAGCTCAGCAGCCGAGATTCAAGCACCGGATCACATGGTTCGAGACCCATCAATCGACCTTACTCAACAACCATCTACGAGTGCAGCGGCTCAGTTGCAACACATTGAGGACGGAAGTTTGGCAAGCCCCATAGCATGCAGAGGATACCCAAAAGCTAAAGAAAGAAAAAACACAAGAAAAGGTAGAAAACGAGGAAAATCTTGTATCGCCACTGACACACCTGTTAAAGAAGAAATAGAAAGGAATGCGGAAACACGACGAAATAAACGCAAAATGGCAAATAATCCTAAACAAAGAAAATACTCCGACAAAGAAGTCCATCGTGTCACAAAGAATATTTTTGAGGACTCTGACAGATGATTCAAGAGACACAGATGAAGACATCCCATTATCTTGATACGAGGCACCAAAAAAAAACGATTATGTGGTCGTCCAATTTCCAGGGAAACTAATTAAATACTTTATTGGACAAATTCTAACTGACTGTGACATTGAAAAGAACGAATATGATATCAGCTACCTGAGAAAAAGTGGCAAGTTTAACGGATTTCACTTTCCTCTAGAACCAGATATGGCAGTTGTGTCCAAAAATGACATAGTACTTAAAGTATTCCCACATATAAGGAAAACATCAACTAAAAGACTAGAGGCTAACCTATTCTACTTTCCACAACGTATCCATAAAATGTTTAATTTCAATTAGTTTATTTATTTATTTCTAGATTTATT
Organism: Anania crocealis; assembly: GCA_949315895.1. Classification (NCBI taxonomy): domain Eukaryota; kingdom Metazoa; phylum Arthropoda; class Insecta; order Lepidoptera; family Crambidae; genus Anania; species Anania crocealis. The sequence goes on along the minus strand of OX438867.1, from coordinate 15,647,109 downwards.
TCGTTTGTTCTACTGTGCCCCTAGGTCTGTTCCACTCAACCCCAGACCTGGGGCACAGTGGAACAAAATTTTGATCTCGAAAAAGTGCCAATAAATATTATAATAATAGGTATTTATAACATTTTCTGTTGGGAAATGATAGAGCAAAGACTGCTTAATATACAAGTGATATTTCCATTATGATTCAATAAAAGTTGATTTTTCTAAAAATCTAAATTAGTTTTTCGTTCCACTGTGCCCCTTACCTTATGTGAAAAAATATACAAAGAAAAATCCAAATTACTCTATCGACTTTTTGTTTTGACAACTTCAGGTATGTGTGGTTAATTGAAGCAGCATAATAAATAAAATATTAAGAGGCGTTGATATTGCCCGACTTAACAACCGGTCAATATCATGTATGAAAAAGAAGGCACTAGAAGAATATAAGAAAAAACTAAACATTTAATAAATTCCTGAAAAATATTCTAAGATCAGAATCTTTAGTATTTACAAAGATATTTTTTGACGTATTTGTAGTGGAAATTTTGAGAGGTGAATGTATTAAATGTTGAAGTCTAAAAAATGAACTACCCATACTATTCCTATTACCTGGAATATCGAAAGATTTCCCAAATTTAAGAATTCACAAATTTGGATTTCGCAGTGTAAACCGTAAACCGTAGGCCGCGGCCTTTCATGACCGCAATTGCAGTCGTAACTCTGGCGAACATCATGTTCCTGGCCTGGATGGCTTCAGGAGGGAACCCCTCAACAGCTGCTTCATCCTCAGCCAAACCAACGCCTCCGGACATCTTACCCTTTTGGAATCTTCCCCGAACAATAAGAATTCCCCGCTTCCCAAAAACCGTCCGGCGCTCAATATCGACAACTCCGAAAGATGTACCTCTACAAAAGCTAGTATATGTAAAGAGGGAGTTTGCTCTATTAAAAGGGCAGGCACCGGTACCTGACAATTTGTATCAAAAAAATGCAGAAAGACCTGAATGATTACGTAAAAAGAACCAGACAACACCCAACACGACACCTGTGCCGATCATAAATAAGAAAAAGCCCTTAATCATCTTGACAGAAGACCACCCGTGGGTATACAAAGAACCCCGCATGCCTAATCGTCGTGTCAGAAGATCTGTAGTCCAAACACCAACTCAGGGTGACTATGAAACAGTATCCGTGAAGTTACTGGACCAATCTATTGTTCAAGCTGTTAATGGATCATCACCAGCTGTCCAGCACAGGTTGCTAAATTCTGGTATCGTCTCTCCCCCGCTCGGTCTAATCATGGAGCAGAGTGGGTACTATATGGAGTTCTCAGGGTACACGTATGTCCCCATCATCTATCATATGCCTCACCTGAGCTCCGTTACCAACGGCCGGTTGGGGGAATCTTGCAACCTGACAATGGGAGAAGACCACCAAAAAATGGTGATTGACATTTTGCGAGACAAGGTTGGAACTCTGGTTCCACACATGACCCATCGTCAAAAAAGGCAGATTGCTAGTATGTTCCTCGGTGCAAGAGTGTCCTGGAATCGAGCATCTATTTGGTCCTTGAAAAATTCTGTGTCCGCTCTGGATTCTCAACTCCAAGCCATCAAAGAAAACAACATGGTGGTTATCACTAGTCTGAACACCATGAGAGATAATGAGCAGGCTATAACGCTGTTGACAGACAAGCGAGAATTCTTACAGAACTGGTTAAACGCTCATCGTGTGAAGATTTAAACACTGCCTATTTCAGGAATACATAATATGCCACATGGCTATCTATGGCTCCGAATGATTTCTCACGGGTGGTAGATAGCTCGCTGTCTGGGAAGATTACACCTGATCTTCTTCCTGCGGCAGATGTCATTAAGGTACTCATGAAGCACTCTTCTATAAAGGGCACAGCCTACGCGAGTGACCTTACTTTGCTTTATGAATTGGGGAGGTTTTCCCTGCACAAAGTGGATTATGATCCCTACCCCATGGTATCCGGTGTCATGGTGTTCCCGAAAATAATCCCCGATCGATCCGCTGCTTTGATGAAGATCCAAACAACATTTCTTCGGCAGAATAACACGTAGGTACATGAAACTCAAGCTTCCTGACATGGTAGCATGCCGTAACAAAACCGTGTGTTGGTAGATATCCCCGACATCTTGCCGAGATACTTTGTCTCTGACCTTATGCCAAAAAAAGCCCCATCTCGCATCTAATCCTTGCATTAACCCTTAGGTGCATAGTTTATCAAAATTGATAATACTTTTTTCACTGCTTTTTACTTCTGAACGAATACTGTTTACCTAAAGATAACGTTTCTGAACGATTCCTGATCTGTCATATTTGTCAATGTCAATAAGAATGCAAAATACTCGCTTACGATTGGCTAGAATTTTGACACTTACGGCTGTATGGGTGAAAAGTTTGAACCATTACGTTTCGGAAATTTTCATCGGCGTAAATCTCATCGAAAAAAAGTGTGATTTATCCCGTAAAAAACAGTTTCGGATTGGTAAGGACTTATTTTTTGCAATATTCTTTTTAATTTACTGTAAATACTTGAATGTGGGTCTAATTTTCGTCTTGAAGTTTGTTATCAAAAATGATAATGTATGCAGTGGCGGTATAACTTTTTCCCTGTATGAATTTACTTACAAATCTCATTTTCTTAGCATATTGCACTGCTTTTTGGTGTTTTGGATGGGTTGGCATGGCTTTTTATGATTTTAGGTTCTCAAAAGTGAATCATGAATGAGGAGCGGATCGAGCGCCTGTTATGGCAGTTGGAAATTGGAGAGATATCAGAAGATGAAGGTGACTTAGATGAAGATACATTAGACTACTACAATAATGTGGGTGAGTTACAAGCAGATCTTGAGGATGAGCAGCAGGATGTAGAGGGACAAGGAGAAGAGGAACCAGCAGACGATAATGATGTAACAGTTTCTGATCCTCCACTAATATTTGATGATATGCCTGTCAATCAGGAACATTCTGTAAACTACGGTAATGTTCGTAATTTGCTATAGAAAAAAAAGAATATGACTTTGGATGAACGGGCTTTTAGATTTTTAGGATGTACTGATTATCCGCAAAGTATTATGGATTTGTCCACACCATATCAATTCTTTTCCTATTTTGTTGATCAAATTTTAATAGAGAAAATTGTAGCAGAATCTAACAAATATGCCATACAAAAGAATCCTAACTTCTCGGATAATATAACTTTGCTGGAACTTCGTAAATATATTGGTATATTGATTTATACCTCAGTTTATCATTATCCAAGTATCAGATCGTATTGGGCTGCCAATGTACGATTCCATGCCATAGCAGACACCCTTACAGTAAACCGATTTGAAAAAATACGCCAAATTTTACATTTTAATGATAATAACGACCATTTACCTCCAGAAGATCCTAACCATGATCGATTGCACAAGATACGCCCAATAGTAGACCACCTCAATCAACGATTTATGTCAGTCCCTTTTGATCATCGCCCATCACTTGACGAACAGATGTGTTCTACAAAAATTTCTCATTTTATGAAACAATACATGCCAAACAAGCCCCACAAATGGGGTTTCAAGTTATACATGCTGTGTTGCCTCATGGGATACTCGTATTCCTTCGAAATTTACTCAGGGTCACATAATCACAAAAAGTTCCCAAATGAACCAGATCTAGGAGCAGTGTCAAACACGGTAATCCGTCTGATTCGGCCTGTACCGCGAAAAGTAAACCATTTTATTTACTTTGACAATTTTTATACAAATTTGTCACTTTTTCACTACTTGCACACAGAAGGAATTTGTTGCTTAGGCACCGTTCAGAGAAATAGATTGAGTAAAACCTGCAAGCTACCTGAAAAAAAGGATGTTCTCAAATCGTCAGTGCCAAGAGGTTCTTACGACGAGAACGTAACGAATTTTGAAGGTGTTGAGTTCTCTGCTACAAGCTGGAAAGATAACAAACAGGTGTTGCTGTTATCTACACATGTAGGTGCAGAGCCTGTAAGTTCTATCACTCGCTACGATAAAAAGCAAAAAAAGAGTGTTTCTATACCTTGTCCCAAGGCCATAAATGAGTACAATGCCCACATGGGGGGTGTTGATACCATGGACAGTCATCTAGGAAGGTACCGTATACGCATGAAGTCCAAGAAGTGGACAAATAGACTGTTTCATCACATGTTGGATATGTCAGTCATCAACAGCTGGATTTTATACAAAAAAGTTTCCATGAAGAAAGGAACCCATTCCAAAAATGTTATGAAGCTAGCTGATTTCCGAACGGATCTGGCTCAAAGTTTATGCAAATTTGGTGCTATCAACGGAACTAAAAGAGGGCGCCCAAGTTTACAAAACAATGAGAGCACTATCAAAAAAAGGCCGAAACTTGGAGCGCAAACACTGCCCCCAGAAGACGTTCGAAAAGACGGAGTTGGCCATGATAAAACTTATGAACAAAAAAGAAACCAATGCAAATTCCAAAATTGTAAGAAATTAACATCTATCATATGTGCGAAATGTAAGGTATCACTCTGTGATAACAGAAATAATAACTCTTTCCAAGATTTTCATATGTAAGCTTTTTATAAAATTTTTTTCGCCTCAGTGCATAGTTTATCAAAATTGATAATAACATTAAAACCTAAATAAAACTTATTTAAAACAATTATGATTTTTTTCTTTATTTTTTCCTTGATAAATAGGTCTTTCTCTATTATATATTTTTTTTCCCACATATACAAAAAATCATGAACCTAAGGGTTAAAGCACTTCTACAGCAGAAAGGAGATACTGAGCTTTGTACATGGATGCTTTCTAGAACACCCGAGTCTGAGGTCCTACAGTTTGAAGGTGGGTTATTGCTAAGCTCCACAAGGGATACAGGGGAGATATTTATCCTCCAGGATGAAGATTTGATCTCAAAGGGAACAGTAGGGCCCTCTAAGATGCCACTCATCATTACTTCAAATCAGGGCGACTATTTACAGTTTGGCGGCCAGCTATATCAAATTAGGACCTCTACTATTCACGTCGGATATGAGATAAAACCCAATGTAACCCTTCTAACAATTACAGAAGATTTGTCCGGACTAACAATTGCAGGATGGGTTCCTGTAAAGGAAATACCACAGTTAAGGGAGGCCCCCTGGACACCTCCCAATCACTACACCTGGTGGATTGTAGTGGCTATTGGGGTCACCCTATTGCTCGTATTGTTTTTACTGGTTCGTCATTGGAAGAAGGTATCTTCACTAAGAGCACGAGTTAAGCGGGAGATACTTGGATGGACAACTGTCCAGACTAATCCTTGATTAGATGCTAACAATCTGATAGTCGCAACACACGCACCGTGCTATAGAGACAAACTGCTATTGTCAGGTAAAAATGCCTTATAATTCTTAAGTCATTATTAAGAAAAAAAAATAAAAGAGGTCCCTCTTGGTTGACAAAAGAGCCTATCAAATACAGTCCACAGAGATGTAACCAAGACACCGACTTAGAAGAAAGAGCAACAAATCATGTGGTTTGCACTATTGCTAGCACAGAGAAGATCGGAATTTGTACAAGGTTCTCTTCATTTCGACGACTGAAGAAAAATTTCCAAGTAAGTAATAAATCGGCTTGCATCTTGGATGTGACTTATATTTACATGTTTATATTTGTACAAATCGACAGTTTAGTGTATCAGTTGTGGAAATCAGTCCTTATTTTAGAAATTATTGTTAAAACAAATTCATAAAAATATTTCAGGTTAGAAATGGTTATGTTGTTAATTTAAAATACGATAGGTGAAGTTAATTTGGAATATTACAAATTATGTGCACATTAGTATGTCCTCCTGTTTCTATTCCTATTGGAAGGTTTCTGAATTGCCTTTGGTTGTCTTTTAAATGTTTTTTTTTATGTTGTTTTAGAAATGTCTACACCTACTGCTAACTCTGCTCGTAAATATAAAAAACGTAAGAGGTGGAGCCAAGATGATATGGTTGCTGCGTTATTAGCTGTTCGAGATAGGAAAATGGGCTAATTAAAGGCAGCGCAGATTTATAATGTACCCAGAACTACTTTATTTCAACTTGCAAAAGAAAAAGAGACTTTGCTAGAAGATACTCCGACCAAAAAGATAGGTCGTAGACCAGTATTTGATAAAGATTTTGAGAATATGCTGGTGCAATATGCCCTTGCTATGGAACAAAAATTATATGGTTTGACTGAAGTGGATATGAGAAGGCTGGCATATCAGTTTGCGGTAAAAAATAATGTTCCCCATCCATTTCATAATGAAAGAGCTGGCAGATACTGGCTCAAGGGTTTTCTTGCAAGGCATAAGCATATTTTATCAATACGCAAGCCTACTGGAACACCTTACAGACGAAAAAATGGACGAGTTTTACAAAAATCGTGAAACAGTTTATGAAGAAAAAAGGTTCGCGGCGAACAGGATTTTCAATGTTGATGAAACTGGGCTGTCTATTGTACAAAGCAAATTTCCCAAAGTGATTGGTCGCCGAGATAAAAAACAAATTGAAGCAATGTCGTCTGCTGAAAGAGGATCTCTTATAACGGTGGTAACCTGTATGAGTCCAGCTGGCATATTTGTGCCGCCAATGATGATATTTCCGCGCAAAAATATGAGCAAAATTTTAATGAAAGGCGCTCCGTTAGGGTCTATTGGCCGAGCACATCCTTCTGGCTGGATACAGACACATTTGTTCACGCAGTGGTTCGAACATTTCATCGATTATGTAAAGCCATCCGAAGCCTCACCTGTTCTTCTCTTATTTGACGGCCATTTCAGTCATACAAAGAATATCGAGCTCGTAGATAAAGCTAGAGCAAATCATGTTACTTTGATTTCCCTACCCCCACATTGCACACATAAGATCCAGCCCATGGATAAAGCATTTATGGGCCCATTGAAGTGCTACTACAGTGAAGAAATTCGTATGTGGTTGCGAGAAAACAATAAGTGGTTATTGCATACGACATTTCAGAGTTATTTGGCAGAGCGTATCGAAAATGCCAGACTGGTGAAATTGCAGCGAAAGGCTTTAGTGTTGGTGGCATTCACCCATTCAATAAAAATATTTTTACGGAGTCTGACTATCTTGCAGCAGCTCAAGAATTAGCGGATGTTAGTGAAAACAAACAGGATGCACCAAACATCGGAGAACCATCGTATCAAATAACAATAACGACATCAGAACCAGATGATCCTGCCGTAGGTAGTCCACAAGTCGTAAGTGCAGCAGGAAACCATTCGCCATCTCGATTACAGATACAAAGTGCTTTTGATGTTTCGCTAGATAACACACAACAGACAAATGAATTAATGCCGGCAACAGATCCTCCACAAGTAAATCTTTTTGATGTTAATATGCGAGAAGAACAAGAAAAGGAAAATCGTCCAGTGCCCTCCCGCAGTAACACCGTTCCAATTTTCGCCAGTTCCTACCTCCAAAAAACGGTCGTCTAATCGAGGTCGTAAGCTAGGTAAATCTGAAATAATTTCTAGTTGACCCTATAAAAAAGATTTGGAAGAAGCGGAAAACAAAAGAAAATTAAAAAAAAACAACAGAAAAAAAGAAAAGGTTATAAAGAGAGATGTGAAAGGGAAAGGTAAGGGAAAATATTAAAATATTATTACATATTATAGTTATCATACAAACTATGTTCTTACTATATCTCATTATAAGTGAAACTATGTTTTTTTATGAGAAATAAAGTTCTTTAAACCTAAACCTAAAAGGAAAAAGTTGCAAATCAACCAGAAGAAAGATATTTCAAGAACAGAACACAGAGTCTGATAGTGATACTACATTCACATCTGATAAATCGGAAGAAGTAATACCCTCTCACGTTAATGTAACACAACCTACAGGAAATGAGTGTGTTTGCTTTTTTTTTGTAACGGGAAATTTACCGAAGATCAAAGGGGAGAGCAATGGGTGCAATGTTTTATGTGCGAAGGTTGGGTGCACAGCGAATGTGCTGGTTATGACACGGGTTGCTACGAATGTGATTACTGCAAAGACTAGAAACGAAATATAAGTAAATTGGTGTAGTAGAATTAAGCTAAAAGTAGATTTTTTAAATTTTATAATGAAGATATTTAAGTTTAAAGCTAAAATGCATATTAATTAAGGTTAATTCTTGAGGTGATTGTAATTCGGAATACCCCTATTCCAAATTAGATTCACTTTGGTTAAACTAAACCAATCTGTCATTTTATAATTAAACCAAAAATTATCCTAGTTGTTATAAACCAAGGTTGTTAATTATTTTTATTTTAAATAAAGATAAGTTTCTCTGACATTAAACGCAGTGTTTACTCTTTTATCTCTTAATCCATGCTAATAACGATTTTTTTAAAAAGTGGTATTCCAAATTTGCATCCTTTCCTCTATACCTTGAAGAAAAAGAACGGTGTTTCTCTAATTTATCTGGCAGTTATGTGAATATGTCTATAGATGGGTGGTCAAACGTTCACAATGAACCGATCATTTGCGCCACTATTACGACGGAGCAATCTGAAGTAATTCTTGACTCGATAGATACCACAGGAAAGCCGCACACTGGTGAATACCTAGCTGAACTTGCTGAGGGTTTGATAGAAAGATTAAAGTCTCAATATAATTGTAATGTTGCAAGTTTTGTTACCGACAACGCTGCGAACATGGCTAAAATGCGGAGGGAATTAAAAAATAGTGATACAATAATCACATACGGCTGTTCTGCACACTTGTTGAACTTATTTTCCAAAGATTTAGAAATTGGCAGTATAAAAGAGCATGTTGTGCAAATAATAAAATACTTCCGAAACAATCATGCAGCTAACGCATTGTACAAAGCGGAAGGAGGGAAAGCATTAGTGCTGCCACAAGATGTTCGTTGGAACACTGTAACTGACTGTTTCGAAGTCTTTGTGTCTGAGTGGCAAAAGCTACTAAAAATATGTGAAGAGAACAGGGACGTCATAGATCCTGTTATTAGAGCAAAAGTTGAAAACATGGTCGTAAAGAGGTCAGTGGAAGATTATCTAATAATTTTGAAGCCAATATCTGTTACATTGGATACTTTACAAAGAAATAATGCAAATCTGTCTACTGCTGTAACGGCTTGGAGGAAACTTAAAGCTAAATTTGAGGAAACTGATTTAAATATTAGCCAAATGTCGAAGTTTCAAAGAGATATAATATGCAAGCAATGACCCCCAGTCACTTTTTGGCATTGTTATTAAACCCAACCCAAACAGAATTCACACTGACAGATGAAGAAGAAGAAAGTGCTTTGGAGGAAGCACGAAATCACTATGATGATTCAGTTTTGCTACCGTTGTTACGAGACTTAAGTCAAAATCAAAACCATTCAAAAATGTGATGTTCGCAGAAGAAATAGTAAAAAATGTGACACCACTAGAGTGGTGGATGTCACAGAAAAATATATTTAGTGAAGAGGAACAGTCAAAAAATTTTCCAGTGGTGAAGCAATTGTTTGGGGCGGTAGCTTCTTCAGCTGCTGTGGAAATAGTGTTTTCCACCTTTGGAATTGTTCTGAGCAAATTAAGAAACCGACTGGGAATTGAAAAGGCTGGAAAACTAGTTTTTTTATTCAAATATTAGGGGTTAAAATATGAAATTGCCGTTTTATTGTAATAGGTTCTTTGAATTGACATAGAATCTTCATGGTTTGAGGTTTTCGAATGAAACTTTTTTCACATGGTTTCTATGATGTTCTTCTTTTAAAAAATGTGAAACATTTGAATATCGACTTTCAATTGTTTTTGTTATTTAACTTAGACAAGAAAGATGGATACTGCGAAAATTCGAGTGATACGAGTTCCGACGCCCAAGTAACGCGGCAGAAGCAGCCCGCAATATCAATGTTGCGTTTGGAGAGGGATCTGCTAATGAACGCACCGTGCGATTTTGGTTTAAACGCTTTCGTGATGGAAACTTCGACTTGAAGAACGAGCCACGAGGAAGACCGCTCACACAGGTGATTAACGATGAATTAAGAAAGATGGTGGAAGCCGATCCTAGTCAAACTACCCAGGAATCAGCGGCATGGTCTAACGTAACCTTACCCACAATATTGACTCATTTGCGTCAAATTAATAAAAAAAAAAAAAAAATGGGTGCCTCATGTTTTGACTGATGTGCAGAAAGAAACGCGTGTTAAAACTTGTGTTTCCTTGTTGAATCGGTACAGAAATGAAGGAATATTAAATCGAATTGTGACATGTAATGAAAAGTGGATTATTTATGATAACCGTAAAAGAAAAATGCAATGGCTGACCCCAGGTCAAACGCCACATCAGTGTCCTAAAGCAAAACTTACCAATAAAAAGGTAATGGTAACTGTTTGGTGGTCTCAGCATGGTGTTATTCACTATAGTTTTCTCCGATCTGGTCAATCAATAACGGCAGATGTCTATTGTGCCGAACTCCGAACAATGTTGGCAAAACTAGCAGTAAAACAGCCCCGACTCATGAATAGATCTTCACCGTTATTGCTCCATAACAACGCGAGACCTCATACAGCACGAGAAACCGTTTTGACCCTTCAGGAACTGCAATTAGTAACCATTCAACATCCTCCGTATTCGCCAGACCTTGCTCCAACGGACTACCATTTTTTTCGTGATTTGGACAATTATCTACGTGACAAGAAGTTTTCTTCCCAGGAGGCAGTTCAAAATGCTTTCACACAGTTTGTGCAGTCTAGATCCTCAGAGTTCTATCACAAAGGCATAAATGACCTTCCTATTAGATGGCAGCAATGTATAGATAATAATGGTAACTATTTTGATTAAATAAATTTGTTAAAAATTAAAAAATAAACATATTTGTTTTTCAGTACAAATCGGCAATTTCATACTTTAACCCTTATTATTACAATAATGGTATTGATTTATCAGATTTAAACGACCCTAGTCTTTAACTTAATTATAATTTCTAAATCTGTTTTTTATGTTGATTTCTGTGAAAGAAAGTAAAATTAAACATTTTTGATTAAATCATTGATTTTATTGAAAAAATCATTTGATTTAAATCGTGATTAAAATCATGATTTAAATCAAAATTATTTAATCGTGCCAACCCCGGTGCTTGTGACACTTTAATTAAAGAAGCAGAATAAGAGGAGCCTTTATCAAATATGTTTACTCATCCTGAGCAGGAAGAGGTGGAATCTTATACAAGACTAGCTGACCAGGCAAACGTTGTTTTGCCATAAAAATGATTAAATTACTAAAATGGCTAACAAAAAATAGGGGTTGGTGGTAAAAGGGTAAAAATTTAGGGTTGTATATATTTTATAAAATTTTAATATTTTACTACCCTACCCCTACCCTACACACACCCTACCCTTACAAAAAAGACGATAATTGATCAGTTATCGAGCGAGATGAAAAATGATTAAATTACTAAAATGGCTATTAAAAAATAGGGGTTGGTGATAAAAGGGTAAAAATTTAGGATTGTATGTATTTTAATATGTTGTATCATAAAAAAATAGAAATTAAAAATTTTGTCTAAAAAATAAAAAAAACAAATTTAGGGTTGGACTACACCTAACATTATCCCCGACAAAATTGTGAATCTAAACCATTCCCAGATCCCCTTGAACACACACAAAAAATTTCATCAAAATCGGTCCAGTCGTTTGAGAGAAGTTCAGTGACATACACACTCACAGAAGAATTATATATATAAAGATATTCAAATATTCTAATCAAACAAGACCTAAAGAACTATTGGCGCAATGAAGATAAATACCCAAAGTTGAAAATGCTTGCGCAAAAATACTTATCTTATCCAATGAACTCAGTTGGCTCAGAATATCTTTTTTCTAATGCAGACCTCATACAAAATGATTTGCGCAACAGATTATCTGCAAAAAATTTGAATAAACTTATTTCCTTAAAAAAATTACTAAAGGTGAACTGGTTACCACTGATACCTATTACTGATTTTGATTTACTTTTACTTCAATTGTTGTTTGTAAAATATCCCATTCGTTATAACTGCAAACCTATTTTATTTTTTAAAGCACCTCAATGTGTTTTTGTAGCATTTGCCATGTAAAAAAAGGAACATTTTTATGTTACCTGGACTATAATAACTTAATAAGGAATCGATTGATACCTCATTAAGCAAAATCAACTCAGTAGTTTGGCCGCAAATGTGGAAACATACATGTAATAAACAGCAAAAATTACAACCCTTCCTGTTGCCATAGTCGGGTAAAAAAAATATACAGACACATAAATAAAAGCATGGACAAAACCTTAAACTGTATGTGCTACAATTCACTGTAATGTCCATCATCCTTTACAATTTTACATGTAAAATAATTTTATTCATTACAATTTTATTAACCTAATACAATTATAACAACAATTACAATTTTCAAGTAGAACTCACTAATTTCGTACGAGTAAAATACATATTCCAGATATGAAACTAGTGCTTGTACTCGCGAACGATTCAGAACCTTCGATCTATATAACAAGACTGACTTCAAATCTGTATTTCAAGATTTCTACCATGTACAGACGTAAACGTACCACAAAACGTCAAATTTTCCCAATTACTATTGATCTCTACTTGTTGGATTATACTACTCTACTTCTTGGAGATACCTTTAACTTTTTGGGTAGGTTGACCTGCCGTTGCCGCGTTGTCTGTACCATAGATTTAGTATATACTAGTAGATCACCTGACAGCCCGATAATGCATGACCAGTTTTCTTTTATAGTGGTCAGGAAAATGTTTGCTGCATATGGTTATGGTATAATATATCAGTGGATTCCAACCAATGCGCCCAATTAACTTTAACCATTTTCCTCTTACTACAGAATCTAAAGGGAATCTGTCCGAAAAATTTACTTGTATAAATTTATTGATTAGTAACTTTCTTCTGATAAAATAGTTTAGATAAAAAGCATGTAATGTATCAATTAACATTCAATATAAATATCGGTAATAGTATCGATAAATTTGTGTAAAGCTCTAGCGTACATGTAAAATATATTGATGAAAAATGTATGTACCATTATAAGCTAAATTATCAATAAATAGAACTTTAACTACACAAAATATTAAAGTGAATGAACAGATTGACATAATTTTATATTAACAATAGAACAACACAGAAATCCATTTCAACAGAAATAACGCGTTTTTACGATGACGATTTTCTACTTAGTTACCTGTGAAATGAGCAGTTTTTTGGATTATTTTTGTGGTTGACACCATACAATTGTATTTACTTTAAATAATCCAAGATTTAGTCACGGGATGTCACTACGTCAATCAAAACAGATCACAAAATGAAAAGATTAGTATTCTTCTTCTATCCTGTTAGATTTTCCTTGTGAGGTTTTCTTCTATTTCGCAGGCTCTGTTCGTCTATAAATATACTATGTCTATGTTCTGTACTTTATTTATCAGGAGTTTCCGATATTTCGGCACTGTTGCAAGCGCCATGATCACATTCCGTGACTCTCAACTCATAAAAAAAAAAGAACTATCGAGGCCTTTGGCGCCTGACTACCTTAAAGGGCAATATCGCTTGCAGCTTACGTCGTCTCTTGTTTGAAGTGACGTCCGTTCTTGTATAGTACTGCAAGCTATTTGTGTTTGAAAGTGGTTAGGCGGCAGAGACCACGACCGTACATGGTAAAAATCTCGAAATATCTAACTCATAGTCCTAGCTTGTGTTTAAATTGTAAAAGCGAACAATGTTTTTAAAAATGGAATATATATTCATATTATAAAGAAAATAACAATTATAGCTTAAGCGCTACAGTATAACGAAAGTTCAGTAACAATTCATGAAATAATATTCTGAACGGAATGACCTCTGATCGGTAAGATTTGGCAATACAATAGCAACGTCCGAATACAGTAAGGCTTAATACAGAACTTTACAAGATAAAAAACCGGCATAATTGGACTAATTATTACAATTATTTTGATAGTAACACCCCGTTGGTCTGAGTATCGTAGCCAGATCTCAGGTTTTTTTAGTTATTTTGAAAACCAACAGCGTAGATATAAAGTATGTAACATTTTATAAAAGCTTGACATTAATATGGCCAATAACAGGTTTCCCTCTAAAACAATGCAAGTAATACAGTTAAACAGGTTCCTGGCTTCGATCCCCTGGTCGAGCAATAGGAGTATGGAATTTTCGATTGCTCGGGTTTGCGGTTATACATTGTATGATAACGGGTGTATTTAAAAAAAAAATCTGCTCTCTGGGCGTGTAAAGCTGGTTATCCATTACGTTCGCGAACCTCTTGCGCTCTGCGTTCCCGTAACCGCTCTGGTGGAGACGGTACGCGTATCTCCATAGAAACACGAACGCTCCACATGACAGTCCCCTTGCGAACGAACAGACTGAGCTATCCTTTGTGTTCGCCCAAAAACCGCCACCGATTGGAACGCTGAGCGCGGGGCGCGCACCGGTGCACGCTCCAGGAGCGCGAACGTATCCACTATTGGAGCAGTCGCAAGAGCGTGGAGCGCAAAAAGTTCGCGAACATAGTGGATACCCGGCTTAAGACGCGCCATAAACATCCTGACACCCGTATTTATAAAGAAGTAATTACTTATTGCTTAGTAAAGTCATAACTTTAGGTGTTAAAACCTAGTTCCTAAGCGAAGGAAATGGGTCACCATTGGTAGCCATATTATTTGGCTGAGAATGCTAACGTTTGGTAGTTCTAACTTCTAGTAATTTCTAGATTAAGGCATACAAATTATCTTTCAAGTAATTACTTTTAGTCAAGTAATTACTTTTACTTGTTTATAAATACGGTGTGAGTCCTGCCTATTCCGGACTAGCGATGCCCTATCAAGATTACAACTATTTTAAAATTCTGTAGATATATATATATATATGAAAAAGCGCTTAGGCAGACAAACTCGGCTCAGGTGATTCCACCGACCCTAGTGCCTGTCACGACGGCCATGGCCTTTTTATCCTAAAAATAAATACGGCCCTGCGTATGATACGTACTTTAGGAAGAATTGCTGCGATTTGTGATAGGTATTGTACAGACGACAGCACATGCTTAACACTGGGACTTCTTAACTAGTTTTAATACGAGCGATTTTGCAACAAAAATGTTTGGCCATATGAGCAGGCCACTGTACAATCTCTAGGCATGGCGAGCAGACTGTTTTGTTACAGCATACTGACATTACTTGTATTAGGGTTATTCCGTACTGGCGCATACTATAGTGGCGAAATATCGAAAACTCATGTTTAAAAAGTTACGTTAAGTATTGTAAGTAGCTGCACTTAAGTCCCATGTCAAAGTAACAATTCGTCTATTCCTCTAAAAAATCACTTGCAAACTAACACTTTGAAATGGTACTTGTGTTCAGCCCAAAGCAAACAGTCAAAAAGCCAAATGGCATTCTAGCATTCCTTGTACCTGACCGAGAAAATAACAGTATTGTGAAGGCCAAGCCAGGCAATGGTCGAATACGACCCAAATGATTATGAATCTTATCCGCTTGTTATACATTCGAAAACCAATGACATTTTTAACACGCCATTGCCCGGCTAAGGGATTTGTGATATCCAATCCCTTATTGGATAACACAAATTTAACCGAGCGAACAAACCTCCAGTGACCAGTTCACCGAGTAAATAATGAATAAAAAAAGCCATTCTTTGGCGACATAAGTCACGCACTATAAATACCACATTCATGTCTATATCATGTCTATTATGTATTTTAACATGGACTTATCACTGAATAGTCTGTGGCTCACACGCTTTGTGAGACTATCGCCAGTATCATTGCTTGCCGCGTTTCCCCGGCGGCTTCTGCAGCTGGAAGCCGGCGGCCGGCGTGGCGACGGGCAGCATAGCCGGCACGGATATAGGCGGCGCCGGCGACGGCTGCCAGCCGGGACCTGGAGACGGATTTTATAATATATTTTTTTTTTTAAGTATAGTAATCTTAAAATAGTAAAGTAAGTAAGTAAAAGTAACAGCCTATAATCATCCCACTGCAGGGAAAAGGCCTCCATCATTGAATTCAAGTTACCACTGCAATGACGGATTTTATAATATATATTTTTTTTTTTAAGTATAGTAATCTTAAAATAGTAAAGTAAGTAAGTAAAAGTAATAGCCTTTAATCATCCCACTGCAGGGCAAAATGGCCTCCATGATTGTGATTGTATTCAAATTACCATAGAAATGATTGGTACTGGCATAATTACCACGCTTGCCAAATGCGGGTTGGTGATCACAAACCCTAGCAATGTGCGAAAATTCGAAACTTTTTGTTGCCTGACTTTTTTTTGGCCCGGTATTTAACCCATTACACCAAAAGGAGTCTTTTTAATATACTAACAGGTAAATAGTAGTAACTTCTTTTTTTTTCTTTGTTTTTCCTGCATCTTGGCAATATGTTTCTTTAACAATAGGCCAATCCTTTGTCAGAGAAATTCTCACGTATAAATGATACGTTAGAAGGGGTTTGTCCAGCGACTCCACCCTTATTTCTAGTGTTTAATTTATTTTAGAATCTTTTCGGTATGTCGTGTCTCTTTACGGCCGGTCCCAATAATCTATCTATCTTCAGTTTTGGCACATCGGAGATAGAAAACAACTTCTGTCTTTTTTTCTCTGGACGGCAAAATCAGAGACAGAAGATGTTTTCTATCTCCGATATGCCAAAACTAAAGATAGATAGATTATTGGGACCGGCCGTTAGTCTAACATACTGTTGGCCTCCCTCTTCGCTTAGCGCCTGAGCGAGTTCGTTAGCGCGTGCCGTCAATCTTTCCTGATACCTGGAGCTGCTTTCGATAATTTGTTTCCGAACTGTGGCTATACCGAGATCAAGTTATAATATGTATTTATTTGCGATACATTTGGGGATACCGAGCATTGTTCTGAGAGCCTTAGTCTGGAATCTCTCTAAGATCTCAATATTGCTGTTACTGGCAGAACCCCACAGCTGTATGCCGTAGCCAGTAGGAACTAGAGACACAATCAATGACAGAAAGACGTCTTCACCAAATGAATATAACGTTTCGATGCTCTTTAAACTTGGTTTGTAATTAATGTCGTGTATAAATCGTGTACAAAACAAAAACTTGACAACAAGTTGATTCTATTACGACACATTTTGAAGTGACAATATGAGCATAGAATTGTGTGTATGTAGTTCATCGATATACAGGGTGTTAGGTAAATGGTATAACAAACAAGTAGAATCCTTGAAGTCAGAAATTTGATATCATCTTTTTGAAAAAAATATTTACATGCAAATTGGATTTGGATTTTAAAATGATGATATAAATTCCCTGACTTCACTTTACTATTTAGATGCATATTACATAGCCTAGGCTTGCTATACTATTTACCTAACATCCTGTATTACAAGAACTAACTAACTAAGTCATTTGCATAATTGACGTTGAATTAGTGAGGAAGGTGAATTTTCTTAGATAAATTGTTCTCAATGTTTATTTGTATGAGACATATGTACTGTAATATTTCAAATTGATTTTATATATTTTGTTTATTGCTTTAAGTCTATATGTGCTCATATTTAAAAGGGCAGGTTATTAATTATCTGTGTCGACCTAAAATTGTGATTTAGTTTATGAATGGCAATGTTCGCTTCGTTAACATTTTTTTTTATAGGAAAAAAAGTACTGCAAAGTAAAAAATATAAATAAATTGACTGCAAAATGTAAGAAATATGGTAAATAATTGGACATTTTATTAGCACTATTTGTCTTACTTACCGCTAGCATCAGCAGCTGGGAAAGGTGACAATGTATTTCCCAAATACGTGAAAGGCGTTGGTCCAGCCAACTGAGATATGTTACCTGCAAAAAAATATGACATTAAGGTAAGTAAAGAATCGCAGACACAACAATAGAGTTCGAAGTTAATAGTCTAAGATCCCACCATACAACGACCTTCACCGAGCTGTTTATTGGATGAAAAGTTTTTTATATACAAATAAATATGCCAAAAAAAATTTTTTAAATGGGTTGTCTAAAAAAAATCAGTCCAGAGTATGATTAACTAAATTAAAAATTTTTTTTTTTCTGGTTTGGTTAATAGACAAATTTCATACCAATCGAAAATATGAGGCCCAAAGAATATGCAAACGTTAGGTCGACTATTTTTTTCCCGTCACAACTCTTGAGTAGGCAGATATAAACAGGTAAATCAAACTAGTAACTTGCACCGGTCTGGTTAATTAAATAAAGTTAAATACAAATAAATATTATTCATTTATGAACACGGTTACGGTTACGGTATACGGTTGAATGCAAAAAAAAAGTCATGAAATTCGGTTGTCAAATTTTAAAAATTCTACTCTGGACTGAAATTTTTTAGGCACCCATTTGCAATATATTTTTTGGCATATTTAATTGTATATAAAAAACTTTTCATCCAATAAACAGCTCGGTGAAGGTCGTTGTATGGTGGGATCTTATACTATAATTGTTACGACGATTACAGCCGCATACACGGTTGGTAACGCCCCGTTGGTCAAGTGATTTAAATACCGGGCCTTATTACCGTTACTTAAATAATAATAATCTCGGACGTAGGTTCGATCGCTGAGACGGGCAACAAGAGATTCAAATTTTCGAACATTGCACGTGTTTGTGATCAGCAACCTACATTTGGCAATTGTGGTGATTATGCCTGTACCCTTCATTAATATGATGAAAAAAAAGAGGTCTTTGCCCCGCAGTGGGGTAATTGACAGGGAAATGAATTTCCCACTTACTATTTCCCAATTAACTTGAAAGTTACCACAGCAATGATGGGTACAGGCATAATCACCACACAATTGTCAAATGAATCACAAACGCGAGCAATGGTCGAAAATTCAACCGTCCCGGAGATCGAACTCAGGGCCCCGAGATCTTAACCCGGTATTAGACCAACGGAGCAGGCGGCGACAACATACAGGTAAAGTAATACTTACTTAGAGCCGCTCTAGGGTCCGACAGCACAGCACTAGTATAGCTGACATCAGCTACACCCGTCTTGGCTTTTTTCCTGGAACTGTCTGAATCTTTCAGGATCTGATCTAGGCTTGTGTCCGCTGTAAGAAACAGTTAATTATAAATAATCAATACTGTCTAAATCTGGCTATATTCTATGTCACTATAAACGGATTCCACTGTATATCAAATAGGAAGTTAAAATTTACACACAATTTATTTATATAAAAATGTTTTGATCACCTGAATTTTTTTTGTTTGTAGCCATACTTTAGTAAGTAATAGTAATATCAACTCACACGGCGTATCGAACACAGTGGCGGTCTCCTTCAGTATGTACTTGCGCAGGTTGATGTACTGCTCCTTCTGCGCCTCCACCTGCGCGTGCGCCGCCTGCAGCCGCCCCGCCAGCGCCACCAGCGACTCGTGCATGCGCCGGATGCCGAGCGTCAACTCTACGACATTAGTAATAAGGTTACAAATGCGTTGGCATGACGCGAAATATACTGCGACTCGTGCATGCGCCGGACGCCAAGCGTCAACTCTACGGCATAAGTAATAAGGTTATTAATGCGTAGGCATTTTGCAAAATATACTGCGACTCGTGCATGCGCCGGATGCCGAGCGTCAACTCTACGGCATTATTAATAAGGTTACAAATGCAATGACATGTCGCGAAATATACTGCGACTAGTGCATGCGACGGATGCCGAGGGTCAACTCTACGACATGAGTAATAAGGTTACAAATGCGTTGGCATGTCGCGTAATATTACAAATGTAATGACATGTCGCGAAATATACTGCGACTCGTGCATGCGTCGGATGCCGAGGGTCAACTCTACGTCAGTGGTAATAAGGTTACAAATGCGTTGGCATGTCGCGTAATATTACAAATGCAATGTCATGTCGCGAAATATACTGCGACTAGTGCATGCGCCGGATGCCGAGGGTCAACTCTACGGCATAAGTAATAAGGTTACTAATGCGTTGGCATGTCGCATAATATTACAAATGCAATGACATGTCGCGAAATATACTGCGACTAGTGCAAGCGACGGATGCCGAAGGTCAACTCTACGACATGAGTAATAAGGTTACTAATGCGTTTTGGCATGACGCGTAATGTTACAAATGCAATGAAGTGTCGCGAAATATACTGCGACTAGTGCATGCGCCGGATGCCGAGGGTCAAGTCTACGGCATGAGTAATAAGGTAACAAATGCGTTGGCATGTCGCGTAATATTACAAATGCAATGACATGTCGCGAAATATACTGCGACTAGTGCATGCGACGGATGCCGAGGGTCAACTCTACGGCATAAGTAATAAGGTTACAAATGCGTTGGCATGTCGCGAAATATGTCAAATTATGTCAACATGCAATAATATGGATGTTTATATCACATTGTATTTAAGTACCTGATTTAGGTTGTACTAATTGTGCACCCTTATGTTAAATGTCTTTGTATTTTTTTATATTACTTCAATGATTTGGTTCACTTAAAGGTTGTGCAAAAAAGTTATAAAAATACTAACCTTGTTCAGTCAACAATTTAGGAGACGACTGCATTTGCTTGTCCGCCACCTCCATCTGGCGGCGGAATGTGATCAACTGTTGTTCAAGCTCCGATATCAACTCCTTCACGTAAACAGGAGGCCCCGACCGTTCGAGTTCGATTCCTGAAGAATTACCAAAAAAAAACACTTATTATGTTATTCATTTGAGATTGCTTTTTGAGCAAATCAAATCCAATCCAAAAATGTATTTATTTAACTAAAGGTTTAAATAAATTAATTTGATTATTTATTTAAACTGATTGCAAGAAGTATACTTAAAATCTACAAAACCAAATTGTTGCCTTAAGAGGAAACACAAGGGCCGTTTTTCTATACAAACGTAGTCCCCTGTTTCTTCTCTGGATAATGCCAGTAGAGCAATAATTTTTATCACAAAAATCTATGGCCTCTGTTAGCATGTTTCTATGTTTTCTGTTTTTTCATAAATTAATTAATAAAAAAGATATGAGGAGGCCTCAAAAATCGAAAAAAATCGCCAGATTTTCCGCTGTGTTTAAAAATCCAGAAAACAAATTTGGCAAAATTTTTGAAAAAAAGAAAATCATACGAACACGGCCAAAGCCTTTCTTCAATTTTTAATGAAAAAAGTATTTAAATCGGGCTAGTTTTGAAAAAGTAATCGGGGGACTACGAAACGTTGATTTGGTGTGCTTTTAGTAGGTATTTTCGGTTCAAGAAGCAGTTGTCTTTATCACACTCTGCGGTGAAGGCGTTTGGCACTGCGCGACAGCAATAGATTTTACAAATACCTATTTTTCAATTTTCTCTGGACTTATCAGAAGACTTATCATCTGGGGAAATAGTACGGATATACAGAAAGTTTTTGTGGCACAAAAAAAGTGCATGAGGGCCATATGTGGTGTCTCCCCATACACATCATGCAGGCCTCTTTTTAAGTGTTTAAATATTTTGCCTCTACCATGTCTATATCGTCAGTGGAAAGGAAAAAATGCTAAAGCGCCATTTGGGCCAAAATGAGTTACATATATTGTTGGATAGGCTTTTTTTTTCTGCGTCGATCTATGTAGGTTTCAACTCAATCAGACAATTTTTTTGGCGCTTTAGCATTCCGAAATTTGCAAGTATTTCTAAAATCACCGCCCTTGCGCTACTAAAACGACGTGTTGGTAGTGTTTTTACAACAAATGTCGCGTAAGAATTTTTTTGCTGGCACAATATTTTTGCTTTCACAACATAAGTATTTTTTTGTTACTTAAGAACTTGAATGAGGCTGTTACTTTAGCATTTTAAGCTTTTTGAATTTTAAAGTTTATTGGTACATTAGCAATTATTCATAACTGTTGTTCATAATGATTTGGCATGTAAGCAAAAGTAAGTGATCAAGATTCGATTAGTTTTTGCGCTTTAGGATTTTTTCACTCGCTGTTTGTGTAAGTAGGTTTAGTATGTTAGCAAAAATATTATACTTGAAATGTATTATTACACATTTGTTAGCAAAAAGTAGCCTTTTCTTACAAGTTTTAAAGTACTTTAGCGATAATTATCATTAAACAAAGCAAACATTATAGTAGTGAAGTAATATTAACATTACTCAAAAAACTTAAACATTATGATGCATTGAATGATTCTTTGGATCTAATAAGTTCTTACCTTAAAGGCAGAACACAAAAGGTTTGCATAAATGGAGCTGAGTCGTCAGGGTCGGCCCTTATTATGGGTGTCCCTCAGGGATCACAAATCTTTATTTGACGATGTTAACAATACCCTTTCAAAATTATTGCATTGGTTCACAGCAAATAATGTTTTACTAAATGCAAATAAAACAAAATGACATGTTAAATTGACCATGCCGTACGTACGGTTTGCTGTCACTCATCACAAATCGCGATAATTGTTAAAGATGAACCATTAAACTCTTTAGATTCTACTACGTTTTTAGGTATAACTGTAGACTCTCATTTGCAATAGGGTGCTCGTTATTAGGGGGCTCTGGAAGACTTAGTTCTGTTGC
The DNA here is from genome assembly GCA_949315895.1 of Anania crocealis. Lineage (NCBI taxonomy): Eukaryota > Metazoa > Arthropoda > Insecta > Lepidoptera > Crambidae > Anania > Anania crocealis. Next base: position 15,624,544 of record OX438867.1, on the reverse strand, counting down.
TGTGAGAAATATAAGGCAACTGACTGATGTTGCAACGGCATGATTCGTATATTTTAGCTACTTTCATAGCATAATGACATACGGAAGTATGTTGTGGGGCTCAGCGGCAGATATTGAGTCAATTTTATATTACAAAAACGTGCTATATGGGCTATTTATTTCTTACAAAAAATACGTACATAATTTTAATACCAAAAATAAAGATGAACTTGCCGTTCCAGGCTTCAGACTGCGAAAAGTAGGAAAATCGTTCATGGGAAATTGTATTCGTATTTTTCAACAAATTACCACAGGGTATTGCTGAACTCCTTGTACATCAACTTAAATCGTATGTCAAAGTAATTTTAATGAAAAAGGGCATTAAATTGTCCCAGCTCGTACTTTCTTAAACATTTTGTAAAAATTTATTTAAAAAGGGGCTGACAATAGTGACCGAGTTTCTTGCGCTGCTTCTTCTCGACACTAGCCCAGACTTGTCCCCAAGCAGTGGTAGGTTTTAATATTAGGACATGTAAAAGAGCCTCCTGGGGCCTATTTGCAGAAATAAAACTGATTTTATACAGCACGTGACTATAAAGCACATTCCTGTTGGAACTTGTCGGTTTTTGTTGTTTAGTCGCCGTCCGGATCATCATTTTACTGTGTCAACTGGATTGTAAGTAAAGTTTAAAGGTATGTTTTTCTTTTCCGTAATATTATGATTGTGTTATAATAATGATAATAGACAAAACATTTTTAAAGTGCCGTGCCTCAGTCAGCCAAACCGGAACCCTTATAGGATCAAGTATAAGTATCAATAGTACAAGAAGAAATACAAAATTATTTTCTTTTATTTAAGGTCTTCATGGGCAGCAAACGCAATGTTTATTTAAAAAGTTCATTGGATTGGAAACAAGCTATCCGACTGACTAACCGAGTTGACCAACGCATCTGATGACATGTCTTCTCAGCATACTATGGCTCATGTGCTCTCACAATCTGCTCTAGAAATTATGTAAATTTATGCTGTCGAGCCCAAGTGCTCGGGCTGGGGTCGATGCATTGATCTAGAATTTAAAGTAACTCCTCAAACTCTAACTCACATGGATCTCGTGGATCACATAACCAATACGTTTTCTGATGTAATTCTGAGCTCAAAGATGTTAGTAATATGTTGTATGTTTCTTTGTATTGATATCATCACATCTGTTCAGTTTTAAATAAATATACAACTTTATTTGATATTTTAGCAACTTAATTGCACTTATAATATCAGTATATAAACTTGAAAAATTTTGTCTCAGGCGGGACTCGAACCCGCATCTCCTCGCGTAAGCTTACAGCGTAAGAATATGCTTGAAAAATTCGCGCCGTGTCGCAGTGTCTCGGTGGCCTAATGGTATGAGATGCGGGTTCGAGTCCCGCCTGAGACAAAATTTTTCAAGTTTATATACTGAAAATATACAACTGTTTAATAATGTTTTTAAATATTTCGTCCTTGTCTAATGGTACAATGTTTAATTTAGGTGTCATATGGTCATTTGCTTCTCAGTACCTCCTGCATACATAAAATTGTTTTGTGCTGTCGAATTCACTCTGCAGTTTTAGTATAAGCTGTGTAATTTCCTGAAAGTTATTTTTTTCTTCATTCTCATTTTCCCACTGTGTCATCATTACTCATCAGTAATATTAATTATTTGTAGTTTATTTTTTCTTCGTAAATATCAAATTTTGTACATTCATAACACTCGTAATTTTAATTCATAATCAGAAATTTCTCGTAGGGTTTGTATCTGGCTGCCGAGTTTTGTAATGCAACCTTTAATCGAAGTTAGTGTACGTTTTACTTAGTTAATTTATCCATTTAGTCGCCAATTATTTCATTCTAAAATAATACCATTATATTTGAAAGCTATGATATTTATTTTCTGATTGACACATTAAATGTCATAACAACGAAAGTGTAGTCAGAGAGTACAAATATGTAAAGATGATGGATGTGACGTGAAACTGAACAAACTTCGCCACCATTTTTTACCCTCTTAAAGATTAAATTTTTAAGAATACTGAAAGACGTCATTAATAATTTTTAATCAGGTAGCTGGACACCAATTTTCATTATCATCGACTTAGCTTCAAAACTAACGGATTTTTATACAAACTTATGGGGCCCTTTTTACCCCATTATAGGCGGAATTTCCAAAAATCAAAAGTGCTTACCTACACTATAAAAAGAAGCACGGTGAAAAATTTCCGGTTTTAAATCCCAGTAGTTAAGGCTGTGCGTTGATATGTCAGTCAGTGTTTTATATTTAGGTAATTCAAAATATAGTCATTACCACAAACCTGTACCCGGTTAGTAGTAATGTCAATATTTTTAATTAAGGCATTAGGATAATTAGGCATTTTTTTCACAAAACATTTATACCTATTTAATCTTTAAGTATAATTTTTGCTTAAAACGTGTAATGTAGTTATAGTTTAGCAACATTTGCCTTTATTCGTTCCATGGGGTCTGCGTATGTAAGCATATATTCCTGTTGGTTCCGTGAATAATGTTGCTTCTTACGCATTACTTCGCTGGCGTATGTGGCTACAATAGTTGTAGTTTAGTAATTTATCTTTGACATACTTATTCAATTGTAACTCACTAAGCAATTATGTTATAATAAGAAAAATGTTGTTAAAACTCTTTAGCACTTTGTGGTTGCTGGATATTTAAATATAATGGATGTTAGAAGTTTTATCCTAACTGACATTTGATTAATTTTCATGGTATTTTTTCTAAAGCGACAGCTATTTTGCGATCTAAATAAGCAAGGAACCTATGTATTATATCTAAATTTAGGTAAAAAATCTAGATCATGTTTCCATTTTAAAAGTCCGGTTTAACATTAATATCAAAAGAGATATGAATTTTTTTTCGAAAATTGAAACTTTGATCCTCTTTTTCCACAAGTACGGTTTTGGCGCTTTAGCAGTTTTTCCTTTCCACTGACGATATATTTTTGAGATTGCTAAATTTGTCAAGCAAAAACAAAACTACTTCAAGAAAGCGAAAGATATATACCCTAGGAACACAAGAAACAGTGATAGATTGGTCATAGATATAGTGCCTAAATCAACACGATTAAAGAAAAATTCTTTCTACATGTGTATTGTAATATTTAATAAGATACCTCAATCAATAAAGGAAATGACACTAAATCGATTTAAGACTGCACTGAACAGATGGCTTTTGGAGCGAATGTTCTACACCGTCCAGGAATTCTTAAGTTATAAATAGACTTCTTTTTTAAGACGCTGACTGCAGCCGATGACCTTGAGCAATAAACACGCCCACAAATTTATTCGTCTTTGAATTTCTTTGGAACGCGCCACAGCTATCACTGTCGATTCTCGTAGGAGTGACAGAGAAAAAGCACATGGAATAGGAGGGCCTAAGTGCCAAACAACAAAATTCGTTGTGCAATTTAAAACTGCCATTTTATTAAAAATCTAAATCAGCCATTTGCTTAAGCAACATGTAATATACAATATAGCAAAATTGTATTATCATTGTTATACGGACTGCTGAGAAAAATGGTAATTTATGTATTTTCAGAGGCTACTTTGAGATTTTTTTCTATCGAGAAAGTTTTTAGAATCGTGTTTTGGAAACAGCCACCTGGTCGAAAATATGATCAATTACAACTACATAGCATTTGGCAACAATACGAGCCATAGGCTTAAAGCAAAACAATCTGGTGGTAGTAGGTAGTACTTTGTTGACTTAATAATAAAATATAATTTGACTTAATAATAATAAATAATATTTGCATGCTATAGCTTATGGCTGAATAGGTAAAACAATTTTATTTTTATGAGACCTGTAATGTATCTACCCTATTTCAAAAGCAAATAAATGATTTGATTTTTTGATTTTGATTTATGAAAATAATAAAAATTTAAAAGATGATATCAAATTTCTGACTTCACTCTAGTATTTATATGCATTTAATATAGGCTGGTTTAAAAAAAAAACATACTAATCGGAAACTCAAAAATTTCGTTTGTATGAAAATAAGAAAAAAATTAATGATGATAATGAAATTTCTGACTTCACTCTAGTATTTATATGCATTTATGTTATTATAGGCTGGTTTCGGCTTTTTATGCCATTTACCTAGCACCCTATATAAGAATAACACCCGTATTTATAAAGAAGTATGTAATTACTTATTGCTTCGTAAAGTCGTAACTTAAGGCGTTATTCTATATTAAAAGCCATATTATTTGGCTGAGAATGCTTGGTTTTGATAGTTCTAACTTTCAGTAATTTCTAGATTAAGGTATACTAATTGTCTCTCAAGTTTTACTTTTACTCAAGCGATTACTTTTACTTGTTTGTAAATACGGGTATAAGAACGTAGATTACCTGGCGCCGCGGCTTCCCTAGCAGCGTTTTCGGCGGCGGCGAGGGCGGCGGCCGCGGACGACCTCAGCCTACGGGAGTGCGCCCTGGCTTTGCTCACTTCGCCGCTCAGGGATAGCGCTAATCTGAGCGTGGATTCCGCTTCACGAGCCACCTGGTGGGAAAACATTTAAAGATATCTATACTAATATCATAAAGCTGAAGAGTTTGTTCATTTGTTTCAACGCGCTTATCTCAGGAAGTACTGGTTCCAATTGAAAAATAGTTTCTGTCTTAGATAGTCCATTTATCGAGGAAGGCTTTAGGCTATATAACATCACGCTGCGATCAATAGAAGCGAAGCATCAGTGAAAAATGTTGCAAAAATGATCGCGATCATAACAGAAATTGACGCGTACGAAGCCGAGGGCAACAGCTAGTATGTAATAATATTGCCCGGGGATAGCACCATCTGACGACTCTTTGGATTACTGGTAGTAAACGCTGCTTCTGAGCCATGGGTCGCGGGTTCTCGCACAGTACAAATATTTGTGTGCATGAACATGTCTGTCTGTATTGGTCTGGGTGATTTTCTATTTAAAATAAGTATAGATTTACGAAATAAAGTATATAAGTAAGTTCATCGGTCGTTTAGTACCCCATACGCCAAGCTACTTAATAAATAGTAGCTTAATTTGGAACTATATGGCTCAGTGTGGCCCAGCGAGGCATGTGCCTTAAAATTTTAAATTATATACTTTATTTGATATTTTAGCAACTTAATTGCACTTATAATATCAGTATATAAACTTGAAAAATTTTGTCTCAGGCGGGACTCGAACCCGCATCTCGCAGATGCGGGTTCGAGTCCCGCCTGAGACAAAATTTTTCAAGTTTATATACTGATTTTAAATTATATTATTTCTCTTTCTGTGGTTATTGCAAAAGACGACTAAAGGAGTATACCCGAAGAAGCCGGACAGCAGCCTCTTCTTTACACCAAAGGCCAAACTGCGGTGGCCAAACAACTTAATAAGTGTAGCAATTAGGTATGGTTAAAATCAACTTTGTGGATATTTGTTGGTGATCGCCCCGTTGGTCTAGTGGTTTAAATATCGGGCAAAGATCTCGGGATACATAATCCAGGCTGCCACTGCCATAAAGAAGAGAGAGGTTGCTGACTACGGCATTCGCATACTCTCTGATAGCATGGCGATTCTCAAAGCCCTAGAGAGCAACATCATCACATCCAGCCTTATTTACGAGTGTCACCTGGCCCTTGAGGACATTGCCGCAAGGAACAGTGTCACCTTACAATGGATCAAAGGACACAGCGGCTCCCTGGGCAATGATGCCGCAGACCAATTCGCTAAAAAGGGATCGAATCTTACGGTTCTCGGCCCCAGGCCACACCTTCCTATTCCCTTCAACCAATATAGGTCATGGTTGCGACATCAAACCCTAGTCAAACAAAACGACCGCTGGGCCAATATCAGCAACTGCAGACAATCCAGAGAGGCCTTACCGGCTCTCTCACCACGTCTGACACGCAACTTAATCACCCTAAACAGGAGTGACCTTCGAAGAGTGGTGGGATCACTGACTGGACACATCCCCCTAAATAAACATCTCTTCACCATTAGTGCCACAGACAGCCCCCTATGTAGAGGCTGTCTGGAACAGGCAGAACCGGCTGCCCATGTGATTTCAGAATGCACAGGGGTAGCCACCCACCGGGCATCTATCCTCGGCGCACAGAGTTCACTTTCGGAAACCTGTGAGGCCTTTGCCGGCAGTGGGATGATTATAGACTAGAGATGTAAACTACTACTCGACTAACAAATTACACGACTCGACTCATTACAATAAGACTCCCAAGACTAGAGAACGTAAGTCTATATGAGCTCTTGGGCGCAACATGGCACTTTTAGCTCGGTTCGACTCAAGACTCCGAGTTTAGTTAGTTCACTGTCGTGTAAAGTTAAGCCGAGTTGAGAGAATTAGGACTCAAAGACTCGAGTTCTTTACATCTCTATTATAGACCGTTACTTTTTATAGGCTGGTGATGTAAACTAACTTACTTTGTGTAAAGGTTTGATAGAGACCCTCATAACATCAGAGCTGAGGGTCTTCTGTTTCTTGACAAACTCCTTGAAAGTATCGATGGTGGTAGATATTTCGTTGGGCAGCTTCTGCTGTTTTGGGGGTTCACCTGTAAGCATACTCATTTTTATAACTTTTTTCTATGGCCTACAAAACATTTCTGTTTAGACCAATGGTTGACCGGCAGAGAATGCCTCATGGCATTAAGTCCACCTTTTGTACATTTACATTTAGTTTGTCTTAAATAAAATAAATAAATAAATCCAAAAGTACACACATTTAATTTATATTTATACTATTTCTAGGGTTTTACATATATGAGTTGAAAGGTGGTGCCTGATCCAAAAAGTCTATAAGCAGGGTCAGTGATTCCTCGAGGAATTAACATCAAACCATAGAGTCGTTTACTACTACAACAATATACTCGTTGTAATTTTTATAAAATATTTTTAACTCACTTTTAACATCAGCGTTTCCGGTCCCAGTGGTCGGAGCCACGCCGCCCAATCCAAGGCTCGTAGTACCTTTTTAATAAAAATATATTAATTGAAGAAGAATGACGAATCAAAGTGAAATTTCATCGAACTAATCAGCGATTACAATGGCCAGCTACTATACGACCCATCAAAAATGAGCTCGATCTACCAACTTTAAAACCCCACGTAAATAGAGGATTGTTATAAGTTTGACACAATGTAATACGAATTCAACATATTTTTAGGAATTCAACCTTATGATCCTGGTAGGAAATCCGACTTTTTAAGCATTCAACATTCAGGGATGCAACGTTTTGCGAATTCAACATCATAAGAATCCAACATTTTGCAAATTCAACATGGTGGCCCAGAAGGGTCTGTGTGTCTGCCTGGCTGTAGTGTCGTAACTCTCGAATGTATGGAATGATTTGAATGCGCTTTTTTAATTAATACTTTAGCTAATTATATCATTCCTCATTATTATATCATAAATACTTTCGTTAACTTTATTTTTGTCATTAAATTTTTGTTGCCAATTACAAAAAACTACAGCTATTTCATGATTATTGCACAACTACTTACAGGGTAAATCAAAAATTAGAGGCCGCTGTGAACCATTAAAATAGTTTAACATATTGCTTAGTCACTTTTCCACAAGTTTTCTTGAATTTTTATGAACACGCATAATTAAGTATTAAATTTACTAAAAGATACAGATATTTCATCGATAGTTACTTATTTATACACATAGTTTTCTTTATTACAAAATACTAGGCGGCGTTCTTTTCGATTTATCTTTTAAATAACACTAAATAATGTTTTTGGTAAAGGGTCTCTTATGTCCTACTGCTTGGGTTTCAAGCATAGTAAAATGATGCTTGGGTTTCAAGCATAGTAAAATGACTACAATTATTACAGTTAACTACTAAAGATAGTTGCAAATTGCTGGCACATTTAAAAGTAAATGTATTTATTTAAAAAAATATATTCAAAATTACCCAACGTCGACGGTTGTGTTCCGGTAACAGTGGTTGTTCCTAACTTTGCACCTATAAAAGCCAATTAAAAATAAATAAATAACAAAACATTTTAATAAGAATTTTGAAAAAATAAAAAACAAACTAAGATTTACTAAACGCATAAAAATAAACATATTATCTTAGATAGCTGCTAGCCCTTATTGTTGCCAGGACTATGGTTTTAATACGATACTATGGTCGTATATTTCACAGTAAGCTAAACGATTTCAACCTAATAAGGAGTTAATAACTTTCATGAGACCATACAACACAAAATACCAACCAATCTACATAATCTATACAAAATCTCACCAATAGACGGCGATAAAGTTCTATAACAGTCCCTTTTAGGGCTCATAGTTGTATGACAAGGGTCACAGACTATAGGGCTCAGTTCGAACGTTGGCTTAGGGCTGTTCCGGTTTACTAGAGGCAGCATTTGGAAGGTCTGGGTGATGGGCACGAAGGGACCATTATAAGGGGAGCTTTGGTGGGGATACATGATGCTGCAAAAGAATGGGAGATTGGATTAGTGTGCTAAGCTGTTAAAAATTCTCTGTGAAATTTTAAACCATAATACACCATGCTTTTTGAACCACCTGGATAACAAAGCCCACGTCGTGTGAGCATTATGTATAGCATCATGGCAAGAGTTATTTAATTTTTCAATATTTTTTTTTTGTAAAATATAAAATATTAATTTAGACCTTTAATTTTGTAACACGCAGTGACGCGCACATACGTACTATTTTGCCGCGGCGGGGTGCCGGATGAATGAACATCACACAGCAACATCCGTGCGCGTCACAGTATGTTTCAAAATAAATAGCTAAACCAATATTTTACATTTTAATAAAAATGCAAAAAAAAAATGAAAATCATCAATCAATCTCAGGAAGTACTGGTCCGATTTGAAAAATTATTTTTGTCTTGGATAGTCCATTTATCGAGGAAGGCTTTAGGCTATATAACATCACGTCTGGTAGAGATCGCTGCAAGCGATAAGACCGCCTAAATTGTACTAATCTAAATCTTACTCATGTGTTATTTTTCAATTTTATGGTGTGCAATAAAGTGTATCTATCTATCTATCTATCTATCTATCACGCTGTGACAAATAAGAGTGAAGCATGAGTGAAAAATGTTGCAAAAATAATCGCGATCATAATAACGGAAATTGACGCGGACGAAGTCGAGGGGAACAGCTAGTGATTACATAAAGTGGGCTTCGTTTTACAGGTGGTTAAAAATGCACCGTGAATAATAAATAAAATAAAACCAATTGAAAAAGTTTCCATGCATATGCCATATCCCTGAAGATTTTTTGGTTATCTGATTAAAACTGAACAAACAGTGCTACTGATACTACTACACACACATACATACCCAATCGTCCACTTTGTCATTATCTTTACACATAAATACAACAAACTAACCAAAAAAGCTAGAGGATGTAGTACCAGTGCTCGTAGCCCCCCAAAGGCCACCAGACGCTGTTGTACCTCCAAAGCTGAAGCCGCCCAAACCGCCGAGACCAGTGCTGGCTGCAGTCGTGGTCGTCGCTCCGAAGGATGGGACTAAAAACAATTTGTTAATAAATTTTGACGACCTGAGTTTGAGACCTTTGATGGGATGGCGTATAAAACAGTTTTCAAGGTGTCGCCTGCTCCGAGGTCCCGGGGTCGACCGACTCCCGGACAGGTCAATGTAGAAAAAGTGTTATAAATACTTTTTTTGGGTCTGGGTGTGTTTGTGGTACCTTCGTTGTGTTTGGTTTCCAAAATAAGAGTGCTTTAAATAGTTAATTGCGATCAGAATTTTTTTTTTTTTTTTGTTTAATTGCAAACTTTACAGCTTCTATTATTTTACATAAAATACTAAAACTAAAATTCTTAAATAGCCAATTAAAAAGTTTGTCACATTAAAATTTATATAAAGGACGATCTAACAGTTTACTCATGTGCTAACAGTGCAGGCTACACGATATTATGTGTGTGATGTTGTCTAAATTAATTAAGTTATATTATTTATTACTAATTGGTTACATGTGTGTACATGTGGGAGTGTAACTATTGCTACACATTTCGCATAAGTTAAAGCACTACGTACATATGACCATACATTTCCATATGATATGACCAAATTTTGTCATATTTTTTTTTTATAAAGCTTATAAACGATGAGGTCAATAGAGGTTTTTTAATATAGGCAGTTAGGTTTAGAATCCACAGCTTTGTATAATACTTCGTGTGGTAAAGGAGATGTCCCAAATTGTATGGAGGCCAGGCCCAGAACCTGTACACCCCACCAAAAGATAGACCAATACACCTAAAAGATTTTGTTATTATCCAATTCTTTTAAAATGGCTTCGTTAAGTGGTTCAAATAAAGAGATAAGTAAGAAAATAGCAATACAAAACAACAAAACCATCATGGCGGAAGATAACATTTTGATGACGTCTGTTAGTTTTGGCAGTTACAAAATCGCACATCTAGGAGTCGAGTGCCATCGCTTGCTGTAGTAACAACAAGCATTATGAAAGTAATGTGTCGATCAATACCAAATCCAGAAAACGATAAAGAGGTCGTTACAATGAACTACATTTAAAACGCGACAAGCAGAACAAAAACTTGAAGTGAATGATTATGCCAAAATGACAAGGGGTATCTGACAGCTACTGACATTTAAAGTTTTTTTAGATTGACGCCATCTTGGAATGCCTAATGGAGTTTGATAAATTATTCGATCTTATTTATTTTTGAACCACTAAATTATACGTTAAATAAATTTATATGTATTTTTCCCACAAACAGTATATTTTTCTTGATTTTTGAAAATGGTGTACTATGTCTGGGCCTATTATGGGACATCTCCTTTGCAAAATTATGAAATTTGAATTATGTTGGAAAAAGTTGTTTGTGGTTGCTGGACTATGTCCTAAATCACACATGCTTGATTATTTTACACTAACATGACATCATATCCAGGTCTAAACTCTTATAAAATTTTATGATTTTACTAGGTTAACACAAGTATTGGTTAAATTGTTTTCAATCCAGTTTTTTTTATTGTTTTTTTTTTTTCTTTATTAAGGAAACAACAGCATGAGTTATTACATGTAAACTTATAAAATAAATAAATTATACACTAGCCTAATTAGTTTCCACGGTTAGGTTTAACATATATTCTGTTGATCGAGAGATCGAATTAGGTACATCATAAACGAATTTTACAATATATACACTTATTAAAAGCAAAAAACCAGTGGGATGTTAATATTAAAAGCTTAGGGAATTACTAAATTAAGCAAAAATTAAATAAGAACAACAAAAAAAAACAGAAACCACTATGCAGGCCTGGCCGTCAGTTCTTTCAAATAGCGACGAAATTGACCAAAATTCGCATGAAATATATCGATGTCACCATAGGTGGAATTATATTTTTTACTTGCTCTAATGTGAAAACTATTGGCTCTGTATTTAGTTTTGCATAAGGGAACAGCAAAGGTAACCGCACGTCATGTATTGGGTCTAGAACATTTTAAACCCAATCTATTCAACAAAAAAGGAGAATCCATAAAACCATTTATAATTTTTAAATAATAATATCTGATCTTTGTGCTTGATGCTGAGTTGAAACCAACTCAAACTGACTGTTAAATAAATACATAGGATTTAATTATCAAATCCTGCTACACATTCAAACAATATCACCAGCCTTTCTCTTTGTATGAGTATCGTAAAAGACGACTAAATGTAAAAGTATGGGCTACGTCATCTTCTCTCTACCATTGGACCAACTACTATCGCCAACTTGCTTGCCGAGCGTGGCGATACCGGCGAAATCCTGTTTTTAGAGGATGCCATGTCCAGCAGTGGCCTGATATGGGCTGGTTGCCTGTGTGTAAGTTATGAGACTAAAAAAAATACATTGTAAATACTATACCAGCAGCAGTAGACGTGCTAGCGCCCCCAAAGTTAAGTCCTCCAGTCCCGAGGCCAGTGGATCCGAAGGCAGGAGTGCTAGTTGTACCAAATGCCGGTGTGGTGGTCGCACCGGCACCAAATGCTGGTGTCGTAGTAGATCCTACAATATGAAACATACAGCACATGTATTGACATAAAATATGCACTACATAAACCAGACCAATATGTATGAGTTAATTGTGTCAGGGATTCCGAAGTGTACTTTTTCAATAAGGTTCAAAAATGTCCACCCCATATCAAGCTTTTTATGCTATCATAAATTAGAATTCGATTGCACCAAATGTTTGATAGTGGCAGTTCCAACCAGCCTTCATCATCATTCACTAGCCCTGTTCCCAGGTCATCTGGATAAGTTTTCTTCTTCCATACAATTCTATCAGTCATCATCAAATCATCTACTCCCTTCTCAATCACATCCTTTCTAACACAATCAATTCATCTTTATTTAGTTACAAACAGCCACACCATTTGTTTGCATCTTATAAGCAAACAAATGTGTTGTCCGTGTGGTGTCCTGACACTAATACAATAACACCACCCTTTTCTTACCATGGGTGTCATAAGAAGTTGCTTAAGTATTACCACCAGAAGACAGACAGACAGCAGTGTCTTCTATTGGCCAAACTGTGATCACCAATCCACCTGCCAAGTGTGGTGATTATAACAAAATCTACATTAGAGAAAAGGCTATGACTAGCAGCGGGACTAATGTAGGCTGGATGATGAATGAATGACTTATTGTTAAATTTATGTGTTGCAGGGATATTATTAAAGCCCTGATAGTATAATTTCACTAGTGACATTATAATTACAGGGATTATTGTCAATTGTTCATATTACTTGCAATTTAACGGACTAGTTTCAGTGCCATGATAATTTCACTAGATATTGGTCTAGTAAAATTGTAAGGCAGTGGTATTTTGACATAAAATATAATATCACTTAAAAGAGCCCATGAAATTATACAAACCAGTCGTCATTGACAATATTCAGTGTAAAATATCACGTGTTTGACAAAATCCCTGCAACATATTATGTACTTCTGTATCTATCCTCATTTAACAGATACAAGTCTATTGTAAAATTCATGCCAGAGATGTTATTGGTGGTAAATATAAGTTATAAGTATTCCTTATCTCCGCTATCTCAAAAAAGTTGTCATTTGTTTGGCTTCAGTTTAACACAAATTATTGAAAAAATATGTAAATTGAGTTGATAAACCACAGTTATTGCTAGAATTTTAATTAATGAAACAGCCAATACCTAGCTTATTACATACTCTATCTAATTATTAGTTCAGTTGTTCTTTTCACATTACTGGGAGAGGCAACAAGCTCTAAGTTGAGATGCGTCTAGTTTGGGGATCACATTCTTTACTTTAAAATTGTACCTTTGTTATCAAGTTATTACATTGTATTGTATCTTACAGGGTTACTCACCAAAGGATGGCGCTGATGTTGCTCCAAAAGTAGGGGCGGCTGAAGCAGCCCCAAAGGTAGGGGCAGCTGAGGCGGCTCCAAATGTAGGGGCTCCACCAAACGCAGGGGTCGACCCGAAACTAGGCGTTGTAGTCGCCCCAAAAGCTGGCGCAGTCGAACTTGCACCAAAGGACGTGTTGGCTCCAAACGCTGGTGTGGCGGTGGTACCGAAAGCGGGAGCCGCGCTGCCAAATGACGGCGCGGAGGACGCAGGGGTTGTGCCAAATAGGCCGGTAGACGGTTGCGAAGTGGCGGTTAAACCAAAACCGGGAGTCGCCGGTCTAGAAAACAAGATTTAAATTGAACTATAAGTTAACTTTATCTTATTTCGAGTGTGCTTGAAATAAAATACCAGTAAATGTAACATAAAATTAAATTGAAAGCAAATTTGAGGTTAGGTTTAAGTTGTAGTTTTTTTTAATGTAGGTAATTTTTTTTAATGGATATAAAAATCAAAAAAGGCTGTCTAAAATCTCAATAAATACTTCTTGTTGAAACCTTGATAGGTAAGTAAAAGTACGCACTTGGCCGCGCCAAAACTAAATCCTCCTCCCCCAAGTCCGGTTGTAGCTGGGGCACTGGACGGTGTCCCAAAGGAAAAGGACATTGTTTTTGTCTAGTAAATACGTGGTAGTAGCTGTAGCTGTGAACACTTCTTGAAGAAGAGTTGATTGAAATTTTAAATTTAATTATGACAAGACAACGCAACTAGCCGCCATGACCACAGAACACAATTTAATTTGACAGTCAGCAGTAGTCTAGTCTTTCTATAAATTGTCTTGTCTACTGACGTTTGGTAATGGGGACTCATGAACCTACAGTAAAAAACGAGCCGAGAGAGAGGTTCGAAAGTAGAAGTGCCTCCTTTTCTAATACGGTGTCCATAAAATATTATTTTCTGGGATAGCCTTACTTGATTGATAAATACTTATTGTAATAAAAACTATCTAAAACGGATTTTAAGCACTAATAGTCACCTGCTAGCCCATGCTATTTATCTTTATTTAATTAGGTATGTTCTTAACAATTGTGGAATAGGAGAGTTACAGTAGATCGTTAAGTTGAAGTGGTAGTAGACTCGCTTAGGACCGAATCGGAGCAAAGGAAATAAAACAAGAAATTAATGACAAAAAAATTATTAGAAATTTTAACATTATTAAATAAAATTATTACATGCAGCCGATGTCGCATCGTCAGTTTTTTCCCCGTCATTTTAAAAGTATCTTCGTTGGCATGCGTTTTTAATCTTAAGCTTAATTATCTGTTTGCGATACTTTTAATTAGTTCGTGTCTTGATTCAGTAGTGAGAGATTGTACTGGATGACGAGGAATATCATTTAAGCGAGAATAAAATTGATATTTTTCGAAAAATTTTTTGTCATCGGTGGGTAACAAATATTTTTTTGCCAGGTTTCTTTCCACTTTCCAGCTACAGATTCGTCCTTTGGCATCCTATACCACAATAAAATACACATAGAGTAAAATCTAACCAAATATTTTTATTTAATAATTTATGAGCCGTGGTAGCCCAATGGGGACTACCGTTTCTTTGCTCACCAGTTGGCGCAACTGTAGACTAAGGTCCGGAGGTATAGCTGTCAAAGGCGATTGACGCCGAAGCAAAGTGTTGTATCTTGAATTTAATTAGGGTTTATCATTTATAAATAACTATCTTGATATCAACAAACTAACTTCTGAAATAGTTGCTCTTGAGGCCGCCTATTTTTGCATTTAATTCCGCTTTTAAAGCGTTCACATTAGACATCCAATAATCCATATTTGCGATATTTTACGAAGGAGATCACTTTCCAGCAGGTAAATTAAATAAATTATAATTTAAGCAACAAATTCCGCTAAAACCAGTGAAAAGTGAATGTTATTGGACCTCACGCGACACAAGCGCCTCTAGTGGCAAATTCAATAGCGATAGCCCCCATTGGAAAAATGCTTGACTCACACTATGAGGTTGCAGGTTCAAGACCCAGCAGTGGCTTAAAGTAATGATTTTTAATTAGTATTTAAATTCATGTTTGGATCATAAATGATTAGCATACTACACAATAATATCACACATTTTGAGGATTAATAATAAGAAAAACTCACGATCGAGGGATTAATAGGCTATCATTATTAAACATCAACCATCAAAATATGCTATTTTAGACAGTGAATAAAAACCCGATCATTTCTAAATTAAAAAAACTAATTATCATAAATTACTTATATCGTGGACAGCCTTTTGCATAACATACTTGCTAGACAAGGACACACAACTATTTTAGTTATCTCCTTGGCTCGTTTTCCTACTTTTCCATTTGGCAGAGAAAAAAAAATCGTAGCGCTATTGTTTTAGAGTGCACATTTGAAATATGAGATATAGAAGTACTCGATCCGGGTTAATATTTAAATCCGTGTGGGGACTACCGTTTCTTTGCTCACCAGTTGGCGCCACTGTAGACTGAGGTCCGGAGGTATAACTGTAAAAGGTGACTATAAAAGATTTTAACGCCGAAACAAAGTTCTAAATCTTGAATCTAATTAAATAAAGTTTATTATTTATAAATAACTATCTTCATATCAACAAACTAACTTCTGAAATAGTTGCTCTTTGAGGCCGCCTATTTTATCGCTTTTTCTTAATTCCGCTTTCAAAACATTTACATTAATCGCCAAATAATCCATAGTTGCGATAATTTTACGAAGGAGATCACTTTCCAGCAGGTACGTAAATTAAAGAAATTATTATTTATGTTACGGAACCCGCCAAAATCAGTGAAAAGTGAATGTTATTGGACCTCACGTGACACAAGCACCTTTAGTGGCAAATTCACTAGCGATAGCCCCCGTTCAGTGTGTTGCCAGTGTTGACACCTAAAAATGTAGATCAACGGACAGCCCGATAATGCGTGACCAGTTTTGACATGTCAATGTATGTGTTAAATAGTGACGTACCTTTAACATTTTTAGACTATCGATAAGAATTGCAGTTCGTCGTTTGGAAAATAATGTTTACTGTCACACTGTTTTTATCTCGAGATTATGCACCTACTTTGCGGCACACCTCACCGCCCTCACTATTTACAACTATAATAGTGGGCAGGTAAATGTGCCCGGTGAGTATATTTTTTACATATGATTAAAATATTTATAAAAAAAATAACAGCCATTGTTAATTAGTTTTATTTATTTATTTCTTCAAAAGATTTTCTGGTGTCATCTGCTGTGCCGTGTGAGCTCATCAATGGCAGTAAGTGAAAAAGAACAAGTTACCAAAATCTGAACAAACATTTACATTTTGATGAATCAATCCCTGATTATAGGCCTTTAACAAGATTATCTTAGTTATGTGATTCCTTACAGTTTCCTTTTTCAAATTGTTAAGTTGACATTCATTTGAGACGCTAAACGTTAAATAACATCAAATTTCTCCGGAAACATTCAAGATAAATGTCGACAATAGTATCGATAAATTTGAGTCAAGCTCTAGCGTACATGTACAATATTTTGATGAATTAATTATCCACCAAAATAATGTAAATTATCAATACATAGAACTTTATCTATACAAAATATTAGAAGGAACAAACGGATTGAAATAATTTTATATTTACAACATAACAACAAGATCAAATTCAACAAAAATAACGCGTTTTTACTATGACAACTTTCTACGTATTTACCTGTGAAATGAGCAATTTTCTGGATTATTTTTGTGGTTGACTCTAAAGGCACTCACAGAACATGTGACTATTGTTAAATAAAATTGTATTTACTTTAGATAATCTACTATGTACTAGATAATTCCATGAAATGTTGAAGCTTATATCGCAGATGCCACTGGATGTCACTCTGTCAATTAAGACTGATCACAAAACGAAATGATTAGTTTTCTTTTTCTATCATGCTAGATTTCCATAAGAGGTTTTCTTCTATCTGGCAGGCTTTGTCCGTCTATTATATTCTACGTTTATGCTTAAAAACAACACAATAGGAATGCGTAAACGTTGCACTTCACGTCGTTATCAACCCTGGCTAAGCAGAGAAGTGTTTAAAACCAAAAGCCAACAAAAACTTAGTGGATACAGTGGATTAATATAAAATTAATAATTAATAATTATAAAATAAATTAAGTAAAATTCATAAAATTAATAGTCGTATCGGCTCAAAGGCCAAAATTTAAAATAATGTAAACAAATTATTGAAAACCTTGATGCTGGCTAGAGAGTGTCCAACTTATAGGAAATCGTTTACGACCAAAGCACGAAATGGGGCTATTGCTAGTGAATTAGCCACTAGAGGCGCTTCTGTCGCATGAGGTCCAATAACATTCACTTTTCACTAATTTTTGCGGGCTTCGTGGCATAAATTTAATTTTTTTAATTTACCTGCTAAAAAGTGATCTCCTTCGTAAAATTATCGCAAAAATGGATTATTTGGCGATGATAGGCGGCCTCAAAGAGCAACTATTTCAGAAGTTAGTTTATTGATATGAAGATAGTTATTAATAACTATTAAACTTAATTAGATTAAAAATTTAAAACTTTGTTTCGGCGCCGATCTTAATAAATCGCCTTTAACAGCTATACCTCTGGACCTCAGTCAACAGTGGCGCCTACTGGTGAGCAAAGAAACGGTACTCCCCATTGTTTACGAGGTTTATAGTTTTAACTTTGTATTAATTAGAATTTATTAAAAACAATTTAAAATGTATAAATCACCCATACATTTCAATGAGAAAGGTTTTAAATGTTACATTTAAGAATTTGATTCGCATTAAAGACATGGCAGCATGATCTCAGACCTTAGCCGACTTAAAATAATCCGTTATAAAATTACATAGTAAAAAAGTATAATCGCTTTATTTTTATTTTGACTTGAAAATGACTAGGGACTTCAATTATTTTAGCACTGATTGAAATAGATCTAATATTTTTTGGTTAATCGTACCTGAAATATGAATCATCTTTGTAACGGAGGTAATTTGATGAATTCGTGTAGAATAATATTCAAGACGACTCCAGTAAACGTTGGCATACCCTGGAAGATGGTTACGTATCCTAAACAAGAGGAAACCTTGACACGACCGTCGTTATTGGTGCCTGATGAACAATTCAACCGCCTTATCACGGGGAATATGCGCCCAGAGTCATCAATTACAAAAGCGACTGAAATAATAAATTGCACATTCACATAAAAAAAAACTTCAGTAATTTATATTGAATTAATTAGATGAACAACGGTTAGAATGAATGAAATAAATTGATAAATAAAATAATTCTTCGTGTTTTGTTGTGGTTAAACATTATTGGTAAAAAAAAAGTTATTAAAGTAGCCCAACAACGGGTTCGTCTTTCTAAGCAAGTCTAAGCATTCACGTAACACGATATTTTATACTTTCATAGCTGTTGCCCGCGACTTGTCCGCGCAATATCTGTTATTATATATGATCGCGATTAATTAATATTTTTTCCCGTTTATGCAACATTTTTCACTGTCGCAGCGTGATGTTATACAGCCTAAAGCCTTCGTCGATAAATGGACTACCCAACACAAAAATATTTTTTCAATTCGAATCAGTACTTCCGGAGATTAGCGCGTTCAAACAAACAAACTCTTCAGCTTTAAGTTAGTAAGTATAGATGAGCGAGCGCTCGAGCGTATCTTGATTATTTCATTCATTCATTTCCATTTTTTGGTTTTTGTTCTGATTCAGGACCTAAGTGTAAAACGTACCCAAACTTACACCAAAGATTTTTTTTTGCTTTTTAGCTTTATTTTTAGAGAATTTATTCTAGTCAGCAATATTTTTTTTATCTACTTTGTGCCACCTAGAAGCATATTTGCAAACTAAAGAATATCAAGTCAGAGCTGCTTTTAAGTTTTACATAGTGCTTCTTAGCACTTGTTAGTTCCAATGAGGTTGTATAGATGTCGTTTTATCGGATACGTTTCTTTGGGAAACTTTTTTTTCTCTTCTACAGGTACAGAATACAGAATGTAATACAGTAAATTAGTTATTAATATTTTGTACTTTAGTGTAAGTGTAGAAGATAAATAATTCATTTTATTTTATTTGAGAGCTGTCAAAAACTAACACAATAATTATTGTGCGAATGAATTCTGGGATCGTACGGCTTGATTTTTTTCTTTTCAGTTTTTTTTTATAGGGCTTTTGTTTTATTTTAATTTAAATAACAATACTTTACGGTCTGTCTTAGGATTGGTCTATGTATTAACTTAAGATAAGAAGAAACACTTCTTATTGATCGATCGTTCTTGATGAACCAACCGCATCCGGCGGCTTTGAGCGACCTTACTTGCCTATAAAAAGTAAAAAATATTGAATTCAAGTAACTTACCATAGCAGTCAATGATATTTAAAAGTATTACTAAGTTACGTTCATAGTAATTCGCCTATTATATCTGTTCGGAGCAATCCAAAACTGCACACATTGATAAGTTTCACTGATAAGCAGAACAAAAGATGCGAAATAGCGCGCAAATGAAAGAGAAGGCTATATTTTTTAACGATTACCGCTCGTGATTGCGCTCGACGCAGACTGTGGACAAAACTTCCTAATTAGGATGTATTTAAGTCTTCACAACGCGCGCGCATAACGACACCTCTGCTTCGTTTTAATATAAGTAATATCATATACTCCACGCTTGCCAAATCTGAGCAACTTTTGAAAATTCCAAGTTCTTTTTGTTCGATTCGGGAATCAAACCCAGGATCGAAATCTTGGCCAAGTAATTAAACCAACAGACCAACGGGGCGTTATTATCGTGTCTAAAGTTTAAGTTTAAGTCTAATTGTCTATCTGTCTTTAATCATATATAAGTAGGCTGGACGCGCGACAAATGCAATATTTGCAAAGCTATTTTCATAAACAGAATATTTTACTTTTTCCAAAGAAATATTCCTGTGGTATCATTTAATTTCAATGAATATCTAAGGAGTTATCACACTTTATAATTTCCCAGTAAAAAAGTGATCAAGTATCTACCACGCGCGCATTTAACATAGGCAAGCTGTCATCAACTGTCATGAGAGGGGAGAGGATGCAGTAGGTTTTTTTCCTTAAAATAAACGCGGGTGAAGCCGAGGGGTACAACCAGTTACATTGTATGTTCTCAAATACTCGCCGACTTGAATAATATTAAGTAATATGTACTTAATAATATTTTAACACAAAAAGTAATTACTTGACCAAAAGCGTTATTATTCTAAGACCAAAAGTACTTACTTATGTGACAAGTCC
The DNA here is from genome assembly GCA_949315895.1 of Anania crocealis. Lineage (NCBI taxonomy): Eukaryota > Metazoa > Arthropoda > Insecta > Lepidoptera > Crambidae > Anania > Anania crocealis. Next base: position 15,603,848 of record OX438867.1, on the reverse strand, counting down.
TGGAAGAAGTATGCAAGTTCACTTGCGTGAATTTTTATTTATTGCACTAAAAAATCAAAAAAAAAGTAATACGTATTGACAATTTTTTTCATAATTTTTATCTTAAAATTGAAAAAATTATGTGCAAATATGTAAAATGTTGCAACATTAAAATAAGATAAGATAAGATAAGAAATCGTTTATTGTTAAAATGTAAATATTAAAATGTATATATTTCCATCATAAAAACGAAGTTTATACATTTGCACTCAATTATTTACTGACGTTCCGTATGACTAAAAGCATATTCACACATACATAAATCTTGAACGCAGATTTTAAATAATATCTCCGCGTAACACTAGCTACATACTTTTTTTAGGATATTATTTGGCGGGTATCGTAGTGCAAGTCTAGTTGCTTAATTTTTTCATGAAAATTTTATTTACATTATATTACGAGTATATAACAATTAATACGTTATTTTTCGATACAGAGTTAGGTATGCATCGTTGTGCAAGTCTATTTGCCTAATTCTTCCACGAAACTTTTGTCGATATTGTATTTTATAATAATTGATATGTATTTTTCCGGGCAACGTCCCCACAGTCTGTAACGTACTGTGGAGGCCGAGTAATCCCTCCAGCGGTGGTAGGCTACTCAAAGAGCCACCTGGCTTGCGACCACCATTCTCTTGGTGTCCAACGCCAAACAACACTCGCTGTGTTCTGTCGGTATACAAGATTTCCAGCCCTATTGAGAAGTAGCTACCGGTCAGTTGCGCTGCGTAAAAGCTGTGCTGGTCCCTTGTCGACACCGTCCTGGAAGCTCATTTTGGAGAGTAGTGGAATCCAAAGGCCCTGCTGTTAGTCAACCGCAGTTCGTGGGGGCCTGAGTGGTGCCCTAAGCGACTTACGGACAAAAGAAAAGAACAAATAGAAAGAAATGGCTTGTGCGCCAATCTCAAATCGATCGGCCACCACCACCCTGAAGCTGAACAGCCGCACAAATTATTTTTGAATGAAGCCCAGATAGCCACGACGTGTCATACTTCAATGATCCGGCCTACACTCTTGAACATAAATTCAGGAGGTAGGCTAAGGTATGCTGTGTGTATCAACGTGATTATATTATTTTGCTGTATGCCTCTCCGTCACTTTGAAAACCAAGTTTTTCCTTAAATAAACTGCTATCGTACCTTGAAACCAGCGACCTGCTTTGCGATCAACTGCGTATCTCTTTGTGTGCGTTACACATTGTAAGGGAGAGGCAGGCAGGCCCGTCCATACGGCGAACGGAGCAGTCGCTCCAGGCGCCAAATCCAAAAAGGCGCCTAAATGGCAAAGAAAGTACAGGTACCTATATAAATATTATTAGGAGCAAACAGGAGAGGCGCCATAGTTGCTCCATTCTTAAATTTACTTCTAGCCGGCGCTGGGGAGAGGCAATTAAAAAACATGGCAAGGCACTTGCTGTTTCGCAAATTTTGAAAACGTTAAACCGAGGTTTGGACGCAAGTCTGTTAAGAAAACTTCCGGCGTGTGGTTTCTCTGCTGGAATTTTAGTTGGATTTCAGATTTTTTGAGAGAGCGGTCGATCAGGGTCTTCATCAACGGCTCTTGCTCCGACCTTTTGGCTATCGATGCCGGAGTTTCTCAGGGATTAGTTCTCTCTACAACTCTTTTTCTGCTGCACATTAACGATCTGCTTCTGCTTTGTTATGGTGGGTATGCAGACGAAAAACCCGTCAAAGAAAGATATCCTTCCAGCGCACAAACAAGAATTGAGGATGTGCGATTGTTGAGAGAGGTTATGGTAGAGCAAAGAAATTTTACTTTAAGCCAGATCTTCCAGTAGGATGACTATAATCTGATCAATTTGAGTGCAGCCAAAATACAGGCGTGTCTTTTCACCGCACAAAAGAGTCCTTTTGTCTGAACTCCTACTTTTCGAGGTACGACAGTGTCAATTGCCAATAGTAGTAGAAATGACATTAAAAAAGCAGCCAAAGAGCTAGGAATCCTAAATAGGGTTAAGCAATACTTCACGCTCGGACGACAACTTTTGATGTGTCATCGTCGTACATGGAATATTGCTCTCATCTTTGAGATATTTCAGCTAAATACCAACTAGCTGCACTTGACTAAGTGGAACGCAGTGCCAAAAAACTAATTTGTGATGAGGAATTGTAGCGAAACGTAAAGCTTGGGATCTTTGAAGAGGAATACCCTCAAAAACCTAAATTCTAACACATTAAAAAGGTAGGGAAGATAGCTAAGAATTAAAGTTTATGAGATCTAATCTCTATATAAAAATTAACTATAAGTTAAACAAGATGTCAAAATATAGAAATATAAATTACGTAACTAAAGGACAGCGAGGTAGTCCTGCAGTGGATCTAACAGCTCAGGGGAGATTTGTACGGCGTATGAAGAGGTGTTCCGGCGGTCAGCCGGCAAGGCCAGGACCCAGATGCACAAGAAAGGAGAGGTGGCCCGGTAAAGGTTGCACAAGGAAAGGTTTAACAGCCATCGGATGGATTGACAGCTTGCCCGGGCTTAGTAAGCTCTTTACTTCTTGATTTTTTAAATCCAGAGTCTGTCATTCTACTCCCAAACATGGCCTTTTATAGCCAATTCATTAAATAATGTTCAAATTAAAACGTAAGAATATTCCACAATTTCCAGATTTTTACAGGTAGTTATAAAAAATTTCGAATTAACAATGGCAAGAGTACAGAGTTTCCTAACAGATAATTAAAAGATCTTACGTAAAAATCAAATGAAGAGGTGTTTGGCAAGACGGTTGTCAATGGTGACAATATCTGCCAAAATAACAATAACGATATAAACAAATGTCAAAATAAGAAAGTACATAAAATTATGTGATATTACAAGCTAAATTAAACTTAATTATGATAAGTTGAAAAAGGTGTTAAGATATTATTTTAACATACATACTTTAGTATGTTAACCTGTTTAGTTTGCTTGCCTGTCACAGCGTAATCTATTATTGTCCATTACTCCTGTCAATATCTTTTGAATAATACATCAAGTAATGTCATGTTGCTAATCCTAGTTTTATTATAAATACTACCCAAAATATAAAAGGTTATGGGCGTTATAAACATGATTAAACTACAATAAAAATTGTAGTAAGTATATAAATAAATAATCCAGGGACGTATCATTTGCGGTAAGTTGTATCATTGCAGTATTTCAGCCACAACGGTGAAAACAAATGATGGCATCTTCCAATAACAATATTATGTCACAATTAAATAAATAAATAAATATAAATATTTAAGACATGCCTCAATGGGCCACACTGAGCCATCTAGTCCCAAATTAAGGTACTATTAAGTACCCTGTCGTATGGGGTACTAGACAACCGATAAACTTACTTATATACTTTTTTTTTTGTAAATATATACTTATAATACATAGAAAACACCCAGACCAGTACAAACAGACATGTTCATGCACACAAATATTTGTACTGTGCGGGGATCGAACCCGCGACCCATGGCTCAGAAGCAGCATTAACTACCGCTGATCCAAATGGTTGTACAAAAACTAAATTTTTCCAATTGAAAATATAGAATAAAAATATTATTAGAAGAAAAAGGCGTAGCTAACGTGCTATACGAAGACGCCCCGAAAGCTGAGAAAGAAAAAGAAAAATATGTACAAAATGATGCAAAAGCAAAACGTATAATTTTGCAATATGTGTCAGATAAATACTTAGATATTATAAAGAAGGCAGAAAAAAGCAAAGAAATGATGTGCAAATTGGAAGAAATATTCGAACGAAAAAACGTTTTTAATAAATTATATCTGAAAAAGAAATTATTGACACTTAAATGTCATGGAAGCCTACAAGACCATTTTTTTAAATTTGATGCCATCTTAAATGAAATGGAGGCCGCAGGCTGCAAGTTAGATGAAAGCGACAAGGTTGCTCACTTATTACTCACATTACCTGACACATATGAAACCGTCATAACGACACTAGAGACTATGAGCGTGGAAAAAGAATTAACAGAAGATTTTGTAAAGGCCCGATTATTAGACGCAGAACTTAAAAATTACGGGAAAGCTCAATCATCACAGCCAGAAGTGACTTTTTTAGCCTGTTTTAAATGCGGCAAACGAGGGCACAGAGCAACTGAATGCTATAACAACAATTTTAAACAGCAAAGAGGCCGAGCTCCTCACCGAGGCCCAAACTCATATAGAGGACAGAGCAATTGCAGAGGAAGGTCGTATAGAGGTGCATCTAGAAGCACATATAGAGATTATAGCCCACACCGTTCAAATGATAAAGTATCATTCATAGCAATGGCCTCAATTGAGAATACAGATAACTTTATTTTAGATTCGGGAGCAACGAATCATCTGCTAAAAAAAGAATGTGAAAAATACGTTACTGAAATGAAGGAACTGGCAACACCAATAAAAATTCAAATTGCCAATGGAGAATTTATGATTGCACGAAGAAAAGGAATTTTAAACACCAAATACCAAAATTTGGAAATTGAAATAGAAGTGCTATTGGTTGATGGATTAAAACACAATTTATTATCGATTAATAAATTAACTGAAAAAGGCTTTAACATTACCTTCAATAACAGTAATGTACTAATACAGAAAGGCAATATTTATATAAAAGGAGGTGTTTACGCCATATCCTTTTTACCTACAAGATACTTATTGATTTGTCAATTGACTTTTTATAAAGAACGTTCAATTTAATTTCACTTCCGCATTCTAGAACTTTCCCTTACTTTGATTTCAATGAGCAATATTCTGTCCCTTTCCTTCCCATGCCCTCTTCTATACTGTGGAATAGAGACAACCAACGGAAGGAACAATGAAACATCAATTTGAATTTGACATTCATGAGAAGAAAGGAATGTCTGACGATACTGAATTAAGTTGGAGATTTGAACGCGCCCACGTTCAGCTGCAAGCCTGCAGCTCGTCGCCGCTCACCGCTTCAGAGTATTCAAACCGCGATAAAATTACTTATATGAAAGTGAATTAAGTGATAAAGGACAGCACGGCCGGCTGAAAACCAGACTATAGTGCAAGTGCAGTGAATTACATCAACACAAGCGCAATCAGATGTTGCGACGCCATATTGCGCATAGAAGTTCAACCAAGTAAGTCTCATTCCACTAAGTTACAAATCCCTTTATCCTGCTGTCCCTCACTGAATTTGCTCGTTATTTCATGTAACTTCAATGTCCAAACCGCCATACGCTATTTCGTTTTTCTATTTAAATAGGTATTGAGTACACCTCCGCATCCCGCATCACCAGGAGGCAAATATAACAACTTATACACCTTAAAACTTGATTTGGCTATTAAAGAAGATTGTTACATAAGCGCAAAAGAAACTGATGACATATGGCACAAAAGACTTGGCCACATAAATTATAACGACTTGAAACTGTTAAACCTACCAGTACCCAACAAGGTCTGTGATACTTGTATCGAAGGTAAAAGTACAAGAAGAAGTTTTTATTCACAGAATAATAATAGCAAACAAATCGAAGATTTAATACATTCCGACGTATGTGGACCTATAGATCCAATAGGAATATATGGCCATAAATATTTTCAGGTACTCATTGATGACTACTCTCACTATCTTGTGATAAGACTATTGAAGACAAAAGATGAAGCGGAAAACAATATTATAAACTTCATTAAATTTATAAAACTCAATTTGGACTTAAAACAAAACGAATAAGAGTAGACAACGGAGGAGAGTTCAGTTCAAATAAATTTAAATTTTACTGCAATAATAAAGGAATTCAACTCGAATATACGACGCCGTACACACCCCAACAAAACGGAACGTCAGAAAGAATGAACAGAAATATCCTAAATAAAGTACGCACTAAACTAGCGGAAACAAAGTTGCCTAAATACCTGTGGAGTGAAGCAGTCACAGCATCCGCTTACGAAATAAATAGAAGTCCAACCTGAGCGTTAAATAGGGAAACACCAGCAAAAATATGGTTTGGTAATAACGATTTAACAAAACTACGAGTTTTCGGCAGCCAAGCTTGGGCTGTAATATTACCCAAACCAGCAAAGATAGAGCCAAGAGCTAAGAAATGTATAATGGTTGGATATAGTGGCTCGGGATACAGACTATATGATCCCAAAGAAGATAAAGTAATAATATCAACAGACGTCAAATTCAACGAAAATGAAACCACATTCAAAGTGAAAAAGACAGAAGGCAATCAACATAAGTTTGTACCTTACATGAATTATGAAGAAGATGAAATTGAAATGATTAATGACAAAAATACAGTTAATGATAAAGACGATAAAGAAGTTGAAACTTATATGAATGATGAAGAAGATATAATTGAGATGAAAAATGATAAAAGAACAGTTAATGATAAAGATGATACAATAGATAAGCCAACAGATGGATATATTGAAATGGATATACGTAATGCAACTTTAACAAGGCATGATAGTGAAGAAAAATATAATAACAGTGAAAATGAAAATGATTCTTTTCACAGCATGAATGAACCTGTTGTTCATGAAACAACAAGATCAGGAAGAATAATAAATAAACCAACCCATTTAAATGATTATGAAATATATATGGCATATTGTCTGGCGAGTTTCGAAGATCCAGCAAATTTTAAGGAAGCAATAAAAGAAAAAGAATGGCAAAAAGCAATTAGAAAAGAAATTAATTCGTTAGAAAAGTTGCATACTTGGGAAGAAGTAGAAGCTAAAGGCAAAAAAGCGATAGACACAAAATGGGTCTTTAGAACCAAAGAAAGTGGACTTAAGAAAGCTAGATTAGCAGCAAAAGGATTCCAGCAGAAAGAGAGTTATTTTGGAAATAATTACTCACCAGTAGCGAGAATGAATACAATTAGAATGTTTTTAGTATATGCAATACAAAATGATTATAAAATATGTCAGATGGACATACCAACAGCTTTTCTAAATGGAGTATTGGAAAACGAAGTATACATAAAAGCACCAGAAGGAGTGAACGTTGGTAAGAATAAAATAAAAGAGAAGTTTGTATGGATTAAAAGAAAGCCCAAAATGCTGGACTGAACAACTTCATAACAAATGAAATAGGACTAAAACGATCCCACTATGATTTTTGCATGTACTATAACAGTAAAGTTTGGATGTTAGTATTTGTTGACGACATACTAATTACAGGAGAAGAAGAAGAAATAACAAAGCTGAAGCTCCAGTTATTCAAAGAATTTCAGGCCAAGGATTTAGGATCAATTAATAAATTTCTCGGAATAGAAATAAAAAGATCAGGTGAAGGAATGAAGATCAGTCAAACCAAACATATTGAAAAGTTATTAGAAAAATTTAAAATGACAGAATGCAATGGAGTTAAATCACCAATGGAGAAAGATTTACAGGGTAAAAGAACTAAAGATGACAAAGATGTCATAGATGTCCCCTACCGGTCCTAATAGGAGGTCTCATGTTTTTGGCAACAGTAACTAGACCAGATATTAGCTATGCAGTGTCATACTTAAGTCAATTCTTAGATAGACCGGACACACAATGTTGGAAGCAAGCAAAAAGAGTTTTACGATATCTTAAGGATACTATCCACTACGGCCTGAACTATAAGAAAGATCAAAACGAAATAAATAAAATTGAAGCATACTCAGATGCTGACTGGGCAGGCCAGAAGATAGACAGAAAAAGTACGAGTGGAAGTGTAATCACATACAACGGTAATGTTATCGGATGGCATTCAAGAAAACAGCACTGTGTTTCTTTGTCAACGGCAGAAGCCGAATACGTCGCGCTGGCCAACACATGTTCAGAGGTAGTAAACATTATAGGATTAGCCAAAGATCTCGGTAAGTGCTTAACTCCTACCATTTACGTAGATACGAGATGGGAGCCATCGCCATGTCAAACAGCTTCGAGAACAGCAAACGTGCGAAGCGCATCGATATAAAATATCACTTCGTGAAAGATTTAGTGAAAAACAAAACAATAACTGTTTATCATATAGATTCATATAATAATGCTGCCGATATGTTTACAAAGTTACTGTCTGCAGATAAATTTGCTCATAACAGATTCCTGTTAAACGTTTATTAATATTTTTATGTTTTTAGTGTTCAAGTGTCTATGTTATTTATGTGTGTTGTCGTTACTTTTAATATTTGTTTGTTAACTTGTTATTTTAAGATGCGATTATAAATGTTTAATGTTTTACCACATTTATAATCGAGGAGGAGTGTTAAGATATTATTTTAACATACATACTTTAGTATGTTAACCTGTTTAGTTTGCTTGCCTGTCACAGCGTAATCTATTATTGTCCATTACTCCTGTCAATATCTTTTGAATAATACATCAAGTAATGTCATGTTGCTAATCCTAGTTTTATTATAAATACTACCCAAAATATAAAAAAAGGTTTGAAAAGGTAAGTTGATAAAAAACAAGCACGTTCTGCAGTGGAGACCGTGCATTTTCAGGAGGAAAGACTTCCGTGCAGGACTAGGGGAACTATTTTTCTCAATGACTAAAACCCGAATGTTGTTAGGGCTAGAGTGAAACTCCTTCTGAGTAAGCTTGGACCATCGTAGGCTTTCTCTTAAATCTAAGGCTAAGTAAGAAGCCAAGAGAAAACCCAAGAACAATTTAAAAATAAAACTTTAGAAAATTTGTTGAATTAGCAATATATCAAACTATATTTTGTGGTGTATAGGTACTACTACTAGCTACTACTCATAAGAATGACCTAATGAATTTGCATGACAGTAAAACGTTTTAATTCATTGTATGATATTTTATTAAAAACCTGTTACTTTTTCGGCGAATGAAGGAAAAGTTTCGGCAGCTTGAGTCTGTTTACAACAGAGATTTGCTGCACCCATCGCAGCAAATCACTTTCCAGTTCCAGTCCCACACGATTGGATCAGGGATTTAAAATGCTAATATTATACATAATGTTTGATTGGACTTACGAGTATAATGCTTAATTTATAATTTCTCTTACGTTACTAATCTTAAGGACAACTTTTAAATACGCATCATTAACCCGCTGCAAGCCAAAGACAAACCTGCCACCTATTTCTTACTGTTTATGGCAACCACACTTAATTATTTTGTAAGCTGATACGAGTATCTCATTAAAAATAAATTTTCACAAAAAAAATGTTATGCAAAACTATTTTAACTTCTTTTTTTGTATCTAGTAAAGCCTTAATTTCAAATACTACTATGAGTAATGTTTCACAATTTTAAAGTACGTATTCCTTTTTACACAAACGTAGTAGTAGTAGTAGCTTGTGGAAAACCTACGTCAACAACACTTACAAATTGGATGTCTGACTGAATCTGAACGCAAATAACGGGTTATCTACAATAATATCAAATAGCGAGACTTCCTTTAAATGTCAACAATGCTATATTCATAATACTCGTAACTTCATCAAGTCACAGTTCAACATGTCCCGTAGAATAATTACGCAACGCTCTTTTTTGGGTTTGCTCAATACGCATTGAGTAAATTTAAAATATGAACATGTAGGCCCCTCAGAGGTACTTTTAGCTATCATTTGATATATAGTACATATTTTTAACTATGTTAATAAATTTTTAGGACAGTTTTTTTACGCTCCTGATAAGTTGTCAATTTTCACATGCGTACTTCTTCCAGGATTGGTGCGAAGTATTCCTTGTTCAAGTTATTACTAGAAATAAGAACTATCAAAAGTTACGAGTAGCATTCTCAGCCAAATAATATGACTGTATGGTGGCCCGTTGCACTAAGTATAATAGTAACACCTTAAGTTATGATATAAGTGAAAGAGCAATAAGTAACCACTTCTTTATAAATACGGATGTTTAGAAATGCTACACTGGGCCACACAGAGCCACCTAGTCTCAAATTAAGCTACCACTAAGTAGCTTGGCGTATGGGGTGATAAACAACCGATAAACCTACTTAAGTATATACTTTTTTGTAAATATATACTTATTATACATAGAAAAACATCCAGACCAGTACAAACAGACATGTTTATACACAAAAATATTTATACCTTGCGGGGATCGAATCCGCGACCCCTGGCTTAGAAGCAGCGTTTAAAGAATTGCATTTTCAAGGTACCCAACTATTGATTTGTTTAAGAAACAGTCTCAAAATATCCCCTTTATTTCCATAGGTTGAAAATACGCGAGTTCGTTTTAAATTTGCAACTCGCTCCGCACATTTTACGACGGTAGGCGAGGTGACGTGACCTTTTGAGGTATCGCCAATTTGGTCGAATAAAGTTGTATTTAGTGATGTCATTTGAGTCAGTATTCCATATCGATTGTCAAGCGATATTCGAATGTCAATAGAAACATCGGGGGTTTCATTTAACACTTTGTCCCCTTGATGGAGCAGAGGGCGTCCTCAGGGAAAGTATTGAAAGTGCTTCATGTAAATGTTGCTGGTGTAAAACGAAATAAAATACCTTGAATAAAAAATTCGAACGTGGGACTTAAATTTGCTTAAAAAACAGTTAGAAAAATATTTTTGACATTAGATTAAAGCCTTATGTAAAAAAATACAGTAATGGCCTGCGCAGACGACGGACTTTTCTCCGCGGCGGAGAAAGTACGCTCCGCGAATAAAAAATCCGTGGCGGATTTACCGCGAACTCAACGCACTCGGTGTGCGATTATTTGTTCGTTTATCGTCGTGCATACGTACGTCACCTTCGAGCGCATAACGCGGACTAAAGTTTGCCATGTGCGTTGCTTCGCCTTGTCACACGAGTTCTATTTCTTTCGGGGACTCCCCCGCACTTTCGTCCGGTCCGCTCTCTGTATGTTCTCGGTGATTCGGGGGACTTTTAATCTCTTGTTTGCGTTACTCGATACAGTAGTAAGCTATCTATCTTAGCAGACAAAAAAGTCCGCAGACAAAAATCCCTCGTCTGTGCAGGTCATAAGAATGCATAAATGAATACGGCGAGATCCGTACTTTTATTGAATGAATTACGATAACGTGCTAAAATATCGATTCTCTTGTCTATTGTTCTACATCACTATTCGCATCCAAGGTCATAAACCGCCCAAAGACCGCTGCGTACTTGTTTATCGGCTTAAACCACTTCTGTTTTATCGATAGTAAAAGTCGCGGATGTCTGGGGCAATCTGCGGAGACCTTTCTTATTTGCAGACCTTTAACTAGGATAAAAAAGAACTATCATATTTTATTTCATTCTAAATCGAATAATGAAACAAAAAATGAGGAGGTTGTCAAGTTTTTTCTGTATGATCACGTAAAGAACTTTTCAGCATGAAGACCGATTACGACCTTTTTTTATGGTTCTATAAAGGTTAAAAGCACAAATATTTGGCATATACAGGATGAAATTTTAACCACCTTCCAAATTTTATTATAGCAATGTACGATACACAAAACGAATGACGTATTTTTTTTTTAGTATATAATAGCTCAGTACAAAAATGTCAAGATAAAACGCTTAGAAAACGTCCACCAAAAATCTTAAATTTTTGATACGGCTTCCAAGCAAATTTTTTTTTACGCAATGCGCATCTTATTCATTCATTACGAATAATAGATCATTAATAGAACAACTATTAATTTATAAGTTTTTGATTTTTCTTTCATACCTTAACAGGCTTAGGACCGTAAAAATTGAAAACTTTGTTTCGAAAAATAGTATTGAATATATATTTTTATGCTTACATACTTAACTCTACGGTTAAGGAAAAGCCTAAAATGGAGCGAGATTACCCAAAAAGTGGCACTGGTTCTCCCACACACCAGCGGAACACAAAAGAACTGTTTGGCGCTGGTCTCCGGCAGGAGGCAGCCTCTTACGAAGCCTACGACCGCAGTTGGATCTGTTAGCCGTCATCATTGGTTAGAAAACCAAAGATGCCATTGTCCAGGGTGGACCACTAGAAGGTAGATTCCACCACCCCACCATAAAAATATTAAACCGTCTTTACTTTTTCACCGTAATCCTCTAAGGCCTTTATTTTATCATTCTCTTCTAAGACTATTCACGTTCGCTCTTTCACTCTTATCGTTCAAAATATACGTATAATTCCTAATTTCACTGCTTCTTTGTTCATACCAATCAATGACTCTCTAAGTCTTTCATTCAATAACTCACCATCCCGCATGTATACTTACTTATTTGAAGTGGAAATGATTCTCGATCTTACATTCGATGTACTCACGTACTTTTTGTTGACACAGCGAGTCTCATCAACGGATGTCGTGTCGGAATAGGAATCGAACTTGAACCCAATTTTTGCGCGACCGAAGCCTCGAGATGTTTACACACAATCACCGAGATTTTAACGACCAATATTTATTCGTGTTCCCATTTACTGAAACGGGTAAGATTTGCTTCTCAAGTTCCGAACTGAATATTTCAGGAAAAATCGGTTACTGGGAAAGCTGTTTGATTTTTTTTTGCTTAGATATTTTAATCGGAAAATGTTTTTATGGACGCGTATTTATTGAACACATTTTTGGATTTATCTGGATTTTTATCGAATCTGCAATAAAATTATGATTTATATCATGACAATTTATTAAAGATGGTTGTTTGACACCGATTCATAATTAGCGTCGGCTCGTAAAAACGGCTAATTACTTTTTAAAGGCACTGAAAACGCAATAGAATCGCAATTGCATCTCAATTGTATATTTTGACACATTTATTAAGGTAGTAATGTAATATACGATTGCGACGCAATTACGATTCTGTTGAGCCATTTGTAAATTAGCGGAATTGGGGCCCTGGTAATAAGTCATGCATACCTACATAACAAAAAATATGTATTGAAATGAAAGATAGTTAACGGTGTTATTCGTCTTCGTTAAAGACGAATAATACCTTAGTCTACCCGTGACCATCAACGCTGTAAAGGGTTCGAAACGTCGGGTTAAATCAAAAATAAACGCGTTCTAAATCCGTAAACTATCTTTCATTTCAATGTATAGTGTTAGCGTAAACTCAAGAAAACAGTACAAAAAATATGTACCTAATACGTACGCGTCGAGTCTTTAAACTTTGTTTTATCGTCGGTTAAAAAAATAATATAAAACGCTTTTAAAGGCCTTTTGACGATTATTATGCAGTTTATATGTATAATTGTAGTTGCATATTATATGGTTTAATTTACGTTGGTTTTTTGTGTTTTTATTATCTGAACTTGTGCTGTAGAATTATTCTTTTTTGTTAATTTTAGTTTTCTTTTTTTGATGTCGCAACGCTAACAATACCAATTTTTGTCCAATAGCTAACTGTTTGTGCAATAAGGTTTAATTAAATTTTTTTTTTTTTTACTTGTAACAACGCCGGATATTCGCTAGTTTCAATATAGGTAGTATGTGTTGGGAGTTTGGGAGCTGTCTAGACCGTGAAATAATTAGTCAATCCGCCATATTGGTTTGCATGCGTCTGGCGCTGTCATCAGTTTGAGCAGGACTACAGGACCGCAGAGAGTCTGGGCAATATTAGGCAAAAAATGCGAAATTTAAACCGACTGAATATTTCTGTACTTTGATATAAACTTTCATGGTCACTATCATCCGTGATCCAGTTGGTGTTAGCGGTGCGGAGGTTCACGTACTATACAAGGGTCCCAGGGTTAGACCAAAACCTTTTTAAAACGATCTTTTTTAAATATGCTTAGGTCTGACAGGGGCAAAGTCATGCTTCAAAGGGCGCGGTAAGCCGATGGTCATAGATTCTGTCTTTAAGGTGGGAGGCACAATCGCGCTTCAGAAGACACGGTAAGCCGTTAAAACAAGTCAGAGGCTTGTAATAGGCAGCTTGGATAACTTTGATACCACTATCCTTGAGGTGTAGCCAATATTATAAGAAGAATAGACATATACTGCATGTACGTACAGTACCTACATAATACAAGTATGTATCTCCAAAAATGATGTTTTCAAATAAATAATCACGCTTTGCCGGCAGGTTAGCGAATGGTGGGGAGAAGACACTGTTTCCTATCTTCCTTCTCTTGGTGCCAGCAACATATGGTAAGTAAAGTAAAATAAATGCCTTTAATTATCCTTCTGCAGAACAAAAGCTTCCATCACTAAATTCAAATTACCTCTGCAATGATGGGTATACTCGTAGTCAGGCATAATCAACTCGCTAGCCAAATGCGGGTTTGTGATCACAAACCCGAGCAATGTTCAGAAAGTCGAAACTAGTACCTTGATCTTGGCCTAGGCCAAGTCTTGGAACACTAAGGGCGAAAGCATTGAAAAAAAAGGTATTTGTAATCTATTGCTGTCGCGCAGTGCCCTAACGCCTCCCCGCAGAGCGTGATAGAGACAACTGCATCTTAAACCGAAAATACCTACTAAAAGCACACAAAATCAACGTTCGTAGTCTCCCGATTCCTTTTCCAAAACTAGACCGATTTAAATACTTTTTTCATTAAAATTACGAAAGGCTTTGGCCGTGTCCGTTTATTTTGCTTTTCTTCTAAAATGTTGCTGGATGTTTTCTGGATGTTTGAACACAGCGGAGTCTGGCGAATTTTTTAGATTTTTAAAGGCTCATATCTCTTTTATTAATTAATTTATGAAAAAAGGAAAACATAGAAACAAGCTATTATTTGCCATAGATTTTTGTGATAAAAAATATTGCTCTACTGGCATTATCCAGGGAGGAATCAGGGGACTACGTTAGAATGGAAAAACGGCCCTTGTGTTTCCTCTTAATCCACTAGTGAGTCTAGACCAACGGGGCGTTTGGTGTTGGTACAGTACAGTGGTAGTGGTGGTATACAGTGGTATCTTTTTAAATTTGTATTTGCTTTGTTTTAGGTAGGTAGCTGATGGCGCGGTGTACTTAAGTTTCCCTTCTGGTTTGCGGTAACTCATCTATGCTGTAGGTAGGTGCGTGGCGCGGTGTGGCGGAGCCGTCGCGTCGCATCGATCGACACCTGTGGCGAGCTTGTGGCAGCGACTTCCCTGTCCTTAACGTTACTGTGTGCGTTACGGATCGTTTTTACTTCCAGTATTTTAAAAGTAAGGTAAATTACGGCCTATAATCATCCCACTGCAGGGCAAAGGACTCCAATATCTTTTCATGCGTAAGTACAGACAACAGCACGTCAGCCTACCACTAAGCGTCAAATTTTCTCAATTGATATTGATCTCTACTTGTTGGACTTAAACTTAAAAATCACCTTTAACTTTTTGGGTAGGTTGAACTGCCGTTGGCTAGACATACACAAAACAAATCCTTTTCAATACTTTTTATAACAAGTATTTATACGGCAATTTGAAGATAAAAATATTGAATGGACGCGTGCAAGCGTCGCGTCTATTGGTTGGACCAGCGCAGCGCCATTTTGATTGGTCGGCACGCAGCAGACCACAAATAAACACGAAGGGATTTTTTAATTTGTCATTGAGCATAACTCTGTTCAAGTTTGTGCCTTTTAGGTTGTTTATTAATGAAATATCTAATTCAACAAATATCAATTGTCAAGTGACTTGTTACGTGGCAAACTTATTTGAGACCTTATGGCGTTTTCAAACCTACTTTAACTATGAACTAAACCAATAACGAATCAAATAAAAGCAACATATTACAAACACGTGATTTAAAAACAACATACGAGTATCAATTAAATTCACCTCACTTAGAGGTTGTCATTGATAAAAAAAAAACAGCTGTCAGTTTACAAGAATGACGTTTAAACAGTTCCCGCATTAGTTTACCTGCTACGTCTGTCTGTCTGCATTTTATTGCATTACCGATGCTTCGAACAAAATGTTTCCGCGTCCGGGGCGAGGGGAAATTTCTCAGACACATAAATTACTTGCCAACTCACTAC
Source organism: Anania crocealis (assembly GCA_949315895.1). Lineage (NCBI taxonomy): Eukaryota > Metazoa > Arthropoda > Insecta > Lepidoptera > Crambidae > Anania > Anania crocealis. Next base: position 15,587,982 of record OX438867.1, on the reverse strand, counting down.
TTGAAATGCTTTTAGTAGTAACACTAATGAAATTTACGGGGTACCTAATAAAGTTCAATGGATGGAGTGTTGGTTGAGGCTGGAGCGTATTCTTTAAGTTTACAGGTGCTTAAGGCTTCTGCATACCAAATGCAGGGCAGAAGCAGAGCTAGTCAGTAGCAGTTTGAGAGATGGCATACTAAAAGTAATGTAATGCCTATAATCATCTTGCTGCAGAGCAAAGGTCTCCATCATAGAATTTATATAAAAACTAGCTTACCCCGCGAACTTCGTATCGCCACAGAATAATGTAATTTGATTTTGACGTCTTAAATGTCATTGTCATCAAACATGGCGTTCTTCTTTACCAAATTGCCTTGTCATAAACAAATAGTGTGCAATAAAAAAATAATGCGCCAGTAACTATCCTATCTTTCAAGTTAAATCAAACTGCACACAGTGTACAAAATTTGATTAAAATCAATTGAATAATTTAGGATTCCATCGCGGACAAACAACGTGACACGATTTTTTTATATATTAAGACAATGGGTACAGGCATAATCACCACGCTTGCCAAATGCGGGTTTAGTGATCACATATCCGGGCAATGTTCGAAAATTCGAACCTTTTTGTTGGCCGTCCCGGGGATCGAACTCAGGACCCCGAGATCTTGGCCCTGTATTTACACTATTAGACCAATGAGCACACTAAACGCAACGCCGCACCGGTCTCAAAGCAGAAGCCATACTACGCAACACGAATAGACGGACAATGTGTTGCGGAGTAAGGCCTCTGAACCGCTATGCAACTGAGGCCTTTCTCCGCAACGCATTGTATGAGCTTCGTGTTGCATAGTAAGGCATCATCTTTGAAACCGCCATCATTATGACGAGTTAGGTTTGGCATTTGGCAGCCAAATGTCGAACTATATGGAATTGGACGAAATTTGTTTGTGGTACCCTTGGCTTTATGGCAAAAGACAATATTTGCCTTCAAAATCAATTTAACATTTTAGACAGGCAGTCAAATGAACATGACGAAAGTAGAAGGGTTCCTAGTAAACTAAAGACCTTACGAACCCATAAAAGGACCAATGAACCAAACAGACTATTTAGTCTGCTTACGGACTTCCGTATAGTAGACTCGAGCTGTTATTCTCGCACGTGCAAAATTCAAGAGTTCGTGGTGAACCGGAGAGAGATATAGCCGACTTTACAGGGACCTATCAGAATGCTTGTTCATGGCTAAATTAATGGATACGGTAGTAGGACCTCACCCATCAGGCCCTACTTCATGGCTTTAATTGGGGTAGTTCTAAGAGATCTTCTTCTTATCCAATAACTATCCAAGGCCATACCTGAGATCTAACCAGAGTTATCGGTACCTTCTAAATCACGAGTATAACCACAGAACATGGAAAAACGTTAGAAAGGCTGTCATGCGCCTTTTGTATGAGAACCGATGTCACCGCTTGCGCCCCATGACCAAAGAAAATAAAGACAAAACGAGTTCAAAGAACGCCAATCAAGCGAATTCTTTTGACGCGCGCGACCAATACGATCGCGCGACGTCAAATGAAACCAATCACAGCGCTCACTTACAAGCATTAAGTTGCTCATAATTGTGGTAACCTCATAACGCCTACTACATCGATCGCCTTTCTAACCTCTTTCCATGTTTTGTGAGTATACCCCCCCACTCCACTCCAAGATCAAGGGAGTTAATATCTTATTTGAATCGTCACAACTGTTAACATGTTCAAATTTCCGAATCCAATAAATATATTTTCCGTAATTGAAAATCTGATAACCAACATTGTGTGTCCATTTCGGAATGATTTTTGCACGGTAACTTAATTTGTTTGGACAATGCACGTGTACAAAACTGTCAATTTAATTAATCATACAAGCGAACATGGCGCCAATTAAGCGAGATGTATTTAGGCTCAGGTTAATTAAGCTCCAGGCTAGATTGATGTGTAAAATTGTGCTTAACTGAAGTGCGAGTTTTCATTGTTTGACGGAATAGTCTTTGCCGTGTCGTATCGAATCGGAATAATTCGTCTGTATCACAAATGAACCAAAATATGAATCAATCATATTATAAAGGGTGCACCAGAGCAAATGTAAATCTATAGCGATATACTACTGTGTATATGAGCAGGAGCAATACTTTGTTGTGTGGTGCTCCTGCTCTTCCTATTTGTGCCAAGCTTGGCGATTATGGCGAACTCCTCCGGTTGGAGATGCCTGATGCCAGCCAGTGGACGGATATAGGCCGGTGATGATGATAATGACACTAATAATCTGTTAGATATTGAAGTCTAGTAGAGATCACTTCTTAGCGACGAGACCGTCTCATTGTACGAATTATTGTGTTGTAATTTTTTTTTATCATGTATGCTTTGTAATAAAGAGTATTGTATTGTACTGCTGTTTATGCAAATAATAAATGTGTTTATTTTTTATAAAGATATTTAAAAATGTTATATATGTAACAAAATTAAATAAAGGAATAATGTGAACAACATGACATACATTGTCCTGATCTGATCCCAAAGTGAGTTACTATTTAAAGCTCTCGTATTTTGTCGAAATCAGAAACAACGAAGGTACCACAAGCACCCAGACCGACAGGGTAGAAAAAATACTTTTGTTCTACATTGACCCGTCTGGGAATCGAACCCGGACCTTGACAATTGGTGTGTACGCCACTCTGCCACGGATGTCATCATGGCAAATGGTAATAATGGTCTGTTAGATTTAATGCGAATGGAAACGCGCCCCATCAACGCACGCGCTGAAACAAACGGCCATGCAGCCGCGTCACGCGGCGATCACAAACACTGCGGCCACAATAACAATGCTGCCGACATTAATCGAAACAGGCCAATAGCATACCTGCGAAGAATAGTCAACACTTTCGTTTAGTAATTTGAGACAGCATTTTAATACAAGGTTTATGTGGGATATTATTACAAATTCAAATTCAAATTCGTTTATTTTGCATAAAAAGTGGTACACATACAGATGTTGAATTAGAAGCGGTTTCTCACTTTTTACCAGTACTGGCATGCAAAAAAATACATGTTTAAAGTTATCAATTTCAATATTAACAGATAAACGGATATTCATATCAAACTCAAAGTATGTATAAATGTTACTTAAATTACAATGTAAGTAATAATAATAATAATATAATTATTTATTTTCTCTCCTAAAAGTAGTACAGTATAAGTGGGTGACAATAACATAATATCATATTATTCACAACTTTTGTGAGAGACTGGTGTCTATACTGGGTATAAAATAGTTATAAGTAATTAGGGTTGTGCTGATACTTTCGGTACTGATCTTATCACATGATAGCACATCGGTTCTCAAATTGCGCACGGTGCGTAATACACCAATTATTTACAAATTTAACTATTTAAAAAATAAAATAAAAATTAGGACAGTGGTATAATTTTGGTATTGGTAACGGGCTCCCTTTTCCGCATTTAGGCTCCACTTGGCCCATTATGCGTAGGGGGATTAGGGTGGTTAGTCCAACCACCCCAACTCCTTCCAGAAGCACAGAAGTCTTTTAGGACGTTCACAGGCTTCTGAAAGGGAACTCGGTGTGCCGAGGATAGATGCCCGGTGGGTGGCTACCCCTGTGCATTCCAAAATCACATGGGCAGCCGATTCTGCCTGTTCCAGGAAACCTCTACATAGGGGGCTGTCTGTGGCACCAATGGTGAAGAGATGTTTATTTAGGGGGATATGTCCAGTCAGTGATCCCACTACTCTTCGAAGGTCACTTCTGTTCAGGGTGATTAAGTTGCGAGTCAGACGCGGTGAAAGAGCCGGTACGGCCTCTCTGGACTGTCTGCAGTTGCTGATATTGGCCCAGCGGTCGTTGTGTTTGACTAGGGTTTGATGTCGCAGCCATGACCTGTATTGGTTGAAGGGGATAGGCAGGTGTGGCCTGGGGCCGAAAACCGTAAGAACCGATCCCCTTTTAGCGAGTTGGCATACATCTTTCGCTTCTCTACATTCATCAATCTTTTCATGCATGCTCGTCGGTTTAGAGTACTCTTGACCTGACCTTTCTTCAGAACATCCCCGATTTGATCGTGATAAGTTCGTCTTGGCCTTCCTCTTCTAACGTTCCCTTTCACACTCTTCTTATAGATCTGTCTAGTCATTCTTCTTTCATTCTACCATCTAAGCATTCCTTTCTCAATCCGTGTGACAATATCTTCTTTCACACCATAACGGTCTCTTATCACACTATTTCTTATCCTGTCAATTAATTAGAGATCCTATTCTTCAAATAACGCTATCCAAAATTCTAAATTGCAAATTTACAGAAAGTTCTTGGACACAGGCCACCCTCCCTGTACGTTTCGGAGGACTCGGCACGCGCAAAATTTCTAGTATTGCACCGCCAGCATTTCTTTCTTCTGCATACAGTGCAGCCCATCTCCTTAATAAAATACTGAGTCCCTTGTCAGGCTTAGTGGAGTTGGCTTACTTAGCGAAAGCAAGAAGTGCTTGGTCAGCGGCGTGCCAGGGGATTGATCCTCCTTCATCACCTGCCTCCCAGAGACAGTGGGATGAGCCTCTTTGTTTGCAAATTCAGAGTGAGCTATTATCTTCTTCTGATAATGCAACAGAGCGTGCCTGCCTTCAGAGTCCGCTTACTGGCTGCAAGCTCTTCCTTCAGTCAATATTGGAACCCTGCTTGATAAGACCACTCTGACTATATCAGTTGCTTTAAGAATTGGCGCCAAAACAAATCACTCTCATCGCTGCCGCTGTGGTGACCGCGTCAGTGAGTTTGGACACCATGGTCTTTCCTGCCAACTTTATTAAATGTGTCAAAATATGCGATTGCGATTCTATTAAGCCATTTGTAAATTAAAGGAATTGGGGGCCTGACGGCATGACTCTCATTCCGTGGAAACAAGGTCGTCCTCCTGTATGGGATGCAACCTGCGTGGACAAACTCGTGCCATCCCATATAAGCAATACTTCCACTACTGCATGTGCGGCGGCGGCCTCTGCTGAGGCTTTGAAGTCGACGCAAATATGCAGCCTTAAATGAACGTACGAACGCTACGTATTTGCGCCGTTTGACATTGAGACTATGGGTCCTTGGGGTCTAAGTGCCCGTGCTCTCTTTAAGGAGCTGTCTAGAAGGGTTACCGATGCAACTGGTGATAAAAAGGCTGGCAGCTACCTCGGGCAGCGGATAAGCATCGCTATCCAGAGAGTTAATGCTGCCAACGTTGGGCACCATACCCGGAGGCGGCGCTGGGGCTGATATCTTTTATATTTTATGACTTTACTTTACTTTGTTTATAATTTAATTTTACTATGTTTTTTTAATTTGCTTCCTGTCATGTGTTTTATATAAAAAAAAGTGTAGTTTTGAATTTTTAATATTGCATATAAATAAACATTTCAATTAGAGTAACTATTTAAAGCACCCGTATATGTGGACACCAGAAACAACGAAGATACGACAAACCTACCAAATAAAAGTGTTTCTCTACATTGACACGTCTGGGAATCGAACCTGGGACCACGGAGCAGGCGACACCTGCCGGTGTGTACGCCACTCCGCCACGTAAGTCGTTAGCTAGATTAACAAACATCTAGGAATAAAGAAAGGTAGCAAAATGACGTAAGTTCAATTCACATCTGAAGCAGTTGAGAAGTTTGTGACAATGTTTTAATTACAGTTTAAGAATTGTCTTATAATATTGAATTGGATGATAATGACTATGTTAATGTACCTAAATATTTGTATACCAGATTCTGGTAAAATGTGTGATCAAATTAATCTGTACCATCTTTTGTACCACATTTTATGCAAATAAACGATTGATTGATTGATTAAATTTCATCATTATCTCAAATGAAATAAAATAATTTATTTACTCAGGTACACGACGCCTTATGCTGCTGGACATAGGTCTACCCTAAAGAACTCCACAACAGCAGCTTCTTGCGACCTTCACCAGTTCGTCGGTCCATCTGGTCTGCCTACCTACAGATCGTCGACCACGCAATTGGTAAGTTCTTTTTTATTTATTAATAATATAGAATAAGTACTACTTTTAATAAGCCGAAGTCTCGTACACATAAGCAAAGTAGCATTTATAACAGTATTATTATGAATCAAAAAAGTTGATAATGGTATAAAAAGCGTTAGAAGAACTCGAAATGAAAGATCAACTTTCCTTCACAATTGTAAAAATCTTCAAACACAAAGTACGACGGTGTACCCAGAGTTTGTAATTAAAAATCTCGGAAGGCAATTAAACTTGCCCCGGCAACGATTCAGTAATGAATCGTAGAAAATCAAACTTCGGTACTATGGAGGTATTTTGTCTCCATTTGAGTAGCTATCAACCTGTTTAATATAGAGATTGTTGTATGTATAAAGCAAGCCGATACCAGTTTAGGGCGAAGTAAAAAAACCGACCAAGTGCGAGTCGGACTAGCGCACTGAGGTTTCCGTACCAACTTTAACTGAATTAGGGGTCCACTTACTTCCACTTAGCCAAAATACCACAATATTTAATTGACTGCAAAAATAACTTTTTTTTATACTATTTGTATAAAGGACAAGTGATATTTGCGGTTGTTAAAAATGTGCTATTTCTCAAAAATTACCGGTTTGATCTCGTTAAAACCAATTTTCGTTAAAAGTATTTGTTAAGATCTACATTATGTATTTTTTAAAAAAAATTTCACCTGCTTAGTTTAGAAGTTAGTAGACTTTTGGAAAAATTGGTTCTAGAAACCTCCATGTCTTTTTAAAAGACCTATCCATAGATACGCGTAGGTTAGAGTATTTTTTTTTTGTTTTACTTCTATGTATGGGAAGCCCCCCTTAAATATCATTCTTATATACTCTTTTTATTTTTTGTATGAGAATCGTAAAGCGGTCAATAGGATACACCTACCTACCAAGTTTCAACTGTGTAATGCTACTTTCTTAATAAAGTGGCTGTGACATAGGGACAGACAGACAGACAGGCAGACAGACAGACTTGACGAATACGGATATAAGGGTTCCGTTTTTTGCCATTCGGCTACAGAACCCTAAAAACTATTATCAGCATTTAGAAAAAAATCCATACTGGTTTCCCTACCATACCTTTTATGCCTGATGAATTTAGGGGAGACCGGGGCTAGTTGAACATAGTGGTAGGTTGACTTAGGCTACAAAGTTTATGTTATTAATAAGGTTATAAAGATAGAAGGCGACTTCACGTTCCCACAAACACTTAGGGAGAGGGAGGGGGAAACCCACCTAGTTTTCATACGTAGTTTTTTATCACTTAACACTCCGAATCAGAGGCCTTACTCTTCAACACAATGTCCGTTTATTCGAATCCATCTGTCCCTATCACTCATACCGATGTCTTAAAGTATCTGAAAGAGACAGATATATCCGTAAATACGAGCTTCGTGTTGCAGAGTAAGGCATCAGGTCAAATAATTGACAGTTAGTCAACCTACCACTATAGTCAACTATCCCCGGTCTCCCCTACCTACGGTTCCTGTAGGATCGTGTTGAACAATAACTTCATTCGTGGTCAACATCTAGTTTTATTAAACTGTTTTCCGCGACGCACGTAATTCGAAACGTGTGGAGTTTTTAATAAATTTGCAACTAATCCACGGGGACCAAATTTTAACCGGACTAAAAAGTACACATGTCACATGGCATTAAGTCCACCTTTTGTACGTTTTTTTATATTTGTGCAATAAAGTCTTAATAAAAAAATAAAAATAAAAAGTAGCGTATGTTTTATTCCTGTGAATAATCTATCTGCGTGCCAAATTTCAATATGGCGTGATTGATGAACAAACCTATATTGAAAATATTTACATTACTCGTATTAATATTGGTAAGATTAAAGAGTTAAAGTTTGTATGTTTGTTTGTAGGCAGTAATCACTGGAACTACTGACCCAATTTAAAAAATTCTTAATGTAATAAAGTAACAGCCTGTAGTCATCCCACTGAAGGGAAAATGCCTCCATCATTGAATTCAAGTTACCACAGCAATGATGGGTACTGGCATAATCACCGCGCTTGCCAAATGCAGGTTGGTGATAACAACCCGAGCAACGTCAGAAAATTCGAAACTTTTTGTTGCCCGACCCGGGGATCGAACCTGGGACCCCGAGATCTTGGCCCGGTATTTAAACCACTAGACCAATGGGGCATGTTAAGTTACATTTATTTTAGGTGGTAAAGGCAATATTTGATTTCGTTGAAATAATATTATAATTGTCAACAAATCCAAAAAAATCTTCATAATGCGTTCATTTATCGGTCTATATCTATGATATCCCTTTATCTCTTTGTTGAAGGATAAAAATATTTTTGCTTTACTTCTAAACGAAAGTCCGTTAATATTATTTTGACTTCATTTGTTAATTACTCACTACTAATACAATAGCAACGCTATTTTTATAAGCGTCACATCTAATAATTAGCTCTTATATTATATCTGAGTCAGCGTTATTTTTGTAATAAACATGGCGCTAAATTAAAAACGGAACAAAACCCCCGACATCTCTACCGTGAAATCCGTAAACGCAATTAAGTCTAAACTTCACTTAACACATCACTTCCTGTACCGGTAATTGTGTCCTTATTGCAATAACGATAGAGGTGATAACTAAATGGCTGATGATACGGTTGTGTTCGTTCACAGACTCTTTGTTGTCTCGCCAGGGATGCATTTTGTTCTATTTGTCTCTGTCTGCGTGTCCGCGTGTGTGTGCGATCGATGCGTTTAGGGTTGCTAGGTTTACGAAGGGTTAGTTTTTTTAGGTTTAAAAACATCTTTTATTATATAATGGAGCCATTAATGCTGCTATAATATAATAGGTTTTTAAAGGTTTAGATGTGGATGTCCAGTCATATTTTACTTATTCTATTAGCACAAACGGAACCTAGTTAAGTAAATCAGCTGTAAAGGGTACTTAAAGAGAATTTTTTTTTAAATTATCAATGTTCTTTATAAAGAAAACTACGTTTTAATTGAACAACGTAGCTCTTTTTTGATAGGTTTTTAAGTTCTGGGTACTGAAACTATACCTAAATAAGCGGAAAGCATTTTGTGAGATCTATATCCCACAAAACAACTATGTATTTGTTTAGATTAACATAATAGTATCCCAAAATTAATGCAAACAAAACCTTTTGTGTTAAAAATTATACCGTCTCATTAACCAAAAAAAATATTTTACTTCCATAGATGGTATTTTTTAAAGTAAGATGTACATACTTATGAATCTCTGTGTGTAATGGTACATTTTGTAATATGTTTATTATTCAAAGTGAGTATACTTTCTCTTTTTAGTTCCTTTTTTGTCTTTGTTGTTCAAAGAATATTGAAAAAATCATTGAATAACAATTTTCAAAACACTGCCATAAATATGTGTGTTCCAGCGACTTAGTAATTCAAGCGCAGCGTTGTCATTAAGTACACTCAAAATACCGTCCACTGATGGACATAGTTAGTCACAACTACTGTAACTATTGATGTCATATTTCATTATTTCCATACAAAAACTAAGGCGAAATTGGTTCTAATAGATCATAATAAGTATTTACCAAAGAACAAAAAGATTTACCCTGTTAAATTAAATGCAAAACGTTTTTCATGATACTGAAATCTGTCAGCCTCATTCAACAACCCTAGATGCGTGCTATGCAGTTATAAGATCGGCGGAACACAGATTAGGGCCCAAGAGAGCGATAGACTTGGTAGACGGCTGCCTGAAGCCTGTTTTATTCAAGGATCTGTTGACCTGTGACTTTGAGAAAAGGTTTCCGAGTCTAGACAATGTAAAACCGCCATTTCGCCGCTACAGTCAAAGATTTATAGGTAGACCCATGTCATTCATTAAGTTTGGTGAAGTTTGAGAATTTGTGTGATTTGAATATTTCACTAGCAACCATGCTGCCTTGAAATATGACCTAAGGCATCGCATCCGTTGTTAATATAGTTGGACTGTATACAAGTTGAAGGTCCCATGAAGATAAATTTATCCGTTGCGCTACTATCGAATTCGTTCTCTTACGTTTTCGGTCATTTCTCATTCTATTGCGTAGGGAAATATCAAGCATCTCACTCTCTCTCTCCATTACCCGCTGTGCGACCGTAAGGATTCTTGTCAGACACGTATTGGTCATTTCTCATTCTATTGCGTAGGGAAATACTAAACATCTCTCCCTCCATTTCCCGCTGTGCGACCTTGAAGATTCTTATCAGATACGTACACACATAAGTCATCACAGGCAAAATGCACTGGTCAAAGTCTTTCATCTTGAGACACTGTGGTTATCTACATATTTGATCGTAAAAGAATTTGACGATAGAAAAAAATGCTGCTTTGCGAAAGAGCATCCGGTAAGCAAATGACATCAGATAATTTTTATATGTATGTATAAGTCACACTGGAACTCGTTTTAGCGACAGTAACACCATTACTCAGACGAAGGCACAGTTGGCTTATTGTCATAGTAGCATTTGCACCAGCTGTCAATGCGCCAATATCAGTGTCATCTGTCAATGTAGAGGTGATATTGATAGCACAACACTCTAGATTCTCTAGTGCTAGATTTATGACAGCAAAACAGGGCATAAACGAAGCACTAACTGGCGCGTGTTTTGATAATCAATCTAAATTAAATCTCTAACATATATGTGGAATTTTGAATAAGTAACAATCTCACAAGAACCTAATATTTTACAAAGATTTACGAGGAATTTTAAACTTGATTCTATCAGTATTGAAACTTGAAAAATTCGGTAAAACCATTTCGGAAGAGTTACACGAGATTTTTAAGTAAATAATTCGAACGTTTATTATTTACTAACTTCCTGCCAATAACCTTATTATCCGCTAAATTTAAAGGTTTTAGGACTGAAAATTAAGTACTTTCATACAAACTTGCAAGAGCCTTAATTTCCTTAATCCAGCCCTGTCGCGAATTCACTTCTAGCGGACGATTACTTGTATTAAATTGTATTTTTGTACGTCAAGCGGTTTCTGATATTTCGTGATAATAGTGACCTTTCACTTTAGTATATATGACTTGTAATACAGTATTGTGTAGCTTTTGTTATACTCGTAGTTTTTCACAATAATACGAAGTACCACGAGGTCATTTGTTCGAGTGGTTTGATCTCGGAGTCTTGGGTTCCCGCATCAGGCATCAATAGCATCGAATTTTTGAACATTGCTCGGGTTTGCGATCCCCAACCCGAATTAGGCAGGTGTGGTTATGCCTTTGATGGGTTTTTATTGAAACAATAAAAATTAACAATAACTGTATATTAGCCACAAGTATAAAACAAGAATGTATCGGACATATTCCTTTTTCTATTAGTGCCACATGAAAAACGCCTGAGGGCGCTGATGGCTAGCAGGATGCGTTCCACTTCACACAACACCCTCCCCTGAACGCAGGCCTGTTAAGCCCATTTTTGATACACAATACAAATGTTGTTCGTATGTAGTTCCCTTGGTTAAGATATCAGCAACCATATCACTACCATTACAATAATCAAATTTAACTACTAACTGATTTACATAATCTTTGAGAAAATGAAAGCGTATGTCTATATGTTTTGTACGAGGCTTATAACTATCATTTAAAGAGAGTTTAATTGCACTTTGATTGTCACTGTAAATCACTAAAGGATTGCCACTGTCCTCACATAACTCCTTTTGCAACTGTGTCAACCATAGTGCCTCTTGAGTGGCTGAGGCCATTGACATGTATTCGGCTTCAGTTGTAGAAAGTGCTACTGTTTGCTGTCTACGAGAGGACCAGGAAATACTACCTCCTTGTTGTATGAAGACATACCCAGTACAGGATTTTCTATCCTGCCTGTCATTGGCCCAGTCTGCGTCACAATATCCGTCCAAGTTCAAACCATCTTTAGTATACACCAGTTTGTAATCCTTGGTGCCTTGAAGATATCGCATGACTCTTTTAACCGCCATCCAATTTTCCTTATGAGGATTTCTGTTGAATCGACTGAGTGTATTTATAGCATAAGAAATGTCTGGTCTAGTGGCTTGAGCCAAGTACAGGAGGCAGCCTATTGCCTGTTAATAAGGAAAATTTTCTTCACATTTTTCACTTGACATGGTGAACTGACTGCCAACTTCAATAGGTGTTCGAACTGGTTTACAGTCATCCATTCCAAATTTAATTAAGATTTCATTGATGTACTTTTCCTGATCTATCATCAACTTGCCTCCTATTCTGTCTCTAGTTATATTTAGACCTATGCACTGCTTGATGTCTCCAAGGTCTTTCATGCTGAACTGCTCTTTAAGCTTCTCTTTTATGTTATTTTTGTTCTCATTGTTCTTTGCAAATATAATCAAGTCATCAACCCACACAGCAATAAATATCTTCAAATCAATGTTGTAATAAATACAAGGGTCTACCTTTGAGCGCTGGAATCCTATGTTCTGAAGAACATTATCTAATTTATTATTCCACAGTCGGCTAGCCTGTTTCAAACCATATATGGATTTATTTAGCAGACAGACCTGTGAGCCATTTTCATACATAGGTGGCTGTTCCATGAATATTTCAGTGTCTATCTCACCTTGCAGAAATGCTGATACTGCATCCATCTGATCTATTTCTAAGTCATATTTCACAGCCAATGCCAACAAATATCTAACAGATGTATATCTGACAACAGGAGAGTATACTTCTTCATAATCTATTCCTTTCTTTTGTTTGTAGCCTTTAATTACTAATCTAGCCTTGTAACATGTCACTGTTCCATCTTTGCCCTTCTTTGCTTTGAACACCCACTTGCAAGGTATGATCTTCTTGTTTGATGGAGGGTCCACGAGGCTCCAAGTATTGTTGAGAGATAAAGCGGAAATCTCCTGATCCATTGCTTTCTTCCAATCATTCTTTTGTGGGGAAGATAATGCTTCTTCAACTGTCTGCGGGTCACTAGGACAACTATAACAAAAGTAACTACCATTTAGGTCATTATCACTATAGTATTCTTGCTGTCTATGTTTTCGTGGTCTTAATGTAACATTGCTTCTCTCAGATGTTGTCACTGGTATGTGAGGTACATATATTTCGTCACCTTGATCAGTATCATACTCGCTTGGTGAACTTTCCTCATTCCCAGTGTCACTCGCTTGAAATGATTCGTCTTGAAGACAGGATTCAGGAGGCACAATGGTACCGACAGGCTGATCTGTAATTTTACAAGAAACTCTGTTATCGTTATCATCATGTTTTTCCAAGAAAATTACGTCTCTGCTTTTAGTAATTTTTCGAGCTACAGGATCCCATAGGCGATACCCTTTCGTATCTTCGCAATATCCTAAGAACAGCATTCGTACAGACTTTGGATCCCATTTAAGACGCTTTTCTTTTGGAACATGGACCATAGCTTCACATCCAAAAATCTTCATGTGAGATATATTAGGTTTTTTATTTGTCCACATCTCATATGGGGTTTTTTTCCCTAGTGACTGCGTTGGTGATCTATTAATTATGTAAGCTGCTGTGGCTATAGCTTCCGCCCAAAATGTTTTTTCTAATTCAGCATCATACAACATGCATCTTGCCCTTTCTACCAAAGTCCTATTCATTCGTTCAGAGAGACCATTTTGTTGTGGCGTGTATGGTGTCGTAGTTTGATGAGCTATACCACTATCTCTCAAATATTTTTCAAATTCTTTATTACAATACTCCGTCCCATTATCTGTTCGTAAGATTTTGATTCTCTTATTTAACATGTTTTCTACTCTGTTTTTAAAATCTTTAAATACTTCTAAGACATTCATCTTATCTTTCAAAAAATATATATGCACTTTTCTTGTAAAGTCATCGACAAAATTAATAAAGTATCTCATACCTCCAATTGAAATTGTCTCCATGGGTCCACACAAGTCACTGTGTATAACTTCTAATGGCTGTGTTGCTCTTGTGCCCATGCTGCTAAATGACTGTCTACATTGTTTACCTTTATTGCATGTTATACAAGTAATATTGGTCTTATTGTGTTCTACAGGCAGTGTAACTCCTTCAGCACATGTAGACAGTTTACCAACATCATTGAAGTTTAGATGTCCCATGCGACGATGCCACAGGACTGATTCATCTGTAATACCAGTACAAATTAAATTAGCTTGAACATCTGTATTCAGTCGATACAGATTATTTATTAAAGTTGCTGAGCATATGTGAACATCTTTATTATTATAGATTTCACATCCTGTGCGATGAAACATCACTTTACATCCTCTCTTGCTCATGGCACTCACTGAAAGCAAGTTCACTGCAATGTTAGGAACATATAGCACATCTCTCACCTGTATTTTGTTGTCTCTGCTCAAATTTATGTTAACTTTACCAGCCTTCTCAACAGGTAATGATGTTCGGTTGGCAACAGTGATCTGCGAAATAGGTGGCTTTTGTTCATCATAAAGCCAATCGTCTCTCTTCGTCATATGCATCGCCGCACCGGAGTCAATGTACCAATGATCATCTACATCACCCGAAAATGCTGAAAATGCAGCTATAAAACTTGGCTTCTCTTTTCTCTGTTCACTCCTCTCCTCTGTATCATTGTATGATTTTCGTGGAGCATTGCAATATTTACTAATGTGCCCATATTTACCACAGTTATAGCAGCGAGGTCCTCGAGGTCTATTATTATCATATTTCTTGTTTCCAGTGTAAAAAGCAGAAGCATCCGGGCTTTTAACTTCCTGAATTAGTTTTGTTTTAATAGAATCTGCAGTAATGTTGATTCCTGAGCTTTCTAAAGCCATAATCATGGGCTTGTAGGCGTCTGGCAGACCCGCGAGCATTAAGGTGCCAATCCATTCATCTTCAATGTTAAAGTTAATACTACGGAGCTTATGGGCTGTGCTCATGATTCGGTTAACATACTCTTCCACACTGCCTCCACAGTTTTCTAATGTCGTTGTGACAAGGTCTTTTAACTGTCCCACCTTCCTAGTAAGGCCATTATCATCAAAGGCCTTTTCTAAGCTTTTCCACACATCCTTGGCCGTCAGAGCATCTTGAACGTGCACATAGTTTACTGGGTCCAAGAGTAGGATAATCTTGCTTCGGGCTTTGACATCTTTAGAAGGATCTACGGATTTGGTAACATCCGTTGGCTCTATGCATTCCCACAGGTCCTCGTGTTGTAAATATGTTTTAACACCGAACTTCCACGAAGAGTAATTAGAGCGACCAACAAGTTTTTCCAAATTAAATGAAGTTGACGACATATTTTAGCACAAATAGCGATATTTTTCTATTTTCGGTATCGCCAGATAGCGTGCTCAACATAACCTCTCAGACTTGGGCTAGAATATCGGCAGTTGTTTGTTGTTCACAGATTGTTCACTATTTATTTATGCTTCCTAGCAACTACGCTCTGCTACCATGATGGGTTTTTATTGAAACAATAAAAATTAACAATAACTGTATATTAGCCACAAGTATAAAACAAGAATGTATCGGACATATTCCTTTTTCTATTAGTGCCACATGAAAAACGCCTGAGGGCGCTGATGGCTAGCAGGATGCGTTCCACTTCACACAACAGCCTTTACCCATCATTGCTGTGGTAACTTGAATTCAATGACGCAGGCCCTGTAGTAAGATGATTTTAGGCCGTAACTTTTTTTTTTTCTACACGGACTAATACAGTTGATGGAAATGCCTCTGTTTTGCAACACAAAAATTGATTTGATACCTTTTTTTTTTTTGGACGGACCTATCACTGAAACCCCATATGGGAGGCTTTAATCAGTTAAACCGGGCAGAGTGTGGCGAGCGCTGAAGGCGCTCAGCCTAGGTCCGCCACGCTAGCGGTACTCCGGTGCGGCCGAGGGTGAGGCTTCGCGAAGCGAAGCCTCAGGCTCGCTCGCACCGGGGCCCATACTAGCGGGCGTGATCGGGCCAGTGTGGGGTGCTAAAGGCACCCTACCAAATGGCGAACCCACCAGTGGTGGCGCCGCCGGAACCGGAGATGCCGTGGCATGCCGGATCACGGTCGGGCTCCATTCTGGCGGGCCCGATCTGGGAGGGGGGATCGGACAGCGATTTGATACCATCGAATCCAACAATAGCAATATACTAACAAGAACTATTAGCATTGAAAGGCTAAAATAGAATCCTAAATAGTGCAATGCGAACTCGTTTCTGTATCAAGACAGACTTCAGACTCAGATGGATCGTTTTATGTTAATCTAAATTCAGTCTGCCTTTGAGGAAACTAACAGACGGACTTTGCGATGAGTCTGGGAAATTTCCGTTAGCGGGTAAGTGGAAGACTGGTCGAATGAACTGTTTTTTTATCTTTAAATGATGGATTCAATGAGATATAAATATGATATTTATGAGATATTTATGAGATAAGATTGTGAGATGATACGTAGGTGCAGAGACGTTTATAAGTAGGGTATGCAGTACCTATATTTTGAATAACTTAAATACAGGAGTAATGCAGTGATCGATATTTTGTTTTGTTAGACGTATCAGGCAGGGTATGCTGCTTATTGGCCAGTATGGTACGCACTTCACTGCGTAGGTGTAATTGAATATGTTAATATTTTATACTTAAGGATGTGGGGTAAAAACGAAACAACATTGAAGTGCAGGCCATTGTATGTATTCCGTGGAGTAAAAACATTGGTCACTTATATCCTCTGAGCAGAACCTAGTACCGGCATCAGTCTTTTTACTCATAAAAAA
This sequence comes from Anania crocealis, assembly GCA_949315895.1. Classification (NCBI taxonomy): domain Eukaryota; kingdom Metazoa; phylum Arthropoda; class Insecta; order Lepidoptera; family Crambidae; genus Anania; species Anania crocealis. The sequence goes on along the minus strand of OX438867.1, from coordinate 15,571,207 downwards.
CGTTTAGAAAATATATCATGGTGCGGATGCAATAAAGATTGGATGTAGTAGTACAGTGATTTGCTTAACTTTGTGAAGAGATTTTTTTTTTTCGGCTGGTAATTCGCAAGCGAATTTTTCGATTCTACTAGTTTGAATGTTTAGTTTAACTCCTATTCGGTGTACCCATAGACCTATTACTATTCGTGATTTTAATAACAAGTTTTACGACCTTGGACTTATTTATACAGACAAATTAAAATATGAAATCGGGTCTAACCAAGGAACTTACATATATGTAAGTTTCTTGGGTCTAACATAGAATCTAATGGTTGTCCGGAAGAAGTCGCTGTTGGCGGTAAAACCTTCCAAGTTGTACATCTTTTTTGTTATCATTTACTGTTTTTATTTGGTATGCAATAAAAGTATTCTTTCTATCTCAGTGTTAAGTTTTATATGTCCACATTAAGTTTCCATTTTTATATAATTAACAAACTATTCGACCGACTTTGCACAGGTTTACAAATATAAATAATGCAAGCAATGGTCTGTTTTTACCATGTTTATTCAGTACACATTTTTCATATGGATATTTATAAAACAGTTTTTTTTTTCAAAAAATCTTTTGATTATTACAAACTTAACAAATAAATATCCAATTTGGAGCCGTTATGCGCGTATCTACATTTCGATGATTCTTTTTTTATTTATATAGTTTTAGTAGGCTTTTGATAGCAGAATAAAGAGTCAGTAACAGTTTAAATATCGAGCACAACGCTCAACTTTCAGCGATAAAGCTATAAATGTAAACACCTGGACCTATCATGTAAAACGCAAATAAACCTTGGGTACAAAGCCTTAGGGAATGGCGAATAAAAAACACGCCGCGATCCTAGTGATTAAGTCCGAGCCTTTGCCGAGAACCGGATGCTATGATAGTACAAAGATAGTTTTGTTTGGCCACTAAAAACGAGTGAATAGCTTTAAACACATTTGTGGTTTTTTATATTTTTGTTTCTATTTATAATAGGGACTGCAGCAGCTTAATACAACTAACACTAAATGAACAAAAAAATGGCTTAAAAATATGAAAGGCCAATGATAGTTGACCACCACATTCCATAGGTACATTTGAAAGTCACGCGAACTCGGCTATACAAATCTGAATAAAATTTGGCAGGAAAGTAGAATACAGGCTGAAAGAGTAGCATCTATGCTAAGATGCTACTGTTTTCTTGAAAAAAATGTATGAGGTTTTATGACGCGTACGAATTTCTGGGCAACAGCTATTACAGTTAGTATTTCGTTAAATATGGCTGAGGTTGGACATGACCTTTCACTAACTTCCAAATGAAACAACTAAACTTTCCAAACAACCAAGGCATTATTGTTGTCAACGAATTTGTTAAAATAGTTTGCGCTGCCAACACACGTAATTTCGTAATGTTTTGGTTATTTAGTACTTGATATCCGATGTCCGAGATGTAAAAATTAATCAAATTTATAATTTTTTAAACTTTTTTTAACTCTAAAAATGTTATATCGAAGATCATTGACTGAAACTTTTAACTGTTTGAACTATAACTTGAACTTATACGAGTACTATATTAGATGATAGTTTCGGCGATTCGTTAGTTAGCACACGACTCAAATACATCCAAAACCCGTCGTACTATTTGCCTTTTGATACCACTTTAACTATTTTAATTTGAAAAAGTACAACTTGCTACAAATACAAAATGTACGAGAAATCCAACGTTATTGGTGGCATGTGAACACGATATTATTATGAAATTCATATATTCAATTTGCATTACTAAAAATAGGAAAAAATTAAGAAATTGCTAAGACTGATCGCCAATGCTATGGCCCGACATTATAGGCCGTTTCTTTTGGACAAACAGTTGGGTCTATTGTACAAAAAGGTAGGTAGAATTTCAACTGGCCCTCAGGCATTCCCTTAAGGTCCTCGAAGTTTATTACACAATAGTATGAACAACATCCAAGGTTAAACTAAAATACGATGGCAATGGCTTACTAAAGCATCAACTGATAAAAAAATACACAATAAAATACTTATAGCAAATTATTTTAACTATAACACAATTTCTGTAGAACCGACGTAAGAATTGTTTCATTTCGACTCTAAATTGTTGGCTAATGCTGCTTATCCACTTAAACGGAGCGAGGTAGCGGAGCGGTATGTGAGGTAAAAATCCACTGATAGAATTGCAGAAAAGCTTCACTTCTCTATGAGCAGAAACGAAATATTAAAAAAAAACAACCAAGTGGAAGCGGAGCGAGGACGCTCAGCAAGAAAGAGGAGCGGGAAAGCGGAGAGGAGAGCCTTAATTTGGCCAGTGAGTACGTTTTGAAGGGTGATTGATAAGTTTCTTATCTAAAGACTATGTTCCTTAATAGGATTATTAAAAATGGTACACAGTAAGTGATTGTGACGAGTGACCTGATGCCAACTTCTCTTTATTAAGCATTGTGAGGTAATAATCAAATTTTACGATGACATGATGACAGACACAGTCCGCATTATCGCTCCGAATCCACTACCTTACTCTACTCTGCCTCGCTCCGCTTCGGTGGACAGCCCATTTTATTTTGTGCTTTTCGTAGGTAAGGAAATATAGGAAATGGAAAAATAGTTTTTTTTAAACCTTTAACCCTATTTTTCTACTATATTCTGTTCTGTTCAGTACTGTATATGGTCCTATATACAGTACTTCCATACCATATATTTTAGCTATCTAAGAAAATCAAAAACCTTAAATCTCCTTCTCTTTTTCTTGTCGGTTGAAAAGACATCTCTATCTGGTTGACTGAGCACTGTTTGAACACTTCAAGGATCAGGCTTAAATTATCATACAAACAGCAAGTGTAAAGCTGGCATCTGCCAAGGTTTTTAAAAAAAATACCAGTACAGTACAGAATTTTATAATCAACACGAAATTTTGTAATAAAAGTAAGCGCAAGCGAAGCCGCGCGTATATGCTAGTATAAGTAAATGTCTTGCTAATACTCGTAATAAAATAGAAATACAATTTCTCTAACTGCATCTACGAGTGTGCTACGGAATTTCTACGCTGGTCTACGAGACTACGATTACATTAGCACTACGGCTGTAGCGCTTTGCTACGAAATATCGTAGCATGTATTTTCTTCAGTGAATTTGTACTGCTTAATAAGAAGGTACCCATACTAAAAGATCACAGTACAGACAGATTAAATGCTATGTGAAGAAATATCTCCGATTTAAACTAGAATATTTATTATTTTTGTATCGCGACTCCAAGAGAGTTTCCTTATTATTAAAGTACATTTATTGCATAGTAATTAAATAAATTAGAAATCCTTTTCCTTGTTTGTTGCTTCATTGTTTCCTTGTTGTTTTACCGTATCCTTTTAAACGAAGCTTTTGCGCTGTTATATAATAACATAACATCATTAGTTTCCGAACGCCCCAGGCAAGAAACAATTGTACTAAGTAGCATCGCTCCTGAGTAAGCGCATCATGGAATGGAAAATAATACTTTTCCAAGATCTTCTCAGTTCGATCGCCGGATCGAGCAACTAAAAGTTTAAAATTTTCGGAACATTGCTCGGGTTTCTGTTCACCCACCCCCATTTGGCATGGATGATGATTTTGCCTTTTTCTTATAATCAATGGGCTTGCTCTTGACTACATACTTAACTGTACGTTTAAGAAGAAGCCAAAGATGGAGCAAGTTTACCCAGAAAGTGGCACTGGTTCTCCCCTCCCACACACCAGCTGAACTTAGAAAAAGCTGTTTGGCGCTGGACTCCGGCAGAAGCGGGGTAGCATCCAGGCAGCATTTTAGGAATCCTACCAGCGCAGAGGGATCTGTTAGCCGTCATCATTGGTTAGAAAACCAAAGATGCCGTTGCCCAGGGTGGACCACTAGGAGATCCCACCACCTGCCTGTACCGAATTTAAGTTACCACAACAATGATGTGTGGTAACTTGAATTCGATGATGTAAGACTTTCTCTGCTGTGGGGATGATTACAGGACTTCTATGTAGCAATACAAATTCTTTGAAGCTAGCATACTGTTCTGTCCCATCTACGCCGCGTCCTATTTCCAAAGGTAGGAAATTCACAAATTCTCAGCATTTAATTGTTTGCGAGTATATAGGTACCTATAAACAGAGCTGTGTTTAGTTTGACAAATCCGCTCGTTAATTGGAAGGCGCGATCGCTTTGTTAAGCTCCGGGTATGTTCACGAGCGGCAGCGATTTATGATAAGTACCTAAAATACAGTTATGGAAATGAAATGCGGTCGCTTAATGGTCTAATAAGCTCAAGGCCGTACAGCGGGCAATGGAGAACGAAATGCTTAGTATTTCCTTGCGTGGTAGTTAGTATGATATGTAGTCCGAAGAAATCCGTAGGAGAAATATGATAACCGACATCCCACGAAGAATCACGGAGCCAAAGTTGCAGTGGTCCGGACAAATTGTATGAAGAACCGATGTCCGTTGGGGCGAGAAGGTTTGGCTGAGATAATGAGGATGATGATGACCTTAAATACGAATATAATTGAGGACTAATGAATTCTGGTAGTGGCAATTGCAGAATAAAAAAACATTTGACATTCCGGTGTCGCCAGCTCCGTTCCTGGGTGCGATCCCCAGACGAACTAATGTAAAAAAAACTTTTCTGTGTTGTCTCAAATTGGGTGTACCTTCGTTGTTCCGATTCGAAAAAACTAAAATGCAGTTAGCTACATACTTTGGTATTAAAAAATACACGTGATGTTGTATAAAAAAAGAAAAGACTTTTAGAAATGCATACCGCCAAAACTTTTTTATTGATAATTCTTTACTTAATTTAATTTTTGATTTTTTTTTAAATAAATCAATGATATCGGTTAATCATGTAGCATTTATGACTAACTTTAAAGAATAGGTTGTTTAAAAAAAACTTATTACCTAGACACATTGAACACCAGATTATAGTTACATTGAGAATTCTTACGTAGTAGGTAGCAATAAGTGTGATTTTGCAACAATTATGTCTATATGTAAATTGGAAATAGCTAGAATCTAATAAACAGTGCAACGATGAATTTAGAGTTGTTGATTCAATTTCATTTCTCAATATTCAAACTCGCTGCTTCCTATTAAATGTGTTAGCAACCTTAACTAGCGGTTGGAGGCTCCTCAAATAATCGTTTTGCGTTTATAGCTCTCTGTTGAATTTCGATATATTTCAGGGAAGTTTAATGCGTATTTACTTTTATGAGTTATGTACAGTTCCCGTACATAGATCCAGACGATTTGGAATGTTGCCAGCGATGAGAGACTGAAAAACGATTGGCAGCACTGGATGCAGCTCGATAATGTCCTGATTCAATAATGGTTCAGTGATTCATGAGTCGTTTGTACTTCTTGTTTCTTTTAAGGATAAGACAGAGGTCACGCGGGCGTTTCTAGTACGTTACGTTGTGGCTACGCTATGTTTTTTTCATCGTAACCCTAAATGATTGTTGAACTGAAATAGCAGTGGGCGGGACACCTTAAAAGAACCAATAGCCTTTGTATGATAGCGAAAACCACAATTTATACAAATTTCGGTCACCAGCAACAATCTGGCAAAGGTTGCGGGATGATGGACGCAAACGACTCAATAATTGGGACTGATCATGGCGCTTTCTAGAGGGGCCTGTGCACAGCCGTGGGCGTCGCGTCGTTTGTTGATGGTGAATAACTGAGTGAGTTTGTCATGCACTCTTTACGTCGCTTTAGGGGTATTTTGCATTAGCGCAGTGCATGATAAACAAAGTATAACAGACACAACTACATATACCGAAAATACAATACACATACAGAGATATATACCCAAAATAAAGTATAAAGGCATAAGAAATATAAAAATACCATTACCATCTACATAAATAAATAGAAACAATCAAACCTAATCTAATGATATAAGCGCGACAGAAAAAGGGCTTTGAGTTTGGTCTTAAAAATAGAAAGGGGTGTACATATCTGATCGTTTAAGTTAAGGGTAAATAGTTCCATTAAAAATACTGAACGGCGAGAGAATGTTAGTGGAACTGTGAATGGGAAGAATTAATGACTTAGTTCCTAGATTAGATCATAGGCTATCTTGCCTCGAGGGAAATAAACCGGTCCCGACGTCTGCACGACAACTATTTTCCTTGAAACACTGAATTCCACGTGGACAGAGCAATTTTATTGTATTAAAAAGTTCAGGAGGTCACAAGGTTCTTTTTGGTTTTGCTAAAGTCGGGTAAAAACAAAACGCATAATATCATCTTATCTTGGTTCATCATCATTTACCGCTGCGGGATACAGATCTCTAAAAGAAGGATTCGACAATGATAGCCACGCTTAGAAGGTGATTACAATTCGGCCAATAGTGGAAGGAAGACTTTGCTGGCCTAGTGGTTTAAATACTGGGCCAAATCTTGGGGTCCCGGGTTTGATCCCCGGGATAGGTAACAAAAAGTTTGGAATTTCCGAACATTGCTCGGGTTTGTTATCACCAACCCGCATTTGGCAAGCGGGGTGATTATGCCAGTACCCATCATTGCTGTGGTAATTTGAATTCTATGATGGAATCCCTCTAGTGGGATAATTATAGGCTGTTACTTTAAGTGGTAATTGCTTAAAATAAGAAAAAACAGTATTAAAACAAGGGAAACAACAGTTTACCAAATATCAATATAAAAAAAAAATTGACTCAAAATCAGTTACTCGTATTTTATGGATTTTGTCGGTTATTTTTAGTAAGCTGCCAACTATATTTTTATATAATTTAAAATAATTCGGTTTGGTTTTGGTTAAATTATTTAAGCAAAAAATTTTTCTATAAAATAAATTAAGCATATTATTATAATGATACTAAGAAAAAAAAACTGTTGCGTATGGAACACGCACGGAACAGATTGCTGTACTGACTGTACCTAAGGCTGCATTAAAATAATAACCGACCATTTCTGTCTCATTTGAGAAATGAACCGGCTAAGTGCACTAGGTCCTCCATAAGTTCCGCAGTTAGCGCTCCTCTAATTATTTTCTTTGTCTGTCTGTTGCGCGTATTCTTTGTGAAGGAGCTCTTTTTATAGCCATAGTAATGCATTCTGTAGAAAATTATTTTTGTGATAGTTTCCATGTGTTTCTTGAGGCCGTCTAAAATAGGATTCTTAGGCGTTGTGAAACGTAATTTAAGCTAGATGAAGAAGGGTTTCTGCTCACCATAATAACAGCGATAATTAAACCACGTACTGACCACCTGATCTTTTATTCTTTGGTTAAAAATGTAAAACTTATGGACACAAAAGATATTCAACTTCAAATTGATTACCTAGCGAATGAAAGTGAGGGGTCCTAATACTACTTTGTGCACTTCAAAAGTAGGGGTGATGCCTTGTTACAAAGTATAAAGCTCATCCTACAGGGACGTATTTATAAACCATACCAAAAGGTGCTTACAAGATTATTACTTAATCAGAAATGTCTTGGAGTTGCGACCGCACACCTGACGATCGTCATAGAAATCCTAGGGGGGTGGGGTGGGGGGTTCAGCAGTAGGCGTATTTGGCAGAGATGATAATGGTGATGACTTTATGCTTCTGGTGGGATTTTGCCTTTTGCTATCATCATCATCAGTACACTGCTAGACACAGGCCTCTTTGAAAAGTGGAGTTTGCTTGAAAAGGCCACGCTTACCAGGAGCGATTGGAGTCAATGATAAAGACAAGCTTTGGCAGCTTCTAACAACTCGTTTAAGAAAAGGTAGCTTAACTTATTAATTAAATGAAATTAAATTTTGTTTTTATTTGTGCCGGCACCACACATTCACACCTATCCTATATACCTAACTGATCCTTATATCTGAAACAACCATGGTAGTTATGGCATATTCTTCATTATGGAGAGGCCTATTTCCAACAGTGAAAGGTAACATGACTGACAATGTGTAAAATCGAGAAAAGTGAGATGCTTGAGAATGTGAAATATCTGAACAAAACAAACAAAAATTAATAACTAAAAACTATTTCACTTGACGTTATGCATCTGTTTTTTACATATTTAATACTGGGAAAAATACTGTTTAAAGAATAAATTTTTTGAACTAAAAAATTCATACATTATTTTTTATTACATAGTCCATAACGAATAAATGTAAAGCAAAGACACATTCATTTGTAGATTTTCATAAAAGTGATGTTATTTGTCGTTCTAATAAGTTTTAAAATATGTTTTTCTAACTCTAAAAGAGTGTGTTTTTAATTTTATCTGTTTTCATTCCATACAAAGCATGTATTTATTGAACAAATAAAGGGTTCTTAGGGAAACATAGAAGTCTAAAAAACAAAATCAAAACAACTAGTGTTTTCAATATGCGTAGTAAAATATAAGACGGTGTTATAAATACGTGCTCTTTAGATGTACAGTTCGCCGGAAGTAATTGTTGTGACACCACCCCATTCTTGCGTTGGCAACATGTTCTAAGTATTTTCCTTTTAATAGAAACTTGAAGCTTATATACTTGTTTATCATAGGATTATTGTCAGTTTTTTTTTTGTTTTTCTGCTACTTAGCAATCTGCTTATTGTAAGCAATAATCTAATATGTTGTCCGATTTTCATCCGAATTGTCTTTCGCCGAGATGTACATCCAGAGATGCCCTACCTACTCATCTTCTGTCTGCGAATCTTATCGCTAGGTCTGGTATGTATTTGTGTTATCGGATAGATTCTTAAAAATATCTTGACATGGACCTTGAAATTAAAATGACTAATCACTGTTGTTGATTTCAATTAAAGAAGAGATGAACTCAGTTCATTCCGCAACAATTTCTTTGGATAAAAAAACGTAAACGTAAAGACATGAAATGGTTAAAAGCTTTGAAGTCGGTATAGAATAATTAACCGTTATTGCTTTCAACTGAGTCAATCAAAAATAATTTTGGGAGCAAAATGCGCGAAAAGTGAACAAATGATGTTTTGTTCCCTAATTCACTTTTTTGCAATTTTAACGTACGGATTTAACTCGCGTTTATTTATTATCATCTAATTTCTCTTAAACGGCCAGATCGATTTAGACGAAATGTTGTATGTATATCAATGATTTCTATAAAAAACACTATTATTATATTTAAAAAAATGTATTGTTTTCAATGTGAGTGGTCTCGAGTATACAAACTAAATTTACTTTCCAATCTATTCACTTCATTCCAACAGTTGGAGAGCCTCCCAGAACTCGTTATCATCATTATCTTCAGCCCACATTAGACCACTGCTGGACTTTGGCCTCTCTAAGTGTCACGCTTGACAGGCGAGTTGGGGATAGAGGTTTGACTAACGGTGAAAACAAGACGCTCTGTTGCCCGTCCTCTTCTGTCAGTACCGACACTGTACTGACAAGGAGTACTCCTTTAGTCTCTTCTTAAGGCACCCAATGGGGGCTATCGCTAGTGAGTTTGCCACCAGAGGCGCTTCTGTCGCGTGAGGTCCAATAACATTCACTTTTCACTGGTTTTTGCGGGCTTCGTGACATAAATTATATTTTTTAATTTACCTTCTGGAAAGTGATCTTCTTCGTAAAATTATCGCAAATAATGGATTATTTGGCGATGAATGTGAACGCTTTGAAAGCGGAATTAAGAAATAGCGCAAAAATAGGCGGCCTCAAAGAGCAACTATTTCAGAAGTTAGTTTGTTGATATGAAGATAGTTATTTATAAACAATAAACTTCATTTAATTAGATTCAAGATTTAGAACTTTCTTTCGGCGCCGATCTTTTATAGTCGCCTTTTACAGCTATACCTCCGGACCTCAGTCTACAGTGGCGCCAACTGGTGAGCAAAGAAACGGTAGTCTCAATTGACGAGACAGGGTGGTGATATTATAATTTAAACTAAACACACATTATAAATATAAGTTTTTTTTACTAAATATATCCTCAATATTGATAACAACATTGCAATTAAGTTGCTACATATCATACAAAGTACACATTATCAACTTATAGATCTAGGCAGGCTAAGGAAACCCAATTAAATTAAGCAAACTCAATACGGAATCCTAGATAAGAGAATCCAGCTCGCCCTTACCCGATTTTCTTTATTACCCTTCTTATTTCAATGTTCTCCTAAAAGCTATTTATATGCTAATTTAAATCTGACGTTAAAGGTGCTCCACTAACACAAGGATATTAAAATGCTGACTAAAATTAAAATTGTGAATAGAAGGTTTATATTTTTTTTTGGTTGAATAGCAATTTCAGCATAGAAATTAATAGAATACTTTGACTTTAAAAAAACTGTTTATTTAATTATTATCATGATTAATAATGGCGGTTTGCTGCTGAAATATAATTTTGTGACTATATTATATGAATAGTCACATAAACAATGTTGGATGTTTTTATTATACTGTTTTTTAATCAAATTATTTGCTAGTGTAAATTGATCATATTCATTGAATAAAGCGGAACCCACAACCTCCCGCGGTGAGCGGAAGTGGGTTCAAGTCCCATCTCAAGCAGTCGACATTTTCATTCGAGGATATATATTTTAAATTTTCAGCTCGTATTTTCATTAGAAGGCTTAAGATCGCACAGCGGGCGATAGAGAGAGTAATGGTTAGTATTTTCCTGTGTAATTAAATCAAAAATTAATAAAACTGTAGGAACCTTAAGCTGAAATGGCAGTGGGCAGGATACATAGTAAGAAGAACCTATGGCCGTGGGGCGGATAAGTTTTAGAATGGCGACCGCGCGCCGGACGACAATCTGTGGTCAGACCCCACCAGGTAAATCGACAATCTGGCGAAGGTCACGGGAAGCCGCTGGATGTGGCGTGGCACCGATATTTTTGGATCAGCGGTAGTTAACGCTGCTTCTGAGCCATGGGTCGCGAGTTCGATCCCCGCACAGTACAAATATTTGTGTGCATGAACATATCTGTTTGTACTGGTCTGGGTGTTTTCTATGTAAAGTGTGTATTTACAAAAAAAAAGTACATAAGTAACTTTATCGGTTGTCTAGTATCCCATACGCCAGGGTACTTAATAGTAGCTTAATTTGGCACTAGATGGCTCTGTGTGGCCCAGTGAGGCATGTCTTAAATATTTATTTTGGAGATCCTTAAGCGAGGCCTATGGCCAGCTGTAGGGGTTATATGGCTGAAATGATGATGAGTGAAGGATGTCAATCAAACACCGACTTTAAATCGGTGGCTTTAACACTCTTTTTGTCAGTAAAATGTTTGTGACAAAAGTTTGGCTTGTCAATTGACCTCCTTTTAACAGCTTTCCTCTGCATTATGGTACAAAATACAACCCACTGTCGCATCGAACACCCTTACCGGAAAACGTATTTCGCCAAATTGAATATAACATTGCTATCCACCATCCCCTTAACAGGTATACTGGTTCAGTTAATTTCGTTCAAAAGTCGGCAACTGATTTATTGGGGCTTATCAAGACAAATTTATTTGGGAGACTTGTATGATATAATCTTCCAAGTTATCGAATAGGCGTTCGCTTCGGTGGCCCGTGAGTATATTACTTGCGAGTTATGTGAATCGATAGCTGGATATACAGCGAGGTTACAATGTCTGTTTGAGGATATTGTTTTTGATTTAAGTTTGGTTATGTTGTTATACTGCTATGTTCATGCACCCTTGTTTCCTTTTCTGTTAATGTTGCAAGAGGCTACTTAGGTCTTTGGACAGAAGAAGTCAGGTAACAGCGCCTTTTCTGCAATCAATCAGTGTTATTGAATAATACAATTCAATCAATCTATCAATTATTCAATAAATAAGTCATTAAATTAATTAATAAAATAGTTATTTTAAAAGTAAAAAAAAATATTTATGTGGTATAATGAAGGGCGGGAACAATATTCTGCTTGTAAAGTGCACTTAAGCAGGCAAGTAAATGTTATGATGAGGTTCAAAGATTCCTTTAAGCGGGATATGGAATCATTCAGCATTAATGCTCAAACTTTGGAAAAACGCGCGAGCATGAGACTTGAATGGCGCCATGATATTTCCCTTGGAGTGTCGCAACACGATGAAGCCTGGCTACACCACCTAAAGCAAAAGAGGCTTCAACGCAATGCTGCCCCTTCCCTTGACACCCGCTTCATCTGTGACAACTGTGGCAACAAATGCCGTGCTGCTATCGGACTCCTTAGTTACCGGAGACGATGCAACCCCCAGATTATACCTCTATGATACTGTAACTATCATCTGTCAAGATGCTGTGGCCAATCTATACTAATATTATAAAGCTGAAGAGATTGTTTGTTTGAACGCGCTAATCTCAGGAAGTACTGGTCCGATTTAAAGAATTATTTTTGTGTTGGATAGTCCATTTATTGAGAAAGGCTTTAGGCTATATAACATCTCGCTGCGACCAATAGGAGCGAAGCATCAGTGAGAAATGTTGCAAAAACGGGGAAACTTATTCATATCATTTGACGCGGACGAAGTCGCGGGCAACAGCTAGTATTATTAAATGTTATGAAAGGCATAAACAAGCAAACTATATTGAACTATAGTTATTACATTATTATCAATCATCAACCCACATCACTATAGGCCATTGCCATTATTACCATGCTTAACAGGCGGGTTGGCGATCGTTGTTTGGCTAACAGTAAATAGAAGACGCTACTGACCGTTTTCTTCCGACAGTGCTTCTGTAGTCGCAGGCATCAGCTAGTACGGTTGAAATTACGCAAAGTATGTACACTGTAGCAAGTTTTTTCTTATAGTATAAATAAATACTTATGTGTTGTATTCTAACGTGGCCATTATTTTATCCACGTTTGTAGTTTGCTTACAAACTGAGAAATAACGCTGTTGTATAGAGGTCTTACTACGCAAAACAATATCTCCGTATCTTTGACTTTTTCCGTCTCTCTTACTCATACCTATGTTTAAGAGAAAGCAACAGATAATAATGTAATGAGTTTCGTAGTAGGGCCTATAGTAAATCGGAAGGCGGCGATAGTGATGATTGCTTTCGGGCTGATACACTTAGAATGTGTTAAAGATAGTTGTGGCGACAGCAAAACTTTGCCAATTATCAACTATCTCGTTAAGATCCAAATATCATTATCCTGCATGTCCAAGTTTCACCAGATTAGTACAATATTTACTGGGTCCGCAATTAAACGAAACAGTCGACTTCATTTCAAAGTAAATTAGTTTTGCGATGCTACTTTCGATTAAAGTTGGCAATAAAAACTTTTAGATTGCAACCCCTATGTTTGGTTTTGATAGGTAAAGTTTTAAAACGTATTTTATATAATCAGCTGTGCAATAAAGTTGGTACGCTTAAAATGTATCAATGTGGGCAGTGATTTCAAATCAAAATATGTAAATCAGAAATTTTATCAATGTCATTAACTGAATGATTTTTACTTAATCACGCCACAATAACAAAACCGTCTAACTAGTTGAAAATTGCCACAGAAATCGATAAAAGTTACTTTTTGTACCGGAAAAGTATTTTGTTCCTGTGCGATAAACTTGTTTGTTTTTCATATAAATAGGAAAAGACATGCTTTTCTTCATAATGGCAGTTCAGAGGACAGAGGTAAAGTATTAATTAACGTTTGTGATTCATGTGTAACGTTTTATGGTTTGAATTACTAATTTTGGTTAAATTTAAGTCAAGCTAAACGAATGGATATGTGATAAAATTTGCAGTCGTAGCATATAACATTTAAAAACGAAATAAGCATGAAAACTATCAGAGCTCAAAAGGGTTTGAGAGTTAGAGTTATTCGCCAATTTATAAAATGTACCTACTTAGAAAAATGTAATACAAGTTCCATTGAAAATTACCCAGGTACATGAAATTTTAATAACGATCTTAAATAAATTTTACTTATTATGAAAATAATAAGTGAAATTAAAGAAAGTAAAGAATCTTCTGTGCAAACCTAACATTTTAGATTCAATATGTAAAAAATAATAGGTACTTTATTTGATATTTTAGCAACTTAATTGCACTTATAATATCAGTACATAAACTTGAAAAATTTCCGCCCGGCATGCGAGGAGATGCGGGTTCGAGTCCCGCCTGAGACAAAATTTTTCAAGTTTATATACTGATAAAATAATAGGTACTTAAGTACATTCCGTAAAATTATAGAGACAAAGAATCTTAATTCCTTTTCGTAAAATTGGTGCTACATATTAATATTTTAATGCAAATCCCTCCTTATAAATATTCATACGCTGCCGGTGCAATTAGACAGATGGACTTCCGAGCATTATGGTAATACTGCTTCTTTATCCCAAAAATTTCACTACGTTACAAGTACTAGAGATTTTCCATTTTGATTGCGAAACTCACAAGTGCCATTGCAAAATGGCTTGTGGAACAGAGACATGATCGATTAATATGGTTCTCATAGGCTAGGCTCAAGGTCACACAGCGGGCATCGGAGAGAGCAAGTTTGGTATTTCTGTGCGTGATAGAATTAAGAATGAGGTCATTCATGGTAGAACTATAATAATCCACATTGCTAGAAGAATTACGGAGCTGACGTGGCAGTGGGCGGGAAACATGGCAAAAGGAACCGATAACTGTTGGGGCAGAAAGGTTCTGTAATAGCGACCGTGTACTGGATAGGACCCCACCCGACCAGATGGACCGGCGATTTTCGAAAATCGCGGCTTCGATTGTTGTAGAGATCCGTAAGGGAGGCCTATGTCCAGCAGTGAGCTTTGTTTGGCTAAGATGATAATGTTGATGAAGAAAAACGAGAAATGGCAGGAACAGCAGCCATCTTGATAAATGGAAAGGAATCTCTTTATGATTTGGTATTATGTACATACACATACACAAACACACATAGAAAGAAATATTTAATTGACACAATACAAGCAATAATTTGACTTACCTCTTTGACATCAGAAAGTAAGATGTAGGTAGATTCGTAATTTTGTTTTCATTTATTTATTGTACAGGCAAAATTATAGCGTTTGGCGTAATGTTTGATCACGTCCGTGTATTATCGGCAAAAATAAGAATAGAATCACCTCTTCCCGTCCAATGGGTGAAGTGAGAGGCTATCAAGTGAGTACATCCAAAAGGAGATAGCAGCGACCATTGACCATTGCCCAAACTTCAACCTGCTGGTTCGACTATAAAGACAAGCTTTTTTTGTATCAGAAATTTATGCCCAGCAGTCATCAGATGATTATATTGCTCTGTCTTCCGACTCCTACAAAAATGTTGTCGTTCATCAAACAGCCTGTATAACACAATATTATCAACAAGAACAAATAGATGCTAATGGATATTGCTTAACCCTGATGCGCTTCCGATAGTCATCAATTATTATCGAAATCCATAATGATTATCCAGGGAATACTGTTCAAACAACAACCATTCCAAAGACAGCTTTACGACTCTGGTCATAAGAACTTTTATGGCTAAAGTTTGGCCGGACATTGGGGCATATAAGTAAATCATGTAACCTGGATTGTACTGGACGTTGTGACGTCAAACTTTTGGGAAAACAAGTTTTATGAGTATAAATATGTTTTTTGTTTACATTCTGTAAAGAACTGCAAGTTTACTTACATATGAGTTAACACATGGTTGAGTAGTTTATTCGTATGTGGTAGAAGAGGGAGCGAGAGGTATACCAGCCAAATCTACCTAACCTATTAAAAAAAGGTCTTTTAGTAGGTTAAGGACAGATTTGTGGAGATCCAGGGATTTACTAAAGACTTAGTCCTTTTTCAAAAGGAATGTCGAAAGCGGCAGGATCATACCAAGTATGGTTGGGCTAGGTTACTCGGGTAGAGCCCGCTGTTGAATGCGTCTCCAGACGGTGGTAGCGGGCTTCGGCTCGTGGCCTGTTGTGTTGTGGCCGGTCGCGCTGGAGGGCGCGACGGCGGTGTTGCCGTTCCTCGCTTCCCAGTATAGTTTGAGCTGCTGGGCGGCGAGTGGGCGTGAGACGTTGGCGGCCCCTTGCAACGACATGCACTGTCCTTGCAAAGGGTGGCCACGGTTCGGGTCGGTGAGGTTGCTTGCGGACCCGACCCGAAGTCGTAGATGGGGGAGGACGAGAAGGCATACGCCGAACTCAACTTCCCCACTCTAGCAGGCTAGTGGGCGTTGTGTCTATTTTTATGATGAATAAGAGTGAACAACTTTTGTTAACTAAGAGATACCACAAAAGCAGCTGTTACTACGGTTCGTTCGACTGCCTCAAATAGTATGGAAAAGCAGTTTTTACAGTTACACAGTAAGATTTTACCGTTTAATACAGGATAAAAATAAATATGCATTAACACACGTTTATTACGATTTTATCCGTAACCTTGAACTCTGTTACGTGTTTGAAACGCTAAGATAAATCAAAATAAAATTATAACATACATACGAGTACATACATACATACATACACTCACGCCTTTTTCCCGGAGGGGTAGGCAGAGACCACATCTTTCCACTTGCTACGATCCTTACAGACTACTTTCGCTTCATCCACATTCATTAATCTTTTCCGATTTGATCAAGATAAGTTCGTCGAGGCCTTCCCCTTCCAACATTTCCATTCATACTCGCCATATATATCTTTTTAGTCAACCTGCTTTCATTCATCCTCTCAACATGTCCAAACCATTTAAGCATTCCTTTTTCAATACTGGTCACTACATCCTCTTTTACACCACATCGAACCTTTATGACACTATTTTTATTCCAGTCACTCAGATTGACTCCAACCATACTTCTTAACGCTCTCATTTCCACTGCATTTATTCTGCTTTCATGTTTTCTCTGCCACACCCAACTTTCACTCCCATAAATCAGTGTTGGAACCAACACCCCTCCATGCACAGCCAGGCGGGCCTTTTCGGACACCTTCTGACTGCTCATAAAAGCGTGCAACGCTCCATTCACCATGTTGCCGGCATTTACTCTCCTTTCAATATCACTATTACACCTGATAATAAATGATAAGACTACATTTAATTTTGATTTCTATTTAAAGAGTTGTCAGTTCAATCATCTATAAACCAAAAGAAACACCGAGCACCCACTTAATGCGCCGTCATAACAAACCGGTCTTCAAAACGTCATCAGACCGCAAATTTGGCCCCCAACAGTATCGACACTTGGTCGCCATTTATGTTTAATAACCCCATAGGGTGTGCACAAAAATCAATACGTCTGTCTGGGAGGGCTGGCACCCTAAATCCCTCTGCCCTCTGAGCCTGCATGACGAGACATCTGAATTTGAATGCGATTGCAAGCTCGGTGGATATGCATTGTGGGGTATGACTGATGACGTCGATGGATGAAAAAAAAGGATACGTTTTTGACGTCGAAAAGTTTATAAAATTATGTGGATTTCGAGTCGGCGCTAAGAAAACAATGTACAAAATTTCAAACATATTAATATAAATGTAAAATCAATTTGAGGATTTTGGAAGAATGGTTTTTAAAGTAACTTTAAATAAATAATAAATAAATAAATATTCTTTATTTGCAAAAAACATGGTATACAAGGTGATAAACAAACATAAGTGCACATGTTTTGCCTGTATAAGCATGCAAATTCATAATTTGTAAAAAAAAAAAAAATAGTTATAGACAATTAAATTAAATTATACCATTCATAGCAGTCAGAAAAATTAACAAATTCACACAGTCATAAAATCAATAAGTCAAGTCAAACAATACGATCAATAAGAAGCCATTAAAATCTAGTGTCAATAAATTCATTAACGTCGTACACTTTCCGTTCAATTAGCCATTTATAGAGCTTTGATTTAAAAAGGTTAAAGTTAAGATTTTTTATTTCATTTGGGATCTTATTATATATTTTAACGCACATTGCTAAAGCACTTTTTCTGAATTTAGTGGATCTTGGAATGACACTCAATACAAGTTTATTTGGGTTTCGTTTAAGTCTAGCATTTACATCTCTGGCTTTCTGAAACAACTCACCATGCCGTTTAACAAAACAACTGATTTCAAATATGTAGAGTGCTGGCAAAGGTAGTAAGCCCAGGCTCCAAAAACATGCTCTACATGACTCGCCAGTAGGAAGCCCGCATATAGCTCTAATACACTTTTTTTGTGCTATAAATGCTCGTTGTCTTTCAGTACTATTACCCCATATTATCATCCCATAACGTAGAATAGAGGCTACATATGCGTGATAAGTGGTAACCGCTGTTTGCAAGTTAGTTACGTTCCTAACTTTATAGAGAGCATAAACAAAGCTGTTGATACGTTTGCTTAAGGCTTCAACGTGCGATTTAAAGTTTAGGTCCTGGTCTATCATAACACCTAAAAATTTGATATGGGTGATTTCTTTAATCTTTTCTATATTTAGTTTAAAATTGTATTTATCATGTTTAGATTTATTGAATTGAATGAAATTCGATTTATTTAAATTTAATTTTAGATGGTTTTCATTTAGCCATTTAATAATATTGTCAATTGTATTATTTACGTCAATTTCATGGTTCAGTATAGCATTGTATTTATTTTTTTCTGATGTCACAATTATTGATATGTCGTCTGCGAACAAGATACTTTTGTGATTTGTCACCTTTGTTATGTCGTTTATATATAAAATGAACATAAGTGGACCTAGCACGCTTCCCTGAGGGATACCGCACGCGTTATGTTTGAGGGCCGATGTGCATTGTGTTAGTTCACCATTTATAATTTTACTGACAGTGACGCGCTGACATCGTTTTGTCAGGTACGATGATAGCCATTGTAATGTTGGCCCTCTTATTCCCATTAGTTCAAGTTTTTTTAACAAGAGGTCGTGGTCTACCAAATCGAATGCCGTGGACAAGTCGAAAAACAGTCCTGTGGTCAGATAACCCTCATTTAATTTAGTCATTACTGTTTGTACTAGAGTAAATATTGCTAGGGTTGTTGACTTTTCCTTTTGGAAGCCGAATTGGTCCTTATTAATTAGGTTATGTTTAATGCAATAATTATGTATTCTTAAGTACATGCATTTCTCTAGTACCTTTGATAAAATAGGTATAAGTGTAATTGGACGATAATTGGTAATGTCACACTTTTTCCCTTTCTTATGTAATGGTTTGACAACCGATTGTTTTAGTACGTCTGGGAAAATACCAGACGAGAATGACAAGTTGATCAAATATGTCAATACATGCACTAGTTCATCACTACATATTTTAATTATTTTTGTACAGATACCATCAAAACCTTCTGAGTTTGTATTGTTCAAACTCATGATTTGTTTTTTGACTTCTTCTTCTGTGACCGGAAGAAGAAACATTGTGTTTGGTATTCGCATGTTGCTAGTTTCTCGAGTCTTGTTTGTCGTCAGCTTATTTCCATTAGTCAGTTCAATAAAATAGTCATTAAAAGCGGAAGCTATGTCATAGGGATTTGTCATAATTTTATTATTTACATTTATTTCAGTTATGTCATCGTCATATTTTAAACCACTAATTTCCTTTTTTATTACTGTCCATGTTGCTTTGCATTTATTTTTACTTTTATTTATGTATTTCATGTGTGAGTTCTTTTTGGCATTGCTAATACATTGTTTTAACATTTTTGAATACTTTAAATATTTCGTTTTGTTGGAAATTGTTTTATTTTTGTAGAATTTATACCGCAGAAACCGTTTTGTTTTACAGCTTCGTTTTAGGCCACGACTAATCCAGTTTTGTGTGCTTCTACAAATATTATTTACCTTAATTTTAATAAAAGGAAAACAAAGATTATAGAACATGCACAATAGCTCATGAAATTGATTGAATGCGGAGTTCAAACATGTATTTGCGTATACTTCAGACCAAGTTATACTCTTTACACATTCCTTGAATTTCATTACAATAGTCCTTACGCAGAATTGTGTATGTTTTAGGTTTGTCGTTTTTTTTATTCACGAGAAAACTTAGTAATTGAGCTGTCTCATGGTCGGACAAGTATAAAGGAATTACCGTAGCGTTAGCGTCTTTTATATTGCTAAGCACATGATCTATACATGACTTTTTGCGTGTTGGTACGTCAATATGTATTTTCAGATTATGATTTAAACATATATCTTGGAAAAAGTTAGTAATTTTTCCTGGTTTTAGTGTATTGATGTTAAAATCACCCGTCAAAACAATTTTTGTGTCTGGCTTACAGTTTTTAGATAAGTCATATAATAGTTTGTCTAATTTGTTAAGGAAAACATTTGGATCAGATGTGGGAGTTCTATAAATACATATAACCAATAATTTATATAGAGGCATCTCGATGCCGCAGACCTCAAAGCTATTTGGTGTTGCATATGTTTTTAGTTTATCCATTTCTTTGTAAACACTATTTTTTTTTGCCAAGATACACTATTTTTTTTTGCCAAGATACATGTTCTTTATATGTACTAACCTTTTAACTAAGACAAAATAATTTCATGCAAGAAATTGTCTTCTCAATTTACACCGGCAATTTAATTGCTTTAAAACATAAAAGTTTATTCTTTGTTAACTCAAGAATTAGAAGTTAATAACCAAAAACATTAGTAAAACTCTGGCTTTCAGCGTAAAGTCTTGAATCTAGTATGTATCAATCTGTCTACAGCCGTCGTCTTGAAAGCTCAATTGGTAAGAGCAGTCGTCCGGTAAGTTCAAGGTTGTGGGTTCAAGTCTCTCCTAAGGCAATCGAAATTTTATGGTCTGCGGATTATAACCGTACAGGCAACGCAGGTCCAAGCCCTTCAAAAATCCCTACCTGAAGCGATTTTATTTGCTCTGGCTGACCTGAGTTCAAAGCCTGTTGATGGATTTCTATGTCAGCCTCGGCTGATTAGATCGTCCTGTAATGGGCTTATTTTAAATAAATTAAAAGTTGATACTGTGGATCGTCTTACAAAGACACATTTCAGTAAATAGCAAATGCTCTTAAACTTCAATTGGCAGAATCCATTACCGGCGAACATGTATAAGGCTTGAGACACACTAATAAATGGAAATGGCTTATACAAAAAATATGTTTTATTTATATTTAATTAGACACCTTACAAAATAATACTTTTGCTGAGTTATACACTATAGTTGGTGGGGCTTCGATTACAGGTTGTTAAAGTGCAAACAAAGATAACTTAAAAGATAAGGCATTCCTTAAAAGTTCACAGAACAATGGATTATAATATTTGTATCACAAGATACCAAATTTAAATATTGTCTGCCAAGACCGTATAACTCTATATAGAATTATCCCTTATCGATAGAATTGTTCATAGAAAGTACTGTTTATCGATTTATCGGAAGCACGAAACAACTCCAGGCCGATACCTTGACTGACCGACAACACGTTTTACCGAATACGATACAAAATGTGGTAGGGCCATACCACGACCTGCCATTTGTGTTTGCCGAAAGCACACCTTAACGAATAACTTAAGGTTTCATAAAGAAGAAAAAGCAATAAAAAAATCCAAAATTAAAAAAAAGGAAATTTTTGTTTTTTCTTCTTTTGGGAATAGTTTTGAATAACATAATCCTTCAATCATCACGCACCAAATCAAATTGATCGCTCATTTCGTACTATTTTAGGTTAAATCAATAATTAAAAATTGACAAGTTTTCTTTTAGTTTCCATTGATTAATGCCTACTAAAAGTAGGTCACACAGACCCTAGGGTCATTAAAAGTCGTGAAGCAAAAGCACTTAGCTTCGCAGTAGTAATGTGCTCTAAGCTTTATTCAATGAACATGTTGTTAAAGCGACAGGGTAATCTGTGCTAAGTGCAAATTTGTCGATATTTGCCCTCATAGTATATTGTGCCTTATATAATATAGGAGCTTCGTTTGCTCTTTACGTGGTAAAGGACAAAATAAATAGTCCAATACAAAAATGACACCTATATCTGTCCTTGATTGATTGATTGACTTATAATATCAGTATATAAACTTGAAAAATTTTTTTTTGAAAAATTTTGTCTCAGGCGGGACTCGAACCCGCATCTCCTGCGAGGAGATGCGGGTTCGAGTCCCGCCTGAGACAAAATTTTTCAAGTTTATATACTGATATTATAAGTGCAATTAAGTTGCTCAAATATCAAATAAAGTGATTGATTGACGTTAACTTTATGTCAAAGGCAACTTTATCAAATCAAATCAAACAACAACTATTGTCCGTCCACTGCTGGACGTAGGCCTCCTTCAAGTCACGCCATAATTGTCTATCCTGGGCTTTCCCCATGCAGACGCTGCCAACATTTTTCCTAAGGTCATCAGACCATCGAGTTGCAGGGCGTTCTACAGTACGCTTGCCTAAACTCGGTCTCCACTCCAGAGTTCGTCTGCTCCAACGCTTGTCGGTTCAACTTTATAATCCTGTCTAATTGTGTCGACATGAAACAATGTAAAAAATGTAAAATTAAGTAGGTCTTTGTTATTTTATACATTTGTTTGTTTGACGACTCATTGGTCTACTAGTGCTTTAAGTACCCTGATCTCGGGGTTCTGGTATCAATCCCCGGGTCGGGTAGCAAGAGTTTTGAATTTCCGAACATTGCACGGGTTTTGAACTGTTACTTTATATGATACTAGCTGACCCCGCGAACTCCGTATTGCCTCAGAATATAATAATTGGATTTTCACGTAAGACGTCATACAATGTCATTGGCATCAAATATGGCGTTTACCTTACCATGTTACACAGAAAATTTGCAATAAAATAATATTGCGACTATAAATTGAGATGAAAGCTATCCTATCTTTCAAGTTGGATCAATCTGCACCCGGTGTGAAAATTTGATTACACACACGTGACACATAATTTATATATATCAAGAAGAAGATAAGATTTAAGCAATTTAATTGCAGTTATAATATTAGTATTTAAACTTGAAAAATTATGTCTCAGGCGAGACCCGAACCCGAATCTCGGTGGCTAAAAGGTAAAGCGCCACGCCTGGCATGCGAGGAGATGAGGTTTCTAGTCCCGCCTGAGATATAATTTTTTTCAAGTTCAAATTCTGTTTACTTTGGTACTTTTATTATTCTGTTCTGTTTTCGTTCGCCGCTCGTCATTCCTAAAACTCCATCAATCAAGTCCAATGATTAAAGTATGATATTGCATTGGAATTCAGAAACTAAAATGCAATGCCTATTTACTTGAAATTGGACGGAATATCTTTACCCACCCGCAATTCGATCACAAACGCGCGACTGAAGACATATTGGTATCATATACATGTTGTGTAAGTGGTACTCTCGAACCACTGTCGCACGAACGTGCGAATGTGGGTAGCATTAAGTAGGTTGTGACCTTCTGAGTGTTTAATAATGATAGCAGTGATGAATGTTTGTCTACAATCAGACAACAAACTGAGTACAAACTGACTGACTGAATTAAAAAGCTATCCCACAAAAACCGTACACATTAAAGGGATATAAATACCCTGGAATTTGGACGAAAGAATCTTTCAACGCTAGAAAGCTAGCGTGATTGAGCAACAAACAAACATTCGCGTTTATAATAACATACAAGGTATTAGGTAGGTTAGGTATATCAAGCCGAAAGTGGCCTATTAACATTTGCATATAAAGAGACTATGATGAAGCCAGAAATTTGTTATCATCATTTCTGAAGAAAAAAATAACTTGAGAGGTGTCAAGGGACACCCGGATGGAACGAAGGTCCTTTTAGTGAATGAATTGTAATAAAATTTTATTTTATTTTAAATCTATTTTTAAATGAATAAACTACTTTCTCTCTCTCTCTCTCTCAGACAGACAGAGAAACACGCGCACGCCGCACGGCTAACAACTATAGCAAAAAGTGTCGTTCAAAAAGTGTCGTTACAACTTTTGGTCTTAATTTTTTCCGTCTAGCACCCTTTCGCCACGCGCGATAAGTTCGTTCCAAAAAACATTTTCGTAAAAATCTGAATCAAAAAAATTTGGTTTATATGAATGTAAAAAAATTATGACATAAATTTTCTTACTTCACTGTACTATTTATTTTGGCTTGATATACTATTTACCTAACTATTACCCTGTATATTAAGATAATAGATTCTTAAGATTTTGTCATAGTCTTCAACCACCATGCTTGTTAGTCAGGCTGACATCGGCGCTATGTTTATTGTTTATTGTTTTAGAAGAAGACGCTGCTGCCCGACTTCTTCTGTCAGCATAATCTGGTGTCAGAGTTTTCCAAGTTGCCTGTGACAAGCCTCGGACGTGACTCGTGCCTTCCGAATCAATTATACATAATCCATCCATCGCTTCTTTCATACGCTAGTCAATTAAAAAAATTTCGTTTTCTAAATCGATCCGGGAATCGAACCCGTCCCTTGCGTAGCAGTATGTCCACCGCTCCCGTACACCAAAGACCCAAGTCAGTTTAAAAAGTTCGTCTCCTCAATTGACCCGCCCGGGAATGGAACCCAGGACCCTAACGTTGTAGTCTAAGCACCGCTCCACTACACTACACAGGCAAAGAAGCGGTTAATTCAAAAAGGATCTTTTCCAAAATTTACCTAACTGGGAATCGAACCCGGGACACTTTTTTAGGCAGTTCATAAAAGTGACCAATGGGCCTTCCCAACATGGTTTCATTAATAATTCCGTAATGACAGTCGGCTAATGCCACACTATGAAGAGCGCCCATATTAAGTGATTGGACGTATGACACTGTGAATGTATTTGCTGTCAAACTTTTTCTCTAATCAACTTAGCTCTCAATCTAAACTATCTAGGTACTTTGCGTCGTGTGGTGCTACCACATAAAAATAATTTAGCTCCTCCCCCTTCTCTTTATATGAGTGAAGTAAGGCGTCTAAAGGAGTACTGCCAGAAGAAGACGGGTAATAAATAGCGTCTTTCTCCACCATTGGTCAAACGCCGATCGGCAACTCACCTGCCAAGCATGCCAATTATTATGGGAAAAGGAGATTTCCTTACGCACGCAGTAATCACTCCTTTAAGAAAGACCCTCGTGCTATCTTACGAGAACCGTGCGGTTACGAAGACCTCTCTGAAAGGAGTATTTTTCTACTTCCTTAGAATAATGACCCGTCTAGTTCTACAGCGTGAAGCCATGAATAAACAATGTCTTGGAGGCTCAGTTGATTAGAACAGTCGCCCGGAAAGCAGAAGGTTATATATACAAGTGATTTCAATTCCAGCTCAGTCGATTTTTCTTCAACGAATTATAATTTCCTTGAAGTGGTATTTAGAATTATTTGTGGCGTGTGACACATACCTTATTCAAAACGATTTGGTGGCATAAGCCATGTCAGTCTAGTGGTTTAAGTACCTATCCAAGATCTCAAAGTCCCATGATCGATCCCCGGGTCGGGCGATAAAAGTTTTGAATTTTCGAACATTGCACGGGTTTGTGATCACCAACCCGCATCTGGAAAGCATGTACAGACTACAGCACGTCAACCTACTACAAAACGTCAAAATTGCTCAATTGATATTGACGTCTACTTGTTGGACTTAAAGTTGAAAATCAATTCAGACCTTTAACTTTTTGGGTAGGTTGACCTGCCATTGTATGTACCTGTACCCATCATTGCTGTAACTTAAATGTTGGAGGCCTTTCCCTGCAGTGGGATGATTATAAAAGCCGCTACATATGTGGTATAGAGTCGCGATTTAGATTCACCACAGCACTATCAGCCCCTAACAACACACCGGGGTGTTTGACGTCTGTGCGTGGACGACCGAAAATCAATAGCAATAGACATACCCCATGGAATATCCCCGAGCCTCTCTCACATACCAACAACGAGCAAACATTGTATTTGGTATGGATTATAAGTTACAATGTCTTCTATACACTATTGTTTTTTTTTTCTCGCTATGTAAAAAACTTTATGAAAAATGTACTACTACATAATTTGTCTAAGGGGAGAGGAGAGGAGGTACACCTTATTTGCCTAAAGGGTGACTCCATTGTCAAAGATTGTGTAAAATGTTTATATTGAAATAAATTATTACTATTACTATTCTTCCATTTATGATTTCTTATTAGTCTTTCTAGTGTTTATCATTCGACGCACTGTAAAAGTACCTAGTTTATTTTTACTAAAATATTTTTTATCTTTAATCATAAATTTAAAAACCAGTTGCCATCTTGTAATTTCAAGGAATTCTGTCTCCCATACTTGATTGTATTTTCATTGTCAAACTTCAACACTTTGAATCGCTATACATACTCTTACGAATTTTTCATAAATAAATTAAATAAATTATGTATATTTTATTTTAAATATAATAGAAATTCGTTTAAGTCACACCAATCATAAATCGAGAACAGCTGTACCGATTTTTATTATTTTTGTGTTTTAGGATTTGTTCTCATCCAGAATAGGATATTATATTAAAAAATATATATATCTAAGATTTCCTTTTACTAATTCTCTTTTACCTTTTCTTTTAATCAAATTGAATTGAAATAATTAATTGCTTTTCACCTCCTTTTACTGTTATTTAGTTAATTTGATTTTAGTTTTGATATGTGAAATTAAAAACGTGCTATAGTCATTATTCCTAGGGCATTGCAAAGTATTGACTTTTCACTACTTATTCCGTGAGTGAGACAGACAACAAAATTATCAAGGGGACATTTTTTTTTGTGTTACGTGCGTCTGTTTGAAGCTAGGGTGTCAATATATATTGTGTTAGTATTAGTACGGCAGCCAAAGGCAAAAATATCAATTAAAAAGAGCTTAGACTAAGAGGGGTCGAAAGCTGGAGATCAAAAGCGCCGATGGCACCGAGCTATTAATTAGCCTGTCGGAGACACAAACTATGTCAATGTATAATGTACAACCCTGCAGGCGTAGCTCGTAGAGTACAGCCAGCCCGGCCTTTTAATGTCTAGAAAATCACCAAATTCAAAAACAGTTTATTCTGCAAATATACCCTACAAGTAGTTTTTACACTTTGAACTACTTTTAGGCGTACCAAAGATTATACTACCATACATTTACTTCTGTGTGATAATAATAACACTTTTGGTTCTTTTCCTATGGGTGTCGTAAGTGGCGACAAAATCTCGACCAGAAAACTACTTGCAGCAGCCACCATTGGTCAAATTGCGATTGTCAACTCGCCTGCCAAGCGAAGCGGTTATATAGGTCTCTTTGGAGGGACCTGGGTCCAGTTGAGAACTGATAAAGGATGGGGTATTATTATCTATAGGTACTATAATATTATAAAGCCGAAGAGTTTGTTTGTTTGTTTGTTTAAACGCGCTAATCTCTGGAACTACTGATTCGAATTGAAAAAATATCAGTATATAAACTTGAAAAATTATGTCTCATGCGGGACTCGAACCCGAGACAGATTTTCAAGTTTATATACTGATATTTCAACTTCATTTTTAAATGACGTCTATGACTAACTGCTATTCGCTGTGAGAAAGACTTTGCGAGTGAAAGTCACCATTCAAAAATAACGATTTTCTTTTTGGAACCGGCTGGCTGATAGATTTGACCACGATGCGCAAAATTAACTAGACGGATTCTGTTATGACTACGCAGGATTTAGCTTTGATCTCCCCATGCAGAAAACATTAAAAATAATGTACGATTGACTGGTTTTATTAAATTAATATAATTGCCAAGGGTTGAAGTTTAAAGTTGGTTAAGAAGATGCCGTGTAGTGCCGGCACATAAAAAGAATAGCACTACCCCCTCTCTTCCCGTGGGTGTCGTAAGAGCCGACAGAGGGAAAACTGCCATCAGGAGATGGGCAGCAGCGTCTCCTAGAAGCAACAGGCCATACTGCGATCGCCAACCCGCCTGCCAAGCGTGGCGATTATGGCAAACCCCCCCCCAAATATGAATACACCGCTAAGAATTCGGCCCCCAGTCCCCGGCGGCCCCGCTAGTCCTAGCTATGGCAGCAGCTATGGTAACGGCGGGGCAGGGGGTGCTAAGAATCCCCGGGTAAGATCCGGCTGCCAACAACGACGACTCGACCTGGCAACATATAACACGCGCACACTGAGGCTTGACGCGAAGCTCGTAGAGTTGGAAGAGGCAATTGGTAAGTTACATTGGGATATCATTGGGCTATCTGAAGTCCGAAGAGAGGGGGAGGACTCGATAACCCTAAAATCCGGTAACTTACTATACTACCGGGAGGGCGACCAACAGTCCCTAGGTGGTGTCGGGTTCATCGTCCACAAGTCCCTTGTCAACAACGTGATTACTATCGGAAGTGTTTCGAGCAGGGTAGCGTACCTGATACTCAGAATATCGAAACGATATTCGCTGAATGTCATTCAGGTTTACGCTCCGACCTCAAAACACGACGATGTCGAAGTGGAGGCTATGTATGAGGAGATCTCTAAAGCCATGCATAGCTTTAAAACCCACTACACGGTTGTGATGGGGGATTTCAATGCGAAGTTGGGGCAACGTTGCGGTAATGAGTTGAGAATGGGGAAATTTGGATTTGGGCAACGGAACAAAAGGGGTCAGATGCTGGCAGACTTCATGGAGAGGGAGAACCTCTTTATGATGAACTCCTTCTTCAAGAAGCCCGTAAGCCGCAAATGGACCTGGATCAGCCCGGACGGTAAAGTCAAAAACGAGATCGATTTTATCATGTCAACGAAGAAGCACATATTCGATGATGTCGCTGTGATCAACGCTGTTAAGACAGGAAGCGATCACCGCATGGTCAGAGGCACATTGAATATCGACGTAAAGCTTGAAAGAGCGCGACTGATAAAATCCACGCTCCGACCAATACCGGCTCAAATTCAAAACACCGAGTGCTTTCAGCTCGAGCTTCAAAACCGTTTCGAAGCCCTTGAGAACAGCATCGATGTGGACGATCTATACAACATGGTGGTGGATACTGTCCGTACGGTAGGGTCTAAGTACTTTAAAACCCGCCGTCCCAAATCAAAGAAACTCTCCAGTCAGACTCTCCTACTCATGGATCAGAGAAACGAAATGAGGCTACAGAACTCAGCGGATGCCCATCGCTATCGGCAACTCAATAGACAGATATCTAAGTCTTTGAAGAGCGACCTTCGTCAATTTAATACCCGACGCTGAAAACTGAGACAGGTAGCATCATTGCGTCAACACCTGAAATCCTGAGGGAGATTGAGAGTTTCTATGGACAGTTATACTCCACGAAAACACCTGTTGAAAGCAAGGCTAAAGACCCTAGAGCCAAGCTTACCCGACACTATTCTGAAGATATCCCGGACGTCAGCCTGTGCGAGATTAGAATGGCTCTCAAGCAGCTTAAAAACAACAAGGCGGCGGGTGATGACGGAATCACAACAGAGCTCCTTAGAGCGGGCGGTAAGCCGATACTTAAGGTCCTCCAGAAGCTCTTTAATTCTGTCATCCTCGAGGGCAAAACGCCAAAGGCATGGGGCAGAGGCGATGTGATGCTGTTCTTCAAGAAGGGTGACAAAACTCTCTTGAAGAACTACAGACCCATTTCGCTTCTGAGCCATATCTATAAGTTGTTTTCGAGAGTCATTACGAATCGTCTCACTCGCAGGTTCGACGACTTCCAACCTCCCGAACAAGCCGGGTTCCGAAAAGGCTATAGTACCATAGACCACATTCATACGCTGCGGCAAGTTATACAGAAGACCGAAGAGTATAACTTGCCACTTTGCTTAGCGTTCGTGGACTATGAGAAAGCCTTTGATTCGATTGAGACATGGGCAGTGCTGCAGTCTCTCCAAAGGTGCCAAATAGACTACAGGTACATCGAGGTACTAAAGTACTTATACCAAAACGCCACCATGTCGGTCCGATTACAGAAGCAGAGCTCTAATCCGATCCAACTACAGCGAGGTGTGAGACAGGGAGACGTTATTTCTCCGAAACTGTTCACAGCTGCGTTGGAGGATATTTTCAAGCTTCTGGACTGGAAAGGACGCGGCATCAACATCAATGGCGAATACCTAACACACCTGCGATTTGCCGATGATGTAGTTCTTATGGCTGAGACCTTGGAAGACCTGAACATTATGCTCGAAGATCTCAGTAATGCTTCTCAAAGAGTGGGTCTTAGGATGAACATGGACAAGACGAAAATCATGTTAAATGCCCATGTTGCACCCGCTCCAGTTAACGTTGGGAACATTGCACTCGAAGTTGTTGACCACTATGTTTACCTGGGACAGATAGTCCAGTTAGGTAAGTCCAACTTCGAGAAAGAGATCTCTCGTCGAATCCAGCTCGGATGGGCAGCGTTCGGGAAGCTCCGGCATATTTTCGCGTCCGAAATACCTCAGTGTCTCAAGACGAAAGTCTTTGACCAGTGTGTGTTGCCAGTAATGACCTATGGGAGTGAGACGTGGTCGTTTACTATGGGTCTCATAAGAAGGCTCAAGATCACCCAGCGAGCAATGGAGAGAGCGATGCTTGGTATTTCCCTACTCGATCGAATCAGAAATGATGAGATCCGCAGGAGAACTAAAACAACCGACATCGCTCGAAGGATTGCATCGTTGAAGTGGCAGTGGGCGGGACACATAGCGCGGAGAACCGATGGCCGTTAGGGCGGAAAGGTTCTCGAATGGCGACCACGTACCGGACGACGTTCCGTGGGCAGGCCCCCCACAAGGTGGACCGACGATCTGATCAAGGTCGCGGGAAGCCGCTGGATGCGGACAGCACAGGACCGATCGTTGTGGAGATCCTTGGGGGAGGCCTATGCCCAGCAGTGGGCGTCGTTCGGCTGATATGATGATGATGATGATGATGATAAAAAGATAGAACCCCGTTGGTCTAGTGGTTTAAATCGGTACCCGGGGATCGAACCTGGGATCCCCGGGTCGGGCAACAAAAAGTTTCGAATTTTCGAACGTTGCTCGGGTTTGTGATCACCAACCCGCATTTGGAAAGCGTGGTGATTATGCCAGCTCCCATCATTGCTGTGGTAACTTGGATTCGATGATGGAGGCCTTTTCCCTGTCCAGTGGGATGATTATAGGCTGGTTCTACTTACTACTAAGAAGATATGACAGTTTTATTCATACTATAATATAATAAAGCTGAAGATTTTGTTTCTTTGTTTGTTTGAACGCGCTAATCTCTGGAAGTACTGGTTCGAATTGAAAAATTCTTTTTGTGTTGGATAGTCTATTTATCGAGGAAGGCATTGGGCTATAGAATATCACGCTGTGACCAATAGGAGCGAAGCATCAGTAAAAAATGTTGCTAAAATAATCGCGATCATAACAACAAAAAATGACGCATACGAAGTCGCGGGGAACAGCTAGTATTGGCTTGTTTTGGGGTGGTGGGATATACCTCCTAGTGGTCCACCCTGGGCAACGGCATCTTTGGTTTTCTAACCAATGATGACGGCTGACAGAACCCTTTGCGGTGGTAGGCTTCGTAAGAGGCCGCCTGGATGCTACCACCCTCCTGCTGGAGTCCAGCGCCAAACAGTTTTTCTGTGTTCCGCTGGTGTGTGGGAGAACCAGTTCTTCTGGGTAAGCTCGCTCCATCTTAGGCCTCTTCTTAACCGTATAGTTAAGTGGGTTGTCAAGAGCGAGCCCATTATTTATAAATAACCTGGATAGGGCAAGAAGGGTTGGTGCGTTTATATTTTATTCCGCCACAACAGTCCGTGCTATAGGAATTTTAGCTAACAATCAGTAACAGAAAAACGTCATCACCAAATAAGCACCCACTTAACATTTACCTTTAACCTTAGTTGTATTTATTTTTGTAAAGTTTTTGCATTACGACAATAAAAAATCTGTTAATTTAAACTACGACAGTTCAAAGAGACATTGTATGGAATTGTGAAAGGAGATCTTATGTTATATCGAGGCCCTCCATATCTGACCAGGTAGGTTTTAATTAGACATGAAACATGTAAGCATTTCTACATCTCTCGTTCCTAAAATTGATTTTACATTTACAGACATTGATTAAAAGAAGTTAAATAATAAACTCAGTCGAAAAACGAAACGTGATTCATAAATGTCACGCCGCCGACAGAATATAATGCACACGCTCTCCCACGCGTAATCATTTATCAAACACATACACAGTCATCGAATCACAAAATGTATAGTCAGGTTACGGAAACTTGTTAGCAAAAAAATGCCGACAAAAAAAACTGTTTCTGATTGGTTGATTGGTCACAGGGTGTTATTTAAGCATTTCAGACAATTAAAGAAATATCAAATTAATCTATTAAACTGAAATCGGTGATGGATAAGAGTGTTACAAGGCTCAAGGCCGCACAAGTAAAAAAAAAATTAAGTCGTATAATATTTTTTGATGATTTTGGTTTAAACGGGTACCTCCAGCTAAAAGTTTCTCCTATTTAAATTTGTTGTTTGGATAAATGGGTTTCGACTGCCTCCAGAACGTTTGAATAAAAATACGAACAAAAAAAAAGACCCGGTAGAATAAAAAAATACAGTTAGAAGACCTTTCACACAAAAAAAAAATCACCAACGATCATTATGCACTGACACAAACATGATATTTATTTCACGGTTAAGTCGATTTATTAAAACTTAAATGTCAGTACTTCAGCTAAACAAACCAAAACGCGAATTTTTGTTCCCAACTGTACAACGCCACACACACAGGCCAAGTTCACATCACATTAACGGAGTAGACAGGGGGCGTACCGATCGATAGTTTTCCCTCGGGAACGAGGGACCGGGTTCGATATTAGGTTCGACTCGACCACTGTAGGTAAAATGCGGAACGTGTGGGGAGAGATGGCCGAAAAGATGTTTAGTTAGGGAATCGTTGTATATAATAAGGTAGTATAAATAATGTAAAAACTCCTAAGGGTCAATTGTGGTGCTCAAAAACAACCTTTTCGTTGGGATCAACATAAAATTAAATTAAATAAATTAATGTGAGCAATAAAGTGTTTTAACTATCTACCTTAATATAGGTAGACAACATCGCATACATTATTTGAACATAGAAAAAAAAGTAAATAACAGCCTATAATCATCCCACTGCAGGGAAAAGGCCTCCATCATTGAATTCAAGTTACCACAGCAATGATGGGTGTACTGGCATAATCACCACGCTTGCCAAATGCGGGTTGGCGATCACAAACCCGAGCAACGTTCGAAAATTCGAAACTTTTTTGTTGCCCGATTCGAACCTGGGACCCCGAGATCTTGGCCCGGTATTTAAACCACTAGACCAACGGGACGTTTTTACGGGGGCGGGGCTTTAACATAGAAGTAAGTAACTATTTAAATGGAGAAACTGACCGCTTTTCATATTATTTTGATGAAATACTACTTCAATAATATTATACGAAGAACATAGTTGTTTTCGCCCCCAAACAAAGGAAAAATAATTTTGTTGTCATGCACCAAAACATTTAGGGACTGCGGTCTAAGAAGGAACTTATAGAAGTAACCTTAACTGAGCTTGACACTGACTTACATCCAGATGTACTGTGTTTCACGGAAACATTTATAAAAAATAGTGAGGAAAAAAATATTTGTTTACATAATTATGAACTGGCAGCACATTATAGTAGAAACAAAAATAGAGGAGGCTCTTGTATAATGGTAAAAAAAGGAACAGACTATAAAAAGTCAAGCATTTATGACGAGTATTCAATAAACTTTCACTTTGAATGCTGTTCTATTTTAATTCCTACATGTAACGTTATAATAGTTTGCGTATATCGCAGTTCGACAGCTTCTAATAAGATAGACCTATTATAGATATTCTAGATAAATTAGACCTATTATTGAACAAATACTTATCTAAGCACCCCAAATATAAAATAATTATAGCTGGAGACATAAATATAAATACTCTAATAAAAAATAATGTTACCAGTCACCTCTATGACATACTATCTAATTACAACCTGGTGCAACATATAACGCAGCCAACAAGAGGAAAATCTTGTATTGACCATATTTTTAGTAATGTGAAAGATGCTACAGGCACCATTCATTCTTTATGGTTGTCCGACCACAACACAGCACAAATGCTGAGTTTTGAAGTTAAATATAAACCCACAAAGCCAAAACAAATACACATATTTAAGAAGTGTTACTCTGACGAGAATATCCAAAAGTTTAGAAATTACCTTTCCAGTCTCGCTTTTATAGAGGTATATAATGAGGAAGATCTAAATTTAGCTTTTAATAGCTTTCATTTATATAAAATAAATTAATAACTATCACCAAATTAGTCGATATCTATAAATTGAATATACAGTAAATTTTAGAAAGTAAGTAAATTATGTATGTAGTAATAATAGGTGTTTATTTGTTCTTTTGTATTGAAATATTATTTAATTATGGCGTCATCCTCTCTGTCCGTCTACTACAAATTGTATTGTTGTGCCCGAACAGGGTCTATAATGAACTGTCTACATCATACTTTATAACATCCTTGTAACATTATAGAACGCAATAAAATATTTGAATTGAATTGAATTGACTGGTTTAGCTTACTTTACAAACTATGCTTTCCGCTCTGTAGGGTAACAATAAGCACACAAACAAATCAGCATTGGATCTCGAAAGGAATCAGACAAAGCTGCGCTACAAATAGAGTCCTTCGACTAAATCACTACAAAAAGAGAACATATACAAGCAAATAAAATACCTAACTTATTCTAAACTACTAAAAAGATGTATATTGCAAGCTAAAAAACAATCAAACAATAAGTACATATTAAAAAACAAAAATATATGTAAAGCGAGTTGGAAAATAATAAAGGAAGAAACAAACACCACATCAACATCGAACAATTATATTGAATCTGTTATATACAACAACCAATTGGTTAGTAGCCCAAAAAAAATTGCAAATGCCTTCAATGAATATTTTATTAATTTGACTAATCATTCCAATGATAATTTAATTAATGACTTATCAAACGATATTTTAAGCAATTCAATTTATCTGACCCCTGTTGACGAACACTATGTAAGGAAAGTAATTAATTCCCTGAATAATACAAATTCAGAAGGATTTGATCAGATAAGTACAAAAATTCTCAAGTCATGTAAGGAACAAATAGCCCCCATTTTGGCATATCTGATAAATCTCTCCATGTCCTCGGGAACCTTTCCTGATAAGTTAAAGCTATCATTGGTCAAGCCGTTACATAAAAAAGACAATAAAACAACTATAGACAATTATAGACCAATCACACTAATATCCATCATATCAAAGATCTTTGAAAAAGTTCTACTTACTAAACTTACGCTATTCTTTGAAAAATATGACATACTACACCAAGACCAATACGGATTTCAAAAAAAAAAATCAACATCCCATGCAATATTCAATTTAGTAAATGAAGTACTGAATAGACTTAATGAAAATAAATATGCAACAGCTGTCTTCCTAGACATGTCAAAAGCGTTTGATTATTGCTCGCACAATCAGTTATTAAAAAAGCTGGAAAATTTTGGAATCAGAGGTCTGGCCTTAAGTTGGATAAAAAGCTATCTCAGCAGTAGAATGCAAGCTGTGGAAATAGTGAAACCTGATACAAAAAATGTAATACAAAGTTATCAGTCAGAGTTTAAAGAAAATATATTTGGAGTACCCCAGGGGAGTGTATTAGGCCCTCTCCTCTTCCTTGTTTATATCAACAAACTGCCAAATTTGACAAAGCACCGCTGCATCCTATTTGCTGACGATATTGCTATAATAGTGACTACTGACAAAAATTCGACATTAAATGAACATATTAAGGACATAAACAATACGATTAATACAATAACAAATTGGCTTAAAGGTAACAATCTAAAAATAAACTTTGACAAAACTTACTATATAAATTTCAATAATGTAACTCATGAACAATTAAATATTAACTATCAGGGAAAACATATAAAAGAGACAAATGCAACTAAGTTTTTAGGTATAGAGATTGACCATAACTTAGACTGGAAACAACAAATTATAAAAATATGTACTAAAATAAATAGGTTTTCATTCGCACTTTATAAACTAACTAAAGTTGCATCACAAAATACAGCTCTTACGGCATACTTTGCCTATGTGGAGTCAATCCTACGATATGGTCTCATCATATGGGGCAATAGCACGGACATCAAAAAGGTATTTCTTGCACAAAAAAAGTGCATCAGAGCAATCTGCGGTGCTCCACCAGACGAACCGTGTACCCCTCTGTTTAAATCATTAAACATCTTGCCGGTCCCATGCCTGTACATATATGAAATAGCCAAGTTTGTAAAACAAAATCTACATTACTTCAAACAGGCACGTGATATTTATCCACGAAACACAAGGAATGGAAATAGGTTGGTGTCAGCATTTGTCCCGAAAAGTGCTCGTTTAAAAAAAAATGTCGCCTGGATGTGTATGGTCATTTATAATAAATTGCCTGAAACAATTAAAGAACTGACTGGTAAAAGGTTCCAAACACATTTGTTTAAATGGCTAATTACACATGTCTTTTACACTGTAGACGAATATTTAAAGCACGATTGTTATAATAATGCATGTACCTTGTAAGGCTTGAATTTGTTTTCTTTTTTTTTTAACACTAGCTTTGACATTTGTTTTTCTTTAATATTGACATTAAGTATAATTGATTGATTTTATAAGATTGACATTGATTTACATAAAGAATCTAAATTGAAATTTAATATAAATAATGCATGTGTTTTAAGAAAGGATTGAATTAATTGAAGAATTATGTACTGTAGCTAAATTTAATATATTTGTATGCAACATTGGTTTGCTGAGGAAGAGGTTCGCAACTCTATGTAACAACTAAAATGTACCTTCTTCAAGGACAAATAAAAAAAATATTTCAAATATTTCAAATATTTGTATCAATATCTCGAGTTCTCGACACATAAAATAAATATCAAAAGCATTCGTCATTCGTAACTCGTGAAAACGAATACAAATGCGTGAAATCAGTAACGGGTAACGCAGTTATCAATAAGTAGAGCCAGCGAGGCTTGCGGGAGGTATTTTTTACGCGTTAGAGGCTCTCGTTACTGACGATCGGAATAAATGTTCCTCTGTATAACGAGGCACTTCGAACCGATCGCTCGGACTTACAGAAACAACTTTTTTTAGTATTTGACTTGTTGTCAATGGCCAGTCCATTAACAATATTACGTTTTACATGATAACGTGGTACTTTATATGATATTAAAGCAATTTAATTGCAATAATAATAACGATATAATAATTATAGCGCCGCGCCCGGCATGCGAGGAGATGCGGGTTCGAGTCCCATCTGAGACATAATTTTGCAAGTTTAAATACTAACGTGGTACTAACATTACATGTCTCAACTTGAAATTTTTATGCGATCTCCCATAATCCATCATCTCCATCTAAAACAGGTAAAGGGATCCGGGTAAAATTTTGCACCGAGATAGGTTAAACGCTGGAATATTATATAGGATTATCATAAAAGTATGATTCCTATTCGATATCCGATTTGACCCTTTAGTTTTTTTTTTTTATATTCCCACCATACTTAGAACCTGAAAAAGAAAATTGAAATATTTAATCACTTATGGCCGCAAAAGAAAAAGGGAAGGCCCATGTCCAGCCGTAGACTGCTGTAGGTTAATGATGATGATTTAAAAGTTTGGTCTCATGGTGATTTATTTGTTGTTAACGTTTCTTTATTACACAAGGAAATGGAAAGGAGATAATTGTTGACAAGTTTTAGAGTGTCGTAAGCGTATTAAAGAGCACTGCAAAAAGAAGAAAACAAAATCGTCTTCTCTCTATCATTGTCCAAATGCCTTGTGGCCGCTGCAAGAGTGCCTGTCATCAGGGAATGCACTGCCAGGGGTGATTGGCCGTCAACCCGTCTGCCAAGCATGGTGTTTATAACAAACCCTCCCTTAGGAGAGACCTGTGTCCAGCAGTGATAAACTGATGATGATGATGATGATATCCAGCAGTGGACTAACACAAGCCTGCGAATATAGTGTAGTTTTTTTTAAGCCTTATATCTTACCATTTTGTATATTTCAAGCGACCCAAAGTTAAGTAGTCGAGTTATACTCCGAGATAACTTAAATCTAACAGCTGACAAACGCAGGCCGCCCTCGAACAAGAAATAGGGTATTTCTCTTGTGGCCTGAACTTTTTTTACCTGACCACTGAGGTGGCACCGTGGTATACCCATTTTTCTGCCATTGTTTCAAATGTATTATTTACAAGAATCTTTGTGAACCTCGGGATAGGTTTGGTTTATCAATGATTATAAATCTTCTTGTGATTGTATGAAAATATGTTATATTTTATAATGCTATCTTATATTATTATAAGCCTTCATCAACATCATCATCATCAGCTTATCGCAGTCCACTTCTGGACATAGGCCTCTCCAATTGCACGCCACTTAGGTCGATGTATCATCATCAGATTATATTATTATTATAAGCCATAAAAATTATCAATTTAATTGCAATTATAAAATTATGTCTCAGGCAGACAAAAAATTATGGTTTACTCGAACCCGCATTTCCTCGCATACCTGGCGCGGCGCTTTTATACTAGGAGATGCGGGTTCGAGTCCCGCCTGAGACGTAATTTTTCAAGTTTAAATACTGATATTGTTATTGCAATTAAATTGCTAAAATATGATTACAAAGTATAAGTAATTTAAAAAATAAATTAAAGTTCGTTTAATATCGATGTGTAAAAAGATATTTTGGTAATTATGAGTACATGCTATCCTAGTGCATACTTTAAGACTTTAGTTTGAAAACATTATCACCGTCTTAGGATCTCCACAATGACAGGTCTCACTGCACCCGTTTACAGCAGCTCCCCGCGACCATCTCCAGATCGACGGACAAGCCTACAGGTCTTTACTGATCGTTGTCCCTTTCCACCCCAGTGGTTATCGGTTTTTCTTACTATTAAAACGTAACAGACAATCTGGGGTACCCTTGAAGAGGAATACCCTTAGAAACCTAGGTTTAGCCACGCTACAAAAGAAAGGGAAAGGGGGAAGGTACAGGAACCTACCTCTCTATAAGTATTCCCTAAGAATTAAAATAATACAGGAATATAAGATAAAGAAGTAAGTTAATAACGTAACTGGAATTTCCAAACTGAGGTAGAGGTGTGGAGAGGTGGCTCGGCGATCCGCTGACAGCGCCCTGGGTACCAAATGTCACAATTGGAAAAAACATAATATTACAAGAAATTATAAGCTAAATTAGACTAAATGATGACGAGATGAAAAAGGAATGCAAGGTAAGGTGTACCTTATCTATCTATATATCATAAGGTACCTACATACCACACTGTGTAGGGTTCTACCACAAATTTCGTCATTTCTGATTCTATGACGTAAGTTTTCGAAAATACAATTAAAAACTTTTTTCACAAAAAAAAACACCGACGTTAAGCCTGAAATAATCTTCCAAGTTTGAGTCGGTACTTGTTAATTGTCAGTAATTCTTGTTTTGTCAACTACATGTGTTTTATTGAGAACCTCCTCTTTGTTTTGTCGGTTGATGATAAAACAATTTGTTCTAGTTTATTCACAATGTATATATTTCATGAAAATAATATTTAAAATAAATTTATTTCAATATAAAATATGGATATTAACAATTTAAGCTTTTGTTTGAATAGTATAAAAAAATATGGTTTTATGTTTCAAATGTCAAAATTATACAAAATCAGCAGACAAGAGCAATTATCGTTTGATTTTATATTTTCTTTTATACGGCATCCAAAAATCAACAAACAGAAAATTCCGCAGTTAATTTCTAATATCGAAAACTCGTATACCAGAGGCATCTTGAAAATCATAAAATCAACTTACGTAGTAACGTTACGGCGTAGTCCGTAGCAACGTTGCTACGTCGCTCGTAGCAAAACTTCGTGGAGCATTCTGAACTTTATCGATAAGGAATAGGATCCGTATATTGCAAATGCCAAATATACTTCGAAATTCATGGAACTCCGTTTGACGTGTAAAATTCTATGTGGAGAATGTATAAGTTTGAAGATAAATTTAATATTTTGGTGCGAGTTCTTAATAGTTTCCAATAGTAGAGCGCTTCAAGCGTATTTTGAGCAGAAGTTACACCTTTTTTCCTCTGCAGGGTAAAAGCATCCATCATTGAATTCAAGTTACCACAGCAATAACAGGCACAAGTATAATCACCACGCTTGCCAAATGCGGTTAGGTGATCACAAACTCTGGCAATGTTAAAGAAATCGAATTCTTTTGTCGCCAAACTGGGGATCGAACCCAGGTCCCCGCGATCTTGGCCCGCTATTCAAACCACTAGTCCCACGAGACCTCTGAATACCTTAAAATAAATATATTTCTCGAGGTGAAGCCCTCATATTTCCTTGTAAGGTACTTGAAAACATCTTTGACTATTTCGAATAGATTGCCATACATTTGTTACTTACAGCATCATCTCAGTTGAACGATGGCCACTGCTAGACGTAGGTCTCCGACAAATTTCTGCACGAGGATCAGTCTCTCGCCCCCCGCATCGAGCAGATTCTAGGGTCCTCCACCAAATCGTCGGTTCACTTGATAGAAAGCCTACCCACAGGTCTTCATCCGGACCTTTCCACCCCAAAGGCATTATGTGTCCCGCCCATTGCCACTACCGCTCAGCGATGTCGGTTATCTTAGTTCTCCTACGGTTTTCCTAATTTTTGATTCTATCGCGCAGGGACCAAACATCGCTCTCCATTACCCCCTGTGCGACCTTGAGCCTTATTGCTAAACATATTAAGTATTGTTTGGTTACTTATTGATTTCACACTTAAATCTATTTTATTGTCCCCCAGTCATTCTGTTGCGTTACATTGCCTAGGTGCGCGTGATGCGTGCATGTGACATATGTGTCACGGACAACGGTAGACATGACGCTACTAACATGTGGATTTATTTATTTACTAAATAATGTACGTTGTACTTGCCTTACTTATCAAATTAAGTAGTGATGCCTAACAGGTCGTCATTACCCAGTTTGATCAAAAGTTAGACCAATGGGTCTATGGTTAAGTACCGGGTCAAGATCTCCTGGTATTGGGTTCGATCTCCGGGTCGAGCAACAACGAGTTTTGAATTTTAGAACATTGCTCGGCTTTGATCACAATTCGGTGCGGTGGTTATGCCTGTATTGCTGTGGAAACTTCAATTTAATTATAGAGGCCTTTGCCCTGCAGTGTGATGGCTATTGGACGTTACTTTACGTAAAATGCGGTGCGGCTTGGACCTAATAGCACCAACCTTTCTTGTTCTATGAATTTATCTATGTGTCATGAGCTGGCTAACGATGTGGTCTTAGCGATATTGGGCGCCAGGGTGCGAAAATCAGTGGTGCTTTTATCAAAAATATATAAATCTGACAACTTTATTTAAGTAACTAGTGCAAAGTTTGACCTATCAACCTTAGATTAGGTGACCCTGTAAATACTTACTCGTGGTAACTCTTCTCTCCTCCTATGTATAGTAGATGATATCATCTCCACTAATTACTTTTCAGTGGCTTTTGAAGAAAGTAGTCTATCACTGTAAAATTGAAAAATCATTCACGCTTAATAGAAGAACAGTGTTTAGTTTAAAATTTCATAAATATTCTTATTTATTTTAATACTATTCGGCATAATTATGCATTTCTTTCATTGTTTAAAAGAAACTAAGTCCATCAATTCTACTTCATCGCTATTTTACTTACACAAGAAATTTTGTTTAATTTGTAGACCACTTTCTTGGCAGACCGTACATATGTTGTGTTGCCAGTGTAAAATAAAACGCATTTGTCAAACCAGTTTCTTTATTTCGTGTTCATCATTTTAATACAACATACAAGTAAATTTATCATCAGATATTTATCAATTCTTACGAGCTAACTTAAATAAGACCTGAATAACAAGTAGGTATGTATGTATGAGTATTTATCAATGCATCAGATTGATTCGTTATACAATCAGTATCAAGAATCGTTCGTTAGGTTAATGTAATCCAACCCACACATAATGCTTAAAAAAAACAACTGAACCAACTCCTGTAAAACCGTAAATATATTGGAATGTTCTGATAAATTCAAAATTTCGTCATAAAATCGACAAAACCAATGGATATCTTAACGCAAAATGACACAAAAGAACAAAATAAACACAAAACCACACGGTAAACTTAACCGACACAATGGAAGAAAGTTAATCTCTCAACATTTTAGTCATTTCCTGAAAACAGACACGATTGAAACGCGCGCTTTTATCTTAAAGACAAATGACTGTAACATCAAATTTTTACTAACTGCAAAATAGGCGCAGGCATATCAATTTTTTTGTTCGTCATCTTTACGTTACGTTTTAAAATGCGAGTATTCCATAATACTTTCTTAGTTTGCATTACTTGTCTATCCTAAAGAATAAGTTCGGAATCTTATTTTACTGTCAGACCTATCAAATGGGGTCAGAACAACTCGTCAAACTTTAGAGTATAGTTGAGAGCATGAATTTCAACACTATTATGTGAGATTATAATAGCTGTCATTTCAATAAAACATGTAAACCAGTTACAAAAAAGTTGACATGCCTGAAGTTTCATATAATATATTTTTAAATAAAACAATAGGTACACGGTCAATATTATTACTTTGACAACCATCAACTAACAGAGATTCTACTTATTTCCATATATTATTATTTTATATATCGAGAAAACGCCCAAAACGGGATAGGTAAAGTTTTCGAAGAACATAAACTAAATTACTTAATCTAAGGGAAACTTTATGACACACACAGTGTCGAACCTTGTGACTAGAAAGGAGATATGGTCTCATCAACTCGAGAAACAAAAAAAGAATACCCTAATATTAGAATCACGAAATAGTTACCAACTTAACTCATGTAACTACAAAGAAACTTAGGAGCTAATCTAATCTTGGCTGACTAGTTCCACAAACACACAATAAGTTACTAAGAAATAAATAGTAATAAATTAGATTAACGAAAAATAGTAGAGCGACATAAGATTCCAAGGATGATAGAGATATATATCTGTACAGAAGAATCAAAGTGGGAAAATTTGACAAGGAAGAAGAAAATAAACAAGATGAAAATGAAGAGTGGGTAGATATTAATGAGTGTGCATTGAAGGCTGAAACAGATGTATCAGTTTGTCCATAGATCATCAGAGCTGTCGAATACAATCTAATGTAACATGAACACTAAACAACTAAATCGTTTACCACGATTCACAATACATTTTGTTCGAGAAAGATGGATCGAGCTACAATGTCCGCTCCTTGTAATGCCATTTACAAAATGACAAACACTTTCTTTTATGACCGGCAAATTTAATATCAATGGCATGCCATCTTTTAGCACAAATTGTAAAGTGAATTGTAGCAAAGACATATTTACCACACGTTTAAGTTAAATTCCTACACAGATATAAACCTTAAATATCGATTAGCATTCAAGATCATTATGAAAAAATATATCATTGGAAATATTTTTCAACTTCTCTCCTTAATTTCAATCCTCCCAAGAACAACTTAATTATGCATGTGACAACCGATTTTTATAACTACATGTTTATTCCTAACAACACTTTGGCAACAAATAGCATTTTCATTATGTTTTCCTCCGTCAATTGCAACAGTGACGTCAACATTACCTTGATTATTTTCTCAATCTTTTATCGATTTAATTTTATCATCGTCTTTAAAGATAGAAGATATAGTAAAGTATCGACAGAAGATGAACATCGATGACGTGATCTCTCGAAAACTAATCGTCAAATCAAAATTTCCATCTCACAAATTTGGCTATCGAATTGATTTAAAAACACTTACACCAAAATGATTTGACGATTATAATCTCCAAAGCAAACTGATAGTCTACCTAAAATAAGAAACAATTTATCCAGGGTGCTTTTTTTTCTTTTTTTTTTTCTTTTACTGTGATCAGTCTTAAAATTGAGTCATACCATCTAACTAAGAAATGATGAACCCTTATATTTACCTTAAATCATTGCTAGGCCACGGCTAACATCGGAATCTGCGGTGAGGACTCATTGCAACTGTATTTAGATAGTGGAAGTAGGTACAAACTATTTTAGGAGATACAAAAAGGCATAGTAAGTATAGGAGACGATTTTTAACATTGTTAATCCGTCTTCAAACACATGAACACCGACTAGACCTTAGAAAGAGATGTCAAAGCCGTCAGTTCTGTAACGAGGTCGATACACTTACTTCTGATTTCGATTATACATCATGTTATTCTTATGTATTTGTGTTTCTTTCCTTGTGATTTTTTTCATCAGAACCCACATTCATATATTACAATAAAATGGAAAAGGGTACTTTTAACTGTCTAAGGAAAAGGCTTCTCCACTAGTAAGGCTCTCGGGGAAACTAATTTACACCATCCTTAATGCATACGTTATTGGTTTTAGAGTAATCAACATTGAATAGTTTTTCATTTTAATATTAATCTTAATACTAAAGAGTACAAAAAATAAAGGAAATATTATGAATATATGAAAAACAACAAGTTATCAGCGAAAATCATCGCATTTCATATAAGAACAACATTGTTTTTTTCGTTACAGTAACATTAATTGTATTATCCACTCTTACGAAGTAATGATGGGAAGAAGCGTCGACCGACGCCGCTGGCCCTCCGCCCTCTTAACACCTCCGACTCCCTTTAT
Organism: Anania crocealis; assembly: GCA_949315895.1. Lineage (NCBI taxonomy): Eukaryota > Metazoa > Arthropoda > Insecta > Lepidoptera > Crambidae > Anania > Anania crocealis. The sequence continues at coordinate 15,526,552 of OX438867.1, read as the reverse complement.
TCATTATCTACATATCGTGATTGTTTCCCTTCGATTTTCCTCAAAGTATCAAAAATATCTGCTAAAACAGCCCTTTCCCTTAGAGAAAAACTCGATAGAGTACATTTTGAACAGTCTCAAAGTAACTAATGAGTAGGTAACAATTATCAAACGTGTTAAAATGGGGATATGCACGAATCGAAATATTGAAATCAACAATTTATCATTATTTAGGACGTAGTTAAGCGATACCTACACAAAGAACTACAGCAACATCTAACCTAGTTACGGTACGATACAATAGTGTGATTATTATTAGATCTTACTTTAAAACAGTATGATAATGATTCATATTGAACGTGTTGTGTTACACATCCTTACGTCTGTACAAAATTCAAATGACATTACTTTTCTTTAAAAAGGATTAACACATTCCTTCAATTTTAAGGCCACGGCGCAAAATGGTGTTTCAGTAGATTATACAGTTAGATTACTGAATATAATTATGTTTTTAGGTGCCAATAAATTCTAAACGGGCCTTAATTAGGGTGCACAAGCGATCGTGCCAGCAGCAATACGTGTCCAAGTCTAACTCCAGATTTAGGTATAAGCCGAATCGATAGTAGCGTCGGCACAGCCCTAGCACGCGGGATCCGTTGGGCCTTAGTGACTTAACCTACGACTAAACTACTCTCAAAGAAAGCACTGCTTGAAATTGATTTACATTTACAACTACGTTCGTATGTAAAAAATATTGGTGACAGATTCACACTGTTCGAAGCTCAAGATGTGCCTTAACACTAAACTAACATAGACAATGGCATATCTAAAAATACACACTACTCCGTATGCTAAGTAGGATATAATTTATTTACTTTCATCATAAGCATTGTGTTATCCTTATATCTGGCAGGATGGCGTTAAGTGTGTAAAATCGATTTCTGTGTGGACAATTTAAGCATCATATAACTAAGTTAGGTTTAATCTTAAGTGCATACACATATTATAATAACATTTAATTACCTAAAAGCAATTCTTTGGCGACTAGCTTCATTTAGAAAGATTCCAAATTGTCGTTTCTCGTTTTACCACCTCATAGCCATCTACCGAGTATTGGTCTATCAATTTTGTCTATTTCTTCCCACTATGTGGACGATATGTCGCGTATCAACCACAAAACAATTTCCTATTAAACCTTTTATCCTTCAACATGAGAATATTCCAAACTGTCATCAATATTGTCAGTTAGAGCCAAATAGTAAACATCGGTTCCATCGTATTAAACTTCACTAACCATTTCCTATCTCTTTCTTCCGCAATCATTTAATAATAAGCCTTACTTGATATGTCATTAGCTACACCATCGTTTATTCTATGCAGTTTCATTTGGAATCTTTCCTTGTGTAAAATAATCATTAATAACTAAAATGACACACCTTAGTATACAATAATACCTAACACACAAATCAAAGACCGATCAAATCTGCGTATACTGATCTCTTTCTATTGCCCTCGCGCACCGTTTTGGCATAGCGGGATACGAAGGTGAATGTTCTTACAAAGAAGACAAAGAAACGCATAGAATTATTACAGACATCATAACTATAGTCGATATTATAGGTGGTCCGATTGCAGATCCATGACAAGAATGTCAAACAACATATAAAGTTACATAAGGGAAAGTATGCAGATGATATTCTTATGAAAGTATTTGTAATAGTCTAAAAGTTTTAATAAACTTCTGACGTATTTTTTATATTAGATATTTTTTGTACATCTTCCTCAAAAATATTTTAACAAAATAGTGTTCCTCATGGATCTACCACCGGAACACCCATTAATTTAGCGTAATTATTTAAACATACCTTATAAAACACTTGACGAACCCCAAAACATCGCCATTAAAAAAAATATCATCATTGAGAAAATAAATACTATTATTTGCAAACGTTTCAACTAACTTAAGCGATAGTAAAATATTTTTTACAATAAAATGTATCATAAATTCAAACGTGAGTTAAATTTAAACATTCAGCGTAGTATTATTTGAGGATGGATGGTTTGTGCTCATATGTGCTTTGTTTCTTTCACCTAAATTTACAACAATCACAATTTTAAAACCCGTGATAAAGAGAGGAACGGCTCACCATCAAGAACAATTATGCCCGTACCACTCCCAAAGAAGATTGCTCGGCCAACCGTTCCACCTTCCACGGCATCAACGAATTTTAGTTTTCATTCATTATCAAACTCAACTTCAGTCATTGTTACAGTAAAATCATTGAATACATCTCTTTCAAGAAAAAATACATCAAAAATTAAGTGAAATACCAACGTTCTGTGCAATTCACTAAAATATTGAGTTAGCGAATCAATTAAATTCAACAATGACAACATCGCTAAAATACGACTTCATAAAAGCGATGGTAAAAAGATTATGATTATCAAAATATGATAGATCAATGTGAAAATCAATACAATTCCTGAGCAAATCGACGCGTACGCGCATGTCACGGATGCGGGCATCCAGCAGTGCGGCCACGAAGCATATTTACATTCCACTCGGATCAACGTAAGTTTTATAAAATTCAACGACGCCCTACTACGAATATAATAAGTGACCAAACTGGTAACCACATACAATCTGACAAGCTAACATTGATACAATATATTCTACCTTGATGAATACATTAACAGGTGAATTTATTTTAACTGTCACAAAATTACCGATTTCAAACAATGTTAAAATTAGACATACAGCTATCGATATGGTTACTGTAAAACCTTATGATCGAATCTAATCCAGACGAATTCGGATATCGGTCCGTTCAAATGTTTCTTTAACAACAATTCCTAGCCTTGTCTTACGCTCATTGCTCGTCCTAACAACATAGGCTCGTTCTAAATAACATCTTACATATAACCTATCGTTGATTCGTAATTTCATTATAAAAATACACACTTTTCACTCTACACTCCCTCACGTCGACCTCATCGCACTGCAGTCCCCGGCATCCCTTATCCTAAATTGTAATGCTACCAACATCGTTATTCTAATTCTATTTACATTATTTTTCTACACACTTCCTGACAACCGATGTTCAAATAAAAATCGAGATAATTTCGATCAGAAATGACGGGACGAGGCGTAAGCTGAAATTTCATCAATGATCAGTTTCGACTATACATTTGTTTGACAATGACACTTGGAAATACTAGATTAAGATAAAGATTATAAATATTGAGGCGTTAAGGAAAACAGCAGCAGATAATTTTAATGTTTAAGTGATTTTTATGGATGATCCGTGCGCTACTTGCTATAAACAAACGTCCGATGATGTCAATGATTTATCAACTGAAGTAATTAGTATTGTTGAATCTTAATTGTAGTCTTAAGAAAACTGCTGAGTATAAAATTATAAACAATTTGTAAGCCTAGCTTTTGCTTACGTTACTAGTAGGTGCTAGAGTTAGTAGTAAAATGTTCCCTATAGTAATTGACTTGGAAATAGTGGTTTGGTTAGCGCATTTTTATTAGTCCTTGGAAGCAGTGCTGCTGCTGTAAGGAAGGGAGACGGTATCCAAAGAATCTTAAAATTGCTTTTAACAGCATAATTTTCGTAGAAAAGTAAAGCTTATGGGGATATTAAGTTTACTTACTTTAGAATACAAATAGTCCTTAACACGAAGTTTTATAGCCTACATTCATAAGAATATGTATTTTATTTAGATATTTAGCGATGTGGCTGTGAGGTTGAAACAAAACATATGACCGCCTAAATCACTGAGAACTTACGGTTTGAAATAAACTTTTTTATGTCGATAGCATATGATAAAAATGACTAGAGAATACTAGGATTTCAAAAGTTTTATGAGTTATATAAAAATCATTTCCAATCCAGTTTACAATTTAATTAGATGTAACTGAAGAAATTCAGTTCACTGAATCTCTTCAGTTACACTATTGTGGAGGTTGAATTTTAACTAGGAATTTGATAATGCAGGAACGAGTGAAATGATCTAAATTTCATGTTATTCGAGCAGAAAATCTGATATTTATTAACTAGGGAGACCGTTTAGCTCCGTTATTTTTGAGACATTGAAATGTTTTAGTACGGTGAATTCAAAAGTATCAAATTGATATTACTGCCGAGTATTTTTCTAACATTGAAGACGTTCATAACCTGAGGTCCTCTGCAAGACAATATCCGTGAATCTATCAGTCTATTTTACTCATATTCTCTTAGAGTATGTGAAAGAGACAGATATATCCGTATATACGGTCATCATGTTACTAAGTAGGCATTTAGGAAAGTTAGGCATACTGAGGCTCTCTCAGTATGCCTAACTTTCGTGGAAATTATGGAAAACGTGTGCCTATACAAATTGGTAAAAGCGGCTTGTAAATTACTTAAAACAGGAAAAATTGTAAAATACTCGTAAACAAATCATTTTTTTACAGATATTGAAAACTTTAGAAAACTGTCTTAGTAGATTTTTGTGTAATACTTAACTCTAAAGCAATACTTACGTCTTCATGCCAACATTTGTTCCCAACACCAACTGTTGTACGTAACTCTATGATGCACTCACACGCAAAACACACAATAATGGTCCTACACCAAATCGAAGAAATACACACGTTAAGTTCCAACATCGTCTTAAAAACAAAAACAATGACGCATTTAGAGATTCAAAATTAGAACAGCGTCATAATTTTTTTCCAAACGAAGATTGTACTTAACGTGGTTTGCTGTGCAGCAGTAAACGGCACTTAGGTTAGGATGACGCTTATCGAGTATTGAACTCAAAGTGCGTCATTGTCACGATTTACTAACCAAAATGTCGTTTACATGTTTCTGGTAATGAATAATTTATATTTAGCTATTTTAAATTAGCAGAGTAAATTTTAATAGTTTATTGGAAATTTGAATTATAGTTCTCAGCGATTCATTTAAGTAAAGTTTTTTTATTAAAAGCAGGCAAGATGTGAAAATGTGTTTTATTGAAGATTCATTACCACAAACGTAATTTGATAAAATATGCTATTGGTCATCATTAATATAGCATAACTAAAATGATGATAACCAAGCTAAGGAAATCTAATAAGCACTATGCGGGCAAAAAAAAAGAAAATCAAAATAAAACACACAGTAAAACTGTAATGAACTGGTATTATTATAAAAAAGCAATTATACAACAAAAATAATTCAAAACAAAACGATGTACATTAATTTAAAGAACAATTGTTTATACAAATAATTAAAAAAATATAATAATTATAACAACAAACATCGACAAAATATATTTAAAGACAAAACATGTTTCAATTTATCAGTCAAGCTTTAGAAATGCAATTTTAAGAATGAAATGTTTTCGTACTGAAAATCATTTTCCACTTACATTATTATGCAAAAAACACAAATATCATCAAATTGTGAACGAAAAAATTAATTTGTAATAATAATTTTAATTGAACCATAATTCGGGTTAAAAATAAAAATAGCTAACTGTCAAAATTTAAAAATAAAATAGAATACACAGCATTACATAGGCGTGAATTGTGTTGTCATAATTTGCACATCTTATAGTAATTTTGATGAACTACACTATTCTTAGTTTAAATATAATACGACGAAACGATCAATTAAGTAAAAGCGTATGTTTTTACCAGGATGACTTCACCAGCAAAAAATACAACTAAGAATTAAAAGTACTGATGACGACATAATTCATAGCGTATTTCTTTTGGTAAAGTCGTCAATGTTTAAAAACTAAATAAATGTTTATCCATTTCTAGCATGATCTTAGTTTTTTACGGCGAATTGCTCGCTGCAAGCTCAACAACAGGCGTAGAACAAATAAAATAGGTAAATCATCGGTGAACTCATTGGAAATCGGGCACATGCAATCAGACGAGGCAATTCGGCGAAAAAAACTAAGAAAAAGCAAATTGTAAAACGGCAATTTGAATTAGCTTAAGATCAATCAAGTCCAGTACCAGTGGATTAGGGGAAACACAACATTCAATGAGTCTAGGATATTTTCTAATTTACTAGGAACAGGGATCTATAATAAAAATCATTGGTGATAAATCACTGAAATTTGGACTCAAAGACTTCATAGTAAGTTGTGATTCGCTTAATCCAGTGGGCGTATCGATATTTAACTATGCGATCGAAGGCACGTCAGGGCGGCAAATTCTCGACGCACTATGACATGCAAAGAACAGAAAATAATATGTGAAGAACGGTTTTTGTCAAATGCTCGGTGCAAGACGCTAACGTATTAATTTCATTAAAATTTTATCGTTTGAGAATGGAGCCGTTATTACAAAGCCTTGCACCGACACAACAATTGAAACCATCTAAGACATCTATCAGACTTATGATAAGAGTCGATTAATCAGAGTATGGTACATATTTACAAACAATACTAAATATCACTTATTAAATCACAACATGATTGTATGGCACTTGCAACGCAGGTATTGCATGAAGTCACAGTGCATGATACTCGCCGCCGACGTGCCTTCAATATTCAACGAGATAATTTATTTAAGAGCATAGGATTATCACCAAATCGAAACACATAACCTAAACTAATGCAGATCAAAAATTAAGAAAACGACCCGCGACCCATTTGAGTCGCATCAGATCTCTTTATTGTCATAGATTCAGCAAAAAATACTAAAAATCATTATTCACTAAGAAAACCAAAACTAATGAAAATCGAACTAAAATAATTCTGCTAACACACTCAAACACACGGTACTGAAGTAAAAAATAATAATAGCATAATATTCATAGAATACGAAAATAATTAAATGATAAAACATGCACCGTATACTACCACTACAGAAATATGTTTCCATATAAAAAATATCTTACCAGAATAACAAATTGTATATTGTAAATTATTTTGTATACCAAGCAAGCTATAATACTCCCGTAAGTTGTGAAACGCGTTCAGTTGCAGTGCCCTCAATATCTCATTCTAAAAAAATCTCAAAAACATAATTATTTTAAAAAAGGCTAGCGAGACGACGATTTCCTAAAGTGCTCTACTAGTTACTACCGTGTCCAATTACTAAAAACATTCAAATACTAGATTTGTATAAAAAACGAATAATATTATTATCAACCAAATGTTACTAATCGTTAAAACAACGTGGAAACTAAGGTCCGTGGGCTCTCAGTGACTAGGCGGTAATGACATCGATAAAAAAATAGAAAACTGTCTTCCAACACAATTAACATAACTACAACCATTTCTAATAAACAGTAAGGTACATCATCTAAAATGCTTTATAATACTCAAGTTGCGGAGTGTAATTTGAAGAATGGCGGTCCTGGTCAAAATGAATTGAGGTCTATAAAACATTTTCGATCACTCGCCACATTGTGATGTTTCGACAACAGTCCTCTGGGTCAGCTAGAAGCTACTGTAAGGAGCGCCGCAGTCAACTTTGTCATTGATAAAACCCCTAACATCACATTTCCCTAAAATTTTGTAACTACGTTAAAAGGGGTAGTAACTAAAGATTGTCCATTATCAGCTCAATCAATTTAACACTTACCTAATAATAATGTAACAACTTCTTACTTAATTTCATAATCATATTTCAATCGACACAGAATAAGTGCTAATTAAAAACAGGAAGTGCCATCGTGCCGAAGAATAATCTTAAAACTAACAACAATACCGCTCGATGCTCTCTTATTACAATAAAATCACACGCTTAACGCCTAACAATTTTTTAAGTAATAGTTAAAATATTGGTCCAACAAATGGGCTAAATAATACAAATGCCCTTAATATTCATCCCTAATTTAACGATGTGGGATATGAAAAAATATTATTCAATAGATTAAAAAATGATAAGGGTTGAGAACACCGTTCGCATGTTTGGATCGATCCAACGGAATAATCTCTATCCTTTAAATAGGTACCTCGAATAACAATGTCAATACTATCAACTAATCTCATTACAGTTTCATTTAGAAGTAATGCATACAGAGATCTCATGCCGAAATATATGTAAAGAATTCCCATCGTTAGTCAAATGATCACATCGAGACAGTCATAGTCAATTAACACTTTCACTTACAAAAATTTTGTCTCCTTCGGAATCGTCACATGAACTACTCAAAAATTGACACACACATGGCCAGAACCGTTAGTCCTTACGTCACTTTACTTGCGTTTTGAAGTGTCCATTTTTGGCCTATAGTTCATCGGTCATTCCGATCTCCTGTGATCAGAACGGGCGGCTCACATGCCTATGGGTGGTACTTGTACGTAGCGGTAGATGTATAGCCGGTAGTCTTTGCTGGCGAGTACGACGGAGCCATCGTCCATCAACGCCACATCGAAGCATTGTGCATGCTTCACTTTGCTTTCCAAAGCCGACACCAACTGTCCGTCCTGCGTGAATATCGTCAAATTGAAGTTGTTATGGTTGTCCGCGATAAGGATCTCTCCCGCGGCGTTAATGCCCACACCGATCGGGTAATTTGTAACTCCCTCGCCGCCAATCTGGCGCAAGTAAATGCCTTCGTAATTGAACACCTTTACGCAGTGCGCTCGGTTGTCGCTAATGAATATTTCCTGCTTGTCATTAACGACTACGCCGTTCGGGAATTCCAAGTGTTTCGAGCATCCGAATTTCTGTAACACATTGCCGACTTGATCGAAAATGATAACGCGCATGACTTTGCATTCAACGACTACAATGCGACCTTTGTTGTCGACCGTGACTCCTCGTGGGTGTTGCAGTATGTTGGCTCCAAATTTACGCACGAATTGTCCGTATTGGTTGTAAATCTGAATCTGGTGGGTCGGTGACCGCTCGGTGACGATGATGTCGCCAGATGTGCGTACAACAGCCACCCGATTTGGGTATAAAAGCTGACCGTCGCGTTTACCGCATTCGCCGAACTGGAATTTGAATCGACCCTCTTTGTCGAATATTTGAATGCGATGATTGTTGGTATCGGCAACAATTATATCATTTTGAGCATTAACAGCTACACCACTCGGTTCAGTGAATTGACCTTCCATGACTCCAAATTCACCAAATTTGCAATGGTAAATCATTTTTTGGCGTTTGATCTGGGATTTTGGCGGGAATATGGCAGTAGAAATTAATTTGTTAGTCAAATCTAAGATAGGATCGGTGTGGGAGGAAGCAGAAAGCGAGTAGGGATCGGTGGGTGCAGTAGGGAATAAAGAGTCGCAGCCACCGTTAGACCACTTTTCATAAGGATTGATGCCATTCAAATTGATATCTCCTATAGCTGTGGAGAATGGTCCTAGACTGTTGGCACTGTTGAACCTTTTTGAGATTATGTTTGACTCGAAAGGTGAAGTTGATTGGCTGGTAGGACCGAGGAGTCCATTAGTGTATGGGCGGTCTAACACTCCATTGAGGCTGGCAGGAAGATGGATTCCGCCGTTAAGACTTCCAGAACTGCCATTGACGCTACTGCTGCTAGATGATGAACCACCATTCAAGAGAGACCCATTCGTAGGACGGGCTATCGGAGGCTGCTTTGTTGGACCAACATTCGCTTCTGAGCTGGAACGCACATATCCAAAAGTGTTTCGCACTCCAACTTGTATCGCTTGATAGTTCGATACAAATTCTAATTCACAAGCGGTTTGCATGCTCTGTTCAGGGTTGGAACTCATTAGTGATTGTAGTTTAGTATCTAACAATTTACGGAACATTAAAATTTCAGCAATGTTGGCGCATTTAGTTAGTCGCTCTACAAAGTCGCAAGTTTGGTAAATTTTGTCTACAGTTTCCTGAGCTTTCTGTCCTACGACTGTCAGTGCGATTTGTTTTGTTGAGAAAACACTTTCTAGTTCTTTCAATAATTCTTGTTTACGCTCTTCAAGCATAGAGCGGTAGAATTGGAACGTGTCATTAATTTCATTTTGAGCTTTGTGGTACTGCACTTGTAATTTTCCAGCGGCATGTTCAACAGTTTTCACTACGTGCCTGATTTCAGTAGCGCGAGTTTTAGCTTCGTTAACAGCTTGTTGCATCATCTCCATTTGTTTAGGACCAGCGTCAGATAAATGTTCACAGTCATGTAAAGCGGCTGGATGTTCAATAATCGTGCATTCTTTGCAAACGGGCACAGAGCATGTGCGGCAAAAATATTTTAATATGTCATTTTTGTGTCTCGGGCAGAAAGCGGTTTTGTCACCACTCGTTGTGAGGGCAGATCCAAGCATACCCTTGTCATCTTTGAGGTCCGTGAACGTGAGTACACGGTGGCCCTCGAAGCAATGCATAAATTGGTGGGCCATGACGCAGTTGGGGCAGAGGAAATTGGCGCAATCGACGCAGCGAGCGACGGCGTCGGATTCCTTCGATTTACAGCCTGTGCAGCGGGCTGAGGGCGAGCTTGTTTGACGAGCGGTGGGCAGGAGGTCTGCGTCCTGCTCAACAGCTGCTGCTATCACAAGGTTGGGTAGAAGCCCGTGTACGCCTGCGGGTGGCAGCTGACTGTCCACTCGGCACGTAACACAGGTAACTTTATCGGGGTGTGTTTGTTCTCTTTCCAGGCAGCCCCGGCAAAATGTGTGGAAGCAGTTTAGAACTTTGGGGTCGACGAATGTCTCTCGGCAGATTGCGCAGGTAGTGTCGAGGCCGTCGAATTCACGAAGGTCACATACGGCGGAGTCACTCGCGGGTGGCGAGGAGCCGCTAAGGGTCAAAGGCGATAAAGAGCCACGCTCTAGCGAACCTATAGAGTTGGCACCGGGCAGCGACTCAAGGGACGGGGTGCGTGAGGCCATCTTCAGGAAACCGGCATCCCTGTAACAATACAAAATAACATGTTAATGTAAGGCAAAGAAAGCAAATACCTCTCAGTAAATGTGTGTACATTAGTATGAATGTAACGTAACAAATGTAATACGTCAGCATATTCCCATTTCCCGAACCCCTGACCTTACATACAGAAACGTTGCTATAAACGTGATAAATAGACAAGCTTTGCTCAATATTTTCGGGGAATTTGCGAGCGACGGAGCATAACATCGGAAGGAGCGGTGAACAGAGAAAATATCAATAATGGCAGTTAGGCGGGTCGGGAACTGCACGCTAGGATCGTCACTGGAATGTTTATATCGTGATGCAGTTCGAGCCAAGGGCACGGTTGCCATGGTTACGCATAGGGCGAATCGTAAGGGGATACTTCGTATTCGAATTAGGGTGAGGGTGGAAATTTATTTTGACTCCCCCGTGTTTACTAATGCTACCTAAGGGGAGATATTTGCGAGGTGAATGCCCTTGTTCTATGGTAGTTTGGAATTATGCTAGGCGAAAAGGTACAAATAATTGGTTGGACAGTGGCACACCTGAAACTTTGGAAAACTATAAAATACATTTGAAGGAGACCTCTGTTTTCGGTGATAGTAAAATGTACAGAATGGGTGAGTATACGTATTAAATCGCTTTTGATTTCTATTTATTACTACTACATATACAAGTACATTACAACTCCTTGATTTTAGTGTTATATTTAAGAATTGAATACTACAAGCACTTTGAAATAAAGATGTTCTATATTTGAAGAGTATATATTTAGAAGATGTGTAGACCACACATCTTCTAAATCTAATCTGTCTAAATATTTTCGGAATATGTAACTCTTAAACTCAATTATTAAGTAATGTAGGTGAATGAACTGGTATAAAATTATTCGCTATTTTGTGCCCAAGAGTAAACATGACATAGTATAAATTTGGTTCTTTATACAAAGAAACTGGAAAATCGTCAGAATTTTAATGAGAAGCAACTTTTGTACTGCCGCTTTGATGGTATAAAAAAAATTTGAAAACTTTTAAATGACTGCGCTCTCAATAACGTGATGGGATGACGAAAACTTTGCAACTCCAATTTCATTTGACCGTTTCAAACGTTTGCAATTTGGTTAAATCCTATACAATGCATCACGGAAAGCGTATCTGTCTAATTCGAGAGCTGCTGAATCTAGTTTGGCCGTGTACGGGGCATAGAATGAAAACAAAAGCCATCACTTTCAAAGCAATACTATCTGCCTACAGAATTGGTAGTACGACTATGAATTTAACACGATTGTCATATCTGTCGGAGTCAGCCCTTTATAAACGATTACGCTACTGCATTGTAAATTATTTAAACTAAGTATTATAATTACTATAATAAAAACCAACAAAAGTAAAAACTAATTGGGTATTATATCAGATGCAACCAAATTATTTTCAAATCAATACAAAGACAGTTCAAATTTGGTAACATCGTGCATTATTGCACAAAGCTCATCCATCAGGGATCAGCATTGCACCTGATGATAATACTACGATATCTATAATTCTTTCTGCTCCATTACACCATTAAATCCATTAAAACGAGAATTTAATGATAAATGTGGGCGGGCGGTAACAGACAGTCCCAGTCAAGGTTGTTACTTAAGAAGCTAATGCGTTAAAAATGTTTAAAACAAAGCAGCAATCTAAAACCAAACGTGTTGGCTGTTCTGAATCACACTGGAGAAGTGATGCTATAGAATTCCCGTGATCGATGCAAACGCGTGCAATACATTACAGGGCGTCCCCTGCGACAGCAGGCAGCTCGGTCGCATTGCCGATGCGTTGGTGCATACGAAATCACCACATTGGGAGGCTAGCGTGCCTAATGAAGATCGGACCGGGATTTGTAGTTTGTACCAGTGTGCGATGTGCGGTAACATTTAATTCTGCAGCAACACGGATAATTGAGAGGCTGCAAATGACCGCTGAACTTTGGTTCGTAGCTTAGCAAATTCTGTATCAAACATGACATTTCAATTTTAGTCAATGGAAGAAGCTATCCTGCATATCGGATGTCATAAATTTTGATTCAAATTGCCGTTTTGTGTTTCTGCTAAAATAAGAATTGTTCTGATGGATAACGTACATATGACAAGTCAATTCTTATATTTTAAGAAACAAAAACATGAACTGCACGTTTTAGTACTAGATATTAGATTGTAACTAAAATGTTAAATGTTAGTTCGTCCGTCAAAGAAGTGTCTGCTAGGAATTGCGCCAATTTAAAATCATGGACAAACAGCACAGAAAGTGTTTTCACACGACAGGAAAATAGTATGAAATCACAAAATTGAATATTAGAGATGCAAGTTAGCTTTGCTAATGTATACTAGATTTGTAGCAGCGTGTGCGGTTACAGTTAATTCAACAACATGGAAGCTTTTCCTAGCTAAAGCATGCACAGCTGAGTTAAATATAGTGACATCAGTCCTGCAAATGCGGTCATAGAGTATAGGTCATAGAGCTCATGAGCTATATTCAAAGCTCAAGTTTACAATCATTTTTTCAGGAACTTTCCGGAGATTTCATCGCTCGAGCTTACTATCGTTCCCACAAGATTCAAACTTATAGGTTACAAAATTTTACCATCACCGACTTGGGTCAACAACATGGTTGTTTCGCGCGTAAGATTAGTAGCTTTGCAGATGCATGTGAAGTTGATGTCATAAAACTCTAGAGGTTTTAAAACGTCACTTATCGCCCTCTGCAATGCGGGATTCACTGTATAAAGATATATTAGACTAGAAGTGAATGGTTAACCGAATTTCGCTGCTAAAAGCTTTTGCCTTTTCGTTAAGTTAATTAGTTTTTCGCTTCAAATGAGTTTATTCTTTTGGAAACCTATTTTTTTATTAATGCAAACATTGTTTACTGTTTCAACGAAGTCTTTATGTATCTTATTACGCTTAAATTTTAGTACAATCAGTACAATAATTATCCTTTTTTTATCTATTATATATATATCGTATAACAAAATAGCCGACGTTATAGAAAACATATTTGTACACTTGGAGAGTATAAATGGGTACGCAACATTACAAGTAGTGTTAAGTCGGTGCAGTGGGTAAGACTTAAAATTGGATGATTTTCGCACACTTTTTCTCGGTTTGTAGTTTTACGATTTAATCACTTAATCTTAATATCAGTATTCAATTACGGACGTAATTGCAGGAATCCTGACAAATGGGATGCTTGTAGTATCCCGTATTCCCCACTGACATTATATTACCGCTGACATAGCAATCTGGAGCATGATGCATCTCCATCAATGCGTTTACATTCTCTTCAAGCTGAATGCATATATAAAGCGAGGCGATATACTACTAAATGAACCTGAACGAAACGTGAAACAACAGCTGCATAATTCCATTTTAAACAGGAAAGAATGGAAACAAGAAAATATTACACGCACATAAGGTCAAACGCTGAAGTTTAAGGTTCACCTACTCATTATTGTAGTAATCAAGTCTGTTAGAGATCATTGTTATCAGAAGGAGGATGACAATTGACAGCCACAGAAGTAACCGACCTTGGAACCGTTCAAGTATTACGAATGTTGCACATAAAACTTACGTAAGAGTCAAAGGGTAATAAGGGCCCTTATTCGTTCTTTGGCGGCACAAAGTCTCGTAGTGAAAAATTAATTAGCCTGCAAAGTCATCGCTTTCAGTGTGTTCCAGGTTTTGCGAATCGATACGTATGTTCGAGTCAGCATTTTCACAAGGTGATTTACGGGAGTATATGTATTGACTGGTATATTCGCTACACATATGGATTTTGCTTTCATTACGGAAAGTAACTAAAAAAAAAAATATTATCAAAGCAATTGTTGTACACTAGTATCTCACTACACATATTTTGATTTGACCATCATACATGATTTCCTATTTTAATACAAGTAGGTATAAGCATTTTAAGTTATTATATTTGATATTTGATCACCCTATAAAACCCTGGTTCCGTGTAAAATTTCAACAATAATATATTTTTGGTACTACGAGTAGGTATAACCATTGTTCCCTAAAATAACTTCGCAATCAATGAACTCCGATAAAAGGCTGTTGTTTAGAAACAGTCCCGAAGTTCAGGAGTAAATACAAATTTGGGTCCATACCTAAGTAATGACTACTGGTAATTTTACAAGGCAAACCCAATTTAAGTTGTACATTTGTACAGTGGTTCGGTAAGTCGGCGTTATAGTTGAAAATTGTATGGTATTGTGCCGACAAATCTCTAGGGAAGGTGGTCCCTTGGCTTTGAATAGATCTAGTTAAACCTGGATACGACATACAATAGCAGAATTTTGTCATTGGGACCGCCATTTGGGCATTTCATTTATATTGTAGAAAATAGGCTAACGGCCATTTCCAATAACCTATCTATCTTCAGTTTTGGCATATCGGAGATAGAAAACACGTTCTGTCTTTGTTTCTCTGGACGGCAAAAACAGAGATAGAAACTGTTTCCTATCTCCGATATGCCAAAACTGAAGATAGATAGGTTATTGGAAATGGCCGTAAGACTAGCGAAAATATTAGGGAGACATTTTTTTTAATCGTAACCCAAATATGAACTTTGTTTATACTAACTGAATCAACTTAAACATTAAGAAAGAATGCATCCTTTCTTTCTAAATGTTCAAGTTGATGTTCAACTATGAAAAAGTAAAATACAAATAGTCTTCCGTTTGTTGCCGGACTAAAACAGAACAGTACCACAACTTCTATGGTTGTCATAAGAGGCGTCTGTGAGTACTGAATGAAGACGTCAAGCAGCTGCGTCTTTGCTCTGCCAAGTGTGGATGTAATGGCAAAATCATCGGTGTACGACCCTGTAATAGGGGTTAAAGTATGAAATTGCCGATTATTATCCCACTTTTTATTTTTATTATAGCTCTTAAGTATAGTCGTATTATTGCGTAATTCTTTTTGTATTGTATCAAGAACTAAATAAAGTAACTTTTGACTAAAAAAAAAATGCAATAATAGTGCCTATTACTTCAAAGGAAGTCGTTGAAAAGACCCCTTACAATGTGTCAGCTGACCTTCTTGCTTAAATTAAGTATATTTGTATTATATACTTTGATTTTCAGAAATTTAAATACTATAATGCGTAGCTTTATAACCATCTAACTTTCACCTTTAATTGCAACGAAAACGGTTCAGGCGTTTTTAAAAAAACAAAAAAATTGTTAGTTTGGAAAAATGACTTTTCTCGATTTTGTCCGTACAAAACGGCAATTTCATACTTTAACCCCTAATATTAGTGTGATGTGTTCTGAATCAGCTAATGATGATGATGCCATAGAAATTATCGGTTAATGGTGATAAAATTAATTTGTGCTGCCCAAATAAAGATTAAGCGAAATGTAAAGGCCTTGCGGTCCTCAGATACGCAGGTAGGTGGAGACATTTGTTTTTATTTGATAGATTTGAAAAAAAAAAATGTTAAAATGTTGTTTTAAAAATGTTTGTAAGTTATAAAAGTACAAATATTGCGGGTTTTATATCCACGACAGCTTGGTTACGCTATCTCGACTTGTCTTCTCAGACCGTCTTGTCATAAACATAAAATGTATTTGTCTTATTTTTGGAATGATTTCTGAAACTATATTTCAATATAATTTCTAGAATTTTCTTTAAAATTTGAATTTTACTCGTAGTAGCTACATAAAACTAAGTCACATCTAGCAAAGTGAACGCTACGTCGTAGGCTCGCTTCGCGTTCGGACCCCATTAATTGCGATTGGGTCGAAGCAGATTACGGAACCCCGAAAGGTTTTCCGAACTATACTAAATCAGCAAGGCTTCTTAGCGGAAATACACTCTAAGTGTGGAGAGATAAAGTGCACATTTGTTCGCCTTGTGCCCGACAATTGAAATGTAAAGGCCTTGCGGTCCTCAGATACGCAGGAAGGTGGAGACATAGGGTACGGAGAACCGTTGGTTCAGTGCTAACAAAATGGGATTTTAACTTTATTCTATACTTACGCTCTTTATTCTTTTAAACTAAACCAAGGATAAACAGAGGCCCGATTTATTTTAGATGCCCCTGCATCTGAATCTGAACTAGTTTGTAAATAACTTTTGAAACTTTGGTAACAAAAACCAACATAAAGCTCTTTGCATACAATGTACATTATCGTTAGCACTAACATTGAAATTGTACGTCATTTAGTAACTTAAGTAATTGAAGTATTAAATGTATAAAAGTCCGTGACACGCTCTATATTGTCTCACTCTTCTAATACTATTCGACTGACTTTATTGTTATTTTCCGGGTAAGCTAGTAGTTTTAAAAATAATGCGGGATTTATATTCATGACTGCTTGGTTACGTTACCTCGACACAAGTCGATTCAATAAAGTTTTTGGAGAGTTTTTGGTTTCAGAAGACAACTTCTCAAACCAAAAACTCCTTATTTATTAAATATCAATAAAAAAATTATTGTCTGCTTCATTCGGGCTGTGGCAAAGTAACGCTAAGACTTTCGGGGAGCTGTGTGTAACTGATTCTGTACATTTCTCATTGGCAAGCGAAATAATTCATGGCTGACCAGTAATGTGGCGATCTTTGCGCTAGCTCCATGGTACACTGATGAATACGATAATTTCCGTAAGGTTTTAGTTTTCGTATAGGATTTATTTTTGTATTTTTGCAATACAACTACGGAGTTATAATATACGGGGCTAAAAGGACCCAATGTGTTGGGATAGTTTTTATGACTATGACTATTTTGAACTTATCATCTATTCTTCTTATATCTTGCTAGAACTTTGAATAGTCTAAAAAGTTTGCGTTTACGTGTGCCTACTACTTAAATAAACGATGGATGGAATAGGCAACCAGGTATACAAATGTTAATCGAAACGTATGATGTCATTTTGTTACTGTATGTAAGATTTGTACTGGATAAAGCTATTTCAGACACAAATCTCGCAACAGTGTAATAAAGTCTTCAACTATTTAGACACAATTGTAGAGACGGAAACACGTCACGCGCAAGGAAAATGGCCGCCGTAATATATCAACACACACGTGGAAACGATTCGGACGTTTAGAGATGGCGGACACATGTCGATATTTATATCGATATGTTAATACCAAAATATTATTACCTACACAAATTGTTAAGCATTTAATCTTGCATGCTGACACCAAACTCGCTTAGGCTTAAATGGATTTTCAGCTTCTCTTCTACCTGGTAGGAGTATAGAATAATCAAATCCAGTATAAGACAATAAAATCAAGTATAAAAAGGGCGGTTCTATAAACTATTTTAAAGCACTAAAAAGCAAAATTAGTTATGAAATAGATAAAAAAAACTTGTCGCCAACGGTTTTATTAGGATTTTACCAAACCTGGCAGTCAGGGTAGGTTACCCGTAAAGTGGGAGTGATTTGCGTCAGATGGACCTAGGACTACATTTATGTCGCAACTTTTGCAAGTGCTTAGGACTGTTCCTTTGCATCGTAATGTACCCGACATCCACCCAGGCACGGTGAAGCCAAGGATGATTTGTTTTGTAATATCATCATCTATCAAAAAATGTAACTATCGATTTATTAATCGATACAAAACACCAAAGATACGTCCCTGGCGTTTACCGGGAAGAAACGTTCACCTTCCAGGATCGGAATGGGAAGATGCGTACCTTATTCCCAAATGGAAGATTACAACACGCGAATGTTTTAGTGAAGTTGAGGGAAAAACTCGAAGAAATCCTAGGAAATAAAACATATTTTTTTGCTCTTAGGTTTTATTTCCTTAGAGCTTTCAGCAAATGAATTAACTTGTCTTTTATTAAAACTCACAAAAAAAGAAGGGATAAGAAGGCAAATATAGCAGTTTTAAGTATAAACTCCCCTAAAATGGATCCGTTGTCAGGGAAGTACAAATCTCAAGTTTATGGAAGAATACAAAAAAAAAAAACGATGTAGGAGAGATTGTGGACCATACTGGTAAGTTCGCTGATTGACAAAATTTAAAGTACTAGGTACTTTAAATTTAAAGTACCTAGAACACGTCTTCAGTAACTAAGCCATATTAGTACAACTTAGAAGTTAATGGCCGCCACTAGCTTTTGGGAAATTGTTTTTTGGGAAGGGAATTGGGTGGGTTAAGCAATACAGAAGAGTCGCTGAAGTCTCTAACTACACCCATAGTTGTATTGAATATGTTACCGGTTTAAAGTTTATGTTCTTCCTCGTTTAACGATACGTATCACCTAAAGAAACTCCGTATCGTTATATATTAAGCTTACACGCAGTTCGCACGAATCCCTTTTGTATTCCAACATTTCCGACTTATCCCAGAGGATACCACTTTTATCTTTTACTCGCCTTTGAAGAACTAAGAACTAATATTGCAAATGATATTTAGGAGTGAAGTACTTAGTTAAAAGAAAATGAACTTTCTTAAACAAGTGACTTTTGAAAATTTAAGAAAAGCATCACATTATTAATTAATATTAATACATTACATCATTAATGCTTGCGACATGTTTTATTTATAATTCATCATACAGATTACAGTTTCATAGATAATTAATTAATAATGTGATACTTTTCTTAAATTTTCAAAAGTCACTAGTTTGGCAAACTTTTGCCACTTGAACGCATAAATAAACAATGATGCAATTCGTTTTCGACTTTTTTTCTATCGCCCTTTTCGGGCTACTATTTTTTTTTTAAATAAAACCGTAAGGTTTTTCTTCGTTATATTAAATTAATGCTATACATTTAGACAGTCTTACGGAAACGGATCACACTATGTGTAGTAAAACTGTTAAGCAAGCTTATTAATGATTAATTCAATTAAAAAATACTTCTCGATTTTATACAGTTTCAAAAACATATAGCCTAAGTAAACAAGTTCTTTGAGGTCGTCTCGGTCTCATTAGGCTAGGCCTGACGTGTCAGGGGCTAATTGATTGAATACACAAGTTTTAAGTTATTAATTTTATGCTTCGTGTTTGAATAACAATTACAATACAGCTTTCTATTCGTTCAGAGATTAACTTCAGGGTCTCCAAACGTTCGGAACTATGTAAATAGTCCCAATAAACGTATCTCGGGATAATGCACGACCTTGCCCTTTGGGCCCAGATGTGTTTGATTGTGCCTGTGTCACAAAGGACCGGGATAGAGGGATAGAAATACTTGAAGCTTTTTAAAGGGATATTCGATTGTGGTTTTTTAACAATAAGCAATACAGTAAAACTTTCTCAAACTTGAGGTTTCTTTTATATATAATACAATACACCGAACAAAATATTTATCGAAATCGGTCACCCTGGAAAAAGTTATGCATATACGCGTTGGACCTCTGAAATATTTGGCATACGTACTGGATACTAATAAAACTAGTAGAATAGTTTAAAAAAAACGAGTAAAAAACATTTTCATGCTAACTTATTTCGGCATAAGTTGCCTTTTTTGTGTTTTTGGGCATTGTTATTTCGACACAAACATGACACAAATGAAGCAGTAACAGAGTTTTTGAAATTCGTTTCTGTCATTTTTATCGCGAGGGATTTTTAATCTGTGCAATGTTGCAGATTAAATGTAGCATAGGCAATTTCGACGTTAGATAAAACCGTAATTGCTTTTTGTTTCGTTAAAAATTCGTTTTTTTGTGGCTTGATGTCTAATTTTGAAATTAAAGCAATGGCGGTCGTTGGAGATGCGAAGGTCTTTTAAAATTCAGGGCTGCGACACACTGGGACTACTTTCGTGTATTATCTTTTTATCTTACTAAAATTCGGAGTAATTTTCTTTGTAAAACTAAGTACGTATTCATGAATATACGCTTAAAAGTTCACATTAGGAATTCAAAAGAGATATGAAAATTGAGCTTATTAAGTTACATTTACTAAATGTTGTAAAAGATCTTAATATGAAAGGTCTTTTCCAAAATTGGGTTCTAGAAATGGAGAATATGATTGATTATTAACACTTTCACATTTCAATGTAAGGTAAAACATACATAGTCTTTTTGCCGGTGGTCGGTGTTTCCATCCGTGCAATATTCAAAACAGGCTGGTGGGATCTTTACATAAACATAACAGGCCTAACAAAATAAATATAAAACAAAAAAAAATGTATAAATAAATTCATTTTGACAGAAGCCTAGGTGTAATTAATATAAGCAAAAAGAGAAAGAAAGGGACAGTCAAGGTTTTTTTTAAATTTACTGATAAAAATTTAATCAAAAACAGTTCCTTGCAATTAAAAATTATCGCTAAATTTTGCAACTACAAGGAACTGTTTTTGATCGATTGAATGATTATGAAATCGAATGCATAAGTTTTTATTAAACTAAGGTTCTAAAAAGTCATGACGATCTTCACAATAAGATATGTGGCAAAAAATACTATGATTATACCTATATGACAATGTTTCGTACACAAAAATTTACTTTAATAACTAAAAACCAACCGTTATTTAAATGAAATTATTTTTTATATGACTAGTTATTTATTTATTATTTTATTTATTCATTTAAATCAGGCAACAAAAGGCCCATACAATATATACCTTAAAGTCTAACATACATAAATACATAACTAAAAATAACTATTTATTGTCTAATACACGTAGAGAAGGCGGCGGTTTTTATGGACTTGGCTATTCTAGTGGCTGTTATCACGTAGCTACGGCTCTTTTAGTTAAAATTCATGAGGACATGTAGGACAGTGAACACATATTTTTCACGGCTGGCAACATCTCCAGTTTTATGACGTCACGTATTAAGCTAATGCACCGTGGGAGTAGGATTTTTAATGTAAACAAAAAAATGCCATCGCGTTTTTCCTACCCCCTTTTTGGGTTAATTTTTTAGTATTCTGAAGAGCTAGCGGTTACATATTCAGGAGATACATTTCTCGTTTCAGGGAATGTGTTCGTGTTTGTTGACATTTCAGAAATAACGACTTACAACAGATGAGAGTATTTAAATTATACAGAATCACGCTTGCTTTATTTTGATTATAATTTAATAAAAAAGCAACGAAAACCCAGCCATTTGGTTTTGGATTATCTGTCTGTCAATGATTCCTTATTAGGCAAACATATTTTTATAGTTGAAAAGGATTATGATTTTAATCTTTGTTACTGACACTTATCAACGGATGAATGGAGGAATGAGTTATATTGAGCTTGTTGAATATCAAATCAACACCAAAGGTATAAAAATGTCTCGTAACTCCTGAGTGCTACTACTGAATATGCTAAACTACAAACATGTTTACGTAATCTTTATTATTTTATACTAAATCTGAAATCTCAAACAAGTTAACACAAGTGAAGTACACTACCGATTCATATATTCCTAAACAAAACTAGAAAATTTCTATATTAAATGTCAGAACGTCACAAACCAAGCAATTTGGTCGCAGCAAGCCCTAAGAATTTCATATTATATGTCTGAACGTGTAAGAGAAATAGAAACAATATTTTCTCTCGAGTATTCTGTGAAAGGCTTATTTAATTGGATTCTCCTTTCGTAAAGTTAGCCTTCTTGAGTTTTCATTGTTGTTCTGTTAGGTTTACGTGAACTTGTTTTTACTAATATGACTAAGGATAACAAAGTTCCTAGAAATAAATAATGTTGAGCTTTGAAATTGGCTTTAAGAAGTTTGATCTGTCATACAAATGTATTATACTCCATACACAAATCTGATTACGTAGCCGATTATACTTGCATAGGGGTTGGTGTCTGCCTCTGTTGTAAGGGGGGCAACAAAGTTGTTGATTGGCATCACCTTACACAATAGATAGTGTTACCGATAAAATAGCTTTGATAAGTACTTTATTTGATATTTTAGCGACGGTGACTGCAGCCGATGACCTTGAGCAATAAACACGCCCACAAATTTATTCGTCTTTGAATTTCTTTGGAACGCGCCGCAGCTATCACTGTCGATTCCCGTAGGAGTGACAGAGAAAAAGCGCATGGAATAGAAGGGCCTAAGTGCCAAACAACAAAATTCGTTGTGCAATTTAAAATTGCTATTTTATTAAAAATCTAAATCAGCCATTTGCTTAAGCAACATGTAACATACAATATAGCAAAATTTTATTATCATTGTTATACGGACTGCTGAAAAAAATGGTAATTTATGTATTTTCAGACGCTACTTAGAGATTTTTTTCTATCGAGAAAAGTTTTTAGAATCGTGTTTTGGAAACAACCACCTGGTCAAAAATATGATCAATTACAGTTACATAGAATTTGGCAACAATATAAGCCATAGGCTTAAAGCAAAACAATCTTCATTGAACTGAATTTGGCTCATGTCAGCGTCTTAATTGCACTTATAATATCAGTATATAAACTTGAAAGCTTTAATAAGCTTTAAACATTCATATTTACAGTGTGAATAAAGAGTTACAATCTATTAGTGTAATGTATTTATTTATTATTTGTATTGTTAGTGACGAAAAGTGTACTTCATGTTGATCACTGTCTACGAAATAAGGTTTTACGAGTTTCATCTTTCTTGCCAACAAAAGATTTAGGATCCATATATAAACTTTACGAACTTATTCGCCTGCTAAAATACACTAATCAGCCTTTATCTCATTTTAGAAGTAACCTAGCGTAGTAAATTTAAGAAAGCACCCATATTTTTCGCCGAAATAGCATTAAATTTTCTCACAACAAAGTACGTTGTCTTTATTAAAATGAAAACTTCCATCCGATACGGGGGAGCCTTAATTTTTGCGAACTTCCTAAAAACACCTTAGCCCCAAATGTATTCTTCAGACGCGGCTTAATCTTTAATATTGAATGACAAGATATAAAACTTGTTCAATAAACTCGAGAAATGCAAATCTTGCGTCCTTTATAAATAAATAATGTATGAAGGAGACGACGGTATCGAAGGGGCGAGAACCGAGTGCGGCAGTGCTACTGTACATTATTTTAATACTTAAGCGCAACAGCATAAGCGAAGTGCAAAATTGACCGTAGTGACCTTTGGAATGTCGCGAGGTGTTATGTCCAATACATAGATGGCGTTAGTTGTTTTGTGAGTTACGAAAACAAAAATTCTAAGTTATGGTAGAGTTGGATACTTCTTGAAGAACGGTGGTGTGTGTTAAGTCTATGGTCAACAGAAGACTAACGTTGAATTTGAAGAGGATGGACTATCGAGTCAACAGAGCAAAAATTGGAGCATTACTGTTATCTCATCTTAAGTTATAAAGTTTAATATCGCCATCGAGAACATTTTAGCACAATCGCTAATGAAACTTCACGAAATTGAAACTGGTACGTGACTGTAATCCATAAGACAGGAATATTCAAATCCCTTAAGCTTTAACATGAAAGCAAGCAAAATTAACACTTTGACGTGATCTCAATTATGTACTTATGTTTGATATACATAATTAATGTCCCTTTACTATGCAAATTAAACACTCCAGGTCGACTTCATAACTAGCAGCTTTAATCGCGCCACACGCCAAAGTTAACAGGAAAACCACTCGAACAGAATTTCGCTTCATTATTTCTGGGATTTAAAAGATTGCTTTTAAGCCACACTTAATCAGGCACACTCAATGGGTGTATATTGAAACTAATAATTTATCATAATAAGTTAGCTTTTATCCTTTTCTGTGGTTAAGGAATGGCTTATGGACTTAAGGTATAGAGAGACATATATCAATATTTTTATGCCTGTACCCATCGCTGCTGTGGTAACTTGAGGTCAATGATGCCATTCATGGCCTTGCGATAATTATAGACCGTTACTTTTATAGGAAAGCAAGGGATGAGGGAGCTGTTCTATTTTAGGCTTGCGACAAAAATACTATATATTACTTAACCGTTCTGTTTCGACTACGTCCGGGATCTAAAGCATGTCGTCTGCTAAGCAACGCGAATCTTCAAGATCACGGCCAGTGAGTGACAGCCATAAGCTGTTCCATTAACCCGCATGTTCTGGAAGTTTTGGATTAACAACAAGCATTCTATGTTACATAATGCTTTAAGTAAGAATACTTCAAGGTTCAACGTTATGTCTGAATTAATTGCGTATATTTGGAACTAGATGTTACATTTGACGGACATTGTTTACGTGGAAATGTCGATGTGTGAGAACATCTTGCGGAAAACCCTTACTAACATAATTTACAAATTCGGAATGAAAAGTAACTTGTGTACTAATCCACACTATATAATCTATGTTTGTGCCAAATTGTATCCAGACCCGTTCGGCTGTTCTAGACTGACGCAATAAAAATAAGTCCTAACTTATGCAGTTATTATATTAATGCTCGATTGTTAGTACCTATGGAAAATGATTTTAGTTAGTTAATCATTCAATTTATTTAATCAGTAAAGCTTTATCAATTATATACTAATAAGCAGAATTGATAAAAAATGGCGTAACAGTATATCCAACTAAAATTTTAAAGAAACACAAACTGTTACAATAAATATATATTTTTTTGTTTCTTTACTTAACTTTTAATAAATTTCAACGTGCCGATCAATCCTACAATTTCACTCCTAATATTAATGTTCGCCTAGACAATTATTTCTTAACGCGATTACGTCACACGCCGTCATAAATTGCCGCCATTATAATTTTCGGTTCCTGGCAACACTGGTAATGGCACCGAATCCCTCGTCCCCAAATCAAATTGCTGGAACAGTTGTATTTAAGATCTACGTAATCAAGGCAATGTAATCAAGACGTATTATTTGAGTTGGAAATTAATTGTATTTAGATTCAGTTGGGATCCGAATAATCAGATGAACTGTCGTGAATCTTTTCGATGATCGAGTATCTGGATAATTTTATGAATAAAAAAGAGCAATTTAAAAAAAAGTATTTTTAAACTTAAAACTCATGTCAAATCGGAACTGCCAAACATTTTTACACAAGCTGTATGAATTTTCAGGACTAGTTATGTATTATTAGAGAAAAACATAAAGAGCTAATAATTTAAATGATTGAACTATAATTACGTATTCATAACCATAGTTTACTTTGTCTTACTTCATAGCGGCCACCAAAATTTGATTCTTTTTTAATTATCAATAAATAACCCTTAAACATATAACGTCCTCTACCAATCGTAACAAGGCAAGCATTGCTTATTTTAGGACTCAGTAAATGGTGTGATTGAATAAATTAATTCATTAAATACTCTCTGGTAAACACATAGCTGTATCCTAGAAATATCAACATTGCCTAGATATAGTTTCAGTCAGTAATTACCTCTTTGTCAACAGCTACGTTAGTTATAATTACAAATCTTAATCACGACGGAATTTCAACAGTTCACAATACATTTATCCGGTATTTGCTTTGAACTCAAATAAATGCCTTGAAACTGAGAATCTACTCTTTGATGACAAATGAGGTATTTGGGTAAATGGGCGTCGCGTCGCCCAATTTGTAAGATAAATATTTTAAGGACTTAAGATTTGTATTGTCTATTTGGAGCGCCATCTTTATCCTCGATGTGTCAAAAAAACACTTAGTTGAAAACATTTTTGAAAACAAGATAATATAGGTAGTATCAGTTCAAAAAGCTTGTTATTTTTTAGAAATAAAATATGTTGTCTAGAATCTCATATCTTTATTTGATGTTTGTTGTACAGACAACAGCACGTGAACCTACCACAAAACGTCAAATTTTCTCAATTGATATTGATCTCTACTTGTTGGTTCTAAAGTAGAAAATCAATTCAATGACCTTTAACTTTTTGGGTAGGTTGACTTGCCGTTATCTGTACCTTGGTTTTTTTACCACGCTTTTATTAGCTTGGGTTGTATCTATCTATGTATCTATGTATGTAATGGAATCTTTGAGCATAAATTTGACCGATTTCCAGAAGTTTGATTAATTTGAAACTTTGCACACGTATCAAGGACCGATGACAATGCAATAATTTAATAACAGTTTTCCCAGTTTTCCTCTGTAAGAGGGAGTAAAAGAGATAGAGCTAGCGCGCGATCTGTATCAATTATGTTTCCTGCATAGGTTTGGACTTACAGTCGGTAAAGAAGGAATCAAATCTTATAAACTAAACTAAAAAGTAAAAAATAAATTATAGTTTAAAAAAAAACTAAAAAACCACGCTTTTAAAACAGATTGAACTAAAAAATTATTTTTTCCTGATTTATAGTCACAATGAAAGTCATAAGTATAAATTTCGTACATCGAGTACAGCTACATACTACATGTTGGTGTTTATTGTATATATACATATTTATTATATGTATGTACCTATATTATTAGGTATATAAGTATTGTTGTGTTTAGGTTTATATGTTGAAATATGTATATGTATGTTTATGTAGAAATTAAGTTTTTTAAGTTAATTTGTTTTATTATGTTTGATTATTTTTACATGAAGTATTCTGTGCACCCTCCCCTTTCTTTGTAGTATCCTGCACCCAAAGGTTGTCTGGAAGAAATCGCTACAGGCGATAAGACCGCCCAAGTTGTACATCTTTCTGTAACATTTCCTGTTAATTTATTTCTTGTTTCTGGTGTGCAATAAAGAGTATTCTAATCTAATCTAATCTAATCTACAGCAATGTAACGTCTTACGGCCGGTCCCAATAATCTATCTACGAGTATCTTCAGTTTTGGCATATCGGAGATAGAAAACAACTTTTGTCTTTGTTTCTCTGGACGGCAAAATCAGAGACGGAAGATGTTTTCTATCTCCGATATGCCAAAACTGAAGATAGATTATTGGGTAACATTTATTCTGATATATAGACGGTTTTAAATACAATATCTTGCTTTCTAATAATAACAAAGAAATATTCCCTAATAACAAAGGAAATAAAACAGTACTATCATTTACCTTTGCCATAATATATTCTTTTGTACGGAGCCACTTCCAAGTAACTTACCTGAAAACAAAAAGAAATCTCCATAAATATCGAAAAAGAATAAAAACATAAAATACGACGAAAGAGGTCGTCTAAAAGGTTTATAAGACATTCTTTTTACAGCACTTTAAGGCGTTTCAAGCTGACACTAAAATAAAAGTGAGGAGTTATTAGATGAAGGGCAAGCGCGATTTGAAACAGGTAAAGGTTCCGTACCAACAGTAATTAAAGTAGGTATGTAGCAGCCATGGAGGTAAAATTTTCTGGAGGTAGCTTGGGTGAAGTGGCGTAATGCCAATTAAATTTTAAGCTAGTTTATTACTATTTTTAGTAATTTCTTTGGGCACCTTCTTAAAAATGGTGGCTTATAGGCAAACCCATCGTCGGTGATTTATTTTGAATTTTTCAATAGTGTTTTTTCAGCCTTAAATGTATTTATTTCTTTTAAAATTTGAATGTGATCAATTTTTTTGAGTCAGCCATTGCTATATGAGATGTTTAGATGATTTTTTTCATACCATAGGAATTTTTAGGGAAAAATATATGTATTCTGTTCACCACATATAAGTATATACATTAATAGTATAGAAGAACACGCGGGAATTGAGAACCTCATTTTATTTGTATGTAAAATGTTAAAAACCGTAATTAACACAACTTTCTACAACTCAACGTGCAAAATTTTACTTTATTCGTCAAGTCCATCAGTGGAAATCTGTCTCCGACGACATAAGGACCATCGACAAGGGACCCTTAAAAGCGAGAACAAACCTTTTTAATATGATTTTCATCAGTATATTGAGTTAGTAATATCTTTAAGTACACCATAACGTTAAAATGTAAGTTGACACAAAAGGCTCACTTCATTATTTTTCAATGCCTACTGACTATAGACTCAAAGAACTTACGTGTTTCTAGGTATTAAGTGTTTTTTTTTTTAGTTTATTATGCCTACTATCTACTTAGACAGATAGCAAGCCTTTGTTATTTACAGGCTCATGTGGTTGAGACCAAGCGATTCATTGATCATCATCATAATACATAAACAAATGTCTCTCAAAATAGAGGATTTTGCTCAATTCGGTCGCCATGCTTAGCAGGTTAGCAGGCAGCAGTTCGGCGAATAGTAAAGAGACGAAACTGCTGCTCATCTTCTTTGGCCTCCTTTAGCCGCTCCTTACGACGGCACCAAGCACCAGCTCAAAGCCTGACTTGTGGCTTCTAATCAAATAGTACCACCTATCCATAACTCTGCATGATCACTCCTTTGTGAACCCACCATTGCTGTGAAATGCTGTGGTAACTTGAAAATAATGATGGCCGCCTTTGCCCCGCTAAGCATTTAGGCCGTTACTACTTTTATACTCCTCTGTGTGAAGAGTGAAAACACTGCATCAATTTGTTCTGTGTAGTAATCTTATATAGTACGCCATTACATTTGAAGCTAAAGAATTTTTGAACTTTTAAAGCATGCCCGAGTTTGTATTGTTTAAAATTAAAATTCCGAGAGCGTCGCGAATAAATTCGTGCTTAATTAAGCTAAATAGTCTAATTAGGGGGATATTTTCGGGAGTTTTGTTCGGTAATATGAAATGAATTTTAATTTTTGGTACCTGATTGGATTTTTATTGGGACCGTAGCAATCTGAAGCGAGTGTAACAAGACGCCTTTGTGGGGATACACGATTATACTTTGCAGATAATGTAGATAACATTAAGATTAGTAATTAATTTTATTTTCAGATTGCACTAAATTAATTGTGAATGTTTGTAATATTTTTAGTGTACCTTTACCATAAATAAAATAAAACAGAGCAGGGTGCAAAGGACGTCGTGGAAATTCTCAGGGGAGGCCTACATGATTATTACAATATTTGCCTTTTTTTTGGGGTGACATAGAAAATAATATTTCATGAGTAGTCTTAGAACAATACCGCCAGAAAAAGATGCAGTGACTATTGGCCAATCCAATTCTGTCTTCTCTACTCTTGGAGATGCTTGTGTCCAGCATTAGAAGGATGCCCCCTGATGTTTCTTTTTTGTATAATTTAATTGTGTATCATTCACGTTGTTGAATAAATTGTTATCTATTCTATATGGATACTGTTACAAACCTCATTATAAGAGTTTATGGTTTGTGTTCCTTTTTTATTTATAATACTAGCTGACCCGGCAAACGTTGTTTTGCCATAAAAATGATTAAATTACTAAAATGGCTAACAAAAAATAGGGGTTGGTGGTAAAAGGGTAAAAATTTAGGGTTGTATATATTTTATAAAATTTTAATATTTTACTACCCTACCCCTACCCTACCCCTACCCTACCCTACCCTACCCCTACCCTACACATACCCTACCCCTACCCTACCCCCACCCCTACCCTAAACCCTTCCCTACCCCTACCCTACCCTTACAAAAAAGACGATAATTGATCAGTTATCGAGCGGGATGAAAAATGATTAAATTACTAAAATGGCTATTAAAAAATAGGGGTTGGTGATAAAAGGGTAAAAATTTAGGATTGTATGTATTTTTGTATGTTGTATCATACAAAAATAGAAATTAAAAATGTTGTCTAAAAAATAAAAATAAAATTTAGGGGTGGACTACCCCTAACATTTAGGGGGATGAAAAATAGATGTTGGCCGATTCTCATAGATACCGGATAAGCACAAAAAATTTCATCAAAATCGGTCAAGCCGTTTCGGAGGAGTTCAAGTTCGAACACCGTGACACGAGAATTTTATATATTAGATTTAATTAAAGTATTTATTTAAAGTATTGATTTTGTTTATAAAATCTTTCATATTGACTCGGTGGTGTTGAATCCTGTCATCAACCTGTGTACATTCCCATAAGTTTTCTCTTCTAAGTAATGATATCCACTTATCATTTCTTTATATTATAATAAAGCCTTCTCCAATAACGCCTATCATTTTATTAAGTAGCATACAGTCCCATCCTTTTCAGATACGTTAAACTAAAATCGGGATGAGTCAAAGACATTTCTAGAATGTAACGCTATAAACCATATCTGAAGTTTGTCGATGTTCGTTAATGCGAGTTTCCCGTTCCTCCCTCGGGATAAAGGGGAAGAGAACTTCGGGAAAGAGGATATGACTTATGGCGACACCTAGTTGTATTTTTGTCGAAAACTGTGTTGTGATTGCTTACGTGTTGACATGATATAGGTACAGATTCGTTGAAATGTATGTATTACATTTATATTTTAACTTTTTATATAATATATTTTAATGTACCTTTAAGGTGAATCATGGCTGTACCTAACAACATTTTGTATCTAACATCATGTAATTTATGTATTAATAAATGATTTGATTTGATTTTATTGATTTATACTGTGTGAAAGTAATTAGAAAATCATACAATTGAAATCCAAGCCGTGAAATTTATTCGTGATCCATTTTTCTGTTTCGAAGACTATTCAATATAGTTACATAGACGAAGTATCAAAAAAAGGGGTCATAATATGTTCGCTTATAAGTATCTAACGTACGAGTACTAACCATGTATACCTATTACTAAAAATGCCTGTTGTTTATATTATGACGATATGTCATAATTTCCTGATTTTCAGACATCGCAAAATATATTTCAAGATTATATTGTGATAACTGGTTTTATTCATTAAATCTACCAAAAATTTTAATAAGTTTCCTAAATCTATCAGATACCTTTATGATTCATATATTCGAAGGAAATAATCCGTTCTGATTTGAATAATTATGGTCTCGTTAATCATTTTACGTAACTATTACGAGTTTTCATTTTCATTATGTACAACAATGATATTGTTGAATAGAATTAGCGCACTCTGAATTCAAATTACGATGCGATTCTGTTGCTATGGTGACCAGTGGGATTGAAAACATATCACACTGAGCAACATAACATAACATCTGGGCCCCAATTCTGCTAATTTACAAATGGCGCAATGGCATCGCAATCGTATATTTTGACATTAATACCATACAAAATGTGTCAAACAAAATATACAATTGCGATTCTATTGAGCCAATTGTAAATTAGCAGAATTGGGGGCCTGGTTAGTTGGAGTTAGGTTAGCATTATGAAAACAGATTCTAAATTCAAATATATTTTTCAAATAAAGCTTGTTCCACGAAATTCGAAAATTATTACCTTTTAAAAATTCAGATTTGGATTAGCGTAAAAAAAATATTATATTAAGTCATATTGGCTTTATTCAATGATGGACACTGATCTTTTAATCAATTCAAAATAATCCAAATAAATGAAAAAATAAAAAATATTAGCTGGTTCCTGAGCTTAAAACTCATTATGATTAGACAAGTAAGCATAGATTATTTATCTTTTATACGTAAGTTTAATGGAAATTCTATATTCACCTTTGTGCAGTTTGGACGAATATTGTTGAGGTCTACTAAATAAAGAACGCAAAATAAACATAGTACAGCAGTAGAGCAAATCTCAATCTAGTTACTTTGTGAGAGTAATTTCTGAAAGCAGCGTAAAGCGCTTTAGGATGCCCTTCATAAGATGTGAAATAGGGCTGTCGCGTTTTTAAGGTTATAATAATTATTATTATATTAAGGTTCATGCATGAAAGTACTTATTTTAATTTATTAATAACATTACCTGCAGGTATTGAAGATTTTTAGACAGACATGTATATTATTAAGTTATTGTTAACTTTCCTAAACATAAAAAATGGTTTATATACTATAGGTATAACCGATACAAAATTCAACCAGAAATTATAATAAAAACAAAACGCGACTACCTTATACAAACTGCACATTTGTATGCTATACGAGTATTTGACAGCCCTAATATTAACTCTTAATATCCGAGGTATACTGGCAACACAGAAACTACAGCGGTCTGCATCAAGACGGCATGACTAGGATTAACATATTAATCAGACGCTCCCTGGATGTTATATTACGACTTTGACTGCCTCAAACGGGAGGAGCAACCCTAACGCGCGAATACCACCCCAACTTGTACCAAGTTAAGACTCACCCAGGTATGCCAGAGTTTAAATTAGTTATAAAATAAGACACGGACGTGGAACAAATACAAATTTCCACAGTTTGTTTAAGCTAGTTTAAGGCAGGGTGCCATTGGCATTTATTTTGTTATATTTAAAACAGAAAAAATTAATTGCCGCCTACCACGAAAAAGTCGTTAGTCAATTGAAAAAATCGCCGGAATGACTGAGACTCCCAGCTGTTTCCGTCGGCACAGCTGATCGACCGGATATTGGCTGTTAGAGAGACGTTGACTATCTCTTTCATACGCGCTACGTCTGTTGCGGGTTGCGGCTTTTAATTTCATCTTGAGGCTCATAATGAGCGAGCTTCCTACGAAACCGTTCCGATTTTGAAATAAGAAAAGAAAAAGGCAAATTAAATTATCAAAGTTCGTTATTACGAATAATTTTCGCCGTTTCGTTCGCGTGATCGCAAACTCGAAGTGTTGTAGGCTGAATAATACAGTTCCCGTGCCGCAGATCTCGTGTTGGAAAAAGTAACTGGCTAGCACGCGATTTAAATGCGGCGCGTTCGAATTTTCAAATTTAAAATCTGGCTGCATAGATTATTAAAATAATAAAAAGGTGATAACTATTCTGAAATACTTCAACAACGTTGGATTAATCGAACTGAGTACGGAATAGCATTTCATTAGTTCTGTTTTGAAGTTTGTTAGCGTTATTGTGCTCATGTCGGTTATCATACAACTTTGGCCGTTACACTTCAACAATAAGAACTAATATGGCGCACGGTGAGTTGTACAAACCCGGAACACTGGGATTTTAAGTGGGAAGTTTTGACAGCGGTTACAGGCAGCTGTTTGTGAAGTTAAGAAGTTTTAATATTTAATGGACAACAAAATGTTTTCAGTAATGAATTGATGTATATTTTGGCTATTTAAACAGAAAGGAACAAGTCGACTTTGATGTAAAAGCTTGTTCCATGGATAACTGGTAATAAAATCGGTAATATGGTAAAAAAATGTAAGAAATTTGTAAAAAAAATTTGATACTTTCAGGTTGTAGGTACTTACTGGGTTATGAAATCGTATATTTTCCTTAAAATAGGTATGACAATTATTTGATCTTTAAAAAGAAACTATCATGACAATATCGATGTCTGGAGGAGTTATGTTACTTTTTTTACATATTATATTCTATGAATTTTAAGTTAATCCTTCCATGTAAGTGCCCTGTTGTTGTTATATGAACGAATAAAACCAAACAAACTATGAAATTACTTCATCGCTCTTTAAAAAGAAACGTATATAAATATACACACACAAAAAACACAAAATTCAAAACTCATTACTACACTTAGGACTCGGAATTTCTAATGAAAATTGTAGCGAAGTTATTTTCATATAGTTACAGAACGATAAATTACATGTTGAATGACCGAACTAAGTGTTTCGCGGAAACAGGACATGTTAAAATACTCAATAGAAAAAAAATAAAAAGTCAAGACTCGTCATGCAAATTTCGCTCTTCGTACTTAAGTATTAAGGATTATTAGAATTGCAATGGCGTGCGTTGCCGTATCTTACTTTGAAGTAGAAAATACGCTATTATTCCCACGACGTTAATAAAACGTGTTGCAATATTGTAACGACATAAATATGACATGTATTTCAACTCATGTTGCTCAACTTTAATGTAATTAGAATGGCAGTATTTCGAAGGGAAAAAGTTACTACTAATTAAATTGATATAATGTATAAACGATAATACGGCCTGAGAATTAATATTCTTATTTGGGACGGAGATCAAACAAATCAGTCTGAGTCCCAAAAACTTAAAAAAAAAAACTGTCACAATATTCTCTACAAAAAGTATCCTTTGCCGTTCCCATATCAAAAATATGTTTCGAAGGTATATTTAAATTATTATAAAGACCACACGAACAAAATCGAGAGCAACAGTGAAAATCAGTAAAATCTGTTTTATTTCTGCAAATAGGCCCCAGTCCCCACGTCCCAACAATTAAACCTACCACACTTCGGGACAAGTCTGGGCAAGTGCCGAGAATAAGCAGTACAAATAAATGCTACTATGCTAAAAAAATAATACGTTCGCTTAATTATTTAAAAGTGTCAGTTATTTCAAAACAAAACATTATTTTTAAAGAAACTTAAGTTATGTAGTCTATGGTGCATTAGTTTTACCAACTGCTTAAAAGGAAGCTTTTCTCGAATGTTCTCTGGCCCAAATTCCAAAATTATCCATTTAACCTGAAATGCTAGGAGAAAGCCATCTTGTTGGACGCGCAATGGCCACGTATGAATTGTGAGGAAATATCGTGTCATATGATCTTTTTAATATATCAGGTGATCTAAAAACGTCTGTAGAACATTCTAGTGTTGAAAGCATTATCATATTTCAATATCGACGACGCAAGTGCACAGTTGACAGTGAAGTGGGTAATCCTTATTCCTAATGCAATAAGTGTCATTTTTCAAATATATTTGAGTTTATGGAATACGAGACGGGGCTTGCGAAAATGGTAATCTTGCATCGGTCGATGAAATGTATACACGTTGCGATTTAGCCCACAAAGTAAATAATATAAAATTATAAAGTAATGATTATATTTTTTTACTTCTTAAAAGTATTTTCATCTATTGCTGCTTTTCCCCGATACTAGGTCATGATTAGTGAATTGAATTATTGGGAAGTATTTGCTTATTGAAATAAAACATGTTACAGATGGCATTCGTATCAACTCATGCAGGACTCTCATGCTCCCTAAACCACCGTTTCAGGTAAAGATTATAACGGTAAGATAAGATCATTAAGGTAACTAACCGGTGTAAAGCAAACTTTTTTGTATTTCATTATCATGATCCTTATTATCCCACTTGTGGACGGACCTTTTCAAAATAGGATTATACCCAATGATATTTAAAAAGTAATAGATATGTTACATGCGCTCTCAATATGCGTCCCTAAAACGTCACAATTGTGACGTCTTTTCAAATCCATGAAAGAGAAAGTAATTGTTCTTTTCACGAGTATGACAAGGACAAAATAAGAATTACGCATGTGTGCAGTTGTTCGCAAGCGGCACAGATATTTCGATAGTTTTGTAAGGGCATAACCTATCTATACTTTTTAAATATCATTGATTATACCATAATCGTCAGTGACGATCCGTCACGCTTAGCAACCGAAAAGCTTGGCCAACAGTGAAGAAAAGTCATATTCTAACAGGACTTCTTTAGTCGCCTCTAACGACACCCATAATGAGAAAAAGGGGAGTGCTATGGTATGTTGTGCTGGCTTCTTACTTACGGACCTTCTTTGTTGATCGTATAGTCGGATAGTCGGGTCGAAGTCGTATCGTGTATAAGACGCGTTCGTAATTATTCGTGTTGCATCAGTGTCGTATGTGAACATTGCACCTGACACACTGACTTTTGCATCAATAATCCGAGTATCCGATTATCTTGTACTCGCTATTGCACATCATAAAGATGCCAATTTCCACATGTATGTATTTCCTATTAAATATTCACCCTGTATTTCTTTTTAGGAAGTTGCTAAAACAATTTTTGCTACAGATTTGTTTTTTTTTTGCCAATAGCGCTGACAAAATTCAGTAACCTACCATCATAAATAAAACACTACATGGAAATCTCCAGACAAAAATCCTTAGCTTAAATAATAAAATAAAATAAAACGAAAACGATGTTACTGGCTGGTTATATTTTTCTCTATTTTGTCACATCTTTTCAAACCACATAACTGACAATACCCTTAAAATTTTTAAGATTTTAACATTATGCCAGCCTGTGCCTGTACATGAAAAAAAAAATAGAACACGCCAACAAACAACCAAGAAACGCAATGTTCTTTATGACGCGGAGGAAGTGCGATGCGACCGTGTTGCGTGCACCGAGCGATTTAGTAATCTATGGTCTCGCGCCTGCATTGCAGTGACAACGTTGATTAATCGAGAATATAGTGTATCGTTAACAACTATCATAAAAGGATTGCGCATTTTGTAAAAATAACACTTTATCTGTATCTGTATGACGACCATTTGGATCAGCGGTAGTAAACGCTGCTCCTGAGCCATGGATTTGTGTGCATGAACATGTCTGTTTGTACTGGTCTGGGTGTTTTCTATGTATTATAAGTATGTATTTACAAAAAAAAAGTATAAAAGTAAGTTTATCGGTTGTCTAGTACCCCATACGACAGGGTACTTAATAGTAGCTTAATTTGGGACTAGATGGCTCTGTGTGACCCAATGAGGCATGTCTTAAATATATTTTTTTTAATTATTATTATCTGTGCTATTAGGTTTTTAAAAGAACACATGTTCAGACAACAGTGCGTCAACCTACCACAAAACTTCAAATTTTCTCAAATTGATATTGATCTCTACTCGTTGGACTTAAAGTTGAAAATCAATTCAATGACCTTAAACTTTTTGGGTAGGTTGACCTGCCGTTGTCTGTGTACATAATACTCATTGGAGATGTATGACTTCGTATTAATGTCCCAAAGGAAGGTGACCAATGCATACATACATTTGCCATTTGCCAAGTGGTCAAATAGGCCAAGAGGCCAACATTAGCGAACACTATTAAGACCCCCAATGGGAATTATCGCGATAATGCTTGATGTATTGCTCGACTCGAATATTGCAAATGGTGAGATCAAATCGTGATCTCGATTCCCCGTGGACAATCGAGAGATTATAGATATTCGATATGGATATGGAAAGATGACTTGTATTTCCTTCCGATGCAGGTGAATTTGTTTTGCGACCT
The DNA here is from genome assembly GCA_949315895.1 of Anania crocealis. Lineage (NCBI taxonomy): Eukaryota > Metazoa > Arthropoda > Insecta > Lepidoptera > Crambidae > Anania > Anania crocealis. The sequence continues at coordinate 15,489,030 of OX438867.1, read as the reverse complement.
CATTTCACTTGACAACTATGTTTTTGGGAAAATAATGTTGATACATTTCAATAGTCATACGTAAAACTTCAGCAGATCTTGTCTTTAACGACTACGTAACGAATAACTATATCAATAATAATATTATCTGAATTCAGTACAATGCAATATAAAATGCATTTCTAAACCAATTTAGGATAACACTAAGTAAAATGTAGCACCAATTTGTTTAACACTAGAATTCCCGAGTTTGTTAAACTGCCCTCGTTATAACGGTAACGTTATTTTTCTCAGCACTTAACTGGAGGTGCCTTTAGGTAGTTGAAAGTTGTTTGGGATTCTTCTGGAACGAGCACAGAGTTAGATATATTAAATGTTTTTGTACTCTTAAACATGGTGTATTTTTTCTGATTCCACTTCGTGTTGAAGATAGTATTTTAAAATGTTTGCAGGCTTGTGAACCACAAATTGAATTTTTTTTTTTTTAGTAAAAACTTAGCTACTCGACAAAACCTTTAAGGAGTTTGACGTAAAGTTATATTGGTGAGTAAGCTGCTGACAATATTAGAACTTTGTTGAAGATAAATAATTGTAGGTAGTTAGGTAAGTTTTACAAGTATAGGTTTTGACAAATACAACTATAATTGGTTTGCTGGTAACGCAAAATGCATATCATGTACATAATCAAAGAGAAAAATTACATACATATGGGTATTTTCTTTTCACATGAATATTATAAAATCAAAGTGAAAAGAAATCAACGATTTCACCAAATTACAGCTTTTATCCCTTCGAATGCATTACGCTCACTAATTAATTCATATCAAACAGAAAAATCTACTGGACTTTTAACTTTTATAATTCCAAATACATTTTACAAATCACGATTCAGAATTCCCCAGGCCGATGTTATCTTTAAATAATAACGTTATAAAATAACATGTTAACGTTACTGCCAAGTCGTAAAGATATTTCAGTGCAATACTATTTATTCGGAGTGTCAAATTAGTTGCGTTTTATGTAGCTTTATTGTGTAAACTATAAAGTTGGGATTTGTTTGTTTAAGTAAACTAAACAAAACTTAAACTTTACTGAATTAATTAAGGGTCGAATGAGCAACTTTAAGGTTCGAATCAGCGAAGTTTTAAGTTAGTTAGCGATTAAGTAAATTAAACAATGCTAAGTTTAAGCTTTAGATGTTTCTTTACAATCAACGAATTAGTTAAGTATGATTTTAAAACCTTTGCACACAATATAAAATTTTCTTAAACAGTTACCAACTTGATAAGTTAGTTTTAATAAGCGAACAAACTTTAGCATAGCTTTATTTTTGTGTTTTTTTGAAATTTTTATTAAATAAGGTTTATTACAAAATTGAACTAAACCATAGTGATTTTGAACCTAATAAGGTCCTAATAAGGTCCAAAATCACTATGGTCAAGTCGACTCAACAAGACTCAGCTTTGTTGAGTCTTGTTTAGTCGACTTGACCATACTGATTTTGGACCTTATTAGGTTCAAAATCACTATGGTCAAGTAGACTCAACAAAACTCTTTTCAGATGTCTATCTCTTTCATGACTGTTGTGATGCCAGTATTTGATGAGGGGGTCTAACATAGCTATCTTAAATAAAGAGTGCATAGTAGACCACTATGCTTGAAAACTCTCGCGTGCGTAAAACGATATGATTTCAACTTTCAAAGGGTTCTAAAACTTTCGAGTGCGTTTTGAGTCGACCCCCTTTATTGTTCTCGCCGTAAATTCAGTGACATCGTAAAAAACTTAACGTGAAAAAGTTTCGTCAGTGTGAAATACATGTTTATGCTTCGACTATCAGTTATGATGTTTCGCAAGTTTTACTATAGATTTTAATGTTGGCAAATTAAGGGAAGCATATCGTATTTTACAGATGACTTGACTCGTGTGGTTCATAAAAAAGAGATTTTATTTCATGGAAAATCACTTATATTTCAAGTTATCATCATTACCACTTCAGCCAAACGACGCCTACTGCTGGACCCAGGCTTTCTTTAAGAGTGTTAAGGGTTGAGCCTTCATAGCCACTCTTGGCAAGCAGATAGATAGCAGTTTAGCGTCGCCGCCTTCTCTACGTGTATTAGACAATAAATAGTTATTTTTTAGTTATGTATATTTATGTATGTTAGACTTCAAGGTATATATTGTATGGACCTTTTGTTGCCTGATTTAAATAAATAAATAAATAAAAAATGCCAATAGCTCAGAAAGCTCGTCATCTTCTAGAAGTACTGTTTTAGTCACTTCTACGACACTACTGGTTCCACTCTTTTAATATTCTCAAAAAAAAACTCAAGATAATGACGTAATGTACACTACTACATCACACTTTTAAATTTTATTCAATGGGGACTATCGCTAGTGAATTTGCCACTAGAGGCGCTAGTGTCGCGTGAGGTCCAATATCATTCACTTTGTACTGGTTTTAGCGGAATTTGTTGCATAAATTATAATTTCTTTAATTTACCTGCAGGAAAGTGATCTCCTTCGTAAAATATCGCAAATATGGATTATTTGGCGAATAATGTAAACGCTTTAAAAGCGGAATTAAGAAAAAGCTCAAAAATAGGCGCCCCCCTCAAGAGCAACTATTTCAGAAGTTAGTTTGTTGATATCAAGATAGTTATTTATAAACAATATAACCTTAATTAGATTCAACATAAAACACTTTGTTTCGGCGCCAATCGCCTTTGATAGCTATACCTCCGGACCTCAGTCTACAGTGGCGCCAACTGGTGAGCAAAGAAACGGTAGTCCCCATTGTAATGAAAACTGATAATCCCTTAGAAAACAATGATTTTTTATCATACGCAAACAAAGTCGCAAGCATCTGCTAGCCATGAATATTCCACGCCACTATTAAGTCTAGTTTTGAAACAAATCTTCTTTGTGCCGTTAAAATGCTTATTATAATTCTGAATTAGCATTTTATTTAACATAAGTTATAACAATCGTGTCCGAGCATAATCAAACACAACAGGATTAGGGCCACGCTTTAACTTGAACGATTAAACCAGTTTATCTGATAATGGGGTTTCTATCAGAATTCATAATGGAACGTTCTGGAAACAGGAGGGGTGCATAGTATAAATAATTAAGGTGTATAACTAGCTGTTCGCCCGGCTTTGCATTCGTGCTCCTTTGATTATACGTTGTGTAAAAGTGAATGAGTCACAACTTGTGACTCATTACTTATTCACTCAATAATTTAAAAAATGTGTTTCAAACAAAAGGTTTTGTTTTAAAAAATACAAGCCTGTTATTATTATTTTTTTCTATAAATTAATTCCTTGAAGGGGTGATAAAGCTGTTGAAAGTTTTTATGGAGATTCAATAAATAATCATCTAATTATCAAAGTAAAGTAATGAGTACTAATTACAAATTAACATGACTGTCCTTAGATAAATCTTTTCTCAGTATAAATTATGATATGAAATTGAGATCACTCTCACTATTTAAATTCAGTGTTTCAGTATTTTTATCCTATGAAAGCAAAAAGTTGTCGATGAAGGCAAGGGACAAGTATTCTTCTATTGCCTTAGAAAGTAAGGTCAAATTTTGGCTGTAAAAATGGATACATATCAATGATTTTATTAAAATATAGGTATTTGTAAAATCTATTGCTGTCGCGCAGTGCCAAACGCCTTTACCGCAGAGTGCGATAGAGACAACTGCTTCTTGGACCGAAAATACCTACTAAAAGCACACCAAATCAACGTTTCGTAGTCCCCCGTTTATTTTTCCAAAACTAGACCGATTTAAATACTTTTTTCAATTAATATTAAAGAAAGGCTTTGGCCGTGTTCGTATGTTTTTTTTTCTAAAATTTAGCCAAATTTGTTTTCTGGATGTTAGAACACAGCAGAAAATCTGGCAAATTTTTCAAATTTTTGAGGGCTCATATCTTTTTTATTAATTAATTTATGACAGAAAAGAAAACATAGAAACATGCTAATAGTGGCCATAGATTTTTGTAATAAAAAATATTGCTCTACTGGCTTTATCCAGGGAGGAAACAGGAGACTACGTTTGTATGGAAAAACGGCCCTTGTGTTTCCTCTTAACACGATATAATATGTAGCACCCTGATACGCAATTCATTAATTTCACCCGGTCTAGAGTTCTTTATGCATCGAAACCGAGGTTAGTTTCCAAATTTAACCCAAATAGTTCATGGTACCAACTTCAACGGACCACGTACACATGTGGCGAGTCGCAGATGTGGCGGGAAGTTGCAGGCATTATTTGCGGCCGCCAGTTGTAACTTTCTCATGATTTGTTTGGGTGCACGGCTCCTGCTAGGTACATTGAAAGTGCAGAAAAATGAAAAAAAAAGAAACAAAAAGGTAATTTAAATCAAGGTTTAGTTGAAAGCGATGTAAAAATAACGAAAAATTTGCATTAATATTAATTAAAAAGAAAAAAAGTATTTTAAACCAATCGACAATTTAAAAAAAAAAAGTTAAAGAATGAATATGTGCTAAAAACAAAAGTGTCGCCACTTGCCGAATAAATAAATAAAAAGGCTCTTATGGATGGGTTGACCCAAAATGTCTGAGTTAATGTGTAACTTTTGTTTAAAAGTAATTTTCTACTTCTTTCCTTTGTTTAGAATTTTTTTCTGTACCTAAAGGTGGTCTGCAAGAAATCGCTTTTAACGATAAGGCCGTCTAAGTTGTACATTCACAGTTATTACATGGTATGCAATGAAGAGTAGTTTTGTCTATTTTGTTTAAAAAAAAATATAATATAGTCTTAACGAAAGTCTCAACAAATGTACAAAGCACATCCGATTGAATCCATACAGAATAAATATCACTGGGAGATAGAATACAAAGAATCAAAGTATAATAATATCGGATGAATTCCGAAGGATTCGATTGTTACAAAATTCCTTTGGCCCAAGTTTTATACGACAGAAAGCTAATAAAATTGTTGGGACTAGACCCGGACGCAGGCACTTAAAGAATTGCTCTTTACCAGCTAATATTTTTACTAGTGATTTCTGGTAGAGATATAAATTGATGATTTTAATAATTGGTACTTAATGAATGACCCACATAGCGTGATATACCGTAAATCATTTGCGTATATTTGCTCGAAATCTTAGTCAAATGTTCATAAGCTGTAACTTTTTGAAGTTAAACTGTATAATTGGGAGAATATGCGTGTTTTAATTAGAAATAGCACACTAATTGGACTATACGTCGGCAAATTGGCCACCAGCCATTACCCTAAAAACTCACCTACGTATTGTTCGTACGTCTATAAATTCAACTTAGATCTTGACAGCCTTTTAAAGCCACACTATTGCCAGCTGTTAACGTAATGGTAAACTTGATACATTAACCGATTATTTTGCAGCGAGGGCTGACAAAGAGATATATTGCCTGCAAAAAAATTCGTCAATGTCATTTCACCCTTAATCCACGGCTTACGAATCTGACAAATGCTCTGACTCGTCAGCGATTAAGTTCCGAAACAAAACGCTTAATAAATAACGCGAATTCGACGAACGCTCTCCAAAATAATTGTATCCCAAAAGTTGCGGGAACGATTCAGGAATCAATTCGGAATCGGGTGTAGTAACCGATTTTGTCGAGAATAAAGAATCGAATCGAACAAAAACGCGAAAGATTCTTTTGTTGAATCTATTACGCGGGTGTATACAGCACGAAAAAAAGCTCAATCAATCATCGCCGATCATCCATCAAACGCATTCAACAAGTAAAAACAAAACTGTTATCGGGCAGCCCTGAGCGAGTGTCGTTCACAATGGGGAAGCGCCCTTGCGTTGGCAAGGTGCGTGCACGCGCGTGTGTGCGTGCCTGTGGGAGGGTCGTGCGCGTGTGTGAGTCAGGGCTGGCAGATGCGGCGTTCGCACGCAGCTGCCGGCTTCCCCTTAAGCTGTAAATATAATACGGCACGCGCTGTGCTTTCACGTAATTATGCATTATTATTACGACCGCTTTTTCGAGCTTATTATTACAGAATTGTAATTTTTGTTTCGGATGCAGTCGGCCGGCATTGTGTCGAGGAGCCCCGATGCGTGACATACGCAGCCTGTGTTTATACTCGTATCGTCACGATAAAAAGTAACGTACAAATTACATCAGTGTTGTTGCGAATACTGGCATAAATGCCGGAGTGATATTCCTTCTGCGATTGCCTTGGTTAGGAATCGAACCTTCGTGTGAAATTTCTTTTCAGGCAACTGCCAACTGAGTCCTGCTTTCAAGAATTTGAGCTAGAGGTTTGCATCATTGTTTTAAACTCGAACTTAACATGTCTATGTCAGAAGATCTCTCAATTCAGGACTATATCAAGAGCCATTTAAGCTTTCTTATCGTTTGATCCTATTACTTGGCAAGGTACATTTAACCTCAGAGATATGACCGTAAATACAAGTGCCCCGAACCCCAATATAAATTTAGTTAATGTACAACTCGGGTTGCGTGTTCCTTTCTCCCGTATGTCTATCTCTGTCCAAAATTAACGTCGGTAAACCCCCGAAGTCTATTTCCACAAACAAGCATTGAAAAATGGCCCGTCTGCCGGTCTTACGAAAATATATGTTATTTCATGGGGGGTAGGTAGAAAGAGAAATAACATAATATTCTTGTAAGTGCGTAAACGTGTAGCGATATATCGCTGGTATTGTTATGCTTCTAAAGTAACAGGTCCAAAACATGCCTGGTGATATAATTGCGTGACTACTGTGACGTAAGTCAGTAGGGAACTGTGATATAATATAGTGGATTAAAAAAGAGCTGCAGATTATTATGGAGTATGAAGGAACAGCAATTAGAATTAAGAAAGGAGAACCATTCCACTGCCTGCATAATGGTTACTGGTCGCAAACTAAACATATTTCTTTCAAAATCGCACTTATTTCAAGTACATAAGATTGCGTAGTGTTTAATCTGGTGTGCTGTCACCTGTGCCTTTCGTATTGTTCGCGGCTTCTTTGTAACATTCTTAAATCGTTGCTTATTAACTGATAGTTTGGATTTGTTGTTGAGATTTGGAAAAACACTCATATTTTTGAACCTACTCATGATCACATCATTTTACTCAAGTGAAGTTTCTGATTATGAAGTTAAAGAGCACGCCGCGCCGTATTGAAAATTACAATAATGTTGATAGAGCTTTCCGCAAATAGCATCTGAATTTGCTTTTAGCTAATGAATGTGACATTCAGGAGAAATACAATTTGTGTAACATTTTGGGCACGCTTCTGTCCGTCGGGGATTGCTTATGTACTTACCTTAAGGGGATGTAAATGTATGTTAAAATTATGTAGAAAATGTATTTTTTACATTTAAATGACATACATAATTGGGAATCACACCAGTCAAGGTTTTTATACACGAAAAGATAAAAGTTTTAGCTATAAGAAAATTTCTACGTGTAGAAACTTGTTTTTTTGAATGAGTTTTTTTAAATTTTTACATATCCAGATTTGCAATGTTCAATCATGATTGAAAACATGTGTTGACAACAATGATATTTTGGTTGACAAGTAACGTACCACATTTTTTTACCAGTTATAGATTACGACGAAATCATTTTTCGTTACTTACTATTTAAGTGTTTAAAATACCTAAAAAAATATTGCATTGTAGCATAATGTTCTACCAATACCCATTACCGAGATTAAAAGGTATGATTGGTAAGTATTAAAAATCCTTTTAAAATGACACATAAAAATCACATGCTAACACATGCTTTTAAGAGCAAACAACCCATTAAGCGATTGGGTCGAACACGGGTCATTAACGGGAACAACATACATTTTTAATGTAACACGCTTTGACGCCTGTAAATCTAATGGCAGTAAAAGTTTTAGGGTTTGAGACTCTCATTAAATTGATTAACGCTAGTTGAAAACGAGATAAGTTATTGAAAGTTTTTAGCTTAGTGAATATACAGACTAAATTGAAAACAAATAATAAACGGATACGGCCTTGAACTCAATCACTAATCCAGTCCCAGATTTTCAAAATTAGAACGCTATTTAAACAAATCCATCTCGATCCATTCCGAAGTTTGAGTTTTCTCGTCGACCGTAAACAAAAGCACTGGCAATTCATAATTTACTTCCATTCGAACGTCACTTGTTGAAAAGTTGTAAACTAGATTTGTATGGAACCTTCCAGAACCTTGTAGAGTTGTGCTTAGTATTATTTTACTCGAGTCAGATGATACGAAGTACAGGTAAATACGTTAGTAGATTCAGACTATTTTAACGATACAAGTAAACGGACTGCCATTTTATTTACAGCCTTTCATCACGGTAACAGTATGTTTGAAGTGAAATCAGTAATTAAAAATACAAACATTTATTTTAATATATCGGTACACATTTATGATTGAATACCTTTTTACCACTCAATTATTCTGTGGCAAACTGTTTTAATAATGGAATTATAGATAAAATCTCGCTGATCTTTTAAGTCTTCTTAATAATGTTAATATAAGATTTATATTATAATTTGATTTAAAATTAGAAATGTTAAATACGTTGTACCTACTCCACAGATTAATTAAAATGTAATCAGTTCAAATGCGCGTTTTATTAAATAGTACAGTTTATTAGTAACCTAATTAAGCACAATATTATAAAGAAATGTAAACAAATCACATCAATTGTTTTTATCTCAAAAAAAGTATGTAACTATTAAATTATATACATGTTTTGTAGAAATCTAAAACAATGTAGGTACCACAAACTCTCAGACCCGTGACAATATGTACAGAAAAACTTCTTTTTCTACTGTCCGAGAATCAAACCCAGGAGCAAGCAACGCTTTAAAAACGTGAGTAAAAGCCGTTCCAGAAAAAAATGGGATTCAAAATTAACTGTTGATTACATCCCCGTCAGGGATGACGGCTACCTAGTTAGCAGGGTTCTTCAAACTTGATAAAAACTTCGAGCCATTCTTATTCGCGTCACGCAACGCGTGTATCTACAAGGTAGCAAGCTAACGAATGGCCGAAAATAGAACTTCTTTTTTGTATTTTTCCGACGATGTTTCCTGAGTGATTAGTAGGACACCGAATTGTGTAAAGGCAATATGAAAAAAAATATTTTTAACACTTCATTGTCTTAGCTAAACGAGGTTCAATGCTGGATATATTATCCTAAGGATCTCCACGTCGACCATTGCCGCGAACATCACCAGATTGTCGGTCCACTTGGTAGAGGGCCTACCCTCTGATCGTCATTCCGTGCACGGTCGCCATTCCAAAACCTTTCCGCCCCAATGGCCCTCAGGTTATTAATAATAATTCGAATAATTCTTATTATGACAAAACCATACGTCGTAGTCAAAAATGGTAATATCATCATCGACAGTTCCAAAATCGGTAAAATCTGTCAGTCCAGTTATAGTATAAAGCTATACTGGTCAATATGAAATCAACTTTTTTTTTCGACGGATGAAAACAGAATTTCGCAACAACGATCGAATTGAGCTGAGTTATTATAATAAATATGTAACATTGACACATTACAAATATCACGGCCTGACACAGTTTCGTGCCTCCAATATGGCCGCGATCAATCTTAACCGAAAAACTACACACAGCCATCAAATGTATTACAAATTAATATGACAGTGAGCCAACAAGGTGCGGCTTATAAGGCCGGGCCATACAATGATCATGTTTCAATCGATGCGGCAAACAAATGACTAACACCCGGTATTAAAACTTTGCCTTTACTAATAAATAATCGATCAAGCTAGGTTTCATTTTGATAAAACGTCGTTTTATCCGTGTTTTTAGGCCGTGAAAAACTGATACTTATGGCATTAGAATATGAAGGTAAAGGAGATGTCCCATAATAGGCCCAGACATAGTACACCATTTACAAAAATCAAGAAAAATTTATTGATTCTGGGAAAAATACATATAAATTTATATAACATATAATTTAGTGGTTCAAAAATAAACAAGATCGAATAATTTATCAAACTTCATAGGCATTCCAAAATGGCGTTAATCTAAAAAAACTTTAAATGTCAGTAGCTGTCAGATACCCCTTGTCACTTTGGCATAATCATTCACTTCAAGTTTTTGTTCTGCTTGTCGCGTTTTAAACGTAGTTCATTATAACGACCTCATTTTCGATTTCTGGATTTGGTATTGATTGACACATTGCTTTCATAATGTTTGTTGTTACTACAGCAATCGATGGCACTCGACTCCTAGATGCGCGATTATGAAACCAAAACTGACAGATGTCATCAAAATGTCATCTTCCGCCATGATAGTTTTGTTTTGTATTGTTATTTTCTTACTTAACTCTTTATTTGAACCACTAAACGAAGCCATTTTAAAAGAATTGGATAATAACAAAATCTTGTAGGTGTATTGGTCTATCTTTTGGTGGGGTGTACAGGTTCTGGGCCTGGCCTCCATACAATTTGGGACATCTCCTTTGGCCACAATCTACAAGGTTATAATAGGCGAGGTAGGAAATCGGGCGGTCCCAAAAACGAGGAGACCTTGGTGCCATTTCAAATAATTGACTTCTCCCTTTCAAACTTTTTATTTTATTTTAAGATTGTATTTGGTATTAAATATAAACGATTAAACAAAAAAAAAACGATCAAAGCTTGGTCATCTAGGTACTTGCAATATTAAATTCTAGAACGCAATAATTAATTCAGGTGGTATGTTTTTGAATTTTACAAACAAACGAACATGGAAGCACTGACTGTAAATTCTCACACTAGGCCGAGTAAAATTGGTAATAAATGCAACATACAGGCTTGCAGTACAAATATTTTTTTCAGATATTATCAATAATGTTGGCGGGCCATATTGTGCGATTGGATTGATATGTAGTGAATAAATTTATTCCAAATAGTAGTTTTTGATAAATTATTCACTCTTCCCAGTATTATAGAAGAAATCATAATAGGTTTTTTAACATAATAATGTCGACAAACCATAACTCGAATAACGCAAACTTTTTCAGTAGGTATATAAACTGTGAACCTAGTTGTTAATTCTCATTAACACTAAAATCACTTAATATTTCCTGACTACAGTACAGGCAGAATCATAAGTGGCTGAATACGTAAAGAATAAGTACAAAGTCGAAGAAACAAGTTTGTATATGTGTGCAAAATAATTCTAACAGGAATCTTTAGTAAAGGAACGTATTTTTACATTGGTTTACATGATACTAAAATGTCTAGAGACTTAGGATACTGACCGTAAACTTGTTGCTGAACTTGTTTAAAAAGGCAAACGTCAGAAACTATTGTAGTTATTGTAAAATATTCGTATTATACATAAGAAGAAACAAATAAAACATTTCATAAAAGTTAATTACAAATTTCGCATAGAAGTTAATTTTCCATTTAAAATCGAGCAGCTGTACTTAACTCTAGCTGAATTAATCAATTCAGCTTACATTCACTTAGAAGTCTGTTTTCTGCACAAAAGGCTCACATTTCGCTCTGAAAGCTAGCACGTACCACGTTACTAAATGCAATGAAAATCCCACCGAATTTGCACGGAGTACTGGTAGTTTCAAACGACAGAGAAAGAAATTACACTTCCATTTCTACCTACCAATTGATCCTTTAATTTGTGCCCCGGAAGGGTGAAATGGCGCGAATAAAATTGTTTCATTCTCTTCCGCGTCCGCCATTTTGAATTTGACTTGTCACTGTTATTTAACCGACTCTGTGGCGTTCAATTAGCACCTAGGAAATGATTGAATGTATTTTAATTTGTGTTGTTTCGGTGTATATGAAACAAAAAATGTGTATGAGCAAAGTTCTAGATAACATGAGAGAAGAGAAAACAGTGTTAACACGCAATCACATTTTTCTATCAACAATGGCGATCCTATCCGAGCGTTATGTATAAAGAATCTCACAAAAACAAAGACTTTATTGCTTTGCGGAGGCATTATATTTATCATCTACAACAGAACGAACCCAAAGGATTATTTTATTACTCAATTCCAGTCCCTACCCTCGCTTTTATATAGAAAAAATCTTCGTTATGTTCGCCTCTTTGTCTAATACAGGTGAGTGCAAGCGAGAAGGATATACGTAGTATTATATAGGGGATAGAGTGGGCAAATTAGTCGTGCACCCTTTAAAATTGCAGTAGCTTTGTATGGCACGTGTCTTTGGGGTCATTATACAATGAAATGAGTCAGTTACGGAGGGGTCCTACAGTGTCGCATGGTGGAATAATAATTAATCGATAGTTTCATCAGACTGTGAACGGCCATCGAGCAGTCTTTATCCTATATCCCACAGCCGAGTGGCTACATACTAAAACTCATTTACTAAATATGCATACAGCGTGTAAATCAAGTTTATTTTTTAAGTTTTCTTCTTTGGTAACACATTGATCCTTTTAGGTTTGGTGTGGAGTTAATAAGACAGCTAGTTTGGTACTCGTAGTATAACACTCGCATGGTTCCCGAGACTATAACTTTAAATGTGAATGTCAGTATCCGCACACAATGCCTTTAATGGATCATTCCACAAAAAAGGCTATAAAATAGTGTTTACGACAACCGCGCCCATTCTAGTAATAATAGTTCTGTGCAATTTCGACAGATGGCGTTCTATCCAACGGATTTACAACGCCAATCAATATGAAGCAGATGATAATGCGACAGATGTGCGAAATACATAAAATGACATTCACCTTTCATATAATAACAATGTGATAAAACACGTAATTTTTTATCTTTTTTGCGATCCTGTCAGCGTACAGTTAGCTAATGTTATGGAAAGGTAAATAAGAAAGGTATTGATTTCTCAATTTAAAACGTTAATTTTACTTTACTACTTTTAATTACAGCTGTCTTATTTGTCATTAACAATGATGAACAACTTTAAACAACACTGTCAATATAGTTTATTATGTTAAGTTACGAAAGCTTACGTAAAAATGAATTACATATTTATTATGGTCACCTATGTCTCAAATAACGAGCCAGTGAACACTAAAGCAAGCTTCTTCTTGAATAAGATGCACCAGTAACAAAGCCTGCTAGCAGATGGCATTATTAGTCAAAAATAGTTACAAAAACGAATAACAGATGTCGCCAAACAGCACTTACCATGCTAAAGAGACGTAACATATTTCTGGTAATCATGACGTTTAATCAAGGGCAGGTCACGTGCGAAAGTGACGAGGGCCGAAGGTTAGGGTAACGTAGTTTACCCAGGGACAACATACAGAAAACAGTCTAGTAACCTTTAACGCCGACAACATAAAGACTAAATCTGCAGATACCGAACAACTTCTCTCGGGGTTGTAAAGGACAACACACATAGCGAGTTTATGGGAAATTGGGTAGTTAGAGTGTGGGTGAGTGTTTTATCTGAAATGCTGTTATATACTACACAGCTTAAAAGCAGTTATGGAAGAGATATGAGGGTTGGTTGCTGTTACGGTTTGTTGTTCGCAAAATACATAGACAAACAAAAACGAAACTAACTCGCAAGCATAAAAATAGATGTCGTTAGAAGCACAGTGAATGCGATATTTGTCTTAGTTTGTTAAAAAACTATTCATCGCATATTATAAAGTTCTTTTTTGTTAAAATAAACTTGATTTAGAAGACAACATAGTTCAGGAGTAAGTCTATAATAGGATAACATGTAACCCCTTGGGCTATAAATAAAGTACCTTTGGCATGTGAGTAGCGGATAAAATAGATTCCACTCTGTTAGATATCGGGAGGGACATTAATTTTCTGCCTACTTAAATTGCAGTTGAGGTCCAAGTTTATAACGTTGTAAATGGTAAAATTGTTTTTTTTTGCTCTGATATTAACTAGGTACCGGTAGAGTAAGACCCTAGTTCACCAATTCTTAAAGAGCCGGTAAACATAGATTGACGATTAATTTGACACAATTCCCATACAAAATATGTCAAATAATATTTTAAACGCTGTTTAAAACTTAAACGTCTGTTGGTGAACTCTACCCTTCAATGTAAAAGGAGTTGTGTATGACTAAGTTTCAATAAGTTGGGTTAGAACTTTAAAGTATATATTAACAAAGAGAATAAAACTTGATTATATCAAGGTGTTCTTTTCCAAACAAAAAAAAGAGATCTTAGAAACAAATCTCAAGTAGGAACTTAGCGAATATGACAAGGAAACACACGGTTTGGTCTCACCCATCGAGGGCTATGAATGAGTACTTTCAATATATGTAGTCGCTGAAGAATCGATGGGCAGTACCGCGGTCTTACTTGAACAAAAATAATAAATCATAATACGGATTTTCTAAATCGGTTAGAGTTGTCACTCTTAACATATACTACGTATAGAATAGAATAGAATATAGAATATTTATTTATTTGCATTAAAAGTGGTGACATAAGATGGTTTTGTGTATTGTAGTATATCACATTTAATCTCTTCGGACATGCAAATTTCCATACTTCACAATATGCAAGCAAATATAAACATATTAGTTACCACAATTAAAAAATAAAATACAATTATTCAAAAATGTCAAGCTTAAGATAAAATAAAGCAAAGCGTAAGAAGAAACCCCTCTGGGAAAATGACTGTCAGATATTACGTTACACGTCAGTGACTAGGTCAATGGGTATATTCAGACTTTTTTAATGGAGTCTAATTCGGACTTGCTGAAGATCTAAAATTTAATTATACTTGTCTACATATTAGTTATCGCTAGGTCCCCTAACTTTTCCCAATCGCAGGGTACTCCGTTTCCCGCCACCTGTCACGGATTCGGCCCTTTCGCTTAACCGGCTTTTACGCTTACTCTTTGACAGATATCGCCAAAAATATTCCAAATAAATTTACCGACTGACCCTGAATATTTTCAGCCATATTTTTTGTATTTTCAAATCCGAACGCCGACTACGTATCCGATAGCGTTCGAATTTTAAAATATTGATCGGGTCGTGGATTGAAAACCTATGTTAGTTTAGAGAAATAGCAACAAAACTTTTCTATCATTCAAAATGAAATATTTCTAGTTAATTAAAACGGTAACATTTACTGGTAGTCATTAAATCCAAACCGATTAACACTAAAAATAAACATTGTTACAATCGGTTTCATAATTGAGTCCGCTCGGGGCGAAGTCCTTCCAATTTGTTTTATTATTATCCTTGGAGTTATAAAATTGCTTTACTTACGCACGTACGGAGGTTGAAGGAAAATAGGTAACTTACCTGTAAAAGACAAGAAAGTAATTGTTAGAACGAGTTTATAGAACAAATAATTTATTAAAGACATAATATTACGAAATCATTTGAAAAATATGCAGACTGGATGTTATAAATTCGACTATATTTGACCCATATCTCCGATATATGCAAACAAACCAACTAAGAGTAACTCAATTAATCATTATATGGGGAAAACGCATGTCTTTATTGTTGCGGATGACAATGATGTTGTCTCTTTCATATGAGTCATTGAAATTAAATAATGGTTCAAAATAAAAATGAATTAATTGGAAACAAGTCCGTTCGTATCCGAAGCTTTAACAGTACTCAATAATTCAAATAACAAGACAAATAGAAAATTAATAAAACATTTCTCTCGGGCGCGAATTATTTGCGGGAAAAATTAATTACTTTCTAAAGAATTTCCATTACGACTGCCGATATGAGCTCAGAAATTTCAAAACTCGATTTGCGTCATTATCGGAAAAAAAATGCTTAATACAAAGCATTGAAGTACACATGGTTCAACACTATTTAACGTTTTATTTTAATAAGATATTTTGCTGACTTTAAGACTAAATTAAAAAATCTTAGTAAAAAAAATCTTTGCAGTGACATTTGGGGTAGGGGTTTTTAATAATAAAAAATGTTTTAAGCCTGATGAAGATAGTTTTAGCATAATTTGTCAAACAAACACAAGCAAATTAAGTTAATGGCACATCTCAACACAAGGATTAAGATAATAACAGTGCTTCATTATTGTCTTTCCAAGCAGAGGATTTTGCCATATTCGTCATCTTTGGCAGGGCCAGCGATGGCTGATCGGTCTATATTGAAGTGAAGACGCTCAGCAGCGTCTTCTTCTTCTCTTCTGCACTGGGGTGGTGCTATTTTATTGTACTTTGACACCAAACGCAACATATTAATCCGCTTGTTTCATTCATTGAGTACATTTCACCGTCAAGCGCGGAAAGCCTTTGTTTCAGGAAATCACATTTTGATAAGCCCACCTACAAAATTGGTTTCCAAAAGCCATTTGCTTTCAAAGTGATCCTTCCATCCAACTTCGAGATACCGATTCGATTCGTTACTGGTCCCTAGAATAGTTTCGTATAGTCGGTTTTTCTGGAAAATTGGCATTAAACAGCCTGGCACTGGCAGCGTGCCAACGGCCACGGTTTCTTTGGCACTTAAAAGAAAAGGTAAAATAAGTGTGGGGGAATTTTCCATTGGCTTTGGGTGCCTATCGCTTTGTGCGAAATACGTTTCCCGATTGAATTAATGCAAGGTGAATCTAGTTTTACGTTTTAGTTTTTCAGAGCTGTCAGTACCAGAGAATGCGTATATACTGATTTAGATTATTCTTCGCCTCACTTGGCACATTAAGATGTGGTTTTAAATTTTAGACTTAGTTTTTTTTATTTTTTTACTGCCCTCTTTATGATTGCCATGGTTGGCAGGCGGGTTGGCATTCGGAGTTTCGCCAATGGTAGAAAGATGACTATGGCATGTCTTTTTACGTAACCCAGGAAGGCCACCCCTACTCTTTCTGTGTCATTTTTTGAATATGAATATCCGACAGAACATGATAAGATGCTTTGTATTGCTTTTTATATTAATTGCCTTCGCTAAGTGCACACCTTGTTCCTATTGGATACATTACCCCTAATAACCCACCCAAGCCCGAGGCTATTAAATATCGACTGGCCATGTTGCATGCGTAATTTAATCAGGCCTAATTCTGTTCGGAAGCCGGTGTCAAGCCCTGGTTATTTTCGCATCAAAATTCAAGCTTCATTCGAACAAGCAACGTCGCAATTTCGTACCTTCAGTAAGGGGTAACTACTGCTAGTATTTGTCGATATCGAGCAGTCAGTAATTAGCACCTTCCTTAGCCTAAAAGAAAATATAAAAAACGACGGAAAATAATAGGAATCTCTACTTTTTCGAAAATTTAAAAACAAAATCATAACTTTAGTTCTTCAAGTTGTGGCAATTTTACTAAGACTTTATTTTTTTTATCAACTAGGCACAATTGTGTTTTTATACAGCCATTTATTTTTACGTAAGCATTTATTTGATAATGTGTGCGTGACTTGTGGCTATGCGATTATGTTACGACAGAAAGACTTGTGGTGCGGTTGTGTACTGAGAGATAGGCGTCTAAGAGGTTAACTTTTTTACTAATTCCTGTTAAGAGTCTGTCACAATAGATTTAAGTGTTGAAAAACTAGATATTTAATCTGAAATTCTAGATATTATCTTTCTATCTAACCTTTGTTGAAGTATCGATACCAATCCTGTCCCTACAGGGTACTGACCTTGGCAATCCCTTTTTTCGAACTATCCAATTGGGGATTATTTGGCGTCACATTCCGACTGTTTGCCGGCTTTCGACTGCCTTTGTTGGCAGTCTGATCCAATATTGGTTCAAACAGCCAAGGACGGCACCACAAATTTGAGTTTCGAATACTGATCCAATTTATGATGAAATCGTTAAGTCTTAAGGAAATAATAAAGCATTTCCATAATATAAATTTAAATAAATAACATTAGTATAGAATCTACACATATAAATAAACATAGTACGTTAAATATGTAATTTATTTTAATTTAAATGTTTTAAGACGTTTTATCATAAACTAGCTGTTGCCCGCGACTTCGTCCGCGTCAAATGATATGAATAATTTTCCCCGTTTTCGCAACATTTTTCACTGCTGCTTCGCTCCTATTGGTCGCAGCGTGATGTCATATAGCCTAAAGCCTTCCTCGATAAATGGACTATCCAACACAAAAAGAATTTTTCCAATCGAACCAGTACTTCCTGAGATTAGCGCGTTCAAACAAACAAACAAACAAACAAACAAACTCTTCAGCTTTATAATATTAGTAAGTATAGATTGGAAAATACAGATACACAATATAATTGTAAACAAAACCCGTGTTAGCCAAGCAGCTATGAAACTTCATGAGACCGAAAAGAAAAGAAAAAAACAATTTAATAACTAACCTTCAATAATTTAGGATCTATTCGTAACTATTCTTCTAAACAGAATTTGAACAGATGACACTCATGTATTTCCCTCACTGATACCAACACAGGTGGGGTTGGTTTCCTCCCAACTTCTAAATTAGCTAGTATTCTGCATCTGACACGGTTGCAACTGAAACTACTTAGCTAAAACGCTGGTAAGACACTACAGGTGCGTCATAAGTGTTGCCTCCCTAACTAAATAGACGGAACAGGTTAGCTAAACAAGCTAGAATATCTCAGGCATTAGCTGAGGCGTATTAATTTCATGAAATTATAGTACCGCTACCTTACATGCATTACAAAAATAGATTCAATTACTAGACAAAATTAAAAAACTATACCCAGTACAAAATAAAAAAATTCTAAAAGTCAATTTTTATTGTCCAAATTTAAATAAGATTAGCCGCTATAATGTGTCATATCTATCGTAAAGCAAAGTGAACCTTATCAATAAACTGCCACTGCGTTGGCAAAGATGCATTGATTGCATGGGTGATTACTTCGATTAATACAAATAAAACATACATGAAAAAATCGTTAAATTTTTTTTCATACAAAACGGCAATTTCATAGGTAAAGACCTAATATTTTATAAGACGTTATTCTGTCACTGATTTTGTTACTAGTTTTTTACTTTGTATCAGTGATTAAAGTTGCGTTTTATTACTCCATTACATTTTATTTATCTAACTGTGTCTTCGCAAGCAAAATATTAAAGCTTAGTCACGTGACTTCATTTATAAACCTTTTACTTACCTAACTTATTTCCTTTTGCTAAAGTAAGAAGACAATGGAAAGAGTGGGTACGTCATCGCAGACGCACCTGTTGAAGCTTGCGACCTAAATATACAACCCTGGGTTACAGCCTTACAGCCGTTACGAAATGACCAGTTGGCACCGAGAACCATTCGACTGAACATTTATAAAATAAGAAGCAATAGCTTCAAGTTATTGTTAACGTTGCATGCAGCTCGAAAATGTTCTTTCTTTTTGTTGTTTTTATTATTTTTTTATTGAATAAAGAAAAAAATCGCCCCAGATGAGGATCAGACCCATCTTTACGTAGTCAAACTGAAATACAGATGACTTTAGTTCACCTAATTTTCATTGAACACATGTCATGTAACATTACTTTACATACATATTTCATTTCAAGTAAGGTACTGAAAAAACAACACTGTCTATTTTTACATCTAGCCAGTACTAAAATTATTCATAGTTAAATGTGATTACTTTTGTTAACCTTTTGGCGGCCAGTTGCTGTTACTGAAAGAAAAGCAATATTAATTATCGTATCTATTAATCTTGGTACTAACTTAAATTCGTAAAAAAAGGATCGCAAATCATCGTAGGTAGAGTTGCTTTATAATTTTAACAACAGTTCTACTATTATTTATAACGTACAAACGTATTAGCTTCACATTCTCGTGGCAGCGTTTTCTAGACTACGCCCGCCGTGACACTAAGTCTAACAAGTTGGGTATTATTAAGAGCCGACGCAGCTCCTCACAGGAAACCCTTCCGAGGAGAGTTCAGGTAGATAACTTAAGTAAATTTTTCTAACGAAGCACGTTTGAGTGAACATTTCTCGGGACGGGTAGTGTAAATCATTTGTTCTTAAGGTAAAGAAGGTAGAATGAGACGCTGCACAAAGTATGACGTTTAACTGATTTATTACGAGTACTTACTTAAAAAGACGATTTTACAATAGTTAGGCTAATGAACAGACCTACTCACACGTCATCATCACACGGCTCAACTGTAAATATGTATAATAAAAAAATGTGGATTACGAGATGATTTTAGTTCCCATTGATAAGAAAATACTGTGATTCAGTTTAAAAATATAAAACAACTTGCCGCCTTCCTTTTGTACGCGACGTCTTCTTAGATAGACTAAGATATATAACCTGAGATATTTTCTATTCCCGCGGTATCTTTTCATAAGCTTACACATAAAAGATGAAATATTGCGTTGCAAAGCTAAAGAAGGCGCCTTTCATTTCCATCGTACGAAATCTAATCATCGGATGGGAAATTTGTTCACACGAAAAATTTGTTATACATTTAGTAATATCGCTGATTCTACAGTTTCGTTTCGGTTTTACTGATGAAATGTTTGTCGTTTGAGGATTCTTAGATTGTATTGATTAATATGCTCACATGCGAAATATTGTACCTGGGTTTGGGTGGTTTGTTAGGTATTTGTGGATGTGTTTTCATTAACGCTTTCTACGCTTCAATAATGATCATTTTATTTCTCCTCTTTGACAGTTTCCTAATGTAATAGCCAGTATAGTTAAGAAGATCGTATATAGAACTACTTAACTACCTTATTAACCCATAGACATGACATAATGGAGGTTAAATTTATCGCGTCTAAGGTATGATTAAAAGTGGGCATTTTATTTTTGAAAAGCTAAGATTCTTATTATGACCACGGATGTTAGATGCGATTTGTAAGCTAAAATTGAGATAATCTTTTCACATATTTTACAAATATGATAGATGTACAACATTTATGTATTTGTTTATTATGATCAATGATCAATTTCGTAACAGACATATTACTTAAGAAATCGTGATTATGAAGCAGTCTAGCAATTACATGTAAATATTACTGAGTTCTGTTAATGAGGGATCTATCTGTAAGATAAATTACCGGAGTATTAGCTCACAGTTAAACTGATTAACCTTTCGCCCTAATTGCAGGTATAATTAACGAAGGAATGGTCTAACTACATCGACTTTTCATTTCGCGCTGAATTGATAGATTCCAAACTATTTTAACAAATGGTTATAATTTATTTTTAATTGTTCTCGCTGGCTGGGTCACTGACCTTCTTTTAATTTCGTTAAGATATCTGACATTAACATAATTTATATATATAGAATAAATGCTCCTTTGATCCGGTTTTGAATAATAACTAATTTAGATATGCATCTCACATCTCAAAGGTGACTTCAAAGACTAAGATGATCTAATGCTAATTGATAAAATGTGTTATAATATCAGATTGAATGGCTCATAGAGCTCGTAGCCCAATTGCCATATTATTAAAAAGATCCCCCAGATCGAAGAATTTTGAATTCGTTAAAAATGTCAGATCCTAGGTCCTTTCGTGGTAAGGGTAAAGCACAATGTCAGTGGTTATCTAACATCTACTTCATTAATCTTTAGCGATATTATTAATATTATACCTAAACTATAAGATGAAAAATATTTTTTTAATGATTTTTAAGTATTTTAAATTCAGCTATCATACATTATTGTCAACAAAACTGATTAAAGAAAGTACAAGTTTTAAAATCGGGTATCGGTAATTTGCAAGCTAGGTTTTTATATAACTACTTTTTCGAAGCAAATGTCAATGACGAACACAGCGAAAAACGGCTTTCCCGCCAAACAAGGCGTTGGCGGCAAACAAATGACACTTGTTGCTAGACGACATTTTAGGCTCGCCCCATTTAGATACGCGATAAGGCTGTTTGCTAATACTCAAGCATATTGCATAGGTGCTTTGAGCAAACATTATTCGCAGTTGATTTAACTATTCGTTTGAAGTTTGCAGGTTCTACGTTGCCTGACCACCTTTAAGAGCATAATCGTTTGCAGCTCGCGTCGTCTATTGTTTGAAGAGACGTCCGTTTTTATGTAGTACTGCTCGCTATTTTCGTTTGAAGGTGGTTAGGCGTCGGTCGGGGACGGCCACCGTACGTGAAGCTGTTGGTCCGTTCTGATGCAAGATGGAAGTCATTAAAACATGACACGTCAGGTATATGTGATAAGTGGCTTGGGGAATCGACATCAGATAATCCTTAAAGGATTATCTGATGTCGATTAATAGGACAAAAAACGAAGAAAAACTAGTATGTATAATAGTATTTGACTGATGATGATACAAATTGTTAATCTCATTTTATATTGACAAAGTAGGCATTGCTTAAACATATTTAGCCATTACAATTTGCATTATTTTTTATCTTGACTTTCTTAATGTTTTACATCAGAGAAATACATAGAAAATTGGATATGTAGGAGCACCTCAAAACAAGAGTCCCTAAGAATAAGAAAAATCTACCATCACAATTTGAACCGCCAATAAATGAACAGCCCGTAAAGAGAACGTTCAGCATAATGCATTATTGTGATGGATAGCTCGGCTTGTAACATTCCATCGCACAAAAAGACTATACTACACAGAAGACAAAAAGATATAACAGTATTTTATCAGAAGAATCAATCAATTTGGAATCTTCAATCACCTTTAAAAGTTACTTAGTCATCCACTGCTCGGGTCGCTTTAACAAAAATCAAAAATAATTGTGAAGCGTCCTTTAGCGATACTTTTAAAGAATTAAGGCTCAAATCAACCGTGCAAATCGCATTACGCAACGTATCACGGATGGCGATTCACTAGTGTTTACAGTTTATACCGGTCGATCAATATTCGATATTTGAAAATAATGACAATTGCAATTTTTATTTTTTAAGCATATATAAATTGTAGGTATTTAAGGAGTTTTCAGCTACAGAGACAAGACTTTGTATGCTTTTAGGCGTTCTTAAAGATATTATGATTGATTTTACAATTATTTCGGGATAATATATTTGTCACGCCTGACATTGACAGTGACAGCTGAATACTGTATAATTATTGGTAAACCGGAAACGTAACTCATCTTCTTTAAAAATTCCGTATTGACCAGTTGCTATTAATTTATTGGTTATTAAATAAGTTTTCGACTAATATTATGACACGTCATGTTCATACTATGGTAAAAACATTAATGCTCTTTAGATCGGATAGGCAAAACCCATATCTGTAAGAATTGTTATTTAAAAAAATAACGTTTAACGGTACTGGTCTTTTTTTGTAATGGCCTAAACAAAAAACAAAAAGAACTACCTGAATCAGATTTTACTGTGTTAGTTCACTCTGATATACCGTATATACCGTATGATGATTGTCGTACATTCTGAAATGTACATTATGATTGAGTAAAAAGAAGTGCGTGCGAAGGACGACCGTGGGCGTCGGCGAGGCCTGACAGCGCGAGTAAATTGGTAAAACGAGTTGTTTCGCTATTTGTGTTTTTGCTTTTTTATATTGTACATTTTTTGTGTACATTTTTTGCAAATAACTTAACAAAACTATTTTTGGTCGGTAGGTACAATTTTTTGCTTACGATTTTTGAAAAATTTAGTAAAAGGAATTCTAGGTGATTACTATTTTCACAGAGCCAAACTTTAGCATTTATGGCCATTTGCAAAATTTGTCAATAGCCCGACATCCTATTACTCAATGGAAAATATTACAAAAAGATATATTCAATGATATTACATATATTAAACACTTTTGACATACGCTTAGCATGTTGTCAAAGAATGGAACTTACATCTATGTGTGCTAAGTGGTAAGTCACCTAGACATGAGTGTATTTAGAGAATACAATTTCAAACGTCAATTTCGGCGAACCAACAAATATAAAAAGGAAAAAACCTATAGAGCATGGGTTTTTAACATTTTTATTTAAGTTGCCAATATTGGCAAAGGCGTATTCTCATCGAGCCCTATCCCTACGCCTGTGATACCGGTGCGAGTAGGAACAAATTAAAATCGATGTTAAGTCGAGAGTGAGTCGATTAAATGGCGCAGAAAACGGCCCAACTCGAGAATATATCGGTTTTCAGTTCGGTTATCTCGAAAACCGGTGGGGATTGAAAAACTTATATTGGAAATTCGAATTTATATTCCTAGTATATTTTGAGAGAGGTAGGTTTAAACAAAATTTCCTTATCATACAACATTTTTGATAACAAATAGTGTGATATTTAAAAAAATCTGGATGAATGTACTACTTATCCTAGTTTTTATACATTTATATCTTACATGAAAATACAGACTTAATAAACAGAAACAACATGTTGTAGTACAACAATGAAGGTGTCGATTCTACAATGTTGAGAAAGTAAACTGAAATCAAGTCATAACTAGAAATAACGCCCAATCCCGAATTGTATTGTGAAACGAGTCGTATAAAAACGATGAAACAACGACTGGTGTTTAATTACGTAAGGAAAACAGCAAAATTTACGAAACGAACGTTTAGAACTTTTGATTAAAACGGTAGCAGTTAAGCCGACGATAACGTTATAACAATAACGCACTCGTTACCGTTCTCCGTATGGTAAAATACTTTGATATTATGCCGTAAAGTTTTAATTGAAAAAGGAATATGAACTATTTGAATCCAGAAGGCACTAGGTAATTTATTTTTATATTTATTACGACCAGTTCTAAACACAAAGCGTACAGCGCAATAACTTTAATTGTACTGAATACTTATGGGCTTTTGACAAACTATTTGGCGATAGCCAATAATTACCTATTTTTAATGAATTTCCTACAACCACGAACATGAACATGTTTGTTTTAGTCACATAGGTATCTGTGTTTCTAATAATGTGTTTTTTTTTGTTAACCACACAGGTATTCCCTTAAACCATATCACCACGCGCCGTTTCCTTCGGAACTCGAAAAAAGTAATTAATGAACTCCAGCAAACGTGTCGTACGTTACCTGCCAATTCTAAAAGGCCCTTGCGGTTAAACTTCGAACTAAACGTTTAAACTTAGAACGGGTACAGTATGAGCAGTGGCGCCAGAGTGAGAGGTCAGGTTAAGTTGGTTGGGGTGGCGCTGGTGGTTTACGGCCATGATTTAAATACTGCTTTTCCCGCCATACTTATCTGCCATCTGCGACGTGACGGAGCGAGTAGGCACGCCCGTTTTGACGTAAATCACGCTAGGATTGTCCAAAATTATTTACGGAGTTGTTTAGGCGTTTTATCGTTTCCTTTTGCGAAATAGAAAGTATTTTGAACACTAGTTATAAATATTTATTGCTTTGCAATAGTATAACAAATCGAAATTGAATATAATTTTACTAGCTCCTAGTTTCTCGCGACTTAATACACTTGTTATCATTACAAATCATGTTATTTACCTTCCAATAATTGATTTTAGTACGTAGTTCTATTTCCCTCAGCCGTTAATTTCCAAATAAACACTTTAATATGCTTACATTAAAACAATGTGGCAGCAGTTTAGAAATTTTACAAATTGTTCTGAAGTTTTACTGTTAAATTAACGTAATTAATCAATTGAAGTCTTCCCACGATCGAATGTGATGTAAAGTTTATCGGAGGCAAATTGCAAGTCAACGGTATTACTAATTGAAACCAATTAAAGATAGTGTTGTACTGCGGTACGATCTGCCTAAGATGTTGTAAAACTATCGACGGCGGCTTGAGGTCCGGAAATCGATTCCCAGATAAGTCGATGTATGAAAAAATTACTGTTTCATGTATGGGCTCGTTGTTTCTGAATTACACAAAACAAGTGCCATAATACGAGTTTACTTACTTTTAATTCTAATATTGTGCATAATTATAGAGCTATACTTGTTTAGGGTTTGCACTTTATTGTCTTTTATTAAATTTGTGTAGCAACACTATCTTGAATGTTAGATCTAAGTATTATAATATTATTGAGCTAATATTTAACGTACAAAAACGTATTTATTTATAATCATCATCAACTCAGTCAAACGACGTTCGACGACCAAAGCCGTTCATGATCACGGGTAGACAAAGGTTTTTATTATGATGTGTAATTTAAAAGGTAATTGGAATATAATTAAAACTACCGCCTCAAATTCTAAAGACCAATATCACCTAAGTCTACACGTGGCATGAACGCTGAAGTGTTTGAAACGTCAGGATAAATCAAGATTCAATCTTAATCCGTATTAAACATTATTTAAATACCTAAACAAAACTTTCATTTCATACATTGAATTCAATAAAATCCGCAATATCTTTCATTATATTATGTATTGTTGTAAATCATACAAACAAATAAAAGTTACTCAGTACCTAATGTACTATTGCACTATTAATAAAACTGTATCCTCAATACCTAGCTGTTGTGATTATTCCATCAAAACGAAATTAGTTGGAAGCTTCGAAGAAACTGCGATTCAAAAGAAAATAGCCAGTGTTACAAAAGAAACAGACTGATTCGTGGGTTTGCTTCGTTTTCATTAATTAAAACTGATTGGTTATTATTATCCGACACAGGCTGTATGAAGTTGATAATATTTCATTTAGGAAAATTATTTCTGTTATGAGAATAAACAAAAGATGTTTGCAGTGAAATCGTAACATTTATTAATGTGATCAGCCACATGCGAGCACACAAAATGAGTACCACACCTTCTCTTTCTATGGGTGTCGTAAAGAGCGACTAAACAAAAAATGGCTGAATTGCTGTACGTATACGTCTATTTATGTTTGGTCATATGTCCAAAAACAAATGATACGCGTCGCTCTACAACCCTCATCCTATTTTCGTCGGATAAAAAGGCATTTTGCTTTTATTTCCTTCTTCAATAGCGAAGGAAATTGAGTTAAAAATAAATACAGCGGATAAGAAAAAGTAATACCGTTATAACGATACAATAAAAAGCAACGTTGTGCCAGCCCTGAGTACTAACGCGATGACAATCTCGTTTACGATTCGACTCGATTATAACGTTCCTGTCGTAAGCATCCGAGAGGCGAATTAATATCGAGACAATTAGGAATTGATTAGTTTTTCGGAAATTAAAATTCGGAGAAGGTCCGAAGTTAAATGTCAAAGTCTGTTCATAATTTTCTATTCTTAGCATGCATGGATTCACCGTGCAGGTTCTGGGTCCAGCGTGTTGGCGGAAAATATACTCGTGTCTGGCAATGCCTGGGAAATCCGACCCAGTTTGTAGGTATAGGTTCTTAACTTAGCTTAGGTCTAGAGCTCACCTCAACTGTTTGAGTGATAACGTATTTTACGTTATTATGAAATTACCCATTGTTTTTTTTTTAATAAGCTTAAGTCGTAAACACGGAACGCAAGAAAATAATAAATGACAGTTATTTCTTAAAAAATCAAATTACTATTTTTTGCATTAACGAGGTGTCACTGTGGATAACAAAGAGTTAGGCATTGTTTAATATTTGGCTGAATAATAATATCAAGATATCTTGTGTTTACAATTTCTTAACAGTACATTTAATTAGTTCGTGCGCTAATACCATACACACACACACTCACACAAAAATATCATTTCAATCATTCAGAATCAGCGTGTACAAAATAGGAGGGCCGTTCCCAAACGAATTCACTTTTAACCGCGTAGCTACTCAAACGGTGACAAACAACATCGTAACGATACAATATCGCTGTTAAATATACTAGCTCACGGAACGTGTTCATTTTTTACTCTTTATCGGTACGTTAAGGGCCTTAACACGAACACGAGTTCCGGGGAAATTATAACCGTTCTCACAGTCAATGGACAAGTGCCCCCATATCCGAAACGGGGTTGTGAATTACAATGTATGCCGGAGTTTGGCTAATCTGTATTGAAACGGTACGATGGGGTTGCCTCGATGAATTGTAAATGATATTTTCAGAAAATAATCTTTGATAAGTAATCAATGCCTTGTCGACAGCCAACGTTGGTCAAAGAAGCTCTTGATTCGGAAGTTCGGAATCATTCTATAGCGAATCGACAATAGATATATCAAGTGATATTGTTATGAAATCATATCGTGTCACGTCACGTGGTATTTTTGAGCAATTTAAGTCTATTCGTCAATTTTCGGTGATACATAAACACTCCTTAATAAAATGTGGGGGTCATCATGGCAGTCCTTCTTTTAGGCTAGAAGATAACTCAACTAAAGATAATAATGATATATTGATTAATTTTGATGATATTGTGGTCTGATAAGTGAAGCAGATTTATTATAGGTCAGTTTAGCATTTTATTAAATACACAACACCTACAAATTAAATAAAATTCTTGAATTCATAGCAGAAAGTGCGTGTTTCTTTACATTATTCTGCATTAACTTTAGTAGGTATAAGCTTGTTATTTACGACGCCTTATCAGGCTTTATAGCTTTATACCATAACCCCTAAAATATATTAATTAAAAAAATGTTCAGAGGGGAACGTTGGTAGGTACTCAGAATCTTAAATACAATCCCCCATACAATTACATTTCAGGCACGAAACATAACTTACCATAACCCGACGAAATAAGGTTCGCTTTAGGTTGCCATTTTTTGAGTATAGGATTAATATTTGAGAAGTCTGGATAATTTTTGTTTACGATTATGACATTTAATAACAGATATGTTGAGTGTATGAATAACCAAACGGAATAAACTTACTAGAGGCCGTTTTATAATAATTATGTAGCTGGTTAGTATTTTTATGAAACGTATTACATCCTTTCTGAAAAGTACTTTCAAAGTACCATGCAAATAAAAGTATGAACCATTATGCACAAATTTGAATTTGGAATAACACAATAAAAATAGTGCCGGCTGTAAACACGAGCGATTGTAAGACAGGTGTTGATTTTTTTTTATAACCAAGTATTTTGAACTCAAGGGCACGACTTTGTGGCAGTATGTTTAGGCACCTCGGCTCAATTAACTTATACGCAACGCAATGAAGCAATACTTCAATCATGTATTTAGGTATTTAGATACTTTCATTATTGTTATTAAAACACAAACAAGTATCAAAACTTATACGTTTCAGCTTATAAATAATGCAACATGTGATCTGATTCAATGATTCTAAAATCTTAGCAAAACCTCGTTGAATAAAGAACTATTTGGATGATTAAACTTAGAAAAATGAAAAGTGTGTTTTTGAAAGTACGAGTAAGATTTGAATATATTATTTGAAAAAAAATAGTGTACATAAGACTTAAAATGTAATAATTATTACGAGTTTTTATTTATAGAAGAAATATAAGCGTTTTTTTTTTCTTTCATTTGATTTCATTAAATTATTAAAAGTTTATTCATTTTGAAGTAAATCTATAATAAAAATATAGCTAGACGAATTGATATTATGGACGAATTGATACTATGGTCCATTTGATGAACTAGACGAAATTATACTGGTCGTTACGATATTATGGACGAAATGATACTGTGGACGTAATGATACTATGGACTAAATGATACTATAGACATAGTGCCACTATGGACATTATGCACCAGAAGGCTATAAACCTATGTTTCGAATATTATTCTTTCTATTTCCTAAACAAAAACAACACAGGATGAAACGGCCGTATAAAGCTATTTATAAAAACACATTTTCTTTCAATGCCTTCCCCTACCTACAGAAACCTTTATGGACCCGAGTTTACAGCCTAAAATCACGTAAGCGCGATATTGTTAAAATACGTCGCATTCGCGGAAATGACCTTATTGGGTGCCAGTTGGCTTTAGCTTAAACTAATTTATGGTCTGCTGAATGTTAAACAGTAACTTTCTTATTAAAACATTTTTCTGTTACCCCACTATAATAATGATCTTAAGAGGAAACACTGCGGGCGAGAGAATTGAAAAATAGGTATTTGTAAAATCTATTCCTGTCGCGCAGTGCCAAACGCATTCACCGCAGAGTGTGATAGAGACAACTGCTTCTTGGACCGAAGATGCCTACTAAAAGCACACCAAATCAACGTTTCGTAGTCCCCTAATTATCTTTCCAAAACTAGACCGATTTAAATACTTTTTTCATTAAAATTTAAAGAAAGGCTTTGGCCGTGTTCGTATGTTTTCCTTTTTTTCTAAAATTCAGCCAAAATTGTTTTCGGGATGTTTGAACACAACGGAAAATCCGGCGAATTTTTTCGATTTTTGAGGGCTCCAAACTTTTTTATTAATTAATTTATGAAAAAAAAAACAACATAGAAACATGCTTATAGAGGCCATAGATTTTTGTAATAAAAATTATTGCTCTACTGGCATTATCCAGGGAGGAAACAGGGGACTACGTTTGATGGAAAAACGGCCGTGGTATTTCCTCTTAAGGCCGACAACCAAGATGGTTTAGTTTGGGCGGTGACAAGCCTATACTCCGAAAGGGTACCGTTTCGGTTTCCGGTCGAGTCGATTTAGGCAGCTATCTTTTTTTAATTAGTTTGGGTCTAAAAAGTTGACTTGTAAGATGGTAATCGTTGATTTTTTTGAAAAAACTCAGCATCATCATCAAGAATTAGTCCACTTCTGGACTCGAGCCTCTCAAAAGGAGCTTTTTGCCATAATTGTCACGCATGGCAAGCAAAATTAAGACGGCAAGCGATATCTCTAGAAAGAGAAGGGGTAGTGCTATCTATACCTGCACCACACGACACGTGAGAAAATGAGCATCGACATAAAAAAATATTCGCATCGTATCGAGAAAATCGTTTATATGAATCACAAACACACTGAATGTTTCTTCTTTTATATCACAGCCGCAAAGGCACCCGTATATATGTAAAAAGCTTATGTCAAACGATCGTTCATCGAGTTACGAATGGGCGAACAAATCGCACAGAAGCGAGTCCTAAAAGCTTTTCAGAATCGCCCCGTATGAGGCTTACATGTGACACATTTCATAAATAACTTGACTTGCCGCTTCGGCCGAATAGTGGATATTCCATTTGCAAGACGTACGGTTATGTTGTGCGCATAATTCAATTTTAAGATAGAAACTTGTAGACACGCGATTTAAAATTACTTTTTTGACACAAAAAAATACGCGATCAAATGTTATTATTAATGCAGACAGCTGATCATCAGTCGGTGAATGAGGTGAATCGATTAAATTTTGATTAGCGCCTAAAGATTTGTTATACATTAATACTGTTTTAAATGTAATTAATAATTAATTAATTTATAAATGCTCTTGATTGAACTTCAAACATAAGTAAATGATAGACGTTAATTTTAAATTAAAAATGACTTTTCTGCTTTTTAAATTCTGTATTACAGCCCAATTTATTGATTCCATAGTAATAATATTAATATCAGACGTTTTACGATCAATTAGAAAAACTTTCTTTTTCTACATTTAAAAAAAATTCTTATTTAGAAAAGGCATGCCCATTAATTTATCATAAACGGCTGAGATTCGTTTGTTGTAAAAACCTGCCTAGGGTTCTATTTAATGAGCCTACAAAATTAACATGCCCACAATAATAATATAGTACCACCAACAATAGTCTCCAACGGTTTACTGCGCGCCATCTTAGAATCGGCCATTTTGACTTGAAGAAAATCCCAAAGGACAGGTCGGACCCTTACGATTGTTCGAATTTCAAAATAGAGGCACCTGATCGTGGGAAGTCATAGACAAATAGGGGTTCGAAATACAAAGTCTTGGGGTTACCGTAGACTATAGAGGAATAGTTTAAGTGCTAACGGTTCCCGTCATGGATACTATTAAGTTTTTTTACATGTCAACGCTTTGAGATTCTTTTGTTACTCAATCTAATTTGTTTGCTTTTATTTGACTTCGCTGTGGGAATCTCAAGACGTTTTTAATTTCTCACAGGATTGTGAGAGCAATAAAATAGTAAACGTAATATGCTGTATGGCTACCATAAATTGACATAGACTTTTATTTACTTAATATTGTAATCTAGTCTTTTAATCTTTAAACTATTTTTTAACATTTTATTTTATACAAGTTTTTTAAGTTTGTCTTTTTTTTAAATACTTGTCTCTTATTTGTAAGCTACATCTCAGGATTTTATTGAGATTTGTATTAGCTTAGGTTACCAGGTCACTGTCTTTTCAAAATAATCTTTGCTTTTGGAGGATTTCTTAGGTAGTTAATCTGTCAATCGAGATAATCAAATAAAATATGACATGCAACAAATTTACGGATTGTAAAGTCATGATAAAATTGTATCAACAGAGTTTTATTGCAGCACGCAGGGTTAATTTTTTTATAATTAATGATTAACGAAATAAAAGCGCTTTCCTTTCTGATATTTCCACAACAAATTACTGTGATTTTCGCAAATACCACCGATATTTTATTGAAACATTACGATGTTAACGAGAAAATTAACGCTTTTAATATTTAATATGTTCACTGAATTTTGTGTAATGCAATATTTTCGCTTCAGGATTTTACGAGTCTGAGAATTTAAATTATTGTTACTAGTACGTTACGTTAGTTACTAATGGGCTTTTACAGAAGATACTTATTTATTTTATATCGTTTAGTAGACTAACAACAATCAAATAACGTTATTAGTGACTGATATTCAACACGCCTGTTGTTATGTCGCTTTTAAGTAAAGACATCTTATGTCAATATCTTTGTTATACAACGTGTTCCTTTTGATATCCCACAACTCTAGGGTATTAAACAGACCATGGTAAAGAATCAAATTTCATATGAATTCTTTTTCAATTATTAATTTTTTTTGTTTAATTTTTTCATACAAAATAATTCTAAAAAAAGTCACGACTGTTTATGTAAAACACCCTTACATTGTTATGAATGAACTTTTGAATGAAAACGATTTACTCGTACCTACTTATCAATGAAACACCAACTACTTTACTACTACACTTTAGTGTAAGTTTGCCAACGTCTCGCAAAACTAAGGATTCGCCATACTGGTACATTTTTTTTAACAAATTGAACTAAAATTGATGTTATATTCGAAACTATTGATTTTTGAACCACATGTTTTAGGGCCTTTTATATAATTTTTACCTATAGAACATAACCTTAGAGTTATGGGATATCAAAAGGAACACGTTGTATATGCTATCAAGTACGAAAGATATAGTTAAATATTGTTAAAAACAATACAATACAGATTTCAGTTTGAAATATCGGTTTATCAATTTACAATATTTGTCGTACACGCTAAATGCGTTGGAAAGAACGATACTTGTCTCATAAAAAATATACATTTATGATGTCCCACTCAATTAATAAATCATTAAATTGAATGATACGATTACGAATTGACCTCATAGCGGGCCCAGTGATTGAATAGCGTAATTCGTTTACTACATAGATCGAGCCGGGCCGTAACGAAGTTGAGTTAACGAACTTACCTACCCGACGAATGTACATACTGTACAGACAGATGCCTATACGGTGTAGCATGGAGCACCTGGGGCTATGGGAGAGCTATATGGAAAAGCTCTTAATATTTTTATTCCGAATTTATAAAATTTCAACCATAATTAGATAAGAGTTACAACGATGTCTTGAATATCTTAAAGATTACTTTCTGAACTCTTTTTTATAATAAATAGTTATAATGCAACGCATAAGTCGCGTGAGTAAAGTCAAGGAATGCAAATAAATTGAAATAGTAGATATAAACTTTTTTCTCTGTCCTTATCTCCTTATAGCATGTAACTAGAATAGAAAAATGCCCAACACACGAATTGTTAGCATAACATTGATACGAGTACATTTTAAGTCCTAAATAAATTATTCGGAAAACTTCACTGCAATATATTATAATTGTTGTCACTCATTTATGTGTTGAAAGAACGTTCTGAATTCAAAACTCATTTATGTGTTAAA
Source organism: Anania crocealis (assembly GCA_949315895.1). NCBI lineage: Eukaryota > Metazoa > Arthropoda > Insecta > Lepidoptera > Crambidae > Anania > Anania crocealis. The sequence continues at coordinate 15,455,309 of OX438867.1, read as the reverse complement.
AGAACGTTCTGAGTTTAAATTAATTAAATCTTAATCAAAATCCAATGTCATATGCTGTAGCACGACTGTAATAATATAATGTGTTATGTAATTACACAATACATTAATTGCTCCCTGGTGTAATTAGGCGTATCTAAGCAATTCCATTATCAATAGGTGGCGAATATATTGTTGTCACTCATTTATGTGTTGAAAGAACGTTCTGAATTCAAAACTCATTTATGTGTTAAAAGAACGTTCTGAGTTCAAATTAATTAAATCTTTATCAAAATCCAATGTCATATGTTGTAGTACGACTGTAATAATATAGTTTGTTATGTATTTACACAATACATTAATTGCTCCCTGGTGTAATTAGGCGTATCTAAGCAATTCCATTATCAATAGGTGGCGCCACTTGTGCCGAAAGCAACTTGCCAGAGTAGCACTTCCGTGTGAACGTAGGCTTTTATATTTTGGCTGTGGTACAAAGCAGAAAATAGGTGAGAAACCAGAGCAGCAACGTTGATATTTAACGGTGAAGAGTTGTTTATTTTTTCTGACATGTAAATGTTTTTGTTTTGGTTTGTTTTTTAGATGATCTTGATTTGGTACTGTGAATCGCGCAGGATTGTCTGTGTCGTGGAGATTTATAGGGGTAGTTCATGCTTAGCAGTGGGCAATGAGCATTGATATAAATGATGCGTATCGCGTGACATGTTTGAGGATTATTTTCTAATGTTATTTATTAATATTTTAGTATCACATGTAGTTGGAGACATAATATATACTGGAATATTAGATTAAATAGAAGTTGTAGCAAATGATAACAAAAAGAACAATGGGAAATTGAAAAATGAAATTCATAACTTAGATGTCTGCCTCAAAATAACAATTTCATTTAAGGCAATGCCCAAAGACGCTTAATAATATTTTAAGAATTGAATCGAGCAGACTTCTTCTTATGGACTTACTGAAAACATACAAACTATGTTCAATGATAGAATACGACAGAATGCGCAATACGCTGTTAAAAGTGACAACATGATTGACTCGCTGCATCTCACACCTTGTACCAAGCCCTTCGCCTCTTCGCTAGGAAATGAACGTAATTAATTAGATTAATCGCAAGTGGCATCTTCGAGCACTCGCCAGATGACTAATGGAGGTATTCAGCTCTGCCTTCTTTCTGCTTCTTAACGATAGGAATGCATTCAGCTATGCCTTTTTGCTTTATAGGTAAGTCGCGACGACTTGCGACGACTTTTCGCTGATTGCCTTTGAAAAGGGCTTCTCATCTGCAAGAGTAGCCTATTATCACACTATTATCATCATCAACCAAAATTCTAAACTTTTTTTGCTCGACTCAGGGCTCGACTCGAACCCAGGATCGGGATCCCGTTATCTTGGCCCGGTACTTAGGCACATAAATACGGATATATTTGTCTCTCTCACATACTTTAAGACATTGGCCTGAATAAGAGAGACAGATAGAGTGGAATATACGGACAATGTGTTGCGAAGTAAGTTCTCTAATCCTGAACCGAATCTGACTATACAGATGAACCCTTTAGGCCAGATTTAGGAACTACAGGGACAAGTGGATTAATATAGCCAATACGCTTATTTTTCGTTCCGATAGGCAGTTATAAAACATTTAGCTCAAGATAGGCAGAAAACTGAAGTTATCTTTAGAAGACTGCCTTTTAGGGTGAGAATTATTCATTATCTCTAGTAACATAATAAAATTGACTAAACAACCCAAAAAAATAATACAGACAAGATAATAAAGTTGGACTTTCCGTGAAACGGAACTCAAATCTTATCACAACATAAATCTGAGTGAGATAACAACACTTCCAAGGATTATTACTATTAGCATTCATGTTCTTATACTTACCTGTTAAGAAAGTGAGCTTTTAGAACACAATAGAACTCTGTAAACCTCTAACAGGTAAGATTCCGTCGTCTCCTCAATAACAAAGTGAAGCTTGCGGTCGCTAAGCCGATAACGCAAAGCGTTTTCGAATGGAAATCACTTTCGCAGCGGTAATGTTAAGTTGGTAGACGTTACAGGGTAGGTAACAATTGAATTTAAATTAAAATTTCCGTGGGAATAGTTGGGGGTTGTCTTGCGTTGTGTTAGGTCCGATATTGACTTTGTGGTATGCTCGGCTGACGTTTAAGCAGTTTGTTTCTAACAGCGATTGCCTGGTTATACTATCGACCGTATGTGGATAGCCATAGAGAAGGTTTTACATACTTCTACATAGGAACTTTAACATGTTACATGTTTGAACCAATTTGATGGCCACTGGATTGTTTAATGCAAATAGTTCATTGCTATGCAAGCATGCAACTATGTGACTAACAACAGCACTGAATTCGAAAACAATTGACAAACTTTGAGGGTAGTTTTCATTACGATACAGATTACATTTGATGAAGTAATACAAAAAACGGAAAAGAACTTAAGTATATAAGTAAAATTAGCCATTTCAAAAGATACATGAAGATAAGAAGAAATACGCGTTACGGCATCACGGTACTCGTTGCTTAGCAACGTTCAGTGCAGTTCACGCAATCTTCATGCATGATTATCTAAAACCTAAAATAAACCATATTGCCTTGAAAACAAGTGACCTATTTCATGAACACAAATGATGTAGTTTTAGCAATCAAATTCAAAACGTGACGTGTTTTAAAACTGGAAATTAATTTTGAAATCAACAGTCCACAGTGGCAAAACGCAAAACTGCATTTGCTAAAGTCATTAATCAAATCAGTCAGAACTCCTAACTGGAATCTGAATAGCAAACCTCGTGTGGCTGGGGCGAGACCAATTTGATGGTCAGGAGCTGAGCGGGGAGCGGATAGCGGGAATGTCGTGCACGGTAACACTGTGCGAACTTGCGAAGGTTAGGGGAAAAGGGAATAAGATGGGCAGCGGATGTGATTAACAAAGCTTTTTAAGAGAAAACAAACAATGTTTTTGTTTATTTCGATGTATTATTTATCCGTCAAAGATTATTTGGAGTCAGGAGTTGTTGGAGTTTTATATCGTGTGACAAAGGATTGGACAATCGTTTTAATATGCCTTCCTAAGCATGACTGTTAACTTTCACACCCAACTCGCCTACCAAACCCAGGCAAAATTTGTAAAAGATCTTTTCGAAATCCCCGGCTAGGGGATCAAATCCACTAATTTGGTTCATGTGAACCTACATGATTTAGTGTCGTAAACTTAACTACCGCAGCCTAAACTTCATTGACACATAACGGACATAACTTATAATGGAGTAAAGTATCTACTAATACTCGATATGTACAGACGATACATAAAAATACACACTAAGGCATCTTAATTTAGTGCTCATAGATGCGAGTTTGCAACAAAAATGTGAAGCCTGATTTACAAGCCATTGTACAGACAACAGCACGTCAACCTACCACAAAACGTCAAATTTTCTCAATTGATATTGATCTCTACTTGTTGGACTTAAAGTTGAAAATCAATTCAATGGCCTTTAACTTTTTGTCTGTACATCATTATTTAAAACTGTGGAATAGGGTTATGCCATGCAAGCCTTCGGCAGCAACAAGGTGGCTTCATAAACTGAGTTGCCCCTACCTTCTCTTGTGAAATGATGTCAACATAACAAAACCGCTTGCCTAAGCAACGTGCGTTTACCCTAATCATAGTCGTAGGTTAGGACTAATACAGTTTGAACAATCACACGATAGACGCTTCTTATATCGACTGGTTGGATTCGAACACAGCAGTTCACGTGACAGGTTTTATATAAATTAAGTCTGTTATAAAATATGTTAGGAGCCTTACAGTTTATTATTCTAGCTTGAACCAAAAACATTACGATATTTTTTATTCTGTCTTATAATATAAATATATTTATAATCATCACCACCAGCTTATACCAGTTCACAACTGGACACAGGCCTCTCCGAAAGGAGTATTTTGCCATAATCGCCACGCTTGGGTTGGCGATCGCAGTTTGGCCAGTGGTGGAAAGAAAACGCTGCTGCCAGACTACTTCTGGCAGTACTCCTTTAGTAGCGTCTAGCGACATTCATAGGAAGAGAATGGTGGAACTTTGTTTTGTAACGGCACCACATTGACACAGATATCTATAATCAGTTAAGAAAATTCTATGATAAAATTAATAGACTCAGGCGTTACCTACTTTGCGGAAATCCATAACTAATTATGGATTTAGAAAATTATTTTGCTAATGATTTCCGCTTGTTAATATACCGGCCTAGATACCTTCACCACACTACCCGCACTAACACTGATTGAGCAAGCACTATTTCATGCAGGAAAACCGCCCGCCCTCCCTCAAAAATGCATGCTGTCGGAGCGCAGCGAAGGCGACAACATCTCCTGAGGATGCCACGTGAAGTGGCGAAACACGTCGAGGTTTTTATTATATTGGTGTTGGGTACTAATAATTGCATTAATTTTTTTTTTTTTTTTTTGAAAGGACCTATGCTGTGGCAGAAGGCCGTTACAGCTTCACCGGGCGGGTTTTAGGCGAGTGCGGAAGGCACTCAGCCCAAAAGCGGCCTGCTAGCGGGTTCCTCGAGCGGGAGGAGAGTCCTAGGCTTCGCGTAGCGAAGCCTATGGCTCGCCCGCGCGGGGGCCCCGTACTAGCGGCGCGATCGGACCGTAAATTGCATTAACTGTACTGCATGAATTTTTGAGGGAGGGCGGGCGGTTTTCCTGCATGAAATAGTGCTTGCTCAATCAGTGTTAGTGCGGGTAGTGTGGTGAAGGTATCTAGGCCGGTATATTAACAAGCGGAAATCATTAGCAAAATAATTTTCTAAATCCATACTTAAAATTCTATGATTATACGAGTAACTACCATTAAAACGAACCGTTAAAATAAATGCCAAAAAGATCACATGTCTTCATGTTACGAATTCTTACGAAGGGCGGCGATTCAATCAAAAATAAAGATTCCCTCTTCACACACAAGTAGGTATTGAATCGTATTATTACCTAATCTCAAGTTAAGACTGAACCAGGGCCTAAGTCTACATCACATTCGACCCGATCTCATTCCTACTCCTGTACTTGTGCCTCTAACAAATTTTTACCAAGTACGTTTGTAATGCTCTCCTAACGGGTCTAACACAATTGTATATTGTATTTCTGTTTGTCCTCTTATCCCGGCCACAGTCCCGAAAGAACAGTACATACAGGTAACTATTTCATTGAAGATAAGTACTTAGGCGATATGCGGCACAGAGGCCTAACTCCGCCAGCAATATGTTTGAATATTCGAATTCATCTGTCCCTATCACTCACACCGATGTCTTAATGTATCTGAAAAAGACGGTCATATCCGTAAATACGAGCTTCGTGTTGCAGAGTAAGGCATCAGAAGTTCAGAACATTAGGGCAGATGCATCTTAGTTCAGCAAAAGCTCAATTTTCTCACCAGTATTTGTTGTCAATCATGGATAAAATCAAATTATCATCATCATAATCATCAGCCTATCGCATCCAGTAGAATTTAAATTGCTAATATAACAACATTGTTAGAGTTACTTATATCAATCGATGCCATAAAAGTAAAATTCAATACAATTGTGTTGGCTGTTCTCATCTATCTTTGTGCTGTGGTAGTCGGCAAACCTGCTTAACTGAATTCCCCTTACATTACTACAATAAAGTCCAAATTGTTAGTTTTGTTGGCGACTGTACTTTGTTCGGAACAGCTTTTAGAGAAATTAACTTCTAGAGTTTAAGCTTGTCTAGTTATACACTAGTTTGTTTGTGTACGAGTAACGTACATTAAATTTTAAATTAAATTCATGTGCCATATGTTAACAAAATTATCTAAACAAAATAACGTTAGAGAGTTGTTTACCAACTGTTTCTCAAAATGCTCTCAAAATCAAATTACGACTACCTAAATAGAAACAAAATAACGTTATTTTATTATATCATACGTAATACCGTTGTTAATATAATTTATTGTAGGTACAACGAAAACTACCACCCTATACAAAGATAATTTTATTTTCATTAAAAGCACGCCGCTAAAAGTATTGAATATTTTTTGCTATAGTAACTGGCCAGTATTTCACAAAAAAAAATTACTGGTTACTGACGTTTAAAAGCTAAAAACAATTACAATTCGAACAAAGAACACGTGCACCTCAAAGTTAAGACATTATTACCCCATTAAACAATATATTTACACCATATGGATTTTGCTTATCAATAAACTTTACTTACACGTTATCTGGAAGCTATCTATCAATTGAGGCAATAGCACAGATAAGAAAAATGCTCGGAATAAGTCGCGGGAGGTGCCAAGTCGACCTCCCTGAACTCAGCAGTAAATTCAAGACACTGACAAGTGGCACTGCCCTTATACGGTATCTTGGGTTTTGTAAAACTGCCATTTTTTTAAGATACACGCTTTTACCAGATAGTTTTTTACAAAATACTGGGAGAATTCTATGTTCTAGCGCTTTGTTCCAGTATTACTGTCTTATACTTTTAGAGCAATTGCTATAAGGACACAGTTCCGCAAAATGACGAAAAAAAAACCAGAATCCATTTCTAATAAAAATAAATTTAAATCACAAAACTAATTTTATCACAACACATCGTTTGAGGATATTAAAAAAATCAATAACATCTGTTATCATAAGAAAAAAAAATTGAATCGAAACGACCGTTAAATTAAAATAATGTTCCTACATCCTATTCATGTTATAATACGCCAGAGAATTACTGAAAATCTCGGCAGATTTAAATGACGAAACATTTTCACCAGTTGACATTTCAAAACAACAAAGCACCAAAATAATAGTAAAAAACACTTTAAAACACCCAGCACTATATTTTATTCGTCCATTGTCAACACCGAGGTCCAGCTTAAAGTAAAACTACAACAATAAAGTTTGTACTCACCAAAGCAAACCCAATCCTTTCATTAAAAGTCAGTCTTCTATTCAGAACTATTTTAAACGAATTTAAAATTTAGAACACACTACAAAAATTTAAACTAGGAACACGCTTATTCTACGTCGAAACACTATTATATTAAACAATTTGGACACAATGACTAGAATTCAAATCGAGCACGAGTGTACAACCGTCGCCTTCAACGGCCGAATCATAACTGAGGGGGTCAAGTTTTCGAAAAAAAGTTGTAGCAGGCAAAGGCGCCCATGGCCCATACGTTACGGATGAGATGACTAACAAAAAAGAACCCTAAATATTATCGTCGAACAAGGTTCCCAAACTTTCTACGACATTATTTCAATAAAGTATTTGTTACCGGATTTGATGAAATGTAAGGATAGATTTAAAACATGATCTCATTGAATTAACTAACTGGAACCGTTGGGCTGTTATTTTTTTGTTTTCGTATCGATCATACAAGTTTTCAAGGCGATCGGGCTCCGTTCGTTGTACTCGAACTTAATAACTTCTACGGCGTAAAAATTAAATTAGATACTAGATGAAACTAGTCTGTTACAATGAACGTTAATAATGCCATTTTTATTCTATGTTCGTAGCGAATGAGTGATGAATGACTCATACGTCTATTTATGTTTTCCTACCAATATACTCGTTAGGAAATAAGGTACAATAGTTAGTGTACGTTCCAACAATGGCGGTTTGTGTTATCAACTATATGATAACATATATTTAGATGGCTGACTTTGAAATGTGTGAATATTTTTAGGTATGACTAAAGTGTTGCCTTGGCTTGCGGAAAGGTCGCCGCCCCCGAGGAGAGGACATGACACAGAAGATGACACGGCAGTCATTGAAAAGGTCGTTTTCCAGGACGTTTAGATCTATTACCTACCAAAATTAGTGTTAATTATTTCTGTAAGTAGTCGACATATTAGATTCATACAATTTGAATCCATAATCGACTTGCGTCATTTGATATCTCAATAAAAACGGTCTACGTAAATCAAATAGCATAGTTCTAAATGCCATTACACCGGGCGACGGCTGTCTAGACTGAAACTTAGACAAAGGCAATACCCAAGGCAAGATGGAAACTTAAATTGCTCGTAATACGCAATCGATCTGATATTTTAGTAGCAGATAACAATTTACTTTAAAAGTGATTAGAGCACGCAAAAAGTTGGTAGAACAGTTGTTTCACTGAATATATCGAGTGCCTTAAAACGTATACGTTTTTACAGGTTTTGCTCTCATGCATTTTTTTTAAATTTACCCAGGTTGATGAATATCATCTTTAAAACACTTATACTGACGAATAAATACATTGTCAAGATACTTAATAAAATATTTAGGTAAGTTAAAGATACTAACGAATAAGTAATAATAATCCAGTGATGAGTAATAGGACTTAAGGAAAAATAAAAACAATAATTTGATATATTCCTAAATAGATAAATCCAAGTATGAAATAAGTAACAGGTTTTATCTTTGCAAAAAGATTTCAAACGAAATATCGCCAAACCAAAATGGAAATAGCACTTCTTTATAGGGCAATGAACTCCATTTTCTACTTCATTATATTTATTACTTTTTCTTTTTAGATTATACCTAAGACTTATAATTTACATTCATTGTTAAAGCCATTTCGAAGTGAAATGTGTTTACTTCTTTGTGCGATGTTTCGTAAATATATTTAGATTTATTTTTGTTTATTAATATAATAACAAAGTCGATCAAATTTTTAACGATTTGTACCTACATTATTACTTTCAATTTCAATTTTATGTTGAAATGTAACAAAGGTGGTGAGTACAATTAAATATTGTTTTAGACACAACTTTGGACCCTGGTGGGCACAACAATAATTAGAAGAGAGGACAACGCACATAAATAATTCATTAACAAATAAAACGAGATGTCTATTGTCTAGCCTTACATGTTATGTTTAGGTTAGTTATAAAATATCATAAGCATCTGTTATTAAAAACTAAGTTTTTATTTTCAATTTTGTCCTTAATTACCAATAAGTCCTCTACAGTTTGAGAAACACCCGTTTCGGATTCGAGTTTTGCAGCTGCCGTGTCTGAGCGTTGGTACACGCATAGGGGTTCGCGCGAGTGTGTGTGCACACATGTAAAACCATAGGGGTGTGCGTTTTGTTTTTGTGATTAACTGCTTTTTCGGAATTCGGTAATAGGAAACGGGAACGTGAATGAAAAATGATTACAAAAAGTTTCGAGATAATCATCTGTGCTGTAAAGCCGTTGCATCTTTAACTAAAAAAACATAGAGGTAAAAATATAAAGGTCTACACTATGACCTCCAAACTAGAGATATATAAGATATCATAATATTAAACCAATTTTATGTTTACATTAAACTCTTAAACAAACACTCGAAATAAGTAACAAAACTAATATTTATTAAAAGCCTTTGCTTTAAAAGTTATTTTTAGTTTTTTTGTTTATTACATACAACGTCCTAAGAGTTTATGTGACTTTGAAAATCGCACTCTAAATGCTTCAAATATAGGAACGTTCTGTACTGAATTGAACTCCACGAGAAAGTGATTTTTTCATGTCTCTTCGACTAGCTACTGTAAATACTAGGTTGTTAACGAGAGTATCAAACATACATAATGTTTTAATTTGATCGATAATAATTAGTTTAATGTAAATTTATATTTATTCGACAACCCCCGTAGCCAAGTGGCGTATACACCGGTTTCCAAAGTGTTGATTTTGAATAAATGTATTAAATAATACAACTTCGGACGTAAAATTATTTTGTATTGTCTCGGGCTGGGTGTTTGTGATAACTTGTTGTTTCAACAAAACAAAAGATTTACTAGCTATACGCTATGGGATCAGAACAATGTAAGTGATTTTGGGTGCACATCAGAAGGATCTATTCCTTTCTAATACGAAAGACGAATACCAGTGGTATTTGTTTTATAATCGTTATTACTTTTCTATTCCCGACGAATACCATGAGTCCCAAAATGCGATATTGATTTTTTTTAAATTGGTTTCTTTATATCATTCTTGTTCAGAATAGTAAATTAATTACGACAACATACAAATCCCATTGGTATTAGAAAGGAATAGATCATCAAAAGACTAATATTTTTGTTGCAAAATCGTACTTATAATCATCCCACTGCAGGGAAAAGGCCTCCATCATTGAATTCATGTTACCAAAGCAATGATAGGTACTGGCATAATCACCACGCTTGCCAAATGCGGGTTGGTGAACTTGGTGATCACAAACCCGAGCAACGTTCGAAAATTCGAAACTTTTTGTTGCCCGTCCCGGGAATCGAACCTGGGACACCGAGATCTTGGCCCAGTATCGAAATCGCACTTATTTCAACCGAAAAGGATCCAGTGTTCAGCATGATGTGCTGTCGTCAGTCCATCGAGGAAAGTTTCACTATGATAAAACGAGTAGCGTGTCTTTAGCCAATTTCAATGAAATGCTTTAATCAAAATTGGGTCATAAAACCGAAACTAGTAACATGAAAAAGTATGATTATTTAATATAAAGTACCTACTTTCAACTAAGTATTGTATTAAGTAGATCCGGTTAGCGCAGTGGTGCTGCGATACAGCATGTAACATGTAAGCAAGGGGACACCCGGACTCAATTCCCGGTTCGGTTGAATAAAAAAAGGTTTTTTTTTTCGATTACTTCGGGTCGGATGTACTACATATTTACTAGTGATTGCTGGTAGCATGTAAATTTGAGACTAAACTATATTTAGGCGCATATTTACTGATTCAAATTAATAATCCGTGGCGGAGAGGCGTACACACCGGTTTTTAAGGTGTCGCCTGCTCCGAGGTCCCGGGTTCGATTCCCGGACGGGTCAATGTAGAAAAAATGTGTTTTTCTACATTTTCTCGGGACTGGGTGTTTGTGGTACCTTCGTTGTTTCTGGTTTCCAAAATACGAATGCTTTGAATAGTTATTCAAATTGGGATCAGAACAATGTATGTGATGTTGTCCACATTTATTTATTTATGTCATAACAAACGTTAAAACGTCATCATCAGCCTACTACTAGGCATGCGCCTCTCCTAAATGAGGTCCGTGGTGTGATGATACTGCGTATTCTTCTGGCAGCTTCATTTCGCGTCGACACCCAACGGACCTGAGAAAGGGTGGTGCCATTCTAGTTTGGAACGGCACGGTGTCAATATGTAATCAATGATTACTAATCACTAATAAATAATAGGGGTTAAAGTATGAAATTTCCGATTATTTTCCCACTTTTTATTTTGTTTATAGCTCTTAAGTATAGTCAAATTATTGCGTAATTCTTTTTGTATTGTATCAAAAACTAAATAAAGTAACTTTTGACTAAAAAAAATGCAATACTAGTGCCTATTACTTCAAAGGAAGTCGTTGAAAAGACCCCTTACAATGTGTCAGCTGACCTTCTTGCTTCAATTAAGTATATTCGTATTATATACTTTGATTTCAGAAATTTAAATACTATAATGCGTAGCTTTATAACCATCTAACTTTCACCTTTAATTGCATCGAAAACGGTTCAGGCGTTTCTAAAAAAACTAAAAAAATGTTAGTATGGAAAAATGACTTTTCTCGATTTCGTCCATACAAAACGGCAATTTCATATTTTAACACCTAATATGTTCGCTTCCAAACGAACTCTTTTTTCCGAAAGCATTTATGACAGCTCTATACCTATGCGGTATTGGACTAATCTTAAAATAAGGCCTGTGGAATGTACAGGTTTACTTAAATAATACAAAAGAGAACCTTATTTCAAATTAAGATAAAGCTAATATTACCTAGAACACCCAGTCGTTAAAAAAAATCTTAAAGCCGTACAAGGATTTTGTAATAAAAACAATATCGAGGATGTCGGTTACTTTGTTACCAATATTACTTATTTTAAACTCTCAATACACCACCTGTCATATCCCACAGTCAATTATCGACCTTATTACGTTCAAATTAAACTTAAGCTGGCTTATTTTGCATGCGAAACAATTGTAGGTATGCACAGGTCGTTGGATAATAAGCTTTATTCGTATGTATTAGAGTGCACACAGGTGCATGTATCTATGGGACAATGTTGAGGTAGGCCGGATGATAATCACCTATAGACAGTGTATAGCACGAGGTCATTGGCCGGGTCGATGACCTCACATATGGCATTTTTACGAGCATGTAAAGAGTGACGCAGGCATAATCTAAACATTTCAGTTCTATTGTTACAAAATAGTTTAAAACGAACATTGTTTGAGTGTTGATGAAAAACCTCGTGTTTTTGACAGTAAGTAACAGCCTATAATGATCCCACTGCAGGGAAAAGGCCTCCATCATTGAATTCAAGTTACCACTGCAATGATGGGAACTGGCATAATCACCACGCTTGCCAAATGCGGGTTGGTGATCACAAACCCGAGCAACGTTCGAAAATTCGAAACTTTTTGTTGCCCGACCCGGGGATCGAACCTGGGACCCGTGATCTTGGCCCGGTATTTAAACCACTAGACCAACGGGGCGTTTGACAGTAAAGTATACGTATATTTCAAAAATCACTTGTACTTATTAGAGAAACCGTGTAGCTAATAAAGACGTTTCGCAACGTTTTCATGATTCAAGGAATTCATGAAAATCAGTTTTATTTCGTCGTTCGGGTCGGGCAAAGAGAGATTTGAATTTTCGAACATTGCTAGGGATCACCAACCCGCATTTGGCGAGCGTGGTGATTATGCATACAAAAGACTGCTGAAATTATTACCCTTCCTGTTGGCTTTGCCGCAGTCGAGTAAAACCAAAGTATCGGCATATTATTACTCATAACGGGACGCATAGAAACATCTGACGGTCATTTTTGGGGTATTCTACCTGTTAATGGTCCACCCTGGGAAACGGCATCTTTGGTTTTCTAACCAATGATGAAGGCTAACAGATCTCTCGGCGGTGGTAGGCTTCGTAAGAAGCTGCCTGGATGCTACCACCCTCCTCCTCCCAGCGCCAAACAGTTTTTCTGTGGTCCGGTGGCGTGTGGGAGAACCAGTCTCTCTGGTAAGCTCGCTCCATCTTAGGCTTCTTCTAAACCGTCGAGTTAAGTATGAGCAGTCAAGAGCGACTTGCTAATTGATTATAAAAAGAAAACCAGTAAATTCTGGAATGACGACGCGCTAGGCGATCTATGGGTAGGTACAAACTCATTAGAACCAAAGATCTGGTGTAGTTTTCAGGGTCCATCGTCGCGGAGATCCATGAGAGACCTTAGTCCAGCTCTGGGCATCGTGGCTCCGTTGAACACATCGTATTAACGCTGTGGACGTAAAAAATAACACCATGACTACCGCAAATGTTATATCTCTATTATAACCTACTTTCATAACAATCGCTTTTATCTAGCCCATTATCAGGTAACAACCATATGTCACAAGCTCACAATCAGGGCTGTCACAAACCCCATTTCCGTGGTTATTGACCCTAAATTACGATATAGGAAACCTAGGGTTGGGGTATCCTATAAGTTATTTCCCGCGATAAAAAAGTCACTCACGCGATGACAATTTTGCTCAATATCAACTGGCATGTGAATTATTGTGAATGTTTTGTTACGTTCAGTCAACAGTTCATCAAATCGAGCACAATACGTAATATTTTGTCAATACATAATCAACTCTATCCTTTCGAATTAAAGTTGAATATCGGTCGGTAGCAACTTAGGCTTTGACCGTGCAAACAGGGTGAAATTAAAATGATTACACCAACTTTCAACCCTTTATATCTGTTTTCATAGCGAGTGGAAAATTTTGAAAACTCATAGTTTCAATAACTAATTTAGAAAATTACTTGTTACGTAACGCCCCGTTGGTCTAGTGGTTTAAATACCGGGCCAAGATCTCGGGGTCCCAGGTTCGAATCCCGGGTCGGGCAACAAAAAAGTTTCGAGTTTTCGAACGTTGCTCGGGTTTGTGATCACCAACCCGCATTTGGCAAGCGTGGTGATTATGCCAGTACACCCATCATTGCTGTGGTAACTTGAATTCAATGATGGAGGCCTTTTCCCTGCAGTGGGATGATTATAGGCTGTTACTTTACTTTTTACTTGTTACTGTTATTTGGTTCATTATTTATGATTCAACAAATTTGAATTTAAAGTATTTGAAACTCCTTACATATTTACCTCTTCAATACCTCTTTTTTACATGAAAAGTATCGGATAAGAAACGTGGCGCTTAAGTTAAAATTTACAATACCAGGTGGACAGGTAATTTTTGAAAAAGTTTCTAACTAAAGGCAACCAGAATCGCCCGGTGGACCAATAGCTTAGTTAAGGTTGTGCGGTACCGTTGGCTTTAAACGGCCTTGAGCTTGACTTGATGAAGCTTTTAATCACGGAGGTGCAGGTGTATGGTGAAAATTATAATAGTTTCTTACATTTCAATTCAATACATTGGTAACAAAAAGTTTGAATGATTTTTACGGTATGGGTGTACCTACAAAACTAAACTATTGCCATAGAAACACGTTAATAAATATTGAAAATCATATTATGTCAAGTTTCTTTTAGCAATTCGACTAGTTAATCACATTGCGTACTTTGATGGAACATAGTTACACTATCACCCATGATTTTACCTACTAATTACCAATGATTCATAATCAATGTTTCAGATTCTGCTGTTCTCTGATCGTAGATAAATTATTCTTTGATTGTATGACCCTAAAATATAGCTGATTTACAGGGCAAATAAACCTACTTCAAAATATCAACCGATAAATTGTTACTTAAATTGTTGCATAAAATTCACCATCGCTACGTTTAAATTCAATCTAAAACTCACCTCAGACTGATAAAAGCAATATATCGTCAACAAATACCCCGATATAGTCCCGGCTATAGAGATAGGTATTTACCCGATCTATCGACAAAGCAGTTTGTCTACGTCCCGAGGTACGTGCCAGTTAGGGTTGCCAGTTGCCACGAATATTTCGGCCTTAATCCGAATTTCAACGAAACGGGGTCCCATTGTTAAAGTTTTCGTCTGAAAGCGAATTTAAATTGATTGCAACGTGAATTATTTTGCGAATTGGTTTCATTTAAGATAGAGGCTCGAGGGTTTGTTCACGAACACTGGTAATCTTGCTTTGCTAGATAATAGGGGTTAAAGTATGAAATTGCCGATTATTTTCCCACTTTTTATTTTGTTTATAGCTCTTAAGTATAGTCATATTATTGCGTAATTCTTTTTGTATTCTATCAAAAACTAAATAAAGTAAAATAAAAAAAAATGCAATACTAGTGCCTATTACTTCAAAGGAAGTCGTTGAAAAGACCCCTTACAATGTGTCAGCTGACCTTCTTGCTTTAATTAAGTATATTTGTATTATATACTTTGATTTTCAGAAGTTTAAATACTATAATGCGTAGCTTTGTAACCATCTAACTTTCACCTTTAATTGCATCGAAAACGGTTCAGGCGTTTTTAAAAAAACTATAAAATTGTTAGTATGGAAAAATTACTTTTCTCGATTTCGTCCATACAAAACAGCAATTTCATACTTTAACATACTAATATTTGTAATCATGATTAGAGTAATATTTACTAAATTACTATAGCAACAGCTTATATTGGTGTTACAGTCTGCTTAAGAAATTATACTTTCATTTGAAATTTAAAAAAAACAAGTATTGTTATAAGTTACTAATTTATACGCTAGGTATTTTCCACACATATTTTTTACCTATTATAATAATCATGCCGTTTACGAACAGTATCTATTTTAATTATTGCAATTACTTCCATATTTCCTTGAACCGATACATTATAAGCTTTCCTATTAAAAAAATTAACAGCATAAAAAGTTGTTAGTATTTTTATACTTGTACAGACAACGGCAAGTCAACCTACCCAAAAAGTTAAAGGTCATTGAATTGATTTTCAACTTTAAGTCCAACAAGTAGAGATCAATATCAATTGAGGAAATTTGACGTTTTGTGGTAGGTTGACGTGCTGTTGTCTGTACTAGCGGATTCGGCTTTAACAGTGTCTTAGAAATTGGGCAGTGATTATTCTTATATAAGATTAGAATGAGACAGTGTGCTTGTCTGTTTCCTCTTTATGCTAACATTACTGAACAGTTTCAGATGAATTTTGGTATGGACGTAGTTTGCCACTCTGGACAGGACATAAAGTAGTTTTTTCCAGGAAATCATCCGAAGATAGAACGTGTCATGTATATTTGTATCGGAAATCAATTATTTCACTATGATATGATAATATCTCTAAAGGCGAAACGAATGGGATCGCGATATAAAGTGTGGCAGGTAGAGCTCTCTAATTAATAAAACAAATAAACAGCGCCATCGGGGTCTGCGGCGTTCTCAGAACTAACTTTGAACAGCGCCAGCCCTATTTAGCGGCGTTTCAGTCGTCGGTCAGCTGACACAGTGTTAGTGCTGGCATCTAGCGGAGGAAATTCGAAGATTTTCCTACTTCCTCGGAAATAGCGTTGATCGAGTAGAACGCTGGTCTTGGCTTTTCTAAGTCAAAGGTCGCACGTGTTCTAGTTGCAGACATTAGTCCATCGGGAGATGTATGGCGGCGGGAATTGGATGGCGACTATCTGAGATAGATCTTTCAACATTTTGTTCTTCAAGTTCACTTTATAATACTAGTGACTTAATTACATACTAAGAAACTATTAAATGTTTTGAAAAGGCAATTGTAAGGTGAAGATATTTTTTAACGGTTTAAAATTATATACTAAAATATTTAACGTAGGTTCATCATCTTAAGGCTTAAAACCTAGACACAACTTACGTCAGGCGTGCGGTGTAGGCCTTCCGTTTAGTGTTGCGTTACATCGACATCGATAGTGGTAACTCGATAGTTACGCCACCGATCGATTGCGAGGATGTCGAGGTTAACGCGATATCGATTTAACTGTTTGTTTATTGATTAACTTCGTTCGATGTATAATAAAGACCCTAGTAAAATATGATCATTAACAGAATTAACAGAATCACGGCAATCACAACCAAGACCTTCGTAGATACGGCACCGCATTAGACTATACACTGGGGTACCTTTACATCGTTGACATAAGGTCGAGTTTGCAACAAAAATGTATAGGGCTGTGTACAATACAATGCAATATTTATGCCTTTTTTAACAATAGCAAAAATATTTTTGCTTGTGTTAAATTTAACGACTAGTATACACTAGAGGACACAATAATGTTCCGCAAGCTACAACAGATCTCAAAGGTCGGTCTAGCAAGCTTTTGGAAAGAAGTAAGGCAAGATCTCAGGAGACTCCGCCTTGGACAAGACAATGTGTCACATTATGTACCCTAGTGGATATAATGCTGGTTTGCTAAAACTAATCTCAAGATTGCTATGAGACTGTACCATTGTAAACAATAAGGTGCTCCCACACCTGGAGCATTAACCTGTAATGTAACGTTGCAGAGTCGAGCATTCGGCGAGGGAAAAGAAACGAGCGTTACAGGTCGCAACTTGGTGATATAGTGTGTATTTTTTTGATAAAACTTGGTAAATTAATATAGCCGCGCTAAGCTAAAAGTCTGCTTCATCTTACATTGTGAACCATTAGATTCAACTTTGAGCACTTATTTGATGAATGCTTGAAATCGTATCTAATGTTATATTACAGGTAAACGCTCGTCAAGTTAGGGAGGCAATATTGTAATGTGAAATATTACATTACAGTCAAATGCTCGTCAATGCATTGTAAAGTAATGTTCAAAAGCAAACTCGAAATGTTTTATTACAGGCGAAAACTCCATATGAGGGACTACCTTAATAGTAAACGTTACGTCCCGGCTTGTAGACAAATAAATCGTCGGTCGTTAAAAACCGTTTTCATCTCACCTCCGATGATCCCAAACATATTACTTCTCCGAAACCAATCACAATTGTTACATCAATCAATTACATAATATTATCTAGGCAATTACGAAAGCCCATTATATTGGCAGATGCTCATCAGTTCGACTAATTGATTAATGGATTGAACGGAACATTTTTGTCAGTTCGTAAAAAAATTTGCAACGAATATATTATTATTATCACGGAACGAACAAAGGTTTAGGAGTAAAAATGGTTAATTCCTTTGCGGTATCGTCAATTCCGCTACCGTGCGGAAGCCTAATTTGAAAAACTTCGTTAAAACAACGAAATTGTATCAGAAAACATATGAACCGATTTCTTACAAAGGAGCGTTTTCATCAGTGCGAACGATTGCCAACTAAACGAAGTGTTAGGTTATGAGGTTAATTTTTAAACGGTCACCGTAAGGGCAAGAGGCGTAGAACCGAAGTCTCTCTGTTTATCTTACTTAAAGACAAGTCCACAGAACATGAAAAAAGGTTAGAAAGGCGATTTGGGCGGGGCAGGCGCGCCACAGAGGTTGAGCGAATGCTTGTAAGTAAGCACTGTGATTGGTAGATAGAGTTCGCTTGATTGGCGTTCTTTGAACTCGTTTATGTGTCGTGGGGCGCAAGCGGCGACCTCGGTTCTCATACAAATGGCGCATGACAGCCTTTCTAACCTTTTTCCATGTTCTGTGGACAAGTCTATATTAAAACTCTTAAAATCTTTACTAAAAGTAAATGGACTGCTAAGTCTTCTCTGCACCATTGGTCAAACCACCATCGTCAACCCGCCTGCCATGCGTGGCGATCATGGCAAACCTCTTTTTGGAGAGGCCCGTGTTCAGCCCTGGACTCAGGAGCGTGCACAGCAATTCTGGGCAGAGCATTCAGTACCTAAGTTTAAAAAACTAAACTATAAGAATAATGCAGTGATCGGTTTTTTTTTTAGCTAGACATAGAAGGCAGGGTATGCAGTGCTTATTGGCGTGTATGGTTTGCACGCCTTCCTGACCCCTTATTCAGCTAACCAAATCGTATCACAATTGTAGTTGAACAGCAGGTTTTTGACAGTTCTAGTATGGGCTAAATGTCAAAATAGCTCAATTCAATCTCGCAATGACGATGATGATGATATCACAACAGCTTCTATCTTTTTTTTCTGTTTTTTTGTCTCTACTTAATTTGTCTCTACTAATGAACATTTAAAAGTATGCTCACTACAAATACAAATAACAATCACAATGAAAACGCACCTTTAAACAGAGCAGTGGGGTAAACAAAAATTGAGTTATGTCCATGTTAAAAGGTAATTTATTCCTTTACAATCAGCCATCCTTTACAGCAGTACGCAATCGAATTCCAATATGCGGAATATGGATCGAGGCTCAGTATTGGAAAAGTAAATTAAAATCACCACGTACAAGCTGGGTGATGACAGTTCTAAGAGTCTCATGGTAATTGGAAGCGCATATTAAATGTCGGGTAATACTTTTGAACCAGGTTCGTTAATAATGAATCGTGCTGGCCTAAAATATAACACCAGTCTTCTTGTTCTATGGGTTTCGTAAGCGACAAAAGAACAATGGCAGCGACAAAATTACAATTGCCAGAAGAAAGCAGAGTCTCCTCTTAATAGGTCAAACTGCGCTCGCCAAACTAAACTTTTGGTCGTGGCGATTATGGCAAAATCCCTCTATTGGAGAGGCCTTTGTCCAGCAGTGGACTAATAATAATATGGGCTAATGACGACACTGGCTCAGACAATAAAGTTTTATTTTATTACATACAATTCTTTATTGGGTGATTTGAATCTACACGACTCAGAACAGTGAAAGAGTCAAAGATTTCTAATTGCATATTAATGCAAATCAAGTTAAATCAACTGAAAACTTTTAAATTTCGAACGTAAAATTTCATATAAAAATTAGGTCGGCATCGGTTACGTTACGTTTGATATTTTGCCTAATTTTAAAAAACGTTTTTTTTCTGTGTTACAGTCATCTCGGTATACATCCTTAAGATCGTTTTGACTCCACAGAACATCTGCGTCTGACGAAGTCATAGTTTTGATAAGAGCCAGACCACTTTAAAAACATGTGTTTTATTTCTAAGCAAAAAAAAAAGCTTGGCGGGATCTTTGAAAGAGTTCTACACTTAAATATTCAGTTTGAAGCAAAAGCGACTTTGCTTAGCGCTAGTAGCTTAGCAAATTTCAAACTACGTAACGGATTATACAGAGATTTCCATGAATGAGTCATTAATAAATATTTACACGAATAACGTTTAAGGTTTTTTATGTATTGATATTGGATAATAGATACTAAATCTATAGCAAATAGGAAGGATTCGAAAAAAAAAGTAAAAAGGTCTCCATTGCAAGAATGATTCGAAATAAAAATAGGTACGTCGACACAATCAATGTCTTCGTAGCTCAGTAGTTAGCAATTGTACGGTAAGCGAAAGATTGTGGGTTCAAGTCCCAGGAAGGGCAGTGGACATTTTTATTCAAGGAAACTAACTTTTAAATCTACACATACGTATAGTTTAACCCCTCGATTGTGGGTTGTTCCAGAAACAATTGAAATTAATTATTATCGCGACTGCCAGCGGTCTCATGATCCTGTTGTTGGAACGGCAAGATTAGTATATTTTAGCTACTTTCATAGCATAATGTCATACGGAATTCTGTTGTGGGGCTCAGCGGCAGATATTGAGTCAATTTTTATATTGCAAAAACGTGCTGTACGGGCTATTTACGGCTTTCGACCCCGAGACTCGCTGAAAGAGCTCTTCAAAGAGATTAATATACTTACAGTGTCTTCTCAATATATTCTCGAGAATATTATTTACGTTCGTAAGAACATACATTTATTTCTTAAGAAAAGTAACATACACAATTTTAATACTAGAAATAAAGATAAACTCGCCGTTCCAGGCTTCAGACTGCGAAAAGTAGGAAAATCGTTTATGGGAAATTGTATCCGTATTTTCAACAAATTACCAAAGGATATTGCTGAACTCCCTGTACATAAACTTAAATCGTATGTTAAAGTTATTTTAATGAAAAAGGGCTATTACACTGTTAATGATTATTTAAATGATAGAAATGTATGGCATTAAGTTGTCCCAGCTCGTACTTGCTTAAACCTTGTAAAAATTACCTTACCTTGTAAAAATTTATTTAAAAAGAGGCTGACAATAGTGACCGAGTTTCTTGCGCTGCTTCTTCTCGGCACTAGCCCAGACTTGTCCCGAAGCAGTGGTAGGTTTAAATATTGGGACGTGTAAAAGCGCCTCCTGGGGCCTATTTGCAGAAATAAAACTGATTTTAACTGATTTTTAACTGTTGGAGTTAATGTAAGCCGCAGCGAAACCTAGTCAGTGTTTACGAGCGGAAATTATTAGTAAAATATTCCTTATTTTTATACTAGCTGTCCTACCAGGCTTTGCACGAGCATACTAATGAAGATATTAAAAAAAAATGTCTATGATCATGTATACCTTCAAACACATTATGATTGCTTTTGAATATTTCTAAAACCGTTTTTTATCATAACAAAGATAACAAAAAATAATTACTTACCTCATTCAGTCGATCGGAAGTTAATTAATGTCTATTTATATGTATGGACGATTTAGTAATACATTCCTCAAGATTCAATAATGCAGAGGTACTATGTAAATATTTGCAGAGGTAGGTAAGGTACTATATGTATATATAATAGGGGTTAAAGTATGAAATTGCCGATTATTTTTCCACTTTTTATTTTGTTTATAGCTCTTAAGTATAGTCATATTATTGCGTAATTCTTTTTGTATTGTATCAAAAACTAAATAAAGTAACTTTTGACTAAAAAAAATGCAATACTAGTGCCTATTACTTTAAAGGAAGTCGTTGAAAAGACCCCTTACAATGTGTCAGCTGACCTTCTTGCTTCAATTAAGTATATTTGTATTATATACTGTGATTTTCAGAAATTTAAATACTATAATGCGTAGCTTTATAACCTTCTAACTTTCACCTTTAATTGCATCGAAAACGGTTCAGGCGTTTTTAAAAAAACTAAAAAATTGATAGTATGGAAAAATGACTTCTCGATTTCGTCCATACAAAACGGCAATTTCATATTTTAACACCTAATATTTAGACACGTGTCCTCTAACAGGTGAGCTGTTAACATTCGGCAACGTCCAAGACCACTGACCTTGCCCACTAATTGGGCTTGACCGAAACATCCTGCGCCATTACGGGTCGAGACATTTAAAGTGGTGTGACGTTGAGGAAAACGACATTGTTTTGTATGTTAATATGCATTTAATCACTCATTATGTTCTCGGAACGTTATTTAGTGGGCGACAAAGTATTTACTTAATTATAGGGAAGACCACACGAGCTCTTTTTTATGACTTCGTTCTATCCGATTGGTCGGTTGGAGAAGTAGTTGATCGGTTAATGAAAGATCGTTCAAATCCTACTATCCCATTTTATTATGGACAGGCACAAAAACAGAATAGTCGAACGTTATAGTGATATATCCTACGATGCTTATTCCAAAATGATTATTCAGAAATTGTTACACATGCAGGATGGATGGATTGATTGAAAACAAGAGGTCAATTAAACTAAAAAATCAAAACAGTTTAACTTATTCAGAAATCATATTAGAGAAGTTGTATGAATTTTAGAAAAAAAATATGTATCTCCGTGTACTGATAATTTTGAGATAATTACATAAATTTATATAATCTGTGAAATGTGCTGTAATTACAAAATTAAAGCTGCTCTAAATTTATAATAAGCATCTATACTTAATATTATAAAGCTGAAGAGTTTGTTTGTTTGTTTGTTTGAACGCGCTAATCTCAGGAAGTACTGGTCCGATTTGAAAAATTCTTTTTGTGTTGGATAGTCCATTTATCGACGAAGGCTTTAAGCTATAAAACATCACGCTGCAACCAGTAGGAGCAAAGCATGAGTGAAAAATGTTGCAAAAATAATCGCGAACATAATAACGGAAATTGACGCGGACGAAGTCGCGGGGAACAGCTAGTCATTAATAAACATCGTTTGAATAGTTCCAAAAACAGTTGTCATAATTTTGGTTATTTTAAATGAATATTTTCAAATTGTACATATATCGTTCCAATAAATTGATTTACACTTTACCAATATATGGTATTAAATTTGCTTCAACAAAATAATTTACATTCGAAAATGTGTTCACAAATCAAGTGAAACCTGAAACAATTATCATGTCAAATTGCCACCGATTTGGACACTGTACTGTTAGGGTTGAACATTCAACAGAATTCGCCATTTTGCATTTCGCGTGATAACAGCAGGCCTTATAACAAAGGAAAGCTGTAAATCTCCCTGATTGACAAAACAATTACTTAAATTAAAAACCGACACGCGATCAGCTAACGGGGAAACCGTAGAAGCATAATTGTTCATCATCAGTTGTTCTCAACTTTTAGGTTTCGTAAGAAAATCGCTTGTCCTCATCCGTTTGGTTTTTTAATACAAATGAAAAATAAATAAAATAAAATCAATTTATTTCGGACTTCATGGTGCATAACTTAATCGGCTTTGACGACACGAGAAGGTTTGGTAGGAGTTTTGGCCAGCATCTCACAGCAAACATAAAGATTTTACAAAGCCCTATTTTTCAATTGATTATCAAAAAAATACAATAAAAGTCTTTATCTCCAACAAGGGATGATCGTTTTCCTTATAAGCTGGAGTCTGTTTCAGCATGTAAGGCAACAGTCAAAGCGGCCGGTGAAAAAAAAAACATTATTGTCTCCAATTCGCCGGCGCCGAATATGGGATTAATTATTCATGATACTTCTATACTTTTTTCGCGTGTCGGCACGCGATACGAATATATTGCCCAAAGGCACAACGGATGTTTAGACAAAGAAGCAGTAACGGCCCGCCAAGTTTTCGGCTACTTTTGTTAAACGTTTATTACTCTTTTATTTTGCTTACAAATAAAATTATAGTGGACTTGGTATCAATTTGAAAACGGTATGCATAATTTGTTTTGTTAAAATAACGATTTCGAAGTCTACCTTAAGGGACTAGCAATTATACTGACAAGTTAAAATAATCTTTACATGATCGGACTGCCAAATGTAAATTAAGAAATAATTTAAATAAAAAAAATCCTTTTGAATATCTAGAGAATTACAAAACGAAAATTAAGATGGTTATGATGTGTTTAATTATAAGATAGACACATTTAAATTGCTAGAGTTATTTAATTCGAGGTTTATACCATGTACCTTATTTATTATGAGTTTCCGATATTTCGTCACTGTTGCAAGCGCCATGATCACGGGAGAACTCCCTTCTCAGTTCTCCCGTTCTTAAATAACTCTAGTGATAGTGACCATAAAAGTTTAAATCAGTACATTTAAATTGGTTGACATATTTTCGACATAACAATGGTCACATTCTCTCTCTATTAAGGACTTTGCCACAATCGCCACGGTTGGCAGACTTGGCGTTCGCAGTTTATCAAAGATGCAGAGACATCGCTGCTGCCCGTGTTCTTCTGTCCTTTACTCGCGTCGTACGACACCGAGGAAGAACAGTACTACTAGTTTAAGACGCTGACTGCAGCCGATGACCTTGAGCAATAAATACGCCCACAAATTTATTCGCCTTTGAATTTCTTTGCGACGCGCGGCAGCTATCACTGTCGATTCCCGTAGGAGTGGCAGAGAAAAAGCGCATGGAATAGAAGGGCCTAAGTGCCAAACAACAAAATTCGTTGTGCAATTTAAAATTGCAATTTTATTAAAAATCTAAATCAGCCATTTGCTTAAGCAACATGTAATATACAATACAGCAAAATTTTATTATCATTGTTATACGGTCTGCTGAGAAAAATGGTAATTTATGTATTTTCAGAGGCTACTTTGAGATTATTTTCTATCGAGAAAAGTTTTTAAAATCGTGTTTTGGAAACAACCACCTAGTCAAAAATATGATCAAGTACAACTACGTAGAATTTGGCAACAATACGAGTCATAGGCTTAAAGCAAAACAATCTTCATTGAGCTGAATTTGGCTCATGACAGCGTCTTCACGAATCCCGTTTAAGTTTAATTACTCAATACATAACGAATTAATCTTAAAATGGTACACGAAACTGCATCCGTCCCGTGCACCGGAACGTAAACACGGGTCGGGATCGATAAGGCGGGGTAAACATGGCGGTCGCCATGGCGACGGCGGGAGATTTCGTCACTTCCGCCCCCGCCGCGCCGATGTCGGGTGAGCGTACGTTTCGGATTACAAGGACTGTGAAGGAAAGGTTTTTTTTAATTCTATAAAGAGGTTTATGTCTGCGAGGTCCATATAAAGTTTGATTTACAGAAGATTACGATATGTTATTTAAGTTAGAAAATATGGTTTAAAATAAAGGTAGAGATTGACTACCTCCGTAGTGGCGTACACTGCGTTTTTAAAGGTATCATTTGCTCCGCGGTCTAGGATCCGATTCATTTACGGGGGCAATGTAGGAAAAAACTATTTTTTATCTACCATATAAATTCACGGGTCTAACCCCCGTATTTATAAACAACTAAAAGTAATTACTTGACTACAAGTAATTACTTGAGAGACAATTTGTATGCCTCAATCAAGAAATTACTAAAAGTTATAACTACCAACAGTTAGCATTTTCAGCCAAATAATATGACTATTAATGGTGACCAATTTCTTTCACTTAAGCACTAGGTATGAACACTTTAAGTTATGACTTTCTTAAGCAATGAGTAATTACTTCTCTATAAATACGGGCGTAAGTGTTTATGGTACATCTGTTATTCTTGATTTCCACAAAACAAGTGCTTTAAACAGTTACATACTTTGGGATCAGAACAATGTGTGTGTTCTTGAACACATTTATTTACTTCTACAGGGTGTCAGGCAAATGGTATAACAAGCCGATTTTTAAAAAAAAATGACAATATAAATTTCTGACTTCACCAGGATTCTTCTTACAAATCCTTGAAAGAGTTTAATAAAAGGAGATATCACTTATACAACAAAATTTATATGCATATTTTTTTTAATTTGTTAACAAAGGCTGGATTTAGCTTGCTATACCCTAACACCTAACACCGAACGCCCCGTTGGTCTAGTGGTTTAAATACTGGGCCAAGATCTCGGGGTCCCAGGTTCGATCCCCGGGTCGGGCAACAAATAGTTTCGAATTTTCGAACGTAGCTCGGGTTTGTGATTACCAACCCGCATTTGGCAAGCGTGGTGATTATGCCAGTTCCCATCATTGCAGTGGTAACTTGAATTCAATGATGGAGGCTTTTTCCCTGCAGTGGGATGATTATAGGCTGTTACTTACTTTTACTTTTACCCTAACACCTGTATAACATTTCAAAGTTGTCAGCTGTTTTCCTATCAAAGATTAAAACCTTGTCCACAGAATTTTCACTTATGATATGTATTGAATAAGGGTATACGATATAGAAGATTCTAGAAAATCCCAAAAGTCCTACCAACTAAGTAAGTTTTGGCCACCATAGTTACCAGAGGGCGCTGCCCGCAGGCTTTGTTGACGCCATTGCACGATGAACCTTGTTTATCCACACTGCAGATGATAATGTCCAATCAGCTATATTTGCTAATCTCAACCGTTAATATAACTTATATGCGGATTATCTCTGATATTAATATTACACTAGCAACCATATAGATATCAAAAATGCACGCAATTTTTAAAAATAAAGAGGTAAACATGTAATATCAATGTAGAATGATAGCTTGCTAGATAGCACAATTAACGTTAAGGGGTGACGTCACAATTATGTATAATAATGGACTTATGTATCAGCATCACACACATTCTTATCCACTATTTCATACGGTACGCTTACCAAAAAAAAAATGCATATAATGCACCCTTATTACGATTGCCGTAGGTTTGAAATGTTTGACTTGCTTGCTCAAGGTAAGAATAAAATAAAGCGCAGGCGCAGGATATTCTCAAATTGCAATACTGGAGTGATTAGAAAGGTGTCTTTTTATCACCCTTCTGTTTCGAGGTTATTAAAAGATTTAATTTATTTTTAATCAATAATGTATCAAGTATTAAAACTTTTTGTTTTACGTCCAATACAATTAAAAGTAATAAAAAGCTACTATTTCCAGACCCTTACCCTTTACAGATTTAGTAGTTGATATACAAATATATTTTATATTTGTATGTTTCTTAAAAATAAATTTAAATTAAAATTCAAACCCTAAAGTTTATGTTTCAACAACAGACAAGATAAAGACTTATTATAAACTTCAAGATAGCCGATAAAGGAATTACGAAGTGGTGAAATTAAGACAAGTCTTTGTTTCTTGAAATTAGAATCACGAACATTTGAAATACAGATAATGGCGTCATTCATGTTACTTGATATCTCCTTTTATAGGGAGAAACGGGAGGAATCCCACAAAGGTAAATTGCGCGAAAAAGTAACAGAAAAATGTGGAGAATAACACTAGCAAATTTCACATATGTATAGAGAAGTCATGTGTTTCTGTGATTGTTATGTGTGTCCCATACAAAAAACTGTTGTGTTTGAACACCAAAACCGCCCCTTTAGAGTATTTTCTTATTTCTATAGTATCTTCTACATAGCATTTCTAGCTTTCGTACACCAATTAGTTCTAGCCTAATCGTTCTTAATAGCATGATAAATACGAAACAAAAACGTGGTCAGTATAAAACAAAAGAAAATTGTATACTAATCAAGCAATCATGCTATTACTACGCTTGTGGGGAGTATTTACGATCAACATCAAGTTTGATTGCGGCACTCTTATTAACACGTAGATTGTTATCAATATTGTAAAATAAATACATTTCCAACGAAATAAATGGAATTGTTTCTTTATTTAAGTAGTAAAATGTAAGGAAGTTAATTATTCAATTCCAAGTCAATTTGTACGAGCAAAATTGTTAAACTATTATTTTTATTCAAGTAAACTTGGGCAGCCACGTACATACCGAACGAACGAGTGGACCGATGATCTAGTGGCGAATGACTGATTGTCGTGGACATCCTTAGGGGAAGTAAGGAAGATTTACCACTAATTTCATAGTATCACTTTAATTAAAGTAAAATAATTAATCTTAACTACATTAAGGAAGTATAGATCTAACAATATCGCGGATTTTCCTGAATAACGTCTAGAAGCTGTTTTTATAATAACCAGAAAAAAATATATAATAACGTTTATGTGTTACTTTATTATTCTTGTATACTTACGTAACGACGAACACAATCACGGTACTTACCTGAAATAAAAAAGCAAATTAATATCAAATCCATTGTATTAAAACGGGGGGTAGAAACAAAAACGTTCGTTAATAGCCTTAAACGTTAATTCTGAAGCTTTGTTCCCTTTACAATAGGGCCTTTCCCATGGGTTTTGTAGGGATGATCGATACTTATCGGCTTAGAAATATCGATAATGTCAACAAAATAAGTCGAAACGGATTTTAGATCAACATAAAAAACAAAGTTGGTATTTATTTCACAATCAGGGGATCTAATACGACCTCCAAATCAAAAAAAGACGTTACCTTAACGCTATTAGACACTAATATTATCAGAAATCAAAAATACACACATAATATTTTTTTATTACTTATTTGGTAATCATGGTGGGGGAGTTTGGGGGAGTTTATGGAAATTATATCGAAATACCTATACCTTACTAACTGTTTACAAAGTTTAGTTTTATTTTTTTTAATGAATTTTATAAAACACAATAATCTCCTAAAAGTACAATATACTCGAAAAAAAACATAAGAATGAGGGAGATGGATATTATCGTCACTTAAGCCTCTATCGGTCCAATGTTAGACACGGGCCTTTTCAAATGGAGGATTTTACCACGTTCGGTTAAAAATATCGATTATCGATATCTCTGACAACACCCATCCCTATTCCTTCCAGAAGGATCTCCAGTGATACTTGAACACAGATTATCAGGATAACGCTTGTACCAAAAGGTTTAAATTAAACGATTTATTAAATGTTCTGGTTCGGGCTTCAGTTTAGATTGTCTGCGTATCTGATAATTAAGTTAGTATCGCGCTTAATTGAGAAATTGAATTGTAAGGACATACTTTAATTGAATTCATGTTAGAGATTGTACTATTGTTATTCGTCTTGTCTGGTGTTAAATTCCATTTGATTATCAACGCAGTATCCATGATCTTACGAACCAAATTTACTCGAACCTAGTTTTGAGTTTTCTGTGCCATATTCTTTGACAAATTTTGAACCGAAAACATTGCGTCGCTTTTGTTTTGCATTCATGATTCATGATTCTATCGGAAACCAAAAGGTAGAGTTCGATTCCATGTTACGCATACATTTAAATTAACTGTTGCGAACTTTCTGTGAACCCTGCAATACGACAGCGTCAATACTTTACTTTGATATTTGTGGTAGCAACTTTCAACAAAAAAAAAAGGAACATTTAAACCTAAAATTTTTAAATAACAACTAAGTCACCGTAAAATTATTATTTGATTTCCACTGACTTAACATTGAGAGCAGTTTACAGAACATTTTGTCGATGTGCCTGACCTTAACTTGAATGGGATCCGAAATAAGTTTACAAAGTGTAGCTAGATGAAGTCCCGGGTTCGATCCTCATACGGTCTCAGTGTTAGTACTTTTCTGTAATGTGTCGAGCCTTGTCTTTTTTTCATTGTTTTCAATCAACGCTTTCTGTTCACTACCTTTAGGATGAAAATGTGTGTATGATCTTATAAAAGATAATATAGCAAATTTCTCTCACGATAAAATCCAAGAGGAAAAAGCTAGTTTCTTCCTGATATCGTAAGATATTCGTTCCATCCATCGTCTCCTCATCACAACATGATTCACGGCTGACAAAAAAGATTAAGATAATCCCCCAGTTTGTCATCCCGAGTGTTCCTACGGGATAATTGGACGAAATCTGTTTGAAAGCCGGCGCTTAAGGTACAGTAAATCATGTGTTGAAATTGTAATATTATTAAACGAAAAGTTTGTAGACTTTTTAAGCAAATCGAGAGGAACATATTTTAGTAGTTTGAAAGAAAGATAGCAAGAAAAATGATTATTTGACAACAAAATTACAGTGTATACTAACATTACGTTTTAACATTCAAGCTAGTAGTAAGACTAGTTTAATGATAGTCAAATTTAAAAGAAGTTGAATGTATAATTTGACCAATGGCAATCATAAGAACAACAGCTTTCAGTTAGAGTAAGCATAATGCATTTTTTTAATTTGTAAGATGACAGTATTAAGTGAAACGGTATAATAAAGACATTTTCACCTTGTCTCTTTTGATAATAATAGATACCTATGTATGAATGAAATGTTTAAGTTTCAATACAGTAGAAACATTCAAAAAGGTTTGAATGCTGTTGCATTAGTATACACCAAGTATTTATTCAGAACTTGCGCTTCTCATTAAATGTTTCTTTCTTTCTTTCTTCTCCCGCTCCTTTGTTCATGTCCGTTTCCGATTATATCGCTCTCCTTAAAGGTCAACAAAAATGTTTGTGATCTCTATTTGTTATTGTTTATATACAATGTAAATAAAATATTGATTAAACATAGGTATTATTCCCTTCAAATACACTTCCAACCTTCTTTAAGAAATGATTTTATGAACAAAAACTGCCCTACGTAATTTTAAGGATGCCAAACAATGCCATACCAAAATATGTATCTCAATCGCTTCAGTAGCATTAAGAAGTTACAGACAGATACACGTTCGCATTTATTTATATTACTAGCATGAATTCGGTAGTCACTAATGAAATAATTTATTCTAAGGAAGGCAATAAATTTCAATACAAATTGTTCTAACAATTTGTCAATACGAAGTGTTCAAAATTCAAGTCACAGGCATCAAATTAGTCAAGCACATAATTTAATTCATACCGAAGAGGAAATTCTTAAGTCAATCCAGCCCTCATTACTAGGGTAGTACTACAAAATTTACAAGCGTTACTTTAGATCCTACAAGAATAGTGATGTCGAACCATCGATATTTTGGTTATCGATAGTAGGTCGTAAGCTTTGATAAAAATGTAGGCTAAAGAATTTTTTTAACGATATCTATGTTCGAGTAATTTAGCAGCGCACAGGAAAATCTAACATTTTTATTTTTAATCGTGATACCGGTTTTGAATTTGAATGGTAGCGTAAGAAACGACTAAAATATTAGGTACCGCTAGAAGAAGTCAGGTAGCTACGTCTTTTATCCTATTGCTAAACGAGGAGAAAAATCCGATGTCTGGTAAAGCCTCTGTCCATTTTAATAACAGTTTATTACAGTGCTTATACTAGTTTAGCCTTATTGATCTTATATGAAAATTGTTTGCACTATTTGCTCACATCAGCCCACACTGGACAATAGTAGCGATTGACTCGAAGCGAATGCTACTATTGTTTACAAACGTCGAAAATCAACTATTAATCCGACATCACTAGCAAGATTTGTGGACGGAAATTCCAAAGGAACTGACGATTTGGGAGGGTTCAGCTCTACGTGTACAGACACGAACCATTTATAACTTTACCTCTGCTCTAAAATTATTGAAATAAGGTCTAAAATCCTATGCTATTATGTATACTTAGTATGCAATGACTGTTCAGCCCATAGGGACGTGTCTGCTGTAACATAGGTAATTTTAGTTAGGTTAGCGCTGTTAATGCCGGAAATGGTGGGTTTAGTTTGGTATAGCTAGCTAATTCCTTGACGGCGTCTGCGTGCATTGCCATGATTCAATTCTCTTTCTCAACATCCATTCAAGCATGGTCTGGTGTTAGTCTTTTAAGCGATCTGACCTACAGCCCCCTTTTGTGGCTTGGTTTTGTTACTTTCATCTTGCTGCAGAGAAGCCGAGACTAACCATGCTCGGTTGATGGGTCTTTAGAGGAAACAAGAGTATGCCAGAAGAAGATTGTCAACCCGCTTGCAAAGCTTGGCAATGATGGCATAATCTTCCTATATATAGCAGTAGATTAATGTAGGCTGAAGACATGAATATAAGGTGACCGGAATTCAAATTCATATACGTCTATTAGATGATTACACATTTACTTGTACATGAGTGCCAATGAATGCTGGTTTACTATATTAAAATATTCCAACATCAAACGATTTATCACTCCATTGATTAAGGCAAACCGTCTAATCGATTCCAGTTCAATATATGAATGAACAACACTAGTTCAAGAACACATTAAGAATGTGTTATACCAATACCTAGTCTAATATAAATAAGTTGTTTCCAATCGATTAGGATTAATCCAAACAGCATGTGAATAGTTATGGAGTCGTCCTCTAGGTCCAATCAATCATAAATCCGATTACTTAATCGATACACCATATACGAGTACCTAATTTAGAATCGGCCCCAATACAAATTTACTGACGGTTTGTTAATTTACTCGAGATTCATGACAAGCCTGACAATCGTAACCCTTAGACAAATGAACGTAATAACTAAAGCGCAAATATACTTTAATTAATATCAAAAGTCGACAGATCGCGTTGAACTATAGACTCCACCGAGATATTGTGCTTTATATATGCCGTTCAGTATTTGTTACAGAAACACTATCAGGTCTATTCAAATTGGGTGCGATAGGACATCTGTTTACGATTAATAGCCGTAGTGCTTCTTCGTGATCAGTTTCTGTCACGAATGTTAAGCAACGATGGGAGCGGTCACTAATTGGATGGGTGACCGTTTGTGGCATCATTCTTTGAGCGCTTCCGTGCTTCGGAGGGCACGTTAAGCCATCGGTCCCGGCTGTTATCATGAGATAACAGTCGTTAAGCCCTGTTGGAGGCCTTCGGGCGGCTTGAGAAACGTCCAAAGCCCCCGCCTTTCACCAACCCGCACTAGGCCAGCGTGGTGGTACTAAGGCCTTAAGCCCTCTCCTTAAAAAGGAGAGAGACCCGTGCTCAGCAGTGAGCGAAAATGGGTTGATACTTTTATGAGTGATAGGGACATATGAATTCGAATGTACGGACATTG
Organism: Anania crocealis; assembly: GCA_949315895.1. Lineage (NCBI taxonomy): Eukaryota > Metazoa > Arthropoda > Insecta > Lepidoptera > Crambidae > Anania > Anania crocealis. The sequence continues at coordinate 15,422,377 of OX438867.1, read as the reverse complement.
TGTTCCGGAGTAAGGCCACTGTACTGAGTACTACCGAACGAGCCCTGGTCTAGTGGCCACGACCACTAGCATGTTTGCTATTTGCATTCAACAGACCTATCAGAGCAGAGAAAAATAAAACTAGACTCTTGGACACAACACTCAAGTTTTATTTTACTTTGTGTTTATGCAACTGTCTATATAGGTAAACTTCGAACAGAACCTGGCGACCTTATGTAACCTTTAGGCATTTTTAATAAGATTATCTATGAAGGTTTAGGTGTTAGAGCGAAAGAAGGCATCAATTAAACAGTCAATATTGCTCAATCTTATTATTAGCACACAACAGTCCACCGCTGACCAAATGCCTTTATTTATCCGCCCCGCTTGGCAAGAGAGTTGATGATCGGAGTTTGGTCAATTATGTAAAGAGACTCTAATTTTCGTGTTGTTCTGGCGGAACTTATTTAGTCTCCTCCGGGCCAAGATCTCGGGGTCCCAGGTTTGATTCCCAGGTCGGGCAACAAAAAGTTTCGAATTTTCGAACATTGCTCGGGTTTGTGATCACCAACCCGCATTTGGCAAGCGTGGTGATTATGCCAGTACACCCATCATTGCTGTAGTAACTTAAATTCAATGATGGAGGCCTTTTCCCTGCAGTGGGATGATTATAGGCTGTTACTATCCATAATAAGAGAACAGGCACGTTAATTGACTTAATTGAAGTGTTAAATATTGTGTATGTAATGCACCATCTATCAGGGATAGTAATCTGTATGACAATTAGGCTTCGTGACGCATGTGTTACTCACCATAAGCCTACTTTGACGAACTTGAGTTGAGTGAATGTAATTGTACCTATGTCTGAAGATTCATTTCTCTGATGTAATAGTAGCGTGGTTGTCTTTGGCAAGATTAAGATAAGTTTGCGAATTATGGCTGATTGTAATTACATGTTGGAAGTGTATAAAGTCTTCAATTGGATTAACACAGAAATTGTAAGTAGCGAATTAATTACTATTAATAGAGTATCTATGTGATTGAAATTATCTTGTTATGTATATGGAATGTAAGACACGTCTTTGTTTAGACATTTTGAGTTAAATTTGAGTTCATAGTTTTAACATTTTTTGTTACCTACTTTTAAAATAGATGAGGTTCTGAATGCATTTTCCTGTGTCAGCGGACTGAAAATTTATATTTTTACTGGGTTCACTTCATTTTTTAATTTTTTTTTGCCAATATTTGATAATTGTCATTTGCGTGATATTTCATGCTACCAAATTAACTTTTATCACTATTTTCAAACTTAATCCGACAAATACGAGTGGATATACCCAAAACTATCAGTTAAGAATAAATCACTAAGCTGTAACAATACCAGTCACTGTAAGTAAAGTTAATTGAAAACAATAGAAAATATAAAACGATAACAATTCTCAATAAATAAAATAAATTGAACTTTCAACAACAGTCTTATCGAAAAAGCATCGAGTTCACGTAAATTTCACGTTCAAATTAAAAATAAACGCGCTCACAACAAAAATCAAAGCGGAACTTCGAAATTTAAATTTGGTATAAGCTTCCATTAATTCAATCATTTGTTTTTTCTCATTCAAGTAGCCACTTCAAACGCTTTGTTAAAAAATGTTACAAATGAAAACAAAATTAGAACACGGCGGGAAAGGGATTCAATGGTTTGTCAACAAAAAATAATGAATGGGTTTGTATAGAACATATCAACTTAAGGAGAACATCTTTAGATCCTCAAGTTATGTGAATAAGTGTCCACTTCAAAAAGCTACTGGAACCGTTCAACTTTTTTACACAATCTTTTTAATTTTTTTAGTTTTTACTGAAAGGAAACCGGCCATGTGTGTAGCACGCAGGTTACACGCAGTGAAGATTCGTAGCTGCCAGTAACAATGAAACATTTACAAAAAACTGGGATGTTGCCGTTTTATTGATGCTAATATGTATTGTTTCCCTAAAAAGCTGCCCAAGATGAGATAATAAATGTATTTTGTGCCACGGATAAAAATTAAAAAAATAAATACACAACCAGTGACAGAAAAACATCGTTACCAAATGATAACCTACTAAAGGTTTGAGTACTTTCAATTAAGTAGCAATCAACTTTAAGTCATGTACGAGTATACTAAGCTAGGTTGAATTTGTATTACGGTAAGTAAAACGACTTCAATTTTAAACATAAAAATCGGATAAATATCTTTTATATAAGCTGTACATATCTAAACATTGCATTTTTTAAGTAACGTATAAGTATATTTTTTACCACTCGCTTCAAATGTTGCATGGCAGGGCCTACTGTATTCACTCTTTGTAGTTCTCGAATATGAGTGGGTGCTTAAGAAGGCTACTGTTTAGTGTCGTTTGAATACAATTCTTCAATGAATAGGCACTTGAGAGGTTTTTGATACAAACTATTAAAGGACAAACGATTTTATTTCGAATACATAATTATTTAACGGTAATATTTTAAAAATTGTTATATAAAATATTTACAATTCTGAAACTTTATATTTTTCGTACGCCAAATATTTTACCTACCAATCAGATTTTAAAGGTTAACTTTAAATTCTGATTGGTAGGATAAAAAAAATGAATCCTAAGAATTGTAATATACGAAACAAAGCTTAAGTGTTACAATAATAACAATCCCTACAAATAAGAATTAATTCCACAATTGAATATAACATGCGTCACAACGCACAGGCCGTGCGGTTACCGCACCGCAAGCCCTGTACGGAATTTCCCCTAAATTAATGCGAAATCGCTTAAAATGGCAACACTCGCAGGGTTGCGGCGAAAATGTCACGTGCCGTTACCTTCCCCATTTTTCCTGCGGTCGTCGGACAATTAATGTGACAAATTATATTTTGCGGATGAAAAAATTGTGGCAACGAACTAACTGAACCATAAATAATAATAATTGCTTCTTTCTAGAAGCAATTATTGTTCTATATGCAGATAGGACATTATGTCCATATAAATTCTGGTGCAACACGGTTAAATCCGCCAGAGGCGTCGTCTTTGATAAAAACACTAACTCATCACCAGACTATATCAGCCCTGCTGAACACAGGCCTCTTAAAAAGAAGTAATTCGTCATAATCAACAAGCTCAGCAGGCGCGTTTGCAATCGCAATTTGGGTAATGTTAAAGAGAAGTCACTACCACTTCTTCTTTTGGTGTTCTCCTTTAGTTACCTCTTTCTACATCCATAGTCCGAGTTGGACTATTATATCAACGTACTGGCAACACACGACATATTTAAAAACAAATGTTTAGCAATTTCATCAAATAATAAAAACAAAGCTTAAAGACTGCGTCAAAAATTATGTACTCTCGCCATAAAAGGCAATCGTACAGTCTGTACGGAATGCAGGAAACGTACAATGTCTCAGTAACATTAGTTGCATCATGACATTGTGATAAACATGGCGTTCACGTACTAACACGGGAATGGGTATAGGCGCACTCAAATGGAAGCGGTCATTTGCATTTTGCTGTGTTATACCTATTTTTAGATCGATTGTGAAGTACGTCAAGATAGTTCTTGTTATCGTATGACTATAATTCAAGGATGAAATGATCTCATAGTTATCCGAAGGATACGGGTAACGTAACAATAAGCCAAGTCAAAGCCCTTTGACAATCCATAGAAAAAGATAGGGGCTATTATTAGACGACCATTTGGATCAGCGGTAGTGAACGCTGCTTCTGAGCCATGGGTCGCGGGTTCGATCCCCGCACAGTACAAATATTTGTGTGCATGAACATGTCTGTTTGTACTGGTCTGGGTGTTTTCTATGTATTATAAGTATGTACTCACAAAAAAAAAGTATTTAAGCAAGTTTATCGGTTGTCTAGTACCCCATACGACAGGGTACTTAATAGTAGCTTAATTTGGGACTAGATGGCTCTGTGTGGCCCAGTGAGGCATGTCTTGAATATTTATTTATTTATTTTATTTTATTTATTTTATGTGCCAGCATTACATGACACAGTAAAATAAATTAACAGTCTGCCCGTGACCATGAACGCTGTAAACTAAAGTGTTCGAAACGTCGGGTTAAATTAAAAATAAACGCGTTCTATAATCCGTACATATTATCTTTCATTTCAATAAATAAAGTAAAGTAACGGTCATAACCATCCCACTGCAGGGCAAAGGCCTCCGTCATTGAATTCAAGTTACCACAGCAATGATGGGTACAGGCACAGAATAAGTACTAGGTACAGGCATAAACACAACGCTTGCCGAATGCGGGTTGGTGATCACAAACCCGAGCAATGTTCGAAAATTCGAATCTTTTGTTGCTTGACCGAGGGATCGAAATAAGTACTGGGACTAAAACTACTACAGCAACAATTAACGTAACTTATTTCATTATGTCGTGACCCGATCATAATGAAATAAGTTACATTAATTGTTTCAACAAATCTTGTAATAAATTTTAAAGAAGCAGCTCCTGTTTCAAGCAGTAAGAAGTTCAAATAGTGAGAAGTAAAAATGGAACACATACATTGAAGAGTTTTAGAAGATGGTACATAGCAAAATGAAATACAATTGTAAGGAAAAACAGACCTCGTTGAACGTAGCTTGGAGCCTCTTCAAAATTCTACCGTATAAAAGCGTTGAAGGTAGGCAAACATTAGTGTTGTACGCCCGTGTGATTTAAATGTATTATATTACTGTCTTGCAATCAATAAGATATAAATTTACTTTTAATGATATTTTAGCAATTTAATTGCAATTATAATATCAGTATAATGTCAGACTCGAACCCGCATCTCCTCGCATACCGCGCCCGTAATGCGAGCAGATGCGTGTTCAAGTTCCGTTGAGACATATTTTTTCAAGTTTATATACTGAAGATATACATCGTCAATACAAGCTGAACTGTCATTATACAGGCAGTAATTTTAGTAAGAGTTCAGTACGTATTTATTATGAAACGGCAGGTAAAGTAATATTACTCAACTGAGATTTCAGTTTAAGTATGGGAATGTAGAAGAAGAATGTATATGAGCAAGAACAAAACAAGTATGATATTATACTTTATTTGATATTTTAGCAACTTAATTGCACTTATAATATCAGTATATGCCGGGCGAGCATGCGAGGAAATGCGGGTTCGAGTCCCGCCTGAGACAAAATTTTTCAAGTTTATATACAAATATGATATTGTTACTTTTATATTGTTACTAGCTTTTAGCCTACAGCGTGCCTCTTCCCGCGTGAACTTTTAATTATGTGCACAAAAAATAAAAATTGTAAAGAAAAAAAACCTTTAATCAGCTTTGCAAACGAATTAAAATATTTTATTTAACTCTAACTGCAAATTTTATTCAAAGTTTTTGCGTTCTAACGGAAATCTAACCTTTTTAATTTGGTTGCAGTTTCCTTTTTCGATTCGTATTCGGTTTCATTACCGTAGAAATTGAATTTAGAATTAGTCGTTACCCCACTTCGACTTTCGCATCCCTAGTATACATTTATTTAAAATGCCATTTCGGAGGCGTTCGACGTTCGAATGTGTGCCGTTACAGGAGCACTTAGAAGGAGACGTGGTATAAGACTCTCTTTGTCCGTAACTCGGGTGCCGAAGATTTATTGATTTAAAACGTTAAAAGTAAAATTTAATTGTATCAGAAAATGTATAATGGCATCCATATCGTTTAAATAGGTGATAATTTGCAACAAAAATGTATGTAGCAGGATCACTTAGGGCTGATTTGCAAACGTCAGACTTATTAAGAGTTCATACCTTTTCTGGTTGAATTTTCTAATAAAAACTAAGTAAAGTAAAAGACTTTAACTATCCCACTGCAGGGCAATGGCCTCCATTATTTAATTCGAATTACCACAGCAATGATGGGTACAGGCGTTATCACCACGCCAAATGCAGGTTGGTGATCACAAATCCGATGCAGTGTTCACAACTCTAGTTGCTCGACTCGGGAACCGAACCCAGGACCACGAGATCTCGTCCCGGTACTTAAGCCACTAGACCAATGGGGCGTTATGATGGTCAAATTAGTCATCCTTATTTAAATCAATATTTTTATTATCTGACCATTAAAAAAACCAGCCTTTAGATTGCTAATTTCATCAATCCAGATAATTACCGCTATTTGCATTCCAAATTAAAATAATAATTAATCGGCCGATCGCGTTTATCACAAGGCACCAGAACAGAGCTGTGTAAACAAGGGAAATAATTAATTCCGAATTAACTTCGGTTATGGCGTCGCGAGTTGAATGTAATTTATCGTTGAGTTTCGAATGAACGCGCTATAATGGGTCGAGTCGAGCGTCGAGATTTTAAGGACTGTCACTCGTTGACAAATATGTCATGACACTTGTGGAATTGGTATAAGCTAAGCTAGGCTGTGCCCGCAACTTTGCCCTGTAGGAATTCAGTTATACCAACCTTTTTAGATCATTTAATTTTTTGCATTCTAACTAGTTAATCTGTTACCTCTGTTATGTAGGGACTATCCGATCTATTAATCGTTTATTAAGAACATTCTTCCCTAATTTGAGCTATCTGAGGTTGTTTGATGATCTGGAATCTAGCATGTATCTAGGACGCCCAACCAGTCAATGAAATTAAGAAATATCTATAATAATATTCCATGCTTTTTGATTTGAATGTGATGTCAATTAAATGTCAAAATTGGGGCCAAAAAGAAGTCATAGCCAACAGTATAATTTATAAACAAAAAATAACAACATTGAGAAAAAAACCTAAAAAAAAAAAAAAAAAACACAAATGCATTTTATACTTTGGATCGAAGAACTGCCACTAAATTATTTAAAAAAAAGTTATTAAAAAACAACCTAAAATTAAATTACTAAAAAGAGCAAATGTGTTTTATAGATTTTTGTCGAAGAATTAAAACTTGGGTATGAAAAAGCTATTTTTGTTGTTGCTCTAACAAAAAAATTAACATATCATTTTGGATTACTAAGTGATAATAACTCTATTATAGCTAGTTGTCTAGCTAATATTAATTAGCTGAAACACATAACATCAAAATGTAATTATAGATTACTGTTCAATTCCATTTACAAGGTTAGGCTGAATCCATTGCAATTGTTCAAGTATTATTCGATTAAGACGTTCAAACCCAACGATCAATGTGAGTGAAATATACCTCATTCAAATACAATTAACAGTTGACAATACAATTGTGTGAGAAGTGATTTGTGTGGATTGATTAATAATATGGAAGCAGTCATAGTTCACCAAGTCGTGAGTAATTATTTTGCAGCGAAGCAGGTAAAAATTTTGGACCTCGTTAAAATTAATTAATTTACGGATGTGTGTGTATGATGTAAATACACGAATGTTAATATATATAATGTTAATAAATTAATAATGTTTTTGGATTTACTACATGTCACACACACACACACGCAGAGCACATAGACCGTGCGTAGCGCGCTTCTATCTTAGCTAACTCTCAGATTATTTATAATAAAGCGAATCCGTTATTGGCTGTATTGTATTGTATTGTATAAATCAGTATGGCTAAAATGTTTAACAAATGTATTTTCAAAAGCTGTAGATTTTATTAAATACGAGTAGAAGTAGTAGTAAGTAGGCGGGCCCCGCGTATCAAACTTCCGGATCTCATGTTTCCACCACCTTTTACGCGCTTCAGACGGTGACAGTTGCTAAAACGTATTAGACGTTATGCTATTCAGACAAAAATCTTTAAATATGCCGACCAGCACAGTATTATAGTGCAAAAACACATGCACTAAAAATAACTATTTGATAGTGAATAAGAGGCATCTAGTGTCGGGTAGCAGAACTATCTGACAGTGAAAGGTAACCAATCGCTACAAGATGTTATTGGTGTGCGTGATAATGTGATATAATCACAAGTGTGTTAGTTTGGATACACTGGTTTTCATACATTTAGGAGTGGATGCTACTTCTATCGTTTTTTTATGTTCTGTGATGAATATGTGGCCTACGTCCAACAATGGACAACAAAAGCTGAGATGATTTTAGTATACCGATCATTTTACTAATTCGCAGATTACGAGAAATGCCACTTTAACTTAATAAATTATTTAGTCGACTGGCTACTGCATTGCTATTATGCCGTACGACATTATGGTTTATGGTAAGCCACATTTCCATCGTTGCTTCGTGCCCCGACAGAACTGGGTCGTGTCCTGCTAATCCTGGCTTCTGGCTGCGACTTTGGGATTAATCATCATCTCGGATGCGGACGGTAGGCTGATGATTGATGTTGTGTAGATTTCTTAACACAGGAGAACTTTTAATTATGAACGACTAACTGGTTAATTTGCTAAGTAACGTTGTTTTTCAATTGAGGTACATACACAAAAAAATGAATTTTTGGAGTTATTTTATGAGATCCTGGTTTAAACTACTTCTAAGGTCGCGAGAGAGAGAAAGAGAGATTTAAATTAATTTCATTTTGAAAATATGTTAAAATCGATTGGTAACCGAACAGAATTCGATTACCGTATTTTTTTTATAAATATGGATATTGATATGGGACGACTTAGGTTACTTATACTTAGCATACATATCTTGCATACCCTTCGCGTAATTATTTGAGTGTGTTTTTTATTATCTATAACGATAACGCTGTAAATTTCGTTCAATATTTTACATTTACTAATAATAAGTGCATAAAACAATAATTAGAGAGATTTTAACGGATCGATAAAATGAGAAATCCACAACATGATATACATGAACATAAGTAGGTATACATAAATATACATACATTACTATTCCGAAAATCAACCTTTAACAGTGTTTTTACCTATTTTAAAGCTTCAAACCCCAAGTGACAACCGGTTGTCGCGATAACAATTGATTTTAATTGTGTCTGGAATATCCGATCGTCAAAGGGTTAAAGAGCTGTTAACGTATAAAAATCGTTTTATTGAGTTACTGTCACAGATGTATGTAAGCATGGATTTTGCGTACAACTTATTTCATTCCGAACACCGCTAGATGGAGTTACGGGCAGGGCCGTAACTAGGGCTCTGGTCTGGGGGCAACTAATGCGCCAAACTTTGCCTTGGTGAATATGCTTTTGTTAAAAATACGAATTTAAATCAATCTTCTGAATTTGCAATACACAACGTTGAAAATGCTGTCGTTGAAATAAGCAGACAGACGATACGATGAAACGTAGATAAGTAAATAAGAGAGATATACATATTTTTGTTTGTTAATGTAATTGTAAATCATAACCGCACCAATAGTAAGCTTTCTGCAGGTCCTGAAAGTAGGCTAAGAATAATTGCAGCAGAAGTCATTTAGTGCACCATGTAATGAACGCTTTAAGCAACTTGCACACACATAATCTAAATAGCGTTATGTCGTGTGTAAATTGAAACAGAAATACTAAAACAGATTTGAATGTCGGAAAGATGAGATAATAATGATTTGTTATTAAATATATACGCAGGTAGATAGCTAGATGCTTCATGCCTCGACAGAACTGGCAGAAGTGACTTAAAAACATAACTTGAGCTTGGGGCCTTCACATTTCAGGGCCCCGTATTACCTCTACCCCAGATACGGCTCTGCGCATAAAATCCAACCTCCCGGGGTTTAACGCCAAGATGCGCGAGTGAGGCCTTAAATCATATTCCTAATGAGCGAAGACAAGAGTTATTAAAAATTAATCCCCAGAGTTGTAAACTATAACGCATTTAACTTGGAAACTGGTGAAGTTTAGCCGCGATTTATAATAAATTCAGTTCGCGCGAGATGAATATTTGAATCACAAGGATCTTCAAGAAGTTCGCGCGTACAGTCGCATCGAAATGTATGCGAGAGGCATTTAATGCAGATGTACACCGTGCTTTTTGAACCGCCTAAAAACGAAGCTCACGTTAAGTATTATCTTGGCAGTGTTATTTTCATTTTTTATCAAGTTTTTTTTATAAAACTGTAAAATATTGATTCAGATTTTTAGTTTGGTAACACTCTGTGACGCGCACAGACGTATTATTATGCTGCGGTGGGGTGCCGGATGAAATAACCTTACACAGCAACATCCGTGCGCGACACGGCGTGCATCAAAATAAATAGTTGAACGTATAATAAAAAAATCTTGATAAAAAAATTAAATAACACTGCCATGATGTTATTTATATATGGTTACGTTACGTGGGCTTCGTTTTTCAGGTGGTTAAAAATGCACGGTGTATGTATAAGCATCACACATGCGTAAAATAGTATAGTTTCATAACTTTTCATCTTATGAGTGTCGTAAAAGACGTGTCTTTTCGTCGCCTCAAAACATAAGTCACCTCTTAAGACGACTGAAAGAACACTACCAGAAGAATACGAGGAGCAGCGTGTTCTATCCACTATTGAATGAACAGCGACTGTTAACGCGCCTGTCAGGTGCAGACTGCTAAATTATTTTTATTTCCAACCCGGCCTGGCTATAATGATGATGGACAGACAAATTCCTCGACACACAATATTGCTTGGTAGCTGAAGGACTGTAGCAGTCGTCCGTTAAACGGAAGGTTGTATGTTCGAGTCTCACCTAAAGCAATCGAAATATCTATTCAAGGAATTGAAGGTAACAGCCTGTAATCATCCAACTGCAGGGCAAACGCTGCATTGAATTTAGGTTACAGCAAAGATGCTACCACATAGTCACCACGCTTACCAAATACGGGTTGGTGATCACAAACCCGAGCAATGTTCGAAAATTCACAACTCGTTGCCTTACCAGGGGATCGAACCCAATACCCCGATCTTGGTTCGATACTTAAACGACTCGACCAACGGGGCGTTATATCAGATAAATACATTTATTTTCAAACTTAACGCGAACTAAATTAAATATGTATGCACTTCCGTTCTTGCCTGTACTCCACAAACACTCCAGGGGAACGGCTTGCGGTGTGTATGAATGTGTATGAATTATGAATGGAATGGTGTCGTATCATTACTTTTTGTGGGGGGAATCTGATGGATATGACTGACGTTTAAATGCGAGAGAACGCGGCGTTTGTCAAGATGTTATATGATCTTTCAGTCAAAAAGTTATTTTACTTGACTGAATTATATATATTTAGGACAGCTGAATTTTCATTATACGTTTGAATAATTTGCAACGCGAAATCATAACATCGAGATATTTTCTTTCACGCAAAACATACAACGCTATTGCAGTAAAGTAACAACCCACTTTCGCTCACTGTTGAGCACGGGTGTCTCTCTTTTTTAAAGAGAGGGGTAAAGGCCCTAGTTCCACCACGCTGGCCTAGTGCGGGTTGGTGGACGGCGAGGGCGTCGCTGTGGCAACATCACCCCGTCGTTGGACGTTCCTCAAGCCGCCCGAAGGCATCCAACAGGGCTTAAGGACTGTTATCTCGTGCCAGTATCCGGGACCGACAGCATAACGTGCCCTCCGAAGCACGGAAGCGCTTAAGATATGGTGCCACAAACGGTCACCCATAAAATTTGAGACGGCTCCTAGCGTCGCTTAACAGTCTTGACAGAAACTGATCACGAAGAAGCATTGGGCTATGAGCGCTATTGCAGTAATTGTAACAAACTTGTGTAGATTAAGCGGTGTTACATTAACCGCCATACAAAGCGATGTTTTCTAGACATCCTTCAGGTTGAGGAAATACAGATGTTTTTAAGAGTCACTAGAAACAATAGCAAACACATAAAACCTACACAAACCCAACATAAATGCTTGCTTTTTAAATATGTTTAACATAAACAAGATATCTCAGTATGGTATCATCATCATAATCAGCCTATCGCAGTCTACTGCTGAACATACGACTCTTCAGTTGCACGCCACTTAGGTCGATCCTCAGCTTCTCGCATCCAGCTCCAGCATCTAGTATGGTAATAGGGTTTTTTTTTTTCAATTTTCACCATTAGAATCACATTAAACTTATTTCTATTTATGAGAACCAGTAAACCAGATACGATTTTTTAAATGTATAGTTGTATAATTTTAAATATTTGATTACTTGCAACGTAAAGCCTTACAACATATTTATATTTTGAAATTTGAAACTCTTATCACTAAGTCATCAAGGGATGGTTCTTTGTACCTGACAATATGCAGGTAACAGGTACTACAGTAATGGTGAGGGACATATCAGTTTTTTTTTATCAGTGCGTAAGGCACAGCGAGGACATTTGGCTTCAAGGGCAGGTAGCAATGTTAAGATCTTACCTATTTGGATTTTGGATGTGCTGTATCATGCTTAGATCAAGAGGTAGAGGAAAACAAGACTTACATTTGGTAAACTTTATATACTCGTACATAATTATGTTTTTAAACAATATTGTTTAAAGTGTAAATAAAAATACATTTATTTGAATAAACCCTTCAATTTACAGTAGCACTTTATCTGAAACAAACCTACTTGATTAAGCAAAAGTTTAAAAACATTTAAACCTGTTTGATCATGTGATATTTACGGAAACTTTAACATTGGTGGTACATAGCCAAAATCATAAATAAACTACGATGGCTGAAAAGTGAAAACGTAGAATAAAATCGTACTCTTTTAGCTAACCTGCAATTGTTAATCCACCAATCAAGTGTAAAATCTTCCCTTTGGAGATTCTTATGTCTAACCAATATAGCTTCTGTTTAAGGTAGAAAAGTTTCGATCGTATACGTAATTGGTTTTTGTAATCAATCCCCAAATCAGTTTCATTTAATGGGATTAATTGAATCTGTACACAGAGATTCCTGTAAAGTAGATCCCTTTTAGAAGAAAGTCTCATTTCAGAGGCAGATAAGACATTTTAGCGACAAAAGACGTCAATTAAGAACTTAATCACGCGAAATCCGTCTCATATATCGAGTTACCCATTTAACTGGAAACACCAACCGAAAGCAGACCTAGCCATTATCGAATTAAAGTCCAAACTTGAGCGGCGACGGAGTTGGTATTAATTATGCAATCAAAGCCTAAACAAACATGAAAACCCGAAATTTTGTTTGAATAAATTATTATTACTGTTGAATTTCCTACACAATGTGGTTTAGAAATGGAAAATTCTTGTTCAGAATGTGAAATCTAATTAGGCGCGTAGTCGTCATCTTTGGCGCTGTGTGAGTTGTGCAAGAATATAAAATATAATGGAAAAATACACGGCAGTGTGCGTGACTGCGTTGAAACCGGCCTTAATTTCCAAAAAAAATATTTTTTTAAAAACAGTCGCAATTCTTCTTTTGAATATGTGAAATAGCATCAAATTTGGAACGATTTCGCAAAGCAAGGAATTTAAATGTTGCGTTACCATTACCATTTCAAGTAACGTTAGAAGTAGTTTCCTTCACACAAACGACGTAATGGTAATGCAACAGCCGACATTCCCGCTACACACTTCTCCATTACGTAATAAAGGATTAATAACCAAATTACACAAAGGTTTGGTTTTACAAAGTTTGTATGCCTGATATATGCCTCATATCCTAAAAGTCATCTGTCTTAAATCGGAAATTTTTGACGAAGGCTTTATTATCAGTAGTTTCCAAGAGGCAGATTCGCCACGCTTGGCACGCGGGTGTGCATTCGGAGGTGTAGAGAAGATGCTTTCCTTACGACAGAATCAACTCTCAACGGCAAAGTCTTGACAAAGAAATACGGCAAATGCAGCCCTAAGAACAAACTTTGACATAATAAATGCTTTAACAATAGATGTGGTTGAACTGAGCGGAATATTAAGTAAACAAACACTTGTTTCCGAGTACTGAAAAATACTTATCACGAGGAAGGAAAAACTTTGATTTATTTCTATAGAGAGGACAAAATATCAGGTCGTCTATTTGTTAATTTTATAGCATTTATTATGACAATGCCAGCGCAATTCTCGTTAGAAGAGTTTTTTTTTCATTTTAAATAAGTACTATATGTGCCTGGCCAGTTTACAGGTAATTTCTTTTTTTTTCAATTCGACAGTTTGAACTTTTTTTTCGGTGATGGCCAGTAATGCTGCTATATATTTTTTTGTTGAATTAAAAACTTTAATCCCAAACCGATTTAATTCTTCATAAGTACAGTTTTTAAAAGTCAGGATAAGTCAGAAACAAACAAAATACAGCCAAAGTACCTCCTAAGTCAAAAGCTGAAATGTGAAGCCTTTTCATACTATTTGCAGATATCTATACAAATCATTCTATATCATCTATTTGGATCATAATTTTTATTTAACTGCAAAATAGATTAAAAGTGGTGCAAAAGTATTTTACTATGTTCCGTGAATGATTATTATTAAGTCTCTGACGATAAATTTCACATTAACGCAGACGAAGTTGCGTCTAAATCTTAGTTCTGCTAAATCCAAGCTCTTAACAAGTTTTCAAACGTTCTAAACGTAATTAATAAGACGAAACGACATTAGACCTTGAAAATTCCGTTAAACTCGAGCAAAGTCTAACAATGTTTATAACAACTTTGATTAATCAGGAGCCCATAATATTCGGATATAATTTATCAGTCAAATATTTAATGTGGCTGATTGACACTTTAATAGCAGTATTCTTGGAAACGCAATTTTGTAACAAAGGATATCATTTTAATTAGTAATTGAAACTTTTGTTGTTGAATGTCATCATTATGATAATTAACGGTAACGTAATAATATGAACTAAATAAAACACGAGACATTTCTTTTACACATAAGCACACTCTCAAACACAATCTCAAACGCATATTATGCACTCTCACACGACACAGATCCTTATTTAGTAGAATACCTCTAGCTAGACTAATAATGACCCATTCTCGTCATAAATACCCATATCATGACGTAATAAATAAGCGGTAGAGGAATACACAGTCACCTGCACACCACACATGCCAATAAGCACTGCCTAGTGCCTACCATGCCTACTACGTCTAACCAAATAAAATACCGATCTGTGCATTATTCCTACAGGTAAGAGGAAACACTACGGGCGAGAGAATTGAAAAATAGGTATTTGTAAAATCTATTTAATTGCTGTCGCGCAGTGCCAAACGCCTTCACCGCAGAGTGTGATAAAGACAACTGCTTCGTGGACCGAAAATACCTACTAAAAGCACACCAAATCAACGTTTCGTAGTCCCCCGATTACTTTTCCAAAACTAGACCGATTTAAATACTTTTTTCATTAAAAATCAAAGAAAGGCCGTGGCCGTGTTCGTATGTTTTCTTTATTTTTTCTAAAATTTAGCCAAATTAGTTTTCTGGATGTTTGAACACAGCGGAAAATCGATTTTTCGATTTTTGAGGGCTCATATTATCTTTTTTATTAATTAATTTATGAAAAAACAGAAAACATAAAAACATACTAATAATGGCCATAGAATTTTGTAATAAAAAATATAGCTCTACTGGCTTTATCCAGGGAGGATACAGGGGACTACGTTTGTATGGAAAAACGGCCCTGTGTTTCCTCTTAAGTTTTTTAAACGTAGGTACTGCACAATGCACATACCCTACCCAAAAATAGTGCGCACGCCCATGGGGATACAGGCAGAAGCTTAAGAGTATACTCTGTGGGCAGAAGCGTCTTGTTTTGACCATAGGCAAATCGCCTGCCTGCCTAGCGTTGTGTCTATGGCAGAATCCTGCCTTTATGGATACTTGTCTAGTACACACTGATATGGACTGGTGTTGATACATTACATTTTATTAATACGACTTCAAGTTTGATAGTCGGTGGCGGTATTTTGACGTTTTCTTTGTAGGCACGAATGTACAACTGCACATTAGGCTATACATTTTTGTTGCAAACTAGAACCTATGTCAACGACGTTAAGGTCAACGGCAGGTCAACCTACCCAAAAAGTTAAAGGTCATTGAATTGATTTTCAACTTTAAGTCCAACAAATAAAGATCAATATCAATTTAGAAAATTTGACGGTTTGTGGTAGGTTGACGTGCTGTTGCCTGTACATCAAATATAATGCAACGAATTAGAAAAAAAAACTTACGTTTCGATATCGTTTGAGCGATATCTAATTCATGATGGCCGCTAGCCAGCGCGCTTCGTCCGTTAGCCACTTTTTACAACTGAAACAATAAAAAAACAATAATTAAACAAATGTACTCGTAAATCTTGCTAATATCATAAATGCGAAAGTATGGATAGATTTTTGTTTCTCAATCACGCCAGTTTGGCTGAACGGGTCTAAATGACACTTTAAACAGTGCTAGATTGAACGTTAGATAAGCACACATGCTACATTTTTCCGAAAAAGTTTAACACAGAAACTACGTAATAATAAGTGAAATTTAAAATATTCAAAACCTTGAGAAATTCTACTTAAAAAACTTTCCCAAACTATTAAGTAATAGACAGCAGAGAAATAATAAGTTTTAATGATTTCCCTTTTAATTTATTGTTCAAAAGAAGCTTTAGTTATGCAGCCAACTGCTGTTAAAATATAAAAATAACGAATATAAAAATAACTATTTCTATTAGCAGTATTCAAGTTACGGCATGTCCTTGGTCAAAACAACAACCTGAATAACCGTCACAAAAGCTAATACATTTTATTACTAAGCGGAATTATCTTACCCCTAATTCTGATTGTTTTCAATTGGTATATTTACTACGAGTAACAAGCTAATAAAGATAATTCTGTAACGGTTAATGAGATAGGAAAAATAACGTAACGTGTTATTATCACAGCGACGAACTGGCACGTAATTCTGTTTGTATAACCGCCACGGCCTTGAGCAAGAAAAGAAGAAAAAAGTCGGTTGCAGGTAGCAACGTGGTACAGTCTTAAGAAAATCGACAACAGTTCTTGAGACAGTGTAGGTAAGTTCAATATTAAATGAAATCTGTCTCAATAGTCGTGATTGTACGTGATTCAACAGGAATGTTTTAACGAATGAGGATTGACGGTTTTTTCTAGGGTTGTGACTGTTTAGGGTTTCTTTGTGAAGGACAAAAACGATTTGAGAGCGCGGTCCTTTAAGCTTTTTCTGACTGATCGTGCTTAAGAAATTGTTTGAAACAACTGATTAAAAGCATCTACAGCAATCAGATGAGAAACATACGTACGATTTCATTTATTACGTACATAATTAATATAGTTTCAATAAAAAAAAAAGTCGATAGTTTTCTACATATAACATGGAGTTTCATTTATAGCAAACTAACTGCAAGAACAAGAAAATAGTTTGTTCGTGACGATGTTTTACCCTTTACAAACTTTTCATGTAGATATTTCTGAATTATCGTTTTATTTAATACAATTATATTTTACAAACATAACCAACACGGAACCCACTGTTCACCAGCATTATGTCTTGGCCTTTTTTTACCCGACCACGTCAGAGCAGGTTAATATTCTATCTCAAAATGCTTCGACACGCACGTGGTGGCATTTCTGAGTGTTTCTACCCAGAAGCTGGTATTAATGTTAAGTCATGTGGGGTTAGCAGGTATAAGAAGTTTTTTTTATGGCAGGATGTTCTTGAGGCTAGGGTATTCGACTGCTACAGCCATAGAATAGGCGACGTGCTAGCGAGATGGCAAGAAAGCTTATATGTCGCAGATACTACCATTACTGTCTTTCTAAAACAGTATAAAGAGGTTTATTTTATCATCTGTCCACATATCGTCCAAAACCCGATGAGGTCAATGTAGGAAACGAACTTTCCGAATTGGCACGGATCTGTCTGGAAGGTATGGGGTCGTGGAGGGGAATCGCCACGCTGGAAAGAGGTCAGTGATCGCAGTTTGGAGTTGAGGCTGCTACCGTCTTCTTCTATCTATCTTCCTGAGTCGCCTCTCATTACATCTAACAATGATAACGTTAATATTTACAAAAAAAAATGCTTATGTCACTTAGTTACATTACAGTCTGTACCGCAATTCAATTATTTCATCAACTTTATCTATAATGCTTCGATGATTAATATTTCCTATCTGATTGCAAATAAACTTATACCTTTTTATAAACGCCGCCCTTAACAATATCTACTCCATTATTAATTAATTGTAAATGACATTATCAGATCTACCCTAACTCATATTGTAATGACAGCCCAATAAAACACATAGACAATGCTTTCAAAGACAAAAGAGAACCGTATTCAAATCTTATTCATTAAAGCCCAGTGCGCTTTCGTTAACGAGCAAATTAAGAATTTCTTAATTTAATTAATGATTAGTTTTTCTTCGGGACGGTGGGGAGAAATTTGATAAACTTGGGGAGAATTTAATTAACAAGTGTAGCAAAAAACGGTCAAGAACGAGTCGATACTGTAGGTAGGTACATTGAAGTACCATCGTACAAAATTAAGTGTTTTTAAGTCATTCGTCATTGAACTGAAAACGAGCCTATCTAAAAGAAGGATATTGCCATAATCGCCACTCTTGGCAGGCAGGCTGGCCAATAGTTAAAAAAGGAGTTTTCTTCTGGGAGTACCCTTTTAGTCGCCACTTACGACATCAGTAGGTAGCTCTATATTCAAAAGGTTTTGATTTAACTTAATAAAAATAGTAATACACATTCTATTAAAAATAAATCGTATTAAAATTTGTTGTCACGGAAAATCGTTTCTAAAAACCATAGTATTAGAATCGCTCAATACATCCAATTAGAATATAAGATCATATTGGAAATATTCGAAAGAATATTTAAAATACAAGCCCCTTACATTGTCATTGCAACTATACAGGCTGAGTCTTTCATCACCTTCAAAAAAATTACAGGCGTTCAGTATCGTATTTAGAATGAGTAGGTCAAGTTTTCCCCGAAAATATTTTTCGCAACATAGTTTTCAATTTTTAAGGTCCTCTAAGCCTGTGAAGGTATGAAAGGAAATTCAATTACTTATGAATAGTATCGTAATGAATAAATGAGATGCGCATCGCGTAAAAAAAGTGCTATTAGGAGGCCGTATCAAAAATTTTAGATCTTGACATTTTTGTACTGTACCAAAACAAATTTTGGAAGATGGTTAAAATGTTTTTTATAGTTAGAATAGCACCACTTCTCTTTCGTGGTCGATGTGTGTCGTAAGAAACGCCTATAGGAGTACTGCCAGAAAAGGACGGGCAGTAGCGTCTTCTCGCCACCATTGGCCAAACTGCGATCGCCAACCCACCTGCCAAGAGTGGCGATTATGGCCATATCTTTAATTTGAAAAGGCCAGTGTCTAGCAGTGGATTGATATAAGCTGGTGATGACAAATAAACATTAAATAAGTTGCATTAGTCTAAATAAAAAAGGAAAAGCCATTTTCTTGACGAGTGTACAATTAAAAGATTTCGCAATATTAATTTCACTTTCAAATGTCCTCAAGACATACAAATTGTCTTCTAAACTCAATAACATCCAATTTACGTCATCGCCAAACAATATCTTAATTCCGAACGTCTCTTACCCACTGTGTCATAATTAGAAGTCGTTTAAGGCAGAATTAAAGGCAACGTCAGATGACATTGAGGAAGACTAGGGTTGCATGTCGATTGTAGTCTAATAAACTGGTAGCCCACCACTTAATACGGTAACTTTCATTGATTGCATATACGTAAATTATCGTTTATTACACGAAAACAGAAGGATCATATTTAATAATTAATAAAACAAAACAAAAAACACAATTTTTTTTGGATACAGCGTTTGTTTACAAATATCCCATATTTCGGTAATGTTGCGAGAGCGCTCGCATGGCGCCATAATAAAAAGGAAAAAGAACATGGTTTAGATCCTGAAACAATGTAATGAGAAAATAACAAACAATGGTCGTATGGTGCCGGCACCTAAAATATGTACATACAACGGCAGGTCAACCTACCCAAAAAGTTAAAGGTCATTTGATTTTTAACTTTAAGTCCAAAACGTAAGAGATTAATATCGATTGAGAAAATTTGACGTTTTGTGGTAGGTTGACGTGCTGTTGTCTGTACCTTCTCTATTTATGGGTATTGTAAGAAGCGACTAACGGCCGGTTCCAATAATCTATCTATATTCAGTTTTGGCATATCTGAGGTAGAAAACATCTTCTATCTCTGATTTTGCCATCCAGAGAAACAAAGACAGAAGTTGTTTTCTATCTCCGGTATGCCAAAACTGAAGATAGGTTATTAGTACTTTATTTGATATTTTAGCAACTTAATTGCACTTATAATATCAGTATATAAACTTATATACTTTATTTGATATGTTAGCAACTTAATTGCACTTATAATATCAGTACATAAACTTGAAAAAATTTTTTTTGTCTCAGGCGGTACTCGAA
Organism: Anania crocealis; assembly: GCA_949315895.1. Taxonomy (NCBI): domain Eukaryota; kingdom Metazoa; phylum Arthropoda; class Insecta; order Lepidoptera; family Crambidae; genus Anania; species Anania crocealis. The sequence continues at coordinate 15,402,113 of OX438867.1, read as the reverse complement.
ACCGCATCTCCTCGCATGCCGGGCGGGTGCCATACCATTAGGCCTAATGCCACCCGGCATGCGAGGAGATGCTGGTTCGAGTCTCACCTGAGACAAAAAAAAATTTTTCAAGTTTGTATACTGATATTATAGGTTATTAGGATCGGCCGTAAGAGTATGGCCTTAAAAAGATGGCCAACCTGCGATCGCTACCCATCCGCCAAGCGTGGCGATTACGGCAAATTCTCATTTGGATAGGTCTTTGTCTATCAGTGGACTAGTAGACAGTGATGATAATGACGACAAATTGATATGATATTGGTAGCTCGCAAAAGTCCTCTTTTTTCATAATAAGGCCTTTAATTTATATTTGCATTGTTACAATGGCCCTAATGATTATACCTAGTCTAATTATCGTGTGATCTAGTAGAAATCTATATCTATACATATAATCCTTAAATATAAAAATAATTGCTGTTCGTTACTCTCGCCAAAACTCGAGAACAGCTAGATCGATTTGGCTAATTTTGGTCTTGAAATATTTGTGATAGTCCAGAGAAGATTTAAACGATGAGAAAAAATGGAAAATTTTCGAGGAAGATAGTGAATACGTTAATTTTATATTCCCATGATGCCGTTAGGATATGTGATACAAGTTTAACGGGTCATCTAGTATCTACACAAAAGTTATCAACAGTATACGCAGCTTTACCGGAAGGCTACCCGCATCAAAGCGTTCACAGCACTAGCGTGTAACAACATAAGAGAGATGTTATATTTAATCTTCCCGAGGTGATATGGGTATAGGAAGGTCGTTCAACATTGACGTAAGCCAAACAGGGTTGATAGATTTGATATGGATGAAGTGTTAAGACTATTTTGTAATTTAATATTGATGACGGGTTTGTGGGAATGAATATAGTAAACAAGGAATAACAGCAGATTATGGTATGTGTTCCTTGTCAATAATTTTGAAGGTGACGAATTTTTTATGGTTATCAATCAATCAATCAAACTATAAAAAAAAAATGAAGTATCGAAGCGAAAAATATCATTTAAATTACAATTATTTGTATTGAAAAATTTACTGCCTCAGGTGAAACTTGAACCCACAACCTAATGCATACCAGGCGACTGCTTGTGTTTTCAATTAAATTGCCCAAAAAATATCATGTTTTAAATTTGTATGTTGACCAAATAGTAAATGTTGACGGACGCTTCCTTTGCTTACATTAAATTAATTAATAGGACGGTTGTCAAAAATAACAATGCATCGTTAGCATAACACCAATTGGATGAAAACTTAGTGATAATATTGTTAAAGTAATAGACACTTTGTTAATAATAACTAATTGAAATGAACCTGGCTTTTAGTCACATAGTTTTTAGTAATAGCTTCCATAAACAAAAGCCGTTACAGAAAGATTTACTAGCCACGCCTAGGCATCTAAAGGGCTTACTGTAAAATATTGTCTTCGTAATTACTGTTAGTAAGTTACACAATTATAATAACGCTAACAACAAACCGTGTGGTTCACTACTTTATTAGACTCTAAAGCAAATTAACTAAGTTCTAACAGTGGTCTACGGCGAGTGGAAGAGTGCAAGATGTTGGGTATGTCTTAATTATATGATCTTAAGGTTGAGAATAGCGGAATTTTTGAGATATGTACCAGGCAAACAGGACCGCCGAGAGCTTTTCTAACTCGCAATCAACATGTGAACTGTAACTTACTTTAACTTGTTACTTAATGAATTGAGAGAGGAAGCATGGTGTTTCACTTCCTAGCTGGTTATGCGAGCCTGGTAGGAGACAACTTTTTATTGATTTTAAATAGTTATATTGTCTTTCACTTTGGATACTGATTAAATAAGTTTTTATAAAAATGCTGTTTGTTTTTTCTGTCGACTTAATAGACGATAGAGTCTGATCCGCCCGCGACTTTTTCCGCGTTGAGTTCTGCTAAATATTGATCTAACATACACATTTCTGACTGCCTTTTCAACCCCATCAAGGAATGATTCCAAGGACAAAAACTATCATATAGCAGAGCAGTCATATCATATTTCATCCAAATCGGTTAAGAAATTATTGATTCCCAATTAAATGCAGAAACTACTCAGTGAAGCTAAAATTTGATGATTCATATTTATAATCTAAGAAAGGATTTTAAAACCATTCGCGAGTCCCATACAATTCTGAAAATGATTTGTTCTTCTGCATGAGAAGTACTTAAATAATATAAACTTTTATTGAAGTAGTCGCGACAGAAGAATTGACCTGTTACGTGCTTTGCCAGGATATATTAAGCAACCTATTTATTTAATAGAGAATGACGTACGTCAAAATCGCACTGCAGTGCTTATTACATACATTTTATAAATTAAGCCCGATTTGCATACCTACATATTTTCATAAACCACAGTCATTTGGCAAATCTCCATATTTTGCGCTAGGCCATGTTTTAGTTCAAAGTGACCCACATCAGAAGGCATTGGGAAAGAATTGAGCTCATACCTACATAGAATAAGCGCGAAACTAATTACCCACCCACCACCTATGTAATGGGGGAGGGCAAATCGAATTTTCGCATTCCACTCGAAACGAAACGTATAGCTGAAATTAATCAGACACAACACCCAATTAGACGAATGAGTGTAAGCAGTGTAAGAAAGAGAGAGCAGACTTACAATATATTTTTGTCTCACGGCTGTAAGTATCCACTCACTAAGTGCAGATTAATCGCAGTAGATTGTTGTTGGCAACTGTCAACGTTTTTTTACATACGAGTAACATTCGTTTATATTTTTAAAACGGAACAAGTAATTTCCTTGCCAGTTTGTTTGATTTGATTCAAATTAGAAGTTCCAACGTCGGGCCTAAGGTAGACACGCGATCAAAAATTTTGTAATTAGACGTTATGATGCGATGACATGTCAAGTTGTTCTTATTTGACGGCTGCGGTTAAGGCGATCACCCACAGCACCGCGCTTCGCCGCGGTATGACATCGCACCCTAAATCTATTATAGATTTAATCATCATAATGCAAATACCTCAGTTTGTATAGGAAACACGCGCGATACAATACACTGTCAACGCGTTGGCGCGCGGGAGCTGCTGTATGTCGCCACACGGATCGCGGCGCATAGCGATGCAGTGGAGTTATGGCTTTACTGGATCTCTTTATAAAAATAATTAAGACCCTGATTTCGTTTGTCAAGAAGGTCACTTTTCACTATGTCATTATAAAAGACTTTAAATTCCTACTACATATCATAATTTAGAACCACAATATGTTGCTAACACCCGTTCCGTTTCCACAAGTTATTAGTTACCTGAAATTAGTTTTACGTAACAATTACAATAAAGCTTTACATGATTCCTGTAGCCGTGCGGTTGGAATACGATACAGATAAGACTATTGAAGAAAGGGAAGGCAAATTTATTGAATAATGCTGAACCTGTGGTAGAAATGGACTCAAAAGCGTACAGAGCAAAACAAGCGTGTGATATGGCTGTTTGGTGCGAGCTATGAATAAAGGCAACTAATTAATTTTAAAACTGCTGCCATATGACTATTTTATTAATTAAAACCTGAAATATTACTATCGGGAAGCCCTTACGGAATGAGAAAGATATACGTTCTGCTCCGGAAGGGTGGAACTTAATTTTGGTTTAATTAAATGGGACTTTGTTATTATTATTTAACCAAGGGATAATCCAATGAGGTAGGTTGCTGACTGCCGACTTCAGCCTTTTAAACTGCTGTATACGGCTCTTTTTGTGTTTTCGGCATATTATTATTAAATGAGAAGTTACTATTTTTTATTTCCCAAATAGAATTTATTTTTTAATAATTTTTCATAGTTTTCAAGTTACAGTTAGCAAATCGGTGTTCAGAGAATTTAAATTCGGTGTACTATTTGTCATCCAGTGTGATTGGGACATGGATTTTAACTTCCAATTACGCAAGCTTAAGTCCCAGTTTCAGGTGTCGCTGGCAGAGGTTTGTTTGACGGTCTGTCAGTGGTACTTGGGATCAATACCAAATATCGATGTGATTGGATCATATTCTAGTAAAAAAATATTTCAAATGTATGCATGTAATGCATGTACCTAACTAATAATCAACCAAAAGCTATGTAATTGTTTCGTATCAACTATCAACCTCAACAACTATGACGCCCCGTTGGTCTAGTGGTTTGTATACCGGACCAAGATCTCGAGGTCCCGGGTTCGATCCTCGGGTCGGACAGCAAAAAGTTTCGAATTTTCGAACATTGCTCGGGTTTGTGATCACCAATCCGCATTTGGCAAGCGTGATGATTACGCCTGTACCTTGAATTCAATTGATGGAGGCCTTTGCCCTGCAGTGGGATGATTGTAGGCTGTTACTTTTCTTTTACAACTATCAACATTAGCCTATATCAGTCCATTAATGGCCACAGGCCTCTCCATAAGGAGGATTTGAGGAGAAGAGGCGGAGAGAAAACGCTACTGCCTAGAGATGGGCAGCTTGGAAACTTTCTCGGAAGCTACCCGGAATTTACCCGGGAATATTCCCAAAATGGGAATTTACCCGGAAATATTCTCGATTCGAGGGTAAATTGGTTTTGTAGCTCTTTTTACAGACAAATCTACGGTTGGTCCTAACCAATGAATAAAAAAACATCATATAATCAAAAAAATATTAGGGACCAAAGAGTACAATTTAGACATAAAAAATAAATACTCGAATAAATTCCCATCGGGTAGATTCAATGGGAACATTCCCGGGTATTTTCCCATTTTGGGAATATTTCCGGGTAGAATCCCATCTCTACTACTGCCCTATTGTTTTCGGCAGTAGGTACTCCTTTAGCCTCTTACGACACCCATAGTGACCATGAAAGTTTACATCATTTTAATGTATTTAATTTCAGTTGTTACCATTAAATGGAAATATCACTTACATTCATACAATAACTACACTAACGCTTTGGTTTCATAAGTTAAGAACTTAAACGTAGACGCTTGAATACTTACCTTATACAGCAACTATCTACGCATTAAGGATTAGGAGTTGCCACATCAAAAATTATAACTCAAAACTCGCCTCCCATACCCTAACTTCTTCCAACCGGAATCTTTCAGTTATGTCGCTCCAAATTAATAGAACCACCCTTAAGTATCTTATAAGTAAACCAAACTCCCTTTTGTGGATCAGACCTTAATTTCTAACTTAAGTCATGTAATCGAATTATAAAAGTCAAATTAAGGATGAAGAGGAAAGTTTGTCATCCATTAAATTCTGAAGAGTTAGATCACAGTAGAATACTAAGCAGTAGAGTTTAGATAATATTTCAATGTAAACATTTTTTAACTGTTTCAAGTCGGATTCGAATCTCCTCAGATAGCGATCTGTAGTATTGATATCTCATATCTAACTAGACCTTTTGGTTTTTTCATTTATTTAGGATTTAACCTAATTTTAAAATAAATTTCTGTTTCTTAATCTATAAACAATTTATAAAAATAGTTCCTGTTGATCTTGAGTCTTGCCAGTTCCTGATAAGTGTTTCTGTTGGAATTTTTTCATTTAAAGGTTTTTATGGCAACTTTTTCCCTAACAATATTGATACACAAAACCTCACTCGTGGCTCCTACACGAACGTAGAAAGTTCCTTATAGACCCTTTGCATAATATAAGTATTAATCGATCGTATAATATCCGTAAACGAGCGAACATATAAGATATACATGTCTATTGCCACGATACATTTCTCAACATCGTAATATTCCGATAAATAATATCCGAGGCGTGCGCTGAAAACATAAGTGTTTACTGGCATATTTCGCAGCCTTCAATCGGTGAAGGTCACTGCAATGACGTTGTTGCTTGTAAGTTGCCAGCATTAAAAAACTTATACGTGATGCAAACACTGAATCTCCTTTTACACTAGTAACATAGATAAACAATAAAAAATGTTGCAGTCCAATAAAATAAAAAATAAAATATTTCGAAAATATTCGCGCCTAAATATTGTAGCTAACGTCATGTCTCGTACCTGCCTTAATTGAAATGTAAACTTACTTAGGGGACATAAAGTTAATTGCTACTAAGTTCTAGTAGCGCTCATTTAGTAATGACGTTTATTTGAAGCCGATTGTGTGTCTGTACGTAATTTTTCTCAATTTTCGTCGGACCGTATAGTGGTTGAAGCTGCGACTTGAATGATAGATTGATAGATTTTCTTAATAGATGTTATGTAGATTATTTAAAATGTATGATGACTAAAGTAGAAAAAAAGAACAAGTATCAAAAACACACGTTAAAGTTCGTCTCTCTTACTTTTTTTTTCTTTCTTCCTCTATATTGGCTTGGATTTAATGAATATACATTATTTAATTGATTTACTTAATTTCGTTCTAATTTATAAACAAAAGAATCGATTGTCTTCTTCTAAAAGCATTCGGGCAACAAAAGTTGTGAGTTTAAAATGTGTACGACATTCGTGATCATTCATCTATGAATATAATTGGCCCTTACAAAGATGGCGGTCGTCTTGTTAGTTTAAAGGCAAAGTTTCCCTTTGATGTCGGAGTAATTACGCGAGCCTACGGTCGGGGTAGGAAATTCAAAAATTTTGACTTTGACTAACGTAACTTACCTAAACTGGTAAGTACGTAACATCATTGTTTTTAGTTTAATCAAAAAAATTTGGTCCGGTTTTTATATACAGGATGAAATTTTAACCACTTTCTAAAAATTTTGTAGGCTTTCAGTATCATATCGTTACCGCCACCGTCATTTACCATACGCGCTCATAAAGTTCAGGTGGAAAACTGTAGCAATTGTATTTGTCTGCAAATTTCGCGGGCTACACATATCAAATACCTAGGTGTATGGATTGATGCTAACCTGTCATGGAAGGAACATGTAAAAAATACTGTTGCTCGAGTCAGAAAACTAATTTATGCATTTAAAGTTCTTAGGAATAGCATCGACTTTGAAACTTTGAAAACCGTTTACTACGCTTTAGGTCAGTCACTTATATCATACTGCATTTCAGTCTGGGGTGGTTCAGGCAAAACTCAACTGTTGCGTTTAGAAAGAGCCCAAAGAGCCATCCTAAAGATAATAACTTTCAAACCTATATTGTTTCCAACTGCTGAGTTATACACTTTAACTAGTGTTTTGTCTGTTAGAAAAATGTATTTGCTTGTTGTCATTTTGCGTACACACAATCAGACACCATATGACAACACTGCTATTTCAAATAGGCGTAGACCTCTTCCAGTTTGTAAGACAACTCGCGCTAAGTTATCTGCAGCTAAACGCCACATTTACTTCATGGGTCCATTGCTATACAACAAAATCAATAAAATATTAAACATTTATCCATTAACTCTGCATGAGTGTAAGCTTAAGGTTGCTGCATGGCTGCAAAGCATGACCTACTCAGAAACGGAGGAGTTTTTAAGTACAGTACTGTAAAAAGAAAAAAAACAACACACCAAACACACGGAGGTGGGCGCTAATACTTGCGACACAGTTTTTAACGAATGCAAGTATTAACGATCACATTTTTATGGCACCACTTGTTTTTGATACCAATAAACTAATTTGATTTGATTTGATTTGATATTTAGAGCCCATTTATGAAGTAAAAAATGTAAATCAAGTTTTCAATCGAAAATATTTTTCGCAAAAATAGTTTTAAATGTTTACAATTTTAGGCCTGTTTAGGTATACCTAAAGGGAAAATCAAAAACTTATAATTAGTATCGTGATTAGTAATAATTAGTAATAATTTATTTGCTTGTCACATGGTAAATTACAGGTGTTATTACAATTAAAAGCACATTGCACACATGACACCCCTTAGGGGCACCGCAAATTAAGCGAACATAGGGCCTCTTATCGGATAAATACACAGTATAATATGTTATCCACACTTATCCTTTAATTTGTTAGCAAATTTGACTACTACAATTGCAACATTTTTTTTTCTCTGCTTTGCTTTACGCTGAACAAGTTTATTTAGGACAAGTCTCAAAGAACTCGTCCAGTGTGTAATAAGCTTTATCTAATAGATATGTCTTCAGTCTGGTAGTAAATATATTAAAGTTTTCTATGTCTTTAATACTATTTGGGATACAGTTATAAATTTTAATAGACATCCAATGTGGACCTGATCTGAAAATTTTGAGATGTCTACCTAAAGGAAGGTTTAATTTATTTTTATATCTATTATTGCGCCTTACTTGTGTGTTTTGAGAATAAAGGTACATATGTTTTTTTACAAACTTACAAGATTCCAAAATGTATAAACATGTCACAGTAAGTATTTTTTCTTTAATAAAATATGGTTTGCAAGAAGGCATTTGATTAATTTGAAAAATAATTCTTATACATTTTTTTGTAGAACCTTAATGTTTTGAACGTCTGTCTGTACTGTTGCCCCAAAGGATTATACCGTACGTAAGCCATGAGTGAGCATACGCGTAATATGCAGCAAGAGCTGTTTTAGTGTCTGTCACTCTTTTCAAGTGAATCGTAATGAATGAATGTGATTTGCATTACGTAAAAAAAGTGTTGCTAGGCGGCCATATCAAAAATTTTAGATTTATGGCGGACATTTTCTAAGTGCCTTATCTTGACATTTTTGTACTGGCCTATACCAAAAGAAAAAATACATCATTTGTTTTTTGTCTCGTAGATTGACATATCAAAATTTGGAAGGTGGTTAAAATGTCACCCTGTATTGTATGTAACGTCCTGGAGTCCTGAAATACAGGATTATCCTAGCTTAGGTTCCAGTCTTCCCTAGTGTTCTGTTTCATGTTACTTAATTGTCTGCTTGTAATATTATTATCTTTTAAGAGAAACATTGTAAATTTATGGATGAAAATAAACAAATTATTTATTTAATATTTAACGTTACTTGTGAGAAAAAGAAAAGTTTTAAAGGCTTAATAATTTATCCTCCACTTTATGACATTTTTAAGTCTGCATATAAACCTACAAGTAAAACTGCAAACACTAGTCAAAAATCTATTGATTTTGTCACAACCACTGAATAATACGTTGTCTCAACTCTCAACGTCTAATGCCGACAAACCATAGTGCAAAAAACTAAGTTTTATTTAGGCCCCTTTTTGAGGCAAGAGGATGCAATCACACAGCCTCCATAGTGTCAAAAAACTAAGTTTTATTTAGGCCCCTTTTTGAGGCAAGAGAATGCAATCACACAGCCAATTCGTTACATATTCGGATTGAAATCCGTATTTTCGATTCCATCGATAGTGTCGCGCGTGATCGACATCTATTGCTGGGTACTTTTAACTTTTTTTGGGTTTTTTTTTGTTCTTTTGTGCCGCGGAGACCAATGGTCGCTCGCGTAGTGCCGGATAAAATTTTTTGGGGTGTAAAGCAAACTGAGGTTTTAACAACATTGTAAATAAGTATGTGAGAGCCAGGATGCCCATTTGTACTTTTTTTTTTAGTTTAGGTTAGGGTGTCGCAAAGGGGGTGCTAACCTAAACCTAACCTAACCTAACCTATTTTCAGCGCAATCGTTTCAGTCACTAAATGTATCATAGTCAGCTTTTTGACAAAAGATTTGCAATTTTTATTTCACCCATATGTCAAATGAAACGCGTTTTATGTATGGTTAAGCACCATACATTTTTGTTACACTATTATCGAAAAAGAAACATTTAATGATATTTAAATTGTTTACAAAGTCCAGTAGGTTAGGAAAAGTGACCATACAAAAATACAAAAAAAAAACGATTAATGATTTCTAACCTAAAAATTGGCACGCCTCGCTTGCCTTCGCACGTAAACAGAAACACTAGTGTATAAAAAAATTAGAGTTACTATTCGTTTAAATGCCAATCAGCTGACTATGATACATTTAGTGACAAAACGATTGCGCTGGAAATAGGTTAGGTTAGGTTTAGGTTAGTGCACCCCCTTTGCGATACCCGGACCAGTTTTTTAGCAATGTTATCCAGTGACCCGAAATATGGGAACATTCTAGAAGGTAAATGTGAATCACTTGATTTTACCTTTAAATAATTATACAGTGCACTAATTCCCGTTCAAGGTTAAGTTTCATGTGTAACAACTCAACAAGACTAACTTACCTACCTATAAATTAAGTCTATGATAATGACTTTCTATAATAAGGTATTACTGATATTTTTGGCATGTAGTGAAACAAATTAAATCCACTTACCTATTTCTATTTTAAATAACGTTTAAACTATCTAATGTTAAAGATACATCGAGAAAGGTTTTAAATCAAACTACAGACAAAGCGAAAGTTACGGTCAACAGCTTCATGACATAAAACGCAGGCAGTGCAAAATCAATATTATGTTAGTTGATAATAAAATTATATTGCACCTCTGCTAACAAGCCATAACTCCGTTTCACGCTAAGCGATAAAAGCTGTCAATACAATCGCCAATTTGGTGTTTTGTTTTTTTTATTTTGACAAAGTAAAGCAAATCTTTTGATGTCGTGGAAAGACTTACTATTATAAACATTAAACCATTTTTTTTTCATTTTGATAACCCCGTTAATCCATTACGATGAAGTTCCAAGCAGCTGGTAATTTCCATCCATCTTCTATATTGATATTGATTTTCACAGCTTAACGTTTCATATTAAATACGTAGCTTATGTATGAATTTCATAGAGCAAAATAATGTCGTATATCAAGACATACACAAGAACTTTAGAAGTACACCAAAACAAAATTAATTATCTTCAATCCAATAACAAACAGTATTCCAGTAGTCGGTTAGTTCTAGTAGTTTGCAACAGATGGCGTAACTGACGTGATAAGGGTCCATACGGCCAGGATAAATGACAGCTGTTGAGAACGACGCCACTTGTAAACAACTGTTTATTTATTTGGACATGATGACCTTAAAACTAAACTGACTAAGATACCCATAATAGGAGAATATAAAAGAACAGTGACAGACGTATTTTTAACTCTTGTTTCAATCTCAAAATCATAACCTTCTTTCAAAACTAAGTGAGAGCGGCAATAATTTAAAAACATTAATTCGAATTTGAATAGAATGCGTCGCGCAAGGTCAGCATATTTTCAGTCGGCGTTTTTAAAATGTTGTCCAACTTACAATGACCCCCGAGAATTCATTACTTTATCCCACGTTATTTCGAGGCTAGTGAAGAAGAAGGGCAAGAGGTCAAGTCAAACTGGCTGTTTTAGGCGGGACGTCCAGTAACGCATTGGTGGGAAATAGTGGAAATATTTTTCCTGCATTCCTCACGTTCCATTTACAAAATTAGCATACGAAAAATTATTGTACATTTGAGTGTTTGAAATTAGAATTCTGCTAACGCGATCCGTTTTACGAAAAGATTTATTTTTAAAACGTTATATAATTTGAAAAGAAACTTTCGTCAGTCAGTTTTTTCAAAGCCAACAAAATAATGATTATTATGAAAGTTTTAATTCTAGAGTTTATGAATTGTTAAACTCTATTACTATTGTGCATTAGTTTCTATTATAATAAAAGGTTGGTACACGATACTGGGTAGTATTGTTTCAGTAGAATTAATCAGGCAATGTAAATTCATGAGATTTAAACCCGTTACAGTGTAGACTCGACCCAATAAGGGTTTATTAATATCAGAGAATGAGCTATAGGTAGTCCGTTTTAATTCAATTAAATAAATCAAATTTCAGCTTGCAAATTAGAAATCTCTTATAATTTACTCACTTCACTCAGTCAAATTTGATTATAAAAAGGTACCTACGTAAAATTGTATGAGTGGCTTGGTCATTACAAAACGCAAATCTTATTTAAACAAATCATTATTTAACCTCTACAGGAACAAAATAATTTTATTGACCACATTGTAGCCCGTCAGTCTGTTATCTTTGAAACCCGTTTTCACAGAATAGCGTAGAGTTTGAAGTTAATTTGTGAAAACATCAAACCTCTAAGACACATACCTTGCTGCCCGAATTCTTATAGCAGTCTTGTTTAGTCGCCTCTACGACACCTTTAGGGCGAGAAGAGGTGGTACTATTCCTTTTAGGCTAGTACCACGCGTCTAAACATTGGCTACTACTTATGACTATATGTATTTTGTTTCATTAAATCCTATTTCGACGGCGGACTATACCTAAACGCGAGAAACGTCAATTAGAACAACGTACGTTCCAATTATAAGTTTGTGAAACTATATTAACATAATCCATTGAATTCTGGCTAACTAATACAACTGACATACCTAGTCGCTATCGCAAAGGGATAAGGTCTGAATTCCCTCACAAAACTTGTAAGGGAATGTACTTTGAAGTATAGGGTTGCCTATTCAAATAGTTGAGGTTAAAAGTAAACGATTTGTATTTATTTACGATACGGCGATGTTAAATGTTTGAATGAAAGCATTATGGCAAATTATACAAGAAAATATCTAAAAAAAAAAAAGATTTTGCAATGTTGTCAATTTAAATAAAAACTTAATCAATTATTACTAACTAAAAGCTTCGTTTATAAAAAAGATATTTTTCAATAAGGAGTCATTCATAAATTACGTCACACGATTTTCAAGATTTTCAGACCCCCCTCTCCCCCTTGTCACGCATTTTTACGAAAATTCCCATATTATTTTGCCCAATGTCACCATAAGTTAGTCCTCCTGAATATGTGACGTAATATGTGGACGACCCCTTACAGTCAAACTACTATCCCATGGTAGCAATTTCCCGAAATTAAATCTATTCCATCATGGTCTACTTGTTAAAAACTGACGAATCGTATACAAAACAAGCAAATAATCTGCGTAATTGACTAGAAAACTTTTACATTAATAATATCAATAGGATTTTTCATTACCAATGCATAGCAGAAAACGAAATGTCTAAGACCATAATTCAACAAAAAATGTGTATCAATAGTCAAGTGTTAAGAAACAATAATTAAAAACCATAAAAAAAATCCACCTCACCCATTAAAGTCAACCTGCATGAAAATCTACAAGCAAAAATTACCGAGAAATTATAAATAATGAGTATGGTAACCCTGCCTATCTACATGCGGGCACACAAGTGCTTATGAAGCCCTAACGAGTAGTGCACATGTGCGACGATAGGGGCGCCCTCAGACAATACCGTCATTATACACGCCCGCACTGCGAACGGCGACTTTATTACCAACGCCGTAAGCCTCAAACTTACAGGATCTATTCCAACAAAGGGTACACAAAGAAAATCAACAGATGGCGTTGATAAAGACAGGGACATCTCGAATGAAGGGCTTTCATTAACAAAATAAAGGGTCAACTCGGGAGTATCACAGTTGTGATAATTTGCGCGTGAGGGATTCGCAGATAATCTGGGATCAGGGTGTTTGCTGTTCCCGAGCAATTGCATGACGGATAATTTTTTGCTGATTTTTAAAAATGCCTAAGGAGAGCTTCTGATATTTTTGTTTATAGATTTAATATGATGATACAATATAAATATAGGCAACATTGCATGCATTGTACTAACTATGAAGTAAGTTACTATCTTAAGCCCTTGATTTGTGAAATACAGATACAACGAAGGTGCCACTAACACCCAGAGCCAAGGAATGAACTTGTTTTGAGCTTAACTCGTCCGGGAATCGAACCCTGGACCTCGGAGAAGGTGTCAAATCCGGTATGCACGCCACCCCATCACGGAGGTCATCGGTCAAAAGCGACATTCAATTAATAACTGCTATTATTTAATTCGGATGCGAACGACTCGATAGGGTTTGATTTTGTTAGTTAAAATTTAATGCGATTTATCGTATGAAAGAAATAACTTTTAGCTATTCAGAACAACAAAGAACAAAGATCCATTGAGTAAAAAGGAATGCGAATTAACATTATTTCAAGGCGTACCCTTATCAGATTGTTTCTACCTATTTTCAAACGTACCTAGTGCTAACACTAGGTCTTAGTTGGGAATAAATCTAAATATATACGGGATACTAGACTGACTGTTCTATATACGCATAGCACATACAAGTGGACAACAAGACAAAATAAACGCGAATAATCCGTAAACATATCTTTCAATTTTAGTGCACTATGCATTCGCGAAAACTCAAGAAATCAGTATCCATGGACAACAAAGAGTCTCGAATTTTAGAACATATGTATTACTCTCCTTGGTTTAAATGTTTCAATTATCAAAGAAATGTGTAACCGCCAAATTTATAAATAAACTTAGGAAATGAATATGGCAACTATTTTTTCATAACATTGTTGTTTAAAGCAGTACAGATCGCCGCATGAGTGGCCTAAAACATTGTATAACATATCCTCACTTTTAATGTCTTATCAGTTGCTGTTTCCGTCTGATGCGAGCTGCAAGTAAATGATAACAGCTATGTCACGGCCTATAGTCATCCCACTGCATGGCAAAGACATCCATAATTGTTTTTTTTAATGCTTAAAGAACTGTTTCACGTAATGGAAAAAACTTATTATAAAATTTCATCATCATCATCATCATATCAGCCGAACGACGCCCACTGCTGGGCATAGGCCTCCCCCAAGGATCTCCACAACGATCGGTCCTGTGCTGTCCGCATCCAGTGGCTTTCCGCGACCTTGATCAGATCGTCGGTCCACCTTGTAGGGGGCCTGCCCACGGAACGTCACCGGTACGCGGTCGCCATTCGAGAACCTTTCCGCCCCAACGGCCATCGGTTCTCCGCGCTATGTGTCCCGCCCACTGCCACTTCAACGATGCAATCCTTCGAGCGATGTCGGTTGTTTTAGTTTTCCTGCGGATCTCATCATTTCAGATTCGATCGAGTAGGGAAATACCAATTATAAAATTTACTTTGAAAATATCAGTAGGTCTGTATTTATTTAAGATAAATTTACAGTTCAAATAAAAAAAATATGTTAAAATCTAAAATTAAAACATGTACAAATACAAAATCAAAAATATTGACAAATAATGGAATTCAAGTTACCATAGCAATGATAGGTACATGCATAATCACTACGCTTGGTAAGCGTGTTGGTGACCACAAACCCGAGTTATGTTCAAAAAAGTTTTGTTGCCCGACCCGGGGATCGATAGCAGGACCCTGAGATCTTTGCCCGGTATTTAAGCCACTATACCAAAGGAGCGTTGACAGCTAATAACATATTAATTACCCAAGATCCTCCTCTTCGGGGTTGCTTTGTGTTTAATTATTGATCACGCACAAAATGTCGGAAAGAAAATAGGTTATCAAAATTTTACATATTTGTAAGTAGACGCAAATGTATTTATAATTACGGTCATTACACAGGTTTATTGCTGGTTTGAACACCTTTCAAGTTGACTGAAACCATTCATTATGGTTTCAGGATATACTTGAAGTAGTAATTATTAATAATAGTCTAAGTATTTGGGGTGGTGGGATCTACCTCCTAGTGGTCCACCCTGGGCAACGGCATCTTTGGTTTTCTAACTAATGATGACGGCTAACAGATCCCTCTGCGGTGGTAGGCTTCGTAAGATTCCTGCCGGAGTTTAGCGCCAAAAAATTTTTCTGTGTTCCGCTGGTGTGTGGGAGAACCAGTACCTCTGGGTAAGCTTGCTCCATCTTAGGCTTCTTCTAAACTGTATAGTTCAGTATGTAGTCAAAAGCAAACCCATTATTTATAAAAATCCAAATCCAAACTGACTATTTCAAGGTGAAGCAAGATTCACAAGCCCCGTCCAGACAACCGCCGCTCCCAGTCGCTTTGTGACTATAGAAACGCGACCGAAACGTGAAAGAAATAAGTTGGATTATACCATACGATACTATTGTATGACTATCTAGTTTTATCCCACGAAAGGTTATAATTCTATCATACTAAAACAATTCAAGTTAATCGAATACTAAGCCTAATGTACAAAATATCGTAATAGATCGTCGTTAAGTTGTAAATTATTAAAGAAAAGTCGTCTGAACTATCAACAAAACATGGCCTCGCAGAAAAAACGGATATTGATTCTCCAATCACCGTGATCGGTTCCGAAAGTCTCTAGAAATCTGGGAAGATGTTAACTTTCTGGAGGCACCTACAAAGTTTAGAGTAGAAAATTCAACAGTATATTAAATCAATGGAAATAAGGAACATATATAATAATAAAATGACTATATATGGATAAAACCCAACCAAACTTAAGACTTTGTAGGTAGCTGAGATTCTGTGTGTGATTTAGTTCTACTATATCGACATGGTGTCATTTATCCGTCAAAAAGTGAGCGACAAAAGAGTGCTGTCCATACTTCAGGTAACCACAGGCTTCTTACGTTACTAACATAAATATTCAGTGCTAAGAGCATTCTCCCTAACCGACTTACTTAAATTTCGTTTAAGGATTTCACCGGCGCGTCGGAACACGACCGATTGCGTCGTAAAATACATTTTAGACCCCAAGTTAGGGGATTACTAATGAATTATTAATGTCGGTGTTCACGTAAACTTGCCGTTTTTTTTTCTGCCGACTTTATTTTGGATTTGGAAGGACTTCTTTGACAGGCTTAAAACATTTACGAAAACCCCGATGGATACAGCCATGACCCGTATTGCTATACCTTACTTAGTAATGTGATCGAGATTGAGTCTCAAGTAACTTTATGGAAAAATTTGTGATAAAAATAAGTAACCCGCTTAAAGCGACGCTAAATCAGCAACGATTCTCATGCATCGATGCAATATTAGAGTTAAGTATTTCATACTTTTAGTGTTTTATAATTTTTGATTTTTATTACGTTAATAATACTATTATCTATTCTTAATCTAATAAAGCTGAAGAGTTTGTTTGTTTGTTTGTTTGTTTGAACGCGCTAATCTCAGCAAGTACTGCTCCGAATTAAAAAAAATCTTTTTGTGTTGGATAGTCTATTTATTGAGGAAGGCTTTAGGCTATATAACATCACGCTTCGACCAATAGGAGCGAAGCATCAGTGAAAAATGATGCAAAAATAATCGAATTCTTATTAACAGAACTTGACGCGGACGACGTCGCGGGAAACAGCTAGTTCATTGATAAATAATAGTACCTGCAAGACGGGCCAAGTTTAAAAAACCTAAGATCGTATTTTGTGTAACTTACACGCAAAAGTTGCCACTGTCCAATAAGCCAGAAGTGCGTATTGCTAAAACTAAACAAGAATTTTGTTTCATCAAATTTCTAGCGGCAATCAACTCTCGTAGACACGGCCCTCAAATATTTGCCAAGCGCGAGATTACCACGGAAACAGATGGTGTAACTCAAATTTTGATGAAAAAATTCCAAGCCTCTGTTTATTCTGCCCGGAGGTAATGAGAGGTCCCTGGGACCGTAAAAAAGATGTGTCAGGGAAACTTGAGCCACAATTATTGGTTCATTTTCGGGATGACACTTGACGTGAAATTGAATTTTTTGTTGGCGTAGTTTAGTGCAATTTGACAATGGCTAAAACGTTTTTTTGATTTATTACTTGCGATATGATAATTAAGAATATGATGAATGGAAAGAATAAGTTATTCGAAAAAACTAAATCACACCATTTCAAATGGGTGTTATTAGTTTGTCTAGTAAAGACGGACAGCTAGTTTATAATATTACTAGATGATCCAATACTAATATAAACAAAACATTAACACTATTCCAGTAGATTCTACAATGTAGTTTTTCCCTAAGTCTATTTCTGTAGTTTATAATGGTATTTAAATACTATAAGCTATAAATATGTTTAGGTGATGTGTTAATGTAAACATTGGCTAAGATAAACAGACTCACACACATTTGACTGGTACTGTTTGAAGTATGATGATTTACCTGAAAATAATCATAATTTTTGATTAGGACACAGAAATATACTACACGGGACATGATTTTAGCTTCTTATTAATATAGAAATGTTTGAACTGCTAGTGGTTTTAAAGATTCCAGCAATATAATTTCTACAAAAAAATAATAGCTGTTAATTATTATTTGGAAATGCACCCTTGGAAATCGTTCAATGTTCTGGTATAAAAAGTAGCCTAAATGATAAATCCGGGTCCGTTTGATTGGGTAAGAAACATCCACCCAGACATTAGCATTTATAATTTTAGTAAGATTATTTCCCACAAATATTTCCATGGTTTTAAGTACGTACCAACCAAAAACAACCTTACATTAGACTTCATAAAAGTTTTAATAAGTACTTTTCATTTTTACCTACAACTTTGTCAATTCAACTCTTTATAACACAAATTTCTTTCTATAAGTAATTCATACGGCTTAAAGTTAATATATTTTTATTTTTATTACATAACCGAATGTACACTTAAATTAGTTTATAGCTGATATAACTAGCAGCTATATAATTTCGCTAATGGCTTAAACATTTTAAATCACAAGTCATTGCGAACTAACAAAGGCAAGCATAAGTTATTTTAATTGACTGAAAACACGCAAACCTTAATTTTTTATGTTTCGTTCTTTTGGAAGTTTTAAAGAAATATTATTATGACAAAGGAAAATGTTTATGCATTAAAACTTTGTGCTCTGTTTTTAATTAAATAACTTGAATAAAACCAAAAATTGTAAAAACATTGAAATGATTTTAGCAATAATTTTCAGACTAGCTTTAATAACGGTTTCGCTTGAAACTTTGAATGTAATGCAATAAATGAAAAAAGATAATGTAACAAAATGTTTTTCAGTAGCAAAAGCTACATTTCCTTTAGATGCAGAAGGTCCTATTATTACCTATTTTGACCTAGACATTCTGTGACCTGGACATTTTACAACCTGGACATTTTGCAACCTGGACATTTTGCAAACTGGACATTTTGCAACCTTGACTTTATGCAACCACTGGACATTTTGCAACTTGGACCTTCTGCACCTAAACTTTGACTTTTCGTGACAATAAGCTTCAGCACTAGTAATTTAAATCCAATTCTTCGATTACATTAATTACAATATTAGTCCACAGTTGTAAATCAGCCTATAAACAGCATCAACTTCAGACCCTAATCTAAAAGTTGCCTAAACTTTTGTAAAAAAGATATTGTTTATATTGTATACGTCCGTCAAAATTTTACATCTTCCTATAAACATCAACTGCAATTGTAACGCACTTAAGAAAATATTCTATCTCTAAATCTATCTTAAATATGTACAGGAATGAGTTCACGTATCCAACACTAATCAGTCATCAAAACAGAAAAGGCACGTTACTTTTTAAAATCAAAGAACAAGCAAAGGCGTTACATTACTGTGCCACACGTGGCGGAACACACGGCCAGCTCCAGAAATACTCGCGTAAACACCGCAATATGTTCACAAGTAATGAAGCGAACACTTGGCCCGGGCTATAAATAGATAAATAAACTATAACGCTTTGCTTGTGTGCGTGCTTTGTAGTATAACCATAAGATAGGATTATTAGGAAATAATTACAGATGCATATTCAGCACGCTTAAGTAAAATGAGTTAATATGGTAGGTAGAATACTTGATTATAATATCATATTACCTTGATACACATTACAAATATTCATAAAAACTTACATCTCACTGGAAAAACTTATTAAAAGTCGAATCATGGATTTTTATAGATCTTTGACATTATTGAATCAAAGTCAATTAGAAAAAAAAGCACAGCCTGAGTTAACTATTTTTAACTTTCAAATATTTAAAAACGTGTAAAAACAAAACGGTTGTATAGGTAACGGTTCATTGTATAGTGTACGTAAACACACACATTTCGTTATGACGGGAGACATCGTTTAATCAACTAAAATGTGGGTTTCCTATCCTAGTTAAAAATTAATAATTTAAGGATTCAATAAAAAATTTCAAGCCCCTATAAAGGCTGTCCTCAAGCTTTGAATATCATTAAATTAATTTCCAAAGAACTCGCATCACCATTGTCACCCTACACCGCGTATTTTGACGAGCGTTTTTTGTTTTTCCGTTTATAGTCTGTGGGCAAGGGATGAACTTGAACGTTGGTGGGACGTGTTTATAACTACGGGCATAAAACTAGATGCATCCGTAGGGTTAGCAAAAGAAAACATTGTGAATGTTAAAAATATAAATCCAATGCAGTTAAAATGTAATGTCTTCGTTAAAATGTTGTTAAATTGCAGTAAGATTTTCGGGCTAGCTTTATTTGTAATAAACCAAGGCGTAGTTAAGTCAAGTCATTTATTTATGCTAGTACCTTTTTCTCCCGCTTCATTTTAACGGTTTGATCGTAAGATTATATATTCTTCAAATTACCTCTTTGCGTACTAAACTTTTTCCATAAACTTTCAATGTGGTATTGGTACACAAATAGAATAACATTACCTTCCTACCATCTCTTTGTAGGGTGTCATAGAAGGCAAGTGAAGAAAGAAGGGCTGCAGGCAGGGTCTTCTGTATACCATTGCAAAATGTAAAATCCTCTTATTTGAAAGGCTTTCGTCCAGCAATGGACTAATTCCAGCTGGTGATGATTTTAAAACGTCAAAAACCGCCTTGGATTACGCAGTAATTTAGTATTGTGTTATTATGGATTCTATTAATTCAAGATTCGTAAAGGCATGTTAAGGGTTGTTTGCGTTTGACATTGACACCGGTCCGGGTCGGGGGGCAGGTACCCAAATCACTTCGTCTGATAGCAGATGATATAAAGCTAGATCTAAACTTAAACAGGACAAAATGCTGTAAGTTATTTTTTTAAGTTTTCATGTTTTAAATTTTGTCATCTAAATATTTGCTATTTGCAAAATACTTTTTGAATGTTATTGATAAATAATAATACGTTAATAATAAAATGACTGGTGTAATTATTATTAGGCTTTGATTTAGTGTGTTATATAACTTATAAAGCATCTATAATGTATAAATGCTATGCTAGGAGTATTAAGGATTATTTATGGTCAACCGGAGAAAATAAAAATGACCTTGATCAATAAAAAAATAATCTTTAAAAAAAGAATCAGAATAGTTGTCCGTTTAAAATAACATGCGACAATGCTCAGTCAGCTGTATAAATAAACAAAATTTAAAAACTTGCACGCCTTGTTTAAACAAGGATAAGAAAAAAGGCTAGCCTTGACAGTCATGTTTATAAAGACAACTTAAAGAATGAAATCGGGAGATCTCTTTTAAAATGAAAGAGGGGATTTATTCTTTATATAGTAAAACGCGTACAAGTAAAAACGAAACTAAAGAAAATTTGTCAAAAATTGAGATATGGGGTTTTGCTCAAAATCTCTGATAACCTTTCAGCCACCACTACTATCAACTATCTAAAGCCCAGTCAACCAACCAAATGCCGATCAATTTCGATAAATTCTAATGCATCGATTTAAAATTGAATGTTAAATCGAGTAAACGTCAAAAGATAATATTTTAGCTGAAATTAGTTTTGCTGATTCGTAGTCTAGGACAATCTAAATTTGGTTTGTATGAATTATTATGGAGCTAATGCTTTTGGATATAATTTGCTTATCGCTTATAATAACATAATAATCAAAGTTACGGTAATAACTTCAATATATTTGATGAAATTTTAATGAATAAAGCGGGAGACAGCGTGTTTTACTCGATGTGGAATTAATTTAGTTTGAAACTTCTGTCGACCTTCCATGCTAGAATGGGATCGATTACATAATTAAATAATCTTTTGGGGCTTCTCAATCTGTTGTATTCAATGAAAGCTCAACTTCCGACAACCTTTGACGTTACATAAAAGTAAAACTTTAAATAACGTCCAATTAGTTTGTTATAACCTTCAGGGTCTTTTACAAGCCATATTTAGTTATAATTACAAAGTATCACTTTAAATAACAGGTTCAATAGCCATTATATTACAAATTAAATTACCATAGCAGTCCTGTGAAATGCACTCGATGTATCTATTCAGCTTCTTGCCCACCAGAAACTATCCTTTTATCTTTTTTTTGTCCTAGAAGCCAATGCTCTTTGCTAAAGAAAAAAGAATGTGCCCGGCCCACGGACCTTTATTGTGATGGTCAGTGCCTCATGCAAAACAAAATAAAAAAAGTATGGAACAGGTCGAGACTGCCCGGACCAGTTGGGCAACTTAACCACTTTTCCGATCCCTTCCCTTGACATCTAAAGTTTGCGGGCCATAAAAACACCAACGCTCGTATTACAGAACCAACAAAGTTCACTTTTGTCCGTTATCTATTTTTGGGTTTATTAGTTATGCGTGTAATAAAGTTGGGCTATGATTTAAAGGCGTTTCGATTTCTTTAGGAATTCGGCTGTCGGGATACGGGTCGTGTGTAGAATAATGGGTCTACACAAACTATGTCAGTGTTCTATGTCAATGTCGCTTGATCTATAAATATACCAACGGGAAAGTATTTTTTGTTATTTAATATGTTCACACGTAGTACTATTAATGATTATTTCGTTGAATAAAATATTATTGAATAGAATAATTGAATGATATTTCTAGAACTTTATAGTCAGGTATGAAGTAAAATCACAAAGTAGCAAATTTTACCTTATTTAATAAAGTACGATCGTAAAATATGACAACACACAAACAATAGAGTTACTTTCAATTTGGTACAATACAAAAGGATACAAGCGGGTGTAAAGAGGCTTTAACAATTATGATAATGTTTTAACATAATAAGCATTACTTTATAGTAATTTATAACGCATGTAACTGAAGAAAATATAACAAAGGAAGCCCTTAACATACAGATGAATATTTAACTGCAGTAAACGTTTAAATAACTTAGCTTGCGTGTTTCAAAAGAAATCCATTATATGAGACAAGAAAAACTTACACTTATAAATAACGAGACATCAACCCGTGGTGCAGTAACCAGACATTCCTTCAAGGCCAGCAAAACAACCAGAAAACATTTGGATTAAAAAATAAACTAACGACGACCAGTTTGCCAAGAGCCCCTTCGGTTGGGCAACTTCCTTTATTTTGCTTTTGAAAATAAGAGCATCGTGGGTCGACAGAGGTCGGGCTACGTTGGATGACTGGACTAGCCGTTTTATGCAGATCTCTCGCGTGCCTTCAACGTTGTCTTTTTAACCAAGAAACGAGAGTATGTGCGAGGGCAGGGTAGGCCTCGACTCACTGGCGGTACAGTCACCCCACAGTGCCGTGTGGTCACTGACCATGTACGAGAATAGCGCGGTACCTGCTCCCGCGCAGGCTGTATTCGTGACGTCAGAAAGTTGTAATCGATTTATGGGTACAAGTATCAGACACGAATGCTGAGCTAAAAATATATAAAGATAAAGAGGAGAAAGGTGTAGTTTAAGTAGGTATAATTATCATTATTTTATACTAGTCTATTTTTTTTATTAAACTTTTTGTAAATTTTTCCTTTTATCTTCTAAATGCACATTACTGTGCCCGTTTAAATGTATTTTTTTCACACCAGATAGGTAGGCTGGAAGAAGCTCACCTTTGTAAACTGTTTTTATTTTGTGCGCAATAAAGAATAAATATAATATTTTTAAACGATTTTTGCAAAACTATTCTCCATTTTTGCAAAAATCGTTTTACTGATTGAATCGTAAAGGGTGGTTATGGTTTTCAAATGAAACAGTAATGTTGCTGTACTTTAATAATAATTTTATTCGAAAGTAGTACAAGGATTTTCTGTCAGGCATTTATATCAGTAGAAAAAATATCATAAAAATGAGACCTAATATTAAAGGTATTTTTACAGTAAAGATATTGTTTAAATAATGATTTCAAGGTTTAACATTACTTACATAAAATTTCTCACACAGCTGGCACTAGAACGTACTTATAATGTAGTTAAAATTCTGAATTTAATACAGCCACGTAACTAATAAACCCGAAAATTAATTCACTAAAATACCTTAGGTAGGTACTAAAACGTTGAAATTCGCCGAATAGCTGAACAAGAGTGAAAGCTCTTAAATGCGTTAAATGTATACTTACACCCTTTTACGACGGGGCCTCCGTTTAAAAAGGTATTTAATGTGAGCGACCGCGAGCTCTCAGTGACATTATCTACCACTTGTGAGTGTGGGGGGGGGAGTTGAGTAAACTTGTCTAAGTACGAAATGTTACGTTTTGATAACATTTAGGGATGACGGCTGTGGTAAACTTTAAGTCTTAATTTGTGAAAAATTCTGTCTTCAATGCGAAAAGATTAAGGGAGTCGGAGAGAGGCAGCATTCAGACTACTATAATATAGTCTATAAGTCTAGTGTCCAAAAAGGATTGCTCAAACGAATATACCGCCTGATCATCATCATCATCATCATCATCATCATATCAGCCGAACGACGCCCACTGCTGGGCATAGGCCTACCCCAAGGATCTCCAAAACGATCGGTCCTGTGCTGTCCGCATCCAGCGGCTTCCCGCGACCTTGACCAGATCGTCGGTCCACCTTGTAGGGGGCCTGCCCACGGAAAGTCGTCCGGTACGCGGTCGCCATTCGAGAACCTTTCCGCCCCAACGGCCATCGGTTCTCCGCGCTATGTGTCCCGCCCACTGCCACTTCAACGATGCAACCCTTCGAGCGATGTCGGTTGTTTTAGTTATCCTGCGGATCTCATCATTTCTGATTCGATCGAGTAAGGAAATACCAAGCATCGCTCTCTCCATTGCTCGCTGGGTGATCTTGAGCTTCTTATGAGACCCATAGTAAGACCACGTCTTACTCCCATAGGTCATTTCTGGCAACACACACTGGTCAAAGACTTTCGTCATGAGACACTGAGGTATTTCGGACGCGAATATATGCCGGAGCTTCCCGAACGCTGCCCATCCGAGCTGGATTCGACGAGCTGCCTGATAACCAAATGAAAATAAAATATATTTTTTAAATCGTATTAACAGTTAGTAAGGACGCATTTTTATTGCACGTTAGTTTCTTTTGGAGTCAACATTTATAATGACTGTTTTATGATCGAAAATCCTTTTTTATTGAAATACAGTGTATTTCAAAAGGGTATCATAATAGCAATTTCAATTCCTTTACAAAAAATATATCACTAAACGCACGGATCAGCTACAAATTTGAAGTCGGTGCCAAACAATAATCATTCACCAACTTTAACATTATCCGTTGCTTATTTCAGATTTTATAAGAAAAGTTATCTGAGATTATAGTTTAAGTAACTACCTTTATTTTCCTTCTTTAGTTCAATGTAGAAGCAATATTGCCAACAGTCTGGCGTACGGTGCACGGGGGATGTAAAGCTAACAATTTATCAAGGACATTCAGGCAACCCTAGTGACGTCGCTGGATTTATCACCAACGAAATTAACCTTAAGGCGGCAGAGATTTATACAAGGGAAATGAGCTAAGTATTTTTAAAACCGGGTTAGAGGCGTCTCTTAAGCATATCGATAATTTTTGTATCGATTTATTTTTATTATATCGACATGAGATGGTTGCACAACGTACCAAATATTTTAGTTATCATTGTTATAAACAAATAAAAACTGGTGAAGGCAAAAGTTTTCAGTCAAATGTAAATTTAACGTTTGGGTGCTCTTTCAACTTAGTATTCATCTTCAAGTCATAACTCAAAAGCGTAAGGTTTTTTTTTGTAAGATAGATACAAAACATTAAAAAAAGCTGCCTAAATTCTGTCCTTGACAGTTCGGAATGTCATTTTTGTAAGGAACTGTGTGGCTACAAATATGGGTCTTACTTTCTCCAAATAACATGAACTTTCTCTACCACCCGTATGTTTTTGTCCGATATAGTTATGGTATCAAATAAATGTAAAATATGTACGGACAGCAGCACATCAGGATAAAAAGTGTGAGACTTTATATGATGAAAATAAGTGCGATTTTGCAACAAAAACCTATGACCTGTTGTGCAAGTCACTGTACAAGTCAGCAGTTGAATCATAAACAAATTTACTAGATCGAATGCGATATATCGATATAAAATCAGTGATTACTTGCTCAGTGATAAAATCTCTCTAATCTAATCGAGATTACTCGTTCAAAGGAGAGGATTGCTCTGTGATTTTTCGTTTAAATGGCGTTAAAACGTCGAGTTTCAAATTTCACTTCCTTAAAATTAGAAACGCGTTGAAGACGTAAAAAGTTATAAACTTATAACTTATAGGATACATCTTGTTAGGTTACAATTTAGCCCTTAAGAGGAAACACAAGGGCCGTTTTTCCATACAAACGTAGTCCCCTGTTTCCTCCCTGGATAAAGCCAGTAGAGCAATAATTTTTATTACGAAAATCTATGGCCACTATTAGCATGTTTCTGTGTTTTCTGTTTTTTCATAAATTAATTAATAAAAAAGATATGAGCCCTCAAAAATCGAAAAAATTCGCCAGATTTTCCGCTGTGTTCAAACATCGAGAAAACAAATTTGGCTAAATTTTAGAAAAAAAGGAAAACACACGAACACGTCAGCCAAAGCCTTTCTTTAATTTTTAATGATAAAAGTATTTAAATCGGTCTAGTTTTGGAAAAGTAATCGGGGGACTACGAAACGTTGATTTGGTGTGCTTTTAGTAGGTATTTTCGGTCCAAAAAGCAGTTGTCTCTATCACACTCTGCGGTGAAGGCGTTTGGCACTCCGCGACAGCAACAGATTTTACAAATGCCTATTTTTCAATTCTATCGCCCGTAGTGTTTCCTCTTAAGTTTTATATGTTACACTGTCTGTGAAATCTCAATTGTAATCTGTTATGTATCTTGAATAAATAAAATAAAATAAAATAAATTAACACAGAGGAGATAAAAAGGAAAGACATTATAATATGGAGTAAAACTTACAAAGAAGCAAGCTTTCAAGAGAACAATCTAACTTGATGGTATAGCCCACCAATGACAGTAGATGAATTTGGTACTTGTAAACTAAATTCGAGATTACCATTCCTTTTAAATAACATCTAATTTATAGCCTGAAATTCTGATTTGATTTCAATAGTTTATGCAATGTCATTTTAAATCATGGTAAAGTAAAATTTATTTGCAAGAATATATAATAATATGTATAATGCTGAAATGTGTAGCGTAAAGAGCAAATTCTACCAAAAAATTTTGTACGCAAATATTATTGAAATTTATAATAATTACTTGAAATCTATACTTATATTATAAAGCTGAAGAGTTTCTTTGTTTGTTTGAACGCGCTAATCTCTGGAAGTACTAGTTCGAATATAAAAAAAATATTTTTGTGTTGGATAGTCCATGTATCGAGGAAGGCTTTAGGCTATTGTATTATATCACGCTGCGACCAATAGGAGCGAAGCATCAGTGAAAAATGTTGCAAAAATAATCGCGATCATAAAAACAAAAATTGACGCGTACGAAGTCGCGGGAAACAGCTAGTACTTTATTATATGATATTTAAAGCAATTTAATTGCAATAATAATATCAGTATTTAAACTTAATAAATTATGTCTTTCCCGCCTGAGACTAATTTTGTTTTTTTAATTTTTTTTTTTAAATACTGAATTTACTTGAAAGTTTGAAAAGAATTGTGCTTATCTATATTCCAATAAGTAACTAAACATTTAGTTTTAAAATCATAAATGTACTTGTGATAAGTTTGATACTGAATGCAGTTATGTAAACAGCTTATGGACTTAATAAATCAAAACATGTAGGTAACATTCTGACGAAATATCCCAACAATATGACATAAATAATAACTTATTAAATATAACCTCGACAAGAAAAAGTAGATGGCTTTGAAATACAAGCTAGGTCTTAACATTTAAATAAAGAGAACCGCAATAATATTCTTAATAATACACAAAAGAAGTTTCCATTTCATATAATGTCCTGCAATTATGTTCCATTCTACTTTAATGAGATATTTTATACTGTCTTGTATGTTATTTCGAAGAATTCAACTACATATGTGTTTTATAAAGAAAATCAACAGAGTTAAAATTGTTTTGATTAACTTAATAGACGTTATTAGATTAGACAGTGTACGTATATGGAAATCCTAATTTTTGATGATTCGGACCGATGATTTTATAAGCAACTAGCGGACCCCGTGAACACATGAATAAATATTGAACTTCGTATCGCCTCAGAATAGTATTTGAATTTGACGTCTTAAATGTCAGTGTCATCAAATATGGTGTGATTTGAATAAAATATTATAGAAGTAAATTTTCTTAATTTTTTTAACGTTAAACGGATCAACCGTTCTCGACTTATGAGTGGTATAACTAACACGACTTTCTTTTAAATATATATAGATACTCATACATAAAAATAAGAACTAAATACACAGTCTCAAATAAAAATGACACTTCAAAATGTGTCGCGATTAATTCTAAGTAATCAATGTTATGTGGCATACCCGCATTAACGGAAAGTCAACCTTAAGAGGAAACACTACGGGCGAGAGAATTGAAAAATAGGTATTTGTAAAATCTATTGCTGTCGCGCAGTGCCAAATGCCTTCACCGCAGAGTGTGATAAAGACAACTGCTTCTTGGACCGAAAATACCTACTAAAAGCACACCAAATCAACGTTTCGTAGTCCCCCGATTCCTTTTCCAAAACTAGACCGATTTAAATACTTTTTTCATTAAAAATTATAGAAAGACTTTAGCCGTGTTCGTATGTTTTCTTTTTTTTCAAAAATTTTGCCTAATTTGTTTTCTGGATGTTTGAACACAGCAGAAAAGCTGGCGATTTTTTTCGATGTTTGAGGGCTCAAATCTTTTTTATTAATTAATTTATGAAATAACAGAAAACATAGAAACATGCTAAAAGTGGCCATAGATTTCTGTAATAAAAAATATTGCTCTACTGGCTTTATCCAGGGAGGAAACAGGGGACTACGTTTGTATGGAAAATCGGCCCTTGTGTTTCCTCTTAAGTACATGTCATAAAGTTAATGCAACTGAGTTGAGAGCAGTCGGTTTCTGTCGCTGATTTTGTATCTTTTTTTGTTATGTTATTATTCTTCTACTAATAGGTAAAGTAATTACGATATTTAATGAAATTCGCAGATAGTTATGGTCTTTTTAGATTTGAGTTGAGACCGTCGTGGAGACTCGTAAGTAATTAAGTACCTAGCTAATTGGAACTCGATCGTTCAATGTCTGAAGGCAGGGGCAACCGCCATGCGACTCGATGTGTCTACAAAACTTTATAATTATCGAAAAGCGCGAAACAAGCCATAAATTTATCAATCTGTGTTCTTGATACTAGTCAGTATTTCTATGTTTGTCACCAACTTACAATTGCTGGCTTATTTCACGATTTTTTTAGTCAGTCAACCCAATTTTACTACCTATCCAGGTTATATTTTATTTTAATGGGATGACTTTTTAAGCTATACCTTTCGAAGAAAAAGAAGTCATTGAAATCGGTCTACCTGGGCTTAAGTTATGCGGTCGTAGAAATATATTTACTACTTTTAATAATACCTACTCTGTTTTTCTTTGGTTGAAAAAGAGCTACTGGTACTCTGGTAACATTTTAAATAACAATCAAATATTCCGTACAGATTCTAACATCGTGACAGACCGAATTTGAAATTCAAAAAGTCAAAGTTAAACCTAAGCTTTTGAATGTTAACTTAATTTACATATACAAATGAGTCATCTACCGGTTCGTTATGGTCTGTGAGCGAAGCCTGTTTGGGATTTAAACATTTTTCTGATCCATTGCTGGTTTTAGTAAAAATAAGTCCCAAAATGACTGTATATGCACATCAATGTATCGTGTAATCGAATTAGCTCTCGCCAGGAAATGTGATCATTATGCAAGACGAGTGAGATCCTTCGAATGAAATCAAAAAAAAAAAACATTAAATGCGAGTATAAACATGGCGGATGAATGGACGGAAACGGTACATAATAGATTTCTGGAAATCGGAAATGTTGGTTGTATAATAATGATGATCGGTTGAAAGATTAATGTCAGATAAATTTTGTCAGAGCCCATAGGTTTTACCTATTAAAAAGGGCAACAAAAAGAAGAATAAAAATAGAAGACAATATGCAAACAAATTTGAAAGAATTGTCATAATAAATAAATGCGGACATTGTTCTAATTCCAGTTCGCAACGGAATAATGTATGTCATTTCTAAATTGCATAACTTCCGATAACAACACCACTGATATATTAGAATAAAACCCCTTCAACATTTGATGACTCAATATCACATTTCGAGTAGCAACAAAGACCGAGGCTGAAATCAAAAGCAATATAAGATTAGAATTCAAATATTTTGTAAACATAATCTCCGGATCTGCCCAACCAGCTAAACCTCAAGGACTCTCCTTTGAATAATTAACAGACTGTTTAAAATCATTTTATAAATTCCAGTATCGTTATGCGAACTTGGTATCTTGAAATAGTGCTGTGAAGTGTGATTGTCGATACATTTGCTATAAAAATATAATTCTAGAATAAAATTTTCGAAAGCCTGAGGTATGATATGACTTGAGTGTAGAGTCCCACCTCAGGTAAACAAAAAAATTTCATTCAAATAGTTGTATTTTCAATTTACAACAAAACAATCTATAATAGCATGCATATTGTACATATCTAGATTAAAATCCAAATCTATTATCATACATATATTATATTTTCTGATCTCAATTAATTAGCTAAAGTATTTTTGTTTTGTTTTAATTATTCAGAATCTACACAGCTTATGCTTAATTGATACTTGAAGAACTTTGTATTTAAGTCAAGTCATCAAACAAACTACAATTAAAAGTGCGATTCCTTGAAGATATCATTTCGACTGCCTTACTGGCTTCGAACCCCCAATCTGTTCTGTGACTGAACGTCTCTGTAAACAGGAGGAATCGTTATACGTAGGAAAAAGATGCTATCGATATCTACTTCCGTGGAAAATACATCAAGCACGTCACTATATTAAACCCCCAAAAGGGTTGAATGTCTCAATCTGAGAATACGGACTTAATTTTACGTGTTTGTGGTTTTACAAGCTACCACGGTATTCCAAAGATAGACGCTTTCTTAACAGAGATTTAAAACAAAGTGAGTGAATGTATCAAAACGAGAAAAGCAAAACATTTTGAAGGCAAAAGAACTGTAGACGGATTTAAACAAAAGGTAAGCAAAGATAACGTTGGGCGCTAGAGTTACTCTGGCTCATAGCAACTACTACATTAAGGGAACAGAGCATTATTTTACCACAGGACGTGTAAAATTCTCAATGTATACTATGGTATATTGTATACTATAGACCTTGAATTTTTACAAAATTGTTTAAGCTACTAGAGCTAAGTGATGCCCTCAAATGATTAAATTTAATTACTTCTAAACAAAATCAATTCTCCAAAAACTCGAACAGTATAATTTTAGCATATTATGTAGTATTTATTGAATCACAGTAAACTTTTCATTTAGTTGTTTATAAAGTCGAATTTGTCGCTAACGCCAAAAGCAGTTAACAGTGATTCAATAAATACTAGTGGTGATTTGCTAAAATGATACTGTTTTTTTTTAAATTGATTTTGATTAGAAGTAATAAAATTAAATCATTTGGTTCAGCACTTAGCTCTAGTAGTCGCATTAAGCATTTTTGTTATTTTTCAATAGGTTGAAACTGATTTTTAAGACAAATACAATTCTAATATAAATATTAGGACATCAGCGCTATCATCAACTCACATCAGTCTAATCAGGTTATAAGCTAATTTCAATAGAGAAGATGGTTGGAATTTACCAGCTGCTTGGGACCCTGTCTTATCATCATTGAAGTCCACAAACTATGGGAACAATGCGAAGACTCCGGACACAGTTAGCTCATTTTGTGTGAAAAGGAACATAACTGACGGTAAAAATTAGAGTCGTTAGTAAAACATTTTTTCAAATTACCATCTTAAAGACGAATAACACCTTAGTCTACCCGTGACCATGAACGCTGTAAAGGGTTCGAAACGTCGGGATAAATAAAAAAATTATAATAATAATAATAAACGCGTTCTAAATCCGTAAACTTATCTGTCATTTCAATGTATAGTAAGTATAGTGTTCGCGTAAACTCAAGAAAACAGTAGGTTATAAGTTTCTGTAATAGGAGTATTTTACCCATAATCGCCACACTCGGCAGTCAGTTTGGCCAGTGGCGAAAAGAAAACGCTGCCCGTCACTAAAGAATTACTTCCAGAAGAAGACACTAAAGTTTAGTGGATATACAGCTTTAGGACAAAGGGGGTAGCTAATTTATTTTAGTACGGTGCCAGCCAATTCTGTTTTTCAAATTAAAAAAAGGTGGGTGGTACTCAAAAAGCACCTCAGTGTGTAGTCACATCTTAATTCACTAGGAAGCGGTCAATTAGCACATAGCTTGGCTTTTAGCCAATACAGGTAGCCAGTCTAGTCTTAGTCTGTAAAATAATGCTTAGTTTCGCTATAAATACAGATATAACTATAACTTTTGTTAATGGCATTGCGGAAATATAAAGAAGACATGCCTCAGTAGTGAGCCTTGGGAGAGTCCAACACAAAATTAGCTTAAGCTAAAAAATAGAGATGCGCCGAATATTTGTTTAGTATTCGGTATTCGGCATCTTTTGCACTATTTGTATTCGGCCGAATTATTCGGTTTTGGCGCCGAATATATTCGTTTCTATTTTCGTGGCTACATGACCCGATATAAAACTAACAGACACAACTTCTTCTATTATAATTCAAAGAAGTGCTATGAAAAATATGTTAAATAAAGCTAATAAAATTAAATCAATTTAACTTCAAGTCAACATTTATTTTAAACCAAAAATAAAAAATATTTCTTAAACTATGTATGTATTGTAGTCAACATTTATTTTAATTTTAAAATCTTAAATCAGCCAATGACATACGGTCCGCTCGTCATATTGCCCGTAGCGACATGTAAGAACTTGTTTACGCGGCATAGCAGTGAAATTATGGTAAACCGAATAATACGGCCGAATATCCGGTTCGGTAAAGGTTAAACCGAATAGTATTCGGTATTCGGTTATTCGGTGAAACCATTATTCGGCGCATCTCTACTAAAAAAGCTTTAGTTTAGAATGTCGATTTCCCTAAACTCAATTTTATCTAACCCATTAACCTTCACATTAACATAAAGTAACATTTTGAAACCTTATCTATCGCAGTAACAGGCTGTATGACACATACAAGATTACTATTTACACGTCCTATGAATCAATACTATGCGAAACTATTGTGACACAGTACTAATTGTTTCCACGTCGACGCACGCGATTATCGTGATCCTACGCTAGACTTGGCTGCCGGTCGTATTGTATCTGTGGTAGATTATTGCTTTAATTAGTACTGACACAATAATTACGATTGTATTTCGGAATTACATTTGAAATAGTTGCAACTTGTTTATATAATAATAATAAAACGTTTATTTCAGACCGCCTCGATCCATACATTTTAGAGTTAAAGACAATATACTTAAAATAATAACAATAATAATAATAATAATAATCTAAATTAGTCAAAAAACCGGTTCCTGGATCCTAACACATGATTATTAACCCAGTGCTTATAGATGGGACAAGATGGCTTATCTTTGATAGCCAGCAGGATGCTGTTGGCGCTATCTCGAGTTCTAGTAAGCATCGAAGCCGTTCGTTTACGAATCACAGCGTAAAAGTCGTCCACACGCGCTTCCGCAAACATAGTTGACGCACTGCAGAACCTTGGTAGCCCCATTAGCATCCTGAAGGCATTGTTGTACTGAACAATAAACTGTTGTTTAACAAACAATAAATTTGTTTCTATGTTTGTTAGCAGAGCTTTTACAGTCGACCTACAGATAAATGTTATATTCGATTATAAAGATCATAAGCTACCAAATATGGATGACAAACCAAAAACCAAGGAAAATAATCATGCCAATTGATACGTTTCGTTAGTTCTTTTTTTTTCAAAATAAAAGTTTTTAGATTTTTAAGTTCAGATTAATTCAGCCGAAAAATCAAGATGAGCAAATTACCCAAGAATGTCTTAAAAGTAAAAATCGAACAAAAATTTACATCAATTTACACGTAATTAAACTTAACTTGACACTAAAGTCGTGAATTGACCAAAAAAAAAGGATCAACGAATAAACATGGCTACCCAAAGTACATTTCATAGATTAGCAGCCAAAGTATTTCATTCACCCGAACGAACTGCGTACACTGTCGCACAAGGTTGCAGATTAATCTTTGAGTCAATGACACTAAGGTCGAAAGTTGAGTGCTCTCTGTGTTCTTAACTGCAGAAGTAGGTACAGACAGATCCATATCTAAGAATACGTCAGCGTTTACGT
Source organism: Anania crocealis (assembly GCA_949315895.1). Classification (NCBI taxonomy): domain Eukaryota; kingdom Metazoa; phylum Arthropoda; class Insecta; order Lepidoptera; family Crambidae; genus Anania; species Anania crocealis. The sequence continues at coordinate 15,367,869 of OX438867.1, read as the reverse complement.
GCGAGCACGCACGTTTGGTTACTCTGTAGCTGAAATCTCTTTTCTATGTCTTCCCTTTGTGGTATTACTATGAACGATATTAGTTCATGCAAGAATCATAATCATAACGCACCGACTCTTAAATTTCTTTCCCGCTTGAAGATGCCGAACCTAAACGGCATAAAATGGCGTAACAAACGTTTTTAAATGTTAAAAACTTAAATATTTCAAATGTTAAGAAACTAAATCACGTGCGTTAGGTCATATTAGTTTTAAAATTACCTGACATACCTACTTGTCAAACTTTTTGAATAGTAGGCAACAGTCAGGTTGTTAACACGAAAAATGTGCTTAAGGCTACGGTTTCAATGTATCCTATTTAATTGTGTCTACTTAATTGTACATCATACATTAACCCACATAAGTCAAATACTGATATTGGGTTGGCATTTGAAGTTTGGCCAATGGTGTCGAGCAGACGCTGCTTCGGCAGCAGTAAGTACTTCTTTTGTCGTCTGTAGTTATAATATAACTATTAAACATATATTTACCCAGCCGATTACCAACTTAAACTCTAACAGATAAAGGTTAAGGTTTCTAAGGGTTAATATTAAGTAATTTCGACGTTTCAGTATTATTTAAATATTGTATATCAATGTAAATACTACAAATATTGAGTTGACAATAATATTGATTTTACGTGGGCAGTAACACAGGCGTAGCTATTTTTGAGCCTGGCATTATCTAAATTAAAATAAGTTAGCTAGAACTTACGTAATGAATTCCGATTGAGACCGGAATCACGCCACAAAGGCTCAAGTTTGGTCCGATAAAAAAAGAACAAAATACACCCACTGTTGATTAATAATCCACAGGGCACTGGTAAAAAAAAATATAAAAAAATATGACACGTCACATCATCCCGAGCCCCGAATCAAGGTTCTATTCACAGTGACAATAGCTCTTCGGGAAGAATACGTGACAAAATGGTATCTATCCCGAATGAAATTGAGTTCATTTTCGCCAGGATCCTTTAGGACTCGGTGTATAGAGTTATGGACTTTATTTAGTGGAAGTTAAGGGGTGTATTTGTTCGCATTGTGTCGAAGGAATTCAAGATGGCGGTCGGGGAAAGGATGCGTTGTGTAAAAAATATGGTTGGCCGCGCGCGGGCGATCTTATACGTAAAGACGTTTTGTCAAAATTTAGTCGTGATATCTGTAGTGGAAGATTCTAGGAGGTCAAACGGAAATAAGGTGCCCTCTGATTCTGAATTTACTTAGGTATGTACCCATTTTGATGGATGAAATCTCAGTCACCTGTAAAGACAGGATCTATGCTAGTTGCTCTCTGGATACCCTACCTACATTAGGTATAATTGAGATTTCATCCATATACCTACATCAATCCATTGCTGGATAAAGGCTCCTCCAAAATTAGGGTTTGCCATAATCGCCATGGTTGGCATACGGGTAGACGAACGCTTTTTAGCCAATGGACGAGAGACGCTGACGTACTGTATTCTGACAGAACTCTTTTAGTCGCCTATTAAGACACTCGAAGGACAAGAAGATCTGGTGTTTATCTATTTTAGGCCTCAACCAAACAGTATATTAATCCTCGACTAGACTCGAATGTCGTGATAGCGTAAATATATTATATGTAATACAAAATGCGGCGTGATAAACGTTGTACAACGAATGTCTTCCATTACAATAAAAAGGTACAATAACAAAGGATTAACTTGATTTAAAATAATAGTTAATCATTCATTTGTCTGCACAGAACTGCTTACGTAAGGTTGATTAGCAATGACTTCCTAGTTAGATTAATACAGGTAAATGTATTCAGGTCCTTACCACTAGATCATGTTTGCTGACGTATGTAATTGTTGACAAGGTCTGCACATAATTTGTATTGTAATATAGACCTACTGTTTTCTAGGATATTTTTTTTTTATTTATGGAGTATATTAAGGAGCATGCTTAAGGAGTAAGTAAGAGCTACATTATCACGACATAAAATTAATTAAATGTGTCTTGTTACTCGTATTTAGGCAAGTTAACAAAAATAGCACCACCCCTTCGCTTCCTATGGGTCTCGAAAGAGGCAACCAAAGGAGTACTGCTGGAAGAAGACAGCGTTTTATCTCTACCATTGGACATGCTACGATTGCCAGCTCGCCTGCTGACCGTGGCGATTATGGCGAAGTCTTTCTCTTGGAGAAGCCAAGCCTATGTCCAACATTGGACCATTGGTGAGCTCACAATAATGATGAGGCCCCTTTTATGACATCCATAATGACCCGTTTTGATGTAGTGGTAAGGTAGTCCTTTACTACGCAAGGTTTAGGAAACGATATATCTAAATTGGCCTGAGTCTAAAAGGAGTGGAGGTCTTTTCAGATGGCACGTTAAAGGTGAACGCACACTTATCCGAGCCGAATGCGTCGAACCAATCGAAGTCAATGAGGCCTCGCACACATATCCGTATCCATATATATATAATAGGGGTTAAAGTATGAAATTGCAGATTATTTTCCCACTTTTTATTATGTTTATAGCTCTTAAGTATAGTCATATTATTGCGTAATTCTTTTTGTATTGTATCAAAAACTAAATAAAGTAACTTTTGACTAAAAAAAAATGCCATACTAGTGCCTATTACTTCAAAGGAAGTAGTTGAAAAGACCCCTTACAATGTGTCAGCTGACCTTCTTGCTTCAAATAAGTATATTTGTATTATATACTTTGATTTTCAGAAATTTTAATACTATAATGTGTAGCTTTATAACCATCTAACTTTCACCTTTAATTGCATCGAAAACGGTTCAGGCGTTTTTAAAAAAACTAAAAAATTGTTAGTATGGAAAAATAACTTTTCTCGATTTCGTCCATACAAAACGGCAATTTCATACTTTAACCCCTAATATAAGAATCGACCGCGCCGGAAGAATCGACCGCGAAATAGTACCCGCGCGTTTCTTTTTCATACGCAACTGATAGAATGCCAGCGCATCGGTCGAGTAGACCGCAGGAGCCGCCCCGAATCTGATGACGTCATCAAAATTCGTCTAGGATTTCTGGGGCCTAATTCGCGTAACCGAATCGCAGTTCGATCGTGGTTGAATTGGACGATTTTGACATTTAGCCCATACTAGAACTGTCAAAAACCTGTCGTTCAACTACGATTGTGATACGATTTGGTTACGCGAATAAGTGGACTGGGGTTCTTTCAGATTCAGACAATTCGACGCGGAGAAGCGTGCGAGGTTTCATGATATTTCATATATTGAATTCCAAAAATTCGTTTTGTTCGTCTCGTTAGATGCGTTCGGCTCGGATAAGTGTGCGTTTACCTTAAGCCGCCACTAAACGGCAGAAGACAAAGATTGGACCGTGCACACACCCTTTGAAGAAACTGAACACATATTGCTCTACCTTTTTTATATTTTAGTTTGTATCACAACTTCTTTGTAACGAGACGGTATAATCTTTTTACCTGTAGCTTAAAGACTAAGACTAAGTACCCAAATACCCAAGTTACAAAACATTCCTATAATATCATGAAAATGGGGTGAAGCAGGGACAGAATTTAATAGTTACATATTAAATTGTGTCTCAAGCATATCCTAACACATTGTAAGTATATAGAATGAACTAGAACAAAATGAACTGTCAAAACTGTATTGTAGGTCATATCAAAGTGGAGCGTTTATGCAACACGTGATGACACAGTCTAGCTCATGTTAGGTCATATGTTTAAGATATTAGAACGTACATTGACGTAATTTTAACAATATACGAGCAATACGATCGTTGAACCACGTGATTGTGATTCTGTAATATTGACAATTTGTAAGTCCGATAACTTAGGTACTTACTCCACTGAGAAAACTAAACTATAGTACTAGTAATTCGTAGTATCAAAATCATAATTTGTTGGTAGTATAAATAAATAAATATTTAAGACATGCCACACTGGGCCACACAGAGCCATCTAGTCCCAAATTAAGGTACTATTAAGTACCCTGTCGTATGGGGTACTAGACAACCGATAAACTTACTTATTATACTTTTTTTTTTGTAAATGCATACTTATAATACATAGAAAACACCCAGACCAGTACAAACAGACATGTTCATGCACACAAATATTTGTACTGTGCGGGGATCGAACCCGCGACCCATGGCTCAGAAGCAGCGTTAACTACCGCTGATCCAAATGGTCGTCGTCAAAGTATAATAATATCATGTAAAATTATGTATAGTAATAGAGGGAGGGTTATTATGTCCAGTGGTCGGTGTCGTTTGGCTGAGGTGATGATGATAAAGTATTTAAAAGTATTTATGATGATGATAGTAATATACCTTCATTGATAGATAGGGATAAGAAATGTATTATTTATTGATTGGATGAAATTGAGCTAATAAGTACGCAAAACAACCAGCAGCAGCGGCATGCATCGTAACATGTTGAGCAGTGGACTAAGGTGGACATTCCCCTTTAAGATTTTGCAATTATTTACTAGCTGAGGGTCGGAATTTTCTTTTTAATTTCATATTTAATTTCTTTCTTTCTTTCTTTCTTTCATAATCTCTGTAAAACGACGCCCACTGCTAAATACTACCATGTAAACATACAAAGCTAAATTAATTTATATCTATCGCTTTCTCAGTGTAGTCACCCTTACGTGCACGTGTTAATAACATAATAGGGTCGTCTACCAACAATAATTGCGCAAGACAAATTGACCTTTACTACAATAACATAATGAAGATAATTGCTTAACGAACGGTTGCAATGAGTGAGCCTTTGTTATTGAAATTCGATGCGACTGTCAGTGACACACGTAGTACGCTATGTAAGACGAAATATATCTTTCTTACGTTTAAGTTGAAAAAGTATGATCAGACAGTAACATCCTAAAATCATCCCACTGAAGGGAAAAGGCCTCCATCATAGAATTCAAGTTACCACAGCAATGATGGGTACTGGCATAATCACCACGGTTGGTGCTCACAGATACGAGCAATGTTCGAAAATTTTAATCGGGATCGAACCTGAGACCCCGAGATTTGGGCCCGGTATTTAAACCACTAGATTGGGGCGTTGTAATCAGATATAAATATGTATGTACAGTGAAGTCAAATAAAGCGATTGTATGATATTTAAAGAGTTTCTTTATCTTTGTAAGTCAGTCAATATTCCAGTTTAAACTAAACAGTTTATTCAAGTTATGGATTAAGTAAAATTCTAATAAACTAGCCACAAAGAGATTGTTTCAAAGAATTCGCTTATGAATAATGATTACCTTAAATGGAACAAAAACAGGTAGTTATTACTTAGAGCTAAATGCCAACACGGAAGTAAGTATTTCTAGTCGTTCTACAGTCCCGTGCATAGATATGTGGTCATTTGCACCTTTTATATATGTGGTACTGGCCCGTAGCACCATCTTTTCTTGTCATATAGGTGCCAGAACTAAAGGCTGTACAGCCAGAAGATAAGCAGTAGCGTCTTATCTTCTTTAGCCAAACAGACGAGTCCCAAGTAAAGCGACTATCTTCATTTTGGAGAGGCCTAGGCAATAGGGCGGAAAACAAAAATCTTAAATATCTTGCAAAATCTTAAATTCTTTATTTTTCAATTATACTGATAGCTGTCTTCCAATCACCTTAGTATGAATACAAAATTAAGAGTAATTTCTTTGCTTGTCAGTTGTTATTAGTGTGACAGCTTTTCAGTGGTAATAAGAAAAAATATGAAAGAAAAATAGCTTAATTAGCGGTTTTTTTTAATACATAAAGCACTCGTAACTTTATTATTGTCCGTTTAACGTGGTAAGGAGTGTCTCAGCCAAAAAAAAACATATTAATGTTGCTTAAGCCTACGTAATATTTTAATATTTGAGAAAATGTAAGGAGAAGCGCTTTGTATCAGTATCATATCCTTTTTCTATAAATTCATAATGAAGGATATTATTCCGCTATCAACTGTACCTAGGCTAGACGCAAGGCGGAACAGTCTAGGTACATTATACCTTGGAACTGTAAACAGAAATGATAATAGTACTATAACGGTTGAGTAATTGTAAGTTTAAATACTTTTATACATGTCAACAAATGCATAAGGATGTGGTGATAAACCCTACTGGTAACCACGACAATTGGTTTCGAATACCGGCTGTGGTTTTTGCAGATGCAAACAATTCTTACTTAACCATGTTACGACTCAAGGTAAGTATGTCTGTATGTTAAGGAAAGGTAGCTTAAGGCTAGTTAATAGTAGAAGCCGATATGTAGATACTTCGCAAACAGACCTTTGAATTTAGTCGTATATAAAAATGAAAAATGGCTTTCACGCTCATGTGTCCGTTCCATCTTACTACTTGTTGTGTATATTCCAACGGATTCTGGGATACTTTGAAAATACAATTGGACCCGATAGGTGGTGCTGTTTTTTCGCTAGTGTAGTAGTACTTTTCAAAAAGACATTTGAAGTTAATTGAATGAAAAAATGGAAAAGTGCTCGCATTTTAACTCATCAAAGATAATCTGACACACTTAATGTTGATGAATATGATTTTTAAACGCATGGTTAGTAAAACACTTCGCTCTAAAATAAATATCTCATTCACTTCATTTTGAGAGTGAGATCAAGTAGTTAGAGTTAGATTAAGTTGTTAAAACATTAATAAAAGCAAATGAAATACATAATCCGTTACAGAAAAACGTCCATAGCAAAGCACTGCTTTGAAAGCTCTTTCAACTTAGTTCCGTACAAGGTTGAACTCGCATGGTGGTAGGCATGACACATGATATTAGGGATTTACTTCAGCAAAGACAATCCGAAGCGACATTTTAGTTTGTGCCTGTGTATTCTTATTTCATACTACTAGCTGTTGCCTGCGACTTCGTCCGTGTCAATTTCTGTTATTATGATCGCGGCTATTTTTGCAACATTTTTCACTGATGCTTCTCTCCTATTGGTTGCAGCGTGATGTTATATAGCCTAAAGCCTCCATCGATAAATGGACTATCAAAAAAAAAAAAAAAACAATTCGAACCATACTTTGTATTTCGTATATTCGTACTTCCTGAGATTCGCGTTCAAACAAACAAACAAACTCTTCAGCTTTATAATATAAATATAGACTAGGACAGTTCGGATTGACATTTTAGTTTGAGCCTGTGTATTTCCTATTTCCGTAGTCGTATTCAAGCGTAATTTTAACATATGGTGTTTCTAGGCTAATTGTTTTGCTAATTATAATATGTAATATCATATTATCGCTATGACTATTACAAAATACATTTTACTACAAAGAACAATGTTACATAACACACCTCAGCTTCACACAAAAGCCATTGTATAATAAAAGATAGAAGATGTAACGTATTGATAACAACCCTTATCGTAGATCTGTCTCGCTTGCTCGTACGCTGGAATTCTGAGCGTGGGAACGAGACGGTCGAGATTTAAGGACACGTTTCAAATTGACAACAAAGTATTAACCACTCGTGTTGTTGATCTGGTATCAAAGAAGAATGGGTTAAGAATAAGTGAGGATAATATGGGTAATTTGCATATGTTGCTCAAAAAAGTCAACGTAACTATTGCCTAAGGGTGCCGTCAAATTGGTGAACCTGTTGCAGCGTTTTGCTTCACTGCAGTACAATGTAAAGTTACATAATTTATATTAGTACTAGCTGACCCGGCAAACGTTGTTTTGCCATAAAAATGATTAAATTACTAAAATGGCTAACAAAAAATAGGGGTTGGTGGTAAAAGGGTAAAAATTTAGGGTTGTATATATTTTATAAAATTTTAATATTTTACTACCCTTTTTTTTTTTTTTTTTTTTGTTTTCGCAGGAAAAAATGCATTACGCATACCTACTGCTTCAGGGGCAGCAGTAGGGTATGTGGGACTCTCTTGTCGGTGCCCGACAAGCATACCCACTAAAAAGACCTGCGGTGTACCTTGCAACGTATGTTGGCAGTGTATGGGTTTCCCTTAGGATGCCCTCCATGCACCGCCTACGTACGGCCTATGCCGGGCCTCAGGCATAAAATATGGGTGATCCTGTACACCAGGAACCACCCCCAGTCTGGCAAGCTGTGCAATGCGAGCGTTGAGCCCCCCGGCCCAACGCCCACTAGCCTGCTAGAGGGGGGAAGTTGAGTTCGGCGTATGCCTTCTCGTCCTCCCCCATCTACGACTTCGGGTCGGGTCCGCAAGCAACCTCGCCGACCCGATCCGTGGCCACCCTTTACAATGACATTGCATATCGTTGCAAGGGGCCGCCAACGTCTCACGCCCACTCGCTGCCCAGCATAGCTCAAACCATACTGGGAAGCGAGCGACTTCCGTCCGCCGCGGGGCTGGCGCCCCAATGGCAACACCGCCGTCGCACCCTCCAGCACGAACGGCCACAAGAGGCCACGGGCCGAAGCCCGCTACCACCGTCTGGAGACGCATTCAACAGCGGGCTGCCCAAGCCCACTGGAAGCGTCTCCCGTGTGGGTTTTGGTCCACGCCGGCCAAATGGCCGGTACCCTCCATGTCTGGAGGGCGTTCCCCTATCCGCCACCTGGGGACGCGCCCGGTAGGAGACCCAAAACTCCTTCCCTGTGAAGGGCGGGAATATTTTACTACCCTACCCCTACCCTACCCTACCTTTACCCTACCCCTAACCTACCCTACCCTACACATATCCTACCCCTACCCTACCCCCACCCCTACCCTAAACCCTTCCCTACCCTTACCGTCTGTCGGATCCAATGTAAAACATTCCAAAATCAACTACTAATAAATTAAAAATTAATTAAAAAAACATTGTCCAACGGACAAAATTGTGAATCTAAACCATTCCCAGATCCCCTTGAACACACACAAAAAATTTCATCAAAATCGGTCCAGTCGTTTGAGAGAAGTTCAGTGACATACACACTCACAGAAGAATTATATATATAAAGATATCTTACACAGTCATGTCAGAGGAGACCTTCTCAATATTCTTTATGAAGCCTGGGATCTCCTATCTGCCTGTCAGGCATAGAGAAATCGTTGAAGAGAGGGACTGATCTAGGCTGATGATGCAGCCGATCAGTCTCACTAACGTTCAAAGAGATAGAGTTAAGAAATATGAAGATCTAATACTTTACAACTGCATCAAGGCGTGAGACAGAGTGTTATATCTTTGAAACTGTTCACGGCTGCGTTGGAGGATATTTTCATGATTCTGAATTGAAGAATTGCGGAGATGAAGTGGCAGTGGACTGAACACATAGTGAGAGAAACCGATGGACGTTGGTACGGAAAAGTTTTGGAATGGCGACCGCACAAGTTAAGATATTTTCGGGTAGGCCCTCCACTAAGTGGACAGACACCCTGAGGAAGGTCACGAGAAGTCGCTGTTTAAAGGTGGTGCGAGGCTGATCGTTGAGGAGATCTTTAGGGGATGTCTATGTCCAGCAGCAGTGACGATGATGATCAACGAACATAGAACACACAGACTCATATTTAATGTATAAGAAATTATGTTCAAAGGTAACTTGCACTAAGCAAAAATGAGAAATGTCGCATGAAGTTACACCGAAATTCCGCAAAACTAACTAAACGGACAAGAAAAAAATTGTACTACTCGTATCTACAAATTAAATAAGATGCCAACAAAAACATAACTGGCAAAAAAATATCTCTCGTTCTAACGTAAAAAGTTTTGAGATCCAATCAATAACGAGATTAATCAAACATAGCAAACTAATCAATCACAGATTGTCCGTAAAATGCAAAAAATCTTTTTGATTGCAGTTAACCGATCGTACGCGACCGCCACGCGTCACGTGCGTCGCACTGTGCGCGGGAGTTGCATAACGGTGTTATAGAAACGACCGGTGACTAACACGCGATTAACACTGCCACTTCCAACATGCATTCAATAACATTGATTTTCTAGGAATGCGTAATCGAACGCTCATCACTGGTACTCAGATTTGAATCGATTATAGTGTTTGAGATTCTCGATAAAATATTGATAATTTTAATTTATTTAGCAACATCACTACACTAATCTTAATCGACGTCCACAGTTAGACATAGATCTCCACGCCTGTCGGTCTCGTGCTGCATCCAGAGGCTTTTCGCAATCTTCAATTTATCATCTGTCATCCGAGTTGGTTGACCTACCCACAGAATTGTCGCCCGGTGCACGGTCGCCATTTCAGAACCTTTCCGCCCCAACCGAGGATCTTAAAATGTAGCTGACCCACTGCCATTATAGCACAAATTTGTTAGTTTTTATTCTCACACAAAGATTTTTGATTTCTTATTAATTTAACCTCTAGACCGTAACCGGCTGAAATAATGTTAATTCATTACTTACATACCGAGTAGAATATTTTGTAGCAGTAATATTATCAGCTTGCTTACCTGAAAGAATCGGAAAGAACGATTAAATAAAAGTTACCACAATATTTTTTAGAGGGCGTAACAGAACAATTCATTGAGTTTTAACAGAATATCGAAAATTTTTTATTCGAGGAATTTTGTTTGCAGCTTTTGCGTGTATTGAATTTGTAACTAAATAATCCATTATTTGTGAATTCTTATTATTTTACCAAAATTTCGGTTTCTAGTCTTCCTACAAGTAAAACCGCAAATCTCACCCAAACAGCCGTGCTATTATGAACTCTCAACAACAGGCATGCATGGTTTTCAATTGAGGAATTTGGGTTTTTCTTCCTAACCTAACCAAGTCGAGTAGTCAAGTGATGTTTTGACAGGTAAGGAAAGATTTCCATCATGGCCACCGCGAAGGAAAAGAAAGCCTCTCAAAGATTAACAAGTCAGTTAGAACCTAAACACACAGGACCTCACGCAAACTACATAAGTAGGATTACCAAGTAACTCGTTTAATCCGGATATGACCCGATTATTCAGTTTCAGTTCAGTAGAGTAGTTATCGTCAAGAATATCGTTAATATCGTTTTAGTGGTAGGTACGACTTTGTGTTAAATAAACATGTTACATCGCAAAGTATTTCATTAAAAAATAGTTAAACTAAAGCTAAGTCTGCCGCTGCTAATATCGGATAATTCTACAGGTGGTGGTTAACCAGTAAGCAAGCAAATTCAGGGTTCAATAATTTTTTTAAATTAACTTTTATCATTCGTCTTTCGACGGAAAAACCGGCATGCAAAATACTAAAAATTTTTCTCAGTTAAATTCCTTTATTAGTAAATGGACAGGAAATTTGGCTGGTTGTGATTTGAAAACATCAAAAACTATTTTGTCACTATCACACCTTCAAAACGCGTCCTTCTATAGTATTTGTTCATAGAATGGCTAAACACGTACAATAACAACAAATACATTTTATTGACAACTATAAAATTGGTAGCTAGAACGGATTTCTTCCATAGCGCGTAACAAGGTCCAATGATAATAAACTAAAAGACATGTCTCTCCTAAGCCATAAGATATCCAACTTTGATTTCCCGTGTGGTTGGTCACCCTATCCCCTTAATCCTTGTTCGTAACGCACACTATGTTAAGTTTGTTGTACAGTTCTACAGCAGAATAAGGTTGAAAATTGTGTGTATTTTTGGTCTTGACCGCAGCAAGAAATTTAGTGGAACCGACCATTCTTGGACTCAAACCCAAAATACAACATAGCATGGATGGGATTTAGACGGATTAACGTGCGGGAAATTTTTAGCGTATTTATTTACAATGATTTATCTTGTTTTATTTACAGTCATGATGAGTCAAAAAGTGGTGGTGTAGAATAAGGAAGGGAATTACGCAGAGGAAAATTTTATAAATGAATTTAATAAATAAATGTGGACGAAACATAACACATTGTTCTGATCCCAATTTGAGTAACTATACAACCTCCTTAAATAGTTACTCAAATTGGGATCAGAACATGTTAGCTACCTCTCTTTCCATCATAATCGGAATAAATAAAAATATGGGAAACTCATAAAAAACAAGGTAGGTACAGGTTAGAAATCTCGAATACTAACACTTACGACAGTGACCATGAAAGTTTAAATCAATACTCTTGTCCCAAAGCACTGGTAAGTTTAAATATTGGGGCACATAAAAGCGCCTTTCGGGCCCTTTAAAATATATAGGAATAAACTGATTTTACTGATTGAAAAACGCAAAGTACTTTCCTCATGCTGACAGAATCAGTAAATCTACGTAAATCTACTACATCCATATCCATTACAGTATATATTTAAGTCGCGGTATTAATTATTAGTGGAGTGATTAATTACTGAACAAGAATCCTGTCGGTATTAACGCTTTGAAGGAAGGAAACCCGTGTGCACGGCTTTGTGGGGGTATTTAAAGGGGGTTTGTTCCAGGAATAGCGATGAATTATTAAATCATTATGTTATGTAAAGCAAAAGAGAAATGGGAACCCAGCTCTCAAATCACTGCACGTTTGGGATTTTTCGGAATCGGTGCCAGCCTTTAATTAAAAAGCATCACTCCTAGTTCTATGTGTCGTAAGAGGCGACTAAAGGAATACTACCCGAAGTAGAGAGACTGCAGTGTTTTCTTTTTTTCCATTTATTTGATTATTGCTTAATCCCCTTTGAAGAGTAAGCCTAGTAGTAATGCTGACTGTTGATAAATCGATGAATGAATTGAATTTTTAGAAGAAGCAGCGTCATTTAAGTTTCATCTCGGTCATGATGTTTAACCTGACAAGAATATCTATAGAAGATGTTGTCAACTCCAAGGTGTACATTTATTAAGTTGGTAGCCTTTTTGTTTCGTTATGTGTTTTGGCAACATTGTATTTGGAGTGTCCGTTGAAGAAATATGCCAAAAAATTAAACCTAAAAACAATTATATCTACATATTGGTGGTCGCAAACGTTCAAACAAACTGCGAACGTAAAAAACCCAATTAGACTAAAACGTTGTACATTTTCATACAAAAATGTAATGCGTTTTGTGAAATTTCTATATTACGTTTTATAAGATCTGTTGTAATAATTCATAATGTATCTATAGTATAATATCGATCTATACAATACATTCTGTACCCATCATTGCTGCAGCATGATGATTCTAGGCCGTTAATTATTATACAATACAAATGAAGCAAAGTATAAAGATGTACATAAAAAGATGTACATATATCTACCAAAGAGCCACGTAGTTGCTCGTACGGAATAGCTTCTAATCAGGTGAACCATTTCGTTAACCAAACGTAGAACTTTCTTACACGCAACTACTCAACCAATTATTGAACTAAAATGTTTACAAAACCCCAAAACTTTCCATCATAAACATCGATAAAACCCATCGACCCGTGTCACCGCCCTAATTTTAGCATAACAAAGCGGAGGGCTGGACTGTCATCGGGCATTGTTTAACGGAGACGTTATTTAAATATTCGGTCGTCGGGACCCAGACGGAGTTTTTTCTTTTTGCACGAAATCCGACCGTCTTGTGGTCTGTTTAGGCTATTACATAGAACGATTTACCCGGCGCTAGCTGATTTTCTTACAAAAACTAGTTGGTTATAATACTTAACTTCATAAAATTATAATCAGCAATCATCGTAGCACTTATTTATATCAATGTAAAGTAGGTAATAAGCCCTAGTTTTGCCAAATACACCATCATCATCAAGTCAGACAAACGAGACCCTACGCATAATCCTCTTTAAGGAATATCTAAAATTATGCACAGGTTTCTCTCAGTTTTCCTTGCACGACTCAATTGAAGTTGAAGGGTATAAACGCTATTTTATACATGTACAGCTGTTTTTTTTAGCAAGATTGCAGTTTGTGAAAGCGTCGCGTCAGGCACTTGCAGGTTGCTTTTGCGAGATAAGCGAATCATATTCAGTTATGCACTATTTTGTTGCTACTTGCATATTATAAGATATGGAAATTGTTTAGGAATTTTGATAATAAAAATATATAGTGCAGCTAATATTATACATATTACACACTTTTGCATACCTACGTCAGATAAACGTTATTAAGAAATACACAATTTGACACGTTAAAAAATTATGTTGATTTAATATAATAGTAGGTATATGAGAAAAATGGGAGTATATTATTCGTTGAATTCTTAGTTCTTCCTTAAATCATTAGGATACTTAAAAGCTTCAAAGATAAAAGAATAGAAATAACTGTATAATTGTATTGCATCACCTATCGTAAGTCATCATAAACACTAATTCTTATCGCTCTGTTGGAATACATTTCACTAATGATATTAACGAAGTAAATCATTGCAAAAATCTCATCCATATTCATACAGACGACAGCACACCAGGCTATTTTTGGGGGCATCTTAACGTCGTTGTAATAAGTGCCAGTTTGCAACATAAATTAAAAAAATATTTCGGCTGCATTTTACATTTTGAAGGTATATCAAACGTAGCGGATATAATTATTACACTTTATTTACTCGTTATTTACGATATAGCACAAGAACAGTGCAATTAAGCAATAAGCAACAAGGTTTATAAATTTAATTTAGTTAACACAGAAAACAAGAGCGGTTTAACTAATGTTACTAGGTTGTTAGTATTTTTTGCAATAAATTGACTCTTAAACTACTTGACCAATTTAAACAATTATTTAACTATCAGAATTCTACATTATCTCTGATGAACATAAATGATAGAATATTTTAAAAAAATGAATTCAAATGAAATCTTCACCAAACCTTAAATGTTTTGTCGACAAATTCACTCACATTGTGGCACAACACTAATCGCGACAAAAAACCAGTCTGAGTCTGGGGACGAGTTCAATTTATCACATTTATTAGGGCTAATTGCAACTGCATAAGTGTCATTTTACCCTGCCCCATATGGCACAGATAAAGTGGTGGGCTCACCATTGTCTGGGAGTCGGTATATTTTGAATTTTGACAAAGAAAGAAGACGCGCGCGCGCTTATATTATTTCGTTTTATGAATAACGAAGCAATCATAATAAAGTCTTAATGTGTTGTCACTGTTGAGTAATGTAGGTTGTGTGAAGTACTAACTATGTTCGCGGCATTGCCTCTGGAATACTTGCTTCCTCTAACTCATTCGGAGCGGATAAAATGTTGTATTCATTCATAATCATGGTTCAAGCTATCTTCAAAATTTAATAAAATTCGTTAAATACCTATATTATAAAATTTTCTTTCATAAAAACCTTCCACTGACCACAAACATAATGCAAAAAAATAAAACTATCTGATGCAGTCGATCTGAAGTTATATGCGTACGTACATTTCGGTGATACATTTTTATTTAGATAAGTATACGAGTATAATCAAAGATGATTTTCCACTTTAACTTCACTTACAATTGTCACCCACGGACTTGCCGTTATTTTTTTTTAATAATAAAGAGAATTCCGGCCAGGGTCTGTGAGAGTCAGACCCAACCCTTCACAAGCACGCGTCATACCAGACGTATTGTGATTTAAATTCTGCAATCCTTCCGTTGAATTTCGAGAGCGGTTTAGGGTTAGGACGCAAGCGGGCGGAATTATGCATCAAGTTGACAGCACTTGGGAATTTTTAGCACCCTCAAGTTGGAAATAGATTTTACGAAAATGTTGGTTGGAACACGGAAATTTAACAGTCGTGTAATATGGGAAGTGTTTGTGATGCGTACTGATAAATAAATGAGATAATTATAGAGTGGTTTACACATTGCTTTTCAATTGTCCCGGTTTCGATTCTCTGAGGGGAGGGCTGAAAAAAAAATATTGCTATATTTTCTCGGGTCTGGGTGTAAGTAGTACTTTTGCTACCTGATTTCCACAAAGCAACTTCTTTAAATTTTTACTTACTTTGGGTTCAAAACAATGTTTGTGGTGTTGTCCACATTATTTTTTTATATAAGTGTTGGTTCTGTCTACTTTTTTTCCCTTCTGCGAATAAATCCTAGTTTAACACTAGAGAGAAGAGTTCGGGTACACTGGTCACACGCTTTTGGTAAAACAAGTATTTATTTAGCAAGCAGAATAGAGATTTAAGAGAAAAATAATATCTATGTTTTTTCAGCCTTTTAGTTCTTTTTGTTTGGTGGCCATTACTTTATTCGCATCTTAAGATAAAATCTCAATTTTTCAAAAAGACAATTTAGATTTGAGAATCCAATAGTGTAAAAGCGCCTCCTGGGGCCTATTTGCAGAAATAAAACTGATTTTAACTGATGATAATTTTTCAAATTTATTCCTAATCAAATCCAGACAATGTCCTGCAAAATGAAACACTAAATACGCAATAACTTATAATCTTTACGAAATATTTTATTAGTCTACATATTTAATACACTATTAATTTCAGTTAACATTGAAATCATATTATCATATGCGTCACATAAACTTGAGTCATATTGTCACGTTCGCTCCGAAAACATTGCGCCAAAAATAGTACAGTAAGTATTTTGACACAGTTTTAAAACAATAAGGTTAAATGTATTACAAACTAGCTGTTGCCCGCGACTTCGTCCGCGTCAATTTCTGTTATTATGATCACGACTATTTTTGCAACATTTTTCACTGATGCTTCGTTCCTATTGGTCGCAGCGTGATGTTATGTAGCCTGAAGCCTTCCTCGATAAATGGACTATACAACACAAAAATATTTTTTAGATTCGAACCAGTACTTCCTGAGATTAGCGCGTTCAAACAAACAAACAAACAAACAAACAAACTCTTCAGCTTTATAATATTAGTATTGATATAGATTGATGAGTTGACCTTTGGTTTGGATGAGGCAACCTTTAATTAAGGCAACACTCAGCGTAAGTAATCTTATTTATTCCTAAGTTATAAACATGTTCTAGTGTATGTCCTTGTTGGTTGTCCTAATAAAATAAAAAAAAATAAAAAAAATTAGTCGTACTGATATAAATTTTATTCTCAGTCGATAAAAATGAAATAAAAGCCCCTAGTTCGAAATGAGTTATACTTAAAGTTAATGGATTCTGATTTCGGGGTTCAAACCCTGATGAACTGGTTCTTCTGTAATTATAGCGCTTGCAACAATTGCGAAATACTTAAAAATCATGAAAAACGACATTATGGTACGAGTATAAATAAATCGAGAATGAATTACCTCTAGTGATGGTGACCCTGTAAGTTTAAATCAGTCTATTTATTTATTCATTTGTAAAAACAGCCCTAACAAGGGTAAAAATAATTTAAAAAAAAAAGTTTTTATATAGCTTATGAAACGTACAAAATAAGCTAGTTGTGTGTCGGTAACTTATCGAACAGTATCGTCATGGTTCATAAATAACAAAATGGTGGAATGTTTCATACTTTCGGTTCAATTTTTTGTTAAATTTTTGCGTAATAATAGCGGTGATCACTTCTGAGGTCCTACTTGGCAATGTAGAGCCCGTATATACGGATATATCAGTCTCTTTATGATACTTTAAGACATTGGAATGATTAAGAGAGGCAAATGGAATGTCATAAGCTTATTTCAATATTATTAAACAAATACTAATAAAAGAATACACAGATTGCTAAAATATAAATCGCAGTCTGGTACAGCAGGCGGTATTTATGTCAATAACTAAAAACTAAGGATTAAACTAGAAATAATAATTATTAAAACACCAAAGAACCAACATTTTGAAACGTAAAAGTTAGTTGCTGTGGCCTTGAACTTGTGTAGGGACATGAAATAAACGTGTAGGGAACTGCTACATTGGTTAATACGGATATAACCGTCTATTTCAGATCAAAGACATCTACATGAGTAACAAAGACATATGTTGAATATAAATGAACATTTAGCACCGTCTATCTCTGTTATCATCATCAATGTCTCGAAGTGTGTAAAGTAACGGCCTATACTTCATCTTCATCTCACTGCAGGACAAAGGCCTCCATCATTAAATTCACCACAGCCAAGGCGGGTATAGGCATAATCACCACGCTTTAAAAATGCAGGTTGGTGATCACAAACCCCATCAAAATTTGAAAATTCGAAACTAGGTGATGGAACACACGACCCAGAAATCTTATCTTGTACTTAAACCTCTCGACCAAAGTATGCGACAGAGACAAATATATCCGTTCTTGCGAGGCTCGCGTTGCATAGTAGGACCTCTGATACGAACTATACGTTACTGACGCAATACATTGCTGATGTTTCAAATAAGTTTTGCAATCTTGCAAAAGGTAGGATTTTGTTCAATATCGGTAATGGTGTATGTAATCTATAAAGATTGGTTACGAGGTCATCATCTTCTTACGAAATAACTTTTTGAAAAGAAATGTACCTATATTATGTATGCTGTCGTTTGTAGCCGGTGTACGGTGGGAAAAAAATATATTTACCATTGATTTCTTAACGTATTCATTCCCAATATATTTTTTGTAATTCATAAAAGTTCTGGTGTCTATCGGAAATTCAATGTCGTAAATAAAAAGTTCTAGTGTCTTAGGTGGGAGTTGAACCAACAACCCTTCGCGTACCAGGCGACTACTCCAGCTAAGTGAGCAAACAAGACATTTTAAGACGAACTTATTGAAAGCTTTACGCGGTAAGCCAGATGAGCTATATAAAGCTTATGGTATGTACTCTCCAGCAGAGCGAAATCTTTTTACAAATATTTTACATTTTATTAATTGTTTATTCAAGGAATTGTATTTTCATCACTAAACAAATTTATCAAAACATCACCAACAAATCTCGTCCAAACTAAACATTTACCTACTAGGTTTTAGTATTTTAGCAACATCCTTATAGAATTATAAACAATCTTTAAATTTTTCTAACATTAATTCCGTAATTTCCTCGCAGTCATTAACTGAAGAGGCTATTATAGCGGCTATAAATAGAATCGCTGTATTAAAGCGATATTCTTCACCGCCCCTGATATCGTGTTATGTTACAGAGGAATTAGATTTGTGTCATAATTAAAAAGGGAATAGACCTCATACCAGGTCGAGTCACGCGAGAGATGGAAGGCATCAAAATTAGGTTACAGTAATATCGGGAATGACCTTTTGAATGACAAAGAGTTTAAAAGTGGTTGTGTTCTCACAGGTACAAAACGTTCTTGTCATAGTTTTCATAGTTTTGTTAAGCTTGTTGCTTGTTGTTTTTTTTCTCTTGTTTCTGTTTTTATTTATTTATTTTTGTTTAGTCATTTGTATGTGTTTCTATGTGAAGTGAAATTATTATCTGTTATATTATGTACTTTTTTTTCTTAAACTATATTTATGTTTATATCTTTTTATTTTATTTTATTTTATTTATAAAAATTCTAAGCTCCCGCAGAATATCAGCGTCGTGGCACGCCTTAAGCAGCCACGACATATGCTGAGCGGGAGTCCTTTTTGACTTTTTTATCAAACATGTGTCAAAAAAAAAAGATTTTTATTCGTGAAGTTTATTAATTCAACGTGTGGTTTTTGAACGCAGGTTAAAAAAGAGGAATCTTACAGTTGAAATAGGTGCGATTTTGCTATAAAAAATTACAGCCTGAAGTGTGGGCCACTTCGCATTATTATTCGGTTACGAGTATGAGTTCACCGAATTCAATCTTTAATTTCTTGGGTCGATTATTTTTTTATATATGAAAAGATTTTTGACGTGATAACGTCTTTAAAATCGTTTTAGTCGGGTGACATGTTCAGAAACTAGTGTCACACCAAAACCTCACGAGCGCGATCGCAGATATAACGAGAGAGAGAGACGGACCGATCTCCCGTCTCATCTCGAGCGCTGCCAGTCATTCCGTGAAACTTGTCACGCGGAATCCTCACAAGCGGAGGCTGGCATAGCGTTCGAGTGAGTGGACCGATCTTCCGTCTCTCTCACTCTAGCGGCATACAAACGAATGGAGATTTTCTCGTGCGGTTAAGTTTTCGTTGAATGTTTAAGATGTAATTTAAAATTTGAAATAATTGTTATCTTCATTAATTCCTTACTTCCCAAAAACTTATATCACCAATAAGACGTTATCACGTAAACATCTCGATCGTAAACCTACTTCACAAACAACCAATTTTTTTTTCCGGATTTGAATTTAAGTTCGGAACAGTAAGTTCCAAAAAATTTTTATAAAGAAAACTTTGCTACAAACGCCTAGTTTAACTAGTTTGAAAAATACTGGCCCAAAATGTTATTCCATTTTTAAAAGTAGGTATTACGTTTTTAATAAAAATAAAATTCAATCAAATGTCAATTTCACTGATCGAGACTAGGGCTACTGTTACCCTGCATTGTAGCTCGTAGCTATGAGAAAATTAATTTTGTCCGTGTTTCCATTCAATACTTGATAATACCTGGGGTAATCATTTTTCTATTGATGGACTTAAGTAGGTAGGTATCTGCGTTACAAAAATAGCTCGTATAGAAATTGTCTTCGAGATTGAATTATTGTGTTACGTAAGTAATTTAGGTCCCTTTTATTATAACGCCCCGTTGGTCTAGTGGTTTAAATACCGGGCCTAGATCTCGGGGTCCCAGGTTCGAATCCCGGGTCGGGCAACAAAAAAGTTTCGAATTTTCGAACGTTGCTCGGGTTTGTGATCACCAACCCGCATTTGGCAAGCGTGGTGATTATGCCAGTACACCCATCATTGCTGTGGTAACTTGAATTCAATGATGGAGGCCTTTTCCCTGCTGTGGGATGATCATAGGCTGTTACTTTTTATTAATTATTGATTCTCATCTTGCTGTTAAGTACCTATACGAGTACATTCTGGTAATTATTCATCTTAATAGATATCTTGCTGTACATTTTTGTTATTTTTATTTGTATATATAATTTTCATAGCATTTTCATTCCTAGGTAGGTAGTTATAAAGTGTTTTATTTAAACTAATTTAATTCAATTTTAAGAAACACATTTTCAAATATATAATTTATGTCTTAGTTACTTTATCAATTGTCAAGTCGGTTTTTGAATACTATTGCTTTAATTTACTGTCTTAGTTGAAACTACTTAGAGTCAAGTAAGTTTTTAAATAAATATAATATAAAAGATTACTGGGATATAGGATTCATTCTAATTCAAAGAAGAAGAAAAAGATATAACTGTTAATAATAATAAATAAATGTGGACAACATCACATACATTGTTCTGATCCCAATTTGAATAACTATTTAAATCACACGTATATTGGAAACCAGAAACAACGAAGGTACCACAAACACCCAGACCCGAGAAAATGTAGAAAAACTAATTTTTTCTACATTGACCTATCCGGGAATCGAACCCGGGACCTCGGAGCAAGCGACAACGACAAAACCGGTGCGTACGCCACTCCGCCTCGGAGGTCGTCAATCTTAATATAACTATGTAGGTATTAACGTTCTTAAAAAATAATTCAAGGAAAAATTCTTATTAATTCTTCTCTCATTGAAGTCAGTTCACATAAAAAGATAACAGCCCTACATTACTCTTGCCTAACAAAAGTCGACAAAGTCAAATGAAATGACAGTTTTTGATGTACCCGCATAATTAAAACGAATAGGTTTCATTTAGAGCCCGCATTTAATTTACTTCGGATGGCAAATGGTTAAACATTAGTTAACTGTTGGTTAAGAGTTGTCAATCAACGTTTCCTAGAAAAATAAAGAATGTAAGCATTATTAAACATAGAAACAAATGTGGAAAGCTAACTATCATTTATCATTAAACATTTGAGATCCGAAAGTAAATTTGTTTTAAAAACTTGTTTAAGGAAAAAAGAAGGTATGTACCACAAACGATCAGACTCGAGACAATGTGCACTGTAGTAAAATTGTTTTTTTTTTTTACTTTGTCCAGGGAATTAAACCCTGGCCTTCGGAGCTGGCAACACCCTTAAGAGGAAACACAAGAGCCATTTTTCCATACAAACGAATCCCCTGTTTCCTCCCTGGATAAAGCCAGTAGAGCAATAATTTTTATTACAAAAATCTATGGCCACTATAATATTTGCATGTTTCTATGTTTTCTGTTTTTTCATAAATTTATTAATAAAAAAGATATGAGCCCTCAAAAATCGAAAAAAATTCGCGGTTTAATAATGGCATAGAAAGAAGAAGGTGATGAACACCTTCTTGTGGCAGCACATAACTCTAGTAGTCCCCCTACTAGAGTTCTACGCGTTCGTTTCGAGTTGGCCGCTACCACCCTCCCCGCCGCACCGCACCGCGCTCCTTGACAGACCCTATTAGTACCGTTTGCAACGCAGGAAGAACGAAGAACAGTTTCGGGTAAAGAACTTTAGGTGAACCACTATGGACACACCACATGATTTCGATTTAATTAGTATACACAGGTCTCTGCACCTCCTCAAGGTTGACTGTCCATTAGATATAAATATTGAAAAATATTGAAATTTTAGGAAAGTATGGTAGTCAAAAGTCTTTTGAAGTTTGTGGGATTGACATCCCAGTACACAAACTTTTAATCATCTGTTTATATAGGACTCCAACATCTGACCCCACATTGTTTTTGAATAAACTAGACCAAATCTTGTATGACATATCAAAACGCTATAAATCGACTACAAACCTAGTCATAGCGGGCGATTTTAACATTAATACTTTAAAAACAGGTAAAGTGATTGACCACTTGAGAGACTTATGTAACAATTATAAATTAAAAATTCATATTAATACTCCTACCCGCAGAGAATCGTGTATAGACCACATCTTGAGTAATATTACAAATGCATACGCTTTTATATTACCACTTTATCTATCAGATCACGATACTGCTCAAGTACTGACCTTTCCAGTGCGTAAAAAAAAAAGCAATACCAAAATCGTATTTTATTTATAGAAGGGACTACTCTCTTGACAACATAAAAAAATTCAAGGAATGCTTAAGTAATCTACGATGGTTTGAAATATATAATGAGACTGATATGAATAAAGCTTTTGAGAAATTTCATGAAATCATATGTCTTTTTTATGATTTATGTTTCCCTACACTAAGAATTAAAATTAGAAATGATAATTTAAAAAAACAAACTTGGATAACTAAAGGTTTAAAAATATGTTGTAGTACGAAACGGTTTTTAAGGCATAGATATTATAAAAATAAATTATTAAATGATAAAAAAAACTACATAGTTTACTCAAAAATTTTAAAAAAAAGTATTCGGCTGGCGCAAAAACAATCCAATATAAAGTTTATAAATAGATGCAAAAACAAGTGCAAAGCCACTTGGACTATAATCAACAATCATCTCACAAATATTAAAAAACATGACAGTATTTCGAAAATAAATGTAAATAACAGAATTATAACTAACCCAATTGACATAGCAACTCATTTTAATAACTATTTCATTGATTTAACAAATAATTTGACATTAGATAATATAAAGTACAAATATAAACTCAATACGATTGCTAACTCGATGTTCTTACTGCCAATGTCAGAAGAGGAAGTTAAAAAAGAAATAATGATGCTTAATAATACCCAGTCGGAGGGTTACGATGACATTAATACCAATATAATTAAGACTTGCGTTTTGGAGATCGTTTGCGTTATGTCATACCTTGTTAACCTTTCATTTTCCTCAGGAACATTTCCCGATAAACTGAAATTGTCTATTGTCAAACCTCTGTACAAAAAAGGAAGCAAAGAAGATACCGATAATTATCGACCTATCACACTCATACCAATCATTTCAAAGGTTTTTGAGAAATGTATGCTAAAACGTCTTGAGAATTTTTGCAATAAATACAAAATAATTACGAAGGAACAATATGGTTTTCAAAAACGCAAATCAACAACTTTAGCTATTTTCGATTTAATAGGTTCAGTACTTGCTAATCTTAATCAAAATCGTCTGACCACCGGACTGTTTTTGGATTTGTCCAAAGCCTTTGACTTTGTTGTTCACAAATTATTGTTACAAAAACTAGAAACTGCTGGGATCAGAGGCCCCGCATTAAATTGGATATCATCGTACTTAAGCGGTAGGCATCAATGCGTCAGTATAAATACTACAACAGGAAACGAAATCAAGTCGATATCGTCAAGTTACAAGGAAAAATTTTCGGGTATTCCTCAGGGAAGCGTGCTAGGACCAATTTTATTTCTATTATATATTAATGACATAATACACGTGACTAATCATAAATGCATTCTGTTTGCAGACGACATTTCTATAATTGTAACTTCTAATGACAAAACTAATGTACGAAATCACGAAGATGATATTAACAATACTATTGACAAAATTATCGGATGGCTAAATTCAAATTATTTAAAAATTAATCTTGAAAAATCTAAATTTGTACAATTCAATAAATCTAAGCACAAGCAATACAATTTTACATTAAGTATCACAAAAATCACTGAAATAAATCACATAAAATTTTTAGGAGTAACGTTAGATGAAAACTTAAACTGGAAAAAACACCTAGATAATGTTTGTGAAAGGATCAACAAATTTGTATATGCATTGAGACAAGTAAAAAACATAACCGATAAGAAAACTGCCATCATGGCGTATCGTGCACACATAGAATCCATATTACGTTACGGAATAATAATGTGGGGCAATAGCACGAACAATCACAGTGCATTTATTGCACAAAAAAGATGTGTCAGGGCTATATGTGGGATCCCACCCCATGAGTCATGTAGGTCACTATTTAAAGCTCTTGGATTGTTACCACTGCCATCACTCTATATCCTCGAAGTGGCAGTGTTTGTTCACAAAAATCCAGAGCTATTCAAAAAAACAGCAAATAAGAAATTAAGACGCCCTAATAGACTGATTTTTAATGATATACCACATTCAAGCAAGTATGGGAAGAGTGTACTCTGCATGTGTGTACGCATTTACAATAAAATACCAGATAATATGAAGGTGCTCCCTATTAATTTATTTAAAAACAGACTATTTAGATGGTTAAGTGAGCAAAACTTTTATGATATAAAAGATTTTCTATGTGGCAAATGACTTATAATTAATTGGCCATGGTTGATTTTGTGACTTTATTTAAATTTGCATGCAATTTTATATAGCAAAACATGTGATTCTCAAAAATTGTAACATCTTATATACCATGTTTTAAGCAAATAAACAATTTCTATTTCTATTTCTATTTCTATTTCAATCTATTGTAATTTCTCCATTTTATTTATTTTAATAACTCACATATCGTCTAGGGTGCAGGTACATATTATTTTGTATCTCTATCAAAGCAAACCAAGGTGTATGGAAATAATAAAAAAATATTGCAATGAAAATACGATTAATTCTTTTTGCCAACGGTACTGCTATATAGTATGCCTGTGACGTCATTTAGTAACGGTCATCGACGGCCATCTCGAAGCGAACGGGTAGTATGTGCTGTCCCCAATTGATTTAATTTAATTACTTTTAAACAAATTAAATTTTTAAAAAAACTAGAACAGTATCATTTTAGCAAATTACCTCTATTATCTATTGGATAGAAATAATAAAACTAAATCCATTGTGGGCAGCACATAGCTCTAGTAGTCGCCCTAAGTCGTCTCTTCTCGTTCTATTGGTGTCTTGAAAATACAATACCGTAACATAATGGGGACTACAGTTTCTTTGCTCACCAGTTGGCGCCACTGTAGACTGAGGTCCGGAGGTATAGCTGTCGAAGGCGATTGGCGCCGAAACAAAGTGTTATATCTTGAATCTAATTAAGGTTATATTGTTTATGAATAACTATCTTGATATCAACAAACTAACTTCTGAAATAGTTGCTCTTGATGCCGCCTATTTTTGCGCTTTTTCTTAATTCCGCTTTTAAAGCGTTCACATTAATCGCCAAATAATCCATATTTGCGATATTTTACGAAGGAGATCACTTTCCGGCAGGTAAATTTAAGAAATTATAATTTATGCAACAAATTCCGCTAAAACCAGTACAAAGTGAATGTTATTGGACCTCACGCGACACTAGCGCCTCTAGTGGCAAATTCACTAGCGATTGCAACGCTACGCCGACATACCTGCAACAAAAACAAAAATGTTATTAATAAATTGAGCAATACAAAAACATACAAATAAACTTAAAAAGTTCCGACAAAATTGAGCTTTAGTAAGTAAGTAATCGCCAATATTCATCCCACTGCAGGGCAAAGGGCTCAAATTCAAGTAACCACAGCAATTTTTGCAACGGGCATAATCAGCATCGCTCACCAAATGCAGATTGGTGATTGTTCGAAATTTCGAAACGCTTGTTCCCCGACCCGGGGAATAAACCCTGGACCCCAAAACCTCGGCCCTGTACTTGAACCACTAACAAATGTTTAGTTTCATTTAAAGTTAAAATATCTCGTTGTAAACATGACAGGCGTTTTATTTAGGAATTTAAGTTGATCCAGCAATTTGTAGGACATAATTATAGTAAGTTCGTATAGGTCAACTAGTATTACTAGTTTTCCTCAATCGACTGTAACATCCAACCAATTTAAAAGTTCATCAACGACCGAGCAGCCCGGAAAAGGAAACCGTAGTTTCGAAAATGCTGATCCGTTCCCATTAGTATTCCAAAATCAAAAACTGAAAGCAAACTTCCGAACCGAATTCTACGGTAAGTCGAAAAATCTCTATTCCCTGCATCGTTACCCGCAAATCGACGAATACGAAAAAGCGTCATAACCGACCGGAAGCTCCATTTTTCGAGCCGAAAATTGACGTGCCTAGCAACTAAGGAGACCCAACGTAGTTCAAAGCTGAATATAGGCACAGTTCATGATAGCAACAGTATTTTTCTCCTTTGATGGGAATTGAGATGAGGCAAGTTTCCGTTTTGTTTTGATAGAACATTGTCAATTGCGTTTAGTTATAATTACGTTTGGAATGCTAAGGGTAGTAGGATCTGTTGTACTATTGTTGCATTTTTCTTCAAGAGCCTTTTTTCAAGTGCACTATAATCTTAGATGAGGAGGTCAAGCAATTATTACCTTTTTTACGGTTATATTGCCTTAAGGAGGTAATTTAACCTCATAAAGTAGGTAATAGCTAAACAGAGAGGATTTAAAAAAATTTTTTGATCGATTGACTTTTTAATAATAATACGTGTGTAATATTTGAGGGTTTCCCTCGATTTCCCCGGATTCCACTATCAGATCCTGACTTGGTTAAAATGGGACCACATCGAAAGTGCACTCTTTTGAATAAAAAAAGAATTTTAAAAATCGGTCTACATTTGACGGAGATATCGATTAACATACATAAAGAAATAAAAAATATACAGACGAACATAGAACCTCCTCCTTTTTTTAAGTCGGTTAAAAAGCATCGGATATTAATAAAAATTATACTAATACAGATCGAACATTACATTTGTCGCAGAACCGATGAGCGTTGGAGTAGACGGGTTCTCGAATGGAGACCACGTCTCGGCAAACGTAGTGTAGGACGCCCCCCTGCCAGATGGACCGATGACCTGAAGAAGGTCGCTGGTAGTGCCTGGATGAGGAAAGCGGGGGATCGTGCACTGTGGCGTGCCCTTGGGGAGGCCTACGTCCAGCAGTGGACTGCAATAGGCTGATTGATTGATTGATTGATTGAACATTACATTTTTATTCATCATGATGTTTTAACCGAGGCTGAGGTCATAGAGGTTTAAACGTTACTATGGTTAGAGGTGAAATTCGTCTCATAGAACCTACGAAAATAAAATAAAAAACTATCTGACACATTTCCATTAGTAACGTTCCTTATTTGTGTTTCAACAACTTTCAACTCTTAATAAATCCTCAAAAAATATATTTTTCACTGTATATAAATATCTACAAAAACTTAAACAAACAGCTCTACTGTTTTCTACGTTCACTGTGTCCTTAATCTATTTTAGGCGTTTATTTTTGGTTCGAATTAAGCTGCGTTTTTTACGTGCATGAGCGCAGGTAGCCCAAGTCTGGCTTTGAGAGGATAATGCATGGAGGGCGATGAGGTGGGTAGCCCCTCAGTGATTTATAACTTAGGCATTTAACTTTAGCATTCAAAGGATGTCACTTTGTCGATGGCAATTGGTTTAGTGGTGCGCTGCCTACTACGCGAGGGTCTCGGGTTCAATTCCCGGTACGGTCATTATTAGGTAGGTTAGGAAACGATCTCGAACTTTGTACGGATAATGCATGGAGGGCGATGAGGTAGGTCGCCCCTCCGTGAATTATAAAGAAATTCATATGATGTATTGACATCCAATCACCACCTACCAATTGTGGTATGTGGTGATTTGCGTAATCCTGCGCGTCTACTACGTTAGGGTATTGGGTTCGATTCCCGGTAGGGTCAATTTAGGAAACGATCTCGTATGAATTTAGGCTGGGGGTGTAGTCGTGATTAGGAAGGCACATTAAGCAGTTATTCCCGTTTTCTGTTGCAAGAAGGAGCCATATAAACTAAATAGTTGCCAATCAAAAAATATGTCGTCAGAAAGGTACCTACGTAGATCTGTAAAAGTAAAGTAGCGTCCTATAAACATCCCACTGCAGGGTAAAGGCCTACATCATTGAATTTAAGTTACCACAGCAATGATGGGTATAAGCATCACCACGCTTGCCAAATGCAGGTTGGTGAGAACAAATCCGAACAATGTTTGCAAATTCAAAACTTCTGTTACCCGACCCGAGGTTCGAACCCAGGACCCCCAGATCTTGGTCCGGTATACAACGGGGCGTTCTGTACTTCTACATAATACAATAACATTCATGGTAAAATTTTATACCTACACCGGTTTTATTAAGGCACCGACCTAATGTCGGCCGTTTATTTTCGGTTCGACAAATTAAGCTGCGTTTTTACGAGCTAGGGGCTAATGCATTTCCGAGATCGATGGATCGTACACGTGACTCAAAGGGGTATTAATCATATATAAAACATAATGGGTGCAGTTTTTTGGGTGGAATTCTGTAGATTATTTTTCATCGCTCTTGTAGAGATTTCGATTCTTATCTGAGAACGATCACATATTTGAAGAATACATTCCATAGATCTTACATTAGTAAAAAAAAGTGAGATCAAACTTTCTCATTTAGGTACATTATTAGTAAGCTATTATAAATGTTTGGATGGATGTTTGAAACCCAAACACGTCAAAACAGCTGAATTACGGACATAGACAAATAAGCTGGAACCTCAGGGTACATTGGCTACTTTTTATTCTGGAAAAATAGAATTTCGAAATCTAAATTCTACGCGTACAGTACGCCATTTGTAGGAAAATTAAAATTAAACCTATTAAAAATCAATCCACAATAGAATACATTTACGCATTTGTTCCACAAAGAAAGGTACTGGCCGACAACACAAGAGGGAAATAAAAGCAAAAAACACATAATTCATTCTAAAAATACTGGCACGCCAATGTCAAAACTTTCTCGAAAAAGGAGAAAAAATTGCTGATTCACCAGAGCACAAACAAAACAGACTGTCCTTAACCCCAGAGCAGCGGAAGCGGCAGTCTATTTCAGTCAGTTAAAACAAATTGGAAGACCGATTCACGCCCGCATACTCTCCCTTTCCGTTACTCCTTA
This sequence comes from Anania crocealis, assembly GCA_949315895.1. Taxonomy (NCBI): domain Eukaryota; kingdom Metazoa; phylum Arthropoda; class Insecta; order Lepidoptera; family Crambidae; genus Anania; species Anania crocealis. Next base: position 15,338,386 of record OX438867.1, on the reverse strand, counting down.
GTCGGAACTTGAGTACACAGTACTAAAAATAACGAAGAAAACGGGGATTTCATGAGAATTCGCTAGCCTAGTAGAATACAAATAATTCTGAAGAAAGTAGCAGTTTCGAACACAAACATAATAGGCTTCAGAGAATTGCATCTTAAAGTTTCTTCACTTCATATATTTTAAGATTGATCGTTTCAAATAATATGTAGTACGTTTAAATCATAATTTGGTATTTACAGAGTAGAGCTTGCAATAGTATTATGATACTGGAAGCTATTCTTAAAGGTAATAAATAAATGGTACAAAAACCATAAGAAATTAAATTAATGTACGGAAAGTTGAAATCAACATCCACGTCAAGTGGGCCAATGTACAAGAATATAATTACGATTTGTGGGTTTTTGACTAAGAAGCCTAAACTCATAACAAACCTAAGCTAACGTTGTTCCCAAACACAAAGATTTATAATATTACTAAAGTAGCAAGTATGTCTATAAATTCAATACAGAACACTTCCGAAGGTGGAACATCAGCTATAAATCTCAATAAAGATGATTTAAAGGGGAAACACCCCACCACCCTCAAGGATATACTCTCAGTAACTACATCTCCAATGTTTGGAGAGATAGACAATATTACTGTTTACAGTAACAAGACTGTCATTCGATAATCAAAAAAGGAAACTTGCTTTTTTCTAGTTTTTGCAGATTTTTTTAAGTTAATATATTAATTTTCAAGTCAAATTATCTCTATTAAGCTAAATGTCTACTCCCCAGACGGTACCTTTCATAACTGATCAGCTATAATGCAGTTTTCTTTTAATTCTTTTTGGAAAAGTGGAATTGCAACTAAGAATCTTGACAATACACTTTTTGAGATTTGAGGTATTCTACCTCAAATCTCAAAAAGCGAATACCTGACGAATTACATTGCTTACCCAGTCAGTGTGTCCCGATCGGAACGTCAGGTAATCAAACATGAAGTACCTATCATAGCAATAAGGACCAAATTTTTCGCGATGACATTTTGCGAAAATGACCATCTGCGTCAAAATCCTCTTAGGATCTCCACGACGATCGGTCCCTCGCCACCCGCAGCCATCAGTTTCCAGCGACCATCACCAAATCGTTGGTCCACCAGGCTGAAATACATATAATCGCGGTGTGATCGCGTGTGAAAGTTTAAATGTTGTTGAGCGAACTTAAAGCCGTGTATACAGCGACGTCCTACCACGCGATCAAAACAAAGTTTCCAACTCCTGTCAATTAAACTGTCCCCTATTGATCTGGTTGACTATTACATAGTTAGTAACTACTAAGCGACAGTTTATGAAGTGGTCAGCCGTTAACTACGGTCGTTAAGCGTTGATATGTCGGAAGCGATTTTCATAAACTATGTAATGTCACAGTACAAATAAATACGGTACGATTGGCTAGGGGTTTGGAACTACCCCCAGTTGAGGCAGTTTGACAACGAAAACCAATAGTGGGCTGTGTCAGAGACGAGTAACATAACAACGGCGGAACTCTCAATTTATTTAAAAATGGTGAGTGAGTGAAAATGTATGTAAGTTATCTTATTTAATTTGCATTAATTTTATATTAAGTAATATTAACATTTGCAAATTAAAAAAGACATAGGACAGTTATAGTATACTAATATTATAAAGCTGAAGAGTTTGTTTGTTTGTTTGAACGCGCTAATCTCCGGAAGTACTGGTTCGAATTGAAAAATTATTCTTTTTGTGTTGACATTGTTGACAAGTCCATTTATCGAGGAAGGCTTTAGGCTATTTAACATCACGCTGCGACCAAAAGGAGCGAATCATCAGTGAAAAATGTTGGAAAAATAATCGCTTTCATAATAACAGAAATGTACGCGGATGAAGTCGCGGGCAACAGCTTAATCAATAAAGTGTTACTGCTGATCAGTTATACTGTGTAGAGGCTTGTACCTTAATTTTCTAGGTCAGTTCCTTCCTACAATACACAGCTTTAATTTTCCACAGTTTATAACATTTTCAATGTGCACTAATGTAACTATCCTATTTCAATTTACTCAAGCAATTTAATTGGTTAAAACAGTTTCGATAAACACAAACAAACAGTTCAATCAAAGCGTATATTTTTTGACCAGGTTAACCGATTTAGTATACTGTTTTCTTGAGTTTACGCGAACACTATACCTACACTGAAATAAAATATAGTTATGTTTACGGATTAATTATAGAACGCGTTTATTTTTTATTTAACCGTTACCGTAAACGCTGTAAAGTGTTCGAAACGTCGAATTAAATAAAAAAATTAAACGCTTCATATCATCTGTAAACATATCTTTCACTAGCTGTTGCCCGCGACTTCGTTCGCGTCAATTTCTGTTATTATGCTCGCGATTATTTTTGCAACATTTTTCACTGATGCTTCGCTCCTATTGGTCGCAGCGTGATGTTATATAGCCTAAAGCCTTCCTCGATAAATGGACTTGTCAACAATGTCAACACAAAAAGAATAATTTTTCAATTGATACCAGCACTTCCTGAGATAAGCGCGCTCAAACAAACAAACTCTTCAGCTGTATAATATTAGAATAGTTTTCAAACCGATTTAGTGTTGTTGATTGTCGGTGATTTCTAATCTGGCACCGTCTTAAAGTCGGTGTCTTTATTTAAAAGCTGTTTATCGGTAAATTTTTTTGGGAAAAAAGTTTTACAAATTTATTTTTCGTTTGGAAAAAAGTTATTTCGTTTTCACAGTAACGCTTCTCTGCAGGATAAATTTATAACAATATTGTAGACAGATGAACAACTGTATAATCGGTCAATATTACGCAAAAATGCCTCAACAGTCTAAAAAGATATAAAGTCGTTATTCAGTTTTTAATTTTCCTGGTCAATGAACCGATCCAGTGTTTTTTTTTATTATTTTTAACAAATGCATCGACACTGTATAATTTATTCGCCCACCGAGGTCAGAACACCCATTCTTTATCGAGATAAAAATTACTTAAAGATGTAAAGGGTTATTGAGACGATGCAAAAATTTTAAGTTCAATCAAAGGACAATGAATGCGTGGAGTGGCTGTTGTTTTTGTTTTTATATATTATACTTTGCAATAATATGTACAATAATGTACAGTAAACAGAACTAATTTTAAAAATATATTATAATCTAAAGGAATTAGAGATTTTGGTTCCCTTTAAAGTGTCGAAATATACGCAGTTTAAACGACCGCATATTTTTGATACGTTTACGTAGAGGTTTGATTTTTTTCAGACTCAAGGGACTGTATGTAGACCTGAGTCTGTGGTTTAATTTCAACTCTATACCATTACGCGTTCCTGAGGCCTTACTCCGCAACACAATGTCCGTACATTCGAATGCATCTGTCTCTATCACTCATACCGATGTCGTAAAGTATCTGAAAGAGACAGATATATCCGTAAATACGAGCTTCGTGTTGCATAGTAAGGCATCTGAAAACGGTCTCGCACGTAGACGGACGGATGGACAACAATTTGATCTTATAAGGATTCCGTTTTTTTTTCTCTTTCGAACCCTAAAAATTAGTTTTATCTCCACGTTGACCCTTCTGGGAATCGAACCCGGACCAAGTTGTCGACACCTTGAAAACCAGTGTAAAAACAATAATAAACGGAATAACTTTTTCCGGCAGTCAACGCGCAACGAGGAAAACTATTAGGAAAACGCTATGCGCCGTTTATAAGACGAAGAGTTACATAAACATGGCGTTCTCGTCTCGTGTCATTGTTGATAATTAATATTTTACGGCGTTGTAAAAGTCAATGTTACTTAGATTTTTTTCCAGAAGTAATTTGATATGCTGTTGTTAGTATAGTATGAATCTTTTTAAAATTACAAATTATTATATTGTCACAGGACGGATGAAGCTTTTTTATCAAATACGGATTTTTTTGTGTTTTTTTGATTTAGTCGTTAAAAAAAGAACGATAATGATACCAAGAAACCGCTATTCGTGAGGTCACTATACATCACCACTTAATACTAAAAGCACTAGACCTCTAAGACCAGTTCTGCTTTATGTTTTGAAATCAAAATGGAATAAATTAAATTTTAGTTTTCAAATTTTGTATTTATAAGCTAGTAGCCATCTTCTTCGTTGGACAGTCGAGCACTATTGCATATTCAGTTATAGACTATATCAAACAAAGTCGGTAAGTACACACAATAAATTTTACATTAAAATATCATTTAACATTTTCTTAGTAGGTATTTTTTAAATTAACCTTAGGTTATGCTCTTAACACTTCACATTTTTACGTCCTAGCTCCTATCTTCTTGAGCGTAAATCTAACCTGCCTCGTTTGCATCAAAAGCGGAAAATAAGTACCTGTTGCTTGAGCAACTATGCCCCGAGAACCCGTGACTCATAATTACGAGTCATAGGGCTACTCAGGTACCAGAACCTTCGTTCAAAAATCCCAGGTAGGCGTGCGAGTGAAATGACACGTATCTCAGTCTCACTTTAGTACGAGACGTATATAAATTAGTTTATGTCTTCACAATGTTGTTGAAATATTAACGTCAATAGCAATGTGTTCTTGTTTCAAATGACACAAGGTCGACAATGCTATGGAAACCATTTTACCAACAGTAAGTAAGATGTTTTGTTTGTAATGCTGACTTTTATGTTTTGTGAGGGTGAATACTGAATACGGCGTGGGTTTTGGAGTTTTCTTTATTTGTAAAGATTTTTTTTAGATGAAAGGAGATGTAGGAAATCGTATCAATCGACAACATCGCTTCCTTATAGACACTTGTATGGGGATTAATACAATCAATTTGATAGGATGATAAGGTTAATACTGTGATTGAAGGCAACAATAAAATGACCCGTATAATTGTTTTGGTGCGATTGAAATTGATAAGATTTGATTTACTGATACTGTGTATATTATGATGAATTTGTATATTGCATACTATAGCCCATGCTCATAGCCCAATGCTTCTTCGTGATCAGTTTCTGTCACGAATGTTAAGCAACGATGGGAGCGGTCACAAGTTGGATGCGTGACCGTTGGTGGCATCATACCTTGAGCGCTTCCGCGCTTCGGAGGGCAAGTTAAGCCGTCGGTCCCGGCTGTTAGCATGAGATAACAGTCGTTAAGCCCTGTTGGAGGCCTTCAGGCGGCTTGAGAAACGTCCAACGGCGGGGTGATGTTGCCACAGCGTCGCCCCCGCCGTCCACCAACCCGCACTAGGCCAGCGTGGTGGTACTAAGGCCTTAAGCCCTCTCCTTAAAAAGGAGAGAGACCCGTGCTCAGCAGTGAGCGAAAATGGGTTGTTACTTTATACTGTACCACAAACTAAATAGAAAGTGGTTGAAAGTATGAAGGCGGATAGCGGAAACAAGTTATAATATTAGGGGTTAAAGTATGAAATTGCCGTTTTGTATGGACGAAATCGAGAAAAGTCATTTTTCCATACTAACAATTTTTTAGTTTTTTCAAAAACGCCTGAACCGTTTTTAATGCAATTAAAGGTGAAAGTTAGATGGTTATAAAGCTACGCATTATAGTATTTAAATTTCTGAAAATCAAAGTATATAATACAAATATACTTAATTGAAGCAAGAAGGTCAGCTGACACATTGTAAGGGGTCTTTTCAAAGACTTTCTTTGAAGTAATAGGCACTAGTATAATTGCATTTTTTTTAGGTAAATATTACTTTATTTAGTTTTTGATACAATACAAAAAGAATTACGTAATAATACGACTATACTTAAGAGCTTTAAACAAAATAAAAAGTGGGAAAATAATCGGCAATTTCATACTTTAAGCCCTATTATAATATTACAGCAAGAAATTTTTTTAATACTTTAAAGTTATAAATATTTCTGTAGAAAAGATCCTGGCTTGATAACCGTAGGATCAACTATATCCTTTTAATTAAAAGAGAAAACCTCACAATTAATTTTCATCCGTCTTTAAAAAAACACACATACATCACAAAAAGATCCTAATGATTTGAATATCTCAAGACGGATACAAAGGAGAATAATAAGAGAATAATTGCTAAGTATGGAGTGATTTAGCTCACTTTTTATCAAGCTACATTGTCTTTTAACTTAAACATTTCACAAACATCAGACACAGTTAGTTTAATCTGTGTATCTAATGGCCGGTCCCAATAATCTATCTATCGCCAGTTTTGACATTTCGGAGATAGGAAACAGTTTCTATCTCTGTTTTTGCCGTCCAGAGAAACAGACAGACGTTGTCTTCTATGCCCGATATGCCAAAACTGAAGATAGATAGGTTATTAGGACCGGCAGTTAATAAATGTTATACAAAGTCGTTCTTTGAAGTCTGTTCGCGAGAATCATCGGAAACAAAACACGATCTGAAAGGTGGCTTGCAATTGTCGCCTAGCAACGCGTGGTGCGGTTGTTTCATAACATCTGACATGTTCGAAATTTAAAAACAGTTTGCAGCGTTATTCTCAAATCACGTTTTTACTTTTTTTACGAACAAAAAGGAGGTTTTTAAGTTATAACACCTTATTTTATGGACGTATAGCTTTTACTGTGTTACGTGCGATTTCAATTATTATTTCTTTTCGATTAAGTGTTTTTATAACGCACCATTGATTAAGTGGTCTAAGTTAAGTACAGAGCCAAACCTAGTTAGAGCAACAAGTTTAGATTTTTTTATATTTAAGTTTGTTTTCTTATGACGACCTCCATGGCGGAGTGGCGTACACACCGGTATTCAAGGTGTCGCCTGCTCCAAGGTCCCGGGTTCGATTCCTGGACGGGTCAATGTAGATAAAAAATGTGTTTTTCTAAATTTTCTCGGATCTTGGTGTTTGTGGTACCTTCGTTGATTCTGATTTCTGAAATACGAGTGCTTTAAATAGTTATAAAAATTGTAATCAGAACAATCAATGTAGGTACCTACGTGATGTTGTCCACATTTATTTATTTATATTGTATACGTAATACGTAGGTAGTTGTTTTTACTGAAAGAACTGTTCAAATCATTCCAAATTCGAGTCAAGTAACGTTCGAAAACAAAACACGATCTAATGTCAGACGTATCGTAAATTTACAATTCGTTTCCTAGCAACGAATTATGTTAAATGTGTTTGTTTCATAACTAGCGAATGGTGACGAACGACATGTTCGAAATTTAGAATTTGTTACATAACATTTTGAAGTAGGTAGTGTTGCCGCTCGATAGTACACTCGACAGCACATCAAGTTAAACAGTTGAACTGCGATAACAGCTTTTATTGCGTAGGGCATAAAGGCGGTCTCAAGGTCAACATGTATAGCCTGATGTGCCGCCGTTTGCACAACCGATAACGACAATAATAACGGCAGTTTTTTTTATTAAGTTAATATAGTTGTACGTCCCGGCTTTGCACATGCTTACCAATGAAGACAACGCAAGCTTGTTTTTGAAAAAACAAACCATTAACACACTTTTGATGAGGATATTTCTGAAACAGTATATTTTATTAAAAAAAAATATGTATCATACATTTGCTACCATACAAATTTTTTTTTTCACCAATAGAAACGTAACAGAAAAAGAATTATCTAAACCGTTGCAGCCATTCTGAAGTGATGAGCGTACGCAAAATTCGATTTTTGTTTAAGAAATAAATGTATGTGGACAACATCACGGGTATTGTTTTGATACCAAAGTAAGAAGCTAAAGTAAATACTTTTTACGGATTCAGAAACAATAAAGGTACAAGTATCACCAAGTATCAGAACACCTTGAACCTGAAACAATACAGATAAGTTGTATTCCTACGATGACCCGTCCGGTGATCGAACTAGTAACCTTGGAGCTGGCAACACCTTGACACTGGTATGTTCAGCACTCGATACCTAACGGCCGGTCCCAATAACCTATCTATCTTCAGTTTTGGCATATCGGAGATAGAAAACAACTTTTGTCTTTGTTTCTCTGAACGGCAAAATCAGAGACAGAAGATGTTTTCTATCTCCAATATGCCAAAAGTGAAGATAGATACATTATTGGGACTGGCCGTAAGTCGTCATAAGTTAAACTTAACAATATCGATGCGTCGATACAATAATTCTATCGATAGTTAGGCAGCATTATTCAAACTACTACTTTATTTACTACTAGGAGTCAATGTCATCTTTTTTTTCAGTTTCAGTCATCATCTGAACAACACGTGTTTACAAGCAACACTGTTTTAATCAGTCCGAGACTAAACAAGGTTGGTAAGGAAAGCCTATGTCCAGCAGTGGGCGTCCTTGGGCTGATGATAATATAACCACTTATAATGGCGAAGGCCGAGCTAACCTAGCTAATTAATTAAAATTAATAGTACTCATTTAAAATACATTTTTGATAACATATAATAGTTATTAAATACAATTCTAATCTAAGCTGAACTACCTAGGTACCCAATAATAAATCAATGACATTACAGGGTGTTGAAAAAAAAGTCAAAGTTAACGAGTTAGGCTAGGCAATGATAGGTTGCATACATAATCTTCACGCTTGCCAAATGCGTGATGATCACAAACCAGAGCAATTTCAAAAATTCCAAACTCTTGTTCTCCGAATCGAACCCGGGACACCGAGATATCAGTCCGGTTCCTAAACCACTTGACATATGAGGCGTTAGTCTGAGTTTATGAACAATGTAGGTACCTATACATGTGATGATTTTGTCTATATTAATTTAATTTCTTTTATTTATTGTATGTTGGTACTTGCTTCCCTGAAGTCGGTTCACGAAAATAGCGAACCATAAACACTTTATATTTCCGCGTATCAAACGCTAGTTCGTTGACCTTTACCTGTTCACCCTGCGCGCCTCATGAAGTCATGATGCACTAGGGTTCCCACCCGTGCTATACTATAAAAATGTTCTAAAACAATGCTAAATATCTTAGGGGCGTATTCTAGTTCTTATTTTAAACCATGGAGACTTTGTATGGGACCAAAATCGAATATTTTTTTTTCATTTTTTTTAGATAAATTATTTGTGGTGTGCCCTAGAAACTCTTATAATTGTGACCATGTAGTCTAAATCAACATATTAAATATATTTTATATTAACATTTCGGAACTATTCTCCACCATTCTAATTTATAATAGTAATTAATCGCTGTCTAAAAGATATCTCTTGTAGCGATAATACCGCTTAAATTATAAAAACCGAAATCAGTTTTATTTAATTTGCAAAAATGAGAATAACCGCACAAAATACATAATAATGAAAATTTTTGAATGATTAAAACATATCAAAAATAAATAAAAATTTAAGAAATATTGTCTGACTTGAAATTTCCTACAAGTCCTATTATAATTTTACAACGTTATTATTTTTATCTAACTTCATGAATAAGCTAGAGTTAATTCATCAACCAAGTTGGCAACCCTATGACGTACTCGGTTACTGACCGTTTTGTTTACTTGTAAGTAAATTATCTGCCTAATGTATCCGCGATTTGCACGAGTTTATTTGGACGAGACAAAGTTTATGATTGTGCAGAAGTGCCACTTCCATTTGTATAAACTACCTAGATCCGAGTGACATGTGATTGATCGCAGAGGATCCTGGTTCATTCAATCAAATAAGGTACTTACCTAACTATTAACTAGTCATGCAAGTATCTGAACATTGAGAGCAAAAACCGATTGGAGACGATAGAAAAAGTAAGTTTGTACAGTGCCTAGCACATAAACCTACCTACAAATGTCAAATTTCTTCAATCGTTTTTCAACTTTAAACATACATAGATAAGTATTATTTGAGAAAATTGGTCATTTTGTGGGCTTGATATGCTGTCTTGTGTATCAGTTTAAGCATCTAAAGCTAAAGACAGAGAATTACATTCTTACAAAAAATATCACACTCAGGATTGCTTTGGACATATTTTTTTTAATCCGGTACTGGTCAAACCCGAGCTAAACATGTTCGGTAGCTCGTTTTCATCAAAAGCATCAAGCAATAGGTCTATGGAAAACATTTGCAGTCCGTTGCGAAGTCTTCGCATTGTCAAGAGAGCGCGCCATCCAAATGATTAGAAATTATAATTAACCTTCAGACGATTCGGTAATGCCTTTTTAATCCATCTAGGCAAGTAATTTTTGTATTGTGACCCGCAGTAGCCATGTTTTTTTGTTTGTGAAGTACTTACTGCTTTTTTCTTTTGGTTTGCAAGATCTATTTGTACATGTTTCGTTTGCCTAACCATTAGGTATCATCATCATTTGTCCACACCAGTCCAAAGCTGGATATAAACCTCTTCAAGAGAAGGCTTGCCACAATCACTACACCATTCGAATTCAAATTCAAAAACCATACGCGAAGATCGCAGTTTGGCTAAAAGCAGCAGCATGCATGACAACCGGCAGTACTTCTGTAGTCGCTTTTTACCTTTTAAAACATGCTTATAATTTAGATGACTTTAAAATATGAAGAAAAAAAAACTGGACTTCCTACTCTAATAATGTTGTTACAAAAGATACCACCAACCGGACATTCACACTGTGAATTATTGAATTACCATACCACCAATAAGCATAATTTGTATTAACCAAACATCTGCCGTAGGCGCGTCATTTCTAACAGTTGTGTTTTGTTCGGTGCCCTACTTAGTGCTACAAAGGCTGTACTCGTATATTGCCTTTATGCTACAGGTAATGTAGCTAATTTAACACTCGAACGCGCCAACAACATTTGTAACAACTTACCTGACTTAAACGTATATTAGCTACTTTAGGAGATGAGACACTCCATGGTCATTGACCTCGTCAAGTGATAATAATTATGTTACGAGTAGTTTCAAATACCTAATATTTGTGTACAGACACGTAAACCTACCACAAAACGTCAAATTTTCTCAATTGATATTGATCTCTACTTGTTGGAATTTAAGTTGAAAATCAAATAACCTTTAACTTTTTGGGTAGGTTGACCAGCCGTTGTCTGCACAACGGAAATATGGACGATAAAAAAGTATACAAGATTGATTCTGATGAAAACAGCAAAGTTTTTCATTTTTCGATATCAATTCTGCAATGAAAAATTCAGCTTTCCCTGAATTGCCTATATGTCGAGGTTTTTATCGGGAAATCTGAAAATACAATTCGATTTTTCTATCCGGCCCGTCATACACCATGTCAATGTAAAACGAAAGCAATAGAAATTTTTTGTATTTTAACGATTTAGGAGGCGAAGTTGGATTTTTTCCACAAAATTGTAAAAACACTACACTAAAACTTATTTATTTTATTTATTTAATTTATTGACTATTGGAGATTTTACCTGCACCCATCATTGAACTCGTTGGTATAGTGGTTTAAACACCGAGCCAGATCTCGGGGTCCCGGGTTCGATCTTTTTTCGAACATTGCTCGGTTTTGTTTCATAGTTGCCTTTCCAATATTTAGGAAGCGCAGTGATTATGCCTGTACCATTAGTTTATCATTGCTGTGGTAACATGGATTCAATGATGGAGGCCTTTGCCCAGCAGTGGGATGATTATAGGCCGTTACTTTACTTTTTAATTTATTGTTGTAATTGTTTTAGGTTATTTCTAATCAATTATTCAATCAAAAAGCCATCTCTGGCGGAAAGCCAACGTAAATCTCAGAACCTAAAAATGTATTTCAAAATAATGGAAGTATCTGTCACAGAAACCTTACAACGATGACAAGTATATTCTAAGAAGCTCCATGTTAAAACGTTTAATCTGCCTAGGAACAAGATCACAGTCGAATTTTCCAGGAAAATGAATCATATTAGACGACTCATAAAATAAATGATTATCTTATATGAATACGAGATACTGTTGATGCGTAGCGATGATTGAATTACTCGTATTCTGAAAATATAATTGGGCATCATGTTTCACTTTCCTGTAGCTCGATTATTAATAAACAATTTAATAAAAACGCCCCGTTGGTCTAGTGGTTCGAATCCCGGGTCAGGCTACAAAAAGTTTCGAATTTTCTAACGTTGCTCGGGTTTGTGATCACCAACCCGCATTTGGCAAGCGTGGTGATTATGCCAGTCTGGTACACCCATCATTGCTGTGGTAACTTGATTTCAATGATGGAGGCCTTTTCCATGCAGTGGGATGATTATAGGCTGTTACTTTAAGTTAATAAAGATAGAATAGATAGAAAACAGAAGGTAAAGCATTCATGGCAACAGTAACCCAAGAAGTTAGTTTCTCTTAGATGTTAAGGTGTTTTTAAGCGAAGTTTTAGTAGGTATAACTAGTAATTCAGCATTTTCTATGTAGAAAAAGGGGCGACTTCCTATGTGGTGAACGTCCCACTTGGTAAACCTCAAACTATACCTACAAAAAAGTTTACGAAACGAAATGTTTACCAAACGCAACTTTTTTGTAGGTATAGTTTGAAGTTTACCAAGTAGGAAGTTTACCACGTGGGAAGTCGTCGAAAAATGTATAAATAGCATAATATTCTTACAATAACTAAATCATTCCATGGTAGGAAGCTAATGCTCTTTTAAAAACTTAGTTAAGCTTTTTAAATATTGACATCATTTATTAGGTACTTAGCAATCAGACTTGTCTTGTTCTAATTTTTTATGCCTCCTCCTTTTGCTGAAGCAGGTTAAAAAAAAAAAAACTAGATAAAAATCATAATTGGATTCATTGTTACATTTCGAAAATGGATCAAATGTATACGAATTTGATAATGCAGTAACATTAAGCACGGAAATTACGTTGTGGCACTTGTGGTATTTTAATCATTGACGTCAATTTTCGATTATTTGATAGTAATTAGCGCTTTGACTGACTGTAATTGACATAATATGAATCTGTAATATGATAATATAAACATCGCTCGTGAGGTTACCACAAATCAGTAAGTCCTATTGCTGTAAAGACGAAGTAACAAACAATAAATCAATGTATCATTAGAGATACTTAAGTGTTTTTCTCTGGATAATGATAATTATCAGATTACATTTGACTAAATTATAGTGTATAGATAGCATACCAAAAAAAGCCTTGTATTTTAAATAGTTTATCAAAAAAAGCCACTGCGTAGTCTATTAAAAAAAAGACAGACAAAAACACATTTTTTTGTGATTAGACATCAGGAAATATTTGTGATTCTTACTAGATGTGTCTAAAGTATAAGCTGTCAATCTAATATAGTTGCAAAAGAATATTGTTGAATTCGTGTAGCAGTATCCATCATTTTTTTAAATCACAAACTACACATACTTTATTCATTGATAAAAAGACAAACTACATATTTGCAATAAGTGCTAAAACCATTTACCATTTTTCAACTCTTAACTTGACGTAATGAAGTCTAAAATCAATTGCAAAATTTCATGTTAGGTGGTAAGACATCAAGCTATTGACTGTACTGTACATCGTACGACAACAGTATTGAACAGATGTTGGTGTAAATGGCAATATAGGTACATCTGTTTGTGTTATTTCCTTGAGGCTTACTCATGTGTTGTTTATACTCGCTATTATTACATTCTGAACCACACGAAGTCGTCAAGAGATATCTTTTGGGGTTACCACAATATACAACTCGGAAAGAGGCTAGTTTATATTGCTTAGTAATAAGAAAAGAATTACCCAATCAGCACCTTATCGATATCGAAAACGCGCGAAGCATAAATGTTTTTTTTTATTATATAGTTTTTTTGTAATAGCCTTGTTCCAATGTATGCAGCCATACCTTTCTTCTAACCTAAACTAACGCATTGAAATGCAAAGATTGCTCAACATTTTACAGCCTAACATTAAATTTTGTAGGTGTGCCTTCTTTATTTTGTTGTTATCACTAACTGTCACATAATTATGATATTCCGACTATACTTTTAAGCATAATTAATTTAGTAAATTGCGCATTAGTATTTTTTTCTGTCCTTTTTTCCTTTGTCCTTTACAAAACGAACAATAATATGTGACGGGTATTAGTCAAGTGTACCTACTCCACTCTTACCCCCGTATTTATAAAGTAGTAATTACTTATTGCTTAAGAAAATCATAACTTAAAGTGTTTATAATAATAATAATAATAAATAAATATTTAAGACATGCCTCACTGGGCCACACTGAGCCATCTAGTCCCAAATTAAGGTACTATTAAGTACCCTGTCGTATGGGGTACTAGACAACCGATAAACTTACTTATATACTTTTTTTTTTGTAAATACATACTTATAATACATAGCAAACACCCAGACCAGTGCAAACAGACATGTTCATGCACACAAATATTTGTACTGCGCGGGGATCGAACCCGCGACCCATGGCTCAGAAGCAGCGTTAACTACCGCTGATCCAAATGGTCGTCGAAACGTTCATATCTAGTGCTTAAGTGAAAGAAATTAGTCTCCATTAATAGTCATATTATTTGGCTGAAAATGCTAACTTTTGGTAGTTATAACTCCTAGTAATTTCTTGATTAAGGCATACAAATTGTCTCTCAAGTAATTACTTTTACTTGTTTATAAATACGGGAGTTAGTGCGGTACACATTAATGGAAAATAGTCTTACTTTCAATCAATGGCTTTAGAAGATTCATGCCGATACAAATAATCATGAATATAATTATCATCAGCCAACTGATAAACCCCTCAAGAGATGGCGAGCGTAGTTTGAATAGTGGAGAAGAGATTGCTGTCTCGTTCTGGTAGTACTCCTTAAGCCACCTTTAGCAATAACGAAAAAAGACGTCAAAGAGTTGATGGAAAATAGTCTTACTTTCAATCAATGGCTTTAGAAGATTCATGTCGATACAAATAATCATGAATATAACTATCATCAGCCAACTGATAAACCCCTCAAGAGATGGCGAGCGTAGTTTGAATGGTGGAGAAGAGATTGCTGTCTCGTTCTGGTAGTACTCCTTAAGCCACCTTTAGCAATAACGAAAAAAGACGTCAAAGAGTTGTTAGTGCTGCATTGCTACTGTTTTCTTTTCACCTCAGACAGTCGAAGAAAAAAAAATTAAAAATAGTCCCGAATCCCACCTCAAGCAGTAAAAAAAAAATTCAAGGAATTGTATAACCTTTGATAACCTTACCAAAATGATAGCGGTTGAAACTCAAAAAACTTATGCATGTGGACATTATGACTAACTTAATGGGTACTTAAACGTGACAGTGGGCGTTTGGGGCACAACCACGCGACATGCACATACATATATGTATTACATTTACACCAGGTATATTATTGTATAGGGTTCTATAGGTACAATAGAAAAGGTTTTCTTGCGTACTGATTTGTCTCCTTAACTTCAACGATGAGTAACATAAACGCCCCTTCTGCATAGAAGCGTTCACCCTACGCAAAAGTGGGAGTTTCCCGATTTGCCATACTTTAATGTATCACTAGGCACAGCTTTTTACGGGGTAGATAGAGTCCAAGAATAAGCCTTATTTAAAAAAAAAACATAATAAACTGGATAAAAATAGGAATAGCAGAGTACAAAGAGAGAAACTCCTCAATGCAGTACTTTCAGCACTTTGAAATAAAATTATTGATGCCAAATTATCACAATAAACTCAAAACCCAAAATTTTTAACATATTGGTTAATTAAGTCAAAAAAAAAAGAGAAAAAACTCCTTATTTTTTTGTGTTTGTTTTATTTTAGCGTGTGTTCAGTTTACCTCATATTATGCGGCCGATCTCCAAAATCAAACAAAGCGTGAACGCTAGCACGCACGGCGTACAAATAAAGAATTATTTATAACGCTTATAAAAAACGAGACGCGACCACGTCCGCTGGGGCTCCGGTCAGATAACGCCGGCCATTGTCGCCCGCTCACGCTTCACGACTACACTGACGTGAGCTTTACTATCTTTTGTAACGACAATTCTCGTGAATGAGATGCGATACTATAACGCTATTACTATTTTGACGACCATTTGGATCAGCGGTAGTTAACGCTGCTTCTGAGCCATGGGTCGCGGGTTCGATCCCCGCGCAGTACAAATATTTGTGTGCATGAACATGTCTGTTTGTACTGGTCTGGGTGTTTTCTATGTATTATAAGTATGTATTTACAAAAAAAAAGTATATAAGTAAGTTTATCGGTTGTCTAGTACCCCATACGACAGGGTACTTAATAGTAGCTTAATTTGGGACTAGATGGCTCTGTGTGGCCCAGTGAGGCATGTCTTAAACATTTATCCATGTTTTATGTAGGTACAACAAAACGCAATACTAGACATTTAAAATTCGAATATTTTTGAATTGACGTTCGTTTGAATTATTTGTTCCGTTGCAATTTACTCGCGTCTATCTATATTCAGTTTTGGCATATCGGAGATAGAAAACCACTTCTGTCTTTGTATCTCTGGACGGTAAAATCCATAGATATAGGATATTCTACGTTTATGGTAAAATCAGAGACAGAAGATGTTTTCTATCTCCGATATGCCAAAACTGAAGATAGATAGATT
This sequence comes from Anania crocealis, assembly GCA_949315895.1. NCBI lineage: Eukaryota > Metazoa > Arthropoda > Insecta > Lepidoptera > Crambidae > Anania > Anania crocealis. The sequence goes on along the minus strand of OX438867.1, from coordinate 15,321,943 downwards.
ATTGGGACCGGCCGTAATAGTGCCGATAGAAAACTGAGCGTCAGCGGGCTATGAATTTCAACCAATCGTAATACACGGTAACTGCATAGCATTGGCAAAATTTTGCAGAATGGTTCTCACGTAACGACCATTGGTTAAAATCGTCAGAATTTATGCTAGATCATAGAGTTGATCCTTCAACTGTTCAAGATTTTTTTTAAACAAAAGATGTACCTAAATAAAAAAATATCTAGTCTACGGAGCTGTAATCATCTGCCCCATCTGCAATGATGCACGAAAGGAACATAAAACCGTTTAGTGCTCCCGCGATAAAACTTCCCTCCTAAATTGAGACGTTTTATTGTTGGAAATACGATTTTGATACGACTTCTACAGTTGAGTAACTTTAAAGTATCAATGCACTTTATAAACATCAATACGTTTAGAGCAAGTTACATCGATGTACCTTCTAAATTTTATCACTATGTAACGATTAGTTTGCTAAATAGTCTAAGATCCCACCATACAACGACCTTCACCGAGCTGTTTATTGGATGAAAAGTTTTTTATATACAAATAAATATGCCAAAAAATATATTGCGAATGGGTTGTCTAAAAAAATTCAGTCCAGAGTATGATTAATTAAAATTTTTTGTAAAGTATCATCATTTTAATTTAATTTTTTTTTCTGGTTTGGTTAATAGACAAATTTCATACCAATCGAAAATATGAAGCCCAAAGAATATGCAAACGTTAGGTTAGGTTAGGTTAGGTTAACGTTTTTTTCCCGTCACAACTCTTGAGTAGTATTAACTCCAGGCAGATATAAACAGGTAAATCGAACTAGTAACTTGCACCGGTCTGGTTAATTAAATAAAGTTAAATACAAATAAATATTATTCATTAATGAACACGGTGGTATTCGCTTGAATGCAAAAAAAAAATCATGAAATTCGGTTGTCAAATTTTAAAAATTCTACTCTGGACTAAAATTTTTTAGGCAACCCATTTGCAATATATTTTTTGGCATATTTAATTGTATATAAAAAACTTTTCATCCAATAAACAGCTCGGTGAAGGTCGTTGTATGGTGGGATCTTATACTAAAACGATTTCGTAATTCGAAAATTAATCACACTACACCTCTTTAAAATTAAAATACTTCATTTCCGGTCTTGGAACGGCAACATTGTGCACCCATACTAGTACCTATTTTGAATCGCGACTTTCGTCATCCCAGGGCCGTGATCCGACGCCTTGTACAGATGAACACGCCTTGCACATCAGGCTAAACATCGGAGTATTTTATGTAGTTGGAATAGGTGCGATTTTGCAACAAAGTTGCATAGCTTTTTGTGCAGGCTACTTACTATACGTCATAGACTTATAAATGTCTTCCAATTATGTATTATAAGTATGTATTTACAAAAAAAAAGTATATAAGTAAGTTTATCGGTTGTCTAGTACCCCATACGACAGGGTACTTAATAGTAGCTTAATTTGGGACTAGATCAGGCTCATAATTAGGCTCAGTGTGGCCCAGTGAGGGATGTCTTAAATATTTATTTTATTTATTTAATTTATTGCGTAATAATACAATTTAGTGTATAGGTCTGGGTGGGCTGGGAGACGCTCTCAACAAAAAAAAGTGTTACATCGTGATACAAGTACCTATGTAAATCCCTAACTTTTGATGACAATTCGTCTTTCGTCTGGCACATCACATTGTTTATTTATATGTATAAGAAATGTAGGTAACCCTGATAACAATGTATGGAATTGTACAATCACATCTAGTTTTGTGCCAAGTTACACTTGTAACTCTTCCGTTTTCCGTGTAAAAATTTAAGCCAATGTCATTGCCATTCTCTTTAACAAGGTTGTTGTTGCGGACAGTTCGTGAATATGGGCAATTCAATAAATGTCCTAATTTCGGTAATTTAAAGTATATTTTATCCGACTACTAGCCGAGCCGAGTTACATATGATCTCACCACAAGGTTTTCATCGAATTCAGTCCGATTTGTAAATACACAACAAACTGTATCAGGGCCAAAACGCAATTGCTGAAGATTTTGTTATTACACGCAAACAGTATCGCGTATTGCGTGGATGTATTAAATCTATCGTAAACTAATCGGATCTACGTAATGGAATTAACAGACAATATCCATGAGGTTTTTTTTTTATGGAAACTATTAATAAGTGCATGTACAAATAAAAAAAATAAAGCTTAGCATCTTAAGCTTTTTTTTATAAAAAAACAGGGCAAAAATTGGTAATTTGAGTTAAATAAAAGCACAAAAAAATGCAACGTTTAACCATTTCACTACCACTAAACAGGAAAATCTTAGGAAACAGCAAACGAAGAATTTTTTTCAGGGTTGGATTATAATTCAATGTTTTATAACCACTGACGTTGCTAAATACATGTGACCATTCTAATTGAGTTAGAGTTCGCACAATGCGATCTCTAATTTGTCCAGTACGTGTCTCTGAGTCACGTTTTCTCGTCTGTGACGTTGTTTTTCCTGTCGCCGTGGACGGCCGTGACATTTGGTGGCATGACCGATTGGACGGCCTTCGCGCGCGGTCAACAACTCTGCGCGCGAGTTGGTACTACCCGTACAATACCTTCCGCCGTATTTTCACTGGCCAAACGCACGCTATCTCGCTCCCACTTCAACAACATCTTAGCAAAACTTTACCAACGCAATTGAAACAAAAAAAACGGATCAAAAGTCCGATTGCGGAAAAAATGTTTTAGGTATGTTTTTTTTAACTAATTACTGACAATAGTATAATGGTTTTCGTGGTACAGGAAGCTTATCTATGAACAGACCAACTATAATGCGAGACGAAACAATTTGTGGCTCGTAAAACAATAGCACCGATTTTGAGTAAAAAACGTTTTATGTACGTATTCTGATTTAATTGCACAAGGTGATGTCAGAACCGAAATATACGTTGATAATAATCATGAAGCATCCATTGGTATAACGTAATTTATTAACAAAGGGCGTCATCCTAACGACCTTCTAAAGACATTAGAAATTTTATTAGGCGTGTGAAATTGGAATTTGTGTTTCACATCCGAGTGGTACATTACGACCTTATTAATGACTTCTAAAGTTCGACCACACACGCCAGCACATTTGGCAGGACTAAGAAATTCGCTACGGATCTGAGCATAGACTTTGCTGCCATATAGAACACCAAGAAAGGTCATAAAATACTTACGGAAGCATTCAAGGAAATGCACTATTCACAACAATATAAACAAGGTTAGAACTAGTGAAGGTGATTCGCGTGATTAAGAAATATCTTTCATTGCTAAGCCGTGTTTAGATCTAATCGCTAATGCACTATTCCTTCACCATGCAATACGATGACTTGCCAGTACATTATTTGAGTCATTAACGATCATATCTGAACCCACATGTTTTTAACTAAAAAGCTTATGTCACTAATGGTTATCACACTAAAAATGGTAATTATTACGACCATTATGAGATTCGACGCGGTAGGTCCAAGACAATGAGGTCGTGAGCCAGACGAATACAGTCGGAAGAATAATAGTTTTAGATGATTTAACAGACAAGGCTTGACATAACAGATAGTAAAAAGTCGAGAGATGAATTTTAATATTTAAAGCCGTTGCACGAGGGCCTTGGGCAAATTGAATTCGTTTCATACGTCATGTTTACATTAAAAGCACGCCAAGGGAAAAAACGAAATTTTGGCACAGTTCCCTAGAACAAATTGGAGGAAGGAAATGCTTTGTTACAACGAAAATTTTAAAAGCGCTTTTTAAATTTAAATCTTGATATGGTTTTGGTTATGGCTCTGTTTGCTTACAAGGAAAACATGCGTCGCTTCGCGTCGTATCGATTTCCAGTTAGGTTTGGGTTTGCTGCGGACACTTTGTGTCAGTCATTACACTCAAAGAGGCACCAGCGAAACATTCAACAAAGAGACGATGACTAATTTTACTCGCAAGTTATGAGTCAACGCGCTAGTACTAAATCGGTCCAAACGAGGCATAAGCCTGAGAACCGACTTGCGTGGCGTTACGCTTCTTGAACAAAGAAAAAAGGGGATGTAACGACACGGCCAATGACTATACTAGTCGCTGAGAATTTGTCTGCCTACTATAATTTGAGTTACCCACCCTCCCTGGAACTGAGCGGATGCGACGTGGAGAGAGAGTCAAAAGGTGAGCGGAGGGCTCTCGGTTTATTGGTGGTACCTAGTTAGTTACGTAACAAATCAAAGGGAAGGTGCGTAGAAAAAGTGTTTCTTTGGTGACTGATGGCTACGATTCTCATGTCTTTTTGAGCGATTAGTTCGTAATTAGTCGGCTGTTATAAAGATAGCAAAGCTTTTTTATATTATCCGAGCAGGCATTGTAGGCGTGTTGATCAAGAATGTACCTCTGTCTGTGATATGAATGTTGATACGATCGTTAAACATGAGGCCAACCGGCTGAGATGTTATGACATCAGACAATTAAAAGAAATTACCAAGCCACTTTTGTGCCTCAGAATTGCGTTTAAAAAATCACAAAATTCATGTTTTTTAAACGAGATTATCAATTTAGAATATATTATTATTGTTTAAATACATATCAAAGTATACATATACTGAAATAACATAAATTTTCAAAATACTTGCCTGTCTGTTTGTTCCGGCTTATCACTTTGACAGGACATTCACTCGCAGATAGCAAATTTTATAAGTAAAAACTAAGACTAATTTTGTTTCAGGAATTTAATTTATTAAAGAGGTTTTATTATAACAGAGGGTGAGGCATGCCATGCATCTTATAGTCGACGCAAACGACGTCGCGGTCACAGCTAGCAGCTATGAGAATGTAAAACTTCAAGGTGTGAAGAAATTAACAGCGCATTACTTCAAGTTCAATAATGTATTAATTAAAAACAATGGGCAGTAAATAAATCTCATGCAATGTAAACCTGACCTATACTTTGATCAATACTAAAATGGTATATATTGCTATAATTCTTAAACACATTAAGTATTGTAAGAAACGTTCATTTGATTAAATCCAGTTAATGTCACTCCAATTAAGTACCATCAGGGAAATTAGTGGGAAATAAATCCGTTGGCATGGCAACGGCGACATTACGCAGTAACACTCCGCGACCCTCGGCAGGGCTAATTGAATGATTGCCTTTAATTGTACAGCTCCGGAGCTTTTGTGAAAGGGCCGAGGATGTGGTTTAACCGCCACATGTTGCTATACAATTTATGGGGGAATATCGGTTGCAAGTTGCAACCTTGCAACATATTCGCAATTTGTAACGAATGCAAGTAAGTAACAATGGGGTATTGGATATTTTTGTTGCAAGAAGTGTTGAAGTTTCTGTTAAGGTCCTAACATGACCTCTAGGCTGCTTAGGCGCAGATCTTCGCCGTATGACAATTGATTTCTATTGTGTCTGGAATTATTACCCGCATACGGGAGGTGAATAATGAATACATGTTTTTTTTTGTCGTTATGTTGAGGTAGGTTTAATACAGGACTGGTAATCGTAGCACATTATTTTGTATGCCTCGACTAAACTTATTTTTTCTATTTTATCATTCTTATTCTAATTAGAAGTGTAAATAATTGTCTTTGTAAATTTAGAATAAAAAAAAATATCCACAAAAAATTTGCATTAGTTTTGGCTTAAAATTTAGCATTAGTTCAGTTTTTTTTATTTTTTATGTTTAGTATCAGTGTTAAAGTTGTTGGTGAACCTAAAATAAAAACAAAACAAAATAAAAAAACCCTAAGTAAGCAAACTACTACTCCTGGGTCGTCCAAAAAAAATTTTAACCCCTAAAAACTCAACAAACAACATTAACTGTTTTTAACGACATATTTTTAGTCGGTTAAAAATATATTGAAACACAACCCTATAAGTTGAATAACCGCTCCCTTATAAATGGTGTAACAGAATATTTTTAACAAGGCACTTCCTTGGGCCGAGGCTTCAGTGTGCTCAATCAATCATCGGGCACCCCTGACAACGAATTTGCATTTCATTAAATTGTTTAATAGAAAGTTTCTTAAACTAATAGTCAACTGTGTTTGGTAGATTATCCCAGATCCCTGCTTCATTAACGGCCGGTTCCAATAACCTATCTATCTTCAGTTTTGGCATATCGGAGATAGGAAACAGTTTCTATCTCTGTTTTCGCCGTCCAGAGAAACAAAGACAGAAGTTGTTTTCTATCTCCGATATGCCAAAACTAAAAATAGGTTATTGGAAATGGCCGTAAGTGATGTAAGTAACGGACTATAATCATGCCCCCAGGGCAAAGGCCTCCATCATTGAATTCAAGTAACCTTAACAATGATAGGTACAGAGGTTGATCACAAATCCGAGCAATGTTCGAAAATTTGAAAGTATTGTTGCCTGACGCAGGGATCGAACCAAGACCCCGAGATCTTGGTCCGGTTTTTAAACCACTAGACCAACGGGCCGTCCGTTTAGTGATGTGATGTGCCAGTAATAGGTATTTCAGGCGACGGAGTAAAAAATAGGTTCGTAATTTAACAAATGTTATTCGGTTCTATTTCTACGACTTTTGACGGGCATGTTTTTTTTGTGCGGTAGTTTTAAGTTTAAGTTCTATTTGCTCGGTACCAAGCAAATTAAACTTAAACTTAAAACTACGGCGCAAAAAAGAATTGGTGGTTTTATTTTTAACTTTTCACCGTATTTTTTTTTATCATAATCATGTTTTTATTGTATTACACTATTTTGGTTTTCAGTAATATCGGAATCAGAGCTCCAATCCGTGGAGTTCGATTTATGTTAGCTTTATTTTTTCGACTCGATAAGTGGATGATAAACGACTATTTAAATCTGTGTCACTTAAAATTCCGTATTGAAAGCAGAAATAAGTTAGTAAATTTTGTGCAACATGACAATCAGGTTTTTCATTATCTAAGTGACGTATGTACTATTAATATCCCAAAAAATAAGTGGAAATCCTATGAGCAATAAATACTAGTTACCTACCTACATTTATTTACATACGAAAGCGTCAATACCGTTTGAAGGGCGACCGATTCGATTATTGTCGATTTGTTAATACCTATTCATTTGGTAGGAGCTGAACCTAGTCTCAGTCAAATAAATTAATAGGTCTTAGCAGATAGCGTTGTGTTAAGAAGTCTATTACAAAAACCGGCCAAGTGCGAGTCGGATTCGTGCACGAAGGGTTCCGTACCATTCACTAGGTAAACAACAGTAGGTACATAAATTTAGTTAATGAAGTGCCTATAGGCCTGTTACCATTTACTGATATCGAGGAAAAATAGACAAAAAACCGGACCAAGATCACGGGGTCCTGAATTCCATTCCCGCGTCGGGCAAAAAGGGTTTAGGATTTTCGAACATATCTCGGGTTTGTGATCAGTGTGATGACCAACTCACGTTTGGCAAGTGCATTATGCCAGTACTCGTCATGTTGCGGTAATTTGAATTCAATGAGGCCTTTGCCTTGCAGGTGGATGATTCAGGCAGTAAGGTAGACTTTATTTTTATTTTTTAAAGATTAATCGAGTAGGCCACTGAAATATAAGATAAAGAAAACTATGAGTATGAATAGGTAATTAACATTCATTATTTATTCAGCTTTTAGTTCTTAGGAATGTGTTTTTTTTTTCATTTATCTTCTTCTGCACACAACTTGTGTAAATTAATAATGAATATGATTAAATGTTTTGATTTTGTAGTTGACAGTGACCTCTGATTTTCGATTTATCGTTCAATAATACGAAATAACTATTAGCTGTTAAAAATTTATAAATTGACATTACCTAGGTACCTACCTACCTATCCAAGTTTTCCGGTTAGATTTTCAAATAAAAATACAAAGCAACGATGCACCAATTTTAACTCATATCATTTCCGTCGTCGATTTTTAAATATATATATTTTTTTTAATTTCATTTGGACTGCAATTAACACAAAATGACCTGGGACACGATTCTCATGTAATCGAATTTTTTTCGTCTGATAATTCGTACGCGAATTTTACGATTCTACTAAAAAATTCGAATGTTAGGTCTAATTCCTATTCTGGTGCACCAATAGAACTATTACTACTCGTGATTTTTATTTCAAGTATTACGGCCTTGGATTTATCCATACAGCCAAATTGAAATATGAATTGGGCATACCATAGACAATAAATATGTCTCATTATTACATTTAAAAAAATCACAGCATTAAAATTATATAAAACTCCATCTAAAAATAGTTCTTAAGATCAAATTTTATGACGAAGTCCATTTATTTTTAAACTGATAGGACCTATCCTAAAACTAAATCACAAAACATTTTTTTCAGCGAATTCATAATTTATTTTTAAGTATTTACTAAAGTGCATTGGTGTCACAGGACGCGTACAAATGTCGCGTCAAAATCAATTTGTCGAAACACAAAACCGGGTAAGAAAAAGACTTGTTGCAATAATTAAATTTAAATTTGTTAAGGAAGAAAAAAGTTGCATGTAACAGCTTAACCAAATTAGTCGATAAATCAACAGTAAACTGTTTTTTATTCATTTATAATATTCCTAACAGAGAAATCAGTCTTTTAAAGGATAAGCTAACCTCAAAATTTCTAAATTCGTATACGAAATTCAACTTCGACTGGTCCGTAGCACTCGATGCGTTCGAGTGACGTTCAATCGAATTATTTCGAGTGTGAACTTCCGAGAATACACAAGCTGTGTTTCGTTCGAAAAAAATTCGATCTTCGAATTTTTTTACGAATGTGAACTTTTTTCGATTGCACGAGAATCGCGTCCCTGGCCCCTAATTCAGCTAACCAAATCGTATCACAATCGTAATTGAATTGCAGGTTTTTGACAGTTCTAGTATGGGTTAAATGTCAAAATCGCACAATTCAATTACGATCGAACTGCGATTGAAATAGCTGAATAAGGCCCCAGTCCCATTCAGACATCATCACTCAACTGGCCGTGTAGAAATTGTGAAAAAAAATGAATTCGTTCCTTATCTGTTAGGGTTACGGAAACAAAAACACCATCGCTCCGACAAGAACTTTGCGCTTCTTGGGTCATGTTCAAGCGTGAATTGGCTAGAGGACAATGGTCTAGTAGAAAAAACTAGCTACTAGGACGGTAGGTAAATCATTTTAGTATTTTTTATATTTTATTGGATCAATAATGTTATGACCACACAATATGTTTTTAAAAGTACCTACTGAGGTAAGTATAATCCGCAAACAAAGAATGATTTTAGTGAATACCTACTTTTTTTTTTGATGTGCCAATTCGTTGTAGATTAGTTTAACCTTCTAAAGCAAAATCTACCTACCTACCTATCTATAGTTTGTTATTATAAGGGCTGCTCATATCATACCTACCTAACAATTCAAATTGTTCAAATAGGTATTTGTCTACACTATGACGGTAACATAAAATATTTAGTGTGCCTTATTACCTAAATAAAATAAAATAAAATTTACTTTAAGACAGACGTACGGTGTTTTTAGATTGGCTACCTAGGTACCTACCTACTTTCTTTATTTTTGTCTATCAAAGATTACCTACTTTTATTTCATACGTTTCTGTTATTTCTCCATTAACATAGCTCTTGCAACAGTGGCGAAATATTGGAAACTCGTAAAATAAGGTACTGTTGTTAGGTACCTACCAACAGTACCTTCCTACATGGTAAACATTCCGAAACAATGAACTCTTAATAAGATACATAAAATATTTTACATAGGTACCTATTATCAGGAAATAACTTATCCAAGTTAATGTACGTAGGTAGGTACCTACTGCGCATTTTAAATACATAAACTTTGTAATAGGTAAGTAAGTAGGTACCTACCTACATAAGATAATGGAACTTGGCTGTACGCGCAAGTTTTTAAGACAAAGACTTTGCTTACTTATTATTAAGTTTAATACCAAAACCTAACCACGCACTTAAAAAAATATTTTTATTTACAGCAGTGTTTGTATTTTCATAAACAACTGTGTTTAAACATTTATAACATTGAATTGACGTAGGTATAGAAATATTTCAAGACCTTATTACCTGAATAGTAATTAAACGATCTACCACAATAATTCCAACTGTTCCAATTTGTCCAGATAAAATATCAAGTTGACAGAACCAGTCGGCCGAGACATTCAAATGGCCACGAGCAACAAGTAACCGCCTTCAGCTATCAAATGTCGAAGAAAAGGTTACAAATTATGTAAGGCAGAGCACAGTTCACAGCCCGATACACAGCACAATGCCTTAATTGCATACGAGAACGTTATTATGCAACTATCGTTAGACAAGAGTTGCACAAAAAATTAGCGGCCTTACATACCTACTACGCTCTATTGAGGTCGTTGACCCAAATACAGATAACTACGCGCACTCGAAATCGCAAACGCTTATTCATGCAAAAGCGTTAATTCGATTTTCAAATCGATACAATGCCGACAAGCCGACAACTAACAATTATTTAAATCGCAAATACGATTCGTTCGAATTTTAAAAACTGAAGGTACCTTCTATACTTGATCTAATGCGTAAGTTCAAATTGGTACATACCTGTAGATACAACTTGAATGAAGCACGATCGTTCACCTTTTAGACAATGTAAACCTTTGTTTCCACACAAGTCAACGTCTCCCAATCAATCCCAACAGTTAATCTGGAAATAGAAACGACTTATTAAAATAAATGTTGGTGCCAGTAAAGTTAATGAATCATACACAACTACCCGTATTTAAACCCGCATACCGAGGGGGAAGGAAAAAAAAGGAACACAACATGTCTACACCATTAATATAACTACAGACGTAAACAATGAACCATGTGTGGTGCACAACGGGCCCGACTTCAAAGGATACGCACCGTTCACGTTAGAAAAAAGCACGTTCACAGTTTTTGTCCACACGTAAAATTTTATAGCACAGTGGGTGATCGCCGGTTGGTCGGGAATAAAACTATTTTTCCGATCGAATCGCAACGGGCGGCGAGCGTCCGTCTGCATAGACGGTCGGCGCGAGACTGGTGAGAGTAGCGCCCTCTGGCCCGCGCCCCGCGGTCGCCCGTGTGTTTATCTGTGTGAGTGCGCGGCCTCCCTACGCCCCGTTCCTTTTATTTATTTTCAAATATGGGGTGTATAAATTTTACGGTGCATTCGTCAGTTACGATGACACGTCGCGCCGCTCCTACATAAACTTAGACACACCAACATAAAGGCGGTTTTTAAACGGATGCGTCTTTTAAACGGCCGTGAACCGCGCAGCGGCGGCGGTCATTGCCACGGACGTCGATATAAAAATATTCACGTCACAAAATACATCTGTTACGTTTAATTCTTAACGTTTTTAATTACATTATGGACGAAACTATTACTCGCCCGTTGAGAGAGTACTTCCTTGACAATGACACACATAAAATGTTATGAGAAGCGTAATTAAATTAGTGCGTTCCTAAAGTAGATTGTTGTCTTGGTCCCTTATTACAAAAGTCATTGAGTCGACATTTATAAAGCATGATGTGAACAATTTTGAACATTATTGACCAAAAATAAATGGGGACGGAGAAGAGAAGGGCCATGATTATTTCTGTCAAACAAGGTCGTTTCTGTGCACGATGGATTATGAATGATCAGGATTTTGAATTTTTGATTCTGTCAGTTTAAAATTCGAACGACAAATGTTGATAATTCAAACAAATCACAAAGAACATTGTGCTGCATTGAACAAGCTAGTGATGTACTGCCAGACGAAAAGGTGGTTCTGTATTTGAAATCTTAATTTAAAGATCTGTGTAATCGATTCCATAATAGGTTGTTTTTTAAAAGAGTACCTACCTAGCAATGATATTTAAATATCATTGCTACCTAGGCAATAAGTAGAAACATTTTTTATTTTCCAAATTAAAACTTATAAGCTACGAGTGTAAAAACAAGGTTGTTTCAGACTATGCTATAATATAATTATAGCTTATAGCATATTATATACTTCATAGCACGACAATATCGCGCACCAGACATTATTATGGACACGCTCACACTTAACTATACCATATTATTAGGTAAGTTACTAGGTACATTAGGTCCTAATTTGCTATATTATATCCTATAGCACAATAGTAGGTACCTAGGTATAGCGTAGTCTGAAAAAACAGCTTAATATTGCGCAAAACACAAACAACGCGTTGTTTTCGCAAAATAGGTAGGTACCTTACGAGTCATACAAAACATACATCGTATGTCAGATTGTCGTAAACACAAAAAAACGGCAACTACCAAAATAATAATATGTCTGATTTTTTTAGTTCATAAATTGCACGACCTACTTGACCTAGTGGTTGAAGTACCTTGGTGTCTGGTTTAGAGGTTACGGCCGCGACGGGTTCATATCTAGCCTGAGGCAAATTTTAATAAAAGGCTTGCCTTGTAATCCATTTGTTATTGCCTGACCTTCTAACAAAAAATGATTTGATTTCAAATTGGTTCACATCTGGCTTGACGTTCCAGCCCAAGCAGACCTCGTATTGAATCAAAATTTCATGCGAACAGCGATCAGCTTATACTGGATATGACAAGGTTGATGGTGCATGTTTGGTTTATTAATTTATACCAGTCTTAGAAAAATAATCCAGACACGTATTTAAAATTAAAAGTTTATTTATTTTAATTTTATTGCATTTTTTTTTTAGATGTGAGCATAGTCTACCAGTCGACCACTGCTGTACCTAAGTACCTACAGAAATGTGAGAAAGGATAATCAAAGAGTATCAAAATAGGTATAAGCTACATAAAATTTTAACAATTTATTGCTAACGGCCGGTCCTATTAACTATAATATTCAGTTTTGGCATATCGGAGATAGAAAACAACTTCTGTCTTTGTTTCTCTGGACGGAAAAATCAGAGATAGAAACTTTTTCCTATCTTCGAAATGTCAAAACTGGCGATAGATAGATTATTGGGACGGGCCGTTAGTAATTCAATTCAGATTATAAGCCAGCGGAATTTATACTGGCCAGCAAATATTGATTTATACTTTCATGGTCACTATTAGAGAATTATTTGATAATAAATAAAGTAGGTAAAACCTACATGGTATCATAAATCCCGAATCGAATAATTCTAGTGGCCAGCAAATATTCTTCAAAGTCGGTTAAGTTGAAAAAGAGTTTTAAGTTTAAATAACTAAATAAATAATTTCTTTATTGTCCATAACAGCACAGAAGAGTAGGTACGATGCTTATGATAAAATTAATGTAGTGCTTAATACGAGTACCATTAACAGTTGTACTCTGTCTCATAGTTTAGGTTATACCTGTATTCTAGGAGACAGGTCCTTCCCAATCCAAAATTTAAACACTGTTTCATTGCTAGAAACATAATATCTGAAAACATGTAATTGAACAATTTTGTACATTTAAGACTTCACAACGAGTTTGATCGTGTGTGTGTGTTTATATATATATATATATATGTGTGTGTGTGTGTGTGTGTGTGTGTGTGTGTGTGTTTGATAAGGTACTTTTTCAACTTATTTAATATAAATTAAAGAAGTAATTAGGGTTATATTTGTAGTCGGCCTGTTTTTTTCTCGTATTAATACGTGGGTGACACTGAAAATGTTTACAACTGGCCAGTTAGAAACATTGCTAATCAAAACTTCTTTTGAATTTCAATTTTAGAACTCTTTGGTAACCTAACTAATCGAATCTATAACTCTTGTTACACGTGAAAATGAACCTAACGCGAGAAAATTTTCGGTGATTTATTAATGATTTATTATACGAGTAACTTTCGTTGTGGGCTTACTCAACAACAAAGCTATGATAGGCTGCGATTAGCATTTCTTAATACAGCCCCATCTCATGCCACTATTTACAATTGGTTTAACGAGTTTAAGCGTGGACGTAGCAATCTCAGTGATGATCCGCGTGAGGGACGTCCTTTAACCGCATGAGTAAATATATTCATGTGCTTTAACAGCGACTACTGAAGATAACATCAGTGCTGTGCGACGCATGATAGAGGAAGATAAGAGAGTGACCTATCAGCGGATACGGGCAAGCCTAGGCATTGGTATGAGTCAAGTTCAAAAAATATTACACGAACTTTTAGGCGTCAGGAAGCTTTGTACCCATACTTTAACCGACGACCAGAAACACCTTCGCATGGACTGGTGGCGCCAAATGTTAGATAAGTTCAACGGTGGTGACTCAAATGCATTTGACACACAATGCACGTCACAGGTGATGAAAGCTGGATGTATTGCTACGAACCCGAAACCAAAAGACAATCAGCTCAGTGGGTGTTTCCTTTCGAGGATCGGCCAACTAAGGTTAAGAAAGGAAGAAGTCAAGGAAAAAAGATCATTGCCTCATTCTTTGGTCGGAAAGGTCATTTCGCGACAGTTGTGCTAGAAGATGGAAGGACAGATACTGCAGACTGGTATGTCAATCGCTGTTTGCCTGTTGTCTTGGAAAAATTCGACAGCAGCGCCCTCGAAGCAGGATTCTCCTTCACCACGACAATGCTTAAGCGCACTTCGCAAAACGGACTGTTGAATATTGACCTGGCGCCCTACGACTTTAATTTATTCCCAAGAACTAAAGATAAAATTCGAGGTATTCGCTTTACGAGCCCTGAAGATGCGGTGAGAGCCTACGAAAATGCCATAGAAGGGACCCCTAAGGAAGAATGGGCCCACTGTTTTTCTCAGTGGTTCCATCGAATGCGACGATGTGTAGAGAGAAACGGAGATTACTTTGAAAAACAATAAAAGTATTGGCAACTTTCTACATTCAGCCGTTTTTCATTTTCTAAACATTTTCAGTGCTACCTAGGTATACCTAAAAATTGATGAAATTGAAATCTTAACTGTCATTATTTTTTATTAGAAATACGAAATCTATTTTACAATGTACTTTCAGTGCAATTTAGAACATGTTAGGAAATTAGGAACCATTTGTTCGATACATTAACTAATTGGGCTTAGATCCAGACATTAAACAAGTAACAAAAAAAAGCAACTCACAAAATTGGCTATAATTAAGCTTACAACTTACATATTGGAATACTACTCCTTGACCTAATAATAATGAATTAGAACTTAGTACCAGACATAAAAATTTATAAAAAACTTCTTAATGTGACAACAGAAAGTACTTATAGTTTAAAAAAAAACTAAAAAACCACGCTTTTAAAACAGATTGAACTAAAAAATTAAAAATAAAACTGTAGTAATCAATTGAAAAATTCATATTATTGTACAAAAAGCGTGGGGGGCTTGATTTAGATTGTTGTAAATATTTTATCAATAATTTACTATATCTGTGGATATCATAACAAGCACCCCAGTTTTTAGTTTTTTTTTAAACTATAATTTATTTTTTACTTTTTAGTTTAGTTTATAAGATTTGATTCCTTCTTTACCGACTGTAAGTCCAAACCTATGCAGGAAACATAATTGATACAGATCGCGCGCTAGCTCTATCTCTTTTACTCCCTCTTACAGAGGAAAACTGGGAAAACTGTTATTAAATTATTGCATTGTCATCGGTCCTTGATACGTGTGCAAAGTTTCAAATTAATCAAACTTCTGGAAATCGGTCAAATTTATGCTCAAAGATTCCATTACATACATAGATACATAGATAGATACAACCCAAGCTAATAAAAGCGTGGTAAAAAAAAAAAAAATCTACTACACTACAAACGAAGAATTAAGATGACAATCAGATAAAAGTAGGCACTTATCATAAAAAATGACAATACAGTGTGATTAGAGCATGTTACTCTAATTATTATAACCTAAAGCAATAATCGGCTTGGCCGACTAGTCGGCCGACTAGTTGGCCATTTCGTAGCCGACTAGTCGGCTAGTCGGCTAGTCGGCCAAAGTGATAGTCGGCCCATCTCTAGAAGTAATTCTTAATATGTTTTCAAACTGTTTTTAAGTTATTAAAGAGCTAGTCATCATCAACCTATATTATAGTCTACAGCTTGACGCAGGCCTCTTAATAAGGATTTTTTATCCATAATCGCCCCGCTTGGCAGAGGGTTCGGCGACCGCAGTTTGGACCAATCGTGAAGGGGAGGCGCCGCTGCCTTCTGGCAATACTCGTTTAGTCGCCTGCACGACACCCATAGGAAGAGAAGAGGCGGTGCTATTATTTTTATGTCCATAACACCATAATGCACTACATTGATAATACAAGTACTGTTTTAAGCTTTCGTCCCTAATACCAAGACAAGTCCAACTCTCAGCACAATCGAAGCTCTGCTTTGTTAAATGAATGAACTCCATTATGTTCCTGAAAGGTCGTTGGATCAGTCTATAAATTGACACTGTAAACACGCAGTGTGTGGTCTAAGGCTGTTGCCCTTCTGCCCGAGAGGGACACAGTACACGCATACTCAGTATAACATATGGGGCAAATATACTTCTTCGATTAGGGTTCACGAGCATATTTTCAGAGATTATGAGATGAAGAATCGACAAATGTCAGCAAAGTACTATTAAGCATCGTTCGGCTCGTGATCGAATACCAATTGTTCACCCACCATGATCAATTACGTCATGAGACGCCTTTTATTTACTCTAGCTCGATTGCTAATACCTACTCAAAACGTACATACATCTTTTTCATACATTCATCTTTTTTATGTCACTGATGACTGCCGCAAACTCAGATCATATAAAGAAGGAGATATGAAATTACTCGTAAATCCTTAGCGAGTCCATGTCTCCGAATTATTTATGTGTGCAACGCAACTACAATAACACTGTTGTAAGTATAAGGATCACACTATATCAATAACAACGCTCATTGGTGCGCACACAAACATGGACCCAATCACAGCGGCTACCACTTACTCGCTTACACAATGCGTCCTTTGGTGTGTGCAAATTAGTGTGTCGCTACAAAGTATGGTCGCGACGCACACGACGGGCAGTGAACGCTTCGATTAAACCTCGATACATTACGCAGTCGCATAGTACTCACAACACAGCTAATTAGTATCTAGCCTTCAATGTATATTGTGCCGATACAATTACCGTTACATGGATGTTTTTATTAAATATTTCGCCGCGGTGTGCAATAGTTCTTTTTGCCCATATCGGATTCGCACGCACCACGCCCCCATTACATATCTATTTCTTTATATGAACTGAGGCCGCAAAGATTTTACAACATTACGTTTCATGGAACTGGCTACCTAATTTAACTGTGCTGGTATATACACACGTCTATAGCAAGTACCATACCCATAAAAATACGTTTTCCTTGCCCAATGACGCAGAGAAGGCTCTGCTGCCGATCTTCTTTTGGCAATTGACTTGTGGCTTCTTACAACACCCATACGTCGAAAAAGAGTGGTTTTGTTAGTTTAGGCCGGCACCCCACCGCACAATGTTTATCGTAACATTCGATAAAACAATATAATGGAACGAGCCTTCTGAACCTTTATTTCATTACGATAGCGGCAAGAATTATTGGTTCGGGTTTATTTTTAAGAACGCACTTTGTACACGAGAGTAAAGAATTCGAAAACTAACAACTTTATGAATGATTGATTGTTAGAATCTTAAAATCGGTACACCCCTAGTTTGTGAAGGTATGTTTGTGCAGACAACGGCAGGTCAACCTACTCAAAAAGTTAAAGGTCATTGAATTGATTTTCAACTTTAAGTCCTACAAGTAGAGATCAATATCAATTGCGAAAATTTGTCGTTTTGTGGTAGGTTGATGTGCCTTTGTCTGTACATGTATTGGTTAATCAATTTTATTACGGCTTAATTGATTAAATGGAATATGCGCTAGGTATGCCTTTTTGTGGCAATCAATCGCTTGACACCACAATGCATTACCACGTTATACTTATTAATTTATAACAAGAGAAGAGCTGAAGAGTTTGTTTGTTTGTTTGTTTGAACGCGTTAATCTCAGGAAGTACTGGTTCGAATTAAAAAAATCTTTTGTGTTGGATAGTCAATTTATCGAGGAAGGCTAAAGCAGCGTCAATAGGAGCGAAGCATCAGTGAAAAATGTTGCAAAAATAGTCGCGATCATAATAACAGAAATTGACGCGGAAGATATCGCGGGCAACAGGTAGTAAGAAAATATGTGGTGTTATTCTTTGTGCAGACACCAAACCAGACAATATTACATTGATTTTCAATTTAATAATACGTGGGAGGATCCTTTTTAATAAGTAGAACTAAATTATAAAGTTAGCATTATTATCTCTGAATCAGTTTTTGGCGCGATTCCATAATAGTTATCACGGCTGAAATACAGTCGCGGATGGAGATGGCTAGTTTGAAAGTTACTCGTATTCAGTCTAGACTCGAACGTAAGTTAGTTTCGTTAAGTTGCACAGTAAGTTCTTTTAGCACGACTTGTTTTTACATATGTGAAACTTTATTATTACACTAAGTAAATAGTGAAAATTATTTATATGATATTTAAGGAAATTAACCATGAAGCTCAATGGTATAGCGCTGCGCCCGGCATGCGAGGAGATGCCGGTTCGATTCCCGCCTGAGACATAATTTTTCAAGTATAAATACTGATAATAGTGAAAATGTTAGTACAATGTTAAAGTATGTACATAGATGGACGATATATTAACTTTGTAATTAATCCCCTGCAAATAGAAATCATTTGCTATTGCTACGTTAGTCAATTACTGTGATTTTGCCATTAAAAATGTTTGGTGTTGGGGGTCGAAATTGTCACAGCGTCTTTTATCTCTTTATCCGTTAGAAATCGGCATCTTGTAAAATGGAATAATCCAGTTAAATTTTATATAGTCACATGGTCTAGGCCAGGGATGGGGAAATAGATTTAAAGATGGGGCCATATAAAATAATTACAACATTTCTGCGGGCCAAGGAGCATTTATTTGTTCTAAACAAGTAACAAAAAAATCATGTAAGTACATAATAATATAATGCATTTATTGTTTTGATGTGTTAGTTAGATCGATGTGAAAGATAAAATTTTGACTGTTCATTAATTAAAGCGTCGAAATTAGGCTCTAAGCTACTTGAAGTAACTCGTAAAACACACTCGAGATGATGGTCAGACATCCTGTTCCTTAATTTGTTTTTGCGAACATTCATTGTAGAAAATACTTGTTAATAGATATAATATGAAGACCCAAACATAGAAATTATTTTCTGAGCATGTCTTATTAAATTGGGAAACTTAGATCGAATAGTTTTTAGCGCGAATATTTGAATATTGTGTATCGTGGGCCGATTGTATTAAGGTGAGGAGTTTTGATCGCGGGCCGGATTAAATTTTGTCGCGGGCCAGATTTGGCCCGCGGGCCGCCATTTCCCCATCCCTGGTCTAGGTTGTATCTATTTTTTTCAAACATTAAAATGAAAACAGATTTCGATTTACATTATTTAAGTTAAGCTTGGTTTCTAATGACTAAAAGTTTAGTGTGTTAAGTCAAATAAAATAATGTCATGTGAAATTAAATAAATTAAAATAAACTAGACTGATGATTTCAGATCAGGTCAGATTGCTAAAATTAACATCTGTCAACTTAATAATATATTTCAATAGCAATAAATAACCTACATAAATGTTATTACATGTTTAATGTTAATCATTCCTATCTAAAATATTATTGTGACTTTAAATTTGAATTTTATTATTGTTATTGGTTTGACATACTTTATACATCTGTGCTTTTAATATAATTTAATACTTAATTAGTTTTTTAATGACATTTATATTGATTAAAATTTTAATTATGTATTTGCATGCTGCTTCATATGGCTGGATGAGTGATTCTAATGTAATATGTTATCTGTCATCCTGGTGTACCTCATTCAAGAGCAAATAAATTATTCTTATTCTTATTCTTATTCTTAACCCCGTGCTAGGCCGGGACAGATAGAAAATAAAAAAAAATGTTACATTTATCTTAACTTTGTTTTGTGGGCGGTGCGAGACAAAGAATATAAGTACATACAATAATCCCATACTTAAATATTATATTTAAACACATAAGTCTGTGTTATTTACGAGACAATGTACCTACATACAGTTAATGAAAAAAGCCATAACATTTCTTTGTGCGAAATGACAAGGAAAAATGAGTGTCGTCGTAAATTTCCACGAACGAAACAATTTCGCTTTTACGAATGTATTAAAATAAGTGTTTCAAATATCTAATTGTGTGAAAATTTACATAAAAAATCTACTTTGGATCAAAGATTAATAAGTTCGAGGCCTTCATTTCAAAGAAATAAGAAACGTTTTTGAAAGGCGTAATGGATTTCAAACAGTTAAAATGTTTTAGTCTCAATAAATTCTCGTACTGCGTTTTAGATTATAGTTATATTTGATATTAAGGATTAATATTTATGTTTTATTATGAATGTTTTTGAGCAAATTCAATTCAAGTAAGGATTTTTCTATCAGAACCACAGAACATAAACTCATCTTACTAATCTTACAAATATAAATAAGAATGTTTATATGGATGTTTGTTACTCAATCACGCCCGAACGGCTGATCGGATCTAGATAAAATTTGGCGCGAAGATAGAATGCAGGCTGGAATAGCACATTGATTACTTTTTACCCGGATCAATGTATGGTTCCCGTAGAATAGTTTAAATTTCAAAATTCCACGCGGACAAAGTTGCGGAAAACAGCTGCTAGTGGCTTATAATTACTAAAATTAACAAAAAAATAAATTCTACAGTAAATTATGACCAGCTTTACATTTGCAATATTTTGTATTATAATTTTAGTGGTGCTAATGTTAACGAGCGACAATTGTTAGCGGCATAATTGAATTCGCATAGAGATAAACAAATAGAACTAGACACACACAGTTCCTTACAAAGAGAACTGTCCTTCATTAATCACAAATTCATATTGGACAAGCATCTGAGCCAAACGATGGCTATGGGAGCTCCATAGCCCAGCTATGGGCCATCGTTTGGCTCAGATGATAAATCTTTTATTTATTTTACTGGACATGGGTCACACAGAGCCATCTAGTCCCAAACTAAGCTACAATGAATTAGCTTGGGTTATGGGGTACTAGATAACTGATTAACTTACTTAGTTATACTTTTTTGTAAATATATGTGTATACTTACGAGGGCGGGTCAATAAGTCCGTGACTTTTTGAATTTCTGACCTCTTTACTAAAAAAGCAACACTACTCCTGTCAACAGGTATCTGTCAGTTGATTCCTATCAAAATTTAAACTTGCTGCGTCAGTTTGTTTGTGTTTGACAGCTATTTTTATCAGACTACCCAGTAATTTGAGGAAAAAATGGAAAAAGGTGAATTTCGTGTGCTTATTAAGCATTATTTTTTGCGAAAAAAAACCATTACCGAGACCAAGGCTAAGCTTGATAAATACTATGGGGACTCACCATCGATTTCAATGGTGAAAAAGTGGTTTACTGAATTGCGTTGTGGCCGTAAAAGCACTGAAGATGCCGAACGTCCTGGACGCCCAGTTGAGGTCTCTACACCCGAAACAATCGAAAAAATTCACGATATGGTGTTGGCCGACCGAAGATTGAAAGTGCAAGAGATTGTGGAAGCCGTAGGGATCTCACATGGCTCAGTGGTTTCAATTTTAAAAGATCAATTGGGCATGAGAAAGCTTTCCGCAAGATGGGTGCCGCGTTTGCTCACAGTCGACCACAAACGCAATCGTGTAACAACTTCACAGGAAGGTTTGGCGTTGTTTAATTGCAATATGGAGGAGTTTTTGCGCCGTTTTGTAACCATGGACGAAACATGGATCCATCACAACACACCAGAGACCAAACAACAGTCAAAACAGTGGGTTTCTAAGGGTAAATCGGCGCCAAAGAAGGCCAAGGCGGGTTTGTCAGCCAATAAAGTTATGGCGACTGTTTTTTGGGATGCACGTGGGATAATCCACATTGACTACCTTCAAAAGGGAAGAACAATCAATGGGGAATATTATGCCAACTTATTGGACCGCTTCAATGACGATTTGAATAAAAACCGACCTCATTTGGCCAAGAAAAAATTCCTTTCCACCAAGACAATGCAAGGGTGCACACATGTGCAGTTGCCATGGCAAAAATCCATGAATTGGGCTATGAATTGCTCCCTCATCCACCCTATTCTCCAGATTTGGCTTCGAGTGACTACTTTTTGTTCCCAAACCTGAAGAAATGGCTTGGTGGAAAAAGATTTGACTCCAATGATGAAGTCATCTCGCAAACAAAGGCCTATTTTGAGGACCTCGACAAATCATATTTTTTGGAAGGGATAAAAAAATTGGAGAAGCGTTGGACAAAGTGTATAGAGCTCAAGGGAAACTACGTTAAAAAATAAAATGATTTGTTTATCAAAAAATCTGTGTTTTATTCCAAAAGTCACGGACTTATTGACCCGCCCTCGTATTATATTAAAGAACCACCCAGACCAGTACAAACAGACATGTTCATGCAAACAAAGATTTGTACTGTGCGGGGATCGAACCCGCGACCTATGGCTCAGAAGCAGAGTTTACTACCACTGATCCAGCTGGTCGACTAACCTGTAGTGTCGCTCAAAATTGGTCCCAAAAAGGTTCCTTTCGATGAGGCTTCCATACATACTTATTTTCGTAGGATAAATATATATTAAGTCCTCACTTTAACCTTTATTTTATCTATAACCTGCAAATCATTGTAAAACTCTCCCATACATTACTTTGTGGTTCACAAAGTAACTTTACGCTCTACCCCAGACGTGCAGTAAAGACCTGGGACAGATTAGTGTTGGGCAGATGTGACAGGTATCGATAAATTTTACTATCGACATCTGTTGACAAAAGTATCGACTATACAGGTGTAATTTTATTTACCTCCCAAATTTTAATACAGCAAAAGCAGACAAAAAAACAAATGACGTATTTGTTCTTTTGCTATAATAGCCCAGTACAAAATGTCAAGATAAAGCACTTAGAACATGTCCGCCAAAAATCTAAAAAAATTTAAACGGCCTCCTAGCAACACTTTATTTCCGCGATGCACATCACATTCATCCATAAGTTTTTGATTCCCCCTTCATACCTGAGGACCGTAAAAATTGAGAGCTATTTGCGAAAAATATTGGGTGTAAACTTGACCTAAATTTTTTACTTCATCTCTTAATACGATACTGAACGCCTACTATAAAAATTTATAAGGTGATGAAAAAATGACCTGCATAATTGAAAATAAATTAAAATTTGTACCCCATTAGATATACTCGTATTTTACTTAATCATTTAATACTAGCAAAAAAAAGGGTAACGTACGGGTGGAGACATGTTGACACTGATATTGACGCATCTATTGTAATAAATTACCGTGAAGTGCACCTTCAATTGACATTTGATTAGAAATATATCAGACTTTTATAGTAGTTGACGTAATCACCTGTTTGTTCAGACTAGACGTCGAATAACGTCACAATATGAAAAAAGTTATTTTTATCGTCTATTCTACGTGCCTTTCATATCAGCAACGGTTTTGTTGTGTCTTTGCCGGGCGTACACAAATTAGGATGTTGATTTTTAGTAAGTAGAGTTTATTTTGTAGGAAGTTATTTTATATGAAGATGAAAGCCATTATGGTGACTAAAAGAGCATTATTTTATTTGAATATGAAATGATAATGATGATACCATTTATTTTCTTACAATTCTACAGTAGTAATAAAAAAATATGTAACTGTAATGAAGCATAAGTAATTAAATAGTTTCAAAATGATGAAAGAGAAGATTTAAAAACCTTATCTTATATTAAACAGAAAATAATTTACAAAAGACTACTTCAGACTACTGACAGCAATATTCTATAAATTCTAAGTAACGTGTCGTTTCTTTTGTTTTTTTGCTTTTTTTTTAAATTTGGAATTAAAGTTATAAATATCAGTTTAGCCATTAACAGTTTCTTGCGGCCTTAGTATATTTCCTTTTAACGCTTCGAACCCCAAGCGACAACCGGTTGTCGCGATAACAATTGATTTTAATTGTGTCTGGAATGTCCGATCGTCAAAGGGTTGAAATATTTATCATTACAAGCTAGTACAGACAACGGCTCGTCAACCTACTCAAAAAGTTAAAGGTCATTGATTTGATTTTAAACTTTAAGTCCAACAAGTAGAGATCAATATCAATTGAGGAAATTTGACGTTTTGTGGTAGGTTGATGTGCTGTTGTCTGTACCTACTTACCTGCTGACCAATTAAATTAAAACATTCTTTTGTTACGCTCGATTAAATTAGCCCTAAAATATTTGATTTAAGAGCGTACACATCACTAGTCAACATAGACACAGCATATACTAGGGAGGTATCAGAAGCGACAGTGTCTCGACGGTAGATTTACTGCCTACACCCTCCCCCTAGTGGCTAGTGCGATGTTTTAGAAAGTGCAAACTCGATTTTCAGTTTGGAGTAATCGAGAGAACTTGGGTACAATGCGGCTAGGATTCAGATACGAATTTTCTATATTTTATCCACTCATTACGTGAATTGAAACGCAATAATCAAGTTTCTAGAATTTCTTGGTGCGCTGTTTTTAAAGTTAATGAAGGGTGTGTGAAATGTTTACTTATAAAAACTAGCTGTTGCCCGCAACGTTGTCCGCGTTAATTTCTGTTATTATGATCGCGATTATTTTTGCAACATTTTTCACGGATGCTTCGCTCCTGTTATATAGCCTAAAGCCTTCCTCGATAAATGGACTATCCAACACAAAAATAATTTTCCAATGCGAACCAATACTTCCTGAGATTGGCGCGTTCAAACAAACAAACAAACAAACTATTTAGCTTTATAATATTAGTATAGACTAGCAGTTGTCCGGAACTTCGGGTTAGCGGAATTTTCAATTTTAAACTATCCTACAGGAAACATATTTTTTTCCGGAACAAAAAGGATTTTAGCTTACATTCTATTTTTGTGCCAAATTTAATTTAGATCTGTCAAACTGTTGTGGCGTGATTCAGTAGCAAACATCCATTCAAATTTTCACATTTATACTCGTAACATAGTGAGAAGTAAGTTTAGTTACTGATGGAATACTGGATTCCAATTACGCCTATGTAACTATTTATTAGGGGTTAAAGTATGAAATTACCGTTTTGTATGGACGAAATCGAGAAAAGTCATTTTTCCATACTAACAATTTTTTTGTTTTTTTAAAAAGGCCTAAACCGTTTTCGATGCAATTAAAGGTGAAAGTTAGATAAAATAAATAAATAAAATAAATATTTAAGACATGCCTCACTGGGCCACACTGAGCCATCTAGACCCAAATTAAGGTACTATTAAGTACCCTGTCGTATGGGGTACTAGACAACCGATAAACTTACTTATATACTTTTTTTTTGTAAATACATACTTATAATACATAGAAAACACCCAAACCAGTACAAACAGACATGTTCATGCACACAAATATTTGTACTGCGCGGGGATCGAACCCGCGACCCATGGCTCAGAAGCAGCGTTAACTACCGCTGATCCAAATGGTCGTCAAAAGATAGTAGATGGTTATAAAGCTACGCATTATAGTATTTAAATTTCTGAAAATCAAAGTATATAATACAAATATACTTAATTGAAGCAAGAAGGTCAGCTGACACATTGTAAGGGGTCTTTTCAACGACTTCCTTTGAAGTAATAGGCACTAGTATTGCATTTTCTTTTTAGTCAAAAGTTACTTTATTTAGTTTTTGATACAATACAAAAAGAATTACGCAATAATATGACTACACTTAAGAGCTATAAACAAAATAAAAAGTGGGAAAATAATCAGCAATTTTATACTTTAACCCCTATTATTTAAGTGGTTCAGGTATGTTTAAAAATCTTATAAAAGATTTATCAAAAACGGCGCTAAAACACATCAAATGTTTGGGCACAAAATGCAATATTGTATGCCAATGTTTGTCCAAACAAAATCATAATAACTGCTGTTGACTCAGTATACGAGCAGATTTAAATTGAGAACTTTTTTATTTTACTTCCTTTTCATAGTGTTCAAATCAGCCAGTAACTTTAAAATGTTTTTTTTTTATTCAATTTATTACATTTTTGTCCATTACTTCGTTTAGGTGCTCTGTAGATGTTAATTTTCAACAAACTAACGTTATATAGTAATTCATCCCGAAAAAAATCAGTTCCCATGGGAAAAATGCATGTAAAGTCGCGGTCAACAACTAGTCAGATATAAACATAGTAACACGTGTGTAATGGAGTCGATCTGTCTAAGGGTCCGTAATGCGTATTATTTACGCTTGCTCGCTCGACATCGCATCGGTACGGACCGTGACGACCGTGACCGACGACTGACGATACCGGACGCGTCGTCAAAGTAACTGAGCGTCAATAGTAAAGATAAAAACGTATTTCAAAACATTTGACCAAAAAAAATCGTTTAAAATAACGGTCTAGTGGTTTAAGTACCAGGCCAAGATTTTGGGGTCCAGGGTTCGATTCCCGAATGAATATTAGAAAATTTAAGAAGGAGCAATATTCGAACATTCGAAACTCCATAATCATAATTATTTATTGTGGTTTCATTTGGTTTACAAGGTCTTAAATAACAATAATATTGTCCTCTAATGAGCCCTGCTAGGGCATTACAAAAACATTTAGATTACATTAAAATTAATAATATCATAAAAACAAACAAACAATTTTCTTTCAAATAATAAAAAAACATTAAATAAAAAAGTCATAAAAAAGCGTCATATTAAACATGCTGATGCCCGATCAAGGGTTTTGAATTTTCGAGTATTGCTCGGGTTTGGGATCACCGACTCGCATTTGGCAAGCGCGTTGATAATGCCTGGTACCCATCATTGCTGTGGTAACTTGAATTCAATTATGGAGTCCTTTGCCCTGCGCTCAAAGCCCAATGCTTCTTCGTGATCAGTCTCTGTCACGAATGTTAAGCAACGATGGGAGCGGTCACTAATTGGATGGGTGACCGTTTGTGGCATCATACCTTGAGCGCTTCCGTGCTTCGGAGGGCACGTTAAGCTGTCGGTCCCGGCTGTTATCATGAGATAACAGTCGTTAAGCCCTGTTGGAGGCCTTCGGGCGGCTTGAGAAACGTCCAACGGCGGGGTGATGTTGCCACAACGTCGCCCCCGCCGTCCACCAACCCGCACTAGGCCAGCGTGGTGGTACTAAGGCCTTAAGCCCTCTCCTCAAAAAGGAGAGAGACCCGTGCTCAGCAGTGAGCGAAAATGGGTTGTTACTCACTCATTGCCCTGGAGTGGGATGATTATAGGCTGTTACTTTACCTTACTATACCATTAACATGCATCTTCATATACAGTTAGGGTATATGAAGCTGAATTTACTGTCTTCATATACAGTTAAGGTATATGCCTCTGTATTCGATCACCTAATATGATTCCTCCCCTGCCAGCCTACCCCATAGCGACAGGGTATAACACTGTATGCCTAGATAGAGCGTAAAACATCGGACGCACTGCACTGAAATCGAGTGGCAGTGATTTCATTTAACAACCCCCCCCCCCCCTTCGTCCCCCAGCCCCCCTGTCTCGGCGTCTAGCCGTCTGGCATGCCTAGGGTTACTACACGATAATTAATGATACGAGAAAAGAGTTTGGTGATAATAATTAAAAATAAAGTTATCCTCAAGAATGCAGGATTAAATGCAATGGTAAGGAGAAATATGTTATTTTTTGCGTGTACAATGCTAAATTGAAAAAAATATTGTTTAACAGTAAATCTTAGCTTTGCCTAACAGTTAGCGTCGATTGGCTGATGATGATGATATTTTTTGTACATTCTCCATAAGTATGTTATGTAAAATCTTAAAAGATATCTAAGCAATAAAAACAATCGATATAATTAACGTTTTGTATTTTAAAGCAATACTTGAAAATTGAAATAGATGTAGGATCGGGGAAGATGTAACACAAGTTTTCATTTGTTGTTTTACATTTACCCCCGTATTTATAAACAAGTATAAGTAATTACTTGACTACAAGTAATTACTTGACAGACAATTTGTATGCCTTAATCAAGAAATTACTAGAAGTTAAAACTACCAAAAGTTAGCATTTTCAGCCAAATAATATGACTATTAATGGTGACCAATTTCTTTCTTAAGCACTAGGTATGAACACTTAAAGTTATGACTTTCTTAAGCAATAAGTAATTACTTCTTTATAAATACGGGGGTAAGTCTTTAAGGTTTACAAATTATTAGGATATATTTAAAAATAGTAGGACGTATTTTTCCTTTTGCCGCCATCCTCCGAATCTTTCTTTTATTCATCTCATGTCTAATCTTATTTCTTCAATCATTCTTTACTCAGTCTGATCTATTTCTTTCACTCTTATCCTTCCACCCATCATCATAGTCATCATCGTAATCAGTAATCTGTCAAGCTTGTTTCATCATTCACATCTTCAAACCATGTCTAATTGCACTGCTTACTTTACTCAACTGGTCAATCACTTAATGTCTCTCTTTCAATCAATCATTCAATAATGTTTATTAAACTGTTCTTTAACCAAATAAATTGCTAGTGTTAATTGTAAAAGTACAGACAACAGCACGTCAACCTACCACAAAACGTCAAATTTTCTTAATTGAAATTGATCTCTGCCTGTTGGACTTAAAGTTGAAAATCAATTCAATGACCTTTAACTTTTTGGGTAGGTTGACCTGCCGTTGTCTTTACAATCCGTGAGTTAAAATTTTGACGGTGTCCACGAATTTATTCATAGCTAAACGCTGTGAACCTACGGATTTTCATTATTATTTTCACATGGCGTAAAAAAAGCGTTGCTAGGAGGCCGTATCAAACGTTTTTAGACATTTTCTAAGTGCTTTATCTTGACATTGTTTTTGTCTCAAAGATTGTTGTATTATTTGTCAGGTGATTAAAATTTCACTTGTATATTTACGAACAACAGTAACAATTTAAATGATAGATATGTTTTCGGATTTGAATTCGCGTTTATATTGGTTGGAATTTACCAGCTGCTTGGGACCCCGTCATACTATCAATGAAGTCCACAAACCATGGCAACACTGCAAAGACTCCGGACACAGTTGGCTCATATTGCGTAAAAATGAAATCTATATCCAGGAACATATGTTTCATTTCAATGTATAGTGTTCGCGTAAACTCAAGAAAGCCTTATGGCCTGCAGACGAGGGATTTTTGTCCGCGGAATTTTTTGTCCGCTAAAATAGATCGCTTACTACTGTATCGAGTAACGCAAACGAGGGATTAAAAGTACCAAGTACAAAAAGTCCCCGAACTACCGAGGTCATGCAGAGAGCGGACCGGACAAAAGTACGGGGGAGTCCCCGAAAGAAATAGAACTCGTGTGACTAGGCGAAGCAACGCACATGGCGGACTTTAGACCGCGTTGTGCGCTCGAGAATGACGTACGTATGCACGAAGATAAACTAGAAAATGATCGCACACCGTGTGCGTTGAGTCCGCGGTAAATTCGCGACGGACTTTTTTTTCGCGGAGCGTACTTTTTTCTCTGCCGCGGAGAAAAGTCCGTCGTCTGCGCAGGCCATTATAGACAACTCTTTAAAAATTTGTAGTGTTCATTTAAAATCATGGTTTATTTTAATTCAACTCACCATCCTACATAGATGACAACCCTACCGTACAATAGGTATACAAGTATCAGGAAGGGTCCGGTTGCCAGGCGATACTTGCTATGCACTACAGGTACTATGCATAAAGTGGGGTCAAAACGGTTTTAATTGGCTGAAGGATAGCCGAAGTTCAAAATTATACATCCATTTGCCAATGTGTAGGTTCGGACCCGATTTCATAATTGAGTGCAAACCTCCTAGCCATGTAAAATCTATTTCAATTAGTACCATATGGGTCGTAATAAAGGGCTTAAAGGAGTATTAGAAGAAGACGGAAGCGTCCTCTCTCCACTATTAGCCATACTGCGATCGCCAACCTGTCTGCCAAGCATGGCGATTTTGGCAAAGTCCTTCTGTTATAAGCTGAATCTAATGATGATAATACGATGTATGGTTTGTTACATAAAGAAAAATATTTATGATTTTCTCATTGGATTTCCTCCTTTCCCCGAAAATCACGAGTTTCTCGGAACTCTCGGAATTGTCGGGATATTAATATATTAAATCTCGGAATTGATTATGATAAGAGTTTAATTAATTCCATGAAGGCTCTCATACGGTCTACTCAAGAACTTTGACTTTACGCTTTGAAAACTTTTTTTTTGTTAATTTTCTGCGTGTTTCACTTTTGTCGTCACGTCACTTAAGTTCATAAGAGTATTTTTAACTGATTTTAAACAAAAAAAAAATCCAAAGTTATAGCCGAAAATATGAAAATGACTAAATATAGCAAAGTAAGTAAGTAAGTAATCTATTCTCTCATCACAAACAATTACATGAATTAGTATATTCATTATACAGGCTAGCTTAAATATAGTTTGTGTGAGACTGACGCCTGTGAGAGATATGAATACACATATCTGATGTACAGGTCATCAGGCTCCCACCCTCCAGATTGAACATTATGTATTATGAATAAGCATTATACCGTTAGAAAGCAAAATAGGCACCTAGCACTTTTTTGTAACTTTTTGGTGTTGAAACGCTATGTTTGTGGGGTTCAAACGCACTCTTTTTAAATAAAAATACCATTTAGAGAGATTGCTATACGTTTATCTGACATCAGTGGTGACCCAAGAGCTGGCAGCTACCTCGCACAGCGACTGAGTATCGCGATCCAGAGAGGTAATGCTGCCAGTATTTCGAGCACCTTACCATGAGGCCCATTTTTATAGTTTTTATTATTTTTTATTAATATGTTATTTTCTTGTTATTTGTATTTATAAGTTGTAAACTTCGAGCAACGCGGCCTTTACGGGACGGAAGGCCGCGTTGCTCGAAGGTTGTAAATATTGTAATTTTTAGTTTTTATATTATTATTTTAATTAGAGGTAGTATGTTGAGTTTTTCTGTGCATATAATAAATCATTTTTTAAAGTTTCTTTTCCTTTAATTTTTTTTGATGGTCTTAGGTAGGACTTGAACTCAATCTTCCGGTTACCAGAAGGCTGCTCTAACCAATTTAGCTACCAAGATATTGTCTTTGTCGACGAATTTACTGAAGCCATTTTACGCTGTAAGCCACCTGAGTTTCATCAATGCTTTTGGTTATGAACTTACTTCCTTAAATATTTCTCTCTTATGTTAAAAGACAAATATTTTAAATAAAATTTTTACAATCGGTTGAAATGAAACAACATACAGGTATTGAAATTATTTTTAAGCGAATATATTTCTGGTGTAGGTAAATTTAATTTTTCTAAAGAGGTAATATTGTCAGGCATTTCATTCATATTATACAAAGTCGGAACCGATTGACGAAATAAAATTGTAAAATTTTATTAACAGGTTACGTGCACCGCATAAGGTCTAAATTCCTTTGGTAGCTTCAACCAAATTGGTCGATGTGGACTGCAAGTTCCTTGTTGACTTGACGTACGCCTTTAATCTCTGATGAATGAGAGAGGCACGAGTTTAACAAGATTTCATTCGGGATTTTCTTTATTAATATCGCTATTAAAAATAATTATGCTAAAGACACTTTTCTTCAACTGTAGAGCCCATTTTGTTAATTTGGTAAATACTTGCAAAGTCAAGTATAATTTATTGAATTTCGACTAAGTTGTGTTTAGTTTTTTAAGTACGAGTAAGTTTGGGTTGTATTTAGTAAGTTTGGTAGTTTATAAATTAAATCATAGACTCTGTCTTTCTGTCTATCTGTTACTCTTCCTCGCTTAAACAACTGAACCGATTTCGATGACATTTGGTACGAAGACAGTTAAACGTTGAAAAATCGGCCAAGTGCGAGACGGACTCGCGCACGAAGGTTTCCGTACGATTAGATACATAAATTTAGTTAATGTTGTGCCTACCTGTTATCATTTATCGAGCAAAAATAGGCAAAAATAGTGTTTTTTGTATGGGAATATACATATTTATAAATATTTATTTTATTTTAATTTTATTATTTATTATTAAAGTAAAAATACAACTGAGTCTTCCAGTGTGTTTTCAAGTGTGTTGCCATTATTGATATCAAGTATAAAAGGGTAAAAACATCGCATTTATTTATTTTAGTTTGGTATTTGGTATTTAGTTTTTAGTATTTATTGTTATTGTGGCAACAGAAATACATAATGCGTGAAAATTTTAACTGCATAGCTATCGCGGCTCTTGAGATACAGCCTGGTGACAGACAGACGGACAGACAGCGAAGTCTTAGTAATAGGGCCCCGTTTTTACCCTTTGGGTTTTTACCCTGCGCTCAGAAGTGGGATATTATTATATTATATCCCACTTCTGAGCACAGGTTTCCGCTCGCGCGATAATGTGTACCTACTTAGTTTACGCGGACCGTTTTATATTTTTAGTAATCAGATACATTATTACGATACTATTTACTATGGATTAGAATTGCGTTTTTCTTGTGATAGATT
Source organism: Anania crocealis (assembly GCA_949315895.1). Taxonomy (NCBI): domain Eukaryota; kingdom Metazoa; phylum Arthropoda; class Insecta; order Lepidoptera; family Crambidae; genus Anania; species Anania crocealis. The sequence goes on along the minus strand of OX438867.1, from coordinate 15,289,381 downwards.
AAATTAATTATGTAAACCTCTTTCGCCTGATATACAGGGAATCCTAGTTCAGGCATAAGTATTTAATTGTTATATTGTCAAATAAGTTTTTCAATAAAGATTTTTTTATTTAATTTTTTATATTAAATAAACACATATCCAACGCCACAATTTTACTCTCGATACTGCCTTTCCTATTAACCCTGTATTAGACATGGGAATCATTTCACAGGCAGACATCCCTTTGATTCGGCTGCGCTCGTTACGGTCGGCCGAAAACTTTTTTCGGCTGTTAGGTCAGCAAATAACAGGCCTCAGGAAAATGACAGAAAAAATATTTGGCTATTCAGTTACCGTTTGATTGTCGGTCAAAATGTGATAAAAAAAGTAAAGTTACGGCCTGTAATCATCCCACTGCTGGGCCTTCATCGTTGAAATCAAGTTACCACAGCGATATCCCATAACTCTAGGGTATTAAACAGACCATGGTAACGAATCAAATTGCTTTATTTTTTAATTTTAATTTTATTTTAATTAATTTTTTTTAATACAAAATAATTCCAAAAAGTCACTTTTCAACATCGTTTTCATTCAAAAGTTCATTCATAACTTTCCTTGTTATGAATGAACTTTTGAATGAAAACGATTTACTCGTGCCTACTTATCAATGAAACATCCACACACGTCAATGTTTTTTACAAGTTACGCTCTCCCGCTACTTTACTACTACACTTTAGTGTAAGTTTGCCAACGTCTCGCAAAACTAAGGATTCGCCAAACTGGTTACATTTTTTTAGCAAATTTAACTAAAATTGATGTTATATTCAAAACTATTGATTTTTGAACTACATGTTCTAGGGCGTTTTATATTATTTTAACCTATAGAACATAACCTTAGACTTATGGGATATCAAAAGGAACACGTTGTAGAGGGATAAATGCGGGTTGGTGATCACAAACACGGGCAATATTCGAAAATTCGGAAATCTTGTTGAATTACGAGTTCCCAAGATCCCAAGATTTTGACCTAGTACAGACAACAGCAGGTGTCAACCCACCCAAAAAGTTATAGGTCATTGAATTGATTTTCAACTTTAAGTCCAACAGGTAGAGATCAATATCAATTGAGTAAATTTGACGTTTCCTGGTAAGTTGACGTGCTGTTGTCTGTACTTAAACCACTACCCCAAACTTGATTTCATCATTGAAATCAAGAACCCACCCAAGAAGTTATAGATCATTGAATTGATTTTCAACTTTAAGTCCAACAGGTAGAGATCAATATCAATTGAGTAAATTTGACTTTTCGTGGTAGGTTGACGTGCTGCTGTCTGTACTTAAACCACTACTTTAAAATAGTTTTTTTAATTTAATAATTGTAGTGTTCAACTATCGCAACGGAATCCTAAACTTTGATTCCTTAGTATAGATTTTCATTAAATTTTCGCCTGTATTTAAAATATTTAAGTTTTTTAGGAAATAAATGTTTGATATACTGATTTAAACTTTCATGGTCACTATCACTAGAGTTATTCAAATCGGGATTTATACCATGTACCTTATTTATTATTACCAAGCGCTTGCAACAGTGCCGAAATATCGGAAACTCATAATAAATAAGGTACATGGTATAAATCCCTAATTAAATAACTCTAGTAAATGTTTGATGTTTTAATACACTTGTAACATGGTAACGGAGTTTGACACAATATTTTAGTGTAGACTACATAGTAGTAACAGCCTATAATCATCCCACTACAGGGAAAAGGCCTCCATCACTGAATTCAAGTTACTACTGCAATGATGGAAACTGGTATAATCACCACGCTTGCCAAATGCGGGTTGGTGATCACAAACCCGAGCAACGTTCGAAAATTCGAAACTATTTGTCGACCGACCCGGGGATCGAATCTGGGACCCCGAGATCTTCGCCCGGTATTTAAACCACTAGACCAACGGAGCGCTAGTCCAACGGGGCGTAAATAAACCTAATATTAAGTGTATACGCAAACAAAAACAGTAATGATACATCGCAGGTTACAGTGTAGGTTTGGATAAATTAGTTTGCAATAAAATGCTTAGTTACATGTGCAAGCCTCTACGTTTTTGTTCTACCTGATTCAATGGAATTCAAAGAATTTAAAACAAACACAAATAAAAACTATATTTTAATGGACCGTCTCAATTATGTTAATACAGGATCGGTATGCGAGCCCATTTGTATGACGTGTCGATTGAAACGGTTTTAGAGGTCCGCGGGAAAAGACAAGGACCTTGAGCTGGAGTACGTAAAAACTGTCCAAAAGCGTTTTGGATCACGTGCTGTGGGGTTCCGTAGTCAGAAGTACCGACGGAATTGAATTAGTTAAATAATTTTATATCGTTCGTAACTTAACAGTTCAATATGTTACTAAAGATTTAGATAAAATTAAATTAAATGAACTCTGATATATTTATATCCCGACTTTCCTAGTAACTTAATTGTAATATGCTACTGCTGCATTTTTTTAAATTGTGTCTACATCAATATAGAGTTTTTATTACAAAATGATTTTCTATGAATGTGTCACTTGTCTCTAACAAGATTCACACTTTAAAACTCAAAATACGTCACAAATGGATTGAATTGATGAAAAAAGTTTGAATGTGGTATAATTTTTTTTTTATTTTTTTATTTTTATATATTTGGGACAACAACAGCATACTTACACAATTTTACATATCAAACGAAAGATAACTTGAATAGCCAATAAAAGTTGACCACGAAATATCACAAAGTGAAGTAGACAGTAGACATGTGTTACTGCTGGTAAGCAGAACAGAGCAAATTAACAAATTAAACAGCTATGAATAGCAACCGGTAGTAAGTACCAATCCTGTCACACAATTAACAGTTTTAGTGCAATGTGAAGATCTAAAATATTGTTAATTTCTTTTTTTGTATATTATTTTATGATATGAATGATGAATAACGAATAAGTTTGATGATATTAATAATGGTATAATATGGCAATGCATGTAATAATATGACCTTTGTGTTAAAATAAATGATTGTTTAATTTAATTTTAATTTAAAAATCCTCCTCTTCGAGACCTATGTCCAGCGGCGACCTCATAGTGGGCTGATAATGATAATGACTCAGTTTCCACACAATGGTAATATACGGGACACATCTAACTTATAATACAGTCTGATTTTGTCTTTTAACTTCCTCCGGTCGTAAATCAAGAAAAGCATTTAAGAGTCAAAGATATCTGTCGAAAGATTTATGTACGAGTATCGTCTAAATTTACTGCAGGATGTTTGGGAAGCGGTGGCTTTTATGATGTATCAAATAGTTTAATAGGCCAACGGAAACGGCTGCGTTATCAATTTATCGAGTCAGTTGAAAGCGTTTAACATAAAGTATGTTGTAATTTTGATGAGTAACCATGAATGGTGTGAGTAGTTGAATGCTCTTGTCTAAGGAATAAAGAAAACTTGAGATGTTTAGCCACAAGCAATACTGGTGTAGAGGGATTATAGGACTTGACACTCATCTTGATCTTTGTCTAGACCCTCAAAAATGGTCTGCTATCTCATAAAATTGATAACAAGAATTTGTTTACTAACCCAAGATATTTAACAGTAAAAAAACGGGAAGAAGCTTTAAGAAGTTTACATTTTGAAAAAATACGAAGTCAAGGTCAAGACATGAAGGCCACGGGAGGTCGCTGGATGCGAGTGGTGACTCCGAGATCCTAAGGGGAGGTCTTTGTCGAAAAGAGGACATCGCTTGACTGTGATGATGACTCAGCGTACTGATTGTTGCTTATGCTGTGACTTTCGGTCTTAATGCCTTTTTGTAGTGAATTTTGTGATTATGACATCATCATATGGAATATTGAACCATTGAGGGTACAAGGAAATGTAATTAGAGATGATTATATTATTGTAGGGACGAACAACCATAATTATCGATAAATTTTCTATCGATAAAAATTTTGGTAATATCTTTGACACGCAACTCTGCATCCGACCATTTGGATCAGTGGTAGTAAACGCTGGTTCTGAGCCATGGGTCGCGGGTTCGATCCCCGCACAGTACAAATATTTGTGTGCATGAACATGTCTGTTTGTACTTGTCTGGGTGTTTTATATGTATAAAGTATAAATTTACAAAATATATATATATATACATGCATCCATAAGTAAGTTTATCGTTTGTCTAGTAGCCAATACGAAAAGCTTTGTAGTAGTAGCTTGTTTGGGACTAGATGGATCCGTGTGGCCTAATGTGGCGTGTCTGAAAATATTTATTTATTAATTTATCCTTAAGGAAGGCACATCACATAAAATGATTAACATTTAATGCAGAAGACATCAAATAAATTGTTTTCATCCCCAGTACCTAAATAATGAAATGAAGGCACCACAAACACTCGATCTCAGACCTGAGAAAACATAAACCAGTGGTTCTTTTTATTGACCAATGTAGGGATCGAAACCTGGGAACTGGCCACTTCTGCAAAACTGATGCCTAAGCCTCGCGACCATGGAGGTCTTAACTTAAGAAGCTATCAATTTGCCGAATTTTCATTAAGTAGAATCCTAATGCATATAAAAATAATTCGTATAAGCATCTCTCAGTAATGTAGTTGTACTAGTGGTATTTCATAGCAATATAGGCTGTTGAATATGCTAAAATATTGCTATGATATAAACATTATGAAATAGCTTTTCTCAGCTTTTAACGAATTATTTATATGTTTACCGTCATGCTAATCAATTTTGAGCATAAACATTATAATCGAACATCACGTTCATACTTATTCAATGGCAGTAGGTTTCAATTTAGAGATAAACAGAATTATTAAACTCATCTCATTAAGCCGGCTAAATATCATTGAAACCGCAAAATTACTCTCATTTACAACATCCACATCTAATTTAGAATGGTAACAATGTTGCTAAGCCTATAACGTTTTAATTAAAATCCCAAAATGAGGGCGTTCAGGCGGGGAATCAATTATTCGATAAGCATCGATGTGTGCTGTGTCCCATCACTAAGTTTGTATAGCTATTAATGGTCCACTCAGTTGGGAACTAAACAATGACCCTACTAAATGGGCCCGCATAAAAATATGTAGTAGGAATTATTTAACAGGGATTGTGTATGTGACTTGACAGATGGTGGTCATTTGAGATCACCCAAAGATGGAGAAGCGAAAAGTTTTGTTGGACGACTTTTTGATGGGACATCATTTTGGTTCCGTCTCATGGAACTCCATTTGGAATCTAAATTGGTACCGGATTATTCCATTTCCTTCTCGGTAAAGGAAAATGTTACTGCTAGGCAACATAATATCTGTAGATACGGATCTATCTCTGTCTCCCTCTCATATACTTAAGTCTTTAGCATGAGTAAGAGAGACGGATGGAGTCGAATGTTTGTCGGACATTTTGTTGCGACCGGGCAGCCCTGGTGGATTTGTAAGTATAAAGTTTTCTGAATTAGTTTTTTTATTGTGTTCCTAGCCATGGTGTGTATGTGCGATTTTAAAGTATGATAGTTTATTCAAAAAATAAAAATCATGTTTTGTCATAATTTACATTGTCAGCTCACATAATTTCACTGTAAAAGAAGAAAGTTGCCATAAGCACCAAGGTTTGAAAGAGTGTTGGCGGTCACAGTTTGGTCAACGGTTTTTCGAGTTCCAGATTTTAAGGTGGCGTCAGCTCTGAAGTCTCAGGTTAGAAAAGAAAATTGTTTCGCGATATCTCGGGAGGGTGTTTGTAGTTTCAAGTGCTTTAATAACTAGTTGGTAGTGCTGTAATCATTATAATATTCTGTTTTTCCTTTAGTCGTTTCTTACGATACAGTCACCAAGTAGAATAAAAGTGTTCTTTAAAAAGTTCAAACCGACAAAAAAAACTCATCGACAAAATCTCTTTCACACATATCAAACTAAGTCTCACTAAAGTGAATTATCCTACCTAGACCGTGCATAATCGGTTGTACAGTAAACATCGATATTATGTTTGTCGATGTCGATAGTTCGCACGCCCCGCTGCACTTGCGTCGATGCGCAGCAGTCCGTGCCTCGTTTGCATAAGGGGGCTACGCAGAATGGTTTCGAAATTATCGTAATTTAAAGGACTTATGGTGTTAAGTCGTGACAAACTTAGATTAAAACAAAAAACATGATACATAAAGATATTACAATCATCAACAATCGTTCGCCAGCGTTTTCAACAATATTACAGACATTACTCGATTATTAGACAAAGACGGAGCTTTTGTAAAAGCGAAACATATAATCCGAGCTCGGGCGCCAATAAGTAATGCAGTTAATTTCGATAAACTACCACACACGCTCCCTATAGCGCACCTACGCTTACTTAAAAATAACAACTTCACAATAAGAAAATAAAAAATGATAATGTCTTACGGAACATAACTATAACGTGGCTGCTTAGTTAAATACAGGTCGCGAAGGCTCAAGGTCACACAAGGCAATGGAGAGAGCAACGCTTGGTGCTAGCAGAACTAAGACAACTAACATTACTTTCAGAATTGCTGATCTGAAGTGGAAGAACGCGGTGCATGTAAGAAGAAACGATTGCCAATGGGGCCAAAAGGTTGTGGAATGGCGACCGCGCACCGGTGGACCATCAAGCGAAGGCCGCGGAGAGGGTGGTTCCCGAGAAAAAATTAGGTAATTTTTAAGGAGAGCAATATCTTCTTCTTCTTCCTAGCAACTGTCCCGACTGGTGACGGGGTCTGCTTTCCGACTATTCTTCCTCCACTTTGCCCTATCCTGGACGTCGTCCTCGGTTAAGTCACAGCTTTCTAGGTCTTTCTTTATGACACTCAACCATCGCAGTTTTGGCCTTCCTCTCCGCCTTTGACCCGGTAGGTTTTGGTTGAGTGTTACATTGCCGATGTAGTCAGGTGGTCTCCTTTTCACGTGTCCAAACCATCGCAGCCGATTTTCTTGTAATTTATCGGCGACGTCACGCACGCCGAGGCTACCGCGTACGTACTCGTTGCGGATCTTGTCGAGCCTCGTCACTCCGCACATCCATCGCAACATCTTCATCTCAGCAACTTGAATGGTCTGTACGTGTTTTTTTGTGACAGCCCAGGTCTCGCTACCATATGTTAGCACTGGTCTTATGACTGACTTGTACACCAGTCCTTTTAACTTTATGGGCATTCTACTGTCACATGTAACGCCCGTAACTTCACGCCACTTGAGCCAGGCGGCTGCTATGCGGTGCTGTAGGTTATTCTCCAGATTACCAGACTCGTTCATCACGCTGCCGAGGTACTTGTACTCCTGACACTGTTCAATCACCTGTCCATCTATTACGATCGGAACAGGGTCGGGGCACGCGATGTTAAGCGCCATGTACTGGGTTTTCTTAACGCTAAGCACTAGTCCGCCTGCTTGCAATTGCTCCTTCCATGCACTTAAGGCCTCTTCCAAATCTTGCCTCCTATTACAGCAGATCGCCACATCATCCGCGTATATAAAAGTCCATGCAGCTTTTTGTTGAGCATCTTCAGTCAGTGAGTCCAGTACTAGACTGAATAGGTAAGGACTTAAAACTGATCCTTGATGGACCCCTTCTCTGACTGGGATAGACTTAGTAATACCGGCTGTTGTTCTGATAAAGGACCTAGCCGCCTTGTACATGTCAGCAACAACGGACACGTATGCCTCAGGGATAAGTCTTTTCCTAAGACTCCACCATATAGTACTTCGAGGCACAAGGAGAGCAATATATTCAGAAATTTGTACCGGGAGCGCGATAGAACCGTTTCCCATGAGGACAAAGTCTCGTGGGCAGAACACTATTACACAAAACTGGCTAAGTGCGAGTCGGACGCACGCATGAAGAAGCCATCGTGCCTTAATTTAATTATTTATCTTTGAAGTGAATTTACAACTAAATATTCTGTGAATATTTGAAGCTTAACGGAAATCCGCTATCAACACCGAGCAAAAAAAGGACAAAAAAAACGTTTTTGTTGTGTTCACGTAAATATCAATTTTATTCTGTTGTTATTTGTTGTCATAGCAACAACCATAGTTAATACATCATAATAATATGTGAAATTTTAAACTGTCTTGCTACCACGGATCACGAGATAAGGCCTGGAGACAGACAGACGGCGTACAGACAGAAGTGATATACTGATTTAAACTTTCATGGTCACTATCACTAGAGTTATTTGATTCGGAAACTTATAATAAATAAGGTATATGGTATAAATCCCGAATCAAATAACTCTAGAGATGGAAAGTGGCATCTTAGTAATAGGGTCCCGTTTTAACCCTTTGGTTAGGGAACCCTGAAAACAAATTAAACGTTGTCGATGTATGTGTGCATGACCGTCAGCTTGCGTACTGGTGCGTGACGAGTCAGCTGACGGAATTCGTTTTTATTTCCAACAAATTTCGAAGTTTATATTTTAAGCCCATACAGCTTGTGTTAACGTAGCTTGAATGAGTGATACAAGTTTAAAATGCAATTGTTTGCATTTTAGGGTTGTGTACCTCAAAAAAATATCCTTAGAGTGATCCTAACTTTGTTGTCTGTCCATCTGTCCGTCTGTCAAGACCTTTTTTTTCAGGAACGCGTGGTGGTAATGTGATATCGAGTAAAAATTAAAATATAACCCGTGATAAAATATTCACACAAACTTCTGCTATTCTTTGCACCTACCGGCACCAAAAGAATATTTTTAGTAAAAAAGTAAATAGGGGTTAAAGTATGAAATTGCCGATTTGTACTGAAAATCAAAATTGTTTATTTTTTAATTTTTAACAAATTTATTTAATCAAAATAGTTACCATTATTATCTATACATTGCTGCCATCTAATAGGAAGGTCATTTATGCCTTTGTGATAGAACTCTTGAGGATCTAGACTGCACAAACTGTGTGAAAGCATTTTGTACTGCCTCCTGGGAAGAAAACTTCTTGTCACGTAGATAATTGTCCAAATCACGAAAAAAATGGTAGTCCGTTGGAGCCAGGTCTGGCGAATACGGAGGATGTCGAATGGTTTCTAATTGCAGTTCCTGAAGGTTCAAAACGGTTTCTCGTGCTGTATGAGGTCTCGCGTTGTCATGGAGCAATAATGGTGTAGATCGATTCATGAGTCGGGGCTGTTTTACTGCTAGTTTTGCTAACATTGTTCGGAGTTCGGCACAATAGACATCTGCCGTTATTGATTGACCAGATCGGAGAAAACTATAGTGAATAACACCATGCTGAGACCACCAAACAGTTACCATTACCTTTTTATTGGTAAGTTTTGCTTTAGGACACTGTTGTGGCGTTTGACCTGGGGTCAGCCATTTTTCTTTTACGGTTATCATAAAGAATCCACTTTTCATCACATGACACAATTCGATTTAATATTCCTTCATTTCTGTACCGATTCAACAAGGCAACACAAGTTTCAACACGCGTTTCTGCACATCAGTCAAATCATGAGGCACCCAATTTTCGTATTTTTTTATTTTATTAATTTGACGTAAATGAGTCAATATTGTGGGTAAGGTTACGTTAAACCATGCCGCTAATTCCTGGGTAGTTTGACTAGGATCGGCTTCCACCATCTCTCTTAATTCATCGTTAATCACCTGTGTGGGCGGTCTTCCTCGTGGCTCGTTCTTCAAGTCGAAGTTTCCATCACAAAAGTGTTTAAACCAAAATCGCACGGTGCGTTCATTAGCAGATCCCCTTCCAAACGCAACATTGATATTGCGGGCTGTTTCTGCCGCGTTACTTCCGCGTCGGAACTCGTATTCAAAAATCACTCGAATTTTCGTAGTATCCATCTTTCTAGTCTAAGTTAAATAACAAAAACAATTGAGAGTCGATATTCAAATGTTTCACATTTTTTAAAAGAAGAACATCATAGAAACCATGTGAAAAAAGTTTCATTCGAAAACCTCAAACCATGAAGATTCTATGTCAATTCAAAGAACCTATTACAATAAAACGGCAATTTCATATTTTAACCCCTAATATTTATAATGGCTATCTACCAGTGCTGATAGAAACTATCTTACGAAACGAAGGGACTTCTTATTATTTTGTGATTATCCTTCAAAGATGATCTGGTGTCAGAGTTTACCAAATCATCTATCTTCTGACGTGACGTGTTTTTACGTCTTCCATCTTGCGACTCAGAACCAACGACTTTAAATGCCTTCCTAAGCACAACTCAAACCCCACAACATATCGACGGTGGAAAGCAATTTTGTTGTATCTAAAAAAAATCATTTTTTTATTACATCATTGGAATGAGAAAGAAAATCTGCGTCGAATGGTCTAATCCACATTCTCCTACGAGGATTTAAAATTTTGTTACGACGTCGAACTTTTTGGAAATCTATACTAATATTATAAAACTGAAGAGTTTGTTTGTTTGAACACGGTAATCTCTGGAACTATTGGTTCGAATATATTTTTAGTATGTGTTGGATAGTCCATTTATCGAGGAAGGCTTTAGGCTATTTTTTTTTTAAATCCTTATTGCGATCATAATAATAGAAATTGACGCTGACAAAGTCGCGGGCAACAGCAAATTTTCTATAAAATATTCCTCAAAATGACGTTAACGGACTTAAACTTTTTCAATTTATATTTCTTTATTAGATCCGTAAGAATCACTTTTTACATATTTTTTGCTGTGAAGATACACGATTACACATCGGTGTTATTCTACTGAGATACAGCAAAATTGACGCCTAAAAATCGAATGCCTTTGACAGTTACTACAAATATTGCCGCCCGACATTTCATACTATCTACAGATGCACCAAATTCTGTTTTTCTGAATAATGATTCTCTATATATCATCTTCATCAACATCATCATCAGCCTATCGCAGTCCACTGCTGGACATAGACCTCTCCAGTTGCACGCCACTTAGGTCGATCCTCGGCTTCTCGAATCCAGCTCCTGCCAGCCACATTACGCAAGTCATCACTCCGTATGGCCTGGCATTCGAATCACAAAATTTAATTCTAAATGAATAATTACATCATTACACTAGACAAAAACTAGATTTTGGGCTTCAGATAAGCAGTTAAATAATATTATCCAGATCTAAGCCCATTCAGAAAATATCATTTCCCAAACGAATCGAACCCGGGACCTCTGTGCAGTAGGTGGAACACCGAACTACTACACCAAGAGTAACATATAAGTAGGATACTTTTCATAATTTTCTTCAAGCAAAGCCATGGAAAGAAACTTTTGCATAGTATAAGTGAGATAGGAAATGTTTTTATGTAGTTGCTTTTAATATGGTCATGGTGGGTTGTCGCGTCTCGTCAATTTCCGTGTCTGGGCAATATCCGGTGAGCTTTTAAGCTTTTATGGCTGATGTTACAAGCGTATGTCTGTTTGATGGCATTTGATGCACCTGCTGTTAAGCATTGTAGCTTCGAATTACATATACATGATTTGAATTTTAAAAATACAATGTGACTTTAAAAAAGATAAATAAGTTTATAGATTTGTTTAGTTAAGACGGCTAATTTGAAATAATGTGTCCATTATGTAATGTCATTAATGTGTCAACAAATTAGACGATTTATGCCTACACCTTATTAATTTTTTGACCGACGAAAAAAATGGAGACTCTTAAATTGCTAGCAATTTGGCTCACTATTGGCCAAACTGCGATCACCTGGCGAGCGTGGCGATAATGGAAAAATCCTCTATTTAGGGAAGCTTGAGTCCATTAGTAAACTGATATACGCTGTTGATAATGATGATGATGTAATACCAAAAAACTACCTAAGATTAAATAAAAAAAACTTTAAAAAAATTTTCGACCAAAACCGTGAAAGAAGCTACCAATTTTAGTCGATGCCAAACAATACTTAACCAACAATCATCATGCAACGACTCGAAATTGGCGGAAACTTGCTACAAAATATTCAAAGTAAAAATTAACCTAAAAATGACATTGCACCAAAATGATTGTTTCTGAAGTCAGAAATATACAATTTATAGGTTGCCGACTTTCCTTTATATTCAGATAGCGATTCTCTGCGTATCGTGTGAGAGGACCGTGCACTCCAACGGAGGGAACGCTTCGATTCGGTCGACTTGCCTCGCTACTGCCTTTTAATGACCTGCGACAATCGACGATGTTATTGTGGATACGACTTCATATTTGTTTTATTCAACATTATTGTATTTAAATATATTTTAATTGTTTGCAATTCAAATGAAGACCAACTATTTCGAATCAGAAAGGAACATAAGAATAGCATTTTCATATCATCATCACCCTACATCAGTCTTATACTTGTTAAATATTTCTAATATTTCTAATAGTCCTAAAGGCTTTACCACACCCATAGGAAGAGATAGTTAGAATAATTTTATTTTACAGTAGTTTCATAGTATTTAATTTTATAGTACCTGTAGTGATAACTACAGGACTGAAAACCCAAATGATTAATTGTGCCTTAAACCCAGATTTATTGTGTTTAAAACTTATGATAGAAAATTATCATAAGCATGTCCATATCATCTCACCGCGGCCAAACTAGCTGGAACGGGTACCAAGTTCAATGCTAGGCGCTATTAAGTTGAAGGATACTCGCGTGAGTGAGTCGGCCTTCAACTCGCGAGTTTACTCGTCGGGTGTAAACATGGTCCTTAAAATCTTTATATGATCATATTTTTAGCTTAGCCTTACTTCGTAATACACTACTAACAGTGGAAAAGTCTTTAGAACGACTGCCATCAGAACTTTACCAAAATCTGAGGAAGCAAATTTATTATAGAACTTTAACACTATGCATGCTGCAAAGACTTAATTCCTTTATTAACAACTTGGTTAATATCAAAACAATAATCAAAAAATCCCTATACGAAATAATAATGATATCCGGTAAAATCCGTGCATAATTTCCAGATATAATTATTTAATCATCGGGCGGTCCGTCAGCGGTCACCATAATATCCGGGGTATCCGGATGTATAAAATATTATTTACCCGTATATCCGGATAATATTTCCAAATAATGATGGCAGTGCAAATAACAACATTAAACAGAGGTGAAGAGGAAGCCTATGAAGGAGCAAGCTTACCCAGAAGCGCGCTGGGATGGTGGTCGTAAGCCAGGCAGCCCCTTGCGGAGCCTCCCACTGCTGGAAGGATTACTCAGCTGTCACCACAGACTGCTACAGACTGTGGAGATGTTGCCGGGGGTGAATGAGAGGAAGCTACCACCGCTGGAGGGATCACTCACCGTCACCTCAGACTGGTAAAGACTATGGAGACGTTGGCAGGGGCGGATGAAAGAAAGCGGATCCCTCTCACCCCAAAATTTTTGCGATAGTCGTCACACTTAGCAGGCGGGTTGACGATCGCATTTCGGTCAACGGTAGAACGAAGACGGTGCTGCTCGTACTCTCCTCGCAAATCTCCTTTAGTTGCCTCTTACGACACCCATAGGAAAGAAGGAAATCTTTTAATATGCCCGGCACTAATAGAAACAGTCCGTAAACATATGTTTGATTTTAATCATTGAAAAAGCGTGATAATACGTGTATTAAAAACATGAACTTGACAGGTTTATTATACATACTGACTGATAGTACTGAGGAGGCCACAGTTCTTCCCATGGAGTTAGAGAAAAGATAAACGACACTAAAAGCGTTTTTAATTCACGACAGGAAAGTGTTCATGGGACAGACAATGAAGTTTGTCTTATGCTTGTAGGGTCATCAACTGAAGAGTTTCTACCTTAATTTGGGGGAAACGTATATGAATTGGCTACTAAATAATATTCTTGTAGGACCCATAGCAACGAAATTCAGTTTCTCTTAATAAAACCTTTTAAAATAGATACACAAGATTGTATTTTTATTTATTATAGTTAGACATAATTACCTGACTGATAATAACAACAAAGGAACCAAGTTCATTTAGGAACTCAGTGTAGTACTAAAAATAACTCAAAAATCTTTTTTGGTCCTTATTTTTAATTCTTAGATTGCATTTTTACAGCTTCCGTTACAAAAAAATCAAATGACTTGAACAGCGACTAAAGATTAAAAAAGAAGAAATTTACTAGTGAAAGTGATTTCTCATTTATCATGTAGTAGACAAGCGGTTCCCATTTGCTGGGTCGCGACCCGGTACCGGGCCATGAAAATAAAATACCGGGTCGCAACATTCCCGCCTTGTTAAAAAATAATACCTACGATCGTTCGACGCATAATAATATTCGTTTTAAACTTCGGTAGAAAATAAGCAGCAGCTCAATACTTCCCACTAAAATTAAGTGTCTAAATAGGCTATACCAAAACATGTCACTAGTATTAATAAAACATTTTCACTATTAATAAATTTATGTTTTTTTACCTGATGGAAACAGCTTAGGTTTAAAAGTATTAAGTGGTTCACAAAGGGACGGTGTGAAAATTACCGGGCCATGGCAGAAAAATGTTTGGGAAACACTGTAGTAGACTCTTGTAGTAGATTATTTTTTCCCAGTGCACTTCAAAATGACTCTTATAATCGTATTTAATTGTTTCTTTTGAATTGAGTGTCTGTTTATATTACAGCTTCAGTTATGTATATAAAAGATGACGTGTGGTGTCTGCACATTAAAAGAATAGCATCACCCTTTCACTTCATATGGGTGTCGCAAGAGGCGGCTAAAGGAGTACTACAAGAAGTAAACGGATAGCAGCGTTTATTAGCCAAATTGTGATCGCCAAAAATTCTGCTGCTTCCTCCAGCAGTGGGCTTATATAGGTTGTGTAGGCTGATGATGATGATGGTAAATCCTTCTATTGGAGAGGTCCTTGTCCACCAGTGTACACTGGTTATGATAATGTTATGATGATTTAAAAGACTTTGCATCATTGAGGTACCTAGGTTTGCTATTACCAAAGTTAAATTGTTACGCTACAAAGTTTATGAGCTACAATCTGTAATTCCACCGTTTCAAGTGTGATTTAAGCTACTATCCAAATTAACACAACGTGCCCTATTTCTGACATGTAATCATTAACCAAGTTTAACCTACCTAACCTGAAACAGGGAACTAAAGCCAGAAACTTTCTTGCAGAATCCCCAACGCCGTTCATCGCGAAACTTCTCTAAGTAAATTCACTTGACCATTTATTATTTAACTTTATCATATACGAATTGGAACTTTTCCGTGCTACTTGTGTTACATTGGAAAAGTTTTGCGTACTTTTTAGTTTTTATAGTACAGGTCTAAGTAATGAGCCTTGCAGTACGCCACTGAGTTTGTTATTTATAAGAAAGTTATTTTGAAAGAAAAAGATATCAAATCATACTTTACATCAATTTTAGAGTTAGTACACCGCTTTACTCACATAAATTATATTATATAAAAACAGATCAGTTGCTTTCAATAATGATATCAAATGCTATATACTAATGTTTATCTATTACTATAGCATGTAATCAATAACTAAAACTGTATTATTTCCACTAAGTCAAAGTATATTATTTTTATTATTTCATACAGTATCCACATGTATCTTGGAGACTATAAAATGTATGCATCGTTGGTAAAATGTATTACAATGTTACAAAGCACTGTAAAGCCATAAAATATTAGTATTCCATCTGCAGCGAATCCTATTTTGAAAAGTTGTATTTGACGCAATGCAGGCAAGTATAAGCCTAACCAAGCAAAGAGATTGCAAGTATAAGGTTTGGTGTTAGTACTAGCGATTATTTGTTCAAGCGTTTCGCTTTGCCAATATTAAACGTGATATTTAATTAGCAGCCGGCTCAAAATTTACAAAACTCTTATTTTTTGTTCGGCTAAAATTTAAGTCAAAAGTTGGATTTTCAAAATATTTCTACCTTATCATCATCATCATCATATCAGCCGAACGACGCCCACTGCAGGGCATAGGCCTCCCCCAAGGATCTCCACAACGATCGGTCCTGTGCTGTCCTCATCCAGCGGCTTCCCGTGACCTTGACCAGATCGTCGGTCCACCTTGTAGGGGGCCTGCCCACAGAACGTCGTCCGGTACGCGGTCGCCATTTCTAGCTTATCAATTTTTATTTACAATTCTTAGAAGTAGAATCATTTCGAAATTCGTGTCGTGCCCAACCAACTTTTCTTTTGTTGTTACATGTTGACACATATTGTCACAAAACAAAAGAAGATCTTTATAATTTAAAACGACTACAAAAGCTAGATACTGATTTGTCGCGTCAGGTTAGTCGTTAAGTCTTGGTAGAGACCTTAAAATGCCTACTGAGTCTGTCAGTCGTATAACAACATACTTGTCATACTTACAGTGACACAATGACAAAAAAGGCACTAGTAGGTCCTTAGTTATATACAAATTAACAATATAACTGTGTACCTACATGACAGCTTGTTGCTATAAATAAATATATAAAAAAAAGAGTCCCCTATTTTTTTGATTAACATATTGCTAATTTTTTTTATATAAACCTACTCCTGCTACGACCGGCCACAGAATGGCACGTCTTGGCCTAGGAGAAGGCCTTTAAGGCCTTAGGCTAGGTTTACCCCACAAGCGGGCTGCCGGCAAGGCCAGCACCTCAAGCTAATTTTCAGGCCCCATACTGGCGAGCATGATTGAGCCAATGGACCCGATCATTTTATAGTTAAGACGTGCCCAGTAACTAAGTTTAATTTACCAACTGAATATCACTCTTATTTTCTGTGTTACCTAAGAATTTTTATTCGGAAACCATACAAAAGTCAAAGTCATTAGCGTCTTTGCTTACTGCCAGAGATGACCTACTAGTCAAAGGGCTTAATAGAATATTTTATAGGCGGTGTGACAAGTAATGTAGTGACTTATTTAAGTTACTGTATTTCAATACAATTTACAGTCTGATCAAGAAACATTTCCGCTATAAATAAAGCAAGAGGATGAGGTATTCCAGCCTTGCCTAGTTGAAATTAATCACAAAGTACAGAATCCGTTAGCATTCCATTAAAGTTTAATCAAGATCCAACAGTTTCTGAAATTGCGTTCCGAACAGTCGTTACCTTAAAGACAAACCATAATTTTATTCCTCCGGCTGAAAGCAGTTACAGCTGAAACGCGAGCTAGACCCTTTGCGGGAAGGACTTACAAAGGGAACCACTATCCTTTAACCCCAGTGCATTTGATGAGAACTCGCAATCATAACATTATTATATACAGAAGACTCGGTCGTTTGAACTCACTAGTTCGTTAGTTGTTTTCTGCCTAAAATTTTATACGTCATAAAACTAAGTATTATAATAAGTATTTTGGGTAACCTTATTGGCTAGCAATGAGAACATGGTGCAAAACTTTATTAACATAATTTGCCCTTGTTACAGGACAGACAGTAGTCAGTGACATAGGTAATAGGGCAGATTATGACGTCTTTTTTATTTTAATATCGAGTTCATTTCTTTTAGTTATGGAAGCCAAGAAGTTTGGTTTAAACCAACTTTTTTATAAGTGGTGAGAAAAACAACTCGACCGTTACTTACGGTTTTTACCCACAGTTTTATGGCTCCCAATTATGTATTCTTACCATTCATTTTTTTATGAATTTTGATGTTACCAACTTTGAGCTTTCGAACAAAAAAATATAATCGAAATCAGCCAATCTTTTTATTTCTTCGGTTGTACAAGAGCATGTTACTTTTCAAGATCTTGTTTTAATATTGTTTGACTTCAAATCATCCTTTTTAGGATTCCGTACCCTAGGGACTAAAACCGGGACCCTATTACTAAGACTTTGCTGTCTGTCCGTCTGTCCATCTGTCTATCTGTCCATCTGTCCGTCTGTCCGTCTGCCTGTCACCAGGCTGTATCTTAAGAGCCGCGATAGCTAGACAGTTGAAATTTTCACTAATTATGTATTAACTCTTCGTGCACGAGTCCAAGTCGCACTTGGCCGGTTTTATTTCAGTTTGCCTTCTATATCCGCATAATCTGTGCCTCTGTACTTTGTCTATCTTATTGGATGGTTGCTCGCAATGGAAAATGGATGAATTTGTTTTGGCCTAGAACTCAGATTGAGTTCTGCTCTGTGCAACCGGTCGCAGGGATTAGTCGTAAACTCGTACTCTCCTGGATTTCATTTCAAATGAGCGGATAGCGCATACTTACGTTGCTTCGAGAACTTTAATTTTCCGCTAGGTATTTTCTGCTTGAGCTTAAGATTAGTAATTTGATATATAGTGAACTTGTGTTTATCTAAAGCATTAGATAGAAGGGAGTAGAGATAGGTTCTTTCATCATCAATCAGATCAGTAAAATTTGGCACGTTAATACCTTACAGGCTGTCATATTACATAGGCTCCTTTTATTTTAGGAAAATATTCGGGTTCCGTGAATTAGTTTAAGTTCTAATTTCAATTCGTTCAAAATCATGGAAGACAGTTAGATGTAAATATTTACCGTTTTCTTATTCAATTGGGTATTATGCTATTATATTATTTAGTCTTACTTCGGTATTTAAATATTTGGCTTGAGATGTCCACTGCTAACATACCTGCAAAAGAAAAAGATAAAAATTAGCTCATTCCATTTGAATAACAATGTTTTGTTAAATATATTGCAACATAATATGTTAAAATTCAAGTTTAAGTCGCAGTAATAAAATTTTAGAAACACGTAATACTCGTAAAAAGTATTCAACTTATAGAACTTGAATGTTAATTAAGAATGTCATTCAGTTTGTGTTATAATTAGCAAGAGATCTTCGCATAATAAATTCATCTCGCTGAAACTTATGTTTCTTAGAAGTTGCCCAAGTTATGTCTGAAGTTAAAGTTAGTTATAATTTTTGCTTAAAATTATCTAAATATAGAAATATTTTTGATGTGAATAGGATTCAAAATGAGACAAACTTCTTAGCGTTCCATGGATTCACCGTGCGGGTGCCGGGTCCATCGTGTGGCGGAAAAAGAAACTCCGAGTAGCTACCGGGACTTGTGACACGGGTGTAGGTTTAAGGGGCCCCTTTCCGACATACATCAACACTCACTTTCACTACTCGTGATTCTTTTTCTGCCCAGCCAAATCTGGTACGAACCTACTAATGAAGCTTTAGACACTTGCTCTAGTATAGAACTTACTGCAACTGTCATTGAAATTTAATATCAGTAAATTTGAAATACAATTTCTGAAATTAACATTTCAACTGCCTTAGTTGGATGTAAACCCTCAACCTTCTGCTCACAGGGCGGCTGCGCCAACAAATTTAGCTACCAAGTCATCGTTTGTGTCATCGAATTTGTTTAAGGCTTTATGCTGTAAGCTAGTTTATTATAGAAATCGTAATTTCAATTTACAATTGGAATGCTTAAAACAGTTTGAAAATGTTGTGTTATTCTTTAAATGTATATAAATAAGCTAATAAATAAAATATAAATTTAATCTAAGGAACAGCATTACAATAGTTAAGTCGTATTCTACTACAGTTATTCTATGAACATGTATTAAAAAGCTGGTAGGTCACATTTATTGATTTATTTGGACATGGCACAAGGGAAAATTAAACAAAACGATACGAGCAAAGTGGAATACTCTTCTTTTTTGCCGTCGGTTGATAAATAGAACCGTAGTAAATTTAAAAATAAAGTTATGCAAAGCTGTGAACCCGTAAAATATTTTCACTTAAGCTAAAAATTAAGCTACGACACGACTTAATGAGTTCTTAGCCTTAAATAAGGTCGCAAACCAAGATCTAAATCTGCAGATAAGCCCTTGAAAAGGGGTAACACTTTCCAAACACTTAGCCGTAACTTTTATGGTCATACAACACTGAATAAACTATTGTTACTTAAAAGGATCCTGTATGTAATTGATGTCGTGTGGTACCGAATTTAGTATTAAACAAAACATTATTTACTTTAAACCAGCAAAAAATTATGTAAGAAAAGTAAAAGAAAAGGAAAACAAAACCATATCTAACGCGTAAGTCTCCTTAGACAATAGGTTACCCAAAAAAATGTCTGATCCTGTCTCCTGTTTTTCATTATAAAACCCAGAACATCTAGCAAGTGTTCATGAAGTAGATTTTGGTGGTAGAACGTGAAGATACCTTCTTAACTTTTTAAGCGCCATGGGGGTTAGCTCCAAACAGAACATTTGCTACAACCTGGTCTTTGAACTTAGCCGAAAGGGAAAAAAACAGAAAAAAACCCTAATCTGTAGGCTGTATATGGTCTTTGTCGCAGCTTTTATGGTAACAAGTCACTAAATATGGTTTGTTTATTTTTGCACAAAACATTTTGTATACCCAAGTCAAAATCGATGTGCGCGCTCCTGTCTAGTCTGCGAGGTTTAATATCCAGGATGAACAAAGGACGTATTATTTCTTTTGGTATAGCCCAGTACAAAAATGTCAACACACCCAAAAAATGTTTTCAAAAACTAAAAAAAAATTGATACATCCTCCCTGCAACACTTTTTTACGCGATGAGCATCTCATTCATTCATTACTATACTATACATAAGTTATTGATTTTCCCTTTATACCTTTACAGGCTTAGGACCGTAAAAATTTAAAACTATGTGGCGTAAAATATTTTCGGGTGAAATACTTGACCTAGATTTTTTACTTCATAAATGGGCTCAAAAGTCATCCTGTTTATTGAGTACACAGTCAAAAATAAAATAAACCTACAATAACAATTTTAAAATATATATGTATATGTCACACCGCCCACAAAATTATTTCTGCTTGGCCCAATGGTCGACTGGGAGAGAATGCCTTAAGGCATTAAGTCCACCTGTTGTATTTCATTATAGTGTTTGTGCAAAAAAGTTTAAATAAATAAATATTTTAGGGCATATCGTGTTCTCTAACTCTTCGTCATCAAACCAGCCCTAAGGCTGTTTCGGGCAAACCATTCACGGGTCACTGTAATTTCGGACGAGACTTGTCGCTGACAAAGTTTGTGACGTCGGATCGTTTTTAGCCATTTAATTAAGAATTCGCCAAACGTTTTAATAACTGGCGAGATTTGAAAAACCATTTGTTTTAGTGGGTTGTGTTTGGCTTTACAATTTTGTATTTTTTTTGAGATACGATCGATATTTTGTTCGTAGCATGTTATGGTAATATCGTAATACCTACTAGGTTTAACCTAACATTATTGGAGAGACTAAAGCAGCTAGGCTTCGATGGCTCGGACACTTAGAGAGGATGGAAGCGGATCATGCCGTGAAAAGAGCGTAACCTGGGACAACCAAATGGGAGACGCCCCTAGATACCGCTGGAAAGACGTTGTAGCTCAAGACCTGCTCAACCTCGGCCATAGCGATTGGCAAGAACTATCGCAAGACCGAGATGCATGGCGTGATCTGGTGTCGGAGGCCAAGACTCACTTTGGGTCGTCGAGTCACCCTAGTAAGTAAGTACTAGGTTTTAGATCGCGGCTCTGCCCGTGTGAACAACACTTTATACACCGTGTTTTTGAACCACCTGGACAACGAAGCCCACGTTATTGGACCATCATGTATAACATCATGGCAGTGTTATTTATTTTTTGTAAATTTTTTTTTTTTGATAAATATTAAATTTCGATTCAGACTTTTAATTTTGTAACACGCTATGACGCGCACAGACGAATTATTTTGCTGCGGCGGGGTCTCGGTTGTAATGGACCTTACACAGCTACATCTGAGCGCGTCACAGCGTGTTTCAAAATAAATAGCTAAACCAATATTTAATACTTATAAAAAAAAATTACAATAACACTGCCAAGATGTTATACATAATAGCTACATAACGTGGGCTTCGTTTTACGGGTGGTGTGTATTTATTTTTGACTGATATTGTACACCCTGTCACATTATTATTATTTTATAATTCAATAGAATCTTTTAAGCGTTCTGTTAGCTTTTAAGATAATTTTATAATAATAAATAAATAAATGCAATTGGAAAGAAAACGCTGCTCACTCATCTCGCAGTACTTTAGTCGCCTCTTACGACACCCACATAAAGAGATGGGGTGGTGCTATTTTTTTTTTAGACCGGCAACACATACAATTGAACCATATTCCATCCACACCTGGACATGTGTCTCGAAAAGTAGGATTATCCCATAACCGCCACTCGTTTTCTTCAGGTAAGTAGCACGCCTATAGTCACCTCTTTTTCAGTCTTTTGACGACCATTTGGATCAGCAGTAGTATAACGCTGCTTCTGAGCCATGGGTCGCGGGTTCGATCCCCGCACAGTACAAATATCTGTGTGCATAAACATGTCTGTTTGTACTGGTTCGGGTGTTTTCTATGTATTATAAGTATGTATTTACAAAAAACAAAAAAGTATATAAGTAAGTTTATCGGTTGTCTAGTACCCCATACGACAGGGTACTTAATAGTACCTTAATATGGGACTAGATGGCTCTGTGTGGCCCAGTGAGGCATGTCTTAAATATTTATTTATATTATTTACTAGCAAACCCGACAGACGTTGTCCTGTCTTCACTATGAATATTGGTTACGAAATGGTATAATAAAAATAAAAGTTTATTATTATTAATGCTATATGATACACAACATTCTTTGTTTTTTTTTCCGGCGAGTACATAAATACTTTTGTTGGTATTCCATTTTCTTAATTTCGGTCCAGCCGTTCACGCGTGATGCGATGGCCAAGGGAAATAGGGATTCATTTTTATATATATAACATTATTATTTATCTTGTGACCCCCAATGGAAGGGAAGGGGTAATGCTGTTCTATTTTAGATCTACACCACATACAATTTGAAAATTGTTCATGTATCAAGTTATAATTATACCAAAAAGTTTTGAATACAGGTGTATCGTACGTATTTAAAGTAATTAAAGCATTACTAACGTGTAAAGTATTCCAATTAACGGCACGGTGGCGCCCCAAGCGGTGCGAAGGGGGAAACTCGTGATTAATGGTGTCCTACGTCCTAGAAACTTTGAAGTTCGTTAACTGTTTTGTATAACATCAGCGTGATATTTCTGGAAGCTTCCATTTATGATTTTCATCATCATCATCATGATTATGATGAAATCGGGTTCGATCCCCGCACAGTACAAATATTTGTGTGCATGAACATGTCTGTTTGTACTGGGGCCCTAATTCGCGTAACCGAATCGCAGTTCGATTGTGATTGAATTGGACGATTTTGACATTTAGCCCATACTAGAACTGTCAAAAACCTGTCGTTCAATTACGATTGTGACACGATTCGGTTACGCGAATTAGGGGCCTGGTCTTGGTGTTTTCTATATACAGGATGAAATGCGTTCAGTATCGTATATAGAGCCTATTTATGAAGTAAAAAATGTTAATTAAGTTGACAACCGAAAATATTTTTCGCGATATAGTTTTAAATTTTTACAGTCCTAGACCTGTTAAGGTATAAAGGGTTAATCAAAAACTTATGAATAGTATCGTAATGAATGAATTAGATGCGCAACGCGTTAAAAAAGTGTTGCTAGGCGGCCGTATCAAAAATTGTTGATTTCTGGCGGATATTTTCTAAGTGCTTTATCTTGACATTTTTGTACTGGGCTATACCAAAAGAAAAAATACGATATTGTTATTTGTCTCGTAGATTGATGTATTAAAATTTGGAAGGTGGTTAAAATTTTGCCCTGTATATAACTAGTTGACCCCGTGAACTTCGTATCGCCTCAGAATAATTTAATTTGATTTTGACGTCCTAAATGTCATCGTCAACAAATATGGAGTTTACCAAGTTTTTAAGAGTCAAGAAACATATAATTTGCAATAAAATAATATTGCGACTATAAATTGAGATGTAAGCTATCCTATGTTTCAAGTTGGATGAAATTGCACGCGGTATGTAAATCAAATTTAAAATCGGTTCAGTAGTTTAGGAGTCCATCGCGGACAAACAAGGTGACACGTAATTTATATATATTAAGAAGATACGTATATATTTACGAAAAAATATGTAAGTAAGTTTATCGGTTGTCTAGTAGCAAATACGACAAGCTTCGTAGTAAGTAGTAGCTCTGTGTGGCCCAGTGTGGCCTGTCTGAAATATTTATATAATATCATATTTGTTAAATGACGCTCATCACTGGGCGTAGGTAACTCTTAAGGTTATTTATGAGGATCTGTCCCGCACCACCCATAGTGATCTGATGATGAATAATCATCAACTCCCATCGCATGAATATGTTAATCGAAAGGTTGTAAAGAAGTTATAACTTTATAATATCAAAAACAGTACCTGTTACATAAACTCACAAAGCCATTTTACCATAACATTAATTTCGATATATTTACCTAACATTATGTAGATAGGAATATCACTCTTAAAATGTCCTACTCACAGTAGCTGGGTAGTGTTAATTAATATATTGTGATGTGCCATCGGCAATTGTCACAATTGCCACTTCACTAATGGCGAAATTGATTTAATCCATCTCTTTGATCGCCATCTATCGATTACGATTTATGCCGAAGTGTTGATCGCGATCCAAATTAATAGGTAATTTGATTCTTTGAAGGACGAGGTGCGTAGGGTTGCCAAATGGCTTACTTTAGATTTCTGTTTGTTTAGATATTTTTAAAAAAGGGTATGATAGGACTGGCATGGCATATCTTTGTATGATAAAAGTCCTCACAAAAATGTGAGACTTAAAAAAAACCCTAGTTTTAAACATAAAAAACAAAAGTAGGAAATGACTTTAGGAATGTTAATAATGTCTAAATATAAACCAAAAACTTTTTTTAAAGAAATCAGTAAAGGATTATGACGTCACATAATAACACCATTTTAAATTAAAAATTAATAACTTTCAAATTTTGATTTTGTCTTACTTAAATTTATTATTTCCCTTTTTTCGTGTTCAATTTACAGAAGCCTAAAAAGAAAACTTTAATGACTAATTGGCTTCAAAATCATACCTCAAAAAGTATTCTATAATATGACAGCCCTGAAGATTCAAATCAATTTGCGAATTAATTCTCTGAGACGAAATCCCTGACAGACTCTCGATGTCACAAATCTAGTTATAACGCAAATGTATACCGAATTGTCGAGCGATTTTTATGTATTTTTCATACAAAAGTTTGATCGCTTATTTAACCGACACTAAATAAATAAATAAATAAATAAAATAAAATAAAATAAACAAGTTAGTACTTAATAAAAACCTATTTTGGGGTGGTGGGATTTACCTCCTAGTGGTCCACCCTGGGCAACGGCATCTTTGGTATTCTAACCAATGGTGACGGCTAACAGATCCCTCTGCGGTGGTAGGCTTCGTAAGAGGCCGCCTGGATGCTACCACCCTCCTGCCGGAGTCCAGCACCAAACAGTTTTTCTGCGTTCAGCTGGTGTGTGGGTGAACCAGTACCTCTGGGTAAGCTCGCTCCATCTTAGGCTTCTTCTTAACCGTATAGTTAAGTATGTTGTCGGGAGCAAGCCCATTATTTGTATTAAAAAAAAAACCGGAAAAGTTAAACATTCCGTTTCATTCAACATATCATTATTGCTTATATATTGCTTTACTAAGCAATCGTTCTGCACAAAAGACAAAGATAACTCACGAATTCTATTGATTCTATCAATACAAAACTGAAATAGGACGCCATATCCTTTTAAGCGAGGAGAACGGTCCTCTTCCTCCCAGATATCGGAATTACTTGCGAAAAGTGTTCTCCCTGAAAACATATTGGAGGACAAGGTCAAACAAGTTCAAGGTCAGACAAGACAATTTTATTTTTACCGTTTATACACTGAGGTACTGGGAGATGTTATGAATAAAATTATGATGGGTCTGTGTTGAAACTTTCGTCTTTTTTTTGTAGTAGGTAAAAATATTTAGCAGCGTTTAGTATAGTGATGGAAATAGCTTTCTTATTTTTGGGAAGAAGTTTAATTTTAAATGTTTGTAAGCCATCATCGTGCTATGTGCAGTTGAGAAAAAAAGGAAGTTATAACAAGTGCTGCACATACAAACAAGTATAAGTAATACGTACTTACTTAGCTTACGAGTTGTTTGCCTACATTTACGCAAATAGTATACATTGAAATGGACAAATTAGAGGTGGTAGTTTTAAACCTTCTTTCAAATTACCTTCTACAAGATGCATAACACCTGCGTCTATCCTTGACCATTAACGCTGTAAGTGTAAAGTGTTCGAAACGTTGGGATAAACCAAAATAAAATGTGAACCTTAACTAACACAAGTATAGTCCGTTAATACCTATATCTTTCATTTTAGCTTGAATTGTTAAATTTTACATACGATCTAATAAAAGCTTATTAATAAGAAATTACTTTAAATCCCATCAGTGTTCACGGTAAAATGTTATTACGAAAACAAAGCACTACATCGTAGCATGTAGCGCCGCTACGAAATGTCTACGGCGCTACGACGTAGTCGCGCGGGAGCGAAACGTGCCGTTCAATTTTCAAGAGAACCGACTAAGATAAGGTTTGAACATTACCCTATCTTTTTACGTTGAGTTTAACCTTTGAAATTTTGGAGGTTAATGTGTTTGGGTATTATGTAGCTGGCTGTTATAGAATATTGTCATACAATAATTGTTTTCTCTAGTATAAAGCCATGTTAGTCTTGTGGTTCAAGTACCGGGCCAGGTTTCGAGCTTTTGGGTTCGGTCCCCGAGTCGGGCATCAAGAGTTGCGAATTTTTAAACATTGCTCGGGACTGTGATCAACGACCCACATTTGGCAAGCGTGGTGATTATATCTGTACTCATCATAGCTGGGATAGCTTGAATTCAATGATATAAGCCTTTGGTATTTAGAAGAATGATTATAGGATGTTACTTCTCTATTGTACATGTGTAAATAGTTGAAACATCATCGAGACAACTTCAATTCTTAGTAAGACTTGAACCCACGAAATTCGGGTTACTGAGCGACTGCTCTCAACAATTATGCTGCCAAGACATACGTCGCCGACTTTATTCAAGTCTTTACGCAGTAAGCCAGCTGAGTTTCAACAATTTTTTTGGTTATGCACAGACAACGGCAGGTCAACCTACCCAAAAAGTTAAAGGTCATTGAATTGATTTTTAACATTAAATCCAACAAGTAGAGATCAATATCAATTGAGAAAATTTGTCGTTTTGTGATAAGTTGACGTGCCAAATAATATTTTAACAAATAGCTTACAATCTTTTCAGATGGCTTTATAAATCTTTTAAAACTGTTTTCAAGCAATTAAATTTAATTCCTTGGACAAATAGCTGCAAAGCAAAAGACTTGATAGCTGTCAAGGATATGTATTTTAAGTTTAAAACTTCAAAAACCTTTGCTAGATGTACGAGTTATAGAAACGTCGAAACGTGTTAGCATTGGCTTTAGAAGTCAATCGAAATGGTTAATTAAGTCATTACGCCATCAAAGGGAAAGCCTGCTCGTTTACGTAGTCAATTTCATTTAAAATTTGTTCATACAAAATTTTGTTGTAATATGTAGCGTTTTTTTTTACATATAAATAATGGGCTTGCTCTTGACTACATCCTTAACTATATGGTTAAGAAGAAGCCTAAGATAGAGCGAGCTTACCCAGAGGTTCTAGTTCTCCCAAGCACCAGCGGAACACAGAAAAAAACTGTTTGACGTTGGACTCCGGCAGGAGGGTGGTAGCATCCAGGCAGCCTCTTACGAAGCCTACCACCGCAGAGGGATCTGTTAGCCGTCATCATTGGTTAGAAAACCAAAGATGCCGTTGCCCAGGGTAAACCACTAGGAGGTAGATACCACCACCCCAAATGATATTTAAATAAAAATATTTATTTTTAAGTTTTATCGTGGAACTTCAAATATAGTAAAATCAGTAAAACCAGTTTTATATCTGCAAGTACACCCTAAGAGGCGCTTTTATACGTCCCAATTTTTATCTTACCAATGTGGACTAGTGCCGAGGGAAAGCACGCAAGAAACACAGTGAAATATGAGAATCACTTTTCTGTGCCTAAACTCGAACACTGTTTAAATTGCTAACAAACTAGGAGGGTATTTGTGATTATTCAGGTTTTTTTTACAGGAAGTAGGTATCTTTTGCTTATCATATGATTATGAGGAATAGTCAGAGTCAAAGGTGCATTGAATAAACTTATCAACCCACTGCTTGACACAGGATGTCTAAAGGAGGACTGTGTATCACTCACCACGCTTACCAGGCGGGTTTTATGTCTGCCTGACTTCTTACGGTGGTAATCCTTTAGCGGCTTTCGACGACACCGTTAGGCAGAGAAGATGTGGTTCTATTGTATTTTAGTGCTGGTACTACAGGGCATTGAGTAATCAG
Source organism: Anania crocealis (assembly GCA_949315895.1). Classification (NCBI taxonomy): domain Eukaryota; kingdom Metazoa; phylum Arthropoda; class Insecta; order Lepidoptera; family Crambidae; genus Anania; species Anania crocealis. The sequence continues at coordinate 15,261,096 of OX438867.1, read as the reverse complement.
CAACATAGAAAAACATTTTCAGTATAGTTCGAACCAAAATCAAAAACTATCGGTTCGGAACAAAATCGGTCTATTTTGATAGTCACAATATCCAATATTCCCTTTAAAAATTGTGAACGCTTTAATATAAGTCATTTCTCACGGCACTGTACAAATACTCGTATGTTTCATACAAACATCCCTTCCTACGTACTGGTGAACGGACATAAGCATAGAAGTGTACCGATTCGTCTATCTGGGACACTGTTTCGCATGTTTAATTATTGTTTATAGTAAAAAAGGAAACATTTAAAAAGAAATGTAATACGTAGGTGTTGAATATTGTAGATTAGTTTGTAATTTAGTTAGTAAAACTTTCGGATCGGCCAGGCAGCGGGGCCCTCCCCGAAATTACTTCTTGCTAATAATTCTTTTGTAGTTAGTTATATTTTATGTGGTGCTTTATTATATCATAAATATTGTAGCTTACAAAATTCTAGTATTTTACTGACATATTTACGTAAACTATTTATAATATGTTTAATAAATGATAATTTAACTTAGTAAGTATTTTTGTTGCTTTGAGCTTTTGATAATGTATCTTTATATCTGTGTGATGATTCGTCATGAATTCATGATCATCATATCAGTCAAACAACGCCCACTTTAAGTCATTATACCAATCTAATCATAATTTATTAAATACCATAACTCAGCATTTCGAACCGATCCTTACTAGTATTATTAATGTGAATGGTAGTTTGTTTGTTACTCTTTCATGCGAAAACTACTAAACAAATCATCATAAAACTTTGGACACATATTCTTGAAGGAATTAGAAGTAAAATAAACTATATATATATATATATATATATATATATATATCTCACAGGTACAAGTTTCCGCACGCGCGATACAAAGTGTTCACGCGGACAGAGCCACGGACGGAAAGCTAGTAACTAGTTATATGTATCTCTTAATTCCGATTTCTGTGAACTGATAAAATAATAACTCAACTTCAGTAATATTACATGATAAATTTTGATTATCTAGTGTTTCTGTTAATCTCACAGCGCTTGCTGCAGTCATTGCTGTATATAAAAACTTGAATTCACTTAAATGCCTTTTATGAGAAGTGGATTTAGTATTAAATTTTTGCTCAGTAATTACCTGATCCTGGATTCTGTTTAATTGAATTAGTTCTGACTACAAGTTCAAATGATTATTCAGACCACTGAACTTTATTTCACTGTACTATATTAAAACTGTTACAGTGGCTTAGGGCAATAAGGCCCGACGATAAAAAGTCAGAACCATTCATTCATTGGATGCGTCTTTGCTTTGATCGTTAGTAACAAATCGGTACATTGAAGTGCGAAAGCGTCAAACATGGCGCCAGGCCTTGATGGCAGACGATTTATCTCGGCAAACGTGTTAAGTTGAGTACACATTCTTGTGTGCCCGGTGTGCGACCTTATATAAAACAGCACCACCGCTTCACGTCTAGTGGGTGTATAAAAAGATACAAAAAAGTTACTTATAACCAGAAGAAGACGAAGAGCAGTCTTTTATCCACCGTTGCAGTCTTCCACCTGCCTGCCAATCGAGACCGTTAAGACGGAATCCTCTTTCTTATGTCCAGTAGAGAAAAGTGTAGGCTGACGATCTGATGACTTACTATACCTAATTAATCAAGATGACGCAAAATGCACGTGCGATTGCTATACCAATCACAAAGTCGATTCAGACGGTGCGACACGAAAATATGGACACATTAATGATACAATTTGTTTTAAAATAAGTTAGAGCTATTTTTTGAGCTTCATTGCACAAATGATGTGGACTAATGTGTCCATATTTTCGTGTCGCACCGCCTACAAAATTTTTCTGCTTAGTCTAATGGTTGACAGGTCTAGAACGCTATAGGGCACGAAGTTCATATTTTGTACATTTATTTATCATTTGTGCAATGAAGCTCAAAAAATAGCTCTAACTTATTTTAAAACAAATTGTATCATCCTTCAGAACTGTGTTTTGTTTTACATTGAAATCTTTGTGCCCAAACCACAGATATACGTTTATGGTCCAAACACATGAAGACCAATGTTTCAGCGCCTTCAGCAGTGATTTTAACTTTAAAAGTGCACCTCCAAATTGCTCGCCTCATAAAGCAGCGTTGTAAACTCGGAATTATCTTGAGTACAGTCGGAAACGTATTTTATTTTATTTTTTTTATTTAAACTTTATTGCACAAATTAGTAAAATGTACAAAAGGTGGACTTAATGCCAGATGGCATTCTCTACCAGTCAGACCTTTGGGTCAAACAGAAATGTTTTGTAGGCAGTGCGATATTTAAAACAAAAAAAAAACTTTACATTTGATAGAAAAAAAAAATGAAGATCAGACGGAACTAAAAAAAAAAAAAAATAACACGTAATATAAACTACATATATACAACAGCAATATACATAATATAAACTACATACTAATAATGATTACACTAATACAATACTATGTAATAAAATTAAAAAAAAATGTAAATTATAACAGATGGCGACGATATTTCTTTCTAGGTCACATTTAATTTTTATAGTGAAGGTTTTCTCTATATTATTATACTCTTAATGTATTCTCTCTACCACTGGCCAAATTGCAATCGCCAAGGATGGCGATTTTGGCAAAACTACTTCTAGAGAGGCCTTTCTGGCAGAGAATTTATTTAGGCTGGCGACGATGATGACATTTTTTTAAATTAAAAGGTTAATTTGTTCGTATTTCTGCGTCGGCAACAATTTTAGCAAAATAAGAATTGAAACACTCGTCTTCTTTTTGTCAGCTAATAAAATATTAATGTTTCGATTAACAAAAAGTAGTGTTACATTTTTCGTACCAAACTGTACCCTTTGAGGAATTTTTAGAGCGTCGTTTCTGTTTTGGTTCGGTGATAATGAACTTACCGAGAAAGATGGCTGTTATTTACGACTGTATTTACTCCACGGGAATAAGTCCAGCATTTTTAGTATACCTCTGAGACCTTCATTTGGATGCTATAATAATGTCAACTAGATTACTCAAGTAAATAAGGTGAATGATGCGCAAAGATTTTTAAAACTTGTAACTTAAAAAAATGCTTTTCGTCCCTTGTGAATGTAGTTCAGTGTGATATTGTGAACGCACAAGTATCTTTGTCAGTTTGAATTTCCTAAGAAACACCACCATAACCTTGAAAAATACTGTCATTTGGTTTCATAACCGGCCTAATTATATCAGCCTGTAGCTAGACTCAGATCTCTTCAAAATCAGGATCTCCTTAATCGCCACGCTTAATAGGCAGATTGGCGATCGCTGTTAGTCAATTGTGTGAAGAAGACACTGCTGCCCACATCACAGAACACAAGGGTTAGAAAGGCTTTGTAGGCGGGGCAGGCGCGCTACAACTTGTAGCCTACAAGTTATGAGCAAACGCTCATACTTCTGCCCAAAAGCTGGGATTGGTTTCGTTTGACGTCACGCGACCTATTTGATTGGCGTTCTTTGAACTTGTTTATGTGTGCGAAAGCTTATGTTTATTAAGTGCACACGTAGTAGTGGGGTGCAAGCGGCGAAATCGGTTCTCATACAAATGGCGCATGAAAGCCTTTCTATCCTTTTTCCATGTTCTGAGCTGCTGCCCCTCTTCTTCCAGCAGTAGTTCTTATACGTATAGGAAATAGTACGTATATTCTTCTTATACGTACGACATCCGTACGAAGAGATGGTGTGGTTCCATTCTTTATTTGTGCCAGCGCTAAGGCTCTTCATTCTTTTGGTTAAACGATTCTGAATTGAAAGCGGATTCCTAATCAAAATAAACAGAAAATTATGTACACGTAAGAAATAACGTTCTATTTTTCAACCCGTAACCACTTTTATGGATTTGACTTCAAATACATCAAAACTAATGGTTAGTAAAAAAACAGAGGGCAGTAAAGTGACACACATGCAGTAACACAGTTTGCTTTCGGAAATAAGCCAACCAATTATTGTTAACGATTTGTACTTATCAATTAGGCATCCCGTTTCATTGTTGACACTAAATACCGCGCAAAAATTTTTTACTTTGTTATATTATAATCTTGTTTGAAATCAGTGTTCATTATGACTTATTTTTATTTTGGTCCATGTTTGACATTGACTTTGCCTTCAACTTTAACACATCCAGGTTTACATCCTACACACACTTACTAACACAAACAGGTACACGAACAAATTCCGTCTTTTATTTTTTTTTTGCTTTTAAATAAGGTTAGCACTATATTGGTTCATCACAGAATTGGAACAGACTTTACTAATTCAACCTACGAACAAGTAACCATATCGTAAAGAATATATTGATAAGATGAACTCCACTTCCATTCTGTTTCAAACTACATTTAACTGTAGATTAACTGGATTGCGAATTAATTAAAAACATCCAGTAATCATGTTTGCTGTTGTGAAATAAGCAAAGCCTGCACTATCCCACTGCTGGTACACCCTTCAAAGTACCTAACACAGTCACTCTTTACTCTAAAATTTCTAAACGTTCCTCCTTTTTGGGGTTAATACGGACGATTTCAAAATGTCTGAAAATTAATTAACTAAGATTACATATATTTTAACCCTTAGTTTATATTTTCGATGGCAGTGTCATTACTTTCAGACCGCCCATTAACTAAAACTATGGACTAACATGGAATCAATTTAGTCGCGACCCCAGGGGCAATATTTGATGCTGCATACTAATTATGTTGGTTTCAATAGAACTAGAGATTCTAGATGTGGCATGAACTAACTCGGTTAGATTCATTCAGAACAAGATTATGTATCCGAAACGATTTGATCATCATTATCATCTCCGCGAGACTACGCGACGCCCACTGCTGAAGCGGCTATCGATCTTTGGCCAACTGCAGCAAAGGTTTCTGTACCATTATTTATTTTATTTTTTAAGTGAAATTGCTACTAAATATTCTGTGTATTTTTCAAGCAACAGGAGGTCAGTTGCAGCTGTTATTAATATTAACGTCAAAACAATTACTTTTATTGGAGGGAGGAACCCCCTTTAATATTTATTTTATTCTATTGTTTAGTATTTGTTATTATAACGATAACAGAAATACATCTTCTGTGTAAATTTCAACTGATACTGACTGACTAGATACTGGTGATAGACAGACAGACATAAGGACAGTGGAGTCTTAGTAATAGGTTCCCGTTTTAACCCTTTCAGTACGGTTCTTATAAAAAATTGGGGTTAAAGTGTGAAATTGCCGATTATTTTCCCCTATATTATTGCGTAATTCTTTTTGTATTGTATCAAAAACTAAATAAAGTAACTTTTGACAAAAAAAAATACAATACTAGTGCCTATTACTTCAAAGGAAGTCAGTTAAAATCAGTTAAAATCAGTTTTATTTCTGCAAATAGGCCCCAGGAGGCGCTTTTACACGTCCCAATTTAAACCTACCACTGCTTCAGTACAAGTCTGGGCTAGTGCCGAAAAGAAGCAGCGCAAGAAACTCGGTCACTATTGTCAGCCTCTTTTTAAATAAATTTTTACAAGGTAAGGTGATTTTTACAAGGTTTAAGCAAGTACGAGCTGGGACAATTTAATGCCATACATTTCTATGATTTAAATAATCATTGACAGTGTAATAGCCATTTTTCATTAAAATTACTTTGACATACGATTTAAGTTTATGTACAGGGAGTTCAGCAATACCCTGTGGTAATTTGTTAAAAATACGGATACAATTTCCCATAAACTATTTTCCTACTTTTCGCAGTCTGAAGCCTGGAACGGCAAGTTTATCTTTATTTCTGGTATTGAAATTGTGTACGTTACTTTTCTTAAGAAATAAATGTATGTTCTTACGAACGTAAACAATATTCTCGAGAATGTATTGAGAAGACACTGTAAGTATATTAATCTCTTTGAAGAGCTCCTTCAGCGAGTCACGGGATCGAAGGCCGTAAATAGCCCGTACAGCACGTTTTTGTAATATAAAAATTGACTCAATATCTGCCGCTGAGCCCCACAACAGAATTCCGTATGACATTATGCTATGAAAGTAGCTAAAATATACTAATCTTGCCGTTTCAACATCAGTCAATTGCCTTATCTTTCTCACAGCATAAGCAGCAGAACTAAGTCTTCCAGACAGCACCCTAATATGAGCACCCCATTGCAAATGAGAGTCTACAGTTATACCTAAAAAGGTAGTTAAATCAACAGAGTTTAGTGGTTCATCTTTAACAATTATATGAGTATCAGCAAACCTTACATTGGGCATGGTAAATTTTACATATTTTGTTTTATTTGCATTTAGTAAAAGATTATTTGTTGTAAACCAATGTAATAATATAGAGAGGGTATTGTTAACATCATCAAATGAACATTTGCCCCTCTTAGTTTTAAAAATCATTGATGTGTCATCTGCAAACAATACCATCTCACAAAGATTATGTAAATAACACGGAAGGTCATTTATATAAAAATAAAAATAGCAGGGGTCCTAATACTGATCCCTGAAGGACACCCATAATAAGGGCAGACCCTGAAGACTCAGCTCCATTTATGCAAACCTTTTGTGTTCTATCCTTAAGGTAAGAACTTATTAGATCCAAGGAATCATTCGATGCACCATAATGTTTAAGTTTTTTAAGTAATGTTACATGGTCTACACAATCGAAAGCCTTTGAAAGGTCACAAAATACACCTATGGCATCTAGCTTACTCTCCCGTAGTCGTTGAAAAGACCCCTTACAATGTGTCAGCTGACCTTCTTGCTTCAATTAAGTATATTTGTATTATATACTTTGATTTTCAGAAATTTATATACTGTAATGCGTAGATTTATAACCATCTAACTTTCACCTTTAATTGCATCGAAAACGGTTCAGGCGTCTTTAAAAAAACTAAAAAATTGTTAGTATGGAAAAATGACTTTTCTCGATTTCGTCCATACAAAACGGCATTTTCATATTTTAACACCATAATATTTATTATTATTACTACAATAAACTAAGCTATGACCACTAATTGCTGTAAATTGTATCACCTTTTGTCATTGTGTATTTATTTCAACGATTTCTGAAACTGTGTGCAATATCATTTGATAGGTATAACAAAAAAGGTTGTATATATAATATTTTTTGTGCCACAAACCCTTTGCAGGTAGTTGGCACGTTTTAATAAACAAATATGGGTCTATTCCAGCGCTATACATCCTCCTCTTGTAATAAGGCGACGCAAAGGCACCCGTGTAATATTGCACACATTAAATATAGTAATATAATGTTAACCATATTAATATTAGGTCGCCCCCCGGCTTCTGCTTCGTGGCTGGCATACAGAATTACGGTTGCTGTTAATAATATAGCACCCATATTTACTGTAATTGGTTTCATAAACAGTTTTCACCTAAAACTCTTTATTACATGTTGATGGAATGGATTAAAGTTCTTTTAAAGTTTTTTGTTAGGTTTTTACGTTGTACAGTCTGCCTATATATGTATACACATTTGAAAAGTTGACACTTAACACAACGTCATAAGGTTGATGAAACAAAGAAGTGCATACTTTTTTCACTGTTTGTCCATCGCATGCAAGAATGATAATGTAATATTATTAATGCGTTATGCTTCGAGCGATGTTGTGTTACAGTTATTTGTCGTTAACTTTTTAACCAAACTTCACAACTACGCATGTCACATCTTTTATAATTTGCCATGAATTACCAACAATTATTACCTAAACGTTTCTTTTAATAATTGGTAATTATAGAAATGGGTTTATGCACGGGCATTTATCTTACCATTTATGCACGGGCGTAAAACTGTCGTTAGTAAGGATTGAATGAACTATATTACTAAGGAGAGTTTGTTGATAATAATATGTTTTTATATGCACATACACACAACACTTAGGAAAATAATCAATGTATTGAAGGAGTATCAAATATACATAATAAATTTCACTAGTACTTTTTAACTAACGCACCATTTCGGGTTGACAATACATAAAATAGACATCCCACTGTAACAAAAGTTTGCGTCTGTATAATTGTTACTAATAAAATATACGACTTTTTAAAAGCTGAAGTGCAATCTCTGGACCGATTTTAATTGTATTAAAAGTTGGATGGCATCCAAATATTTGTACTCATAGAGGATTACTGTCATTTACTTTTAAAAATTGGAGTGAGTTTATTAGACACTGAACTAGAAGTGATGGCTTGTAAAGTTTCAAGCATTTACCTTAAATTGTCTTGTGACGGAACATAAATAGAGTGGCAAAGTAACATCGCTCTCTTTTATTGGGTGTCGTAAGAGACAGCTAAAGGAGTAGGTACCGCCAGAAGAAAACGGGCAGTGTTTTCTTTCCTCTATTGGCCACACTGCCATCACCAACCCGCCTGCCAAGCGTGGCGAATGTGGCATCCTCCCTATTGGAGAGGCCTAGTGTTCAGTAGTGAACTTATAAATATTGTTGATGATGTTGATGATGCTGTTGGTAACTCATTTAGTCACTTTATGACACACATAGGACGAGAAGGGACGGTGCTTTAATATTTTTGACCAGCATAGATGACAAATGGTATCTCTTCAATCCTACTAATATTAAAAACGTGAAAGTTTGTGAAGGCATATGGATTTGTTACTCTTTGACGCTAAAACGAATCAAAGAATATTAAGTGAAGTTTGGCACTGTTTTTTTTTTTTTTTTATAAATAATGGGCTTGCTCTTGACAACATACTTAACTATACGGTTAAGAAGAAGCCTAAGATGGAGCTAGCTTACCCAGAGGTACTGGTTCTCCCACACACCAGCGGAACACAGAAAAACTGTTTGGCGCTGGACTCCGGCAGGAGGGTGGTAGCTTCCAGGCGGCCTCTTACGAAGCCTACCACCGCAGGAGGATCTGTTAGCCGTCATCATTGGTTAGAAAACCAAAGATGCCTTTGCCCAGGGTGGACCACTAAGAGGTAGATTCCACCACCCCAAAACTGTGTTAGTTTAAACGCTGGAATAATATATAAGCCACTTTTAAATACCGGAAAAAGCTGCGGTTTCCGTGGGATAATTTAAATAAATAATTTTCATAGCGTTCGAAACCGCGGGCAACTGGTATTTTAAATATAAATTTATTTGTAATACTTAGTCTACGCAGAGTCAATGGCCAGTGTCTAACAAAATCATTCATTGACTATTGTCAAAAAGAACCTCGGTATTACATTTCATTTTGCCTCCAGCTTTGAAACATTTTGTTGTTCGTATAAGTTACCTTTTCCCTGGACGAAGTTTCGGGAAGACTTAAAAACTCTCAACAAAAAAGGATGCGGCTTAATTCTTATGTTCTGGGATAAATTCACGACAACCGCTAAAGGTAGTTAGATATGAAATTCTTTTTGGGAACGCGATGTAGAAATTTTTACTTTAATATTAAAACATAGATGTTATAAGGAAAAATGACAACTTTGACGAAGAAAACAAAAATAATATTAAAAAAAAACATTTGCAAAATTTAAAAATTTAAGAATATTTGTAAAGTTTCCGTGAAATTTGCGCGCGATGATTCGTGCACTTAGATTAAAATGTCCAGAAGGTTAATATACTATTCAACATTTAAATAATTAACAGTGCATTAAATCCCGTTTTATGTGTTAAAATGCAACAAGAAAGTTTAAAAAGTTTGCTAAACTGGTTCATTAAATGTGTCTCATAAGGAAGTTTAAGGTCATGGACATGTGATGAGAAGAGATGAAGGGCACGTGACAAGAAGAGTGATGAATATGACTGTTGATGGATAGACGGGTAGAGGGCGACCTAAAAAGAGATGGATTGATTGCGTTAGAAAGGATATGATTGAGAAGGGAGTAAACGACTCGATGACGACTGATAGGATTGTATGGAAGAGGAAAACATACTGCGCCGACCCCAGATGACCTGGGAACAGGGCTAGTGAATAAGGAAGTTTAAGGTCGCACAACGGCCAATAGAGAGAGAGCAATCCTTAGCATTTTCCTACGTAATAGATGCAGAAATGAGGAAATCTGTTAGAAAACTAAGATAAGAGACATTGCTCTAAGAATTGCTGAGCTGAAGTTGCAGTGGGCGGGACACATATTAAGAAGAACCAATGGCCGTTGGGGCGGAAAAAATTGTCAACTTAAAAGCATTATGTTTAACCTGTTTAAATCTATACTAATATCATAAAGCTGAAGAGTTTGTTTGTTTGTTTGTTTGAACGCGCTAATCTCTGGAAGTACTGGTCCAAATTGAATAATTCTTTTTGTGTTGAATAGTCTATTCATTGAGGAAGGTTTTTTAGGCTATATAACATCACGCTGCGACTAATAGGAGTGACGCATCAGTGAAAAAGTTGCAGAAATTGACTCGGACGAAGTCACGGGCAACAGCTAGTAAGCTTATAATCCGTCTTAAATGTCATATCAGATTACTAAATTCTCAGCTTGCCGACTTATCCTTAAGCCAGACTCTGAATCAGATAAATTTTCATGAACAGTTGTTTTTCTAGTCTGTTTCCAGCTAGATTGCTTGGTAAAATTCCATTTTCAAACTCAAATTTTATTGAAATAACAAAAACACTAAACAAATACGTATAACAATCAAAGAAATTAGAGTGTTGTGTAAATTTGAAGTACATTTAAAAAAATGAAATAAAAATCTTATTTTATAGAGGCTTATTACCAAGTTACTGTCGTGTAACAGCTGCACACGTACGGCCAGTATGGCCGAACAGTGTACCCACTGCAGAAAACGCAAGTTCGTGGCCATAAAAAAGAAGAAGAAGAAGAAGAAAGTTACTGAATAGTATTAGGCATTTAAAAGATAAATCAAATCAGAAATTAGAAGGTGCCATGAACTATAAAATAAATGTTTTATTAATTAATTTATTCAATTATTGCTATTGGTAATTTGTAGTTTCGGTTCAAGCCAATGTAGATTTCCTTCTTTTTGTTACATGGTCCTAAAAATTTTCACAACTTGCGTAATAATGACCTATATTTATAGCCTTTTTTGTACCGGGCCAAGATCTCGGGGTCTTGGGTTCTACGAGTATTACCGGATCGGACAATGAGATTTTCGAACATTGCTTGCATTGGGTTTGTGTCCACCAATCCCCATTTGGCAAGCGTTGTGATTATGCCTGCATCCATCATTGCTGTAGAAGGTAACCTAATTTCAATAATGGAGGCTATTTCCCTGCTATAGGATGATTATAAGCCGTCACCTTACTTTGAAGTCACTAAGGCGATGTGTCATTGCTTCACAAGTTTTGGTTTGCGTTTTAATCAAACACACCCAGTGCTAGACCTAGGCAGAATATTTTGTATCAACCTATACAATACCAGTATTAGTTAAACTATCATTGTATCGACCATACCTTCGACGATAGTTCAGCTTATGATGGAAACATAAAGCTTCACTTGTAGCCAGTACAACAAATATAACCCGGTTTCGGTTGGTCCAATCGGGCGAAATGTACGCCGCTTCATCAAACACGGACCAGTATAACATGACCTCATGAATCTTGCAGGCTCTATCGTGTGTGAACTAATTGCTCAGATTCCGGAGGTCAAGGGGACTGGTGGGGTAACGTCCCTTTGTATCGAGTTTCCCGAGGCAATCGAGAAATCATGTCTGTGCGGTTTTGTTTATTAATTCTGGGATTTTGCGGGTTTTGAAATGTTTAGCAAATTCAGTAATTGTTTTAATGGTGATTTATCGAATGTTCATAATATTTGTACGACGTTCTCCAGCTGGCGAAACGTTAATAAAACCGGCCAAGTGCGAAGCTCGCGCACGAAGGGTTCCGTACCAAAAAGGCCATAAAAACGGGTTTGTTGTATGGGAGCCCCACTTAAATATTTATATTGTTATGTTTTTAGTATTTGTTGTTATTGCGGTAACAGAAATACATTATTTGTGAAAATTTCAACTGTCTAGCTATCGCGGCTCTTGAGATACAGCCTGGTGACAGAGCGATGGACAGACGGACAGACAGCGGAGTCTTAGTAATAGGGTCCCATTTTTACCCTTTGGGTACGGAACCCTAAAAACTGGTGTTACGTCACTCTACCACGATCGTCAAAGGTCATGTGTGGAAAAGACATATGATAGTTTTTACACTCGAATTTGTCTCTTACAGTACTAGAAAGAGGTTGGTTTGCATGAAGCGTCAATGTAGAGATACTGGTTGTGCAACTTTTAAGGGGTGTAATGTGATCTAAGCCTATTGAGACGAATTTACAATGAGGAGTGTTATTAATTTTTGATCCAAATGTTACGTTGTCAATAAAATAAAGCTAAAAATGGAATGAGATTTATCGTACGACCATAATTTACTTAGTCATAGAAGATTAAAGTTTAAATGTCTTCAATTTTTCATAGGTCATAAATTACATACTAATAATACATAAAAAGTTTGTGTCTACGCCAACGCATGGGCGGCGTCACAGATACCGGTGTGAGAGACGCACGAGACGCACAATCGCCGAACTGCGGCGAACAACAACGAGCGAGCGTTCAGTTCATTGGTGCTCGTTTGAACACTCTCTTCAATAACTTATGCTAAATCCTACATACGAAATTAGTGTAAAATTTCCTGTTTTACTAGTCAAAATAAGCTGACATACTTAAAATTTTACATTTCAGATTCCAGTAGTAGAATGTTGTTGGAAATTTTATAAACTTTTACCGTCAAAGCGTTTATTTGGGTCGCGCGTGTGACAAACATTTAGTTCGTATGCAGTTTATAGTTAAAGTCAACCTTTTAGATAAAAGTTCAGAAGGGAGAGAAAGAGTATTCAACTGATCAAAGCAGTTTTCAGTACGACTAAATTTTTTATGACTTTTTTAACAGTTAACAGATTTGGTCGCTGCATTTTATTTAACGTTTTCAAACTGTCGTTTAAGCAATTAAATGAAAAGAGTCAATTGAAAATACAATTCCTTGAATATTTTCATATTAATCTAATCACTTCATAACACAACAGCAGACAATATATAGGCACAGAAAGATGTATAATACTCGTAGTTATGCTATGACCTCGATGAGGTATGCGTGAATTACATTACATTTTTTTAAATTAAATTAGATTAATTAAATTACGGAAATATCAATAAATAGGTACAATTAAAAAATTAATTCTTCAAGCTAAGTCAAAATCATTTTACATGTATGTCAATTTAAAATTTCAAATAAATGGATAATAAATAATATGTCAACGAAAGTAATTAATTCGGATTCGCTAGTTAAAAACATTACCTTAATTCTGATAAAATAATTGTAAATATTTTCAATGTCAAGTGGTATGTCAAATAAAATGTGATTGCTAAAATATTACAATATTACAATTTATCAAATATAAAATTTAATTCCAACAAATTTCGACAAAATAGTTTGAGGTACTACCCGAAAACATTTTTTATTTTATTTTATTTATTTGGTTCACCAGCAATTGTTACAACATCTTATTATTTAAACATGGTTTCGAGTTTTTAACTTAATCCCACAATTAATTTAAGATGAACAAACATGCAAATCTTTTTTCTAGGAATTGTATTTTATTTATTTGGTAATTCGATACTTCAAAGATTATATTTTTTCAAATTCTTATGTCAAATTCCACCATCCACTATCCGCATTTACTTTGTGAGTGTAGCTATGAATTATCATAATTATGTTATATTTATGATACCTTTTTATATTAATAAAAAAGTATATTACACTTAATTATTAAGATATATCATCTGGTCCCCTTGAGCTAGGTTTCATCCGGGAAAAAAATCGTTGGTTTCGCCACCTCCTCTCTCTCAGCCTCTACCTGGCTAGCACAACAATGCACTCTTTATTTTTATAAAATTTTAGTATTATTCCGAAAAAAAGGAACCGGTTTTCCCTACCTGGCTAACACAACAACAAAACCTTTTTTTTAATATAGTACTTAGGTATCCAAAAAAAAAAGAAAAATTACCTTACTTAGCTAACACAACAATAAAATTTTATTTTTTAAAATTTAGTACTTAGGTATCTGAAAAAAAAACTTAACCCGCTTTTCTCTGCCCGGCTAACACAGCAATATATCTTCATTGCTGCCAGGCTGGTTTTACGGCGATGCTAACAACTCCAACTATTTTCACCTGCAGAGTACGGTCGGCAGAATAAGCGGTGACAAAGTTACATAAACCGGTTTATGTGCGTTGTTTGTTAACATACATTTACTTTAGCATAATATACTTTAAGAGATTAGAGATTATAACGTTATTTGTGTGTGTTTTTTTTACTAGACTACACAATTTGTAGTTTTTATTTGTTTATAAATAATGGGTTTGCTCTTGACTACATACTTAACTATACGGTTAAGAATAAGCCTAAAATGGAGCGAGCTTACCCAGATGTACTGGTTCTCCCACATACCAGCGGAACACAAAAAAAAACTGTTTGGTGCTGGACTTAGGCAGGAGGGTGGTAGCATCCAGGCGGCCTCCTACGAAGCCTACCACCGCAGAGGGATCTGTTAGCCGTCATCATTGGTTAGAAAACCAAAGATGCCGTTGCCCAGGGTGGACCACTAGGAGGTAGATCCCACCACCCCAAAAAGTAATGTATGATCTTATAGTATGTAGTAGTAATGGCCTATAATCATCTCTCTACAGGGTAAAGGCCTATCGAAAATTTAAAACTATTGTTACCCGACCTGGGGATCGGAACCAGAACTCCAAGATCTTGGCCAAGATTGTTCTAGAACAATGGGCGTTATGATCTTAGAGGCACTACTATTATTATTATCGATTTTTATATCAAACGATTTGCAGTTCTCTAGATTTTGCATCAAACAAATAACCAAAATATACGCAAGAAATAGTCAACCGTGCAATTGAAAGATATTTTCGTATGACTTTCCCTTTAAGGAGAGACTGGTGTTAGGGTTTAGTCAACTTTTACAGACCCCTGACGCTAGTTATTACGATTCTCACCTGGAAACAGAAGCCGGGACCAACTGCCTACTGTGCCTACCAAAGCATGACCGCCCAAAATATAGTCTACTAAAAAAACATATGCAGAAAAAGCTATTACAATGTTATTACTGGCACAGATACACATTACATATTTTTGTGACAAAAACTTCTAAGTCTGATATGACAAAACATTTTTTCTTTTTTTCACCGAGTTTAGTTTTAACGTATTCATGTTTGTTTTCAAACAATAAACGCACGTATGAACGAAAGATAACGCAAGATAATATTCATTTCATTTGCATAATCCGCCCATTTAGGAGTCCAGTTGGATATTTCGCGGGATTAAAATAGTTGTTTCCTGGAATTAATATTTTAATTAGGTTCGTGCTACAGTCAGCAAAGATAGCAACATTTTTGTTTTCCAATTCTAGTTCACATGTTACCATGAACATTGTAAAGTGTTAAGATTTTTGAATATACGCAAATTATATCCGGAAAATTACAGTTTTTCGGAGTGATTTTTGAATAAATTTTTATGAATGAATTTTCATATTTTATTGTAAAAAGCAAGTATTATTTATTTTAATTTCAATTACGCAGAATTTCTTTTCAGTGTAATATTACTTCACAACAAAATGCCTAATTTTAGGATGGATATTTGTGACTCAATAAAGTCAAACGATAGCACAGATCAGGATGTCTTCATAGAAGTTAATTTACAGTAACAGAGCTATTTCTTGCGAAAACTCCAATATTACTTTACAAAAGTTACAACTTGTTATGCCGACCATACCAAGTCCAGGTAGCTCGAATTTCCGTATGCTGTTAGGGTGAATTGTGCTTGCTTTTAATCCCACTCTCCATTTTTGGGGGGGCTTAAGCTGCTCTTAAGAATTCACTGGATTACCGGCTAAAGTGGCTTTTGAAGCACTATGTTTTTAGCATTAATCTAGTTTCGCTGTACACTGTAGGTTGTACGTGCTTTTAGGCCACATTAAGTATTTTTTCTCTATTAGAATCTATTTTTACATTCAGTAAATCACAACATTTCAAGTGTTTTTTAGGTTTCGTACCTCAAAAGGACAAAATGGAACGAATTACCTATGTCACATGAAACGGCTTGATGTGCAGATTGCCAAACACTTTTTTTCTATTTTTAGCTTCATGACAAGTACTTTTGATTGATGGTTGAACTTGATTTATGGTTGGACAAAATAGTATGTACCTAGCGAACACCTAATAAATCTAATAATTAAACTTCTTCTAAAGTGCCTGTAGTTCCTTCTAGGTTAGGAACGATCTCTATGATCTCCACGTCATATCGCGCGGTCCGAAACCTTTGCTTAAGAGGAAACACTACGGGCGAAAGAATTATTGAAAAATAGTTATTTGTAAAATCAATTGCTGTCGCGCAGTGCCAAACGCCTTCACCGCAGAGTGTGATAGCAGACAATTGCTTCTTGGACCGAAAATACCTACTAAAAGCACACCAAATCAACGTTTCGTAGTCCCCCGGTTACTTTTCCAAAACTAGACCGATTTAAATACTTTTTTCATTAAAAATTAAAGAAAGGCTTTGGCCGTGTTCGCAAATTTTCTTTTTTTTCTAAAATTTTGCCAAACTTGTTTTCTGGATGTTTGCACTCAGCGGAAAATCTGGCGAATATTTTCGATTTTTGAGGGCTCATATCTTTTTTATTAATTAATTTATGAAAAAACAGAAAACATAGAAACATGCTAATAGTGGCCATAGATTTTTGTAATAAAAATTATTGCTCTACTGGCTTTATCTAGGGAGGAAACAGGGGACTACGTTTGTATGGAAAAACGGCCCTTGTGTTTCCTCTTAACGGTGGCATATAGAAAAATAGATTAGGTAGGCTTAATACATTCGTGTCTGTGAAGACATGGAAATACACATACAAAATTTCAACCCAATCAGTCAAGCCGTTTAGTAGTTGACATACCGACAGCAGCGCCACCTACCGGGTCCCGCGGTAAAAAGTAGCCTATGTTCATCAAGGATAATGTTGGCTTTACTTGGTAAAATAATTTTTCGTATCAGTCCAATAGTTTCGGAGCCTATTCAATACAAACAATCAAAACTTTCTGTAGTTAGTTAGTAGGCAGGGACAATTTTCGCCTGATCACGTCCTATTCTTATTTACATTTCTTAAATTAGCCTAGTGACTATACAAAATTCGTGATTTTCCTTAGATAGACAAAGATAGAACACACATAGTCTCTTTTACTCTTTGGACACTTTCTCGATCCACCCACATAATAACTTCGGAGAAAAGAGAGGTCCGATATGTGTATTGCTATCTCTGTCTTACATATTCTAAACCTACCTACAGGCTTCTTAACATTTTTTCCACTTACAATCCTACCTACATGGGTTTTTTCTACCGACCTTCAGAATCTGTTAGGGGGACAGGGACAGCCTATAGGATACCTCCGCCGCGCGTGAGCGGGACGGCCTATAGTTATTTTCCCTTCACCCCAGTACCTTTAAACAACCATACCAGATCCTACCTAATACTTTAGATATTGTAAGTGGAAATAAGAAACCGGTTTGCTATTTTATTGAAATAAAACAAGCCCTGCGCTAATACATTTCCTTATAAACTAAGGCCCTAACAGAAATTACGTTTATTTGTGATAAAATATAAAGTCTTTACATACATACATATTCAAAGCTAAAATAATACAATAATAAGGTTAATTACATAAACTAAATATTAAATTAAACGAGATTGACGTGTGTCCGTAACACTTTCCTCTTTATATATTAATGCAGAATGTAGATGTACATGTGGCTTTCAATGTACAGACAACGGCGCAGGTCAACCTACCCAAAAAGTTAAACGTCATTGAATTGATTTTCAACTTTAACTCCAACAAACAGAGATCAATATCAACTGAGAAAATTTGATGTTTTGTGATAGGTTGACATGCTGTTGTCTGTAAAATTCGCTACAACTCAAGAAAACAGATTCCTTGCAAATTTTAATATTTCAGCAAGCTAATATCATCAATAAACAAAGAAAGATAAACAGTCAAGCCGTTAGTGTATATTTATATGTTGGATATCTCCCAGTTTCCGGCGTCCAACTTAAAACAATGCAGAGGGCTTTTGATTGATTATGATAGAGTGCCGACACTCTCGTTACAGAACCTTTATTTTTGGAGCTTTTTATATATTTTGGGAATGAAATAATGAATAATAAGTAATCACTGATAGAGAACGACATGGATATTTAAATTTATGTCATGTATTATTATTTTAAATTCGTCAATACGAAAGTTTTCCATCAATTGAAAAACTTAACACCTTTAATTGTTTTTACTTGTTTATAATTTTTGTAAAACAACTACTTTTTTATATTATCAATGGGCTTGCTCTTGACTACACACTTAACTTTACTGTTAAGAAGAAGCCTAAGATGGAGCGAGCTTACTCAGAAAGTGGAACTGGTTCTCCCACACACCAGCGGAACACAGAAGAACTGTTTGGCGCTGAACTCCGGCAGGAGGGTGGTTAGCTTCCAGACGGCCTCTTACGAAGCCTACCACCGCAGAGGGATCTGTTAGCTTTGGTTAGAAATCCAAAGATGCCGTTGCCCAGGGTGGACCACTAGGAGGTAGCTCCCACCACCCCAAACGTGTTTAAAACAACTTATATTGCGTTTCTACAATTTGAAAGGAGGAGATATTTGTATTATGTACGTATGTTAAATGACTGCTGTTATAATAATATAGGTACCTATTATTCATTTTAAAAGTTGACTTTATAAGAGTATCAGTATATAAACTTGAAAAATTTTTGAAAAATTTTGTCTCAGGCGGGACTCGAACCCGCATCTCCTCGCGATGCGGGTTCGAGTCCCGCCTGAGACAAAATTTTTCAAGTTTATATACTGATATTATAAGTGCAATTAAGTTGCTAAAATATCAAATAAAGTTTATAAGAGTAGTCATTTTGGGAATCAGTTTCTTTGGGATGTGAATTATTTGAAATGTTGACTTTTTGGGAAGTGGACTATTTGGGAAGTTGACCTTTTAGGCAGTGGACTATTTGAAATGTTGACCTTCTTGGAAAGTAGTCCTTTTTTTTATTATTGTAGACAAGACACGTTAGAATTATAATAAGAAGTATTAAAAAGATAACCTGCTTGCCTCAATGCCTGTACCCATCGTTGCTGTGACAAATTGCTTTCAATGATGTCAGCCTTCTCCCTGCAGTGGGATGATTATGGGCTGTTACTTTACTTATCAAGAAAACCGCTGATTTTTTGGTAACAAATTCAGTAAACCTTTCATTAAAATTAATAGCTTATTATTAAAAGCTCCATTATAGACGTAAAATAGCAGTTGAGCAGTCTACGATGTTTATAAACGCTGGATTATTTGCAATTAACGCGGCTATTATGACCCAAAGAAATTTTATTAGAGAAACAAGGATGTATAAAGTGTGCAATTAATACTAGATGTGACATTGAACATGAATACTTTGTCGTATTTTAGTTTCTTAAATTCAAAGCTTAAATACAAAGAAAAGGGAAATATTTTGAATTATCTACAGGTTATCTTTGCGAATTATTCTAATCTATAGAGCGTTTTAGGGTGGTTGGTGCATAAGCCGTATTTAGTTTGACAGGGTGGCGTAATTTCTCACTGTTCGGCTTTTGGACTTAAGGATCTAAGAGCCAATGTAAATTTTGCTTTTTATATATATTCGTAAATTACTCCAAATTTTGATACAGGATTATTATTTAATCAAGTAACATACCATGTAAGTAATAGCAACCGAACAGAACGTACCTATTCGTCCAACTTTTGTCTTTCTTTTTGTAACCTACCTGCTAGCCGGTTTTGTTGGCTATTATACCTAGTTCCTACCTGTTATGCATAAAATTTGTTTAATATGTTGACTGACGTAAACTAAATACTTAGTAAAATTCGAACCTTAGTGGTTTTGCTATGCTAAGTTAAATACCTTATTATTGCAATTTAAGTTTTTAATGTGGTAATAAATTGAAATAAACAAACCTATTGTTATGTTATTTGATTTAATAATAATCCTGTATATTTATAACTAGCTGTTCCCCGCGACTTCGTACGCGTCAATTTCGGTTTTTATGATTGCGATTATTTTTGCAACATTTTTCACTGATGCTTCGCTCCTATTGGTCGCAGCGTGATGTTATATAGCCTAAAGCCTTCCTCGATATATGGACTATCCAACACAAAAATAATTTTTAAATTCGAACCAGTACTTCCAGAGATTAGCGCGTTCAAACAAACAAACAAACAAACAAACAAACTCTTCAGCTTTATAATATTAGTATAGATGTAAAATTGTATAAAATTTTATTTATACTGTACAATATTGAGTGAATTACCTATATTTCAGTAAACTTTGGACGAATAGTTATTTATTTCTTGTGACTTTAAACTAATTTGTACAACAACGCTGGTTTACAGCGATAAGAATATGCTTGAAAAATTCGCGCTGTGTCGCAGTGTCTCGGTGGCTTAATGGTATAGCGCCGCGCCCGGATTGCGAGGAGATGCGGGTTCGAGTCCCGCCAGAGACATAATTTATTTGTACAATTCTGTTTTGCTTTCTTCCACTAAATAAACACCAAAAAAATCTGGTATGATTTTCCATGATAACGTAGCATACGAAATCACACGACACTTAAAAAAAAACATTTAAAACATACTTTTGGTTGTAGTCGTGTTTACCATAAGTCTGCAAATGACACTTCTAGTAAATTAATGATCTCAGTCTTAATGAGCCGTCCGACTTTCAGTAACCTTGCAATGTAATTAGCAGATGAGAGTTTTTCCATAAAAAAATCTAGACTAAATTTAAAGTCGCTCAACCTAAAGTTAGACTAAGATCATGAATAAGAAACGTTGGATTTGCGTTGTAAGATTATAAGAGGTTTTGGTACAATTTTTCAAAGTAGCAAAAATAATCTGATAATTAAAAAAAACTGTGTTTGTTCCGGCCACTTTCACCCTTTTTCACTTTTTAAATGAAGTGAATGCGAATTTCAAAATTGGAATAATAATTGATGAAAAAATGAAAAAAAAAAATGATGAAAAACAAATGAACGCAAGTTACGTATGTACAGACAAAAGCACGTCAACCTACCACAAAACGACAAATTTTCTCATTCGATATTGATCTCTACTTGTTGGATTTAAAGTTGAAAATCAATTCAATGACCTTTAACTCTTTGGGTAGGTTGACCTGCCATTGTCCGTACAATACAAATAAATTGTCATCCCACCACCGCTGTCTGTTGGCGTTGTGTTTTTATATCCCGAAGATAAACTTGAAATATAAAAAGATAATACCTTAATACTATTGTATCCAGTTGTTCAAATCACGTACCTGAAGCAATAACATAACACAATATTACTTAAATTAATATAATATATTAATTGATTTTGAAATTTATTGAAATGGGTTGAAGATAGTAAAAGTCTATAAAAAATTAACACAAACTGGTGTGGCGTGTAAACAGTCACACAATAGGTGGAAGGTTTATTAAATAAACCAACCGAGAAAAGATACGACTGAGTACCTAGGCGCAAGAGAATATGACGGTGCGATCAGTATTAAAATTACTATACTTCTTAGAATATTATTCTAAGCTATACTTATACAATTAAAACAAATTATGCGCACAAGGCACTTACCGATCTGGAGCTGCAGTTCCTTTCTCTCCTGGATGGGTTTACAATGTGATTGAGGAGCGATGACAGAAAAACCAGGAACGTGCGGTGATTTTGATGATTATAAAATATTAAGATTTTTCAGGTATGTATAATATTCAGGTTTCAGGTGATGTATAGGTGAGAAGCAGTAACAAAAAATTGTCAGAAAGTTTTCTTTTTTTTACCTTTGACAGGAGTTGCTGTCTATGGCAGTGCCGACTCCGAGTGCGTGCCATGGAGGGCAGATACAATAATTACAAATTTAATAACATTAATACTACGCGCAACCACAAACTATTTTATGTTCTTATCTTGTGTCAGTTTGTAGAACTTGATAAAACACTCATAACTTTTACGGTCTGTAGATGGTTCAAGAAACGCGTTGATTCAGAATAAAGTAAAAAAAAGTAATGGCCTATAATAATCTCCAGGGCTAAGGCTTCCATCATGGCATTCAAGTTATAACAGCAATTATGGGTGTAGTAATCATAATCACCTGCCAATGTGGGTTGGTGAAAACTCCGAGCAATGTCCAAAAATTGGAAACTCTTGGCCCCCGGGTTCAAACCCGGCCCCAAGATCTTAGCCCGTTACCTTAACCGCTAGAACAACGGGTCGTTGATAGCAGAATAGATCTAGATTAAGCAATACATTTATTGCGAAAAGAAAACAATATCAGAAGAAAATCTTTCGCAATAATTTTCATGATATTATGTTTCATACACTGTGATATTTATTATTCTGTCTAGGATTTGGTTACATAATTACATCTATCTCCAAATGTAAAATCGTCATTAGATTCGCTTAATTAATGACCAGCACCTTCAAGTAAATAAAGTTAATTCATAGCACTCCAGTCTGTGTTTAAATTACATACATAACTTGAGATCAAACGTTTGTCGAAATAATTGCAAGCATTTGTATCCTTTTTGTGTGCGTGGGTAAACATCACACCGTAGCGTTTGCGCTTATATTGTTTATGTTAATATAATATAGAACTACAGCTTACATATAGCCTTAAGGCTCGATGGATAGGCATTTATGGATCGATCGCCTATTACGGAGCGCCTATGCGCACCGTAAGCGCAGTAAAGGCCTGACGAGCCGCCGCGTTTACGTATTTTGTAGTTATTTAGCATTTTCATCCTTTACTTGTGCTATTGATAAAATAAGGGAAACCTGTTATTGGCCATATTTACTATCAATTAATGTATGTTAACATTGTATATATACGCTGTTGGTTTTCTCAATAAAGTAAAATAAAATAAAATTTAAACATAATAATTAAGATACCATTTAATGTAATCAAACTCAGCGTCTTTGTCTATAAATATATACAGGAATTTTTTTATGCGTTCAGTATCGTATTTAGAGCCTATTTATGAAGTCAAAAATGTAAATTAAGTTGTCACCCGAAAATATTTTTCGCGATATAGTTTTCAATTTTTACGGTCCCAGACCTGTTAAGGTATAAAGGGAAACACAAAAACTTATGGATAGTATTGTAATGAATAAATGAGATGCACATCGCGTAAAAAAAGTGCTACTAGGATGCATTATCAATTTTTTTTTATTTTTGGCGGACATTTTCACAGTGCTTTATCTTCACATTTTTGTACTGGGCTATACCAAAAGAAAAAAATACGTCATTTGTTTTTTTTGCCTCGTAGATTGCTATATTAAAATTTGGAAAGTGGTTAAAATTTCACCTTGTAGTAGCTTTAAATTTGCATAAAAATGTTGCCTCAAATGACCAAAGTTTAGTCGTAATATTGAAAAAACATTACAAACAGGTGTAGATTTGTGATTTTCTTCTATCAAGCAAAGTTAATCAAATCATGTAACCGATAACGAATGTGACTAGACTAGATTCGATAGCAACACATATATTTTTCCAGACTTTAAAATGCTGATTTCTAAGTCTCAGATGGGTTTTAAAAATTCAAATTAAATAGCATGAAATGTACAGACAGCGGCAGGTCAACCTACCCAAAAAGTTAAAGGTTTTCCCAAACATTTTCTACTTTAAGTCCAACAAGAAGAGATCAATGTCA
The DNA here is from genome assembly GCA_949315895.1 of Anania crocealis. Taxonomy (NCBI): domain Eukaryota; kingdom Metazoa; phylum Arthropoda; class Insecta; order Lepidoptera; family Crambidae; genus Anania; species Anania crocealis. Next base: position 15,237,317 of record OX438867.1, on the reverse strand, counting down.
ATTGAGAAAATTTGGCGTTTTATGGTAGGTTGACGTGCTGTGGCCTGTACTACCTGTCTCCTTCCAAAAAAAAATTGGTCCCACTAGTTTTCCGAAGAGTTTTGCTTGCATAAGCTGCCATTACGTGTCGGTGTGACTGAGGCCAAGTTAATAGCAATTCACCCATTTTAATTATAATTGCTCCTTTTATTACGCCACCATTTGTACCGTTGGCAATTGGGTTTGCTACGGTAATTAGCCGATTTATATTTGACACGTCCCGCCTTTTGGGGTTGAGTGTCAATGGGAAGACTCACTTCTTAGTCTTATATTAGTAGATATATTTTTGTGCTTCTAAGAAATTTTTTTTAGAAATATATTTGCAACCTAAATGTATTAAACAGGACATCGGGGACATTTTGAAGTGTCAATTTTGTATGGGACTGCTGTGCATCTAGTTCTAATTGTTCATCTGTGTGCATAGATAAAAAATAAGAATAAAGAAAGGTATCCGATTGCAGGCCGGTACTTATTAACAGCTACCATACCTTTAGTTCCCGTGATCATGGCGCTTGCAATGCTGCCAAAATAAATACACAAATAATTATGACAGCCCAAACGTCTTCAAGACAAAACATTTGATCAGGGCCGTCTTACCCCGGGGGTGCACGGGGCAGTGGGTGTAGCAGGGCACTAGACGATCGGGTTATACTGACGTACATACATTTCTTCTTATGCCGTATTGATGGCAATGAATTTTAAGACGTCAAAATCATATAAAAGCAATAATTATTCTGCCCTTGCATTCTATTAAATACGATTTTTCGCTGCGCTTGTGGCTGTGATCACGGATGTCTCAGCGTCTATCAGTTTGACAGCTTTTAGTTTGGTACCCATGCGGCGCTAGTGTCGATCACCGTTAAAAGAGAATACCAATCGTGCGTTCATTGCTGATACAGAAGCTGTAACTAAAGCTAGTATGTGACGCACTGCAGCGCTAGCATTCTCTTAAATACGATTCGTCGCTGCGCTTGGGGCTGTGATCACTGACGTATTAGCCGTCACATCAACCGCTGTTGTCAAGTCTTCTTTACAGTTTTTTTTGTGGTAGCCATGTGGCGCTAGTGTCGATCAGCGTTAAAATACAGAGGTGGTACAAAGTTCTAGATGTCAGCTAGTTATTACTACGGTATGAAGATTGACAAATATCTTAAACACAAGAACCTTTTTTGGTTGGTAGACAGCCCCCGTCTAAATTCGCACCCGAGCCCAATACGGTAGTCCGTCCTGTATTTAATCTTTGTAACGTTACACAATGGCGGATTTTAATTTACTTGCAAGCGAAAACCGGAACAAAACAACCGAGAACAAATGGCTGGGAATGCGAAATAATTAGTTTTTCTTGTAAAAACGACAAGAAAAAGTCTGGATAATGTAGTCGGCGCGAAATTATAATTTATCGTCTGGTATTATTGGAATAGAAACGGCTGGTCTGCGTTTTGTCTGCCTTGTTAACTGACGAAATATATAGTAAGTTTTACAGAACAGCTCAAATTATAAAACAAGAGCTGAGCGTTGAGCGTTGATCGCCGAGTTGACACTTTTGAGTTTTTAAGACTCGAGCGTAAAACACTCTCAAGTCCTCCTTCCTCCATTGAAGTCTCAGTCTTCAACGCTTAGGTTGCGCGCTCAAGCTTAAGTAACAACCTATTACGCTCACTGTTGAGCACCGGTCTCTCTCCTTTGTATGGAGAGGAGTTAAGGCCTTGGTTCCACCACGCTGGCCTGGTGCGGGTTGGTGGACCGCGAGGGCGGCGCTGTGGCAACATCACCCAGCCGTTGGACGTTCCTCAAGCCGCCCGAAGGCCTCCAACAGGGCTTAAAAAAAGAGTGGACCGACGGCTTAACGTGCCCTCCGAAACACGGAAGCGCTCATGGTATAATGCCACACACGGTCACCCATCCAACTAGTGACCGCTCCCAGCGTTGCTTAACATTAGTGACAGAGACTCATCACTAAAAAGCATTTGGCTATGAGCGCTTGGGTTATCTTGATGAAAATCTTAAAGTGAACTGGTGATTTTGATGATCATTGCAAATGGTAGACAATGTAAATATTAAAAATATGTAAAACCGCCCAAAACATACAATATTTTAGTTCCTATTTATTTTTACAAATAATATCGCTAGGTTTTGCACACTAGAATCTGGGTCTATGAGATTATAATATTCATAAAAAACCCTGTGTAATTTGACCTTATTTTAGATAACAATTTACTCGTTACACTACTGAATTAAGGAAATAATTTCAGATATTTTACTTCTTATACAGCTAATGTATGTTAAACACTAACAAAACTGTATTATTATGTGAATAATACGTCTAGACTCTAGAGTCTAGAGTAAAAATAACATGAACTTTATATTTCCTCCCGGCTTCTTTGTTTCGCTTTATATGTACAGTAGAGTTTAAACTGCTGTTTATGGAATTATTACCTTTATGCACAGAAATTTGTATTTGCATTTGAAACTGCTCGTACCTTCGAGAGGACTACAAGATGCTTGAAATTACTTTTTTAATTAATTACATTAAAAAATATTTCTTTAAGTTATTTCTTACAGCATTTGCTATCGGCGAGTGTAAATCGCGTCACAATCGATCCAGCCATTTTAGTGCATAGCCGCAGCAAACAGAAAGACATACAAACAAAAAAAAGTTGAATGTACCGTTTATATTTCCACATGCATTCAGTGAAAATCTGTTCATTTGAAATTACAAACAGACGCTTTAAATTTTATTTATTTGCATAAATTTGTTGATCATGATCAAATTTATCTCCCCTGCTCATACGAGATCCTTGTGCCTTAATCTTTTTGCTGATAATTCTATTCAGTTTTTGTTTAAATCACCAATACCACTGCTTTGTAAACATTCAAAGCAGCATCATTACCAGTATTTATTAGCCAAAACAAAAGAAAGGTTCTGCCAATCAGCCAAATCGCTAATCGAATCCGGGACCTCTACATAGTTGGTAGACCACCGCACCGCTAAACATGCCGGTCGCATGGCAATGTTATTTATTATTTTAGTCCGTTGCCAAGTTTTTTTGGGAGGGGGTAGTAAATTATATTTTGCATATTTATTGCTTTGAAATGCACCAGGAATAGTAAGTTGTTAGGAAGTTTTAGTAATAATTCTCGGCTTTGCAATAGGCCCTAGAATCAATTCAGAAACATAAACTTCTCGGTTATATTTTGTTACCGGTTATATATATCTATCTCTCAATTATTTCCATTTCTCGAATATATTGTATGCCCAATTATATCAATCTCTCAGCTACGAGTACATACCCGGTTAGGATTTAGCGTAAATGTAGTATGTTTTGAATTTGATAAAAAATCTTATTTGATTGACAGATATGTAGGTAAAACTTAACATTTTATTTGAACAAAAAATTTTACTAATGAAAGTAATATTTTTAATTGATTCGACCTTGATACTCGTAGCTTAACCTGTATTTTTTCTGAAACTCAATATAATTAAGAGTTCCATTCTATTTATTACTAATTGATACTGGCAGCGTGATTTTTCTTATAAAAAAAAGCCGGCCGCTATAAAAAAATATAATAAATTCTATTCTATTATTATTATACTGGCAGCCTGTTTTCTCATGAGAAAAATAATGCTGGCCGCTATAAAAATAAAACTAAAATAGTGCCTTACACGATTTCTAAAATTGCAAGCTGTAAAAGTACCCGACCAATAGAATGTGTGTAAGTCAGCCTATAGATCAGACTAAACATTGTTGTTCCAAAATCGAACTTATTCCAACTGAATAAGATGCCTATTTAGCATGAGCTGTCGTCGGCACATCGAACCGAATTCCAGCCGTATCAAGTGTAAGGTCACATTGGATCCGCAAGGTCGCGAACTCTGAAAGGTAAAGGTTGATGAAACAATGCAACAATTTATTCTAGAATAGAGTTTGGGTTTTAATAACGTAAGTAGCTTAATATTTTAGGGTTTTAGATTTCATAGGAATTTTCTAGAACCTCAGGCGATGTGTAGCGTGATTTGAAATAAATGTGTAAAATAAAATCAATTATCAAAATTTATTCCCGCATTACCTACTTCAGAATGGCTGCAACAGTTTGGATATTTTTTTAAATGTTTGCATAGGGAAAAGTTTTGTGTGGAAGAAAATGTTTTATTGTTGTATGTAACAAACGTGCATTACTACAGAATGGCTGTAACGATTTAGTTAGATACGTAATCAGTTTTTTATTCCGTTTAAAAAAAAGTTTACTTAATAATTTTATGAAAAATTTGAATATTTACATAACAATTTAATATTTGAAAAATTCACACGAAAAGCGTGTAAAGAGTCCTGGCCATAAACATACCATTTGCTTGCTTTATATTCATATCATTTCAAACTTGTGCAAAGGTTATATTTTGATGTAATTGTGCGAAGTCGTTAATTAGTTTTATTTTTAGCTCTAACCATCAACGGGTTAACAACAAGCAGAAGCACCCTTTACAATTAACATGGTTGCTACAACCCATAACACAATAGATTAGATCGCTTAAGTTAACACCCATACACTCGAAGTAATTACCGAAACATCTCTGTGAGACTATCAAACGAATGGGAGCCGTCATTAGCGGTAACGACTTATGTTTCTGACTGTACTGCGTTATGCATGAGAATATATGTTTAATTAGATGCTTAGATATGTAATGATTAATAAACATTTTAAATGAAAGCTTTTTTTTGCTAACTTATCAGTTCCTAATGTACAATACAATGTTATTGGTTAAGTTCTCGTATAAGTGACATGTATTGTCTTTCTTGAATATAAATTTCTATAAACCTAAGTTTTAGAAACTTCTGTTCGACGCGCATATTTTCAAAATAGGGGTTAATGAAATTGCCGATTGTTTTCCCACTTTTTATTTTGTTTATAGCTCTTAAGTATAGTCATATTATTGCGTAATTCTTTTTGTATTGTATCAAAGACTAAATAAAGTAACTTGTGACTAAAAAAAAATGCAAAACTAGTGCCTATTACTTCAAAGGAAGTCGTTGAAAAGACCCCTTACAATGTGTCAGCTGACCTTCTTTCTTCAATTAAGTATATTTGTATTATATAGACTTTGATTTTCAGAAATTTAAATACTATAATGCGTAGCTTTATAACCATCTACATTTCACCTTTAATTGCATCGAAAACGGTTTAGGCGTTTTTAAAAAAACTAAAAAATTGTTAGTATGGAAAAATGACTTGTCTCGATTTCGTCCATACAAAACGGCAATTTCATACTTTAACCCCTAATATAACAATTTTTTAAAACACTTAATCAAAGTAATTTATATGGTATTTTAGCAACTTAATTGCAATTAAAATATCAGTATTTAAACTTGAAAAATTATCTCTCAGGCGGGACTGATATTATAGTTAATTGAAATTAAGTGGCTAAAATATCATATTAAGTTTTAAAATAGCTGTATCACCTTTACTGAATGTCATTCTGTAAATGTTTCTTTCGGGTGTTAAGCGTGTAAAACTCTTAACATTTGATGAAACTACGCTGGCTTTCAGCAATAAGAATATGCTTCATTGGAAAAGGCACCGCTCCTGGTGTTGGGATCCGGGGTCCCGGGTTCGATTCCCGGGTAAGGCAACAAATGTTTTGAATTTTCGAACATTGCTTGGGTTTGTGATCACCAATCCGCATTTGGCAAGCGTGGTGATCAAGCCTATACCGATCAGTGGGATGATTATAGGCCGTTACTTTGTGACTCTCACAATATATTTTTGATGCTGTAATGAGCTACGTCAGGTTCTTTGTTTTACTTTTACATAATAAAGACAACTCATAGTTCCGCAACTCGCTCAATACTAGAGCAAGATCTCTCAGATACCTAACTTCCCTAAGTTTTCAGTTTGCAGGCTTATAGTATGATATGAACCGTATGCTCAGCTATTCATGGCTAAAGTTTCGGGCAAAGATAATGTTAGAAGTTTATATAGTTTATATTTAATATAAAGCCAGATTAGACTTGTAAATTTAGGAAACTTATGCCGCATTGAAATCATTTGATATCCAGTATTGTGTTCTTTTGACGCAGTTCAGTTCAGTTTGAAGCCGAGGATCGACCTAAGTGGAGTGCAACTGGAGAGGCCTATGTCCAGCAGTGGACTGCGATAGGCTGATGATGATGATGATGATGACGCAGTTCGTATGGTTTGGAATGTTCTTTGATATACGAATACAATAACTTAGCTCGATAATCTTTAGTCTATTACAAATATTCAAGCAAGGTCACACAGACTCACAAATATGATAGAAAAAAAAATTTCACAAAGTGAACTTCACAGCGCGGAAAAAAATTGATTTGTATGTAATGCATTGCATGCATTTTATTTTAAGGATTAAAATGTAAAAAATGTTTGGAACTGGAAACCTTCCGCTAACTAGGCGACTACTCTAACCATTGAGCTACCCAGACATTCGATGTGTCGACGAATTTATTTAAGAGGAAACACTACGGGCGAGAGAATTGAAAAATAGGTATTTGTAAAATCTATTGTTGTCGCGCAGTGCCAAACGCATTCACCGCTGAGTGTGATAGAGACAACTGCTTCTTGGACCGAAAATACCTACTAAAAACACACCAAATCAACGTTTCGTAGTCCCCCGATTACTTTTCCAAAACTATACCTATTTAAATACTTTTTTCATTAAAAATTAAAGAAAGGCTTTGGCCGTGTTCGTATGTTTTCCTTTTTTTCTAAAATTTACCCAAATTTGTTTTCTGGATGTTTGAACACAGCGGAAAATCTGGCGATTTTTTTCGATTTTTGAGGGCTCACTTTTATATTAATTAATTTATGAAAAAACAGAAAACATAGAAACATGCTAATAGTGGCCATACATTTTCGTAATAAAAATTATTGCTCTACTGGCATTATCCAGGGAGGAAACAGGGGACTACGTTTGTATGAAAAACGGCCGTGGTGTTTCCTCTTAAGGCCTTATGCTATAAGCCAGCGGAATTTCGTCAGTAGGTATTTCATGTTTAAAAAGAAAGTATCATATTGTCTTAAGTAAGGGTGTGGTTTGTATAGACAACGGCAGGTCAACCTACCCAAAAGTTAAAGGACATTGAATTGATTCTCAACTTTAAGTCCAACAAGTAGAGATCAATATCAATTGAAAAAATTTGACGTTTTGTGGTAGGTTGACGTGCTGTTGTCTGTGGTACAGATACCTTTACAAACTTTTGTTCTGACTTTACTATGTTATTGAGTATTTCTTAAAGTATTTGTAATCATTCTCGCGGGCAAATATTTCCAATCGGATAAAAGGTCGGGAAGGTAAAATGCGATTTACCTTTAAATAATCAATTCAGTTATACATATCCCCGTGAACTGTTAAGTTTTAAATAATCAATTCAATTGTACTTAATCCCGTGAAGTGTTAATAAAAAATCAATAAAAACTTTTTGTAATATTGGACAGAAACTCCGTCAATTAATTTACACATAAGTACTTATAATAATCAACTTGTAGGTAGTCCACCAGTAGCTACTACTAAGCTAAGCTACTAACTATACCTACATTATAAATGCGACGCCATTATAATAATATGAAGGCTTAACCCCACACTAACTGCGAGTCCATAAAAACAAATGGCATCTGCTGAACTGTCTTCCAGTTCCCGTGTCGAGTCTCTAGAAAGATCTTTGCATAAACATGCTGATTATAACGCTTAAATAATGTTATTTGTTGAATCAAATTCACCTCTCAATAGATTTAAGAAATAAATACCTTTATAGAGCTATGTAAGATTTTGTTTTATGTTGAGATTCATATAAGTACTTAGTACCTACAAACTTTTTAATTTTTTTAATTTTATTTATACCTGAATATTTACACATTGGAGAAACTCCGAGCATATAGCTCTTTCCATAGCCCGCTGAGTGACTTTGAACTTGTGGACTAGCCGTACCGGCAGTGTCCACGTTTCGGCTCCGTAGAGGAGAGGCCTATGTCCAGCAGTGGACTGCGATAGGGTGATGATGATGATGGTGAGGATGATTACACTTAATAGTCAGGTATAGGTACACTCGACAGCACATCAAGTTAAACAGTTGAACTGCGATAACAGCTTTTATTACGTAGGTCATAAAGGCGGTCCCAAGGTCAACATGTATAGTCTGATATGCCGCCGTGTGTACATAAACAAAGTGACGCAAAACTGATTAGACTAGCAAAATAATTGAAGTTTTGTTTACTACTTTGTAAAAATCTTATTAAGCTCTACGAATAGAGACATCAAAACTTTCTGATACATTTATCGTAGGCACTAGATAAGTGGCTTGCCAAAGATGAACAAGCTAATATAAAAACACAAATCAGTTTACTAAAATTCTATCTCGCGGGACTAAAAACCGATAAGCGACCTTAATTTGCAAAGCATCCTTGATTGCTTTGCATTTCTATAAATTATTTGTTGTTTAAATTATTTTTTGTATAAGTTTATTTTTTCACAGAACTAGCTGTTGCCCGCGACTTCGTCCGCGTCAATTTCTGTTATTATGCTTCGCTCCTATTGGTCGCAGCGTGATGTTATATAGCCTAAAGCCTTCCTCGATAAATGGACTATCTAACACAAAAAGAATTTTTCAAATCGAACCAGTACTTCCGTAGATTAGCGCGTTCAAACAAACAAACAAACAAACAAACAAACTCTTCAGCTTTATAATATTAGTATAGATTGACACTTAGTTATGAAGAATAGTAATTTGTAAGATAGTTTTTAGAATGACTCGGACTTAAAGGGTTTAAATTTAAATCGATGGACGATTTTGTTTTCAAATAATAATATTCGATTATTATCGAATATCATTTGTTTTTTAACTTCCTGTATTGTTTCTCGAATTTATTTAGTTTTTCAAACTTTAAACTTTTTGTTTTCAAATTTTCTTTACTGTTGTATTCTTTTTCAATTTTCGTTTTTTTGAACATTCTTTTGTTTTTCGATGTTATTCTAGTTTCCTTTGTTCGTTCAACATTTTGCTTATTCAACTTCCTTAGTATTTCTTTTTATGATTGTAACGTCTTTTTGTTCTATGTATATAATATACATAACACGAAATATCTCTCGACTACGTCTAAGAGACTCTTTGGTATTGAGCCTATTATGTCATAATACATACCTACCACTACTACCACTATTTGCTTATCCTAACGCCCAGCATCATTACCGATGCGGATGGCGCATATGACAGTTTAACCCCTCACTAAACACGGGGACATAAAACCGAATGGAGCCAAACGCCGCATTAGCGGCCTCTGGAGCCATTTCGGTCTTGTTACTACCTATGTCGTTATTGAGAACTTAATACGTCATTCAAGGGTTAATATGGGCTTGTATTTTGTTTTAGTTACAAGTCGATTTGTTGCGTTTTACATATAAAACTTTTTTTGACTTAAAATTTAATATACGAGTAATAGAAAAGTTTGAGTCGGTGCATTGGTGATTGTGATTTTTATGTTTGGCACCGATTCAAATTTGATGACTTATTTCAATCTTCACTAAAAAAGTATAAAAATGGACAATAAAATGTTTTTTAATCGATTTTGTCAGTTTTTTTCGATATTTCTCAATTTTTTTTCATCTTTTATTACAAATGTAAAGTTTTTAGATTTTTACCCGATATTACTTGCCAAATTTCATAGTTCTAGGACAACGGTTAGTACCCTATAAATTTTGATTCCCTTGAGAGTGTCCAAAAATACGATTTTGCGACATAAATAGTCGTATCTCTTTTTACGCTAGTGTAGTCCGCAGTTTCTTAGAATTTGATTTTTCACAGCTTCAAGGGACTCTCAACTTGAGAGTATGGTTATTATATTTAACTTGACTTATTCCTGAGATAATCGGTCTTGATAGACGGACGGAAAGAATATTGTGTGTTTGTGTAGTCTGCAATAAAGTTTTCTATCTAAAGTTTTGTATAAGTATATACAGGGTGAAATTTTAACCACTTTCCAAAATTTTTTAGGCGTTCGGTATCGTATTTAGAGTCCATTTATGAAGTAAAAAATATAAATCAAGCTTTCACCCGAAAATATCTTTCGCAATAAAGTTTTCAATTTTTATGGTCCTAGGCCTGATAAGGTATACAGGGATAATCAAAAACGTATGAATAGTATCGTAATTAATAAATGAGATGCGAATCGCGTAAAAAAAGTGTTGCCAGGAGGCCGTATCAAAAGTTTTAGATTTTTGCGGACATTTTCTAAGTGCTTTATCTTGACATTTTTGTACTGGGCTATACCAAAAGAAAAAATACGTCATTTGTTTTTTGTCTCGTAGATTGATATATTAAAATTTGGAAGGTGGTCAAAATTTCACCTGTATAATGTTGGTATACTTATTTGGAATTACTCCACATCGATCGCAGGTAACTTCGGCATGCCAGCCCTCAACAAATAGCTTAAGCAACTACATTTAGCTACTAATTACTATGGCATTTGCGTTTACGTTTACTAATCGGTACATAGCGGGAAATAAATTATTGTTAGGGAAAGCAATCTAAGTTCTTTTGAGTATTTTAGGTTGTAATTTAGAGTTTAAATGCGATTAAGATTAGGCGATATTTAGTGATAGAGAAAAAACAGTAGAAGATATCCGCCAAAATAAAGATATTTTAGTGCTTAAGGCCGATAAGGGAAACGCCACTGTAGTAATGAATAAAACGGATTACCAAGAGAAGATACACGGAATGCTAGGTGATAACACAGTGTATAAACAAGTGTCTTATAACCCCACAGCCAGAGTAACACGCAGGATCCGGACTCTTATCCAGGAGAATCAAGATCTTTTTACAGAGGACGAGTACTTAAGACTACATAGTCCCAAATCACACCAACCACCGAAGCTGTATGGACTGCCAAAGGTACACAAAGCAGGTGTACCTCTACGACCAATCGTAAGTCAGATTGCATCACCTACTTACGACCTCGCGAAACATGTTGCGTCAGTTCTGCAGCCCCTGGTGGGAAAAACACCGTCTTATGTAAAAGATTCACGTCATTTTGTTCAAATTATAGAAAGCCTTAGGTTGGAGCCTGGTGAAGTTATGGTCAGTTTTGACGTGGAGTCCCTTTTCACCAACGTTCCAATCGGGGAGTGTTTGGACCTAGTTAAAGACAAGCTATGTGACAACGAAATGGCTTTTAACTATATTGGTTTATTAAAAAACTGCTTAGATGGCAACTATTTCCTATTCCAAGGTCAATATTACCTTCAGATTGATGGCGTCGCAATGGGAAGTCCTGTAGCCCCTGTACTAGCTAATCTCTGGATGGAGCATTTTGAAGAAAAAGCTTTACGCCTCGGCCCTAAGACTATCAGACTTTGGAAACGATACGTGGATGACATTTTTTGTATTGTCAAAGGAAACGAACAGGACGTAGACCAATATATGGAACACCTTAATACCATTCATCCCAAGATGAAATTCACTTATGAATTGGAGACAGACAGATCGTTGCCATTTTTGGATGTCCTGGTGAGAGTAAGATCAGATGGGTCCTTATCACACTGTGTCTACAGAAAACCTACACACACCGATAGATACTTACATGCGACTTCACACCACCACCCCCGGCATTTACAATCCGTTATGACATCTCTGATCAACAGAGCGTATGATCTGTGTGACCCTGAGCATTTGAGTCGTGAGTTAGAACATGTACAGGAGGTACTTAGTAGAAACGGATTTGTAATGCCGTCACGACAATTGAAGCCGCGGTCAGGAGTTTGTAAAAATCCGAATGTGAGTAGACATCCCGCATATTTGCCCTATGTGAAAGGAGTGACTGATAAAATTGGCTCCCTGCTTAAGAAGTACTCCATTCCAACGGTGTTCACACCGGGGTCAAAAGTTAACACCGTACTGGGCTCGCCGAAAGATATATTACCGCTACAAACTCCTGGTGTCTACAAAATCGACTGCAGTTGCGGTAGGTCGTATATAGGGCAAACGAAACGCACCATTGCGGAAAGGGTGAAGGAGCATATCGCCGCTGTGAAAAATCGCCAGACAGCAAAATCTGCGATTGCGGAACATTTGCTTGAATCAGGCACCAATCACTGGATTGAATTTCATCAAACGCAAGTCCTCTCTACAGATCGCCACTTTTATTCAAGGGTTGTGCGTGAAGCGATTGAAATAAAGAAGCACAAAAATTTCAATCGGGAAGACGGTTTCAAACTATCTGCGACGTGGAATCCGGTGATTGAAAATACAAAGCCTCCTTTTAGTACGCAGTCGAGTAAGCATCGTAATACGGACGCGGCAGCTGTCTCGCGGAATAAGGACACGGTTAGTGTGGTGTGTGACGGTGCTTGGAGAAATAAACATTTAGAAGGTAGATTTATATGAATCTACCTTCCCCTCGGAGTGAGTGCATCGCTGTCTCCAGTCAGCCTGTGACCATGGTCGGTGCAACCCGATCGAAACGTCAGGCAAAATAATAAGGTATGATCGCGTTTAATTCCCGTTATCGTTTCAAATAATTATGCAACGCGAAAGTTTAAAAGTAGTAATATTGTAATTAAATACAAACTTCAGACGCCTCATTGGTCGAAGCATTTTATTACCAGCCAAGATCTCGGGGTCCTCGGTTCGATTACCGGATCGGGCAATAAGAGTTTAAATTTTTTTTAGATTTGTGATTACCAACCCGTATTTCGCAAGCGTACTGATTATGTCTATACCCATCATTAGCGCACGCACACTGAACGACGATCCGTGGGTAGGCCCCTCACCAGGTGGACCAACGACCTGGTTTAGGTCGTGAAAAGCCGCTGGATGCGGGTGGCGAGGGACTGAACGTTTTGTACATCTTTAGGGTATGACTATGTCCAACGAAGGCATAAGTAGGTAGACGTCGTTTTCCTAATTCATATTGTAGTTACATTTAGTCGATAGTTTCTTTCTGCAACGTATTTTTTTATAACTAAATAAATCCATTCGTTTTGTTGAAAATCATAATATAAAGCTAGAAACATATAGCACTATAAGTTAAAGTTCTACTATTACTTTAAGACTTAGTCCGATAACTACTATTACATTACTACTACTTCATACAAAGTTTGTTGACATTAAAGGAGATACCATATTGTAAACGTTTTCGTTCCACGGAACCCTGCGATCCTCGGAAATAGTAGCTGAAGTAGTTCCGTCTGCCATTACGGTTGCTGAGACGAATTTCTCGTTACTCACATTAAATTCAATACATAATTATATGAAGAGATCCATTGCATTGTATAAGCTTTGACATTACGTAACAAGTTTTTTGTAGAAAAAATGTTGTTTTTACTTTATAAAGCTAGAGCTTAAAAAGTAAGAAAAAAACTGTTTAAATACATACTTAGTTTGTAAAAAGTCAACTATCGGTTGCCTAATGTGGCTCATAAATAAGCAGGTTAAGGCGACAGCACATAAGTCTTAATATATTATCGCTGCAAGCGATAAGACCGCCTAAATTGTACTAATCTAAATCTTACTCATGTATTATTTTTCAATTTTATGGTGTGCAATAAAGTGTATCTATCTATCTATCTATCTATAGTCAGTCTACGACTTAACAACAAAAATGAATACAATGTGCAGGCCATTGTACACTCGACAGCACATCAAGTTAAACAGTTGAACTGCGATAACAGCTCTTATTACGTAGGGCATAAAGGCGGTCTCAAGGTCAACATGTATAGTCTGATGTGCCGCCGTGTGTACATTATAGATGTACCTTTTTGGCAGCTAGGTGCACTAACTGACTGTGTGGGCTTCATACTGCTACTTAGGTACTGATACCTAAGAGAGTCATGTTAGCAACGTAGGAGTAATGAGTCCAAAAAAAATAACATTACATTAAGTCGTAATTGCCCCGTTGGTCTAGTGGTTTAAATAGCCGGCCCAAGATCTCGGGGTCCCAGGTTCAATCCCCGGGCAACAAAAAAAAGTTTCGAATTTTCGAACGTTGCTCGGGTTTGTGATCACCAACCCGCACTTGGCAAGCGTGGTGATTATGCCAGTACACCCATCATTGCTGTGGTAACATGAATTTAATGATGGAGGCCTTTTCCCTGCAGTGGGATGAGTATAGGCTGTTGTTACTTTACTTTTTAAGTCGTAATTTGTTGCCAGTTGAAGTTTCGATATACAAACAGTTTTCATCATACCATTTAATTATACGTAGATATTGTGCAATTTTTTTTCTACGCGAAAACTTAATTGAAAGCGGTAGAACGGAACAAAACCTTACGGGAAAACCACAGATGCGATGGAAGGTTGACGTGAAGAGGGTTGCAAAATCAAATTGGATGCTATAGGATTAAGACACGTGGCTACTGACTGAGGCATTTGTAAAATATATTGAACTAGCTGTTCCCCGCGATTTCGTACGCGTCAACTTCTGTTTTTATGATCGCGATTTGCAACATTTTTCACTGATGCTTCGCTCCTATTGGTCGCAGCGTGATGTTATATAGCCTAAAGCCTTCCTCGATACATGGACTATCCAACACAATAAGATTTTTTCAATTTGAACCAGTACTTCCAGAGATTAGCGCGTTCAAACAAACAAACAAACAAACTCTTTAGCTTTATAATATTAAGTATAGATTTTAAGTAAGAATACGTAATCACAATTTGTAATGTAATATTACCAATTGATAAAACCATAATTCATTTATTTCCAAATTACAACTAATCCTGTAAGTTTGACAAAGAACAGGATTTTATGGAACCACGAAATTTACGGTTGCACAAATCAAGGTCGCCTGAGCAATACGTAATTTAATATGTTAAAGTGCAACAAGGAAGTAAAGAATAGACAATTTTCAATTAAACATTTTTTTTAAATATGGAGCTTTTTCACAATGGCATCTAATACGATGACTAGAATACGAAACACAGAACAGTTGCATGTCGAATGGCTTCACATTAAGAACAAAGGCATTACAGGTTTGAAGGAAACTACCTTTGGGAGGTCAGACATTTTTAAACATCAAAGAAGTTAGAAAGTTTCAGTGTGGTCTACAAGTGTTAATAGGGTATTAGAGATGATAAGGGACAAGATGTTGTACATCATCAGCACTCATAAGTCTACTGTTGGATAGAGGCGTTTCAAAAGGAAGACTTTGCCAAAATCGCCACGCATGGCAAACGGGTTGACGATCGCAATTGGGCCAATAGTAAAAAAAGACGCTGCTGCCCGTTTTCTACTCGCAGTATTCCTTTATTCGTCTCTAGGGAAAATGGTGACTCTACCTATTCTATGTGTAATGCCAATTTATACAGGATGAAATTTTAACCACCTTCCAAATTTTAGTATACCAATCTACGAGTAAAAAACAAATGACGTATTTTTTCTTTTGGTACAGCTCAGTACAAAAATGCACTTAGAAAATGTCCGCCAAAAATCTCAAATTTTTGATACGGCCGACTAGCAACACTTTTTTTACACGATGCGCATTTCTTTAAATACGATACTGGACGCCTATAAAAATTTTGGAAAGTGGTTAAATTTTTACAGGATAATGGTAAAGAGAAGTTGATGCTGTCTGTGTTCACCTGGCTGTACGCCATAGTCCTTGTTACTAAATTTATAGGAAAAGAAGACGAGGTGCTAATTTTGAACGCGGCAACTCGTCAGGCCCGTACTGTCGCGCGCTGGCGGTTACGGTGAGCATAGGCGCTTCGTAATAGGCGCGGGCCTTAAAACGAAGTATTGGTTTAAGCCCCGAATAACTGTAACACATAAATAAGAGGTTTAAGCCCTGAACCAATTAACTGTAGTCATAAATACCTTTTTCTTTTTTCTTTTAAATAACTGATAAACTCAATAATTACTAATTTTTTTTTTTAAGAACTGTAAAAGAACTGTGTCAATATAAACAAGCTCTTAGATTTAAAAACCAAAACTTGATCTACTCTAGTCTTGTGGTACCTAAAAGCAAGCAAGCAAAGTAAATAAATTAAAAACTTTCCTAAGAAGATAAAAATGTCTGCCCTAACCTACATTACTTACCGTGAACTTCAAAATTGTCTTAGCTAGTGCCACCATTACGAAAGTCCCAAGTTTCTTGCGGCTGAGAATATTTTCTTCACTAGATATAACTAGACCTTGCAACCCCTAACTCCATAATTAGGTGGGCGAGAGAATAAAAACTAACGAGGCGCCCTCTGGCGATAAAAGGCATCCGCGGACCATTTGCCAGATTTCGCTTTATTTCTTCTCTTTAAGCATCCTTTGGGATGTGCGAGTTTTGAGAATTGCTTTGAGAAAATATTGTTGTGATTGGCATTAGTTAGGAAAATTATATCTAATTAAGGATTTTTCCTTTTTTCAATACCTCATTGGTCTAGTACTCTATTGTTTTGAGTACTGGGCTGAAATTTCGAGGTTTTACGTTCGATTTCCGGGTCGGGTAAAAAGAGGTTTGAATTAACGAAAAAAAAATCTGGTTTATTATGATCACCAACCCGCATTTGGCAAGTAAGGTGATTACACCATCATTGCTGTGGTAAACTGAATTTAATTCAAGGATGATAGGTATATAGGTCTTTACTTTATTTTGACATTATGTTAAGAAACTTGTTTAATTTTTTATTTTACAAATAAATTTAATCCTATTTATTATATGACCAAAACTTACAAAGCTATACGAAATTTTTCACACAAATTAATGTACTTTAACGTCATAATTTTCTCAGCATAAAAAATAGTTTGTGATAATGCTAACACAATGTAGTTATACATTTTAGTGTCCACTTTCGATATTCATAACATTTCTCATTAAAATTATTTAAATTGCTTACTGTCTCCTTACGGCCAGTTCCAATAACCTATCTATCTTCAGTTTTGGCTTATCGGAGATAGAAAACAACTTCCATCTTTGTTTCTCTGGACGGCAAAAACAGAGATAGAAACTGCTTCCTATCTCCGATATGCCAAAACTGAAGATAGATAGGTTATTGGAACTGGCCGTTAGTCTATTGCTTATCTATCTGTGGGAAGACGGTCTTTAATTTATATTTGCCAGGAATGGCGATTACGGCGAAATCCTCCTTTTGGAGTTGCCTAAGAACAGAAAAGTTGATGCTAAGAATAGCATATCTATCTGCTTTATCCTAACGATCGCAATTTAGCCAATGGTGCAAAGAAGCCTCTGTTTTCAGTCTAGTTTTATAATTATAGTTATAAAGCAACGTGAAGGCCTAAAATCCCACGTAGGTCATGGTTGTCTATTCCTAAAATCTATGCATACGAATGACTAGACACAAACTATGTTTGGTCTCAAAGGATTGGAATGCAGCAACATCATAGTAGCAAGTTGAACAGTGGCGATGAGTAGGGCACGTAGAGAGGAATGCAAGGCCTTAGATATTGTATATATGTATATACAAATACAGGGTTAACTTTGTAAAAGCTTATTTGCACATTTCAATTCTATGGTAGATAACTGCAACTTCCTGAGAATTTGAAATTAATCTATCTCACCGGAAAAATCTTGGTACAAAATTGCACGACTGCTTAGTTACCTGTGCGTTTCACGAATCGACTGTTTTAATTCTATTGAAAAACGAAAAAAAATATTTGGCGTAATATCTTCCTCAATCTCTATAACAAACACTTTGCCTTAGTCTCAGACCAAATGTATGAAAATTTGTAATCGATTCCCGATTTTATTATGCCCGAATAAAACTAGCCCTCTTTAATCACCATGTATTCGACTACATTTCGTGGACGGTAACAAACGAAAACTCCTTATTGAATGCGACACTAGGGGATAGTGTCCCAAATGTTAGCCGCTTAATAGGACGATTGAGTCGTTATGCACCTAATAACCTTAATACCGAACTTCATTACGTTGTATCAAGCCATTGGACTGTGTTACTCGTACGTGTAGTGTTGTTATCAATATAAACAAAAACGTTTTTATCGATAACCGTTTTTGTAACAATGAAATTGCTTGTGTACATTGAAAATACAATACTACAAATAAAAATCCAACTGGCAACGTGTTTATTTAGGGCTTTGCGCTGTAAGCTTCAAGTTTTGTTGTCGGTTTTGGTACCTCCGACATTGGGTCGTAATTTTCGTATCACGAGATGTTTGTATTTTATCAATAGTTTACGAAAAATTAAAAAGGGTCGTTTAAGGTTGTTGAGTACATTTTGCTTATTAAAAATAATTAGTTGTTGACACTTTTAAAATTATAGTTTTTTTATTATGCGTATGCTTTTGTTGTGTGTTACAGTACAAAATATGGATATACGAAATTTTGTAATATCTAGAAGTGGGTAATTGTATTTTCGCTGAAGCAGAATATGCACAACAAACCTTATAATATATGAAACTAGCTGTTGCCCGCTACTTTGTCCGCGTCAATTTTTGTTATTATGATCGCGATTATGAAGTTTTTAAAAGAATATAGCCTTAAGAGGAAATACAACGGCCGTTTTTCCATACAAACGTAGTCCCCTGTTTCCTCCCTGGATAATGCCAGTAGAGCAATAATTTTTATTATAAAAATCTATGGCTACTATTAGCATGTTTCTATGTTTTCTGTTTTTTCATAAATTATTAATAAAAAAGATATGATCCCCAAAAATCGAAAAACTTCGCCAGATTTTCCGCTGTGTTCAAACATCCAGAAAATAAATTTGGCTAACTCAGAACCAAAATAACTATTTTAGAAATTGTGTGTTATTTAAATTACAGCTTCTGTTGTAAATTCTACGAGTTAATATACCGATACCTAGACTTTCGACAGAAGCACATCACTAGTGTGTATCAAACCATTCGTAGACTGTATCAACGTGTGCTGGGTGGCGCGTGACTGGAAAGTAAAAGGTCCAGGTTCAAATACGGCTATGTATCTCGTTTTGCTCTGATGAAATAGGTGTTTCCGCAGTATTAGTTAGGTGCTTTGTATTCGGAGCTTGTGGGGTGTTTTGAAAGACTTGGTGGAAGCTCTGCTCCTTTATGTTAATAATTTGAAGATGCCTTAAGAGTTTAAACTCACCTGGGCTGGTGGGATCTACCTCCAAGTGGTCCACCCTGGGCAACGGCATCTTTGGTTTTCTAACCAATGATGACGGCTAACAGATCCTCCTGCGGTGGTAGGCTTCGTAAGAGGCCGCCTGGAAGCTACCACCCTCCTGCCGGAGTCCAGCGCCAAACAGTTTTTCTGTGTTCCGCTGGTGTGTGGGAGAACCAGTTCCTCTGGGTAAGCTCACTCCATCTTAGGCTTCTTCTTAACCGTATAGTTAAGTATATTGTCAAGAGCAAGCCCATTATTTATAAAAAAAAAGAACTGTGCTAGGATCGTCACCAAGCTTCAGTGGGAACACGTAACACCTAACAATTTTATGTGCTGAACTCTTTTTTGGAAGTTTTATTCTGTCTTGTTTTCATATAAGTTCATGGTGTCTGTCAACTTATACATAGTGTTACGCTTAGTGACACTCATAATTTTGTCATGTTGTATGTAATGTATACACTTAGCTCGTCCATCTAGTTCTAAAAAAATAAACTTAAAGTATTTACCTGACCTATTATAATTAACTGTATTATATTATTTATTTATTTATTGAATAAGGAACACTAACAGCTTAAATATAAAAACATTCAAAATAATAAATACATTCTTATATAAAAAAAGTCTTATTTAAATATACCAATTATAGGCGAACACAGCATTAAAATATTCTAATAACGACACAAAAATTCTGTACTAACTCAAACACAGAAAAATAAAAAATAATATTTTTAAACTAAAACGAAAGAAAAGAAAAGAAGAGACCAAAACCTTATTTAATGCGCAAGTTCCCTTAGCTTTTGTTTAAATTTAGACAAAGTGTCACCAAAAATATCTAGACCTGTTATCTGATTTTCATTATAAAAAGAAAACATATAACAGGTTTATTATAATCTGATAAATAAGATAGATAGATAGATAGATAGATAACACTTTATTGCTCACATTAAAAATTGGTACAAAGATTGAAATTAAAATAAATTAATGACAACCCGGTTTGTATAGTGATCCGATCATCCGTCTACTATCCTAAAATACCAGATAGGTCAATATGGGAAACGATTTTTCCTTACGACTTAGGTCTAGAAAGCACTATTTGAAGTTAAAATATTATAATGACACTTTGATACGCATCAAATGAATAAATACCTAACAAGGCCCTCTTAACATCTGGTTACTGTAAGTACTCGTAAAAACTGTGTAAAGAAGGCGTTGGACTCATATTTTGTCACTTAAGTTGTCACGTAAACATCAATTTGACAGCTGTCATAACAAGGATACTAGTGATGATGACAGGTATTTGTGAACAAATATAACAAGATACACAAATAATGACATCGAATATTAATATTTTAATCAATAATATTGGATGTCAATATTTATTACATAATTACAAGCTCTACAACAATATACGAGATAAAAACAAATTACGTATTTTTTTTCTTTTGGTATAGCCCAGTACAAAAATGTCAAGATGAAGCACTTAGAAAATGTCCAGAAGCTACACTTTTTTTACGCGATTCGCATCCCATTCATTCATTACGATTCTATTCATATGTTTTTGATTTTTCCTTCATGCCTTAACAGGCTTGGGACCGTAAACATTGAAAACTATGCTGCGAAATATATTTTTGGGTGTGTGAATTTGACCTACATTTTTCACTTCATAAATGGATTCTAAATACGATACTGAATGCATTTAAAAAAATTTGAATGTGATGAAAAATTCATCCTGTATTATGTGTAAATAGATTGAAGACTGTTAACCATTTTCATTACTAAGTTCTCCAACTTCTATACTCAATACTCAATACTCAATACTCAATACTCAATACTCAATACTCAATAATTTATTGCAAAACCATAATGTACAGAAAGATGTTACAATTAATAAAAGACCAGTGTTATGGACCCTATCGGGCACGCAACTTAGGGCTAGGAGAGAGGAAGCGTCTTCAACTAAGCGATAAATACAGTAGACTATTCTGTTTATAATTTGAATTGGATTTCAATAAATGTCAAGTAACTTGAAGTTTATTTTATATTATTTATCGATAAAATATTCATTTGTGCTATAATAACATTTATTAATTAAATATTGTTTCAAATTTTGAGTGAATTTGATGTCATTGTTTTCATTTTTTAGTATATCGGGTAATTTATTGTATATTTTTATAGAAGAACTAAAGGTACTTGAAGAATTTAATTTTAATCGTGAAGTTGGCAACGTTAATTTCTTTGCATATGTTTCTTACTATACTATAGCAGTGGATCTAGGTGACCTAAGTTAAATATTTAACCGGTTAACTAGTTAGCAACAGGTCGTGTATAATTTTGGAATTAAGTCGAGCTTTCTGGAGCTTCTGTCTGTGTTTCTTGGGATATACATAATTAGTTGTTTTCTAACTCGGTTAAAATTTAACTAGATTAACGGGCGTTAAGAAATTGAATTTAACTAATCTTAAACTAATTAATCTAACAGCAGGGAGGTATTAGAGAAAACTTATGTTATTTAGCTCGACTATTACCTTCCACCAATCCAGGCAAAAGCCAATTCTTAAATAATCGTCATCATAATGACCTAGGAATAGAACAGAGGACCACCTCACCACCACAACCGAGTCAGATGTCTTTATTTATTTAGTTTACTAACAGAATACGATATTTATGACATAACGAGATTCTAAATGGAATTAGAGCCTCGTTATAAGCCGCCTTTGATTTAGCAAACGTTTCTTCCATAAAAGAAGCTACGTGCCACCCCACAAATATTTTCTCTCAGAATTTCATTATCAGCGAAACGTCCCAGTAAATATTAATCGCTCGTTATCTTAATCGATGCGTTACTCGATAGCTTCTCGATCCATTATTGTAACGTTAACGTTTCGCGAACGAGCTAACTGCGTGTCAGATTGTGATTACGAGTAAATAGATTTTTGCCATGATTATCATGTAAAAGGTTTGTCTTTTTTCAACATGTCAATTGTTTGGATACATAACGCTATAACAATAAGAGGGATGTAATATTTGTGCAACTTCAAAATATTGAGCTTCGGTATATTCAGATCCGTCCGTCAGTATTTATTTCCTGTGAGTCATGATTTTTCCTCTACGCACCGCACCTTCTCGCGTATACCCAAGACGAGGGACAGCGTTTGTAGTCAGACTGTAGTTAGTACTGATGTGTCCAACTTGATAAAATATACTAAGTGTTAGGTCAATGGCATTATAAGCCAAATTAAGCGTGTGTAAACTTAGTGATATTATGGCGAAATTGTGTCGCCTGCTCCGAGGTCCCGGGTTCAATTTCCGGATGGGTCAATGTAGAAAAAAGTGTTTTTCTACATCTTCTCGGGTCTGGGTGTTTGTGGTACCTTCGTTGTTTCTGGTTACCAAAACACGAGTGCTTTAAATAGTTATTCAAATTGTGATCAGAAAAATGTATGTGATGTGGTCCACATTTATTTATTTATTTAAAATAATCTCTCAGTTTATAATATCAATCATCATATTTTATTTTCTTACTTAAAATTACCAAGGAGACAATTTTTATGTGGAAATATTTACTTTCAAAATGTTATTATCTAAGTTTCGGCTTCGCGTCTACATAATGTTAATAAAGATTGGTATCGGCTTATAATGCCATACCATTTGCATTCTGTATATTTAATGTGTCTATAAGACCTGTGACATGCCTTTATATACAAGTATGTAATACAATACCACATAAGTAAGTGTAACAAGAGCTGAGCGTTCCACACATTTCGACAGATAATACAGTATAATATACTCCTATATGTTGTTTCGAAGGAATGCGTTTGATGTACGTACATACCTTCATGTATACATTATGAGTACATATAAGACTGATTCTAGAATCAATAGATACGAATCTCATAACTGCACGTTACTTATGTCGTGTGAGAGGAAACCTGTGCAAGCCTTACAGTGTGTGTATGGAGGTCTAATTCGTCCAAAAATTCAAAGTTTTTGTAATAGTAGTACCTAATAGTAAAAACTTATAAGTATTTGTCTCTTTACAGGGCAAAGACTTCCATCATTTCAAGGTTCCATAGCAATGATGGGTACAGGAATAATCACCACGCTTGCCAAATGCGGGAAGGTGATAAAAAACTCGAGCAATGTTTGAAAATTCGAAATCCTACTGCCCGACTCGGGGATCGAAGCCAGGACTCCGAGATTTTGACCCGGTTTTTAAACGACTATACTAACGGGTGTTAAATATTCTAAGGGTAGAGTTCACCACCAGACGGTTAAAATTTAAACAGCGTTTAAAATATTATTTGTCATATTTTGTATGGGAATTGTGTCAAATTATTCGTCAATCTATGTTTACCGGCTCTTTAAATATTGGTGAACTCGGGTCTAAGTAACAGTAGTAAGTTGAATATCAATAAAACGCTTTTTCCTACCGTTCTCAATAGTAATGCCCCGGTAACTTTCCACTTATTATTAATGACGACTGTCATCGCAGACGCCCATAGCCAGGCAACAAATCAAAAGAGGCAACCTTACTATGAGATAACACCCTCGGGTACCAGGAGACTTATTTTTCTCGCGTCCAGGTGGCGTGGTACAAGGCACAAGCAAAAAAAGATATCTAACATTTTTTTTTAATTATAACGTGTGGTGCTAGTTCAAAACAGACTATCACCACCCCTTCTCGAACCTTGGGTGTTGTAAGAAGCGACTTAAGAAATACTTTCAAGAACTTATCATAAATAACAGCTTCTACTACACCACTAGCCAAACTGCGATCATTATCTTTGCCAAGCGTGGTAATCTATACTAATATTATAAAGCTGACGAGTTTGTTTGTTTGAACGCGCTAATCTCAGGAAGTACTGGTTCGAATTGAAAAATTACTTTTGCGTTGGATAGTTTTATCGAGGAAGGTTTTAGGTTATATAACATCACGCTGCGACCAATAGGAGCGAAGCATCAGTGAAAAATGTTGCAAAATTAATCGCGATCATAATAACAGAAATTGACGCGGACGAAGTCGCGGGCAACAGCTTGTTATGACATACCCCCTTCTGGAGAGAAGCACTTTATGATGCACGTGATGATGATGTATTTAGTAAAGACCAATGTGAACTTGAGTCTATTGAGTGAGTTGTGTTTTGTTATTTTGATAAATCAACTGTTCTTTGGTCCTGTTCTAGGTGAAAACGGGCAGCGACAACTTTTCTCCATCATTGGTCATCATCCATCAGCTTCGAATGCCAACTCGCCTGGCGTGACAATGATTTATTCTTTAGTCCTGAAGTTTTGTGGCAACCTTTTGTAGTAGTGTGTCATTGGAATAATTTATTAGTGTGTACTTTTTACCTTTTTTTTTGTTAGTTCTTCTAATGTAAATTTTTGTAATCGGCTTAGTCGATCTCTCTGGGTCTTGACAAATAAATGTATATATCTTTCTTTCTTTCTATATAGCTGGTAATAATTAAGTTAATTATGTTAACACATTTATGTCTTTCTACCTCAAGTAGCAATGGATTCGCCCGCTTTCTCTTATCGATTGCGCCATCCCGTGTTTTCCTCAGCTTATAATAGTTTTTCCTATCTCCATTGTTCGATGGGTAGAATGTTCGCGAAATAAATAACACAGTCGCGTTTGTATCCCGACATCCATTACGTACTGTGGACAGGGACGCTCTGCCCTGACAGGGATAATTATCACATTTTGATTCTATTCGTATAACGTAATATGTAGTAAGGAATGAAACGATTTTTTCTTTTACGCAATAAACAAGAGTTGTAGAATTCGGAACAATGTGTACACATTGTTTTAAGTCTATTTTCTGTTTTTTTTTTTTTAGATAAACCTTGTCTATTATACGTTCTGATCCCACAGTGAGTAACTATTTGAAGCAGTCGTCTTTTGGGAATCATAAACAACGTAGGTACCACAAAAAATGTAGAAAAACACTTTATTTTCCACATTGAGCACATGTAGCCTGCTCCAACGTCCCGAATTCTATGCCTGGTCGGGAGGCATAGAATTCGGGACGTTGGAGCAGGCTACACCTTAAAAACCGGCGTGTTGTCCGCCACTTCATATTAGGAAGATTGTCGCTTTAAATTTGCTGGTTACGAAGTTAACAAGTCATGCGTGTCATTTACTTGTCATCTTTGTATCACATCATTTGTGTTACCTTCTTACGGCCGGTCCCAATAACCTATCTATCTTTAGTTTTGGCATATCGGAGTTAGAAAACAACTTCTGTCTTTGTTTCTCTGGACGGAAAAATCAGAGACAGAAGATGTTTTCTATCTCCGATATGACAAAACTAAAGATAGATAGATTATTGGGACCGGCCGATAGAGCAGTTTAATGCTCTAAAGTCTAAGGATACCTCCTATAACCCGACAAAATGAAAAGTTCGTTGATCGTCAAATTTTATATTTATTTTTTATCTATTTGGAACCCAAACAGCAGTTTACAGCAAATTTAATCTAAGTCATCTAAGTTTTACATTTGCCAAAATAGTTTCCACAATCTAGTTATTACATGATTTGGCAATTTTAAACTTAAATAAACACTAAAAACATAAGCACTTGAAACAAATCAGTAAACAATAATAAAATTCTTTGACTATCTATATTACAACTTACTCGTATTTTTTTCCTCGTATTATACCTACTCTTATATTCATTTAGTTGACTCTTTTTTAGGGTTCCGTACCCAAAGGGTAAAAACGGGACCCTATTACTAAGACTTCGCTGTCTGTCCGTCTGCCCTCTGTCACCAGGCTGTACCTCAAGCCGTGATAGCTAGACAATTGAAATTTTCACAAATTATGTATTTCTGTTACCGCAATAACAATAAATATTAAAAAAAAAAATATTTAAGGGGGGCTCCCATACAACAAACGCGATTTTTTGCCCTTTTTTGCTCGAAATTTGTGTACCTTCTGTTCTTTACCTAGTCAACGGTACGGAACCCTTCGTGCGCGAGTCCGACTCGCACTTGGCCGGTTTTATTTACAGTTGTAAAGGTGACACTTTTTGCTAATGTTTTTAACTTCATGTGATTAACAAAATTGTCGCGTCAACAACCTTTTCGTACAACCGTCACTTAGAAAACCGAATTATCTTTGCGCTTGACGAAAATTAAGGTGAATTGGACTTTATAAGCTGGAAAATTGCTCAGATTTTCGTTTTTCGCGGATTTGTTTGAACTCATCACGACCTTCTGTATGTGAAACAGTCAGGATGATGTTGATCACGCTCACTGCGGGTTCCGCAAACAATAATTATTTGAACATATTGATACTTTGTCATTACACAATACTAGCGGACCCGGAAGGTGTTGTTCTGCCCGGAAAAGCAGCGCCACCTATCGGGCCCAATTGTGTTTTGACACTTATCTAGGAACCTTTCTAGGAACCCATTAAAATATACACAAAAATTTTCATCAAAATCATTCTAGCCGTTTTTTTATTAAGATATGAATGACAAAAACCGTGAAGATAGACTGTAGCATACTTATAGTACGAAATATTTAAATATGCATTTAAAAATTTTCACATTAAAATATAATTTTGGTATCTTAACATTGAAAGGTATAAAAATAGATTACACTCCAAAAAAGGACATAGGCCATTTTATATCTCACTGCTAGGAACCCACCACGATAAAACATGTAGAGCCACGGGCAAAAAGCTAGTTTTAAATAAATAAACATTATAAAATTTATTATTTACACAAAAAAAAAGAATTCCACTCTTAATTTTACAAAAAAAAAAATGGTTTGCTCGTTCCACCGAGTAACCCTTCTAATGTAAACAAGCGTATGGCCTAGCCAAGGTCAAACTTTGACGTCCGACTCGAGGTGAACGTACTAATGGTTCGAAATAATGGGTTAATTAATTTTGTTTTAGCCCCAAGAAGTCATCGAACCTATGTCGGTACCGTGACGAATTATGTGACATGACACTTTTGACGCAAAATAGCGTCACTGATGGAAAAATATACGGATGTTTTTGTAACATTAAAATATTTAGAAACATAAAGCTAGAGGCATATGTTAAGAAACAATTCAATAAGTTAGTACCTAGTTGTATTTCATAAGAAAAGTATGTAGGTACTATCTTAGAGTTGTACAACGGACAGAATAGAGCGATGTTTGGCATTTCCCTTGAAAAGGGGAAACACTAAGATATCCGACATGGCTTGAAGAATTGTTGATAGTGGCTGACACGAGCATGATAGTGGTTGATAGTGGGCAGGACACAAACATAGATAGCGATGGCCGTTTGGGCGGAAAGGCTCTGGAATGGCGACCGAGCACCGGGAGACTATCTGTGGGTAGGCTACACACCAGGAGGACTGACGGTCTGGCCCCCAATTCCGCTAATTTACAAATGGCTGAATAGAATCGCAATGGCATCGCAATCGTATATTTTGACATTAATACCATATTAAATTTGTCAAAATATACAAGTACTCTAAACCGACGAGCATGCATGAAAAGATTGATGAATGTGAAAGAAGCGAAAGATGTATATATACTTATAGTATGCCAGGATCGTAGTAAGTGGAAGGCCTTGGTCTCTGCCTACCCCGTTGGGAAGGAGGCGTGATAATATGTATGTATGTATGTACAATTGCGGTGCAATTGCGATTCTATTGAGCCATTTGTAAATTAGCGGAATTGGGGGCCTGATAGCAAGTGAGTGAATGCGGGAAGACTGAAAGCAGTCTGAAGCCTTACAACAAAACTTGCTATACCAAAAATTAACACTTTTTAGGACACATCACGCCTGTCGACGTTACAACAAGAAAACTATCATCGTTTCTAGCATTGAGTCCTGTAATGTGTTAGGTAAGCTATTTAATTTTATTAGTCTAGGGTAAACTAGTTAAAAATCTGGAATCCAGACTAATATTTTATAACAGTGAAAGTGTTTCTGTCTGTCTGTTGTCCGGCAGGCCGAAACCGCTGAACCAATTTAGGTGCAATTTGGTAAAGAGATAGTTGAAGTCCTAAAAAAGGGCATAAAATAGTTTTTATTCCAGAAGTAATATTTTGAAGAAGTGAAAAGAGGCTTGAAAGATGATATGCGGAAACAATGATTTATTATTTTGATAAAAAAAATAACTTATAGCTAATACAAGTAGTAATAAGCAATAAAAATAGTAACACAAATAGCATAAGTATTTTCAGTGATCTCTAAGGAAAGCGATATACTTAGTCTGAAACGCGATAATAACCGAGATAGCGATAAAGATCCCCATGAAGAAGAAGCCACGGGCGGAGAGCTAGCTAGTCATAACAACAACTTGGTAAAAAATTGCAGCTTATATATAACTTACTTTACATATAAGGCAATGACCTCAAGGCTAAAGCATGACTTAACGTTTCCTTAGTTATTCGTAAAAAACCTAACCACAAGTTACACGTGCTTGAATATTTTGCGTATATTTCGTATCATTATGAAATTCGTTAGTAGATATAACTTGATCTTATGACTAAGTCATCTATCAAGGCTATATATATGTCACATACGTTGTTCTGATGTCAAAGTATTTCGTACGCATAGAATTTTATACTGTCCCACAGGGTTTTTTCTTCGGGTAAGAGTAACCTTTGTGCATTTCCAGCCTATATGTTTAGCCGTTTTGGCATGATTGAGTCACAAACATCTATTAATTTTTTTGCATTAATGATAGTAGTAAGATTAGCTTTGGTTTTACGGAATTGGAAACTATCAAAGCTGCAGAAACACTCAACCCGACAAAATACAGAAAAGTCGTTATCTACATTGTTTAGCTACATATAGAACCTGGGACTCGAAAGGAAATGTTTAGAAATACATAGCTAAAGGGTAGCGAGTTCTTTTCCCAGCTGAGGCTATCAAAAATCTTTATAACCTGTTCTACAGATAACCAGGATTACTAGAAATTAGTACAGGACAAATTGTCTATATTGTGAAACACCGACTTTTCCACAAAACTACCTGACAACGTCCAACTTTTAGGAAAACAAAGTTCCATTTGGATCAGGTAAATGGACAGTGGAGGGAAAGCATCAATGGTTTACGAAAGTGTTGGTTTTAAAAAAGTATCTAGGGTACCGACTTAGTCACATGCTATCGGGGAATGCCGGAAAACTGATGGAACCAATTGATTGAAATCGTAAGCAAAATGGAGTGTATATTGTAGCTCTTCAAAATATAAATTAATCAATGGGATGCCGAATCAGATGTTTGTGCTAGAGATAAGGATTTTTACTTCGCATTTTAAAACTTTTTTGAAGTAGGTTTCAAACCAGGAAAATTCAAGTAGTTTTAATGATTGACGAACTGAGTTAGAAGATGACGTCTCAATAAGAAAAGTTACACAACAGGTTACTTAAGTTCAAGATTCACTACGCTTCAAATATACCCTACACCCTACACAGCCGGTAATCACTAACACTTGTCGTAGTTGTCGTAGTTGCCGTAGTTGCCCTGGTACGATTAACGCCAATGCTACCAGCTACGAGTGTAGCACTTTGCCAAAGTGTTAGCTCTAGATTTGTAGGACAAAGACACACTGCATAGAACTAGAGCAAACAGGCGAAGACATTAGCGAGTCGCACGTTACAGAAGCCCAGTAGGTTCATTGAAAAATACCAATCGATAATTAATTAAAGTCTAGAAGTCTTGAGTTTTCTCAAATAATACCCAAATGATCAATAGATACATAAATAAATTAATGTGGACAACCTCACATACATTACTCTGATCCCAAAGTAAGTAAATATTTAAAGCACTTGTTTTGTGGAAGTCAGAAACTAAGGTTTTTTGTTATATGAATAATGGGCTTGCTCTTGACTTCATACTTAACTATACGGTTATGAAAAAGCCTAAGATGAAGCGAGCTTACCCAGAGGTACTGGTTCTCCCACACACCAGCGGAACATAGAAAAACTGTTTTGCGCTGGACTCCGGCAGGAGGGTGGTAACATCCAGGCGGCCTCTTACGAAGCCTACTACCGCAGAAGGATCTGTTAGCCGTGTTGGTTAGAAAACCAAAGATGCCGTTGCAAAGTGTGGACTACTAGGAGGTAGATCCAACCAACATCAAAAAAAAATTAAAAAATTAGTTTCTTTTCTATAATGACTCACCCGGGAATCCAACGCGGGAACTCAGAGCAAGCGACACCTTGAAAACCGGTGCGTATGCCACTCCGCCACGCAGTTTAAAAATAAATTAACTGCAGATTTTTGTTCTCCAGTTATCCAGAAAAATACTGGCAGCTAGCCACGATTCTCCAGATGTGTTCTGCCAAGCATCAAGTTTTATATAGAAGATAGAAGTTTTTGTCTTTTGATTTTGTTGATTTTCAGCCATATTTGAGAGCATAAAGATTGAATAAGTAATAGTGCCATCTATTTTTTTACCAAAGATTACAGAGTTTTTTGAGAATGATTACCCTATTCCTGTCGCGGGAAAAATCAACCGCTTTGGATGAACTCTATTTAAATTAAAATTTCAATTTTTAAATAAATATTTACCAACTGCCTGTGATGGGACTGGGAACAATGGTCTGGTAAGCGAAAGCTTTTGGGTTCGAATGCCATCGCACGCTGTCGAAAAATATATATTTTTGGAATTGTCGAAAATTTTCCATTAATTTGTTTAAATGTACTAAAACGAAAAACGAAAATCTTAAATGTTTTCTTAAGGCATCTTCTCCGTTAAGTTGGTAGTGTACCTGCTGTATTTACATGTACTGTGTCTCCGTTTAGTGAAGCTCTGGTGAGTGCGGTCATTAGGTATGGTCAGCACCTGTCTGAAGACACTCCTCGCAGGAAATCGTTGGAGTTACTTGAGATGCATCTCAAGTGACATCGGTAGCAAACATCGTTAGTCTTGTGGTTGGTCTAGGTCATGTGAATCACTACAAAGACGTTTAGTAACTTATATTATGATTTCATATGCATTTAATGATCGCTCAGCATTTGGTCAATGGATGCTTCTTAGTAGTACTAATGTTTTGTTTACTTCGGTGACGTTTTTCTTTCTAATAATGGCTTAAAATTAATGCTAGAATTATTTAAAAATTAATGGCCTATCATAATCCCAATGCAGGCCAAAAGCCTCCACATCCAGCAATGATGGGTACTGCTGGCATAATCACTACGCTCTTTAAATCGTTCGTCTTGTGTTGATATCATGTAGGTCACAACAAAGAGATTCCGTAGGTAAACTAATAAGAAGATTTCATATACAATCTATGATCGCTCGGCATTAGTTATGGGTACTACGTACAGCATAGGGATTTCGTCCCGGGAGTCTCGATTCTCGAAATCCCGGGAATCTCGGTACTTGAATCATCGAGACCGAGACCGAGACTTTGCTGGTAAGTCTCGAAAATTTCGAGACCAGATGTTTCGGTAAATCATCAGATTTTACAGTCACTAAAACAGTTACAAAATATATATTTTTTAACAATAATAACAAAACTCGCAATACAGGTTTTGTTTCCATACAAATCATAAAAAAATCGCGCCCCAACGGATTCAATCGCTTTATGAATTTCATTCATTTTTCGCGCCATTACTGACTGACGATTTGATTTCTGCACAAGTGTGTTACGGACATACTATTTATCCGGCAAGCATTAAGTCACATAACGGATAAGTTATGTGACTTAATGCTTAATGACTAATGTGATAGTTAAGTTTATCGGTTGTCTAGTACCCCATACGACAGGATACTTAATAGTAGCTTAATTTGGGACTAGATGGCTCTGTGTGGCCCAGTGTGGCATGTCTTAAAATATTATTATTATTATTATATTGTAGAGCTCATTTATTTTATACATGTTTATATACTGTCCTTCAAAATTTTAGTTTCACATTATAATTAGTTTCTAATTTTAAACTAACTCCGTCCGTATTGTGCATGATGTGGCCGCCTTAAGAAGATTTTTACATTTTATAAGTATCACCTATGAAGATTATATAAGTAATTTACCAATGTAATTATCCCTGGCAGTCCAAATTAAATAAATAAATAAATAAATAAATAACGGATAGATAGATGTTCTTAAATAATCAGTTATGGATTCATGGATCAGATCGGATCCCTATTACTGCAAAGCAATGTTCTTTATTAAAGTAAGACTAAAAATAAGAATGAATATCAAGTTACCATATTATTGTATTTGCTTTGTGTTGATTTTCTTTAATTTTATTGTAATATTTCGTCTAGTCGATAAGAAGTCGATTCTAATTAAAAGATTTAACAATAAGTATTGATCTTTTATTTCATTTTATTCTCTAGTAGTCAATAGTTGTCGTTATCTTTTAAAGATTGATTTCTGTCAATTGTCATATTACGTAATTTCATACTCTAGTAGGTATCTTTAATTCTAACAAAAACTCAAAACAAGTCTAATTGTCATAAACATATTAGCTACATAATTTATTGCAAAAAGAATATAAATTGCGCAATTTCTGACACATTTTCATAACTTTAGAGCCATTTTATTAATTGAAAAAAAAAGAACACCTCTGGTCTCGAATTTCTCGGGAAAATGCGTCCGAGACCGAAATCCCTAGTACAGCAGTGCTTTCATGTTAAGTAAATTCACTCGAATTTGAGTTTACGCGAACCTATACATTGAAATGAAAGATATGTTTATGGATTATAGTACGCGTTTATTTTTTGATTTAACCCGACGTTTCGAACATATTATTTTTTAAATTATTAGTATTCCCATTTATTTCAAGTGGGACTTGTTTAATCATCGGAAGCTAGTTAACTTGAAAATGCTAGTTTTTAGGGTTCCGTACCCAAAGGGTAAAAACGGGACCCTATTACTAAGACTTCGCTGTCTGTCCGTCTGTCCGTCTGTCCGTCGCTCTGTCACCAGGCTGTATCTCAAGAGCCGCGATAGCTAGACAGTTGAAATTTTCACAAATTATGTATTTCTGTTACCGCAATAACAACAAATACTAAAAACATACTAAAAGAAATATTTAAGGGGGGCTCCCATACAACAAACCCGTGGTTTTTTGGCCTTTTTGGTACGGAGCCCTTCGTGCGCGAGTCCGACTCGCACTTGGCCGGGTTTTTATTTAATCCCTCAACCCCGAGGAGGCAATCGGGTGCCACGATAACAATTGATTTCAATTGTGTCTGGAATAACTCACGATCGAGGGATTAAAACGAAATTACCGATTTTGAGCATTCGCTAGTTTATGAATGATTATAATATGTTCGGTACATATAATAGTTATTTGGCGAATGTTCGCTGAACACCATTTAGTAGCTGGCTTTAGAAATTATTGGTGTGGCTTGTACCAACATAAGATATTGATATTAATACTTTAAATTACAGACACTAGATAATTATCATAAACATTGAAAACCATTACATCTATTACACATAATAGCTTCTATAATAATATCAGTATATAAACTTGAAAATATATTTTTTTTCCCGCCTGAGACAAAAAAATTTCAAGTTTATATACTGATATTATAAGTGCAATTAAGTTGCTAAAATATCAAATAAAGTTCTATAATAATGATGTAAATGCGTTAATTTATAAACCAATTTGTAGACCACCATTTTATTAATAAGTAAACTGTAAAATTGCAATAAATTGATTCGATAATGACTGGAATAACTAAATTTATCGGCTTCTGGGATAATAACGCCCGGGTAATATTCCATGCGATTCGGTGCTAATTACAGCGAATTAATTATATAATATTGTGCATTCATGTGGAATACCAACAGACTCTGTTTGTCAAACTATATAAAATGTTGTTAAAAAAATTATAGCTACCATCATATCGGAGGAATCTTGTAAGTTTTATAGTCAATATCATATCGGAGGTTTTTTTTTTAATAATCATGGCTACATAATAGTACCGAAATTTCGGACGATAAAAAAAAGAGAAATTGTAAAATATACAAAGCAATAGACTTATAATAAATAAACTGAAACACTGTGTTAGTGACTTCATTTCAGCCTTTTAACAACTTTTTCTTCGATAATTTCAACAAAAGACAAAAAACACGATATAAACCACTAAACTACAGTTGTTATATAACAGTAAAATTCAGATGATCATAATGCACCTTCTTAAATTTTGGAGTATATTAGTTAGTCTATGTTTGTGTGGGTTGTCATTTGATGAGGCCTATTTTTGGCACTGATTTGTCTAATTTTATGTCAATGCTAACGGTTAAATCAAAACGTTTTAATCAATTTAATATTAAGTTAATGATATGGCAGTTTGGGAACCGATGGCTCAACCATATGGCATGGGAGATTAAGTTACAGGCGTGTATCGTGAGAAAAACTGGTCTGGTACTACCTACGTCCGTTCGCTACCGTAGATTAACAAAGATACAAAAAAAGCTTTTGAAATAAACTAGTTTTGTAAGTATGACCTTTTTTCAATACTGCCTATCGCCGCAATAAAGGAAAAATGCGGAAGTGGTAAATTTTAAATTCAAAACAATAAGATTTTATAATTATTTTTATTTCATGCAAAGGTATCACTACATATATTAAAACTTAATCCTTCGCTTCGTCTGTTTGTCTGTCTGTTCGCGATAATCTCAAAAACTACTGCACGGATTTTCATGCGGTTCTCACCAATATACAATAATTTACTGATTTTTGAGTAAGGTTCTTTGTGTACATTGGTTAAAATATAACAACAGTTACCTGTGCGAAGCTGGGGCGGATGTATATTAAACATTTTAAAGTAACCTTAGTAAGTTTGTAACGCCCCGTTGGTCTAGTGGTTTAAATACCGGGCCAAGATCTCGGGGTCCCAGGTTCAATCCCAGAGTCGGGTAACAAAAAAAAAGTTTCGAATTTTCGAACGTTGCTCGGGTTTGTGATCACCAACCCGTACTTGGCAAGCGTGGTGATTATGCCTGTACACCCATCATTGCTGTGGTAACATGAATTCAATGATGGAGGCCTTTTCCCTGCAGTGGGATGATTATAGGCTGTTAATTTAGTAAGTTTGTCTGTTACGATTTTACGCCTAAACTACACTTATTATGATGAAATCAGCAACACGGCTACTCGAGGATGATTTGTTTTAAACCGTATGGATAACAAACGGATTCTATAATGGTACCCGCTTCTTTTCTTTTGAAGCACGGAACTTCACAGACTAACTTTCTTTCTTTCCTCTCGAATCTCGCTGACATAATTTCTGTATATACTTACATTATGTATATGTATTTTTCTATATGTTATTGTATGTATTTCTTGTTATTTTATGTATGTAACTATATAACCTCAAATATAAAATCTGTATATATGCCAGTGCTTGATTGTAAGCACTCTTATAATAATTAATATCTTAATTTATATTTGTTATTTTCACTTTGTACTTCGCACCGCCTGTAACCTCTCCTTGGTTGACTGGTAGAGAATGCTTTTAGCATTAAGTCCGCCATTTGTACAGCTTTGTATGTGCATTAAAGTGTAAATAAATAAATAACCCCAAAAACTGTAAACATAGAACCGTTTTCTTATCTGGCCGGCTAATTAAAACAACATTGTTAGCAAGGACTATGACGGAAATTGTTTTGAAAAATATATTTTCTTGAAGAGTTTTTATCGTTTGATATCTTCAGTAATTTCAAAGAGAACATACTTAAAAGGCGCATTCAGAATAAAGTATGTAGTTACAAAAATCATACCACACATATAAAAACCTAAAGATAGTACTTATCTGGAAGTCAACGTACTCAAACGTAATAACATTCAAAACCACACTGCGTTTAAAAGATGGGTGTTAAAATTTTACATAATATAATTTGCTACAATCTATATTAAACTTTATCCTGACACATTTAAAATAGATTTTCAAATGATAGTTCTAGTTAGAAATGAGCTGTGTAAAATAGACTTTAAAAGTATAGATATAGAAGCGATGTGTTGAAGATCAGTTGGTGTTTTTTAAGTGGTTAAGGACCACATGGCCGACTCCAAGTGGGTTAAGAAAAGTGAAATGTTGGGTAATGTGATATAATGAAGTATCAGACGCAACGAGTAATAGGAGTTCATTTGTAGAATAATCATTCTAATAACGAAAGTATTCAAGTCGTTATTACAAGAATTAATTGTTTTTTTACCATGTACACCCACCCATAGATAATAATAATGTATTTTTGTATATTTTATGTATTCATTATTATTTATTTGTATGTATATACAGATGGTTGATTATGCACTGTGTATACAATACCGGTACCACCGTTTTCTAACTCACTAATTAGTCTTACCCCCGTATTTATAAAGAAGTAATTACTTATTGCTTAAGAAAGTCATAACTTAAAATGTTCATACCTAGTCCTTAAGTGAAAGAAATTGGTCACCATTAATAGTCATATTATTTGGCTGGAAATGCTAACTTTTGGTAGTTATAACTTCTAGTAATTTCTTGATTAAGGCATACAAATTGTCACTCAAGTAATTACTTTTAGTCAAGTAATTACTTTTACTTGTTTATAAATACGGGGGTTACAGTATCCGATCGCACGACATCAGTTTTCCTCGGTTTTCGCAAGTTAGAACCATTTCCGTCATCATGGCACCAAAATATCGGAAACTCATAAAATCAAGGTGCATAATGTAAATTTCAAATCATTAAACTCTGCATCTGGAGAGCACTAAACATTCCTGAATTAAAACCTATAACCAGTAATCCATTGTCGTAATAGTTAATAAGAGCTACCTAGTGACTATTGAAATATATTTTTTAATAAATTTTGTTTCAAGGTCTACATTACTTTGATTCTAAATCAATGTTTTATCTTAAAATTGTATTTATTGTTGTTCATCTTAAAGTTTAATTTGATTTTGTTTCTTTATTGTTAACCATTAGGTTATATTTTAAATAAACGATGCTAGTTGATACAAATAAAACTTTACTGAATATGTTTATCTTTAAAATTACGTTTTGCATATTATGTAGTGCACTGTAAATTAATAAAGCAATGTCTCATTTACACTAGGCAGTATACTATTAAAACCTTATTGTAAGAACTGGCAAACTGTACAAATAAAACATAAACTCACACCAACAATGTTTGCAGCGGACAAAGCTGGTACATCAATTTACCTGAAAAAAAAAAAGACAATCACTTTTAAACTATCAGCAAGTATAACCCCCCCCCCCCCCTTAAACTCCATCCTTAATTCGGTTCGCTCGTAAACGACGGGTAGAAAACTACCAAAATTAAATGACAATTACGAATTAAAGTTAAACGATGGCAAACGAATGCGCAATTCTGGATAAAGAGATGCGAACACTCTGCACAGGAAAGGAAATAACATTTTATTTTGTCCCTTTTAACAGTCGACGAGTTTTTGCATTTTAAATCAACCCATGCAAACTTTATAGGAACATTGTATGTAACATTGGTGTATATAATGCCTGTCACTGTTCATTTAAAAAAAAAACTCACCTACCCAGCGTTACAGACAACAGCACGTCAACCTACCACAATACGTCAAGTTTTCTCAATTGAAATTGATCTATACTCGTTGGACTTAAAGTTGAAAATCAATTCAATGACCTTTAACTTTTTGGGTAGGTTGACCTGCCGTTGTCTGTACATACTAGCTTAAATCACCCATTATGTGGTGCGGGCTAAAACCTGTGCTCAGCAATGGGATCAAAAATAGCCCACGTTATTTCTCAAGGTCGTCTATACTAGTATATCCTTGTATCAGAAAGCGTAACAAACAGACAGAGTTACTTTTGCGGTAATACTCGTAATATAAGTAAGGGTTACGACGCAGCAGGGGTATGCGCGAATACCATTGCTTAGCTTCCATCGTTGAAAAGAGGCCTGCCTGTGTCCAACAGTGTACTGTAGCGAGCTGATGATGATGATGATAACGGAAATACCTTGCCACTAATTCTGCTAAACAAATCACAATCGTAATTGAATAACAGGTTTTTGACAGTTCTAGTATGGGCTAAATGTCGAAATCTCCCAATTCAATCACGATTGAACTGCAATTGAAATAGCAGAATAAGGGCCCTTAAAGTTTAAGGTTTAAGATCACCTTAGAGTGCCAGATCGAGCTTATGTACCTAACGAGCCGTCTCTCGTTTGCTTATTTCCACTGTTTATCTCTCACACTCCGCTGTGACTTGAAATCAGAGCACAATCCTGAACAACTTGATTTTGATATTGTATAGGTCAATTGAATTATTTTTTTAAGTAGACTAAGACTAATAAGTTACAATAAACAATTACTGAGAATTTTAATTTAGTAAGTATAAAAAAAACCTACTTAGATGGTAACTTTAGAACCAAAGAAACAAAAACAAAAAAAAATCACACTAAGGTTATTTTGTTTCTTTGTTTTATAAGTTACCATAAATCAATGTCACTTGTATATATTTCATGATCCCGGACATACGAGTACCTACAAGACTTTGGGGTATGAGGTCACCCTCAGTTACATACTGCGCTTATGTAACAAGCCGCCTCGTCTGCGCCACTGTTTATATGTATTCGATCTTTAAGCGCGTTAATGCCAATACCATTACAGAGCATATAATCGGAATGCTTGGTGCTGTGTGCTTATGTGCTACACTTTAACGGCCCATAACGCGGGATCGATCAGTGTTTTATTGCGCTTTCAGTGAGCCACGTCTTTGGAGGTAATGTTTTTTTGGGAGACCATTAATGGAATGGTCCTAAAATTTAAAATAAAATATGAATTGCATTTGGAGCGTTGGGCTCAGAAATAAACACTGTACAGTCTTTTGTAGGGTTTTTGGACAAAACATGTTTCAGTTTTCATTCCTCATTTAAAAAAAAATCTCATACTTTTTAAACTTTTGACAGAGAGGAGTTTTTTAACAAAATAAAGGAATTGAAGCTTGGAACCAAGCTTGGATTTATTCAAGCTGTTTCATCTTAACCGATAGTTAAATAATTGCAATTGTTGCTGCTTACTTTAAGTTTCCTAATTGTAATTATGCTGTTGAGACAAATAAAGAGTTTTATTAATTTAAACTTATTTCTTTCGGATGTTGGAGGTACTAACATTGATAAAACTACGCTGGCTCACAGCGTAAAGGGTTTAAGAAAATTTGTCAACTCACACAATGTCTTCGATGCTCGATTGGGTAGATAGAGGCAGTCACTCAGTAAGCGAAAGGTTATGGGTTCCAGACCCATCTTACAGGCAGTCGAAATTTGTATTTGAAAAGATCGTTTTCTAAATTAACCTAAACGGGAATCGAACCCAGCGTAGCATGCGGACTACGTCCACACTACACCAACCGGGTCGTAAGTTCAAGTCAACGCATGAAATATATATAAGCTCAAGTAGCCAAGACCTTTGAGCCAAGATCTTCCACGGATTGGGACTCTTAACAGTTTGAAGAGAGCAGGCCTCGAGTTCGGTCCAAGTTTAGGTTCTAGTTGAGAAAGTTCTATTTGAAGAACGTTACGCCAGAACTCTTGGAGTAACCTCGTAAACCGTCAGAAGCAAACTGCACAGTTGGAGAAAAATAAAATTTTATTGCTAGAGGAAATTTTTCGACTTTCATTTACGATCTCTTCATGTGTAAAGTTAGAAAAATTCATGGATCTAGGTACTACAGTATTTTTAGATATTTGTACTATAGATTTCAAGGTTCAATAAAACGATTCTAGCAGTGACTAGGTATTTTGTTTTAGAATTAATTTAAAGTCTATGATTTTTATTCTAAAAAATCTCCTATGATTTTGAAATACATTCGTATTGCAACACTAGTAATTAAATTACTTAAAATTAGTTTTAAAATGATTCTTCTATGTAGATATAGACTAGTTTTTCGCAACAAGTAACGCCCTGAAAAGTGGAAAAAATTATTGAATAGGTTCAGTTGTAAAATATTTTTATTTTTATATAACTCAAATTAAAAACGAGTTGCTTAAGAATACTTTTGTTTTAAGTTTGAAATAGTTAGTCAAAAGTATTTAACGAACGTTAATTACATAACAATGTACAATATCAGCTTAGCGTAACTGAAATTAAAAAGCAAACTCGCTAAGTTTCGGTTAATCCCTTAATTGATCCCCGGATTACAGTGTTATCCGCTAATCCTCTAGAGTTCGACACATTTGGCCAAGGATGTTGGCGTGTTGGGTGTTTGGTGTTGGCCGTAAGGGTTGGGACACACCCTTTAGGCTCATAAGGTCCACTTTCCAAAAAGGTCATATTCTTATTACGACCACTTCCTACACCACTTATACTGTACAGTCAATTGACGACTTTTCAGCATTTTTTTTAAATCTTTACGAAAGCCGTTGGCCCCTTTAGTCGCAAGACGAAAGTGGCTTTTAAACTCTGACACAAGATTATCATTCAACGATAACTATAGATTTCACAAAAATACATTTATGAGATAAAATAATATAAAGCTCAAAAATAACCAAAAAAATAAACAATGCAACATTGTTTTAAAAAAATTTTAACATGCTTACAGCGTAATGTCTTGAAAAAACTTCTTCGACTTTACTAATATCTTGGTTTGTCAATGGTCAGAAAATTCGCCCAGTAAGCGGAAAATTTTGAGTTTCAGTCTCACACAAAGGACTTTAAAAATGTTTATAACGCAATTGTATTTCAAACCAATATTACCATTTTTTTTAGTATGATTTTTTTATCATACAGAAAAACTCAACATATTATTCTCTAATTAAAATAATAATAAAAAAAACTACATCATTTACAACTTAAAAATAAATATTAATGAAAAATAACAATACCAATATTACCATGAATGTAAAGATATATATATTCACACTATGGTTGAGATTTTTCTGCACTACTCATTATAAACCCTAATATATCTCTTAACAGTAACAGTAAGTTAGTTCAACAGTGTGCCCTCAGCCTTTCGGTTCGATGCCAGTCCTAATGGGTTTCTGTCGATGCGTCCAAACCGCGACCGGAAATTAATCGGAACTGGGAGAGTAGTTGTTTGCATCCGCGGTTTCTATCTTGGTAGTTTCAGTAAAAATAGGTACCTACTTTAACTGCGAAGTTTCTTTGATAATTTGATTTATCAGTTTTTGCAAACGAAGCCCTGCAGCCAAACGCCTAACATATAGATTGATAGATAAAACACTTTATAAACCGATAAGGCCGCCTTTGCCTACATGCACATTATATAGACGAACATTTGGATCAGTGGTAGTAGACGCTGCTTTTGAGCCATGGGTCGCGGTTTCGATCCCCGCACAGTACAAATATTTGTGTGCATGAACTTCTCTGTTTGTACTGGTCTGGGTGTTTTCTAAAAATATATATTTATATAAGTTTGTTGGTTGTCAAGTAGCCAACACGACAAGCTTCGTAGTAGTAGCTTAGTTTGGGACTAGATGGCTCTGTGGATAGAGAAGTGTTGGTTCCAACACTCATGTACGGAAGTGAAAGTTGGGTATGGCAGAAAAAGCATGAAAGTAGAATAAATGCAGTAGAAATGAGAGCGCTAAGAAGTATGTTAGGAGTGAAATTGAGTGACAGGATAAGAAATAGTGTGATAAGAGAACGTTGTGGTGTGAAAGTAGATATTGTCACACGGATTGAGAAAGGGATGCTTAGATGGTTTGGGCATGTAGAGAGGATGAATGAGAGAAGAATAAAATTAATAGACTCAGGCGTTACTTTGCGGAAATCCATAACTAATTATGGATTTAGAAAATTATTTTGCTAATGATTTCCGCTTGTTAATATACCGGCCTAGATACCTTCACCACACTACCCGCACTAACACTGATTTGAGGAAGCACCTGCACCACACTAACACTGATTGAGCAAGCACTATTTCATGCAGGAAAACCGCCCGCCCTCCCTCAAAAATGCATGCAGTACAGTTAATGCAATTATTAGTACCCAACACCAATATAATAAAAACCTCGACGCGTTTCGCCTCTTCACGTGGCATCCTCAGGTCCTTGTCGCCTTCGCTGCGCTCCGACGACTAAGCTGTGAAAACTTAGTCAAATTTATTTAATTTAAAATCATAATTATCATTTAAATTAAAACTCAAACCACTTTCAATCAAATCAAACCAATTTCAATAACAACGCAGATTGAACGTCACAACCTGTTGTCGTAGTGGGGAGTTTCTATAAAAGGCCTGTTCGCCAGTGTTGGGTACTAATAATTGCATTAACTGTACTGCATGCATTTTTGAGGGAGGGCGGGCGGTTTTCCTCCATGAAATAGTGCTTGCTCAATCAGTGTTAGTGTGGTGCAGGTGCTTCCTCAAATCAGTGTTAGTGCGGGTAGTGTGGTAAAGGTATCTAGGCCGGTATATTAACAAGCGGAAATCATTAGCAAAATAATTTTCTAAATCCATAATGAGAGAAGAAT
Source organism: Anania crocealis (assembly GCA_949315895.1). NCBI lineage: Eukaryota > Metazoa > Arthropoda > Insecta > Lepidoptera > Crambidae > Anania > Anania crocealis. The sequence goes on along the minus strand of OX438867.1, from coordinate 15,194,810 downwards.
GACTAGACAGATCTATAAGACGAGTGTGAAAGGGAACGTTGGAAGAGGAAGGCCTAGATGAACTTATCACGATCAAATCGGGGATGATCTGAAGATAGGTCAGGTCAAGAGTACTCTAAACCGACGAGCATACATGAAAATATTGATGAATGTGGAAGAAGCGAAAGATGTATGCCAGGATCGTAGCAAGTGGAAGGCCTTGGTCTCTGCCTACCCCGTTGGGAAGGAGGCGTGATATGGCTCTGTGTGGCCTAGTGTGGCATGTCTGAAAATATTTATCAGTAAGGTAAAGGTACTATAACCTAGTTGGAAGGAACCTAGGATAGCTTCCTCTCTCCTAGCCCTAAGTTGCGTGTCCGACAGGGTTCATAACACTAGTTTTCATTATTGGTAACATCTTGAGTATTGAGTATGAGGTCTTACCGCTATTTGATATGTAATAACGCTCCTGATTACCAACAGGGAGGTTGATGCAATCAAATTAAGAGTACTCTCAAAAATGTGCTACAAAGAGACCAATCCGCGAATGTTTAATGATTACGTAATGTGTGTGTACTATGAAAAGCTTTTGAGAATTCCTTCATAAAATCGAATTTTTACAAACATTACGAATGAATGAACAGCGAATATAAATTATTTATTAATCGTTTGGTAATGGATTCCCTAAAAGGTATAATATTCCTGTAGGAACGAGAATCGAACGAAGAAATAATGAATATGGTTGAAGAGCGAAGAAATTTATGGACGATTACAAGATATTTTAATTATAGACCATCATAAAGGGAGATATAGATCGAAGAAAGAAAAGAGGAAGGTCCTGAAAATTTTCAAGCAACAGATTAAATAAAAAACAGTAAATATCGTATTGTAGACACAGATGGGGCCAAACAGAAACTATTAAATTTGCTATTAAAGGCATATGTGAGAAACGGATTATTAGAGATTAATAAACGTGGACATCATCACTGTTCTAATCCCAAAGTCAGTATTTTAAAGCACTTTGTGTTTTGTGGAAGTCAGAAGGTAGCACAAACTCCAAGACCTAAGAAAACGTAGAAAAACACTTTTTTCCTACATTAACCCATCCGGGAATACAACATACGGATACACTCAGCCACGGAGGTAGTCGAGGATACTTTCGAAAGTTCAGACGTAAGAAGAATCGATGGCGGTTAACGCACCAGACGATAGTGACCTGTGGGTGGACTCCCTACCAAGTAGACCTATGATCTGGTAATAAAGTACGCGGGAAGCCGCTTAGTGCGGGAACTGCTGTGGAACTAATCGTTGTGGATATTCATACGGGAAACATATATATTTATGTATGTAGGCGTTGTTTGGCTAAAATGACGAAGATGATAAGGTGATGTGCACTGTTAGCGGAAAACTTGGGAATATAATATTATAGAATAGTACTAGCATTTATTAAAAGCTCAATATGCGCGCAATATTACCACATAGCTATGGTATGTAAAATTCTGACGTAAGAAATAGACCAGGCGTTTTTACCATCTGGCGTACACCTCACAAGTAGGATAGATTGGAATTCAATAAAATTAAACATTCAGGATGCGTGCCTCGGGAAAGCCCCACAAATGTATGGTGTAAGTCAGGAGATTACCGTGAATAATGATTTCAAATTGAACACATTCCGGGGAATGGGAGGTAAATCCTGAAGGACTGGAAACAGGAAAAACAATGAAGTTATCTTGGAATCCCCCTTTTGATTTATGGGCTGCTCGGATCAGGGTTTCAACTTTTTTTTTGCTTCTGAGAGAAGGTTAACCACGGATTTTAACTGATGGCGTGTTACGCTTAGTAAATGTGTATACCAAGATTTTTTTTTCTGGATTCTTGTTTTTTTTTTCAATCGGATCTTATTCTGGCAACATTTCATGAAGACCTTATACAGGGTGAAATTTTAACCACCTTCCAAATTTTAATATATCAATCTACGAGACAAAAAACAAAAGACGTATTTTTCTTCTGGTATAGCCCAGTACAAAAATGTTAAGATAAAGCACCTAAAAAATGTCCGCCAAAAATCTAAAATTTTTGTTACGGACGCCTAGCAACACATTTTTTACACATTGCACATCACATTCATTCATTACGATATTAATTATAAGTTTTTTATTTCTCCCTTTGTACCTTAACAGGCCTAAAACTGTAAATATTTAAAACTATATTGCGAAAAATATTTTCGGATGAAAAATTTATTTAGATTTTTTACTTCATAAATGGGCTCTAAATACGATACTGAACGCCTACAAAAATTTTGGAAAGTGGCTAAAATTTCATTCTGTATAATAATTGACTTGCCTAGATCAACTGTGTAATTCTAGGGCGACAGACACAGGTGTGTAGACCGCCCATTTAGGAGGGTCCGCGATGACTCTTGCAGATTGGTGGAAGGGAGACTCTTCTTCCACTAAAGGGGTGGCGCTTGCTAACTAACTGAGCCACAACCGAGCCAAACCCGTAGTCAGAAGGCACCGGAGTGCACCTGAAAGTTTTCAAGGCCTTCTAAATAGTTAGCATACAGGTCATTTGGATTCCTTGATATTCAGACCTCTACCCAGCAGAGAGATAGTTATGGCAACATACTTATAAAAAGCTACAGTAGATCTAGCATTTACTACTAGATCTATAAGCTTATGACTTGCAAACGAAAATCCCTCGACCGCATTGCCACTTACAGTTAATATGTTTATCTACCAAGTAGGTACCCCCGATGGAGCTGGATAAATGCTGTGTGAAGATGTTTTTGTAGCTATATACAATAATGATAAACAATTTATGACCAAGTTGTTTGGTTAGTAAAATTATGCACATATCCACACAAGCTAATTTTTATATGATTAAAAAAGGAGAGTAACGCAATTCAACGAACATTTCTTGTAAGGGTACAACTAGAGCTAAGTGCTGGCCTCAATTGATATAATTATATTAGACGACCATTTGGATCAGCGGTAGTTAACGCTGCTTCTGAGCCATGGGTCGCGGGTTCGATCCCCGCACAGTACAAATATTTGTGTGCATGAACATGTCTGTTTGTACTGGTCTGGGTGTTTTCTATGTATTATAAGTATGTATTTACAAAAAAAAAAAGTATATAAGTAAGTTTATCGGTTGTCTAGTACCCCATACGACAGGGTACTTAATAGTACCTTAATTTGGGACTAGATGGCTCAGTGTGGCCCAGTGAGGCATGTCTTAAATATTTTATTTATTTTTATTTATATTAGATCTAAACAAAATCAATTCTCAAAAAACTAGAACAGTATCATATTAGCAATTACCTCTAGTATTTATTGAATCACAGTAAACTTTTCATTTAGTTGTTTATAAAGTCGAATTTGTCGCTAACGCCAAAAGCGGCCGCTTTTAGCAATAATGTACAATACAAAATAACGCCAGAATGAAAAGCAGTTAACAGTGAGTAAATACTAGAGGTAATTTGCTAAAATGATACTGTTCTAGTTTTTTGAGAATTGATTTTGTTTAGAAGGAATAAAATTAAATCGATTGGGGGCAGCATTTAGCCAGTAGTCGCCTTTTTTGAAGAGGAATAGCAGTGGCTTGATAAAAGCTGGTAATAATGGTGATTATAATTTATATATTCGTATGATTGTCGTATTTATTTCTAAGTAGCGGACCCGATAGACGTTGTCCTGTCTTTAACTATAAATATTGATAACGAAATGGTATAATATTCAAATATATTACCAATAGTTTATTTATTATTAATATGCTTCTTAGTACACAACATTCTTTGTTTTTTTTTTTGGTGGGTATATAAATAGCTTTGTTGCTATCCGACACGGTAACAGGCGACATTACTGGCCATGTGCAAAATTCAGTTTTATTACCCTCTATTTGACGATATTTGCATCACGCATTTTGTCAATGCTGTGTCAAACGCCATACATTAAATAAGTTTAAATTGTCAAAAGCGATAAGGTTACTTTACAAATAATTTGGTATAGTGATTAAGATTTCTTAAATTTTCTAATTTTCTGTGCAATTTTTCAATTTTTTTTCTATCATAAGAACATTCTCCTGACAATAACAAACAAAACAAAAAAGAATGAGCGAAATCGATCCAGCCGTTCACGCGTGATGCGATGACCAAGGGAAATAGGGACTCATTTTTATGTATATAGAAGATGCACAAAATTTTTTCATTCTGTAAATTTTCATACAATGACTTAAGTACATTGTGTTTAACACTTAAAAAAAAACTTGAACTGCTGTGAAACGTTTAACTAAAAACACGTCTTCCCGAAGTAAACTTCAAATTGCTTGTAAAATTGAGCTCAGTTTCATTTGGGCGCCTCTGGTAAAATATTAGCGCTCGAGTGGTGCATAAAGGAATCCTTTCACGGCTGCTTGCTTCCCGTTGAAATATTGAAGTCGCCAACAAGACTGTGGCAGGTTACAAGAGAGAGCGGGGGCGATTTTGCTAATAAACATTCAAACCCGGTAAAAGTGGCAGTTATTGAATGTCTCATAACGATGTATGTATTTCCAAAAAAGTGTTTTATTTAAAAGCAAATTGTGACGACAAAGAAATTAACAAGAATTTAGGCTTGTCTAACTATAATACCTACGGTTAATTTAAAACAATGTCTTCATTATATGTACAAAATGTCGTACATTCAAATTTGGCCACGGTTCGAACCATGTATTAATTTTGTAGTAATACTGATAATGTTTAACAGCTGTATGACATTCTTAATCGTAAACTGACAATATTGAACAGTACATCATTCATAATGCGAAAATTTTATTCATAATGTCACTTTTTTATTGATTGGTCTATTGCGACAGGAGATTTATTCAAACTATAATCAGCTAAACCCGGCAGATATTGGCAAAAGCTAAAGAAAACAGCCTATGACACGTTTAACAATAATTAGACCAAATCTAGAAATTTCCCCCGCTACCGCTTATGTCCCATCAAAACGTTTGTTCGTTAGCGTTTCTCAATAGCGAGGCAGCTTATTGCACCTTCTGAATTCATTAAATTAGAGATATTGTTGTCTTCAGCGATTTTGGTACGAACGCAAAACGTCTATCCAGCCAATATGCATTAAGGTCGTCTGCAGTTTTATTTATGAAATGTTGAAGTAAAAATGGAAATTGAATTAAGTTTAAGTCTGCTTTTTAAAACCTTAATACTACTTAGATCTAGGTTAAAATGTTGTGTGAATTTGGCCATGTATACACGTAGTATAAACTAATATATATGAATAAAACTTATAATTGCGGGTCTGAACGCGACGTAGGTGTGGTATGTAGTAGTATTGACGTCGCGTTCAGACCCGCAATTATAAGTTTTAGTTATAATGCAACGCGAAAGTTTAAAAGTTTATAATATATATGAAGTTCGATCAAGACGCTTGCGACAGTGCCAGAATTTGGGAAAGTCATATAAAACAATATGCATGGTAGAGACCCCAAAACAATCTACTCTTTTTAGTTCATTAATATAAAATATCTAAAGGTTGTTTATATCTGTAAAAGTTTGTAGAAAGCATGACTACTCAAAGTACTTCCGTATAGAATAATCTCGAAAATCAGTAACAAAATATTCCTGAAGCGAAACACAGAACCCTGAGAAGTCCAACTCGCATTCTTGCTGTTTTAAATAGTTCTCGAACTTTTAATATATCGCTGTAAGGTGATTTATTGTGTCACGGTAAAAGTATTGCAAAGGAAATAAAGACATGTTTCGGCTTCAACTGGCCTATGCAAACACGGAGAGGCATTTAATATTGTCGCATACGCCGGGGAGCACGTAAACCTAACAAATGTTCATGTCGCAGCCAGTCCGCATTATCAGTCAAAACGAGAAATGTCCAATTGACTCGTGCAGTTATTTCTGAATTTATCAGCGTGGACAACATCACGTACATTTTTATTGATACCAAAGTAGGAGCTATTCAATTACTTCTTTTTGTAGAATTGCAAAACAAGGAAGTTACCATTAACACGGGGACCCGGGTAAATATAAAAAAATATGTTCTACATTCACCTGGAATAGAACTGGATAGACCTGGCCGGTGTAAGCCACTCAACCACGGCAATCCAATTAATAAAAAAATCTTTGACTAGTGAAAAACTGCTTACTACGAGGTAGGTCGTAGGCTTGGAAGATAAAAACTCCTTTCTTAGATAGCTAACTAATAATGTTTTTATGTCATAAAAATTTAACACCATCAATGTAAAATTTTGCTAAACATAACTTTGATGGGTAATTACCTAACGTTTAGCGTATTCTTGACGTGACGAAACTGAAACTTACACTTCGCATGGTATCAAACCTCACAAAATTACTGCGATTTGTACACGCGTGAATTAGGAACTTGGTTTTAGAGTACATACCAAGTACACACTCGCTGTATGATGAACCTTCCAAAATCTGATCACAAATTGTCTGTCTTTTCAATGCCTAACTCGTATGTCCCAACTACAAACTTGTCTCCAAACTTTTAGTGAAATGTCGAACTTCGCAAACTGACTGCGACATCAACACACGAGGTAGGAACTTGGCCATTGTGCATTAATAATGGGAGTTGGTCCTGTCTTGTGCTACTGCCTCATTTGCTTGTAATTACTGTTGTCTGAAAACTGCATTAAAGCAAACTCGATGAGATCTCTTGTGCCAGGGCACATTTATAAGTCAGAATAGTATGTTCCTGAATCAAATTATCAAGTATTGTTTTTGTTGCAAATACCCGATGAGAACGCTACCTAAATTCATCAAAACAGTCTAAAGAGAGGAGTACGGTCAGCTATGGAAGTGGTTTATTACCATAAGGTTTTTATATTTTTTTTTTATTTTATTTTTTTTGAAAACCAACAGCGAATACATGAGCATGTAACAATGATAGTTAAACAAATATTAAGGCCAATAATAGGCTTTCCATAAGTTAAAAAAATCAAATGTTGTTGGATGATGAGAAATAATATGTTTGATAATTATAATTAATTACAAAAGGCAAGGACAAATACAGCATTAGGCAATCGTCAGACAGACTGATTGATTAGGCTCGAACAACTTGCTTACTCTGTACATTATTAGAATGATGAACATTATATTAGATAAACTACTCCACAAAGTGATACGTCAGACCCCTCCTACACGGGCGAGGAATCACTAGTAATCAAAAAAATAAAGGTTAAAATCATTTGAACCTCATAGAACAGCAGTGTAGATTTTAAATTACAAAAATATTCTGATAGCTACGAAGACTAAAACGTCATAATTTTTTACACCCGTTATATGTTATGTAACTACTGCTAAATAAGTAAAAAAATTTTTAATTTTTTATTTGCTATATTTGTATACTGGATGAAATTTTAACCACTTTCCAAAATTTTTATATGCGTTCAGTATCGTATTTAGAGCCCATTTATGAAGTAAAAAATGAAAATTAAGCTTTCACCCGAAAATATTTTTCTAGCTTTAGCAGTCCTAGGCCTGATAAGGTATAAAGGGAATATCAAAAACTTATGAATAGTATCGTAATGAATGAATAAGATGCGAATCGCGAAAAAAAAAGTGTTGCTAGGCGGCCGTATCAAAATTTTTAGTATAGTATAGTATCGAAAATCTTGACATTTTCGTACTTGGCTATACCAAAAGAAATAATACGTCATTTGTTTTTTGTCTCGTAGATTGATATATTAAAATTTGGAAAGTGGTTGAAATTTCACCCTGTATGTATGTGTGCATTTATGTTTATGAAAAGGTATGCCTATATGTGTAAGTAACTTCAGTACTACCTAATTAAATAGATAAGTCCAAGAGAGTTTTTGCCGTCAAACTGTTCTACAGTTTGGCAAAATAATTTATGTAATGTACTTGTGTTACTTTGAATAAAAAAATAAAAAACTGTGCCTTTCATTTGTTTTAATGATTATAAGAGTGATTTCGACCTATCGATGTTTAATATGAAATTCATCACTTTCCTGACCGATCGTTCACGTGTCTTTGCCCGCTGTACATGGTAAAACAATATGTAAACTTTAAATTTAACTATATTTAAATAATAATTATATAAGTTATTATACATCTTTTACCATTTCACTCCATTTGAAGTAATGTGTAGTATTATTCTCAAAAATTTGTTAGTATAACAGGATTAAGTATTTGTTAAGCTTCCCTTACAACAAAATCACGGTCTGAAAGGCGGTGACTGCATGACAATAATTGTTTGTAAACAAATGGTTTGTTAACGAATAAAACATGTTTTACTTTTATATTCATCCCAAGTCTTTATTAGTACCTTATTATAGTTCACTTACCAAAGATGTCCCTCAAATGTTTTTGTCAGACCTATAACTGAAGTCTTTTAGAGCATCAATGATAAAATAAAAGAGTATGACTCTTTACTTCTTTTTAATTTTTTCATCACTTCTGCAAAACGACGTCCACAGCTGGACATAGGTATCCTATCAGAAGCTACACGCCAATCGGTCCCGTACCTCCTGCATCCACATCACCAGATCGTCCAGTGTCCACCGAGTGAGGGGCGTACCCACAAATCGGTGTCTGATGTGAGGCCACCATTCTAGAACCTTTCCGCTTCAACCGTCATCAGTTCTTCTTACTATGTGTCCCACCCACCGCCACATCAGCTCAGCAATTCTTCAACTTAACCATTACAGTTCACAAATTCAAAATAATAGTTTATTAAACGTCAACTGAAAAAGTGTAGTCATATATCTCGAACAAAATAACTTGTGACCAACTCATTAGCCTAGTTAGTCAAATTCTGATCAATTCCGAAGTATCCCCGAACTACCTAATTAAGTTCTGCCCAAGTTGGATGCTGTATTACACTGTCAGTGTGGGGCAGTGCACTTTAGAATTGATGTCAAGTTGCTCACCTGAGGTAGTTTCGGTTAAGTTTCGTTGAGCGAAACGATAAAATTATTAAACTATGTCTTCCGATAGACATGATGAGTTTCTTCCAAGACATCTGAAAGACTACGTCGTGGATATTCAGGACCCATATTCAGCTATTTCAATTATAGTTCGATCGTGATTGAATGGGTGATTTTGACATTTAGCCCATACTAGAACTGACAAAAACCTGCTATTCAGTTACGATTGTGATACGATTTGGTAAGCTGAATTAGGAGCCTGTATGCTATTAGGAGTTTAATTCAGTTTTTCTTACAATTTTATCTGATAATGCATATCTAAAGTTGCATAACCTTGATGATTGATTACATGCCTTGAATTTATGTACAAATGTGTTTTCAGCGTTTTTCCTATACTTGCAGTATAAGACTTATTTGCTAAACTTCATAGTTGTTTATTGTTTTCTTGAATTAACGCAAAGACTACACATTAAAATGTAATTTATAATATCTTGGCCGAAAGATATCTTTAATTTCAATTCATAGTTCTAGGTGAAAGGATCTTATAATTTTGATTCCCTTTAGAGTGTGCTCTTGCGGTATAAACGGCCGTATTTTTTTTTGTTAATTTAGAAGTTAGATCTTATATACATATTCTTTATTGGGTCCAACCAGTCCGAGGATAGGTTGTCGGTCTTAACACACTGATGGCGTCCCTGAAGATAAGAACGGAACCACTCGACCACTGGAGGAGCAACGTTAAGAGAGCTAAGGGAACCAAGTAGTATGTCAAAATCAACTGAGTCAAATGCGCTGCTGAAGTCCAGAAGAGTGACAATAGTGAACTTAGTATTATCCATAGCATATCGGATATCCTTTGTGACATTCAGCAACGCACCAAACTTGCTGTGGGAAGGGCAGAATCCGGACTGGAATGGACATAGGAGATTATTTAATACGAGATAGGAGTAAAGTTGCTTGTGTACGACACTTTCGAGAACTTTCGAAAGTACCGGTAGAATGGAGATAGGACGGTATTGAGAAAGAGAAGTGGGGTTGGCAGCTTTTGGTAGTGGGATTACATGAGCTTTTTTCCAAGAGGAAGGGAAGGTGTTAGCCTCCAGAGAGGAATTTATAATATGTGTGATAAGATGTGTAATAAGTGTAACAACTTCCAGGATATATTCAGGTCGTCGCTACCCACTGCCTTTGTGGATATGGAAAGGATACTCTTCTTGACGTCGTCCTCAGTCAACGGATGAAACGAGAATGGAGTACAGTCAGGTAGTGCAAGGTTTGAAAGATAGGAAAGAGAAGAAAACTTTGCACATGTTAAAATTTCTATTTGTTCTATTTTTTCCCCCAAACCCTAAAAAATATCGGGTATGATAGTACCATGGCAACAAAGTTACAATTCACTTTCTAATATTGACCGTAATGCTAATCCTACAAACCATAACTTTACTTCGCTATCGATAAATACTCAACAATATTGGATTAATTGCCAACACAAATATCCAATGTATATATTTAATGGAATACTGCTGTATCAGCTTATGGCCAATCAACGATGTATGTAATCCATTATCAGGGTTGTCGCAAATTGAAACGTAGGCAAAATTAAAGTAATTAATATAAGCTTCAGGCTGAATCGCTCAAAAGGTATTAAGCGAAAGAATATTAAAATAATTGAGATAAATCCGTAAAGTGTATGAAGCAATTAAATAACTTATACAAAAGCATATTAAAAAGGTGACAGAGTTTTTCACTGACATAAATTAAACAAAAGGTAATTAAAGTGACTTTTAGAGCTTGATAACTTTATGATAATATAATTCGGGTATCATGTAATACTATTATTATATTTATTGACAGGACAAGGATTTAAAACCAAATTTGCAGACAACGTGAGCAGGTTTGGGTATCGCGCTATATGACAACTGTTAATTCATAAAATTATGCTGCTATAGTAGCGACAGTAGCGCACCCTAACCGCTAATCTCTATTTTCTATGTGCGTATGACGGTACTAGGCTATTTAGCTTTACTATATTTTTAGTGAAACAAAATGTTCAGTGATACAAACCAATAATAAGACGGTTACACTGGTGTAACCACGAGGAATGATTGATAAGAATGATGATGAGGAACACAATTTTAATACATACGAAAGATTCGATTTGAATCAGCTTCTTCTAAGGCTACTAACGGCCGGTCCCAATAATCTATCCATCGCCAGTTTTGACATTTCGGAGATAGGAAACAGTTTATATCTCTGATTTTGCCGTCCAGAGAAACAAAGACAGAATTTGTTTTCTATCTCCGATATGCCAAAACTGAAGATAGATAGGTTAGTAGGGCCGGCCGTAAGTCAAATTTTTAGCTATCCTCTTATCTGCATCTAGCTAGCAGCTACAATAAAAACAAATGAAATATCCATGAACTACGAATCAATATTTCATATCACCAATCTGTGAAAAATATCACACATTTTCCGCACCTCATGAGAAACATAAGTTTTCGATAAAATGCAAACTGAATAATCTAAAATCAACATGTGCACGTTTTTCTCATAGATCGGGGCATTCGTCTGGAAATATGTGAAAATATTTCCAACTGAATCGCGATGAACAGTGTACAACACCGATAATGTTCGTTCAAACACAGGAGCTTCGACCTTAACACTTTGAACTAAGATCCAAGCTTTGATATTTTGTTGTGGAGACTGTACGCGATGAGTTCGTCAGAGTTGGGAGAAACTAAAAGACGTAGTGATGGAAAGTACATCGTAATAAATGAAAAAGTTACTGAACTGGATTAGTTGCAATGTTAGTAAGTAAGCAAGTAACAGCCTATAATCACCCCACTGCAGGGAAAAGGCCTCCATCATTGAATTCAAGTTAACATAGCAATGATGGGTACAGGTATAATCACCACGCTTTCCAAATGCGGGTTGGTGATCACAAACCCGAGCAATGTTCGAAAATTCGAAACTTTTGGTTGCCCGACCCGGGGACCGAACCCGGGACGCCGAGATCTTGGTTCGGTATTTAAGCCAGTAGACCAACGGGGCGCAATTTTAGTAAAATATACAATATTATCTTTGCTACGTTATGGTCAAATGTGTACCATAAAATTAATGATTTATTTACGGATTTCAAACGTGTTTGTAATTCCAAATCCTATACTCAAGATAGCTTCAAGAGCGTCGGATCCAGCTGTAATTTTATAAACGAATGATAAAAACGGCGTCAGTAGTATCGTAGCAAATATGGATAAGGAAGGAAGGGCAGTAGTAGTGGAAGGTAAGGTCTAATGCGTGTCAGAAGGAGGCCTGTGTCTGCAGTCTGCACCAGGATATCAAGTCACAGGTACTCCGAATACCTTCTTCAGCAATGGACTCGGCATGCGCATGGGTGTTCCGAAGTATGCCAAAAATTTTGTTTCATTTAACATTTTATACATTGTCATTCCTACTACTAACGCGATTGTAGTCACTTTTATCCTAACTGTTAGCGACACGAAATTGAATGTTTAATTGTACACTTCCCATCACTAATCAATTGATGCCTAGTGCACGTCACTACACGGAGAAAAAGGTCTAGTTTTACTAACAAGAATTTTGAGGAAGTTAACTAGAACGCATAGTGCTATACGTGACATCTATACATTTTGTAAATGATATTTTAAAAATCTTGTTTTTAGTAACGTGAATTTTCTGGTACATTGAACGCATTTTTCGGTACACTTTACCATCAAATTTGTACTGCTAGCAATACTTACACATAGTTGTGCCCATTACTAACTCATTATTTTGATCTTTACAAAGAAAGTAGTAACTGCTACTATTTGACTTGTTTCGTTCACTTAACTTATTTAGGTACCAGATTTTTTAGTATTTGCAATTAAGCGACTATTTATCCTTAAAACTAATTCTGATAGCTCTCGCAATTTTTTGTTAACTTTTAATAGATTTGTTGTTACAAGTCGTTCTGGTAGTATTGTAAAATATTTTTTTCTCCGTGTAGGAGCTGTCACTGTACTTTTTCTGCTGAGCGCGCGCTAAATTGTTGAAAGTTTTTGTAAGTCTTAGAATCTAAAAGAGTTAAAAATGAGTTAAATGTTTAATTAAGTTCATAAGGATTTCTCGGTCGTAGACTGATAGGTCTAGCTGTAAATACCTAAGTCTACCCGGACAAACAAAATTTAATTTAAATCTGTATCATAGCGAGGCAAATCTAACAGTTGATGTAAAACGCGCGCCAGTATAAAGGAAAAAATATATATATTTAAACTTTTTGTAATAAAAAAATAATCCACAACAAGCCCTTCATATCGCTATTCATTGATCTAGACATCAAAGCACGTTCTTTGGAAATATATTTCAGAGAATCCGAGAAAATACATAGTACAGTGGCTTGGAGATCAGACTTTACATTTTTGTTCCGAATTCACACCTATTTCAACTACGTTAAGATACCCCAGTGTCTTGACTAATGTGCTGTTTTTAGTACTACGTACAGACAATAATTATAATAGCACTTCAACCTACCACAAAACGCCAAATTTTTTCAATTGATATTGATCTCTGCTTGTTGCACTTAAAGTTGAAAATCAATTCAATAATCTTTAACTTTTGGGGTTGGTGGACCTGCCGTAGTCTGCAGATTATTAATACGTCAGTGGAAATATAGTTAGGTATTCTACCTGAACGGGCTAAACTATAATCAATTTACAAAATACAAAAAAAAAACACTAAAAATATTTATACAATAAAACGCTAATTGTATAAATGAGTTTTATTGAATCAAATTTCAAATGCTGTTCATTTGAAATTTGATTTTCCGCTAATTTACAATTGGACCAATAGAATCGTAATTGCATTTTAATTGTATATTTTGACATTACTACCTTAATGAATGTGTCAAAACAAGAGAAGAAACAATTGAGATGCAAGTACGATTCTATTGAGCCATTTGTTAATTAGCGGAATTGGGGTCCAGGTCTTAAATAAAACCAAACTTAAAAAAAAAGATATACATATGTACTGTAAATATGTAGAGAAACATAAATATTATGACTTTATTATTAGCCGCCAGGGAAGGCTGCATTTCCCTGTTGAAGAGGGCCAACTTTTTATTTATGCCATGTATATTACTCAATCCTCAAAATAATAGTGAGGTTAGTTAGGCACATACTTCTAGTAATTAAAGAAACTTAAACATTACAATTTCTTATTAAGATGGCGCCGAATATTAGCGATTTGTCAAAAGCGTGGTACACGGACGGGCTGCTTGTTCAAAAGTGAGTCTTCAAAATGGCCGCGGGCCAAAGATAAGCGCCGCTTGAGTGACAGCTGTCACTCTTATACCGACTTTAGACTTAATTTTGCAAATTATTCTTAAGCAATAATTGCTGTGATAAAGTGATGGCATTGCAATAATAATCTGCTGGTAAGTAAGACAAATCAAATAGAAGTGAGTTATTTAGAAAGGCGATCCTATTTGATTTTGATGGACGTGCCCGCTCAGAATCTATTTTTTAGCTAAATTTCATGTAGATCCGTTCAGCTGTTCTGACGTGATCCATCCATCGAACAAACATCCATCGAAACATTCGAATTTTTATTATTATTAGGATTATTTTCATTTTTATTATTGACTATAATCAGCCAACATCGTTGAACACTGGACATCGGTATTTTTGTGAAGATGATTTTGCCATTAAAATTATCATTATCATTAAATAAAATAAAAAATAAAAATCATGTTTGGTAGGTGAATGCAGAATGACCAATGGTAACGGAAAGACGCTGCTGCCCATCTTCTTCTGACAGAAGTGCTTTAGAATCTTCATAAGACACCTATAGAACAAAAGGGGTTATTTATTTTATGCCAGCATCGCATAGCTTGGCAGGTCATAAAAATAAAAGCACCTTCCAAATTACAAATTTCTAACATTCATTAGAGCAACGTGACCTAACATGATTCATTATTTTTCGTCGTTCAATTAAAACTCGTTCAACCGTAACAACCAAATTGGAAACAAATGAAAAATACACAAAACGAAAGCGAAAGGTTTCCTTTTAAAAAAAAGTTATTGTTACATAAAAGGGGTGTAAATATCCTAAATAAACAGAATTGTTTCGAAAATATACGAAGACGTAATATTCGTATGACGGGGTGAAAAATACAGTATCGACAACTATAGCAAAAAGACTTATAATTGTCCATAATGTATTTTACTAATAAGTATCTTACTAATTTTACTAACATTATAAAGGTAAAAGTTTATATGGATATTTGTTAATCAATCTCGCTTGAACGTCATAATCTAAATAAAACTTGGGATAGAGATAAACTATACACAGGAACATTGACGGTACGGATAGACCACAAGTTTCAAGTTGCTCAGCGGGCTATAGAAAGAGCTATGCTCGGAGTTTCTTTTAAAGATAAAATCAGAAATGAAGTGATCCGGCAGAGGACTAAAATTACTGTTATAGCCCACCGGATTGGCAAGCTGGAGTGACAGTGGGCCGGCCATACAAACCGCAGAACCGACAACCGCTGGGGTAAACGAGTTCTTGAGTGGAGGCCGCATCTCAGCAAACGTAGTGTAGGACGCCCTCAGGCCAGGTGGAGTGATGATTTGCGCAAGGTGGCTGGCAGGAGCTAGATGCGAGAAGCCGATGATCGACCTAAGTGGCGTGCAACTGGAGAGGCCTATGTCCAGCTGTGGACTATGATAGGCTGATGATGATGATTTTTATAATTTCATGTAGTCACGCTTAAAGCATTATCATTTAAAGTAACGGCCTATAATAGTAATTGCCAAACGCGGTATTGTGATCACACGCATCAATGTTCAAAAATTCGAATCTCTTCTTTCCCGATCACGAGATCTTTGCCCGGTACAAAAACCATAAGACTAAAGGGGCGTTTTTATGTAGTCACGTGTCTTAAATAATTTACTAAAAAAACTTAATATGAATACTTACAGTGTCAGTGTAATAACAAACTATTTACTTAACCATTGGAAATAAATACTTATTATCTTTGTTTTTAGTTTATTATTATGTTTGTTATAGCGGCCACAAAAATGCATAATATGTGAAAAATTCAACTGTCTCCCTATCGCGGTTTTCGAGAAACATCCTGCTGTCAGGCAGACTGACGGACAGACAGCGAAGTCTTAGTAATAGGGTCCCGTTTTTACCCTTTGGTTACGGAACGCTAAAAACAACTACTTGACTTTTCTAACAAGTTACACCACTAATATATTCACAGCTTGGAAATGGCCTTACACGATACATATCAAGTTAATGTCACATCCCTTGATGTAGGCTTTGCGATATGAGCTAACATCGATATAATCACGACCATCCCTTGCATGTGGGCATAAAGGCCAATTCTGGCGTGTTATCGGACAAGGGAGGCTATTGTATAACTGTGGAATGATCGAGCTTACATAAAGCTTATCGCTTACCTACCTACGGGCCGAGACACACTGATTGTTAGTATGGTTAACATATTGTACAACGTGTTCCTTTTTGATATCCCATAACTCTAGGGTATTAAACAGACCATGGTAAAGAATCAAATTGCATATGAATTATTTTTCAATTATAAATTTTTTTGTTTGTTTAATTTTTACATACAAAATAATTCTAAAAAGTCACGACTATTTATGTAAAACACCCTTGTTATGAATGAACTTTTGAATGAAAACGATTTACTCGTACCTACTTATCAATGGAACACCCACACACGTCAATGTTTTTAACAAGTTACGCTCTCCCGCTACTTTAAACTAAAGTGTAGTAACACTTTAGTATAAGTTTGCCAACGTCTCGCAAAACTAAGGATTCGCCATACTAGTTAAATTTTTTTAACAAATTTAACTAAAATTGATGTTTTATACGAAACTGTTGATTTTTGAACTACATGTTCTAGGGCGTGTTATATTATTTTTACCTATAGAACATAACCTTAGAGTTATCAGGGATATCAAAAGAAACACGTTGTATATATTTAAATATACAACGTGTTAACGAAATAACGCAAAACCTCTTAGGCAGTAGCTTAGCCCGTGAAACTGAACTAATTTTGTTCTACAACATTCCCAAAATGTCAAAAATAAAATTAGGGTTTTCGTACAAATTGACTCGGTCAGCTGATCAGTTTGTATGAAAATTCAAATATATTTTTTTGGGTTTCACGATAGTTTTAGAACAATAGTTGTTCAGTTTCATGGGCTGAGCTACCACCTGAGAGGTTTTGCGTTATTTCATTAACACGTAGTATAAAATTGATATGTCCGTTTGTTATTTCAAATTAACAGCCTTTAATATAGTACTAGCTGTTGCCCGCGACTTCGTCCGCGTCAATTCCTGTTATTATGAACGCGATTATTTTTGCAACATTTTTCACTGATGCTTCGCTCCTATTGGTCGCAGCGTGATGTTATATAGCCTAAAGCATTCCTCAATAAATGGACTATCCAACACAAATATATTTTTTCAAATCGAACTAGTACTTCCGGATATTAGCGCGTTCAAACAAACAAACAAACTCTTTAGCTTTATATATTAGTATAGATATAGTATAGATTAGTATAGATTTAGCTTAAAAAGTAGTTTTAGTTTTTATTACTTTTTGGTTTTTCTGTCTGTTTGTTCCCGCTTATCTTTAAAACCGGAGTCCGGCTTTACGAGGCTTTCACTCGCAGATAGCTAATGCTTTAATGAGTAACAAAGGCTTCTTTAACGAACAAAGTCGCGGGCACATCAAGTAATAAAAAGAAATAATTAATAATGTTTACCAAGCTAAAATTTTTTTGCTATAATCGCGCCGTTTGGGCAATAATCGAATAAAGACGTTTTGTGGCAGTACTCATTGAAATGCCTCTTAGGATACCCATAGGGCGAGGTTTATGAATATGAATATATATATATTTAAGTCCACCAACAATAAAGGTTTCACTCTACACTTTGGCGTCTGCGCACCGGACGACGATCTGTGGGTAGGCCTCCTACCAGGTAGACCGACCATCTGGTAAATGTCACAAACAGCGTCGATCAGATCGTTGTGGAGATCCATAGTGAAGGACTCGTTTGGCTAAGCAACTTTTTAATTTTTAATTTTCTTAATACGACAGACCATCTGCTTTCAAACCACAAGTTTTCCGTTCTACATAGCAGTGTTCTCGACAACTTATCACGACAAGTTACGTAATGTTCGTTATAGAGGGCCTAGCCCAGCCTGTTGCCTCACGCAGGGTACGTAATGTCTATGTAACAAGATTACCAAGTTTGAGATAACTTATATTGACATCTAAATAGTGCCCAGACGGAGCGGGAATGCGAAGAAAGTTATAGTGATTAAACTCAGTTCAAAATATTTATATAAGTAGGTGTTAGACATTATGATGATATTACAAGACTTGGCCACATAGAGTCAGAGAAAATAAAATTGACGACCCGGTTGGCATAGTTGTCCAGTGGCCGCTTCCAACGCAAGGGTCTGAGGTTCGATTCCAAATAGAGTCAGTTAATAAAATTATTCTAAATTGGCTCGGGTCTGGAAGAGAAGCAGTTGTAGTTGTGCTTCGATAGGTACGTTAAGCCATGGCTCCCGGTTTATGCAGTAAGATGGAAGTCATAAAAAAAGAGTAGCTTCAGACGCTTGTAATACCAAATAACAAAAAACTCTAACACCAAATCACCCTCGGAAGATATTTATAAGATATGTATTCATACGTTAAGAAAATAAGTTAAAAATATTTTAATTTTGAATTAAATTGTATCATTGAAAATTGATAAGGGGTCGAAATTATTACTAAAGGAATTGTATTTCCGTTTAAGATTGTTGCTTTCCCCCTGATTTTCACCCCCTGCAATGATAATTTGTCAAATCAAAACTACTCTACCTCATTTTCTGGGACCAAAATTACTTTTTTACCAAATAACAAACAGACGGACAATACCGAAATAAAAATAAGATAATTTACGATATTTAGGTAATGGAAACATCGTAATAATACTTCATAACATAATTGAAATTCTTCAATATCTTTCTCTTGAATTAGGTGTTCTCATTAAATTGAATATTCAACGAATACCGTAAGACGCCGCAACGTAACATTAAGGAATTTAATTCGAAAAACCATATTCATTCTCGCTAAATCCTCCTAAAGCTCCCTTATCTTCGACACCACACTTCCTTTATTGTACCAACCAAATGCTTTATTATTATGAAGAATAAAGAACGTAATAAACCGTCGAAAAAATTTAGGCTCTGTCTTACAGTCGAAAGCGCCTAAAAGGAACATCGATTCAGTACCCTTTATGAAAATCGCGATATTCTACTTCGCCTTTATTTCTTTATCCGTAACATTTAAATTTCAACAGCCTAATTTAGAAAAAGGAAAAAATGTATCCGACCTATTTTAGGGTTCGCGAGGAACATTTTCAGTAAGGGTTCCAAGCATTCAAGCATTAAATGGTTTGGTCTTACCAAAAGTATGGCAGATTTATATTTCCTCAAATATGAAATTATCTGTTATGAAAGAACATAATTATGTAAAAAGAGAATAAGTGAACAATGTTGCGATACAAAAAAGGTTTCCGTTTTGGTTGAATAGATTTTATTTGAATTCAACTATCAGGATATAGCGCCGGATTGATCAAGAAAAGTCCCATTTGCCCAATCGTATTAGTATGGGGGCAATATCTCGGGGTTTTGGGTTCGGTACCCGGGTCGAGTGACAATAGATAAAAAATTTGAACATTGAAATAAAATTAACTTCGTCACCGAATTTTGAATCCATTTTCGTCAACTACACTTAATGCATTTTTAACTTCATAAGTATGTAAATTACTGGAAATGCTTCTTCGTTTTCTTTTCTTTATCGCTAACTGTAATGACATTTTTATTGCCATGGCATTTTACGGCGCTTAAAAATGAAAACTTAACTTTGAAATGAATTTAAATTTCTACTGCAGCGCTTTAGTACGTGCTATTATATTGTATTGCGAATAGAAGCCATTCTTCAATGTCAAATAAATCAGTTTTGTGTGATGTTAAGTAACTCAAATTTTGTAAAAATTTCAGGTTTAAAGCTAAAATTGCTAGCATGTTAAGTCACATAAACGATTTGTACAAGTTTTGAATATATTTAGTAAAAGATTTTTATTGCAACACTAGTAAACCATATACACTTGCATACATATATTGGAACTATGTTTTTTTTTGGCGATCGCGCTGTAAACAAAAGTGATTTCACCTAAAATATACATATTATCATGAAGTAACACAACATCAATGATGAGATCAGGTGCCTTTAAAATGAATAGCCTCGTATAGCCACATAATTGAACAGCAAACAGATCAAATATAATCTGCATAGCTTGTTCAACCGGTTTACAGCCCAAAATTAGCGGCAAGTTAGATTTCAAACCCTTATCGTTCTCGGTAGTGGTATATTTGACCTAAAGCTAACACATGTCTTGTTATTACAATATGTTTATTTTAATTTATAATAGATAAAACATTTACTAAAAGTAGTGTAAATTTTTTTTTATACAAACAATGGCTTTACTCTTGACTTCATACGGTTAAGAAGAAGCCTAAGATGGAGCGAGCTTACGCAGAGGCACTGGTTACGCCAAACACCAGCGGAACACAGAACAACTGATTGGCACTGAACTCCGGCAGGAAGGTGGTAGCATCCAGGCGGCCTCTTACGAAGCCTACCACCGCAAAAAGTGTGATTAATAATACAAAAAGTGTTATTAGATCTCAGTTGCCCTTAGCTAGACTTGATCTGGACCATAGTTAAACATGCAAATCAAAACAAGTATAAAAATCAAACCGAAGCAGTCCATTTTTTATATGTACAGTGATAATAAATAATTTCTTTTTACGATAATATTTATGAACATTTTTGTAATCCATTTACAATCATTTGCCAGAAAAGTGTGGTCTAGAATTTTCATGATTACTTAAACTGCTTTAGTTAGGTAGCTACTTTGGGAATAATCATTCTGCTTGCTTGCTTTGCAACTAAATGCAACTCCAATATAAAGGAAAACGATGCAAGGATTACAATACAACAAAAAAAGGCGTTTTACTAAAGTGAAATCAAATTTATACATTAGTAAACAGTATGCATCGAGAAAAAATTAAAAAGATTAGTTATAAACAGGTTGAAATTTTAACCACCTTCCAAATTTTAATATATCAATCTACGAGACAAAAAACAAATGACGTATTTATTTTTTTGGTATAGCCCAATACAAAAATTTCACGATAAAGCACTTAGAAAATGTCCACAAAAAATCTACTAAAATTTTTGATACGGCCGCCTAGCAACACTTTTTTTTTTTACGCGATTCGCATGTCATACATTCGTTATGAAACTATTCATAAGTTTTTGATTTTCCCTTTATACCTTATCAGGCTTTGGACCGTAAAAATTGAAAACTATATTGCGATTTCCTTTTTTAATTCATTAATGGGCTCTAAATACGATACTTACTGAACGCCTATAAAATTTTTGGAAAGTGGTTACAATTTCATCCTGTATAGTTGGCTGTTGTAATTAAGCTGTAATACGATTTCGCAATATCAATTTAGGCGGGATCAACCCTATTTATGTGGATGCAAATACAGATATGGGCCCAACGAACGACGAACTACGAAATCAACATGATTAATAATTCCGTTTCGCTTCCGTTATTGTTTTAAAATTGGTTAATGTTAAATTAATTTTCACAACGAAATGTTCTGTTTCGTAAGTCATGTCTGAACTATGAGCTTATACTTTATTATTCGTGGTAGGTTTATAATACTAAAGTTTACAATATTGTTTTTGTATGCTTTCTTTTATAATTTTGGGATGTTACTTACTTAACCAGCATGAATTTACCTTTTGTTATGACTTTATTTCTGAAAAGCTTAAGAAATAACTTTAAGTAGATGCCAAGCAAACAATTAATGACGATTCTTATGCACCGACTCAAAATTAGTTTCTTAATAATGCTTTTCATCGTTATACTTTTGTTTCAAGTTTAAAATGTGTATTTAATGACCATTGCGAGCTTATGACTCGGGCATTAAGAAAAGTCTTTCTTAAGACTGTTAATGGATATTCATTAGCAGTTTTTAACTGTTTTAATATTATCAATTATTAGCTGTACCGTCTTTGCTCGGGTTTACCAATGAAGATAATGCAAACCAAAGGTCTGTTAATTACCACTTACCCTTTAGAAACCTTTATGTGTGGATTTTATTAAAATAGTTTTTATTTCACATAATATTAAACATTTTCTTTTATAAAAACTTTCTCCTGACCATTAGCATCCATTAGACAGATAACAAAAAAAAAATTTTTTTATTTTTTATTTATATAGATATTTTATGTGGGATGCAGTAAATAGTAATCTTTGCTTATTTTGGATTGGCTAATTTTAATTGCTTTCCATGTAGTCCAACATTGGTTGTCCCCATCGTTCCATGGGTTAGTTAGCCTTTTCCTGGGAAGATTTAAAAAAAATCCGCTATGTGCAGCAGCTTTAGAACTCTAACTAGGACATTTATTACCTGAAACGGTTAAGCCACGACACACAAGCCATCGTTTTTAATCCCGGATAAGATGATCTTGCACTTTAGCAAATTTCAATTTCACTTTAGGTTTATCATCTTCCATTATTTTAAAAATAATGCTATACGTTTGACGTTGTTTTCAATAGAGAATTTAAACCATACGTAGGTACCCCTCACCGGTGCTGCCCCTAGCGGACCTTTTTTAAATCTTCCAAGGAAAAAGGCTTACTGTAAGAGTTGATCCAAAGCAGTACTGTCAGAAGAAGATGTGACTTCTTCTGTCCATCGTCAGCGTTGCGATTGTAGAAAAATCTTCTGCCTAAAGAAGCCTACGTCCTGCGATAGGCTAATTTAGGTTGATCATGATAAACACATTTTCGAGATCAGAATCATCCACAATCACAATAAGTAAGTTACAAAATTAAACTTGGTATAGTTTAACATACAGGGTGAAATTTTAAACACTTTCCAAATTTTAATATATCAATCTACGAGACACAAAACAAATGACGTATTTTTTCTTTTCGTATAGCCCAGTACAAAAATGTCAAGAAAGAAGCACTTAGAAAATGTCCGCAAAAAATCTAAAGTTTTTGATACGGCTGCCTAGCAACACTTTTTTTACGCGATTTGCATCTTATTCATTCATTAAGATACTATTCATAAGTTTTTGATTTTCCCTTTATACCTTATCAGGCCTAGGACCGTAAAAATAGAAAACTATATTGCGAAAAATATTTTCGGGTAAAAGCTTGATTTACATTTTTTACTTAATAAATGGGCTCTAAATACGATACTGGACGCCTATAAAAAATTTGGAAAGTGGTTAAAATTTCATCCTGTATGTCTACGCGCGACAACGCCGACAGCTACGTCATAGCTACGTAATAGAATAAGTTTAATTTTGTATTTAAGATAGCTGTTAGTAGGTGCTTTAGCTAGAGATCTATAGTTTTAGTTATGTTGTAAAATCACCTCATACATCATACGATTTATTAAGCCAATCATAGCTCTCCCTTCACTTTACTTGTTAACCTTGAAGCCCAGAGGTGGGACTCTCAGTAATAATGTGTTTGTATCTTAATTTTATCATGCTAAGGTCTAAAATAGTGAAGTGTTAATTGCCTTCGTATAGTAGTTTAGAACGTAACTCTTGATATGCCACTTCACATTTGGTCGCTGTCGGCTTAGCACTGTCCCTTGTTAATTAATTATTATTTTAAACTTATTAAAAAGGAGCAATTATAGTTTTAAACAAGCTTTTATTTCTCCCTTTGTTCGAGTAGCGAACAAAATTGGCGACCGTGACAGGACAGTGCTTAGTTTTGAAGCGATTTTGGAGTTTTTTACAGAGCCTAATATCTTCTATTGAGGACGGACAGAGGTCATCACCACGTCATCCGCTACATCGAGCATCACCGAGGGTCTAGGAGAGTATCCGGCCTTATCCTGTGCGTTGGGCGCTGACGTTTGCGCGTGCGTGCCCCGAGTTCTACGTGCTCAACGTGAAATTCTCCAGAAAAACCGTGAAGTCACCGTTTGGGAAAGCGAATCAAGGTCTCATCGACGCAGCGAGGGACTCCCAGGGCGCAGAACAACTGGACTGCGCTGCCACCTTCCCTGTCTGATTGTCAAGTGAGCCCGTTCCTTACTATCCTTCCAATAATTTCCCCCTTGATTTGTGTATACAGGGGCTAGCCTTCAAGGTACCGATTTAGTGCTAGGTATCGCCTTTAAAATTTACCTATTGCAATACCTATTTGTGCTTTCTACTTCTTGTGTAGCCTTTTACGCCTTCATGTGGCGCTTTCTTTGCACACAAGCCTAATTGAAGCACGCCTACGCATCATCGGCCTAATTTTATAATAATAATTTATTATCCTTTGAGATTTACAATAGGTATTTGTGCCTGTTAATTCTGGTGTAGCCTACTGCCGCATTCATAACCTAAGCTGAGTTGCGTATTTTTATTGGCTTACAATCCTATCGCATTGCCTATTGAATCTTCTAATCTCTTTGTTTTTAAGGATTAAATTGCTCTCAAGACTTACCTAGTTCATAAAGGCAATCCATTTGTTACCTTTCACCATCACTATATCACGAAATTCACTATATTGCCTATCTTAATCGCACTAAATCACCGCAAATATTTGCCATCCTTACGTGTTTTCTCATAACTGTTCTCATCAGGACTGGCCATAATTTACTACAAGGCGCATTCCAATACCTTTATTATTCAATAGGTACGCATCATCTTGCTTCGTTTATTGTTGCTTATCTTTGTGCCCCGTGCATTCCAGCTCATCAGCGCTGCATTTCTACCGCCACGCCCGCATTGCTGCCGGCCGGCTACATCGCTGCAGCGCTTACTGGTGGCGTGCACGTGATCTGCACTTCGCATCGGAACAAAACGAGGAGCGTATCGTATGCAATTTACTTAATTTTGTGCTTAATTTCGTAGTTCTTTTGTAAAAAATGCCTGAAACTGATGTTTCAAAGTCTGAAATGAGTCTTAAAGATTTGTTAGCTAAACGTAGCTCAATCAAAGGGCGCGTAACGAGGTTTAAAAACTATTTAGATTCTGTGAGTAATTCTGATAGCCTTTCGTCGCTAGATTTACTTAAGCTTAAAAGTAAATTGTCTAAATTCAACGCATTATTTACAGAATTTGATTTAGTACAGGAACAGATAGAAGTGATTAATGTTTCTACTCAGGACGTTGAATTAAGCACGAGAGACTCAATCGAGCAGGATTTTCATAATTATTTAGCTCAGGCGCAGCAAATTGTTAATGCGAGTAGTGATGATTTTAAGTCTTCCTCGTCGCGACGGTCTAGCGTTCATTGCTCGAGTCATCATCATGATGATGATAACGAAATTCTAGGTTTCAAGTTGCCTGTCATTAAGATACCTACTTTCGATGGAACCTATTTCAAATGGCTGGAGTTTCGGGATATGTTTGTCTCACTCGTTCATGAACGTAAAATTCGGGAAGTTCATAAGTTCCACTATTTGAATTCTTATCTCGAAGGGGAGGCGGCGCGAGTAATTAGTAACTTAGAGGTGACCGATAAGAACTATGCAGAGGCGTGGAAGCTTTTATGCGATAGGTATAATAATAAACGCCAGCTGATTAATAATCACTTGAAATCTTTATTTAGTCTCGAGTCCGTGCGTGAAACAGAAAGGTCATTACGGTTTATTATTGATCACATCACAAAGAATTTACGCGCTCTTCACACTTTAGGTTTACCTACCGAAAAATGGGACGTGTTAATTATTTATATTGTTGCGCAAAAATTAGATTCAAGGACATGTTTTAAATGGGAGGAGCACCGGAATTCGTTGAATGAGATACCGGGTCTTGATGATTTCTTTAGCTTTTTGAGAAGTCGTGCTGATGTTTTAGAGACGGTTAATTGTAATTCACAGCCGGCTAAACAAGCTTTGTCGTCTGGCAGCACGGGTAGGCAGAAACCACAGACTAGGGCTATGCTAGGTACCTCTGCGGATAGCTCATCCCCACCTATGCAGTTGTCGTCGATGCAATCTTGCAATGTGTGCCAGGGTTCGCACCGTGTTTATGAGTGTCCTGTTTTTAAAGTCAAGTCCATTGATGACAGGATGTCTGCCGTCGAGGTATTAAAATTGTGTCACGTTTGTTTAAGGCCGGGTCACAAGTCACAGCGGTGCAAGCTGTCCGGTGGCTGTAAAACATGTAAGCAGCGCCACAATACGTTACTGCATGATCGTTTCTTTAAAACCAGCGGCCCTTCTGAGTCTCAACCTGTTGTCACTATGTGTGCGTTGTCGTCCTCCGAAGCGCTTCTTTGTTCGGCTGAAGTGGATTTGATCAACCCTATTACTAATGTTGTGGTTACAGCGCGAGCGGTTTTGGACAGCGGGAGCCAGTCTTGTCTTATAACATCTCGCTTGAGAGATGCCTTGCAACTGACTTCTCAGATTTTGGATAGGGATTTAGTCGGTATAGCCGCCATTCGTGTTGCGAATAAAATTGAGCGATGCGCGGTACGCGTTCAGTCTAGGTGCAGCGCCTTTAGCGCTTTATTATCTTGTATTGTGTTGCCGATTATTTCTGATAAATTACCGACGCGCTCCTTTAGCAGGGACCATTTAAATTTAGCGGGAGTTCAGTTGGCCGATCCTCAATTTAACAAGGCGCTAGACGTCGATCTGCTTCTTGGCGCGGAATTATTTTGGAGTTTACTAGGATCGGAGCAGCGTTCATTAGGTGACAATTGTCTAGTTCTGCGCAGTTCTAAACTTGGTTGGCTTGTCACTACTCCAGTAGTCTCTGATAGGTCGAATAGTGAAGGTCTTCATTGTGGTCTGTTGCGAAACAACGATACGACTATTGCTGATCTAAACAATAATTTATCCAAATTTTGGGAGTTAGAGAAGGTTCCTCGTACCAAGTCAGTTTTAACCGAGGAAGAAGCGTTGTGCGAGCAGCATTTTCTTGCTAATACTTCTCGTGATACTGACGGTCGGTTCATTGTTAAGCTTCCACTCCGTGCTGAAAGAGATGTTTTGGGAAACTCGTTTCAACTAGCTAAGAAGCGGTTTTTTAATTTGGAGTCACGTTTCAGGAGACAGCCTTTGCTAAAAGAACTCTATTTTGATTTTATGCGTGAATACGCTGACTTAGGTCATTTGTCTGACTGGGGTGATGTACATCGGTCTTCTGGAGCAGAATTCTTTTTGCCTCATCATCCAGTTCTAAAAAATAACAGCGAATCTACCAAACTTCGAGTTGTTTTTGATGCTTCGGCTCGTACTACGTCTGGGCTTTCGATCAATGATATCCAGATGACCGGCCCTACTATTCAAGACTCTTTGTTTAATATTTTGGCTCGTTTTCGTTTGTATAAATATGTCATTTCCGGCGATATTGAAAAAATGTACCGGCAAATAAAGCTTCATCCTGACGATCGTAGTCTTCAGCTTGTTTTATGGCGCGACAGTGAGTCTCAGCCTTTGCGCACTTTGATGCTTAATACTGTAACGTATGGATTCTCAAGTGCTAGCTTTCTGAGTACTCGTTGTCTCTGGCAATTGGGTGAAGAGACTATTGATCCTCTCATAAAGGATATTATCCAAGAGGATTTTTATGTGGACGATCTTTTGACAGGGGCTCAATCAGCGAGCGAGTTGCGTTATATTCAGCAGTCCGTGGCTGAAGCTCTAGCTAAAGGGGGGTTTCATCTTAGAAAGTATCGGTCAAACTTGCCTTCGGTGCTTGAACATAGTTCCACGGAGTCGTCAAATGATCTGATGATCAGTAATGCAACAAGCACTCTAGGTATTGGTTGGATGCCTAAATTGGATGAGCTTCATTTTCCTATTGAGCCACCCTTGGTCGACATCGTCACTAAGAGATCGATTTTATCTTCTACCTTCAAGGTTTTCGATCCACTAGGTCTGCTATCAGTGTGCACTATTACACCAAAGATGCTACTCCAAGAACTTTGGGCCGAGCATAAACTGGGATGGGACGATCCTGTTCCAGAAAAAATTAAGTCTTCCTGGCTTACGTTCGTTGACGGTCTTAATAGTATCGCGGAGTTGAGGGTGCCTAGGTACATTTTAATTGATAATCCAGTTCATGTAGAATTGCATTGTTTTTGTGATGCTTCACAGAAAGCGTATGGAGCATGTATTTATTTAAAGTCTGTTAATAAGCAGGGCGAGATTAAAATAAACCTGCTTTGCTCCAAATCACGTGTCGCTCCAGTCGCACCGACTACTGTTCCTCGTCTGGAGCTGTGTGCTGCCTTGCTAGGAGCTGAACTTGCTGCGGTAGTAGTTCAAGCTTTGCGACTGAAAATTGATCGTTGTATTTATTGGTCTGATTCAAAGGTCGTTTTGAGTTGGTTGCGCACAACTAAAGGGATGAAAGCTTTCGTAGCCAATAGAGTAGGTACAATAAAGGAACTTACTGATCCCTGTTCTTGGCGCTATGTTCCATCCTCTCAGAACCCCGCTGATCTTGTGTCACGTGGCATTGATCCCAAGGAAATTATTGGTTCTATCATGTGGTGGCACGGCCCTTCCTTCTTGCAGCTTGAAGAGTCGTCTTGGCCACCCTCAGATGTCGAGGAAATGCCAGCGTTGCCGGAAGTCAAAGTTTTTTCAGCTTTGGTGGGGGATGCTCCTCTTGATCTTTCTAGGATCTCTAGGCTGTCCATTTTGCAACGAGCTTACGCACGTGTTTTGAGATGGATTCATAATTCAAGGCAGATGAATAAAAATTATAAATTAACAGGTCCTCTTCAAGCTTCAGAGATTGATAACGCTATGAAGGCGTTAGTTCGAATGTCTCAAAGGGACTCCTTTGACAATGAGATACGATTGCTCTCTTTAAGCAAGGGTTTGAAAGCCAAATCTGATATCGCTTCGCTTAATCCTTTTCTAGATTCCGATGGAATCATTCGTGTTGGTGGACGTATCGCTGCTTCGTCATATGATTATGACAAGAAACACCCTATTTTGTTGCACTCTCGTAGTCACCTTACTAAGCTTCTTTTTCGGCAAGAGCACACACGACTCTTACACGCTGGTCCTCAACTTCTCCTCGCGTCTATTAGAGATCGATACTGGCCTGTGGGTGGGCGTAATCTAGCTCGCAGTGTCGCTAAAAATTGTGTAGTTTGTCATCGCTTTAAAGGACAGCACATGACCAATATAATGGGCAACTTACCATCCGAGCGAATTAATCCAGACATCCCATTTTCAAGCGTAGGTACTGATTTTGCCGGCCCATTTTTAATAACGGATCGTAAAGGCAGGGGTTGTAAAATAACCAAGTGTTATTTGTGCATTTTCATTTGCCTGAATTATAAATGCATCCACTTGGAAGCTGTAAGTGAGCTTTCCAAGGATGCTTTCATGTTGTCGCTTAAACGTTTTATAGCCCGTAGGGGATTACCAAAAAAGATATTTTGCGACAACGGTACAAACTTCGTTGCCGCTGCACGCGAAATTAATGTTTTTTTTAAGTCAAAGGACAACACAGATTTTATTTTGGACTTTGCAGCTCAGCAGAGCATCGAATTTAAATTCTCGCCTGCATACGCTCCTCATTTTGGAGGTTACTTTGAAGCTGGGGTACGATCGGCCAAACAGCATTTGCGTAGGGTAATGGGGGAAGCGCACTTAACCTTTGAAGAGCTGTGTTCGCTGTTTACACAAATTGAGGCTATCCTCAACAGCCGCCCTCTTTGTCCTCTCAGCCCTTCACCCACAGACCTACAACCTTTAACCCCGGGTCACTTTTTAATCGGCAGGCCCTTGACAGCGCTGCCAGCTCCTGCCCTGATGGAATGCAGCACCAACCGCCTCGACCGCTTCCACCGTTTGGAGCAGATGCGCCAGCATTTTTGGAGACGCTGGTCTAGCGAGTACGTTTCCGAACTGCAGCAGCGTACGAAATGGAAAACCCGATGCAAGGATTTGAAAATGAATGACCTCGTATTGCTAAAGGATGACGCCGCTCCGCCTCTCTGTTGGCGTCTTGGCCGGGTCACAGGGATTTTTCCTGGCTCCGACGCTGTGCCTCGCGTTGCTGACGTTACCACATCCCGTGGTGTTGTGCGCCGCGCTCTCAACCGACTCTGCCTCTTGCCAACCACGGACGAGGAAGAGTTGAAGGCTATGCCTTCAACGCCCCGGAGGATGTCTACGCGCGACAGCGCCGACAGCTACGTCATAGCTACGTAATAGAATAAGTTTAATTTTGTATTTAAGATAGCTGTTAGTAGGTGCTTTAGCTAGAGATCTATAGTTTTAGTTATGTTGTAAAATCACCTCATACATCATACGATTTATTAAGCCAATCATAGCTCTCCCTTCACTTTACTTGTTAACCTTGAAGCCCAGAGGTGGGACTCTCAGTAATAATGTGTTTGTATCTTAATTTTATCATGCTAAGGTCTAAAATAGTGAAGTGTTAATTGCCTTCGTATAGTAGTTTAGAACGTAACTCTTGATATGCCACTTCACATTTGGTCGCTGTCGGCTTAGCACTGTCCCTTGTTAATTAATTATTATTTTAAACTTATTAAAAAGGAGCAATTATAGTTTTAAACAAGCTTTTATTTCTCCCTTTGTTCGAGTAGCGAACACTGTATATTACTTTATAACTACTTGACTCTTGCAGTCACTAAAAGCAAAAATTTTGCCTTAAATTATTCACAATAGTTGTCAGTAGACAACATGACAAATACAGATAATTTTACAGGGAGCCTTTGTAGAAGTACCAACGTATTTCTACAAAGAAAACAATCTTTTGAACAACAAAAGGACAAAGAAAGATCCGATCTACAATAACGAAATCAGTCTGCAAACTTTTAATGGGTAGAAAGAAACTATTAACGAACACGAAAAGAAAGGGGGCTTAGTTGTACTAGTATTAATATTGTCACGAAATTTTATTTAAGAACTCGAAAAGAAATATTTATGTATCAGAACAAACAAACTAAGTAATTTTTGGATTGTTTTGATATGATAAAATTACTTAGGCAATTAAATATTAGCGAGACCGTGTTGGAAGGCTCACATTAAGCGCTATGGGGTGACCGGTCACCGGTACCTTATGTAAACTTTTATCGATATTCGGTCTGTTGCTGAAACAAGATCAATCTCACATCGATCATATTAATACGAATATGCTTTTTAATATAGCATTGCCGCAAATAAGTCAAGAGTTAATTTTATATGATATTTAAGCAATTTAATTGCAATTATAATATCAGTATATACACTTGAAAAATTATGTATTGATCCAATATCCAATGTATTGAGATTAACTCTTGACTTCAGTATTTAAATTTGAAAAATTATGTCTCAGGCGGGACTCGAACACGCATCTTAATCTCAATACATTGGCTCAAGAGTTAATCTCAATACATTGGATGTACTATTATTACATTTCCTTTGGATTCCTGAAATTGTTGAGCCCGTGACGACGTAAACACTCATAGACGTGCTTGTGGTTCTACGTTTTCAACTTACAAATTATATATAATTATCTATAATTAATCGAATCCAAACGATCAGCCACTAAAAATTTTAATGCGAAATGAAAAATAATTAAATCATAATGGCTTTAAAATAGCCAACTTATACTTGAAAAACTTTGGAAGAGAGCATTGTTTTATGTTGATTAAAATTGTATTATTGATTTTGTTTGTATTTATGAACATGGTCGCTTTCCTTTATGACTACTTCCTAAATCAACAAACTGTAGGCATTCATATGAAGAATCTGGGTCAGTCCACTGCTAGCGTCAGTGGAACGTCCAATAAACGTCTTTGAGTCCCACTGGATTGTGTATCGGATGACGGTTCTGCGACCAATATAAACCTGTGTATTATACTCTACTTATGATTGTCAAAGTGTATTAATCTGCTTCGTGAAGCACATTTTTGTTTGTCAATAATAAATAAATTTAAATTTTTACCGAGCCAATCATAAGTCTTCGAAACAATATTACCTATGACATTACACACTAGCCCAGACTTGTCCCGAAGCAGTGGTAGGTTTAAATATTGGGACGTGTAAAAGCGCCTCCTGTGGCCTATTTGCAGAAATAAAACTGATTTAACTGATTTAACATTAAAGTGCAGACCGAAATAATATTAAGACAGTAAAACTACATAGGCACCTATACGTAAAAAGTAAGCATCTGTGCCAGATTTAACCCTTAATCGGGCATGATTGGAATGAAAATGTTATTGCTTTTTAACTCTTTGACAAATTGGTAAGGTTAACCCACCCACAGGTTGGCACCCACTTACCTTTTGGTCTAAGACAAAGTTCAAATATTTTGTTTATTTGTATGTTTTATGCGTATGCTTTTCAAAAAGTATTATAATTTATTTCGTGTATCCACGGATACTAGATCACTGGGTAAAAATATTATCAAATTTTTTGATGGAAACGGATCGCAATTTCAGTGGATACAACACACCGTGACCTAATTGGCCATTTTACTTGTTAATTTGTTTTTCTGTTTTTTGTTTTGTGTCTTTTGTTTTACTGTTTACCTGTAATTTCGTCTATTGTAATGTGCTTGTGGCCAATTAAATGTTTCTTTCTTTCTTTCTTTTATCTGTGGCCAATCTGATCTGATCCTGGGATCGGTGGAAAAAAACCCTAAAATATCGTGGTCCCCATTTGTCGCTATAATGTTACGCTGTTTCCCTTACTCTATCTCTTTCTCTCTCCTTCCACCGTGTATGTGTTTGCTTGTATAGTACAGACAACAGCACGTCAACCAACCACAAAACGATAAATTTTCTCAATTGATATTGATCTTTACTTGTTGGACTTAAAGCTGAAAATCAATTCAATGATCTTTAACTTTTTGGATAGGTTTACCGTTATCTGAACATGCAAGCATATTTATTTTTAATAATGATAAGTACTTGTAATTCGGTGTTTTTGATTTTGCTATGAGTGCCCACTCCACTTCAGAGCAGCAAATACTGCATTAGAGAACCTGAAGATTACCTGAAACAAATAAAAATAACTTCCATTACTACCGTACTAAAAAACCTAATAATACTGTTTTTTCCGTTGCCTGAGTTCTAGATAATAAACCTTTTTCAGGCAAGGTCACTTTGCCAACACCCTAAGCCATCCAAAGAATGCCGCACAACATTCTCGCTGAGGGCTGAAGTAATTTAACCCCAAAATTGTTCCCGCAGGTTTTACCCCGTGCTGTAGCTTGTGCTTTACAGCCAATTCATTTGAACTAAATTCTCAATGAAAACCGAAACGATTTGTGAAATTTTACACTTATGGGTAGACTGTAGGCTGAGCAATATAGAAGACAAAGAAGTAAAGAGACCTCTTACCAAATTTAAGGTCCCTGAATACTCTTCACAAATTAACAAAACAGTATCGCAATTCATGCCTCGAAGCCCATCGCATAATGACCTCACTCACAAATCATAACTAGGTACTTGGGCCCTTGAATTTAAGAGTTCTGCTGTTTATCAAAGCAGTTTACTAATTCATCATAATCATCATCATTATTAGCCATAATCAGTTCACCAAAGAGGGCGAATGTTTATGTGATGAACACGAGTATATGTAATATGTTCTTGAGTCATATTGTTGTTAGACGACCTCCGTGGCGGAGTGGCGTACACACCGGTTTTCAAGGTGTCGCCTGCTCCGAGGTCCCGGGTTCGATTCCCGGACGGGCCAATGTAGAGAAAATGTGTTTTTCTACATTTTCTCGGGTCTGGGTGTTTGTGGTACCTTCGTTGTTTCTGGTTTCCAAAATACGAATGCTTTAAATAGTTATTCAAATTGGGATCAGAACAATGTATGTGATGTTGTCCGCATTTATTTATTTATTTATTGTTAAACTTTCTCGCCGCAATCATGAATCTAAACTAGATATCTTACTATAGGTACTTAAACGCTCTAATTACCAATAAAGTTTCTGAAGCATTTCCTGGAATACTAATTTGGTCAGCCAAAGTGGGTTACTGATTTCTAGATTTCGCTTTCCAATCCCTATTTGGAAAGAGCAGGATTATGCTCTTTCATTGTAGCGAAGCCTAATATGAACAATCTACGATTAAACTTTGAACTTCGGGCCCGCCATGTCATATTTTGATAAATACGTTAGTATTTTCTAATAGTGGTATTGATCTACATG
This sequence comes from Anania crocealis, assembly GCA_949315895.1. NCBI lineage: Eukaryota > Metazoa > Arthropoda > Insecta > Lepidoptera > Crambidae > Anania > Anania crocealis. Next base: position 15,160,632 of record OX438867.1, on the reverse strand, counting down.
TAAATAGAGATGGTATATAGAGAAGCATTCTCGAACTTTCTTGACAGTCTTGTATTTATCGTCAGAGATTTTAAAAGAGTTTTAATTTAAAAGTTACACCATTATTGATATTATAAACTTCGATGAACTACGTGTATATAGGTAGGGAAGTCTATTTTTTTTTCAAAATGCTGATGTCTAGTTTTTTACTTCAGCATAATATTTATATTATGCTGAAGTAAAAAACCATTTGGATCAGCGGTAGTAAACACTGCTTCTGAGCCATGGGTCGCGGGTTCGATCCCCGCACAGTACAAATATTTGTGTGCATGAACATGTCTGTTTGTACTGGTCTGGGTGTTTTCTATGTATTATAAGTATTTATTTACAAAAAAAAGTATATAAGTAAGTTTATCGGTTGTCTAGTACCCCATACGACAGGGTACATAATAGTAGCTTAATTTGGGACTAGGTGGCTCTGTGTGGCCCAGTGAGGCATGTCTGAAATATTATTTATTTATTTATTTATTTATATGTAAGTATGTTAATAAAAGTTGATTTCAGCCTGTAATAACTTTTACGTAAAAGCAAAATCATTTAGTCAAAGTATGAATGATCCAGTTATTCTCTTTCTTAGCGCTATAATATAAAACCCTGCAAGAGAAACATGATTTGGTCTATAAAATAGCAACTCTTCTTTGCATCAGCAAGTTTTTAATTGCAGTTAATAATGTACCAATATCAAAAATAATTCAGATTTTTAATGTATATGTGAGATCTGCCATAGTAATTAGCTTAAAATACTTTTATTTGCAAATCGATAAAAATACCTGGCTGTTCTATCTTAACTCTGGTATAGGTATCGCTGTTTTATTTCGAGGTGTCAGCACCCGCATTGGGTGAATTGCTGGCACCATTTTGATTGTGGTATGATAACCGTAAATAAGAGCATACAGGGTTGCTATTAAAATATATTTTAAGAAAGTGTTTTCCTGAAATTATAAACACATTTTACAATGTTTTTGGAAAATAATAAAATCGCGAAAATCTTTTATTATGATATTTTAGCAATTTAATTGCAATTGTAATATCAGTATTTAAACTAAAAATTACGCTGGCTTACAGCAATAAGAATATGCTTGAAAAATTCGCGTTGTGACGCAGTGTCTCGGTGGCTTAATAGTTTAGTAAATTTTTCGTAATACTAATATAAATATCAATAAGGTTATAATAAGCAACTCCCGGAGCATCGCAGAGTACGTTACACACACACAAGTCAACCAATATATTTCTTTACGTTTCAATTCACACAAGAAAGTGGGTTGCCATCACTCTCCCTTTTACAGCGATTTCTTACGCGACTGTAAATATAAAAGAGCTTATTATTATCCTGCGTCAATTTACGTCAAATTACACTTACGGTGGCAGTAAATGTGGTGTCGTTAGGGATATCCTTGATGGCTCTTTCTCGTACCAAATACAAAGAAAGCCCTTGCAGGGATATGGATATAAAATGTTTAGTTCGTAACTGGATGACTTAAAAACATAGCTGTTAGAGTTCTATTTGACTACAGCTGAACACCACTAAATGAAGGATTTCGCTATGATTGCCACGCTAGGCAGTCTTGTTGGCAATCACAGCTTTTATATATTATATATATTTTATAATAGGGGTTAAAGTATGAAATTGCCGATTATTTTCCCACTTTTTATTTTGTTTATAGCTCTTAAGTATAGTCATATTATTGCGTAATTCTTTTTGTATTGTATCAAAAACTAAATAAAGTAACTTTTGACTAAAAAATACAATACTAGTGCCTATTACTTCAAAGGAAGTCGTTGAAAAGATCCCGTACAATGTGTCAGCTGACCTTCTTGCTTCAATTAAGTATATTTGTATTATATACTTTGATTTTCAGAAATTTAAATACTATAATGTGTAGCTTTATAACCATCTAACTTTCACCTTTAATGGCATTGAAAACGGTTCAGGCGTTTTTAAAAAAACTCATAAACTGTTAGTATGGAAAAATGACTTTTCTTGATTTCGTCCATACAAAACGGCAATTTCATATTTCAACCCCTAATATATCCCCATCGATGGGGAGTAGACGCTGCTACCCATTTCTAGCAGTACTTCTTTAGTAGTTATGACTACCGTAAGACGAGAAGGTATGCTGCTAGTCGCTATAGTGTTAGTATTATGGTAACTATTAATGCGAGAAGCTTTAGGAATGATACTTATGTCGGATACGGACTCAACACTTATACATTATTTCTATAATAAACTAGCTGACCCCGCAAAATTCGTATCGCCTCAGAGTAGTATTTGAATTAGACGTCCTTATGTCATGGCGTGATTAGAAAAAAATATAAAAAAATTGTTTTCTTAATTTTAACTTTGTCTGGTAGAGATTGCTATTCAGCGATAAGACCGCCTTATTGTACCAATTTTTTGTTTTCATAATATGATTTTTCTTTGTATCTTGTTTTGTGCTATAAAAGTGTATTGTATTGTATTGTAACTCTTCAACGTTGTTAATACTTATTATCTTATTCCCGAAGAAACAAATTAAAAAAAAAACAAATATCATCAATCGGTTCAGCCTTTCTCGAGTTATAAGTGGTCTAACTAACACGACTTTCTTTTATACATTACAAGACAAGTAACTTTATTTTTTTAGCAATAATATCAACTTTTTTTTTTCAATGTATGCAGAGAAGAATATGACGTTATAGTAAAAAACCCTTTTTGTATGAAATATCAAAGACTTACGAACTTTGACCTTGTACTTCGTAAATTTTGTTCGTACGATAAATCTGACGATAATTTGCATATCGTTTCACTGAAGTCACCATAACTCCATATTTATTAAAAATTGCTAACATTTCTCATTCCATTTTAGACCACAAATCACGAACCAGTCCCGTTTGTCCCGCAATAAACAAATTAATGGTCAATCTACTCGTCGCCTGACGCAGATTGGCGCTAAAATCGTTATTCCGTCACATCCATCTCGCAAAGTCGTCATTTGTCCGCCAAATTGGACCGGGTTTGCTTCCTAGTTCGGCACTCTTGAGATTTATTACGGGGACTACTGTATAATTCTGATTTTCGCAAGATTTAATCAAATAATGTAATTTTGTTAATATCATCTGTCATTTTAGATTTTTATAGCGCTGTGAAGTGAAGAAATGGTAATGACCATTAATATTTTTTATTGCAACATAAAATAATGTAGTAATATTTTTATTGTTCAATTCTCTTTCTCAAATAAAAGTGGTGGTCAGTTAAGCTATTCATATGAAAAGTCGATTCAAGTTCCAGTTGAGATATCAATTTTGCAAATGCATTGATTTCTAATGGAATTTAAATAAATTTAAAAATCAGTCTGTCTTAAAAAATGTTGCTGCCTCCAATATAAAACACACTTATGAAGATATAAAAACATTTGTCTACGTTATTGCGTTGAAGCAGAATAAAGGTTTATTTATGTTGATAAAAGTCGTGTGGTGTCGGTACGAAAAAAATTTAAGCACCACTCTTCCTTCTTATAAGTGCTGTAAGAGGCGACCAAATGAGTACGGCCAGAAGAAGTCAGGAAGCATCTTATCCCTTCCACAATTTACCAAATTGCAATCACCATAAAATAGATGGCGCTGCCGTCACGCTTAGATCGTACTCCGTACTTATCTCAACATTGAAAATAGTAACACAAAGTTTTCAAAGTGTAAACAAATTAAAATTGTTAAGTTAAGCATGATAAAGAAGTGAAAGTGTTATCTACGAAAAATATCATCTTTTGACTGTGGAAAAAACAATATAGTGACAAGTACTTAAAACTTTTTGACTTCGGAATAAAGACAAATTAATAAGTTTCAAAAATCATTTCATCAGTGTATAAGTGAAATAATCTAACAAATAGTGCCCTAATTGCCCAGCCAAAGTAACATTTTCGACAAAATTAAAGTACCCATTAGTGAACCGTATTAAAAAGTTGAAACTCGGGTATGAACAGTAATATTTGTGACTCATGAGCAACGATCTTTTTCATTTAAACGATACCGTAAGCCGCAAATAGAGGCAAATTTTACATTCTTTGCCATTAAGACGCTTGGTGTAATGGCTTATATCTACACTACTGAATCGAATATCGTGGGTTCGATCCTCAGTAAATGAGCATTTTATTTTACTTTTTTTTTCTCTTAATGACATTTTAATTGATCTTTATTTTATTTTGTTTAATTGTTTTTTTTTTTATTTTATTTTAAAAAATTGTTTCTATTTTGTATTTTACACTGGTTGACCTGTCAAACATCGTACTACCGTATAACTTTTAGTGTGAACGTTTGTTTTATGTAAATGAAATGGAATGTGTAAAATATTAAAGACTGTGTTTCAGAAGGACAAAAATGAACAGTTACTGAGTTGATGAACAGAAATAAGTGTATCAAATTGTCGACCGTTTTCGTGTTAGTGTTGTGCATACTGCTTGGGACTAGACACTATAATTTTATTTATGAACTAATTATTATTTACGGTTTTCATTTATTGTTATGGTCATTTTTGCACCATTTTTAACTTAAATATGGCTACAATAATGACAAGATCCAAAGCCAAGCAAGGCAATTCGTCAAAAGAAACAGATGAGGAAACCAGTGAAACCAGAACCAACTATGTTAATGTTATTGACAAACTGAAGGAGAAATTGGAAAAGCAGGAGAAACTAAATAAAGTTCTTTTAGAAGAACACGAGATAAACTCAAGAGAATATGAAAGTCAATTTGAACGTATTTATAAAGAAAATCAAGCGCTAAAGAAGAAATTATGCCAGGAGGAAGAAAAAAATAATCAATTTGAGGAAGTTATCTGTAAAATAACTACTGAAAATTCTATGCTAATGGAAGAACATGACGAATACGAAAATACATACAAGTTATCACAGTTAAAAGAACAACTTTATACTAAGACAAAGGAATATAAAAACCTGCAATTAAAATATAGTGAATTACTATTTAAAATACATAGTACTGAAGATGTAAAGAATATGACAAAGAAAAAGTTAGTTCATATGAAAGCCAAGCAAAAGTCTAATAATAAGTTTAAAAAAAAACTTAGAAAAACAAATGCATTGCTTAAGAAGCAAATCATAACTAATAACATTTTACGAAGAGAAATAGGAAAACGAAATGAAATAGTAGATGGAATAAGGGCAGAAAGCGAAAAAATACTACAAATTATACTGGAATATGAAAAAAGGTTAGAAGACCAAGATATACTACGTTCAAAACTAGAGTTCTTAGAAAATCAGTTAGAAAAACTGCGAACAGTGTTAAATAAAAAGATATACATAGGACAGCAAAAAGAAAATACATTAGACGTAAGGGAAGCCGAACTTTTAGATCGAGATGTAAATGAAAATAAAAAAGAAGTTAAAATGTACTCAGACTCGTCTGGCAGAAATATGGGACAGTTAGTTAAGAAGAACTTGCCGGAATATTATACAGTTATGAACACTTGCCAACCAGATGCTAAAATGGAGGATATTTTAAACAGCGCATTAATGCAGAAGCAAAATAAAGATTACACGGTAGTAATAATGATAACAAACTTCACCACGATTCGAAAACATGCCAAAAATTATGTTAGTATTATAAGGAAGTTATTACATCAATTGAAATTATTAAACAACAAGTTAATTATCACATCAATAGCATATGGGAAAGAAAGAAGCGAAGACGACAATATTATATTTGAAGTTAATACAGATATTTATAACTTAGGTTTACTCTATGAAAATATGCATTTTATAGATGTTAATACTTTACAAAAAACTCCCTTTAATGTAGTATCTAAGAATATTTTAGCTAAGCATATTGCTCTGTCATGTCAATGTAATACGAATGTTATGAACTGCAATTTAATAACTTTGGTTGATAATGAAATAAATGGTAGCAAAGGTTATAAAAATATGGATTTTCCGAAAATACAACGCAAAAATCCAAACAAATAGTTATTTGCCATCAAAATGTACAAAGTCTCTCGAAAAAAGATCTCATGCTGAGTTTATTTCTCGAATCTGAAGATATCGACATAATGTGTATAACAGAATCATGGTTAAATCAAGAAAATATAAATCTATTAAATATAAATGGCTATAAACAAACATCAGTGTACTGCAGGAAAAACTTAGTTGGAGGTGGAATAGTTATTCTGTCCAAGAATAAATGGAAAGCCAAAGCTAGGCTAGACATTCAAGAACTATCAATAGATCAAGAATGTGAATTTGGAGCTATTGAATTGTTAAATGTGATTGTAATCGTAGTATATAGGTCTCCTTCCGCTGACATAAATATTTTTAAATCAAAACTAGAAGAGTGTTTAGAAAAAATAACAAAAAACAATAAAAAATCCATAATTTTATGTGGAGATTTTAATGTTCATTTTTCTATAGTGAATGACAGAAATGTGTTATCTGATATTTTAGATTGTTTTTTACTTAAACAACAAGTATATGAATATACAAGAGTAACACCTCATTGCAAGTCGTGCCTCGATAATTTTTTTACGGATCTAGATGTATGTAAAGTTAAGGTTATAAATGGTATTAAATCGGACCACCAGGCTCAATTAATTGTAATTGAAACTGACATAGAACAAATACCTTCTCTTACACGATACATTAGAAAAGCTTCATCCATAAATATAGACAATTTTAAAGAAGCTTTTGACATTGATTTTAATAATTTGACTTTACTGACTAAAAATTACAAAAATTTTTTTGACTCTTTTATGAAAAATATTGAAATCCACATTCCACTCAGACCTGTTATCTCTCGAGTGCAAAATTGTTTCAATAAATGGGCCACCAAAGGCATTCGCATTTCCAGAGAAAGGTTATTTGAACTATACTCTTTGCGCAAATCAAGTAATGATAATAATTTTAGAGTTTATGTATCCAATTACAGTAAAATTTTTAAGCTTGTATGTATTGACGCTAAAAGAAATTATATCAAAAATAAGATAGAAAATAATAGTGATAAAATTAAATGTGTGTGGAAAATCATAAATGAAGAAACAGGTAAAAAGAAAAATTCAGACAACATTATTTGTAATAAGCTTAGGAACAAGAATAATCACATTGTATCTGATCCTTTTGCTTTAAGCCAGTGTTTTAATGACTATTTTACAAATGTTACTAAAAACTTGACAAAAGATTTAAATCCATCAGTGGAACAAGCTATGATATACCTAAAAAAATACACACCAACTGCATCACACTCCTTTAAACTAGAATTAATGACTGTACATGACGTAGATAAAATAATGAGAAACCTTAAACCTAAAAAATCTAATGACCTGTGGTACATATCTCCTTTTTTAATGAAAAAACTAGAAAGTGAAATTGTTTTACCGCTAAGGGATGTTATAAATAGTTCAATTGTAAAATCTATATTTCCCGAGGAAATGAAAGCAGCTAAAGTTATCCCATTGTACAAAAAGGGCGAAACCTCGGATCCTAATAATTATCGCCCAGTATCAATACTTCCATGTTTTAGCAAAATTTTTGAAAAGTATATAGCGGAAAATTTAACAAAATATATGACATTTCATAAATTATTTAATACCAGGCAATTTGGTTTCCAAAAAACAAAATCTACTAAACATGCCATAGCTACATTAATGGATGATATATTAAGGGGACTGGACGAATCAAGGAAAACTTATGGCATTTTCTGTGATTTGTCCAAAGCGTTTGATTGCGTAAGGCACGACATTTTGTTGGCTAAGCTAGAACATTATGGTGTTAGGGATAATGAGCTTAAAATTCTAGAATCATATTTGTTAAATCGACAACAAATTGTCGAAATAAATGGAGTTAGATCTCACGATAATCCTATAGAGTTTGGTGTACCTCAGGGCTCTATTCTGGGTCCTTTATTGTTCCTAATATATATTAATGACGTATCTGTAGTTTTAAGCGACGCCGACATTGTTCTGTTTGCTGATGATACTACTCTGATTGTAAAAGATAAAGATTATGATAAACTAGCTCAAAAAATTCAATATAATGTTAACGCAATTATAGATTGGTTTTCAAAAAATAATTTACTCATGAATGTAGATAAAACCCAATTAATCAACTTTAGACTAGGCAATACAATTACGCCTCCATGTGTGCGTAGCACCCTTGACGATCTTAATTTAAGTGAAAAAAACTGTGTAAAATTTCTTGGTATTACATTAGACAATAAGCTTACTTGGGCGGTTCAAATAGAGGAACTTTCACAGAAATTGGGATCAGCTACATATGCCATCAGAAAAATTAAAGAATTAGGAGGTTTTTCAGCGGCTAAAAATGTTTATTTTGCATATTTTCATTCTCTTATGGCATATGGAGTTTTAATGTGGGGTACTGCAGCTGAGTCCAGCAAGATTTTTAATCTACAAAAAAGAGCTATCCGATATATTTCTGGCCTAAAATATAACGACAGCTGTAGAGATAAATTTAGACAATTAGGTATTATGACAGTAACTGGGGAATTTATATACCAAAGCATCTTATATATTAAGGATAATGTTAATAACATGACTAAAAAGAGTGATAACCACACGTATTCCACTAGAAAAAAAGATAAGATAATACTTCCAAAACATAGGTTGGTTAAATATAGAAAAAGTTTTTTGTTCATGGGTGTCAAATTTTTTAATAAAATACCATCAGAGGTAAGGGACCTACAGAAAAAAGAATTTAGCGAATTAATTAAAAATAGACTAATATTTAAAAGTTATTATAATATAAATGAAGCGCTGACGGATAATGACATTTTTAATTTATGACATTTTTGTGATTATATGTTTGTTCTTATTATATTATTTGCTATGTATGACTGTTATTGATTATTAATTTGACATTGAACAATGTAATTTAATTGTAATAATTTAGTTTTAAACTTTGAATAAGTAATTAATTTTAATTTAAAATATTATTGTTTATTTTTTAAATTGCTTGAAAATGTAAATAGTTGACGTGTCTAAGTGTATTGTATTACCAAAAGATGAAATAAATGAATATGAATATGAATATGAACCATCTGCTTAGCGTGGCATATGGCAAAGTCCTTACTTTGGAGAGGACTGTGTCAAACAGATAACTGATATAGGCTGATGATGCGTATTACTTCAAATCTAAACACAATTGCTTACAAAACAGAAAGTTAAAAAAAATACAGTAAAATATGTCATCTAACGAAATAAACTAGTATTGGAAATGATGAGCACTCGCATTCAACAGCTTTCTGTGACCTTTACCAGATCGGTCTACCTGGTCGGAGTACCTGCCTACCCCACACAGCGGTTACAATTCCAAAACCTTTGCGCCTCAACGGCCATTTGATCTTCTTAGTAAGTGTCCCACCCACTGTCACTACAGAGCAATTCTTCAAGCGATATCGGTTTTCTTAGTTCTCCTACAGATTTCTTCATTTCTGATCCTAACGCGCAGGGAAATGCTGAGCATTTTCCTCTCCATTGACCACTGTGCGACTATAAGCGCTTTTATGAGACCAAAGTATATCAATAACTGCACATCCAAATAATATTGAATGCATAGCAATGATTCAAAACGGTCTAACTCCCTTGTCTAAGGGATTATAGAGGTCTGATGGCAATCACTCCAGAACCCACCAAACTTACCGCATTCGATTAGGATTGTCAACACTGTATCACTGACTCGTATATTATAGACAACGTTGAATATCCTTCCATGATAACATACAACGTCTTCACTAAATGCATAACTTAATTTTCATTAAATTGAATTCCTTTATCTTTACTCAACTATTTCTTGTCTTTTACTGGACACAAATCTAAAGAAGCAAAAGTCCCAAGGAGGATTTTTGCCTTAATTTTGAAAATTAGCAGGTGGCAATAGCATTTTGGTCAATGGTGAAGAAATGTAGCTCCCTTTTTTATCCTGGTAGTTCTTTTAAAGCCACTCAACACGACAATAGGAAGAAGAAAGACGATACATTATGAAATATACATATTATAGACTGTGGATTACCAAGATACTGCAGTTGGCAGCTCTCATCTCTCGCAGAACAGTGCTCGTAGACAAGCGGCTTTCTAATCGGGGGGCACGGCAGTGCCCCCGCCAAGTCGAGCGCAAAGCAAACACTGCCGTACCATCCTTTAGTGGAACCATTTCGCCGCATTTCCGTGCCCCTATTTGAGAACCTCTGGATAAGACCAGAACGCAGAAATTATCGTCATCCAGTAAGCTGTAGGTCATTTAGTTCCAAAGTTAAGCGAAAGCAAATCTAGACAAAGCCGTGCCAAGTCTAAGGTTCCTTACTGCGATTTCTTTATTATTATACTTAATATTGTGTGGCTTGGCCATTGAAGGGTACACAAGGGTACAAAACCAGGTGCTCCATGACACGATTGTACCAATCTGTCGCCAGAACCGCTACCCATTGACGATGGAAAATTGCCACTTGGAAAACGTTGATTCAATAACCAGTCAATTGTAGGCTTGATGAAGCTGCGTATTTCAATAATACTTTGTCTAGATTTCATTACTTTTTAGTGATAAACAAGCAGCTCCATCGGGACTTGGCTAGTTCTTTACAGAATGTTTTTGGTGGGATATCGTTTACGCTAGACGAATAGATAACAAATGTATAAAAATGACATCAACAAACGATCGAACGATCGTAAGCTTAAGCATTTTCATACATTTGACATCTATTCGTCTAGCGTAAACGATATGAGAAAGCCGCTTGTCTAAGGGCGCAGATCCGTCAGAAAAGGATGAATCTAGAGTAGGTTGGTCAGTTCATGGCGTTGTTGTATTAGATTTAACGTTACACGCCACTTTCCTTACTATGGTTTGACTTCTGATGTACCTAGCTCCTGTTTTAGTGGTTTAGTGATTCACGCGCATAGTCTACAAAACCTTGTGGATCCAATACTATTTTGATGCAAAACAAATACTGCCTAACTTGTTTGTTCTAGATTTATTTGGCCGTTAGACACTATCGGCAACCCTAATAATTTAATTAGTTTCTCGACCGCAGTAGTTCCAAATTATTCATCCAGGCCATATTCGTATGTAATATCTGCCGAGGCCTTGTCCCGGCGACCTTAATTAATACAGCCCAAAGGTCTAACTGAGCCCTCACATTGGTATACGATATAGACTAGAGAAGGGATGTCACAGGTGACACTGTAAGACTAGGTAATTAGAACGGTGATGCTTTTGTTAAAATAAATGCCATTTTTAAGCAGACAGAGGTTTTCTGTACAATTTATTAGTACCTACCTTATATTACGATTAAAATTTTACTGTCATATACCTTAAAAATTGTGTAGATTATTGGTTGGTTTATTCCAATGGGTAAGTTACAGTACATTGAGTTACTTGCGGATAAAGAAATAATACTGTATTATTTATATGTACCTATATTATCCCTTTACTCAAAAACTTACTTTTATGTAAAAAAAAACCACAAAAAAATCCTTCAAAAAGCGTAAAATAAGCCTGATTTCTGTGATTTTCTCTTTGGCACCTTTGTGGCGCTTTTACACGTCCCAATATTTAAACCTACCACTGCTTCGGGACAAGTCTGGACTTTAAATGCCGAGAAGAAGCAGTGCAAGAAACTCGGTCACTATAATATTGTCAGTCTCTTTTTAAAGAATTATGTTTACATAAGATATACCGCTCGCTCTTGCAGCTTAGACAATATAAAGCCACGCGTTCCTCTCATTTATATAATTACTAATACTATGATAGCCCTTTTTCATTAAAATAACTTTGCTATTATGATTTAAGTTTGCGTACAGGGAGTTGAGCCATTGACTGTGGTAATTTGTTGAAAATACGAATACAATTTCCCATGAACGAATTACCCACATTTCGCAGTCTAATTCAAATCATCATAATCATCATCGTCATGGTTGTACACAGAACTCATACCGGTTACAATAACAAGAGCAAGAAGTAAGTTAGTATAGTACAGTCTTCATACAATTAAACATTTTTTATTCTTATTTTTAACTCTTTTATTATTATAAGATTAAACGAACTTACCTTAAGTGAAGTTCAATCTTAATTATACGAAGATACTTGTCCGAGATGGATTTTTACATGTAGTAACGGCGAAGCACTAGCGCAGAGCCACAATTTTTTCAAAGCTAAAAAAAAAAAAAGAGAAACAGAACGTGTTCTATGGCAACCTATCAAATGTCATTACGTTTAAAGCAATGAGAACAACCCCACTAATGGGATAATACTATAGAATTTAGTATTAGTGGGTGGGTTTTTTGGGACTGCCATCTCGGACAAGTATCTTCGTATAATTAAGATTGAACTTCACTTAAGGTAAGTTCGTTTAATCTTATAATTATACTTAATACTTGTCCGAGATGGATTTTTACATGTAGATGTTTGAAGATGGGTTGTGAATCATTAGTACAATTTTTAAAGAATGAAAAAAAATATGTAATTAAGTATAATAATAAACCTTAAAACTTTGTAATTTATACGATAAACAATTTGAGAGAGATTAATAGTAAGTAAAAACATTTAATTTTTTCACTCTGAAAAATACTATTACACACTGTATTATTGAATTCTGCTACAATTTGAAATATTGGCCTAGAATATAGAAGAATGTTGAGATCAACCTGCAGTGTCTTTTATTATAAAATCATTTCTAACACGTGACCTCTGCTGCACAGCAGATGTTGTTGTATGTCTTGTGGTATAATCCAAGAATATATGTATCATTAATACCAGCTTTTCTCAAAATCTACTTAATCCACCAACTTATGACTGGATTTTTGATGGTTAAAATCAAAAGGTTATCATTTTTTCCTTGACAAGTTGGTCTTCTCTATATACGATTTTATTGTAGACACAATATTAATTTATTTTTACTGAACAAAGGTTTCTAATTGAAAAGAAGACTGAGGATTTTCTTTTCTTGAAGTATGTGTAATATTTTGAACATCAAGAACGTTTTGCAAACGCCCCCAGAGCCAAGTAATGCGTCCCGTTTTTCAATTAACTCTTTTAGTGACACATTCTGTCATCTGATCTAACTGTAGGACCAATCAGTAGAGACAGAGCTGATCATTCTCATAGATCTGTGTTTAAAAAACTAACAATGAGAGGAATGGGAACCTCCTGCATGAGTATCAATATTGTGCTTTTCTGCAAAATAGTCACCATAATTTTAAGAGTGAGTCATATCGCCTTTAGATACCCAAATGGAATACTCTTTATTGCACACCAAATAAAGGAATAACATACTATTTTATAATATTAAGATGTACAATTTTGGGGGTCTTATCGCAAAAGAATGATGTTTACCAGACTACCATAATTGTGTACAGGGAAAAAACTATGACAATATTTAGGGCATTTTAGAAAAGAGAATTGACCATTATGACAAGTGCTAAGTTTTGAAGGGCACCACCTTATAAATTCTTGTCTGTCAACAGCCCTACAGCCAGGGTAAGCTGCTGGTATAAGTGATAGTAATCTTTGAAATTAAAATAATGTTCTATTAAGCTCAAATATATTTGCATAGCATTTCTGTTTAGCCCGATGGCAGAGAATGCCTCGTGGCATTAAGTCCACCTTTTGTACAATAACTGTCCGTTTGTGCAATAAAGCTTAAATAAATAAAAATAAATTATTTTAATAAAAATACTAATAAGTGTCGATGGCTTTTTGACTAGGGGAAACCATGGTTGTAATGGCCAATAGAGGAAAACTAATATTTTTGAGTCTTATTTAACTTTTCTTGATTCCTTTTTCCCTAGAAATTTTCTTCAGTATATACTTTCACATTATTGTCACATGTTTTTAGTGATACTAAAACGGATTCTGGCCTAAGATTTTTTATATCGGCCCAATAACACACCCGCATCCGCTTTCTCAAATAGGGCTCGTGAGAATACTAAAATAACTTAATTACAAGGTGAGGAGACTGTGTACCTGTGTATCTATTTTATTAAAATAAGCTATTGCGGTTGTGTTATCAATACTCATTAAAATTTCCTAGTTAAAGTAAAACATTGTAGGTCCAACAGTGCAGCTTTTAATTCTAAATAAGAATAATAATAATACGAATTTATTACACAATTAAGATTTACAATGGTTAATATGATTAATATGATGTGTTTGTTCTGCACGGGACCAAGACCCCGAAGCCTTATTATGGCCCACATACAGCACCCCAGGTCCTGGGGTTGAAGCCTTGGTGTGTATTTCCATGAAACGGTTAAGTTGTTTACTTAATATATAATTTTTGAATTGCTAATTTTCATATTGTTTTTCCCCAAATTAATTATATCTTTATTTCCTTAATGCTAGGCATAACTTAATCCAGTTTTCATGTGATTTTAGTAATTCTTTAAGTCTGTGTTTTTCCATTACTTTTGTATATAGTCATCTATACAACAGCTGGATAAATTGTCTTAAGTGTAGGTACCAAACAATTTCTCTGGATTCAATTTTTTCTTAAAGTAACAGCCTATAATCATCCCACTGCAGGGAAAAAAGGCCTCCATCATTGAATTCAAGTTCCCACAGCAATGATGGGTGTACTGGCATAATCACCACTCTTGCCAAATGTGGGTTGGTGATCAAAAGCCGAGAAATGTTTGAAAATTCAAAATTTTTTGTTGCCCGACCCCGGATTCTAACCTGGGACCCCGAGATCTTGGCCCCGAACCTCAACCACTAGACCAACGGTGCGTTGTTTTTTCAAATTCTTTCTTATCCAACTGTATTTACTTTTTAAGAATAGTCTTGCTCTTATGTTTTTGTATAACTTTTTAGACTATAAGTCCAAAAAAAAAATACAGGGTACTCCAGTTCAGACACAAAGGTTACTTTTGAACACTCTGTATTTTTAGATTTAAGTTAACTTCTCGACTGAAGGTTTAAATAAATAAATTTCAAATCAGTCTGTGGAATTTTAAAATAACTCCTAGGTATTTGCAATTTTAATTGGGAACAATGCACTTTTCTCAAAGTTCATAACTTAAGATATGTAAGAGTTTGCATGCAACAATAATGTTGTCTTTGCAATTGTTTGTTTCCTTCAAATCGTTGAGAAGGTAAATACGATGTTATCTATAAATATATTATATTTAACATTACATTGGAAATCCCGGTTCAGTAATAAGTTTCTTTCAAATATTTTGATGCCATATAACAGACATAAGTTTTGTAAGCAGTTATAATATTCTCAAAATCAAAATCTCTGTACCTATAATTATTTATAAAAAGTTTTTTCAAGTTCGAAATAAAACTGTAAGTACCATTGGGTTTTGCAACCAAGAATACAGCAAAGTTGTTGAGAAATTATTCTGTACATACAGTATGGGCACACAGATTATGCTCCCTGAATTTTAAGTTACTTTATCTCATAGGCAATTATATTTTTCTCTATGAAAGGCAATTGCTGTGGTTCTAGGAAATCGGAGGGTGGAATGGTGCTGAAAAGGATTTCATATTCCCCATGATTCATCATCCTTTGTAATCTCAAGCCATTTATAAATAAAATATTTAAAGCTGTAAAAAGGAAGGAGTTTCTATTTTCCTAGATATTGGAGCGTACTTCTTTACAAAGACCTTATGTCATAATTTTCGCCCGTGTAGGGAAACTTCTGGTCTGATAGTCTATCCAATTTTTTCTTTTCTCAGAGCCAAAAAATAAACTTTTTTGTAAGAGGGTTGTCATCTCAAAGGAACAATTATTATTGTTCAGTACAAGGAAGCAAATTGCCTACCCGCAATGTGGTACCACTATGTGAAGAACCGGCATAAGCCCATGTACTATAAGGGTAAGCAACTGGCTTACAGCGTTAAGATTATGTTAGAAAAATTTTGCACTGAGTCGCAGTGTCTCGGTGGCTTAACGATACAGCGCCCGCCCCGCATGCTAGGAGATGCGGGTTCAAGTCCCGCCTGAGACATGATTTTACAAGTTTATGTACTGATAACATGAAGGCGTTCTAGTCCCATCGTACTAGCCTGCGCCCTTAATGTAAGCATGTCTCATAGGCCTTCTCTCGTTATATTCGCCCCGTATAGGGAAAGAATCCGGCCTGATAGGCTTTCCCATTTCTGCTTTTCCTACACCCTCTTTTTCCCGAGCCAGCAGAAGCTCTTCTGTAAGATGATTGTCATCTAAAAGGAACAATTTTCATTGTTCTGTACAAAGAAGCAAATTGTCTACAAAAATGTGGTAGCTCTCATGCTCATATAATATGAAGGCATCTAGTTCCAGCATACTAGCTCTTGCCCTTAATGTAAGCATGTCTATCTTCGAGTGATAGCACTTGCTTAATAGAAAAACTCTCACATTTAGCATGTCTAGCCATTGTTTGTGATTATTCAGAATATCTCGCACAAAATTAGAGCTTGTGGTTCTGTTCATCATACATGAAACTACCCAGACGTTTAAAGTTGTTATAGGGAAAAGTCATATTTGTTGAAATATGTTAGCCTCACCTATTGGTGTATGTGTCATCTTCTATGATAACACATTTAAGAGGGTGTGGTCAAAGATGTTTCCTCATATTGCTCTGAGAATCTTGAAGTTTCCTTTATTAGCTTCCATTTTTCGAATCTTCCTCTTGTTTCCTCGTTTCTTTTCCTTTCTTGATCTTCTTTCTTGAATTTAATTTTCTTCAAACACTTGGATTTTAATGGTGAGATTTTTAAACAAGTGAGTAAAACGGTTACGAAATGATAAACGTGCTCTCCGAAAAGAAATTACGAAAAGCAATCTTGTTTTTACCGTAACCTAACCGAAGGTATATGCACTAGGAATAAATATTGAATCTGCAGAATGCATAGATATATCATTGCTTTCGTTGTAACGCTTTTAGCCCTAAGCGACAACCGGTTGTTGCGATAACAATTGATATTTAATTGTGTCTGGGAATATCCGAACGTCGAAGGTACAACGAAATGAAAACAGAAAAATGGTGGAAGGTGATATTATAGGTTATGAATTTTTTCTGAAGATTCAACTCGAAACCATCCTAACTACAACATTGCTCTATATGTGAAAGTAAGAATAAATTGAATCATACCTGTGATTAATGTTATAAATCCCTTCTATTTGCATAATAAGCCTTGAACTTGATTAGGCTTCTTCTTGTCATTTTCCCAAAAATCACAATTCGACCTAAGTAAACACTTTGCACCTTGACTACCTTAATTCTAAAGCCTGATTATAAACTTTTATGGTATATTTCTTAAGAGTAATAGATATTTTACCCATCTTTTATAAAACGACGATGTGACCGCGCTCGCACAAAAACCGTAATGACATTTGATAGGTTGCCATAGAACACGTTCTGTTTCTCTTTTTTTTTTTTTAGCTTTGAAAAAATTGTGGCTCTGCGCTAGTGCTTCGCCGTTACTACATGTAAAAATCCATCTCGGACAAGTATTAAGTATAATTAGATTCTAAGACTTACAAAAACTTTCAACAATTTAGCGCGCGATCAGCAGAAAAAGTACAGTGACAGCTCCTAGTAATATGCACTAGGCATCAATTGAATAGTGATGGGAAATGTACAGTTAAACATTCAATTTCGTGTCGCTAACAATACCTACTCACAGTGAGTACTCAGGGAATCCCAAATGTAAAACAGACCATTTCAAATAGATTAGTGTTGGATCCCGTTTTGAAGGGTTCAGTCCGTATATTAAAGTTCTATAAATAAACTTGGAAGGTCTTATTGCTTAAGGCAGCCATTGTTTACCTAATCTTAGTCTTGTTTTAGTTGGAAATTGTCAATGCGAAGTTGTAATTATATTAACAGACAGGGGTTCCTAACCTTTATCAACCCACAGCGCTTATAAAACTTAATAATTTTGGTATGGCGCCCACACGAAAAATTTAGATAAAACAAATGAAATAAAATTGGTATTTAGGTTTATAGGCACAAAAATTATAAAGACCAAAATATAAAACTCATATTTTTTATAAAAAAACACCGAAAAGGTACTGCTCAGTCAAATGAACGTCGCAGGTGAGTTTGGTGATCTTCAAACCGTTTTTCTGTCACTTGTTTATTGTAAAACTATATTTTGAGTCAGCTTGCATTGTTTTTTGCTTGTTTATCAAGCGACGTCTCTAACGCAACAAGGCGATAGATGATTGACTTACGGGGACCCCCTATACTTCCTACTTTGAGAACCCCTGGCACCAGAGATGTTCATTGAATTGTCATACCCGCAGCTTTCGTACGGGTGAATTAAGCTTTGTTTTCTTATTCAATTAACGAAACTTGGAGGTACACAATTCTGGGCGTGCCACAATTTCATTTTACTACTTATAGCATTTATTATCGTGTGGCGTCTTCTAATGGGTGTCGTAAGAGAGGAACGAAAGTTCGAAAGGAGTGTTTCCAGAAGGAATCGGGCAGCATTCTTTTCACAGCCATTGGCCAAACTGTAATCACCGTGCCAAGCGTGGCGCTTATGGCAAAGTCCTCCTTTGAGGCCGTATCTGAGCGTGAGCTGATATAATATGCCGAATATGTGATTATTATGATAGGGTTTAAAAACGAATGAGCACACCAAAGTAATAAAAAACAAATCCTATATGTTACTACGCCCCGTTGGTCTAGTGGTTTACATGCCGGGCCAAGATCTCGGTGTCTAAGTTTCGAATCTGGGGACGGGCAACAGAAATTTCGAATTTTCAAACATTGCTCAGGGTTGTAGTCACCAACCCGCATTGTAAGCGTGGTGATTATGCCAGCACCCCTCATTGCTGTGGTAACTTGAATTCAATGATGGAGGCCATTTCCCTGCAGTGGGATGATTATAGGCTGTTACTTTATTTGGTACTATGAACGCTATGAAGATTTAATTTAATGTCACATGCTGAGCTGGCGGCACCTCATTAGACACCGCAAGCGTAGGACTTAAACTATTTTTACTTTTTTTGTATGTTTCGCTTTTATTCTTTTTCGTTCTTTGTTTTATATTTAATATGTGTGAGTATCTCACATAGAATTGTCTATGTGTATGCATGAAATAAATAAAAAACTTTCATTCGAAACATTACCAAACCAATTTTTACCAGAATTAGCAATTTATTAGCATCACGCAATACGAAAATTCCTCACACTGCTGTAAAATGTTCAGTGTTCTTTAATAAAAAAATGACCATCCGACATAACCACGATTTATCTACCCGGGTCACCGCCGACACTCATTAGCTTGACATATAGCTCAGTCAGCGCTCCCTTCATTAATTTTAACAAGAATTCTGATTACATAGTGCAAGTTGACTCAGTTAAACCATTCCATACAGTAACAGCCTATAATCATCTCAATGCAGGGCAAAGGCCTCCATCATTGAATTCACAATACCACAGCAACGATGGTTACAGGCATAATCACCACACTTGTCAAATGCAGGTTGATGAACACAAAGCCAAGTGATGTGAAATTCGAAACACTTGTTGTCCTGGCCCGGGGATCGAACTCAATATCCCGAGATCTTGGCCCAGTACTTATAACCACTGGGCTAACTCAATACAGTTTTAACTGTAGTATGATTAGTAAATACCTAATTGTAACTTTTAAAATGTAATTTATTAACATGGTGTAAGTCATTATGTTTGCTTAACTTCGTTTACTTCTGGGCATTTTCCGTGAGATCGTCGTGGAGATGTTTTATTATGGGCTTTATAAAACAATTTTACCTGTTGTACATGATTCCTTCTCTTCGTGTTAATTAAAAAATAAAACACTGTATGTGTACTACATTTGATGATATTATTGCTTGTAATAGTTTGTGTGGTTCCGAATTAAACAAATCTGTATTTCTTTATGATATACGAGTAGTATTGACTTGCAGCTAGTATTTTATAATTAGGGAAAAACTGTAAGAATTTTAAACTTTTTTTTTATAAATTATAAGTTAGCTATTGGTTTTCCTTAAAAAAAAAAAAAACTCCATGACGATCGATTTGCCACTTACCGAATATGGACAGCCTTTGTAGGCCAGATCGTCGACCTATCTGGTGAGGGCCTACTTGAACCCTTACGTAAATGTAGTATGAAAACAAAGTGAGCTTACCGCATTCAACATTGCTATGCTAATGACAACTTTATCGCCAACTCTTTGGGGTCATTCTGGATTTGATTGTGTTTTTAAACGGATTCTAGGAGTCGTTGAATTGTAATTGGTTTACGTGAGTAGTTTTCAAAGCGTGGTAATGACATTTTGGTAAAAAATACTTAGTTTAAACTTCATTGACATCAAGCAGGACGAATTGTGAAATGAACAATGCATTTTTTAATTTGGGATATAAAACAGTAATCACAATAAAGCTTATAATATTCTAAATGTAATGCTACAGCCATATTTGGTTGTTGCGAAGCCCACAGCATTACCTCATGCTGCCTGATGCTGCATGCTAATCATGCCATGCTGATTAGCTGAGTTTCAAATAGATGAGAGAGATGAGATGAGTTTTAACACAATCTACAACAGCTTAGTAATAATATTATTTATTGAAACAAGTTTAGACGACAATAGTAGCGATAGAAGGTATGTACAATATATGTGATAATTTCAATGGATGAAAAATAGAGGAAACTGTTAATTCCACTCGTGTATATCTTAATATAAGTAAATATTTCTGCATAACTTTTTACCAGATAGTAAGTTAACGATTGTTCTTCTTATCAAAAGTTTTTTTTTTTACTCAAACCTATGCGTATAGGGTATCATTAGGGTCTTAGAACCATTTTTTTCTAAAAGCCTAACATTTTATTAAAGTGGTAAAATGTGTGTATGCTAGTGCACTAGCCCATGTAACTTTCAAACTAAGCAAGTGAAAATTTTGAAAAAAATACGTAATGTAGATCTTAACAAATACTTAGAACGAAAATTAATTTGAACGAGATCGAACTGGTCGTTTTTGAGAAATAGCACATTTATGACAACCGCAAATATAACTTTCATACAAACACTATTAAAAACAAAGTTATTTTTGCAGTCAATAAAATATTGTGGTATACTTTATTTGATACTAGCTGTTGCCCGCGTCAATTTCTGTTTATATGATCGCGATTAACATCAATAATTTTTCCCGTTTTTGCAACATTTTCCACTGATGCTTCGCTCCTATTGGTCGGTTTTGTTATATAGCCTAAAGCCTTCCTCGATTAATGGACTATTCAACAAAAAAATATTTTTTAAATTCGAACCAGTACTTCCGGAGATTAGCGCGTTCACACAAACAAACAAACTCTTCAGCTTTATAATATTAGTATAGATTTTAGCAATTAAATTGCAATTATAATCTTAATATATATATTTCTTGTGTGCGTGTGTATGTGACTGAACTCCTCCTAAACGACTGGACCAATTTTGATGAAATTTTTTGTGTGTGTTCAAGGGGATCTGGGAATGGTTTAGATTCACAAGTAGGGTAGGGTAGGGTAGGTTAGGGGTAGGGTAGGGGTAGGGTAGGGGTAGGGGTAGGGTAGGGGTAGGGTAGGAGTAGGGTAGGGGTAGGGTAGGGGTAGGGTAGGGGTAGGGTAGGGGTAGGGTAGGGGTAGGGTAGTGGTAGGGTAGGGGTAGGGTAGGGGTAGGGTAGGGGTAGGGTAGGGTAGGGTAGGGTAGGGTAGGGTAGGGTAGGGGTAGGGTAGGGGTAGGGTAGGGGTAGGGTAGGGGTAGGGTAGGGGTAGGGTAGGGGTAGGGTAGGGGTAGGGTAGGGGTAGGGTAGGGGTAGGGTAGGGGTAGGGTAGGGGTAGGGTAGGAGTAGGGTAGGGGTAGGGTAGGAGTAGGGTAGTAAAATATTAAAATTAGTAATTTAATCATTTTTATGGCAAAACAACGTTTGCCGGGTCTGCTAGTATCAGTATATAAACTTGAAAAATTATGTCTCAGGCAGGAGGCGAGGAGATGCGGGTTCGAGTCCCGCCTGAGACATAATTTTTCAAGTTTATATACTGATATTGTGGTATTTTGGCTAAGTGGAAGTAAGTGGACCCCTAGTTTAGTTAAAGTTGGTACGGAATCCTCAGTGCGCTTGTCCGACTCGCACTTGGCAGGTTTTATTTTCTACTAGCTGCCCGTCCAGGCTTTGCACAGGTTTACCAATGAAAATGATGCAAGCGAATGGTCTATTTAAGACCTTATATACAATTATAATATGGTTATTGCTAAAACAGTTTTTAATTAATCAAACACATTCTTTCACACAAACCTTGTCCTGACCATTACAAACATAACAAAAAAAGAATTATCCAATTCGGTGCAGTCGATCAAAAGAAATTCGCGTATATACGTTTCGATGATCAAAAATATAGATTCGGAAGACGATAGACTATCTAAACATACCAGAACCAACATTCTTCATAAATTATTATACTGAGAGTTTTGTAATACACTTCTAAACACAATTTACTTACCTAAGAAGCAACGCAAATAGCTCCATTCAGCAAGTTATTGGATCGCTCGAATAACCAATTTCTCCGTAAAAATCAGCTAACATTTGCCGTCGTCGTAACTAATAAGTGAAATCCTATTAAGGGCTTTTACATTCAGCGATTTTTGTAGCAAAAAAGCTGTTCCGTTCAGTATTGGTATTAAGAGGACGAATTCTGCGAATATCGCTGCACATTTATCGGTCTTGTTGTGAAAATCCGAGTTGCTGGCGACTTCATGCGTGTCAATTTCTGTAATTATGATCGCCATTATTTTTGCAACATTTTTCACTAATACTTTGCACCTATTGGTCGCAGCGTGATGGTTTATAGCCTAAAAGCCTTCCTCAATAAATGGACTATCTAACACAAAAATAATTTTTCAATTCGAACCAGTATTTCATGAGATTAGCGCGTTCAAAAAAAAAACTCTTTATCTTTTTTTTTTGCTTTATTTTATAAAACAAAAAATTGTGTACAACATCAGTGGCTGATGCCTCCTTTTAAGCTTGCAGAAGCCTGTAATAGAAGGCACCGCTCTTCAGTATCACTTCCTTTCATACAAATAAACTAAAAAAAGGTTCTTTAAGACTTATTATCTAAAGCGTTTATTACACGTACATAAATACACATTGAAAGTTTTTCCCTATAGTTTTACAATTTCAAGAAGTGCCTCTATTTCATTGTAGTTTTTAATATAGTATAGATAACTAGCTGTTAAGTTATAATATGTCTGAAACGCCCATCTGTAACGCAGTACTAGACTAAAGTAATAACATTTACTTTAGCACTGCCTTTTTATTTATTTATTTAAAACTTTATTGCACAAAAAAAAATTATAAATGTACAATTGGTGGACTTAATGCCATGTGGCCTTCTCTCCCAGTCGACCATTGGGCTAAGCAGAAAAGTTGTGTAGGCAGTGCGACAGACAAAACTAAATGAAACTAATGTAACAATAATTATAAGTTAAAAAAAAGGGTTATAAACTACACATAGTATCTTTCATACTCGTATATAAACTAAATACTAGAACAACTACTTATACTAAATAAATACTATAAATATAAAATATAAATAAATAAATATAGAATGACGACGCGTTATAATTTTTACACTTACATGTTTTGTAAAATTATTTTTGGTTTCAAATAAATAAATAAGTACCGAACCAAGATCTCGGGGTCCAGGGTGCGAGCCTCGTTTCGGGCAGAAAGTTTCAAATTTTCAAACATTGCTCGGGGTTGTGATCACCATCTCGCATTTGGTAAGCGTAGTGACTATGCCTGTACCCTGATAGAGGCCTTTGCACTGCAGTGGCATGATTATAGGCCGTTCATCATCATCATCATCATCATATCAGCCGAACGACGCCCACTGCTGGGCATAGGCCTCCCCCAAGGATCTCCACAACGATCGGTCCTGTGCTGTCCGAATCCAACGGCTTCCCGCGACCTTGAAAACTGCCATCAGGAGATGGGCAGCAGCGT
Source organism: Anania crocealis (assembly GCA_949315895.1). Taxonomy (NCBI): domain Eukaryota; kingdom Metazoa; phylum Arthropoda; class Insecta; order Lepidoptera; family Crambidae; genus Anania; species Anania crocealis. The sequence continues at coordinate 15,136,667 of OX438867.1, read as the reverse complement.
CTCCTAGAAGCAGCAGGCCATACTGCGATCGCCAACCCGCTTGCCAAGCGTGGCGATTATGGCAACCCCCCCCCCAAATATGAATAGGCCGTTACTTGAATCAATTTTTATTTAAATCAAAAACAAATCAGACGACCATTTGGATCAGCGGTAGTTAACGCTGCTTCTGAGCCATGGGTCGCGGGTTCGATCCCCGCACAGTACAAATATTTGTGTGCATGAACATGTCTGTTTGTACTGGTCTGGGTGTTTTCTATGTATTATAAGTATGTATTTACAAAAAAAAAGTATATAAGTAAGTTTATCGGTTGTCTAGTACCCCATACGACAGGGTACTTAATAGTACCTTAATTTGGGACTAGATGGCTCAGTGTGGCCCATTAAGGCATTTGTCTTAAATATTTATTTATTTATTTATTAAATAAATTTAATATAAAAAAAATATGAGTAAGTCGGTATGTGTAAATCTTTTAAAATAACACGATAAAATCGACCCCTGGAATTGTTTTCAGCGGATCGCGTCATCAGGCTTGCTATAGATTGCTTATGACGTGCCCTATCGCTTTTAATAAAGTTGTGCTTTTTTAAAGAAAGCTCCAAGTTACAAGCAGATAATGCAGTAGTAAATAATGATAATGTGGACAACATAAAAAACATTTAGTCTAAGATCCCACCATACAACGACCTTCACCGAGCTGGTTATTGAATGAAATGTATTTTATATAAAATTAAATATGCCAATAAATATATTGCAAATGGGTTGACTAAAAAAATTCAGTCCAGATTAAGATTAATTAACAATTTTTATTTTTATTTTAATTACATTTTTTTACTGGTTTGGTTAATAGACAAATTTCATACCAATCGGAAATGTGAAGCCCAAAGAATATGCAAACGTTAGGTTGACTATTTTTTTCCCGTCACAACTCTTGAGTAGGCAGATATAAACAGGTAAATCGAACTAGTAACTTGCACCGGTCTGGTTAATTAAATAAAGTTAAATACAAATCAATATTATTCATTTATGAACACGGTGGTATACGGTTGAATGCAAAAAAAATCGGTTGTCACATTTTAAAAATTCTACTCTGGACTGAAATTTTTTAGGCAACCCATTAGCAATATATTTTTTGGCATATTTAATTGTATATAAAATACTCTTCATCCAATAAACAGCTCGGTGAAGGTCGTTGTATGGTGGGATCTTAGACTAATTGCTCGGTTCTAAAAGTAAGTACCTAATTATTGAAGTACTTGTTTTGTAGAGATCAGTACTAACGATGACATCACAAACACTCAGCCCCGAAACAACATAGGATAATGGTTTTCTGATTTGTTCCTTCTTGGAACCGCACTAAGGAACTTGGAGCTGGCGACAAATCGAAAACCGGTGTCTACGCTACAGCATAAATGACGTTGTAAATTATAATTTTGAACGACTTTTGCTTGAATCGTGACTTTGAGCCTTTATAAGTCGACTGTTGGACTGTTCCCAAAAGAAGATCACAACAAGAAATAAAATGAATGAAAAGGCTGATTGATTTTATGATCCTGCGGTGTCTCATTACAAACATATCTGGAAAGTGCGTGAAAAACAATGTATGTGATGTTATCCACATATATTATTATATTACTTAGATTTTCTAAATTGAGACGTGTTTATAAAATTGTGTTTATAAGTAAGCTTAATACCCCTATATTTTTCTTACACTGTAATATTAACGCCATTTCTTATACTTTAAACCACAATATACCAAGGCTTGCGTCAACACCAATCAATATCAATGATGAAGCCGATTTAACATGTTGAGTCAACTTTTACCAGGATAATCGTGTTTGGCTTCCCCATACTTCAAGCATAAGAATCCACATAAAAGAGGGTAGTAGGGAGATTGCAAGGGATGTTTGGGAGCTTTGGGCTTGTTTTGGAAGGGAAAAGCATACGATTACTGTTAAGTTAAATGGTTTCTTTCTGGTAATTATGATTGACAATTGATTTGATCCACCAATCATTTTATTGAAAAAAAAAATTTTTGACCGCGCATGTTGATGCTTAACCTTGATGATAATAAAAACTATATTTCTCATGATTTAATTACAAATGTAAAATTTTCAGTTTGTAGTATTTAAGACAGTAGTACTTCCCAACTTTCAAAGGTCTAGGTTAATGGAAAATTCTGATTGAATAGTTGACTAAACATTTGAAATACCTTGACAGTGTTGAAATATTCGATTTTGGCGGTTGTTTTTTCTCTATTAATTCAATATTTAATTTAGAAGTTTGATTTTTTCACAGCTTCAAGGGTATTTTAATAAGATAATTTATTTAATAAAATAAGAACGCATAAAGGTATGCGTTCCCGAGATAAACGGTCACAAACATACAGACGGATAAACGAACAACACAGTGATCCTGTAACTGTTGCTTTCCATTTGAGGTACGAAACAAAAAAAAAGTACAAGCAAGTGTACGTTCCGATTGAGATACAAACCCTTCCAAATTTATTCACCAGAATAGCAGTTTTACGAGTTTGAATGTGACCCATGCCCAGCGTTTCACCTGACAAAACGCCTACAAGGCAAACGTTTGATTATTCAACAAACATTTGAACCAATGCCTCGTCCGCAGACCCTCACAATCGCAAGGGTCGAAAGGGCTCCTCGTCTAAATTGGCCAATTCATCGGTTGAATGGCGAAATCAGGACACCACACCAACATTATTATTTATTTACGGGGACAAGCCAATCGAATTACGCGTAAGTACAGTCAATTGGAGAAAACGTCATTTTACCTATAGAGACGATAAAATAGAAAAACCGTTTTTTTTTGTGCTGAATGAATATGTAACAGACTAAGACCCGATTTCACCAATATTTAAACATAGATAGATACATAGAAACATAGATTGACGATTAATTTGACACAATTCCCATACAAAACATGTCAAACAATATTTTAAACGCTGTTTAAATTTTAACCGTCTGTTGGTGAACTCTACCCTAAAGTGAGAAATTATACCTAAGTCTGATCATTTTTATCAGATGTTTTTTTGACCTAAAAAAATTAATATAAATGGTCAGTTGCTTGAATCTAAGCATCGTTTATTATATTCTCTCAAATGGAACCTACTTAGTGCTACTTAGACCAGTTTTATCCTACTGCTGGAGCAAAGGTCTCCTCCGATACTTTTCAATGCCATTGTTGCTCCCGAGGTTCCAAGCAAAGCCATTAAACCGTGACACATATTTTTTCAGGTGTAACTCTTCAGCGGTAATCATTGTTACCTATAGAATGAAATAGTGTAGGACGCCCCCTGCCAGATGGACCGATGACCTGAAGAAGGTCGCTGGTAGTGGCTGGATGAGGAAAGCGGGGGATCGTGCGGGGGGGGGGGGAGGCCTACGTCCAGCAGTGGACGGCAATAGGCTGATTGATTGATTGATTGATATAGAATGAAAATGTTTACCCACCTATCCGGGTTCTTCCTGCTACAGAAAATCTTAAAAATAAGCATATTATCAGAAGATTGTGGATCCCAGTCCCAACTCAGGCAGTCGAAATTTTTATTCAAGGATTTTTTTTAATTCACACTAGCCATTGATTGTACAAGAAATAGCACGTTAACATTTTAATAAAGCCGACTGTCCTCGCATTTAGAATAAATGAATAAATGCTACATGTCCCGCCATCTTTATTGGATTACAGCAAATTATTGCGAAATCAATTTACTGATTGATTCTATTACTGTTCGCATTTAATTCTATTTTTCCGAGTTATATACAATTGAAATATCAGATATTTGAAATCCAATCATTATTAAAGTTATAGCGTACCTACAAAAAAAGATAACAGTCTATAATTAACCCACTGCAGGGTAAAGGCCTTCATCATTGAATTCAAGTTACCACAGCAATGATGCGTATTGGCAAAATCACCACGCTTGCCAAATGCGAGTTGGTAATCACAAACCTGAGCAATGATCTAAACTTTAAAACTCTTGTTGCCCGACCCGGTGTGGCATGTAGATACCTCATCTCTCATAAACTTCTCATCCCATTTTCATTTTTACTAGTTTTACTCTAATTTTTTGTAATTTGATGTATTTTCTAATTCTTTTAAATTATTTCTGTTTAGAAACTTTTTGGTTCACTGATTTTTATATTCTTATTTTGAAATTCAAAATTGTTCGATCGTACCTCGCCCATGTCGGGCGAGCACGTCAATCAGTAGTCAGTTGACATTCGGCTTTCAGAGCACTTCTTCTTATTCTATTGTTGTGGACTAAATATTATTATTGGGAGAATTATCTTGGACACTCCTATTTATTGATTACTTCTGGACCCTGGTACGGTCACGTAGACCGCCGGGCCTTCTCCACCTAGTGCTGTTGGATCCTGGCGGTCACGTAGACCGCCGGGCCATCTCCATCACTTCGGCTTGATCAGGCAGATCGCCGGACTACCTCCCCTCCGCTGCGCAGTTGGGTCCTGGCGTGGTCGACCGCCGGGCCACCTCTATTCATCAAACCTCTAATAAATTGGACTTTCACGTGTAAATTTAAGTTACGTATATATTTTATCATACCTTTAACTCTAATATATTTACTTTATATCTTGTCTTGTATTTTATTTAACTCTTAGGGAATAATTATAGGGAGGTAGGTTCCCATTAACTTCCCTCCTTCCAAATTTTCTTTTGTAGCGTAGCAGAACCTAGGTTTCTAAGGGTATCCCTCTTCAAGGGTACCCCAGATATTCTGCTACGTTATACCGGGGATCTAATCCAAGACTCTATGATCTTGGCCTGGCATTTAAATCACTAGACTAGCGGGGCGTAATCATCTTGCAGCAATAAAATTACATCTTCATCAACAGCATCTCAGCCCAAATACCTCTGCAGTAGGCCTGCCCTTGGATCCAGCGATTTTAAGCTACTTTCACGAAATAGGGTTCTGGTATGGTTATAAATTGGTAATAAATTGACGTTCACTGCGCAGTTCTGATTCCAAAACCTGCAGCCATGACTCTTCTCGCTATTCAACCCACCTTTTACCACCTTAGCTCTGTGATTAGCAATTCTTCGAGATATGTCGGCTATCTTACTTCTCCTACGTATTTACTCATTTCTGATTATATCACGTAAGGCATAAGAACCCGGACACATTTAAGCAACCACGTTTTAGTTCCATTTGTTTCTGAGTTTATTAAGCAAGTTCCGATTTCAAGTATCGCAAGCAAAATTCCATAATGGTCATTGGCGGGTCACGTCACAAATTAATCGTTAATATCATCAGTCCACATTAGTACAATGGACACAAGCTTCTCCAACAGGATTCTGGTGTAACGGCCACGCTTGGCAGGAAGGTAGTGAGGCTTTTTTTCAATTGTGATTCGTTTTGGGGTGGTGGGATCTACTTCCTAGTTGTCCAACCTGGGCAACGGCATCTTTGGTTTTCTAACCTATGATGACGGCTAACAGATCCCTCTGCGGTGGTAGGCTTCGTAAGAGGCCGCCTGGATGCTACCACCCTCCTGCCGGAGTCCAGCGCCAAACAGTTTTTCTGTGTTCCGCTGGTGTGTGGGAGAACCAGTGCTTGTGGGTAAGCTCGCTCCATCTTAGGCTTCTTCTTAACCGTATAGTTAAGTATGAAGTTAAGAGCAATTTCATTGTGAATTAAAAAAAAGAAGACGCTACTGCCCGTCTTCTTCCAGACCCTAAAGTATTATGACATCCATAGGCCCATAGATCGAGCTGGTGTGGTTCTATTTCAGACCTACTCTTCACAGCACTCGGTACAAATTACACTATCTTAAATCAAGTGGTTTTACAGTTCGGGACTTTCCATGTTCTTATTGTAGGCGTTCTTTCCGTGTTAGTTATCTCCGGTAAAAGTTTGTTCTCTTTGTGTAGGAAAGTTTTTGTGGAGATGTTTCATTAAAAACTTGGTACAAAAGTCAAGTTACAAAGGACAAAGGTTATTTTCTTTTGGTATCTCAGAGTAAATGTCAAAGTAGACAGTCACACTATCTGATCAAATACATTCCTGTTCACACTTCAGTTAAATATGCTTTATTCAAAATTTATGTACGTCTAGACTAGCTATTGCCTGCGATTTTGTACGCGCAAAATTTAGAAATCCCATATGAATCTTAAATTTCTTTGGTACCTAAAATAAAGATTATGTGCTAATCCAGCCCATAATCCATATGTGAGCCAAAGTTCGCATCCATTGAGACATTCTGGCGTGATTGTCATTGCAGAACAAGGATCCATCCAAATATTAGCAATTAAAATATTAAAACTGTTGTTGTTTGAATCGCAAACTAAGCCACGAACGTACTTTTTATGGAATATAAAGTGATGCCAGCCAATTTTATGATCTATCTTCAGGATAAATTTCATTCGGATTCATCAACCCGTTCAGTCGTAATTGAGTTACATACGCATCTACGCTGTCGCATATGCTATTGGTAATATAAGCAAGATGAAATAGTGATGTGCTACGACTAAAAATTCTGTCCAAAAATTTTAACTTTCAAGTTTCTTTGATCGTAGACTTTTCCTTAACACTGTCAATCAAAGCAAAACAACAATAAAACTAACCAGCAACTGTGTACTTTACTGTCCAGCCCTAAGTCCCAGCCGTAAAAAAGTAACGCTCATTCAATATGTAGGTATTTGCCCATCATTACAGTTGATACGTCAACCATAATGAACGTAGATGCAGCTGGTTCATTGTATCATCATCATAGTTAGTTTTCGTAAGGTAACCGCTAGAATAAGTATTTCAAATGCATTCCATTTCCATTCATACGATATTTTGAAAATAATAATTATTATCCATCAATTACTAAAAAAAAATGGTAGGTCGCTGTTCCTTCAAAAATAGGTCGTTTCATTGACTTTACGTTAATTGGACTAACTTACTACTCATACGAATTGACATTTTTAGTTTTTATTATTTTTTCACTGATAATTCGGACCAAACCAAACTACTGGAGCTGTTCAATGCAGTCAGATAACAAAGCTTTTACTTAAATATCATATTATGTAGAAAAAGAGTTAACAAAATATTTGAGAGGTTTCTGAATGTATATTACTGTAGCTTACATGATACTATATTTCATACATGCATTTCAGCTTGCTTATTATAATATGTATAACGTAGGTACACGGTAGTACAGTAGACATTAGCCAGCCAACATCAAGAGTTCTAACATCAAAGTTTTTTTTAATTTTATTTATTAGGACAACTAACAAGACAAACACAAAATAAGACCAATTGGTAAGATAGATTAAGGTTTTAAACTATGTGCCATCTTAATTACAGGTCGCCACGGCATGCAAATAATAATAATTATGGACTACATTATAAATTAAATTTAAAAGTATGTTACAGCTGCCATCTCAACCGTCATGTTATGTTTTCGAGTTGAAATAATAAAAAAAACAGTTACTAAATACCTTGTCTGAAAATGCGTCAAAGTGACAGTATCAGTAGAAACGACTTTTTACATAAATATTTAGCCCAAGCCTTCCAAACGCTTAATTCTGGCTTTCAGCTACAGAATTCAATGGTTTAGACAAGACATTCCACAAAAATTTACTAAATTCATTAATCAACCTTTAACGGTTGTATTCTTGCATTGTGTGCAAGAAAAATAACAGTTACTGAATTACAGATTCGTACGGCTGGATCCATACAAATCTGTAATTTAGTAACTGTTATTAAATGTAGGTTAAATTACAAAACAGATTTCGGTTAAGATACAGATTCGAATTTTACGATACATTGAGTTAAGATGGCACACTATTACTCTGCCTACGTGATAACTAGAAATATACCAGACTGTGGTAAGATTTGGATTTTCAGCAAATACACTGTACATATTTTTATTGTGGTTGATACGTGAACTAAATAAATACGATAGTCCGTATTTCGATCACGCATTCGGGCACTCCGGTTAAGTATATTATCTACTTTTATGACACTCGTAAAGATCTACCTAACCCCATTCGTCTGAGACTCCTATTAGACTAAGTCAGTGATTCTCAAAATACACCTGTGCGAAATTAGGTTACAGTAGTAATTTTGTTAATATGAATAATGGTCTCATAAAAGACTCGTGAAAACTTGCCTCAGATAATGGAGAGGGTGATGGTATTTTTCAGCGTGATGGTACCACTAGAGTTAACTGATACGGGGTTTACGGGTAAAAAAACTAAATATTATGTTTCACAATTCTGTTGATTTTAGAGGGTTCAATTTATAAAGGTTGTTATCAAGACAGATTTTTTTTTCTTTGATTTATTTAATTATCGAAGTGCACGGTAACGATGTTTTGTTATTCGATTTTGAACGTAGGTACTATGTCATGTTGATTTTTACTTTGGTACCAAGCTGTGATTTAAAGGTTTCTTGAATTTACGAGCGAAGATATGTGACCTCATGTTGCTAGCAGTGAGTTACAATCACAAATCACAAGCTTATGTATATCCTTTCTCAATGACTTATCTATCTTATTTGACGACCATTTGGATCAGCGGTAGTAAACGCTGCTTCTGAGCCACGGGTCGCGGGTTCGATCCCCGCACAGTACAAATATTTGTGTGCATGAACATGTCTGTTTGTACTGGTCTGGGTGTTTTCTATGTATTATAAGTATGTATTTACCAAAAAAAAGTATATTAGTAAGTTTATCGGTTGTCTAGTACCCATGCGACAGAGTACATAATAGTAGCTTAATTTGGGAATAGATGGCTCTGTGTGGCCCAGTGAGGCATGTCTTAAAATATTATTATTATTATTATTACTATTATCTATGTGCTAAATTTTATCAAAATCGGTTCAGTATTTTAGACGTAAAAGTGTTACAGACAGACCGAGTAACTTTTGCATTTATATTTAATCTTCAAACAGCAAAACATTGCTAAGCTATAGAGAAGGAGTAGTCAGACTATCTGCAAGGCATCTCAATTTTAGTTTTCCTTTGGTAATTGATACTAAAAGATTGAGTAATGTCATTAAATTGTAAATAGCCGTGAAATCGTTACAAATTGACTGGGTTACTTTCGAATTTATAATAAGTAAAATTTCAAGCAGAAAATCATTGTTAAGATATACCTAGTGAAGGAGTGAAGAGACTCAGCAAGGTATCTCCGTTATTTTTTCCCTTTGGCTTAATAAAAGTACCTATCAGTTACAATAAATTCCGCGAATAGGAGCCCTTAGATCCTCAAATATAATACCTTGGTCTACAAAGTCAAAGAAAGGTAAGATTCGCTAAAAAGCTGAGCCGACAGCAGTGAATAGCGCAAAGGGATATTGTAAGTAAAATGGATGATTTTGGAAAAGTCTAGAAGCCTGTTTCTAAACTTAGTACATAGTCGTGAAGTAAATTTGCTTATTGGCACTCCTTAGTATTAGATTTAAAAAAAATTTACTCTTTTCAACGACATTCAAAATGCATGAAATATAAAATGAATAAATAGATACAAAATTGGTGACAGAAAAACCGGGTCCGTCCCCCAGTTTTCGACGCACCTGTGGTCGACGCCCCCGGTCAGTTAAAATTTGATTTGAAGCAATTTTTAATCAAATGTACAGTCAGGCACAAAAATTTTTATAAACGAATAAATATTTATACTGATCGTACACATAGATGTTTAATATATTTTACCATAGATACCATACATACCTACAAAAAATTATTCGTTTTATTTTGTATGCAGTTTCAATTTATTAAAAATCTTAGTTATTTATAATTATTTATTAATAAAACTAAAATATTTGTCTTATAAAATGTCTAGATTACAATTATAAAATCTAGTAAAATATTTTTAAATCACAGTTTTGATAACCTAAAAGTACCCAGTACCTATAATAACATGTAAATCGTTTTACCTTATCAAAATAACTATAACAATCAGTCTTTAAAGTTTTATAATAACAATTAAATACTGACTGATTCTTTAAAATAACTCTACTCTCTCAATATTTTTTGTTTCATACTACTGCTGGTTTTTGGTTAGAATTTTGCTCCCAGATTGTATAAATAGCGTCAAAAATGCATGGTTTAGTATAATGATTAGCTTGTGAAACTTTTTTCGTTGACTGTACTTAGTGCAAAAGCCGAAAAAAATATGATATGAAATTTATTTAAATCGGGGGCGTCGACCACAGGTGCGTCGAACACTGGGGGACTCAGCCACGGACCAGAAAAACCATCCTCACCAAATGAACACCCACTTGACATTTGAGTGATCTTTAAACCCTGTTTAATTCAACTTTAAGTCAAGCAAGTAAAGTCAGTGCCAAGCAAACAATTGCCGACGACTTCGCTGAAAGCTAAATTATACGGAAACGGAAAACTAAAGATTGTTTTTATTCCATTTTGTTTTTTAAGGTAGAATCCTTTACCTATTTAGTTGTGTTTTTGCGTTTATAATCTACATATAAATTTTAGCCACTATTCAAAATTTTTATAGGCGTTCAGTATCGTATTCAGAGCTCATTCATGAAGTAAAAAATGTAAATCAAGTTTTCACCCGAAAATATTTTTCGCAATATTGTTTTCAATTTTTACGATCATAGATAGTTAAGGTATAAAGGGATAATCAGAAACTTATGAATAGTATCGCAATGAATGAATGAGATGCGCATCGCGTAAAAAAAGTGTTGCCATACGGCCGTATCAAAAATGTTAGATTTTTGGCGGACATTTTCTAAGTGTTTTATCTTGACATTTTTGTACTGGGCTATACCAAAAGAAAAAATACGTCATTTTTTTTTTTCGTAGATTGATATATTAAAATTTGGAAGGTGGTTAAAATTTCATCCTGTATAAAAGAAAGTCGTGTTAGTTACACCACATAAGTCGAGAACGGCTGGACCGATTTTTATAATTTTGGTTTTGTTGGATTTGTCTTAGTCAGGAATAGGATAATAAGTGTTAAAAACATAGGAAAGTTAACGTAAAATAACTAACTTAAAACTGTATATCTTCTTACAAATTTCTAACACCGCCATATTTGACAACAATGACATTTAAAACGTCAAAATCAAATACTATTCTGAGGCGATACGAAGCTCGCGGGGTCCGCTAGTACTCGTATATACGATATAAAAACATATTATATTTTAGCGACTCAATTTTTGTATTCTAAAAAATGATATCCTTTGTAAATTTCTCATTAACGAAAAATAATTGAAAAATAAACACAACGCAATGATTTCTCTTGGCGAGCTCTTACAAACATATTTTCTTAGCAGAATGTGCGGAATAAAGTAAAGTATTACCTAAGGCATAGTACAAATAAAACAGCCAGTTCATTTATGTTAAATGTAGAAACAGTCATTGAAATTATCTGATAATGTATTTTAAATTTGGAAGCCTTAGGTACTCCTTACTACTAAGACCGTAAATAGTCGAATAATGACACGACTTTTAAACAAATCTGAGGTTTAACTCCTTACTACTAGACTGTAAATAGTAGATAACTGATAAGCACCATATAAGGGCCCTTTGAACATTTGGGCTCTTCGGTACATTAGTTGCATTCATCTTTAAGTCATGTACATATGGTTGAATTTGCATTGCATTATATTTTATGATAGATGACATCACCCGCTTATATTTCAAAGCAGGGCGGTTTAATGAGAAATTTTTTTATAGGATTGGGGATCTAGTTTTTATGATTAAAAAACGAATGTAGTCGATTTTTCTGGTGTTATCTTTTTTTTTGTTACTCACTTTTTGAGATAACTGATATCCATATTTGAGTCATGTGTTCTACCATTAATCATTTATCTTATTAAAAATACTTTCATCAACAAATTTGACACAACTTAGAACGATCTACAGAAAAACGTCCAAAGACAGATCCTAGTGATGCGCACTACCAATCAATTTATTACTGATATGATGTTTGCAATCAAACATTAAATATCGTGTCGCTAGCAATACTCACATGGACTGGCGTATTTGCCTGATCTATGCCTAAGAAAGGCTCTCTGATATATTAGTCGGTTTTATAGCGTCGTAAAGAGTGGCGCGTTATTGATGGCCCTGTTGTCGTTCTGTTGTGGGATCGAGGTTCGCTTCCCGAAATGGGAAACTCGATTAGTGATAGGATAATCTGGGAACAAAGGCTATAGCTTTGACGTTTCGTATTAGTTACACCGGTTTGGTTTATGTGTGGTTCAATGATGAATTGTTTTGTTATGTCAGTGTCAAATTAGCTATTAGCTAAAGTAGCCAAAAGCATATGCTACTTAAATAAGTAAAGTAAGTGCCAAAGCTCCACTGCAAGGCTTGGAGCTAAACGTAACGATTTGCAGGACTGTCGAGTCACCACAGACCCTGCCCTCAGTCAGCGCGGCGAGCGACGCGAGAGGTTTTAGTGGGTATACCCCTGGGTCCCATTCCCAGGAGCAGCGCCCTTTCCAGGGCGCCGGGAGTCCCACATACCACCCTGCCCTCCCCCGGGGCAGTGGTGATGATGCGTAACGCATTTTTTTTATTGTTATGATGGGTGTTGGTGCGGATAATGTTATAAGGTGTAACAGTCTAATAGTGAAGTATGTAAGATTCTATATTTGATTAAGTACTTACTTTATTTGTACATACTTTAGGTTTTGCATGCCTATAATGTGATAATATGTATATTGTTGTGTTGGTTTGTACAAATAAATTAATTGTTCAAGGACACCGGTGGCTAACACAGTACAATTGTTTTTTATCAGAATGTTAGATATCAATTCTCTTTAAGTCTAGGCTTTTTGACTAACAGTTATGTTAGTTTCCATATGCGACGACCTCCGTGTCGTACAAACCGGTTTTCAAGGTGTCGCCTGCTCCGAGGTCCCGGGTTCGATTCCCTGACGGGTCAATGTAGAAAAAAAAATGTTTTTCTAAATTTTTTCGGGTCTGAATGTTTGCGGTACATTCGTGGTTTCTGATTTCCACGATCGTGTGTTTTAAATAGGTACCTACTTACTTTGGGATCAGAACAAATGTGATGTTATTAACATTTATTTATTGTTGTCACGTCCCGGTAGAGTCTATATCCAGGCCTTTGGATTTACATCTAGATCTATGTGATAATATGGTCAAACCATGATTCGTTTACTTCTATAACCCATAAAATAAGTTTGGTAGCTCTGTCTTAAAACTTAAAACTCAGAGTTATATAACTTGCTTGAACATAATTCCAAACTTTCCAATAAAGTGACCACGAACTAATAACAGCATAATGGCTTTTGACCTAAGCATTAAACTCTTATTGGTCAGTCATCTGGCATGATAGTGCAGACTTTATGACGTTTAAGTTTACGAGTGACGCTACTCGGATTCTTATTGGTAAGTCGACATTATCTTATTTTTAAAAGCTGTACGAACGACATACACAACCTAGAAATGCACAAACAAATTATAAAAATGTACCCTAACATTTTAAGGCCCTGGTTTAATTTTCAATACTTTTACCCCATCACATTAGCTCACATGCTTGTAACAAACGTTGCTCGGCGTCTTATTGGTAACTCGACATTATCTTATTTTTAAAAGCTCTGCGAAGAAGCATCTTGAAACGACATACAATCTAGAAATAAGCAATTAAAACAAGAAACCGCACAAAAGCGAGACCTAATATTTTAACGCTATGGTTTAATTTTCAATACCTCAGTTGGTACGCTAGTCCCAAGTTGGTCATTGTCTTTTGGGTCAAAAATAAGTACCACATTTTTTTTTCTTTCTAGTTCTTAAGACGCTTCGTACGGAACCCTAAAACAAAAACTTTGGTGCTAGTATACTTTACTTCACATCTCTAAATCGCCTGCTACAGTTATATTTGTGATATAGTCTTTGTGAGCTCTTAGTGCCATGCCACACTGGCGGATTACAAGCGTTTTCAAAGCGGAGCGGCCACGCAGCGAACACGCCGTGTGTGCGCAGCGAAAACGTCGCGGCTGCGCAGCGAATATGTTGCGGATCCGCAACGTTTCCGCCTTGAGTGAGCGGCGAACGATACACTCAGTAACAGAATGGATTCCGACTAGGAAATACTGCTGTTAGCTTTGTTACTTCGACGGCGCAGCCGCGACGTTTTCGCCGCGCACCCGCGGCGTGTTCGCTGCGTGGCAGCTCCGCTTTGAAAACGCTTGTAATCCGCCCAGTGTGGCATGGCACTAAGAGCTCACAAAGACTATATCACAAATATATCATAGTCCTTTTAGTATATCTGAGCGAGTAGCTTAAATATCAACTGTCACAGACACCAGGCGACAGCTATAAATTGTCGCTTCTGTTTTGCTCTTTTGAAGAAAATTTAAAGTCCACACAATGTGAAATGAAGATAAATTGCGTTTTCCCTCGCATTACTGTTATTTGGATTTATAAGACAACGTAAATTATACGTGTATGAGTGTTATCTTAGATATTTTATGTAATAAAAAGGATGTTGCAAAAACATTGAGATGTGTTCAAGCAGTTTGATCTTATCATCAGATTAAATACTGGAAAAAGATCTCGGGGTCCCAGGTCGGGCACCAAGAGTTTTGAATATCCAAACATTGCTCAAGTTTGTGATAACCAACCCGCATTTGGCAAGCGTGATGATTATGCCTGTACCCATCATTGCTGTGGAAACTTGAATTCAATGATGGAGGTCTTTGCCCTGCAGAGGGACGATTATAGGCCATTACTTTATTTAGTAATAAGTACACTGACCTGTTATTTACAGTCTGTCATGAGGTGATCCGGCATAGTACTAAAGTTACCGACATAGCCCACCTGATTAGCAAGCTCCACTTCAGCTTGCAGTGGGCTGGCCATATTAGCTGCAGAACCGACAACCGATGGGGTAAACGAGTTCTTGAGTGGGGACTGCGTCTCGGCACACGTAATGTAGGACAGGACGCCCTCAGGCCAGGTGGAGTGATGATTTGCGCAAGGTGGCTGGCAGGAGCTGGATGCGAGAAGCCGAGGATCGACCTAAGTGGCGTGCAATTGGAGAGGCCTATGTCTAGCAGTGGACTGCGATAGGCTGATGATGATGATGATGATGATGACAGTCATGAGATATTTTTTAGAAGATGTATCTCCATTACTGTTCTATTTCAACATCTTTTGCACAACCGACTGAATATTAAAATATTATAGTCGCATTAAATTTGAACCGATCGTTAACTACTTAACTGCCAGTTTGGTAACGAGTTAACGTGTTCTAGTAACTGTTAACGGACGTGCAAAATAAATGACATGTATTAGTTACCTATTTACTGGTTTCGATAAAATATTTAGAGCTAGCATTTTTCGTGTAACTCCGTCCGCTTTGAAGTCGGCCATATTGTTTCTTACACATGTATTAAAATCTTTGCAATCGCTCTGTTATTCCCTTTACTAAATTAGGAAAACATTTATTCCTAATACTTACTTTTAAACCCTTTTCATTGCCTTTACGAGATGCTTTAAAGTATGTTAACTATGCCGTGTAACTTTAAAGGACTCATACTACTCGTATCTCCATACCAAACATATAAATTGGTTTTGTAAATATTGATTGGAGAATCAAACACACCTCCCTTTTAATCCATTTTACATATAATTTCTGAGGTAAAAACTGATCGGTCTGTAGCCATTCCACTGCAGGGTGAAGGCCTCCATCATTGAATTCAAGTTACCATAGCAAATGCGGGTCGGTAATGACAAATCCGAGCAATTTTCGAAAATTTGAACCTCTGTTGCCCGACCCGGAGATCAAACTCAGAACCCCAAAATCTTAGCCCGGTATTTAAGAGGAAACACAAGGGCCGTTTTTCCATACATACGTAGTCCCCTGTTTCCTCCCTGGATAAAGCCAGTAGAGCAATAATCTTTGTTACAAAAATTCGTGGCCACTATAAGCATGTTTTTATGTTTTCTGTTTTTTCATAAATTAATTAATAAAAAAGATATGAGCCCTCAAAAATCGAAAAAATTCGCCAGATTTTCCGCTGTGTTCAAACAACCAGAAAACAAATTTAGCAAAATTTTAGAAAAAAAGGAAAACATACGAACACGGCCAAAGCCTTTCTTTAATTTTTAGTGAAAAAAGTATTTTAAATCGGTCTAGTTTTGGAAAAGTAATCGGGGGACTACGAAACGTTGATTTGGTGTGCTAGGTATTTTCGGTCCAAGAAGCAGTTGTCTCTATCACACTCTGCGGTGAAGGCGTTTGGCACTGCGCGACAGCAATAGATTTTACAAATACCTGTTATTCAATTCTCTCGCCCGAAGTGTTTCCTCTTACACCGCTAGACCAACAGGGCAAGAAAAAGACATTCGAAACAGAAACAAGTCGGGTGCCAAAAGTTGAGCCACATTCAGTTTCTGAATAATATCCTATTACAAACCAAGTTGACTTATAACCTTCGAATCATGACCTTGGAACCTGGAATTTAGGGCAGGAAAAGTAATTATTTAACTATTACGTCACCGTTAACTTGGATCTCCGAGTTCAAACAGTCCCCAGAGAGAGGGGGGAGGGGGAGTTGTAAAGTCTTATTTACAACGTTAGGTGTAGGCTTCGCTGTTCGAAATTTTACGACCAACTCTCTATAGTATTACTTGAATTACTAGATGTGGCAAATAGGGAATAATGAGAAAATGGAAACGAGTACGATTTTTTTACTTTTAGAGGCAGTGAGGGCAATACGTTTTCGTAGATTATTGTATTGAACTGATTCGCTGCCCAACGGATATTAGATAAATAACAATTTATTTTTAACTATTTAATTACTTTAGACAGTACACCTTTAACTAGACAGTAAAACTAAATTTTTTTCGGGCTTTTAAGTCAATTCTTATCAAGATATTATGAGATAAACTTCTTAGCGTTCCATGGATTCACCGTGCGGGTGCCGGGTCCATCGTGTGGCAGAAAGAGAAACTCCGAGTAGCTCCCGGGACTTGTGACATGGGTGTAGGTTTAAAGGGCCCCTTTTTTAACAAATTTATATTAAATGTCACATATTGAGCTATGGCTATCACTTAATTCTGCACTGCGGCGGTGCAGAATAGTAAGCCATCCGTTTAAACGGGTAGGGAGATTAAAAAACGCTATGAAGAAGGTCATTTTGACTCCCATCACTAAGCATAAATTTACCAATGTCATATTAAGTATTCTATTTGCTAGGGCATACAAAAAATAACATTTTGTTTAATTTAAGTGTGTAGTTTCTCGAGATTTTTTCAGATCGATTTTGTATATTGACATTATCATTTTTTTGCAAAAATCTTATCGCTTCCAGCTAACATATATCTACACAGCTCAGCGTCTGGTTTCTGCTTTTATTTATTTTAGTAACACCCGCTGTGTATCGCACTGTGTTCGCTCGAATATTCTCAACAGTACCTATTTGTGTTGGAGTAATGTTCCGCTTTTCTTATTTGCCAAATAAGCTTGGATAACTTGCGTACGACATATTTTATTTAGAATAAATATGCACAAGTTTTATAACCGGTCTTGTGAATAAACATCGGGATATATGGGCCGTGTGTTTCCGCATGTTATTGCCTATCGAAGTTTAGGGCGTGCTGTAAATATTTCAGAGGGCTAATCAGACGGGATTTCTGAATACGTTTCTTGGTTATACGCAATATATTGAGGAAGTCATGAGGGTGTTTGCGGCGTTCCGAAAGGGTTTGGAAGTGTGTTGAAATAGTTTTCTGGGTTCTTTACATGTTTATAAGAGAAGGTTTCCTAATTTTGTAAGGAGATAAAATTGGTTGAAATAAATAAAGCAAAAATTAACCATTTTGATTTATCCTTTTATTGTCATAATCACTATAGTCAATTAATTCTCCCTTTTTTTTATGAGTTTCCTATATTTCCGCAATGTTGCAATACAAGTCATGGAATAAGCCCAGAATCAAATATATCTTGTACTGATTTTAAGTCAAAATAGTTATTAACTATTTGTTTTAGCATTGACACAAGACTACTGGCATTGTTTTATGGTTAATTTTACTTTTTGCTTTGGTTTATGCTTATTTTCTATCTATATATCGGGCTGGTGGCAGAATGAATATAATACTTTGTAACTTATTAGCCTATTCCTGAGAAAAACAAATAAAAAAAATTAAAAAATATTGGTACAGTTGTTTTTAAGGCATAAAGGGAGTAACTAATTTTATGTATATACATTATATGTTCAGTCCTAAAAACCAAAATAATGCTCTTCTAGCCATGACCTAAATATAGGTAAAGTAAAAAAAAAAGTAAAGTAACAACACCTATAATCATACCACTGCAGGGAAAAGGCCTCCATCATTGAATTCATGTTACCACAGCAATGATGGGTGTACTGGCATAATCACCACGCTTGCCAAATGCGGGTTGGTGATCACAAACCCGAGCAACGTTCGAAAATTCGAAACTTTTTGTTGCCCGACCCGGGATTCGAACCTGGGACCCGAGATCTTGGCCCAGTATTTAAACCACTAGGTGACTAGACCAACGGGGCGTTACTAATTATATAGGTAAGTGTAGTAATTATGCTGTTGGGGACATAACCAGCTTCGGATATGGTGAGACATGTGATCTATCATTCAGGTCTCCTTGTGCAGACACTTCTCTTGCACAGAGCAATTGTCATTTGTTGTTAATTGCCTATGAGGAAAATAAACAAATTTATGATTTTTGTGTTATTTTTTTTTCTATGCTATTTTTACAACGTGCCAGCCCAGCACCACATGATATTATTAAGTACGTATGTTACAAAAAAAAATTTTCGGTACTTGCGATTCGAACTCACTGCCTCTGGAATGCAAGAGGCGAGACTACTAAGCCGACAGCGCTCTCTCATAATTACCACATAATGCCACAATTACTTTCACGAGGGTAGAATAGGGTGCTATCACTGGTATATGATGGGCTTTTATGAAAATGAGTGGAAAGATAACGGTTTTAAGGGATGACGTTTCAGGCTAAATTTAAGGTTCCGGGTCGTTTTGGAGATTTTTATCTGTTGATGAGGTATTTGTGACATTGTTCGTTTTCTTGGGCCTTAAGAGGAAACACTACGGGCGAGAGAATTGAAAAATAGGTATTTGTAAAATCTATTGCTGTCGCGCAGTGCCAAACGCATTCACCGCAGAGTTTGATAGAGACAACTGCTTCTTGGACCGAAAATACCTACTAAAAGCACACCAAATCAACGTTTCGTAGTCCCCCGATTACTTTTCCAAAACTAGATCGATTTGAATACTTTTTTCATTAAAAATTATAGAAGAAGAAGGCCGTGTTCGTATATTTTCCTTTTTTTCTAAAATTTTGCCTAATTTGTTTTCTGGATGTTTGAACACAGCGGAAAATCAGGCGAATTTTTTCGATTTTTGAGGGCTCATATCTTTTTTTATTAATTAATTTATGAAAAAAAAGAAAACATAGAAACATGCTAATAGTGGCCATAGATTTTTATAATAAAAATTATTGCTCTACTGGCATTATCCAGGGAGGAAACAGGGGACTACGTTTGTATGGAAAAACGGCCGTTGTGTTTCCTCTTAAACTGCATAACTCCCTCTCGGCCTATTTATCGTTATAGACGAGTAAACAAATACTACCTTAAGAAAAAAGAAAAGCAGCCTTTTTTCTGGCATCGACTAAACTCAGACCGCTAATCTGTCTGCCAATTAAGGCTAACCCCCCCCTATAGGCATATGTGGCCAATGCCCAGCAGTGGGTGTTTTGGGCTTAGATAATGATGACGTCTAGGTGTGCATTTACAATTAATTTGTTACATACCAATCTAATGTTGTTATTCTTGATATATTTAGTGCTTGGTACATACCTGAAAACAAAGAATAATAATTAAATAATGTGTTCTGAAATTCAATTCCTATCTGGATGGATGACCTGTGAGGATAAAGCAGGCATCGGTTGAAAACGTCCCAAAGCCACTTATTGTAGAGTTACATGGGAGCGACTATGTATGGCAATGGACTTCTAGGATCTGATAATAATGATGGCGAAACAGTGGTAAGTAAAAATATTGCGACGTGTAAAAGCGCCTTACACGGGCCTATTTGCAGATATTAAACTGATTTTACTGCAAAAAAAATCTAAAAAATTTCCGGAAACATTAACAAAACTAAAGTAATGGCCTATAATCATCTCACTGCAGGGAAAAGGCCTCCATCATTGAATTCTAGTTACCATAGCAATGATTGGTACAGGCATAATCTCCACGCTTGCCAAATGCGGGTTGGTGATCACAAGCCCGAGCAGAGTTCGAAAATTCGAAACTTTTGTGGTCTGACCCGGGGATCGAACCCGGGACCCCGTGATTTTGGGCCGGTGTTCAAACCACTAGATCGACGGGGCTTATAATTAATTATTGTAATCGGGTTCTAAATATGTAGTCAACTGAAGCGTGGCAGCTAACCTTTAGCCACATAATAACGACGTTCAGTAGAGTCAGTCCACTCTTGACAGAGTAAAATAATAAAATAAATATCAGTATTTAAACTTGAAAAATTATGTCTCAGGCGGGACTCGAACCCACATCTCCTCGCATGCCGGGCGCGGCGCTTTAACCATATGACATAGTGACTCGGTTGCTGAATGGTAAGCGCCGCGCCCGGCATGCGAGGAGATGCGGGTTCGAGTCCCGCCTGAGACATAATTTTTCAAGTATAATCCCTCGATCGTGAGCTATTCCAGACACAATTGAAATTAATTGTTATCGTTGAGGGATTCAATAATGATATAATTGCAATTAAATTGCTTAAATATCATATATAAAAGTATATAAAATAAATGTTCATAAACTCATGTCATTAGCTGCAGATAACTTTAACAATCGTGAAACATGAAACGTGTCTTTGAGATTAACCCAAATTTTGTAAACAGTACATAATGTAACAGGTAGGTATTTTGATTTGTATATAACTACAAATTAGAACGAAATTTGGTGAAATTACAGTGATAATTTTGATCCACTGTAACTCTGAAACTTGTATTGAAATAGAAAATGTAATTAGGGAATACTATAATGCATACATTACATGAAATCGCTAGAAATTAATTTTCGTTCCACAGCTCAATTTAAATTTTAATGGCTTTGCTCGCAGCCGTATTTATTTTCTTGTAAACAAAACGCACCATTGGTCTATTGGTTTCAATAACGAGCCAAGATCTCGGGGTCCCGGGTTCGATCCCCAGGTCGGGCAGATTTTTACGAACATTGCTCGGGTTTGCGATCACCAACCTGCATTTGGCAAGCGTGGTGATAGTACCAGTACCCATCATTTCTGTGGTAACTTGAATAGAATGATAGAGGCCTTTTCTCTGCAGCAGGCTGTTACTATACTTTTTTTAAAGAGATTGACAATAGTGACCCGAGTTTCCTGCGCTACTTCTTTACGGCAGTAGCTCACATTGTCCGAAGCAGTGGTAGAATGTAATATTGGGACGTGTAATAGCGTTTCCTTTGTCCTATTTTCTATATTATTTAACTTTTATATTATTAAAATATAAGTGATTTCGCTGATTGTTTTTTTTCGGATCATCATAGAAAAACAATAATATAATAGAAGTGCAAATATAAATCTGTTCTATACGTTTTAAATAGGGTTATGCTGCACCCATCTCGACTGTGCCCGTCACACTCAAGGTTACTATTAAAGGGCGGAAGTGAGTTAATATAATTGAACAAAACCCTTAGTAACATGCTTAAGCAGGAACAAACGGGTCAAATACATATTAAGATGAACGTGTTTTCATGTAGCTAAGGGCTTCAGGAAAGAGAGCTGAGTTTTCGTAGAAACTCTATTAGGAATTAGTTGAAAATGTATTTTCAAAGCTACTTTCCGCTCAGGTCTTAATTTTATATCTTAATTCGTTTAATTCTTGTGTACGTGTGTTTGTTACCTAATTCTTCCTTAATGGCAGGACAGACTTGGATGAAATTATATAAGTATATTTCAATGGGTTCCTGTATGGTTTGAAAATCAATTTGATCCGGTAGGTGGCACACCTGCTAGGTATTTTAAATTATTTCAACCCTTTATTTCCCTTTCAGGATGTTTTCTTTTAAATATTGGATTGAACCAACTTTGCACAATGCCTAATCAAACAAACAATTCGTAATCGGTACACCTGAAATAAAAATATGCAGCTATGCACTAAATTGTATAATTTACGCGAGGAATTAAATAAATAAATAAATAAATATTTAAGACATGCCTCGCTGGGCCACACTGAGCTATCTAGTCCCAAATTAAGGTACTATTAAGTATCCTGTCGTATGGGGTACTAGACAACCGATAAACTTACTTATATACTTTTTTTTTTTCTAAATACATACTTATAACACATAGAAAACACCCAGACCAGTACAAACAGACATGTTCATGCACAAAAATATTTGTACTGTGCGGGAATCGAACCCGCGACCGATGGCTCAGAAGCAGCGTTAACTACCGCTGATCCAAATGGTCGTCAAAATTATTACACGCGATGCGACGTAACGTACATCTAACGCCATCTGTTGATTGATTTTGGTTGGTGTGAATCACAATGTCATGCTGACATTAATCTTCAACATAGAGTTGTTTTTTCATCGCATGGAAACTATTTATAATTTCTTTTAAATATAAATTTCCGGGAGTTACTATTGCATAAATAAGGCAATGTCAATTATAATTAGCGTAATACTCAATGTCAAAGCTTAATATCATCCGGGACACAAGACGCCTGTTGACGTGATAATCGTAAAACTTCTACTTTGTCTGGTCGTGTGTTTCAGAATGTGTCAAGTGAACTAGCATATTTACTAGCGCCCTTATTTCATACAAAACTACACGTAACCTACTCAGTATAACATTGAACAAGGCAAAATTTCTACGAGTATGTTATTTTATGGTCAACTAAGATCTAAATGAAATTACATCGTTATCTAAAAGTACTTTTCGTCACGCGAGTACGTTTTGGTAACTATATCATACACTGTATAGCATTATGGAACTTTTTGTTTTTATATACGGTATAATTTTTAATAGTTCCACTTTGAGACGAAGAAGTTGAAGACTCGGAAGTCCCTCTAAGGTCACACATTTTATTTCTGCAAATAGGTCCCAGGAGGCGCTTTCACACGTTCTAATATTTAAACTTACCCCTACTTTGGGACAAATGTGGGCTAGTGCAGAGAAGAAGCAGCGTAAGAAACTGTGTAACTTTTGTCTCCCTCTTTTTAAATCAATATGTTCACAAAAGATATGTCAGTACAAACTAGAACAATTTAAAGCCATAAGTACAATTTAACGCCCCGTTGGTCTAGTGGCATAAATACTGGTCCAAGATCCTGGTGTTCCGGGTTCGATCGCCTGGTCTGGCAACAAAAAGTTTAGATTTTTCGAACATTGCTCGGGTTTGTAATCACCAACCCGAAAGCGAGCGTGGTGATTATGCCAGTACCCATCATTGCTGTGGTAACTTGAATTCAATGAAGGAGACCTTTTTCTTGCAATGGGATGATTATAGGCCTATATTACCTTTTTAAATCACTATATCCACAAAAGATATGTCAGTGCAAAGCTAGGACAATCTTAAGCCATACAATTCTATCATTTAAATAATCTATACTAATATTATTATTATTATTATATATATATTATTATTATAAAGCTGAAGAGTTTGTTTGTTTGTTTCGTTTGTTTGAACGCGCTAATCTCAGGAAGTACTGGTCCGATTTGAAAAAATATTTTTGTGTTGGATAGTACATTTATCGAGGAAGGCTTTAGGCTATATAACGTCACGCTGCGACCAATAGCAACGAAGCACCAGAAAAAAAATGTTGCATAAATAATCGCTCTCATTATAACAGAAATTGACGCGTACGAAGTCGCGGGGACCAGCTAGTCATTAATAAAATGGAAGTTCCTTTCCATTAAAATTACTTTGACATACGATTTCAGTTCATGTACAGCGCACGCACGGGTACGTAGTATCTACGTACTATAAACGAACGGGTATGGAACTCGGGACCCCTGCAGTAGCAGGCGGACCACCCCACTACTACACAGACATTGACCAAACACGTATATTCCGACGGTAACAAACCAAAATTATTACTTTCCGTCTCATTTCAGCAAATCAAAAACCAACGTGTTTAAATTAACGCAACACGGCTAATAAAACCATTGTATAACGTTACGCTAATGCCGCTGACATTGGCATTACTTTAGTGAAAGTAGTCTAGACACAATCATTAGGAGAAAGTGGACTCTTTCTAATACGGTGTAAGACTCAAATTCGATTGGGTATTATAGCGCTAGTCTTCGCGGTCAGATTTTTTATGCTTGGCCAGTATTGATGTCACGTCTTATGTCATTGGAAAGTGGATCTATTTTAGATCGTGTTATGTGTTCTTTATTCTAAATTTGAATTGTTTAGTTTTTCTGCTTAACGAATTTCAATTAGTTTGTAACGGAAAATATATAACGTGTACATAACAACTAAGCGTAAATATTTGCCACGTTGACGGATTTTGAAGATTTTTGTTTTCGTTTTTGTTTTCGTTGTTAAAATATTATAAAAACGAATATTGATGGTGTGGTGCCAAATCAGAAATAACTGATAATTATCGATCACCGACTCAACATTTCGCATGCAAAGCGTAGCGATTATGAATTAAATCCATACTAGTAGAAGCCTATGTCCAGTTGTAGGCGGATAATAATACATTTAGAAAAACGGTTGAGTCAATACGACTCAATATAATCGTATTGAGTCAAGCAGTAATCACTTCCAATTGCTTAGAATTCTAGTTAGTTATGTACTGACAAACACACAAATACTGATATTGGACGGTAATAATTGTACTAACTAGGTATGAGTTGTCAATCCGCATAGTGAGTAGGTATAAGCTTAATTTTAGACTAGATGGCTCTGTGTTGTTCATTGTGGCATGGCATACCTTAAATACAAAGTAAAATCAACCAAAAGTATGTCAACCCAAGTAAATCAGGTCTATCACGGGTAAGTGCCTGATAATCTGAACTGCCTCGAAATTGAATTTCGTGTCAGAAATAATAGTGAGGCAATCGTGCAAATATCTCAATAAGACTAATTCAATCTCTGACGTCTACATAATTCAATTACAGGAATTTGTATGAAGATGGAGTAATCATATTTCAATTAAAGATACGATCGGTTGAAACCAACCGTTGGTAGGGATTACATCTTAGTACAGAGGAGATGGCGTTTAGGAAAATATGATAGGTAATAATTTTTTGACAATCTAAATCAATGGTCAAATTTTCACACGCAATGAATAGACGAGAATTACAATTTAGGCAATTTGAAATTTAGAATTTTGTAAATAAGCTGATTAAGTTAAAAATTCAATTTAAATATTTTCAATCATCATCACAAGTCTAGATCGGTCCACGGTTGGACACTAGCCTCTCAAAAAGTAATTTCCCATAATCAAGTCATAATTATTATGACTTGATTATGGCAAGCGATGACCAAGCGAGGTCGCTTGGTATGCTGATCGGCAATTGCAGTTTAGGCGGTGATGGAGGGAAGACGCTTCTGCCAATTTTCATCAACAGTACCTACGCTGTGTGAGTACATTTATGACCGCGCATACTATTGCCTTACCTTGATCATTGATTACGTTCTTTATAGTCTATATTTTCTATGTTTTCATAACTATTGTATTGTTTTCAGATTTTATACGGTACCTACTTGAGAGTGCAGGAACATATAATATTTTCGTGAAAAACGGCCGTATCTTTTTTACGGTAACTCAAAAGTTTACTATAATGTCTAAGACGAATCACGGATAAAAGTCACGGAGAAAGTTCGACCTCTGAACATTGGACATAACATCTTTTTTCAAATTAAACTTATCCGCCATTTAGCTATTTCTGTGTGCGGTCCCCAAATTAAAAATCATATTCCGTAACGCTCAAGAACAATCGCTAGGCGAGGCGTTAATAAAAAACGTTTACAAAAACCTTCTAATGTTATTGACTTGCTTTTTTGCCGGGACCGGTATTGTCCTTTAATGGAGCTCTCGCCATTGTGTTTTATTTTTCCGCGGTTGGTTCTAATGGAAAATTTCAAATCTAGAGTTGAATGTCTTAGAATTAATGACAGGTGTTATTCTTGCTAACTTTGATCCATCTAAAAACAGAATCACGATAAAGTAGGCCTAACTAAAATAATAGTCAAGACGTAGTGAGGTCAAATTATTTATCTTAAGAAGTTACGGAACGATAAGTATTTCAAAATAATATTTTTAATTATAAGATTCCTAGGTATACTGATTAAGTCGCGTTATAAGAACTTGCATTTGAATTTATCCCTTCGTTTGGTTTGTAAATAATGGGCACTTGAAATAAAAGTCATTTTTCCATCCTAAAAATTTTTTAGTTTTTTAAAAACGTCTGAATCGTTTTCGATGCAATTAAAGGTGAAAGTTAGATGGTTATAAAGCTACGCATTATAGTATTTAAATTTCTGAAAATCACAGTATATAATACAAATATACTTAATTGAAGCAAGAAGGTCAGCTGACACATTGTAAGGGGTCTTTTCAATGACTTCCTTTGAAGTAATAGGCACTAGTATTGCATTTTTTTTTAATCAAAAGTTACTTTATTTAGTTTTTAAAACAAAACAAAAAGAATTACGCAATAATACGACTATACTTAAGAGCTAAACAAAATAAAAAGTGGGAAATTAATCGGCAATTTCATACTTTAACCCCTGTTACAAAGTGTTACCGTAAATTCAAGAAATCAATAGCAATAAAGCAATTCTTCAGATTTAAATCAGTGTTTGTTAAAATAGCGAAGTCTTTAACAATCTTAAGCTGCTCAGTCAATATTAGCACTGAAACTGCTATAAGAAAAACCTTTGATTCAAATATTGACGCTGCAAACTAAGGGTGTTTCGCAACACTTTCAACTGACGTAAAAAGTGTGAAAGAGTTTTCTATTCATGAAATTGTATTCGGAAGTTCTCTAGTTATAAGTCTTTTTTTTATGTAAGTATAACTCTTTACCAGGTGGTCCGATTTCGATGATAGCTCTTTGCTGCAAGCAGATCTCCAACAGATTCAACGTTAAGTTTAAAGAAGAAGAAAAGCTTTTTTAAATCACCAATTTTGAGTCGGTGCCACACTTAAAATCACCGACAGTCGTAGTAGCATTTAATATTAAGACATTTCATGTTATTGAAAAAAGATTCGGTTTTGCAACAAAAAAACTTTTAAATATCGAATCAACAAAAAAAACCTTCGAAATCGGTGTCTAACTGAGAATTTGATTAAACAAATGAACATACTTAGATAGGTACATACATAGCCTGTCAAAATAATGGCTGGTAAAAATAAATAGCACGTGTCGAATTGTTTATTCGTCAGTTACAATATTAAACCCAAATGACCGTAAGTACCAACAAAAAACAAACTCAGAACATAACCGCCACGTTAGATACCAGAACGTTGACTTCAACCGAAAATCTTTGATCGTTGGCAAGTTCAAGGATCAAGCGCTCATTTCCTCCACAACATTATTTTGCACATTCAAAAACATTTGCTAGAACAAATCCACCTTAATGTCCATGATGTTAAGGCTACACACTGTTAAAGCAAAGTTAAGTCGTAAGACAAACGGAAGTGCTTGGCAAATTTTCGCAAAGTCCGTTAACCTTATGGGTCGAAACCACGTAATTATGTGGATGGTTTTCCATGACAGATGCCAGTTTTTAATACTTATTATTTTTAGAGGTATTTAACTGTGGGAAAACGAGATATAAAATACCAACCGGCACAAAAAAATAGCTTTATCTCTTTTCCTCCTATCGATGTCGTAAGAGGCGATAAAATCATTTATTGTGAAAAAAATTTAAAACCATATCGGGGTTGACTCGTCTCGACTCGTCAACCCACGTTTCAAAGCGAGTGCGTGTGTCTTATTAGTTGTTCCTGAGTAATGTAATAGGGGTTAAAGTATGAAATTGCCGATTATTTTCCCACTTTTTATTTTGTTTATAGCTCTTAAGTATAGTCATATTATTGCGTAATTCTTTTTGTATTGTATCAAAAACTAAATAAAGTAACTTTTGACTTAAAAAAAAAATGCAATACTAGTGCCTATTACTTCAAAGGAAGTCGTTGAATAGACCCTTTACAATGTGTCAGCTGACCTTCTAGCTTCAATTAAGTATATTTGTATTATATACTTTGATTTTCAGAAATTTAAATACTATAATGCGTAGCTTTATAACCATCTAACTTTCACCTTTAATTGCATCGAAAACGGTTCAGGTGTTTTTAAAAAAAACTAAAAAATTGTTAGTATGGAAAAATGACTTTTCTCGATTTCGTCCATACAAAACGGCAATTTCATACTTTAACCCCTAATATTTTGGCGGTGTGTATTTTATTCAGCGTTTAAATTAAGTATTGATTATTTGTTATGTTTTTTGATTTTATTATCATTTTTATTCTGTTATTTAGGTAGGTGTATGTATTTTAAGTAGGTATATTATTTTGTATTATGTGTATTGTATATTAGGTATTGGTATGTAGGTATATGTGTATTGTATTTTAGTAACATGTATGTTATTGTATCTGTTATACATCGCTTGTCTTGCACAGTGCTACCCCTACTCTACTAAAACTAAATTTCCTCTACCCAAAGGTTGTCTTGTAGAGATCGCTTAAAGCGATAAGGCCGCCTATTTTTACATTTTCTCTTCTTTGTAATTTATTTGTTTTCTTTTATTTTGTGCAATAAAGTGTTATCTATCTATCTATCTTATTGTAGTTAAGTAGGTATCGAATTTTTGATTATGAAATAATTCAATTAATTTTGGTTAGTGACCCTTGGTTCCCACTGAAAACCAGCGTCGTAATATGTCTGGCTGTTCCGACTACTTCCCGCCGACTAATACTAAATTTGGCACCTTTTTCTAATATCATTTATTTTCATTATTCTATACTATTTTGTTTCTCTATTTTGAAAGTAATGCTACGCATTGTATCTCAAACTTTAGCTTTATTAATATTTTAATCAGTTTTGGGGTTATTCCCTCGAGAACCACGGGGGGGTTTGGGGTGTACACAACTCAATGTTAAAACTGTCGTTAGTTTAATATGGTACGTCAAGGTTTGACCTTGGAAATACATGACGAGGTATGTTTTAGAAGCGCTAAGGTGTCAGTAATGAAAATGGCAAAGAATAATAATATTTTACTAGCTGAAACCGAAAACAGGGGGTTGAAATAAGGACAACGAAGCGGTGACTAAACCCGATACCGGATTTTTTGGTATAGACTTCGAAAACATGAAAATGTAATCATTTCAGGTTTAATGCGATATTTCAAAATTTGTTGGTTATTTAAATATAACGTGTATAAAGTGTATTATTTATAGCGTAAACGGAAATGATGATACAGTCGGTGTGGTACAAAAATCTTAACCAGAATAAAAATTAATTACTCGTTTCTGTTGAAACTGTTTTTTAAGCAATTAACTGGTGGCAGAAATTTAAACTACATACTAGAACTGGTTAAATAAGTCATCTGGTAAGCAGAGGTTGTGGGATCAACAAAACCCACCTAAGGCAACCGAAGTTTTTATATAAGGAATTGAATTTTTATCCAGTTATTCATTGAACCCTTTTCTACAGTACAATTTCTAAAAAAAATTGAGAATATTTCGTTTGATCTGCTTTTTTATTGTCTATAAGTATTTTACGTACCAGTGACGTTTAGATTTTGAAACCATTTCATTGTCGCCGGTAAAATTGTTTCAGCTATATATCAAGAAATGTTATAAATTTAAATATCAAATAAAATAAAATGACACAAATTCAATATACATTTCTCGTACCTAACACAAAGATTACAATAAAAAACCCAATTAAAATTTGGTACTACTTTTACAAACACGAATCACGTTTAATTACTATGCAAGGGTTGTACCTTCGTTATCGCCATGTGGGGGTAGGCACCTTGTCAAAGTAAAAGCCATCTCTCAATTAACCGACGCTCTTGGGACAGGATGACCTTGAATGGGGAATTTAAGTGGGACTTTTCATAATTACTTTTTTATGGTGAAAATTATGGAACAAAAGCAATTTTAGGGGAGACTTCTGTCTTAATTATGGGGTCATATTTATACATTAATATTGAAGGTATTTAAAACAGAATTGAATGATTGATAAGCCTCCTGAGACCTCGCGTACCTCACACTAGAACAAAATCATTCCAGCCCTTCCAGTCACGTCCACGCTTGGTACTTGCTAACCCGTTTCAACGCCCCGTTGCACGTTGGTCTAGAGCAGTGTTTCCCAAACATTGTTCTGCCATGGCCCGGTAATTTTAACACTGCCCCTTTGTGACCCACTTAATACTTTTAAAACCAAATTGGTTCCATTAGGTAAAATAATACACATTTAATCACTACATTTTAATCGAATAGGTACTTCGCACGCTGCCTGTGTTTTACTGAAGAATTCAAGTACCCCGAAAATGACGAAAGTTTTAGAAGAATATTTACCATGCGTCGTTCGATAGTAGGTATTATTTTAGAACCAAGGAATGTTGCGACCTGGTAATTGATATTGATGGCTCGATACCGGGTCGCGACCCAGCGAATGGGAAACGCTGGTCTAGTGGTTTAAATACCGGGCCAAGATCTCGAGGTCAGGGGTTCGATCCCCGGGTCAACACGAAATGTAAGGTAAAAGGTACTTACTACAATACGAAAAAATGCCAGAATGAAAAGCATTTGACAGTGATTCAATAAATACTAGAGGTAATTTGCTAAAATGATACAGTTCTAGTTTTTGAAATGAAGAAAAACAATTGATTTAGTTTTATTACTTCTAAAAAATTTTGTTTAGAAGTAATAAAACTAAATCAATGGGGGCTATCGCTAGTGAATTTGCCACTAGAGGCGCTAGTGTCGCGTGAGGTCCAATTTCATTCACTTTGTAGGTACTGGTTTTAGCGGAATTTGTTGCATAAATTATAATTTCTTTAATTTACCTGCTGGAAAGTGATCTCCTTCGTAAAATATCGCAAATACGGATTATTTGCCGATTAATGTGAACGCTTTAAAAGCGGAATTAAAAAAAAGCGCAAAAACAGGCGGCCTCAAGAGCAACTATTTCAGAAGTTAGTTTGTTTATATCAAGATAGTTATTTATAAACAATATAACCTTAATTAGATTCAAGATATAACACTTTGTTTCGGCGCCAATCGCCTTTGACAGCTATACCTCCGGACCTCAGTCTACAGTGGCGTCAACTGGTGAGCAAAGAAACGGTAGTCCCCATTGGGGGCAGCAGTAAGCTCTAGTAGTCCACTTAAATCTCTTTACGACATCCATAGTAAGAAAAACGGGAAAAGTTTTTTTTAAGGTGCCAGCACTATACGACATATAAATAAAAAATATTTCAGACATGCCACACTGGGCCACACAGAGCCATCTAGTCCCAAATTAAGCTACTATTAAGTACCCTGTCGTATGGGGTACTAGACAACCGATAAACTTACTTACTTATATACTTTTTTTTTTGTAAATACATACTTATAATACATAGAAAACACCCAGACCAGTACAAACAGACATGTTCATGCACACAAATATTTGTACTGTGCGGGGATCGAACCCGCGACCCATGGCTCAGAAGCAGTGTATACTACCGCTGATCCAAATGGTCGTCATATAGACAAATTAAAATAAAATTTAATTTATTTACTTTATATGGGCATAATATTGCAATGGACGCGGCATAGCATTTACATTTTGTATAAAGTTTCGTTACATAGACAACAGATGGCGCTGCTGGTGTCTGTTTTAATAAATATACACGTGTATTTTTAACCGTTTGACTAACGAAACCCACGTTATGTAACCATTATGTATCATATTTTGCCAGTGTTATTTTATCAATTAAAATAATCATAGAAATATATTAAAATATGTTGATTCAGACTATTCATTTGGAAACACGCTGTGACGCGTTCGGATGTAGCCGTGAAAGGTTCACAGCACAATATTTTATATTTTAGAGAGATTGTTTGTAAAAATGTAATACATAATGGTTACATAACATGGACTTATACCGGCAGCGACAGAGAACGTAGAAATAAATCACAAGATACAACATTATTCGTTTCTGTTTGTTTCTATAATTCCGAAATCCACTCAAGCGAAGTCGTGGTCAAAGGCTAGTTCATATATAATTTATCCCTGCAATACTACAAGTACAATTAAGTGTACAAATTCCGCTTTGTAACTTGTAAAGCTTGAGCGTTAGCACTATTTTGCCACTGAGTCCTAGTTAGGGATGTAAGAATATAAAAACATTGATATAGATGTCGATACTTTAGTTTGTCGCTGGCTCAAAAATACAGTAATCGTAAAAGATGTAATCGATACTTTTTATATCTTTTTCTAAATATTTTGATATCTGTTGGGGCTTGTGTTAGTAGTGGACTGTAGATGAGGAGAATTGACACAAACACTGGTAGGTATTTCACAAGAATTTATTTTGAGAGCTCACAAGAAACCTGTCACTGATCAAGTACTTATTAACTCTGATACACGCCTTTTATGCACTAAATTATTTCTTAGCAGACACTTAATTATTTGTAGGTTGGAACACGTCCGTATAGTACTGTAGCCTAACGTGGAGAGAGAGAGTGACAGTATACAGCAACTAGTGTTGTCTATCAAAAATAGTGATGTTGGATAGCGAGCCAAAAGTATCAAGTATTAATTATTGACATCAGGCTAAAATAGGAGCATGTAATGTAGTCGAAATAGGTGGTAGGTTTAACCCCTAATATTTACCAATCTTTTTAAAGTTGATTCATCAGTCTGTAAATTTTCGACGCTGACTGTATGTATGTTAAAGTTTTGAGTGTTTAATCTTGTTTAGTTATTTTGAGTGGAAGAGATTAATGATTTTTGAAATAGAGAACTAGAAAACTAGAAAAGTTTAAGTAACATAAAAATAAACATATTTTCAAATTCGAACATATAATTAATAATTGTAAAATGTTTTTTTGCCACAATTTTACATAAAGAAACGATTAGCGTGGCTGTGGCTTGATTTGGTTAAAAACAAGCATTTTGGAGTAAGATTCCTGATTCAGCTTAATACAGTGCATAGCATAAAGTTTGTCATAATTTAAGTCACCAATTACAACACACACACACGCAAAGACACACAAACGCCTATGCCCAGTGTGAAATTTCCAGTAAAACTGTTTTGCTTGTTATTTAGTAAATAAATCAATATTTTTTTCTCTTTCTGCATTCTTCCATCTATTTGTCTGTTTAATGTTTTGTTAGAAAGTTTTTATCAATACATAAATTTGTTTAATCCACAGAGCAGCAATCTCAAATGAACTGTCAACCCCTCAAAATGCAAATGATAAAAACCTGTCTCGTCCCACAGTCTGTGACCACTAAATCCCCATAGTCATCCATTCGGTTGAGTTAACAAAACACGTACCTGTAATGAAACAAACGGTTTATATCAATTAAATGGCAAAAACAAGCCATACGTTATTGTTAAACGCATTAGTACGAGTGGGTGAATTTGGGAATGAAGTGTCAAGTCACGGAAATTTTGTTGATGGAGTTTATATTTAAAACAAAACAAAGTACAAGAGACGATTCGAGGTTCATAATCATGGTCATGCATGATCACGGTTTATGCAGATGAACTTCATATGTCACGATAAATAACAATGGTAAATTCATAAATATTATCATTATTTTTAGTAGCTGAATATTGGGCCCATTTTATTCAATTATTTATGGCTGGAATAACATTTATTTAACCTACTTATTATCCTGAAAAAAAAAGTACGGTTCTCGTGAGATATTACCTAATTCAAAATTCCACGTGTACGGAATCGCGGGTATCTCTGATTTCTATCCTTAGATGTCGACTTTTCGTTAAGATATCAAATTAACCCAATTTATTTAGTAAATTAATAACAAAAAATACAAATTAAATCCACAAAAAGAAAACGTTTAAAATTTGGATGAAATTTGACAGTTATGACTAGTGAGATTAGACGTGCATTTTACTGGAACTACGTACTTAGACCCACAACCTACACGCACCATCACTATATTGTTGAATAGAAATTTATGACTTAATCATTTACAAGCAACTTAATTACTTATGCTAATTATATGCAAATCTTTTAGCAGTCAACAAAACGAGATGATAATATCAATTAATGTTTGTTCTGCCATACATATTCATTTACCGTCTCGAGTCATTGAACTTAATCTAAGGAATATTTTCAATTTGAAAGTTAAGATAAATGTTTGTTGCTTAATCAAGTCAGAACGGCTGAACGAATTTAGATAAAATTATGCATCGATATAGATTGTAGGCTGGAATACCACATAGGCTATTTTTAACCTTAAAAACAGTACGGTACCTGTAGGACAGTTTAAAAATTTAACGCATATATGAGAAACGTAGTCTCATGATATTAGGCGAACTTCGTATCGTAACGGCCTCTAATCATCCTACTGCAGGGAAAAGGGCTCCATGATTGAATTCAAGTTACCACAGCAATGGAATAATCACCACGCTTGCCAAATGCGGATCGATGAACACAAACCCAAGCAATGTATGGAAATGCTAAACTTTTTGTTCCCCGATCAAACCTGGGACCCCGAGATCATATCCCATTATTTAAAACACTAGACCAACGGGGCAAACTTCGTACCTATCCCTTAGCTTCAGAATAAATAGATATTGTGTTGGCTGAGTTAATCGAATTCATTAATATGAATTTGGTCTTCATATATTGTGTGGTGTATATGCACAGGCTTTCATGGTTTTGCTAGCTCCGTGGACCCGAGTTTGTTTCCCAGAAGGGTGCAGGTAGAAAAAAAATTGCTATAGTTTCGCGGGTCTAAGTGTTTGAAGTATCTTTGTTGAATCAGATTTTAGAAAAAAAAGTGCTTTAATATTTATTTACTTTGGGATCAGAACTTATAAATACTGCATTAATACGAGTAAGTAATGGCTTTCATAACTTTCTAAATGAAGTCAGAATTTCTTGTGATTTACGAGATATTATTTCAAAGAAATATTTGAAATTCTTACATTGCTTATTAGTGGCAGAGATCCCATGATTTTTCATGTTCAGATATACGAGTAAATAAATAAATAAATAAATAAATATTTTAAGACATGCCTCACTGGGTCACACAGAGCCATCTAGTCCCAAATTAAGGTACTATTAAGTACCCTGTCGTATGGGGTACTAGACAACCGATAAACTTACTTATATACTTTTTTTTTTGTAAATACATACTTATAATACATATAAAACACCCAGACCAGTACAAACAGACATGTTCATGCACACAAATATTTGTACTGTGCGGGGATCGAACCCGCGACCCATGGCTCAGAAGCAGCGTTAACTACCGCTGATCCAAAAGGTCGTCCATTGATTTTCTACGCCTTCTATTGAGCATTCATTATAATTTCAATTTATGAAGAGTTTTAAAACAAATTTTCAATCAGACTAGAATTCTAAAAATGTAAAACATTACGATCACAAAGGCTTGTAATTGTCACTTAATTTGCATAATGCCTTTGAAATCACAGATATACGATTCCATTCTATTACTATAGATATTTACAACGAGATCGTGATGCTGGGCGAAATGATACACGCATCCACAAACCACGCGATTACTCTATTAGGGGTTATTAGATTGCGATGCTGGTTCGATCACGATTCTAGAGTAATTAGTGCCTTTGATGGTGTGTCAACGACCTACATATTAATGAGGCAGTGTTAAAGAGATCAGCTGTTTTGGTGTTACCAACGCAAAAAGAAAGGCTTACTTAGAAGCCCGTCGTTACTAATAAGTTACGCTTCGCTTAAGTTCTAATATTGTGAAATTGAAAGTAACTTAGTCTGTATGTTACGATTTCACGTCTGAACTACTAAGCCAAGGGTTTTTTTTACTCTCATAGATGGGACTTAACACAAGTCCCATCTAAGAGAGTAAAAAAAAACTGGAATTGCATTTTCAAGCTACTTGACGAATAAGCACTCTTGACACGGACTTGAATATCGCAGTCTGGCGAACAGTAAAGAGAATTATATTTTAACTATTTTAGCCTTACTCCTTTAGTCGCCTCTTACGGCACCCATATGAAAAGAAGGAGTGCAGTTGGTGTCATTCTATTATGTGCCAGCATCACATGAACAGACGGACATCAAATCAACAACAAACCAATATCAAACTTGACGACCAGTTGGGTCAATGGTAGTAAACGCTGCCTCTGAGCCATGGGTCGCGGGTTCGATCCCCGCATAGTACAAATATTTGTGAAAATGTCTGTTAATACTGGTCTGGGTGTTTTTATACAAACTGTGACGTCCAAAATTTTTTTTGGATTCCTTACATCCAGGGCTATCCAAATATACCCTTATATATCACCCGATTTTTCTTAGTTTTCGAGATATAAATTATTTTTAATAAATTTTTTGAATTTTCGGTCTAATCAGTTTGAAAAAATGGTTTCTCCTCTTTTTATTATGCTATTTCAAATATTTTTTTTGCAGTATGATCTTATTTATTTAGATAAAATTATCAGCTAGCCAAGCCTAACTAAAGTTTCCAAAAAATTTACCGAAAGTCACTATTTTCCGTTCAAGCTAGTCAGAGCTTAATTTTGAACTGTGAATTGAAAAAAAAGTGGTGTCACAGTTTCTTTGATCATTTCAAAAATTTCCCGAATGTCTTAGTTTTTTAAATAGTAAATTTTAAAATCGGGTAACATAATATATAGGGTATATTTGGATGGACCTGGATATAAAGAATCCAAAAAAAATTTTGGTTGTCACCGTTTGGACCACCCTGTATATATAATAAGTATATTATATTAACAAAAAAATAAGTATATAAGTGATTTTATCGGTTGTCTAGTACTTCATACGCCAAGCTTCTTAGTAAGCTTAATTTAGAACTAGATGGTTCTTTGTGGCCCAGTGATACATATCTTAAATATAATATTATGAACTGGAGATTGTTGAGTTTTGAATTCACAACAAATTTGTACAATATTTCACCACACACTCAAAGAGTCGTTTACCGGGGCACGTGTGTAGTACTTTATTATACTTTATCTAAAAGTTGGCAACTCTCGTTAATCACAAGTTTGCCTGCAGATGTTGGCAACACTAATCTGTTTTGCTAAGAACGCGTTCAGGTGTTCCAATGACATGTGTACAATTTTGTGAACGTAATTCTAAAATTTTACTATTATTTTCAAAGTATTAAAATCCTTTATCAAGCTTTACACCTTTTCATAGTATTAAAATCCTTTTTATCAAGCTTTGATTACCAAACCTACGAAATCACAAAAAAACACTAACAATTACGAAAGTGATGAATTTAAGTTGTAAGTATTTTGTTGTTTGACAACGGCTCAAAAACTTGCTTTTTGTTGGTGAATTTTCAGTTTATTTTCTAGAATTTTTACC
The DNA here is from genome assembly GCA_949315895.1 of Anania crocealis. Lineage (NCBI taxonomy): Eukaryota > Metazoa > Arthropoda > Insecta > Lepidoptera > Crambidae > Anania > Anania crocealis. The sequence goes on along the minus strand of OX438867.1, from coordinate 15,099,105 downwards.
TTTGGGATGTAATGTTACCAATTTTATAGTATTTTTCTTCCTTCATTTCAAAATATATATATTTCTTTTTTATTACATCTCACATCTTTTTATTCATTTAAAAACAATAAAATTGAACGAGCTCAAAATTTTTTTTAATCCATAAGTTTTAGCTTAAAGGAGACTCCTTTAGTGTTGTTTTTCAGTCACATTCTGTTCCAATTTTAAGTATAACCTTTTGACAGATTGATTTTTTCTTCGCTCTTAAGCAACACGCGAAACTGTATGAGGCCTACCAATTCCCTCCTCTATTTTACATACAAAACGCACCTTTCATCTCTAACAAGAATTCGCCTTATCGACGGCTAAATTTCTTACATCCATACCTTTGTATCGCGTCAAAGATTGAATAGGCGCCCCAAGAAGGCATTTACATGAAAATAGGGGGTGCTCCGACCCTTTTTGCGCCTCCATTTGTTTTATTTATGTTCTTCTGTCTTGTCAATTTACTTTTGAATGTTTCAAGCGTGTACCGAACGGTATGAATATTTATACAGGCAGGGTATTCGGATCGTATGGCTTTGGGATGTTGGTGTTCTTCCTGTGTATATTTAATTAAGTTTAGCTTCTTACTTTGCGTAAATTGAATGTGAGTAAGAACGTTTTGTTCGTGCTGTTGTAACATACATATTATATTAGTGGTAGGTATATGCACTTATGTGTAACACAAATATTAAAGTGTACGTAAGTAAAGTTTTGCCTCGATTAAATCTTATTGGCAATTTAAATTCGAGTGTCTTCATCATCAGCCCACATCATTCCGAACATAAAATTAAGATAGATAGATAGATAGATACACTTTATTGCACACCATAAAATAACACATGAGTAAGATTTAGATGAGTACAATTTAGGCGGTCTTATCGCTTGCAGCGATCTCTACCAGACAACCTTCAGGTAGAGGAAAGATGAAACAGATTTGAAAGGGGAAGGCGGCGGAGAGTATTCAAAAGTACACGTAAAAGAATAATAAAAGAGATGTAAAATTACAATCTGAAATATATCTAATATTACACGCATAGTAAACTACATAAATAACACTAAAATACATTATTACATACATGCATAATAAACTACATAAACTATACACTAAATATACATACATAACATATACACATACAACTACAAACCCAAATACATTAAATGAAAGAGGATCACGTGACCAAAGTATTAATAATAGGAATTACATAAGTTAAAATTAGACAGGATAGAAATTAAAGTGAAAGAAGATAGGTTTTAAGTCTGTTTTTAAAAATAGGATGCGATTCAGATTGCCGAATCAACAATAGAAGAGAGTTCCATAGACGTATGGATTTACAGTGAATGACCGCGAATAAGATATTTCCACAATCACCACGCTTGATAGGCAGTTTTTGTTTACTAGATTTATTTGATTCGGGGTTTATACCATGTACCTTATTTATTTTGAGTTTCGATATTTCGGCACTGTTGCAAGCGCCATGATCACGGGAGCTGTCATAAACCCTAAATCAAATAACCCTAGTTATAGTTACCATGAAAGTTTAAATCAGTTTTTGTTTAGTCACATACCATACCAAAAGGACGATAAGGGGTTATTCTATTATTAACCTTAGTCCTTAGTCTACCCGTGAACACGAAAACTGTGAATTGTTCAAAACGTCGAGAGTCGTCGAGAGACAAACCAAAATTAATATTACACCCTAAGATGGGTGGTGGGATCTACTTCCTATTGATTCACCCTGGGCAATGGCATCTTTGGTTTTCTAACCAATGATGACGGCTAACAGATCGCTTTGCGGTGGTAGGCTTCGTAAGAGGCTGCCTGGATGCTACCACCCTCCCGCCGGAGTCCAGCGCCAAACAGTTTTTCTGTGTTCCGTTGGTGTGTGGGAGAACAAGTGCCACTTTCTGGGTTAGCTCGCTCCATCTTAGGCTTCTTCTTAACCGTAGCGTTAAGTATGTAGTCAAGAGCAAGCCCATTGATTATATTAAAAAAATGGTTGCCTGCAAAGTCGGTTTTACGGGCGAAGATTTTACGTGACAACGTCTTTTCACTACAGACACAGCTGACGATACTTTAACCACACGTGTGAACTTGTATTATGACGCTTTCTTGTTTTTCCAACGCCAAGAACGTTCGAGAAAGACAAAGACAGAGACACAAGCATGCGCCGATTCAATGCGCCTAATTCTCTAGTGCTGCGCGCGCGGCAGACCGATCATAGTTGAGTGGGAGAGGGACGCAAGGCATTCGGCGGGCCTCTCTCTCGTTCGGTGACTCATCGTAACGTTACCGAGCGTTACACTTTTTCATAAGTGACTCCCAGCCGCAACCTAATTTAAGACGTTGTCACGTCAAAAAACGCGAGTTAAATCAATAGTGTTCGCGTAAATTCAACCAACCAATCCCTACATATTAGGAATGTTTTGGAATTACGATTGGTTAGGAATTACCTAACCAATCGTAATCCGACAATGGACATGTGGCAACTTAATCCAACAATTAGTTTACCTTATTAGGAGTAACACGTACAAATCAAACTGATTAGCGTCAACATTGACCTTGATAGATTCCCACGTTTTTGTGTGGGTGTAACGAACTCAGATTAGACGGTAGGTATTATTAATATTAAGTTATTATGACCTTGGGTTTGAGGATATTCGTAAACGATCGTTCAAATTGACAGTCCAATTTGAAATATCAAAAGATATCAGCGAATCCAATCAAGACATGAGGTCATGGTTCTAGACGACCAAAAAAGTAGGTATGTATGACCATCAGTCATGGCCCAATGCTTTAGTCACAATATTGAATTATTTAATTAACCCTGCCTATAATATTTGAATATTATGACTGCTTGTAATATATAGTTATATATAATATTAAAACGAAGCAGATATGTTTTATGCGCGCGCGTTGTGAATTCATTTATTCATTTTCCATGCATGTTTACAGAGATAACTCCAAATCACAAGCAAGTCAAAAAAAAAAGTAGTCAAAAGAGAAACATTACAGTAAATTAATAATGATAGGATAATTAGTGTCCTGAATATGATACATCAGTCGTCGAATACGAGTACAAGATAATGTCAATTTATATAATGTCAAAAATAAATAATTTACCTTATTAAGTTACAAATGTCAGTCAACACAAATTATTATTATAACACATATAAGTCAATTAAACAAACAGTAATTTATAAAATTTTCTACAAATAATGTCTAAACTGTCAGCAAACAAGTCTAAATCATCACACCGAGTGAGTATGTCTCCGATCAGACGCAGGGCACGTATCGTAGGTGCATGTGCAGCGTGCTGCGTGCGCGTGACAGGTCTGCGCAGCAAGCGCGGCCTGCGCCGGGGGGCGACCGCGCCCGAGGCATCCCGAGGCATACGCGAGGGAACAAGCACACCCAATTTTTGCAGCAGTACTGGGCTGTCAACTTTTTGATGCAATGCATGTAGGTAATGCACCACTAACAAAAGTCTTCTTCTACACTCAAGTGTTTCAAGGCCAACCATTCCATACACAAATAGGGAAGGGTACAAGAAAGGATAGTACCCATAACTTCTCTTGTACAGCCATCGTGCAAACCTTCGTTGTATTCTTTCAATCATAAGCGTGTATTTCGCTTCATAGGGGTCCCAAACAATAGCTCCATACTCAAGTTTACTTCGAACATACGAATAAAAAAGCACCTTAGCCACTCTCAGATTATTAAATTGCGAAGCAGTTCTTATTATAAAACCTAGAGTCTTACTCACGGATTTGCAAATTTCAGCCATGTGTAAATGAAAGTCAAATTTTGTATCCAATGTCAGCCCAAGATCACGAATATGATTAACTCTTTCTAAAGGAGCGTCGAGTATCGTGTAAACTACCTGCAATGGATGGCGTTTACGAGAAAAAGTTATTACCTTACATTTAGCTGTATTAAATGGAAGGGAATTGTTTTCACTCCACTTCAATACTGCGTTGATGTCAGATTGTAAAGAAACTGTATCAACTTCATTTCTTATTCCCAAATACAATTTGAGGTCATCCGCAAATAGAAGGCACTGAGCGTTTTTTACAGTCTCGGGTAGGTCATTAATCATAATAAGAAAGAGAGTTGGTCCTAAGGTACTGCCTTGACTCACACCTGACCTCGTATAGAAGGGTTCAGACTCATAGCCTTCCAACTTTACGTACTGACGCCTATCCCTTAGATAACTACTAATAAGCTGCAAGAGCTTGGGAGTGAAACCTACCATAGCTAGTTTCTTCAGTAAAACGTCGTTGTCGACCAGATCGAATGCTTTTCTAAAATCAAAATAGGCAGCATCGACCTGCCGCCCTATATCAAATTCAGCACACACATAGTCAGCTAATGATACTAGATTTGTAGTCGTCGATCTAGCCTTGCGAAAGCCATGCTGACTATGGTGCAATAAACCATCAAGTTGCAGACTAATTCGACGAGTCAGAATAGCTTCAAACATTTTAGCGAACACAGAAAGCACCGCTATCGGTCTGTATGTGGAAACGTCATTTTCGGATTTACCTTTGGGAACCGGCGTAACTCGTGACATCTTCCAACGCGTTGGATACGTCGCATTCTTTACACAAAGGTTGAATAAGTGTAATAGCGGCTCCGCAAAGATCGGTATACAGTCCTTACTCAGAAACACGGGAATGCCATCCGGCCCACCAGAAGTGCTTGGCTTAAGGCGTCTCGTTGCAGCTTTTAAATCCGATATGTCAATTTCTCGAATAGAGATAGATCTCGCATCAATAAGAGAAAATGCTGCCTGAGCCGCCTCAGCAGGGTCCAGTAAGGGTACCCTGTTATGAAATACTGAAGCAAAGTATTTTGCAAAGGCGTCCGCGGCGGCTTGTCCCGTAACTTCAGTATCGCCATATATATATGAGTCTATTCGACTTCTATTTTTTTTCTTATCTTTTATATATTCCCAAAATTTGGCTGGTTCGTCAATGATATTATTTTGAATAGAAAGTAAATGCTGCTGATATGCGTTGTCAATTAACTTCTTTGCATGAGATCTATAATATTTGTACAATTCTTTATTAAATTCCTTGCCTTCTGATTTATATTTTTTAAGGTGAAAATACTTATTTTTTAGGGTAGTAATAATTTCTTTGGTGTACCATTTTGGGTATTTGTACTTTGTGTCTGATTTTAGTACCTTCAGGGGTACATAAAATTGAATGCAGTTGTATAATTTTGAATAAAATGTCTCCACAGCTAAGTTAACATCGCCTATTTCGAAAAGATCGCTCCAGTCCACCTTAGCCAAAGCAGCATAAAGAGACTCATAATCTGCTTTCCGCCAGTTCCAATTCGTAGATGCCTCGGAATTACCAGCATGATTTGAGCGTGAGGGCAGTGGCACCCTGCAGTACGGCAGACTCACTGTCACGTCAAGTGCAGGATGATATTTGTCGATATTTACAAAAGGATATTCATTAAATAGCACCGTTATCTGACCAGAATCAACGTCACTCAATATGAGATCCAATTTACCACCTTTATTATTTAGTACAGTGTTATGCTGCCCGAGACCACAGAAATTACTAAACAGGTCAAATTGTTCTCTAACAAAAGCACTGCATGAATTTAGGTTAAAATCACCAAAAATCAAAACATTCACATCAGGATATGAACAAACTGCGTTTTCAATACATTTTAAAACTTTTAAATATTGCTCATCGTTGTAACTAGGTGGTAAATATACTACACAACATAAAAATTTTACACTTTTGTGGTTTACAGTAGCAATAATTAGTTCAATGTCAGGTGTAAGACCATCTATATTTTTAATAATTCTTAAAGAATAGCACTCTCGCGCCGCTAGCAAGACCCCTCCCCAGCCGACATCGCCAGTCCGATCATGGCGGACTACAACATACTCGGCAGGAAAGAGTTCACCATCAGACACAGAGCTTGTCAGAAAAGTCTCAGTCAATGCAATTATATCATATTTACACTGCGATACATTTTTATGAAATACGGAGGTTTTTGTACGCAGTCCACGCACATTTTGGTAATAGCATTCAAGTTTCATTTTCCTACATAGGTTTCTTCCTAACTTCCTGCTTAGCCCGAAAGTTCTGGCGCCAGGGCTTAATACATATGCCTTCGGCCCAGTTACTTGGTGACGTTATAGTTTCCTCTATCTTACTGGGTACGCCTAGCTTAAATGATGTGTAGTTACCACGGGACTTCAGTGCTTCAACAGTACAAAGGTCAACCCCAGAGACAGTCTTTAGATGGGTACGCACCTGGTCTTCTGTTGTACCTTCCTGAACATAGTAAAGATGTAAGAAGCTTTTTTTCTCGGCTGCACGTAGCAAGGTCGAACCCGGAACCGCAGTACCACGGAGCACGCCCGGCAATGAAGTACGCTCGCGCTTTCGCCTCACTTCCGTCCATTCTTCGCTTCTCAAATCTCCCACACTGCATCGGTTACTAGTGCTACTATGTTCCTCTGTTAAATTTACGGATGACGCAATGTAACAGTAGTCGTCCTTGGCAATGGTTTTTGAAGAAACTTCGACTTGTGAAGCAGAAACCGAAGAAGAAGATCCGACTTTTTTAGACGCAACTGCATTATATTTTGCACTTTCTTGTTGATTCGATGAATTTTGAGATTTTTGAGATGAATTTTGAGATTTCTCAGTGGTGACAGGTGTTTTTTTCGGCTGAACAGGGTTCTTAGTCTGCGTCTGCGTAAATGGCTGGCGCTCTTTTAATTTTGTAATTATTGTTTCTTGGGCGCTTTCAATTTTGTTCATAGCAATTATTTGAGTTTGCATGTCTTTGCATAGTTGTGCTATCATAGAGAGGGGTCCCAGTAACATGGTCTGCAACTCCTCTCTTATGACCGTTTTAAGAACATCTAGATTTCCACAGATACAGCCACCATTGCTTTTTTTTGTTTTCTGTCCACGCCGTATCGTCACATTTTCAAAGTCCACCGTTGGATCATCAGCAATATCATTGTTTAAAGTAGCACTACCGGTGCTCATCAAAGATCGAACTGGAGTGCTCAAATTGCTCGTCTTCGGTACTTTACTTCTACAGGATATGCATATCCAACATTGCGTAACATCGTCAGATAACGAAGCATATCTTTCCACGGTTAATCCAGCACATAATAAGTCATATTGGTAGTTGCACCTTGTGCAAGTCAAAGACATATCACCAGTGTCAATGGCATGGTTACACCCCGCACAGTTAGCCATTTTTTTGTTTAGTTACAAAAACAAAAAAAACAAAAAAAACAATAAAAATAATGCAAAAAGAAAGAAAAAGAGAAGTCACCGCGATGTGATTTGAAGCACCGATTGTTGGATTAGTGGTGTATTCTAAACCACTACTCTGTAGCTTCGGTACACTTTGTAGCGAAAAAGTAGTATATGTTACTAGCAAATTTTTGTCCAGTAAAGATAACGTTCAAGATCAATGACCTTTCTATTGTTTCACAAGGACACTGCACTGTCACTAAACACAAATTTAAAACCGTTTTAAATAGTTTTTTTGAAATAGCGCTTTAAGATCAAGCGCGAATTCGCTAGTTTTTTCACAGTTTAACACTCACTTCTTGACTCACAGATCCATATAAAATACAACTTTAGAAGTTCGATAAATATTAACTAAATGAATAAAAAAGCTTCAGCAGATTTTTGTACATCTATCTCGCGCGACGCACCAGCACAATGAAGACTCAAATACGTCCTAATTAGGCCGTTTCGTACATAGTCTGCGTCAAGCGCAATCACGAGAGGTAATCGTTAAAAATTATAGCCATCTCTTTCATTTGCTTGCTATTTCACGTCTTCTGTTCTGCTTATCAGTGAAATTTGTCAATGTGTGCAGTATAGGATTGCTCGGAACAAATTTAATATGCGAATAACTATGAACGTAACATATCAATACTTTAACTCGAGTTTTTAAATATTGAAGTGTAAGATATTTTATTTATAGCTATTACTATGATAGCTAGGAATCTTACAACGCTATTTAAATGATTTAATTAGAATTAAATAAATTGACCCCTTCGTATAATTGTGTGAACGTTTTCTTACGATAATGGTTCCTATCCCTTAAATATGCAGTGCCGGATAACGCTACTTAATATCTTTTGATGTGACAGACACGTGCTCCTTACTTTGTTGTTTTTGACGCGATGCCCTTAAGCAATTGCTTATTTTAATTAGGCTACTCTGGCACTGCCTATGTGCCGAACTAGCCCATAAGCTATAATAGAAAATTGCCTAACACTGCCTGCAAGCTCAGCGATAATGCCAAATTCCTCCTTTTGTTAAGACCTTATGACCACTGGACTAATGTGTTTTCATAATGATAATGTTAAATATATACTGCGAAATCTCACATTGTCTTACTATATTTTAAAATTTTCATGATAGTATTTGCTGTGTTTATTGGTTACAAGTTCATCGGTCTGACTGTTTCAAGGTCATTTGTGTCACCTTGTCACACCGAAATGTAAGATTACGTTTCTCAGATCACGACTTCATTCAAATAGCCGATTATTTCTAATGACTTATCTAAGTACCACTTGATTTTAAAACCCTGAGACTCTATGTGTAACGTGTGACACTTGTATATGAATGTCTGGTAAATTAGCTATAAATAACATCTTAAGGTAGCTTCTGTGATTTTGGCATACTCGTATAGTCAGAATTAAGTTAAAGGCAGTCAGTAGTCATTTAATAGATCGTCAATTAAAGCTTATAAATTTTATTATTATGCGGTGAATATTGGAATCGTGCAAATTATATAAACTAATAACTTTCTTCGTCGCTTTCAATGGCCTCAGTCTGAAATAACACTGCTAGTGTCATTCAATTAATATCTGAAATCTATACTAATATGTATTATAAAGCTGAAGAGTTTGTTTGTTTGTTTGTTTGAACGCGCTAATCTCAGGAAGTACTGGTTCGATTTAAAAAAATATTTTTGTGTTGGATAGTCCATTTATCGAGGAAGGTTTTAAGCTATAAAACATCACGCTGCGACTAATAGGAGCGAAGCAACAGTAAAAAATGTTGCAAAAATAGTCGTGATCATAATAACAGAAATTGACGCGGGGGAAGTCGCGAGCAACAGCTAGTAACTGATAAATGCCTTAATTGCACAGTTACTTTTAATGGCACAATAACAAGTTTAATATAAACACATATAGCATTATTCATTCTGTCACACTGATTGAAGAAAAAGGTTAAGGAGGAAAATAAATTTACAACGTGAAAGCTCACTTGGTGTTCGGGATTCCTAAACATAGGTACTTACATAACACTGGATGATTATGATGAACAAGAAATAAAGAGCACCAAGATATACGATAAAGTGTTCGAGAACTCGACATAACTAGGTTATGTTATAAAAAATAGTGTACGTGTTTTTCTTTGAATTCAACAGTTCGGTGTAACAGACAGCGAAATAAAAGGTAACGGCCGAATTCACACGTAACGAATTTATGGCTTTTATCTCTCTAGCGCACCTTTTTGTACAAGTTTTTATAAAAAACAGTAGATTGTTAGAGATATTTGGCCCAAGGTCGTTTTGTTCTCAAATAACGAGATGTTATTTGTTATCATCTATTACAGTGCTATAGGGTAGAAAGTTTCTGGAATGGTGACCACGCACCGAACATTGATCTGTGGGTAACACCTCCAGGTCCACTAGGTGGACCGATGATTTTCGGTAAACTGGGTCCTTAAGGGAGGCCTAAGTCCAGCAGAGTTTTGGCTGAGATGATGACTACATTTCTGCGTGTTGCTGGCACAAATATTGTAGTAGGTATCACCCTTTTTGAGTATATAGACGTCGTAAGAAGCGATTAAGGGAGTTTACCAGAAAAATGGGAGGCAGCGACTTCTATTACCATTGGACAAACTGCGATATGGCGACTATTTCATCACCTTAATAATTGTTTATAAGCGTTAAGTATCGTATTTAGAGCCCATTTATGAAGTAAAAAATTTTAGTCAAGTTTTCAGCCGAAAATATTTTTTCCAACATAGTTTTTAATTTTTACGGTTCTGAGCCTGGATGGAGGTATGAAGGGAAAATCAATAAATTATGAATAGTATCGTAATGAATGAGTGAGATGCGCATCGCGTAAAAAAAGTGTCGCTAGGAGGCCGTATCAAAAATTTTTGATATTTGGCGGACATTTTCTAGGTGCTTCATCTTGACATTTTTGTACTGGGCTGTACCAAAAGAAAAAATACGTCATTTGTTTCTTGTTTCGTAGATTGTTGTATTAAAATTTGGAAGATTGATCGTCATTACATTTGGCTGGCGGGTTAGCGATCGCAGTTCGGCCAAGGGTGAAGAGAAGACGCTACTGCCCATCTTCTTCTGGCAGTGCTCCTTTAGTTGCCTCTTGACACATGCTATTATTTTTGTGTGCTCTCACTACATGAGAGTATGTCAATAATTAAATAATAATGTTAAAGAGTTTCACAAAGCTATTGATACCCCCCCCCCCCCGTTTTTCTAGTGGTTTAAAAACCTGGCCGACATTTTGGGATCCCGGCCTCAACCCGCATTTGGCAAGCGTGGTGATTATGCCTGTACCCATTATTGCTATGGTAACTTGGGTTCAATGATGGAGGAGCCCTGCAGTGGGATGATTATAGGCCGTTAATTTTTTACTTTCTTTTAATTGACTATTAATAAACCCTACTTTTCTTTGGTACAGGTTTGATTCATACAAATTGATAATAGGCCATACAAGTCCCTTATAGAATAAGTCCCTGACATTAAAGTGGGTACTATACATATCCACATTATGAGGATGCCTATTCAAAGATAATCGACGGCTCCTATGTAAAAACTGATATGTCAAAATACACAATGTTTTCAAAGTACGCCTAAAAAAGATTAAGTTTAATTTTGATTTGTTTTCTTCTGAACAAAGTCACTTAACAGATAATTTAGTTAAAATCATAAAAGCAAATGATGTTAAATTTAAAATTACCTTGGTTGTTTATAGATCTTACTTAAGTTTATGTATACCTACATCTTGATTCGGTGTCTTAATCTTTTTTTCTATTTCATGTCATTAGTTAAAAAAGATACATGAATTTAAACTAATGTTTACTTATTATAACCTCACATAGTTTCTGTTTAAACGTAGCATCCTCTTCGGAACACTTTATGTTTTTTTTTAAATGTATAGTTAAATTCATTAGATTGTTGATATTCCATCTTTGTTTTTAGAACGTATTACATGTAAATAAGGTTCAAAAAAGGTGGACGAGATAAAGGGATCTCATACGCGTTTATACGACACATCAGTCTTTCAAGAGCATTACAAAATACGTGCCTCTGCACGTAAAATTGTAATATCATACCTCTTAGAAACGATTTTCTGTTATTTATTAGCTATTTAGCCATATTAAAAAGTGCCTTTTGTTAGGTATCTGAACAGAAAATACTGATATTTTGTGATCATATTTGTGCTACATAGTATAATCTTTATAGTGTTTTTCTAGTAAATCGCTAAATTAACAAAAGGAAAAAGCTATATTGAATTGTGTAAAAGACTTTCATTACGATTTGAAAATATTTTTAAAACAACAAAGATATAAAACTCAAGTTTGTCAAATATGAATTCATAGTTAAGTCTTATAATATTATTATTAAGGAATTAACAATTACTTTTTTTTGTTACTTTTACGATCTAAAACTTGATTGTGGTCCTGTAAATTGTAGTTTTGGCCATATGACTTTATTCGTAGGAACCGTAGCAATATGGACAAGTTTGCATTGGGATGCAGATACAATAGAAACATCAATTCAATGCAAGCGCATTTACATAGAGTGAATATTCATCGTATATCAATAGTAATTAAGGACATACCCAGGAACGACCTAATTCAAATTTGATGACTAAGAAGAACACCTAAACATAGTATTGTATTATATACATTTATTATGATCTCTATAAATCATTATTCTAATTTAATGACACGATCGAAAAGACAAACAGGTACCTTGGTACCTCTGTTATCATATTTATACAGGATGAAATTTTAACCACTTTCCAAAATTTTTGTAGGTGTTCAGTATCGTATTTAGAGCCTATTTATGAAGTAAAAAATGTAAATCAAGCTGTCATCTGAAAATATTTTTCGCGATATAGTTGTCAATTTTTACGGTCCTAGACCTGTTAAGGTATAAAGGGAAAATCAAAAACTTATGAATAGTATCGTAATGCAGCAGATATATTAAAAATGCTCAAAACCTATAAAAATTCTGCTGAAAAATATATTGTTTGAATAAAAAGTAGACTGTTTCGAGTAGGATTAACAATTGTGTTTTGTTTTTCTCTTATAATCAAAAGTGAAAGCTTTAAAATAATTTTAGTCCTTATCAATAAATTATCAAACCAATAAGGAGTATACCACGACATATCAACATCAAAGTAATTTGCTAGAGGGCTTAGGAGAGATGTCAAGACGAACACTCAGGACGGCATACTATAATTCAAGTGGAGGTACTACACATCCGAACTTCTACGAGTGAGTAGTACTTGGTAACTTTGAGTCAGAGTTTTGAGTTGGCACTGTGTGCGAGTCAGTAGGTTAAACGCTTGTCCTTGCGAGAGGTAATTTTAACGGACAACCCGGTTGTTATCAAAAGCGATCCAAGTTGGTGTAAATGAGCGGTGGATTGTCTACTAAGTAAATGCTCTGGGCTTGATTCCCGGTCGGATCAGTTTCGAAAACGATATTTTAGAAATTGGTATAAGGAAGCTGTGTTAGAGTCGTGCTTAGGAAAGCGCAAGACAAGAAACGTCAGATTCTTGTAAAAGTTGGTTTGGAAAACAACACCAGATTATATACTTTATTTGATATTTTAGCAATTAAATTGCAATTATAATATCAGTATATAGACATGACACCCGCCTGAGACATAATTTTTCAAGTTTATATACTGATAACACCAGATTATCTTTGAAGCTTGTATTAAAAAACTAGATCAATGAGATGTAACTACGTCATTGCATCTAAATACAATAGATAAAGTGACCAACTCACTGATCTTACAAAAAACTTCTGGACAAATTTAGAGAATTAATGGCTATTATACCATGTTCAACGCCCCGTTGGTCTAGTAACGCCCCGTTGGTCTAGTAACGCCCCGTTGGTCTAGTGGTTTAAATATTGGGCCAAGATCTCGGGGTCCCAGGTTCGAATCCCGGGTCGGGCAACAAAAAAGTTTCGAATTTTCGAACGTAGCTCGGGTTTGTGATCACCAACCCGAATTTGGCAAGCGTGGTGATTCTGCCAGTACACCCATCATTGCTGTGGTAACTTGAATTCAATGATGGAGGCCTTTTCCCTGCAGTGGGATGATTACAGGCTGTTATTATACCATGTTGCGTTGCCAACCATAAATAAAATAGCACCACCTTAGTTACTAGCTAATGTCAGAATTGATAAATTATAAAACTTAAATACTAACTACGACTAACTTTAGCCAACTAAATTTAAGCTTCTGTAAAGGTAAACAAAGAAATCTGTTTACAAACAAAGATTGTACGTAGTGTCGACCACTTGAATGGGAGTTTGAATGGGTGGATTGAACCGGTGCCAGCGGCGGACTACAAGGGACCATCAACTGTATAAAATACATATCTGAGGTAGTTTATTTTTGCACGAGTGTTGAAGACATACGGAAGAGTCGTTCGGCATGCAAAATAATATCGATTTTGAGACACATTTTTTAGATTACTGCCTTAGCGATTGAATGTGGTGGTTTGTGTGTGGTTTGTGTGTGGATTGTTGTGTGATGTGAGGTGTGGCAAGCAACGTGTGGTACCGATTTGCTGTGTGGTTCTATTAGGGGTTAAAGTATGAAATTGCCGTTTTGTATGGACAAAATCGAGAAAAGTCATTTTTCCATACTAACAATTTTTTAGTTTTTTTTTAAAACGCCTGAACCGTTTTCGATGCAATTAAAGGTAAAAGTTAGATGGTTATAAAGCTACGCATTATAGTATTTAAATTTCTGAAAATCAAAGTATATAATACAAATATACTTAATTGAAGCAAGAAGTTCAGCTGACACATTGTAAGGGGTCTTTTCAACGACTTCCTTTGAAGTAATAGGCACTAGTATTGCACTTTTTTTTTAGTCAAAAGTTACTTTATTTAGTTTTTGATACAATACAAAAAGAATTACGCAATAATATGACTATACTTAAGAGCTATAAACAAAATAAAAAGTGGGAAAATAATCGGCAATTTCATACTTTAACCCCTATTATTGTTTAGTGTAGTGTCACCACATTGAGAAGAAGCATTCTTCGCTTCCTATGTGTCGTTAAGCGGGCAGGGTCTTCTCAAACTAGTAACGGTTTCTATTTTGTCTTGAAATAACTCTATCTCTTAATTATTACAACTTTTATAAATATTTGCGCAAAAAAAATTCATTGGTGTTGAAAGAACCTACCATACGAATAACTTCAGCATATTGTTACCTCGGATGAAATATTCAAATAAATTTGTTGTTCATTCGAAACGATCGTGTGTATCTTCCCGAATAATAGTCCACTGTATATCCACTTCCTATGTTTGTCAACAACGTAGTTTTTTTCTTTGGCACTGTCGTAACATTCGTGACAAAGAGTCTGTTGCGATGCCACTAACAAATGCGTTAAACATTTCGTCAGATGTTAATTTTGGAAACGTTTGTTTGGACTGTATGAATGAGATGATTTGCAAATTGCTCACAAGGTTTATTTTTAATTAAACGGTGCCTTTCTGAACTTTTTTGGAGCAGATGGTTTTGACGTTTTATACTACAGAACAGTTTCGACATGTCTATCTCAGTCTGTCTGTCTGCCGATGATCTCAGAGACCCGTAGAACCTCAGATCTCAGAGACCTTCAGCACTAGAAAGCTGTACTTTTGATATGAATCAGAACAGTTTCGACATGTCTATCTCAGTCTGTCTGTCTGCCGATGATCTCAGAGACCCGTAGAACCTCAGATCTTAGAGACCTTCAGCACTAGAAAGCTGTACTTTTGATATGAATATCTATAAAGCCCAAAAAGAGGAAAAAAAATAGAAAAAAATATATTTTTAAGATACCTTACCAGCCGTTAACAGTCCACGGCTGGATTCAGGCTTCTCCAAAAGGAGGTAATTGTCACACTTGGTAGGCGGGCTAGGAGATCGCAGTTTGATTAATAGTAGAGAAAATATGACTTCTTCTGGCACCTACTAAGGCAGCTAAAGGTAGATGCCTAGGAAGAGAAGGGGTGGTGCTATTTTTTTTAAATGTGCCAATACCAAACGATACGATTTTGATTATTTTATCATAGTATGTACACGATGCGCAACGTTACGAAGGTCCGTCAAAAATATTGCGACATTTTAGACCTTACCAGAAATACTGGCTGTTCTAGATTCTTTTTTCAAATCATATGGTATGTTCTCACTATGGAGATGTAATCACCTAGGTAATTTACAAACTTCACAACCCGCTTCTTTGTATAAAGTTGGCGAAATAACAAACGACGACAAATTATTATGCTAAAAGCGTAGATTTTAACCCGCATCTTTTGACAGACAGACGTATAGTAGGCCTTAATTTAAAGAATATAACTTGATTCTTGCTGCTCGACAACCCGTTTCTGGTTTCAAGCACTGCCTATTGGCTTCTTGTTCATCGTTGGCGGTGGAACAAGTACCTTAAGTGTCGGGCTTACCGAAGAAGTTAAGGCCCGGTAGTTCGGGAATAATTACGGAGCGCCTATGCGCACCGTAAGCGCCAGCGCACGACAGGACAGCTACGGGTCTGTCGAGCCGCCGCCGCGCTCACGTATTTTGTAGTTATTAAAATATAGTAATTAATTATATCATTTAATGAATTCAAACTTAGCGAATATGACTATAAATATTTTGTAATGGAAAAAATGTCTGTAGTTTAGTCGTCAAATTGAAAAATATTTAGAAACGATGTAGGTTTGTGATTTTTTTTATCAAGCCAAGTTACTCAAATCGTGTAATCGATAGCGGTTGTGACTAGACTAGATTCTTTACTAATACATATATTTTTTTCTGACTTTAAAACGCTGTTTTATAGTTCTCAGATGGGTTTAAAAACTCAAAAACACTGCCTTTTAGAATTACTCCGCCTTAAGGTCATAATCAATCGTAGTATGTTATATAGCATATCAAAATGCGTCACCGACTTGTACCATTTCAATATCACTAATAAAATCGCGGAAAAATAGCACCATTTGCACATAAATGCCGATTTTGACCCTGAATATGGCAGGTTTAGGTAAAACAATGGCGTATAACAATTACGATGCGTGTGCGCATGTGGGCTTCAATATGGCCTGGTTATTCCACTTGACTATGCACAACAAAACTACATGTTTACAATTACATTAAGTTCTTTTAATATAACTATAAAAAAAAACAGTTTAAAAAATCATGCCCCAGCTTTCTCCTTCAGCAGTCTCCTTTATGCTGTAGGAATTGTGAGGCATGTCTTAAAATATTTATATTTATATTTATATATTATATTTACTCTAAGGTATTTTTCCTAATATAATTATGGAAAACTAAGTCTGAGGTTATTCTGTCAAATAAACCAAAAAACTAATGATCGTCACCCAACATTCTCGCAAGTTATGCATGACAATGGAATAACTTAACTTATTACTTACAGTTTTAAAACTTTCAGAGTTAAAAAGATACCTACTATACAATGAAAATACGTGTACTTGATGGTGACAGTAATAATATGTATCAAAAACGCTCATAAACAATATTTTTCCGCTCTTATTTATGCGCTTTAATTATATTCGCCGACCTGATTCCACATCGATAAGGTATCGATATCAGTTCAATTAGCTAATCAATATGTTGTTTAGTAACTTGTTAAACAACATGAGTCATAGCAGGGTTATTGTGAACCATTGTCTCTTAGTTATTATGACCTACTGACTGACAATTGTAACGTTTATTTGTTTATAAAGTGACTATTGGTTAAGAACAAATAAACATGCAGTCAAAATCCTACTAGATCAGATAATTTTTATAACCAGCTACCAAACAGAAATAAAATTCAAACACAACGTACATATGAATGCATATTTAAGAATTTCATTTGGCATAATGTTATTTGAAATTAGATGCATACCATAGCATAGATGGGAAATCACCACGCTTGTGTGCGGCTAGGTGATTACAAACCCGAGTGATTTACGAAAAATTTAATACTCTGCTTACCCGACCCGGGGAACGAACCCAAGACCCCGAAATCCTGACCCGATACATAAACCACTAGCCAACGGGGCTTCCTCAATAAATTACTCATGCTGAAATATTTACTTGCCAATGTTTTAACATCAAAGGACATTGCTCATTTACCTTAGTGACTTTGGCCTATAGCGTGGACAAGGAATGAGCGTTTTTGTTGTAGTTGTATTGTTAGTTTATAAATAATAATATTAGGTATAATAAAAATATACACTTTATTTTGTATCAGAATCCATAAAAACTGTTTTTTTACCATGTGCTAAAAGAAGGTGACTTACAACAACAAAGGTGAGCCGCGGTCAACGGTTCGTTAATAAGATACGAGTTCAATATCTGAGAGTGCGTCAGAGTCCTGGAAAGTAGACATATCAGACCCCGTACTGAGAAAACGAAGTCGTCGATACAGAATTTACAAAAACAACACTCACGATATTAAAATACAAAGCGAATGACAGTTTGACATTTAACTTTTTCTGGTGCATCGTGATGTCCACACACATTCATAAAATAGAGAATGATCGATAAAGGATCGATTGTATCAACTTTCAATATTTTTAGCAAAATACAAGTTTATGAACACTTTAATGTAATGTTAGCTGGCTCTCTAAATAAACCATATTATTATGTTTTATATCATTCGAACGAATAAACATTGAGAAATACTTTTCATTCGCACGGGACACATTGATTTGAATCGATTTATGAAATTAACTGTTGGTAAACTATGTTTTGGCAGCACTAAACCTTGAATTACAAACCAGATGCTGGGATAGTCAACTTGTTTACTATAATTATTAGATTTTCTTTAACGATGATTGACAAGAATAAAAAGAAGTTTAGTAAAGAAGCCTTTTGTCAGCGATATGTTCACGCTAGGCCAAATAAAAACATTGCCCTTTAAACCATACCTACTGTACGTTTGCGGGTACTTAACTGGAAAGACAATGGTATAACTATACACGGGATTGCTAAAAGAAACAATTCGCAGTTCAATTCCTAGAGCCATTAAACGAATGTATGTAATATCCGACCTCGTTGCCGTAATGACTTGGGTAACACTATCGTAGTACGGTGTGAGTGCTAGCGGATTCATAAGTGGCAAATTGCGTTAGTTGGTCACCAAGGAACAAGATAACTTGTGCTGTAGTTATGTTGTGTTTTTCGAATAAGTTTAGGAAAAATAATTGGGATACCTCAAATGAACCTCTATAAAACAATGTTTTTCAATCCTGGCGCTTAATACCGCTCCGAATTCAGGAATGTCCAGCGTTCCTAAATTAATATTACGTACGAACAAGTTCGCGAGTACATATTTATTATTTGTACTATCTCAAGAATATCGCCACACATCCAGTTCCGTTGAATTTACTCTTTACCATCAAAAAATGGAATGAATCTGAACAAACTTGTAAAATAAATATGTCATTTTGAGGAGACAAAAAACTCTGTCTGGTCTGATCTTACCAAAGAATTTATTACGTATTTATTGGTGGTGGAGTAGAGTGTGATAATATATGCTTATTTAAAAAATTAAATTGTACAGACAACAGTATGTACGTCAATCTACCGCAAAACGTCAAATTTTCAAAATTGATAGTCATCTCTACTTGTTGGACTTAAAGTTTAAAACCAATTCAATGGCCTTTAACTTTTTGGGCAATATTTGAAAATATTATTTTCATATTGGTAAAATATTTTTTATTTTCAAAACCCGCTGTTATTGGGCCACACCCGTTAGTTCCGCGAAGTCCCCAGTCACGGCGCTCGATCACATCTCACCTAACGCTGTCGGCGGTAACCCTGAATTTTTCCTGCTTCTTCTTCTTGTATGGTCTAAGTGATGACAAAACTACAGAGAAATTATAATCCAAATACCATATCAAGTCGTCATTTGTTCGAACAGAATCACTATAAAGGTTCAAAATGTTTTAAAATTCACAAGTCCATGGACATAAACATCTCCAAATGGAACATACAGTTGTAATAAAACGCCTAGCAGGCATTAGTGAAGACGTTGCTACCCATCTTCTTCTGATATTACTCTTATAGACGACCCTTAAGACGAGAAGTGGTCGGTAGCTAACGGTACATGCTGAGACCTTAATTATCTTCTTGTGTAGAGCTTTTTCGGTCGGTCGTAACAGCAGTGCTTGGTAATTCCCAGCGCCAAGGAATCAGAAAGAGCTAGAGCTAACATCACTCGATTAGTTTCTAGCAGTGGCAGTGGGAGGGACATTTATGTAGCATGAAAAACTAAGTTAAAAAATGGCTTACAAATTATCTGTCATCATTGGAACTAAGATTATCTATAAAACAAAAACGATATTTTAAACAGTGTAACGGAATTTGAACGCGAACTTACCTTATTTTATTGCTTGAAGACGGTTTGATCGAGTTACATCGGCCTTGGCCCCTAATTCGCGTAACCGAATCGTATCACAATCGTAATTGAACGACAGGTTTTTGACAGTTCTAGTATAGCTAAATGTCAAAATCGTCCAATTCAATCACGATCGAACTGCGATTCGGTTACGTGAATTAGGCCCCTGGTCACAAGCTGACCGAGTTAGCGACATAATATGGTACATATGTTCGCGTTTAAATCTCGTTATACATAGTCATTCAACGCGAAAGTTTAAAAACGCTATTTGCTTTTGAAATGGACCTCGAACCCCAGGATTTGCCGCGTAAATTATTTCTTTATACGAAGACGTAACGTATCTGTTGCAATTTCGCGATAAGGCGTCTGTCTGCGAAAGATACGCCTTATTAGGGTGTCCTGAAAGGCCTTTGACTGATGGCAGGGAATGAAT
The DNA here is from genome assembly GCA_949315895.1 of Anania crocealis. Taxonomy (NCBI): domain Eukaryota; kingdom Metazoa; phylum Arthropoda; class Insecta; order Lepidoptera; family Crambidae; genus Anania; species Anania crocealis. Next base: position 15,078,948 of record OX438867.1, on the reverse strand, counting down.
ATTACCAACGTTATTAACAAAGGGAGGTTGGCTCCGAACAAAGTGTCCCTGTATCTGTACCCAGTATGAATGGGAATGACAAAAAAATTCACAGAGGAAAGTTTTAAGAACCATTTCAAAAGGAGAAACGTCTTTTTCAAGTTTGAATTAAAGTATTTAAAACTTTTTTCTTGCATTTTTACATATCAACAACAAGAGCCGCATTTTTTTACAATTTAACATATTTTATTGGTCAATTGTGTATACCTTTTAAACTTTAAAGAGAAAATAATTGTTGCTTCAATGTACCGAAACTGCGCCCTTAGACAAGTGGCTTTCTATTATCGTTTACGCTAGACGAATAGATGTCAAATGTATGAAAATGACATAAGCTTACGATCGTTCGATCGTTTGTTAATGTCATTTTCATACATTTGTTATCTATTCGTCTGGCGCGAACGATATTAGAAAACCACTTGTCTACGGGCACAGTTCTCTCGTGATCATATCGCTTGGCAACAATACAAAATGACAACGATGCCATACAATCGGAAACTCATTAAAAAGGTATCAACATTATGGTAGAAATCTCGAAATCGAAATTACTTACTGTTATGACAGTGATAACAGTGAAGTTTAAATCAATATACTTTTTCTTTTTATAGTAGACGTTTATCCTTACTCATATCATAAATGCGAATTAACTCTGTATATCTGTCTATCTGTTTGTCTCTTACGCCTAAACTACTGACTTGGTTTTCATGAAATTGGATATGAAGATCGATTAGAAATTGAGAAAGGACATTGGCTATTTCGTATCCCACAGCTGTAACAGAGACGCGGGCAAAAAGCTAGTATAAAATAAAAACTTCATACTACTCGACTCGTGACGCAGTGAAGCTTTTCCTACTAAAATAAAGTTTATTTCAAAACTGAACTCGAAACACCAGTCCATTCAAAACACAACCAAAGAATCTCCTTTGTGAAAAATTTCAGTCAACTTGGCAATGGACTGAAATTCTTATGGATGGTGATGTGAAATTTAATTTTGTCGTATAGTTATCTACGATATGAATAAATTACAATAATAATGTCAAGATTGATTCGCGTTTTTAACCAGACATCTTTTTTTTTAATACACTTAAAAAATCGTGATGTCTTACTTTATTACATGACATTACTTTATTCTCACGAAATTAGTTCGATATTAATTTGATAGATAATGATGACCCGATGAGAGTTTTATTTTTTACCTACTTAATGTCAAGTTTTCTTCATCAATAAAAATAGATAATAAATATTTTTTAAGACATGCCTCACTGGGCCACACTGAGCCATCTAGTCCCAAATTAAGGTACTATTAAGTACCCTGTCGTATGGGGTACTAGACAACCGATAAACTTACTTATATACTTTTTTTTTTTTTTCTAAATACATACTTATAATACATAGAAAACACCCAGACCAGTACAAACAGACATGTTCATGCACACAAATATTTGTACTGTGCGGGGATCGAACCCGCGACCCATGGCTCAGAAGCAGCGTTAACTACCGCTGATCCAAATGGTCGTCAAATGGTAGATATGATGCACGTTCCGTTTCTCATGCACTAAGGTGGATCTGTGCTAATTTACTTAATGCTTCATCAAGCTATTACGACTTTTATTAATAAAATATTAGATCATATTCAATTTGGACGTTAGTGATCTGAAATGTTAGGTGCTTGCTACTCCATACTGATAAAGATATCTGTGAACTGTGATGAATTTTATGTTTAATTTTGTTTGGTATTATACTCACTTATTTTGTAAAAAGTGAAAATGGTTCGCAGATTCATTAAGATAAAACATTAAGTTACCACTATAAGTGGAGATAATACAACCTATAAAATTAAACAAACAATGATTCAAAATACACATGTGATGACTGGCACAATATACTCATAAATGTCTAAATTACGCTCTTATGAATGTAACATAGTCAAAAAAGACAAAAACATCGATACCTTTTATACGAAGAGCATTGTCAAAAGCACATCTCTGGCCCAGAATCTTATTCATTCCACTCGCAGCAGTTTGGAGTTGGTGATTGATGTTAGGATTTAGCCCAGACCGAGGACTTTATTCAGAACGTACCTGTAACCAAGGACATGTTTGGTTAAATCTGGAGTAATGATACTGCGAATGGGAGAGATTGAGGTAATAAGCTGAGATTTAGTTGGAACTCAGAAGCTTTTGTTTAACCTACAGGCTAACCAACGCGTTCATAGAAACAAAAATAATTTTATTTTTAGCTTTAGCTCACCCCGCGAACTTCGTATCGCTTTAGAATAAATGTCATTGTCATTGAATATGGCGTGGTTAACAAATAAATTCTCTGAATATATGACTTTCCAACATTTTTAATACTTATTATCCTATATACTGATTTAAACTTTCATGGTCACTATCACTAGAGTTATTTAATTCGGGGTTTATACCATGTACCTTATTTATTATGAGTTTCCGATATTTCGGCACTGTTGCAAGCGCCATGATCACGGGAGATGATTCTCGCGTGACCATCAACTCATAATAAATAAGGTACATGGTATAAACCCCGAATTAAATAAATCTAGTTATTATCCTATTCCCGACGAAGACAAATCCAAAAACACCAAAATTATAAAAATCGGACCCGCCCTTCTCGAGTTACTGTGTGTAACTAGCACGACTTTCTTATCTTATTTCTTCTATGCATAATAATAAGATAAAGCCCCGTTGATCTAGTATTTTAAATACCGGGCCAAGATCTTGGGGTCCCGGGTTCGATACCCGGGTCGGGAAAACAAAAAGGTTCGAATTTTCGTACACTGTTCGGGTTTGTGATCACCAACCTGTATTCGGCATGATTGCTGATTATGCCAATACCCACCATTGCTGTGGTAACTTGAATTCAATTATGGAGGCCATTTACCTGCATTGGGATAGGTTGTAACTTTACTTATTTAAAATTTTACATTTCAATCTATTACTTCCAAGCCACAGCCATTACGGGCCTCTAGCATGACAGAATGTAATCACATAAAACATTTTAAATTTATTAGTCACATAATACTTAAGACATTTTGAATCCAAAAAATCAAAAAATTAAAAATTTCAAATCCAAAAAAAGGATTCCAACGAGATAAGTGAATTTTGTTCATTAACCAAACGAACAAAAACAGATGACTTAATCATTAAGTCACAATAAAAGCAATAAATAAGTCTTAATGTAATGATTTTTACTGTGTTGGTCAATGAACTGTATGGTCACAGACTAAGATCACCAAACAGCCTTAGCTTGGCGATATTGGTTAACGCCTCCTTTTGAGTGTGTCATAGGTGTCATAGGTCCAGCTTTGCACTGATGTGGTCCGGTAATTGTGATGGTAATGGATTAAAAGTTATAATACGGTGTTGGCACATTAAAAGAACAGCACCACCCCATATCTTACTATGGCTGTTCTACAAGGCGACTGAAAGAGTACTGCCAGTAGAAAACATGCATGCATCTTCTCTACACCATTGGCCAAACTGCGATCGCCAACCCGTCTGCCAAGCGTGACCTTACGGCAAAATCCTTTTTGATAGGTCCATGTCAAGCTGTCAACTAATACAGCCTGGATAGAAGGGATTAACAAACAAACCCTGAGAAGCGCAAGGCGATCAATAGCCATATAAAATTGTTCAATCGAAACCTTCAAACGGCCTAGCGAGCAGAAATTGCGTCACTGTCATTAAGGGTCTAATGAAAAATCGATCGCAAAAACGTCGGTAATGTAGGTACTGATAAAGCTCCAAGGCCAATGGCGGAACGAAAGTACCCGCTGTTATGGTAATTAGACGAACATTCCGTAAATATTGTTATCGGGCAATAATAATGATAGCAAAATACGGTGTTAATCTATATTGTTTGGTTAATGAACTTTAGTTACATGTTGTTTTCATGTAATAAACAGAGATAATAGAAATACAATTTGACTTATCTTAATCACGCATACAAAGGGTTAAGGTAGATTTTGTGCGATAAATAATAAATAATAATTTAAATTTATTTATTTATCTTCCACACTTAGACACTAAAGTACAGAATATTAAGAAACATTTTTACAGTATTACATCTAAGTTGTGGGAGACTGGAGCCTGACACTGAGCTTATTTAATAAGCTTGTTGTTTCCAGGTCACCAGGCCCCCCTTCTAAACTAACACTAGTCTCTAAAATTTGATGACATGCCTATTAAGTGAGTGTGTGTGTGTGTGTGTGTGTGTGTGTGTGTGTGTGTGTGTGTGTGTGTGTGTGTGTGTGTGTGTGTGTGTGTGTGTGTGTGTGTGTGTGTGTGTGTGTGTGTGTGCGCGCGCGTGTTTGAGTAGGTCTGTGCGAGATTGGGTCCGTGCGTGCGTAGGAGCGAGCAAGCGTGCGTATGTGTGTGCGTTAATTAATTTGTCATTCATTTAACTATCCTCATTACCTATCCTAATAAATTTTCAGTATCATCATAATTTAAAGTATTAAGCCATTGCGTTACTGCCCTTTTACAGTCGTTCTTAGTCTTAGTAAGAATTGATAATCTTTTGTTTATTTTATCATACAGACGCCCTCCTTGATAAAAAAAGAATTTTTTTGCGAAGTTTGATTTAGTATGTTGGTACTTACATACATCAGGTTGTCTTCTGCGATTTCGTTTTACAGCGTCGTTATTTTCAGGGTTAGTTAGCTTGTGTTGTTTCAGGACCGTCAAAAGTATATAAAGCTGTCTAACTGTTAGCATAAATAGAGGATGATTGGTTTTTCTTTTCTAAAGAGGATATGTCATAATCGCTACTCTTGCATCGCATGCATCATAGTCTCATTATTGGACAGAAAAGAGGCTTCTGCCCATCTTAGTCACTTCTAACGACACCTTTAGGAAAAGAAGCGGTGTTGCAGAGATGTTATTCTTTTGCCGGCACTACACGGCACTTGTTGTATTCAAATAAATAATTTTACGTTTCCTTATCATATTCAAAAAAATAATTTTACGTTTCCTTTAATTCATTCCCAATATTGTAAATATTAAAAAATAATCAGTGACATAATATTTTTTTCACCTCAAACAAAAACAACGGAAACCTTCCGGCTAGGCGTAACTGTTTACTTAGAAATGGCTCGTAATTAGCTATGGTTAATGGCGGTGACGTCAGATGTCACCTTGAAGGATCCAGTTGCTATTTTACTAGGCAGCCATATAGGTAGAGTAGAGATTTACCACAGCTATGATGGGTATAGGCATAATCACCACGCTTGCCAAATGCGGGTTGGTTATCACAAACCCGAGCAATGTTAATACATTTTAAACTTTTGTTACCCGACCCGGGGATCGAACCCACGACCTCGAGATCTTGGACCGGTACTTAAACACTAGACCAACGAGGCTTGTTTAATAAGTCACTTATAAGTTAAAAATGGTTAGACCTATTTGAGATTCTAGGATTTGTTGGATTTGTCTCCGCCCAAAGCGGAATATCGATTAAAACAACAAAAATTTAAGACAAAAATTTAAAAAAAGGGGAAATCTAAAAAATAGTAAGAGCGCTGCGGCCGGTTTTCTTCTGGCATTACTCCTTTTGGTGCTTTTTATGACATTTCTTAATCGTATCATTAAAGTTGTTATATAAAAGTGAATTTAAATGAGCAATTTTTACAAAATATTCAATTTTTCTGTCGCGGTCCAAAGTTCGCCGGGTTAGCTGCTGTAAATAAAAGTGAAAAATCAGAGGTGTTGCAAGCGCAAAATACAAGAAGGCATAATAATTATTGGTTTCTTGAATATATGCGAATACTACATAATATTGAAATAAAAGACATATTAACGGATTTAAATCGCACTTATTAGGGTTTCTTTTATATTTAGGTCCACCAGTGATTATCTACCATGGACGCTGAAAATTTGGATGACGACAAATTGATGAACTAACTCCACTATTTCACAAGTATTGAAATTGAACACCGAATGATGACAGACTGGTATCTAATGTAAGTCAGGCTTCACAGGCTTTTGCACTGATTGTTTCTAGAAGGATACAAGCAGGCCACATTATCCATTTTTAATTAGTAAAGGTACCAAATTCAACGACGGACTGATAAAAACATTTAATTAATTCTTCTCAAGCGTGCATAAGACTGATGAAACACTAACAATTTAGATAAACCCTCCACTTAAGGGAACTACTAGAGCTATGTGCTGCCACCAATTGATTTAATTTTATTACTTCAAAACATAATTGATTCTCAAAAGACTTGAACAGTATAATTTTAGCAAATTCTTTTTTTTTTTTACTTTAAAATTACCTTTAGAATTTATTGAATCACAGTAAACTTATCATTAATTTGTTTATAAAGTCGAACTTGTCGCTAACACCAAAAGCGGCCGCTTCTAGCAATAATGTGCAATACGAAAGAATGTCAGAATGAAGCGCAGTTAACAGTGATTCAATAAATACTCGTACTAGAGGTAATTTGCTAAATTGATACTGTTCTAGTTTTTTGAGAATTGGTTATGTTTATAAGTAATAAAATTAAATCAATTGAGGGCAGCACATGGCTCTAGTAACATATTTCATTTTCATTTCGAATTTTCTTTTCATAATGACCTCTTCCAATAAAACTGAAACAGAGGATTTACAACTGAGCGCAAGAGTATTTATAAGCGATATTTTATACAAGTCCAAGATCACGGGCAAAATAAAAATAAAAACTAAAAATAAACGCATGACGCACGCGCCGCTCTCACTGCGTTTGTAAATATACTAAGGGTTGCTATTGGCGATAGAAAGTGGATGGAGATTGGCTAAAAATTATGTTAAAATAATTGATATCTTTAAAAAATATTGGAGTGACTTGTGTTTAGCTATGGACTATGATAATGATGGTGACTATAAAATAAATTTTATTTATTCCGCTGATATTTTTGATATTTCAAAACTGTTGTTAACTCAACAAATACATTATATAGATCCTAAAACTATGTACTTTTATGGTGTTAGCACATTATATATTTCTAATTAATAGAATAAAAAAATTGAGTGCAGTTGAATCTGGCTTAATATTGAAAGTGATTTTTCAATTATTTAATTTTATTTGAATCATCCTCAACCTTTCAATATTAATTGAAATCTGAGTATTATAAAAAGAGCATGCTACATAATTTTAAGGATGATGTTAAATAACAGACATACCTAATAGTTGTTTTATTATGACTTTTGTAAACGAAGTGATAAACCATTCACTCGGAGCGAGCCATTACTCACAAACTTATTTTAATGTCAATCGAACTGATCTTCGTCACAAATCACAAACATGCTTTGTCATGCTTAACCATAAGGTACACTAATTATTTGATGAACTGATTGGCAAAAAATAAAATTCATATAAAAAGAAATTGCCCATGGTACTGATTTTTCTCGCGCATCAAAGAAATAAACATTTGTAAATTATTATATTTATTTTAGAAGTAGTTCTGCCATTTCTCCACGGGTTTTAAATAGAGGATTTGATTCTGATTTTTAAAAGATCTATTACTGACGATAATATTATTTCCTGTTACACAAAAAAGTTGCCATAGTAAATAAATAAGAATGTTAAAAGAAATTCAGATCGTTCATAATATCGATTACGCATAAATGTGACATTCCTGACAATATAATGCCTTCAACTCAAAACGTTTCCATGTGATTCCTTTAGATGTATGATCAATTATTATGTTCTGCACTAGAAAACTACTTTGTTATAACACAAAACAACTTGTGTTAAAAATCGATAAACGAATCAAATCAAATAATCGATTTCATAGTAAATGTAAGCTGGCAACATTTGTGGCGTTGTCAGTGTCAAGTGTCTGTCACGCTCACGTTGCATTGTTGTGTTGATCCTGCGACGCCGTATGCGTTTTATTGCTATATTTTAGTGTTGATTGAGTTTTACTCTCCATTTTAACTGTAATAAATCGTGCATTGTGTTGATCGAGTACTTAATCTCCACATGTAATATAATAAAATAAATACATTGTATGTGCGCAATGGGGACTACCGTTTCTTTGCTCACCAGTTGGCGCCACTGTAGACTGAGGTCCGGAGTTAAAGCTGTAAAAGGCGATCGGCGCCGAAACAAAGTGTAAATCTTGAATCTAATTAAAGTTTATTATTTATAAATAACTTCTTGATATCAACAAACTAACTTCTAAAATAATTGCTCTTTGAGGCCGCCTATTTTTGCGCTTTTTCTTAATTCCGCTTTCAAAGCGTTCACATTAATCGCCAAATAATCCATATTTGCGATAATTTTACGAAAAGATCACTTTCCAGCAGGTAAATTAAAGAAATTATAATTTATGCGACAAATTCCGCAAAAACCAGTACAAAGTGAATGATATTGGACCTCACGCGACACTAACGCCTCTAGTGGTAAATTCACTAGCGATAGCCCCCATTCAACGACAGGACGTTATTACATTAGTGTTACGAAAGGAGGTTTTTCCAATGTTCGGATTGTGCTGCTCAAGCTGAGAAGCTTGTTCTGGTTTTAATTGACTGTGAAAATGTCTACGATACCGCACGAGGAATGACAAGAACATTTGACGACCTCCGTGGCGGAGTGGCGTACACACCGGTTTTCAAGGTGTCGCCTGCTCCAAGGTCCCGGGTTCGATTCCCGGACGGGTCAATGTAGAAAAAATGTGTTTTTCTACATTTTCTCGGGTCTGGGTGTTTGTGGTACCTTCGTTGTTTCTGGTTTTCAAAATACGAATGCTTTAAATAGTTATTCAAATTGGGATTAGAATGTGATGTTGTCCACATTTATTTATTTATTTATTATTAAAAGCAAAACGTTTTCAGAAACATAATTACCTTTTAAAAAAAAAAAAAAGCATTAAATTATTATAATTGATAATTGTCCGTAATTTCTTGTTTAACACCCATTTTCTTGTTTAACACCCATTTGACCGGCGAAACCGGTGTATCAATTATGTTAAGTTTTCTGAAAAATCTTTGTTCTGATTCGTCTGATAGTAATGTAGTTAGTAAATTGATATTTTATGCACCGTTTAAAAAACTTTGGGATTGACGCAACAAAGTCCCGTAGTCCATACTTCAATGGGCATGATCCTATAACTAGTATGAAGCAGATGCATATAATTTGCTGGCAATTATTGACTTATTTGACACTAACTCAAAATTGCTAGAATTTAGTTGATACAAGATCAATAAAAAAATGGTACGAATTGATCAAACCTCCCTTTTTTTTGTAAACTAATATCAAACAAAATTTGCGAGTACTAACCAATACAATAACTCCAAAACAATTATCTAAAGAAATACCTCAAAGTGTCCTTGCCCCATTTTAAATTGAAAACAATCATGTGTCTGCACGATAGCAATCGCCATTACCTAATTAGGACCGGACACATCGATTGCTACGCAGAAACTCTTAAATGTAAAAAAAAGCGGGCATGACCCTACCACAATAAAAAGCGCATGAAACCATCCGGGCTAAAATTGTAACGTCGACGCACTCCATACAACGTGACCTTAAAAAACCCCAACTCAACAACACCTTTATACTCTACATCATAAAACACAATATCAAACGCGCAGCAAACACCGCTAGGACCTTTCAGAAACAAACTAACATCGCCATTCAACATTAACCAGTCCATCAACAGACGTAAAATAATAAAAACAACAAACAAATTGCGACTCTAAACGTTTGCGGCAAGTTTGAATTTCAAATGTCTCTTAAAGAATGCAAGCACAGGAGCGAGTGGAGTCTGGATAATGCCCTTGGCGAATTGTTCGAATTTATCGAATCTCGACTCATCGACTTTTGTAATACCGCTCATATTTGTTTGTGTTGCATTCTTTTGCTCGTTCTAAATGGTCGCATCTGCTTTATTGTGCTATGCTAGAATTTGAACCTTATATCTTTGAGTTTGAGTTGAAATCAGGTTGGGGGGAAAATGAAAATGGCAGGCTGGTGTCATGACATTGCATTCCTGGCGATGCGAATGACTCCGATGACAACGAACGGCCAGAGTGCCAGACAAGGGCACTCTTGTACACGCAGGGGCAACGAGAGAATGTATTGATTTGAACTTGGCAGAAATACTGGGCGTTTTCGTTAAGGTGAAGTAAGTAGTGGTTACTAGGGAAATAAACTGTAAAAAATAAACATTCAACAACAATCTTAGATTAAACCTCTATTTGGTTTAATCTAAGACAACAATCTCAGTCTACACTTGGATACAAGTTTCCTTAAAAAGTTGATTTTGTCATAATCGTACATGGCAGTACTCCTTTAGTCGCCCCTTACACCATAGGAAGAGAAGAGGTGGTGATATTCTGTTTTTGTGACAGCGCCTCACAACATAAGTACAATTATTAAATTCAATTTTACGAAAAAAAATTAATTTTGATATGCATTTGTCGGTAATTGTTTGTTTGGTGACGACTTGAAGATTTTTTTTACTAATATTTGACCAAGCTTTTTTTTAAAATATGTACAAAGTCACATAGTTACATTTAAGTGTAAAAAATTCAAAGTTTACAATACTTCATCATCATCACAAAAAATATTTTGATCCCGTGTTATGTAGATATTAAAGCATTGAAAAAATATTTTTCTGTTGGATCGTTCATTTATCGAGGAAGGCTTTAGGCTATATAACATCACGCTGCGACTAATAGGAGCGAAGCATCAGTGAAAAATGTTGCAAAAATATTTGCGATCTTAATAACAGAAATTGACGCGTACGAAGTCGCGGGCAACAGCTAGTTAAAAATTAAGTTACACATCCAGGTCCGAGGAAAACTGAAATCCGAATTGAACCCAGGACCTAAGAGCCCCTTAAAGAAAAGCGTAAGAAAGCCACACAACCTGAGATAATGGTACGATTTCATTCAGAGGTTGAAAATTGTTTAATGGTTGTGTTAATTTTATTTGATAGTACTAGATCTTAGTGATAGTCTCAGTACTCTCAGTTTCGTGAAATGGTAATACTTTCACTAATGGTATAAATATAATGGTATAGGGTTGTCAGGCTACATATGTATTTTGACTCGATGCTAAAAACGAACTTAACGGCGTATTCCCTACTTTTCTGTAAAAAAAATATTAGGTAAATAAAGAAAACGAAATTTCGTTTGGACTTAATAAATCTTAACTTTTTATTAAGATTACGTTTAGAACATATGAATATTAACTATTTACGTCAAAACAAGAAATATTGAATTGAAAATAAATAGCTTGAATAACTGAGAATATGCAATCAAGTCTATTTCAACTTTACCGTGCTAAGAAACTTCTTCATTTCTCTTCAAATTCTTAGGTATTTTCTACGCAGGGTCGTACTTTAGAAAGAAAGGGACAAAACAGTGCCCTTAAATCCTTAAATCAGACACGAGCTATAGACTAAACTTAGATACTTTCGATAACAAATATAAGATGATATACCACGTATCGAATACTGACATTGAAAGTATAAAAACACCACAGCACCACACCATTCTGTAACGACTAATAGTTGACCACAACCACCGTTTTTCATTCGTTGTTCACAATTTTGTTGTATCTGAACTACCTACACTAGAAATACCTGAAAGGATAATATTGCCACGATCGCATGCTTGGCAGGCGGGTCGACGCTCGCAGTTTTGCCGATTGTAGAGAGAAGAGGCTGCAGTCCGTCATTCATCCAGTTGGATAAGAGGGAATGGTACCTTTTTATTTAAAATTAATAGACTCAGGCGTTACTTTGCGGAAATCCATTACTAATTATGGATTTAGAAAATTATTTTGCTAATGATTTCCGCTTGTTAATATACCGGCTTAGATACCTTCACCACACTACCCGCACTAACACTGATTTGAGGAAGCACCTGCACCACACTAACACTAATTGAGCAAGCACTATTTCATGCAGGAAACCGCCCGCCCTCCCTCAAAAATGCATGCAGTGCAGTTAATGCAATTATTAGTACCCAACACCAATACAATAAAAACCTGACGCGTTTCGCCACTTCACGTGTTATCCTCAGGAGATGTTGTCGCCTTCGCTGCGCTCCGACGACTAATTAGTCCTATTATATATAATAATTACCTTTTTATTTTTGCATAGGACAAGAACTCATTTGAAAAGCTCTTTTAAGACTAACGAAAAGTTTCGAATTAGCGAACATTGCTTGGGTTTGTGAGCACCAACCAGTATTTGGCAAGCGTGGTGATTATGCTCGTACCCATTATTGCTGTGGTAACTTGAATTCGAAGGTGAAGGCCATTACCCTGCAATGGGATGATTATATGCCATTGCTACTAATCAAGACTTAAAACTAATTTGTGCCCCCAAACTCTACCCTAAGTGCATGTCTGTACACTGCAAGCTCTGTTCCCCTGATGGCTCATTGAGGATTCACTTGCAGATGGAGCATAGCCAACTCTAACAGAATTTTATATGTAAGTGGCCACTTTAAAACGAACCGTCTAGAGTGTTATCGTTAATGCAATTTGGGCGGCGCGTGTGAGTGATGGCAGGTCATTTGTAATTTGCGATGTATGATCTCATGTTTATGATGAAAATTGTTGGGATTTACTGGGATACGTTTTCTTTTTGAGGATTCTAAAAGCGAATCCATTCCGTCATGTTCCTAATAAAGAATGGTTTATGATGATTTTGGCATATTATTGCACTAAAGCCATCGTTACGATTAAATGTATATGCATAAATAATGTAAAATGAATTACTTGATACACAATCAGCTAACGAAAAAAGGCCTCATGAACATTTCGGTGCCCTTTCAATTTAGTACCATTTAACCTTTGTCATGTTCGTTATATTGAATTTCCATATTTCCATTATGGCAAGTAAAAAACATGATAACAGTTTATTTAGTGGCGGATATTTTGAAGTGTCACTTTTGTTATACACCGTGAAATTTCAACCACCTGTAAAACGAAGCCCACGTTATGTATGTAACCATTATGAATAACATCTAGGCAGTGTTATTTTCATTTTTTTAATCTTTTTTTTTTCATAAAAATACAAAATATTGGTTTGGCTATTTATTTTGAAATACGCAGTGACGCGCACGGATGTGGCTAGGTGTGTAAGGTTCATTCATCTAGGACCCCGCTGCAGCAAAATATTATTTTTATTGATACATTAAATAACACTGCCATGATGTTATACATAATGGTCACATAACGTGAGCTTCGGTTTCCAGGTGGTTTAAAATGCACCGTGTATAAACATATGACTACACAACTGAAATCTGTAGAAGAACGGTCAGAGGAACTCTACCCTACGAGTATGCCCCTTATACAGGGTGAAATTTTAAGCACTTTCCAAATTTTAATATATCATATATTATATCAATATATATATCTACGAAACAAAAAACAAATGACGTATTTTTTCTTTTAGTATAGCCCAGTACAAAAATGTCAAGATAAGGCATTTAGAAAATGTCCGCAAAAAATCTAAAATTTTTGATACGGCTGCCTAGCAACACTTTTTTTACGCGATTCGCATCTTATTCATTCATTACGATACTATTCGTAAGTTTTTGATTTTCCCTTTGTACCTTATCACGCCTAGGACCGTAAAACTTGAAAACTATATTGCGAAAAATATTTTTGGGTGAGAGCTTGATTTAAATTTTTTACTTCATAAATGGGCTCTAAATACGATACTGAAAGCTTGTAAAATTTTGGAAAGTGGTTAAAATTTTTGTAGGGGTTCAGTATCGTATTTAGAGCCCATTTATGAAGTATTTTTACTTCATAAATGTATTTCACCCGAAAATATTTTTCTCAATATAGTTTTAAATTTTTACAGTTTTAAGCCTGTTTAGGTAAGGGGAAAATCAAAAACTTATGATTAGTATCGTAATGAATGAATGTGATGTGCATTGCTTAAAAAGTGTTGCTAGGCGGCCGTATCAAAAAATTTTAGATTTTCTAAGTGCTTTATCTTGACATTTCTGTATTGGCTATACCAAAAGAGAAAATACGTCATTCATTTTTAGTCTCGTAGATTGATATATTAAAATTTGGAAGGTGGTTAAAATTTCACCCTGTATATACACTGTAATAGCTATGACTATACAATCTAAAATCTACCATAGCATAATAAGGCGAATGCGTGTGCTCCATCGACGCTGCCCCAAGTAGACAATGTTTGACGACAACTCCTCTAATCTATCAGACCACTTACTACGAGTGCTACACGTCTATGCCTGAGTTAATTAAGTTAGTATAGCCCCAGTTCCTACTGTGTACCAAGACAATGCCCCTCAAAGGCGTCCGCTCGCAAGCCAGCGTGTCTTGCATAATTATATTGACGATGATCTGAAATGGACACAGAAGGTGCACGGTCAAGAAGACAGTAGTGATCTATCACCGTGAGGTTGAAATTCATTCGCGCGTCACTTAACAATAGGGTTGATTTCCCCATGGAAATATATTTCGACATCTGTTAATACTAGTACTTCATAACTGTGCATTGTATATTATTGTTAAAAGGTAATAAGTAAGTTGAACCTTATCGCTATTTTATTTTCACAAAATTTTACCAAAGTGGTAGACCACTTTCTTGGCTTGCGATGAACCTTTCCTTCCTTTGGTTCGTTTTTTAGTCGAGTTGATTAGGGAAACAATCGTTTTTATATTGCCTTCAGAAAGCACAGCAATCCATTGGGTTGGGGACTACCTATTGGAACTATTACCAACCTACTATCAATAAGTCTAAAAGCCGTAAAAACCAGTCAAGTCTGATGCCTGTCTGTCTGGCTCGACAAACTCTCGCTTTTTGAATCAGTAAAAACCAAGCCTGGCATGGCGGCTAAGGTACCATCCTTCTTTAAGAAGCATGTCCAGCTGTAAATTGGTAAGGCAGATGATAATAATTGTATTAAAAAAAACATAAAAATTCTTGCCTCCCTTTGTCTCTAATTGCAGCTTGTAGCAAAGACAATAGCCCCTCAGCGAGTTCGCTGCGGTTTGCATACTAATAGCTCAATCTTAGATCCGCCGTGACCGCTCGTCCTGGCTATTGTGCGAACATTGGAGGCACACTCGCGTCAATGACACCGATTTAGATCTCATTATGATAATAGACAATACGTGTAAAAAAAAAGAAAAGTAACGGTCTATAAAGGCAAGGCAAAGGTCTCCATTATTAAATTAGGTAACCACATAAATGAAGGGTACAGGCATAATCACTAGGCTCGCCAAATGCGGGTTGATGATCACAAACCCGAGCAATGTTCGAAAGTTCAAAACTCTTGTTGTCTGACCCGGGGATCGAACCCCTGTATTTAAACCACTTGGCCAAGCAACGGGGCGTTGCGATGTATTAGAAGTAAACAATTTTGTTTATCTTCTTCTTGACATTTAATTTCAAGACTTATCTAGTGACTGGTGTTCTATACCGTCTATTGCAGATATCTCAGATATGACAAAAGTTTTAACGTGAGATAGAAATCATCTCGCTTTTCGTTTGCCTATTTGACGGAGTCAAAACATCCGTGGTCACAGGTTTATGGAACAACAGCAAACATTGTGAAATTATACAATTATACAATAATATTCAGCATTGTAAGTAGTCTTAATATTTTATTTCATTAAAAAAGATTTTGATTTGTCAAATTGTACTAATAACAAAAATAGTTACAATCACGCAAGTCGTAAATAGCTGCATTTACTTCGTCCTCCTCGACCGATACCATTCGATAGTTTATGGACCGTGTTTAATTCACGAATGGGTTAAATCTGTTGTCGTTAACGGGAGTGCGCCCACTTCGACGTCATCGGGTTCGATACTGACTGCAATTAGATGGCGACGAGTAGATTGCGGGGTAGTATTACCATTGCCGCATGTGGCAAAAAGTTTTCTTAGCTGCATGTGTTATCTATACACGCTGTATTTGCTGTATATAACACTATATACATATACAGCAGAAGGCGACAAAATTCGAGTAGGAATGCTTTACCTTACTATACTTAATATTATAAAGTTGAAGAGTTTGTTTGTTTGTTTGAACGCGCTAATCTCAGGAAATACTGGTTCGAATTAAAAAAATATTTTCGTGTTGGATAGTCCATTTATCGAGGAAGGCTTTAGGCTATATAACATCACGCTGCAACCAATAAGAGCGAAGCATTAGTAAAAAAAATTATAAAAATAATTGACGCGGACGAAGTCGCGGGCATTAGCTAATATTTAATAAATGGCGCTAAGTCATAATAATAAGTAAGCATCACACCTCTTACTATGGGTATTACAAGACTTAAGGAGTACTGCTAGAAGAAGACTGTCAGCAGCTACTACCAGCAGCAGTTTCTTTCTACCATTGCTGAATTGGCCAATTTTTTCGTAATGAAACGCTAAGCAAACTAAAATTTAACTGCACCACTATCATAGAAATATTTACGTCAAGATAAATGACCAAAGTAATCAATTACATCACTTCCAATATGGGTCACACCGAACTAAAGATCTTTCAGGCCTAAATTAATTGGAATTCAAATTCGGAAGGCAGTTGAGCGTGCAGGCGCCATCTTGTCGGCCATATTGCCCACCCGTTCCGGAAGGAAGCCGGAGGAACTCGCTCAAATTCAAGCCTGTTCCGGTGTCATTGTATCGAGTGACGATGACGGTATCTCTTATTCAGGGAAGTCCATACAGATTCCTGATTGTCTACTAATGATATTGTGAAGGACCGTTGGCCTGTTGTCATTTTAACTCTTGAATGACAGAGAAAACTGACCTATGCGTCAGTTTACGAGATACGATATATGCACTTTCTGCCGTCGATATTTATCTTTGAGTGCATTTTAAAAGTTTAAAAACCTCAGGTTTTCTAATAATAGGGGTTAAAGTATGAAATTGCCGATTATTTTCCTATTTTTATTTTGTTCATCTAAGTGTAGTCGTATTATTGCGTAATTCTTTTTGTATTATATCAAAAACTAAATAAAATAACTTTTGACTAAAAATAAAATGCAATACTAGTGCCTATTACTTCAAAGGAAGTCGTTGAAAAGACCCCTTACAATGTGTCAGCTGACCTTCTTGCTTCAATTAAGTATATTTGTATTACATACTCTGATTTTCAGAAATTTAAAAACTATAATGCGTAGCTTTATAACCATCCAACTTTCACCTTTAATTGCATCGAAAACGGTTCAGGTGTTTTTAAAAAAACAAAAAAATTGTTAGTATGGAAAAATGACTTTTCTCAATTTTGTCCATACAAAACGGCAGTTTCATACTTTAACCCCTAATATTAATAAATAAAAAAGAAACACCATAGAGAAAGCACTGATAAGTCATCCTTAAGATGTAAACAGTTATAATTGAAAATACGAGTAGAAAACTATTTGCTTTTGGTTTTGTTAATAACTCTGCTTGTCTCAATTTGAATAAATTGCTTGCAATAAATTATAGTTGACATTTAAGAATATCGTTTAAGTCAATTAAATTGCTTTAGATTGTTGTTAATGATGTTTGTAGTAACATTTTAATGCAGTTGAGCGAACTCTAGAGGTTACTACGCCTACATAGTTCGTTCCACTATGCGTTATACTGACAATAGAAGTAAGTGTCAGAAGGCTTGCTTTTGTTTTAAGACTAACTGTGTAAATTATATTATATAGCATATTTTTCTATTAATAATAATTATAAGAAGCAAAACCTTTGTGCTAGAAATTTTCAGCCAGTATCAAGTAGGTTTTACTCTTGTAAAACCTACCTGAACTGACTGGACAGCTGGCTGTTGCTAGCTAAGGGTTTGGTTTTTTCAAACGGACCTGCTGGCCTTCTCCAGCTAAGACCAGGTGATTATCAGCAAAGGCTGATTGTACTGAGACAAGGTCGATTCTAGAGTGCAAGGCTATTTCGCGTTTGGAATCTGGACCCGAATGGCAAACCCTACACCTGATTGCAGCGCTGTAAGGACCAAACTATCAATACAGGCCGTACCACAGACAGATCCTATTCTAGCAGGTCAGATTAAGGAGATGTTTTTCTAGTATTGTTCTGCAAACGGTTATCTAAAACGGTGTTTATCAAACATTTATTAATTCATTTATTTACACTGTATTGCACATACAAAAGCAGTACCTAGAAATGGCGGACTTAATGCCTAAAGCACTATCTACCAGACAACCATATGTATTTGCTGCATTGCCTATTGCATCGATAGGTCAGCATCATCGACAGTAAAGTAAAATCAGAAGCACTACTACGCCAGAATATACGGATATATAGATATACGGATCAACCCAAAAGTCCGAATTTACGGATCTGTCTGTCTCTTTCAAATACTCGAAGACATTGGTATGAGTGAGAGACACAGATGGACTGGAAATGACAGACATAGTGTTGCAGAGTAAAGCCTTAGGACAGAAACATATAAAAAGACGTTGTCACTCACTTCGCGTTGCTTTTGTCCCGAGTGAACATGCTTTCTACATTTTTATTATGACGCCACTATTGACAAGATGGTTTGCCTCGTTTTTTTGTACCAATAACTCGTGTTAACTGTACGAAAATGTATTGTGCGCAGTCATTGACACTGTGTCATTCATTTAACATCCACAATACCTAACGTTAGTGATACAAAGTGTTTGTGATGCTGATACGTCGTGAATAGAATTTAAATCATGAATTTAGCATTTCGGTTGTGTTTTTGTTTGCTAGTTTAACTCAATATAAAAACTGTACTGAATTGTTAAATGTGGATCAGTTGGAAATACCTAAAGAGATTATTAGTTTATAAAATATGCATAACTAAACTAAAAAAAGTAGTTTTAACCGACGAAAGAGAGAGGCATTGGTTATTTATTAACTCAATATCTTGTTAGGCTTCTGTACCTAAAAAGGACAAAACGGAATCCTTTAAAATCAATTAATTGTGCATCCGTCCGTCTTTGGCTGTCAAGACTGTTTATCTTGTGAGAACAATTTTGCAAGTAATATCAACTTATACTATAAATATAGGGAAAATCCTCAAACTATACATTTGCAGCTGAAATTTAAAAATCGGGAAAACTAGGAGAAATTTTTAGATTTATTACCTGAACTATTTATAAATGGTCATAGGAATGTGTGCGGAACCCTTGGTAGACCTTCGTTGCACTTATCCGTTTTTTTTTGTTTTGTTACATTTATATGTGTAGAACACATTAGTCTAAAAACGTGGACTGAAAGAAAAAGAATATTTTAAAACCTTTCCTTTACCTATTGATGCAATAGAAGAGCTGTCATGTTGTCACATACATACATTTTAATTTTCCTTAAATCAATAGTATAAAAAGAACACATTAAAAGCGTGGCAAAAAAATTGCGCATCTTATTGAAAAACTCATCTTTTTTATCTTCGGTTGAAAATAACACTAACACTAAGGTCAATACTATCTAACCCAAACATTTCAAACCTCCATGAGTCACACTGATCACTGAAGTGAATGAACGCTTAGCACAGAAGGTACTAATTGCCTTTGACAATATGTGTTAGTATAAACTACCAGATCAAATACCACCTTAAGTCAATATACTAAGGTTGAGTATCAGATGTACGTGTATCTTAGTTTGTTTGACATTGTACTTGAAATGCACTGGTTCGCTTGAGAAGTCTCTGTGTGACCTAATGCTAACGAGTAATAGAATTATATATGCTCCATGACTGGGAAATGGCAGATAAAGCAGCGAATATGTCTGCAGATTATACCTACAGTGACCATGATATCCAAAATTTTCCACTGACATAAAAAATGAGCTGTTCGTTATCGTACTGGCTGAAATAAAATAGCACCATCCCTTTTTGTCCTATAGATGCCGTGCGAGATGGTCAATACTGAAAGAAAAAGACGGGCAACAGTGTTTTCACTCAAACTAATATTTGGTCAAATTGCTTTCCAGTGGGACGATTATGGTCTCCTTTTCTATAAGTGTCGTATGAGGTGACTGGAAGGAGTACTGCCAAAAGCGGACAGGAAGCAGCAACTTCTCTTCGCTAATAGCCAAACTGCGAACTCGCCTGTCAAGCTTGGCGATTGTCGTAAGATGTGGTGGTAATTATGATGAGCTGCACATGGTCAAGTCCTCTTCACCATGTTCAGTTCATCATAATTACCACATCCACTCTATCCTTACTGTGACACTTTTCCCTTACCCATCCTTTAGCTCCATTCGCCTCTTACGACACCTATTTTGTACTTCTCGTGCAATAGGCGACGTAAGAGGCGAGTGAGAGAGTGTCATGGAATTATATTTCAGACCGTCACTAGAAGACAGTGGTATCTCCTTCAATTAGTAATTAGTAGAGGATCGTCTGTGATAATTAAAGTACTTCGATATTTTTCAATAAATTAAAGCGGTAGACAAGCTCATCTCGAAACATGAAAGGATTCGTATTTAATCAATTAAGCAGAATATCCTTGGTCGGAATGGCGTCCGCACTCTAAAACCTAAAACGATTGGCATGAGTATCACGGGAAAGGAAAGTTGGTGCAAGGTATAAGCTAAAGTATTCACTAAATCTATTTTGATTTATTTTCTTTTGGTGCTATTCTATTTTGGAGCCGGAATCACACGGTACTAACTACGATTAATTTGGAATTGGATTTGGAAATCCATAGGAGAATTAATACAACTAACATCACTCGAAGTTGAAGTGGCAGAGGGCGGGACTCATAATAAGAAGAACCGATGGCTGTTGTGGCGAAGAGGTTTTGAGATGGCGACCGCACACTGGATGACGATCTGTGGGTGGACTTCCCGCTAGGTCCGATCTTATGGGAGGCTCATGTCCAGCAGAAGGAGTTTTTTGGCTGTGATGATGATGAAAATATTACATAGTATTATCAAGATATAAGTAAGATTATTAAACTCCATTGGAATTCACTTTACCCGCTTAATCTCTTACCTAACCCCACACACTTAGACGGCAGTAGAGGAGCTCTTGGACCTACAAGATTGCTTTTCGAGAGCCATTAGGGCGTGTTCACCAAAATGTGGGGTTTTATTAACCTTTGCTTTATTTTTACGTTTATTGCCATGTAGCCTTCTTGAGGAATCGTTTCTCGAGCTAATATGAGTCTCGATACCACTTTGATATGTCGTTTGTTCATGTTGAAAGGAATTGGCAGGGAGTAGAGCACCGTCAAAGAAATTGTGAATATAAATGCAAGTGGGACAGGGGAAGGTCGATTTCTCTTTTTGATTCTGTGTATTTTTAACCGAAAAACAAAGAAATGCTCCTGAATTCGATGCAAATTGATATAGTTTTCATTTTGTTATTTCTTTGATTTTATCGTAGTCGATTCCAGTTTATTTAAATGAAATACACTTCTATTCTTATATAATTTGCACAGACCACACAAGAAATATAAACTACTAACAAAGATGCACATTACGATTTTTCTTCTTTAATTTTTCTTTGCCATAACTTTTTTTGTTGTTGCTTTAGATTTGATATATTTTTTTACATAACAATTTAGTTGAATTTGAGTGACAAAGGAAAATTGGTTTCCTAAAACCTTCATACATTAAAATTATTTCTTTATTATTTTATGAAAAATGAAATTGTTTTATATTCAATCACTATCCTAAACAAACGTTTATCCATCATAATTGAGGTTCTGTAATATGATCTAAAATTTAATGGAGTTTTATCGAGAGCACTTAAAATTGAATCTCTAGATTCATTTATTGGTACTATAAATATTTTTCAATTTGATAACACGAGTATTACTCGTGTATTACATTGTTAACATAAGCGTCAAAATTTATATAATTTCAATTATTTGCTGTAAGCTTCTGTTTTTCTACATAGACTAGCTCGGGAATCGAACCCTCGGAGCAGGCGACACTCGGTGTATACTCGTACTTACGCCACGCCGTACTATGCCAAACGGTTGTTTCGATCTGTAAAATCGATAACTCTGTTGTTTTGTGATTTTTCTCCTTGAATTTTTTTTCACGTATTTGTGAATATCCAGGAAATAAAAGAAACTAAAAATCAAGTTTTTAAAAATTACATATTTTTGTACAATAATGATAAAGATGAAGTTATTCGAAATTTCCTACAAAATATTATACAGTGATATTAAAATAGCAAAAAAAGTTATACTATTGCTTAAAATAACTTTTAAAGTTTATTATTATTATTAAGCAAACAGTTGTACATGATAAAAAAAATTTTTAGAGCTTAGGTATCCTACGAGTATTAATAACTTTCTATTTCCAACAATTCTTTAGCTTCGACAAACAATTCTTTGGATATTCGAAAACTTGGTTTATTTAAGCTAGACATATAAGGATCAGATGTTTACAACACAATATGCAGAACATCTTCGTTTGTTGCTGAGCTGGAACACTTCCTAGGGTGATACCTATAGCCTATATTTCTTGTTATCTTTATTTCGGGCTTCGGGCATTTTCGAATAATTGTCCTTTAGGCAAAACTGCATAATGCTCTTTTATTTTAGCACCAGGTATAAGTACTTTATGAACCGAAGATGGCGTGTAGTACCAGTTATATTTGCTTAAATATAATTGGGCGGTTATCAATGTTTAGTGGCCGATCTTTTATGCGTTTATAGGAAATCCCGATGACATAGTTTGAAGAATTACATATAAAATCTTGATTTAGTCTTCATCAATTCCAGTCGTCTCTGTAGAACTTTGGTACATCAAAATATAATAAATAAACATAGTATTTCACAATAAAAAAAGAACCGTAATCATCGGGTTTTCTTTTTAATTTTCCCCCGATTAACATTATTGCTTCTTAATTACTTTGGCGCAAAAAACGTGCAAGTAGTTTTTGATCCACGTATTACTGAATAGGTAAGGTATCTAATAGAGTAATTAACTAGACACCGGCAGCTTTCAGCAACAATGAAAACTCCAACTGAAATAAACAAAAATGAAAATTTCTTTACTTCAATTTTTTTTTTTTAATAAAACAAAAAATTTTTATTTACTAAAACGTAACATGGTTGCAAAATTTAGATTTTAAACTATCTGATGATAAAATGTGTAACACTAACATGCTTCCTTGGAAAACTTCCGAATAATTTTGTGTTGAACTTCCTTAAGAGTAATCTAGTTTGCAGGAAAAAAAAATATGCCCAATGTTTAAGGTTCATTTTACACACGTATAACTAAGTTTTTTTTTTAACTTATTCGTAAGTTCCATCCTTTGAAAATATAAAACCATGAAGAAATCTACGGTTTTACGAATTTTATCATAACCATTTTAGAGATGGAAAATACCGTTTGGTCCCAATAGTGCGTCGCCACGGAGATCATCAAAAGATAATTAGAGGAATTGTTTTTTTTAGATTTAAAACAATCTAAATTAGGTTATGTCTTAGCTTAGCAAATATACATATAGTATCTATCACAATATGCCATAGGCACTTACTAAGCGAATAACAGCGAATAACATAAATACGTTTAAATTAGTAAGAATATTTTGACTTTATTAATTTATTAATAATTTATTATTAATTGGAGACCAAAATAATTCTTGTACACACAGTCATTTAGTAAGAATCTGACAAAATACTCACGAGTTTCTTACTCTGCATACATGATTATATTATAATAATTGATTTTCTTCCATTCAATCGTTTTAGTTTGTTCCTTATAATGTATTTTGTCTCTAGAAATCATTTTCTTTTATGAAACCTTCAGACTATTCCTGGCCAACTACAACGCCATTCTCAGAAAATCTGTTTGGGAAATTCTCAGAAGTCCAAAACGCACGTAAGGACTCTTAATCCTCATCTTTACCATCAAAGAACTACCAAAAACCCTCATTACACGTTTGGCCTCAATTAGTTTTGAATCCTTCTGATCGTGAGTGTCTCTTGAGCGTCTAAAGGGTTAAATGGATAACTCTTAGGCCAATTACAGACGTGATTTAAACCGTAAACCTTGCGGCGAATAAACACGAGTGTTAGTTGCTGAAAACCATATATTATAACTACAGTAGAGTTATAGGTTCAGATACAAATTTCAAGCTATGGTAATAGTAACATGGCTTTTACATTGATGCATCTTTGTTAACAAAGCCTCAGGGGAGTCTTAGTTAGTTGTTTTGAGGTACTCATTGACAGAGGCCTTGCATGTATATGAAGAAGATATAACATTTTGTCATTAATGTATTATTACTTATAACCTTTATTTTTAATATACGTTGTTTATTTACTTAAGATAAATTAATATACCTACTTAAGGTAGGTAACACTACAAAAACAAATGTAAAAATTTCAAGTTAAAAATAAACATGTGAAATGTCGTACGAAATGTGTTGTCTAAATTTTTTGCTTATACATAATATGTGTTTACTAGAACTTGTTGCTCGCTATCTATTGCCATCCATTGTGTATTGTAACATGGGAATAGTAGTTAAGCTGTGGGTCGTATGCCCTATCATTTAAAGTTGTTTATTGTCGAGCCAGAATCTTACCTTGCCGTAACACACTCATACGGGAGATGAAGAACTATATATTTGTATACCGCCAATCAGTTATTTATGAAACTAGTACTGAATAAGCTACCGAACGTTTAGGTTAATAAGTAGATGTGGTATAACTGGTTTGCAAATTCTATCCTATTCGGGGAGAAGTTCCTTAGAGACCTTTGTCCAGCAGTGGGCATCTTCTGGCTGTAATGATTATGGTGATAAAAGTATTTTTTACTTGGAAATGAAATGCCGTTTAGAATTACTCGTACATTGAATGATAATTAATGCTTTGGTTTTAAAATTGTATTATTACAAACATAACCTTATGAACTAACATATTATGTTAGCACCCTAATACCAACTGGAACAAATTAATTTCATCGAACACACTTGAGAGTACGAGGGTGCAGCCAATCGAAAACATTGTGGTCAGATTCAAAGAATGGTCAGGACAAAAGCCCTTAAGACCCGAGTAAAAGCTCTTGCTGATAATTGCACTCAATAGCAAAAATTAGCTTGGTATAAACTAACTATAGCGTGGTGATTATGCCTGTACCCATCATTGATAATACTAGGCCGATACTTTAGTTTTTTTTTTTATCTTGACGTTTCGTACACTTTCTAGCCTTCAGTCAAGGTTAGACTCAAAGACAGTCTAGTTACATCGGTAAATCTTTCATTTCAATGTATAATAAACTGATTTAAAATTCCATGGTCACCATGTACCTTATTTTTTATGAGTTAAAAAACTAAGGTACATGGTATAAACCCCGTATCCGCGATCATGTCGCTTGCAACAGTGCCGAAATATCGGAAACTCATAAAAAACAAGGTACATGGTAGAAATCTCGAAATAACTAACTCTTGCCCGTAATCAATTAACTCTAATGTATGGTATTCGCGTTAATTCAAGAAAACTATGTCTAAGGGTATAAGTCTCAACATATCAATAGGTACCTATGCCAACAGTGGACGTCATCAGGCTTCGTCGTATAGGTTATTATGATGATGATGATGATACAAATAATGATTTTCAAATACGTTTCAAAAAACATATCATAGAACATAAACTTTTAGGCATAAACAGAGCAATAAGAAAAAAAGGAATCTGCTATAAATATTAAAGGCGTGAAAGATGGCTCTATATTCACTTCTAGCGAGGGTTGAAACAAACATTTATTCTCGAAAGGGAAATTTGATAGAGATTGAATTTTATTAGGCAATTAAAATTCGTAAAAAAAAATCACAGCCCTTTTTTTCATTTGTTTTAAGGGTCGCTTTGACTGTTTCTTTCGCAGACAGCCAAGCTGTAATAGACTGCGTGTTACCATGTAGGTATACACGGTGCAATTTTAACCACCTGTAAAACGAAGCCCACGTTATGTGACCATTATGTATAACATCTTGGCAATGTTATTTAATTTTTTTTTAATTTTTTTTAAAATTTTGAATATTGGTTCAGCTATTTATTGTGAAACACGCTGTGACGCCCACAGATGTAGCTGTGTAAGGTCCATTCAACCGAAACCCCGCCGCAGCAAAATAATAAGTCTGGGCGTGTCACAGCGTGGTACAAAATTAAAAGTCTGAATCAAAAATTAAAAATTTTCAAAAAATAAGTTTAATAAAAAAATTAATAACACTGCCATGATGTTATACATAATGGTCACATAACGTGGGCTTCGTTTTACAGGTGGTTAAAATTGCACCGTGTATATAAGTTATTCAAGGGCTCACTAAATATATACATACTATCGTTTGTAACAGATTATGCGATTATGTACCTACGCGTGGTGAAACTCTATACTCTATTAAAGAAACCTTATATTTTTGTCTGTTATAAACTGCTTGTCTTCCACTGCGTTCACCTTACCTCACTAAATTTAGTCTTCCTGCAAACTAAGGTTATAGGGAAGTGATCTTTTAAAACGAGAAGTCTGTTTTATACCTACATTTATGTATTGTTTGAAATATTTTATGACTTTATTTATTTGTAAATGAGAAAAAAACATTTTTATAATATGAATCTCCTGGCAAAAAAATTACAGGATGATAATGCTAGGTTTTATACAGAGGCCTGCACAGAGAACATTTTTGTTGCAAACTCGTTCCTATGTCAACAATGCTAAGGTGTCCCAGAGTAGCCTGAAGTATCTTCTGCACTGACAACGGCAAGTCAACTTACCCAAAAAGTTAAAGGTCATTGAATTGATTTTCAACTTTAAGTCCAACATGTAGAGATCAATATCAATTGAGAAAATTAGACGTTTTGTGATAGGTTGACGTGCTCTTGTCTGTACAAGACGAGGATAGATTTATTGTGTCGTCTATACAGGCAAGTAGTCTGTGAGGAATGCTATTTTTGTAGAATTTTGAAGACGAGTCTGTGATGAACATCATAATTTCTTTGAAGATTTTAAGGATTCTTTGTAGGATTGTTTTGAAATTTTGTTCATTACTTACTATTTTATTTACATCTACAACATCAAAGTTATATCACACTTTTAAAAGAAAAACAGGAGTTCTCAGAGATGTTTTCTCAATGCAGTTATTTTCTTTATCAAAGAATTTCACTTTGTACGAGTATAATAAATAGTCAGATGATACTTTAGAATACTTCGGTTACATTGTATCTTGATGATTTAGAGCAATTTTACAATAACATTTCTCCAGCTTTATCGTTAAAAAAATCTTAGTGGACGTAGTCTTTAAGATGGGTAGCAATTTATTTTCTCCACCTATGGCCATCCCGAAATCTATGGCCAATTAAGTATTTATTTAAAAAATATATAACTAATGGTCAGAAAAACCTCTTCAGAAAGAAAAATAAAACTAAAATTGCAATCTCTCAGCGACAAAACGAAGCTAAATCGAACGCGTTGAATAAATGTTAATGTAAAGGAGCTCTTACCAATATCGAACTACTCGTATATATCATTTGTCATTATAGGTTAATAACTTGTTGTGTTTTTCTCCATCTTAATGCCCTCGCAAGTGTTCTGAAAACCTCAAGACCTTTTTATCTGTAACCCCTCAATGTCATTTGAAAAAGTGATTCAATTAAAAGACTGTTTATTTATTTTTAGTAACTTACGTGAAGCAATTAATGTTCTGAATTACGTCCCATTTTAATTAACATTAACATTGTTGTTTTTTTTTTAAAGTTAGATAACACGGTTATTGTTTTTGTACTTTTTAAAGAGAACATCAGCGGCCTTTAATATTAGTAATAGCACAGATAATATAATACTGGTAGGTAATAGTATTTTAAGCCACGCTGAGCCACACGCACACAGAGCCATCTAGTCCCAAATAAGGCTTGCTTGGCATATTACTTGCTTGGCGTATTACTAGATAACAGATAAACTTACTTATATCCTTTTTTTGTAAATATATACTTATTATACATAGAAAAACACCCAGACCAACACAAACAGACATGTTCATGCACACAAACATTTGTACTGTGCGGGGATCGAACCCGCGGCTCATAGCTTAAGCAGCGTTTACTACCACTGATACAAATGTCATCTATGTATCTATATAATAGGCAGCTTGGAAAACTGACTTCAGAATAACCTTGAATGATACTCATACAGTTTTTTTTTGTTATCTTCGTGTTGGTAGCAACAAACAAAAAAAGTTTTAGAAAAAAAGTTAAGTCATCATTGGTTGTCCCTTTTTACAATTATTTTTGTGTGATGCTATCCAGAAAAACCCAGATATTCTTCTAATATTTTGAATAAGCTGATCCTTTAAAGACTTAAAGCATAAAATTTGGAGATGATTTAGTGTCAGACTTATTAAGGCCGCCTTTTACAAAAGCCCCTGAGAAATTTAAGAATTAGCTTCTGATGAATCAGAAGCATCTAATTACAACAAAACCAATTCAGACCAAGTTATATTGTAGCTATTACCCCATTGTACATAAATCGAGCCCTAAAACCGCCATGAAAGGTTGTTACCATTCAATTTATCTCCATCTTTTGAGAATGTCTTTGGGTCCGCCATTCCGATTTAAGGTACGTTCTCAACAAGATTAAGTATCTACACATGATGAAATTTCTATTACGAGTACCTTCCAAATTTAAATAGAACAATCTACGAGACAAAAAACAAGTGACATATTATACAGGGTGAAATTTAAACCACCTTCCAAATTTTAATAGTATATCAATCAACGACACAAAAAACAAAGGACGTATTTTTTCTTTTGGTATAGCCCAGTAGAAAAATGTCAAGATAAAGCACTTAGAAAATGTCCGCCAAAAATCTAAAATTTTGCATACGGCCTTCTAGCAACACTTTTTTCGCGATGCGCATCACATTGTTTCATTACGATACTATTCATAAGTTGTTGACCGTAAAAATTTAAAACTATGTTGCAAAACATGTGTATTTTTGGGTGAAAAGTTAACTTACATTTTTTACTTCATAAATGGGCTCTCAATACGATACTGAACGCCTGTAAAAAATGTTTATGGTGATAAAAAGTCATTCTGTTTAAAGCAAGTAGAGTCGTGATGAATGGTACTGGCAAATGTCAAAAAAAAATCTTTAAACCAAAGTTCTTCTTCTTCTTCTTCTTTCGTGTCGGCAAGAACACGGGTTAGATCTTACTTGCCCAGAAAGCGGCTACCGTGGTAGCCCTCGCGCACCCTGGTGGTACCCTGCTTAAACCTAAGTTAAAAGAATAACACTACTCCTTGTCTGAATACTGAGGTTAGCTTATGTTCAGCTGTTGACTTTGAATGGATGAGGTCGATAGAACACCATTATGTATTTATCCAAACACATTGCGAGTGGCATACTTAGATATTTATTTAACAATTCGCATACTTATATATTTATTTATATGTTCGTAAACATCTGCATAGCGAATGATTGCGAACAAACGCATTGGTTAGAACGTATCTTTAGAATCAAATGATCTCTCAATTACGTTGAAAGGCTCCCGATTTCATTTGCCGAATTAAGATTAAAAAGCAGATGAAACGCGAATTCAATATTGCTTGTGGATTATTTTCAGGGGTATGATTTATTTGTGGAATAACCTATAGTACTTTGTTCGCAAAGATCGTCAGTAGAAGTAATTTATTAAAATCTCTTTGCACAATAAAGAACTATTAAAAGAAGAGATACAATACTGAGTTTAAAGTAGAAATCGCATAGAGGTTGATAATATTATACAATAAAATATAGTATTATGTCATCGCCATTGTTATAATCGTACCCTAACGACGGCCGCGGCTGGACATAGGCCTTCCCTAGGGCTCTGCATGCTGAGCACCTTCACCTCTGACCTTCACCAGATCACCAGTTCACCGAGTGCTGAACCTAACCACAAATCGTCTCGTCCGGAGCGTAATTGTCATCCCAAAGCCTATCCTCCCCAACGGCCAATAATTCTTACTATGTGTCCCGCATGCTGCAATTATTCGACACAGCAACTCAAACTTCATCACAGCAATTATTCGAGCGATAACCGATA
Organism: Anania crocealis; assembly: GCA_949315895.1. Lineage (NCBI taxonomy): Eukaryota > Metazoa > Arthropoda > Insecta > Lepidoptera > Crambidae > Anania > Anania crocealis. The sequence goes on along the minus strand of OX438867.1, from coordinate 15,048,944 downwards.
TATTTTAGTGCTCTCCTATAGATTTCCTAGTTTCTGATTCTATCGCGCAAGGAAATACCAAGCATCGCTCGCTTCAATAAGCAAGCGATGGTTGATATTTTCTAGAGGCAATCCTCTATCAAAGAATATTAAATATTCTTTGCCTCTAACCGGGCTATTTACGGCCTTCGACCCCGTGACTCTCTAAGAGAGCTATTCAAAGAGATCGAAATATTCCAATACATTTTCGAAAACATTATGTACGTCCGTAAGAACCTTGAGTTATTTGTCAAACATAGTGACGTGCACAATTTCAATACCCGAAATAAAGATAAACTTGCCGTTCCAGGATTCAGATTGCGAATAGTGGGTAATTCGTTCATGGGAAATTGTGTTTGTATTTTCAACAAATTACCACTGTCAATTGATGAACTCCATGTACATAAATTCAAGTAATATATTAAAGTTATTTTAATGAAAAAGGGTTATTATACTATTAATTATTATATAAATAATAGGAACGTGTGGCTTTAAATTGTCCTAGCTCGCATGGCATAGGTATATCTTATGTAAATATTTATTTAAAAAGAGGCTGACAATAGTGACCTAGTTTCTTGCGCTGCTTCTTCTTAGCACTAGCCTACAATTGTCCCGAAGCAGTGGTAGGTTTAAATATTGGGACGTGCAAAAGCGCCTCCAGGGGCCCATTTGTAGGAATCAAACTGATTTTTACTGAATTTACTGATTGTTTTACTGCGACTTTGAGCCTTCTTATGAGACCCATATAAAGCGACCACGTTTCAGTTCCACAAGCCATCACTGGCAACACGCACTGGCCCCTAATTCGCGTAACCAAATCGTATCACAATCTTTATTAAATAGCAGGTTTTTGACAGTTCTAGTATGGGCTAAATGTCAAAATCGTCTGATTCAATCACGATCGAACTGATATTGAAATAGCTGAATTAGGCCCCTGGTCAATATATTGTGTCAACAAAAAAAAAATTTCTTTGGATCGATACTCGTACATTCCAATCTTAAAACTATGCAGATTCAAAATTATTATTTAAAATTTTGTGAAATCTAGGCAAAATAAAGGAAAACATCAGGTATATTGCTTACTAAATAGTAGGTACTTAACGTTAATTTAATGCTGATTATTTAAACTTGTAGATTTCTTCAATTTATAGTTTAAATCTTGTAAAACGGTAAAATAGGCCTTTAAGTTTAAATTCTACTATATTTTTTATTGTTTGCTGGTTATGTAATTTATAAAATGAAACTGTAACTAGTTTTAACCCAATCAACGATTTTCAAAAAAAGATCCTAATTTTTTATAATAATAATATAAATAATAATAAATATTTAAGACATGCCTCACTGGGCCACACTGAGCCATCTAGTCCCAAATTAAGGTACTATTAAGTACCCTGTCGTATGGGGTACTAGACAACCGATAAACTTACTTATATACTTTTTTTTTGTAAATACATACTTATAATACATAGAAAACACCCAGACCAGTACAAACAAACATGTTCATGCACACAAATATTTGTACTGTGCGGGGATCGAACCCGCGACCCATGGATCAGAAGCAGCGTTAACTACCGCTGATCCAAATGGTCGTCATTTAAATTTAAAACGCAAATTCCTGTTGCCATTTTAATTTACACTGCAGTGGAATTTTTATCGCATTGTTAGTGTTGCCATATTGTAATACAGTGTTGATGCCAAACGGCCATCACTCAAATTTGCATGGAATCGGTTGGCTTGCAACGAACAAACTGTATGCAGATTTTGGCGGTATGGAAAATTGAATATTGATGCGGTGGCGGCAATTTCCTCTTTATTCCACTTTGAAGTACAGAAATGAAGGCAAAATGTTTGATGTATTCAGAAACAAAAAAATTGCTAGCTATAACCCGCGATCTTGAACGGATGAAATTTGTCCGAGCTAGAAAGCCTATGTCCTATTCCAGCCTAAAACTCAAAATCAAACGTTTATTTGCCAAGAACACAGTTATTAAAGGCAACAAATAAAAGTAAGTAGGTACAGTGTTCAGTCTGCTCGCAAACATCCAAAAATTCAATTATGCAGTTACAAACAGATAGAATACATATAGATTTGATTAAATTAGATTAGTATTAACATTAATTACATAGTTTAAATTAAATTAAATAGTAGTATATTGTCGCCAATTTAAATATTGATTGCAAGTATAGAGGCACTTATCCAAAGGCAGTTTGTCAATCTCCTCTTAAATAAAGGTCCTTGAAGTGTTTTTAGCTCTTCTGGTAACAATACTCTTATTTATTATACGCATTTCTTTTATATGTCCTTGCGACATATATGTACTGGGAGGTTGATGCACTAGGTTTACGTATTGCTGCCTTAATCCCTCAATCGTGAGTTATTCCAGACACAATTGAAATCAATTGTTATCGTGGCACCCGAATGCCTCCTGGGGGTTAAGGGAATTATTACCCACTAGCGATTTCTCCTAGTGTTTTGTAATAGCTCGAAAAGGACCTTACAAAAGGACAAGCTTCCCTGATGTAGATGCAAGGAAGTATGCCAAAACTATCAGTATGCCAAATATCATACAGATCCTTTTAGCCGTTCTAAAGTGTTTGGTTAACAAACATAGATCTATCCAAATATTTAGCTCTTAATTTGAAATTAAAAAAGTTACAATCGGTTGTAAATATTATACTAGCGGTCACGACAGTTGTTGCCCTGATAGGAAAATTCTACCATTCAGGAACCAATTGAATTACGAGTATACAACCAATTTTATTCATATTGATCCAGCAGAAGACAGAGGAGATAGAGTGACGTACAGAATTATTATTTAAACAAAAATCAATTACCGATAAGATGTATGCGAATAATTTAAAAATGGCTGAACGATATGGATATTTTGTTGGTATGCTTGTAATGGCCAGGAGAAAGTTTTTATGGAAGAAAGTATTTGATACATACTCGTATATGAAAAAATAATCTGTAAGTGTTATAAATTTACACATTAAAATTGTTTAAAGGGTCAGATAAACTGACATTTTCTTGTTCTTCATTGCAATTATCTTTGTTGGTAAACCGAGTCCAATAACTAGTAAAATATAATGTTTTGTTTCAAATACACGTACTCTCCAATTTCTTAACGAACTGACAATAAATAAAAATGTAAGAATTGTTACTTTTATAATACGAGTAGTATATATGAATTATTTTGACTTAAGTAACACATCCTTTACTTTAAACAGGTTTTGTTATTGGTTTTAATTAAGTATGAATATAGACTTTCTAACAAATTTCGTTATTAAAATTCGATTTCCCATCTCTAATAAAGCAATGTCATTTGTTTACAAACACGCTGACAAGATGTCCATTAATTCAATGCGATAAATATAGGCTTATCAAACAATAACATAAGTTGGGTACAACATAACATTACTTGTTATTCGTTTACTTCCTTACCTGTTTACAATTCCACAAATGCAATCCTTGATAAGCAGAACACATTAACCAACTCACTAAAATTGTAGCAATAACTCATATATTGTATTGCACAAAAAAAACAATTAGTCCAACATATGTATGTCACAAGTCACAATTACACTAAAAACAGTGATGTACGTTTTCCAAAAAATAATTGTATCGATAAATCGTCGCGGAGTGAGGAACGGGTTAGCGCGGCGCACGGGCAGCGAGCCAAACACACATTGAGAACGAGTCGAGCGATAACCGGCCGATTAAAGGCGTAGTGACGTGCATTTGACCAGCAATATCGATTATGTGGACGGAAGTTGGTCAGATAAAAACGCGTATCTGTATCCTCGTGCAATGTTAACATTGGTATCTCGGTCGTGAATGTAATTCGTCATTTTCTAGTATATTGTGACCCCAATAGTAATGCTACGCCTTCCGTTTATTCAAAAACAATGAAACTGCAGGAAGATATGATTTCTGTACGTTTTTAAGCAACAAAACACATATTTTTTTATATATTCTAACTATTGCGGTTGAACTACTTTAGCAAATAATACCAAACGTTCACTTTAATTACTTATGTCCTTGTATGTCTGCTGACCAACTTACCTATTTATTCTATGGAGATTTACAACCCTATTTTTACTATTTGATACAATTTTTTTAACATTTTCTTTGATACAAACCTTGTCTTGACAGTTATAAATAAAAAAAGAAGTATTTTTTTTTGCTTTTATTTTAGTTAAATTTGTAATCTACACATATAAAATTTTAATTAAATATAAAAAAGTACAACATAACAATGATACTGAATGAATGAATGAATGAATGAATGAATAAACACTTTATTGCACAAAACACAAGAACATAAAATAATACAAACAAGATATCAATGTAGGTACAATAAGGCGGCCTTATCGCTAAAAACCGATTTCATCCAGACAACCTTTTGGGTATAGGAAATCTATACTGATACTGAATATAACAAAAACATTTTAGATAACGTCCATTATTTACACAAGAAAATAAGTAAACTTAGTAAGTGGTTGAAAGTGACGTGTGCATCATAAATTTTATTTTTATGCATTTCCTAAAAATTTATTTAATCCCTCGATCGTGAGTTATTCCAGACACAATTGAAATCAATTGTTATCGTGGCACCCGCGTGCCTCCTGGGAGTTGAGGGATTAATAAATGGTATCTAGTTTTAAGTACTGTTTATAACGTTTAAGCAAGTTGAAATTAACTTGTCATTAAAAACATTGAACTTTATCTTTCACGTAATACCTAAGAATTAATAATTATGTATTACTATTAGTAAGAACGAAGTCATTGACTCCAAATTTATTCGATTCATAGACAGTCTTATCTCGTTTTGTTTACTTTTGATAGTCGCTAATCATGTAGGTGAACGAACTCAATATAAAGATAAATCGTTCAAGCCACTATGACCTTTGAATTTGCGCGTCTGGCCTTATTTTTGAAGCAGTAAAGGGAGTTTTTAAAAAAATGTGTTTTTTTTTTAGTAATCATGCCTATGATAGAACTGATTTAACTCAACATTTTACAATCCATTTACAAACTTGTTAAATGGCTTTTGTTTTTTCTTACACGTTTTTTTTAAATGTTTCTGCTTTTTACACTAAGCTAGTTATGACAGTTCATAATGAATAAAATCAATGAACTCAAAAAACACAAAAAAAAATTTCGTTACTCCGCGTTTCGCTCACAATTCGTTTTAATTAAATCCTTCAAACACATTCTAGTACATCAATCATAAGTTAATAATTTTGTTAATTATATTAGCTTCTATATTTATTTAAAACTAATCGTTGCCCGCAATTTTGAAAGCGTAATTTTTTATAGTTCTGCACTTTTTTGATATAAATATTAATAATGTGCAAAATTTCATCCAGGTCCGCTCCGTTATTCTAACGTGATAAGTAAGAAAGGATAAGGAAACATTTATTGCTAATGGACATCATAACAACACAATAATAGCAATGTAAACTTTCGCATTTACATTACACCTACTAGCTCTTAAACTTTATACGTGTATAACTTAATCGTATTTTCATTGTAAGTAACAGCCTATAATCATCCCACTGCAGGGAAAAGGCCTCCATCATTGAATTCAAGTTACCACAGCAATGATGGGTGTACTGGCATAATCACCACGCTTGCCAAATGCGGGTTGGTGATCACAAACCCGAGCAACGTTCGAAAATTCAAGACTTTTTTTTGCTGTCCGGGATTCGAACCTGGGACCCCGAGATCTTGGCCCGGTATTTAAACCACTAGGGGCGTATTTCATGGTAAACATATTTAAAAAGGTCTATGAGCTATTCCAGTGTATAAACTGTTTCTATGACAAATCATTCAGCAGGCTTACTCTTGACAAGTTCGAGTTACGATCAAAATCGAATCGACGTCGAGAATCAGTTATTTGGTACTCTGAAAAGTGAACCTAAACCTTTGAGTCGATGGTGATTACGTTATCAACCGAAAATGTTTAACGGATCGCCATTTTAGATCGATCTTGACTTGATTTTGATTTCGATTCGATTGAGTTTGTTCAGATTTTGGCTAGGTCGAATCGAGATCGAACTTAAATCAAATTCAAGAGTAAGGGGGCAGATCTATTTAAGTTAAGTTCAAGCGTTAACGACCAACAAACATCTATCCAAAATTTCACATTTATACAAATATTATAAAGCCGAAGAGTCTGTTTGTTTGTTTGTTTGAATGCGTTAATCTCTAGAACTGCTGGTTCGAATTGAAAAAATATTTTTGTGTTGGATAGTCCGTTTGTCGAGAAAGGCTTTAGTAGGCTATATTCTTTTAAAAACTTCTTTATCGCGATCATAATAACAGACATTGACGCGGACGAAGTAGCGGGCGACAGCTGGTTAATAATATTTGCGAGATAGGAAGTAAGATTGGTACTGGTTTCAGTAATAGTAGTAGAAGTAGCATAACTTTTAGTAATAGGGGTTAAAGTATGAAATTGCCGTTTTGTATGGACGAAATCGAGAAAAGTCATTTTTCCATACTAACACTTTTTTAGTTTTTTAAAAAACGCCCGAACCGTTTTCGATGCAATTAAAGGTGAAAGTTAGACGGTTATAAAGCTACGCATTATAGTATTTAAATTTCTGAAAATCAAAGTATATAATACTAATATACTTAATTGAAGCAAGAAGGTCAGCTGACACATTGTAAGGGGTCTTTTCAACGACTTCCTTTGAAGTAATAGGCACTAGTATTGCATTTTTTTTTAGTCAAAAGTTAAGTTAGTTTTTGATACAATACAAAAAGAATTACGCAATAATATAACTATACTTAAGAGCTATAAACAAAATAAAAAGTGGGAAAATAATCGGCAATTTCAATCTTTAACCTCTATTATAAGTCAGATAAGATAACTTCAGACACATTTAAATTAAACTACTATACCACCACGTTACATCCCTTCAAAGTGGTTCGATTCTAACCAGAACAGAGGCCTTATTTCGCAACACAATGTCCGTATACTCAAATTCCATCTGTCTCTACCACTCATACCGATGTTATAAAGTATCTGAAAGAGACAGATACATCCGTAAATACGAGCTTCGTGTTACAAAATAAAGGCATCATATACTGTTACCAATGTTAATAAGCCCTGCAAACAGTTTATTCTTGTACATTAAGGCATAGAGCCTAAGATTTTAAGATATGACCACTTTCACTTGTCAATAACTGGTTATCAGTTCATTCGTTTCAACGGAACGGTTTTCTTATTTCATTTCGTTACGTAACACACCTAGTAGAAGTCATCAAAATGTTTGTAATAAATCTGATAAAATGGTTATAAAACACAATTGATATTGAAACTAACTGAGAGTATATTAAAGGTTTAAGTACAATAGTACAATACAGTTACTATGTAGACCGACAAGAGGTCACTGATGGTGCTAAATCACAGAAATAATAAATAAAACTTTTCGTTAAAATTTGCAAGTCATTTAATTCTGGTCAATATATTTTTAAATTAACAACTTAAATGTGTCATGAAGTTTTATTGTTGTTAGTTGTTACTCTTTTATAAGCGTTTGAATGAAGTTCCCCTATGTGTGATAATGGGGGTTATCGCTAGTGAATTTGCCACTAGAGGCGCTAGTGTCGCGTGAGGTCCAATATCATTCACTTTGTACTGGTTTTAGCGGAATTTGTTGCATAAATTATAATTTCTTTAATTTACCTGCTGGAAGGTGATCTCCTTCGTAAAATATCGCAAATATGGATTATTTGGCGATTAATGTGAACGCTCAAGAGCAACTATTTCAAAAGTTAGTTTGTTGATATCAAGATAGTTATTTATAAACAATATAACCTTAATTAGATTCAAGATATAACACTTTGTTTCGGCGCCAATCGCCTTTGACTGCTATACCTCCGGACCTCAGTCTACAGTGGCGCCAACTGGTGAGCAAAGAAACGGTAGTCCCCATTAAGTAAGTCATATTATTATTTGTTATTCACACATAAATTCTAAGGTGTATTTTCCATACAATATTTAATTGAAATTGGTGTTTAAACCATTTTTTATGAGTTCTCGATATCTCGACATTGTTACAACCGCCATGATTACAAAAGAATCACCGAGTTACGGATGATCAAAAGTTCTTCCGTAAACATGGTTCTTGCAACAGTGTCGAAATTTATCGGAAACTCCTCTTCAGAAAATTTTTAATCATTGTATTTTTCTGTACCCAAAGATTAATCGAATTCCACTGGGTAATCATATATAGGGTTGGGATAGCTTCAAATATTTTCAGAATAACTTCGAGATCGACTGGACTTAAGCACTTTTAAACAATTACTCTTATTTCAAATTTCCAGCAGGACATAGTGCTGTAAACTATACAATCAAATTAGTAATTTTCTATACGGCTAATCACACTGATTGACTTAAATTCATTCAACAATTTGCACGTCTGTAATTTGGCATACACGTTAAGCAAAACCATAATTAAGACACATTGAGCATATATAAATTGAGGTTATGAGAACTCACGTTATAAGGATTACTCAACCACAGAAAAATGGCTCAAAAATGTATATTTGTGGGTAACATTACATACGGCGAACATTCCGCTTTGATTTATGATGTTTGTCATAAGTCGGCGCGTGGCTACGTGTTTCGGGCAGTAAATCAATTTTATTAGGATTAGCTCTAAATTTAGATACGCTGTTTTCTCATACACAAACATTTGGAAAGTGAGCGAATGGGTTTGGAAAAAAATATTAAACTGAAGCACAAATACTAGCCGAATTATTTTACGTTATTTAGTTAGTGATCAATCATTTAAAACATAAATAAAAATGGTTTTCATTCCTTTGGAGTCTAGTTACTTTTGTGTTATGTAATGTATGGGATGATTACGGTCTTAATATTAACGGTCGCCGCCTAAACAATTTGAGATTCGCAGACGATATTATACTACTTGAAGAAGGCCCGAGTAAACTAGAACAAATGATTAAAACCTTAGCAGATAAAAGTAGAGAAGTAGGACTAGAAATGAATACCTGCAAAACAAAGCTAATGACTAACTCCACAGAAGTCAATATAGAACTTTATGGAAATAGCCTTGAGTATGTGAGCGACTATGTTTACCTTGGACAAATTATCTCCCCTGAAGACTCAATGTCCAAAGAAGTAAATAAAAGAATAGCTTGTGGATGGAAAAAATATTGGTCACTTAAAGAAATAATGAAAAACAAAGATATAAGCATGCATATCAAGAGAAAGACTTTCAACATTGGCATTCTCCCCTGCATAACATATGGGTGTGAAACTTGGTCCCTAACTGACAAGCATAGAGAAAAACTAGCAAACTGTCAAAAGGCAATGGAAAGAAGCATACTAGGAATTAGGTTAAGCGATAAAATAAGAAACTCAGAGATTCGACGGAGAACCAAAGTAAAAGACATAATAACACGTATAGACCACTTAAAATGGAGCTGGACAGGCCATATGCTAAGATGCAAAGAAAATAAATGGAGCAAACAGGTCACCCTATGGTACCCAAGAGATGGAACTAGAAGACAGGGACGTCCGAAAACACGATGGAGAGATGACATCAGCCTAACCTTGGGACCACACTGGAGCAGAGTTGCAGAAGATAGAGCACATTGGAGAGAGCTGGAGGAGGCCTATGCCAAGAGGCACACCGAACTGCGGGACATTTTATAATTAATTATGAAGAATATGTTTGATATTGTGAAACCTAATGTTCGGAAATAAAGGCTATATTATTATTATTATTAATGTATTACACGTATTTTTGGGTTCCACTTCTAATTTCTTATCAGAAACTGAAACTGAATGTTTCTTGGCATTAAGTCGGCTATTACCACTGTTACAATTTCAAATTGTACCACACCGTAGGCATGTACATGGCAACAAATTAGGCTTAAAACTGGGCATCTTATGACTCTGATCGTAGGTGCAATTTTGCAACAAAAATGGTGGTTTAACTGTCCCCATTTAACCGTTTAAAATTGCCTGTCGGTTAAATGCTTACTCAAATAAAACACGGTCCCAGTTATACAGCCATCTCCGTTATTTCACGTTACAGACTATACTGCGTACCCAAATCTCGCTTCATAAAGATTTTTTTCATTTTTATGCAAACGTCTTATAGTTCAGCCCTCACAAAAACTATTTCAAAGCTAACGTATTCTTCTCAGAAAATTCAAACTTACGAGAGTGCTTAAACCTACCAAATTTCATGTTGGTACCAAAAACAATTTACTTTCATACAAACTTGTGAAAGCTAATTTTTTCCAATATACCTGTTCATGCACACAAATATTTGTACTGTGCTGGAATAAACCCGCGATCAATGGCTCAGAAGCAACGTTTACTACCACTGAACTGGTCTGTCAATCAACCTGGGTCGACAGCGGTAGTCAAAACATATCGATTATCCAACCCCATCACTAGTTTCTACATTCACGGCTGTATGCTCAGTGCTCATCGTGTACTAATACATATTAATTATTCATATGCCACTTCAATATCGATTACATGCTAGCGTGCGATGTATAAGTCGCATGCATATGAAATTAACACGCAAACTTTTTTCTATTGACGAACAAGATAATATATCAACAAACAGAATAAAAGAACCTAATGAGACGCGAATCCTTATTTTTTTTAAAACCCATGTGGTAAAATGAGGTGTTAAAAATTTTAAGTTACTTTGAGGGAATCCTCAAAGGATAAGAATAAACCCTTACAGGTTCATTTATTGATAAATCCGTGATAGATCCGTCCGGAGGCCGTCCGTCTGATTGTCAGTCAAGACCGTTTATCACGTGGAGGTATTTGGATAAAATAAAAATCATATAGACTCTTGAAGTTGAGAACTATTAAAAAAAAAATGTTTTCTTAAATAGATTGGTTGCGCTCCTAGAATGGAAAATTAGGACAGACAAGCTCCTCAAAATAAAAATAAAAACTGAACTAACTCACTGAATTCGTTCTATTTATAAATTTAAATTCGCTGCTCATTTCCAGTTGGCGCCAAAGAAGCAATCCTCAACCGTTGCTTACCCTTAACCGTTTGCTAGCTTTTAAAATTCAAAAATCAAAAAATCAAAATCAAAATCAAAATATTGTTTATTCATGTACAGTATAGTTTTATACATCAGTTGTCGAAGCCTCCTTTTAAGCATTTATATCAATGCCTGTGCTAGGAGGCTCCGCTCCTTCTTAAGTTGTTTTATTAACAATATATAATAATATAATTTTGACTAAAATTATCTTATATTATTATCTAATTGTGTGTGTGTGTGTGTGTGTGTGTGTGTGTGTGTGTGTGTGTGTGTGTGTGTGTGTGTGTGTGTGTGTGTGTGTGTGTGTAGATATGTATGAAGTAAGTATGTATCAGTATTTATTCTTGAAAAATTCGTAAATAATTATTATGTGCAATATTATTGTCAACTTATTTTTATTTGAAGTGTATGGTTAGGTACAACAAGTAGTATTTATATTATATGCAATGCAATATATAATATATATCACATTACATATACCTATACTAGCGGACCCGACAGACGCTGTCCTGTCTTAACTATAAATTATTGATTACGAAATTGTTTACTTTAAAAAAAAAAACAATTGTTTATTATTATTATGCTATTTTTCTGGCGAGTATATAAATAGTTTTGTTAGTATTCCGACACGGTAACAGTTTACCCTTACCCCCTATTTGACGATATTTGCAGCACACACGCATTCTGTCAATGTTATGTCAAACGCCATACATTAAAAAAGTTTGAATTTTCAAAAGCGATAAGGTTACATTACAAATAATTTAGTATGGTGATAAAGTCTTCTTAAATTTTCTAATTTTCCGCGCAATTTTCAAATTTTTTTCTTTCATAAGAACATTCTTCTGACAATAACAAGCAAAACAAAAAAAGAGAGTTAGCGAAATCGGATGCGATGACCAAGGGAAATAGGGATTTATTTTTATAAATATATATATATATTATAATGTTTACCTCTTATACTCCATGAAACATTCTAGTTACATTAAAGTTACCTTAATAATTAGCTGGATTCAATAAAAAAAAAAGTAACCTTACACTTTCACTTGACTGTGCCCTAATGTACAAACGACAGCATACCACGATCGATGATCAATTGTATTCATTGTCCATCCATGAACAACCTTACACAATCGCACTACAGGTTACATCTTATCAGGATTGAAATAGATGCAAATTTGCAACAAAAACTTTATATTAACTGCAGTCTCATGTATCTACAAACCAACGTATATTTCCACATAACACGAGCATTCTTTCGATTCAAATCCGTGCACTAAATCGCACCGACCATTTGCGTGTTCAAATCTCGCTCCAGCACCAGTATCCAGCACATTACACGTCTCCAGTGCAGCTGAAGCCAGGTGGAACTCGTTTAGACCTGGAAATCACGGGTCTAATGTTTATGCAGCTTGTGTTTTATTGCAAATCGCTTTATGAAAGGGATTGTTGAATTTGGCATAACTTTTAGTAATGTTAGAGGTAATTTTATAAAACATTGGTTTAATTAAATCATCACAATCAGCGAAAGACAAATTTGCTCATAACAATTAGCACCTGGTAGAAAATCTGGGTGCTCTTTCAAACTGGTTACTAATTCTTCATAATACTCATACTTTTTATGTAATGTTTGTAACGGTCTGGAAAATGTTTGTATGAAAGAGAAAAATAATTGTTAATAGTTTGGAAAATAAAAGCTATTTTAGAAATGTTTAAGTAAAGTAAATAAAGTTTAAATAAATTTTGTTTACAATATCTTCATTGGTACACCCGTGCACAGCCAGGACGTACGGATAGTTAAAATATAAAAAACCTAATTTATATATATATTTTTTTGTAAAATCATTTTTAGTTTTGCAAATAGGCCCTTGAATGCTCTTTTACACGACCCGAGAAAGCAGTATTGTTTTGTGATAATGCGTTGTTTTTTTTTTGAAAATTTTTAATGATAATGTTATTCATCCAAGTAATCACAAAGACGTATAAACAATGCATTACGAGTACAACTCTATTCTTGCGAATCACAACCATATCACAACTCAAAACCATAAACCGTGAGAGATTGTAGACCACGCATTGCGATCTCGTAACTTCGCGTCGCCATTTTAAAACCAACCATTCATTTCATTTTCACTATCAACCGTGCGAATTCTTCACGCGTAAGCGAACAGCGCGTCAACGCAACGTTACGCAACGCAGCCTGACGCAACGCTACGTGACGTGGGAACGACGTAGCGACACGCGCCGATGCGTTGCGGATTGCATCTGTTGCAGGCAGTGTGTTAATTAATTTTGCGGTGCTCAATGTTTTTGTGATTGCAGTTCTTTTTAGGGTTCCGTACCCAAAGGGTAAAAACGGGACCCTATTACTAAGACTTCGCTGTCTGTCCGTCTGTCCGTCTGTCCGTCTGTCCGTCTGTCCGTCTGTCCGTCGCTCTGTCACCAGGCTGTATCTCAAGAGCCGCGATAGCTAGACAGTTGAAATTTTCACAAATTATGTATTTCTGTTGCCGCAATAACAACAAATACTAAAAACAAAATAAAATAAATATTTAAGGGGGGCTCCCATACAACAAACCCGTTTTGTTGGCCTTTTTGGTACGGAACCCTTCGTGCGCGAGTCCGACTCGCACTTGGCCGGTTATTTCAGATCGTGTGTTCAGTATCTAGCTTAGTTATCTAGCACAACAAGATTTTTCTTTTGTTTTTTCTAATTGCTTTTGATATACTTGAGAATTGTAAGGAACAACTCAACCTACGAAACGGAACGCAAATAAAAAAGAAGCATCGCATCATGGTTGCCATCTGTCAGTCGGCTTCCCTCTAAAATTCCGAGCCTAACGGACTCGTGCGCGCTCCGCAAAATAATATCTAAACCAAACCAGAAAATAGTTCAGCGATATTATCTAAAGCTACAGGCACCGATACAGACACGAAGATCGAAGGGAACTTCATCTGGAGGCCTCCAGCAAGCAGCGCCCGGAACCGCGTGCAGGTTAGTGCTAACCAGACAGTTCCCAGTGCTTGCCCTAAATTTTTTTTTCTTACCATCGAGCCATCGTGTGAAAATAGACCTATGTTGTTAGCAATGAAATTGCTAATGTATTTTTAAAATACAACTCCTTGAGTAAATATCATTTAGGTATAGCGCGGCGCCCGGTATGAATGGAAATACGGGTTCGAGTCCCGCCCGAGACATAATTCTTCAAGTTTAAATACTGTTATTAAAATTGCAATTAAATTGTTACAATATCATAATATTATAAAGGCCTTGAGTAAAGTTATTATAGGTAGGACTCGAACCATTAACATTATTTTGTGTCGACGAATTGTTTTGAGGCTTGACGCTTTATGACAGCGGAATTTTAATGTTATGTTGTTTTTTTTTAATGTTTCAACAAATGATATAATCTTATCTTGACAAAGAAACCCAAAAAACGATGATAGCTAGAAGCTAGCTTCTGTAGCTTACAAAAACGAACAAACACGTCCTTAAGTAGTTTCGTTGCAACAAAATGTTTCTCAAAACTATTAATAGCTTTGGCTAGTAGAATTTGTTATCCAAACTTTTTACGATTTCCATAAAAATATAGCGAAAATTTTCTGGGCTCCGCTAAAATCCAGTACCTTTGAATCCACGCGAATATAAGCGGAGAACTCATTTGCAAGTGCGAATATTAATGCACGGTATTGAAGCTTCACCTTAAGTCATTCAGTTTGGAACGAGTAAAAGCTTGGATGGGGACAGGGCTCTTCAACGTTAGGTTTTCTTAGTTATTTTTTTACGTTCTTATTTATTTTTTATTTTTAGAACTGTAGTTGTAAGTTAGTAGTATTGTACCTATGGATTAACTTTTGAAAATAAATTTGATTTGATTTGATCTGATAAAAAACTAGATTTACAATCAGTGACAGAAGAAAGTCTTCAGCAAATGTGCACCCAATAAACATTTGGATTCTTTTTTATCATAGTCCTTCGAGTCTTATACGTAAGCTTGAATTTGTACAATTGGTATGACACACGAAAATAGCTGCTTAAACTAAATTTGGACATTTACGTGACATTAATGGGAGGACCAACGAGACTTGGTCTAGTTTATCGATGATTGGCGTTTGAAAAATATCCTTATTTATCTAACTATTATTTAGTTTCTAGTTTCCATATGTGTTTCAAACGGTAATTGTTGTGACAAGAGCTTCATATCCAGATGCAGAAAAGAATGTAGACGAAGCGCTATCAAACCTATCCATATAACAAAACACTTAAATAACAGCAGACAGAGAACACTTCTAAATACGCAACATCGAACTAACATAAACATTTCATACTTTTCGTAGATTAATTTGGTTAGTAAAATGTTTATAACCTCTTCCTTTTTAATCATATGAGTGTGTCGACAGTATTTTTCTATCCATGTAAGTATACCTACTGAATTTTATTTAAAAAATACAAGTTAAACTTATGCTTAGCCAATAGAAAAGGAAAAACATTGAAATTAGTCAAACTCGTAAAAAGTTATACTTAGGTTTATGATTCTCCTTTTCAATTAGGTTGATTCTATTTTTGAATATGTTTAAATTACTAACATGTGCCTAACGTATGCCATATTGTTTGGAAGGTCTACCTGTGTAAAAAAAAACAACTTTGGCACCTCATTTGTTTCCGTTTGCCTGTAGGTGTCGCCTGAGGTGCTTGACCTCTTTTCAACCTCATTTGCAGACGTCAAAACATACATTCATTCCCTTTTATACTGGCTGGTATAATTTAAACTTAACCCTGTTTTCTTTTTTAGTTTCAATTTTAGAATCTCAAGAATGGTAACTTTTTTCAAGCAATGAAAAAAGAGGTTATGTATTTGATGGATATTTTTTATGCAAAAGCCATAGATTTAATATTTTTGGTAGAAAAACTTTTTATAGGGTAATTTTTTGTAGTTTCATTTGAAAGTTAGTTGCAAACCAATTTAAAAAATATTTCACTCCTTAGATACAAAAACCATCTATTTGAAAATTTTCTTTTAGATGAGCTAGCTTTTAATATAAAAAACTAAGAATTATGTGTTTCTTCCTCGGCTGCGTGAAAAGAATTGCGAATAGTTTTGTTTTATATTCTTACCGTGACCTCAAACTATTACCTTTATTTAAATGATATCTGGCGAAAAAGTTACCCCACTATGAGGATAGACTAAGTTACTTCAAACTTAATTCCCTTAAGGATCGTCGAATCATGCTTGACAATACATTTCTTCATAAACTCGTAAATGGTACGCTGGATTGTCCCGATTTGCTTTCAAGGATAAACATAAACGTTCCTCTTAAATTGCCAAGAATATCTCGATACAACCTGTTTGTGACCAAAAGCTCCAAATCAAATTTAGGGTCACACTCCCCTCTGAATCGAATGTTTAAGAGTTATAATTTGCTGTCTAAGTCCAATTTAACTAACTGTGATGTTGATATTTACGGTACCACATTAAATAAGTTGAGGTCCACCTGCCTTGTGAAACCCATACAGGGTTAATCAAGCTAGGACTTTGTAACTGTTTCTTTCTTTTTTTTATATTAACGATAATTTTGGTTTCTTTTTAAATTAATATTGCTGTTGTCTTCTATGCATGCAGTTGTCACCTATAATTAAGCTTACATTTAGCATATGATCTTAATTTTAGTGTTACTTAAGCTGTTATGGTGTAAACTTGTTGGTGATCTAATAAAAAAATTAAATAAAAAAAAATGGTCCCTTAATTTTGAACAAACAAACAGACTTCTAAGCTTTTAACCATTCAAAGGTATGTATTATTATTATTTATATTTATAAATACTGTTCTATATTCTTACCCCCTATACCTCCGTAATTCGAAAATCAAAAATTATTTAAAATTCCTCATCCATAGATCCTCAACCTTATCACCACGAAGGCTGTATTTTTTCATTATTCCAAACACGTGCGAGAGGAATTCTATGATGCGAAGGAAACATCCGAATTGGTAACTGGTGACATAACAGTGGTTAACGACACCGAGCGAGGAAAGGGTGGAGGTGGCACTTTTGTGTCCGAGATATTAATTAAAGAAGGAAAAAAAAAGTATTTCAAAACAACAAACACGAAGCACAAACATAAAAAAGGGAATAAGTCTTAAAAAGGGTCACACAAGTAATCCTTATCCTTACTTATATTAGAAATTTTAATGCGAAAGTAACTCTCCTTGTCTGTTACATTTTCACTCCTAAACTACTGAACTAATGATGAAATTTGTCACAAAAATAGATAACACGTTAAGTAAGGACATAGATTATTTTGTATCCCACTGCATGTTACAGATAACCGCCTGCGCGACAGAACGTATGTAAAAAGCAGGCAAGAAGCTAGTGTTTTAATATAGCTGTGTGATCGGCCTGGAATAGAAAAATACCACTTTTTCTCATCATGACGTAAGATGGAATTATAAGTACTGCCAGCAGAAGACGAGCACCTACCAACCCTACACCGCCTGACAAGCGTGAGGATTATAACAAATTTCTCCTTTTGCTGAAGCCTGTGTCAAGCAGTTAACAAATCATGATGATATATCTGTCCAACACTGAACATTATTGCCATTGAGTTTTTTTTTAAATTGCCGCCTCAACTATATTGTACCTCCACGTCAATGTTACCAATAAGTTGTTCCCACATAAATAATGCAAGGCCCGTCCTACCCGCATCGAGCACGATATAGGATTAACTCTTATAAACACTGCTTTACTGCTACTGTGTGTACAGGATTTATATTTTGTTATACATATTATTCTAGTTAAAATATGCTTCAGTTTGTGTATTTAGTATCTCTATGTATCTCTCTATATCATACATAGCACATAGAATAGAATTACATCTTTTCTTTCTATGTGGACGTTGTAAGAGGCGACTTAAGGAGTACTGCTAGAAGAAAACAAGCAGCAACGTCTACTCTCCATGGTTGGCCAAACTGCGAACCCACCTGCCAAGTGTGGCGATTGAGGCAAATTCCTTCTATTGACGAGGCCAAGAAACTGACTGATATAGGATATAAATAATGATGATTTATCTAGATTAATGGTATGTAAAAACTACCCGTGCTACATCAAAAACAGGCGATTTTGAAAAATTCCACGTTTTAAAGAGGCCTATTACAGTAGAGTGCATCTATAAGCTTAAACCGTGACCTGGGCCACGGTCCGAGGGTTGCGTAGGGGAGAAACGGCAAAGATAAGTAATTGTGTCTCATCATTGCTTACTTACTTTTAAAACCAAATAATGAATGCTTTTTTAACAAGATGTGAACTAGAACGAAAGATATCATCATTTCTATTCGATACTGGCTGCTGAAACAGATAACAAACACTGTAATCTGTTTATAATGTTCTATCCTTAAAATAATGGCCGCATTATACTCATGTCTTTATTAGGCATAATTAAACAGTTCTTACTGTACTTGCGCGTCATTAACGACTTAATGAGCTTACCAGGTATACAAGGATAGGAAGGAGAACGTTGTACCTACAAACAATTAAAAATGCATTAGCAATAAATAAATAAATATTCCGCGTTTGCTGACAGTTTAAATTCAAATTTTCAAAATTGGTTAGTACTTGTATATTTCTATTTTTGTTTTTTGCTAGATTTGTTTAACCTTCTTTTCATGCTTCATCATCACCAACTCACATCAGTATACTTCTGGATATTATATTTTCAAACATCATGCTTGCCAATCGCAGCATCGCCATTGGCAGCCTCTTTTATTATTTGTCGCCTCTTAAGATACCGCAGGACAAACAGGGCAGGTGCTAGGTTAAATTCTAGACTTCAGCCACGGGAACATGAAATAGGATTGTCAATTATTAAACCTGCCTATTATATATTATTATACAACCTAGCCACCGTTTCTGAGCGTTCTATTCGAATTAATTCCTCGTCCGCTAGTCTGTGCACAGAGCGGCCGCCTTGTACCCAACAATTGCATTTAGAATCCATTTTGTAACCTTCCCCAGCCATTTGTATGGAAATTTTCACAAGCGCAGGATTATACGGATATTAGTGTATTAGCGTTGAACCCTACACAAGGTGTAAATGGCTAGTTTCCCTGTAAGACAAGCTGAGTTTTTAAGTGTCAGAGATATTTTCAAATTGCTTTTTAAAATGGATTTGTCTTTAGGAGAACGGAAAAATTATCTTTTTCTTTTAGAAAGACAAGGAGTTTTTAGAATATACACGACATGAGGAAATACAATGAACATAAGCCTGTCAAGGATACCAGCTTTGGAGGAGACGAGGCTAAAGCTTTTGTATAGATTAATGGAAAGTATTAGACCCTTGCCAAAAAAAATTTGCTTGGACAGACATACTGGTAACATACTTAATCATGTACATTTTGTTTTTATGTCATAGCACTCTGGATCACTCTGCCATGAAATCCTAAACTAAGCTGCTAAGCTTTACTATGGGTACTAGACTACCGAGAAACTAACTTTTTTTTTTAACAAATATACTTGTTATATTATTATCTAGAAATCATTCGAACCAGTACAAACAGTTATGTCATGAACATAACCACATAAATATTTGAACTATGCGGGTATCGAATCCGCGACCCTCACAAGCTGAGTTTACTATCATAGAACCAAATTGGTCGTCAAGGGAAGATGATAACGAAGTAGGAGTGAATCAGACTTTGTTTTTGTAATACTGTGATAGTTTTTAGACTAAAATCTTTTTACTTTTCATAAATCTAAAATGCATAGTGTTAAAAAAATACTTTGTTTAATCCACCGGGACTAACTGTTGCCTCCTGCAAATGAAGAAGTGTTTCTTTTATTTTACAACAAAATGAAAGCAAACGAAGGAGAGTTTATTGCTTTAGGGTTCCGTGCGTTTGTTTTAGTTTTTGCGAAAGTCCTGATATTATTTTATGAGACGATAAATATTTTGTGTTGACTAAGAAAAACAAATATTATTGAAAGGAAATATTACGGAACTTGGGTTTAATAAATTTTTAAGCTATTGCATAGCTTCTATCGCGGCCCTTGAGCGTGGAGACCGAATCCAGAAATTCCGTAACGAAAAGAACTCGGGGCGAGGCACGATCGAACAATTTTGAATTTGCGAAATTTAAAAGAATTTAGAAGAAAATATGGATTTGGACAGTATGGTTGCCTATGGTAACCATATATGCCAAAATAACAGAAAAAATTAATTACAAAAGTCAAAAAAATAAGTCAAATAATATTTTAAACGCTGTTTAAAACTTAAACGTCTGTTGGTGAACTCGGGCCTTAGACCCGAGTTCACCAACAGACGTTTAAGTTTAAACAGCGTTTAAACAGCGGTTAAAATATTATTTGACATATTTTGTATGGGAATTGTGTCAAATTAATCGTCAATCTATGTTTACCGGCTGTTTAAGTATTGGTGAACTCGGGTCTAAGTAGGTACTTTATAACAAGCCTGATATGCATTGGTTAGTTTTGACGCTAATTTGAACTATACGGAATCTTTGATTTGCGATTCTAACTTAAACTTGCCAGGTTTTTCTAAGGCTGGCTTTGTTAGCAGTTCTGTTAGGCTTCCGCGGTGCTTATTATCTTTTATTAAGGCTCTAGTGTTGGGATAAGGAAATCTTCATGGGAGCAACGATGAATAACATTCCAGTTTAAAACTTAACTATTAAAAAATAACCTACAGATAGAATAGTATCAGTATATAAACTTGAAAAATTTTGTCTTAGGCGGGACAAAAAAAAAAATTTTTTTCAAAAAATATTTTTCAAGTTTATATACTGATATTATAAGTGCAATTAAGTTGCTAAAATATCAAATAAAGTAGATAGAATAGTGTTATCTGAATGGGGGCTATCGCTAGTGAATTTGCCACTAGAGGCGCTAGTGTCGCGTGAGGTCCAATATCATTCACTTTGTACTGGTTTTAGCGGAATTTGTTGCATAAATTATAATTTCTTTAATTTACCTGCTGGAAAGTGATCTCCTTCGTAAAATATCGCAAGTATGGATTATTTGGCGATTAATGTGAACGCTATAAAAGCGGAATTAAGAAAAAGCGCAAAAATAGGCGGCCTCAAGAGCAACTATTTCAGAAGTTAGTTTGTTGATATCAAGATAGTTATTTATAAACAATATAACTTTAATCAGATTCAAGATATAACACTTTGTTTCGGCGCCAATCGCCTTTGACAGCTATAACTCCGGACCTCAGTCTACAGTGGCGCCAACTGGTGAGCAAAGAAACGGTAGTCCCCATTGAATTAACTTGTTATTACAGACGGTAATAGAGATATCAATGTTTGGTATTTCCCTGCGTGATAGTGTAAGAAATTAGGGAATCCGCAGGAAAACTACGATAACCTATCTCGCTCGAAGCATTACAGGGTAGCAGAACCAGTGGACAACACACATAATAATTTGACGACCGTCTGGATCAGCGGTAGTTAACGCTGCTTCTGAGTCATGTGTCGCGGGTCGATCTCCGCACAGTACAAATATCTGTGTGCATGAACATATCTGTTTGTACTGGTCTGGGTGTTTTCTATGTATTATAAGTATGTATTTACAAAAAAAAAAGTATATGAGTAAGTTTATCGGTTGTCTAGTACCGCATACGACAGGGTACCTAATAGTAGCTTAATTTGGGACTAGATGGCTCTGTGTGGCCCAGTGAAGCATGTCTTAAAATATTTATTTATTTTTTTATTAATAATAAGAACCGATGGCCGTTGGGGCGGAAAGGTTCTGGAATGGCGACCGCGCACCGGACGACGATCTGTGGGTAGGTCCCGACGCCCGCGTTACCCGCATCCATTGCCGCAGGATGCGGGTTACGCGGTACCTATCGTTGTGTAGATCCTAGAGGGAGGCATATGTCCAGCATAGGCGTCATATTTTATGATTTTATTTATTTTATTTTTATTCAAAGCTTAAATCTATTTTTACAAGTTAAGACCCAATACAATAGACAAGCAAAAAGAAATTAAAGGAAAAACAAACATATTATACACTGACAATAATAACTTATACACAATAATACAATTTAAGGAGAGTTGTCTTCGTGAATTCGCTCAGAGAACAGTGAAAAAGGTCAATATTTTCCGCTACTGCATTGAGGGTATGCAGCGTGAGCGTCAGCGCCAACTTGCTCTGCAGCTGCGTGCTATGACGATAATGATAGTATTAATTATGATTTACAGGGTGTAAGGTATGCATTTTTAAAATATATTTTTTTATACAAATCGGTATCTCAAAATTTTAGTTCGCATGAAAGAAAAAAAAAAGGTGTTATAAAATTTCTGACTTTATCATAGTATTTAACTTAACATAGGCTGGTTTCGACTTGTTATATTATTTACCTAACAACCTGTATACAGGATGAAATTTTGACCACTTTCCAAAATTTTTATAGGCGTTCAGTATCGTATTTAGAGCCTATTTATGAAGTAAAAAATGTAAATCAAGTTGTCACTCGAAAATGTTTTTCGCGATATAGTTTTAAATTTTTACTGTCCTAGACCTGATAAGGTATAAAGGGAAAATAAAAACTTATAAATAATATCGTAATGAATGAATGAGATGCGCAACGCGTAAAAAAGTGTTGCTAGGCCGCCGTATCAAAAATTTAAGTTTTTTGGCGGACATTTTCTAAGTGCTTTATCTTGACATTTTTGTACTGGGCTATACCAAAAGAAAAAATACGTCATATGTTTTTTGTCTCGTAGATTGATATATTGAAATTTGGAAGATGGTTAAAATTTCATCCTGTAAAACAATGCTATATTTACTACGGCTGCTGTAAATTTTGTTTTTAGTCACAGGGTTTTTTTTATTATATATTATATTTATAAATTTATATATTTTGAGCTATTTGTTACAGATTTCGGTTGTACGCAGTTCGGACCAGATTGGTTTGACAACTACTTCACATCCACTACGAGCTGCGACTACGAGCTGATCTCACGACTTCGTACACATGGAATTTCAAATTTGTACTATCTCACGAGGATTTTTTTCGAAATAGATATCCCTTTTTCCTTTGCTAGCCTATAATCCTGGCTTATTTTATTAAAGATCCGTTCTGCCGTCAAAAAAAACAACACAACACAAGCAAAGATATCAAGCGGTCTATTTTTTTCACCGCCAAACAAAACAATTATTTACATAGATTTCATAAGATAAAAGAGCCCGAAGCCATTAAGTCATGATTTACTATTACTTTGACTTATTCTATTACTTTAAAAATAAAGTAATGTATCATACGTATAAATAAACCTATATTATGTATTTTCTAAATCGTTTAAAAGTTGATTAATCATTCTCTAAAAAGACTCATTCAATTAATAATAATCATCGCATTAAGGCAATACCTCTTGTGATAGGCTACGTATCGCTTTTGGATTTCTAACTAGCGGTGTTGAAAGAGATAGAGATATGATTACTCTATACAAAGATAAAAAAAAACAGCGCACGTACTCTTTGAATCAGGTGTCATAAACGACATTGTAAAATGATGACTTCTAATAAAAGTACACACCTTGTTAATTAAACATATTTCATTTAGTTGGGAACAGATTACTGCCCATCTCATAAACCTGATTTGTGTTTCAAACATTCGCTGTTTTTCATGTCAAAGGAATTGTTACTTATTAGACGAATCTATCCGATTTTTCGAATTGACAAAATTGTTTCTATTCATGTCATGGCTTTAGTAAAATAGTATCTTAGTTACATTTAAACCATTATCATCTTCAGTGTCATCAGCCCGATGATAAGGAATTCAATGATAATTATATCCTCTCTAGCTTAGCTCAGGCCACTGAATATTGACACAGACAATATTTTATATTTTTCTAAGATTGTTTTTATTGAAAAATAAAAATTACACAGCAATATGTTATTCATAATGGTTAAATAATGAAGGCTTCGTTTGGATGTACGGTGTATATATAGTATACATATAAATCACCTATAAACAGCTACCGTTGTAAGAAAATAATAATTCTACTCAAAATAAAATGCTGAACTACTTATACGCAAGGTAGCCCCTTAAGTATTAAAAAGGCATTCACATCGTATGACCTTTTTAAATGTCGACATAAAAACATCGAAATTTCGATACCCGTTCCTAACACTGAAGATATAAGACATTATATTTATCTATCTATTTACTTTTACACCTGTTTGGCCTTTTATAGGAGGGTCGGGCCACCCCGAATGTTTTCATTAAACTTAGTTAATTTTCTTTTCGCTCGCTCCCCGTGATACTCCGCTCTCAGTAAAAAGGATTATTATTTTTTATCGATGAAGTGTGAAGGGTGCTCAGGTTTCTTAAAAGAATCGTTAAAGATTTCGCTATTAATGCTCAAACAAATTTTATTGGCTGACGAAATTTGGGTAAGCGGGAATAATGGTTTTAAAGCACTTAAATCAACTTTAATTAAAATGAATGGGTGGTAAACCTTTGTTGTTAAAGTTGAAACCGTAAAAGAAAATGGTGCAAGAAAATTTTAAATTATCGTGTTCACATTACTGGCACATAAAAAGAATTAAGCCTCCCATTATCTTCTTATAGGTGTCGTAAGTGGCAAATAAGCAGTACTGCAAGAAGAAATGCGGACAGCAGTATCTTTTTTCCATTTCTTTGGCCAAATTGCAATCACCAAGCAAGCAAGCATACCAACACTGGATTTATAAAGACTGGCGATGATGATGATGATCTATCATAAGTGTTGTATTATGTTACAATACCTTTAAATAGGAATAGGAAGCAATTTAATATTCGTTAAAAATTTGTCGTTGCTTTTTAATGATGTGTAAATACGACAGTCACTTTAAAAAGTATATAAATTTAGGATATCACGAATAAAATGTCGTATCATAATAACTTACCACAATTAATCGTCGTAAGACAATACTATGAAATAGTACAAAAAAAATACTACTTCCAGACGACGTCAAATGTGGTTGCAGTTGAAGAGGAAGCAAGTCGTTAAATGCAATTTGTAATGGCCGCTATGACAGAAATCCCATGCTGTCAATATTCGACAATTTATGGAACTTGTAGTTTCGAAAACTAAGACGGTACAATGGCATTCGTATTGACTATTAATCACGGAATTTCATGCGAACTCCAGCGTTTGTATTGCAATTTTTTACGATAACCTCAGTTCTATATTAGTGAAACCAGATTTATGACTTTCTACTTTATGTAGCTTTATATAGTTTTAAGACCACCATTTGGATCAGCGGTAGCAAACGCTGCTTCTGAGCCATGGGTCGCGGGTTCGATTCCCGCAGAGTACAAATATTTGTGTGCATGAACATGTCTGTTTGTACTGGTCTGGGTGTTTTTTATGTATTATAAGTATGTATTTACAAAAAAAAAGTATATATAAGTAAGTTTATCGGTTGTCTAGTACACCATACGATAGGGTACTTAATAGTAGCTTAATTTGGGACTAGATGGCTCTGTGTGGCCCAGTGAGGCATGTCTTCAAAATATTATTATATTACTTTATGAAGTATAATATGTAGAATTACACATAGATGCTATAATCAAAACTCACACTATACAACTGTATCTACTAACAAAGACTAGTAAATCAGTTTCTTGCTCCGCTGTTTCTTGAATTGTAATTTTTTACACAAGCAATTTTTAAAACTTAATAAAACGCTGTTTCATATAAATTGATTGAAAAATATTTTGGGTAAAAAAAAACTCGAATGTTGGAGGTAACCACAGTAGATAATGATAATTACAGAATTATTTCTTCGAAACATACAAAGTCTTACACCCATATTTATACATACATACATACATACATATTATCACGCCTCCTTCCCAACGGGGTAGGCAGAGACCAAGGCCTTCCACTTACTACGATCCTGGCATACATCTTTCGCTTCTTCCACATTCATCAATCTTTTCATGCATGCTCGTCGGTTTAGAGTACTCTTGACCTGACCTTTCTTCAGAACATCCCCGATTTGATCGTGGTAAGTTCGTCTAGGCCTTCCTCTTCCAACGTTTCCTTATACTTACTACTACTTACTACCTTACTTTCCCATATTTATAAAAATGAAATTACTTATTGCTTAAATAAAAAAAAAATAGTCATATTATTTAGCCGAGAATGCAAACTTTTGATAGTTATTACTTCTAGTAATTACTAGATTAAGGAATACAAATTGTCCTTTAAGTGATTACTTTTACTCAAATAATAACCTTTACTTGTTTATAAATACGGGTGTAAGCTCATTTAACAACCGAGCAGACGCTTATGGTTGTAGGTTCGTGTCCCGCCGTAGGCAGTTAAAATTCATTTCTTTTTCAGTAACTCAACAGTTTAAACTCAAGACCCAAAAAAATCACATATCACATTGGCAAGCAGAAATAAAAAGTGGCTCTAACACAATTCCACAAATCCAAAGCTAAAAGGCTCTATACGAGTAAGACTTATTGTTATAAATGACCAAAACCACAACTACTCGACACAGTGTAAAACGATGTAGTAGGTTTGCATTTGGATTATTCAAATCAATTGCCACTATCTTAGAACAGGTTATTATTTCATAAATTAAATGATTTTGACTCTCAAGCATTGCTTATTCTCTTAATATTAAAAAAATGATAAATACTTAATATTGCATCGTCCAATTTACCGCACAGATGGTGAAACAAACCAGGATAATTGGATTTTGTTTAGGATTGGCGCTCATGGTGTTTACTTTTAAGGCACTGCCATGTTTATTGCATGTTAGGTATTCCTATTTCCTAGACTTTAACTATCTGGTAAACGATACAGATATCAATAAAATAATAGCTCTAAATAAACGGCTCGATCAACGATTATTTTTGTTAATTGCACCAAATGACATCTATATTTTGTTGTGCTTTATCCATTTAGAACAATCAATACCTACGAAGTATACTGTTTGAACTTGTACTATGTTACCCGGTTCCTCCACAAAATTTCCTAAAGCTATTTGTCTGAAGTCTAGTGATTGATTCAGTTGGCGCTTTGGTTACTGAATTTTGGAAAATTAAATTGAGATTAACGGTTTAAAACAGTTAACGCGTATTTATATATAGAGCTTTATGTTTTTTGTAGCTCCTTTAACAAAAAAATACTTTCTGTTATAAGTAAGCAATTTAAAGACATCGTGGAGATGGTTACAGTAAAGTTGATGCAAAGGTTCCATTGATTCGTGGTATATACCAAGGTACCTTTTTATATAAGAGGTTCCAATACTTATGGACTTAACACTACACTACTGGAGTGGCGTACACACCGGTTTTCAAAGTTTCGCCTGCACCGAGGTTACGGGTCCGATTCACGCAGGGGTCAATGTTGAAAAAAACTTTTTTGCCTGGTCTCGATGTTTGTGGTACCTTCGTAGTTTTTCATGTCTACATAACAAGTGCTTTATATTGTTATTTTCTTTGGGATCAAAACAATAGGTAATGAGACGGTGCAGTGTCCACAATTTGCTACTAATGAATTTCATAGTGTTTACTATGTCGTAGGTCCTGTAATATAATTTATTTTATGCAAAAGGTTTTTAATCATCTGTAAGACGCTAACCTTGTGAATTTATTATAGCATAACGTTAGGTAATATTATTATATGTATATTTAATATAAAATCCATTTCGGTGGAGCACACCGAAATTATTAATGCCTGTAGGAAGCACGGTTACTTGAACGGTTGCCTCGTAAGATATATCAACAATAGTGATGTCAATAGAAGTATCGATAAATATTTAATTTGTTAAACACTGACCTCAAAAGCAGGAAACTTACCAATACCAGCAACTCTTACTCTGAGGTTTACCCTGTTTAAAGCTGTGAATTTTAGATAAGTAATATCTTTAAAATTAAACAAGGCTTTAGTAACCTCTTTAAAAATAATTCATAGACATATAATTTAATTACTTTTTATTCTTCCCTCGTAGCTAATATTTGACTAGTAGGTAATGCGACAAACACTAAATCTACAAAATCCAGTTTTACTGAATTGTGGCAATCTTTGCACTTTTGATTTTTATGATAAAATTGAAACAAAAATCCTGTAAGTACTTGATAAAATTATTTTTGTGTAAAATATTAGTTTAACATCACACTGCAATTAAATTCAAGTTACCATAGCAACGACGGGTACAGACACAATCACCACGCTAACCTAACGCGTGGTAGTGATCACGATAGAAAGAGAATATCGACAACAAATTCAGGTGCTATTTTGACATCACTAAACTTAAGACGTAGTTCGAAGATTGGCCTCCAGGCTATTCGCAGGGAACACGATGCACAGACTTATCTCTAGCATTGAATTTAATATACATGGTGATCCCAAAACTTTGCGGAAATTACTTTAGTAATATTTTTATTGATATTTATTTAAAAACGCACACCCATTCATAACAAAATGTTTTGAACACTTATAAACAAAATATTTCTGATGCCTATATCACATCAAAGTGAGTTATTCACAATTTAAAACTTTAAAATTTTGTAAACCCAATCATAGTTTTTACTTATAAAATAAAAATTACTTTTCTAGGTAAAACAGTGTAATGCAGCCTGTGCATGTCTTATTCTTTAGTTTGTTAATGACCTCCGTGGTGAAGAACACACCGGTTTATTAAGGTGTCGACTGCTCCGATGTCCTTGGTTCGATACTTATACATGTATTAAAAAAGATTGTTTTTATATTTTCTCGAGTCTTGGTATTTGTGGTACCTTCGTTGCTTCTGATTTCTACAAAAAAAAGTGATATTAGTTATAATATACTATTGTCTATCTCGCACTTCCGGATATCACGATGTTTTTCCTATTAAATAGCTGTTTTTAAAGAAGGGAAGAAAAAAGAAAGGAAGGCAAGAGGACATTTTTTGCAATCGCTACCCGTTATTCCTCATATACACTTCTAATCCTCTTTCAACCCCTTTATGATGATAAAAAGACAAAATATAATGTAATTTTCATGCTCAAAAGCTAACTCCATAGAAAAAAGTCTTTTAAATTAGATAAAAAACTGTTTTCTTTTACGAATTTCACCACTTTTATATATAACTAGCGGATCCCGCGAACTTCGTAACGCCTTAGAATAGTATTTGATTTTGACGTCTTAAATATCATTGTCAATAAATATGGCGAGGTTGGATAAATATATGAACAGTTCCTTATTAATTACTTCTGACGCAAAATTTCCAATGATTTGAATACTTATTATCCTATTCCCCACGAATACAAATTCAAAAATACAAAAATGATAAAAATCGATCCATCCTTTCTCAAGTTACTAGCTATTCCCCGCGACTTCGTCCGCGTCAATTTCCGTTATTATGATCGCGATTATTTTTGCAACATTATTCACTCATGCTTTGCTCCTATTGGTTACAGCGTGATGTTATTATATATAGCCTAAAGCCTTCCTCGATAAATGGACTAAATAATTTTTCAAATCGGACCAGTACTTCCTGAGATTAGCGCGTTCAAACAAACAAACAAACAAACTCTTCAGCTTTATAATATTAAGTATAGATAAGTGGTGTTACTAACACAACTTTCTTTTATATATGTATATAGATTTCTAGGAAGAAAACGATTGGATAATTTACATCAGCCTGTATAGTAGTAACACACAATCTGAGTTTATGTTTAGTATCAGTGAGGCTTCAATTTGGTGTAGTTCAAACTAGTACCCAAAGGGTATTAAGAGTCCTAATATGGGTTAGGGCTAAATGTTGACCTGGCTAGGTGTATTTATGCGAAACTTATTTAGGATTATAAACTATCAAGTAATACTTTCTATGAAATGATAGATCAATGCCCACTTTCCATACATTTGAAACCTGATAATGAAAGTTTATGTATAGACCGCAAGTATAGCAGGAATACTGCATGCTAGATTAGGGAATAATTCCCCGTTTTCACTTTTACCAGTTAAACGCCAGGAATTAAAAAAAATACGAATTACTACTTTATAGGTTAGGAATTGCCGCGGCCAAATTATCGTCAAAAATATCTATGGAAATATGCCGGCAGTACATATGTACCTACCTAGTGTTTAAAAGTTAATTAACTACAACTTTGAATTATTCGACCTATTGATTACGGAGAACTTCCACTAAGGTAAATATGTATGTTGGTTAAGTGCCAAAAAGTGTGTAGGTGTGTAGTACACAAAGAGATGCAAACGCAAAACGAAAGAGACTGCGCCGATTCGAATATGACGTCAAACGTCAAAAAAAATCCGTTTCACTCTATTAGAATAATTAAACGTAAACTTATTTTCAACTGATAATGTTCGTATTATTTGTAATAATGGACTTCAATAAATCTTTCTATTAATTTAATATAGAAAGTATAGAGTACTAAAAATAAAACAATAAGTAATAATACTAGTTTAAATAGATAAAGTCAGTCTCCAGTCGGCACTCGTCAGTAACTAAAACGTAACGTAACAACTGTACAAGTAACGTTCAAAAACCATATTTTCATTTTTTAAGAAGTTTAGAAGAATATCAAAAATCTTTTTTTCCTGTGTTTCTGATTAATAAATGATAAGCGTAATGAGTTTACAATAAAAAAAGCTTAATTTTAAGATTTGTTTCATTTCTATACATACTCAGGTGAAAAATAGGCATTGTTCTATAAGCTAATTAATTGCAATTATAATTTAGTATTTAAACTTGAAAAATTATTAGAGTTATTTGATTTGGGGCTTATATCATGTAACTTATTTATTATGAGTTTCCGATATTTCAGCATTTGTTGTTCTCCCGTGATCATAGCGCTTGCAACAGTGCCGAAATATCGGAAACTCATAATAAATAAGGTACATGGTATAAACCCCGAGTCAAATAACTCTAGTGATAGTGACCATGAAAGTTTAAATTAGTATATTGAAAAATATGTATCAGACGAGACTTGAACCCGCCTCTCCATGCATACCGTGCGCGGCCCTTTACCAATGGGGGCTATCGCTAGTGAATTTGCCACTAGAGGCGCTTCTGTCGCGTGAGGTCCAATAACATTCACTTTTCACTGGTTTTAGCGGGTTTCGTGACAAAAATTATATTATTTTTAAATTTACCTACTGGAAAGTGATCTCCTTTGTAAAATTATTGCAAATATGGATTATTTGGCGATGAAAGTGAACGCTTTGAAAGCAGAACTAAGAAAAAGCGCAAAAATAGGCGGCCTTAAAAGAGCAACTATTTCAGAAGTTATTTTGTTGATATGAAGATAGTTATTTATAAATAATAAACATATTTAGATTCAAGATTTAAAATTTTGAATCGGAGCCGATCTTATAAAGTCGCCTTTGACAGCTATACCTCTGGACCTCAGTCAACAGTGGCGCCAACTGGTGAGCAAAGAAACGGTAGTCCCCATTACGCTGGCTATAAAAATATGCTTGAAAAATTTGCGCTGTGACGAAGTGTGAGATGCGGGTTCAAGTCCCGCCTGAGACACAATTGATCAAGTTTAAATACTGATATCAAGTATAAGATGTTTTGAAACAGATTTTTAAGCAAATAAATTGCTACTTGAAAATACAATTTATAAATCAATAAATGTGGAAAACATCACATACATTGTCCTGATCCCAATTTGAATAACTATTTAAAGCATTCGTATTTTGGAAACCAGAAACAACGAAGGTACCACAAACACCCAGACCCGAGAAAATGTAGAAAAACACATTTTTTCTACATTGACCCGTCCGGGAATCGAACCAGGGACCTCGGAGCAGGCGACACCTTGAAAACGGTGTGTACGCCACTCCGCCACGGAGGTCGTCACAATTCTGAATAAAATTCTTTGGTGGGACTCGAACCCACAACCATCGCTTACCGGACCATTGTTCTAACCAATGAGCTACCAAGATATTGTTTGTGACAACGAATTTATTCAAGGCTTTCAACGCTGTACGCCAGCGGTGGTTCATCAATGTTTGTTATGTACAGACAGCGGCAGGTCAACCTACCCAAAAAGTTAAAGGTCATTGAATCGATGTTCAACTTTAAGTCCAACAAGTAGAGATCAAAATCAATTGAGAAAATTTGACGTCTTGTGGTAGGTTGACGTGCCGTTGTCTGTATCTCCAGCATCGCAAAGAAATATGTTTACAAATATTCTTCGGTCAGTTAAAATAAAACAGCATTATAAATGTTTTGTATAAGCTCAGTATTAGCTCAGTTTTGGGACTAGATGATTCTATATGGCCCAGACTGGACTCTTTATGGCACAGCCTGGCTCGTTATGAAATATTTTGTATTATAATAATAGTCTTTTTTATAAATAGTTATTTAATCTCGATAACTCTGAAACATTAACCTACTTTTCGCGATCGAGCCGTTCAAAAGCTTACTAAATCAAAGGTTAATATGAAAGCAAAAATCTAAAGATAAGAAAATAGATTTTATCGAAGAAATATTGGAATTTTAAAAGTTGTTCGCCCTACTACAGTATTATTATGCTCGAGCACGTCTCACTCGGCATTCTTGCAGCTTATTAAAATGTTTCGTTGATAAAGTGAAAAATAAACAGTTCAGTCTTTATTGAGACGATTTTATAAATAAATAAATTTTATAAAAATATATTTTAAGACATGCCTCACTAGGCCACACAGAGCCAACTAGTCCCAAATCAAGCTACTGTTAAGTACCCTGTCGTATGGGGTACTAGACAACCGATAAACTGACTTATATACTTTTTTTTGTAAATACATACTTATAATACATAGAAAACACCCACACCAGTACAAACAGACATGTTCATGCACACAAACATTTGTACTGCGCGGGGATCGAACCCGCGACCAATGGCTCAGAAGCAGCGTTTACTACCGCTGATCCAAATGGTCGATTTTGATTCTTGTTATACTAAAGAAACGGTTTAGAATCATTTCACTGCAGGGCAAGGGCCTCCAATGTATTCCATCCAGTAACAACAGCAATGATGGGTACAGGCATAATCACCACGCTCGCTAAATATGGGTTGGTGATCAAAAACCCAAATAATGTTCGAAAATTAGAAACCATTTACCCAACCTGGGGTTGAACCCATGATCCTGAGATCTTAGCACTTAAACTACGAGACCAACGGGGTTAGTTTTTTAAATTAACATAGAAAAAACTATTTTTTTGTGAAAAATACAAAGCACGACTACGAGTACCTAATAGCCCCTATGTTAAATATCGTTTCCTAAATTAAACCGAACGAAAATCGAACTCGTGACCCTTGCGTTAGTTAGTAGTAACGTCAACTGGGTAGTCTATAGAAGAAAGGGGCGACTAACAGAATGCAGTCTAAGAAAATTTAAAACAGGATCGTCATTCCACCACGAGTCAAACTGCCATCAGAAAACCCTTCTGCCATTCCTGTCAAGCGTAGCTATTATGCCACAGTCCCACCCACTAGAATTTTTCCACAAGTGAACCGATATAAATAAATCCAGAGGCTGCTATTGCAGTATATAAATGTAACAGCTGGAGACAACAATAATACGTTTCCAATTTCCGATTCTGAATAGCCGGTGTCATCCATTTGCTCATGTGTACGCTAACGACCTCCATATTGGTAAGGTTATTTACACACAATTAATCTATAAAGATATACTAGCTTTTTACTGTGGCATCGGTCGCTCTAGCTTTGGTTTTTATGAGTATTATTTTCGATAATATTGATTACTAGCTGTTCCCCGCGACTTCGTACGCGTCAATTTCTGATTCTTTAACCGCCATTATTTTTGCAACATTTTTCACTGATGCTTCCCTCCTATCCTTTTTTATTTTTATATGATTTTTGTGGTTTTTGTCTGCTTTTTGTGTCAAATAAAAATTTCTTTCTTTCTTTCTTTCAATATTATATATTTATTGATTATTTTATTTCGACGACATCTGTGGTAAAGAACATTACGAGTATAAGTCACGTATGACCCAGTTGACAAGGGGTTACCAGATCTGAGGAATCAGGTTCGGCTCTCACGCGGGTCAGTGTAATAAAAATGTAACTTAACAAAATTTACGAGAATTATTTTGCTATTAATTTCCGCTCGTTAATATCGGCCTAGGTACTTATACCGTACTACCCGTAAAACGATATATAAGAAAAAAACTTCGACGTGTATTGCCATTTACGGAAATCATTAGCCAAATATTTATCGTAATTCATATAAAATTACGGATTTTCGGAAAGTATCGCCTGAGTATTTCTCGTGATTCCTTAGCGATACAAAATATTAGCAAGGAAGGAAAGGCACGAAGACATGGACCCAAGCAGCAAATCACGAGTTGTTTTTACAAGTTAGATACTTTATAAAACAATGTAGCAAATAGATGGTCAGTCCAGCCAACATAAGAATTTTAACGAAGCCGTAATTTACACTTGTGTAGTCCCCCCTGAAGTTAGGCGGGCATTAGCGTTTATTTGGCATTCAAATTAACAACACCTGTTGAATGGACGTGGAATCGTTTCGGACGTAGCTTGAACCATACAGCCAGCACATTTGCAACCGCCCACGCAATTAATTAATCGATTAGTGGAGTCCGCTATCAAAACAGTTCGGCATTCACTTGTTTTCACATAGTAATGGTGTTTGTTTTCTTTGCTATGTCTAAATTCATACTCTGAAGCGTAATTCAGTATAAAGTTTTCCACAATTTCATCAAAGAGGTATTTTTTCGTCTGTATTTATAAGTCTGTTTGTGTATACAAGTCTTTCAATGTACTGCAGTGGAATTTAATTCGTTCATTACTGCTGCGAAGTCGGTTTTGTTGTTGTTCTATGATCCAAAGCAATTCAAAGGCTGTAAATAGTAAATGAAGTTAAAAATTACAATAACAGTGATCGTAGTCTCAGCCAACTAATTCAGGTTGTAATTTCACAATCTCATGCGTCATAGTCTTCAACATTTTGTCCTTACATGTGCCAAATAAGTTTACTATAAGTTCTATTCATTTAGCTTTCTAAAATATTTTTTAAGAATTGTATGTAGTAAGTTTTAATTTTGGATGAGTTTTGAATTGAATTATTTGATCTGATTTGAAGAATATAGGAAATCACGGTACTTACACTTGTAAATATTTGCTTGCTTTACACAAGCGAGTCAGGTATTCAGTTCAGTATTGTAAGCTTTTTGTAACATTTGTGCTCACGCAAAAAAGTCATACATAAATGTACTTTTTATTCTGTCAACTCTTTATAAATATTCATTGCAACCCGACAGCCTTATAAATAATGTAAAATATTTTCATACAGTAAAAAGAGAGTATTTGATGAGTAAGCTTTTTTGTGACGCGCTACACCTCAGACCGGGGGATGATTTGTTTATTTAATGTAGATTGCATCCCTTTAATTTGTTCAGGGGCTAAATTAAGTTCTTTGTGCGTGTTTTTTGGCAAAACAAGGTATTTCGGTATCAAAGGTGACGAAATTGTTATATTTGTTTAAGAAATACTTCTCTAACGGTGTAGGTTAAATGTTCATTATGATAAAAAAGCATAGTAATCCCATGGGAGCCGTACATATTTTCGGGATTCCAAATAGCCTATCACTATTTCTGATCGTATAATACCTCCCTGTCAAATTTCAATTACCTTTGTTTATATACTTTATTTGATATTTTAGCAACTTAATTGCTATTATAACGATAAGAATATGAATACAGAATATGAGATAAGAATATGCTTGAAAAATTCGCTTTGTGTCGCAGTATCTCGGTGGCTTAATGGTATGGCGCCCGGCCGGCGCGGCATGCGAGGAGATGCGGGTTCGAGTCCCGCCTGAGACATAATTTTTCAAGTTTATATACTGATATTACTTCTGTTTAGTCGTTTTGGCGTGATTGAGAAACAAACATACATCCAAACATTCACAATTATAATATTATTTAGAAAAGATTAAGTTAAGATTAGTAAAATAGGTGGCAGGTTCGATCCCCGCACTGTACAAATATTTGTGTGCATGAACATGTCTGTTTGTACTGGTCTGGGTGTTTTCTATGTATTATTAGTATATATTTACAAAAAAGTAAGTTTATCTGTTGTCTAGTACCCCATTACTGCCATTACTATAAGCTTCTTACAAGTGTCTTAGTTTGGGACTAGATGGCTCTGTGTGACCCAGTGTGGCATGTCTGAATATATGTATTTTATATTGATTTATAATTATAACTTGTGACATACTATTATATGTTAAATTACTGGGATTTGATTTGCTATTTGCACATCAAAATCAATTATTATTAACTCAAATCAAGTCGGCAAAGTATAAAACCACTTCTAACCAGATAATGGTACTACCAGTAAAATATGTTCCGATGGTAATAGCATTCGGATGAAGGCACACAAATTGGACCTGACCGATGATTCCGCAAATGTCAAACCAATCTGACCGAACAAGACGACGTTAACGTGAATATCCTTGCAATTGGGAATCTTTTCTCTGAATTGAGTTCATTGATCCCATTCGTGTGTCGTGGGAAGGATTGTGGAATTTATGTGGGAAGTGATTTTTGATTGCGGGGCAAATTGAATTTGGAGCGACAAAAAAAAACTGTGTCACCAATTTGAAGTGAAGTTGAAAGATTTAGTAATTTTTTTGTTTAGTCCATGGTATTCACGCAGCTTTGAGTAAAACAACACTACTTCTTATCGTCCCAATGGTGTGGTTGTGCATGTGCTAATTGGCCTAATCTAGGGTTCTTGGCGACCAAGTCAAAGCACAGTTTACACATATTAAATTGAACTATGTCTGTAGAAGTCATTTACCTTAATTCTCTCGTGGTTACTCAGAATGTTGAGCCTGAAACAAAAAAAAAAAACTTAAAAAGAAGATTTTTAACACCAGTATTCCGTCATTAAAATGAAAATAAAGAAATGTTGTCTTTTTTTTGTGGGTATTAATTTTAAATAAATTTCAGGGAGGGCTATACCTAAGTAAGTAAATATGAGTCAAAAAGTTACTCGTAAACTTTAAGAAAACCTTACATATAACCATCATTTACACAAAAAAAAGAAAAAGGAAAAGTGTACTTGTGACGTCACATTGGAGCAGATTAATACTTTATACTCCAGTTAGTGAAAGAGCCAGCATTAAGGGTCGTTTATCACGACGTCAGATCATCCTTAGTGGGGTGACCATGCAAAAAAAAACAGCAGGAATTTAGGTCTTTTTTTAATAGTCAGATAAAAAATATCTATTGGTTTAAATATGTACGGTGTGATAACAAAAAAAAAACAATGTTTAAGCCGCGCCTAATAATAAGACGCCCAATTAAAAATGTTTAATACTGACTGATAATATCATGAATGCATTTTACCAAATTAGTCGTCGAAGGCTTAAACCTGTTTGTCTTTTTTTGTATTAACACTAATCATAACCAGAAATACCATGAATTCTATATCTAATCTATATGATTGACTTTTGCAAAGCAGTCATCTTAGATTTGTCTTTTCATCTGATCTTTGAAAAGCCAGCCCTTATTCAAATAAATGTGTCTGTTGATACATTATCTGATGTGGGTTCAAAGTAAAAAACTAACATCCTCAGGTAACTTGGCTTTCATCATCAAATTTAATATAACCAGGCTAGGCCCGTAACAATCCGATTTTTTCACGAATATTTGCCTAAAAAACCATTCATTAAACCAAAATCTATCGGGTTGTCAAAATTCTGCGTATTTCTTGAGTTAATCGTTATACAGAACGCAAATAGATATTTTACTGTGACTTTTGACATTTTGACTATGACTATTGACATACAACGACTCAATATGGTGAATCATTTCATACTCTTGGTAACCATTTTTTGGTAAAGAGCAGTAGAACCTAGGTACCAATACTAAACTATACGTAAATACTATATTATTATTTATTTAATTTTATTTTTTTATTCAAGGTTCACCATTGTTTGTTTACATTAAAAATAAATCTAAATCACGGGTTAACAAATTATTAAGCTTAATGTAACAATCTTTTAAGGTGAACACCGCATGCAATGAAAGAATAAACATACCAATAGTAAAAATGATGTAAATAGCTGATTTCTCCACACATACAAGACGAGTCATTAAGTGTTTAAAGAAATCAAGAACTGTTGGACCAAAGACAAGAAATAACAGAAACAACTGGAAACCCATTAACCTAAGCTATTGAAAAAATATTGAGCAACTTGAAGCCAGGTTTGGCTCATGATTGACTTGAGCTTGGCAAATGAATCGGCATGTATATCGAACAAGTCACTATATCCGTTAAGCAATTTACGTAGTCTTGGGATGGGGGAATTTTCACCTAAAACCGATCTACACAAGGGAGGGAGGGCACAGTGTACTCCACTGCTTCTAGGGGCGCGGGGGATTCTACATGAAACTCTTAAATTAAACTTTTGAAGTAAGGATTTAACTATTGTAAAATAGAATTGTGGAAGATATATGCTACACCACATCTAGTATCGTCTGGTGTCTTCTAGTATCGTAACAGAAAAAAAGATAGAAATAAAAAAAACATTTAATTGACCACAAGCACATTACAGTAGACATAGACGAAATTACAGCTAGGCAATAGACTAAAACACACAAAAAAAAACAATTTACAAGTAAATCTGTGGCCAATCAGGTCCAACCTCAGCATGTGCTGCAACGAACCGGGGAACGCTGCAGCGCTGGCATATGGTATGACCAAAGAACGGGACCCATACAAGTACAGGGGTACGACAACCATAGGAAAATAGGATGTGTCGTAATATATATTTCAGCCAGTATCATACGTGTAAGTATCTTGAAAGTTTTGACTCATGGTCTCCCCACTCTAGCGTTTCTCAATGCTAGCAAAATGACAAATCTAGTCAAGAATGAACGTAAGTAGATATTAATGGCTAATTTCACTCACTCAGCCCATTGAGTAGAGATATCGTTTAAAGGTAGGATTATTAGTACTCGTATTTACAAAAACTGTAAAATACGTTTTTCTTTATCAAATTCATTATCGCTTTGCTAGAACGGGACACTCGAGAGAAATTTGATAAGAAGAATTATTGAAACTTAGATAATTTTAAATAGATCGCTGGAGACAAACTCTATAGAGCACCTAAGTCAGAACGACCTATAATCATCCCACTGCCGGGCGAAGGCCTTCATCGTTGAATTCAAGATACTACAACAATAATGAGTACAGGCATAACCACCACGTTTAATAAATACGAGTTGGTCATCACAAACCCGAGCAATGTTCGAAACTTTTGTTTTGCGAAATCGGCGATCAAATCCAGGCCCGATATCTTGCCCCAGAACCTAAACCACAAGTCCAACGAGGCGTTTTCCTCTTTAAAAAAGGTTAAAAAAAGTATTTTTATATATCTAATCAGCTCTCCAAACTCGCACATCTACACTTATATTATAAAGCTGAAGACTTTGTTTTGTTTGTTTGAACGCGCTAATCTCAGAAAGTACTGTTTAAAATTGAAAAAATATTTTTGTGTTGGATAGTCATCACGATAGATAGAACATCACGCTGCGACCAGAGCGAAGCATCAGTGAAAAATGTTGCAAAAATAATCGCGATCGTAATAACAGAAATTGACGCGGACGAAGTCGCGGGCAACAGCTAGTTAGTAAATAAAATGCGCGTAGAATAGCAACTACCACGTTTCCATTTCGCATCAATTTGACGTTTCCCTTTCATATATTCAAGACTCGTCAGACCCAAGGTTGCTCAGTGACGTAACTTAAGTGATTTATGAATCAAATGGGTCGCCATATCTGTTACTTCTATCGGTTGGGTAAATAGCTCTATTTTTGGAAATTTATTCCTTTTAAATATAGTGCTATAGCAAATTGTAGGCAGACAAAATGATTTTTTAAGTAAAAGATGTAGGTAGGAAATGTTTTTAAGCAGACCTTTAATAGGTTGTGGGAATTCCTAGTCAAATACGTTATCAGGCAGGAGAGTATTTACCCTTAAGCTGAAAGAGATATGACAGGGGACGAGGCAAGCTATATCTTTTGTTTAGATTTGTGTAGGTACTTAAAAACCATTAAACATAGACATCAATACACGACGCGAGGCAATGACTGTGGGGTGGTATACCTAAGCACTCATAGCCCAATGCTTCTTAGTGTTCAGTCTCTGTCACTAATGTTAAGCAAAGCTAGGAGCGGTCAATAGTTGGATGGGTGACCGTTTGTGGCATCATACCATTAGCGCTTCGGTGCTTCGGAGGGCACGTTTAGCCGTCAGTCCCGGCTGTTGGCACGAGATAACAGTCGTTAAGCCTTGTTGGAGGACTTTCGGACGGCTTGAGAAACATCCAAAGGTGCGGTGATGTTGCCACAGCGTCGCCCTTGCCGTCCACTAACCCGCACTAGGCCAGCGTGGTGGAACTAAAGCCTTAACCCCTCTCCATAAAAAGAAGAGAGATCCGTGCTCAACAGTGAGCGAAATAGGTTGTTACTTTACTTTAATTTTTACCTAAGAGAGGTTCTTAACCACAATCAGATCCGGAACGTCGCAATGTTTGTATTTCTGATACTAAAACAGTCAATGAGGTAAGGGTTAGGGTTATGTAAGGAAATAGAAGGGGGTAGTTTAGGGGCAGGTAGGGTAGTCGTACGGTAGGGATTGGAGTAGGAGCTATCCTACTTCACCTGCTCCTACCCTCGTGGACTTAGAGATTGGGTAGTAGGTTGTAGGGGTAGCACTTCAATCGCAACGAAGTTGCGCCGGACAGCTTGTTATTAAATAAGAGATCCTTACGGAGTCTAGCTTTAGGTTGAAAATAAATTAGGTGAATTCAATAATTTAACCCTTATGGCTTAATAATTAAGGTAATGATTCTCCTTAAACGCAAAGAACCCATGTAGTAAGAGGCAGCTAACGGAGTACTGCAAGATGAAAACTGATGGCAGCGTCTTCTCTTACCCACTATCCAAACTACAATCATCAAATCACCTAAGAATCGTTGCGATTATAACACCAGTTAGGTATTCTTTATTAAGAAGCAAATGGCCATCACTACACTGAAATAGCCTGATGATCATGATAAATATCAATAGGTGTAAAAACTCAGTTCAGATCTGAGTGTAATTATTAGCTTCGTTCCGAGGTAGTGAACGAAATAATTTTCAATTTCTGTCACAAAGGAAATATTATCCAAGGGCCATTTGTAAAAAAGGAACGCCGTGCCACTAAATTCAGTTATCCCCCGGAGAAAGACTGCTCATTTAATGTGAAACTTTGTACATGGCATTCTAGTTCAACAGAAAAAAACTCATTTTTTTCTGAGAATAGGCCAAAGTCCCAATATTATATACTAAGACAGCAGGCTTTGGGACAGTTATATGCTGATGTCGCTTTTTATTTTGTGATCCTTAAACAATTTTAAATAGCAGTTATCTACTGAAACGCTGCTTAGAGCAGCTTCAATCATTTATATGAATTTCTTAAATTACTTTGCTAGTATTTTCCGTTCATTGATACTGACTGACCTAGGTACCTACACCACATTACCTGCACCAACAAATGAGCAAGCACTGGTAAATGCATAAAGCCGCCCGCCCTTCCTTTAAAAT
The DNA here is from genome assembly GCA_949315895.1 of Anania crocealis. Taxonomy (NCBI): domain Eukaryota; kingdom Metazoa; phylum Arthropoda; class Insecta; order Lepidoptera; family Crambidae; genus Anania; species Anania crocealis. The sequence goes on along the minus strand of OX438867.1, from coordinate 15,007,273 downwards.
GCATGCAGTGCATATAATGTAATTATTGGTTGGTACCCAACACCGACATAAGAAAAACCTCGATGCGTTTCACAACTTCACGTGACATCCTCAGGAGATGCTGTCGCTTTTCGCCGCCGGAGGACTTATTTAAAATCAATGATAAATCTGTTGTCAGAGTTGTCTAGCCTATAAGAGGCTTCCGACATAATTTGATTAACAACTTGAACATTTCAAAGAAAACAAAATTAAAAGCCAAAGCACTAAAACAAACTGTTACTTCACAAAACAACGTTAGTATTAAAGCCAATCGCACCTGAGTACTATCGAAGTGATTTTCACATAAAAACTCTGAATGAAAACGGTCGTGGCCATTGTCAGTTACTGGGTCGTCGCGATAAGCAGTCGCTCATTCAATTTTTCGCCCCCACGGGGCTTCAATATCTCGATAGCGTTACAAAGGAAAATAAATAGACGTCTGAGATCCCCTTAATGCTGAACTTACAGCCACAGTTGATGTTAATGCAGTACGTTTAGTTCCAATTAGAACTAAGCCGACAATAGAAGGTAGTGCACAATGTGAAAACGATCTAGCATTTGATATCGCAGTGTAAATTTGATTAATTTAAAATCTAACAAGAGTATGTGTCAAGACAACATAATAAGGATCTTCTCATTGATTTCAAATGCAATTGCAACAGTTCGTGTTAAAATTTAAATGTACTTCAGGAGCACGATATCGAAGCAAATGGAAGATTTTCAAGTAAGAGTACTGGTGTCCGGGCTACAGACAAACGAATACTCGCATAGTTTATTTGTAAGCGCACCGATTATAAGACTATTTTTATCCTTTAAAGATAATATAGTATAAAAAATTCCAAACAGCTTATTACAGACTTCTGACGTAATATGTTTTACTACTTCAAAAGTTAATAGCTTGGCTAATACCTTGCCTCAGAAGCACGACTGTGCCTGACTGACCTAACCTAAAATATCATTTCCTAACCTTACCTGACTAGGATCTAGGGTTAAATACCCCAGGATACTTGCATAGTCGGACCATTGCATCAGTACAATAACTAGGTCGTTAATGTTTGTAGTTGTTTCCCTGAAATTGAATTGACTGTTACTGTAGGCAATAAACACTCTCTTAGTAAAAGAGACTATACTGTTACCAATTTTGAGTGTGTCACAACAACTAAGTCGAGTAGGGATGGGATGTAAATAAAATCACTTAGCTCAAATTCGAGATAAAATTCCAGACGGTAGTGTGAATTTCCTGGTGAATCTACGAAATTGCTACGACAGCCTTTTGCAAACGGGTCCTCACCGGCAAATGCAATACGAACGCTCTCAGAAATGTCTCAGAGTGAATGTATGCAATGAAAATTTGGCGAAACATAATACGATTTGAAGTGAGATCTTCTATTATTCTGATGGACGAAATGAAATTATGTATTCGACTATATTATTACTCACCTTTGTAAACTGTTTTACTGTAACAACCTTTATGTTTTCTTTGTGCGCAATAAAGAATATATATATATTATTGGCCAATAGTATACCTGTCCAGTAAGTAATGTACTAGAAGTAGTAGTATTATGTAAATTTTAAAAAGTATGATTATTATCAGACTAAATTACAGTTACTTGTTGTATTGTTGATTGTCTATCACAATGATAAGACAAATGAAATTAGTGCTTATTGAAATAAAATAATGTTTATATAGCACTACAATATTACTTTTTTTTAACGATTAAATCTTATTGTCGTACTAGGGTTTCTTTGCATCCGTTGTTTTTCTGGTGTTAATTTAAAAATAAAATAAGCTACATGGTATAAACATCGAATCAATTAGTAGTAGTAACAGCCTATAATCATCCCACTGCAGGGAAAAGGCCTCCATCATTGAATTCAAGTTACCACAGCAATGATGGGTACTGGCATAATCACGACGCCTAGCGCCTGCCAAATGCGAGTTGGTGATCACAAACCCGAGCAATATTCGAAAAATCGATGTTGCCTTACCCGGGGATCGAACTCGTGACTCCGAGATCTTGGCCGGTATTTACACCACTAGATCAACGGGCGTACAATTAAGTCTAATCAGTCATCAAGCCACCGCTGGAACTAGTCAAAAAAGAGGTCTTTGCCACTACTGCCACGCTTTACAGGCTGACGAACGTAGTTTGGGCAATGGAATGACGGTAATAAGACGCTGCTATAATCTTCTCTCTTCTAATGGTGCCCTTTCTGTATGTTGTTGGTTCTTAGGGGAGCCCTATGTCCAGCCGTGGACATCGTTAAGATAATGATAATGAATAATGACGAGTCTAAAATCACCATTTTGAATATTTGGAAAAGTAATAACAAGCATTCTATCTACACAAGAACAAATCACACTTAATTTATATCTACGAATAGAAATTAATCTGCAGACTTCTCCAATTTCCTAGAGCAATTTATCAAAAACTTTGTGATTGATTCTCTACAATCGGTAACTGTTAGAAACAAAGTACATATTGATTTAATTGATGTGCAAAAACATTGATTATATATGAAAAACTTGATACTCAGCATCAAAAAAATGTCTCAACTAAATTAACACCCATTTGACACAAAGATAGCGAAAGAGAGAATATTCTTTATTTCATACCAAATAAAGGAATCACATACAATTTTGTTTTCAAGATGTAAAACTTATGCGGTCTTATTGCTAAAACGCAATCTTTAACGGACAATTATTGGGTACAGGACAAAACTTCGAAGAAAGGTGAAGGGGTGTAAATGGGAACAAAGTGCAAATATGAGAACATTCTCGAACATTCTCATGTACAGACAACAGCATGTCAACCTACCACAAAACGTCAAATTTTCTCAATTGATATTGATCTCTAGCTGTTTGACTTAAAATTGAAAATCAATTCAATGACCTTGAACTTTTTGTACAATCTGATCAAGTCATTATGATCCTTCCAGGAATTTTGTGATCAGATTTGTGGCATGTAACGCCTTGTTGGTCTAGTGGTTTAAATACCGGACCAAGATCTCGGGGCCTGGAAAACGTTCCCCAGGTCGAGAAATAAGAGGTACGAATTATCGAACATTGCTTGGGTTTTTCGTAAATTGCTCGTGTTTGTGATCACCAACCCGCATTTAGCAAGCGTAGTGATTAAGCCTGTACCTATTAGTGCTGTAATAACTTAAATTAAATGATGGAGGCCTTTGTCATGCAGTGGGATGATTAAAGGCAGTCTCTTTAATTGTGGTATGTCATAATATCCTTATTAATATTTTTCGTAGCCTATGCCTTTGAATGACAAACACAAGCGATCTTTACTTAATTTTTACTATCAAGAAATCAAATTCTTTGTACTACCACTTTAAAATACTTATTGTATAAATGTTTCTATTCAACAAAACCACAGCTAGATTGTAGTATCAGACAAATCTACAAACCATACCGTGTTGCGAATTTAACCAAGAACAAGAGATGAAAGGAAGCGTGGTGCGTACTTGGCCCAGTTCGACAGTTACGACACTAGCAATCTTGTCCCGTGCTCATACACCGATCTTGGTATTTAGTTTTATGGTACTGGTACTTTCTATTTGTGTACAATTAAACCCGTACAACCATTGAGGGAACTATCAAAGAAATACTATAAAAAACTTAGTTTTTCAGTGCAATTATTATTTTAAAAATGTAATTTTATCTGCTAAAGCCTTGTATTTTTAAGAATAATTTAAATAAGATATTTAGGCATTAAGATATATTTCCATTCTAGTTTTTAAACCCTACATAAAGTAAAAATAGCGTTAATGAGGAATCCTTATGAATTTTTGACAAGTAACAGCATCCTAAATTCCCAATCATTGCATAAAAATACATGTCTATTATCTAGCCCCTAAACTTACTAAAGCTAAAGAAATAGTGCTTATCTTTATTTGCTCTGTGCGGGACTCGAAGCTGCTAGATCAGAATGTCATTAACATACATTGTTCTCTAGGATTTTTCTTTGGAAAATTTGAATTAAAATAGGAAATACCTTTCATCCGAAAGCAAATTACTTCTGTCTGTATGATAATTCACATTTGTAATATAACACTAATAATAATTATAGTATAGAGTCAAATAACGGCTGATCAAAGTTTTGTTGAGTGCGAAGCTTCTCATAGTGGGACCGTATTATATATACGGGCCGCAGTCATTCGATATTAGAAGTGAACGGTACTCAAGGATGTTAATTTGAACGTGCCTAACAATTGCTTAGGTTTAGTGCATATTCGGTTAGTCATTTGTGAAATAGATAATTATTTTGACTGAACCGACATTGACAGGTGAACGGGTTATGCGGGAAAGGTTATGGCCGCAGTGTTGGTAACGTATGATAGGTACAATGTTAGAACAATTTATCCTAAAACAACTGTTTTGAAGCATCAAATACATCTTAAAGGGTGATTACTAACACCCGAATTTATAAAGAAGTAATTAGTTTTTGTATAAGAAAGTTATAACTTCAAGTATTACTACCTAGTGCTTAAGTGAAGGAATTAGTTAACAATAATAGTTATATTATTTGGCTGAGAATTCTAAATTTTGATAGTTCTCACTTCTAGTACGAGTAATTACTTGTTTAATGAGGAATACTTAAGTAATTACATTTACTTGTTTTTATAAATACGGGTGTAAAAGACACTTAAAACCCCTGTTACTTTGTTTAAGTCTTCCGAATATTATAAATGCGAAATTCTGAATGAATGTTTGTTACTCAGCCACGCCAGAATGGCTAAACAGATCTGTATAAAATTTTGCACGGAGATAAATAAATAAATAAATAAATAAATAAATAAATAAATGTGGACAACATCACATACATTGTTCTAATCCCAATTTGAATAACTATTTAAAGCATTCGTATTTTGGAAACCAGAAACAACGAAGGTACCACAAACACCCAGACCCGAGAAAATGTAGAAAAACTCATTTTTTCTACATTGACCCGTCCGGGAATCGAACCCGGGACCTTGGAGCAGGCGACACCTTGAAAACCGGTGTGTACGCCACTCCGCCACGGAGGTCGTGGCGGAGTGGCGTACACACCGGTTTTCTTGTGCGTGCGCTTGAAAAACAATTTTTTTTTAAACAATAATTTTGTAAAACGCTGTGACGCGCCTAGACGTATTATTTTGCTGCGGCGGGGTCTCAGTTGCATGGACCTTACACAGCTACATATGTGTGCGTCACAGCGTGTTTCAAAATAAATAGCTGAACCGATATTCAATATTGAATAAAAAAACTTTTTGGTAAAAAAATAACGCGGGCTTCGTTTTATAGGTGGTTAAAATTGCACCGTGTATAAGACTTCAAAATCAAATATTATTCTGAGGCGATACAAAGTTCGCGGGGTCAGCTAGTTATTTTATAAAACACACATTACATTACTTTCCTGATGTTTGTTGTGTTTTGTGACCATCAAATGTCGTTAATAACAAAATACCGAAAACAGTACCTCATTACGGTTTGATTGATGAGCTGAACTTATTTTTTGTGTGTACTTAATATGACCTTTAAGGTGGTGAGATCATATCAATCATACCACACTAACATTAGGTTATGACAACAGAAATGATGCAGCAAGTTTTCCGTATTCTGTAGTTTTTTATACATAAGTGACACTTGCGTAGAATAAAATCAAACCGATTTTAAAAATATTGTTACTGAAAAAAATGTTTTACTGTCTTAGATGGAAGTCAAACCTACAACTTTCCGCTTTCCGGGCGACTGCTCCAACATTTGAGCTACCAAGACATTGTTTGTGTCGGCAAATTTATTCAAGACTAAGGCAGTCGACATTTTTATTGAAGGAATTGTATTTACAAATAACAAAAAAAAGGAACAGCCTTAATAATGATCTGATTGCAGGGTAAAGGACTACATTATCTAATTCAAGTTACCACAGAAATGATAAGTGCGTTGTTGATCACAATGTCCGAAAATTCGAAACTTGTTGCCTATCCCGGGGATCGAAACCAGGAACCCGAGTTCTTGGCCCAGTACTTAAATAACTATACCGTTTAATAGCAAAAAATCAATTACATTTTTTTAAACGTTTTAAAGCCTACCACATCTTTTCGTCCAATACTTATCACTAAAACTAACAAGAACTTACAGAAAAATAGTAACGGTGCATCTTTTCTACCGTTGGTCAAATTGTAACTGCTCATAGCTGATTATAGAAAATGTTGTCTTTAGGTAGGTATATTGACTCATAGCAAAGTCATTCCATTCATATTTGAAGTCGAAAACAGAAATAACTGTGTGTCTCAGTAGTAATCCGGCTGCGGTGTAAGAGCAATCGCCTGAAGATTTGTACCCACGTCCTTACACTATACTGGCGAATGTTTTTACAATCATCGTTATATTCACTCCAAATCAGCTAACTGCTGGATACGGGCCACTCCAAAAGACGTACTTTCATCTAATCGCTGTTTGTCCAATGGCACAGAAATGACGCTGCGGCCGTTTTCTTCTAGCAGCACTCCTTTAGTCGCCTTACGACACTCATAGGACTAGTAACGGGTGTGCTATTATTCAAATTTAAATTTAAATTCAAATTCTTTATTGCGTGTCACATAACTTTATATGAGGTGGTAAGAAATGTTACTATCCCGTCAATTAGGATATACGAGTAAATGAGACGTTTTAAACGATTTACTAAAACGCCACAAAATCAATTTAAAATTCTAACCAACAGTATTTGGGTGATACAAAGATACTACTGTGTTCAAGTTCAGTTTTCAGCATTAAATCATTACTATGCAAATGCAGTTTACATTGCTTTAACGGCTCTGAGGGGTTGGTTAAATTCGTAGGCAAATCTAAGTTTTGTTGAATTGTTTGTATAAGCTATAATAAATTGTAATCTTCAGAGTGTAATGTAATAATCATTCATCCCTAATCATTATTTATTACTTTAACATCTAAGTGGTTGGTTGATTTATGTACCAGGCCAAAAAGATCTTGGGGACCTGACGCCTTACTCTGACACACGAAGCTCGTATTTACGGATGTATTTGTCTCTTTCAGATACTTTTAGACATCGGTATGAGTGATAGGGACAGACGGATTCGAATATACGGACATTGTGTAGCGGAGTACCTCTGGGTACGATGTCGGCAAGAATTTAGAAGTTTCAAACATCGCTTGGAACCATTTAGTAAGCGTGGTGATGATGCCTGTAAAATCACCTAAGATAGAAAAAAACATGCTAGTCTTAGTGATATTATAAACACAAAAGGTTGTTTTTACGTACGAATGTTCGTTACTCATTAAGCACATACCTAACAGATTATAACGACCCTTCCATTAATGGAGCTTAGACACCAGTATAACAAAAGAGGTTATAATTTATTCCAAAATATTGTGAAGTTACAAAAACATGGCTTAACAGTTGTATTTTGTGTTAAGCCAAGTGACACGGACGATATGGCGCTGCCGGTTGGTTACCATAATAATAAATACAGTGCATTTTTGACCACCTGACAATGTACTCGTAACAATTATGTATAATGTCTTGACAGGGTTTTTTAAATAAATTAAAAGAGTCTCAGAAAAATGTAAAAAAATAACACTTTATTTTGAATCATGCTGTGACGCGCACGGACGTTTTATTTTGCTTTGGCCGGATCCTGGACGAATGAACCTTACGTACACGTCCGTGTGCGTCTCGGCGTGTTTCGGAATGAATAGCTGAATCAATATTATTTATTATTCTAAGATATTTTTCGCTAAAGTATTAAAAAAATACTGCCAATATGTTAAACATAGTGGTAATACTCGTATAACGTCGGCTTCGTTTGTCGGAAAGTTCAAAACGCACGGTGTAATTTTTTAAGCAAACATTCGCTACTCTCTGATCCCAATACCGAAGTCCATGCGGACGACATCGCTGGATAAATCTAGTCAACCAATTAACATTAACAATAACCAACACAAAACTGGGTTACGTATTTCACGTCATAAAGTCCTATTTGTTAATATGTCAATCTACTAGATAAACTTTACACCCACCAAGCCCAGTCATTATATTTTATACATCATAAAACACAACTTTAGCATTAATCCATTAGTGTGTACACGCCTTTACCCAGGTAACGACTCCCAGCTGCTCGCTCCTCGGGCGAATTGCGTAAGGTCAGCATTCAACACGTTTTTACACAAAACGGTCATTTTGCTAGATTTATGATCAGTACTAATGTTACAGCACAACGAAAACAGCTAGAACATTTCTCATTAAAAAAATAATAGTTGAAAATTTTTTGTATGTTATTGTAACGCAGTGGTTAAAATACTGGGCCAAGACCTCAGTACCTCTAGCACAAAAAACTATCGACTTTGAATCGTTTGCGTATCAAAAGCAAACGACACAAAGTTCGTGCATTGTTTTGTAGTTCTCGTTTTGACCGCGCGAGCGCTGTTTAAGTTTTCATACTAAATATTTCGATGGCGATACGAACACGCAAACGATTCGAATTCGATAGTTTTTTGTGCTAGACCCACAGGGTCCAGTACCTCTAGCACAAAAAAACATTTTTGAACATTGCTCAGTATTGTGATTACCAACCCGCCTGAAGCAAGCGTGGTGATAATGCCTGTACCTACCCCTTCTGTGGTAACTTGAATTCAGTGATAGATGCCTTTGCCCTGTAGTAGGATGACATTGTTTTACCCCCTATTACCGCGACTATTACTATAGTGCAACTATTGTAGTAATTTGATTCTGATTCATAGGTATTAATTATTTATTATCTATTCAACTTAGTCACGACGGACCGTATTAAGTAATTACAAAAAAATAAAAAATACGATTTCTTGATTGTAAATTTCAACTCCATAGAAATGTAATCCACAGATTTCTGCTTACTAGGCAACTGATGGATAAGTTGACAAATTTAAGACTTTGAGCCAATTAAAAAGTTTTCTATACTTTATTTGATATTTTAGCAACTTAATTGCAATAGGTATCAGTATATAAGCTTACAAAATTCGCGCCATGTCGCAGTGTCTCGGTGGCCTAATGGTATGGCGCCCGCCCGGCATGCGAGGAGATGCGGGTTCGAGTCCCGCCTGAGACAAAATTTTTCATGTTTATATACTGATATTATAAGTGCAATTAAGTTGCTAAAATATCAAATAAAGTCACTTAATTGCACTTATAATATCAGTATATAAACTTGAAAAATGTTGTCTCAGGCGGGACTCGAACCCGAGTCTCCTCGCATGCCGGGCGGGTGCCATACCATTAGACCACCGAGACACTGCGACACGGCGCGAATTTTTCAAGCATATTCTTACGCAGTAAGCCAGCGTTGTTTCATCAAATGTTAGGAGTTTGCACCCTTAACACCCGAAAGAAACATCTTTGCAGATGTTTGACAGTCAGTTAAGATGAAACAGCTATTTATATACTTTATTTGATATTTTAGCAACTTAATTGCACTTATAATATCAGTATATAAACTTCAAGTTTCGAGTCCCGAAACTGATATAAAAAGTTTTCTTTTCACTAACTACTGTAAGTGACTGGTTGATGCCAAAATAAAAAGGGCAATGTATTCTTTAATCGCCTCTTACGGCACCCATTTTCACAGGCTGTGCTATTCAATTCTGTACTGTCACCACACGGGTGACACGAAATGTAACCATTATCATTTCAATTCATCATCATCATCATCATCAGCCTATCGCAGTCCACTGCTGGACATAGGCCTCTCCAGTTGCACGCCCCGCTTAGTTCGATCCTTGGCTTCTCGCATCTAGCCCTGCCAGCCATCTTGCGTAAATCATTACTCCACCGGCTAGTATCATCAACAGCCTACATAAGAAGTACGGTTGGTAATCGCAGTAATAAGCCAAGAGTGGAAAGAAGACTCTGCTTCTTTTCTTCTCATATGTACTCCTTTAGTCGCCTCTTACGACACCAATAGGAAAAGAAGGGTGGCGCTATTATTTAAATGTGCTAAAAATACTCGGAACATAATGGTATGGCTGAACTTAGTGTACTATGCAGTTAATGCCCTCCAGCTATGTAGGTATAATTAGGAGTAATTTTGTATTGTTCAGTGCAAAATTTAGGTTCGTGATCGAGCTTAGAGATAATATTGTACTAAAGCGAATTCGTACCGAGTTTAAATTCGCTTATCAACAATCAGTTATAAAAGTTTTCGTGGCATTCATTTAGTTTAGTGCCGTTTATACGGATTTTGAATTCATATTATGAAAAAACAAATACGTAATTGGCTATGCACAATACTTAAAAGGTTAAGACAATGCTTAGAACCAATGTTGCAATGAAACGCCGGTTTAATCCAGATTGTTAGGATAGATTCAAGAGACTACAATACATCTTTATGGTCCTTATCAAGGTCATTATTAGCAACAATCTGCTTAAACTTAGTTTGGTTAATAGAGGAGAGAAGATACTGCTACCAGTATTCTGCGGGCGGTTTTGGTTTAGTCACCTCTTCTATATGATGAGAATGGATGGTGCTACTCTGTTGTGTCGGCACAACAAGACGCCAATGATCTAAGAAATGTGTCGAATGTTTAATTGGACATGATTTATCTTTTTTGATTTCTTTTTAATAGTGCAACCTGCCCCCTTATAAAATTCCGCTAATTTAGAAATGGCTTAATAGAATCGTAATTCCATCTCAATTGTATATTTTGATACATTTATTAAGGTAGTGATGACAAAATACGATTACGATTCGATTGACCCATTTGTAAATTAGCGGAATTGGGGCCCTGGGCACTGGCACAAACTTGATATTTTCTTTAAAAAAATCTTCTATGATTAATTGGCTTTTAAACCCTTTTTAAAACAGTTCTATCTTGAACTTTAAAAGTAATAACATACAGTTATGATTCACTTAACCAGTAAAAAGACAGTTGCGAATAAATCAAACTAAAATAAAGCCATAAGTTTATTAAGTTCGAGCGGCCATATTTCAAATCGCGTTGCAAGTCGCAGTTAGTGCGAAAGAGGTTTTTCAGAAATTTACTCACAATTTAGTGTTATACAGCTACTATTAGGTCGTTGGAATTGCTTATTGGAAATTGTAAACACATTTTTGTAAGACTATATAGAAAGCTTCGATAATGTTTCGTGATGATAAAAGCATTTGTCGTTGGATTCATGCAAATATTATTTCCTACTTTGCGTTCATGAATTAAAATGAATATCTTCTATGTTAAGACAACCTTAGAAAGGCGTGTAAATAGTCACACTGGTGAAAAGGGTGGCTAGATTACTAAATAGACAAACAAATGTTGATTCTTTCTTTTCAGGAGGTAAGCTGGTGCGATAATATTAAAATTACTATATTTATAATTATATCAATAGGCTCACAAGGCACTTACCAATCTCTTGCAGCAAATCACTCCTTTCCTGGTTCTGCTTTTAATCAATTCTGGGAATAAATTCGAAGATGAGGAACATTGAAACGCACACTGAAAAAGTTATTACTACGTTGAGAAGGATTTCAAAAGTGACAGTTAAAAGAATTTCTTTTCTCTTGACAGTAGAAGGTGTCTATGACAATCATAGATTTAATAACAGTGATGACAATCCTCAGGACGAGCCATGGAGGGCAGATGCCATAATTAAAAATATAAAAAAATCAATAAAATTTAATTCTACCCGTAACTGCTCCGTCTGTTACAATGAACATATTATTGAGGTGAGAGTAACATAGAGGATATTAATCTTAAGCCGTGAACGTAAGGTAGTAAGCAAGTAGAAAAACAGACTTTTTTAAATCATGTTCTATTCTATTCTATTCCCTCGACTCCGTCTGCGTGGGAGTCGACTCCCGGTTACATATCACCTTCCTTATAGACCACTATATAGACATGTTTGCAATTGCTACCTATTATTATCTGTACCAAATAAAGAGAATACACCTATTTAAAGATTTATATTTGTTATAAACACTATCTTTTGTCCTTTCCCGGGAGTCTAACTACATTTAGTCCACATCTGGTTAGCACTAAAGATAAGCCCCTTTCCAGATTCCCTATTTCCCTGTACAGAAAATCGAACCCGGGTATGCGTATAGGCGGATTACTGAACCACCACACCAAATGGATTGTCATTCAACTACTGCATTCACCATTTCGTTTAAGTAATAATTATAATTATACCTCGGTAGGCTAAAGACTGACTCGATTTCGAAGACAAAACAAGTCGTCTGCCAAATTAAGATCTCATCATCATCATCATTATCATCATCAGCCTATCGCAATCCACTGCTGGACATAGGCCTTATTTTATTTATTTATTTATTTATATTAACAAATATCTTCATTACATATTATAGGTAAGGTCTCGCAAAACCTTTAAAAAGGTTTGACTGCGAGTACATAGTTACACTCAGAATATAAAATTACATAATGCTTAATATATTTTTTAGTTGCCTCTCCAGTTGCACTCCACTTAGGTCAATCCTCGGCTTCTCGCATCCAGCTCCTGCCAGCCACCTTGCGCAAATCACCACTCCACCTGGCCTGAGGGCGTCCTACACTACGTTTGCCGAGACGCGGTCTCAAATTAGTATCTAAAACCTTCAAAAATTATTGTATTTGCAACGCCCCGTTGGTATAGTGGTTTAAATACCGGGCCAAGATCTCGGGGTCCCAGGTTCGATCCCCGGGTCGGGCAACAAAAAGTTTCGAATTTCCGAACGTTGCTCGGGTTTGTGATCACCAACCCGCATTTGGCAAGCGTGGTGATTATGCCAGTACCCATCATTGCTGTGGTAACTTGAATTTAATGTTGGAGGCCCTTTCTCTGCAGTGGGATAATTATAGGCTGTTACTTTACTTTATTTTTTATTGTATTTCCGTATCAGTTGAAATTAGTATTAGATCTTTCGTTTCACTTAAAAGTATTTTGAGTCACAAACCAACTCGTTGATATAAAAAACCGGTAACGCTTTACTGGTGAACGAAACGTCAATAAAAAAGTATGTCAATGTCAATGTCGCACTCTGTCTAATCTGTGTCTACAAATTTTCACCTGGCAATATATTCTTTAGTTTTTTTTTGTATAAATCGGAAAGCAAAGAAGGTAGTCGCTAAAGTCATTATGGTTTTACATTTTATGGATTTTATTAACTAGAAGGTTAACGGTTATTTTTATTTTGTGGCAAATGAGAGTTCTAGTGTTCTAATATGATAACGATGTCATGCAATATCAGGAACATAGGCCTACTCACCAAAGATATTTTTTCAATAATCTCCGAGTGGTTAACAAAGGAGAGAGGGGATTAATGGTAGTTTAGCATAATTTTTAAGCCCTCATTACATATATTCTCGCCTCACACCTGTAGAAAAGTGGGAAATGGCTGAAAACCAGCGCTGGGTGGGATTGCTTTTCCATAACAACACAAGCTGGGTCACCTCCAATTGCTTACCTGGTAGTAAGGCTAAAATAATATTTGTAATATGTGTACCTATGTATTTGAAAGCAATAAACTTATTTCATTTCATTTCATTTTTAATTTCATTATAGGATTTTGTTATAATCGCCATGCTCAGAACGCAGTTTGGCGATTGCAGTTACACCGTGGTTCCGTGTGACACCAGTACATAAAAATAATAGCACCACCTCTTATCTTCCTATGATATTCGAAAGAGGCAACTAATGGGGTACTGGCAAAAAAAGATGGGCTGCAGCCTTTCTCGATAACTGGCCAAACTGCGATCGCCAACCTACCTGCCAACTTGGCGATTGTGGCGAAATCGTTCTTTTGGGGCCTGTGTCCAGCAGTGGACTGACATAGGCTTATGATAATAATGAGCGGTGGTGTTATTCCGTTTTGGGAAGGTACCACAACACGGCTTTTACTCTCGAATCTAGATTATTTTTAGTCGTAGGTGCATAATGAAACTTATTGTGATATTTTATCTTCTACTCCCATAGATTGTTTCTCTAAGAAAACTATTCTAGGCTATCCAAGTCTTTCTCCAGCAAAAAAGCGTGAAGACGTACAACTCGCAAGAATGTTGCACAACCAGCTACATCCATCCCTTTCGATTTCAATAGAATGTTCGCCCTTTCCCTTTCATTCGGACCGGTTGCGCCTGCGCCGCGCAACAGTGATGTAATATTAGATGTGGGAGCGAGATGGAATTACTAACATTAGTGTTGTTGGGAAATAGTTTAAAAGGTATCTTATTTTTCGTTATCGATAAGATACATAATGAATCGAACGTTTATAAATAGAGCATTTATTGAATCAGGTGTTCCATACGGAATTCAAGTTTTCCTTCCGCTGTCCGGGCAAATATTCCATGTTTAATTTATGCAAATAATCAATTGGAATCTTCATCATGAACTTTGCGCTCTTAGCCTCGTCATTCTTACTGCATTTATTTATGTTTTATAACTATTAGATTTATTTTGAATAGTTATTCCAGTTTCTAGTTACTGTGGTTTTTTTAGTCACTGCAAATAATATTTCAGTATTGTTGTTATTATTTTGTAACTTTAGTTTATTTTAGTTTTTGTCTGTCGCGCCTACGAAGATTTTCTGCTTAACCCAATGATCGATTGGCAGATAATGCCACATGACATTAAGTCCACCATTTGTAAATTTATTTTTTCATTTGTGTAATAAAGTTTAAACAAGCAAATAAAGAAAATGTTTATCTAAACAAAATATTAAAAGCTTTATTTGATATTTTAGCAACTAAATTGCACTTATAATATCAGTATATAAACTTGTAAAATTTTGTCTCAGGCAGGCAAATTTTGTCTTTTGTCCCGCCTGAGACAAAATTTTTCAAGTTTATATACTGATATTAAAATATTAAAAGCTTTACTTTTCAGTTTCATTTTTCTACTATTCTAAAAAATCAGCGTAAAATTTTTCGCGCATAATTATTTAAAACTCTTTGGCAGTTAAAAAGCTACAACTGGACTCTAACTAACACAATCCGAACGCTCTGCGAGAAGGCGTTATACAACAGGCAGCAGAAAAGGTAGAAAAACTAGCCAGTGCTCGTTTAGCAAATGAAGTTGAAAACGCAAAAAAA
Source organism: Anania crocealis (assembly GCA_949315895.1). Taxonomy (NCBI): domain Eukaryota; kingdom Metazoa; phylum Arthropoda; class Insecta; order Lepidoptera; family Crambidae; genus Anania; species Anania crocealis. Next base: position 14,992,194 of record OX438867.1, on the reverse strand, counting down.
TCACATGAAATTATTCGAGTTAACTCGCCGAGAAATCTTTCCATTAATCTTCTTGGCCTGTTAGCAGACTACTATCGTTATTAGATGCTGCAAAGATATTTATAATAACTGCAATATGCATACGCATAGTAAAAATTTACATTCGGAGTATCATTTTCCGATGTCTCTATTTGTCCTTCTTGGGTGCAAAATTTCTAGGTATCAAGAACTCTTGACACTGATTAGGGTATATATAGATTTTTATAAAATTTAAGGTTAAACACTCTTTAATTGCCCTGATGACTATCGCACATTTCCGTTTTTGTTAAGTCCGCCCAAAACTCTACAGCTCTGTCTATCACATTTAAGCCAGATATTAATTCGACTGAAAATTAAAATAGGTTCCGGTTAAAAATGTTCAGTTACTCAGGTAGTGCATAATCTGTTAAGAGAGTAACATACTATGTTTTAAATGCCTACATCTAGCCTACATCGGAAAAATTATTGGCTATTTTACAATGAAATCCAATGACTATGGCGTGAGCGCAAATTTTGTTACTGCACTGCGGTAGGCACCTCTGTGTGAAATTAATTACGATCATGATTTTGGAATAAATTCACACTAGAACCAACTGGTTTACAAAATATATTTTTCGAAGGGTACAAAACTACGATATTCATTCTAAAACCATAAATTTCGCCCTCTTAAAATGAGAGTCACTTCAAATTCGCAGATTAAAATAATCAAACAGATGTTTAAAAAGTAGTTATCTGTCATTTTCATTTGTCTGTGTTCGGAGAAATGGCGAGGATATACCCTGAAGACGGCCTAAATTTGCGCATTATAATGTTTAGTGGAACTTATAATTTATGGGGCTTCTAAGAATAGGCGGTATCTTGCGAGGGTCCATTAATGACCTTGAATTTTCATTTTGATTTTAGTATAGATGGATAAATATATTTTGTGTTGGTTGTGAGCAATTCGGTCCTAAAAAGATATACTTAGTATTTGATAAGCAAATTTTTTTGTGTCTCTTGTAAAAAATCTTTATGCCTCTCATGCCTTGTATTTATTTATATTAAAACCACTATAAAAGACTGCAACCAAGGAGATTTCAGCAAGGCAAGACATTTTATTTTATTGCCAAGGAGAACCGTTAATTTTATACATACATAAATATAAAAGAATTTACTTTATTTGATATTTTAGCAACTTAATTGCACTTATAATATCAGTATATAAACTTGAAAAATTTTGTCTCAGGCGGGACTCGAACAGGAGATGCGGGTTCGAGTCCCGCCTGAGACAAAATTTTTCAAGTTTATATACTGATATTATAAAAGAATTTGTCAATTCCTAAAAATATAAATTTACATTTTATACAAAAAAAGTATAGCCTATAATTATGTTTATTACATCTGCTAATTCATATAACAAGGTCGAGAATAAAATTAAGCCTCACTTTATCCCGAAGGCCAAAACTTAGGTAACAAATCAAGGATGAAATGGTCTACATTTCTCAACCAGAATTCAACTGTCAGAAGAACTACTTAAATAGCTTTTACAACGAGAGTAAACGACGGATTTTAAATTTGAAACGCAACGACCGATTATTAGGGCCTATAGGAATGAATGAGGAGTGAAATCAATCATGCCTATCATATGAACGTATCGCAGACTCTGAATGCTTCTGAATTTTATTTACCAGTTTTGGCATTGGCATAATTGAGTGCCAGACTGCCGAAAGTAGATAGGAACGGAGTTTTTCTAAAATTTATTGTAACGTATCACAAGAAGTGTAAAAGTGTTACTCGTATATTATACTAGAAGAACAATACTAACAATGCAATCGTCTATCTATCGAGGCCTATGAGCCAATTCTCATTTAGCTAATAAATTAAAAAAAATATATGTTTTTATTTTATTTTGATTTCATATTGAAGAAATCTTATAGTCATACAGGGTTTCCAAATTTTAATAATATCCATCTACGAGACAAAAAACAAATGACGTATTTTTTCTTTTGGTATATCCCAGTACAAAAATGTCAAGATAAAGCACTTAGAAAATGGCCGCCAAAAATCTAAAATTTTTGATACGGCCGCCTAGCATCACTTTTTTTACGCAATGCACATCACATTCATTCCTTACGATACAATCATAAGTTTTTGATTTTCCCTTTATACTTAAACAGGCCTGAAACTGGAAAAAAATAAAATTATATCACGAAAAATATTTTTGAGTGAAACCTTGATTTTCATTTTTACTTCATAAATAGGCTCTAAATACGATACTGAACGCCTACAAAAATTTTGGAAAGTGGTTAAAATTTCATCCTGTATATGTAGTGTGATGTCAGCATATTAATCAAATAATAGCTTCGAATTTTCTCATCCTTTGGATGATTATAAGAAGAGACTAAAAGAGCCAGAATAATTAAGCGTCTTTTCTCTACGACTGGCCAAACTGCCATTGTCAATCCGTCTGCCAAAGGTGGCATGGCAAAGTCCTCCTTTTGGAGGGGCCCGTGTCTTGCAGTGGACTGATATAGCCTGGATGATGACGATGAATATACTACGTAAGTAGTAATTAAGTCTTTATCTGGCATGAAACTAGATATAATAGAGAACACATTGTTTGGGGCAAACTTAACGAGTTAACAAAGATCAAATTACCACCAAAACACTTTCAAAGTTCCAAACTAATCAGAATTGACTTAGGAACTGCATTCGAAAATGATAGCCTCATACTATACCCTGATGCGAAATCATATTTCGCGTTACACAGATCGCAGTAATCCGCCATGATTGTCTGTCAGTTCAACGACATCGGCCTTTATTAGTGTAATTACCAACCCGTTCAGGGCGGTTCGTTCGCTGAACGCCTGGGATTGCCGAATGGGCGATGTGGCATCGTTCGGATTGTTCGATTTTTAAAATATATTCCATTCATTCTTTTGTGTCGTTTGATACTGGCTTAAAACTGAATGGTAAAAAAAGAGCAACTCTTCTCTACAAGTGGAACGGTAAGTCAGTAGTAGGTTGAAGTTCTATTGAAAGAGCATAGGCAAAAAACGTGTTTTCAGTACGACAAAGGCTTATTGTCATTTTCTAGGAATTGCGTGAATTTCAAGTCTAGAGTTAAATAAATTATGTAAACTTATTAAATATAATATTATAGTTAGTCGGGGATTAAATTAATTGCATTTAAACTTTTGAGATTTTTTACCGCATCTATGCGATTATTGCATTTTGACGCTGAGGGTAGGTTCAATTATGAAATATTTGACTCATTACTCCCAACAACATGTTCTAAAAAACGTCAATATTTTGAAAAAACTCACAGATCGTTGTTACTGCACGGTCGCCTTTCTAGAAAATTTCCGCCTCAACGGCCATCGGTTCTTTATACTCGTACTATGTTTGTGTCCTCTGCCACTTCACCTGCGCAATTTTTCGAATGACGTCAGCTGTCTTATTTCTCTTAAGGGTTTCCTCATTTTTATTCTATCCTATCCTATCCTAGGCAGGAACACCAAGCATTGCTTTCTCTATTGCCCGCTTAACATTAAGCGACAATGTTTCAGATCCATTATTAATCTAGCAAAATGCACTAACTAGTTAAAGACTCACGTCTTGAGATTTAAAGGTTTTTGTTTTTGTTTTATACAAAAGGCTACAAATAGGACGCTTAAAATATCACATCCATTTTTCATGATTCATCAACGGCTGATCGTTCCGATCATTCACTCCTGTCATGGCGCCAATGGAGGACGTTTATTATCCTTTTAACTTGAACGAAAATAATAAAGTAATCTAACTTACTACGCGAATAAATATGAGAACATAGGAAAATAGTCTTTCCTGCAATATAAAAATTTATTTGAACGAAGACCTTAACAATCAGTATTACAATTTACAATAGTTTTTAATGACCAAAACGCATTTATAATTTTATGGGTTGATCTGAATTTTGTTAATCTATACTAATATAATAAAGCTGAAGAGTTTGTTTGTTTGTTTGTTTGTTTGTTTGTTTGAACGCGCTAATCTCAGCAAGTACTGCTCCGAATAGAAAAATTCTTTTTGTGTTGGATAGTCTATTTATTGAGGAAGGCTTTAGGCTATATAACATCACGCTTCGACCAATAGGAGCGAAGCATCAGTGAAAAATGATGCAAAAATAATCGAATTCTTATTAACAGAACTTGACGCGGACGACGTCGCGGGAAACAGCTAGTAATTGAATAACAGCTTCTACAGTAAGTTATTAGGTGTTAAAATATGAAATTGCCGTTTTGTATGGACGAAATCGAGAAAAGTCATTTTTCAAATCAAAGTATATAATGCAAATATACTTAATTGAAGCAAGAAGGTCAGCTGACACATTGTAAGGGGTCTTTTCAACGACTTCCTTTGAAGTAATAGGCGCTAGTATTGCATTTTTTTTTATTCAAAAGTTACTTTATTTAGTTTTTGATACAATACAAAAAGAATTACGCAATAATATGACTATACTTAAGAGCTATATACAAATTAAAAAGTGGGAAAATATTCGGCAATTTCATACTTTAACCCCTATTATTATGTAATATAAGTAGCAACATGACAACACATCGTATTGTTTGGTTGTCCCATAATTTCACATTGTTCGTAAATCTAAATTCACTAAATAATTTCCGTAACCAACAACTTTAATGAACTTATCTTCAATTAGTTAAAAAACATTTTTTTAGGCCGACGATGACCTTATTAATAAATAAATAAATAATAAATATAAATAAATGTTGAAAACATCACATACATTTTTCTGATCCCAATTTGAGTAACTATTTAAAGCACTCCTATTTTGAAAATGAGAAACAACGAAGGTACCACAAACACCCTAATCCGAGAAAATGTAAGAAAAAACTTTTTTTCTACATTAACCAGTCCGGGAATCGAACCCGGGACCTCAGAGCAGGCGAAACCTTGAAAACCGGTGTGTATACGCCACTCCGCCACGGAGGTCGTCGAATATAATAAATATCTTATTTAAGTTTAGTTAATATTTACATTAAATATTTCAGACATGCCACACTGGGCCACACTGAGCCATCTAGTCCCAAATTAAGCTACTATTAAGTACCCTGTCGTATGGGGTACTAGACAACCGATAAACTTACTTATATACTTTTTTTTTGTAAATACATACTTATAATACATAGAAAACACCCAGACCAGTACAAACAGACATGTTCATGCACACAAATATTTGTACTGTGCGGGAATCGAACCCGCGATCCATGGCTCAGAAGCAGCGTTTGCTACCGCTGATCCAAATGGTCGTCTAAAACATTTTCTTTCATCATGACAAACGGCCTATTCAAAATAGGTACATTTATCGTCAGGCGGGCAGTTTCGGTTCGGCAGTACGGATGCAAAAGTTCATCTCGTGAAAATTGTAGCTGACCACAAGCTATTGACTTGGCGCTATCGAGGCGTCACTAATAAACGCTTTGATCAGTGGCTCGGTCACTACTGATTACTGTTTATACTTTTGTGCACCGTTTGACGGATTTGTGCGGACGACGCGTTGTTTCGCGAAATGCAAAATGTTAGGCACATTTTCGATTAGGCACAAAAACATTGTGCAAATTGGGATGCTTTTAAATTCAATCTAGTGTCTATATTTGTTTTAATACCTACTAAATATTACGGTTCATTTTGTAAAACCATATTTATGGCTTTATGAAATTTAACGGAATTTTATGATGAGTCTTTCTTTAACTTATTATGTATAGCAGTTGATTTTTTTTTAAATACATACTACATTATGGTAGTAGTACAAATATGAATGTCAAAGTAACAGCCTATAATCATTCCACTACAGGGAAAAGGCCTCCATCATTGAATTCAAGTTACCACAGCAATGATGGGTATAAATCTATCTATACTAATATTATAAAGCTGAAGAGTTTGTTTGTTTGTTTGTTTGAACGCGCTGATCTCTGGAAGTGCTGGTTCGAATTGAATTTTTTTTTTTGTGTTGGATAGTCCATGTATCGAGGATGGCTTTAGGCTACATAAAATCACGCTGCGACCAATAGGAGGGAAGCATCAGTGAAAAATGTTGAAAAATTAATCGTGATCATAAAAACAGAAATTGACGCGTACGAAGTCACAGCGAACAACTAGTATAATATAACTACCTAACTCTGAAACTACTTACTAGGCCTGTGGCTCAGTTGATGTTGGCTGATGATGATGGTAAACCAAATAAAATAATTAATATTTCTTCTTCAATTAAACCTTAATATTTTACTATTGAATAATACTCTACCAGACACTTGCAGAATTCCATAGAAAACATACCACATAAACAAACCGTACGAATTGAATGACTAATTGCACAGCCTTTTCAAAGCAATGTGGAAATTAATTAATATTTTTCATTCAATTGAATCTATACTAATATTATAAAGCTGAAGAGTTTGTTTGTTTGTTTGTTTGAACGCGCTAATCTCAGCAAGTACTGGTTCGAATTGAAAAAATATTTTTGTGTTGGATAGTCCATTTATCGAGGAAGGCTTTAGACTATATAACATCACGCTGCGACCAATAGGATCGAGCATTAGTGAAAAATGTTGCAAAAGTAATCGCGATCATAATAACAGAAATTGAGCATACAAAGTCGCGGGCAACAGCTAGTTAGAAATAAAACGTAATACCATTAACAGGAAAGTGGATGCAGAGGAGATAGTTAACCTATTTACAGTTTATCTATTCGATAACGCGGTCATATTTGAATAAACCTATATTTATATGGGAAAATAAAGGGTTCCTTGAAAAAGGAATCAGATTATACCAAGCCTGGAATGTTTATGCAAATGCCTAAGATTGTTTTTGGGCTTCGATTTTACGGATAGATGAAAGCAATGTATATGATAATACATTCCATATCGATAAAATGACAAAGTCCAGTCAGGTAGAAATAAAAGTAAATTTTATCGATTCAGAAATAAAAATGATGACAGTCTGAGATCTTCTTCAGGCAAGAAACAGTCCTGTGAGTCCAAATAATATCTAAATAAGATCAAACACTTCTCAAAAATATTTTTTTCACAGTACACATGGAATTATTAAAACACTCAAAATTTTGTTATTCGTCTAGCTAGAGAGATACTTAGATGACGCTGCAGATTGGTTTCAATTTCTTATGAACACATTATTTGTTACTCTCTGAACCCAATAATGATATCCATGTGAACAAAGTCGCGGTCAAAAACTATTTATGCCGGAATGTAAATAGCTTTATGATACGTGGCATCAAAATTTGTAATCTCATTAAAAATGTCGGGTTTACCAATTACATCATCGGGTCTGCGGGATGACTTAACAGGTCGTCTAAAACAAGCCGTGTCCTTGAACTTGTCTGAACCTGACCTGCCAGTCGGGTATAGGCATTCAAGACCGTCGTGACTGAGATTTATATCTAGAGGATAATAACCTCTGTATTGTGTACAGTATTGTCTTCTTGGAGATACATATTATTATAGGGATTTTATTTATACACTGTTGTCAAAAGATGGCACTGCCTCATAGCTTATATAATATTTTTTGTGCTGTCTTATTTATTGCTGCTATTACTTTTTATTTAAAAAAAAACGATCATCTCCGTTCGTGACATTGGCGGAATCGTGTGGCTTTGGCCGAAACACTGCCTTTGCCATATAATAAGAAAAAAGAAGAACAAGCTTAAATTTTTTATAATGATAATGATTAAAGCCCTCTTCAGCCCTCATCAATGCTGGATAAAAACATATCCAAAGGATATCCTGTAAAGATTTTGCCACTATCGCTGTACCTAACAAGAAGATCGGCCTTTGCAGTTTAGAAAAAGGAGGAGTTAAGACGCCACTCTTCTAGCAGTATGCGTTTAGGTTTAAGGGGCGCCTTCCCGACGTAAATCAACACTCAGCATCACTACTTGTGTTTTCCGCCCAGCCAAATCTGGTGCAAACCAGCTAATGCGGCTTTAGCCACAGCTATTAAAAAACTGTTATTACTGTGATAATTAAAATAAAACGTTTTGTGCCACATACGATCTACATATTTGATATTTTCCCAATAATGCCAAATCACTGATTGAGCGTAGATAGTAATCGTAGAGTAGAGTTGATCCAGAAAAAACTGAGTTAAGCTTAGACTAAATTGCCAGTGATTATTTGGTCTAAGACTCGACTTTTATGCCTCTTCATAGGAAACGAAACAGACAATGGCCATTCATCGAACAAATTGATTTTTATATAATGAAAGCTGATCTTTTCAGTTGTTCCGATTCACACTGCTGACAATCGCTACCTATTCAGACGAACGAAACATTTCCATTGAATGAGAGGGTGAATGGCAAAGCATTGAACGAACGAACTGTATGAGAAACAAAGAGCTGCGTCTATGAAACGCAGCCCAATCGAACATTATTTCGAATTTAAAACTAGAACGCAAGCGTTCGTTAAGTTTTTTCTTTATTTTGTGGCTGCCGGAATATTTTTGTATGCCAGTTTGGTCTGTATGGCCAATCCTTAACAGGCAAAAACCTATTTATGCTAGCACGGCGATATTTAAAAATTTTATAGTATAAAACTTTAGCAATTACTGTTTTTCATCGTGGAACCTTTTACTTTTTAACCGTCTATTGAATGAGGCAGGTCAGTTAAAATGCTTTTGAGCTATCATGAATTCATGTTTTGTCAATTTTTATTTGCCTGAAGCAAGAATCCGTTTTTGTGTTAAACAATTCATAGCAAATATGAAAAGACGACTTTATGAAAATTATGTTTCCAAGAATAAATACATTTTTATTACAATCACGTCTCTCGGTGTTTTCGCCGTTTTATGACGTAATAACATAAAAGAAAACGTTGCGAGATAATATTTGAATTCCTCGGTGTTAAGTGAATGGGTAAATAAGAAGCTCGTATGTGCTCAAGTTGAATATATCTTTCTCTTTATTTACTAGGAAAACAGATGCTGATTAAGGAACGTTAATTGGTAATGCAAAACATAAACAAGCTGTAATTGACGATCAGTTTCGTTCAGTGGAAATAAACTCTGCTTCTGACCCGCATGGGTCGCAGGTTCGAATCCCACACAGTACACAAAGCAAATTAAAGTCAGAAAAAATCCAAGTGAATGTGAGAACAAAGTAGATTTTTCGATATTTTTTGGTTATTTCCAGGTTACGATTTCAATTCCGGGAGGTTCAAAGTAGAGAACCAATTTTTTGTATAATTCGTGTCCGGTTTGTCGAGCTTTCTTTGTGTCTGATTTCCTGCAAAAACAAGTTATTTACTAGCTTACTCTGGTATCGAAATAATTTTTGGAATGCTATCCCCATTTATTTACCACCCGCAACTTCACACTCGAGGCAATGATATTTTTATGTATAGATATGTTACCGTTATAGGTATTCGGGTATTAAATCTGTTCCGAGCAATCCAAAACTGCACACATTGACAAGTTCCACTGATAAGCAAAACAAAAGATGCGAAATAGCACGCAAATGAAAGAGATAGCTATAATTTTAAATAATTACCGTTCGTGACTGCACTTAAAGTGGATGTTGCGAAAAATTGCCTAATTAGGGCGTATTTGAGTCTTCACAACGCGCGCGCTTATAACATATCTGCTTCGTTTTAATATAATACCATTGACTCGTGGTCATTTGAATTATAAACTGGAAAGTCTCTTGAAAATAATTTCTCAATCTTGTGAATATAAAAATCATTTTCTCCATAATAAACACAGCCTAAGTGCTATTATTCCAGTCTTTAGTCTATTTCCATGCCTCATTTCACTTAGATCTCATTCTCCGTTTTAGGGGTGATTGACCGACAAACAGACATCCATCCCAACTAAAGTAGGATTAGTAGGGTGAGATAGTGAATTTATCACCCAAATACCAAGAACGTGATCCAACACTCCTTGCAGTAATCAAACTCGCATATGCCTCTTGAAGTCCAAAACTCTGTACACCAATATGGCCTTCAAATTAATTATCTACTGTAAAGTCTTTCTTTATGCGTGTATATCCATGTCTCCATGTCCCTGAGTACAAAGGGTTCTTATCTCAGGAATAATGATATGCAAAGACGCAAGCGTAAAATGTGTTGTATTTTGGGTTGGAATATCGGGATAGATGAGGCATACGCAAATAAGCGTAATACTTAGATGGGGTATACACAGATATGCGTTATGTTAACTGTTCACGCAAATAGGGTTTTTTTTTGTGGGTCTGATCTAAGTTCCTTTACCTAGACTTCCCATGGTTTTGTTTTTTGGACGACGAGTGGGGGGGGGGGTATCATATGAGAACAGGTAAATGATTGAGTACAAAAATGTTTTAACAATACAGCAATGAAATCATTGCATTTTCGGAGCCGGGTTATAGTTTTGCTGCCACCACACACGTATCTATAGCTTCAGATAACTTTCCAAGTTCACAGTGCTATTAACCAGCTTGTATATCATTAGCTTCGCGACAAACGTCCTTTGTGCCCCGGCACAATACTTCAAGGCGACGCTTTCAGACCTTCCTCGGTTGAAATAGCACTTTTATTCTGTAATTACAGTTGCATTCGTAATATAATTCTTTGTCTTGTTGTTGAGACATAGAGAAGCGTAATTTGATGTAATAAATAGTCTTTAGTGCCTTCCAATAAGAAGTGCAGGTTTGAAATAGAACAGCTCTATCGCATCTCATTCTACAGAGGTCGTTAGAGGCGATTAAAGAAGTTTTGTTAGAAGAAGATGGCCAGCGACTTCTCTTCGCAAATCCTCCCGTGACGTGCAGTAAGCCTTATAAAAAGAAGAACGAGAGAGACTTTCTAACTCAAAAAATTGTCCTTTTCAATTTCATAAACTATGTAAAACATAAAGCTTTAAATGAATATAAAATAATAATAAGTTAACAGTTTTAAAAACATTAGAAATATGTGTCTCTTTTTGAAAGGTCTCAGTCATTAAACGAATCTGCTGGAAGATATAGTTTACTCGTATAATAAGATAGTTGAAGATACATTAATAGGCGAAAGAGATACTGACTTAGTTGGTCAGACTGAAATAATTTTTTCTTTGATCATCTGTAACTAGGTATCGGAAACAATTAAATTGCGGATGTTAATTGAATATAAGAATCTTTGAATAAAACATTTAAACCCACAGCCTCGCAACCAACCACAAAGATCAGTAAGCGGAATATTCCCACCTTACGAAGTCTAAATTTTGACTTATGGAGTTTTCATCTCTTAAAAAAAACCCGTAATAATTTACTATTAGAAGTATATCTTAACAATAAGTAAAAGCCAAGGGTCATAAAGCTACAATTGATGTTGAGTCTGTACAACAAATTCAAACTCTTGGTCAATGCAAAAGGGTTTCTTAACAAGCGAGGACATCGTGCCTGTGCCTGACCTCTGTGGTCAAGTCGTGATGCCAACTCTTCCGCGACACTCACATTACCCATAATGCCTATTTGCTTTTTAATGTCTTTGAAATTACATTTGTTGCGTTTAGCGCCATCTATTATTTACAAAAACAAACATTTGATCATACTGCCGGGAAAAAGAGCAGACCTTAGCTTGTCATTAGATTAGTTTCGTATTTTTTTTTAATTTATAAAATAAGTATTTGTATTTGTTACCTATTTTTAGTTATAATTCTCCATCATATTCCAGCACTACTACGGTGGTTAGTACTGTTACCACTCTACCCCCAGGGGTATGGGCATGGTAGGTCTGAAGGAGTATATTTTCATCAACTGTACCTAATAACCAGCCTAGATTAGCCCATTGCAGGATTTGCAGTCTACGGGCCTCTCCGAAAAAAGGCTTTTTCCATAACTGTCACCCTTGGCAGAGGGGGTAGGTGATTGCTGTTTAGAAAGGTGAAGAGAAGTAATTCCTGAATATCTTCTTCAGGTTGTACTCTTCACTTGACTCTTATGACACCCATATTACAGAAAGAAGGTTGGTGCTAATCTTTTGATGTGCAGCCGCTACACGACGCTATGATGTTTTATAACATGGAAAATTATAATTTTGTAATTCTGCTGAACTATTAATTTCTTTGAAAATACTTGTCTCTCGTAGGATTCGAACCTACAACTGGTGGTTTTTCGCAACACTAGACCAGACTGTCGTCGAATCATTAATCATCACCCTAACTACATTTAACTAAAACTTTTTCTTAAGTTCAGTTTTTATTCCTTATTACAACAAACACAAACAATATCATTACACAGGTATTGTTTTGCACAACCATTTTTAGGGTTCCGTACCCAAAGGGTAAAAACGGGACCCTATTACTAAGACTTCGCTGTCTGTCCGTCTGTCCGTCTGTCCGTCTGTCCGTCCGTCCGTCGCTCTGTCACCAGGCTCTATCTCAAGAGCCGCAATAGCTAGACAGCTGAAATTTTCACAAATTGTGTATTTCTGTTGCCGCAATAACAACAAATACTAAAAACAAAATAAAATAAATATTTAAGGGGGGCTCCCACACAACAAACCCGTTTTTTTGGCCTTTGGTACGGAACCCTTAGTGCGCGAGTCCGACTCGCACTTGGCCGGTTATTTTTCTAGATAAGTTACGCTAACAAAGTATAAAGAATTATAGTCCTCTCGCATAGTAAGTACATTACGTCAATTAAGTCATAAGTTTTGTGTGACTTTTTATTTCTGTTGTCGGGCTTGTACGAGTACCAACACAAACTCGAAAAGGCGTTATTTAAATTAGTCGATATTGTTTGAAGTTTTGAACTTCATCATTTAATATGTTTTTCGTTTGTTTATACATTTTTTTTGTTTGTGAAACAAAGAACAGGTTTTAATGAGCTTGGAAACACTTTTCTTTGAGCTGGTAATGAGCCGCTTTTATTTTCCGCCTTCAAAGTGCCATTCAAACGGAACAATAACAAACCCCGGCAATCTAAGAATCTATTTTGTTATTTGACTTCCTGTAAGGCGACCATTCCGTTACTCATCATCCTTACCATCAGTTTAGAACAATACAATGCTGTAAACTGGTTTCTCTAAAAGGCCTTTACATTTGTTTTCAGGTCGACGAATCCTTCAGCAATTTATGACCAGGCCTCGATGGTCTTTACAAGTTAGAAATGCAAACAACTAATAATATTGACACGGCAAAAGAGAATCACGCAAACACCAAGGCGTAGTACTATCTAGCAAGAAATAAAAGTGTTGGACCTGCCTCAACATAGCTTGGGTAGGACAAGGGCATCGGACGCGCAGGGCGTGAGTGCATTACTGAAGCACAGAGTAACGAAATATGATTACAATCACAGAACCGTCATGTAGGCATAATAGTTCCGATGACAGCACATCAGGTTAAAAACTATGGCATCTTAACGTCCTTGACATGCGAGATTTCAACAAACATTTACAGTCGGATGTGCAAGTCACTGTAAAATAGACGTAACACGCCTTAAAAAACTGTGTGATGACATAATTAGAAACTAATATACTTTTAATTTTAAAATAACAGTTACTACTCAATTTCATTTAAGTAATGAACAATAGCGATAAATTTATTTATTAAAATACAGCAAGTCATCAATTCCAGTATACATTTTACAAGCTATCTTATATTATGACGGTAAGATAACCAACAAAGTAATATTTTACAACCAAACATAACATGCATATCATTTTTATTGTAGCTAGTAAATGCAAAGAGTTGTTGAGATTACGTTTTATAGTTTGTACATACAATACAATTTATATACTCGTGTTTGTTTATTTTACGAGTACGATAAGCTTATTGATTTCCACGCTTAGCTCACGTGCTAAACGTTTCATAATATTTCATGGTTGTCCATTAAAATCAATTAGGTAATGTTGTCACGAACGTAGCATATGAAATATTAAATTATTTATTTTTTTAGGATCGGTAACAATATCTTCGATGTATTATTGAAATTATTGAAATGCAAGGTTGATGAGACAAATATAAGACGAATGTTGTACTTGTAGTATAAGACGGTATGACTAGCAAAAAGAGATGTCCCGTAACAGGCCCAGATTTTGGGAAAAAGACAAATGGCGTTTGACGAAAAAAAAGATAAACCATATACTCTTAAATGTCAGTAGCTATCAGATTTCCTTTGTCAATATTTGACATAACCGTTCTTTTCAAGTTTTTGTTACTCGTCATATTCTCACGTGAAAAGCTAATATTATATCTTTCGCAAATAAATATTCTTTAGGCATTACATAAGTTAAAACTATTTGTTTTGTTTGTTATTAATACAATAAGCACAAGTACGAGTAAGCAAACAATATCACTTGTTCGAATCGAGATAAGCGATCTTGAAATTGTCAATACTGACAGTTTTTTTTTTTTTTTTTTTAATTTATTTGGGTTAATAAACAATGTACACAATATGGATCTTATATCAAAAGTACTTATTCATAAATAATTATCATTGTGTCACCAACAACATTAACCACAGAATAATAATACAAAGTTGAAAGGTGATGTTGTATATACTTATGATTATTCAAGCAAGTTAAGTGCTAAATATCTTATTAATACCTTATGAAGCAAAACAATGGTTCATTAGATTCACATCAAAGTAAATTCACATAAATTAAAACTAAAATTAGGCCAGATTATTAAGCATATCTGATAAAAGTTTTTTAAAAACACCAACACTAGAAGCATGGATATCAATAGGGTTAAAGTTATTGTTGTATGAATCAGTAATTCTAAACATAGGTGAGCGTTTACCAGCATGTGTGCGACAAAGACTGGTAGCAAACAATTTAGGCATATTACGAAAGTGTGTCTTATTAGGAATTCGGAAACACAATTTATTATTCAGATTAATACAATCGTATTGGTTATGACACAGATCATATAAAAATATTGCCTCAAGTTGAAGACGTCTAGATTCAAGGGTTAACAGATTGTACTTTCTTAGCAAGTGGTCGTATGATAAATTACAATGGAAACATTTATAATGCATAACTCGTAAAAAACGCTTCTGTACAGACTCAAGTGCTACAATGTACTTGTTATAGAAGGGGTTCCACACAGGCACAGCATATTCAAGCTGCGAACGAATTAGAGATCTATAAAGACATAGATAGGTAGATGGTCGAGTAAAATCATTACTAGAACGCATTGTAAATCCATACATTTTTAAAGCTTTATTCATAATATTTTCCACGTGTGTGTCTAAGTGTAGTTTCTGATCTAATGTTACTCCGAGGTCCCTTATTTGTTCAACATTCTCAATCTGCACACCACACAGTTTGTAGGGATAGTTACTGATTATCCTCTTTTTTGTAAAATTTATTGATTTACATTTATTTATGTTTAAGCTTAGTTTATTATTCCTACAATAATCAGAAAAGGTATCTAAATCACTTTGGACTTTTTTATGATCTTCTATATCGTTAATAGTATGATAAATCTTAAGGTCATCTGCGTATAATAAAATGTTACAAAATTTAAAACAGGAGCGAACGTCGTTAATAAAAATGATGAACAAAAGGGGACCCAATATCGAGCCTTGTGGAACGCCTGAAGTAACGGAAACAAAACCAGACTCATAGCCCTTGATCACAACCTTTTGGGTACGATTCGAGATGTAAGATTTAAACCAGCGCCACAGGTTGCCACGGATGCCGTTATAAGCGAGTTTTTCCAAAAGTATTCTATGATCAACCCTATCAAATGCTTTACAAAAATCAGTGTACACGCTGTCTGTTTGTTTATTTTTGTCTAAACCTTCAAATAAATAAGTTGAATAAATTAATAGATTAGTAGTTGTAGAACGCTTTTTAACAAACCCATGTTGTTGTTCAATAATAGTGTTATGTAATGCAGGATAAATAATATTGTGCACCAATCTTTCAAAGAGCTTCGACAAAACGGGTAGTATGGAAATGGGACGGTAATTTTCTACATCGACAACAGATCCCCCTTTATGAATTGGAACAATTCTTGCGGCTTTCCAAGTGGTTGGGAAAATACCTTCGCGTAAACAAGAATTAAAAACACACCGCAATGGATAGCCCAGAGAGTGAGCCGTTGATTTAAAAAATAGAGGTGGAATGTTGTCGACTCCTGTGCCCTTAGAAATATCAAGTGCGCACAACTCTTTTATAATCGCATTTTCAGTTATATATATGTCACTGAAATTTATATCATTGGACGTATTCATGTATGGTATATCCGATACATCCCATTTTTCATCTACATTAGAGGGCTCGTAAACTGAATGGAAAAATATAGAAAATGTGTCACATACGCTAGTAGGGCTATTAGTAGGTGTATTTTTATAGAATACGCAACTAGGAATACCATTACTCTTTTTGCGGTTTTTAATATATGTCCAGAAATATTTAATGTTGTTGTTAATGCTATCTTCTACTGATCTCATATATTTATTGTAACATCTCTTAGACTCGGCTTTAAATCTATTTCGATAAATACTAAATATTTCATAATCACTCTGATTTCTGTATTTCTTCCATTTTATCCATGCTTGGGTTTTATTCTTAAATATGTGAATTAAACTTGGAGAAAACCAAATTGGAAAGCAAGAAGTTTTAACTATTTGTGTAGGAACATGATTTTTAATTATCGTAAAAATAACTTCATACAAAGCTGCGACGGCATCGTCAGCTGATTTATGATGGAACAGTTCATCCCATTCTATTTTATTTAGTTCCTCGCTTATTAAAATGTAGTCAGCCTTTTTAAAATTGTATTGCATGCGTGGTTTGCTACGGCTAGGCTTTACACATTTGTCTAAATTAACAAGAACATAAAAAGCTGGATGATGCTCATCGATTGGTACTAATGACAAAGGTGTAGAAAAAGCCTCACAGTCATTTTTATTACTAAAAAACAGATCAAGTATTCGGTCATTTTTATTTTTAAATTTATTAAATTGAAAACAGTTTAAAAGGGACATAAAATTAGTTAAATGCGTAATGGATATTGAGTTAGATGCGTTTATAACAGGATCTAAATACTCACCTTTATTTTGCCACTCCAAATCAGGTAGGTTATAATCTCCTGCCAGTATAAAGTCATTAACTTCGGGTAAAAGTAGTATGTCGGATAAGTATTCAAAATAGGATGCATAGTTTTCAGAGTTCAGATTAGGCGGTATGTAGGTAGCTCCTATAACACAGCAGTAGTTACGAGTACGCAGTTCTATAAGGACGTGATCGACAAGCGGCGCGAGGCGAGCCGCGGCGGCGGGCGGCACGGCGCACGGCGCGGGCCCTAGCTCGCGGCGCACCGCCACCAGCACCCCGCCGCCGTCACTCCGGCCGCTGGCGGCGCGGTCCCTGTCATGCCTAAATACGCAGTACCTACCATCTATGTACTCGCTATCCAATATTTCACCATGAAGCCACGTCTCTGACAAAATGATTACGTCATAATTATATGACAAAATGTTTGCATAAACAGTGTGCAACTTTGTTCTTAATCCCCTACAGTTTTGATAATAAACTGATAATGTTTGCTTATTCATTGTGGTACACAGAATAGTACATACATATTAAAATAAAATAATAGCAATAAAATGACATATTTTTTTTTTTTAAAATTATTAATCCATTAAACATTTTACCACGCCTGTACAGAAGCCCTTCAATTACAACGTTAGCCCTGTATATATTATTACATCGACAATAGCAGTTACTCGATTCTATTAATATTGTTATGTACGCATTGTTAACCCGTTTTTTACATCTATTTATTAATAGTACATCAATGAAGATAAAGGAGAATGACACTATGGTAGACGTCACATTGTACTTACGTGAAGGCATAAACAGTATCACATAAAAAAATACAAAACATATCATAATTAGTATTCGGTACACGTAAATTAGTTCTTCACTTAATTTTTGAGATATCCGGTGCCGATCGAACCGCAAATATTGCGGATGTTTCCGACTTGCGAATGAGAATGACTCCATGTTTAACCCATACAAATTTATATTGAAATTTTTTTGCCGCTTCCCTACACTGACGAAATAGCATTTTATTGTTGAGGGTCAAATGTTCGTTTAAATAAATGGTGCGTGGCGAACCAGCCAATGATAACTTATTAGAGTCCAGTCCCTCCTTAACAGAGCGGTATGCTGATAGTATATTGTCGCGTTGATATCTGGATGTAAACTTCACGACAATATTCTTGGGTCTGGAATTCTTTTGATCAGCGTGCGGAACTCGATGAACAGATACTATATCTGACCTACAAATAGGCTGCTTAATAACGTTACCTATTTGTTCCAATAACGCCATCAAATTTTCGCCACGACGTTCGGGAAGATTACAAATCTCAATATTGTTCTGCCTAGATTGCTGTTCCATTGCGTTTATTTTATTTTCTAGTATAATTATCTTGCTATTTAATTCTGAACCAACTTGGCTGTTATCTTTAATTGTTTTCATCTGTTGTTCAAATAAATCTTGCGTATTAGATAAGAATCCAATTGAGTTTTCCATGTCGGTCAGCCGAGAGGTAGTCTCCAGGAGTTTCTTATTAATGGATGCATTATCATCATTAAGCTTTTGTAAGCTAGAATTTATAAACGACAAACTCGATGTGATCTTCGACAATTCACTAGCCAAAGCCGAGTGCACGGCGGAAGCGATACTGCTGGTTAATTTTTCATTCCAAATATTCATCTGTTGCTCAAATTTTTGTTCCATAATTGCGAACGAGTTATTAAATTCATCACTGTCGGGCTGTTTGCGTTTACGTATGTTCACGTAATCAGCCGATTCTATAGATGTAGGTATGTCAGGATTTGACGAGAATCTATTAGGAGGTGTATGTTGCAGTTTGCTCATCTTGATACGTCACAAACGCAGTCTCCTTAAGTACGACAAGGAAGAAAAATAGCAACTGTCCTTTATCCGAGCGGTGAGGGCTGAGGTTACCCTTCACTTGCGACTGTAACCAGCGTAGCGAGAACGAGATAAAAGCACTTCAGATTGTTTATTTGTTATGATTCACTACTAAACTACTGAGCACTATAATGACACTTATTACTAAAGATTAGAGTTTTTTCTTCAATGATACTATTGGGATTTTAATTTAAAAATTCGTTAGCACCACCACTCTCAACAAAGTTCGAACGACGAGTGTGATGTCATCAAAGTATCATCTTCCGCCATGATAGTTTTTGTTGTTTAGTATTGCTATTCTAATAAGTTTATTTTTGTTTGAGCCATTAAACGAAGCCATTTTAAAGAATTTGGATAGTAACAAAGTGTTGTAGGTATATTTCCCTAACTTTTGCCAATGTGTACAGGTTCTGGGCCTAGCCTCCATACAATTTGGGACAACTCCTTTTATAGTGTTACTTTCCGTTGAATAGGTCAAACTTTGGTTTCCTTAAGGCTGATTAAATGTATGTTTTTATGCGGACGCATCGTTTCTTAACGTTAATTGAGAAGTTTGATATTTTTTCCTTTTGATTTACGAAACCATAAAAACACTTTAATGTTTCTCTCAGAGGCATGCAATGGTATGCTGTATATTGCATCATCTGCTCGATTAGTCTATGAGACTCTTGACCCCTGAGCGTGACCAGCGAGCGATCGTTGCCACTGAGCTCAATTGGATGTGTATCTGTACCTACAGTATGTAGAGTTGTGTAGGCACTTTACATTGCGTACTTATTGTTATCGATTTACTTCCGTGTCTGTGGGAGTCTGTAAATTGGTTGTCTTTGACTATCTTAAGTGGCGCGAGATAGATGTTTATGATACTAAGGTATATAGACTGAATAACAAATGACTTTTGTGATTTTTTAATGATGAAATGTGTATTTCTTTAAATTGTTATTAAAAGCTGCTGGTACCTCTAACAATCTTACTATTGGGTATAAAATATGGAAAAACAGATATGAAATATACCTACATATTGAAGATTTTGCAGATCGCTACACTACGTTTGGTAGCTTCGGCGATCGCTGTGTGGATAATGCTGGAGATAGCCTCTTTCTGGCAGTATACCTTTAGTAGCCTTTTGCAAAATATACGTATAACAAGGTATGTTGCAATTTTATTCGGACTTGCAGCTAAACCGACAACATCAATTACTATTGGAATAGTGTCTCGGTGGCTTAATGTATAGCGCCGCGCCCGGCATGCGAGTAGCGGTGAGGCGTATTTATCGCAACAGATAAATTTAACAGATATTTAAATACCGAATATAACAACTGTTCTTCCTAAGATAAATATCTGTTATAGGAAATAACAGCTAAACCTTAACAGTTGCCGTAAGAACAGTAAAAGAACAGATGCATAAAATATTGCTTGGCTGTTGCTGTTATCTGCGCGATAACTGTTATTGTATCATCCTCTCTCATTTATTTCGCTTATACACAAAAGAGAGGCACCTAGTATTGACTAAACAACAAATTCAAATCAACCTCACATTCGCAAACATCATAGGCAAAATGTGTCTTCTTAACTTGGTTTTATGAGCAGTTTAATAGCTCTATCTCTTGATATTTTGACGTAATGTTCGGATACATTCACAAAATAAAAACACAAAATGTTTAGGCACCTAAATCTTGTAAAAGATTTAGATAAATATTTTTACCAAAAAACTTTACCTCCTAAAAATCGTAATATTAGCAAATTGACAGTCCTAAGCTTGTTCTAAGCATGAAGGAAAGTTTTTGATTGTATTGGATGGGTATTAAAAAGATTGTTTTGGATGTTAGCGGCTACAGGAAGTATCAAAATAAGGAATAACAGGCTGTTATTTAATAACATATATTTGGAACTGTTATTTTTACATAACAAGAACAGTAGTAACAGATATCGACTTTTACCTGTTATAACTCATCTCTACATGCGAGAAAAAAAATAAAACTATTTGAATAGAACGCCCTGACTTTAAATTACATTAAATTTTCGTCTAAGAGGTTCAACTCACTCTTTACCGGATATTACGCGTATTACTTTTATACTGCTTGGAAATATTGAGACTAAAGACATTGTCTTTAAGATTAAATAAGGTCACAAATAAGTTATGAAATAGAGTTCACTGGAGCTTACTGAATGACTCTAGACGACATTGTTTGTGAATTGCTTTCCCATAAAATATGAATATATTTTATATTGAGAGTAATAAAACGTTTGGATGGCTTTGATATTACGGTACTAAGTATTTTTAAGGGTTCCTTTGGGAAACGGTGAAACCATACGAAGTTCGATTCCATTGTTAAGTCAATCTCTTGTTCCCTTTAAGGAAGGAATCTCAGAGAATTCTATTTTAAACGGGAACAATGGTTTTTTAATTTGTAAAGTATGTTAACACACAAGTTCTTTTAACTAATGTATTTGCAATTCTTATACTAAGAATATTCCAATTACATTTTTTGGGGTATGTGTGTACGGAACCCCCTAAAATTTCATAATGTGTTTGCCAAAATCAAACTCTTCGAATTGTGAACCACATTTTTTCGTTGGTTGATAAATAGAAATGTTCCTTAGATGACACTTTTTTCATACCTATGTTTTCTAAAACCGTCTATGGTCAGGCTTTAAGAAAGACGTTTGACTACCAGCAGTCTAGATGGAACACATAGTACAATGACGTCACAATATTGTGTAAGTTGCTCGCAGACACTTCAACCCACGTACGACATTATTGTTTCCTGACCGGCTAACTTCCCACACTGGGGCGTGGTGCCAGTTGCAGCGGGCAACAAATGGCCGGGGAAATGCTTGATGCTTTTATATGTATAGTATGTCCCTATTCGTGTTACAATTTGATCAATAGTATTTCGTCGTGTGGTGCCGACAGTAAAATAGAATATCACCTGTTCATCCACTGGACTGGACTGTGGTGGTGTGTGGTGGACTAATATTATGCCATCAAAAACATAACATGTAAAAAACCCAAGTCGAGCAACTAAGATTTTCTACCCTAAAAAGTTTTGAAATCTATGTAATACTCGTACCATAGGGAAAGAAATTTCCCTATGGTAATACCAAGTCGGTTCATTAGCCAGTGCCCACTTAAGGGACCTTTGTCTTAAGTTATAATTTAATTAGCTAACCTGTCAACATCTTTTAGAAACCATATCAATACTTAAAAAATCTTACGTTTTAAATAAATAGATTGACTTGGCAATCGCATGAAAACACAGTGAGTGACAAAATTGAGAACTTTGACTACTCTAGTTACTATTCTCAAGCTACTTGCTCAAATTAAATGAAATTTGGAATATATCATACTGGTGCAATGCCTGCTTGGTCACTGAAAATTCAGGCTTCTAGTTTTATTCCCAACGAAGTTATAGGAGGTCAAAAAAGGCCCGAAATGCTTCGAGAAAAGATCGAGGTACGGCCGTGCCGCTTTTTTTGCTCGACTTGGCGGGGGCACTGTCGTGCCCCTAGATACTGGTTTTGATGTTGACAGTACAGCATTCTGCCAAAATTTCTTTGTGAAAACAACAATTAAACAATTAAACTCTTCCCAGTGTTCTGTCGATAATCCTTTAAATACGCATCGGTGTCTTCTCTCGACATTTTGCCTATCTAGGATCGCAGATTTAACTGCCTAGAATTTGGCAATATCCCGAATTATGACAAAATCTTCTGTTTGGATAGGCCTATTAGATGATATTGAAAATGCTTGATGCTTTAATATCTGCGTTACTATCGATATTACAAAAAGCCGGCAGACGAATAGAATAGCACCTGCCCTTCTCCCCATTTGTCGGAAAGGATTACCGACAGAAAAATATACGCATCGGAGTCTTCTCTCTTTCCCAACTGGGATCGCGGACCTAGCTGCCCTAGGCAAAACCACGATGGCCTATGTCCAGCTGCTGATTTGGAAGAGGATAATAAGGACACAAAGTATTCAATAATGTATAGATTACAAAAGCGGACTCGGCCTCCGATAATCGAAATTAAAAACGCTACATGGCGGCGTTTCGTCAAAATTTGTGTTCTGCAGGAAACAAAACACACTTTTTTTTCAATTTCATAATTGTCCAATTGTTTTTCTATGTTGCATTTAATATAAGGAAGTGATGTTAAAAGAACTAAGTGCGAGATGATATTTGAATCGGGTATATATCGGATTGCCGAATTATTTGTACTCCTAATTGTCACTGGCACACAAACTTTAAGCCCAAAAATTTTTCGCACATTTTCACTCTTTCTAAACGTGCTTAGCCTATATTTACTACACCTTACTGTATATCGCCGTATTATAATTTGCCAAATGCGACATTTAGCTGAATATATCCTAATACCTTCCATTTACAGTTCCAAGTTTGTATTCGCAAAAAGTTAAAACTTTATTAATATTTTAAAGAAGTAAGCATGCATGCATGCAAGCAAGCAAGCAAGCACGCTTGCAAACAAACAAGCGTGCATGCCAGCAAGCAGGCGTGCATGCAATCAAACAAACATGCATGCAAACAAGCAATCATGCATGCATCCAAACAATCAGACTTCCGTGACGGCTTCGGTGCTGCGGGGCTCCGGCGGTCCCACGCGTGCTAATCGTCGCAGATGGCTTACACTCAGCCCCGCAGCTTCGGCTTTCAGGCTGGCCGCAGCGCCTCGCTTACAGCCTCCTGCTCCTCAGCCCGCGGGCCGCCTCGCCCCTCCGCGCCTACGCGCTTTTAAATTACACTCTAAGGGTAGGGCAGACAAGACTGCTTGGGGTCGGTTTGTGAGCGATTCGTTTTTTTAACATTTTCGGTTTTAAAAAAAACATGGCTTTCATTACTTAGCGTTATGCCAAAAGAAAGATGCGAATATATTTTAGTGCATTCGATATACATACTAAAATTAGGTTTTTAAATTTTTAGACCCAACTATGATAGCGCGAAAACAACTGTTAGGCTAGACAATAATTATACGTTATAAATTTAGGCCAATACGGTTCCGCCAAATGAAATTAGGACTTCAAATTTTAGGCGAACCGAAGGGCACCCATTTCAATCTTAAGACGCTTTTTGCTAGTTATTTTTATAGTTTTATTTATAGTTTTATTTATAGCTTCAACGGATATGACGCTTGTTACTACGACCATACCCTTATTATATTGCATAAGCAGGCAAGTTCGAAACACGGTGTAATTATTACTATGGTTTCCAACTGATTATGTAACAAAGCTTTGGGCTAACTTCGCCGAGCTTACTAGGTTTAATAGCGCGCCGATAAAATGCAAAGCTTTTGACCCACTTGCAGTTAAGGAGCTTTTTATTAAGTTCCCAAAGTTTTAATCTTTGTTTGGTGTGAATACTTGTGTTATAGAGTATTCTTAAATTACTTATGAAAGTGAGCTAAAGTTTTTAAGCGCAAATGAAATATCTATATTGGGATATAATTTTAAAAGACTCTTGTTTTTTATTTCATTTTAAAATTAGCTGTTTCGTTCATATAAAATAAAGGATACTTGGCACGTCTCACCGTTTTTTATTTTAAGTTATAATAAACAATATTTTTAAAATATAAGAGTAACTAAGGTTACTCATTTTAACAATAGCTATCTTGGAGAAGGTTTTTTGATGTAAAATGATATGTTTCTAATTGCATATGCGTTTATCTCAAAACTGTAAATTTAAAATTACAAACGGATACTTTAAATTTAATTTATCTATGTAGATAAACGTCAACTTGCGTTTATCAGGATTTTATGTTTTATTTAGATTTATTGCATTCGCCAAAGGTTGTGATTATGCCTGTACCCATCTTTGCTACGGTAACTTGATTCCAATGATTGAGGCCTTTGCAGTGGGATGATTAAAGGTCGTTACTTTTACCTTTTAACCTTTAACATTTAGTTCAGGGAAGGTGATCATCTCACTCTATACACCTACTTCCACTACTATCATTCGATGTAGTGCAGTCTTCCTGACAACTGATGTAGCTGTATTTCCTTTGCTACCGGGTCCTTCAGACCTTCCATTGCAATTGGGTCGTAGTCGTAAAGCAAGACAAGTCTTGTCTTTAGTTCAGGAAAGGTGATCATCTCACTCTATGTATCTACTTCCACTACTATCACTCGATGTAGTGCAGTCTTCCTGACAATTGTTGTAGCTGTATTTCCTTTGCTACTGGGTCCTCCAGACCTTCCATTGCAATTGGGTCGTAATCGTAAACTAAGACAATTGTCTTGGTTTCAATTAGTGCAGATTTACGAGTATTGCCTCTTCGCCATGTACTTTTTGTTATACCGTTCACGTGTTAGTACTCCGTAAAGTTTACTGTTAAGTTTATGAATGCTGAAAGTGTTCGAGGCTGGGGTGATTGGCTTAATCAAAGACAACCGTTCTGGGGTAAACTAAATGACGTTTTATTTTCTATAAGCTTTTTTTACCGTCTGTGCATTCCTAGTTCCTATATTATAAAATATTCCATTTGTGTAATGTATGTAATGTATGTTTAAAATAAATAACCGTTTAGATTTGTAATCGTTTAAAGTTACAACTTTCGTCGAAACGATGCTCTAATTTATATTTGTTAATATTTATTTCGTCGCCTTTTGTATCGTTTGGTGCCGGCACATTAAAAGCATCAAAGCATTTTTGGGGTGGTGGGATCTATCTCCTCGTGGTCCACCCTGGGTAACGGCATCTTTGGTTTCCTAACCAATAATGACGGCTAACAGAACCCTCTGCGGTGGTAGGCTTCGCAAGAGGCTGCCTGGATGCTACCACCCTCCTGTCGGAGTCCAGCGCCAAACAGTTTTTCTGTGTTCCGCTGGTGTGTGGGAGAACCAGTGCCACTTTCTGGGTAAGCTCGCTCCTACTTAGGCTTCATCTTAACCGTATAGTTAAGTATGTAGTCAAGAGCAACCCCATTATTTATTTTAAAAAAAACATACCACCACTACTTCTCTTCCTATGGGTTTCGTAAGAGGTGAATAGGAGTGCTGCCAGAATAATACATCATCATCTTCTCTTCGCCAATTGCCAGATTGCTATCGCCAGCCCATGTCCGGTTGTGGACTAATATGAACTGGTGATGAGGATGAACGTTATTCAACCTACGTTTGTTTACCTAAGGTATTTCATGATTTATTGTTATGTGCTCAAAAGTAAATTTTCCTCAATAAATCCTGCCAGCGTTGGTAGTACATAAATTCTTACATATTTAATTTTAATGTGACGCTATCAGAGAATACATTGTTTACGAGACTCATATCCGTTGAAGCTATAAATAAAACTATAAAAACAACTAGCAAATGCCATCGACTTCGCACGTATGGAATTCAATATTATCATAGGTACAGACGACAGCACGTCAACCTACGAGTACCACAAAACGTCAAATTTTCTTAATTGATATTGATCTCTACTTGTTGCACTTAAAGTTGAAAATTAAATTAATGACCTTTAACTTTTTGGGTAGGTTGACCTGCCGTGGTCTATACATTGATGTAGTATATATAATAGGGGTTAAAGTATGAAATTGCCGATTATTTTTCTACTTTTTATTTAGCTCTTAAGTATAGTCATATTATTTTTGTATTGTATCAAAAACTAAATAAAGTAACTTTTGACTAAAAAAAAATGCAATACTGGTGCCTATTACTTCAAAGTCAAAGTCGTTGAAAAGACCCCTTACAATGTGTCAGCTGACCTTCTTGCTTCAATTAAGTATATTTGTATTATATACTTTGATTTTCAGAAATTTAAATACTATATTGCGTAGCTTTATAACCATCTAACTTTCACCTTTAATTGCATCGAAAACGGTTCAGGCGATTTAAAAAAAAAACTAAAAAATTGTTAGTATGAAAAAATGACTTTTCTCGATTTCGTCCATACAAAACGGCAATTAAAAAACTAGAAACACAATCTGATACAAAAATGATACCTAGAACTGTCTCGATTGAATGACTGACGTTGATTTTATGTCAGTGTCTTTATAACCCGGCCAAATTACGACGGCATACAATAATATGGATATTAACGTAATGTTGTAACTATTCGATTGATGTAGGTTGTACTAAAAGTGCTTTAATTAGGACGTATTTGAGTCTTTACAACGCGCGCGCTTATAACATATCTGCTTCGTCTTAATATTAGGGGTTAAAGTATGAAATTGCCGTTTTGTATGGACGAAATCGAGAAAAGTCATTTTTCCATACTGACAATTTTTTTGATTTTTTTTAAAACGCCTGAACCGTTTTAGATGCAATTAAAGGTGAAAGTTAAATGGTTATAAAGCTACGCATTATAGTATTTAAATTTCTGAAAATCAAAGTATATAATACAAATATACTTAATTGAAGCAAGAAGGTCAGCTGACACATTGTAAGGGGTCTTTTCAACGACTTCCTTTGAAGTAATAGGCACTGGTATTGCATGTTTTTTAGTAAAAGTTACTTTATTTAGTTTTTGATACAATACAAAAAGAATTACGCAATAATATGACTATACTTAAGAGCTATAAACAAAATAAAAAGTGGGAAAATAATCAGCCATTTCATACTTTAACCCCTAATATAATATCATTGAAGCTAATGGTCTGTTTATGACCATGATACTTACCCTTTCATAACATTCCGTGTTAATATTTCTGAAACAGATTTTTCTTATTGAAAATGATATTCATATAGATTGTACTCAAAAGATATAGGTTAATGAATTTTGTTCGGCTAGTTGACATCAAATATGAAATTAATTGTCATTGTGTTGCATTAAGAAAAAAACTGTTATTTAATTGAATTTGTAAAACGTTTATAAATTTGCATCGCTTGCTTAGACGTAACAAATAATTTCATTCACACCATCCTTCCGCGTTTTAAAAGCAATTCAATTAATTTTATTTCGTAACGACAAGAAATGAGTAGGTGGGAAGGAATAATTCCCCAAGAAAGGATTTCTATTTTCACAAAAAGGATTAATTTAGTACTTATTATTAACTACCAAACTATCTCGCTTAATCTAAGACAAGCAGTCCTGCGAGTTTCTATCCAACTCGGTGTTGCGAAGTTAAATTTATGGCACGGATAAAAAGCACTACACAATAAGTTGTTGTTTGGCGTGTTTTGCATAAACCCGACCGACTTGCGCAAGAGTTGGGATTTATTATCTGTCCGTTGTAAGCTTGTTCCTGGGTTAGGTAGGTTTTTGTCTATTTCAAGATAGATTTCTTTGATTACTGTTGGCATTTTGTAACACCTTTCGGATTGATTTAGAGACACATTTTTTTAATCGTTATCAAGCCTACGTACGTTGTGCTCATAAGTGTTAACTCCTACTAAACTGCATACTACTGTCAATTATTAATATCTTACTTTACGGTAAACATTAAAACCGTACAAAATACGATTATTATATTCCTGGATCAGCAGTATAGGCGTGCGTAAATTTTACATGTGAGTAGGTAAAAGTCAAATAAAGTCAGCCTGCAATAATCCCACTGAAGAGCAAAGGCCTCCATCTTTGAATTCAAGTTACCACAGCAATTATGGGTATAGGCATAATCACCACGCATGCCAAACGCGGATTTTTGTGATCCCGAGCAATTGTAGATGCGAAAATCTTATTGCCTGACCCTGAGATCGATCCCAGGACCCCGAGATCTTGGTCCGGTACTTAACCACTCGACTAACGGGTATATTATTGTAGGTAGGTACTGTGATACAATTACGACAGTGAAAGTTGTAAATTTGAGCAATAATACAAGTTTCATTGTGATATTGGTTCGATCCAAGGGTCGGACAACAACAGTTTCGAATTTACTAACATTGCTCGGGTTTGTGATTACCAACTCGCATTTGGCAAGCGTGGTGATTATGCATGTACCCATCATTGCTGTGCTTATAGGCCGTTACTTACTTGGCTAGTTATTGTCTATATGCGCCGCCTCTGTGTGCGTCTTACATAATAAAACATGGCCTTGATATTCAAGCTGTGAGACTAGGTCCACCATCCACGTAATATACTTATTATGATGCAAATGTCGCGTTAGCATGGCAACACTGTCATTGACCTAGGATGTGCGTCGGTCACGTTTGTACTATTCATAAGCTCGTCAACTGTGCCATAGTGTAAGTGGGTGTAGTAAGTTATATTTGAACATAGCCCACAGAAAAGTTTTCAAAACTATGTTTAGTACCCTTTTTTTAAATACGAGTATCATCATGTCAAGTCAAAAGACACCTACTGTTGTGCAACGGCTCTCCGTAAGGATCTATAAAATCAATGTTTGAGCTAGAAAAAAATATCTAGTATAATTAAAATGAAATGTTTAATGGATTTAAAAGACGGCTGAAAGTTATTATAAACTTTTAAGTCTAAATAAGTATTGAAAAGATTCAAATAAACATTAAAAACATGAGGAAGCAAAGAAGAAATGTAGTTGAATGTGGAAAAAGAGCTGATTCAAATATAATTGAAGTAATTGCAAATCATTAAGTGATATGGCTTACGAATGTAATTTTCTTCAACCTATTCAAATTGACTCGTTGTTTTTTTAGTTACTTCTTATGTGTTAGGATAAACCTTATAATGTAACATTTTTTTTATCTAAACATAGTTACATATTTTTCAGATTACTTACGACATTTACGAACGCAGAGGTATAAGACGAATTACACACCACTGCGCAAATGAAATACAGACTACTGATTGTATTTTAACTGTGGTTGACTTACGTGTCTTACCATATATACTATATGGTGTTGGTAACGTATGTTAATACATCCGGCTAAGTACCTGTGAACAATAAATCAATATTAACTATAGAGATATAAACGAGAGTGTTAACTTTATGTTAACAAGGCAAGAACACGTGTTAAACGGCTACGTTACTTACTAGTCCTTAAAATATAGCTTGATTAGAATGACAGTTCTCACTGAAAGAGACGACGTAACTTTGTACCAGCAACACACAAGTGAAACACATTTGCACACGAAAAAATATTGGTAACTGGCATGTTAAGAATTTTTTTTTATGCATTGCTGTACATATTAATCAATTTAATAATATAAAATAGATATTTAAAGTTAAAATCATTAAAATAATCCAGTCACAAAAATTACACCTAAGTTGAAAAGACGTTTTTACAAGGTTACGCCATTTTTCATAATCGCTAGTTATGAGGTAAAATCGACAAATCGAAATCGACAGATTAACAGTATTTCAAAATCGAAGTAATGTAACATAAATGTTACAAATGATTTAATGAGAATTGGTTGATGCTTAGAACATCAAATTGCAATTATTAATAGCTGACGAAAAATTTTCAAATTTATTATATTCTATATGCGTTAAAAAAAATCTAATTGATTTTCATGATTGTTACAATTATTCTCATAATGATCACGACACTGACTTACTGTTTAATCTTAATATATCTGATTTTCATGTTATTTTATATGCCTTATCTGTTTTTTTTTTCGTTTGATCAGTCGAGTCAGTCCCATCGGGTGCCCTTCGGCTCGCCTAAAATTTAAAGTCCTAATTTCATTTGGCCGAACCTTATTGGCCTAAAATTATAACGTATAAATTTTGTCTAGTCTAACAGTTGTTTTCGCACTATTAAAGTTTAGTCTAAAAATTTAAATCCCTAATTTCAGTATGTATAATATCGAATGCACTAAAATGTGTTCGCATCTTTTTTTTGGCATAACGCTAAGTATTGAACACCCTAATTTTTTTTAAGCGAAAAAGTTAAAGAAACGAATCGCTCACAAACCGACCCCAAGCAGTCTTGGCTGCCCTACCCCTAGAGTGTAATTCAAAAGCGCGTAGGCGCGGAGAGGCTAGGCGGCCCGCGGGCTGAGGAGCAGGAGGCTGCAAGCGAGGCGCCGCGTCTGAGGCTGGCCGGCGCAGCCGGCCAGAAAGCCGAAGCTGCGGTGGTGAGCGTAAGCCATCTGCGATGATGAGCACGCGTGGGACCGCCAGAGCCCCGCAGTGCCGAAGCCGTCACGGAAGTCTGATTGTTTAGATGCATTCATGATATTTGCACGCATTTTTGCTTGATTGCATGCATGCTTGCTTGATTGCATGCATGCTTGCTTATTTGGATGCATGCTTGCTTGTATGCTTGCTTGCTTGCTTGCATGCTTGCATGCATGCTTACTTCTTTGCAAGCATGCAAGCATGCGTGGCTATTTAAAATATTGATAAACTTTTTAACTTTGTGCGAATAAAAATTTGGAACTGTAAATGGTAGGTGTTAGGATATATTCGGCTAAATCTCGCATTTGGGAATTTATAATACGGCGAAATACAGTAAGGCGTAGTAAAAATAGGCTTAACACGTTTAGGAAAAGCAAAAATGTGCGAAAAAAATTTAGGCTAATAGTTTGTGTGCCAATGTCAATTAGAAGGACAGAAAATTCGGCATTCCGATATATACCCCAGTCCCATCACTAGTCACCTCAGTTTGACAGGTGTCATTCTAATCATGTTATATTTTATGGACTGCGAAAAGTTAGTAAAAACGGCATAAAATCCATATAATCATCTTTCTGCAGGCAAAGGCCTCCATCATTTACACATAGCAATGATGGGTACAGGCATAATCAACATTCTAGCCAAATGCGGGTTGGTGACCACAAATCCGAGCAATGTTCGAAAATTCGAAACTTTTTGTTGTCCAACCCGGGGATCGAACCCGGGACCCCGAGATCTTGGCCCGGTATTTGAATCAATAGACCAACCGGCGTTTACATTTGTTTTTAGTAATATAATCAGAAATGAGAAAATCCGTAGAAGAAGTAACATAACCGACATCGCTCGAAGAATTGCGGAGGTGAAATGGCAGTGGGCGGGACACATAGTAAGAAGAACCAATTGCCATTAGGGCGGGAAGGTTCCGCGCACCAGACGACGATCTGGCGAAGGTGGCGGGAAGACGCTGGATGCGGGTGTCGCGGTGCCCATCGCTCTGGAAATCCTCGGGGGAGGCCTATGCCTATGTTACCTTTGTTTTGTGCAATAAAAGTATTACCTATCTATCTATCTATACAACATCTTCCTTTTGATATCCCATAACTCTTAAGATTATGTTCTATAGGTAAAAATAATATAAAACGCTCTAGAACATGTGGTTCAAAATCAATAGTTTCGAATATAACATAAATTTTAGTTAAATTTGTAAAAGTAACCAGTATGGCGAATCCTTAGTTTTGCGAGACGTTGGCAAACTTACACTAAAGTGTAGTAGTAAAGTATAGCGGGAGAGCGTAACTTGTAAGAAACATTGACGTGTGTGGGTGTTTCATTGAAAAGTAGGTACTAGTAAATCGTTTTCATTCAAAAGTTTATTCATAACAAGGTAAGGGTGTTTTACATAAACAGTCGTGACTTTATAGAATTATTTTGTATGAAAAAATTAAACAAAAAAAAAATATTGAAAAATATTTCAATAGCAATTTGCTTCTTTACCATGGTCTGTTTAATACCCTAGAGTTTTGGGATGTCAAAAGATACACGTTGTATATTTCCAGCCGTGGGCGTCGTTTTGCTAAGTTGGACAACATCACATACATTGTCCTGATCCCAATTTGAATAGCTATTTAAAGCACTCGTATTTTGGAAACCAGAAACAACGAAGGTACCACAAACACCCAGACCCGAGAAAATGTAGAAAAACACATTTTTTCTACATTGACCCGTCCGGGAATCGAACCCGGGACCTCGGAGCAGGCGACACCTTGAAAACCGGTGTGTACGCCACTCCGCCACGGAGGTCGTTGATGATGTTTATCATGGATGACCTTACTGTCAAATATTGCTTGCAATGCATTCGAATCGATTTACAAAGAGCGATATTTCCTACCTTTTAGGTACCTTGTTGTGGCAATACACAAGTTGTGTAAACCAAAATGAAAAAAAGAGCCATAGAAGGAAATAAACCTAACCTTAAGGGGACTACTAGAGCGAAGTGCTGCCCTCAAATGATTTAGTTTTATTACTTCTAAACAAATTAAAATCTCAAAAAACTAGAACCGTATCATTTTAGCAAATTACCTCTAGTATTTACTGAATCACAGTAAACTTTTCATTTAGTTGTTTATAAAGTCGAATTTGTCGCTAACGCCAAAAGCGGCCGCTTTTAGCAATAATGTACAATACGAAAGAATGCCAGAAAGAAAAGCTTTATAACGTGGCGTCTCAGCGCATTATGTATTTTTCTCGAAATGTCCATTCTCAAAATAGTCATTTTTCAAACTATAGTCAGTTTATAATATATTAGCCTCATTTATGATCATCTTTGTCTCCATAAAAAGTCTTATACTCCTTCAGTCATCTTTTACGACACCCATAGTAAAAAAGGGGGTGTTATTTGTGCGTCGGCACCACACAGTATATGTATTTGTATGATCCATACCTTATCTAAAATGCCATGTTTGTTACGCCATGAGCATTACAATAGCCCATAATGAACACACATAGGTCATCCAACTCAATCAGGCTACAATTCGAATTATGCGTGTGATGATGTCATTTCCTATAACGAGAAGTACAGTCAGCCTGATAGTCAACTGTTTGACATGTGCTTATTTATTAGAGTAATAGTTTGTAACTGCAAAACTAACATGCATAAAATATATAGGGTGTAAGAAAATGATAAATATCGTTTTAACTCTTATAAAACTATGACTAAAATAATTTTCTGAAAAAAAAATACCATACCGAACTATCTTTTCACGTCTGGTAACATTATTTTTAGTTAGGTTTATTAATTCGTATGGTCCCCGTGCCCTACAACTATATTAATTTTTAGAATCGTTTAAAGTGACGTAATTTGTGAATGTTTTATTTATAACCTTTGACCTTTATTACTTTGTAAAGGTATGGTACTCGTATATACTGAAAAATATTTTTTGTTTACATGGCGTGGGCCTATATTTTCTATAATATAGCAGCCCCATGCTCTGGTATGCCCTGTATTACAACATCATTCTATCTTATCCTTTGTCCAACAATGTTCTTAATGAGATAAGAGATACTTTAGAAATATTAGTATTTTCTGGAATTCTGAGCAATGAGAATTTGTACGAATAGAAAAACTATTTCACAGGAACCGTACTTTGTTCTGGGATTGGACATATAGTCTATATTTAGTAGGCTAACACATTGTTTTGAATATGCAGTAGGCAAAAAAAATGTAAAGCGACTTCGCAACTAGAGACTCTTGTCCATGCCTTCTGTAATTTCAAAACAAAAATTGCTAGGTAAAAAAAACATTCAATCATACATCTATATTCGTTGAAACAAAGTCAGAATCATGTAATAGACGGATTATGAAACTTTGACACCAGACCACCCTTGAAGGGCAGTCAAACGATAAAAGGTAGAGCTATTTATAATTTTTATTTATCAGCTCGAGTATACATAGTACTCGCATGCCGTCATTGCGAGGAAAAGGATATGGCTGGTCAAGATATAAAAGCTATTTATAGTAAAGACACCTCGTAAACAACAGTGTAGAAATATGACACATTTAATTAGCAGGCCAAATAACACACTGTAACGTCATTAACAATTATTTTAAGGAGACTTTGAAGTATGTATTTTGACTGACTTGACGAGACTTTTTTTTAATCTATTGGATTTACAAATTGCTAAGCCTCTGTTTTATTCGCTAACTGTTTTCGTTTTATAAAACGATTAAATCCTTTGTTATTATTCTAATAAAGATAGGCGCGACTGAAGACGCAACTAAGACTTCGAGAGAAGTCGGGCAGCAGCAGTCTAAGCTGCGATAGCCACCTGCCAAGCAAGAAGTAACTCAAAAATAGGCAAAAGGGCTAGGACCCAGAGCCGTGAATTTAAATTAACTCAAAAATACGTTTACTTGAGTTGAATCGTAACATGAATTCATTCATCAGAGGTGCGATTGTGTAAAGCAATCGTATTCATTTGACAGTTCATAACGTACGGTATAATCTGTCAAACGGCTAATTCTAATTGTGTACGGAGTTCATTTATCGTTAATTTTAAACGATGAGTGAATGATGTACCTGATTTTGACAAATAATTCGAATTGCGTATGTCTTATGAGCTCATTGCTAATGTCAAATGATTGCGATGACTCTTGACTCATGACAATCGTAAATTTTACCCTCTTAGGTACGCACATTTCTTTAAAATTTTTACATTGTCTTTGAAAGAAAATGTTGTTTTATCTTTATTTAATTTAGGTACACTTTGTGTTGTTTGTTTTTGATAGAACGCCTTAATTAGAAATAGAAATAGAAATATTTTTATTTGCTTAAAACACGGTATAAAGGTGGTACAAAGTAGTATGTGCGCGTATTTTGCTCCATAAAGATAGCATGCAAATTTAACAAATTATTTGTCATTGTATTATTTGAATGTCATTAAATAAGAATCATTACATAAAAACAAACATGTAAAATAAATTTATTTACAAACCGAATATGTCAATGAGATAAGAGGAAGTCTTTAAATCATAAAAGGTATGTATGCTCGTTTAGCCATTTGTAGAGTCTGTTCTTAAACAAATTAATAGTGAGATCCCTAATTTCACTAGGTATGCACACACATGCAGATACAACTTTTTCCATATTTTCTGGACTTCGGGACAACGTCAACTATGAGCCTTTGGGGATTCTAATTAATATTTTTTTAATTACTTGTGTTTTTATTTAAACAAATTCAAAGTTTTCTTTCACTGTGCCAGTTATCACTTGACATTCACAGAACATAAATAAAATAATATTATACTACGTCTGAGAACACTTTACGTAGTCCAATGGAGTTTTGCGCGGGTAACGAGAAGAGAAAGATGGACTTTGTTGCGAAATTTTGTGAAATTATCTTAAGCGGCATTTACTGTGATAACTGGTGGCTTTGTTATAATAATGTGTCAGTGAGTAGGATAAATCAAATAAAACTGAAAAACAAGAAACAGGCGCTCCTATTTGACTCTGATCCATGTTCTCGCGTAAAACTCCTGTAATCATTGAAATAATGTCAATGAGTTAGGTTAGTTTAGGTTTAGGTTAGGTTAGGCTAGTTATGTTTATGTAAGTTTAAATGATATTGTTTGTATAAAAAAATTACATTTTAACTAAAGACTAGGCTGTATGGACTCGTCCGAAGCCGTAAAACTTTTAGGAAGAAAAAAAACGTAGTCCACTAACGCCACCTATTGTCGAGTAGCAGGAAACTCGTATTTCATTCGTTCTTTGCGTAAATTCAATGTTTTATGAATAAAAGTTTGTTTTTGGGTTGAAATCGTAAAATTTGATTAAAAACCTTAAAAAGATGTTTCTTTCGGGTGTTAAGGGTGCAACCTAACATTTGATGAAGCGACGCTGGCTTACAGCGTTAAGAATATGCTTGAAAAATTCGCGCTGAGTCGCAAGGTCTCGGTGGCTTAATGGTATAGCGCCCGCCCGGCATGCGAGGAGATGCGGGTTCGAGTCCCGTCTGAGACATAATTTTTCAAGTTTATATACTGATATTATAAATTATAATTGCAATTCAATTGGCAAAATATCAAATAAAGTATATAAATAGTTGTTTCATCTTAACTGACTGTCAAACATCTGCAAAGATGTTTCTTTCGGGTGTTAAGGGTGCAAACTCCTAACATTTGATGAAGCGACGCTGGCTTACAGCGTTAAAAATATGCTTGAAAAATTCGCGCTGAGTCGCAGGGTCTCGGTGGCTTAATGGTATAGCGCCCGCCCGGCATGCGAGGAGATGGGGGTTCGAGTCCCGCCTGAGACATAATTTTTCAAGTTTATATACTGAGATGTTTAGCCTTTAACTATAACTATTTAGACATCTTTATATATTTCCATTGTAATTGCGATACAATTATTATTATATATTATGTTAAATAAATTATATTTTATAGTTAATCAGTTCCTTATTATGCAAATACTCGCAAACAGTATAGTAGGCTTTATTTAATAACAGTTTTCTAAGAAAAGTTTTAAATTTACTAAAATTATTTTAATTTTTAAGTTGTTCTGGTAATCTATTGTAAGTATATTTTTATTGACTTAATATAGGTACTGGATGAGTGCTGGCGTAGTCGTGAAGTGGGTAGAATTAATTTGTTCTTGTGGCGTGTAGAATACTTTATTGGTGCATCTATGCGTTTTATATATAGGTCAGGGCATTTGTTTTGAGTATGAGTATTAGAAGATATTATATAGAGATATAGATATCGATTTGTTAAAGACAAATTTTAATAAGCCTTTTAAAACTGATTTTTGGTGTTCCTCACGACACAATAGAGGGCTTAGAATCGGTACCCAACTCCTGATCCTATTGTCGTTAGTATCTGGATGCTACAGGTCTCTAAACTCCTAGATTCCGACATCCGATTATAATTTAAAATCCTCTCGTATCACTAGCATATGAACTGTCAACCGCATTCGTAGCTCTGACAACTCAATTTCGAAGACATCTCAAGGGTCCCGCCCGGTTTCAATTGCATATACCTGGCTCGGAAATCATAGCATTCACTATAGTATGTTCAGGAGACAGCACAATCACAGTTGTGATCTATATAACAGTTTCTCTATACCTATTTATGATATAAATCTGATTGTTAATAAAGATATACTGAAACGTAGCTTTAAAATATAATGTTTTGTTTAATAATTTTTATTTTATAGACTTTAAAAACGTTTTGTACGCTATAGTACCATAGTGCATAGAACGTTGCTAAGAAACGCGTATGCCGTTAAGCTTACGCGTGCAAAACTAAGCTTTTATTTTATTTCATTTCAAGCGGTAATAAGTTTGATGAAAGGAAATACCATTTATTAATATCAAGTCTTCCGATTTACAAAATGTCTGTTTATCAGTTACTAGCTCTTTGCCCGCGGCTCTGCCCGCGTGAACTCCACGTCATATCGCGCGGTCGGAAACCTGTGCCTAGCGGTGGCATATAGAAAGATAGATAAGGTAGGCTTAATACATTCGTGTATGTGAAACCTTTGCCTTGCATCACACACACTTTAACTGTTAGTTACAAAAACTTTCTTACTGCTTGACTATCACATTTATCATTAACGCTTTTATAGTTTACATTTATTTTTGTTGTTTTAAATAGGTACGATTTTGCAACAAAAATGTAGTGTCATTCGGAAGGAATTCTAGGTACATGGAAAAGTAAATATATGACAGATGACATACATTTTTGTGACAGGAAAATTTAGTACATTGATACCAATGATATTTAAAAAGTAATAGATATTATGTTACGTGCGTGCATTGTGCGTGACCCTAAAGCTGGGGATACACATGCCAGTAAATCGGGAAAGTAGCTGGTATGAAATTTATTGGTACGAACGAGTAACTTGCACACTGCGGATACATTTGCAAGTAATACTGGCATGCATACTGTGCCCTTGCATGCCAGTATTACCATCGCGTATACACAGGACAGTTCGTGAGAGTATTTCGTACCTAACTATTCTTGCGCGCCAAACATGGATAAAAATCGAAATGAATTAAACAAAACTGTATTGTTACTAGCAATTGAATGTGTTGCTAAATTAATGAGAGATAAAAAGAAAAAACGAAGATGGGTTTGGGTAAGAGGTACGCCTACGGCCACAACGAGTCGGCTACTGGCATGCCCGTAGCTGTCGCGTCTGTTCACACGTGCCAGGTTAGCAGCCCCCCGCGTCCCCTCCCTCAACGGGCATGCAAGAAAATCAAATGTTGTGCTAGCTACTTGCAACTAGCTAGCTTCCAGTTACAGGCATGCCAGTTAGTGAATACACATGACTGTAGCTGGCACTTGCAAGGAGCTGGTATGCTAGTGTGCAAGCTACGGGCATGTGTATCCCCAGCTTAAAACGTCCTAAATTGTGACGTCTTGCCCGCAGTCCGCGATTCAAAATAAGAATTACGCATGTGTGCTGCTGCTCGCAATCGGCACAGATATTTCGTTTGTTTAGTAGGGTATAACCTATCTATACTTTTTAAATATCATTGATTGATACAAAGATGGTCAAGTACAGTATTTGACCAAATTTTACGGAAAAATTACTATTTTATGTACTGATTCAATGTCTAATCGTGCAAGGCCAGAGCCAGTCTAACTATCTAACATTATAAAACATAAAAATGACTATGATAAAAATGCAGAAAGATATAGACTACTTTTTGGTGATTTTTAAGGGAATTTAATAAGGCAGTTAAGCTTGCATAGGAACAAATCATTTCTTCGGTAAAGCTACTCTTAGGTATAGATCAGGTCAGATTCTAACCTACGACATATAGATAAATAAGTAGACTTTCAATTATCTGGTAGAATTTTCGTAAAGTAAAGCTACTGGACATGATTTACGTTATAAATAGTCTTATAGGTATATCTCCATAACTTTAAGTAAACGAGGAGCAAAATAATTTGTCTAAACCATTGTCAATATCTTGTTTACTTGCATCTAGTCAATTTCTAGTGCCACAACTAATGATCGCAATGTTATCGAGTGCTCCTTCAGAGGTCTTGTGTGGGTCTGTTATGTTGTGAATGCCGTATCTCGGCTTGAGATGTGTTGAGATCACAAGGTATGCTGACTGGTGAGCTGATAAGCTGGAATTCGATTTACTCACTTTGTATTGTTGGCATTTTGGTACTTGGCAGCCATCGGTTGAAATGTGGAACGACACTCAATGTTGAGAACGCTGTCATTGCGAAATGCGTCGTGCAAACAAGACCATAAATAGTTAATAAAACAAAAGTGGATGAACGGGAAATGATAATATATAGGTACCTATATGGTTCTCTTGAGTTTACGCGAAAACTATACATAGAAATAAAATACATATTTACAGATTTTAATTCACGTTCATTTTGGTTCAACCCAATTTCGAATACGTTACAGCGTTGATGGCCAGTTTGCTCATGACCATGAACACTGTAAAGTGTTTCAAACGTCAGGTTAAATTAATCCACTGAAATTAAAATCCGTTAACATATTTTTCATTTCAATATAATATACAGGATGAATTTTTAACCACCTTCCAAATGTTAATATATCAACCTACGAGACAAAAAACAAGTGACTTATTCTTTCTTTTAGTATAACCCAGTACAAAAATGTCAAGATAAAAAACTTAGAAAATGTCCGCCAAAAATCTAAAATTAGGTCGTCTAGCAACACTTTTTTTACGCGATGCGCATTTCAATCATTCAATACGATACTAATCATAAGTTTTTGATTTTCCTTATAAACCTTAACAGGCCTAGGACCGTAAAAATTTAAAACTAACTAGGTATATTACGAAAAACATATCGGGTGAAAACTTGATTTTCATTTCTTACTTCATAAATGGGCTCTAAATACGATACAAAAATTTTGGAAAGTGGTTAAAATTTCATCCCGTATAGAATAGACTAGAACATGAAACAGATGTTTTATTGGGTTATATTACTTCGAAAAAGTAACATTTTAAGACGTCGTTTCAGCTCAGGTAAATAAAATAAGTCGACATTAAGAGGATTTTCTATTCATATTGCAGATTAACCAGGAATTAAGATTAACGTTAATAGAAAAAGGAAATAAAATGTTACCTTCTTAAAAGAATTATGAACGTTTTTACGCTATTGTACCATAGTCTTCATAGAACGTTGCTAAGAAACGCGTACCTATGCCGTTAAGCTTACGCGTGCAAAACTAAGCTTTATTTTATTCATTTCAAGTGGTAATAAGTTTGATGAAAAGAAATACCATTTATTAATATCAGTTACTAGCTCCCTGCCCGCGGCTCTGCCCGCGTGAACTCCACGTCATACAGCGCGGTCGGAAACCTGTGTCTAGCGGTGGCATATAGAAAGATAGATAAGGTAGGCTTTATACATTCGTGTATGTGAAACCATGGAAATACACATACAAAATTTTTACCCAATCGGTCAAGCCGTTTAGTAGTTGACATACCGACAGCAGCGCCACCTACCTGGTCCCGCGGTAAAAAGTAGCCTATGTTCATCAACGATAATGTCGAACTCTAATGCAAAAAATTTTTTTTATATCTGTCCAGTAGTTTCGGAGCCTATTCGATACAAACAAACAATCAAATCATTTCTCTTTATAATATTATATCGAAGATAGAAACGACCCCTAAAGTTCTACTGATTTCACATCCAAGACTTACCCGCCAAGAGAGCTAAGTTGAGGCACAACATGGCGGGTACAGCTGGGGTCCCGAAGGACCACTCGGAACGTTCTGTGCGGGACGTAGCTTTATTACTTCTAGGATATTGGAAATATCTGGATTTCAAAAGATTTCTTACGAAGATTGGTTTAGTATGTGAATGGGTTTATTCTTTAGGAAAAGTTGAGTAGGTAATTTTTAGCTTAATAGTTTTGTTGATTTACTTAAAATGCACTTATGGATGAAATTTAATTTAATGAATTCTTTTAAGATATTTTGCTTATGATAAGAGCTAGTTAGTTACCTATATAGTTAGTTTTTGTTGTTTCCTTACTAAAGGATCTATTTCTTTATGCGGTTCTGGCTAGTTTAGTGTTGTACAATGTAGGTTATATTTAAATTTGTACTTAGAGAAGCAATTAAAAAGGCTTGTTATGCGTAGATTTAAAATCTGTTAGCACTATTGAAAAAACAATTTCTTGAATAAAAATATCGAATGCCTTAACATCAACACATTTATTTCATTAGGTTACCATCACTTATTTTTTAATGGCCAGCAAAGCAATTTACATCATAACATTTTGGATGAGATTAAAACCCACGAGCCTTCCACTTACCGGGTGGCTCTAACCATTGGCTTACAAGAATTTTTTTGTGAGATCGAATATATTCAAGGCTTTACGCAGTAATTCAGCGGAGTTCATCACTGTTTTTCGCACTGTTGGTCTAGTAACGCCCTGTTGGTCTAGTGGTTTAAATACCGGGCCAAGATCTCGGGGTCCCAGGTTCGATTCCCGGGTCGGGCAACAAAAAGTTTCAAATTTTCGAACGTTGCTCGGGTTTGTGATCACCAACCCGCATTTGGCAAGCGTGGTCATTATGCCAGTTCCCATCATTCAGTGGTAACTTGAATTCAATGATGGATGCCTTTTTTCTGCAGTGGGATGATTAAGATATAACACCTTTTTTATGTTTTCAGAGCAGTTTTTTTAAGAATTGTAACAAGTCTCACGTAAGTCGACATTTTTGATTGTGTATTACCAATCCACACAAACATTTTTATTTTTATTTAAAACTAACATTTCTGATAAGAATCAACAATTTGCTTGATGTGAAAATATGCATATAGGATAAATATGTAGAAGGCTCGATAACTTCTCTCATCATTTATCACACTCGGACGACCCGTTCGATATAATTTGGACCGGTTAAAAGCGCTAATTGCCTTCTGTAATAGGAATCTTTAATGTAGCTCAAGAAAACATATCTCATCGATGATAGTCTTCAATCTAACTAGAATTTAACAAAAGTCAAACCAACTGATGTCGGTTTGATGAATTTATGGGAACATTCTGTTTGTCTACAGTATGTTACATGTTACACTAACATTTATCCATTCTTTGGTATATAGTTTTAGTAAGAAATAAGATAACACATTATTTAGAGCGCCGATGCATATTGTTTGTTGATTGAATAATTATTTAAAGAAAAACCTATTCACATTTTTTAAATTTACTATACGTAAATTGACAGATGACGAGATCACAGTGCTGCAGTATAGACTTACGAAATATTTTTTTTATAGAAAAATGTATTAGAGAGATAGTCATTAACGTTATTAATTAGAGAATATGATAAAAAACGTTAAACGAATTTAATGTTTAGGAAATTACTGATACTGTGTTTTTAGTGATTGTAAAATTAGTTTACTGTTCTTGCTGTGGTATGCTGATGATTAACATGATTGCTCATGTAATATAAAGCATTTCATTAAAATTGTGACATCAATGCATTATCAATTATTAAAATCTGTGAAAGATCACTGATAAGATAATCATGCATTTTAAGAGCGATTCTATGGATATATTACCTTATAATTGATTTCAAAGATGGCGGAGATGCAAGAATTTCAATCGAGTTACTTAAATTTATTTTGTAAAGCCGACGAGAAAAGGTGATTTTCTGGCGCGTTTTTTGTTTTTATGTTAGCGCATAACTTTTGAGGGAATGAATTGATTTGTCTGTTTTTTTGTCGATTAGATATTATAAACAAGTAGGTATTCTAAGTTGGTTTCATACTAAGATTTCTACGTTTATGGTTTCATATACATTTCAAATTAGGATCCACTCCTAGCTGAAAAAATTCATTTCAAATAACCAAGCTATTTAAGCTCAGAAAAAAGTTAGTCTCGCGTTTACGTTTACGTCAACATTACTGAGAGATGACATTGATTTGACAAGAAACGTACATTTTTCGAATTTTTTCCATGCTGCTTCAAAATATTGCTTTCAGCTGAAGTTCATGATTTTACTCCATTTTTTATTCCTTTTTGCAAGTGTCTTAAAAATTATGCATTAACGACCATATTACGTTTTGATTGCGTAAGAGATTAGACTATTTATAGTTCTAAAGAACCTAGGTAAATGGTATTAAT
The DNA here is from genome assembly GCA_949315895.1 of Anania crocealis. Classification (NCBI taxonomy): domain Eukaryota; kingdom Metazoa; phylum Arthropoda; class Insecta; order Lepidoptera; family Crambidae; genus Anania; species Anania crocealis. The sequence continues at coordinate 14,948,638 of OX438867.1, read as the reverse complement.
TCCAATTTTATAACTCTACACGTCAGGCCCCTAATTCGTGTAACCGAATCGTGTCACAATCATAATTGAACGACAGGTTTTTGACAGTTCTAGTAAGGGCTAAATGTCAAAATCGTAATTCAATCACGATCGAACTGCGATTCGGTTACGCGAATTAGGCCCCTGGAGAAAAAGAGACATCAAAATTTTAAGTAATTTTGATTTTCCCTTAAAATAAGGTACACCCAAGCACCAATAATCGTAATGCATTGATCAAATATTTATTTGTATTGATTTTTTTCATAATTTTTTTTTTTATTAATAAGTTTTTTTTTACTCGTTGATAAAAATGCTTAGTACACTTAATAAGAAGAAAATATTTTAAATTATATTATACGTCTTATACCTTAACCTATTTATCGAATTTTATTTAATAATATCCCATTCGGATACCAAGAAACATTTTTCAAGTCTTCTGAAATCTAACTACTCACGACGTTTAACCTTATCGCCTGTCCCATTCGCTCTGTACACAATACCTCATTGTGGGACAAAGATGGGTGGTCTTCGAGAATTCAATTCAATTTTCAGAAGTTCCCAAGAGGACGCTTTGATGGCTCCCGTATGCCTCGCGCGACTCAGAGCGAGTATTTCTTGAAATCTGAAAGATTGGTTCTTGTGTGGAAGTGATAGATGTTTGTTTGGAAGATTTTTACTATTGATTGAATATATAAGTAAGAAAAAGGCCAATACAGAAATCTATTTTTATGTTAAGGTTTGGTAAGTGTATTCAGAAAAACAAACATACCTATCATAAGTATCAAATGTGAAATTGGGAACATAAAATTGATTTTACTATTTTCCTCTTACTTTTACCTTCTATCCTATTTAAAGATTAACGAATCTTCTTACCGTTTGAACTTTTCCTATATTTATACAAATATTTTAAAACCATAATTAGCTTTATACTTAGCTGTGCTTAAGGTTTAGCGGGAATAACGTAAAGCATTTAGTTTTATATATAAATAGATATCAGTAAAAAAATACTGTAAACATTATCATTGAATAAATTCCATCAATAATATTACTGAATTAGTGTTAAGTTTAATCATACTAAAAACTCTTACTATTTCATGTGTTGTAAATTTATCACAATAATTAATAAAAACCGGCCAAGTGCGAGTCGGACTCGCGCACGAAGGGATCCGTACCAAAACGGCCAAAAAAAGCCCCCCTTAAATATTTATTTTATGTTGTTTTTTGTATGTGTTGTTATTGCGGTAACAGAAATATATAATTTGTGAAAATTTCAACTTTCTAGCTATCGCGGCTCTTGAGATAGCCTGGTGACAGAGCGACGGACAGACGGACAGACTGCCAGACGGACAGACGGACAAACGGACAGACAGCGAAGTCTTAGTAATAGGGTCCCGTTTCTACCATTTGGGTACGGAACCCTAAAAAGTAGAATCACATTGCCATCATTCAAAATATCGAAATTTCGAAATTTTACTGATACATACACCTAAATTGTACGACAATATTCGCCGGTAGTTAAAATTACCTCTGTCACAAATCATTTCACTACAAGAACTGCCCTTGTTATTTAAGTCGATTTTTGTGATTACAACACCAAGTGAATTCCCGTGGTAACTTCACAACACTTGCTATTGAATAAGGTAGTAGGTTCGAGCGATCTCTTGAGACCGACATATTATTATGTTCTATTGATTTGAAATATACGGAAGCTCGTGAAAATGATACAAAAAATGTATTTTATTTTGAGTGTTAAAACCTAAGGAAGATAAACCATTTTACATCGGGATTAACTTGCCACCAATGTTATCTCTGATTTTCTCGGAATCGCATTTTATTTTTAATTTTTGTAGGTAATAATGTTTTAATAATAGGGGTTAAAGTATGAAATTGCCTATTATTTTCCCACTTTTTCATATTATTGCGTAATGGGGGCTATCGCTAGTGAATTTGCCACTAGAGGCGCTAGTGTCGCGTAAGGTCCAATATCATTCACTTTGTACTGGTTTTAGCGGAATTTGTTGCATAAATTATTATTTCTTTAATTTACCTGCTGGAAAGTGATCTCCTTCGTAAAATATTGCAAATATGGATTATTTGGCGATTAATGTGAACGCTTTAAAAGCGGAATTAAGAAAAAGCGCAAAAATAGGCGGCCTCAAGAGCAACTGTTTCAGAAGTTAGTTTGTTAATATCAAGATAGTTATTTATAAACAATATAACCTTAATAAGATTTAAGATATAACACTTTTTTTCGGCGCCAATCGCCTTTGACAGCTATACCTCCGGACCTCAGTCTACAGTGGCGCCAACTGGTGAGCAAAGAAACGGTAGTCCCCATTCTTTTTGTATAGTATCAAAAACTAAATAAAGTAACTTTTGACTAAGAAAAAAATGCAATACTAGTGCCTATTACTTCAAAGGAAGTCGTTGAAAAGACCCCATACAATGTGTCAGCTGACCTTCTTGCTTCAATTAAGTATATTTGTATTACCTATATACTTTGATTTTCAGAAATTTAAATACTATAATGCGTAGCTTTATAACCATCTAACTTTCACCTTTGATTGCATCGAAAACGGTTCAGGCATTTTTAAAAAAACTAAAAAATTGTTAGCATGGAAAAATGACTTTTCTCGATTTCGTCCATACAAAACGGCAATTTCATACTTTAACCCCTAATATTGTGTTCCATAACAGCAGCGCTTTAATAACCCTTCAATGATGAAAACTTTAATGAATGGCAATATGGCTACAAGGCTATTTTATTATTGTAGATTTTCTAAAGCGTCTATAAACCAGGAAACATTTTGAAATTCATTACTATCGATTCATAACCTAATTATTAAAACATAATAGCTACATAATTATTGGTATTCATTATAAATACAATAATAGGTTTATTAAAAGAGAATATATTTTTTAGCAAATAAGAAAAAACCTACAAAATATCAGCATCATAACTAAAACAAGTTCGTTCCTTGCTTTGTACAATGCTTGCTCCAAAAATATATACCCGCTAAATAATAAGAAATTATGAACCTAATATTTACCAGCGACTATCAACAAGGCAAACCTATAAAAGCCTGTCGGATGATTTTACTCCAATCTAATTAAGGCGACAAACAATATAGGGATGAGAAGTAATGTTTGTTACATCGATATAATAACGCAGTTAATACAAGCAACACACTATAATGTATTTTCTAATGTTGATGAAATAAATAAATTTGGTGCGAAAAAATATACACATTCAGAGTCAAGTTTACAAAACATTACTACGTTCGTAATCTAAATGATATACTATTTTGATTGATAAAGTAGATTGTTCTTTCCTTACTTTTTACTATTTTATTCAATCCAAAGTCTCCGCCGTACCTTAAAGAGCGCTTTCAATTCCTTCAGTCTTCCGTACGGTCTTCCAGTAAACTACATCTTAAATTTCCTCCCCATTCCACTAACTATTATTCTCACTCATTCACTGTACAGTCCATTCGTTTGTGGAACTCCCTACCACTGACTATCAGACAATCTGAGTCGTTAGCAATTTTCAAAACCAGATTCAAAATGTATTGTCTAGCGCTTTGATCAAAACAACTTTTGTCACATTAATCTCTTCTTGGTCACCTAGACACGACGGTTTCTTGTTCATATCAAGTATGTATTTAAGTGTATGTAGTGTATTTTGTTTAAATGTGTATTTATATTATTTATTTATTTATGTAGTTGTGTTGTATTTATGTTTATTTAATACATAGGTAATAATAAGTTTTTGTTGACTAAATTCCATCATTATCATTATTAACTTAAGTTGTATTAATTTTACATTTTGTCTTAGTACTTAGCACCACCTTCCCCTTTCTTTATAGTTTTTCCTGTAAAGGTTGTCTGGAAGAGATCGCTGATGGCGATAAGACCGCCTTAGTTGTACATCTTACTGTAAGAATAAAATTTTGTGATTTCTTTGTGCTGTGCAATAAAGTGTATTCATTCATTCATTCATTGTTTGACTTAGTAGCTTTAACAGTTTTTTGTACTTAGCCTCGTATATCTACTAGTAACTGGTACAAATAAAAGTATTATAGAGGATTGTTAATAATATTAAAAAATATTTTAAAAGTATCTGACTATTAGAGTTGCGATGAGTGCTTTACTTCTCCAGTGCTATAGAAGGCATTAGTTTTCATCGACGAAATCTACCGAATATGCAATACAAACTTATTGATCTGTTGTTACAAACGATATATTTCCTAGCTTATCATTGAGTCACCTATCGTTAAAATTTAGGCACAACACTAAAGTAATCAATATAATAATCACATTGATGCACCGATGAATCGATATTTATAGGTTTTGCGGCACTATCTTGACTGGTAGGGCAGCCCGGCTGGCGCGCTCCAGATACCAACCGGTTTTCAATTTCGCGACGAACGCAACCGGTTGCGTAACTGCGTCTTATTGGTTGACGCGCGGTTGACAGCACGCGAGTATACACACTGCTGGACCGTTCAGAGAATCGAATAAAGAAACTTGAACTTCAAAAACTTTTCTTATTAATAAAAAAATTAAAATTTTTAAAATTTAAGTGAACTTAAGTCATGAATTCATTACGCTAGGTCTGAGGTCTCGTGTCGTGACTCAGTGCGTCCAGTAAACGGTTGTTCACCAGAATTACTGGCTTGAGTCACTTGTTAAGTTTGTTTGTTACCAAATCAGGTGTGCATAACAATAACTTTATGAATTGCTCAATATTTTGCTGAATCGGCAAATTTTATCTTTTTGTTATCATTTCAATGGAAATTCGTATGAGATCAGTATACTTTGTTTGAAGCACAGATGCTTAGTGATGCAAAAATATAGTAATAGGGGTTAAAGTATGAAATTGCCGATTATTGTCCCACTTTTTATTTTGTTTATAGCTCTTAAGTATAGTCATATTATTGCGTAATTCTTTTTGTATTGTAACAAAAACTAAATAAAGTAACTTTTGACTAAAAAAAAAATGCAATACTAGTGCCTATTACTTCAAAGGAAGTCGTTGAAAAGACCCCTTACAATGAGTCAGCTGACCTTCTTGCTTCAATTAAGTATATTTGTATTATATACTTTGATTTTCAGAAATTTAAATACTATAATGCGTAGCTTTATAACCATCTAACTTTCACCTTTAATTGCATCGTAAACGGTTCAGGCGTTTTTAAAAAAACTAAAAAATTGTTAGTATGGAAAAATGACTTTTCTCGATTTCGTCCATACAAAACGGCAATTTCATACTTTAACCCCTAATATAATTACTTTATCTGTACCGCATGCGTTTTTGTAGACAGGGCGGACAGTTTTCCTGCATGAACTAGTGCTTGCACACACGGTGTCGGTATATGTAGTGTGGTGTAGTACCTAAATGTTAACGAAAAAATAATTTACAAAATTCATAATTTGTAGGTATAATACAATGTTTTACGGTGTCGACCCAAAATATAACAGCACCTCTTCACGCCTTATAAAGGTGTCGTGAGATAAGCTGCTTTAGGAATGCTACTAGCACTAGCGGATACAGGGGGCTCAAGGGGCATAATCCACCCACCCCTTCCCCAAACGTATCTGAATCATCCCATGGCAAATCGAATTCCCGTAACTTAATATACTACCGGGAGTAAGTAATTTCTTCCTTACAGCCAACCAGGTCAAGACCCTAACAAATAAAGATCCTGAATCCGCCACTATACTACTCATTGGCCAAATTGCGAATACCAATGCAGTTGCATTTGCCATAATCATCATAGTTTGAAGCTCTCAAGAATACCAATATTCTATCATCGGCATCTCTTTTTTATGCGGTCAATCCTTCAAGTAATTAAGAAGCATATTTTATAATTTGACGTAGCTAATTTTAACACAATTTGCAGATTAATCTTGGTCGATTAAAGACAGACCATGTAAAATGAATAAAAAGATCATCAAGAGTAACAAATTGACTATTAAATAAAATTTAATAATTGAAAACACTACCACATTATATGAACCATGCCATAATGGCATTGCTCTATCTATTGATTATTTGAAAGAAAATTCAATGACTAATCGGCCCTGTTCTACATTCTGAAGGCTATAAATAACGTTGGAATAAGTTGAAATTAAATGCATTTTTTTTCTATTAGAAAAAGCTACTAATGCAGTAATTATGATTTATTTTTTTGTTTTATTACGCATTTATTGATCACAAATAACATTTTAGTAATATTAAGATTTTGTTTAAAAATAGAATATTTTTTGGAAAACCTACGACTTTTGTTTAATCTTATTACTTAACAAAAACACACAAATGCAAAGACGATTAAATGTGTACCTCAGATTTTAAATGCCGAGTGTTACCAGTTAATAATTATGACATTTGTATTCAGAGTATTAGGTAAACAGTATTACAAGCAAAAACCAAATACTTTATCAAAAAATAAAGACGATTTATCGTGTTTTTTTATTATTTTTTTATTCTAAATGTCAAGTGTTATTAGCAACTGTGATATTATGATATTTGGCAATTCAGAGTATTAGGAAAACAGTATTCCTAGCCAAAACCAGGCTATACTTTACTAACTAAATAGGTTTGCATGTGCATTTTGAAACTATGGAGGCCATAAATATTATTAAACTAAGTTACGTAAGTAAGATTTGTAAGAAGACCAAAATATCATATTGAATTTACAATTTTTAAATATTATTTACCTGTAATTTAGGTTTCAGCTGGAAGTACCATACCTGAAATTTTTTGCATAAAATACTTTTCAATGTTTGTCTACCTAGATATTTCTTCATTCAAACTCATCAAATTTAAATAAATAATAACCAAAATAACCTATTGTGGTCAATTGGGGCTTACAAATTACAAATATTATAGCTTTTTATTATCCTACGTTTACAATATCATATAATAAGTTTTTAGTTAATATTTCAATACATAAAATCATTCATACACTGACGTCTTTCTTCCACTGAAAACTCTGTAAAGGCACCATCTCTTTGTAAAAGAACAATGTAAAACGTGTCTTTGGCCCGAAGTTTCCTTATCAACCTTGTAAAATACAAAAATTGTTTCGCTTATTTTTAGAAACGTCAATTTTTTTTTCTTCTAATGTATTCAGGGTCAAAAAAATTTGAGGAGATTCAGAATCTAAAACAATTTATTTTACTTAATTTTTATTTAACATTTTATGTCGACATTCGCAGAATTCTGACGTTACTTATAATAATAATTATCACAGTATCGGATTTGATACACTGGGATACGCATGGGAAAATCTGCAAGATATATTTAGTCATTAATAAAGCAATAAAGAGAAATACATCATTGTGTTTTTCTTCTCATTTACGAACAAAACGAAAAATAACTGCTACGTAATGTGACGTCAAGCGTAACAATATTTATTTCCCGTAAAGTAAAAGAGAATGGCAATTTCCTTACTTTCCGCGCTCCTGCCTAAGGAAAAAGTATCATCTTCCTACTAAATTTTTTCCTAAAATTAAATTTTTGTTTCTCATCGCAACGGACTTTCCAGAACTCGGGGATTCGCAAACAACGTTATCTCTAAGAATTGTCCGAGTTTCGTTATTAACTTTCACGTTTCGTACATCCATTTTGTCTCTCGGGACTGATACTTTTTGTAAGGGAAATATTCTTTTGAAATTAGTTTGTTACTTAATTTTGGGTTTTCGGTTATGTAATTGTATGCTGGTATTAAATTATTTCATTATCACAATAATGCAACAATTAGACGTGATATATGTATTCTGCAATTCTTAATATAGGTATATGGCAAAAAAATGTTTGTCGGGTCAGCTAGCAATGTTATAAATGTGGAAACAACTCTGTTTGTCTTTAGCGCTTTTACTCTTGAACTACTCAACCGATATCGATGAAATTTAGTACAATAGAGGTTAGACTTTGAAAAGGACATAGGTTATTTTGTATCCTACTGCTAGGCACAGGTTTTCACCCCGTTGATTAACTGTTAAGTTTTATTTGTACTATGCTAAAATACATTGACCCGTCCAGAAATCGAACCAGAACCTCGGAGCAGGTGACACCTTGAAAACCGATCGCTACAGCCGTGTGTCACGGCATGCGACGCGGGCGCACGTGCAATGTCCGTGACGTCACTGCATCGCGATAACTTACATGCGCACTTTCATTGTTCTACGCCGCTTCGGGTATCGACGTCTCGCTTCAGCGATTTACGTCTGGCGTAATTTCGATTTCAACTGTGCGATATCTTTCGAATGATTCGTTATAATCGATTGTTTTGCTATTGTTGTCGAATTTTGGTACTGTTATAAACCGTCATATTATAAATCAGAACGTCATATCATCATCCGATACAAAAATGAAACCTTGAACTTTCCTGGATTGAATGATGGACTTTGATTTCATGTCAGTGTCAACTTTATGACCCGGCCAAATCTATATATATGTATAAAAATGAACCCCTTTTTCCCTTGGTCATCGCATCACGCGTGAACGGCTGGACCGATTTCGCTAATTCTTTTTTGTTCTGTTTGTTATTGTCAGGAGACTGTTCTTATAAAAGAAAAAAATAAGAAAAATGCGCGGAAAATTAGATAATTTAAGAAAGCTTAATTACCATACTATATTATTTGTAATGTAACCTTATTTGACATTTAAACTTTTTTAATGTATGGCGTTTGACATAACATTGACAGAATGTGTGCTGCTAATATAGCATAATAATAATAAACAATAGGTGATATTTTTTTTAACCATTTCGTAATCAATATTTATAGTTAAGACAGGACAACGTCTGCCGGGTCCGCTAGTACTCGTACTAAATAAATACCACAAACATTGCTAAGAGCAGTTGTAGTTTAGCCACTTGCTTTTTTCATCAGCGCCACTAGAGGGAGTCAGCGAATTATGAGGGCACAGGCACATAATGATGGTTTGTTTAATGATTCCTTTGTCATCATCATCACCATCATCACCATATCATGGCAATACTGTCACAGGACAGTCAAGATTCTGCTGACCATTTTCTCCTAGCGGTACTCCTTTAGTCTCCTCAAACGGCTTCGTCCCAACTTTACCCGATCCCAACTCTCAATTTAAAATTACCTAACAAAAAATCTCATCTCTACCCGATTTCATTATTGCTAATAAAAAAACTATAAAAATTTTAGGTAGGTATAAAAAAATTTTTCAATCATGATATTATTATGACTGGGATATTGTTGTTGTTAAGTGTTTTGTTTAAAAATATTATTTTTATTATATCATTTTAAATGTCGATCAATCTAATTGATGATAAAAATGTTGATAATTAAAAAAATTATATCGTTTAAAGGTTTTTCATTTTGACTGTACTTTTTATCATATCGAGTAGAGTTGGGATTTTTTGTTATGTAATTTTAAATCGGGTAGAGTTGGGACGAAGCCCCTCAAACGACATCTATAGTAAGCGAAGGGGAGGTGGAGAAGAGTACCACTAGACCAGTCTTCCGGTTTTTTTTTTTTTTTTTTTTTTTGTCGCCCTTTGCAGGCTCAGCTCTGTCCCCTGATATTATTATTCAGGGAATTTTGCTTACTAGGGCTTTTTATTCTTTATTCATTTTCATCTTTCTTATTTCTAAAAAAATATAGACAGGGTATTTTATTTCGTGCTTTCAAAGGGTTCATTACATTATGTTACAACTTTATATAGTTCTTAATACTAGTCTTAATACTAGCAGTGATAAAATATCTGTTGTTACAAATTTTTAATGGCTCTATCTTTTATTCTAGATATTACAGTTTTTCTTAATCTACGAATGTTTACAGCTATGAAGACAGTATTGTGTCCTTATTCTATATCTATGTTTTTGTTAGCGTTTTTAGTCTATTTTACATGATCTTATTTTTCTAACTTATAATTATACAAACTATTTATTCTATTTTTACATTTTTATTAAATTATTCATTACTTTTAAAGCAATATATACATATATCGTAAAAGTAATGTTTAGTTATCTTTATTTCTTTTATTTTCTACGGTACAGATCTTTACACAGTATTGTATAAATTTTCCATTACAATCTTTATTAGCTATGAGTTGACATAGACTGCCCATATCAATTTTTTGCCCAGTTGATTGTTCGAAGTCAAATCTAAGTCTAGCATGTATTGGACACTCCGTCAGCAAGTGGGGGACTGTTTGTTCTATCTCCGGATCGCATGCACATGACGGGCTCTCACGGCACCTGAATCGATTCAGGTACTGGGAGAAGCCGCCGTGCCCCGTAAGCACCTGAACAAGTTTTCCAGTCGGTCGAATGTTTTTAACTATTCGGTACGCGTCTGCTGCACTCGGGAAGAACAATTTGGTAATTGATGCTGTACTTCCTTCTACGTATCTCCTATCCCATTCAGCGATTGATTTTTCGCGCAAGAGCCGTTTCGCGTGTGAATAGGACATTTGTCATAATCTGGCTTTCTCTTTAATGTCAACGCGGCTTTCTTCGCTAATTCATCCGCGCGCTCGTTCCCGGGGAGTCCTGCATGGGCTTTGATCCAGAACAAAGAGACATCTTTGCTCTGTTTCAAGGCGCGCTGCAGATTATCCCTGGCTCTACATGCAAGAGGATGGAGAGAGTCATGGCCTGTGAGTGTCTCGAGCGCAGCTCTAGAGTCACTATACAGACCATAACTCCTTTCCACCCTCTTGAGGATTACACCCGTTGCCTCACATATGGCCAAAAGTTCCGCCTGGTAGACAGTGCAGTACGCGGACAGACAAAGCTTTCGGTTCTGAATCTCGGCATCACCTTTCCATATGGAAAGTGATGCTCCGACTTTCCCCTCGAGCTTGCTGCCGTCGGTGAAGATTCGCACCTCCTGCACATTGTACCTGTCCACAAGGTTTTGGTCTACCAGATCCATGAATTCCAGACTCATATGTGATGCCGGATGCGGCGTATCTGCATATCGTACCACACGCTCTATATCCCTATCGCCCAGTAGCGCCGGAGATGACCCTCTCTTGGCCTCGTACAAGGCTGCTACCTCCTGAACTCTGAGGTCGAGAGGCAGTATCCCCGACAGCAGCTGGGCGGCATGGAGAGAGACCGTGCGATACGATTTGCAGATTTTCTGGGCGAATCCCCTCTGCACTGTATTCAGCTGCTTTTGAATTCCGAGTTTCTTAACGGCTGGCGCCCACGCTGCTGCAGCATATAATATAACAGGCTCTACCGCGGCGTTATATATGATACGTATTATCTCGGGATTTAAGCCCCATGTGACTTTGGCAGCTCTTGATACCTGTTTATAAATAGCTAGGGCTTTACGACATTGGGATTTTATATGGCTATTAAAAGTCAGTTTGTCGTCGATGGTGAGTCCCAAGACTTTGAATTCCTTGGACATACATATGCTGGTCCCTCCCATGGCCAGCCGCGGGGTGTCGTACTTGAGTCTTGGAGTCAGCAACATCGCACAAGTCTTGTGCGGAGCGAAGCGCAGTTTGTTCCGAACACCCCACTGCTGTACATAGTCGAGAGCAGCATTTGCACGTCTCTGTATCTCTCCAGCAGTATCTCCGTCAAAAATAAGCACGACGTCGTCAGCAAACGCCTGACAGTAGTCCCCCCTGTCTTAAAGTCCGGTCAGCAGTGGGTTGAGAAGCAAGTTCCAGAGAAGGGGACCGCCGATTGACCCCTGCACGCAACCTTTCGTGGTGTCTCGCGTGCTTTCTTCCCCGGCAAACCTGACGGTAACTCTTCTGCAGCTCAGGTAGCTATCGAGTAGCCTCCTTAAATTTACCGGGCACTTTTCCTCAGCCAGTCGGACTCTGATGACTGGCCACCATGCGCTGTCAAAGGCCCCCTCTATGTCCAATGAAACTAAGCAGACTAGCTTCTTCAGCTCCAACTTGCTTCTAATGTGGTTCATTAGGCAATAGAGGGCGTCCTCAGTGCTCCTCTGGGGCATGAATCCGAACTGGCGAGTACTAATCCTCGGTACTAGATGCCATTTAATCCGTGCTACTGCCATCTTCTCCAGGATCTTCCCCAGGACCGGCAAGAGACCTATCGGTCTATAAGCCTTGGGGTTCATGTAGTCATCCTTGCCCGGTTTTCTAAGTACCACAACTGTGGCCTCCTTCCAGATGTCCGGGAAGTGTGCTATCTCAAGACACTTGTTGTATATGGCAAGGAGAGCGTCCGGATCCTGGAGTATAGCTCGACTGCAGATATCTGCTGTGAAGCCATCCACTCCCGGGGCCTTCTTTGGATTAAAACTCCCCGCTGCGGTCTTTAGCTCCAACAGAGTAAACGGTGGGTCGTGTGGTTCACCACACTCCACTGCGTTTACCCGCTCTGCCGCTTGTCTGACCCGGCGATGTTCCGAGTTATCCGTGCTTTCGAGGTCTTCAGGGTAGAATGTTGTTGCAAGTAGGTTTGCCGACTCCTTGGGATTGAGATGTTTTCCGTCATTGGTTTTAAGGGTCAGGTCTTCTTCTCTCCTGGCGGTCCTATTGATGATCCTGTAGATGCCTTCCCACACTCCCTCTCTGGTTTGCTTCTCGCAGAACTCTTTCCAACTCTCGGTTCGGGCTTTCTTGGCATGGCATTCGTAGTCTTCTTTCTTAGTCAGGTATTCTTCGACGACCTTTGTTCTTCTGTGTGGCGCGGCATGGTGTATCCTTCTCCTGAAGGTCACCATAGTCTTCTTTTTGTGGTCGAGTACTTCGCTCCACCATGGGACTGTGATTTGCTCGGATCGCTTCTTTATGGGCATACTGCCCTTGCATGCCTCGGTTATTGCTTCAGTGTACTTTAAGACCATATTTTCCAATTGTTCCCTACAACTGATGGCTTTGATCGCTTCTTCCCGTATGTTGTTCTGAGTTTTATGCTCTTCCAATTTCTCTAAAAATGAAGTCCAATTGGCTTTCTTCGTGTTATAGAGCCGGGTGGTACGGTTTACTGAGAAGCCCTTGCTCCACATCAGTCTTAATTTGAAAATTATGGTGTTATGATCAGAGCAAGTTATCGACCGGTCTACCCTCCAGTCTTCTACCAGTCCCATGAGGTCGTCGGTACATGCCGTTATGTCAACTCGGCTGGAGATCGTCCTGTTACCCCTCGTGGTTTCGAATGTTGGCGTATCTCCGATGTTCAATACCTGTAATCCAGACTCTTCCAGGGTCCCGGACATTTCAACGCCCCTGTGGTCTTCTACGATGCTGCCCCACCAGGTACTCTTGGCGTTGCAGTCTCCGCCTATCAGTATTCTGGTCGACCCAAGTTCTTCGCATATGGTGGTTAGCCGGTCCAGGTATGGCCCTAATGGTTGGTCCGGTTCAAAGTAGAAGGACACCGCCGCGATTTCCCATGCGCTGGTTCGGATCCTCACAACAACAATATTGTTGCATGTGAGTTTCGGGCAAGGTTTGACGTCGATATCCTTGTCGTACACGACAATCGCCGCCTTTACGATCCCATCTCCTACAGCAGCGTTTTGGAAGACTCTCGCCCCACGGTAATCCTTCATCCTTTTAACCCCTCCCACGTAGGGTTCCTGGACAAGTGCTATTGCGAATTTGTTGTTAGCAGACTCTATCATCAGTTCTTCCGTCGCTAACTGTTTACGCTGCAAGTTTGCTTGGGCGACTACATATCTTCTGGTGGGGCTGCCTGCCCCAGCCAGTCTTCCGGTTAGCGAAAGGTTGTGGGTTCAATCCCATCTACAGCAGTCCCAAGTTTTATTCAAGAAATTGTATTTCAAATTTACACCAGGGTTTAAAAAGCAACATTTAACAAATACTGAAACATACTGTAACAATTTTGTCTGTATCGCTTTACTTGTTTCATAGCTGAGCAATGTGCTTTAACTAGTGTAATTGAGCCGCGACTATTTGCAACATGACTCAGTCTTTTGGGTCAACGCATTCTCTTCAACAAATCAGCGAACTGAGTGCAGCGTGACTCATTACTATAGTTCAATACTCCCCAACCCGTATTTGTGCTATGGTCGAAACGTACCAGTACAGGAGAACAATTCTACTAACGTAAATAATCAAAACGCAAACGCAACAGCTCTAATAATAAGCAAAATCAGTAGCGTTTCATCTCACCTGAGCCCCAATTCTGCCAATTTACAAATGGCTCAATAGATGGCAATGGCATCGCAATCGTATATTTTGACATTACTACCATATTAAATGTGTCAAAATATACAATTGCGGTGCAATTGCGATTCTATTAAGCCATTTGTAAATTAGCGGAATTGCGGGCCTGATATATCAATCGGAACTAAGTTGAATGATTTCCTAAATTCATATTCCTGTTGATTTGACGTTGCTGTCAGTCCAAGCGCAGCCGAAGACCGACGTTTCATCTTCAAAATAGCCGGTCGCGCATAAGCTACTAAAAGGCTACTTTTGTCGGGTCGATAGCTAGTGGTTCAGGCTTACGTTTAGATTTCGTTAAGCAAGAAGGTTAGTAGAATACAGTTTTGTGTGACAATGGAATCGTAACGTGAGCTGCATCGGAATGGAACGACGTATGTTGTAATTAAGTAGAATTGGACTTCAGTAGTTAAAATAAATAAAAAAAATAAAAAATTATAATTAAACACTCTTTTTTTTAAAAATTGCCATCAAATATGAAATGTAAGATTTTTTTGCATATACTAATATTTAAAACAGGTAAAGTTTGTACGTGTGTATGTATGTAATGTCTGAACTAACCAAACCGATTTAAGAAATCTTTTAACAATAAATGCCCCATTATTTGTGAGTATCATTGGTTAGATATTACTAGAAAAATAAAAAGATTGTTGTCTGTTACATTTTCACGCCTAAACCACTTAAGTGTTTTTATTTAAATTTACATTAAAGAAAGAATTTGCAATATAAACTTAAGATAATAACATAGGTTATGTAAAGTAAACTATACAGGATGAAATTTTAACCACCTTCCAAATTTTAATATATCAATCTACGAGACAAAAAACAAATGACGTATTTTTTCTTTTGGTATAGCCCAGTACAAAAATGTCAAGATAATGCACTTAGAAAATGTCCATAAAAAATCTTAAATTTTTGATACGGCCGCCTAGCAACACTTTTTTTACGCGATTCACATCTCATTCATTCATTACGATACTATTCATACGTTTTTGATTTTCCCTTTATACCTTATCAGGCCTAGGACCGTAAAAATTGAAAACTATACTGCGAAAAATATTTTTGGGTGAAAGCTTGATTTACATTTTTTACTTCATAAATGGGCTCTAAATACGATACCGAACACCTATAAAAATTTTGGAAAGTGGTTAAAATTTCACCCTGTATAAAGCGAACGAATTCGCGGGCAAAAGACAATATAAAAAATATGTAAGATAGCCAGTACTGAGTTATTTTAAGCCAACCGTCAACCATCTGACGCACTTAAATTTAGATTGTCCCTTTAACAACTTTTGGGACAATACCGCACCCCGAAATGTGGGGGAAGTTGGGAGTCAATGAAAATATACCGTCTTTACGTGAATGTATAATGAGGGAAATTGTCGTTTGATAAACCTGCAGCTGAAAGGGAAGTTTGTTTCAAGGTTCATTGTATTTGTTTGTCAACTTAAAGTGCACTAAAGTTATTTACCTAAACCGTACAATCCTCATTGTGAACCAGGTTCAAGAGAGGATTGACGTGTTCTAAATAAGAGTAACTTAACTAACGTACATGGTATAAACCACGTATCAATTAATTCCAGTGATAGTGATGGAAGTTTAAATCAGGATATTGTTTGTTATTTTAATTGAAGTTTTGCCGCCTCTATCGCATTGAATATGTCTGTTATAATAGATGTTAGGGATAGTCTTAAATAAAGAAATAAATAGGTCATAATACCATGTTGTGCCTATCATTGATGTAGTAACTCGAATTCAATGACGGAGGCCTTTGCCCTGCAGTCAGATGATTGGAGAACAGTCTCCAACTTTTTTCATTTTTCACCATGTTGTACTAATAGATTTTTCTTGCTTTTCTTCTTCAAATCGTGTGATTGTCCTTCAAGGATTGTACAGTCTGGTGTCAGTGTTTTCCAAGACTTATATTATAGGACTTTTATGACTTCCATCTTGTTCGAGAATCTTTGCTTGCGTTTGAATGCTTAACGTAACTTCCGAGACACAGCTATAACCAGCTTGTAACCCTTCCAGACCCAAGCCAATTTTTGAGATCGTTTCCTAAATTGACCGAACTGGATGGACCCGAATTGAATCGAACCACTAGACCAGCCGAGTCGTCACTTATGTATGTATACTAATACATATTATAAAGCTGAAGAGTTTGTTTGTTTGTTTAAACGCGCTAATCTCTGGAACTACTGGTCCGAATTGAAAAAAATATTTTCGTGTTGGGAGTCCATTTATTGAGGAAGGCTTTAGGCTATATTCTTTTAAAAACTTCTTAATCACGATCGTAATAACAAAAATTGACGCGGACGAAGTCGTGGGCAACAGCTAGTTAAACATAAGAATGAGATGGAGAGAGGGGGATTCACAGTACCATCTAATAAAGATGGCGCCTCTTACAACATACATAGAACAAAGCCAGGTGACACTGATCTATTATGATGTTCCACATAATAAACAAAAGTAACTGTGTTGGTAACATAACAATTGTATTTAGTCTGATACAGTACAATAAACCTAAAAAGAAGTTAATTTACAATAGACCTTCAAACAGTGGGTCAAAGCAACTGATCAAACTAAAAGTACTACATCACTTGACCTAACCTCTAAATGTAAGGCAACAAACAAATTATGACTTACGTCCAGTCTTTCCTTCCCAAATTGTTTAAGGGCACATTTGGGTAAATTTATGTACCCATTAATACCCGAAAGTAGGGTAAACATACCTGCATAGGATAGATAGGTTCAGAAGGACCAATTTTCATTAGGCTTGGAAAATAAAGTATGTTATTGTCACCAGAAAACCCAACATGATGAGATAACAAAGCAACATTAAAAATGATTTTTGATTTGTTTTTTAATAATAAAAAGTAGGCTATAAGGAGACACCAGGTTATTAAAATTTTATTATGAATCCAATCACACGTTTAACAACAAAGAAATTGAGTACCTTGATTTGGCTTAACATTAATTTTACCTTTATTATTTTGGGTCACATAAACGAGGAAGGTGTTTCCTAATTTTTTTAATAAACACTTACTCATAAATATCATAAATATTTAGCATTTAAGTAGTTTATGTAAGTTTCAATACATAGGTACATCAAGAAAAAACAATTTTAGATACACATTTGTTTCTAAAGTTATTGCAAAAAAACGTTTAATTTAAAAAGTAATTTTCGTTGGTTCCCTTATCAAAGATACAATATAATTAAATATAGCCAAAACAAGACTTATTATATTTTTTAACATTCTTGTATTTTTTAATAATGCCAGCTTGCTTTTGTTTTTACAAAAGCAAAATGAAGCATGTTTTACGAAAGTTTATTATCAAAAATATTTGACATAATCGAAGAACTAATCGAAGTAAACAAACGATTCACTCACCCCCGTATTTATAAAGAAGTAATTACTTATTGCTTAAGAAAGTCATAACTTAAAGTGTTCATACCTAGTGCTTAAGTGAAAGAAATTGGTCACCATTAATAGTCATATTATTTGGCTGAAGATGCTAACTTTTGGTAGTTATAACTTCTTGTAATTTCTTGATTAAGGCATACAAATTGTCTCTCAAGTAATTACTTGTAGTCAAGTAATTAATTACCTTTACTTGTTTATAAATACGGGGGTAAGTGATATCAAAGTCGTCAATATTCGTTTGTTAAAATATAAATAGTCATAAGTAGATCTACTGAACCATACATATTTTGTGATACCTGTTGCTATACGTCGCGTGCCCCAGAATTATTATGGTAAACCAGCTATGTTGATCTAAAGTGTGTGTCACAGACAGAATAGGAAATCAGCCGTTCTGGGAAATGTCTTGACAAATTGGAGCGCATAGTAGTTCTCGGTAACTGGGTATTATTTGGCTTGTCAGCTTTCAGTGGCACGTTGATTTCGATTGTTTGACGGTAAATGTCACTTAAATGTGACATCTCACTTTAATGCAAAGAGTACAAAAAAAGGGAGAAAAAGTACATTCGCAATGTAATAAAGTTCTAACATCATCCATACTAGCCCTAACCAAAGATTTTTTGGTTATAACATTGGTTGTAGACTATTTCAAGTTCTTAGCTCACAAAATCACTTCCTTCAAAGATTTTAACCTAAAACTATTTGGATTTTTAAACGAAGTATGAACTACTAGAGTCTGTTTCAAAATAGAATCAAAACCCCTTACTCTTCCTGTGGGACAAAAGTATTACTTTCAGAAGAAAACAAGCAGCAGCAACTTCTCTTCTCCATTGGCCAAACTGATCGCCAGCCCGCCTGACAAGCGCGGCGACTGTTGCAAAGTCTTCATTTTGAAAAGCTTTCATCTATCATTGGACTTATGTAAGCTTTGGATAGAGCTCGAACTTAAGTGTACCTACTTAGAGCCAATACAGTTTTAACAAGTTAAATTTCAATGTTAATACTGCAGATTTAATACAATATCACACTAAGAACTACTAATTTAGGCAAGCAAACTTAAGTCTTTTCACCACCAAACTCTTTATCTCAGTAATCATGCGAACATAATTTTAGTTCTATCAGCTTTCTTATTATCATGTACTTTACATTATCAAAGCTTTGTTTAGAAAATTTATTAACTGATTAATATCACAGTCAGCCTGCGACACATACTTAATAACATGTCACTGCAGTCACGTGACGGCTACGGCCGACGTCCAACATTAAATTGTGTCATATACCCTAGTATGCTTACAGGTGAGGTATTAAAATTGTATAATTTCATGTGGACAACATCAAATATGACGTTTTGATCGTACGAGTGGCGATCAAAGCACTTGTGATATTATCTAAAATGGTTTGGGCCTCAGGAGATGGGGTTACGGTAGTGTCTTGAAGGCACGTTGAGTCGTTGATCCCGGTTTCTGATGAAATGAAAAGATGGAAGTAATAAAACAAGTCACTCCAGAGGCCTGTTATGGGTTGGGTTAAAAAAAAATACTCCTAAATAACTAATCTCGAAAGATAGTAATATTATTATTATGTTATCAAGAAGAGCACGAAATTGCATGTGAACCAGCTACAATTAAAGTACCACAAATACCCAGACCTGAGTACATAAAGAGAAATCATTTTCTATATCGACACCTCCGGGAACCTAACTCGGACCCCAGAACTGGCGCCCCTTAAGTCGGTGTTTAAGCCGCTCGACTACCGAGGTCTACAAATGTAATTAAACTTTTTTTTTGTTTTACACAAAGCTGCATAATAAAGATAAGCCAAGAAATAGGCTCAATGGCGTTTATATCCAGCAATATACGAGTACTACATTGGGCCCATTGTAACTATAAACACCTTTTTAAATTACCCACTTTCATCAAAAAGTAGTAATTAAATTACTCTACACTAATAACACTCCATTTGATCCAGAGTCAAATGTCGTGTAGTGGCGAAATTTAAAAAAATGCACCAAATTATAGTTTTAGCAGCGTCTTTTCTCAACTATAGACAAGAGAGCGATGGCCAAACATGTCTGTTTGTACTGGTCTGGGTGTTTTCTATAGATAATAACTATATATTTCCAAAAAAAAAGTATATAAGTAAGTTTATCGGTTGTCTAGTACCCCATACGACAGGGTACTTAATAGTAGCTGAATTTGGGACTAGATGGCTCTGTATGGCCCAGTGAGGCATGTCTTATAATATTAATTATTAATTTTAAAAAAAATATTAAACCGCCTGTGAATCATGGCAGAGGACCGTGTCCAGCACTGGAGTAACTGGTGAAGATAAAAATGAGAGAGTATACCAATTTTACACTTAAAGTTTTCGGTCTCTATATTAACATTAATAATATTGACTTTCTTTCATGCTCAGTGAATGAATAATTACCGACTTGTAAATTAATATGCGGTCCTACTGAATCGTAGTCACTTTGTGATACCTTCTGTTACGATTATTAAAAACAGAACACCTTGATTTATTAATTATTAAAACCAAAAGACTGTCAAATAAGAATTATGATATTGTCAAGGTTTGCTTTAGTCTGCCTAGACTGGCCTAGAGGCTCTACTAGCTTCATAACAAATTTCGTTTGTGAATATTTAGGGTAGAGTTTACCAACAAACGGTTAAAATTTAAACAGCGTTTAAAATAATATTTGACATATTTTGTATGGGAATTGTGTCAAATTAATCGTCAATCTATGTTTACCGGCTGTTTAAATATTGGATTAAACTTAACCGTCTGTTGGTGAACTTGGGTCTTAGTAGTGTACGTGAGAAAAGTAACAAAATTTGTGTGAGTGGGTAAAATTATTATTATCCGATTGTAATAGATGTACCGAATCAAATATGATTTATACTTCTATTTCTATATCTTTATATTTCTATACATTGTTTAAAATAAATTAGATATTAGTTTTTCCAATTAACATGATATAACATAACAGTATTATTTGGTTACCAAAACGGTAATTTGCAGTTGATTTGGTTTGTGGTTTATACAGCTATTAGTTTGGCAAATTAATGAATTGTCCCCGCAAATGTATTTCTATTAAGCAAAGTTAGCTTTAATTTTTAGGTCTAAACTATAAAAATGCCACAACTACTCGTCCTTTTATACATATAGGTGTCATAATAGGCAACTACCAGAAAAGCGGGCAGCAGTGGCCAGTGTCTTTTCTGTACCATTGTCCAAACTGCGTCTGCTAACCAATTTGCGTCGCTGTTATTGAAAAATCTATTTAAGGCAAAGCCTCATGGCCCTTCCCTTACTAGGGACGAATATAGGCTGCAGATACACAGAATACCTACAGCTGAGTACACACTTATATGTCCAAACGGCTACACGACAGATCAGGTGGTGAGGGGAAGTTAGGCCTTTGCCCAGCGGGATCATGAGGCTAGAAGACTTGAAAGGGTCAAAGAAGCATCTGTGAAATCGGATCTCGGATTGGAAAGCTGCTTATTCGATATTCCACAAATTCACATTTTTATAACAATATGAATGATTACTTTAAATGATATTAAAGCGACATAATTGCAGTATAATATCAGTATTCAAACTTAAAACATGATGTCTCAGGCGAGACTCGAACCCGCATCTCCACGCCCGGTATGCATGGAGATGCAGGTTCGAGTCCCGCCCGAGACATAATTTTTCTAGTTTTCTAACCAATGATGACGGCTAACAGATCCCTCTGCGGTGTTAGGCTTCGTAAGAGGCTGCCTGGATGCAACCATCCTGCCGGAGCCCAGTGCCAAACAGTTGTTCTGTGTTCCGCTGGTGTGTGGGAGAACCAGTGCCCCTTACTGGGTAAGCTTGCTCCATCTTAAACCCGAGTTCACCAACACTTAAACAGCCGGTAAACAAAGAGTGACGATTAATTTGACACAATTCCCATACAAAATACGTCAAATCATATTTTAAACGCTGTTTAAACGCTGTTTAAACTTAAACGTCTGTTGGTGAACTCGGGCCTTAGGCGTTTTCTTAACCGTAGTTTTAAGTACGTAGGAAAAAGCAAAGCCCATTTATCAGAAAAAAACCTGAAAATATGAATGGTTATACAACAAAAGCAATCTCAAAAGCAAAATGTCTGTGCCTGAAAATCTTCCGAAAATATCGAATTAAAAAAGTTGTAACGAGCAAAACAAATGTCCGTCCAGTCCGTCACACTGATTAATTGGCTTGTCGCGAACAAGAGATTATTACCGACGGTTATTTTTAGAATAATTAATCTAATGAACGAAATACTTAAGTTTAGCTTCATCAAGGCTGTTTGAATTTCTCTTGGATTTTGGGAGTTCGTTTGACGTTACTTATAAATTAAATTATTAAATAAGATGTTCATAATACAATGGTTGATATTATAAATCAAGAAGCCATTATTGTTAATGAGTATTACTAAGGAAATAAATGTGATTTTTTTTAAATATATTTGTTACCCTTTCACGCAAACACGGCTGAATAAAATATAATATCTGAATAAAATTTGGCAAAGTGATAGGCTAAGCTATTAATAGTGTTTTTTTTTTATGGAACAGAGTTCGCTGTTCGGGGGATAGTTTAAAGTTCAAAATCCTATGAGTACGTAGTCACGGGCATCAAATAGTTGGCTCAAATTTTAAATATTTTTACTCTAAAAACATTTACCGCCACCGTTTTTATCCCTTCACTTGCCGCTTAGCTCGCATCGTATTCAGTCCGCCATAGAAATCGGCTTACAAATATTAATATTCATATATTCTGAGCCTAAAAAACTGTATTCACCTACAATTTATTGACATTGTTGGACCGTTCAACAGCCTATTCTAGACTTAACTGACAGATAGACAAAATGGAGATTATTGCATGTATAGTAAGAGCCTATATAATCATCCCACTGCAGGGCAAAGGCCTCCATCATTGAAATCAAGGAACATAGCACTGATGGATACAGGCATAATAACCACGCCTGCCAAATGCTGGTTGGTGATCACAAACCCCAGCAATGTTCGAAAATTCGAAATGTTTGCTGCCCAACCCAGGGATCGAACCCGGGACCCTGAGTTCTTGGCCCGTTATTGAAAACACTAGACCAACGGGGCGTTAATTTTGATAAAAGTAATTTTGATTATTTCCTTTTAATTATTATGTTTGCCATTTCCTATCACGAGACTATGGAGACCCGGACCTTTGGAAGGCATACGAGGGGCCGAAGCCAACTCGCAGAGGCCCGTTAGACAACATTTATCTAAATGATGTAATGTAACACAAACCGACGATTATCCCTGTGCGCACCAAGGACAACCCCCGGTTAGTGCAGTACTATTGCAGAAAGTAACACTGCCCCATCTTTGCCAACCTCCGCCACAATCACGACGACCATTTGGATCAGCGGTAGTTAACGCTGCTTCTGAGCCATGGGTCGCGGGTTCGATCCCCGCACAGTACAAATATTTGTGTGCATGAACATGTCTGTTTGTACTGGTCTGGGTGTTTTCTATGTATTATAAGTATGTATTTACAAAAAAAAAAAAAGTATATAAGTAAGTTTATCGGTTATCTAGTACCCCATACGACAGGGTACTTAATAGTAGCTTAATTTGGGACTAGATGGCTCAGTGTGGCCCAGTGAGGCATGTCTTAAATATTTATTATTATTTATTTATTTAATCACGAAACCTTAAAATACACCCCTACACAATCAGAGAAATATTAACCAAAAGCCAACCAATAGAAACATTCAAATACCTCACCAATAACATAAACCGATGCCTAAAAACTATTAACAAAACCTAAGCAATTAAACCTTTTTAAAACTTTTAAAAACCAATAAAACTAAATAAATAAATAAAATAAATAAATACTTTAAGACATGCCTCACTGAGCCACACTGAGCCATCTAGTCCCAAATTAAGGTAGTATTAAGTACCCTGTCGTATGGGGTACAAGACAACCGATAATCTTACTTATATACTTTTTTTTTGTAAATACATACTTATAATACATAGAAAACACCCAGACCAGTACAAACAGACATGTTCATGCACACAAATATTTGTACTGTGCGGGGATCGAACCCGCGACCCATGGCTCAGAAGCAGCGTTAACTACCGCTGATCCAAATGGTCGTCAAAACTAAAAACAATATTTGTATATACTTTATTTGATATTTTAGCAACTTAATTGCACTTATAATATCAGTATATAAACTTGAAAATTTTTTTTTGTCTCAGGCGGGACTCGAACCTGCATCTCCTTGCATGCCGGGCGGGCGCCATACCATTAGGCCACCGAGACACTGCGACACGGCGCGAATTTGAAGAAAAAAAGCGCGCCCCGCCCGGCATGCGAGGAGATGCGGGTTCGAGTCCCGCCTGAGACAAAAATTTTTCAAGTTTATATACTGATAATATTTGTATACTTCCTGTATCCATTAGCAGGAAGTAAACAAGTACAATCACGAGCACAAATTAAAAAAAAAACTGGGCTATGGGTTTGGGTGCTAGTGGACTAACTGGGACTATGGAAGGGCTACGGCCCCTGCCTGACCTATGTTAATCACAAGTATTAAATATTATTAAAAACTTTATTTGATATTTTAGCAATTAAATTGCAATTATAATATCAGTATATTAACTTGAAAAATTATGTCTCAGGCGGGACTCGAACACGCATCTCCTCGCATGCCGGGCGAGCGCTTACCATTAAGCCACCGAGACACTGCGACTCAGCACGAATTTTTCAAGCATATTCTTAACGTTTTTTTACTTCTGCTGGATTGTGTATCCAGATTTTATATCACATCAGTCAAGTGGTCAGAAGGATTTAATTTGGTATTTATTGACATATCAAAACAATTTCGAGTAGGCTACAGATCTCGTCAAACTTCTAGTTTGCTCTGAAGTTGCTTCGCGCAGGTGTACAGTCGGGCATTAGGTACGAAAAATTTTAAATAAATAAACTTAAACCCGTTGGTCTAGTGGTTTAAATACCGGACCCAGATCTTGGGGTCCCGGGTTCGATCCCCGGGTCGGGCAACAAATAGTTTCGAATTTTCGAACATTGCTCCAGGTTGTGATCATCAACCCGCATTTGCCAAGCGTGGTGATTACGCCAGTACCCATCATTGCTGTGGTAAATTGAATTAAATGATGTAGGCCTTTTCCCTGCAGTGGGATGATTATAGGCTGTTACTAACTACTATCCAGTAGTATCCAGTAACAGCCTATAATCATCCCACTGCAGGGAAAAGGCCTCCATCATTGAATTCAAGTTACCACTGCAATGATGGGAACTGGCATAATCACCACGCTTGCCAAATGCGGGTTGGTGATCACAAACCCGAGCAACGTTCGAAAATTCGAAACTTTTTGTTGCCCGACCCGGGGATCGAACCTGGGACCCCGAGATCTTGGCCCGGTATTTAAACCACTAGACCAACGGGGCGTTACTACTATCTAACTAAACTTAAATATTATGGGCCCGACTGTACACCTGCGCGAAGCAACTTCAGATCGGACTAGAAGCTTAGTGAGATGTGTACGTTACAATGCCCGTGATATGAAATCTGATAATATCAATAAATCAACCATTGCAGTATTCTAAGCATTGCAGTACATGACAAGAAGTTTAATAGCACTTCCTTTAATAAAGCTACTCACAGTGTTGTTACTGATGTTAAATATATATTTGTTTACGTTGTACACGAGTGCTATTTGTGGAAGCATAGATTTGTTTACGTTGTAGGTACATACCACGAGTGCTATTTGTGTAAGCAAGTCATAAGACGCCTATTACAATTAATTTTGTCAGTTCGTTATTATAGTAATCGAGTTAAAAACAATATTCAGCATTCGTTTGACCTAACAAAAATAGAAATCAAACGATAAACCCTACATAGTCAGTAATTTTGATTAAGTAAGTAAGTAACGGCTATCAGTATATAAACTTGAAATTTTTTTTTTTTTTTTTTTTTTTTTTGCGAGGAGATGCGGGTTCGAGTCCCGCCTGAGACAAAAATTTTTCAAGTTTATATACTGATATTATAAGTGCAATTAAGTTGCTAAAATGTCAAATAAAGTAAGTAACGGCTAATTAATCATCCCACTGCAGGGCGAAGGCCCCATCATTCAATTCAAGTAACCATTGCAATGATGGGTACCAAATATAACCACCACGTTTGCCAAATGCAGGTTGGTGCACAAACCCAAGCATTGTTTGAAAATTTGAAACTTTTGTTAACCGACCCGGGGATCGAACCTGGGACCCCGTGATCTTGCCCTGGTATTTAAATCACTAGATCAACGGGGCGTTAAAAAAATAACATATTGTTTTAAAAACATTGAAATTATAACACTAAAAAGCAAAGCAACTAATATCTTTCAATATTCCCAATTAAACTACACGCGTTCACTCTAGTCGGTCAGTGCGCAGTAACTGGCCGACTAGATCCATACGTCACACTAACATTCAAAATCGCTGACATGCATCTTTCATTCTACATTGTGTCCCTACACCATCATTAGACTCAAGATTACTACTAACAGTCAAAACATATCGTTATCTTTGGGATAGACCTCCTATCAGATAAGGAAAGGGGTCGAACTAAGGTCATCAGACGCTAATCGCAGCTGCAGCTACTAACAAACAATCCGACTGTTACACTATTAACCTAGGGCTGCCACTTTAAATATGCTAAAAATGTGTTGGCGTTATTAGCTGAAAATAAAATAGTCTAGCCTTTCTTGTCCTATGGATCATATGGGTGTCGTAGAAGATGTCTGGGGGACTGATGACCAGTAGTGTCTTATTAACTTGACCAAACTGCGATCACCAAGTAACGATTGCAAAGTCTTCTCTTTGGAAGGATTATAACCACTTATATGGGCTTATTATGATGCATAAGATGTCATGTGCGATAATGGCACATCATCTACACATTGAGTTACCTACATCAAAGTAAGAAATTTTTTTTTGTTGCAAAATGTGTAAAATATGTCTGAAAGCAGTGCAAACTGAAAAAAAGAAAGAAAAATTAGCGAAGAGATGTATAAAAGATCATATTTCTCGTGGTTACTATACGAATCGTCTTTAGCCATATGTCGGTTAATCTAAGAATATTTTTTTGTGTGGTGTGCTATGAACTGTAGGTTTAAGTATATTTACACAATTATCACTTGTATGTTTTGCCTAATCACCATGAAATTTTTTTATGATTCAGAATATCTACTTTTTCTAATACTTGATAGCCCTATATACGATAACACACACTGCTGACCCATTTAAGATAATATTAGATTTGTGTTAACAAAACTGGAGTTGGATTGGTAACACTTCACTGTAATCAAAAGGTTGAAGGGCAAACATTATACTTGTTTTACATTTTAACTAAACGAAAATGTTTCATGGATTGATAAAAATTTTGAGAGACATACACACTATGACTATAAATATCAGGATAATTAGACTTATTTCTTTAACAAATTGTAATTAATTCAGTTGTTAAAGTATGAAAAGTACTGTAAGCATAAACGTAGAATATAATAGACGGACAAAGCCTGCGAGATAGAAGAAAACCTCTTATGGAAATCTAGCAAGATAGAAAAAGAAAACAAATCTTTTCGTTTTTTGACCTGTCTTATTTGACAGAGTGACATCCAGTGGCATATGCGATATAAGGTTCAACATTTTATGGAATTATCTAGTACATCGTAGATTATTTAAAGTAAATACAGTTTTATCAAACAATGGTCACATGTTCTGTGAGTGCCTGTGGAGTCAACCACAAAAATAATCCAGAAAATTGCTCATTTCACAGGTAAATACGTAGAAAGTCGTCATCGTAAAAACGCGTTATTTTTGTTGAATTTGATATTGTTGTTATGTTGTAAATATAAAATTATTTCAATCCACTTGTTCATTTTAATATTTTCTATAGATAAAGTTCTATGTATTGATTATTTACATTATTTTTGTGGATAATTAATTCATCGAAATATTTTACATGTACGCTAGAGCTTGACTCAAATTTATCGATACTATTGTCGACATTTATCTTGAATGTTTCCGGAGAAATTTGATGTTATTTTACGTTTAGCGTCTCAAATGAATGTCAACTTTACAATTTGAAGAAGGAAACTGTAAGGAATCACATAACTAAGATAATCTTGTTAAAAGTCAATAATCAGGGATTGACTCATCAGAATGTAAATGTTTATTCAGATTTTGTTTACTGTTCTTTTTCACTTACTGCCATTGATGAGCTCACACGGCACAGCAGATGACACGGAAAAATCTTTAGAAGAAATAATTAAAGAAAACTAATTAACAATGGCTGTTATTTTTTTTTATTAATTAAAACTGTTTATTTTTAAATTATATGTAAAAAATATACTCACCGGGCACATTTATATGCCCACTATTATAGTTGTAAGAAGTGAGGGCGGTTAGGTATGCCGCAAAGTAGGTGCATAATCTCGAGATAAAAACAGTGTGACAGTAAACATTATTTTCCAAATGACAAACTGCAATTATTATCGATAGTCTAAAAATGTTAAAGGTACGTCACTAGTTTACACACACATTGACAAATCAAAACTGGTCACGCATTATCGGGCTGTCAGTCGATCTACTTGTGTCCTATATCTATGACTGTAAGTAATAAATTATCTTTCAAATAAATCATTAAAATTCAACAAAGTGTTGTTTTCGGAAGACAAACGAAAGGATTCCATTTTTTTATGAGTACCTATACCCAATCCCTCTTATTCATAATAACGCAAACAGTTTAATAAACCTATTTTAGCTATTACACTGTTTTGTCACTTTCTTTTAAACGATAACAGCGCCAAGAAAAAAAGAGAAATAACAGATTAGACTGTTTGCATCATTATGAATAACAAACTATGACTATAAATATCAGGATAATTAGACTTATTTCTTTAACAATTGTTTTAATCGATTCAGTTGTCAAAGTATGAAAATTAAATGTATTGTAAATGATATATCTTCCAAATAAATCATTAAAATTCAACAAGTGTTTTTTCCTAAAGACAAACGAAAGGAATCAATTTTTTTTTATCAGTTCACTCTATAAGTTTATTCTTTTACTATTAACTAATTAGATTCTGCAAACAATCCGTATTAAATGTTTAGCAGGAGACTGTTCTTACTGTCGGACATACCTAATAATAATACCACTAAATGATATATATATATTTTTTTTTTTAATAAAATAAATTGCTTTTAAATGACACAATACACAGTCATGTTGCTAGGACATAATTAAGCCTTCATTCAAGTACACAAAAGTCTTCAGAAGGAAACAATGATAGATAGATAGATAACACTTTATTGCACAAAATAAAAGAAAACAAATAAATTACAAAGAAGAGAAAACGTACAAATAGGCGGCAAACATGATTTGGCATGAACATTCTAAATGTCTATTACTTAACAGCCTTAGGCTAATCATAATAACTGATAATTTATCATTGTTCTCAGTTATCAAAGGCAAGTGTAAACATGCCTTCATTATGTCGGCAGTTTTCAAAACAAATGCTTATTATTTATAGCGAATAACAAATCAACAATGTCACCTTTGACTTGCAACGTTTCGTCTATTGTTCCCTTCTGTTTATATTTCTGTATCGGAATTGACAATAGTTGGTATTGTTTTGTAATTGTTAACCATTGTAGTTTGATGACTTAACCTTTGCAATAATACAAAGTCTCAAAATGGTAGCATATCCTTATTATATATTTTTAGGCATTTCTTTATTGATTAACACGTTATAAACAAAAATTAACGGCATTAAGGATGAAATATAGATCTAATTGTAGGACAGTATATCAAAAATTACTGTTTTTTATTTCCTCTAGCACAAAAAACTATCGACTTCGAATCGTTTGCGTATCGAAAGCAAACGACACAAAGTTCGTGCTTTGTTTTGTAGTTCCCGTTTTGACCGCGCGAGCGCTGTTTAAGTTTTCATCTATACTAATATTATAAAGCTGAAGAGTTTGTTTGTTTGTTTGAACGCGCTAATATCAGAAAGGGCTGGTTCGAATTGAAAAATTCTTTTTGTGTTAGATAACTAGTTCATTTAACGAGGAAGGCTTTAGGCTATATAAAATCACGCTGTGACCAATAGAAGCGAAGCAATAGTGAAAAAAGTTGCAAAAATAATCGCGATCATAATAACAGAAACTGACGCGGACGAAGTCGCGGACGTAGTCGCGGGCAACAGCTAGTAAATTTATAAACTGACAAGAAATGTGCCAACATATTTTAGTAGGCGTTTGGCTCAGATGAATGCGAGTGAAAACACGTGACTCAGCTGGTTTTATGTGTAGCCCGCATTACACACTACTTGATGATATCAATTCTACTTGTATTTCTACAACATTTAACGTTTAACATAACAAAAACTATAGCGTGGTGATTATGCCAGTTCCCATCATTGCAGTGGTAACTTGAATTCAATGGTGGAGGTCTTTTCCCTGCAGTGGGATGATTATAGGCTGTTACTTTACTTTTACTTTTACAACAGATTTAAAATTTCGTACGAGTACATTGCTCGGGTCAACAACTCGTATTTCGCAAGCGTGGCGATTATGCCTATACCCTTCATTGATATAACTTGAATTCAATGATGCTTCATCATCGATATGGTAACTTGAATTCAATAATGGTGACCTCAGCCCTGTAGGGTAATTATAAGCCGTACTTTACTACTTTAAACCCATTAATATAACCATTAACATAAACCCATTAACAAAATAAAATAAATAATAATAATTTTGTCCCAAATTGAATTCAAAGAAGCGTAGGTCATCCTGATCAGAAAAAGGCTAAACAAATCATTCTAAATAAGACGCCATTACTCATATGCCTATCATCGCACGCGCAGCTGTGATCTAATTTCACCGGTTAATAAGGTCAAGTATCATTGTCATCACGTTGTAAAATTATTTTAACTATTTCCGCTGTCATATTATTTGGAGTTGAGTTTCCTTATGCGTCAAATTCATTGCGCAAGAGTACCAAACTATAGATTTCAAAATGCGAACTCACTCAGGACTTAATTCGGAACCGTAAAATCATCTCATTAGAATTACAATTGGAATCTTTATTTGCATAAAACACGGTATATCTTTATATACCGTGTTTTACTGATCTTTTAGGAATACGATCTACGGCGTCAGAGGCACGCTGTACCCTTTGGCGGGAAAAATGCCAACTTGCAGGGTTCGCCCCGATCAGTGAGTCTCTTCCTCCTGGGCATGATTTACCATGGCCGACCTGGAAGTCATTGAACCGACTCAGAACTCAGGTCGGCCGGAGTAAGGATAATCTGCGCAGGTGGGAGTTCTCCGGTGTTCTGAACGATCGGTGCGAGTTTGGTTATCCCGTACAATCAATGGACCACCTATTATCCTGCCCTGCGTGCCCCGAAAGCTGCTCGCACGAGGATCTCCTTCAGGCCAATGAAAGGGCAGTAAAAGTGGCTGAGTTTTGGTCCAATAAAATTTGAATTTGCTTTCGACTCGAAGAAGAAGAAGACCGATCTTTATGATACAATTTAGATGAGCACATGTCTCGCTATTAAAAATAGCATGAAAAAACTTAAACAATCAGGTAAATAATACAATCTGAACAAATTTAAATTACAATAAAATTCATAACATTAATTAATAATATCAGTATATGTATAAACTTGAAAAATTAAGTTGCTAAAATATCAAATAAAGTATATTAATTAATAAGTTATATGTCAATAGAATCATAATATTGTCCCTATTCCGTAAAATCAGTTTTATTTCTGCAAATAGGCCCCAGGAGGAGCTTTTACACGTCCCAATATTTAAACCTACCACTCCTTCTGGATGTCTAAGTGTCGGCTTGTGCCGAGAAGAAGCAGCGCAAGAAACTCGGTCACTATTGTCAGCCTTTTTTTAAATAAATATGTTTACAATATACATAATGTAACGGCCTATAATCATCTCACTGAATTAAAGTCCACCACAGCAATGATGGATACAGGCATAATCACCACGCTTGCCAACTAACGTGGGTTGGCGATCACGAATTAGAGCAATGTGTGAAATATCGAAAATCTTGTTGGCCGACCCGGGGATCGAACCTATAGGTCCCGAGATCATGACTCGGTACTTAAATCACTAGACAACGGGGAGTTTAGTACAAAGGTGATGAAATATTTTCAAAAAAGTTCCTAATTAATATTAAATATTAAAAGAAAAAATCTACCCGTGCGAAGCCAGGGCAGGCCGGTCGTACTAAATGAAGGGGAGATTATGTAAAAGTCAATACTATCAGACTGGTCTTATTATAATTATAACTTAGTATCAAATTCCCTAAATTAATTATAATAAATAATAAAGCGTAAATTAATGAGTACTGAAAATTACAACTATGTATAGGCTACATAATGAAAGGTCTATTCCAAGAAATATTGGGACATTTTCAAGCTGCTTATTAAGCCACAGTGAGGTGCCGTAGTCGATAATATATTATAGCTCATTGTCGATAAGACAACAAGTTTAAGCGATTTGAAAAGGCATATAGCCATCATGTAGTGATTAGAATTACAATTATTTATCGATAGACTCTGAACTTTTTTAAGGACATTCCAAGCCCCTATCTGTATAAAGCCACTAATGTGCCTTGTTTTGACTTTTATTACCAGTCTAACGTCTCTTCTGAAGCACCAATAAGTATGACCTACCTCTTCTTGACCCAAGTTAATTTTGGTTATCGTTTACTAGGTTGACCCGTCCAGGAATGTAAGCCTGGACCCTTACGTAGTTACTATTAGCTTCTTTATTAAGTCATGAAAGGGTCTTGTATTATAATCTATCATGAAAATGTGTTTGAATATGAAAATCACTCAAAACAAAGCTTAACGGGTCCATTGGCCCGAGAATAATTTAAAAGGCGTTAGAGGTCTTTTAGGTGACCTTAGTTTGTTACCGTCTGCGCCTGAATATAAATGCATAAGTGCGGGAGGGACTTATTCTGTTACATATTCAGCATTGTTATTCATGTGTATAATAGCTATGTATGTATGTATGAAAATGCAACGCTGTTCGTTAAGAGGAAACACAAGGGCCGTTTTTCCATACAAACGTAGTCCCCTGTTTCCTCCCTGGATAAAGTCAGTACAGCACTAATTTTTATTACAAAAATTCATGGCCACTATTAGCATGTTTCTATGTTTTCTGTTTTTTCATACATTAATTAATAAAATGATATGAGCCCTCAAAAATCGAAAAAATTCGCCAGATTTTCCGCTGTGTTCAAACATCCAAAAAACAAATTTGGCAAAATTTTAGAAGAAAAGGAACACGGCCAAAGCCTTTATTTAATTTTTAATCAAAAAGTATTTAAATCGGTCTAGGTTTGGAAAAGTAATCGGGGGACTACGAAACGTTGATTTGGTGTGTTTTTAGTAGGTATTGTCGGTCCAAGAAGCAGTTGTCTCTATCACACTCTGCGGTGAATGCGTTTGGCACTGGGCTACAGCTATAGATTTTACAAATACCTATTTTTTAATTCTCTCGCCCATAGTGTTTTCTCTTAATCTCGCTATAATTCTAGAACAGTGACCGATTTGCATTTTTTTTTAATATTTCTAGAATATTTTAAATGATACTGTAGTTACGACCATTATAGGAATATGAGGGGTAGTAACAGCCTAAAATCATCCTATTGCAGGGCAAAGGTCTCCGTCATTCAATTCAAGTTACCACAGCAATGATAGGTATACAGTTTAGAAATTTTAAACCCTTGGTTGCTCGACCCTGGTATCGTACCCGGGACCCCGGGGCGTATTATGGGTTGGTGCTGTGATTTTTAACTGATTTTATATTGTGCCGGCACCACACGATATGACAAAATTGGTTGCGAAATGGTTTAAGAGTCTAAACATTTAACACAAAGACACAAAAGGCTGGTTTGATCTCTGTACTTTCAGATACCTCATTAAAGTAATAAGCCGATACAGGGAACACACAGTTTTTATTAATATAAAATTGGACAAAACAACATTAATTTGCTTAGTGAGCTTGTGTTTTATTAGAACATAGTTTAAAAATAAATTATTTTTATAAAAAGCTTTCAAATTATTTAAAATCATTACTATTTTTATCTCTTAATTTTAAGTACCTACCTAGAAGAAACCCAAAAATAGATGACCCGATTCCGGTAGTGACGTAAAGATAAAAGCTTTTAAAACGATAAAGCTCCTATCAGTGTCGTTTAAAGCTTTAAGGTCAATGGTACAGTTCACTCTATTTACATGGTAGGTCATATAAATCAATTCACCAATCAAGAAACTTTTATAATGCGAGAGACATAACGACGATTGACGACCATTTGGATCAGCGGTAGTTAACGCTGCTTCTGAGCCATGGGTCGCGGGTTCGATCCCCGCGCAGTACAAATATTTGTGTACATGAACATGTCTGTTTGTACTGGTCTGGGTGTTTTCTATGTATTATAAGTATGTATTTACAAAAAAAAAAGTATATAAGTAAGTTTATCGGTTGTCTAGTACCCCATACGACAGGGTACTTAATAGTACCTTAATTTGGGACTAGATGGCTCAGTGTGGCCCAGTGAGGCATGTCTTAAATATTTATTTATTTATTTATTTTATAACTTTTTTTCTACTAACTAGGTGACGAACTAAGTGATGATAGATTATTATTTGATAACATTATTTGTAGTAATTAAAAAAAATCCTAAACAATTCAGAAGTATTGTCTTTTCCTTGTTAATAACCTGTTGTAATTGTTTTGATTTGTCTGAATGGGATAATTAGATTCTCGGAAGGTCGTCGGCTCGAATATCGCCTGAAGGAATCGGCAAATTGTCGTCTTTATAGCAATTGTTTGCCACTCTTTTTTTGTCGACACCCATTGAACGGGACGGGGTGGTCCTATTCTATGGGTACAACAACAAAACGTTAAAAAACGTTAAGCTTTCACGAAATTGTTTACTTATTTTTGGAGCTCACTGTAGTAAACAACCATATCTAAACAGCAACGTGCTAAGTATTGAGTTATCTTTAAGTCAGAAAGGAAAATTAGTTTCGATTTGACCGACAAAAAAAGATAGGGATCGCAATTTGAATTGTACATTTTAGAATTGTCTTTTTTTTAATAACTCATAGTTTGGACATGTTTAAGATTGATACAGTACTGATAAAGTAAAAAATGCATTTTATTTATTTTTATAATAAAATACTTAATTCATAGTATTTATATTATGAGCAAGTAACAGCGTAGGTTGGTTATGGCTTGTAATTCCATTGAAAAATCACCCTGCGTAGGCATGGCATATTCATTGCATACCCATTCAATTATTTAAAACTACCTGTGAGGAACCCTAATCAGGCAAAAACAAGACAATACCATTGCTAAGATTGCTAATACTCCTGTGTCCGTTTCTCTGCTATCAGGCTGTCACCACACAAAAGTTAAAGTTAAAAACAATTTTCTTAGTAAACATGTATTTTTGATGAAAAAAGAGAGTCAAATCTTCTACAGCAGTGGGGTTGAGGGCGCGTGCCTCGCTATACCGAGCCCCAATGTGTGGCGACTCCATTGATCCGGCCTCTGTGGGCCGTTCCACCTCGCGGCATATTTCAGCCATGTAGAGACAAACTCTATTCAACAACGACAGTCACCCCCAGACATAGTGAACTGCGCGACAAATCCGCGACCGCGTTTCGCTTAGCGTATCGGGACACCTAACGGTAGAATTAGGACAGCTCTACCGTCACCACTGTAACACTGTGTAGAAACGGACTCCCCATGGAATCATGAAATTACTTCTATATATGTTACATAGATCTAAAACTTACACACCGCGATTCAGGACGCAAAAATTCAAATCGTTTTTTTTAATCAAAACTGTTACAGCCTTTAATTTTTTTTAGTACATTGCATAAAAACAATCTCTGATGAATTTAAAAAAATATAATTTAGTAAAACTTATTCAATTTTCTTGTCAAATACTCATGTTAAAGTGGAGTCGTCAGTATCTTCCATACATTAGACAGTGCAGAGGCGACCGTACCGCCATCTAGTTTAAAATAGCTAAACTAACGACCCTAAGTTTATGGCATTTAGTGACGACATTTTATTTAAACGAAGTTTAAACTAGTTACAAAATACGGTATTTTTAAAGTAGTGGTGTTTTATTTTATCATAAATGAATAATTAATACATTGCTATTATTACCTAGATTATATCGATTTATTTCAAATTGATATAATAAATCAATACGATTACGATAAAGTTTTGTTTGGCCTTCTTTGAAACTACTAAACGTAAATGATCTGGTCTTTTTACGTAAAAAAATATATTTAGTCTGCAACTTTTTACTTATTACTAAATTAAAACCTATATTGTGCAAATTTTAAGCCTCTACATAGTATAAAAAGCAACTGCTTTTCATAATAAATAGAGACTTACCCCCGTATTTATAAACAAGTAAAAGTAATTACTTGACTAAAAGTAATTAGAAATTACTAGTAGTTATAACTACCAAAAGTTAGCATTTTCAGCCAAATAATATTCAATGACTATTAATGGTGACCAATTTCTTTCACTTAAGGACTAGGTATGAACATTTTAAGTTATGACTTTCTTAAGCAATAAGTAATTACTTCTTTATAAATACGGGGGTTAGAAGCTACGAGTAACACCCGTTAACATATAATATCTACATTACAACCATGCAAAGCCAGGGGCCGGTGACTGTTTATTTGAACACGTTTAAATTTGGTTTTTCCAAAATTAAATTAGAATCATAGGTATTTTTGTAAAAAAAACCAAAATGTTAAAAACGCATGCATAATCAAAAATTATTTTTTTCGAAATCATAATTGCCAAAGTTTTTTTTCTCTCGGTCAAGACTCCGTATTCCTGGCCTTGGTCCTTACCTCTTATATATTAGGGGTTAAAGTATGAAATTGCCGTTTTGTATGGACGAAATCGTGAAAAGTCATTTTTCCATACTAATAATTTTTTAGTTTTTTTTAAAACGCCTGAACCGTTTTCGAAGCAATTAAAGATAAAAGTTAGATGGTTATAAAGCTACGAATTATAGTATTTAAATTTCTGAAAATCCAAGTATATAATACAAATATACTTAATTGAAGCAAGAAGGTCAGCTGACACATTGTAAGGGGTCTTTTCAACGACTTCCTTTAAAGTAATAGGCACAAGTATTGCATTTTTTTTTTTGTGAAAAGTTACTATATTTAGTTTTTGATACAATACAAAAAGAATTACGCAATAATATATACTTAAGAACTATAAACAAAATAAAAAGTGGAAAAATAATCGGCAATTTCATACTTTAACCTAGGGGTTAGGTAAGTAATAGGTTACTTTGTTTTTTAAAGACCGGTTCTATTCTTACCGATGAAACGGGGTTCTATAACAATGTATATTTGAATTTGATGTTTATTGTATGGCACTGGCCACGTGGTGCGGGTTTTAAATTAGCACCTCCCCATCTTGACTAACTGGTGTAGTAAGGGGCGACTAACTGGTGCTAACAAATTATATGGTGCTGCCCGTATTCTTTGGACATCACTTAAGAGGTAATACTACGGGCAAGAGAATTGAAAAACAGGTATTTCTAACATCTATTGCTGTCGCGCAGTGCCAAACACATTCACCTCAGAGTGTGATAGAGACAACTGCTTCTTGGACCGAAAGTACCTACTAAAAGCATACCAAATCAACGTTTCGTAGTCCCCCGATTACTTTTCCAAAACTTGACCGATTTAAATACTTTTTTCATTAAATATTAAAGAAAGCCTTTGGCCGTGTTCGTATAATTTCCTTTTTTTCTAAAATTCAGCCAAATTTGTTTTCTGGATGTTTGAACACAGCGGAAAATCTGGCGAATTTTTTCGATTTTTGAGGGCTCATATATTTGTTATTAATTAATTTATGAAAAAATAGAAAACATAGAAACATGCTTATAGTGGCCATAGATTTTTGTAATAAAAAATTTTGCTCTACTGGCATTCTCCAGGGAGGAAACAGGGGACTACGTTTGTATGGAAAAACGGCCGTGGTATTTCCTCTTAATCGATTACATCACCAGTAGAACGAGAGGGGGTGGTGATATTCAGCTTTAAGCCACACAGCACAACAATTCTGTTATGGGGAATGGCAGAGTTATTAACACAACGGAACGTGCAGTAACATAAAATATATTTATAGAAAAAAAAACATAGAATTACAATACGAGAGACAAAGAAGTTTTAAAAATTCCTAGACGAGTGAAGAATATAACAACCAGCTATAAAATGTCAATACATTCTAAAAGGTGACAGCCTAATCATTGCGATTGAAGCCATCTCTCTCCTTACACAAAGCATGAAGGTGATATTCAACAAATTCAATACATAAATACTCTTTGTTAAATCTAATTCGAAAATTGACTAAGCATGTTCTGTGCTAACAGATAAATAAAATTTATCGTCTCGTCAGATAATCTGTTGAAAAGTAGCTGCCAGACTTTTGAATGAACGCACGAGTATGTCTTGTTACAATTAGTATTCTAATTAAACAGTGTTGTTATCAAACAGATTACACTTTTGAGTAAGATAAGATTTAGTTTTTAGTAGTTTCTTTTGTGTAGTAACGGCCTATAATCATCCCACTGCAGGGCAAAGGCCTCTTTTTTTTAATAAATAATGGGCTTGCTCTTGACTACATACTTAACTATACGGTTAAGTAGAAGCCTAAGATGGAGCGAGCTTACCCAGAGGTACTGGTTCTCCCACACACCAGCGGAACACAGAAAAACTGTTTGGCGCTGGACTCCGGGAGGAGGGGGGTAGCATCCAGGCAGCCTCTCAGGAAGTTTACCACCGCAGAGGGATCTGTTAGCCGTCATCATTGGTTAGAAAACCAAAGATGCCGTTTCCCAGGGTGGACCACTCGGAGGTAGATCCCACCACACAATCATTCATCATTGAATTCAGTTACCATAGCAATTATGGGTATAGGCATAATCACCATGGTCGCATGCTGTCGGGCCACGCTTTCCAATAACGGATTGGTGATCACAAACCCGAGCAATATTCGAAAATTCGATATTTTTTGTTGCCCGACCCGGGGATCGAACCTGGGACTTCGAGAAACGATACCTTAGCAAGGTATTTAAACCACTAGACCAACGAGGCGTTATCACATGAGTAAATATTGCGTTATCTTTTGTATGTAGAGGTATTTTTTTAATGGGGTGTTGTAAAAAAAAAGCTTGGTATATTTTATCGGGTTGTATGTATTTGATTTAAACTTCCATGGTCACTATCAAAAGAGTTAATTGATACGGGGTTTATACCATGTACCTTAGTTTTTATGAGTTCTCCCGTGATCATGGCGCTTGCAACAGTGCCGAAATATCGGGAACTCATAAAAACTAAGAATCTGGCGAATTTTTTCGATTTTTGAGGGCTCATATCTTTGTTATTAATTAATTTATGAAAAAACAGAAATCATAGAAACATGCTAATAGTGGCCATAGATTTTTGTAACAAAAATTATTGCTCTACTGGCATTATCCAGGGAGGAAACAGGGGACTACGTTTGTATGGAAAAACGGCCGTGGTATTTCCTCTTAATGGATTACATCAAAGGTACATGGTATAAACCCCGTATCAATTAACTCTAGTGTATGTATTTGGTTTTGAAGTGATAACGTCTTTAAAAACGTTTTAGTCGGGTGACATGTTCAGAAACTTGTGTCACACCAAAACCTCACGAGCGCGATCGCAGGTATAACGAGAGAGAGAGACGGACCGATCTCCCGTCTCATCTCGAGCGCTGCCAGTCATTCCGTGAAACTTGTCACGCGGAATCCTCACGAGCGGAGGCTGGCATAGCGTTCGAGTGAGTGGACCGATCTTCCGTCTCTCTCACTCTAGCGGCATACAAACGAATGGAGATTTTCTCGTTATCACGTAAACATCTCGATCGTAAACCTACTTTACAAACAACCAATTTTTTTTTTTATATCAGGATAAACATTTTTAGCTTACTGTTTTCTTGAGTTTTCGCTAACACTAATCATTCAAATGATAAACGCGTACTAAATCCGTAAATATTTTTAGATTGGTATTGAAGGTTGTTAACATATTATTATGCCTCTCTAAAAGAGGAGCTATAAGAGCACCGCTGCCCGTCTTCTCCTCTCACTACTTTAGTCGCCTCTGACAACACCCATAGGAAGAGAAGAGATGGTGCTATGTATTTTTTAATCTTTTAGTAATATTTTTTAGTAATTCTGTTAAATTCTATGACTAAATATTCTTTTTCTTTTCTTCGTATCGAAATCTTATTAACAAAACAACTTCAAAATTTTTGACGACCTTCGAGGTGCAGTGGCGTACACACCGGTTTTCAAGATGTCGCCTAATCTGAGGTCCCGATTTCGTATCCGGACGGGTCAATGTAGGAAAAAGAGCGTTTTTCTATATTTTCTCGGGTTGTGGTACCATCGTTGTTTGTTTGATTTCCAAAATACGAGTGCTTTATTTAAATTTAATAGTCACTCAAATTAGGATTAGAACAATGTATGTGGTGTTGTCTACATTTATTGTTTTTTTTTTATTTTAAACCACAGATATATTAAATTAAACACAATAATCTGTTACCCGCGACTTCGTACGCGTAGAATTTTGATTCTAAAACTACGTTTTAACATTATCCCACGAAAACAGTACCTTTTCCCGGGATGAAAAGTAGTCTATATATTATTCCAGCTAATAAACTAACTCCGTGCCAAATTTCATTCAGATCTGTTGAGTAGTTTAAGCGAGAAAGAGTAACAAACATTCATAATTTCTCAAAAACGTTGGCGTTCATCTATACTAATCTATACTAATATAATAAAGCTGAAGAGTTTGTTTGTTTGTTTGTTTGTTTGTTTGTTTGAACGCGCTAATCTCAGCAAGTACTGCTCCGAATTGAAAAATTCTTTTTGTGTTGGATAGTCTATTTATCGAGGAAGGCTTTAGGCTATATAACATCACGCTTCGACCAATAGGAGCGAAGCATCAGTGAAAAATGATGCAAAAATAATCGAATTCTTATTAACAGAACTTGACGCGGACGACGTCGCGGAAAACAGCTAGTTCATAATATTAGTGCAATTGCTGCCTCCTTCACGATTTTGCAGGTCATTTAAAAAAAAACCTTTGGCATAACCTAAAAACTTATTCAGAAGCAAAAATACATTCTCATTTCACCAAATGTGTTTCCCCTCGATTTGTTGTGTGTCTATCTACCTTAAAATACATGTTATACTTTATGTTGATTGTTTTCCTTGTGTTTTATCAAAACTTCGCCTTCCCTTTTGTGATTTTCTATTTTCTTTGTTACCGTTTTGTTTGAGTAAGGTTAGGTTACGAAAACTTACATTCTGAATACAAGAATCTGTTTTGGAATCACCGAAAACCAACCATCATACACGATGTTGACTATGCAGAATCTGTTGCTATAAAAAAAAAAGGTTAAATTTTTTACACTAAATTCTACTTTTTTACCGTCCTTTTTTACATTATCATTGAACAACCTTGAACTATACGCATTCAATCAAATAATACTATCGAAATTATCGATTTCGAGATACGATACTTGAAAAATGTAAGCTGAAAAACGTGATTAAACGCGCCGATTTGAAAAATTATTTTTTCTTTGTTTTAAAATGTAAAAATTCAAGCTCATTAAAACCAAAAAATTAGCAAGCAGCTCTAAAACTCACTTTTCTCCATTTAAAACTCTTCATTCAAAAATGGAACGATAAAAAAATTGTAGACGCACGCTATACGGCCTACGAGGTACGAACACGGCAATTGAAAGGAGACAATCGCTGGCAGGAAATGAGCGGATGGCAGGCAAAGGAATAAAAAACTAGTATACAGATGAAAAAACCCTCTGCTCTCACGGCCGAGTGGGGCGACGGGCTGGCTGTTTTCAACTTCAGTGAATCACTTTTTATGGACTCTTACTTCAAACAAGGGCGTACTTTGTTTCGAGAATCAATTATTGTTTGTTTTATTTGCCTCTGCATTCAGCTCATTCTGTATGAGATAACATAGAATTAGCACTTCACTGCATTGTAAAATCACAATCAATTGAATTGCTACAAATACATAGCTAATAGAATGAATTTCAGAGATTTTCGAACCGCTCAGGCACGGATATAGGCCTCAAAATAGGTTGTCATGCCTGAAAATAGATCAAGTGCGAGTTGAAGGAAGATCTTGCGAAGTCGGTATAATGTATTCCTACAAAGGAGATGTTTACTAAATAACAGGCAGGCACTTATCGGGGGCTGCCGGGTACCTTTAGTTGGGCTTTGGGTTTCTACCGAAGTATACGGGGGAGGTCTCAAATTATATAGGGGGGATTTAGCGTGCGTGCCTGATGGGTTTTTGAGCTCTTGCTGCGTCGCACGCACCCGGCGTAGGGGTCCAGCTAAAAATCATCGTCGTGATACGAGTATATTTAATTCAGATTCAAAATTCAGATGTTTTTTTTTCTTTTGAGAACCAGGTAAGGTCTGACACTATGCTGCCAAGTCATTAATATCTGTCATTCAGTCATTCTGAATAAATACAATAATCGAATTATAACTTAATCGAAACAAAGTATCGAAAGAGTTTTACGCGGGAACGTCGTTCCGAATCAGCTGATGAGAGCGCCTCCCTTTATCTCACTTTTATTTGATCTTACATCTTACTCACTGACACATTATTATAACAATGCCACCACTTTATCACAATAAGTCATGTAAGTTAAAAGCCATGATGCAAAAATGGTCTATAGACCGCTCTACTACTAGCGGCGTTATGCTTGGCACTAAAACTTATCAGCTATTTGACTAGATTGAGTTTCCATGTGGGATTATAAATGTGTAACCTGTTTTCAAATCTCTTTAATATAGTGTCTGTTATTCCGGTAAATCCTTTTCATTTTGGTAATGATTTATTATGATGCCCGTCAAGAGTAAACTTCAGTTGATCGTTATAAGATTTAATAACTTTTATGCTTAAGAAGTAAAGTTTTTATGCAACGGAGAAAGATGCAGTAAGCTTAGTGAGAAAAAACCTCTACAAAACATAACGTGCTAGAAATCATAATGGATGTAATCCGAGAAACATAGGTATTACTTAATTTTGGTGAACATGATATTTATAAAATAAGTTTTTGTAATACCTCTAAAATTGGTTGTGAAATCGATTTCCGTCGATAATCCGATGCCAATCCTACTCATGCCAATGTCTTAACGTATACGACAGAGAAATTATAATAGATAGATTGGTTGTATCCGTATTTACGGGCACGCGGCGGTGTTGCATTACAGGCATTCAGTATAAAAAAAAAACTTCTTAATCTGTCATACCAAACATACTTAGGCAGGGACAGGGGCGTGCAGAGAAATTTTGGGTAAGGTATGCAGTTACCTAGTATTAAAATATTTACTAAAGGAATAATGCAGGGATGGTATTTTATTTAGTAAGGCGTAGTAGGCAGGGTATGATGCAGTGCTTTTTG
The DNA here is from genome assembly GCA_949315895.1 of Anania crocealis. NCBI lineage: Eukaryota > Metazoa > Arthropoda > Insecta > Lepidoptera > Crambidae > Anania > Anania crocealis. The sequence goes on along the minus strand of OX438867.1, from coordinate 14,905,383 downwards.
GCATGTATGGTATGCACTGGGCAGGTTACTCGAGCAGTGTGGGAGAGCTCTGACTCACGCCAAAAGGAGGGCCTTTCTAAGCCTACCAACATCTGGGTAGCAAGTGCCAGGCAATGCGCCGGCTCCCTTTAGGCAAACACGTTGGTTAGACATAGGATTTTCGTTCGTTGTTGCTGAATCGATACAGAAAGTATCTTATTTCTTTATTAAGGTATACTTACAATGAGTACTTATTAGTATAAATTAAATTATCATTATTAAACATAATTTTCATTTCAATAAATTTGTAGTCTGTATTACCCTTTATTGAGGTGGATTTAAAAAAAAGATGGCTTCCCGCTACTAATAAAAAGTGAGCTCACTGCATCCACTTTAGTATTTTCTGAATCTTTGCGTGGAAAGAGTTTGAAAAGTAATTAATTCCAGAACTTTCCTAATAAGCGAGGTTCAAATATTCATAATGCCTATTAATAGTTCAGTGGTGTTTTTTTAAAGTCTTAAGGCTAAATTTCTTGTTATTTTTGAGTGAAGCATTCACCTTATTTCCTGTTGACCGGGAAATATGTAATAGGTACCTGTAACAAAGAGTGAATTATATTAATTTTAATATCAGTATATAAACTTGAAAAATTTTGTCTCAGGCGGGACTCGAACCCGCATCTCCTCGCATGCGGGTTCGAGTCCCGCCTGAGACAAAATTTTTCAAGTTTATATACTGATATTATAAGTGCAATTAAGTTGCTAAAATATCAAATAAAGTATATTAATTTTGTTTTACATTTTAGTAAAATTAAGTACCTTCATAACTAGCTGTTGCCCGCGACTTCGTCTGCGTCAATTTCTGTTACTATGATCGCGATTATTTTTGCAACATTTTTCACTGAGGCTTCGCTCCTATTAGTCACAGCGTGATGTTATATAGCCTAAATGGACTATATATAGACTATATAGCCTTCCTCGATAAATGGAATATCCAACACAAAAATCATTTTTCAATTCGAACCAGTACTTCCTGAGATTAGCGCGTTCAAACAAACAAACTCTTCAGTTTTATTAGTATAGATTAATTAACGCCCCGTTGTTGGTTTAGTGGTACCTACCTACTGGGCCTTGGTCGGGAAACGAAACCAGGACTCCGACATCCTGATGTCGGTGTCCTGGTTTCGTTTCCCGGGTCGGGCAACTAGAGTTTTAAATTTTCTTGTTTTTGATAACCAACCCGTATTTGACAAGCGTGGTAATTATGTCTGTACCTATCATTGATGTAGTAATTTCAATAATAATACAATAATTCAATTCTTTATACGACAACAAGTCCCAATTCGTTAATAACAATAACTTAAGCTATGTTAGTACTTAATTTCTAAAACAGATTTAGTGCGTTGAGCTAGAGCCCAAACAAGCGGGCTGTCTAGCCGGTCTGCTATCACACGCAGAATGATGTTGGGGCTGCCACGCAGCTTGCGCAAGAGTGAGGCAGATTTTCTGCGCCAGGTGGCGTCGAAATCGTCCGTGCGCGCCTCGGCGAACATTGAGGAAGCGCTGCAAAAGCGCGGCAGCCGCAATGATGGAGGCTTTTTCCTTGCGTTATGTTACAAGTAGTTTATTATTACTTGTAAAGTAAAGTTTTTTTTTAATTTAATGCGTGGTATTTTTAAATGTCTTGTACAAATAGAAATATTTTTATTCTTTTCCTATTCAGAATGCGGGTACAACACAAATCATATTATATTTCATTTTTATCAAGTAAATACGAGTAACCATCGTGATTTATTTGCTATTATTATAAAGACTAATGAATTTCAGATCTAGGAAGCTAGCCCAAGTCCCTAATCCGAAATTTGAATAGCATTGTGTATAAACGGAAAGAAGTTTGGTCGTTTCAGACTATTTTGAATTTTATATTTATGTAACATCAAAACTTTGGCTAGAGCCTGCATGAAAGTAGCGCTGAACGTTCCATTACGCTCAACTTGAATATTTAAAAATGCTGAAAAAGCCAATGTTGGAAATCTGTTGCTGAAACAGAACGTTACGAACGAGGAAACGTATTAAACGAGACAAAAGAGGCGGTAAATAAAAAAGTGGCTCACGACGACCGGCACGAATTGAAACCGAATTTCCCTTTAAAGAGAAAAAAACACTGGCAACTTCGAAAACAGTGCCATAAAACTACAAATGCTAACGTTCGAAGTTTAAAAGATATATTTTAACTGATTTTCAGTTGCGGCCAGTAACGGCATACAGGGTGACGGTGGCCAAGAAAGTGGCAAATTTTTATGTGTAATTAAAATAGCATAATGGTTGAACTAATAGCCTTATTGCCATTTTCATACAATGAAAGAGACGCACAGTAATTATGACGTATTATTATTAATAGCCGTGAAATATTCTTGTATGGGAAAATCAACCATGTTGTTCAATGATGATTAGGAACTTTTCCCGATCGTTTGGTTACATCGTTTTCGGTCAGGAAATTAATTCGTTTTGTCCGCGTACCTTATGCCTATTTCGATTACTGACTAATTTAAAATCAGCCTACCATTTTGTCCTCATTGCTTTTGAAACTTCAGGCTGTTGGGCTTCAGAGGCAAAGAGCTTTATTGCAGAAGTAGGTCGTCGCCTTTGAGTGAGGAAGGACCTATGATCCTCGGTCGGGGTCATTCCTAGTTCAGAGGATAGCCGTAGCCATTCAGCGGGGGAATGCTGCAAGTGTTATGGGCGCTTTTCCTCCGGGGTTGACATTGCTATGAATTATTTGTTCTTTTTTTTAATAGTAGGACTACTAGTGGTAATTATGTAGATATTTTATATTTAATCAATTTTAGTTTTATATTCAATTCAAATTTGTATATTATAATAGCTACTTAGTCTTAAATTTAAAGTGCTATAATTTTTTAATGTAATGAATGGTATGGAATTCAATTTACCGAAATTTCTTTTCTTGTTTACATAGTACAAGCCCATAATTTCTCCATGGCTTAAGCTGCTCCATGCTTTGTTCCAGCCTGCATAAGTGGCCAGTAATCTAAATAATGAGACAATAAAATTAGACAGTGAAATCTTTTTCGTACGGACTTTTTGTAGTGTGCATGTCCGCATTTGTGGGATTTGGCAAACGTACTTATGTAAGAATAGGTTTCATTTTATTTTGTTAATCCCGTAAATAGTTGTGTTTTATTTATAGCGTTAGCGTTTCTCTAGAAAATAATGACAATAGTACTGGCGTAATATTTCTTTTAAGATTGCTTTTACTAGAAGGAAATAAAAGATTGTTTTCTAATACTATGGTGTTTTATATTCTAGTGATATTTCTGATGTAGTTTAAAATTGGGCCCACTTTAGAACATCGTTTATGGAATAACTTCATTGTTCAAACTTAGTTTACTTATTATTTGTACAAGTGTTAATAGTGAAATGTTATTTATATATGACATGTACTAGTACTTCCTTGAAAGGCTTTATCTCGTAGCATCTTTTAGAAATTGGACATTTTAATATCTCATGAAAGGGACTATATAACCATATCTATCTTTTTCTTATAAATATAAAAGAATGTCGTGTTAGTTATACCACTTATAATCGAGCACGACTAGACCAATGTTTAAGATTTTGGTGTTTTTAGATATTTCTTCGCCAGGAATAGGATAACATTGGAAAGTCAACCATCAGTCAGACTTTTTTTAAGTCAACATGATGCAGCAAAGCAATGATTGTCGTCTTCTTTTAGAGTACTCCTTCAGTCGCCTCATACAACACCCACTCGACGACAAAGATAATATTCTTTTATGTAAACCTACCTACGCCGACACCAAAAATTACCCTATTGCACTGTAAAGTTAGTTTAATTATTCTAAACGAACATCATTTCCTGCATTTACCGTACTGTGGGGTATACAACACAGTATTCAAACATGTCTAGATTTTATTCCCTAAAAAACCCTTTGAATTCCTGAAAATGTTCGACAAAGCCAAAGCGACGAAACTACTTGACATCAGTATTTTTTGTTAAACTTTAACGTTCAACTTTAGTCCTTATTTAAAAAGCAATAAGAACGAACCGCTTCACAAAGTACCTATTTAAAAGCGTGAATGTGACTGAACTAGACTTTTGGGGGGAAATTTTGTTTTTTGCAAACAATTTCGTCATAGTAGGTGGATTTAGGCGAACTAGAAAGAGGCGACTAAAGGAGTACAGCCAGATTAAAGCAAGTACTTAGCAGATTCTTCTCTCTCTCTGCCATTGGCCAAACTGCCATCACCAACTCTCCTGCCAAACGTAAGATATTATAACGAATAAATTTTCCTTTTGGAGAGGCTCTTAAGATTAATATTACATATTTACATCTCACTGTGCTCTGAAGATACCTACATATAAAAATCTAAAACTATTTCCCACGAAAGTGTAGTCGCGGAAAAAAGTAGGTTAGGGTCTCTTATCCCATAGTAAGTTTCTTTTAATAATAGAGAGTAGGTAGGTACTAAAATCGTAAAAGAAAACGTATCCAAGGTCAGTTCGAAAAAGCAAACATAATAAATACTCAGATAGTGTATGTTAGTACCCTTTGAAATAATGCCTGTAAATGCGTAATGGCATTGCAGTGTAGACTAAAGTTTGTGTTACACAGCAAGATGTTTGATCATACTCCTACAAAAACCGCTCGATTTAACTATCATAACGACCATGAGAGGCAGTCAGTCGATCTACGCTACTGTAAACCGTATTTACTGACACATAAGGAAGAAAATTTTGTATTGGATTACAAAAAACTATGCCAGCCTTTCAACAGAGGAATTCATTTATATTGCGTTCACTAAGTATTACCTGTACCTCTAGCACAAAAAACTGTCGAATTCAAATCGTTTGCGTGTTCGTACCGCCATCGAAATATTTAGTATGAAAACTTAAACAGCGCTCCCGCGGTCAAAACGAGAACTACAAAACAAAGCACGAACTTTGTGTCGTTTGCTTTCGATATGCAAACGATTCGAAGTCGATAGTTTTTTGTGCTAGAAGTACTGTCTTCCCATGATGTAAAGTGTTCTATCATCGTTTTCAGTTTAAGTATAGGAGGGTTTTGCCATAACTGTTACACTCGGCAAGTGGATTGGCGATATTAAATTATCCAATGGTGGAATAGAGACGCTGCTGGCAGTCTTTCTCTGGCAGTACTCCTTTGCTTGCTTCTTAAACACCAATTGGAAGAGATGAGGTTATGGTGTCCTTTTTATGTGCCGGTCATATAAAAAATGACAAACTAAATACCATCAGCGACCGAGAAACATCGCCAAATGAGGGTCCGTAGAACATTTCACCGCTCTTTTAACTTAGTAGCATTACAACTTATTTCATATACGTAAGGTTGAATTTCTATTATGGCAGATAAGATAAATGACAACAGCTATGTTGGTTCCATCGCGTTCATTTTGAAATTATAGGGGTTAAAATATGAAATTGCCGTTTTATTGTAATAGGTTCTTTGAATTGACATAGAATCTTCATGGTTTGAGGTTTTCGAATGAAACTTTTTTCACATGGTTTCTATGATGTTCTTCTTTTAAAAAATGTGAAACATTTGAATATCGACTTTCAATTGTTTTTGTTATTTAACTTAGACAAGAAAGATGGATACTGCGAAAATTCGAGTGATTTTTGAATACGAGTTCCGACGCGGAAATAACGCGGCAGAAACAGCCCGCAATATCAATGTTGCGTTTGGAGAGGGATCTGCTAATGAACGCACCGTGCGATTTTGGTTTAAACGCTTACGTGATGGAAACTTCGACTTGAAGAACGAGCCACGAGGAAGATCGCCCACACAGGTGATTAACGATGAATTAAGAGAGATGGTGGAAGCCGATCCTAGTCAAACTACCCATGAATTAGCGGCATGGTTTAACGTACTAGCCTTACCCACAATATTGACTCATTTGCGTCAAATCAATAAAATAAAAAAATACGAAAAATGGGTGCCTCATGATTTGACTGATGTGCAGAAAAAAACGCGTGTTGAAACTTGTGTTGCCTTGTTGAATCGGTACAGAAATGAAGGAATATTATATCGAATTGTGACATGTGATAAAAAGTGGATTCTTTATAATGACTGTAAAAGAAAAATGCAATAGCTGACCTCAGTTCAAACGCCACAACAGTGTCCTAAAGCAAAACTTACCAATAATGGTAATGGTAATTGTTTGGTGGTCTCAGCATTGTGTTATTCACTATAGTTTTCTCCGATATGGTCAATCAATAACGGCAGATATATATTGTGCCGAACTCCGAACAATGTTGGCAAAACTAGCAGTAAAACAGCCCCGACTCATGAATCGATCTTCACCATTATTGCTCCATGACAACGCGAGACCTCATACAGCACGAGAAACCGTTTTGACCCTTCAGGAACTGCAATTAAAAACCATTCGACATCCTCCGTATTCGCCAGACCTTGCTCCAACGGACTACCATTTTTTTCGTGATTTGGACAATTATCTACGTGACAAGAAGTTTTCTTCCCAGGAGGCAGTACAAAATGCTTTCATACAGTTTGAGCAGTCTAGATCCTCAGAGTTCTATCACCAAGGCATAAATGACCTTCCTATTAGATGGCAGCAATGTATAGATAATAATGGTAACTATTTTGATTAAATAAATTTGTTAAAAATTAAAAATAAACAATTTTGATTTTCAGTACAAATCGGCGATTTCATACCTTAACCCCTATTATTTTGATAGAGTTAGTTATTTCGAGATTTCTACCATGTTACTTGCTTTTTATGAGTTTTTTTTGACGTAGAAATCTCGAAATAACTAACTTTTACGATAGTGACCATGAAAGTTTAAAACAGATATATTTTGATATTTCTGACTATTATAATAGTTCTTATTAGGTATCTATGGTGCCAGCACAGTTTAAACCGAAAACAGAATCGCAAAATAAAAGACATGTCTACGTGTTATATTATCCAGTAGCATAGCATTAGGTGAGCGCCAGTTTTAAAAAAGCTAGTGTAACAAATAAAGGAATCTTGGCAAGTAATTTTTCAGCCGACCACAGACTATTTGTTTAGAAGGAATTTAACATTAAAAGCCAGCGGCGTTGGGGATAAGGGCATATTTTAGTCCACCCTTGAAGATTTATAGGTATGCATGCGGAGAAAACCCAAAGGACTGTTTGTGTTTGTGATGTTTTTTGTTAGTTTTGTGAACAAGCAAAAGTTTTTTTTAACAATTCATAACAAAATAAAAAAAAAATAAGAAACTGAGTTTAAGCCAGGTTATATTATGGTCATTGTTTTTGTGTCACGTTTTGGTTTTTGTTGTAACCATTTTAACAAAATTGTTTATCAAGGGACGAGATCCAGATAAGTTTTTAATAAATGTATCAAAAAAAAAATAGAAACAGCGATCTTTAGAAATAAAATACATATAAATATTTAAATTTTTCACAAAAATAAATTAAACCATCCTAAAGCTATAGATCAGCTTCCAATTTTGAGTCGGTGGCAACAACATTAACTAATAATAACAAAGCACCGACTCAAAATTGGTGGGTTATTTTCATTCTTCTTATTTAACGTGATAATGTTATACGATATTACATAACATTATCTGATCAGTTTGATAATTATCATTCTGTATAAGGCAGTTGATTTTTTTTACAAAAATTGTACTAAATTGCAATTCAATTTGTAAAATCTATTCTCTCTCTTTGGTAATAAATACCTCAACTTATGTAGGTTACAATTACTTTAACATTTCCAATTTCTTAGAGCCTCCCGTAGAGAAAATTGAAAATCAGCGGGTGGCTGAATATTTCGTACATTCGAACACTTAAGAGAACTACGTAAGTAACAGCCTATAATCATCTCACTGCAGGGTCTTCCATCATTGATTTCAAGTTACCATAGCAATGATAGGTACTTGCATAACTCGCTTGCCAAATGCGGGTTGGTGATCACAAAGCCGATGATAAAATCATTGAAAATTGCTGCCCGACCCGATGATCGAACTTATAACACCGAGATCTTGGCCTGCTACTTAAACCTCTTTCCCCTAAGAGAAATAATACCACCTCCTCTCGTCCCATAGCTGTCATAAAAGTTGACCAAAGACACACTGAAAGAAAATGTCGGTTAGCAGAATCTGCCAGGCATCGTGATAATAGCAAAATGCTCCTTTTGCTCAGAAGAGTACTCATTTGAACTGATGTTAATGATTAAAAAAAATGTTTTATTTAAACTTGGGTACGTACGTAATAAATCATAATAAACCATTTCCGTCTATCGTCAGCGAAGTCAATCAATCGTAAAGAGCCAAGCTTAGTCAGGCAAACGTTCAGTTTGGTATCGAGCCAAGATATAGCAATATTTTATCCGAATTATCCGATGCCCATTGCGAATTAAGGTACACTCAGCTGTATTAAGACGACCAGTTTAATTCAGTGGTAGAAAACGCAGGTTCTTTCGAGTACAAATACTTGAGTACATGAACGTATCTGTTTGTACTGATCTGGATGTTTTCTGAGAATAATAAATAGAGTTTTACAAAAAAAAAGTATATACATATAAGTAAGTTTATCGGTTGTCTAATATCCATAGTATACAGGTGAAATTTTAACCACCTTCCAAATTTTAATAATAGGGGTTAAAGTATGAAATTGCCGATTATTTTCCCACTTTTTATTTTGTTTATAGCTCTTAAGTATAGTCATATTATTGCGTAATTCTTTTTGTATTGTATCAAAAACTAAATATAGTAACTATTGACTAAAAAAAATGCACTAAGTACTAGTGCCTATTACTTCAAAGGAAGTCGTTGAAAAGACCCCTTACAATGTGTCAGCTGACCTTCTTGCCTCAATTAAGTATATTTGTATTATATACTTTGATTTTCAGAAATTTAAATACTATAATGCGTAGCTTTATAACCATCTAACTTTCACCTTTAATTGCATCGAAAACGGTTCAGGCGTTTTTAAAAAAACTAAAAAATTGTTAGTATGTAAAAATGAATTTTCTCGATTTCGTCCATACAAAACGGCTATTTCATACATTAACCCCTAATATATCAATCTACGAAAACTATATCGCAATCTCCAATTCTCGGATGGGTCAATGTAGAAAAATCAAAAGTATTTTTTTATATTTTCCTTGGTTTGAGTGTTTTTGGTACCTTCACTATTTCTGATTTTCGCACAAGTGATATAAGTAGTTATTTACGTTGGAGTCAGTACAATGTAGGTATGTGATGTTGTTCACATTTACTATTGTATAAGTGCAAAAAATAAATTGATTTAATTTAAAAGACACATTCTTGTTTTCCATCTTAGAGCAAAGCGTACACATTTGCTGCCAATTGCAAGCCTAAACACGTCATACTAAACGCGCTTATAGTGCGTTCTTGCTTTACAACGACCTTACAACTGCTATTGCTTTTAGTGTGCCGTCTCCTGTTCTGCTATAGACCTGCTCCGCTTCAGTATTGCGTTTGGTGTGCTAAAGCTTTTAATCGCCCCACATAACACCCATAGGACGAAGGCTAGTAGGTATTTTATGCCATTGATATTACACAGCACATTAAATATTAATTAGAATGAAAGTGGAAAGTTCGTTTAAAGGCCTGTATGAGGACAAGGAATACTTATTTTTCTGTGTAAGGTTTTACAGTATCCGTTAGAATGTCATTACGTGTGTAGGTACAGTCAGCAAAAGTATGCACACTTCTATCGTTCCGTCAACCTTATGTAGTTGTATTAACCCTTAACCGCCTACCATACGTCTCACAGATCTTGTTGACATAATAATTGTGAATATTTTTGCGCCGGAGAGTTGCATCGACTCGTTCGATCCCGTACCTTTTCCCCACGTCCCTCAGTACTGAACAATGGCTCGTCAAGGAAAGACGTGCGCGCGTTTACCTCAGGTGAGTAAATTAATACCAGCGTGGGTCTGAGACCCCTGTTAGGAGGTAACGTTATTATTATTTTTTTATTATTTTAATTATAATGGCTCTTAGTGAAGCTGTAATTGAGTGCTGGTTAGAACAAGATTTATCAGACAATGATATACGAATGCAGAATGCAAACGACGACTGCAGCAATGTAGAACAGGTCGAAATTAATAGTGTACTGGAAGAAAGTGGCGCTTCTGATTCCAAATGTGAAGGGCCAACTGTATTACAAATAAACTATGTGAAGAGCGATTGGCGGTTCCTTAAAACTGTTCCACTTGCGAATATAAAAACAAACGCAAAACACAAATACATGTGTTTCGAATGCAAAGCGCCAATTTGCCTAGAATGCTCGAACAAGATATTCTGTCTTTGCTGTCGTGAAATCTCTAAGTTTAGAGCCCGCAATTTTGTTAAATAATTATTATAATAAGTAATATATATATTTTTTTAAGTTTCTTGTTGAATTATATAGATAAAATATAAGAATAATTTCCTATTCCTTAATTTTCTTTTAGATCTCATTTCCCCTAAGTGTTAGTAAGAAAGCCAAAAACAAGAGATTAGGCCAATTATTCGAAGTTATTATGAAAGTGTTCTTAATTTTCATGTTCGTCTTTTTTTAAATAAAGAGGTTAGTAATGTTAAAAACAGAATTTTTATTCATATTGATTCCCTCCCTTAATGTTTATAGTAAACATATTTTTTATTATTCTCGGGTCCCACAGACGTATGATAGGCGGTTGTGTGACAATAATAGGTGGTAGGTAGTTAAGGGTTAATTGTCAAAAGTGTATACCTAAATATTTTTGCAGCTAGTGTCGCTGCCGGCGTCTTTATTGGCTGCGTTATCTGCGAATGTTTCCCGAATCGCTTATTACGCAGTTGTGTTGGGAGTGTGGTCTAAAATATAAGCTAACAAGTTTTTTTAAGGGATGCTTAAAAACCAATTTTTATTGTAAGGCCACATAAGTCCGCTGCTTCAAGTAGGTAGGCTTTTTCAAAAGGAAGACTTTGTCACATTCAGGCAGGTAGATAAAAAACAGCCCATCTTCTTCTGTCAGTTTTCCTTCAGTCCACACCCATTGGATGATATCCTATCTAAGTAAGGCTAACACCTTAATTATCTTCTAGATTGCGATATTGTAGTGACTTAAGGTACTGCTATAAGACTCCGCTACTTGAAGACTCGGTTTATTACATAGGACACCTTTGTTTATTAAAAACTTCAAGTCATAATTGCTACTTATGTAGAATGTTTACAATGTCTCGCATCAATGTACGCCACTATTTGAATTCTAGAAACCTAAAAGCCAGAACCAAAACTAACATGGTTCCTGTAATAGTTGTGCTGATCAAATAGTGGCTTACTGCTAGAAGCGCTTGAATTATTTCGTTAACACACATAGGTAGGCATCAGTAACTTACTTGATACCTAGAGAAGCCACACGCATATTTTTTTAAACAAAGCCAATTTTGATAAATGTATTTAATAACGTTATCTTTAAATGATTTTTATCCCGCTATATCTTGTGCCTTAAACAGAGATCGCTAGCCATCGGCTTTGCTTATCGCGGTTCCGTAGTGACCCACAACTGTGAAGTTGCCCACCGGTGGGCGTCTAATCTACTGCGGTATTGAGCTGATAGGGAAATTAGGTGACGCGAAATTGGTTGGTCGGGGTTCTTGTGTTTCGATTTATGAAATACTAGCGCTCTGCCCGCGACTCTGTCCGCGTGGAAATAGACCATAAATGTCACTATCAGTTGTATCACATTTTCGATTATATCGCTCTCCTTAGAGATTACTTCTTTTGCAATAGCCGTTATTATATTTGTTTATCCATGGCGTCTGCCAGTCTTTCTGTCTGTCAGTCTGTATGAAAACCCTTTACGCCTAAACTGAATCGCTGTAGATAAATTTATAGATGAAACAATATTTTTGACCTAATTACAAATTTAAAAAAAAATATTATAACCTACACCTTTCCACATCTCTTGTAACCCCCTGAAAGAATGCTTCCTTGTATGAAAATATTCAAATTCTACCAATCGGATTAAAGGTTTAAACCTGGATTGGTACAGAAAAACAGACAAACTTGCATTTATTTTATTAGTAAGTAAAATGTGTTTAAAATTACGGAAGCTATCGATTGCCAGACCTTGCTTTACCTTAGGTGAGAGGGAAATCAATGAATTACAAGAAAAATGCGTTAACTTTTAAAGTTTTTTACACATTTTAATATTACTCTATAAATTTAACAGGTAGGTACCTAATAAAGCAGAAAATAAATCCTACATAATATCGAGAACGTACTCATCATAATATAACATACAAATTGATAATATTTTTATTGCTATCTATGTTATTCAACCTTGAATATAGTTCATCCATTTACTCTATACACGTACCAAAAGCAAAATCTCTTTTATTTCAATGAAGTAGCTTTGCGAAGTTATATGACCGTCCATTCTGAAAAACAAGCAAGCGAAAGTTTGACAGAACGTAAGCTCTAGCGGAAGTGAGAAGAGCTTAATAAGTTAAATCTCAGTTATAAAACTAATGACCTGATTATTTACAAATAAATGGAATAAGCTTGATATATTTCATGTTCGCATTATTTATAGATATTGACAACGTCCGTGGAAGTGGCGTACACACCGGTTTTCAAGGTGTCGCCTGCTCCGAGGTCCCGGGATCAATTACCAGGTGGAATAATGTAGGAAAGTAAGTGTTTCTCTCTACATTTAGTTGTTAGTTTAGATTATTCACATTTGTTTTTTAATATTGTGTTGTATATTTTTTTTAAAGATTTAATTTTTTTATCTTCTGGATACCTTATTTTGCAAGTTTACTCCAAATATGAAGTCTTCTTTAGGTTGAGCTAGATACGTGACGCTTACGAGACCAGAGATGAACCCAAAGCATATATAACCACATTGACAAGTCCACAAGGTAAAAGACGGAGACGTAGACCTGTAGCTATTTGGGAAGATAAGCTCAATAAAAATCTGCCCATAAAAGTACAAGGTTATACTTTTCTCCCATAGCTAACAAAACTTTTTTTGGCTACATACTTAACCCAACGGTTAAGAAGAAGCCTAAGATGGAGCTAGCTTACTCAGAAAGTTCACTCAAAAGGCACTGGTTCTCCCACTCACCAGCGGAACACAGAAAAACTGTTTGGCGTCGGACTCCGGCAGGAGGGTGGTAGCATCCAGGCAACCTCTTACGAAGCCTACCACCGCAGAGGGATCTGATAGCCGTCATCATTAGTTAGACAAACCAAAGATGCCGTTACCCAGGGTGGACCACTAGGAGGTAGATCCCACCACCCCAAAACTACAATAATGGCTGCTTTAGTCACGCACCTAGTCTCGGAAAAACTGAGCTACAACTATTTGTCTTTTGTCTACTAATATCTCTCTTTCTTGCTCACGGAAATACCTAAGAGTATGTAAAAGAGACAGATAGGTTCAATATAAAAACGTAGTAGGTCCTCTGAGTTATACGATTCACACGAACTTTTTCTATCACCGCTTCCGCTTTCATTCCGCCTGACGAGTCTTAAGATTTTCTTGTTACTTGGTCATAAGGTCACCATTTAGCAAAAAGGGAAACGCAAGAAACGAGTGCCGAAATGATGAGAGAGATTTATCACGAGCATCACAAGCCGTCGGAAGCACTCGCGAGACGAATGAAAATCTTTGCTTATCGCACTTCTAAGTATGAGTGCCATTAATAATGAGTTGGGGTCTCATTGTTAGCGTCAAGAGGTAGCTAAAAATCTTTTTTTTTTGTTTTAAAACTATTTTAATGCAATCGAATTTCATTGAAAATGCCACACCTAACAACTTAGGGAAATTGATATTTTTATTCAAGGAAGTACATGATGAACATGAAACTCTCAAAAGATTTAGATGTAAGTAGTAACCACGCTTTGCCTTGCAGTTTGTATTTTGTTGGCGATTTGTATTACGAAAAAATCAAACAAAACTAAGATAGGTATTAGATATATACATATAAATTAATAAATCTAATATCTTTAGGATTACATAAAAGTAAAGTAAAGTAACAGCCTACAATCATCCCACTGTAGGGAAAAGGCCTTCATCATTGAATTCAAGTTACCACAGCAATGATGGGTACTGGCATAATCACCACGCTTGCCAAATGCGGGTTGATCACAAACCCGAGCAACGTTCGAAAATTCGAAACCTTTTGTTGCCCGACCCGGGGATCGAACCTGGGACCCCGAGATCTTGGTCCGGTATTTAAACCACTAGACCAACGGGGCGTTATTACATACTTGAATGCGTTTATTAGTTTTTGTTTACAATTTACTAACTTGACCCGGTAAACGTCCTGTCATGTAATTCATTTAAGCAATCATACATCAATGACTAATAAATGGGTAAGAGGAGGTTGAAAGTACTTCACAACTTATTTACTTACATAGAAGATACAAAAAAAACTTATTAAATCGGTTGAGCCGTTTCAGAGGAGTGAAATCAAGTCAACCACACAATGTGACATTAGATATTATGTATTAAATTTTATCAATTCCAGAAATGAGTTAATTAATAATGTAATGAGTTTGTAACCGCCATTGTATTGAGAAAATAACTATTTTCGTATTTAATATAAAAATTACTTAGTAACTGAAGGGTTCTTGAAAAGAATTTACTACAACCAATCTAAACAAACGCGGGTGGAACCGAAGGCGTTTTGAAATATATACATACATACATACATACATACATATTATCACGCCTCCTTCCCAACGGGGTAGGCAGAGACCAAGGCCTTCCACTTACTACGATCCTGGCATACATCTTTCGCTTCTTCCACACTCATCAATCTTTTCATGCATGCTCGTCGTTTTAGAGTACTCTCGACCTGACCTTTCTTCAGAACATCCCCGATCTGATCGTGATAAGTTCGTCTAGGCCTTCCTCTTCCAACGTTTCCCTTTCACACTCGTCTTGTAGATCTGTCTAGTCATTCTTCTCTCATTCATCCTCTCTACATGCTCAAACCATCTAAGCATCCCTTTCTCAATCCGTGTGACAACATCTTCTTTCACACTTGAAATATATAAACTTGAGAACTACAGTAAATTAATTTCGCACTCACATATACTTAAGGTGAAGGTAATAGCATAACGATACTTAAGTTACATTCAAAGTTGAACAATAAGTAGAATTCCGACAACACTTTATTTATGTAATAAAACTAAGTTAGTGGAAGTCGTGACAACAAAATAATGTCGAGAGACATTGCTTAGTAGGGTGTCCAAGTTAATGCAGACACGATACTGAAGTTGGGTATTATTTCTCTATAATATTAATTAAGTTTCGGGTAGTTTGTGTACTACACGCAATATTTTATAATTTTTAATCATTCCTTGCCGTCCGTCCCGGCTTTGCACGGATTGAGTACACCAAAGAAAATAATACAAGTAAATTACCCTAAAGTAAAGTACCCTTTTCATTTGGATATTTCTAGAACAGTTTCTTTTTCGCACTTAATAATCAATCATTTTCTTCCGTAAAAATCTTCTCGTGACCATAAAAACTTTTTTTTATTCTTAGCAACAAATAATCTTACTTGCTACATTCTGCAGAGTCCAGTATCTTCTATGTAGTTTTAAGCTGTATTTATTTATAACACCTAAATGTAAACATTATGGATACAAAAAATATGAACATAAATAATTTTTATTCCGTAGAATAGGTATTTCAGTAAAACAGTATAACTAGGACCAACTATCCTCCTAATATAATAAAGTTTGCTCACCCTACACTTCTTGGAACACCTAGTGTACGTCACATGCCATAGAAATGAATGCGCCTTGAATAAAGCGATGTGGCCACCCTGGGGGTAGGTGTTCCTTCGAATGACTACAAAGTTGGTAGATATTAGAGTTGCCACTCGATATTCCACCATCGATAGTCTATTGATAGCTGACGTATCGTACCTAATTAGAATGATACGTGAAGCAATAGAAATTAAAATACATCCTAATTTCAATAGAGAAGATGGTTGGAATTTACCAGCTGCTTGGGACCACGTCTTACCATCAATGAAGTCCACAAACCATGGCAACACTGCGAAGACTCCGGACACAATTAGCTCATATTGTGTAAAAATTAGAGGCGGTAGTTTTAAACATTTTCAAGTTACCTACTTGAAGACGAATACCACCTTAGTTAAATCTATACTAATATTATAAAGCTGAAGAGTTTGTTTGTTTGAAGGCGCTAATCTTCGGAAGTACTGGTTCGATTTTGAAAAAATCTTTTTGTGTTGGATAGTCCATTTATCGAGGAAGGCTTTAGGCTATATAATATCACGCTCAAATAATCGCGTTCATAATAACAGAAATTGACGCGGACGAAGTCGCGGGCAACAGCTTGTCAAAAATAAACGAGTACTAAATCCATAAACATATCTTTCATTTTAAAGTATTAATTGATTCCATAATATCGATACTATCGATAGCATTATCGATATTGTAACTAGTTTTCGAGCTCAACTATCGATAGCCAAACTATCGATAATTCTGTAACTCTAGTAAATATATCCACTGTATTGGAGAATACTTTGACTGGTGCAAGTAAATAAAGGTAAGGGCAAATAATGTTTTTACTAGCTATTTGGTATCTGCTACACGTTATTTCGCTTGGGCGGAAACCTGCGCCCAGCCGTGGGATACGAAATAGCCTATAATAATAAATAAATATTTAAGACATGCCTCACTTTTTGCCTGCCCAAATTTAGCTACTATTAAGTACCCTGTCGTATGGGGTACTAGACAAGTTGTCTAGTAATTAGTAGTCGGTAATTTACCGATAAACATACATTTTTTTAAGTACATACTTATAATACATAGAAAACATCCAGACCAGTACAAACAGACATGTTCATGCACAAATATTTGTACTGTGCGGGGATCGAACACGCGACTCATGGCTCAGAAGCAGCGTTTACTACCGCTGATCCAAATGGTCGTCTATGTTCTTACTCAAGATCTTATCTATCTATGTATTTCATTTCGTAGGTCTGATATATACGTATATCAAGGAAATAAACCACAGTTTAAAGTGACATAATAATATTACCTAGTTAGGTTAATTAATTAAGTAGAGATATGGATAAATTATTATCTAGATCTTGATTAAAGTATTGTGTAGATACTTTGAAAAAAAAAAGACTTCAAAACATTTGAGTTACAAACAAAAGCCAATTCAAAATTTGTATTCGAACAGGCCGAAACCAATGAATAACAATGGCGATACTCCTAGATCATATCTCACAATGGCCGAATCCCCAAAACAGGGTTTCAGAACAATACGATAACACAGAATGACGTACTGTTTAGCATACAATGTCGCGACTTGGCAACTACCCGCCGTATCTCATACAAATGTATGGCGCGCCAGCTCTGTTTATGATAAGTGCCAGGATTGCAACAAACGAATTATGGTTATTTTTGTGTTAAGCTTTATGTCTTAGCCTTCCACAAAAAAATAATTCATTCGATAAGAATTAATGTATGTAAGCATCCAAATATCAATTTAAAAAATATATCAAAAGTACATACATAGATACATAGATCGAGAGGCATAAAATAAGCAACCAAAATTGGTGCTTGTTGATTTTTAGGGATTTTCTGTTTCGCAGTAAACGCGAACTGTCTTGTAGACGTATTTCTAGAAAACTTGCCCTAATACTATAGTTTTTGTAATTTTATGAACGTACTATACTAGCTGACCCGGCAAACGTTGTTTTGCCATAAAAACGATTAAATTACTAAAATGGCTATTAAAAAATAGAGGTTGGTTGGATAGTAGCCGATTCTCAGACCTACTGAATATGCATATTAAATTTGGTAAAAATCAGTAAAGCCGTTTCGGAGGAGTAAGGTAACTAACATTGTGACACGAGAATTTCATATATAAGACTAGCGGACCCCGCGAACTTCGTATCGCCTAAGAATAGTATGTATTTGATTTTGACGTCTTAAATGTCATTGTCATCAAATATGGCGTGGCTGGAAAACTATATAAAATTTTAATATTTAACTACCCTACCCTACCCCACCCTACACCTACCCTACCCTACCCTACCCCTACCATACCCCTACCCTACCCCTACCCTAAACCCTTCCCTACCCCTACCCTATCCCTACCCTACCCTACCCTACCCCTACCCAACCCCTACCCTACCCCTAGCCTAAACCCTTATCTACCCCTACCATACCCTTACAAAAAAGACGATAATTGATCAGTTATCGAGCGGGATGAAACATGATTAAATTACTAAAATGGCTATTAAAAAATAGGGGTTGGTGATAAAAAGTAAAAATTTAGGGTTTTATGTATATTGATGACACATTATAAAAAAATAAAAACAAAAAATTTCGTCCATAAATTAAAAAAAAAATGTTAAGCACCCTTAACATTTTTTTTAAACAACCCTTATAACTTAGGGTTATGAAAAATAGATAGTAGCCGATTCTCAGACCTATTGAATATGCTTTAAAAATTTGGTAAAATCCAATAAAGCCGTTTTGGAGGAGTAAGGTAACTAACATTGTGACACGAGAATATTATATATAAGATAAGATTAATACTATTAATATTGTTATTTACCCCAGCGTAAAATCCAAAACTTCTACACAATATTATCATTAACCCAAATCTCTCCACTTGCAATTCATAGTCCTCTCCTTGTTACATCTTTTATTTTAATTTAATTTATTTAGGTTAACAAAGAGAAATTACAATATAGCCTAATCATTTTGCTATTTGTCAACACCACACCATTATCCTCAGTTAGTTTTAATTCTAACCTTTAAAAGAACTTTCTGACTCGGTGTTTGTCAAAATAATGAAAAGATTATATATAATGTTTACCCAACAACACTTTGACTGACTCCGTAATTATTTTTACGTTTCCCGCTTCATGTTTCGTACAGCCTCCAAGGCTATTTGTCTCAGAAATTATTTTAAGATTTGCAATTCAAAATAAATAAACCGAGAGAGGAAATCCTACTGTCGCGGGATCATCCTTGGGAAATGTAAATCTGGAAGCGAATTCTGGAATACGGTATTTTTTGTTTTAAACTTTCATGTTCACTATCGTAAGAGTTAGTTATTTCGAGATTTCTACCATGTACTATGTATTATAGGAGTTCTTCCGCGATCATGGCGCTTGCAACAGTGCCGAAATATCGGAAACTCATAAAAAACATAGTACATGGTAGAAATCTAGAAATAACTATTACGGTATTATTTGTTTCAATTCTTGACTTTTAAACTTGAATTAGGTTGATACTCGTAGGTTTGTATCTCTTTACAATGTTTTGTGTTTGGTGGTACAAACGGCAGGTCAACCTACCCAAAAAAACAAAGGTCATTGAATTGATTTTCAACTTTAACTCCAACAAGTAGAGATCAATATCAATTGAGAAAATTTACGTTTTATGGTAGGTTGACGGGCTGCTGTCTGTTGTCTGTCATGAATATTTTATTGCAATAACAGAACTAATCGAAGCGCCCTTGAAAGCGTTTTGTGATCTCTCCGATAAGTTACCTATTGTTGTTTATTTTTATTAATATATTCACTTATCAATCGAGTTGATTCGAACTTAATATGGGTCTCTTAAGAAGTTCAAGGTTTTACTAAATATGAATCTCATAAGAAGGTTTAAGTTCACACAGCGGGCAATGGAGAATCATGCTTGCTATTTCCATGCGTGATATTATAATCAAAAGTGAGGAAATCCGTAGGAGAACTAAAATAACCGACATCTGATCCGATCCAATATTTGACTTAGTCTATCAAAAATTTATAAAATGTACCTGAGTGCTACTCAAACAAAATGGTTTTAGACAAAGCATTTCTATGTGTTGTATATACTGCATACAATACGAACACAAACGCACCTGATTGGTTGTTCGTTGCTAGTTCGTCAAAGGCAGGCCCGAAGGGAGAATTGCTAAAACTGGCAGATATTAAACGAGAAACTATCCGACTGGCGCTTTTCCTGTGTACAGTTGCCAATATTACTATACGTTTGAGGCTTATTGATAAGAATTGGTGGGAATCAAAAACATTTCTTATGTACAACGAAAAAGCTTTATTCCTAAAAAAAAAATTGTGTATACATACATTATTTTTTGTCTCAATTTGGGGCTCGTGTTGCCAGCGACTTATGGACCAACGCTCCGTTGCTCTATCGGTGTACCGAGCCAAGATCTCAGGATCTTGGGTTCGATCTCCGGATCGGGCAGCAAGAGTTTCTAATTTTCGAATACTGCGCTTGGGTTCTGATTTTCGAGTACTATTATTGTGATGTTGTACTATTATTGTGGGTTGGGCAGCATTTGGTAAACTACGTCGAGTCTTCTCATCGTCGATCCCACAATGCCTCAAGACGAAAGTCTTCAATCAGTGCGTCCTCCTACCCGTCATGACATACGGAGCCGAAACGTGGACACTGACGGTACAGCTAGTCCACAAGTTCAAAGTCGCTCAGCGGGCTATGGAAAGAGCTATGCTCGGAGTTTCTCTTAGGGACAAAATCAGAAATGAGGTGATCCGGCAGAGAACTAAAGTTATCGTCATAGCCCACCGGATTAGTAAGCTAAAGTGGCAGTGGGCTGGCCATATTAGCCGCAGAACCGACAACCGATGGGGTAAACGAGTTCTTGAGTGGAGACCGTGTCTCGGCAAACGTAATGTAGGTCGCCCTCAGGCCAGGTGGAGTGATGATTTGCGCAAGGTGGCTGGCAGGAGCTGGATGCGAATGCGAGAAGCCGAGGATCGACCTAAGTGGCGTGCATTTGGAGAGGCCTATGTCCAGCAGTGGACTGCAATAGGCTGATGATGACGATGATTATTATTATGGTGATCACCAATCCGCATGCGTTTAGATTCAGAAAATTAGAATCACAAATGTGAAAACTCGTAGGAGGACTACGACAATTTATTCATTGTTCCAAGAATTGCTGAGCTGTTGTGGTGGCAGTTGGTGAGACACCTATTAAAAAGAACTGATGGCCATTGGGGCAGAAAGATTCAGGAATATTCATACGTGGTCGACGCACTGGACGAGGATCTTCGATAGGCCCTCAACCAGATGGCCTAATGACTTGGCGAAGGTTGCGAGAAGCCGTTTGATGCGGGGCGGTGGATTGTTGCTGAGATGTCCAACAACCAATTCAAAACCAATCAGTTAAAATTGACACACTCACGCACATTGTGTTGCCATGTCATATAACCGGTACCTAGAATGTATGTAACCAAATTATTTCAGTTTTATTATCATACACAAATAAACTTATCTACACCGACAAACTCTCGTTATTTCCATTAAGCGTTATCAGGATTGTGACACGATTCCAATAAGCGAAACTGTATGGAGCTAATGTATGTTAACCGATAAGAGAGGACCAACCCAGAGTCTATAGCCAAAATACTTTCAAGTGTATTGAAATTTATGGGAGTATAGGTATGATAAAATAAACAGTTGCCAACTACTCGTATGTTAGCAAATCAAATTAAAACTGCTACTTTTTTGGTGACGAAGCATTGATGCAGATTCTCCTTCCATGTTATTTTTTTGTTTGGCAAACTGGCCACAATAAGTACTGCATGTAAAGTATGATAAAGCAATAACTTCACTGAAACAACCCAATATTTTATTGTTTTTTTTTCAGCTGCTTATCTTACACACGTATCAAAAAAGTATTGATATCGAAATAGGACATAAAATATATTACAACATAATATCAACAGGTAGACTACCTAATTTGTTTGAGCAATTTTAAATTTTTTATAAAAGATTTAAAAAAATATTTTACTTCATAGTAGACCTTAGAAAGTATTACTTTGTAAATGGTCGTATAATGCCTGATTACAGTTTTCGTATTTTTTTGTTTCTTTGGGGCACCTTAACAATATTTTTCTATATTAATATTTTTCTTTGAGGCATTGAAAGTCGCATCTGCTCGCTCATTACAATACTACTTACTAGTATAGCAGTGAATGATATCGACAATGATTTAATTACCTGGATTATGATATTTCAATATACAATTAAGGATTAAAAAGTCACGAAGACTTTTTACTATTATTTTGAATAAAAATTATATAAATTACCATATGCCGTGGCGCTATAACATTAAGCGCCGCGCCCGGCATGCATGGAAATGCGGGTTCGAGTCCCGCCTGAGGCATAATGTTTCAAGTTTAAATACTGATATTAATTGCAATTAAATTGTTTCAATATCATATAAAGTAATCCATATGCAATTTGTTTGTTTCACCATGGTCTGATACCCTAGAGTTTTGCGATATCAAAAGGAACACGTTGTATATATTATATCTATTATAAGAATTCACATACAAACATTACTTTTGACTCAACGACAAAGTACTAGTACAATTGAGTAAATGTATAGGCGGGATTCCGCCGTCTCATCCCCGTATAAAAGGGATGAATTCGACGCTCGCTATGAAAAATATACGAGAATTGCCCTCCAGCCTTTACGGGTGAAAGTGGATTAAGGTATGGATGCTACCTTTACACTTCAGAGCATTGCAAAGGGTATAATAAAAATATGTGGCTGATATCACAATACATTGATCTGATTCCAAAGAGAATAGTTTATTGTGAAAGTTAGAAACAAAAAGCCAGATCAGAGAAAATATTGAAGGTGGTTTGCTACATTGACTCATCCGACATTCGAATCCGGAACCTCAGAGCGACCTCGTTTCTGATGGCACACACAAAACCAAACTAAAATGATGTATAATTAATAAAATAAAATAATAATTTAGGACACGTGAATTTTAGGTAAGACTGGAGTACTTTTGTCGGATTTTATAACTGTGAAGGCTTTTTATTTAGCCACTTTATTACACTTTATTTGTTTATTGTTACTCTTTATTACACTCATGTACGTTGTATGGTTCACACTGCGTCCCATATAGTGCCGTAAGTCAGCCTTAAGTCCGATGTTATTACTTAAGCCATAGTGAACTTAAGGCTGTCTAATTAGTGCCCAAACTGGTTCTATGAGAGCATTATAGCAAGCTATACAGCTCTTATACAGCTGACTTACACAGCTTGTGGAATATATGTGAACGACTAGACATCTTATATAGAACCCCGAATGCTACTTGGGCATGAAACCGGTATTTAAGCCATGCGAACTTGAAGTTAACTCTATTGGGGAAACATTTAAGGCGACACAATACTTTTGAAAGTAATTTACTATGAAGTCTGACTTTAAAAAGTTACGTTTACCATAGACAAGGATATTAAAAAAAACAAGAACAATATGCTCATAATGTAATAATAACAGATTTGCAACTAACGATAAAAGGACGTCTTAAACTTAACGCGTGTTATTTATTGTTGACCCCACCTTTAGTTTGGTTTCAATAAGACACACTTTAAGGTATTCTCTATTCCACAAATTCAAATTTCAAGAAAACTTTGTTGTATTTCTAAAACGAGGTTTTTCACAAAATATGAAAATAACTAAGAGTACGACATCAGTCAAAAACTTTAATGTCAAATAAGTTTACCCACAACCGATTTGCAGGTTACCTTCTTTTTCAAATGAAAAATACATTTATACAATTGTTCCTAAATTGTAAGATCATTTAAAAGAAACAAATAAGAAACTCTTTCTTTACAAGTAAACAAAAAACCATTCGTTACGTCTACACCATATTTAATTATTCCTATAACGCTTATTAAAGCAATACTTAAACATGCAAAGTACCCACAGCCAAAGTGAAATTGATCCTTTGTCCTTGAACTTCGTATCGGGAGGGTTCGGGAGGACTCACCCTGAAGAATTTAAACACTTGCCTGACCTTCGAACTCTTAATGAAGGCCCTTTATATCAGTGAGTATTGAAGACTTTGTTCTTGATATATCAGGTTTTTAAAGCTTTTAATTAAGCTAAGGATTTCGTAATTAAGTAGTTAACTGACATGATATATTGCTTAATGTTTTTAGATACTTTAATGTCTAATTGATCGAGTATGTTGGATAATGATGATTTTCAAGGATTTTATATGATATTATATGTATATTGAAATAGGCTTAAAAATAATTAAAATGTGTACAATGGTAATTAATATTAAGTGAAATAAAAAAGCATGTTAAAGGCACACAAAAAACCAGAATTCAGTTACTGTAATAAGTTTTTATTCATAATTTTCCCAGTCCATGACCTGCTAATTTATTGATGAGTCAATCTAACATTAATGACAATTTTACCAATCAATATGAAGGGTTAGCATTCAAAATGTAAGTTGGTAGGGCTTTACGCCTGCCCTGCCTAACACATAGGTAATTAAACCCTTAAAATGAAAATGAAAAATGATAATTTTGTCATTTCGTCATTGGAAAATGTGGTCGAGGAGACTTGCAGCAGAAGTATTTTCGAAGCAGCAAAAATAGCATTCTTAACAGCTCTCTTAAAAAAGGTTAATTTGAGCATAGATAAAATATAAAAACTAGATGCAAAAGCCCCGTACATAAATGCTACTTCGAACTGTTCAAGTTTAAATATTGGAATATAATTTCACGAGTGCTTGCTTACTGTGATGCAAACATGCTTAAAGCTGGATCTAAGTAAGCTAAAAGAGTACCTAAACATTCTGAGAGTGCTTGTTTAGAAAGAACGTTTTTCTGTCGCTGAACGCTTATTCTGGATCTAATTTATTTTATTGTATGTAAATAATCGTCAGAAATTCTTCCCAAAAACAAAAATCAGTCTGTGCGATTATTCTGCAACGCACTACATTTTATTCATCGCGCCTAATTTGCTGTGAATGGAGTGCGTTCATGTATGTTTACAGTATTATTTGCATTGGCATCCAGTGCCATTTTATTATACCTTAGTAGACTGTTACTTTCATATTTTTACCTAATACTTGTGTTCTTTTTGGGTTATGTACTGATGCATGAACTCATCGGCATCCTTTAGAACATTTTGAATTATGAACCTCATGGTTATTGTTCATAATCATCATCACAACAAGTACTCACTAGTCCACTTTTGGACATGGGCCTCTCCAAAAGGAGATCTTCGCCATAATCGCCACGCTTGGCAAGCAGGCTGGCAATCACAGTTTGGCCTATGGTAGAGAACAGACGGTGTTGCTGGACTTCTTCTGGCAGTAAGTACTCATAGTCGCCTCTTACGACACCCATAGGAAGAGAAGAGATGGTGCTATTCTTTTTTGTGCCGCAGCACACGACACTGTGATATTATTGTTTAGAGAGTACTGAACTTTGTTATCGGTAGAAATATTTATTGTAATGTCGAAAATAATATGACCTACTTAAAAATCCTAATCCTAACTAAAACAAAGTCACACAACATACCTATTAGATAACTAGCTGTTCCCCGCGACTTCGTCCGCGTCATTTTCCGTTATGTTCGCGATTATTTTTGCAACATTTTTCACTTATGCTTCGCTTATATTAGTCGCAGCGTTATATAGCCTAAAGCCTTCCTGGATAAATGGACTATCCAACACAAAAATATTTTTTCAATTCGGAACAGTACTTCCCGAGATTATCGCGTTCAAACAAACAAACAAACAAACAAACAAACTCTTCAGCTTTATATATTAGTATAGATATAAAAAAATAGGTCCTAATTTAATGGAATAAATTGGAATGGAATAAAATATTGTACTTGGTTTATATCACAAATTATACTCATTTATAAAAGACAAAAGCATGAACGAAAATAACAATAAAAAGAAGGCGTACACGTTACTTAAACAACAATTTACGAGTATAAAATGTCTTTCTTCTAGAGAATTTAAAGTAACCTGAGCTCAAATACAACCATTTTTACCGAGAAACAACCATACATAAAAAAAAATATTGTCTAACAGTAATTATCAAAATATAAGTGACCTACGCCAAAACATTTAAACTCTGTCAATTGATATTAAACTCTACACCTCAAACGCTAAGTTGAAAATAATTTTGACTACCGTGTACTTCAGTTAGCATGCACCCCCGGCACAAAATTGTTTGAAATACAGAAATTCAGACATTCATCTGTTACTCTAAGGCCAAGATAAGAAAGTGTTACATAAATGAAAGCCTACTCCACTGAATTGTAAGTCGTCTTGGGAAGAGTGAAACTAGTGTCGAGACATAGCAACGGCATTTTTATCGATATTTTTTTGTGTAAAATAAATACTTATAGTGTTTTATTGATCGTAGCATCGTCTAATACTAGCACAATATAAGACAATAATTTGCCCTCTCTTCCTATGGGTGTCGTTAGAGGCGACAAAAGGAGTATTGAAAAAAGTGGACAGGTAGAATCGACTTCTCTCCAACATTGGCAGTCCTGCAATCGACAACCGGCCTGCCAAGCATTTGTGATCATGGCTAAATCCTAATTTTAGGCCCTGTCAAGAAAAGGACTATGTGGTTTGATAAATAATCATATCGATGATTTCGGACAATAATACAATTTATTTTTTCGTCAACAAAAAAATGTTTAGAATCTCAAAAAACAGAGCAGTGTGGTAATAGTATGGTAGTGGGTTGGATGTCCCTACTTCTAATTCTGCGCAATTAAAATATATTATAGTCGTTAAATGTCGCATTTCCAATACATTAGCAATGGAAATAATTTCTGCATGAAGCTATATCTTATAGCAAAAGTATGAGAAAAAACCTGAACCGTTTTGTCACATTAATTTTGTGTTATCTTTCAGTTTTTGTAAATTTTGGACTTTACTCATTTAAAAAAAACTGTTAATTTTAAAACCTCGCCACATCACTATTAGCCAGTAGCGCGTTACGCAACACTAAACGGCCCTCAGGGAGGGCCGGCACTCTATCAATCACTCACCTACGATATTATTATCAGTAACTCGAGAAGGCAATAAGTGCGACGAAGGACTGTTTGTCCTCACTCTGATTTGAGAAAGGGTCTAATACTGTCTTGTGGTGGTAGTAATGATGATTATAGCTTATTCCAAAAGCTTTTTCGAGCTTTAGGTAAGTGATTTTTGTGTAAGCAAAAGTACTTTTTGTTTACCCTTATACCCAAACGAAACAAACTTTGATTGATAAAATTAATAGACTCAGGCGTTACTTTGCGGAAATCCATAACTAATTATGGATTTAGAAAATTATTTTGCTAATGATTTCCGCTTGTTAATATACCGGCCTAGATACCTTCACCACACTACCCGCACTAACACTGATTGAGCAAGCACTATTTCATGCAGGAAAACCGCCCGCCCTCCCTCAAAAATGCATGCAGTACAGTTAATGCAATTATTAGTACCCAACACCAATATAATAAAAACCTCGACGCGTTTCGCCACTTCACGTGGCATCCTCAGGACATGTTGTCGCCTTCGCTGCGCTCAGCTCAGCATTTTTGAGGGAGGGCGGGCGGTTTTCCTGCATGAAATAGTGCTTGCTCAATCAGTGTTAGTGTGGTGCAGGTGCTTCCTCAAATCAGTGTTAGTGCGGGTAGTGTGGTGAAGGTACGAGTATCTAGGCCGGTATATTAACAAGCGGAAATCATTAGCAAAATAATTTTCTAAATCCATAATTAAACTTTGATTGTACTAAATTGATTATAATAAAATTATAAAGTCCTATTTGAAAACGTAAGTCAGTCGAAGAAAAATTCCCTGATTTTTTTCATCGACTGGCTTACGTGGGACTTGAACCAACAACCTTCCGTTCACCGGGAGACTGTTCTAACGTATTTAGCTACTAAGACATTGTTTCTGTCGACAGATTTATTTAAGGCTTTAAGCTGGGTTCCATAAATGTTTTCGGTTAAAGGCTACTAGAGCTATGTGCTGCTCCCAATTGATTTAATTGTATCAATTCCCAAAAAACTAGAAAAGTATCATTTTAGCATATTACCTCTAGTATTTATTGTAGGTGTATGCGTACCTATAACGACGTGGGGAGCTGCAATATCGTCATTTTTCACCTTAACGATCATGTGTTTAAACGGTCGTGTGTGGAAAAACTAAATATTGATTCTAATATTTCTAACTAACAATACCTACTATGTAAATTTATATATGTAAGTACAAGTAATTTAAATATAAATGTATAAGGATTTAATAAAAAAAAGGGTTCAAGCCGAATTGCAGCTTTTGAAAATCATAAACAACAATTGATGTAATAGGGGTTAAAGTATGAAATTGCCGATTATTTTCCAACTTTTTATTTTGTTTATAGCTCTTAATTATAGTCATATTATTGCGTAATTCTTTTTGTATTGTATCAAAAACTAAATAAAGTAACTTTTGACTAAAAAAAAAATGCAATACTAGTGCCTATTACTTTAAAGAAAGTCGTTGAAAAGACCCCTTACAATGTGTCAGCTGACCTTCTTGCTTCAATTAAGTATATTTGTATTATATACTTTGATTTTCAGAAATTTAAATACTATAATGCGTAGCTTTATAACCATCTAACTATTACCTTTAATTGCATCGAAAACGGTTTAGGCGTATTTAAAAAAACTAAAAAAATTGTTAGTATGGAAAAATGACTTTTCTTGATTTCGTCCATACAAAACGGCAATTTCATACTTTAACCCCTAATATTTACTTGTAAAGGCATATCTTTTGGTTATGCCCCCTATGTATTTTTTTTCCTGCTGAATGTGTAATGATATGTCGTTGGTATGTCTTTTTGAATAAATAAATAAAAATAAATAAATAAATATTTATTGAAGCTCTCCCGTGATCATGGCGCTTGCAACAGCGCCAAAATATCGGAAAGTCATAATAAATAAGGTACATGGTTTAAATCCCGAATCAAATAACTCTAATCACTTGGATACTTATAATATGTAAATAAATGCAAAAAATCATACAAAAACTTAACGGATTTAAACTATTCTAAGAATGATAGCTTGTTTTTGAGTTTATTCGCGCCAAACATATCAAAATAAAAATCTACACTTATAATTTACTGTAAAACAGGCTAAAAGATTCTCCGATCTTAGCGATGACCACGAGAAGAGGTTATTGGTTCAAACACGAAAGGCTAACGCCTCTTCAAATCTGATTGACAGTTAATATAATGACAATCATTCTATCACACCGTCATGTCAGCAGAAAACGTTTCCAAGAAAAATATGTGAGGTACCTACACCATTATTAAGAGTTTTAATTCTCTTTCTACATAAAAAAAGGAATTTAACATGTATTTATTTGTTTCTAAGGTTCATGGCAGACTCTAGTGTTTTGTTTTCCAATACACGAGTTCACCTTTGAGATCATTAAATTATTACCCTTTTTGAACATTAATGTAAAAGGAATCTTAAATTCTATTATATCAAGATAATGCACAAGGAACATTCGTAAAAACAATTATTATAAACATGAGATTAGTTAGAACATGATTAAAATAGCCTGCGGCCTTAGACAAGTGGCTTTCTAATATCGTTTACGCCAGACGAATACACCGTGAAATTTTAGTGGTTGTTTTCCCGCAGTAAAATGATTCTAACTTAGTAGTACAATAGATTTGTGCAGGTTTTTTTATTCAAATAAAAAAATAGCAGTTTCACGATTGTGATAAACGAAACTTGAAAGCAACCTCGAACCAATAGTACCAGCCGCGCCGCAGCCGGTCACCGGCCGGGGTCATTGCCCCTCGCGCGGTGCAGTTTATGCTGTATTACTTAGTGTGTAGAGCTTCTTTTGCTTTGAACATTGATTTCGTGCGGCAAGCAGTACCCAAACACGTCACATTTTGTAAAGATACTATCGTATCTCACGCTTTTGAGTTGATGATTATTTTTTTGATTAGTTGAAAACAACGAGATCTTTATTTTCAAAAAATAACTCGCACGATTAGATAGATGGCGCTACTAAAGGTAAATCGTTCTGTTGCGGGAAAACAACCACTCAAATTTCACGGTGTAGATAACAAATGTAAGAAAATGACATTATCAAACGATCGAACGACCTCAAGTTTATGTCATTTTCATACATTTGACATCTATTTTTCTAGCGTAAACGATATTAAAAAGCCATTTGTCTAAGGCCGCAGGCTATTTTTGTTACTAATGTCATGTTTTTTTTTGTTATATTTTGCTAGTCTACTCCATCCCACTGCTGGGCAAAGGCCTCCCCCAAACTTCTTCACTGATCCCTATCCAGTGCCAGAGACTCCCATTCGGTTTGAAATGCAGTCAAATCGTCTTTTCTTTGGCCTTCTGCTCATATGAGTCATGTTTATAATATTTGTTTTTACTAAGGTTCTTTGTGCATTATCTTTCTTTATATAAGGAAATCTTAAATTCTATTATATCAATGTTATTATTAATGTTCAAAAAAGGGTAATAATGATCTCTAAGTTAAACTCGTGTATTAAAATTTAAAAACAAAACACTAGAGTCTGCAATGAACCTTAGGAACGGTATAAATACATACTAAAATGCGTTTATTTATGTAGAAAGTGAATTGAAACTCTTATTAATCGTGTAGGTACCTAACATATTTTTTCTAGAAACGTTTTCTATTCACCATTGGTCAAACTACGAGCTCATGCATCTGCCCAGCGTTTCGATTATGGTAAAGTACTTTTTTTGGAGATGCTTGCCTATGTAGAGATAATGATAAATCAAGTGAATAGACATGATCGTGAGCAAGTACTTTTAAAAATGTATGGTTTTATATTAAACGTGGCTGTAAAAGTTACGTATTACGCTACGGTGTGAGTGTCGGCGGTGTTATCCCTAGAGTATCTCCGAGTCTTCAAATTAGATCTGACACCCACACACACTGAGTTATTGTCTGCCAACAAAAACTTCAACAGCTCAATGGATAACGGGCTAGTTGTCAGGATTAGACAGTGAATCAACATTCATAACACTTACTTACTACTATTACACTACTTTTGGATGTTGTAAAAAATATCTTATACTAGCTGTCGCCCGCAACTTGGAGCGCGTGGACAATCCCACGGGAACCGTATTTTTCCGGAATAAAAATAGCCTATAGCCAATTCCTGCGTATAATCTATTTCCGTGCTTAGTTTCATCCAGATTTGTTCAGCTGTTCCGGCGTGATTGAGTAACAAACATCCATCCAAACTTTCACATCTATACTAATATTATAAAGCTGAAGAGTTTGTTTGTTTGTTTGAACGCGCTAATTTCAGGAAGGCCTGGTTCGAATTTGAAAATTCTTTCTGTATTGGATAGTCCATTTATCGAGGATGGCTTAAGGCTATATAACAACACGCTGCGACCAATAGGAGCGAAGCATCAGTGAAAAATGTGACAAAAATAATCGCGATCATAATAACCGAAATTGACGCCTACGAAGTCGCAGGCAACAGCTAGTTTATAACATTAGTAAGATTAGCAATTTAAGATTGTGTGATTTAAACTGTTTTATGAAATTTGAACACAGGCCTGTATTCTGTGCTTGAATGTAAAAACTTGTAGTAGGTACTGGAATAATAGTGATTTACAATATCAGTATATAAACTTGAAAAATTTTGTCTCAGGCGGGACTGCCGGGAAAATTTTTCAAGTTTATATACGAGTACTGATATTATAAGTGCAATTAAGTTGCTAAAATATCAAATAAAGTAAATAGTGATTTACATTTTTTTATTTTACAATCTCATTTGTTCTACGAATACCTATATTTTTATATTTTGTGATTGAAGTAGGTATTCTTATGTTTTGTGATTGAAGTGATTTACTACTGGATACATTTATGTTTCTTTTATTAAATTTCTCATCTTACAATGTTGTTTTTTATTCTCTGTACCAAATTAAGACTTCATCGATTTTCCACACACATACACCCTTAATTAAAAAATAATTTAACTGTTCAAAGTCCTTTTAAATTCCTGTTACAATGATCTGAAGTGTTTTGTGGTCTGGGAACTATTTTTTTTTAATTTATTCCTTACCTTATTACACAATTAAATAATACAAAATGTGGGTCAACCATGCTGCGTAGCAAAAATGTGTTTGGAACTTTTGAATAGTGAAAAGCCATCAATTTACATGAAAGATATGCACTTAGGTGCATTGTCTAAATTCTGTACAATAGGCGGTGCAAGAGAAATAAAACCGGCCAAGTGCGAGTCGGACTCGCGCACAAAGGGTTCCGTCCCAAAAAGGCAAAAAAAACGGGTTAGTTGTATGGGAGCCCTTAAAAAAATATTTTGTTTTGTTTTTAGTATTTTTTGTTATTGTGGCAACAGAAATACATAATTTGTAAAAATTTCAACTGTTTAGCCATCGCGGCTCTTGAGATACAGCCTGGTGACAGGCAGATGGACAGACGGACAGACAGCGAAGTTTTAGTAATAGGGTCCCGTTTTAACCCTTTGGGTACGGAACCCTAAAAAGAAAATCAAATTAACCAAATTAGAAGTATAGAGTTGGAAAAGCAAAAGTTTGTAAGAATGTATGGAATACTATAAAGAGAAATAAACTACAATACTTTTCCTTCCCGCAAGAAATGTATCCTAACGGTTAATTATTTAGTGATTAGGTATTCAGGGGGAGTATTCTTAATAAACTGGTTGTAATTACAAAACTGCGGGACGCGCCCTCTTGAATATTAATAGTGTTCTTGAACTTTTGTTTTTCCTTCAGGAAACTTCGAGACGGATCTTCCCGTTGCGAAATTGTGTTTACCTACGTAATACAAGTTGTCACCAATGTTACAGTTTTTCTTGTTATATTCAAAACAATATGGTATTTCAAGTATAAGTTACGATTTTTTTTGTGGCCAGTGCGACTGCGCATCATTTTGTTAATGTTTAAAAATTACTTTTGTAAGCAAACAAATGCCTGGTGTGACGTAAAAAAAAATCCTTAAAATATATGAACACAGCTTAGGTTAGTTTTTGTTTTTTAATTGCCCCTTTTAAATTATTATTTATTTTGTAGTCTCATTAGCATAGTAGCATAGTGTAGGTTATAAAATATTTATTAAAATATATTGCATGTAAGAATTATGTAGGACGCCCTCAGGCCAGGTGGAGTGATGATTTGCGCAAGGCTGGCAGGAGCTGGATGCGGGAAGCCGAGGATCGACCTAAGTGGCGTGCAATTGGAGAGGCCTATGTCCAGCAGTGGACTGTGATAGGCTGATGATAATGATGATGATGATGATGATGAATTATTTAACTCTTTGTCTTATACGGCAGGTTTTGGTATGCAATATTTAGTGCTTAAAACCTGCAACCATACTAAATGAATTACAAAATAATATCGTAAATAAAGGTCGCCGGGAGCTATGGCTTGCAGTGAGGCTTCAGGTAAGCTTTTTGACGTTTCTTACATTTCGTAGTTCGTTCGAACCTCTTCCCCTTGCCCCCTCGGTACCATACGCTAGCAGGCCTAGGGCTGCAGGCCTAGGGCGAGTGGCCGATTCATTCATTTCATTTTCATTTTCAAATAACTTTATTAACCATAAAAACAATAACAAAAATGCACTTACCCTAAATTTTCATTAATGGTCCATCAAATTAAGTTTGCCCTTTTCGCCACGCTTGGCGATCGCAGTTTGTCGCGTGGAGAGAATATACAGATGCCTACATTCTTTTGGAGGTACTCCTTCAGTCGCATTTTAGGGTAGCCCCGGATTATGAAGGGGTTGTGCTATTATATTTTTCAGGTCAACACCGCACACCCCTTTCATTACACCCATAACATTATGCTTATTTTATTATAACATGCTTATTCCAACGTCGCAATGATAAATGCATGCAGCCGTATTTTCGCCCATCACACAACCAACCATGCATCGTTAAAATATTTCCACAGCAGATAATCCAATTCCACTTGATGAATTACCACACACCAGAGAAAGACGGGAGAGTACGTTGGGAAATTCAATTCGTTTCCACATTCCACTTTTAAATTATTCTTATTGGATGCTTGGAAACAGGTAAAAAGTTGGACCAATAGCTGTTGACCACGTCGTTATGAAAGGACCCGGAAATATCTGATCGTATTTTAACGGAACGAAGTTTGCATAGTTTGAATTGCGAATGTTTGAGTTTTTAAAATCAGATTTCCGTTTTATATTTTGGTAGAGAACTATACTGTTTTTTACCGACTTTTCACTGCGTTTCTTTGATATGGAATGTTTTGTTTTCACTATCTTGAAGAAGGAAAGAAGAGAAGCCTGTAGCTAGGTAGAGCTAGACAGTGTTTGATGTTTTGTTATAGAACATGCTATCAAGTTGCCAAATAGCATCTTTAAGCGGTCGAGCCGATACAAAACCACCTACATGTTAGTTTGTTGTTTTTAAATGTATCGTTTGTTCTGTGTAGTCATATAAACTAAGTGATTAGTATTAATTTCTCATGTAAGTGAATTGTAAATTCTTTTTGAGCAAATAAAATTACTTAAACCCGATCAACAATCCGTTCCTTTTTCAAATAATGTGCTTTTGTGACTGTTGACTGTACAACAAAGTACCGTGAACTATTTAGTTAAAAAGAATAGGTATAAAAAACTATTTAGTAAATTAATATTACAATAGAAAAATGTATTTGCTACGAGTATCAGTCAATATCATTGTTTCATCAATTAACATCAGTCATCGTCATTCATGCCATTATACATACAGCTAGACACAGCTCTCCAAATGGATGGTTTTGCCATGGCTATTATGCTTGACATGTGGGTTGGCAATTGCAGACAAACCAATGATACCAAAGAAGACGCTACTGCCCCGTTCTCTTCTGGCGGTAATCCTTTAGTCGCCTCGTACGACACCCATAGGAAAGGGTGCTATTCTAATTTTGTACCTACACTTTAGCCTTCAAATGCTCGATGATACAATATGTATTAATCAATTCGTGGTTATACGAAAGTGTGTAAAACTATTCTTGGAAAAAGTGCCTAGTCAATTTCGACTTCCCACGAATATTCTGGCTATGTAGTCACAACATGCATTTTCTATTAGGCAGCACTGTTACTGCAAATGCAGAGCTCTTTATTTTACTTTGTAAAATAGAGAGAGAGAGAATTGAAGCAGGGTACATAATTTATAAGGTTTTATTCTATTCATATCACACGTTACCAAGTAATTTTTACTTAAAAGAAAATCAATTATAATTATAAGTAAATAGCTGTTGCCCGCGACATTGTAGGTACGCGTGGAATTTTGAATTTGTTTATAGTATACTAGCTGTTCCCCGCGACTTCGTCCGCGTCAATTTTCGTTATTATAATCGCGATTATTTTTGCAACATTTTTCACTCATGCTTCGCTCCTATTGGTCGCAGCGTGATGTTATATAGCCTAAAGCCTTCCTCGATTGAAGGACTATCCAACACAAAAATATTTTTTCAAATCGGACCACTACTTCCTAAAATTAGTGCGTTCAAACAAACAAACTCTTCAGTTTTATAATATTCGTATAGATTGATCCCACGGGGACCGTTCCTTTTCCCGGGATGAAAAGAAGCCTATATGTTATTCTATCCAATAAAATAACATTCGTGCCAAAATTTATTCAGATCCGTTGGATCGTTTTAGCGCGAAAGAGTAACAAAACATCCATACATTCTTACGAACTTTTGCGTTTATAATATTAATAGGATATAATGTATATTTAAGGAGCCAAAGATGCTAAGCAAAACGATCCACCTCGTGGAGCATACCACACCAGTTCAAGGTCTTTTGTCTTCGGGAAGCCATCTCGGTTACTACAAAAAGGATAAATTAGGTTTTAGGCTCATGATTAAGGTGATACTGGGGCTCAGATGTTCTTTAACTTTATTGCACAATATTACAATTATAAAGAATTAAAATGAAATACATAGCGCTGTTGGTCTAGTGGTTTAAATACCGGGCCAAGATCTCGGGGTCCCAAGTTCGATTCCGGGTC
The DNA here is from genome assembly GCA_949315895.1 of Anania crocealis. Lineage (NCBI taxonomy): Eukaryota > Metazoa > Arthropoda > Insecta > Lepidoptera > Crambidae > Anania > Anania crocealis. Next base: position 14,869,501 of record OX438867.1, on the reverse strand, counting down.
GGGCAACAAAAAAGTTCCGAATTTTCGAACATCGCTCGGGTTTGTGATCACTAACCCGCATTTGGCAAGCGTGGTGATTATGCCAGTACACCCATCATTGATGTGGTAACTTGAATTCAATGATGGAGGCCTTTTCCCTGCAGTGGGATGATTATAAGATGTTACTTTCCTTTTTTTAGCATCTTAACTAAGCAATTTCTTTGTGGGTGGTGCTACATAGTAAAACCAATAACTATAAAAAGGATTCAGTTGTTGAAAAAAATATATAAACGACCCCTAATAGGTATATAAGAAGACGAACAAGGATAATGGAAACGAGGTTAATGATGACAAAAGCAATTTGCTAAAATGGGACTGAACAGTTTGATAAAGGATTATTTGCGATGATTAGGGGTGACGTGACACGCGGGTAGATTATATAATAGGCCGCAAAAATACATACGTTTTTACACCGGAAGAAGTAACTACTTACTAAAGGACTTGTTTTGGTGGAAATTAAAAACAATGAAGGTACCACAAGCGCGTTGACCCAAGACAATATTTAAAAAAAGTTATTAATGTAATAACGGAAAACAGCTATTAATTAAAAATTAATGTGGACAACATCACATACATTGTTCTGACCCCAATTTGAATAACTATTTAAAGCATTCGTATTTTGGAAACCAGAGACAACGAAGGTACCACAAACACCCAGACCCGAGAACATGTAGAAAAACACATTTTTTCTACATTGAACCCGTCCGGGAATCGAACCCGGGACCTCGGAGCAGGCGAGACCTTGTAAACCGGTGTGTACGCCACTCCGCCACGGAAGTCGTCATAGCTATAACAACTACTTTTGAATTATCGCGTTGCATAATTTTTTAAGGTGTAACGGGAATTATCGCGAAACATACCTTATTTTATTTAAATAACGCGATAAATCCTGTTACATACCTTAAGGAAAACAACTAGTAATAAATATTGTAATCTGTAAGGTAACTTACGAGTCTTGCATTATAAATACATGTGTTATAAAATAATTTAACCTATCTGAAAACTAAGTAATTGTAACTCCCATGTGTTTGAAAAATGCTCAAAGGGTTAAAATCATTAATAACATTTTTGCAACTCTAACTTAAGCCTAGCTGCGACCATTTTCAGGCAAATAACGTCCTTATATCTCTTATAATAGAATGTTGCGAAATTCCATAACATCGTAACTGGATTACTGCTGCCCGCAGTCTGTCACTGCAGCTTTCAGATTGCAGTAAACGAATTATTATCTCGGTTTCAATGCTGCCAGCTTGATTCGATTGTTCAAGATTTTTGCATGGTCATCGAGTACTCGTGTAGTATGGTAGGCACTGCTTGAATAGACTGTAGAAAACTTAGAAGAAATCATCCGAAATCAGTAACCTGAACTATAATAATAGTTCCATAGAAAATAGATCCATTGCCTCTTTAACCTTTTCAGCGCCACGTCAAATACAAAAGCCATCAGGATAAAATTTTTGATAATTTTTGACGTGTCTAAAATTTCAATTTTGTTTTATGTCCGTTTTCATATAGATGTGCGATATAATATCGATAATATAATAATATTTCTACCAGTAAAATGTCACTGGAAATTTCAAATCCAATCACTTTTGATGCCATTTAGTTTAATTCTATTGCTAACTGAATTTGTTTTGCATAAATACCAGATTTAGTTTTACCTATTTAACGGTGAATGGAAATTCAGTAAGCACTTTTGCAGTGGAATAAAGAGATTGCATTCAGGTGGAATGAAGCTAACATTTTTATATTCGTAATTGGTATTTGAGTGACGTTTTTATAGTCAATTGGCTGCTTGAATAGAATCTAGTTTAATATTGCTGTTTTATTTAAAATTCATATTGTGTAGAATACTTTTAAAGAAGAATGACAAAGTAAAATTATTAAATATATAACGATTTCTTTTGTTCATGGCAAATTTTTTGATGATTTGAACTAAAACCTATTTTTACCGACGAGAAGGTGGAAAAGTTTTTAAATTCGGTGCATGTTTTTTTTAAATGTATGACAACTTGTAACTTTTCATCAATTTTCTTGATTTTGGTGTGTTTTTTTGTATTCAATAAAGTTTTGCTTAAGGTTTATTGTTTAATTTATTCATATAATGCATTTTACAATAAACCATTGTTTAATTTATTGAAATCGTCCTTTGAAAAAATCGAGTTAGACGATGACGGTTGGTACAACAGTATAACATAGTTTAGTCGATAAGTCTCCTTATCAACAAGTGGAAGGTATAAAAAATAATAAATAAATAAATGTGGACAACATCACACATTGAACCGATGGATTTACTACAATAATGAGGAAACGGTGCGCCTCCGCACTGGTGCGGCTCCGAGGAAGTACCAACGCAATCCTGAAGGTTTTTGTAGACCGTTGGGATTCTCCACTCTTTCAGAGATGGGTGTTAATACACACCATAATATAAATAAAATGTTAATAATAATGATATAAATAAATAAATAATTTACTTTAATTTAATGTAATTGTATGATGATGTTTTTGCCTGTATTTACTAACAATAGTCTTACGTTAAATTGTTACTAACTCTTTAAGGGCCAAGCCTGAAATAAATATTTTGAATTTGAATTTGAATTTGAATAACTATTTAAAGCATTCGTATTTTGGAAACCAGAAACAACGAAGGTACCACAAACACCCAGACCCGAGAAAATTTAGAAAAACTCATTTTTTCTACATTGACCCGCCCGGGTATCGAACCCGGGACTTCGGAGCAGGCGACACCTTGAAAACCGGTGTGTACGCCACTCCGCTACTGAGGTCGTAAAAGGTATGAAAAGAAAAAAAATCTGAAATCAATTTCACGAAATTTGTTATTGACTTTTGATGAGAATTCGAAGTTTTTTATAAGATTTATTTACGTTTGACCTCTAAAACCCGGGCCTGCTGAAGTCTTGTTGCGTCACAAATAAATGGAAACGGAATGTAAATCACATAATGGAACTAGGTCGCGTTTGTAAGACATGTTTTTTGTTTATTTTAGGTATACTCTATATCTCTCATCGTTTGCCGCCATACGAGCAAAATTGTAAACCATTGCGCCACTGTGTGCGCCAAAACTAGATGCGGGGCCGGAAGGTGCCATCCTAAAATATCACAGCATCCCTTCGTATCATAGACATGAGTATTCCAAGCCACTTTTACAGGCATATGAATTGATGGCAATGGAATTTCCGCTCATGAATTCTACCTTGTGACAGAAACCAGGACCAATGGCTTAGCAATCTGTAGCATGACCACACCCACTCGCTTCTGCAGGCCGAAGTCAATTTCAAAAAGATTCCTAAATTGATCCGACCGGGCATGGAACTCAGAACTCTTACGTTGTAGGTGACCTACCGACTCATGGAATATAAGCATCATTCAAACTAAAATAAACACAGACACATTGTATTTATTTTTTAATATATATACCTAGCTGTTGCCTGTGACTTCATACGCATAGAGCAACCATCTTATGGGAACTACACTTTTTTAAACGGTTTTATTTAGCTCACCCCGTTTGTTTTATTTATTCTTGGGTCAAATTTAGTAATTCAAATTTGACCCTCTTCCTGTCAACCGATTAATCTGAAATTTTGTATACACTTTGGATTTTGGTGACAATACAATTATGTTTATTCATTATCATTATAAATTCAAGATGGCCGCCGATACAAAATGGCGGATAATTTATGTTTTATTAATCCCATCAATATGGGTATCAAATGAAAGGGCTCAACAAGCAGAATACAATATACTATAAAAAATTGAAATCCAAGATGGCGGCCGCTACAAAATGGCGGATAACGTAGGTTTTATCAATCCCATCAATATGGGTATCAAATGAAAGGGCTCAACAAGCAGAATACAATATACTATAAAAAATTGAAATACAAGATGGCGGCCGCTACAAAATGGCGGATAACGTAGGTTTTATCGATCCCATCAATATGGGTATCAAATGAAAGTGCTCAACCAGTATAATACAATGTACTATATAAAATTAAAATCCAAGATGGCGGCCTCTACAAAATGAATTAAACAGAATGCGAAATAAAAACTAAAAACTAGAAAATAACAATAGGTAAAAAAACTTTTTAAGTTAAACGGTTTTATGTTAAACATACATTGCAATGTTTAAGATAAATGTACTAAAAACCAAAAAATAATAAAATAGATACAGTCGTGGGAATTATAAACATATGCATAGACTAGACTAAAATAAAACCGTGGGGCACGTCAATTGTCTACAAATTATCGACTTAATGTGCGATAGAAGAATCGTTTAATTCGTCGTTAAAATAGGCAGTTGGCCCGCAGACGGTGAGGAAATTACTTACTATTTTCTTGCTCATGGAAATTCCAATAGTTATACACTCCATGTAAATAAAAGAGATGTTTCAAATTGACGTGCCCCACAGTTTTATTTTAGTCTAGTCTATGCATATTATGTTTATAATTCCCACGACTGTATCTATTTTATTATTTTTTGGTTTTTAGTACATTTATCTTAAACATTGCAATGTATGTTTAACATAAAACCGTTTAACTTAAAAAGTTTTTTGGAGAAAAAATAGCTTAAATTCTATTTTAGTTTATAATCTACCTCCGTGCCAAACTATGGTGTGATATATGTAGTTATAAATATCTACTTCTACTTTAGCATTTATAAAATATGGAAGAGCAAAATTAGTATCATAAGATAACATAATCCTCCCAACAAAAAATACGCCCGTACTATCGTAAAACAAAGCAAAACTTTTCTAATATTCTCTTCTATATTTCATTTCATACCTCCGTAGAGTGTGTTGTAAACACATTCAAAGTAATACGTTAATAATTCTAAACTTTATCCATAAAGATGACTTGGGCTTTAATTTATGATCGAATGGCACTAGCTAAAAGCAATACACAAAATTTGTAGGTAAGTCATTCCCATTTTAGGTAGCAGCTATTAACATTTTATTGGGATGTTTGACATTGATCAAATAAAGTTTTAAAAATTACAATTTTAACTACCTATTCAGGCTAACTTTTATCAGACAACAGATGGAAACAGGCCATTATTCATTTAGTCGCATTAAGACACCCATCGAATGAGATGGAATGATACTGTTTAAATATTGGCCGATTAACTTCAGCAAGGCCAAAATTTACAATTAATGTTTGTTGTGATTATTATTAATCAGTGATGCAGCTCATTGTATTTTTTAAGTCAGATTTTATGAAAACACATAACATGGTCGTATATTTACAAAATGAATCTTTATAAAGACGAATTTAATTAATTCAAACTCATGTTACATGTTAAAAATAGAAGTTGGAAGACGTGTACATGTACAATCCATCCCCTTGCTTTCATACCTGAGAAGTGTTACGTTAATGTTCCCATTATTTCATTATGGATCATCATCAGCCTATCACAGTCCACTGCTGGACATAGGCCTCTCTAATTGCACGCCACTTAGGTCGATCCTCGGCTTCTCGCATCCAGCTCCTGCCAGCCACCTTGCGCAAATCATCACTCCACCTAGCCTGAGGGCATCCTACACTACATTTGCCGAGACGCGGTCTCCACTCAAGAACTCGTTTACCCCAGCGGTTGTCGGTTCTGCCACCATCTCACCATCCAGCCCACTTTATTATGGATATTCGTCTTTAATTTTTGTCAAAAAAATTCACAACACAAAATTTTTAGGAGGAAAAATCATCACAATCGGGTAACAGTTAGAAAAAATATCATGTTACAAGATTAAACCCTAAATTATATACCGCACTATATACCCACCGAGTGTGACGCGTGATGGCGACGTAAAAGTAACTGCTCACGTAATAGTGACGCAACGTAATACGTCGTAGCAGTGATTTGATGGGAAGAGCCGCTAACAAGATACGCAATAATCAATAGTGTAATAGACGTCAACAAGATTCTATTCTACATTCTTTGTACAAAATGTGTTGGTTTTTGTGTTTGTTTATATAGTTAATAGATAGCGTTGCGTGAAGATTACTTTACGCAAGCGTATGGTTTTCTCTTAATAGTTAAAACCAATGATACTTAAATTATAGTAAATGTTCATCATGTAATTTTGATAACCTATCTATTTCTAATTCGCTACTAGACACAAGCTTCTGTTAACTAAGTAACCTGTCAATTCTAGAATAATCCTCTTTTTCCAATATAATGACATATTATGGTTGTTGAGTTTGTGATGAAACCAGTAGTTATAATAAACTAGCTGTTGCCCGCGACTCTGTCCGCGTCAATTTCTGTTATAATGTTCGCGATTAAGAAGTTTACAATTAAATACTTATAATTTGGATAAGGATTAATAAGAATAGTATGTTGATAAAACTCTTCGGCTAATTATAATGCATTAATTTTGACCAAATTTGATTACCATAAAAAAGGTTTTAGTGTATATACTGTCGCGGACATGTAAAGAGGAATAATTCTTTCATACATATTTTTTGGTAACTTGAACCGTTTACGCAACGCACGCAACGCACGCAACGGAAGCCTTCAAATATGAATAATTTTCCCTGTTTTTGCAACATTTTACACTGATGCTTCGCTCCTATTGGTCGCAGCGTGATGTTATATAGCCTGAAGCCTTCCTCGATTAATGGACTATCCAACCCAAAAAGAATTTTTCAATTCGAACCAGTGCTTCCTGAGATTAGCGCGTTCAAACAAATAAACAAACAAACTCTTCAGCTTTATAATATTAGTATAGATTTATGTAAAGTCAGTTTCCTTTCACTGTGTATATTGAAATGACGTCGTAGAGATACCTACAATGTAACGACAAACAATAAACCTACAATGTAACGACAAACAATAAAATCAAACGCCTCTCGTTTGAAATTGAATTCTGTTGAGACACGCTGTGTAGGATGCGAAGAAATCGATAGGAGAACTTTACAGAAGTAGGTATCAATCGATTTATATTTACAGGGCTGGCTGATGTCAATTTGGTATTTAAAACTAATTTACAACTACAATTAAATATAGAAATAACCTAAAATTCCTATAAAACTATCTCAAAGTGAGAAACTGTTAAAGCACTCGTTTTATGGTAATTAGAAAAGAAACTAAAGAACCATAAAAACACTCAGAACCGAGACAATATAATTTTTTTTACGATGTAAAAATAATAATTTTAGTACAGATCCTATCCGATAATAAAAGCCTACACGTCCTGGGAGCTGGCGGTTGAAAACCAGTGTATACGCCACATTACGAGATTGTCATAGACGTCGAGAAGGATTTAAATTTAGGTTATATTATAAACGAAAAAGTAAAGTAACAGCCTTTAATCATCCCACTGCATGGAAAAGGCCTCCATCATTGAATTCATGTGACTACAGCTATATAGTTGGTGATCACAAACTTAAGGTTTTAGGTTATATAGGTAGGAAATTTTCAGGTTGAGAAAATATGACGAATGGATTTAAGCGAAACATTATTATTATTAATAATTATTATGTTGCAACCCTGGCTCTTACCATTTTGAGTGAAAATAATTCTTTGTAGTACAAGTACTTTCGCCTATTCGAAATGTAGCTAGTATCACATTACATTTACCTGTTGTATTCTAAATTTAGTCTTTAGAAACTCTATAGCGTGTATTTATTGTCAGTAATGATGCTGCCATTGGTTTTGTTACACTAATTTAGTAAGGATTCTATTACAATGTGATTGGCTGTTTATTTGAATCTAGCCCTATATAAAGTATTGATCCCCCACCAGGTTGACCTTCGATCTGACGAAGGTTGCAGGAAGCCATTGGATGCTGATGGCACGGGACCGATCGTTGTGGAGATCCTTGGGGAAGGCCTATGTCCAGCAGTGGGTGTCAATTGGCTGAGGTGATGATGATGACGATGATGATGAAGTATTTTATATTAGAATTACGTCCCCAGGTGGCGGATAGGGGAACGCCCTACCCACCACGTAGAGGGTACCGGTCGTTTGGCCGGCGCGGACCAAAACCCACACGGGAGGAGCTTCCAGTGGGCTTGGGCAGCCCGCTGTTGAATGCGTCTCCGTGACGGTGGCGCGTGGTGGGGGGGTGGTAACTTCCTGCCCGTGACGACAGACGGTGGTAGCGGGCTTCGGCCCGTGGCCTGTTGTGGCCGTTCGCGCTGGACGGTGCGACGGCGGTATTGCCGTTGGGGCGTCAGCCCCGCGGCGGACGGTAGTCGCTCGCTTCTTAGTATGATTTGAGCTATGCTGGGCGGCGAGTGGGCGTGAGACGTTGGCGGCCCCTTGCAACGACATGCACTGTCGTTGCAAAGGGTGACTACGGTTCGTGTCGGTGAGGTTGCTTGCGGACCCGACCCGAAGTCGTAGATGGGGGAGGACGAAAAGGCATACGCCGAACTCAACTTCCCCCTTCTAGCAGGCTAGTGGGCGCTGGGCCGGGGGGCTCAACGCTCGCATTGCACAGCTTGCCAGACTGGGGGTGATTCCTGGTGTACAGGATCACCCACACTTTATGCCTGAGGCCCGGCATAGGCCGTACGTCGGCGGTGCATGGAGGGATGCTAAGGGAAACCCATACATCGCCAACGTACGTCGCAAGGTACACCGCAGGTCTTTTTAGTGGGTATGGTTGTCGGGCGAACTGTGACTCTTATGCCACTGACACCGACAAGAGAGTCCCACATAACCTACTGCTGCCCCTGAAGCAGTAGGTATGCGTAATGCATTTTTTCCTGCGTAAACAAAAAAAAAGGTTTCAAAAAGACAGGGTACCTATTTGCTACCTAAATCAAGTAGGTAATTATAAAATTAATGCAAGAAAATAATTGTAGCTATATTTAGTTTTAGAAAATTTTATTAGTAGTAATGTTTTGTTGTGTTTTCTTTTAAAAAGTTGCCTTCTTTTTTTAAATGTTCATCATCACATTCAGGCCCTAATGGGCCTGTTTCACAATCGCTGAGTAAAGTTCTGGGTAAGCTACTTCGACCCTATCTGCTCAGTAAACTATTTTTCAGGTTTCACAATCCCTGAGTAGGGTTAATCACCACTTTATCTGCTCGTTAAGTTAATCACCGGATGCACTGCCAAGTAGCCTTTTACTTGACAAGTAAATTGAAAAAGATAACCTCAAATACGTCATTTCCAAATTTTCATCAGCAAAAAGTTATTTTATTATTTAAATGGACAGTTTTGCAGTCATTGTAAAATAACACAATGTTCGTAATGGTAAATTCAATGCAAACAAAATCACCACACAAAAAGTACCAAACGTCGGCAAATTTGACATTTATCATTTACTGACTAACTGACGTTGACTCGACTTAGACTTTTTGTTGAAACCTCGCTGCGTTCCATTCTTACAGAAACATTGATTTTAGTAAAGGTGAAATGACTTATTTACATTACAGTGTAAAAATTTTTTGTACGAATTTATTGTTTTTATTACTTATTATAATCATAACAAAAAATATTTTTAATGATAATTCTGTGATTACTATACTTTATAGAAACACATATATTATTCTTACCTTGAAACGAAAAGTAACTAGTAAGTAAGTATTAATTATATAATCTTCACTTTGATTTACTGATTGGATGATTGTGAAATGCAAAGAAAGTTAACGAAAGGATTTAACCTCTATGTAATTAACTCGTTGAGTAACTACTTAAGCCTTTACTTAATGATTGTGAAACAGACCCTTACCAACTAAATATATTTATGTGATACGTGAGTACAAGGAAAAAAAGTACAGTTGGTACTCTATACGAGACATTAGGTTGAGGTTTTTTTTTTTTTTAAATTAGTTGTTAGCCAAGTTAGTATAATCGCTAGAGCCTGACAGAAGTCTCTCCATTGTTTTTCACCGCCACGCTTAACAGGTACCTATTTATGATAGCATAATATGTGGTATCGGCACATACTCATAAAAAGACACCACCCCTTCTCATCCTATGGGTGTCATAAGTGTCAAATAAAGAAATACTGTCAAAAGAAGATAGACAGAAGTTGCAAGTACAGTTTAAAAACATATTTTGTTAAATTTACGACGTAGATCAAAAAATAAAATCACACAATAATATTTACTTGCAACTACTGACATACTTGAGAATCAACACAGCTGTTGATTGCCTTTTAATAAGAAATATTAGCGAAACTGGACTACACTTGTGTTGTGATGTTCATATCTAAATCAAACATTTGTGTTTGTTCGTCCTTACTTCTTATCTTGAAGTTGTTCAAGTAAGTGCAACTAATACAGCAGTTAGTAACAGCCTATAATCATCCCACTGCAGGGAAATGGCCTCCATCATTGAATTGAAGTAATGATAGGTACTGGCATAATCACCACGCTTGCCAAATGCGGGTTGGTGATCAGCAGTTAAGCAGGTTTATATTGTAATATATCTGAATAAAAGCCTACCTTACTCTTTTTGAAATGAATACATAATTAATGTTTCGGTAAATATTCCAAACGTCTACCTGTTGCCGTATATACGAGTAACGAATATCTTTATTTTATCGCTTTAAGCACAAAGAGAGAGCAGAGAACTCAACTAAGATATAGTATATAATTTTTAAGCAATTTAACTTTCTATGCACAGAAACAACTCACACAATAAAACAGCCTTGAATACTCGTATTATTTTCTCAGACATTATTCTTCCAAGGTTTTCATCATTAAGGTAGATTCATTTTATATCAAGCGTCATAGTACCTACGTATAATAAAATAAATAAATAAATAAATGTGGACAACATCACATACATTGTTCTGATCCCAATATGAATAACTATTTCAAGCATTCGTATTTTGGAAAACAGAAACAACGAAGGTACCACAAACACCCAGACCCGATAAAATGTAGAAAAACACATTTTTCTACATTGACCCGTCCGGGAATCGAACCCGGGACCTCGGAGCAGGCGACACCTTGAAAACCGGTGTGTACGCCACTCCGCCACGGAGGTCGTCAAATGTGTTCAGATGTAAAAAAGTTCTTAGGGAAAGCTACATATTATGGAATTAAGTACCTAATGTCACATTTGAACTAACTTTCACCATAAGTCAAAGCAAAACCGCATCAGACGTATCATTTAAAACAATATTTACGTTTCAAAACTCATGAATTTCCGCGCGCAACGTTTTTAAACAACTTACCCTCAAATGTGACTCGAATGTGAGATTTTGAGTAAATATTATAAGGCTTAGTATCAAACGTACTGTGTTGCCAACTCTTAAAGAAGAGTAATTACAGAAGAGTAACGCTAAAAAGTTTTATTTCCTTTTAAAATCTATACTAATATTATTAATAAACAAACAAACTCTTCAGCTTTATAATATTAAATATTTTAAAGCTGAAGAGTTTGTTTGTTTGAACGTGCTAATCTCAGGAAATACTGGTCCGAATTGAAAAAATATTTTTGTGTTAGATAGTCCATTTTTTTTATTTGACGATCATTTGGATTAGCGGTAGTAAACGCTGCTTCTGAGCCATGGGTCGCGGGTTCGATCCCCGCACAGTACAAATGTTTGTGTGCATGAACATGTCTCTTTGTACTGGTCCGGGTGTTTTCTATGTATTATAATTATATATTTACAAAAAAAATATAAGTAACTTAATCGGTATTTTCAATATTATATATTATATAATATTATATTCAATATTTTCATCAAAAGATTTAAATCGCTCGGACGGACCCTTTGACGATCGGATATTCCAGACACAATTAAAATCAATTGTTATCTAGACAACCGGTTGTCTCTTGGGGCTTGAAGCGTTAAATCTTTAAATCCCAAATACATCAGCGATGTAAAGGTTCAATTTGACTCAAAACGTTAATGATTCTTTCAATCCAATGTGATTGGAAGAGTTGTTGGCGTTTTAAGGGATATGATAAATTTTATATATTCAATCATCTTCTATCTCTTTTCGTTTTTAGTCACGCTGCAATTACCGTTTCGATCTACATCTTTTCGTGTTATCTATCAATCCTAACTGAATCTTAACTCAATAGATTCAAGGCTCAGTTAGGATTTACAGATTTAAAGATGTATTTGGGAATCGTAGGATTCAGAGAGTGATTCGATCCTTGACACGGATGTACATCTTTTTTTTTAATCACTCCGCAGTTACTCACCTCTATATTTCAACCATCTTAATTATTGCATTTTCATCATCATGATCAGTCCACTGGTAAACACAGTCCTCTCCAAAAATAGCATTTTGACACAATCGCCATACTTCTCAGGCGGGTCGGTGATCGCAGTTTGACAATTGATGGAGGGAAGATACTGCCCCGTCTTCTTCTGGCAGTACTCCTTCAGTTTCCTCTTTCGACACATAGGAAGAGAAGGGGTGGTGCTATTCTTTCAATGTGTGGGCACCACACGAAGTAAAAAGAGCACCGCCTTCGGTATGCGAGGAGATACGGGTTTGAGTCCCGCCTGATACATAATTTTTCAAGTTTATATACTGATATCTTTATTTATTTGACGGTAACAACCTCGAGAAGCTTATTGTGACTGGCAAAGTAGATGGAAAAAGGCCTCGTGGACGCTGCCCAATACGTTCGACCGACCAAATCCGCACCACTCTTGACTCAACTGTTAACAACGCCATTCACACCGCCGAAAACAGAAACAGTTGGAGAAAAACTACGAGGGAAAAAGTGATCCAGAAGGGCGGTCACGACCCTCAGCACTGAGGAATACAACGCAAGGAGGAGGATCTTTATTTCAATTAAAATAATTTTTTTTAGAGAGATTTGACAATCATCTCTCGTTAGAACCCTAAAATCATTAAAAGAAATACTAAACCGATCGACACAAATATTTTGACCATGAAGCTTTGAATATGCTATAAACAACCAAAACGACTAAGTTGGCAACCCTGCGAGCAAGTTCAGATGCCTTACTCCGAAACACAATGTCCGTATATTCGAATCCATCTGTCCCTATCACTCATACCGATGTCTTAAAGTATCTGAAAGAGACAGATATATCCGTAAAAAAGAGCTTCGTGTTGCAGAGTAAGGCATCAGAGTCAGGTGAACTTCGGAAGTTTACCGCAGGCAAACTTTTCGTGCCTTTCGAAAACATCGTTACCAAACAATGGGGTTATGAAGAATCCAGATCTTTGTTTTCCGACCTTGTGTGAAGTTTGGTACATGTGTTCTGATTTTAACATGTGGTATTACTAAATTAATGTTATTTGTCAGAACTTATAATAATGAGGGTCGCCCGTAATTACTTTACAGGCAGTGGCCCACTGCCTAAATAAAAAAAAACACAAAATGTTTTATGTACCTAATTAAATAATGTCACAAATCTATTGTACTTATATGGGATTACAAAGAATAGAAAGTAAGTACTGAATGATGCAACTTTATATTTTTATATTAAAGAAGATTACTTATTTAAGTAGAAACACCGAAAGAAAGACGTAACTACTCGAAATCATTCACTCTGTATATAAAAAAGCAATAAGCCGCTATTTAACTGACTTATTTTAAGGAATCAGACACAACGAAGGCAACACAAACAGACCCAAGACAGTACTTATAGATATTATGTAATTTGACACATTGACCCGTCTAAGGATCGAACCAAGCACCTGAGAGCTGGTGACATCTTTGAAGCCGCCATACGCCACCAACCACAAATGCCTACAATTACCTATGTAACATACAATAACAGAGCTTGCTTCCTATAACGCTAACGCCATGACAGTCGCCTATGAACTCTCTTCCCTGTAAAGGATCACAGTAACGATTTTTTTGAAAACTTTAATTTATTATTATAAATCCTTGATTTATTTTAATTTATGAAACAACTTATTACAATCAACAGATACATTGAAAAATTTACCTTCTTTTTAGTAGATTACATCTGGTACGGAAAAATAGCCTTAAGGGGACTACCAAAACCTTCGAGCAACGCGGCCTTGACGGAAGGCCGCGTTGCTCGAAGACCAAAACTAAGTGCTGCCCCCAATGATATTTAAAAAGTAATAGATATGTTACATGCACTCTCAATATGCGTCCCTAAAACGTCACAATTGTGACGTCTTTTAAAATCCATCATACAATATGGATGCCAAGGCGAAAGAGAAAGTAATTGTTCTTTTCACGAGTATGACAAGGACAAAATAAGAATTACGCATGTGTGCAGTTGTTAACAAGCGGCACAGATATTTCGATAGTTTTGTAAGGGCATAACCTATCTATACTTTTTAAATATCATTGGCTGCCCCCAATTGATTTAATTTTATTACTTCTAAACAAAATCAATTCTCATAAAACTTGAACAGTATCATTTTAGCAAATTACCTCTAGTATTTATTGAATCACTGCTTGTTGCTTTTCATTCCGGCATTCTTTCGTATTGTACATTATTGATAAAAGCGGCCGCTTATGGCGTTAGCAACAAATTCGACGTTATAAACAACTAAATGAAAAGTTTACTGTGATTCAATAAATACTAGAGGTAATTTGCTCTACTAGAACAATGGGGGCAGATACCTACAATCTACATGCTTAAGTAGGGTCATTGCTTTGCGAAGTAGTGCCACTGACCAAAATTGTTTAATATACCTACTTTATTTGATATTTTAGCAACTTAATGGCACTTATAATATCAGTATATAAACTTGAAAAATTTCCCGCCTGAGACAAAATTTTTCAAGTTTATATACTAAAATTGTTCAATGTTCAAAATGTTCTTTGGTGTTCTTAATTCAAATAAAATCGCAAGTGTGTGTGCAATACTGCACCAGAGCGTTCGTTCACCCCACGCACGGTCAGGGTTGCAGTGCGATGCAGATATCATGGCGTCTCATCTGACTAGATCATTGTATGCTGTGCGTTCGCAAAGAATGAAGAATGTTACTGATGTCAAAATATCATGTAAAATTTCTAGCAACATATCAACATTAGAGTAATATCTAATCAAATAACCTGATTACAGACTAATTTTAAAAAAGATTATTAGAGTCAATGTAGTATTTAGAGTCAACATTTTTCTAAATTGAATACCAACTATTGTGCTATCATTTACTGAATATAAACGAATAGTAGCTAAATAAAGCTTCGCCTAATTACCTGATGGTTGCGAACATAGATATCAGAAAGGATTCATACTCTATGGTTGCAAAACAAAGATTGCAACCAAGTGAGAGGTTCCCGGCGGAAGGCAGCAAGGCTGACGAATCCGGAGATGTCGAAATCATCGAGACTTGACAATGACGGACAATTTATTTACGGTTATTTGTGTGTAATTATTTGTGCCACCGAATGGTTATGTCACGATGCCGGTTAGAACTATCCCGCACCTTAAAGGTCAGCTTAAATTGATTAAATTAATCATAATTAATCGCCTAGTGGTCTTGTGGTTTAAATACTGGACCAAGATCGGGGTCCCGGGTTCAATTCCTTGGTCAAGCAAAAAAGTTTCAAATTTTCAAACATTGCTCGGGTTTGTGATCACCAACCCGCATTTGGCAAGCGTGGTGATTATGTCAGTACCCATCATTGCTCTGGTAACGTGAATTCAATGATGGAGGCCTTTTCCCTGCAGTGGGACGATAATAGTCCGTTACTACATGATTTCTGAAATTCAATAATTGATTCCCCGTTCCATATATTTCAAGTATGTAGCTGGAATATCTGAAACTCATCAAAAACAAGGTACATGGTATAAACCCCTATTAATGGTAGAAATATACTTAAATGAGATTATCAAAATTATATTTTGTCGTTCTTCGCGAGGATGTGGTACAATCAATAGTTCCAAGGTCAGATATGGCGTATGCTTAACTGATATTCTGAGCTATGCAAGAACCTGCAGTTTTGTTTTCGATCATTCGGATTTATAATGTTACATTTTTAAATTCCAATTTTTGTGTTCTTACTTTGCTCAACCTTAAACGTGTTAGGTTACTAGTCTATTGTTGGAAATAAACATTTTTAGGTAAAATATAGAAAACCATTTTTTTCTATTGACTGACCGGAAAACCAACCTGGTACGTAGAAGCAAGCAACACCTTAAAAACTGGTGCCTACGCCACTCCGCCTCGAAAGTCATCAATAATCGTCTCACCCATTCAAATTTCAATTCGTTTATCGTAAGTTAACTTCCATTTACATCATTTTTTGCTAGGATTTATATTTTAAAAACCATGCAACGCGATTGTACGTAAACACTGTAATTTTAATTTTTGATCTGAACACCAATATTTGCTTAATACACGAACGAAATCCGCGATGGCCTATGGAAATCAATTCAATGCATTCATTCAATACCATTTGTATGCAAATCGGTATTGTGCCTGTTTTGTTACGTAGTACGTTTACAGATTTTTCGCTGTTATCGTATGCAAAAAGCCATTAAAAAAAAGTAAGTAACAGCCTATAAACATCCCACTGCAGGGAAATGGCCTCCATCATGAATTCCAGTTACCACAGCAATGATGGGTGTACTGGCATAATCACCACGCTTGCCAAATGCGGGTTGGTGATCACAAACTCGAGCAACGTTCGAAATGTCGAAAGTTTTTGTTGCCCGACCCGGGATTAGAACCTGGGACCCTGAGATCTTGGCCCGGTATCTAAACCACTAGACCAATGGGGCGGCGTAAAAGCCATTGATGTAATAAAGAAAATAGATACAAAATCAGCGTCCAATGTGTCCCAAGTGCATCTATTTGACACTAGCTGTTCCTCGCGACTTCGTGCGCGTCAATTTCAGTTTTTAATATCGCGATTATTTTTGCAACATTTTTCACTGATGCTTCGCTCCTACTGGTCGCAGCGTGATGTTATATAGCCTAAAGCCTTCCTCGAGGCATGGACTATCCAACACAAAAAGAATTTTTCAATTCGAACCAGTACTTCCAGAGATTAGAGCGTTCAAACAAACAAACAAACAAACAAACAAACTCTTCAGCTTTATAATATTAGTATAGATTTGACATAAGGTTTCACATTTAGAAAAACTTATATCAATCGAATAGATAAAACATGACATAAATATCCATATCATTGCATGTCGACATAATTTGGACGGGTTATAAAGTTGATTCTTATAGCGTGACAGGTAATATGGGGTACCTTTAGAAACCTAGGTTCTCTCCCACTACAAAGGTAGAGGGGAGAGAGCTAAAAGTGCAAGTTACTAGGAGCAGCCTCTTTATTATACATAAGTACAGAGTTCTTAGACATAAGTAGGTAATTATTTAAAAAGCGACTGAAAACAGTAACCTGTATCTTGCGCTGCCTTTTCTTGGTAACTATTCTTTAAATGTCCTGACGCAGTGGTAGGTTGAAATATTAGGATGCGTAAAAGCATCTCCTATAGGGCTTTCCTGCAGACTAAAAGTGATTTTCCCTTATTTGAAACTGATTTCAACGCTCAGAGATCGTAAAAATTCTACTCAATTTAAGCCTTGGACGCATAAATTCATCCAAGATTTAAGCCTATTAAGTAAATCCTATTCTACTGTACCTAGCATACTAATAAAAAGCTTTGATAATAATAAGGGTTAAAGTATGAAATTGCCGATTATTTTCCCACTTTTTATTTTGTTTATAGCTCTTAAGTATAGTCATATTATTGCGTAATTATTTTTGTATTGTATCAAAAACTAAATAAAGTCACTTTTGACTAAAAAAAAAATGCAATACTAGTGCCTATTACTTCAAAGGATGTCGTTGAAAAGACCCCTTACAATGTGTCAGCTGACCTTCTTGCTTCAATTAAGTATATTTGTATTATATACTTTGATTTTCAGAAATTTAAATACTATAATGCGTAGCTTTATAACCATCTAACTTTCACCTTTAATTGCATCGAAAACGGGTCAGGCGTTTTTAAAAAAAATAAAAAATTGTTGTATGGAAAAATGACTTCTCGATTTCGTCCATACGAAACGGCAATTTCATACTTTAACCCCTAATATAATCGGTAAGTGTCTAAAACACTTTCTTTTAAATTAAATCCGTACAAATGTTTGAATGTTTGTTTAGCAGCTAAAAATCGTGAAACGAGTAAGAAGTTTGTTTTCATTCACTGTTTACAGACTTCGATTGAAGATACGTACCGACTCAAGATAGGTTCGTTGCCAAATTGGAACGTGCAATATCAGACGTGAGGTGAACATTCTGCCGCCTCCCGTGCACACCAGTCAAAGGTAAGAAGCTTGTCTATCTGGAGGCTTTATTTTTAAAATAGGAAACGCGAAAATCGTGTCGCTTTGAGAGATTTTTCAATAACATTATAAGTATTAGTGGTAGCTTAAAGGCTGTTTTAAAAGTTATAAATGAAGAAGTAGTCATCAAAACGCATTAATGCTTACATAAAGGAACAATATATCAATATTTATTATTCTTTTTATACCGTAAATTTTAAATCCATAGTTTTGAGTCTACGTATGAAGATCATGATTGTTTCTTTGAGGCTGAAATTTTTATGTTCATCAGAAGATTTTTAACTTTTTTTAATATTATTCCCCGTAAAAACATCATCCCAAGGCTGAGTACGAATATTGTTTTAGGTCCTTGGTCAGGAAGCAAAACATATTTTACAGTAATATGGTGTAGCTTAAGTTTAACTTTTAATATTACATGGATGGAACGTAAAATAGGAGTTGAATGTACGAGTATATCAGCAACCGTTGGCATTTTGAAGATAAAACGTTAGATGCCAAACTTCCTTACGTTTCCAAAACTGATCCATCCATCGTCCATTTGTAAGGCACAGGAATTTGTGCATCAAAACTATTCGCCCCTATTCGCCCAAATTCAAAAGGATTAGCCGTTCTGTTCTAAACTTAAATACCTAGTATTCGAAACTCAAATAGTATTCAAAACTAGTTCGAGTTCGGACGCTACGCAGGTCACGTGTCGCAAAGCGTTTCGCATAACGAGCGATAAGCGGATAGGACCGGATAGAACTGGCTACGGCCACTCCCGGCCGGCTTAAGCTGGGTACTGTTAGAGTATATTTGGTTAGTCGAAATCACTGGATTTCCTCGGATTTGGTCCAGAGAATGACAAGATTAAAACATGTTATTCTAGACGACGACTTCGAAGTCATCTAATATTATTGTGGTTGTTTGTTGTATTTAATTGATATTTTATATAGAAATCGACTTTTTACTTTTCATCATCATTATTGTTTGACCAATGATATTAAAAAAGTATAGATAGGTTATGCCCTTACAAAACTATCGAAATATCTGTACAACGCTTGCGAACAACTGCACACATGCGTAATTCTTATTTTGTCCTTGTCATACTCGTGAAAAGAACAATTACTTTATCTTTCGCCTTAGCATCCATTCTGTATGATGGATTATAAAAGACGTCACAATTGTGACGTTTTAGGGACGCATATTGAGAGCGCATGTAACATATCTATTACTTTTTAAATATCATTTGGTTTGACAGGGTTTGACACATCGTACTGCATCTTGAAATTGTAGCTTCACTCCAAAACCATCTATCTGGTTTTACTTCTACGATATTGACAAGGTCACGATCTTTCACAAAAATAGGAATAAAATTGGATTTCGGTTAGATTTTTATAAAGTCCTGCTGGTTATGAATACTAAATTACTTTCACTATAGCTTATCACAAATTGAGGAGAAAATGATCACTTTAAAAACCTTTAGACATCGTTGCGTGTTTACACCGATCCAGAATCATCCCATGACTTCCGTGAGGCATTTTAAAGTGATACCAGCTCTGTGGTCCTGGGTTACATCTCTGGACGGGTCAATATGGAATCAGAATAATATTACCTAATTTTGTCCAAATTTCTTTAAAATCTTCTCAGAATATAATACTAAGTTTATTAAATCGCAACATGGAATAAACGCTCTACCGATTTATCCCGCACTGACGCCAGTAAATAACATTCTAGAAATCTAGACTATAAAACACACCTGGTGCGAAATATCAAACAAAAAATGACCTAACACGGGTGTGTTGGAGCTATTCTGTTCTGTTTGAAAAACAAATAAACCAATTTACTGAAATGAAATACGGAGACACGTTGTTGATTTAAATAACAGATTTGTACCATTAACATCATCTAGGATTTTAAACTCTTTTGATGCATTGTTATACTTAAAACGTACCACTTAACGGTATTCAGTGCAACCGAATTGAATTGGATCAAAATGTCGGGAAGGTAAAAACTATTTACCTGTATATTATTACTACATAGATGTGCCCGCGACTATGTTCCCGTGAACTACAAAATATTCGGCTGACATGTCTAACCCATTTTTTATAGGGTTCATATTTTAATTTTACATAAGCAATGTAGGCTTTACTAGTAAAACTGAAAGTGCATTTGACATAAGGGTGCACTCTTAGTACAACATATTATATACAGGGTGCAAAAAACTAAACGCAGATCCTGAAGCTATGCAATCTGTAAAGCAAACCAAGTCATGTTACAAAATATAATAGCTGGGAAATGATTTATTTTTGGGACTTAAAAAATATTGAAATACATAGCGCGCAATGCCGGAGCGTGGACAACTGCGCTGGAGATGGCTGCTAAGTTCAAAATTCGTCCGCGCTGAGCCGTACATTGCGTATTGTCATTAAAAAACTATGTTTTTCACTATGTTTTAAAATAACCTTTGGCAACAGTTTTTGTAAAAAAAAAAGTAACAGCCTATAATCATCCCACTGCAGGGAAAAGGCCTCCATCATTGAATTCATGTTACCACAGCAATGATGGGTACTGGCATAATCACCACGCTTGCCAAGTGCGGGTTGGTGATCACAAACCCGAGCAACGTTCGAAAATTCGAAACTTTTTTTTGTGCCCGACCCGGGGATTGAACCTGGGACCCCAAGATCTTGGCCCGGTATTTAAACTAATTTACGTCATTACTGTTATAATTTAACTATAGTGTTTATAGGTAAGTACTTTTTCAGGAACTTTATATTTGTATCAAGAAAATCTCAAGTACCGCTTTTTTGCGAAGACTTTCTTATACCTTTCGTTATCCATCTAGGTGCACTCTCAATTCTTTTTATTTTTCTTATTACAGTAGGAAAACATGAATTGTAAAGTAGGCAAAACAAGTCGTGAAAAGAATTAAATGCCGTATTAACATTTTGCTCCAACAAAACATCAGTCCAACATACTGCTGTCATACATTCACGGAACTTATCGCAATTTTCTTTCGAGTAATCTGTTTTTGTGATGTACCAAAAATCTATTTGCTTTTGTATATCTGTAACTGGAACCGAAAGGGTTTGGCAAGTATATGGAAAATTAGGTTGTAATTTGAGATAAGATCTTTTAATTTCGATGTCGTAGTATTATGTTTTAACAAGTCAATATTAAGGTCACCCACTATGTTAACTTTTTTTTAAATTTAATTACACATTTATTTAAGATTATGTCAAGTTCATTGAATAATATGTTTACGTCACTATTTGGGGTTCGATACACACAGAATATAATAGAGTCTATAATAGGAACGTACACATGAGCTTTAAACCTCGCATAAAACGCGTCCGTCAGACTGCAGCCTTTTACTTTTCAAGGCTCTACTACTATATCGGCAGAAAGAGTAAAATGTCACTTAGAAATAAGTTGACAATTTACAGTTAAAAAATCAGTTTTATTTCTGCAAATAGGCCCCTGGAGGCGCTTTTCGAGGCACAAAGCCTGTATTCGACCCGTGATGACTTACGCTAGTCCAGTGTTCGCTCATGCCAGCCCCTCAGAACTAGAAAGACTCCAAATCCTCCAAAACAAATTCTTACGCTCTGCCTCGGACGCCCCGTGGTATGTGCGTAACGACAATTTGCATCGCGACCTTAACATTCCGTCGATTGCCAGCTTTATGAAAGAAGCGTCTCAACACTTCTTTGATAAAGCCGTCAATCATACGAATCCTCTCGTAGTCAAAGCCGCCACCTACTTCTGCCAAAAAGATGTCGAAGCCCGTTTCCGCCGACCGAGGAACGTTCTCGAAGATCCCGACGACGAAATCACATCGTTCGTAAAACAATTCACCACTCACAACAGTACAGACCTGACAAGCACTAGATCGAATCAGCGCACTCGCCGGCGAGTGCGAGGACCCTTGCATCATTTTGGCAGATACAGACATGTTCCTGGCCGCTTCTCACCAGTCCGCCCTTCGGACGACGGCCCAAGCCGAGGTCCGAGCCTACAGAGGTGCCCTTGAGGCCTAGTCTGCCCCCCTCGATCGGGCCCACTAGAACGGGGCTCGCGTAGATCGGTCTGTATGCACAGACCAGTCTGTATTGCAGCGCTGAGCTACGCGATGCAACCACTAGTCGGGTTGACCTCTTGGCCGGGTGCCATCAGCACCCGACACGGTCCGATCGCGCCGCTAGTACGGGGCCCCTGCGCGGGGGAGCCCTAGGCTTCGCTACGCGAAGCCTAGGGCTCGCCTCGCGCTCGATGTACCCGCTAGCAGGCCGCTTTTGGGCTGAGTGCCTTCCGCACTCGCCTAAAACCCGCCCGGTGAAGCTGTAAGCCACAGCGTAGGTTCTTTCAAAAAAAATGAAAAAAAAAAAGAAACGTACACAGCGCTGATTTCAAAAGTTGTGCTTGATGTAATATCGGCATTAATATCAATACTTTTAAACTCTAGCGATTTCCTTAAAGGGAAACAAGTCCCGCCACGTTTTTTATTTATCGTAGAGAATGAATTAGCTAGAGTAAAATCTTTCAAAACTATATTTGATTCACTGCCAGCTTCGACAAACGTTTCTCTTAGACAGATAATATCAATTTTTAGTTTGTTATCAGAAAACTCATTAAAGCAAACCTCTAAAGTGTCCAATTTATTCAAAAGACCCGCAATGTTCTGATGGAAGATAGTTACATTATTTCTATTGTTGTTTGTGTTCACGAAAAAAACTATCACTAATAGATGGCACAACATTCATGTTATCTATTTTTTTGCCGTTTAGTTTGTCGAAAATAAAATGGAATCGTACCCTTTTTTGCCTTATTTGATTCCGAAGTGATTTTTAAGTTGTCATTAGAATTTAAATATTTTTTAGTCTCGGAAGCATTGCTTTTAAAATAATAAGGAATGTTTCCTTTACGGGGAGATTTTGTTGGTAATTTATTTTGGTTCTTTCTATTGCAATGGAATTTTATAGATTTAATAAAGTATTCATCATAGTAACGCGAATCAATTATTAAGTTTATCTTATTACATAAGCTCGACAAAAACTGTGCCCGAGTCAGAGTTTCACGGTTCCGTACAGACAGATATTTACAGTAGATATGATTTTTACAAATATTTCTCAACGAATAATTTAATTTATTGACATTTAGGTATCTATTATGAATAATATCCATTACAATAATATTACATTTACATAAGAGTCTAATAGTATGAGAGAGTTTATGTAATAACTCAATAGGATTTTTATCATTTTCTCCCACACAAATTACTATTTGGTCTCTTTCCATGAATTCAAACTCATAGCAGGGCTTCAGGATATCTTCAGCATCAGCAAAAGGTTTTAATATGGATAAAATATCATAGTCTTGATAGAATGTATTTGGTTTTCTAGTGTCCCATAGCATAGATGCAAGTCCTTTCACTGTTGACTACCAAGGATTAATAGACGAGGTTTTCTATGTGTTTCATTGATAATGTGCTTTGCCAGATTATTTTCCTCCGTACATTTTTGAGATAAATTAAAGCTCGTATTATGTTTTCTTCATGCCATTCTTCGTACCATCAATTGGCTCCGTTGGTGATGTCAATTCTATCGCAGGTCGTATCTGAGGCTCTCGTATGTTTCCTGATTATCCTCCAATTTACTGTGATCAAGATTATTTTTCTTCTTTCTTGTACCTGGCGTGGTCGTGGGGGTAGAGCCGCAAATGAGAGTATTTTTTTTTAATTTTAGTTTCATATTCTGCTAAAGGCTTCTTTAGCATTGAGTTTTTCTTCTGCTATTTCCAATCGGTTTTTAAGACTAAGTATCTCATCCTGTAATGCTTCGATATTATCTTTAGTTATTATGGGTATATCAGGACAGCTTCTATTCAAAATATACGAAGAGTCTCGCGTGTCAACATCTAGTTCTGAGTCTCCTATGGTGTCATCAGATGTCAATAGCAGTGACTTTTCTATAGATACTCTTGGTTTTTGGCGTAATGTGATATTGTCATTTACTGAGGTACTGGATGTACTTGTGTAACTTGGTGATTTGTTTAAGGGTTTCTTTTGCGTTCCTGCGGTACACTTGCTACACTTCCAATTAGATTTATTTTCTGTTGTCATAATACGAAAGCGTCCAAATGATACTTCAGTACAGTCAAGGTGAAATGATTTCTTGCAGGACAGGCATTTTAGTTTTTGTTTAAAAGCGGAAGATTGTAGGTATAAGTAGGTAAAAAATGTATTCAAGGAGATGATAATGTTATTATTTTCTAGTGATAATCGATTGTAATTAATTGATTGCATCGATTCGATTATTAATCGTTTTTTATGTGGCAAAAATGAAATGTCACAGTGTCGATTTGCGTTTTGTTTTTTCGAGTCGTTTGTAGTTTTATGTGTTTTTGTATGATTTTCTGTTATCTCCACCACCTTCGCTACGATAACTTCAGTTGTATCACCTTACATTGTTAGTAACTAAAATCACTAACATTCGTCCTGGAGGACGCCATAACTCTTTATTGCTTTAGTATACCTAGTAGGCTATTTAAATGCAAAGTTATGGAACTATTGAATCGGCTTAAGTCTCATGATTCAATGTACTATTTATTGAAATACTATGATATGAAACTTAGTAATCCCGAAATAAATGATTTATTTAATTATTAATTGATGTACATGCATGTTATTTATAATATCTGTAGGCTTTCTTAGTAAATGAGCATACCTCACATAACCTAACTTTCGACTACAAAACATTCAATATTTCTATTACCCCATTGAATAACTGTGAAATTTAAACACATATGAAACTAAGATCCAAGAACCTGTAAAGTGCTAAATATTATCCATATAACAGTCAGGCCCAAGGTCCTATGAAAGACTACCCATCTCCTTTAAAAACTAAATGCTACTTTTATGGAGCTGTTAAACATAACATGCGAGTAACTTGTGTAGTCATTACTAATATCCGTCGGCCTGCTTAAACGGCCTTGGGCCAAAGCCCTTTGTTGCCTCTGTTTTAAATTAATTAACATAGTGTTTAATTTGTCGTATTACAGTGAGTTTGTAGGTTTGTAGCGCAGGTGGGCTTAAGTGGGTGATATTTATAGGTACTTGTGTAGTGTTACAACAAAGAGTGTACATTTAATTTGTGAACTGTTAATTTTATGAATGTGAGCTTGAGATACAATCTAAACGTTTTGTTATAAGCAAAGTAAAGTTGATTTACGAGTACAAACGTGTCTGGTGTGGAGAACGGTAGGATCCCGGATTCTTGGTCATGACAATTAAAGAAACAATAATTTTGTAAATTTGCTCAACTCTGCAGGCGCTCGTGCTTTAGAAGGCTCAGTGAGCGGCTCTTCTCGGTTTTTGTCGCAAAATCGAAGTTGTCAAAAAAAAGCTTTATCGGAAGTAAGATAAAAAGTGGATTAAGAAACTCCGATTCCAAATTACCCTTGTAGGAATGTAAGCATATTTAGCATTAAGACCTCAAGACATCGCTAATAAAAACGTAATACAAGAGAAGTGCTGAATTTTCAGGGTCCTAGTTTATTAGGGAAAGGACAAACCCGTTTCCCATACAATCTCGGGCCCGACGTTACAAGGCAGGGAATTGGCCATAAATTAAAGCATATTAAAAAGATTCATAAGCCCTATTTTTTGCTTTTTGCAATGGGAAAGTTACTTAAATCAAGCAATGAACTTATTTTATTTTATAACCTATATCATGCATTATTTTACAAAAAAATACCATTTTGGTACTTTAACTGGATAAGATCTAGGTTCCTTTTCTATCTATAAGAGATATAGGTAGTAAACAGAGCACTTGAGCAGAACAGTGAGAAAAATACAAAACACATTTACTTGCGCACGAGTTCGAAACATGTTAATACTCGTATGTACTCATGTACGAAACGAAATGTAAGTGAATTGGAATGAATGACAAATGACAATTAACTGTCATTATCAATTGATATTCTTAATAATAGTACAGCCTGTTACATCAGGAATTGAAGTATTCAAAATGTTCAATTATTTTATTAGTAATTACTAATTGAACTGCAAAGCTCGTGGAAAAAATGTTAATTACATTCTCTAAGTTTTTTATACTTATATCAGGCTTTTAAAACTAACTATTTAGCTTATTCCTTAAAAAAAGCAATTGTGAAAAAAGCATTACTACAAATCGATTTATTCCAAATCGATTAAAAGGTTAAAAGCGCCGCTCTATGAAGTGACAGAGCGTTTACGGAGATAGTCACGTTTTAATTAAATGTGTGTATAACGGTTTACAGAGACTGTAAGTATTTGAAAAACAATATGTATTTTATCCTTTTTCTCCACTTGTCCATTGCCAATTTAACTATTTTTTAGGGAAATAGGCAAGTAAAATAAAAGGGATTTTATGGCATAATTTCCATTGTTGTAACGTCGGGCCCAAAAATGGGGTTCTCCTTTACTTAGTTGTCCTTCTTATCTCATAGGTGGTTGTAAGTGGCAACTAAAGGAGTCCTACTAAATATAGACAAGTAGCAGTGTTTTTTCTTTACCATTGACCAAATTCCGTCGACAACCCGAATGCCAAGCGTGGCACTAATGACAAAACGGCCATTTTAGAGAGGTTTGTACTAGCAGTGGTCTGATATGTGCTGTAATGTGTTGTTAATGAAGACGATGGCATGACGTCATCAAATACTCTACCTAATTAGGACTACCATCATATTCCCTCTACCTTCTTCTTCTTTTGGTGCCTCTCCAAATAGTTAGGTTGGCAGTCGGCTCCTCATATCCCACTCGATCTCTTGCTAGATGTAAAAGCTCTGAGGCACTGGCGATGCCCACCCATTCTCTGATGTTATGCAACCAGGATTTCTTTCTCCGGCCAACTGCTCTCTTTGCCCATCATAAATTGCGTTTGCCAAACCGCTTGTCAATCAGGCCGATTATGGCAATAGCCTCCTATAGGAAAGGCCTATACCCAGCAGTGGACTTACATGAGCGGATCTTCTTATGACGATTAGGTTATCCAGTAAACCGCAGTAAGTCAATAGGCGAGTGAGTGTGAGCTACATTCTGCAATAGCATCCGCGATCTAAACGAATAGCGTCATGAAGGCATTCAATCGGTATCCCCTACTAATGTGACTCTTCTTAAGTTTCTCGTATTGACTTGCTAATTCAATTTGGTGTGACAATACAAAATATAAAAATATTTAAACATTAGGACGATACAGGTCCTACCTGATGAAAGATTAAAGATAGAAATTATGCAACATTTAAAACGACTTAAAATAAAAATAACACACACCTAAAAGCTTAAAAAGGTAAAAATTCAACTGTGTGTGTACCTACAGTAAAAAAACTCAAATAGTGCCGAAATATCAAAAACCTACAAAGTAGTAATATTCTCTTATAATAGTGACCATAAAATTCTAAATGAGTATGTCATTGAATTATTATTGTTCTTGTCTTTTAATATTTACAATAAATTGAAAAAGTTCAAAACACCAAAAACTTTATGAGTGGACAATAAAGTTTGTGAAAGTTCTAAGTCAATTCTATGTATTTAAATTTTACCGTATGATGCCGGCACATAAAAATAATAGTTCCCTTAAGTTCCCTTCGTTACCCATATTATTATGGGTGTCGTAAGAGGCGACTAAAGGAATAGTGCCACGAGAAGACGGGCAGCAGCGTCTTCTCTCAGTTCTCTCCACCAGTTGGCCAAACTACGACCGCCAACCCGCCCGCCAAGCGTGGCCATTATGGCGAAACCCTCCTTTATGAAATGGCCCGTGTCCAGCAGTGGACTAACATAGGCTGCTGATGATTTTCATAATGATGGACTGATGTAGGCTTGTGATGATATTTATGATTATTTCAATTGTAAGTATTAGTTACCTTCGTTAGCACAAACTTAATAAATTTGAAACCAAAATGTTAAATCCAGAAATTATAATAACAAATAGCCAGACCAAACTATTTTGAAAAGATAGGTTTATTTTAAAATTATGTTAATTAACACTAAACAGCATCAATTCACGTTTCAGACTTGAATAAACTTAGTTACCTCATACTCTTATTAAAGCCGAATAATTACCATACATCACGGCAGTACCGCTTTTATGGCAATTATCTTACGATTTATATTGCTTAAAGCTTATAGTAGGGGCCCAACATAGTATACGCCAACGCCGTACTTCGTAGTTACCATCTGTCATATTGTGCAAGTAAATTTTATTTTATGGACCTGCATTGTTCAATATTATGCAATAATTACATACCATAAGCCCTATCATAACTCTCACGCACACACATAAAGTATTTACAAAAATAACATAAACAAACACACTGTTATTGCCGGCCAGTAACCATGCGGGACATGAGACTACACAAAAATAGCCCGTATTTTCCTTACAATAAAGGTTGAATTGCGGATGAAGTACTGACAGCTGTCAAACTTTAGCCTTAAGAGCTCGGCTGTGTGTCGACCTCCACGAAAGTCAAATGACACTTATCTACTTATTTGAGGAAAATTCCTGTGTCCACCCGATCGATAGGTTATGGCTAGCCATAAAATAGACGCCACATATATTTTTAATCAATGATCTGGATGTTTTGAAAATCGAATACAATTTAAATTTGTAATTACGAATGCGAACTTACCTTAGTCACGCGCCCGGCGATCGATAAATACACGTGTTGACAACCACACCGGCCTCGGCTGCCGGAGCAGAAAAAAAAGAAAACAAACCAAAACGAAACACAAAAAATGAAGAAACACACCAATGTTACAAGTCAGTCCACAGAACGTCACTGAACAAGGAATAGCACTGTACTTTACTGCTTATGCACACATTTTAACATCCACCCGGCATTTTCCCGGTCAAAATAAAGGAACGAAAACAAAATATAAAAAGGAAAACAAAAGGTGATCGCGGTTTATTGATGTTTCCTCGCTATTCAAGCGGTCGGTTGTTGTCTTTAGATAGTAAGCACAGTATTTTAATTGATACTTCGAGATATATTCAACGTATTTTGTCGTTTTTCCACTGCAATGAGCGGCACGGCAGAGCATTCGCGTCGATGGCGCGGTTAGCACTGAGCTGGGTAAGTGAAAAAAAAATTAAACGGACTGCGAGACGTTGTGCCTACAGCCGGGAAACGCAAGAGGAAAACTGCTTCTATCTCTGTCTAATCTATGGGTACACCCTGTAAGGGTAGGTTTCCCTCTTCCTTCGGTGGAGGCGACAGAACTGAGTCATATCTACAAGTGTGCTGGCATCGAGATAAGTATATTATACAAGCTATTGGTGGCTGCCTAATAAGTCTTTCGTAGCCTTAAGCTGCTTGCAACTTGGAACAAATTGATGCCCAAGTTAGTTCACATTTGTTACATTGTAGGACATTTCGTGTAAGTTATATTAATGCATTGTTTTGAACCTGTATCGGAGTTAAAGAAACCTTCTTGGTTGGGTAGATTACAAAGAAAATAACAATTTATTTGTTTTCATTTTTTTTTATTATTTTAAAAGATGGTGTATCAAGACATTTGTTTTTGTCGAAGAATTGACACAAACTAATGTCTTGGTAGATCAATGGTTAGAGAGTCCGGTAAGCGGGAGGTTGCGGGTTCAAGTCCCACCTAAGACATGAACATTTTTATTCGGGTTATTGAACTTTAATCCCTCAACCCCCAGAAGGAACTCGGGTGCCACGATACCAATTGATTTCAATTGTGTCTGGAATAACTCACGATCGAGGGATCACCATCTGAAAAAGAGAATTTTACCAAAAATTTAATTCCTCAGCAGTTTTGCACAACTTGTGGAATTTTCTTTATATTACTTATTTTTATCCTTGTTTTAACTTATTTTCATTTACAAATTCCTTTCTTAAAGCACCCGAAGAAGAGATACTTAACTCCTAAATGATCATAAGACCGCCGGCGGTCTTATGATGATTTTACTGCTTATTCGGTATGTTCGAATTTCCAAATGAAACTCTTTCATTTATTATCATCTCTTTTGTTATATTTTATGCAGCCCATATTAGTTAAAATGCCCAATCATACCTACATACAAATTTTTCAAGTTAATTTGCATGTTGAAACAATGAATAGGCTTTGATGGAAATATTCTTAGTTACAAGTGTCAGGAAGAGATTATGACAAACAAATAAGTATTATTGAATGTCAGAACATTTAGCCAGAACGAAGAGCGTAATAATTACATGCCTATATAGTAAAGTGAAAATCGCATAGTAGTTTTACAGCTTAAGAATCCGCTATATCAGGACTGGTCTTATCCTTTGCATCTTCAACGACGATCAGTCCCACGAAAACCGTATCTAGCAGCTTCTGATACTTCTTTAGATATCTTCCCCATATCATCGGTCCACCCGGTGAGGAGGGCCCAGAGGTCGCCATCCCAGAATATTTCCGCTCCAACGACCATCGGCGCTTGTTGCTTTGTTGCCCACTCATTGCCTCTTCAACTCAACGATTCTTCTAGCGGTGACGGTTACCTTAGTTCTCTGACGGTTTCCCTCATTTTTGATTCTATCAAGCAGGGAAAACCAAGCATTGATCTGTCCATTGGCCGCTGAAGTAACCACATTTCAGCTTTGACGGGCAGAATCCACTATCACTTATATGGGGGTGATACGAGTATTAGGGTTGAAATTTTATATGAGAGTAAAAGTTTTTTTTTAAATCTAAGTATCGTTTTTATTAGAAATTGTTCCAAACTACGAATGTCGGGCTGAAATGGATAAAAGGTTAGTTCTGAAATTTATTTCCAGATTCTCTTTCTCATTCGGTTGTTCTGAGGATATTGTAGAAAAATGTATTTCTGGAGCCATATTACATAAAGACGTTTCTTTCTGGCTCAATAATTCTGTTATACTTTACGCTGTCTTTTGCTTGTAGTATTCTAAGCATAATTTTTGTTGGTAGCTTTAAAATGATATTTTTCGAATTTATTTTTAGGTATACACCGTGAAATTTTAGTGGTTGTTTTCCCGCAGTAAAATGATTCTATCTTAGTAGTACAATAGATTTGTACAGTTTTTTTTATTCAAATAAAAAAATAGTAGTTTCACGATTGTGATAAACGGAACTCGAAAGCAACCTCGAACCAATGGTACCAGCCGCGCCGCAGCCGGTCACCGGCCGGGATCATTGCCCCTCGCGCGGTGCAGTTTGTGCTGTATTACTTAGTGCGTAGAGCTTCTTTTGCTTTGAACATTGATTTCGTGCGGCAAGCAGTACCCAAACACGTCACATTTTGTAAAGATACTATCGTATCTCACGCTTTTGAGTTGATGATTATTTTTTTGATTAGTTGAAAATAAATATATCTTTATTTTCAAAAAATAACTCGCATGATTCGATGGTGCTTCTAAAGGTAAATCGTTCTGTTGCGGGAAAACAACCACTAAAATTTCACGGTGTATGTATGTAAATTGGAAACAAAAAATAAATAAAAATTCTTTTACTGCCTCTACTAGGCGATAAGAGAATTTTTAAAGTCAGTCTCTTACTTTTATACATACGTTAATGTTGTACTTATTTGGTCACGTGTAACGTAGTAAATTGAAACAATTTGATATTCTTAATTTAGATTTTTCATCTCCATACATGAAAATTATTAGTTCCAAAGTTCTAAGTAAGTAACAAATTTTCCAAAGTTGTAGAATATTGGTGTTGATCATGTTTCTATCACGGCCACAGTATTTAGTTACATGTGTAGGTTAGCACCGGTTACGTAATACCTTGGGCCTAATTCGCGTATCCGAATCGCAGTTCGATCGTGATTGAATTGGACGATTTTGACATTTAGCCCATACTAGAACTGTCAAAAACCTGTCGTTCAATTACGATGGTGATACGATTTGGTTACGCGAATTAGAGGCCTTGTACCTACGTAATATTTATAGACTTCATGTACCCTACTACCCAAAAGTGGCCTAGGCGTCAAAAAAGTTCATTATTATCTCTGGTAGTCCATTGTATAGTTTTTGTTTTATTATTCTTATTTTAAAGCATGTGTAATGCAGTTGAACCAACTTTTCGTGTTGGCTGCCAAGAAAATCAACACAATTAAATACCGCTAGATTTATTTTTAAATTAGCAGTAAGAATTGTAAAATTTTTGCACTTTGGCATAGAAAGTGAAGCATAGTACCCCTTTTAAGGTGCTTTTTCATTAGTTAATTGAAACACATGTTGTCAACACAGTTTTTCTTTTTCATAGAATTATCAATCATTTTTTGCCATACTAACCTTTTTCTGACTATTACAAACATAACAAAAAAATAATGATTCAATTTGGTGCAGTCAATCGGAAGTTATGCGCGAACATACATTTTGGTGATTCATTTTTATATAAATAGATTAATAAGTAAGTCGTGACCTACTATCCAAAAGTGCCCAAAGAAGTTCAATAAAGCTCTGGAAGGGATGGGGAGGCGCTAATCTTCTAATGTACTATAATTTGTAGTAATTTTGTCGCCATGAAGCCTATCCACTATTATAATGAAATCTCAAATTTATTGCGTGCAGACATACCAAAAGATTTTTAAATTTATTGCTTCGGATATCCTTTACTCTTGGCACCACTCCAACGGTCTCCGCAAGATGATGTATTTTCGTACTTGGTAGTAGTTAAGCCTCCATGTTTATGTGGTTTTAGTAACTTCCCTGATTCGTTACAGTACACGCCTCTAATGTCTCAAAGATTTGGTTATTTTAATAGTTAAATTGAAATTCTCTAGTTTATATGATATTTTAGCAATTAAATTGCAATTATAATTGATATTGTAATTCTGTTTTCGGAAATGAAACACTGTCCAAGGGCATAAAAAAGAAACTTAATTTCAATAAAGCTGCTGTAATTGACATTTAAACTATAGATAACTTATAGCTTTGATTTAGCTAAAACACTTTCTTAACTTGGCTTATATTTTAGATAAATATATAGATAGATAGAAAACACTTTATTGCACAAAACAAAACAAAATATTACAAACAGGAGAAATGTACAATTAGGCGGCCTTATCGCTTTAAGCGATCTCTACTAGGCAACCTTTGGGTAGAGGAAATTAAGTTTTAGTTGAGTAGGCTATATGTATTTTGAACACGATAGGCTAGAGCTCTAAGTATTTTGAACACGATAATTTCCGTGACAAGTTTGTTATTTCGTCTGTAATACACTTTGTCTTCTTTGCTTTAATCCTGCTCCACTAAAACATAATTTCTTATATCCAAATATTGTCTAGAAGAGATGGCATTCAGCAATAAGAATGCTTCATTGTTCTTGCAATAATATCTTACCTGTAATGTTCTCGCGTTGTGTTTTATAAATAAAAAGTATTAGATATACTTGTGTCTCTATTTTTTGTGCATTTTCAATTTCATGACTATAAATTAATTTGTCATTACAAAGATAAGAATTGACTTAGAATTGTATTGGTATAAAATAAATAATAGAACAGACCTACGATACGACTATTATATTATTTCATACAAAAGCACGAGAGACAAGTCGCGAACTATTATTTATTTAAATGAGTTCAGTCAGGCGCGTTTCTAGCACTAATGATACCCTTTGTGATCAAAGTTATTTTTAGGCTTTTGACACTGAATTTATAGTTAAAGATGTAAAAAATAAAGCGTTATAATGCCTGCCACTATGGAGATCTTTCAATCGCCCATTGAGGTCAAACGTTAGTGTCATTTAAAAATAAGAATAAGGTTTTATGATGTCAGATTTTGTTTTAAAATCCATTTATTTTTATGATTTTGGGCAATTTAAGATAACCAAAAAATACCTATGACCGTAGTTAAGAACTTTGGATACATGGCTGGAAAGAAAGGAAACAACGCCGCCAGAAGTACCTTGAAACCCCAAAATGTAATATTCCCTCAACCCAATAATCAAAAAAACATTTATGTGGTACTTTAATGAACTGTTGACTGCATATAGTCGTACGGTCAGCAAAAAGAGTTACTGAACATATCAGGTCGATGGAAAAGTTCTTTTGTTTTTTACAAAGTACTTTAATTCAACTTTTTCATAACGATAATGACAAGTGACGATATCGGCCAAGACCACGTAATTATGCTGTTTGTGCGTGCTAAATACAATGTCTTTTTTGTTTGGTTGTGCTTTTTAAATTTACTTTAGGCGTTCCGTATTCAACTTAACCTTATAGTTTTGTTTTGTCTATTCGTCTCTCTATCAGTCTGTCTGTCTCTTACCCCCGTATTTATAAAGAAGTAATTACTTATTGCTTAAGAAAGTCATAACCTAAAGTGTTCATACCTAGTGCTTAAGTGAAAGAAATTGGTCACTATTAATAGTCATATTATTTGGCTGAAAATGCTAACTTTTGGTAGTTATAACTTCTAGTAATTTCATGATTAAGGCATACAAATTGTCTCTCAAGTAATTACTTGTAGTCAAGTAATTACTTTTACTTGTTTATAAATACGGGGGTTAGTACTAGACTGTAATAGGCAAAATTCTAAAGTTGGTGTAAGTTACTTAAAGTTACTCGTGTATAATATTAATATCCTCAGCCCATAGTATTAAATAATAGTCCTTTCTAAAAGTAGGATCTTTGGGATACGGGTTTTTTTAGGGTAGCCGGGTCGGCAACTGGAGTTTGGCCAATCGTAAGAAGAAGATGCTGCTGCCTGACTTCTTATGGCATTACTTGTGTCTCTTCTCATGACACCCTAAGAATGGAAAGCTAGTCAGCGATTCTATTTAAGATATTTTAGGGTGGTTTGTATAAATTACCCCACACAAGTATTACCCAACATTATATTTGACAAACATAATTCATGTGCTTTCATAATTCATTCATTCAGAGCTATGCTTGGAGTATCTATAAGGGATAGAATCCAAAATAAAGTAATTCGGCAGAGAACCAAAGTTACTGACATAGCTACTCGGATAAGCAAGCTGAAGTGGCAGTGGGCTGGTCACCTCTGTCGCAGAACTGATGAACTATGAAGTAATCGAGTTCTGCAGTGCAGACCGCGCAGGGGCAAACGTAGTGTTGGACGCCCCCCTGGGGCCTAATTCACGTAACCGAATCGCAGTTCGATCGTGATTGAATAGGACGGTTTTGACATTTAGCCCATACTAGAACTGTCAAAAACCTGTCGTTCAATTACGATTGTGATACGATTCGGTTACGCGAATTAGGGGCCTGCTAGATGGAGCGACGACCTGCGCAAGGTGGCTGGAAGCAACTGGATGCTCAAAGCTCAAGATCGACAAAAGTGGCGTGCCTTGGTAGAGGCCTATGTCCAGCAGTGGACTGCCGTCGGCTGATTATGATGATGATAATTCATGTTAAACTTAATTGTCAAAATACTATTTTGTCGCCTAATATCACTCTAACATTTTTAAGTGACTAAACACTCTTAATTTTTACTAAATTTTCTAACTTCTTTTATGCGGTTTAATATTAACTTAATGTTTGTTTTTAAAAAACACATTACTGTTATACTAAATTGTCAAAGTACTATTATTACCTCAATATTTGTGTGTGACAAAAATATTTAGTTCATATTGAACTAAATTGTCAAACTACTTTTTGCGGCCTAATATCACCCCAATATTTGCACATTGTGCCAAACACAGTTAATGTCAAATTAAATTGTCAAACTACTTCTTTGGTAACTGTACTTATGCGTAGTAATTGGACATCGGAGCGTCAAACGGGCTCATTTGTCCCTAATACGAGCAATTCGCTGTTTGACCACAGTTTTCGATTTCCACCCGCGACCGCGGTGTTGGCTGCGAGCGATTGATATTAGAATGGAGTTTAACATCCAGTTAAGGCAGTGATTACTGGAAACTTTGTATGACGAAGTTCACGGTTTGAATTTGATCGGCCCTATTGACGCAGTGGTGATATATCGCCTTGAGGGTTTGATTGTCAATTATAGTAATTGAATACTATACCTTTTTCAAAATGGCTAGAGGCTGCGGGTGTGAGACGCCCATATTAAAGAGTGACGACCATATTGACGACCTCTGTGGCGGAGTGGCGTACACACCGGTTTTCAAGGTGTCGCACTGCACTGCTCCGTGGTCCCGGGTTCGATTCCCGGACGGTCAATGTCGAAAAAAGTGTTTTTCAACATTTTCTAGGGTCTAGGTGTTTGTGGTCCCTTCGTTGTTTCTGATTTCAATAAGAGTGCTTTACATAGTTATCAAATTTACCACATTTATAAAAACAAGAGTATGATTTTCTGGTAACTCGAAATACGGATGACATTTTTTTGCTTCGATACCACTAAATTGGTGGGTTCAGGTGTGCTGTATTATTTGTATGAAGCAATCAATAGGTAAACGGTAAATTATTGATAGATGCATGATTATTAATACTAGGTACGGAAAATTATGGTCAGAAAACTGTAATAGTTAATAATATTTGAAATTGATATATCTACTCCTGTGAGAAGAAAACGTTAGTTTTCCCTAGCGTGAAACTTTGCTCTTAATTTACTCGAAGGTATTGATGACTTATTAGTACATTATCTTTGTAAACTTATTTTTGTTTGTATTCATTCGCACAATTTTTTTTAAAATAGTTACAATAATAATATTAACGCAAAATTTTGTAAGAATGAATGTATGTTTGTTACTTTTTCACGATGGACGAATGAATGGATCTGGATGAAGTTCGGCACGGTGTTAGTTCATTGGCTGGAATTACATAGGGGCCACTTTTTATCCAAAAAAAGGTACGGTTCCCGTGGGATAATTTTAATAGACAGTTTTAAATTTAAAAAATCCACGCAAAGGAAATTGCGGGCAACAGCTAGTTTAATATATAACTAAGAACCAGGCTAAGACAGGGGTGCCCTTCGGTTCGCCTAAAATTTAAAGTCCTAATTTCATTTGGCCGAACCGTATTGGCCTAAACTTATAACGTATAATTATAGTCTAACAGTTGTTTTCGCACTATTATAGATTGGTCTAAAAATTGAAAACCCTAATTTCAGTGTGTCTAATATCGAAAGCACTAAAATGTATTATCATCTTTTTTTGAAATTACCACATGAATAAATATTCCCACTTTACTCATGTGACATTACGCTCTATTTTTTTTAAACCGAAAAGTTTAAGAAACGAATCGCTCACAAACCGACCCCAAGCAGTCTTGTCTGCCCTACCCCTAGAGTGTAATTCAAAAGCGCGTAGGCGCGGAGGGGCGAGGCGGCCCGCGGGCTGAGGAGCAGGAGGCTGTAAGCAAGGCGCCGCGGCTGAGGCTGGCCGGCTCAGCCAGCCAGAAAGCCGAAGCTGCGGTGGTGAGCGTAAGCCATCTGCGACGATAAGCACGCGTGGGACCGCCGGAGCCCCGCAGCGCCGAAGCCGTCACGGAAGTCTGATTGTTTGGATGCATGCATGATTGCTTGTTTGCATGCATGATTGCTTGTTTGCATAAATTCTTGCTTGCTTGCTTGCATAAATGCTTGCTTGCTTGCTTGCATGCATGCTTACTTCTTTGCATGCATGCATGCTTGTTTGCATGCATTCTTGCTTGCTTGCTTGCTTGCATCCATGCTTACTTCTTTGCAAGCAGGCATACATGCTGATAAAGTTTTTAACTTTCTGCGAATAAAAATTTGGAACTGCAAAAGGGTAGGTGTTATGATATATTCGGCTAAATGTCGCAATTGGGAAATTATAATACGGCGATGTAAAGTTAAGCGTAGTAAAAATAGGCTAAACACGTTTAGAATTAGTAAAAATGTGCGAAAAAAATTTAGGCTAATAGTTTGTGCGCCAATGACAATTAGGAGTACAAATAATTAGGCATCCCGATATATACCCCTAAGACAGTGTACCCTCAGCTTAACAATACAAACAGCCGTAAAATTCAGTTTGACTTACAACAGAGCCTCCGGAACATAGATCTGCGTGCCAATGACAGCGCTTCCGGCGCTCATCCTGCGGCGGCCATGTCCGGAGCTTTGTTATGTTACGCACTTCCGGTTTCAGTAAGCCGCTTAGTTTCACATTAGTAGAATTAGTTTCGGTATAGATTGGGAGCTTACGTTTATTTGCCAATCGCTAATGAATCGAATAAGCCTATTTGTTAGCTAGATTATAATAGTTTGAGACTGTTTTATAAGCAAATAAATTTCTGTTGAAAAAAAAATTCTTTTAACAAAAAAATACTGCTTTCTTTTCTTGACGTAACCCCGCTGGCTTACAGCGTAAAGCCATACTACGTTTATGGTAAAGCCTTAAACAAATACGTTGACACAAACTATATGATCTTAGAAGCTCAATTAGTACTATAATTATTTTATTGTTCAACGTTATTTTACTAAAAGTCTTGGATAGATTTGTAAAAAACAATAATTCGGTTAGACTTCCCTAGTCAAGTTTAAAGTGCTTTAACTTATATAACACATAGTCAAATTGGTATTATTAACTGCAAGCATTGTGTTATATTAATTCCAAGCAATTTAAAAACCTTTCTACCTATTTACTTATTGTTTTAAACCACTCAAATTTAAACTTGTTTATTCTGATTTTATTTCCATTAGCACTTGCCCGGATAGTGTCAGGTTGCGAGTTCAAGTCCCAAATATTATTAAATCAGTAAAAGCAGTTTTATTTCTGCAAATAGGCCCCTGGAAGCGCTTTTGCACGTCCCAGTATTTTTACCTACCACTGCTTCGGGACAAATGTGGGCTAGTGCAGAGAAGAAGCAGAGCAAGAATCTCGGTCACAATTGTTAAATAAACACACGGTGCATTAACTTTTTTCTAATATAAAAATAACACTGCCAAGATTTTATGCATAGATAATCTATACTTCTATACTAATATTATAAAGCTGAAGAGTTTGTTTGTATGTTTGAACGCGCTAATCTCGGGAAGTAAGGGTTCGAATTGAAAAATTATTTTTGTGTTAGG
Organism: Anania crocealis; assembly: GCA_949315895.1. Classification (NCBI taxonomy): domain Eukaryota; kingdom Metazoa; phylum Arthropoda; class Insecta; order Lepidoptera; family Crambidae; genus Anania; species Anania crocealis. The sequence continues at coordinate 14,830,326 of OX438867.1, read as the reverse complement.
TAGTCCATTTATCGAGAAAGCCTACATAGAAAGAAAGAAAGATTCCTTTTTTTGACACAATAATGGATAATATGTAACAAGAAAACAATGCACAAGACATTCAATGAATAATACATTTAAATTAAAACTAATAGAATAATTGAGTGTCAAAAAAGGTTCTCGCTCAGCATTAGTCGTGACAGCTAGTGGCTATTACGACGCTGATTTTAAGCGGGGACCTTGACGATAGGGTGTGTGACAAGGACTTGTAGGCCCACCAGGCACCGCCGAATTTCCCAATATAACATCACGCTGTGACCAATAGGAGCGAAGCATCAGTGAAAAATGTTGCAAAATTAAAAAAAATTGTAGAACTTGACGCGATAAAGTTGTCTTCGTTTTCCAGGAGGTTCAACAGCAAGGTGTATAATCATTAATAGTATAAAAAACCTTCTTTTTTTTTAAATTACATGCATAATGTAATTATCATCATTACCAGCCCACATCAGTCCACTGCTGGGGCTGGGCTAGGACTCTCCAAAAACGGATTTGCCATAGTCGCCAGGTTTGGCAAGCGGATTAGCGATCGCAGTTTTAGCAATTGCCATTCGACCAGAGAAGATGCTGCTGCACGTCATTTTTTCTGGCAGCATTCCTTCGACGCTCATAAGAAGAGTAGAGGTGAACGTGCTATTCTTTTTATGCGCCAGCACCGCATCAAGTACATTTGTATATTCACGGGTAGATGAGTGTCAGTGAAGGCCGAGTGAGCTTCTGCGTAGACATGTGTAAGTAATGCGATTAATATTACAAATGAAATATCACACAACCGCGAAATGACATATCACACATCACTCGGAAAATACAAGCATCACGCTTAACATCACCCTGTGAGATAGGTAATATATTATTATTTCGCTCGCGTGCGACACCTCTCCTTATCTATCTCAGCGCAACAGAAAGCGAGGGGAGTTGTAATGTAATGTGTAATGAAATAAGTACTGCTATGCCGTGCCGCTGCGATGTCATGCTAGCTCATCATCGGCACTCATCGGTTACGTTCGGGTATTCTCGGAATCTCGTTCATTTGAGCAAAACGGGACGGCAACAGCGAGCGTCGATGCGAATTTACTTAAGTTTTTTAAACATCGTGCAGTGAATTTTAAACCTTACAGAGATGGTAATATAGTTGAATTTTCTTTACATTTAGTGCGTCATGGTGTCCGAAATTCAAAACTATTCAATATACTGATTGTTTTGAATGTTTACGTTACGTTACGATTTTTAGGACATTCCTCATCTTAATAATAAAATAAGTCATTATCTACTCAGTTAATTTCTTACTACGTGTACGATAGTGATAACAGAAGCAATAGGTATATGCAAACATTGCAACGGCGGCAATGCCATCTAATCTAACGGGTGATGTTTCGCGTGATGTGATATCTAAAAGTGATATCTCATTTACTGAGATGTAATGAGATATGGCATTACATTTGAAAGCACTGTTTTGCGCATCTCTACTTCTGCGGAGGACGACCGCAGCGCTGCGGAGTGCGGCGTCATCGGCACGCGCCAGTGTTGCCAGGACGCAAATGGAAAACTATAACAAAAATACTTTTTAAGAAATATTAAAATGAAAAAGAAAAAACATGGTACCTATTCAATCCGTTTTTCATGCTATAGTATAGGTTATGATATCGATTATAAAACAATCTTTCTTAGACAAATTGTTTTTATGATGTACTGTTTTACTGTATGGTTAAAATTTTAAGTAATCGTTAAATGAGAACTGTAACAAATTAAAAACAAAATAGTTATGGTGCCCTCGATAAAACGAGATGAAAAGTGTAATCGGAATTTTCATACGACCAAAATTTACGCAGTTATACTTACAAGATCATAGTTTTTAGTTTTTACACAAAATGGTGATGTGCAATGACGTCATATTATTCTTTGCAAACGTTTTAATAAAGTTTGTAAAAAAACTAAATAGGTTATTGAATATGAATATAAGCCTTTTGTTGATATGTTGTTATAAATTTTGTAAACAATTACGACTTTACTAACATTTCTCATTGCGAATGTAAAAATTAAATAGGTTATTAAATATAAAAATATAAGCCTTTTGTTGATATGTTGTTATAAATTTTGCAAACAATTACGACTTTACTGACATTTCTCATTGCGAACGTGGAAACCAAAAAGTAGGTTTTGTTTGATTTTAAATGTATAGATAACATTTTATTTTGTTTGGGTATGAAAACTCAGCATACGTAAAATGAACCAAAATTTACTGGCAAAAAACATGAAAAGATGATTGAAACTTGATAATTGTCAAATATTTCCGGTTTACTTAAATTTACACTAACTTAGTTTGGTATGCAATATTAATACACACCAACGTTTTTCGGCGATTCAAACCGGTGTAAAAAGTTATATTTTATTTTTTTCTAAAGTAATATAATATTGTTTCTAGAAAACCGCCCCAAAAAGCTTCTGGGTTAAGTTTTTTAACAAGCTTAAATGTACTTAACTTTGACCTAAACTCATTCTGTTCTTCTGTCTAGCCCTAACAACCAAAAATCATCCACAATTTTAATGGTAATTTCTGTAAACTACTATTCTGTCGATTTATCAAAGTTTTAAATAAATTTGCATTAATTGCCGTGCATCTGGCAACACTGACAAACTCGAGTGCACACCGAGCTTAGCGTTATACTGGGAAATCTCTCATTAGTTTTGATTGAAGTGTTACTAGTCAAACCAAAGGTGTCCAATATCGATTGATCTGATTCAAAGCAAGTTACTTTTTTTTTATGACATATTAATAAGATAGAAATACCCAACTTGTATGGCTAAAACGCATTTAGGTATAAACTAAAATGGTATCACTTTTCACCTTTCCATGAATAAAACAAAAAAAAACAATCAATTTTGTATGAGATCGAGATAAACATAATATGTACTTCATCCGATCGACTAATAAAAATGAAATCAGAAATTATAAAAATAATAAGGAAGCTTAAAAAAAACCTGCTCAGCAATATATCAGGAAACTGATAGCCCAAAAAATACAATATTAACAAATTGTTACAAAGCCTAACGACCAATATTCGCTGTATACATTAGCGGGCAGTATTCACTCTCAATCAAAATGTAAATCCAGAAACGCTATTATAATACCATTTTGGTAGGCGCTTGAATCAGGGCGTCTCCCAATTCTATTAGGGATTGCAGTAGTCTGGTATCTTTGACACGATATCATGAACTTTATACGATATTTTAGCAATTTAATTGCAATTATAATATCAGTAAATTAAGTTGAACAAATTATGTCTCAGGCGGGACACAAACCCGCATCTCCTCGCATTCCGGGCGCGGAATTTTTATTATTTTGCCATAATCGTTTATTCAGGTTGGTAATCGAAGTTTGGTCAGTGATGGAGGGAAGACGTCTTCCAATAGGAAATAACTCTTTTAGTGGCCTTTGACGACACCCACAGGAAAAGAAAGGATGGTGCTATTCTTTCAACGTGCCGACACCTCACAAATCAGAAATATAACTAAAAAAATTATGTTGTAGAAATAAAAATAACCTTATCCAATATAAACGGTTTTGTAATTAATATATTTTTTAGATTCCTGTTTAGCTACAGTAAGAGAAACTCCATCACTCTGTTAGTGATGGATTTGTCGATGTTAGGAAGTTATACCGTCCGGAGAAGGTTAAGTAGCTGTTGACTTTTTCTGTAGCCAAAAAAAGCAGAAACCTAGTTTAATACGGCACAGTCTTTCGATACCAGATACAAATAATTAGGTATCAAAAGGTAGGTACACTTGGATCTCATTATTCAGCGCTAAAATTGTTTTCTTGTTTCCAACAATAATTCGTTTTCCCTAATTTATATAACGCTTTTAATTCGGAAAGTTTTGCTAAGAAGCGGCTTTGTTTCACCCAATTCTTAATTAATACTTCGGCAGTCGGCTCGTAGATAGGTAAGGTGGTAGAGCCAGTAATGGGTAGGTAGTACCTAATTATTGTAGTCATGAAAAATGTTTTTCGAAATGTACTTACTTAAAACTTCGGTTTTATAAACAAGGTTAGAAAATAAATGCAATTGTTTTGGAGATATAAATAAATGTGTTTTCACAAAAAAATAATAGGGGTTAAAGTATGCAATTGCCGATTTGTACTGATATTCAAAATTGTTTATTTTTTAATTTTTAACAAATTTATTTAATCATATTAGTTACCATTATTATCTATACATTGCTGCCATCTAATAGGAAGGTCATTTATGCCTTTGTGATAGAACTCTGAGGATCTAGACTGCACAAACTGTGTGAAAGCATTTTGTACTGCCTCCTGGGAAGAAAACTTCTTGTCACGTAGATAATTGTCCAAATCACGAAAAAAATGGTAGTCCGTTGGAGCAATGTCTCTCAATAGTCTGGCGAATATGGAGGATGTCGAATGGTTTCTAATTGCAGTTGCTGAAGGGTCAAAACGGTTTCTCGTGCTGTATGAGGTCTCGCGTTGTCATGGATAATGGTGAAGGTCGATTCATGAGGCGGGGCTGTTTTACTGCTAGTTTTGCCAACATTGTTCGGAATTTGGCACAATAGACATCTACCGTTATTGATTGACCAGATCGGAGAAAACTATAGAGAATAACACCATGCTGAGACCACCAAACAGTTACCATTACGTTTTTATTGGTAAGTTTTTCTTTAGGACACTGTTGTGGCGTTTGACCTGGGGTCAGCCATTGCATTTTTCTTTTACGGTTATCATAAAGAATCCACTTTTCATCACATGTCACAATTCGATTTAATATTCCTACATTTCTGTACCGATTCATCAAGGCAACACAAGTTTCAACACGCGTTTCTTTCTGCACATCAGTCTAATCATGAGGCACCCATTTTTCGTATTTTTTTATTATATTGATTTGACGCAAATGAGTCAGTATTGTGGGGAAAGGTTACGTTAAACCATGCCGCTAATTCCTGGGTAGTTTGACTAGGATCGGCTTCCACCATCTCTCTTAATTCATCGTTAATCACCTGTGTGGGCGGTCTTCCTCGTGGCTCGTTCTGCAAGTCGAAGTTTCCATCACGAAAGCGTTTAAGCCAAAACAGCACGGTGCGTTCATTAGCAGATCCCTCTCCTAACGCAACATTGATATTGCGGGCTGTTTCTGCCGCGTTACTTCCGCGTCGGAACTCGTATTCAAAAATCACTCGAATTTTCGCAGTATCCATCTTTCTTGTCTAAGTTAAATAACAAAAACAATTGAAAGTCGATATTCAAATGTTTCACATTTTTTTAAAAGAAGAACATCATAGAAACCATGTGAAAAATGTTTCATTCGAAAACCTCAAACCATGAAGATTCTATTTCAATTCAAAGAACCTATTACAATACAACGGCAATTTCATATTTTAACCCCTAATATATATTTCTTTCGGCGAACCGAGCTGTCGGCAAAAATATATGTATATAATATATATGCAAAAATAAATATATGTATCGATGAACGATGAACAGTGATTTCTATGTACAATTATTTCGTTCAAGGGTAATTCTGTATTTTTTAATTTATTTTTTTATTCAAAGCTTAAATCTATTTTTACAATTTAAGACCCAATACAATAGACAAGAAAAAGAAATTAAAGGAAAAACAAACATATTATACACTGACAATAATAACTTATACACAATAACACAATTTAAAGAGAGTTGTCTTCGTGAATTCGCTCAGAGAACAGTGAACTTTTTCACTGTTCTGAGAGTTCAATATGCTCCGCTACTGTATTGAGGGTATGCAGCGTGAGCGTCAGCGCCGACTTGCTCTGCAGCTGCGTGCGCGCGCGCGGTAAGGCCAGCAGCCGCGGCCGGCGGCGCCGATCCACGTATCGGTCGAGCACACAGAACCCTATCTTCCCTAGCATTACCCCATTCACACTTTTACTCCTTAAGAGTTTAAATATATAAACTGCTAAAGCCAATTTCCTTCGCACTCGCAACTCATTACTCGTATATCCTACCATTCCCAATACAAACAAGTTAGGGTACTTAAGGGGATAAAATGGATATACTCCATATTGTCGCATATACTAATTAATATCTAATAAATTATTTTGTATGCGCTCTAACATGAGGTTGTAATGCGTTTGATGTGGAGCCCAAACGACCGCATTACATTCGAGGTGGCTTCTCACAAGGGCGTTATACAGTGCTATAATAACTTTAATACTTGTGAAGCTATGCACCTACGAAGTATAAGTCCCAAGTTTCTGTATGCTTTTTTACAGATATTAAAGATATGATCCTGTGAAATCATTCGGAGCCCCCTAAAACTAAAGTAAGCTGCCAATTTAGACTCAGTGAATAAGTATTGACTGTCGGTAATTTTCTGTGTGGCTCAGTAGCTTCATTAAAGCTTTTTGTCCGTATTTTTTTTTCGTTTCGTATTGATGACTTTAAACCCTATTTTTCCAAGCGGTTTTTTAAATACTTTTAATCTTTCTTGTTGCCTAATTATTTAAATGTTAACGGGAATTAAACACGATCATACCTTATTATTTTGCCTGTCGTTTCGATCAGGTTGCACCGACCATGGTCACAGGCTGACTTTTTTTAATACGAACAAAAATGTCATAATATCGGTCCACCTGGTAAAATATTATCGTGATCATACATATAAAAAAAAACAATCAACTTGTCGAATTACGAACCTTTTAATTTTTCCTTCAGTTGAAAATGTGTCTGACGCTGGACATAATATTTTCTAACTAGCTTCTCGTCCGCGGCTTTGCCCGAATGAACTACAGATTAGATCGCGCGGGCGGAAACCTGTGTCCAACAGTGGGATACAAAATAATCTTTAACCATTCCATGGCGAAATATATTATTGTTGTAACAAATTTCATCAAAGACGATTCTCTAGTTTAGGCATGAAAACTTGACAGATAGACAGACAGACTTTTGCATTTATTATATTAGTAAAAAAAGGCCTCCCAAAAGGAGTTCGGTTCAAGATACTTTCGGTTAAAAATAGTTTGGTTTATACAAATTGAAATCATATGGTTAGTGTTTATTCTATGAGCCCCGCCCCGCCCAGCCCGCTAACGCCCCGTTTGGTCTAGTGGTTTAAATACCGGGTCAAGATCTCGGGGTCCCAGGTTCGATCCCCGGGTCGGGCAACAAAAAGTTTCGAATTTTCGAACGTTGCTCGGGTTTGTGATCACCAACCCGCATTTGGCAAGCGTAGTGATTATGTCTGTTCTCATTATTGCTGTGGTAACTTGAATACAATGTTGGAGGCCTTTTCCCTGCAGTGGGAAGATTATAGGCTGTCACTTTTATTCTATGAGCAAGTACGTACTCCCTCCACAAAATGACATGGTGAATGTTGCTTTTTAGTTTCCACGTTTTTGTTTCTTTTTTCGTTCAATTCAGTGTAAAGTAATGGAATACCGCTAGAAAACAGGCACTTGCGTCTTCCCCTCACCATTGGTTAAACAGCGTTTGCCAACCTGCCAAACGTGATGATTTTGACAAAATAGGTACCTATTCCTATGACTGATTATGATCATAATGTGATAAAAGGCATTTTATATTAGGCAAAAAATATCTGAATTTAAAAAATTCATTGAATATATAATATGTCACCGTAAAATTGTAAACTTCGTCAGTTCATAATTAAACGTCGATGGATTACCTAACCTAACCCACGGTTAGTTAATAATCTCACGCGTTGTTTTGTAAACTGACAGATCTCACAATTTTACGGTGACATAAATACATTATATACATTTCAAATTTCATAAATAAATGAGGACAACGTCACATACATTGTTTTGATCTCAAAGCAAGTTACTATTAAAGCACTTGTTTTGCGAAAATTGCAAATAACAAAGGTACCATCAACACCCAGACCTGGGAAAATACACTCGTTTAAAAACGTTTTTTTTTTCTTTATTGACCCATCCGGATTTCGAAACCGAAGAAAGCGACCCCTAGAAAAGCCACTATGCGCCACTACGCCATGGACTGTCCCAATTATTTATATTTTACATTCGAATTATTAATGAGACATTAAAGATTTTTTCCGACACACACAACCTACTCCGAAATATCGTATATTCGACTCTTTGTATCACGAACACTAACTTCTGGATTTCCATGAGAGTGAGAGAGACAATCAGACATAGTGTAACGTAGTAGGGCCTCTGGTATCGTTCCCATTACTGGTACTGTTACCTTATTCGGTACGAAAATGCAAATGAAAATGTATTCGGTTTGATTAACTGCGCGCCGGAGGTGTAATTGAATTGTTTTTATAAATATTAATGCTGATATTACGTGGGACGGAACTTCGTTAGGCAATTAGTTTTGATGAACCATTCATGAGGTTAAACGATCGTGTCACTTGTACAGAATACAAGTGCGTTAGAATATTCACACAATATTATGGACGTAAAAATTGCAGTAGGTAGCTAAGTGGAGATGGAGATAGCACTTTAGGGGAACTACACCCGTATTTATAAAGAAGTAATTACTTGGTGCTGGTCAGAGGGTATCCTTAGGGGCGGGAGCTGATGTTGGAGTATAGGCTTAGGGGCGCGGGCTTAAGTGAAGGAAATGAGTATTACCATACACCAATAATACTCGTAGTCATATTATTCGGCTAAGAATGCTAACTTTTTTTTATTTTTTTTATTAATGGGCTTGCTCTTGACTTCATACTAAACTGTACGGTTAATAAGAAGCCTAAGATGGAGCGAGCTTACCCAGAGGTACTGGTTCTTTCACACACCAGCGGAACACAGAAAAACTGTTGCGCGCTGGACTCCGGCAGGAGGGTGGTAGCATCCAGCGGCCTCTTACGAAGCCTACCACCGCAGCGGGATCGGTTGGCTAACCGATCCCCCGATGCGATGACGGCTGTCATCATTGGTTAGAAACCCAAAGATGCCGTTGCCCAGGGTGGACCACTAGGAGGTAGGTTTTGGTAGTTCTAACTTATAGTGATTTCTAGATTCAGGCATACAAATTGTCTCTCAAGTAATTACTTTATAAACACGGCTGTTAAGTAAAAGTAATTACTTGACTAAAAGTAATTACTTGAGAGACAATTGTTATGCCTTAATCAAGAAATTACTAGAAGTTATATCTACCAAAAGTTAGCATTTCTAGCCAAATAATATGACTATTAATGGTGACCAATTTCTTTCACTTAAGGACTAGGTATGAACATTTTAAGTTATGACTTTCTTAAGCAATAAGTAATTACTTCTTTATAAATACGGGGGTAAGAGTCCGACTAACATAGAGCAACGCATCACTCAGCCATTTGGCAAATCGATCTTCAAACTAACAAAATTTTAGCAAAGTCCATTTTTTGGTGAGGCTCGTACCCAGCGGTGGACTGTTAAAGGCTGTTAAATGCCAATGAGAAATCATTGTCAAACACCCATGCAGGTTCCGGTGGGTAAAAATAAACAAAGCTTAACTAGTATAGCCTTATTATAGCGTTAAACCAAGTAGGTTTAATGCTCTAAGAGTGTAGCTCAACATTAAATAAATTTTGTCATAGAATTTGAGCTCCAAATTTTAATAAATTCAGCTTAGCCTCATGCACCACACCGCTGTTAATACTAAATCCTTTATCTAAAACGCAGGTCCGCTGCGGCCACACATTCTGCGGTGAAGCAGCAATATATTTCTGTTCGCTTGTTTGTTAGACCAACCGCAGCTGGTCAGCGGTTTGTCGCTGCAAATGTTGGCTAGTAAACTAACAGGCGTGTCTGCCATCGACATATAATAACAAGTAAATACACAGTTTTATACAAAAAGACACCTAAAACTGCCCTCATTTGAATGATTTGTGTTAATTTTATGTTAGCGACAACTTTATAACCCGGCCAAATTATGTCGACATGCAATAGTATATAGATATTTATGACATGTTGTATCTATTTGATTGATATAGGTTGTACATCTATACTAATATTATAAAGCCGAAGAGTTTGTTTGTTTGTTTGTTTGTTTGAACGCGCTAATATCAAGAAGTACTGGTTCGAATTGAAAAAATATTTTTGTGTTGGATAGTCCATTTATCGAGGAAGGCTTTAGGCTATATTACATCACGCTGCGACTACTAGGAGCAAAGCATCAGTGAAAAATGTTGCAAAAATAATCGCGGTCATAATAACAGAAGTTGACGCGTACGAAGTCGCTAAGAACAGCTAGTAAATGATAAATATGTGCACATTTAGGTTGGACACTTTTTTGCATACCTAACGTGGCGAATAGGAAGAAAATTCGTCTAATGGAGAGGCCTATTTCTAGTATTAGACTGTTGTATGATGATGAGATCACTCATGAGAAACTTCTACAATCTAAGCTCTTGCCGTTATTCCAAAGACCAAGAATTATAAATAAACCGGAGGAAGAGTTTTTTAAGAGATGAAAAAACTCTTTGGTTGCACTGTTTGTAACTGGATGATTTTAGAAGCAGTAGATACTCGTAAAAACCAGATATAAAAACCGGCCAAGTGCGAGCCGGACTCACGCACTGAGGGTTCCGCACCAACTTTAACTGAATTAGGGCTCCACCTACTTCCACTTAGCCAAAATACCACAATATTTAATTGACTGCAAAAATAACTTTTTTTTTCATAGTGCAATGTTGAAGGACAAAGTTAAATTTGCGGTTGTTAAAAATGTGATATTTCTAAAAAACTACCTGTTTGATCTCGTTCAAACCAATTTTCGTTGTAAGTTTTTATTAAAAGATCTACATTATGTATTTTTTTCAAAATTTTACTTGCTTAGTTTAAAAGTTAGAGGAGGGGGGGGGACACCCAGTTTACCACTTTGGAAGCGTCTATCTTCCAAACGTTAGACTTTTGGAAAAAATGGTTTTAGAAACCTTGATGTCATTTTGAAAGACATCAAGGTTTCTAAATCCATATATAATCCATTGATTGATACGCGTAGGTTAGAGTAAAAATTTTTTTTTTGTTTTATTTCTATGTATGGGAAGCCACTCTTAAATGTCATATTTTCTATTTTTTTGTATGAGAATCGTAAAGCGGTCAACAAGATACACCTACCTACTAAGTTTCAACTGTGTAATGCTAATACTCGTACTTTCAGAATAAAGTGGCTGTGACATACGGACGGACAGACAGACAGACAGACAGACTTGACGAATCTATAAGGGTTCCGTTTTTTGCCATTCGTCTACGGAAACCTAAAAATAGTTGAAAATTATTTTTATTGTTAGATTCACACTCATTTTGCCAAACACAAAATGAATTAATCTGACGAAAAAATACAATACATTCTGAAATTCTATTGTAACAAAAAGCTAGACATGCCACAAAGTACTACTAGAAAAATTGATGTCAACGAAGCATTTAAAAAAAAATTTAGAAATAGCAGAAGCAAAATAATAACAACATAGCCAGAGAGGTAATAATTGACTACAAAATAATTATGTCCCATTTAAATATACTATAAGGCTCAATATTTGTATTTGTAATACGAAGAAACTATCTTGCCCGTCATAATATTGCGATAACAAAAATTTATTTTAACATTTTAAAAACTTAATTTACATCCTTTACACTCAATTAATTAATCTGGAACCATTTTGTATGACAATATATATTTAAAAAATATTTGGTATTCACATGCAGATATTAAAACATAAAATTTTCTTTTATAGTTCTTACTTTTTTATTACCATTTTAAGCCGACCCTGAAAATCGTTTCATTTTTATCAAATTATCCTTTCCATTCCATATGTTTCGTTATCAATTATGTTATATTCTGTGGCTGCATTCGTCATTAGCTTTATTAAGGATTTTAAACTTTCTTGTTGCATTTTTTACTATTTTGAAATAGTAGTAATTTTCTTTTAAATATTTAATTCAGTTGCAAAATATCCCGTGGAGTGTTAAGTTTAAAATTAATTAAATCCGTTAATTTAATGTCACAAATTGTCACTTTAAAAATAATCACTTCTTAACTCTCTTTAAAAAACAATGCTAACTAGTTAGTCGACACTTTACATCGCATAATAGTGTTCTCATTGTTATGTAAAATGTTTCAAATAGCCATTTTAAAGTTTTAATTTATTCGAGAAATTGCTTTATAGAACTCGCCAAGTTGCTTCGTGTCTTTGAAAGCCTCCTGCTACAAGGTTGAGTATAGAATTCACACGTTTTTTTATTTAACTTTAAGTGTCCCACTGCTGGGCAAAGGGCATTATATTGCTGCTTATCTGTGACAATCAGGGACTACTTGATTATCAAAATACTGTTAATAACTTACTTTACTTTACAGGTATGTTTTCATCCAGGTATGTTCCCATTGCAGAGCAAAGGCCTCCATCATTGAATTCAAGTGACCACAACAGTGATGGGTAAAATCACCATTTTTCCCAAATGCGGGTTGGTGATCACAAACCCGTGCAATGTTCAAAAATTCGAAACACTTGTTTTCTGACCCGAGGATCGAATCCAGGACCCGAAGATCACTAGATACTTTAAATTAAAGATGTATTTTTTAACTCGAGGGTTTTATTATTTTGATTCATCTCGACGTTTCGAACACTTGACAAAGTTAGTTTGTGATGACGCGAGTTAAATCCGGAAATATATATTTTATTTTAAAATAATAAATGTCTGTCTTACCAGGTTTCTGTGAAACCTATTTCAGGCTCCAGTCTCTCGCGAAGTGATACATTTTGATAGGACTACAATTACTTCTACTGTTTGTAATACTAATTTGTGTTGAGAAAATAAACGATTTATTTATTTAAAACTAAAAACTAAAAAAATAAAAAAAATAAATGGCTCGTAGGTACGCATTGTGGTTTTTCACACACACACAAATCAAACACTGTTTATTGTTTAAAGTACTAGTGGACCCCGCGAACTTCGTTGAGCCTCATATATTTGATTCTGACGTCTGAAATGTCATTGTCATTAATTATGGTGAGGTTGTTAAAATTTATTTTTACATGTGAGTATAGAAAAATGTTTTTTTTTTTACTTTACAGGCAATTCCTCAGCGTAAAAACTATCCTCCTACTTCAAGGAATATTCTAAATAAAAATTTGCGAAATAGGTTCAGCTGTTCTCGAGATTTGCGCATAGCATCACATTCAGCGATTAATTTTTATATCTTACTAGCGGACCCCGACAGACGTTGTCCTGTCTTAACTATGATTATTGATTACAAAATGGTATGATAAAAAAACAGTTTTACCATTTTTTTATTATTATTATGCTATATAATACAACATTCTTTGTTTTTTTTTCTGGCGGGTATATAATAGTTTTGTTGGTATTCCGACACGGTAACGGGCAACATATTACTGGCCATGTGCAAAACTCAGTTTTTTTCATCCCTTATTTGACGATATTAGCAGCACGCCTTCTGTCAATCTTTCAAACGCCATACATTAAAAAAGTTTAAATTGTCAAAAGCGCTAAGGTTACATTACAAATAATTTATTATGGTGATTAAGTTTTTTTTTTTATTTTCTAATTTTCCGCGCAATTTTCTTAATTTATGTTAAAGAATATTCTGCTGACAATAACAAACAAGACAAAAAAATAATTAGCGAAATCGGTATAGCCGTTCACGCGTGATGCGATGACCAAGGGAAATAGGGATTCATTTTATATATATTGATAGAGATTTCGGATTTAAGTTAGATATTTATCAAAAATCCAATTATTTTATTTTTATTACAAAACATTGAGTTTTTTGCAACAGAGGTTGTCTATAGTCTGAAACGTTCGACTGTCGATTTGATAACATGTTACACAACTGCACAAACTTTTAAGCACAAATCCCATTTTCCCGGATGCAGCGGATCAGTTCGTTTCCGGTTCACAGGGCACTCCCCAGGAATTACTTCCGTCGCTGTAGGGCGACTACGTCCGTCCAAAAACTATACGTTCCATATATAGTGATGTTCGAAACGTCTTATCGATATTGCGAGCGTCGTTGAAATTGGAAATTAAAAGTATTTACTTAACTTCAATATAGGGGGTTTTGGAAGGTTTCTGAAAAAATAATAGTATTCTAACACCCTTTGCTTATTAGACGGCTTTCTTCAAAGGCTTTTTTAAAAATAATATGAGTTAGTTTTATGAGATTGCTGCCATGTTTTTCTATGATTGCAAGCGGCATGATGATGGTCGTTGAAAATAGCGCTTGCAAAAATTCCAAAATATCGACACTCGTAAAAACAAGGTACCTGGTAGTAATTTAAAAATATTAAATTTTTTAATCAGTAAAGGAACCGATAAAGCAATCTTTTACAAACGACCGTTAATATTTTATTATCTTCATTACATCTATAGTTTAATTTGGAAAAGGCCTATGATAGAGTGTTGAGGAATGAATTGTGGTCAGCACTATCCATATATGGGGTGAACAGTATTTTGATACAAGCACTGAAATCCCTATACAAGGATTCTAGAGCTTGTGTCAGGATCAACGGGGCGTATACTGAATTGTTTAGCATCGAAAAAGGTGTTAGACAAGGATGTGTAGCGTTACCATGGCTGTTTAACTTATTCATGGATAGTTGCTTGAAAAATTTTAAAGTAAGTGAACGGGGATTTAGAATGAACGATTTGATCGTCAAATGTCTGCTCTATGCTTATGATCAAGTCTTACTCGCATCGTCGGCAGAGGAGTTGCAGGAGATGGTAAATATTGTGCATGAAGATTTGAACAAGAAAGGAATGAAAGTGAATGTAAGTAAGACAAAAGCAATGGTTTTTGAAAAGGAGGATAGCATGACAGAGTGTAACATTTTGATAGGAGATGAAAAAGTGGAGCAAGTGAAGGAGTTTGTTTATTTGGGATCAATGTTTACAGCGGATGGAAGGTGTAATAGTGATATTGAAAGGAGAGCAAATGCCGGCAACATGGTGAATGGAGCGTTGCACGCTTTTATGAGCAGTCAGAAGGTGTCCGAAAAGGCCCGCCTGGCTGTGCATGGAGGGGTGTTGGTTCCAACACTGATGTATGGGAGCAAAGGTTGGGTGTGGCAGAGAAAACATGAAAGCAGAATAAATGCAGTAGAAATGAGAGCGTTAAGAAGTATGATTGGAGTCAATCTGAGTGACAGGGTTAAAAATAGTGTGATAAGGGATCGATGTGGTGTAAAAGAGGATGTAGTGACCAGTATTGAAAAAGGAATGCTTAAATGGTTTGGACATGTTGAGAGGATGAATGAAAGCAGGTTGACTAAAAAGATATATATGGCGAGTATGAATGGAAACGTTGGAAGGGGAAGGCCTCGACGAACTTATCTTGATCAAATCGGGGAAGTTCTAAAAAAAGTCAGGTCAAGAGTACCCTAAGCCGGCGAGCGTGTATGAAAAGATTAATGAATGTGGATTAAGCGAAGCAATAGTCTGTAAGGATCGTAGCAAGTGGAAAGACATGGTCTCTGCCTACCCCTCCGGGAAAAAGGCGTGAGTGTATGTATGTTAAATCACGTTAGAGGATATTTGTTGATTTAAGGTGACTAGATAAGATGAAAATCAAAAAATGCGTTAAAAATTACTATGAAAATTGTAGAAATAATTAATGATGTCGAATTTTTTTTCATAGTATATTTACAAAATATATCAAATAATCATAAGATCATATATATATAATACCACATCAATCCGCAGCTAGCGAAGGGCCCCAAAAGGATTTTTGGCAGTCGTGTTCCGGTTTTTGCCAAGATTATACAAGCCAGTTAAAAACAAGCGTATCTGAAGCACTACTACGTAACACGAAGTCCGGATATAGGTACGGATCTATCGGTCTTTTTCAGATACTCGAAGTCTTTTTTTTTACTTTAGTATGTTTAACGGCCTCGGATACTTGTCCATACAGCCAATTCTTTAGTAATATTGTCTTTATTTTTTGCATTAAAACGGTGATGTTTAGTTATTGGAGACAGTCGAAAGATTGAAGGAATGTAGAGAAGTCCCCAAGAAAGAGATGAACTGTTCGCGTTCCCGCGCAAAATTCACGGTCCACTTTTCTTGGTTACGACCCATACACCATGTTATTTTACCGAATTGTATATTGTTCACTCGCACGACACTTTGTTTCGCAAAATAACACCACTTTTACCACCCAAAAATAACTATAAACAATAAAAAATCGATAAAATAAACGGACTTCAATCGTATCTCACGAACTCCCGCCGAGAAAACCTCGAAGTCTTTGGTATGAATGAGAGAGAGATGGATTTGAACTTTCGGACATTGTTGCGGAGTAAGGCCTCTGGTGCTTTATCGAACAGAATTGCAATGGTTTTGACAACAAACGTTTGACTACTATTTGGGGCCATCTATCGACAGCAGAACAGCCGATTGTTAACCCTCACTATTGTTCGATTTGAGTTTACGTTTCGTTGTTTATTCAAATGGAATGTTATTATGTAAGTCCGAGATGAACTGACATTATTCTTGAATATGAAATGAATAAATTAAATAGATTGAGATCCAGAATGAAGCTGCGTCCATTGGTATATTGTAAACTAATTTCAACAAGTAATAATACTATATTTCACCTAGCTTTGACCAGTGCGTGTTACCAGCGATGACTTATGAAACTGAAACGTGGTCCCATGAGGATGCCCAAGGTCGCCTAGCGGACAATGCAGAGATATGCTTGGTATTTAATCAGTTATAGTGATGACACAGAACTAATAATATAATATAATATTTTTTAAGACATGCCTCACTTGGCCACACAGAGCCATCTAGTCCCAAATTAAGCTACTATTAAGTATACTTTATTTAATATTTTAGCAACTTAATTGCACTTATAATATCAGTATATAAACTTGAAAAATTTTGTCTCGATGAATTGTCTTGAAAAATTTTGAGATGCGGTTTCGAGTCCCGCCTGAGACAAAATTTTTCAAGTTTATATACTGATATTATAAGTGCAATTAAGTTGCTAAAATGTCAAATAAAGTATATAAATAGCTGTTTCATCTTAACTGACTGTCAAACATCTGTAAAGATGTTTCTTTCGGATGTTAAGGGTGCAAACTCCTAACATTTGATGAAACAACGCTGGCTCACAGCGTAAGAATATGCTTGAAAAATTCGCGTCGTGTCGCAGTGTTTCGGTGGCCTAATGGTATGGCGCCCGCCCGGCATGCGAGTAGATGCGGGTTCGAGTCCCGCCTGAGACAAAATTTTTCAAGTTTATATACTGATACTATTAAGTACCCTGTCGTATGGGGTACTAGACATCCGATAAACTTACTTATATACTTTTTTTTTGTAAATACATACTTATAATACATAGAAAACACCCAGACCAGTACAAACAAACATGTTCATGCACACAAATATTTGTACTGTGCGGGGATCGAACCCGCGATCCATGGCTCAGAAGCAGCGTTTACTACCGCTGATCCAAATGGTCGTCACTAATATAACCGACATTACTCGAAGAATGCCCTGCCTGCGTTTGTTTTCCAAAATAATTATATTCATAGAATTTGTAAAGCAAGAGTGAATGGGCTGCTTCTGGGTAAGCTCGCTCCTTAAGTTTCTTCTTAACCGTAAAGTATGAAGTGTATGTAGTCAAGAGCAAGCCAATTGTTTATAAAAAAGAATTGCTGGGCTGAAGGGGCAGTAGACGGAGCAGAAAGAACCGATAGCAACTAGGCGGAATGGTTCAAGTGTGACGACCGGACTCTGACCCATGATTGGCAATCTGGTGAAGGTTGGTAGATAATCATTGGATATCCTTAGTGAAAGCCTATGCCCAGCAGTGCCCAGTGGCTGTAATGCAGATGATGATTTACAGAATAATTGCTTCACTGCGTAATATAATCACAAACTTAATAAAGACACTCCCGTATTTACATCAGTAATATTGTCTGTACAAAAACCATTACATTTAGATACTCATTCTGTCCGCTTAAGGTATTCGCGAAAAAATTCAGAGCTTACCCATGTCCTGAAGCCTCCACATAAATGGGATAAATGTTGACTGTGAAATTGCTACAAACTCCTTTCTGCAAGCATTTTCCTTGGGTTCATTATCCTCAACAATTCGAGTGTGACGAGGCTTTATAAAAAACCTTACCCATTTACGGCTAAGGGAATCGGGCACGCTTACATTCTTCAAAGATTTGATCGAGTCAGCGCGCTCACATAAAGGTAGTAAAAATGATAACGTGTGTACGATGGTATTCTGGAAGCGTACGATGTTGAGTCGATAGACATTACGATCGATAAGAAAAATTTAAAAGGAAGAAAAAAACATTAACGTCTGAGTATCAGGTTCAACAGACTTTACATACAATCCTATTCTAATTGATTCTGACACTTTTGATAAAATTTCTTTTAACTATACAATAAAAATCATGAATACTTGTCACCCAACAATTATGTGTCGTGTCAACAATTAATGAGACTCGAGTAAGAAATTTAAAAACGGTGGCATTTTATTTAACAACTCTGCAGCACACCTATGCTAAATAACAGCTTCCTTGTCTCTGAGATAAAAGGCAGACGGACACAGTCAGACAGACAGACGAAACTATAAGAGGACGTTGTTGACTAGGGATACCTACAAAAACTTGTAAACTGACTAAAATGTTGCGTAATACAGTAGCACATCCTGTAAAGGTATAATTTCAAATCTAGGAGCTATAGTGAGTTATACATAACTTTACTTTATTATACACATGTGTCATAACGAGTGCTGTGACACAATGTATGTGAGTAAATAGTAAAGCCGTGATAAAACAGTGCTTAGTTTGGCACCATTTAGATGTAAGCTGTGAAAATATCGAGTGATTCCAGAGTAGGTACTCTCACATCGTATAGACTGCATCGCAGCGTGTTTCCGTGCGAACGGGCGCGCTCAAAAGATGGCGAACGTGATGGCACAAATATTTATGCTCCGCCAGCCAGAGCTAGGAATACTCGCTGGGGGGAAATGACAGGGGGTAGGTTTCACGTATCCAGGTATTTAGACTGGTCAGTTTTCGATGATATTGGAAAAAAGTATTCACCTAGGATGCTGGAAACATTGCTTTTATTCCAACGTACATAATAAAATTTAAATAGTCCGTGATACGCTGTCGCGTTCAGTTAGTTAGTTCTACATTAAGATTTGTGCTAATTGTAATAAGAACAGGATTTACTTCACATTATTGTTGCCACAGATTATTTTGGTTGCCATAGACGAAATTGATCGCAATTCCATAACAACATCACTAGGGATTCATGGAATTCATGGAATTTTTTTATGATTTCCATACCTTTTATAAACTGCCTTAATAATTCATCATAAAATATATTAGTATTCCAAATTTTAGCCCAATCTGTCCAGTGATTTCAACCATAGTGGAAGATTATTCAAAGGCTCGTTTTCCTTTGTAAATGTCTCTCTTCTAAAGACTCCGATGTTCAGTATCAAAATCTAGTCGCAGTAGTTTCGGATATTAGTCTATTACAAGCTGATGGATGTTATTATAACAAAAGACATACAAAGGCGATGATAGAATTCCAATTTGTGCCAGGAAGTGAAATTAAAGTGTCTATCTACTACTAATATTATAAAGCTGAAGGGTTTGTTTGTTTGTTTAAACGCGCTAATATTAAGAAGTACTGATTTGATTTGAAAAAATATATTTTTGTGTTGGATAGTTCATTTATCAAGGCAGGCTTAAGGCTATATAACATCACGCTGCGACCAATAGGAGCGAAGCATCAGTGAAAAATTTTGCAAAAATAATCGCAATCATAATAACATAAATGACGCGGACGAAGTCGCGGGCAACAGCTAGTTTATGATAAAAATATATATGCCAGAATTACTGAAAAAAAATTGCTTATAAATGTACGAATAAGTATGTTGCGTAAATTCCGTTTTTAGTTTTTAATAAAAACTATTGTGCAAACTGTAGTAGTAGGGAAATAGTAATTACTGAATTATAAACCAACCTTTTATATATTTTCCATCTGTTTGTCGAAATACTTAGCCTTAACACCTTCAATCCTGCTCAATTATATAATATTAACATATAATATCTTGCTCGTACATGGCTTAAACTTTAAAATGTATGTAAACGAATTAACTAGTGTTACAACCCAAATGACAGAAAAATGTATCTGATTACTAACTTGACTTAGTACTGCTTATTATTTGCTCATCGTCATTTAAAGAGTTAGTTGTTTCAGGGTCGAATAAAATTTTCTATTTTCATTTCTTCTGTATCAAAGCGTATACTAACAGAAACTCGAAAGGTACAATCGAAAACCCTGAAACAACTAACTCTGTTATCCCCACTAGTAAATAAAATAGCAACCCTTTTTCGATCACCTACAGATATAAAGATCCACCGTACCTCAAGCATCTTCCCAGCATTATATTATCCCTTAACACCCGAATGTATTCATGTATTCGCAAGTCGCCTGCAGGCGTCGGGAGGACATCTCATATTCAATGTTCCCGACCAAAGAGGAATTGCTTTAGTAATAAGGAAATTCAGTTCCATATTTTGCTCGTCACTTGGGATAGGTATTTGACAATGTGAAGGTCCATATGATGTTATGCCTAAAAGTTTTTTATCGATAGAAATTTAGTTTGATTAGAGATACGATGATTCATAAAGTTACATTTTTCAACGACTTCATACTAAAATCTTTACAAATATTAAAATCAATACCAAATATAGTACGCGCATAACTTCAGAACGGTTGCAAAGATTTTGATAATATTTTTTGTTATACTCTATTTGATATTTTAGCAATTAAATTGCAATTATAATATCAGTATGCGAGGAGATGCGGGTTCGAGTCCCACCTGAGACATAATTTTTCAAGTTTATATACTGATATTTTTTGTTATGGTTACAAGGATCAGATCATGTTGTTATAAATATTTTATGCAGATTCGACATCAATAACATTCCTCATTTCTATTGTAGATAAGTTCTCATCACAAAAGCAAACAGACCTGTCATATTAATAGGTATTAAAAGTAACAAACCCTTCCACACCAACGTTCATTTTCTCACTATTTCCTCTAAATTGGAAGAAAAAGTAAACGAAAAAATGATCTTTCGGTAACAGCTCTCGTTTGGACTAATCCCATCACGTATTTCGCAGCTCAAAATATCTAGTTATCGGCACTCGTTCCGTCTTCATTCTCCCATCCAATTTACGTCAGCCGCTTCTTCGACATATAGTGGGTGTCGACATGGTGCTAGAGAGAGCGATAAGCGAAACGTCAAGAAAAATATTTAAAAAATTAAGTAAATTTAGAGCATAGATAACTTTTCGTGTTGCACGCCAAATAAAGTAAGTGTAGTATTTTACACAAACAAATATTTACCTTAGGTTGCTTTTACCACTAAATGCGATCTTTTCCAGACCGATTGTAGGTAAAGAAAAAACTAGAATGCAGACGGTGATGCAGAATGCTTCATGAAAAAAGGATTAAAATAAAAAACGCTGCCTTTGTAAAAAGCGTGTACGTGGGTAAGTGAGTGATAGAAGAAGCTTTATCGATAACTTGCATCGAATTATCATAGAATTATTATATTCATTATCATAGAGCGCTTGGTTAAAAATTATGACGACAATACACAAAATATGTTTTGTTTAATCAAAGCAGACCTGTCACCTCACACTTATTTCATCATCTTCATCCTTACATAAATTTTCATTTTTTTTATTATATTTATTTTTTACTGCGTGTATATTTCCAATAATAAATATTTTTTTCCTTTCCCCAAACATCACGAACAACTCGCGTTTTACAATACGCTCACGCTTCCGCACATCACTGTGGCCCATCACATAGTTTTCCCGTTGACAGGGACGGAGTCGACTCCGTGAGTCACTGGGTTTCCCTCTGACCCTCGGTCCGCCCCCGCCACCTTATTAAGCTTGGGGGTGACTCAGTAAGACCTAACTTACATTTTGGCTGACGCAGCATTAGTCATATTATTAGCTGTTTCGGGGTTTACCCATCACTCTCTTCCGTTGAAATTAAAAGGATTCACGGAAGTTTACAACCTTTGTAATCAATGTTTTTTTTTTGTGTGTGCAATTTTTACACGATACTTAATGTAAAATAATTACATTATTTTTATTACCGAGTGAAATCGTTAATCGCGTGGGCGGAAACTTGTGCCCAGCAGTGGTACACAAGATTACCTATGTCCTTTATTAAGATCTATTACCTATACCGGGTGAAATTTTAACCACTTTCCAAATTTTAATAAAGCAATCTACGATGCAAAAAACAAATGACGTATTTTTTCTTTTGGTATAGCCCAGTACAAAAATGTCAAGATAAAGCACTTAGAAAATGCACGCCAAAAATCTAAAATTTTGATACGGCATCCTAGTAACACTTTTTTTACGCGATGTGCATCTCATTCAATCATTACAATACAATTCATAAGTTTTTAATTTTCCCTTTATACCTTAACAGTTACAGGTCTAGGACCGTAAAAATTCAATACTATATCACGAAAATTATTTTCGGTTGACAACTTGATTTACATTTTTTACTTCATAAATAGGCTCTAAATACGATACTGAACGCATATAAAAATTTTATAGCCAATAGTTACTTTAAAGACTCCATTTTTATACAAGTACGAAAATAAGTACATACGTCTGTCTATCTGTATGTTACGTTCTCAAGCTTAAGCTGCTGAATTTGTTACGCACAATTTGGTATTTAGATAATGTATATATACTATTATATATATATATATACACATATATATATATATCAAATATATATATATATATATTTGATGTATACTCCTAGTTCAGAGATGTGGGCAGATGTTTTGACCAAGCCGTTAGCTTGTATCAAGCATCAGAAATGTATTAGTGGAATAGGTTTATGTTTGTAAAATTATTTCGATTAAGGGGGTGTATGCAGTATTACTGGCTAATCAGAAATATTTTTAAATCTTTTTACAAACTGTATTCTATTCGTTCCTTTGTCACTTCATAATAAAAAGTCAAAATACAACATTCGTAAATACAAATATATATATAATCATATTTCTAGAACATTTATAATTTGCCCTTATAAATGTTCAAGAAGGTAATAACTAACTGCATTTGTACAACATCACATCACATTGTACTGATACCACATTATGTAACTACATATTTAAAGCATTTGTTTTCCAAAAAAACAAGATTGCAAGACTAAAGACTGCACTAGTCTCATCCAATCATTCATTCAATACGTCACCATCCCACACTTATATTAAAAAATCATCATTTAAAACTATTAATTATCAACTCGATCACAGTTTTACCATAGCCCGATTAATTCCGGTGTTTTGTCTCTAGCGGCGCAGTTTGTTCAGCTCTGAATTAACCAACGAAGTCCAGCATGCTTCAAACGAGCGTTTTGTGGTAAATATACAACGTGAACTCCTCACTGGGTTGGGAACGCGCTGCGTTTATAATAACAGTTCTTGAAACCTTCGAAGTTCTAAAGTATTTCATTAGAAAGACAAATGATTACCTTGATTCATTTTTAGTGAAGGAATTGTAATAACTTTGCACGGCTTACATCTATAGCAAAAAGTGTCGGTCAAAATGTGTCGTTGCAATTTTTTCCGTCTAACCCCCTTTCGCAACTTGCGATAAGGAACTTCGTTCCAAAAACGCGCGATATTTGAAATCAGTGAGTACACCGCTGAATGTTTAACCGGTGGGTCGCGTAACGCATTCATGGCGACATAACTAGTTAGTTGTTGTTCAGCGCTGTGTTACGGCTTTGTTATTTCATTACCTGTGGACTAGGTAATGAAGCGATGTTAGTGTTTGGCTAATTTAAAAATTACTAACGTGAAATTGAGCTTCCTACGTGAAAATGGTACCTACAGTGTTCCAAATAAGTACGTTTTCCTGGAACAAAATATGAATGGCATAAAAATCAACTTTATCTGATGATACTTCTGTCTTTTTAGTCTCCACTTTTGGTACCCTATGACGTACTGTCCTGAGCAATTGCTTGCTTACGGGTTAATCCATCTGTCTCCACTATTAGTCAAAGTGCGATCACTATTTCGCCAGCTAAGTGTAGTGGTTAAGTATGGCAATAATAATATATTTATATGGTCACTTCAATTTTATTCCCAAGTTATAGACAAATTACTTAAAGAATTGTTTATAGAAACCAATAGCTATGGCTTTCAACTAATGCATCCCTAGTCATCAGGGTTCCGTCCAGCCACAAAACGAAGCGAATTGAATAAAACTCGCTTACAATGGGAACTAGCGGAATCAAAAGTCAATTTACTCAAAGCAATACGATGCAAGGAACAATGGCGGTTCTCGAAATGCGCGCCAAATTAAAGCGGGCACTTTATGTATTCGATTTTTGTTCGATACGTGAAAAAATTGTATGGAAAATTCACGTCCTAACGTCGGCACTCACGTATTCAAGATGATTCTGTACCACTAAATAATCTCAGCCAAACATTTCCCACAGCTGGACATAGACGTCCACTAAGGATGTCCACAACGACGGTCCCACATTACCCGCATCCAACAGCTTCCCAGGACCTTCACGAGAGCGTCGCGTCGGACTACCTGGCCTACCACTTTTCTAAAACTGGACGTTATTTCAAGATAAAATTAACCTATGTGCTATACCAGTTTGTAGTCTATGTATTTTCATGCTAAATTTCATTCAGATCTATTAAGTTGTTCTAACGTGATAGATAGAAAATCGTCCATCCAAACAACTTCTAAAATATTCTTACTGTGCTATCCTATCTGTTACAATACAAATGACGTTTTTAATTTATATCCTAGAAATATATAATTAACGAGGTAAAGTCGCCTGTCTGGTAGAGATCGCTTCTCAGCGATATGACCGCCTATTTGTAATTCTAAATGTTTCTTTTTTGTCATGTGTTTTATGTGCAATAAAGTGTATTGTACCGTATTGTGTATTGTCGCAGAATTCAATTAGCGATTGACATAATTTATATCATGCCGAGTTATGAGTGAGCTTATTATATCTTTCTTCGCAACAGTTTCATTTCTCGGCATAATTTATCTGCTAAACATGCTCCGTGACTTTACTAGGCATAGTACATCTTTGCTAGAAGCGTCACCAATTTACAAAAACTAGTTATCTAGACCCAAACAGGTATTGAACTGAGACTCTTTCCAATGGGGTCGACTATAAATATCCCCAAAAGACGGTTATGAGAAAATGTATTTAAAACTAATCTTGTTTGCAAGAATTTTACGATGTTGCATTCCACTTCAATATTTGAGAAATAATATTATTCATTTTGCTAAACCACGTCAAACGGCTTATAGACTGAAATACATAATGCAATGGAAGATTATAGTTTCCAATTGGGCTTCGAGAAGTGTTGCATTGAATGTGGTTCCTGTCGTATGTTGAATGCAGCCGAATGTTCTGTTTCAATACAGGATATCTTTTTCAACACAGTAAATTTTTTTTATAGGCGTTAAGTATCGTAGTTTGAGCCCATTTATGAAATAAAATTAACGGTGCAATTTTAACCACCGGTAAAACAAAGCCCACGTTATGTAACCATTGTGTATAACATCTTGGCAGTGTTATTTTATTTATTAAAAACCAAAAAAATTTTTAAATAAAATATTGAATATCGGTTCAGCTATTTATTTTGAAACACGCTGTGACCTGTGACACACACAGATGTAGCTGTGTAAGGTCCATTCAACCGCGACCCCGCTGCAGCAAAATAATACGTCTGGGTGCGTCAAAGCGTGTTACAATATTAAAAGGCTGAACCAAAAATTCAATTTTTTCCAAAAATATTTTTAATAAAAAAATTAATAACACTGCCATGATGTTATACATAATGGTCCAATAACGTGGGCTTCGTTTCCCAGGTGGTTCAAAAAGCACGGTGTATAAAATATATTTCGCAACATAGTTTTAAATTTTTACGGTCATAAGTCTGTGGAGGTATGAAGGGATAACACTTAAAATTTTCGGGGTTTAATGCAACGAACTGCATTATTTAAAGGTAAATATTAATTACTTACCTTCCCGACGTTTCGATCCGGTTGCACGAATCCTGGTCGCGGGCAGAACCCCGTAAATGTTAAGTGTTAAGTGTAAAAAGAAAGCTTAAAATCCTATATGAAGGGATAATCAACAACTTATGAATATTATCGTAATAAATAAATGAGATGCGCATCGCGTAAAAAGTATCAAAAATTTTAGATTTTTTGCGGATATTTTCTAGGTGCCTTATTTTGACATTTTCACTTCCTAATACCAAAAGAAAAAAACGTCATTTGCTTTTTGTCTCGTAGATTTATGCATTAAAATTTGGATTGTGATTAAATTTAAACCCGTATCCAAACCAAACCCGTAACCCGTAGCCAAAGTTAGGCCGAAATTGAGTTAAATTTCGCATATTTTTTCTCAGTGAATAAGTAAATTCATGTTCATTCCGTCGCTTGTAGTTTGACTCAAGCGCATCGCGCTATCCGTGATCTACAATTATAATTGATTATTTGTTTGTTTTCTGACGAAATAAACACAACCATCATCATTAATCTTATATACACGTTATTTACTTACAAATCATCATTTAAACTAGATTTTATTTAATTTTTTTTTTTTTTCACTTTCTTATATAAAGTCATTTAAACACCGAATTTTGGTGGCATTAAGCAGGCTATGCATCGTCTCCGGCGGAAGCGAATTCGCCTTAAGCTGCTGAACTTCGGTAACACCGAATTTCAAACGAATTTTGGTGCATCTCTTTCACGAGACATCTTTCTCATTCGAGCTATCCTTTTCTGAGTAAATTATATTGAACTCGGCAGACATGGTCTTGCCAGGAAAAGCAGCGCCAGTTACCAGGTTCAATATGTTTTCAAACCATCCAGGAACCCATTGAAACATGTATACACACAATAAATAGTTAAGTTAAAAAAATACAACTGGCAATTCCCAAAAAGCCTTACGCGCTTACTGATCAAAACAGATCTACCAAATAGCGTTGGAATACAAAATCTATTTCTGAACAGGTGAAAGTGCAACTAAAATCGTATCCATTGAGCTATAAACAGACACACTGAATCAGTAAACACATGATATTTGCAGGCGATGTTCGTGTTTGTAAACAGAAAGTACTTTTGTTTCGGTTCGGACAGTTTGGACTGGCATTTTGACTATTTAGAATAAAACCGGCCAAGTGCGAGTCGGACTCGCGCACGAAGGGTTCCGTACCAAAAAGGCCAAAAAAACGAGTTTGTTGTATGGGAGCCCCTCTTAAATATTTATTTTATTTTGTTTTTAGTATTTGTTGTTATTGCGGTAACAGAAATACATAATATGTGAAAATTTCAACTGTCTAGCTATTGCGGCTCTTGAGATACAGCCTGGTGACAGAGCGACGGACAGACGGACAAACGGACAGACGGACAGACAGCGAAGTCTTAGTAATAGGGTCCCGTTTTTACCCTTTGGGTACGGAACCCTAAAAAGGAATAACATTTGACAAGATTTGAGCATAGTGGAAGCAACACGCATTCATTGTTTGACGACCTCAGTTGGTTTAACTAACCATAGTTTGTTTTATTAAGTTTTATTTTTTATATACTCAATCGGCTTGCTCGTGACTACATACTTAATAGAGCGAGCTTACCCAGAAAGTGGCACTGGTTCTCCCACACACCAGCGGAACACAGAAAAACTGTTTGGCGCTGGACTCCGGCAGGAGGGTGGTAGCATCCAGGCAGTCTCTTACGAAGCCTACCACCGCAGATGGATCTGTTAGCCGTCATCATTGGTTAGAAAACCAAAGATGCCAGTAGCCAGGGTGGACCACTAGGAGGTAGATCCCATCACCCCAAAATAGGTAAAAAAAAAGAAAAAGAAAATCCGCCCGAAAAAGTAGCGCCTACCGAGTCTGTGTAGGGTGAGTTAGGTGACATGCACACGTTCTCAAGAATTATTGTTAAGAAATTATCAGTGTAACAGTATATTTACTTAAATTTACCACTATACTCGATTTTCCATGTATTCCAATGAACTCAGAAGACGATTAAAATTTTACTTCTTCAACATTCTGGTCACATTGTTTTCAGAATAACGTAATCGGCTTCTAAACCCACTATATTTTATTGTGATATTACTGACAATAGGAGCCATATTCGGGTTTACATCAAAAGTGCGCATTCCTTTGATATCTAGGGATCATTACGTAAGTAGGAGTAGTAGAACTACTCTGCACAGTAAAATAAATTAGGATAATACTATAGGTGTATGCCCCGGGAACCCATCACTTAATCGCAATTTTCTTCAACGATTTTCATTCCCCATAAAACAATTCGCAGATGTTTCTAAACGATATTCAACATACCCTAGAATCATGTTACATCACAATTTCATTTGGTCGAATGCTTATTATCTACAAACTTACTTCATCGTTACTTCTTTTCATATATTATGTATTTTATCGAAGTAATGTTAGTTTACTATTTTGTTACCCATAATTTTATTTCCACGTAAATTTCAATATGCAGAATTGTTGAAACATCCAATTTTACTTCACTAAAGTCCGTATTGCCAAACGATTTTTGTTCATCATCATATCAGCCGAACGACGCCCACTGCTGGGCATAGGCCTCCCCCAAGGATCTCCACAACGATCGGTCCTGTGCTGTCCGCATCCAGCGGCTTCCCGCGACCTTGATCAGATCGTCGGTCCACCTTGTAGGGGGCCTGCCCACGGAACGTCGTCCGGTATGCGGTCGCCATTCGAGAACCTTTCCGCCCCAACGGCCATCGGTTCTCCGCGCTATGTGTCCCGCCCACTGCCACTTCAACGATGCAATCCTTCGAGCGATGTCGGTTGTTTTAGTTCTCCTGCGGATCTCATCATTTCTGATTCGATCGAGTAGGGAAATACCAAGCATCGCTCTCTCCATTGCTCGCTGGGTGATCTTGAGCCTTCTTATGAGACCCATAGTAAACGACCACGTCTCACTCCCATAGGTCATTACTGGCAACACACACTGGTCAAAGACTTTCGTCTTGAGACACTGAGGTATTTCGGATGCGAATATATGCCGGAGCTTCCCGAACGCTGCCCATCCGAGCTGGATTCGACGAGAGATCTCTTTCTCGAAGTTGGACTTACCTAACTGGACTATCTGTCCCAGGTAAACATAGTGGTCAACAACTTCGAGTGCAATGTTCCCAACGTTAACTGGAGCGGGTGCAACATGGGCATTTAACATGATTTTCGTCTTGTCCATGTTCATCGTAAGACCCACTAAGAACTTTGAGAAGCATTACCGAGATCTTCGAGCATAATGTTCAGGTCTTCCAAGGTCTCAGCCATAAGAACTACATCATCGGCAAATCGCAGGTGTGTTAGGTATTCGCCATTAATGTTGATGCTGCGTCCTTTCCAGTCCAGAAGCTTGAAAATATCCTCCAACGCAGCTGTGAACAGTTTCGGGGGAATAACGTCTCCCTGTCTCACACCTCGCTGTAGTTGGATCGGATTAGAGCTCTGGTTCTGTAATCGGACCGACATGGTGGCGTTTTGGTATAAGTACTTTAGTACCTCGATGTACCTGTAGTCTATTTGGCACCTTTGGAGAGACTGCAGCACTGCCCAGGTCTCAATCGAATCAAAGGCTTTCTCATAGTCCACGAAGGCTAAGCAAAGTGGCAAGTTATACTCTTCGGTCTTCTGTATAACTTGCCGCAGCGTATGAATGTGGTCTATGGTACTATAGCCTTTTCGGAACCCGGCTTGTTCGGGAGGTTGGAAGTCGTCGAACCTGCGAGTGAGACGATTCGTAACGACTCTCGAAAACAACTTATAGATATGGCTCAGAAGCGAAATGGGTCTGTAGTTCTTCAAGAGAGTTTTGTCACCCTTCTTGAAGAACAGCATTACATCGCCTCTGCCCCATGCCTTTGGCGTTTTGCCCTCGAGTATGACAGAATTAAAGAGCTTCTGGAGGACCTTAAGTACCGGCTTACCGCCCGCTCTAAGGAGCTCTGTTGTGATTCCGTCATCACCCGCCGCCTTGTTGTTTTTAAGCTGCTTGAGAGCCATTCTAATCTCGCAAAGGCTGACGTCCGGGATATCTTCAGAATAGTGTCGGGTAAGCTTGGCTCTAGGGTCTTTAGCCTTGCTTTCAACAGGTGTTTTCGTGGAGTATAACTGTCCATAGAAACTCTCAATCTCCCTCAGGATTTCAGGTGTTGACGTAATGATGCTACCTGTCTCAGTTTTCAGCCTCGTCAATTGGCTTTGCCCAATAGACAGATCTCTGGCGAACACTTTGGAGCCTTTGTTCCGCTCAATGGCCTCTTTAATACATCGGGTATTAAATTGACGAAGGTCGCTCTTCAAAGACTTCGATATGTGTCTATTGAGTTGCCGATAGCGATGGGCATCCGCTGAGTTCTGTAGCCTCATTTCGTTTCTCTGATCCATGAGTAGGAGAGTCTGACTGGAGAGTTTCTTTGATTTGGGACGGCGGGTTTTAAAGTACTTAGACCCTACCGTACGGACAGTATCCACCACCATGTTGTATAGATCGTCCACATCGATGCTGGTCTCAAGGGCTTCGAAACGGTTTTGAAGCTCGAGCTGAAAACACTCGGGGTTTTGAATTTGAGCCGGTATTGGTCGGAGCGTGGATTTTATCAGTCGCGCTCTTTTAAGCTTTACGTCGATATTCAATGTGCCTCTGACCATGCGGTGATCGCTTCCTGTCTTAACAGCGTTGATCACAGCGACATCATCGAATATGTGCTTCTTCGTTGACATGATAAAATCGATCTCATTTTTGACTTTACCGTCCGGGCTGATCCAGGTCCATTTGCGGCTTACGGGCTTCTTGAAGAAGGAGTTCATCATAAAGAGGTTCTCCTTCTCCATGAAGTCTGCCAGCATCTGACCCCTTTTGTTCCGTTGCCCAAATCCAAATTTCCCCATTCTCAACTCATTACCGCAACGTTGCCCCAACTTCGCATTGAAATCCCCCATCACAACCGTGTAGTGGGTTTTAAAGCTATGCATGGCTTTAGAGATCTCCTCATACATAGCCTCCACTTCGACATCGTCGTGTTTCGAGGTCGGAGCGTAAACCTGAATGACATTCAGCGAATATCGTTTCGATATTCTGAGTATCAGGTACGCTACCCTGCTCGAAACACTTCCGATAGTAATCACGTTGTTGACAAGGGACTTGTGGACGATGAACCCGACACCACCTAGGGACTGTTGGTCGCCCTCCCGGTAATATAGTAAGTTACCGGATTGCAGGGTTATCGAGTCCTCTCCCTCTCTTCGGACTTCAGATAGCCCAATGATATCCCAATGTAACTTACCAATTGCTTCTTCCAACTCTACGAGCTTCGCGTCAAGCCTCAGTGTGCGCGTGTTATATGTTGCCAGGTCGAGTCGTCGTTGTTGGCAGCCGGATCTTACCCGGGGATTCTTAGCACCCCCTGCCCCGCCGTTACCATAGCCGGTGCCATAGCTAGGACTAGCGGGGGTTTGCCATAATCGCCACCCTTGGGAGGCGGGTTGGCGATCGCAGTATGGCCTGCTGCTTCTAGGAGACGCTGCTGCCCATCTCCTGATGGCAGTTTTCCCTCTGTCGGCTCTTACGACACCCACGGGAAGAGAGGGGGTAGTGCTATTCTTTTTATGTGCCGGCACTACACGGCACAATTTTTGCACGGATTTTTGTTACTAATATTATATTGCATACTTTATTAATAGACAATTTAAAGCATTACTGATATAAATATGAAATAAACATTGATATAATAAATAAACTGCGTTAATCCCGACTCGCCGTGGTCTCCTCTCCGTGGTACTAGTCTGCCCGATACTAGAGTGTAATTCAAAAGCCGGAGGCGCGGAGGGAGAGCAGCCTTCGCCCGCTGTAACAAGGTGCAATCACCCGCGTGAGCCGGAGCTGCGTAGGCGAGCTTGGGTGACTGCGCCTTGTTACGCAAGGGCGACGAGGCTGCTATTCCCGCAGCGCCGGAGACGAGGAAATCGTAATGTTGCTTGTTTGCATGCCTGCTTGCTTGCTTGCATGCATTAATGCATGCATGCAAGCATGAATGACTTCTTACTTGCATGCATGAATGCATGCGTACCTGCTGCATGCCTGCTTGCTTTCATGCATGCATTAATTCATGCTATGGGAAAAATGCTATGGGAACCGTGTTTTTATTAATGGTTTTATCGATAACTTAATAATTCTATGAAACAATAGTTTAATATTTCGTTATTCTGCTTAACAAAACAATTGCGAAACATTTTTTTTGTGAAATGTTATTCGATGTTATGAAACGGCGATTATTAACTATTCGATAAATTAAGAAAAAAAGATATTAACATTCATAGAAAAGTTTTCTATGAAAGGAAATTCGGTATCAAAAAATATGTGTTTTGATAGATACCCGTATGCCCCATTGGTCAAGGTTTGAGTACCGGGCCATGATCTTGGGGTACTAGGTTCGATTAAAAGAGCTACAAGATTTTAGAATTCTCGAACATTACTCGTGTTTGTAAACACCAATATTTTGGCAAGCATGGTGTTTTTGCTTGTACCCATCATTGTTGTGGTGTGATGATTAAAGGCTGTGACTAATGTGTGTTTAAGAGGTCTTGTTGATCACTCTCTGAAGTGGTAGGGTATGGTTTATGTGAGTGAGTGTGTGTAAAATTTATCATATAGTCCAAGCATGTAGTTGATATCCGATGAATAAATAAGTAAGCTAAGTTTTGACCGAAACTTAGTAAAAACAGCCGAGGATCTAGTTCAATTGCGTGCAGATTAACATTTTTAAAAAGAGATAGGAAATAAAATTACTATCACTCTCATTCCCTCTCTCGTTATCTCTTTGTCTTCTTGTATGCTTATTCACACCTGCATGCTTCGAGCTACGCGGCCTGCTCGAAGCCTGCATGGGCCTTTATCCTTTTTTTATTCTATTAAGAGTTAAAATCGGAATGTACAGAAAACAGCACGTCAACCTACCACAAAACGTCAAATTTTCTCAATTGATATTGATCTCTACTTGATGGACTTAAAGTTGAAAATCAATTCAATGACCTTTAACTTTTCGGGTAGGTTGACCTGCCGCTGTCTGTACAAAAAAGCGACGATTAATTTTACATGAAAGATCTGACAAAACTTCAAGTTGACAGCAGTCAAGCAGCCAGATAATCCTTGAAACTGATCTGCTTCTCTCAACTAGCTATCATCTTATTTAAAATTCATAATTAAGTATAGTCTTTTCCCCGTCGACGACACAGCAAGTTCTTAAGGGTGGTTTTATAGTCACGTGTACGCCCGCGCGGTTGGTAAGCGCGGCCCGTAAGGGTCCTGCCTCGAATTTTGCAGGCAGCGGGGCGGAAGCGGCGCGGGCACTGCAAATGTATGCGCCCGCCAGAGCGAGACAAGCCGCACGGGTGAGCGGCGGGCCTATACATTTGCAGTGAACGCGCCACTCCCACCCCGCTGCCCGCAAATTCAAGGCAGAGGCCTAAGACGGTAGATGAAGACGTAAGACGCACGGGGGCCATCTGCGCCTAACTATGTAATGTAATGATCCTAGAGAAGCTTAGCTCGTGGCCCGCGACGTTGATCAACCGCGCAGGCGTAACGCCAAAAACTACTGCAAATGTATGCGCCCGAGCGAGACAAGTCGCGCAGGCGAGCGGCGGGCGAGGCCTAAGCGTGACTATAAAACCACACTCAAGGTTTAGTCCTTCTGCTCGTTTCTATATTATGCTGGCATTATCGGGGTAGTAAAAACTTTATCTGCTATAAACCGTTAGTGGAACAGTTCTTTTAGCGGCCATTTGGACGTAAATGGAAAGGCATAACACATATGAACAAAACAAATAAGACTTGAAGATCAATGGATTAGGTATGGCGGTTTTGACTCGCCGGATTACTTTCTTCTTAAGTAGTTAAAATTGCTATAGTTGGCTATAGTTGGTGTCTCTGATATTTAGACACTTTCAAGCCTTGATCGAAAACTTAATATTATGAAGAATTAGGTATACGGTAGAAACGCCCAAACTACTTTTATGGTAGTGACGGTAAACTTTCATATTATACTAATATGCTGTTATAACACTTCTGTCGTTTTCTAAAGCGTCATTTTCTTTTTCTCATGACTTGTCTTTTATGGATAGCCTGATGTCGAGTTTTCCAAATAAATAGATAGTGAATAAATATCAATTACTTTTATTTTAATTAAATTTATTGGAATATGTACATTTGTTTAGTGAAATTATTTATGTTTTACTTCAATGCATATTAATCAAGAACAAAAAAAAAAGAGTCAAATTACCGTCTAGTACTGTTTAATGTTATGCGTACCTAATTAATAAAACAAAACATAGCTACTACAATTTTCATGCTATAGTACAAACCTGCTCACTGTATCTCGACTTCACTAATATTTGAAGTGTCTCGGTGCGAAGCTTAGGTATTTTACGATATCCCAAGTTTTCACATTTCACTGCGACATAAAGGTACGGTCGGCCAAGAAAATGATTTTGGTTTGGTCACCCTAAGATCAAAAAAATTTCGCGCGTCATAAAAAAATTGGGTTGATTTTCTAATGCAAAAATATTCTGACAGTTACTTATACTTAAATGTCATAACTGTGCATCTATTTTGCTGTTAAAAAGATAGTCCATGAGTTCAACCTTATCGCTATTTTACTTACACATGAAATTTTCTTAAAACTGACCACTTTCTTTATGCCGACTGTACATAATCAATCACATAGTGATAGCGATGTAGCGTCAGCAGGTCGGAGTGCTGAAAGGCAATTACAACACATAGCGGCGGAGTCGAGAACTTTGATAATGGGCCGCACTAATTGGCATCTATAGGGAGTTGGTAAAACGTCAATTTAGAGCTAAAGAAATAAAAAAATAAATCAAAATAAATTGGTGCAACATCCCACTTGCTCTGATTCCAATGTACCTATTTAGAGCACTTGTATTTTGGTAAATCATCGCATCCCAAACACAGTCATGGAAAAATACAGAATATAGTTTTTTCCTACATTAGAACCTCGGAGCAAGCGTCACCTTGAAAACCAATGCGTACGCCACTCTGCCAAGGAGGTCGTTGCCCAATGTTCGACGCCCATATCCAATTAGGTTGCGCCAATAAAGAGTCGTGTGGTGCCTATGCATGGCGGTACCTTAAAAATAGCAACACCCATTCTCTTCCCATGGGTTTTGTAAGAGGCAAAGAGGACTGCAAGAAGAAGAGGGACAGCAGCTTCTCTCTCCCATGATCAAACTGCAAACGCTAAGCATAGTGGTTATGGTAAATCCCTCTGTTGGAGAGGCCTGTGTCCATCAGTGAACTAATATATGTTGGTGATCAATGCGGTGTTGCCGCTCTTGTCACAACTAAGCTGGCGTTCTGTTAATACAAAAATTGTCAACAACACCACAGAGTTTAAACTTGCTTAGCATACATTTAGTCAGTTTGGCCCAGAATGAAAGGGTGTTTGTCATAAATCTGTATTTTGTAAATAACGTTAATGCTAAACAGTTTAGTAAAATTATCCTTATGCGTATTCTAATTGACTGTGTGAACTATTTGTTAGGCAACATTCTGTAGTGAAAAATGCGTCATAGTAACATAAAAACACATAATTTTCAAAAACTATTTAGTTGTTTTAAAACCCTTAAAATCATGTCAATCAATCAATCATGTGCACCACCTTATTCAAAGAAGCGTTTTCAACTCTTGAGGTCTGCTCTGGATCACACTCCGTCGTACCAGTCCTTTTCAGTTGTTAAATGTGAAGTCCACCGGCTCTTGCAATCCTCCGTCGTTGTTCATTCTGCTTAAATTAAAAGCAAACTCAAAGCTATTTGTTGATATGCATATTATATCCTGAATTCTGATACAAAAGCACTTGAACTAGAGTCATTGATGTTTAAAAATATAATATTTCTGTTTGTTGATATGTTGTCTTGTAGCGACAGGATAAGTTTTGTATATTTTAGGCTAGGTAAATGGTGTGATCGGTTTATGGATTTTTTTAATGCATTTTATTTATTATTTTTCAATTTATTTATTTGATAGCGGTTTTATCATCCCTATACGAGATCAGTGCTTCTGCAAGCGCCGCGGTTAGTAGCTGCTCCAGTATTGGAGTTGTTGTATAATTTTTCAAGAATTTTCAACTAATTAGAACTGGGAGGTTTAGCTCCGAGCTATTATTCTTACTTCAGCTGAGATCTAGAGTTTATCTAACTTGGTTTCCACGCTCCAGAGTAAGTCATAATAGTTCTGGAAGATAGTTCGCCCAGTTTTTTCATTTTTTGAAAGGGAACAGATTGCTTAGTAAATATAACTTATTATGTTATTTGTATGTATGCTTTATATAAACTGTTCTGCAAAAAAGCTAACAGCATCGATCACGTGTAATACGTTTTGCTATTCAAATCAGTGTAGGCGCTTCTTGAACGTTACCATTAATTTTCGTTTGGACCGGAATCACCAATCATCACATGACTCAATGTAAGTATATATTTTAATGTACCTACTTTAATCTTTTATTCACTTACGCATAAAATTTTAAGAATATATGTTAATATTTTTAGTCGAGTTGTTTAAGGTGCCTTACTCTACCCTAAGGTTGTCTCGTAGAGATCGCTATTCAGCGATAAGACCGCCTTATTGTACCAATTTTCTGTTTTCATATTATTATTTTTCTTTGTGTCTTGTTTTGTGCAATAAAAGTGTATTGTATTGTATTGTACTCTGCAACACGAAGCTCGTATTTACGGATATACGAGTATCTGTCTCTTTCAGATACTTTAAGACATCTGTATGAGTGATAGAGACAGATGGATTCGAATATACGGACATTGTGTTACGGAGTACGGCCCAAGAACTGGAACAAGATATCGGGAACGAGCAACAAGAGTTCCGAATTGTCGAACATTACTCGGGTAATCACAAACCCGCATCATGCCTACACCCATTATTGCTGTGGTAACTTGAATTCAATGATGAAGGCCTTTGCCCTGCAGTAAGATTTTAAGTTACTTTACTTTACTTTTACATGTTTTGTTTTTTGGGGTGGTGGGATCTACCTCCTAGTGGTCCACCCTGGGCAACGGCATCTTTGGTATTCTAACCAATGATGACGGCTAACAGATCCCTCTGCGGTGGTAGGCTTCGTAAGAGACCGCCTGGACGCTACCACCCTCCTGCCGGAGTCCAGCGCCAAACAGTTTTTCCGTGTTCCGCAGGTGTGTGGGAGAACCAGTACCTCTGGGTAAGCTCGCTCCATCTTAGGCTTCTTCTGAACCGTATAGTTAAGTATGTAGTCAAGAGCAAGCCAATTATTTATAATAGGGGTTAAGTATGAAATTGCCGAATATTTTCCCACTTTTTATTTTGTTTATAGCTCTTAAGTATAGTCATATTATTGCGTAATTCTTTTTGTATTGTATCAAAAACTAAATAAAGTAACTTTTGAATTAAAAAAAATGCAAATCTAGTGCCTATAACTTCAAAGGAAGTCGTTGAAAAGACCCCTTACAATGTGTCAGCTGACCTTCTTGCTTCAATTAAGTATATTTCTATTATATACTTTGATTTTCAGAAATTTAAATACTATAATGCGTAGCTTTATAACCATCTAACTTTCACCTCTAATTGCATCGAAAACGGTTCAGGCGTTTTTAAAAAAACTAAAAATTTGTTAGTATGGAAAAATGACTTTTCTCGATTTCGTCCATACAAAACGGCAATTTCATACTTTAACCCCTAATATTTTCATAAAACATTTTCATTTAATGAACAGAATACAAATAACGTTGACTAAAAGAAAATATTGACTCAGCTCTACATCAGAATATTGAAAACTGAGCTAACTCTTACGAACCAGATATTTTTGATTACCTTTTTATTTCGTCCTTTGATTGAGAGCAAGGGATAAAATAAAAATAAAATGCTATCAATCGCACTCGAATTTGAATAAAACGACTCTTCAGTCAAAGAGCATAGAGCATGAACCCACACCACAGAGTAGGACGTATGACAAATAAATACAGTAAGCCCACATTCATAGTGTAGGCGATACTTCTTAACCGAAACCTTTACGCACCCTTAAAACTAAAAAGATGTAACTCAAAAATTACAACTTGTGGAAAATGAGCGTTAAAGTTTTGCACTTCTTCCGTGCCATCTTTGATTGAAATTTGCGAATCATATGACACTTATCATTACTATAACTGCTGATATCATTAGGTTAATCTATAGAGATTTATATAAAAATATTGAACTGAAATCTATTTAAATAAGGTAATTTTAGCATAAGAAAAAAAGTTCCTAGTTAAATCTGTTTATGCAAAAATGAGAATAGCATAATCATGAAATAAATCGCAAACAATCACTTTAGTTTTAAAGTGGAGGTAATTGCTTTGAAAACATTTGACATCAATTCTTTTTATACCTATTCAAAATACGATATTGAAAATTGGTATAGTATTACATCAAATTAAAAATACAATTCCTTGAATAAAAATTTTGACTGCCTGAGGTTGGACACGAATCTTCAATATTCCGCTTACCAGGCGACCGCTCTAACCATCCAATCAACCATTTTTATCAATTTTTTTGAAAATGTATAACTAAGATTCATCATCGATTGCCTCATATCGCAATACCTCAAGGACCGGTTGAATATCGCCGGAAATGAAGATTAAAATTTAATCTTTCAAAAAGATGTCAAGATAATTCTTCCATACTTAATTGATATAAATAAATGTGGACAACTTCTGATCCCTAAGTAAGTAACTATTTAAAGCACTATTTTTGTGGAATCAGAAACAAGGAAGGTACCACAAACGCTCGTAGCCCGAGAAAATAAAGAAAAACGCTTTTTTACGCATCGATCTACCCGCAAATCGAACCTGGGATCGCGTAGCAGGTGACACCTTAAAAAAACGGGTGTGTACGCTACTCCACTGCTGAGGTCAAATTCAATTTGATGTTCCATTTATTGTAATAATGGATCTTTCTTTACTTATGAAGTTTGTAGCATTGCAGTACTGACTATTTGAAACCGAATTTACCAACCAAAGAAAAAAAGCGAAGAGAAATGTACGCATACTTTTTTAAGTATACGATCACGCATAACTTTTGCTAGGTTGACCAATTATTGGGGTAATCTTTTTCTTCGATAGAGTTGTACAAAGTTGGTCTAATTTAAATTTCAAAGAAACATAACCAGAAGCTAGGATGACAGCCTGCCAATGTTTTTATAAAATTATTACTGAGGCATTTCTCTGCAACACAATTCGACTTGATCTGTCTCTTTCACTCGTACTAGTATTTGAAAGAGACAAATGGATCCCGTTATACGGGCTTCGCGATAAGTAGTGGGACCTCAGAGATGACGTCATGAATGAGCCTACTTAACCTAATGTTACTGTAGCGGGTACGCGAAAAGAGACAGTCAGCTGAACAGAAAGCGAGGGATCGGGCGGGTATGAAACTTTCATGTAGTGCACAGTGGACTGAAAATTGGGTTACATGGGCATAAAATAAATTTTAAATTTATTCGTAACTGTTCAAACCCATAAATTGCCGCTTTAAAGTGAAGCATACAGTATCAATAGCGCCAGTTCAAAAAAAAACGGATGTTAAAACAACTTGATTTTTCAAGTAATCTGTAATGTACAACTTAACAGAAAGGAATGTGAACAGTGCTTTTGACTAGATTTGGTGAATAAGGACTATATTTTTTAAATAGGGAGGAGGCATTTAAAAGTTTAAAAAAATGAAATTTAGTTAAATAACTGCATAAAAAAAATAACCTATACATACAAATAAATTTACGTACATTCCCTCATAATTTGTCTACACCAGATCTATTAAAACTGACAGTACAAGATTGATCGATTTAGATTAATGTCATTGCAGCCTAAAATAATAATGAATCACCATTTCTTGTCTCATGAGTATCGTAAGAGGCGACTTAAGAAGAACTTTCAGAAGAAGACAAGCAGCTACCTTTTTTTTCCATCTACCATACGTAGCTACTTTAGTCATCATCATCATCATCATCAGCCTATCACAGTCTACTGCTGGACATAGGCCTCTCCAATTGCACGCCTATTAGGTTGATCCTTGGCTTCTCGCATCCAGCTCCTGCCAGCCACCTTGCGCAAATCATCACTCCACCTAGCCTGAGGGCGTCCTACACTACGTTTGCCGAGACGCGGTCTCCACTCAAGAACTCTAGTAAGCTACTATAGTAATCCCTTTGTTTTAAAATCTCTTTTAGTCTTCAAGGTTACGGGTGTACATTTTAACAAAATGCGACTGAATTTCATGAATAATTTTACAGTTTAATTATTCGCGCTAATTCTAAAAATTAATACTAAGAATTTGTAAAACAGCAAGATTTTTTCCAATTAAATACTTTGTCCACAAGCCAAATATCCCACCCACTGTGCGCGCCCGCCTTTCAGTTGTCCAAACATTCGCACACTGGATTATGCCGCGATTACTCCCGAGGGGATTGATTTTCAATGAGGTTCCAGTCTTGAAGGGACGATTATACAGGATTTATTCTTTACGATACGTCTTTGGAAGATTTCAGGAATATAATCTAGAATAACTTGTTATCATATCCTGTATATTATTGCTTGACGAACCGATTTAAGGGGACTACTAGAGCTAAGTGCTGCCCCCAATTACCAATAATGTACAACGAAAGAATGCCAGAATGAAAAGCAGTTAACAGTGATTCAATAAATACAAGAAGTAATTTGCTGAAATGATACTGTTCTAGTTTTTTTGAGAATTGATTTTGTTTAGAAGTAATAAAATTTAATCAATTATTGGGGGCAGCACTTAGCTTTAGTAGTCGCCTTACTAATGGCTTAATATGACTAAGACATTTTATATCAATGACGTATTAAGTTAATAAATAGCATGATGCTAAAATAAAACTCAACAGCTTTATCTTTGACGTATGCACTTATCTATTGGTATGGAAACGTATTTATTTTATCATTTAAGACAGCCGCAATCAGCCCTCAAAAGGTTAGATTTTACAGGATGTACCCTCCAAATAGTTCTTTTTGTGTTTGACCTACATTTAAGTTTTAGTTTATAGTTATTGCTAATATTCGGCACTTAAATTAAAAAAAGCCAATTTTTTTTATATTTTTGAGATACCACCTTTTGATACACACATAGATCAAAACGGAAATCTTAAAAAACAGATCAATGTTTGACAAACTTCAATTTTTATAAAACGTACAAACGAAGGGGTCTTAAAAATAGGGTTTAGTAAACTTTCATTTAAATAAATGCTCTCAAATATTTAAAAGGCTTTCAGTCTCAAAAGAAAGTAAAAGTTGATGATAATTAAAACTCAAACTCTCCAATTAAACGTTTGGTAATCAACAGTCCACAAAATTGATTTCGCTCATTGTTAATCGAACTGTTGTTTCTTATCGTCATGTTCTCGGCATTAACGTTCGTTTTGTTAGTTGTAAGTATTTAAAATATCTAAGAAATTTATACATTGCACATTTTCTGTAACTAACATATTGTAAATTTAAAGAATCGTATTTGGATTAAATTATATTATTTGATTATTTATAA
Source organism: Anania crocealis (assembly GCA_949315895.1). NCBI lineage: Eukaryota > Metazoa > Arthropoda > Insecta > Lepidoptera > Crambidae > Anania > Anania crocealis. Next base: position 14,788,584 of record OX438867.1, on the reverse strand, counting down.
ATAATTATATTTTTTTTTCTAAGAATAATTTTTAAACTATGGAAATAATCCTTAGTTTAAAAATTATTCTTAGAAAAAAATTTAGGATAGGGAAAACCACTTTTTTATTTTTAAATCTCAAATTTCAAAAAACTTGTCATAAAAGCTTCATTTGGCTTGGAGCCTATTTTGGTAAACGATGCAATAAATCCCCCAAAAAACTGTATTTTACTTTCACTAAATCTATATTTTTTTATGTTTCAGGGGGCTTTAGTATCATCCAAACCACTAGATGATGATATGCTGTTGTTTTGGAGAAGATGTAAGTAAAAATAAATCATATTATTTTATATTATTTAGTTACAATACCTAATGCGGAAAATGTGAGAAATTAAATTTACCACAGTACAGACAAAAAAAAATTAAATGTAGGGGGATGTTGATGTGTTTTTTTTTACTAATAAAACTATAATAATCAACCGAAAATAATAACAAAATAGATCGCATATTTAAATATATAAAATTTACCACATTACGGACAAAAAAGATACAAATGTAAATATAGGGTGACTTTGATGTCGTGTTTTACTAATAAATAAAAATAAAAAACAATTAACTGAAAATAAAAATAAAATAGAGCAAATTTTAGACACAAAGCATACCAACTCTTTGTTTATATATTTGCTTAGCGCTGACACAATTTGTTACTCAAAAAATATGGCCTATATCAGTTAACTGATGTGGTGCCGTAAAATCAGCACTACTCTTTCTACTCTTATGAGTGTCGAAAGAGGCGACTGAATGAATACAGACAAAATAACAAGCTGCTATAGCGCCCGCCCGGCATGCGAGGAGATGCGGGTTCGAGTCCCGCCTGAGACATAATTTTTCAAGTTTATATACTGATATTAAACCTTCTTTGTTGAGTACTATAATTTTTTTCGCGAATTTTACACATCTCTCAATTTTTATTCAAATTAAGATCCTAAAAACACGTGCTTTGCGATATTTAATAAAATTATAATAAACTTTTTTGGGTCACTTAACTCCATGTTTTTATTATCAAGTGACTGTTACCTTTGCATAATCGACGCGGAACCACCTTTCTAGTTCCTCAGAATTTCTAATTAACTTAGGTAGTCTAGCATATGAAATATTCGAAATATTCTGATCATTCCGAGAATAACTCAAGCTAAAATCAACAAACAAGCGGTCGTCTTATTGCAATAATCAAAACCCATTCAAAAACAGTAAACACGATCAATCACGATTCTTGAAATTGGTATATTGTCCTAATTCTGTGAAACATATAAGTATCTATCATCAATGTAAGTGACGGCCCATAATCATACCACAGCAGGGTATGACCTCCATCATTCAATTCAAGTGCAGTCAAAATCAATACGCTTGACAAATGCGGGATGCCGAAATCAACCCGAGCATTGATCGAAAATTCTAATCTCTTGTTGCCTGACCTGGGGATCCCAAAGATCTTGACCAAGATCTCGAGGCCAAGTTTTTTGATCAAAAATTACATTAATACTTGGCAGTGGTGACATGGTGAATTGGCGGTGGGCTGGACACGTCTGGTAAAGAAACCGTGACCGATGAAGCATAGGGATCTTGCTTTTGAAGAACTTTAACAATACCTTGTACAAATATATCTAAGGAATTGTTTTTTTTTTTAATAAGAAATGGTCTACTTAACTATACGGTTAAGAAGAAGTCTCAGATGGAGCGAGCTTACCCAGAGGTACTGGTTCTCACACACACCAGCGGAGCACAGAAAAACTGTTTGGCGCTGGACTCCGGCAGGAGGGTGGTAGCATCCAGGCGGCCTCTTACGAAGCCTACCATCGCAGAGGGATCTGTTAGCCGTCATCATTGGTTAGAAAACCAAAGATGCCGTTGCCCAGGGTGGACCACTAGGAGGTAGACCACCAACCCACTTTTGTACATAAGTTCGTGTTCGCCACTACATTCTTTCTCTGACTATTGGTTTATCTAAATTCCAGCTAACTCGGAATCATGCAATCCATTCACAACCTATATGATTGAATGCAATAAATGCGTGTGCTCCGCTGATGGGGTGCCTTACTGCACCAGGATGACCTGCACCAACAAAGCAGAAGGTCAGTTAACCTATTGTCATAACTATGTTTCAAAATCAGAACCACGAACTTGGAACCAGCGGCGTTTGAAATAGAAAAAAAAGGAAAACGCGGTGTGTTGACGTTTTAGGAATGTCATTATAAGCAGCACATATCAGTACATTACTGTACACGGGTATCTCCAAAAGGAGGAGTTTGGTATTATCGCCACGCTTGCTTAAATTATAGCACAATGCTTCTTTGTGATCAGTCTCTGTCACCAATGTTAAGGAACGCTGGGAGCGGTCACTAATTGGATTGGTGACCGTTTGTGGCATCATACCATGGGGGCTTACGCGCTTCAGAGGGCACGTTAAGCCGTCGATCCTAGCTGCTGTTACCGTCCACCAACCTGCTCTAGGCCAGCGTCGTGAAACTAAGGCCTTTAACCCTGCTTGAAAAGGAGAGAGACCCGTGCTCAACAGTGAGCGTAATGATTTCTTAATTTACTTTACATTGTCGTGCTGGTTGGCGATTGCAGTTTGGCCAATAGTGGTAAGCAGAAGCTCCTGCCATTCTTCTTCTAGCAGAACTCCCTTAGTCGTTTCTTACGACACTTATACGAAGATAAATAGTTTAAAGAACTGTAACCCAACTACGCAAATGCAAAACGCAAAATTCACCCTGTATATTTACTGTGAATTTTGTCTTCTTTCATTAAAATTTGATAGTCGTTAAGACGGACTTTTTTTTTCAAAGTACCCCAATGTACTAAAAGGTTGTAGCATTATCTAGCTTTTTTTTTTAAATAAGGTAGTTAGTTATGTCACCCGGACTTTATCAAGAAATCGATTAATACCTAACTCACGAAAATCAGCTTAGAAGTTTAGCCCCAAATGTGGAACCCAGATAAATACTCACATACATATTATTATGAATAGACTTCTAAAATATTACCCTTCCTGGCTTTTTCGTAGTCGGGTAAAAAGGCACTGATGTAGGTATGTTACTTTATACAATTTAAAGACAAATGTAATTATTAGTGATCTCCATTTCTATATTTTCAGATAAACTACAACTGAATGAATACAGCGATGAATTTGACTGACCGTGAAAGGATAATAAAAACATAAACAAAACACTAGCATTTAATTTTGAATGTTTTTTTTATTACCACTTTACCTGAAGATATATCGAGAGCAACAATCTGCTCTGAGAAATATATGCAGAAAGCAGGATCAGGCGATTAGAGTGCATTTCGGATAGGTATCTAACATAAATGATGTTTCATAATAAAGTAAGATACGAGTACTGTAGAAAATCTATGTATTCGGTTTTAAATTAAAAGAAACATACTTCAATAAAATAACATTCCGCATTTGCATTCAGCAAAGCTATAGCTTATTAAGAATTTCAAAATAGACCTACCTAGTAGGTGTTGTCTGAAAATGTTGACTTCCTCCGTGGTAGAGTGACGTACACACCAGTTTTCAAGGTGTCATGTCACCAGCTACGAGGATCCAAGTTCAAGTCCCGAATGGATCAGTGTAGAAAAAAGACCCTTGTCTCGGTTGTGTGGTATATTTTGGAATTAGAACAATGTTGAAATGTAATTTTGTCGACATACTTAATTTACGCGAACAAAAAACATTGAAATAGTAATAATAACATACTTGTTACTAAAACCTAACCTAGTCTAGTGGTTTAAATACCGGGCCAAGATCACGGGGTCCCAGGTTCAATCCCCGAGTCGGGCAAAATAAAAGTTGCTAATTTTCGAACATTGTTCGGGTTTGTGATCATGCCAGCACCCATCACTGCGGTGGTAACTTGAATCCAATGTTTGAGGCCTTTTCCCTGCAGTGGGATGATTAAAGGCTGTTACTATACTAATTATACTATACCTAAACTGTATTAAAACAATTTAAAATAAAAATATTTTTAGATTAAAATCTAATAAACTAGTGTCTGTTCCATGCGATAGACGTCAAATAAAAAAACTAAACCAACTCTAAGTAAAAGAAAAACAAATGGACGCCTATTAAATATAGTAGTTCATAAACCATTAAACTGTAAATTATGTAAGTTAGAGTTTTCATTACTTACGGTAGATAATAAAATGAGACAGCCAAACTTATGTTTGACCATCCTCAAGGATACTATTTGAGGGCTTCCGCAGGACTCAGCGTGGCATTGAATGACATGAATGATTATTTTGTGTATTGAAAATATTCATATAACTTGCTGTAGGTAAGCAGTAAACCAACTAACGGCCGGTCCTAATAACCTATCTATCTTTAGTTTTGGCATATCGGAGATAGAAAACAACTTCTGTCTTTGTTTCTCTGGCCGGCAAAATCAGAGACAGAAGATGTTTTCTATCTCCGATATGCCAAAACTGAAGATAGATAGATTATTGGGACCGGCCGTAAGTCTACCCCTAACCACGAACTCTGTTAAGTATTCAGAATTCGGGATAGATAAAAATACTACTATATATAAATTTTGAGAATTATTATGTTCATAATTTCTGGGTGTCGGTGAAGTGTAGATAGACGTAGGCCTAGGTCTGAACTTAAGCTGGTGTTAACGAGCGGAAATTAGTAGAAAAATAATTTTCAAAATTCATATTTACTCATGGATCTCCGCAAAATAACGACTGAGTCCATTAATTTACATAAATGCAATTTTGGTGTCATCGTCATTACCAGCTTAAAGTCTACCGCTGGACACAGACCTCTTTAAGGGAAGGATTTGCCACAATCGCCACGCTTGGCAGGCGGGTTGGCGATCGCAGTGGCCAATGGTAGAAAGGAGACGCTGCTGCTCGTCTTCTCCTCGCAGTACTCCTTTAGTCGCCTCTTACGACACCCACAGGAAGGCCAGCGGTGGCGCTATACTTTTAATGTTCCGGTATTGCACAATTTGTGTAACACAAGTGATACATCCGTAAAGAAATCTTATTTATTTATTTATTATTAGTACAAAAACATAGCACATAAATACAAGTTTCCATTATGACAGGCATAAAAAATTTCACATACAAGGGAAACAGGTGATTACTGATGCCCGTGGTAGGAAAGCCTGGGTTACAGGCATCAGGACCCCTATTTGCTCAATAAGTAGTTACATGTGCCTTGCTGAAATTAATGATGCACGTGTGCGAATACGTGAGTGCGAGTTCGAGTGCGCGCGTGTGTGTGTGTGTGTGTGTGTTTGTGTGTTTGTGTGTGTGTGTTTGTGTGTGTGTGTGTGTGTGTGTGTGTTCGTGTGTGTGTGTGTGTGTGTGTGTGTGTGTGTGTGTGTTTAACGATTTAATTTACAACACCAAGCAGAAATTCTGTATCATTATAAGATAATGAGAGTACTTATAATATCAGTATATAAACATGAAAAATTTTGTCTCAGGCGGGAGAGTAGCCACTTTATCATTTTCTTTTTACACTCATATTTAGAGCAAGGAAATATTTCAAGAATTTTATTTATTTTGTTATACAAGAAAGTCCCAAGGAAACCAAAAAATCGGTGGGAAAATTTATGTTTAAATCGCTTTGACAAACAGACATTTCTTGGTCGTCGTCGAGGCGGTTGAGACTGCGTAGAAGGGAATGGGATCTTATCTACCTGATTTTACAAATGCGAGTTTAGATGATTGATTGTTACTCAATCTCGCCAAAATTGTTGATAATCTTGCACAGCCATAGTTTATATTCTGGAATAGCATATTGGCTTCATATTATTTCGGATAAAAGGACAGTTTCCGTGAGATAATTTTAAATTCCACGCATACAAAGACGCGAAAACTGGTAGTACTTACTTATTATATTTTAGTAGACACGGCAAACGTGTACATGCCTTGAAAAGTAGCGGGTCCCACTGTGTTTTCAAACCATCAAGGAACCAATTTAAATACCCCAATGGGCTCAAACTTGTAGAAGAAGTTAGACAACAAACAACCGTAAGGAAAAAATATTTCATCTTATGAAGATTTTAAACTAGTTAAGATTTGAAAATAAATTAATTGATGTGTCATACATGAGTTTAAAAAGTTAATAGGAAAAAAAAATGATAGCTACGTAAAGTTTAAAAACGCAATCGTTTTTTATATCAAAAAATTACTTATCATTGCTTAGACTTATCTTAATCCGCTTTATAGACATAACGTTTTGAATTGCACAACTTCATGCAAGTAATTATAATAACATTTAGTTATGTAATTAATCTTATGTGGCATTAATCCAGTTGTTTCGGGGTCTGTACCAAAAACCAATTTTTCATTAGTTTCCGATATTTCAGCACTGTTGCAAGTGGATTCAGTTCTTTAAATCAATCAAATCAACAGCCATTGTCCGTCCACTGCTGGACGTAGGCCTCCTTCAAGTCACGCCATATAAAATAATAATAAATAACTTTATTTCAGACAATAATATCCATTTTGTTAGTGATAATGTTCTTAACATAGTGTTAGTAATATACAGCGCTAGATGTTAATCACCGCCGCTCCATCCCACTTGAGATTTTGCAGCAGTGATTGATATACACACAGTCCAGCCTGTCTGCAATCATGCCCAGGATGCTGTTAGAGCTGCCACGCAACCTGCGCACCAGGGATGCGCATCTCTTGAATATTTATATAATAGTCTATCCCGGGCTTTCCCCATCCAGCCGCTGCCAACAGTTCTCCTAAGGTCATCAGACCATCGAGTCGCAGGGCATTCTACACTACGCTTGCCTAAACGCGGCCTCCACTACAGAATTCGTCTGCTCCAACGGTTGTCGGTTCTACGGCAGACGTGACCAGCCCACTGCCACTTTAGCGTGCTATGTCGATAACTTTCGTCCTCTGACGAATATGCTCGTGTCGTATCCTATCTCTTAACGAGATACCGAGCATAGCCCTCTCTATAGCTCTCGGAGCGACTTTGAACTTGTGAACTAGTCCTCTGGTAAGTGTCCACGTTTCCGCAGCATAGGTCATAACCGGTAGGACGCACTGATTGAACATCTTAGTTTTCAGACATTGTGGCAAGGATGACGTAAAGACATGACGAAGCTTCCCAAATGCTGTTTTTAATATTAGAAAATTAGCTCGAACAGGGTCAGAGTTGAACAAATATCGTGTTGTGTCGGAAAAATAGTTCCACCACTTCGCTTCCATTGGGTGTCGTAAGAGGCGACTGAAGGAGTTACTTCCAGAAGAATATGGGCAGCACCGTCTTTTCTGTACAATTGGCCAAACTGCGATCGCTTACCAAGCATGGCGATTATGGCAAAGTCCCCTTTTTTAACCGACTTCCAGAAAAAGAAGGAGGTTCTCAAATTCTCAATTCGACTGTATTTTTTTTGTTACCTCAGAACTTTTGACTGGTTGAACGGATTTTAAAAATTCTTTTTTGGTTTGTAAGCTGGTGCTTCTCATGTGGTCTCATTTTAACGAAGTCTGATCTGATGGTCGAATCCGGGGAAATCGAGGGAAACTCTCAAATACTGAAAAATCTTTCTTAAGGTTTTTCAGTATTTGCGTCTGGTACTCATCATTTTATGTTGATGATGGAAGGTACAACTCCTTAACAGTTAGGAGTAGGAGGATTATTATTTAAGTATTATAGGCGCGTATAGTCAGATAGTTTGTCTTCCTTCAGGTTATTCACGTGAGCTGATGATGGAAGGTCAAACTCCTAAGCAGTTAGTAGTATGAGGATGATTCTTAAGATTCTATAGCGATGCGATGAGGAGTTTCTCAAATAATTCATACATTTTCATTTAGTAGTTGTCATCACTATTTTTATGTAGGTACATCTTCCGGTCAATGGAGGATTAATAATAGTGTAATTTATTTAACACTAAAAAGAGAAAAAATAAATTATTTTTAAATAACAAATTGAACCGACCTAAAAAACTCACTATAAGTACAAAATAACACAAGAACAATGTTTTATTTTTAAACCTTTATACGAACTACCGCAGCTGCAGTTGATTTTGTAGACACCAGGAGTTCGCTGTCCCCAGTCAGCCTGTGACCATGGTCGGTGCAACCCGATAGCCCCGACGGGCTTGTCTCCACCGATCCCGGGATCAGATCGAGTTGGCCACGGATCTCGCCGACTTGTATCCACTGATACCGGGATCCGTTTCCATCAAAAAATTTTGAAATGTTTTTATCCACTGATTTCGGTATCCGTGGCTACACAAAAAATATATACGTCAGGCAAAATAATAAGGTATGATCGCGTTTAATTCCCGTTATCGTTCAAATAATTAACATCCTGTAAAGGCTGCTCATGATGATAATGATGATGAAACAAACAAGGCAAGCTAAATATAAACATTAACATCTCTTGTGACGTTGCTTGTACCATTTCGCCTGTAAAAGAGACCGGGAACATTTGTATGGGAATTGGTCCATGAACCAATACCGATACTGCTATAAATAAATAATCCCTTGATCGTGGGTTATTCCAGACACAATTGAAATCAATTGTTATCGTGGCACCCGAGTGCCTCCTGGGGGTTGAGGGAATAATAAATAAATAAATATTTAAGACATTCCTCACTGGGCCACACAGAGCCATCTAGTCCCAAATTAAGGTACTATTAAGTACCCTGTCGTATGGGGTACTAGACAACCGATAAACTTACTTATATATATATTTTTTGTAAATAAATACTAATAATACATAGAAAACACCCAGACCAGTACAAACAGACATATTCATGCACACAAATATTTGTACTGTGCGGAGATCGAACCCGCGACCCATGGCTTAGAAGCAGCGTTGACCATTTGGATCAGCAGCGAAGCAGCTGTCATCTTTAGGATTATGGAAATTATGTACCTCAACCTCAAAACTGCCGGTTCAGTTTTTTTTTTTTTTTTATATTCCAACAAAATCCACAGCTCTTAAAAAAACTAATACAAAACACTTATACAGATCGTACTTACAGCCAATTACGGATTTCCAATTTATTACTGGAACATGATACAGTCAAAGGGCCAAAAAGTAACACGGAATACTGTGTGTGTGTGTGTGTGTGTGTGTGTGTGTGTGTGTGTGTGTGTGTGTGTGTGTGTGTGTGTGTTTTAGTGTGTAGGTAAGTATGTGTGTGAGTGCGTTCGGGTGAAAGTGGGTATCCTTAACTCGTTAATAATTTTTGGATCTCCCTCCTAAACGAATGTTTAGTAGTGCAAAATAAATCGATTGAGGTCATTCTCTTGTTATACGTACGGTGCATTCTAGATACAGTCGAATTATGAGCATACCTACTGTGTGTCAACGAACTGACAAAAAGCTTAGTGTGTCTGGTTCTAGTGCGCGGAGCACCGATCATAAGTATTCTAGAAGTGAGCTCAGGACTATCTATTTTATTGTTGCAGATTTTATGCAAAAAGGTCATGTCTAAAAGACAGCGGCGATCTTCCAGTGACATAATATTAAAGGTTTCACATGCGCTTTTATAATCAGAGTACCTCTGCTGACTGCGGTAGCCCAGATGCTTAAAGAATTTTTGTTGAATTTTTTCTAACTTATTTTTGTATGTATTATATTGTGGATTCCAAATACTGCTACAGTACTCCAAAACACTTCGGACATATGTAAAGTAAAGGTACTTTAAACAACTTACATCAGAAAAGGGTCTACTTACCCTCAAAATGAAACCAAGATTACGGAAAGCTCGAGATAACATAGCCTCAAGATGTTCCGCAAAAGTCAATTTTGAATTCAGTAGCACGCCCAAATCTCTTACCGTTGATGATTGTTTGATAGTAAGATTATCAATACTATAGTTCTATAAAGTGGGATTTCTTTTGCGAGTGAACGATAAGAAGGAGCATTTATCGACATTAATGTTTATTCTATTATCGTTGAAGAATAAACTAAGTCTATTCAAATCCTCTTGTAAGCAGGTGCAATCTTGAATATCTTTTACCTTTAAATATATTTTTGTATCATCAGCATACATTAAAAATTTGGAATACTTAAAACATTTATTTATGTCGTATAAATAGCAAGCATATAACAGCGGGCCCAGTATTGATCCTTGAGGAACGCCTGACAAGACATTTACATAATCTGAACGATATCCCCCAACCACCACAGCTTGACATCTGTTATGTAGATATGACTCAAACCATCTAAGGAGGTTACCCCGTATACCCAACTCAAAAAGCTTTCTGATAAGTATGAAAATTAAAGCAATAGGTACAGCCAATGCTTTAGAGCACCGCGAGAAAAAAAGAGGTGGAATGTTATCACTGCCGGCACCTTTTGAGATTTCCAGCTTGCTTAGGATCTTATGTATGTCTGTCGGTGTAACCTTGATCGAGTGAACAACATCCTGGGACGCATTTATGTCTGAAGAGATATTAGAAAAGTTGTTTAATGTTTCCCTAAAGTTTTTACGAAAAAAAATCATTAAATGCATTACATATGTCTAATTGATTATCTAAAACTTTGTCTTCATATTTCATAACACTAGGGTAATTTGAAAGTCTATTTTTTTGCGTTTTTACAAAAGACCAAAAACATTTGGGATTAGTTTTTATAGCATCCTGAGTTTTTTTTATATATATGTTATAACAACTCTTTTGTAAGACTTTTAGTTTAATTCTTAAATTAGAAAATAGCTGGTAATCAACTGGATTATTATGAAGTTTCCAATTATGGTGATGTCTTGACTTTTCTTTTATTAAATTAATAAGAGCCCTGTTATACCAAGGTGGATAAGAACGAAAGAAGAAGTATGTAATTTTGGAACGTATAAGTCAATTACCATATATAGAATCTGATAAAATCGTTCAGTGATGTCTCCTAAATAACGTAAGTCTGATACAAATGACCAATCTTCCTCATTAACTCTCTTGTTAATTGCTGTGAAGTCTGCACGTGAGTACTGATATTTCAAACATAACTTAGGCTTCAATGGGCTAATAAATATGTCAGTAGCAGATATTTCTAAAGAAGGATGATATCTGTCTTCAACAACTATTGGAAAACCAGATCTACTAACATCAAGAGCCAAGTTTGAAAAAATGAGATCAAGAATACCATCACATTGATTTTTTATAAAATTATGCTGCGATAGGCCTATATAAGAGGTCATATCCATGAAATCTGAAGCCGCAGTTTGAAGGTCGGATGACCCTGTCTTTCTTATTATGGGATCTCCTGTGTTCCAATCAATACATGGCAGGTTGAAATCCCCAGCTACAACTATGTGATCACCCGGATAAGTAGATGACACTTCCTCGAGCATTTCACAGAACTGTTGTAAACGTATGGGAGTATCACGATTTGGGGGGAGGTATACAACAGCCAAATGTACGTTCTTCATGCACTGTAGTGACTGAGCCATAATTGTAAGCCAAATGCACGCGAGACCTGGACGTCGCCACTCAGGCCGGGCACAAACCTCAAATTTCTGTGAGCATAATATCATCACGCCACCCCCAAGTGCTCCACGATCATGTCGGAAAACATTGTACTTGTTGTTACATAATTCACCATCAAATATACCTTCACATAACCATGTTTCAGTGAAAAAACCTATGTCACATTCAGAGAGCAGCATATTATTACAAAAGTGTTCGTTTTAGTGCGTAAGCCTCTTACATTTTGATAGAAAAATTGAAGTTTATTATGAAGAGAACGTCGTGTTGCCATATTGAATGAAATAATAAAAATAATGAAACTTACAAATTAAAACAAGTAATGGCTGCTTAAAATTATTTTGCGTTATAGGTAAAGTGCAATTATTAATTAAAAGGATAAAAAACTGCAGTAGCAATAATATTAAGTTTATAGACCTAATTATAATGAAGGGATGCGTAGAACAATATAAGTGAACACTTAGTGTAATTGGAAGTGGAGTGAGTTACTTGTATGTGGTAAGTGATGTGTATTTAGTAGGGGGCTTGTATGAAGTAGGCGTTTTGTATGAGATAAGCCAAAAGAAATTGTTTGATGTGCGTGAGTTGTGTGTGGCAAATGAGGTAATTGAGGTAACTGAGATGTCACTAACGCGTTCAATTTGCAACAAGATAGTATAAAAGAACGCAAAGGCGAAACAAAGAAGTACAAATATACATGTATGAACAGAACAAGCTAAGAAATTCTTTCTAGATCTGCTGCAGACGCTATAACTACGGGTGGAGAAGTATTGTTTTTGCGAATAAATATTCTGCAGTTTTTTGTCCAAATGTACTTAAAACCTGCTTCCTTGGCCTTTAGTTTGCAAGCAGAAAGAAGACTTTTATTATCTTTCGTAAGGTGCTCATTGACGTAAATCATATCGCCCTCCCCTCCAAGCCCGATGTCTTTGGCTGATACATTTCTATGCTTGCGAGCAGCGGCTATAATTTGATCTTTAGTTGCCCGCCGCTTCAGTCTAACAATAATGGCACGCCCACGCTTAACGCTAGCAGGCCGCCTTGCTTGGACGCGGTGAGCAAACTCGATATCCTCAGGCAAGATGCCAAAACCGATATGCCTAAACAATCTTGTTGCCACATTCAAGGTGTCCTCTTGACTGTTCTCGGGTATTCCAACCAGCTCGATGTTCTGAAGTCTTGATACAACTTCGCTGAATCATGAATCACAGCTAAGGTATCCCCACATAAACACCACATAAGTATCGGCATTGATTCATGGACCTCTTTCGCTCAGTCCCCTTAAGATTTTTAACCGATTTGTGTTTGTACTTAACTTTTTATAATTTTTTGTTCATGGTTTTTTGCCTCTGCCAACGGAACAGAGAGCTATGATATTTTTTTATATTTGTACATACTATCATTACTAAGACCATGTTTGTGACTGATCACTATTGTCAGCCTCTTTTTAATTAAAAGCTACGACAATTTAATGCCATAATATGTTCAAATAATTATTAATAGTGTACATAGCCCTTTTTCATTAAAATTACTTTGACATACGATTTAAGTTTATGTACAGGTTACAGTTCAGCAATACCCTGATGTAATTTGTTGAAAATACAAATACAATTTACCACTTTTCGCGGTCTGAAGTCTAATAGGGATGATGAAGCGATCCCAACTATAAATTAAATAAGACCCAGTGCATACTCTCATGGTGAGTCGTTTGTCAAATTAGGGAACCGCTCCCAGCATTCCCGGTTCACATCGCACATCCATTCACACGCGAAAGTGGGTTCGACAACGGTTTTGTGTGACAGTTTTTGGGATACCCTTGTTGGGCCACTAAAATAGCGATGTTAGATAATTCCACAGTAGCATGCATCTTGGATATACCTAAAAGTAAAGTACCGGCCTATAATCATCCCACTGCAAGGCAATGGCTTCCATCATTGAATTCAAGTTAACATAAGTACAGGCATAATCACCACGCTTGCCAAATGCGGTTTGGTTTAAATTTAAACACTTACGGGCAATGTCTTATAAGTTTGTTGTGTCGGGATTATTTCTTCCTAGATCTTGGCGCTTGCAATAGTGTCAAAGTATCAGAAACTCATAGAAAACAAGTTTAATTTGATAAAAAAAAAACCGAAACAAATCACACTTATATTTTATTCTAAGTATTTTAGGAAATAGGACAGGAAAAACACAAAAAACCGCTCGTGAAATGTTTGTTGGTTTTATTGTTTTCTTTAAAAATTTTAAAGAATTTTTTTTAAAAATAATAAGTAATCTTACGAAAACAAAAAATTAATCTGCCAACTCGTGTTTTAAAAATTAAAATAAAACATTATGAAACCATATATAGTAAGTCCAAAATCAAATTAAAAATTTTGTAGGCGTCAACAAACAAACTTTTGTTATATCAAAGAATATACTCGAATTACATCCTCTTACCACTACCACTACATTCCTATGCCAAACCAGCTGACTTCACACAAGACCATTGCAACATTTGGACTGCATAGCGATGACCCCGATCTACTCGCCTGCACGCGCCACCTCGTCAGCAGTTTTCGCCCTACGTGACGTCAAGCCTGCAACACCGCTTCCTCGAGCTGCCCAATATTCAATTCACTTGCTTTCACACTTCGAAGCTAGGCACTCCCCCTTAGTCTTAGTATATCTTATTGTAATCTTTTATTTTAAATATTAAATTAGTAAAACTTAATTTAGTTTCCTTTAGCTCCTTCGGCTGTAGCTAACGTAATTGGCGCAGTCGGTAGGATACTCGCGGTCGATTCGCGGGGAGGTTTTCTAATATCGAATTCGGTAATCGCGCGTCGCCCGGGCGGCTATCAAGCTCCGGTACGAGTATCCGAATCTACGAGCGCTGCAGCCACAGAAGGAGAAGTATCCAGCACTCGATACGACCAGTGAAGACATGAGACTGTAAGTACACAGAATCTTTCTTGTGTTGCTTTCCTTGTGTTCCTTTCCTCCTAGTATAACCTAGTTTTAAAAATTTTTCGTCCCAGTACCTCGGGTCCTAGCGAGTCTGCGCTATTGCAGTCTCGTCGACAGGTTAATTTAGATCGTAATAGAAATCTAGATTTGATAGAAATTAATAGTAATTTAAATTTAGACGTATTATTCAATTACACAATGGCGCACGAACCTGACACCATTTACAAGGCCTTACGCCTCGTGCCAGAGTTCGACGGTAATCCTAATATTTTAACTAGATTCATTCAAATATGTGATCAAATTATCGGCACTTATCTCGGAGTAGGCCCAGGCAATGAGTTATCGAATTTATGTCTATTAAATGGTATCTTAAATAAAATTACGGGTTCCGCAGCTACCGTAATTAATTCCAATGGTATACCTGATAATTGGCTAGCTATTAGAAATACATTAATAAATAATTTTGCAGATCAGAGAGACGAGACCGCTCTCTATAATGACCTCTCTTTGGCCACTCAGGCTAACCGTTCCCCTCAGGAATTTTACGATCACTGTCAAACATTATTTAGCACTATAATGACGTATGTGAGCCTACACGAAACCGTAGCCACTACGATAGAGGCCAAACGTATTTTATATCGTAAATTAACTATGCAAGCATTTGTTCGAGGCCTACACGAACCACTAGGGTCACGTATTAGATGCATGAGACCCGACACTCTAGAAAAGGCTTTAGAATATGTACAGGAAGAACTAAATATCATGTACTTACAACAACGTAACGATACCGTATTTAAGCCCTCGTCGGCCCCTAGAATCCAAACGGCACCAGTACACATGCCAAAGCCTGCCCTAGCACCCTTCTGGCCTTCACCAGCGTTACAAAGGCCTATGCCACCACCACCACAGCCATTTAGGTTCGCCCCTCATTCATAACCTGCACATCAAGGTTTTAGATCAAATCCCATACAGGGTTATAATCAGTCACAGCCACGTGCTGGCCCCTCACGTACTCAACAAATGTTCAGCGCTAGACCCCCTAATTATAATCCACAGAGTAACATGTTTCGCCTTCAGCCCAGAAACCAACCCAATCCATCTTTCGCTCCTAGACCTATGAGCGGTATCCAACACTTCAACTCTAGAGCGTTACCTGCATCTGCAGGACTTCGTGGTCATGATTGGCGTACCCATGGCAATCCGCCTCCTAACAACTATTTTAAATCGCGTGAAATGAACATGAATGAGTGTTACGACACGAGTTCCCATTACAACGATTGTTACAATTACTATGACTCCGATTACACTGACTGTCCACAATATAGCGATAATGCAGAAGGTAACCTTTGTACAGATTATCTTTACTATGATTGTTACCCCGACTCTTCAAGTCATTATGAGGCTTCCGGACCCTCCTATATTTTAAATATCGAAGACCCCCAGACCGAAGATATTACCCAGGATTTTCAGAAGGCATCGACTTCAAAAAAGCCAAAATAGAAATTAACTTACAAACTCAGAGACAATTGCCTTTTATACAGATCCATGACCCGCCTATTAAGTTTTTAATTGATACTGGCGCTAACCAATCATTTATAAGTCCCCAAGCTGTTCAGAAATATTTTCCTGATATTCAATTAAATTATGATCCTTTTGAGGTAACAAATGTTCATGCTACTAGCAGGAACAACTATTCTATCACATTGCCGTGTTTTTCTGAATTCAACGACGCCGACCACATCCGACTTTTCGTCTATAAGTTTCACGACTATTTTGACGGCCTTATTGGACTTGACTTACTAACTAAGTGGGAAGCAAAAATTGACTTAAAAGACAGAACACTGACAACTCGATTTTCAACTAACGAGATAAAAATGTATAACTCCCGAAACGTCAATTTATACGAAGACATAATTCCGGCACAAAGTTCTAAATTAACTAGATTGCCTATTAACGCCCCGGATGGCGATGTCTATGTACCAGAACAGTTAACTTGTAATTGCATTATTTCAGAATGCGTAACGACTGTCGTTAATAATCGAGCTATGGTCGAAGTTCAAAATTTTACTAATAATGACGCAATACTTTCATTAGACTTCTTCGTCAATGCAGAAATGTTCAATGCTGAGTGTACACGCTCTCATCAATTATCTTCGCGCACTAAAGACGTAATATCGCGTTTGCGCACCGACCATTTAAATGAGGAAGAAAAGGCTAATTTAATAACACTCTGTTCTCATTACCCAGATGTATTTTACATTGAAAATGAGCCTTTAACTTTTACTAATAAAGTTAAGCATCGGATTAACACCACTGATGAAATTCCAGTTTACACAAAGAGCTATAGATATCCCTTTATTCATCGTAAAGAAGTTAAAGATCAAATCGAGAAGATGTTATCTCAAGGCATCATACGTCCATCAGAATCTGCTTGGAGCTCACCTATCTGGGTTGTGCCAAAGAAGCTCGACGCCTCAGGCAAACAAAAGTGGCGTATCGTGATTGACTTTCGGAAGTTAAACGAAAAGACGATTGACGACAAGTACCCTATACCTAACATCTGTGACGTATTGGATAAATTAGGCAAGTGTCAGTATTTTACTACCCTGGATCTTGCCAGTGGATTTTATCAGGTTGAAATGGACCCTCACGATGTTCATAAAACAGCTTTCAACGTAGAGAACGGGCACTTCGAATTTCTTCGAATGCCGATGGGTTTAAAAAATTCTCCATCCACATTCCAACGTGTGATGGATAATGTCTTAAAAGGCTTACAAAATGAGATCTGCCTGGTCTATTTGTATGACATAATTGTCTACAGCACTAGCCTCCAGGAACACATGATTAATCTCGAAAAAGTATTTCAGAAACTTCGAGAGTCCAATTTTAAGATCCAAATGGACAAATCTGAGTTTCTCAAGCTTGAAACAGCTTATCTCGGTCATGTCATTAGTAATGAAGGTGTAAGACCTAACCCCGATAAAATTTCCGCTATTAAAAAGTATCCCATGCCAAAGACACCGAAAGAGATCAAACAATTTCTTGGTCTTTTAGGTTACTATAGAAAATTTATACCCGACTTTGCTCGAATTACCAAACCCATGACCCAGTGCCTGAAAAAGAATAAAAAGATTACCTTAAATGATGAATATATAAATTGCTTTGAACAATGTAAAAAATTACTTACTAATGATCCAATACTCCAATACCCCGACTTTACTAAAGACTTTATACTTACCACTGACGCATCCAACTTTGCTATAGGAGCCATTCTATCTCAAGGCTCTGTAGGTTCTGACAAACCAATATCATATGCCTCTCGTACTCTCAACGAAAGTGAGATTAACTATAGTACGATTGAAAAAGAGTTGCTTGCAATAGTGTGGGCTACCAAATACTTTAGACCCTACCTGTTTGGTAGAAAATTTAAGATCCTTACAGACCATAAGCCACTCCAGTGGATTATGAGCATTAAAGAGCCCAACTCCAGACTAACTAGATGGAGACTGAAGCTCAGTGAATATGACTATGAAGTAATATATAAAAAAGGGAAAAGTAACACTAACGCTGATGCTTTATCTCGAATAGAACTTCACAACGAAGAAATTAGCTCATTAATAGCCAATCCTTCTGAAAGGCCACCTAGTGTTGATAATTCAGCAACCAGCACAGCTCACACAAGTCATGAGAACCCTATTCTAGAGATCCCTATTACGGACGAGCCCCTTAATAAATTTCACAGGCAATTATGTATGACAATCGTAGGTGACATTAAACGACGACCAGTGGTGACTAAACCTTTTGAGACTCACACTCGAGTGACAGTACAAGTGACAGAATCTGACCTAGAAAATGACGTAATAAATGCTATCAAAGAGTATGTTAATCCCAAGGTTAAAACAGCCCTTCTTATTAATCCACCTTTAGGTATGTATAAAATTATTCCAATTATTCAAGAAAAGTTCAAGAGTTCTTCCATGAACCTTGTACTCTGTAAAGTAGAACTAGAAAATGTTAAGGAATATTTAAAACAGCAGGAAATAATCAAACTTTATCATGACGGCAAGACCAACCATAGAGGCATCAACGAATGCTATTTATCCCTGTCTCGTAAATTCTTTTGGCCAAAAATGAAAGATCAAATTATAAAATACATAAATGAATGTGCAATATGTGGTCAAGGTAAATATGACAGAAATCCCATGAAACAGAAATTTAACATTGTCCCGCCAGCTACTAAACCGCTAGAAATAGTTCATGCCGATTTATTCACTGTTCAGAACGAAAAGTTCATTACCTTCATAGACGTTTTCTCTAAATATGGACAGGCTTACCATCTCAAAGACGGTACTGCTATCAGCATACTCCAAGCCCTGTTATTGTTCTGTACCCACCATGGTCTTCCTCTTACAATAATAACTGACAATGGAACAGAGTTCACTAACCAACTTTTCGCTGAATTTCTTAGACTACATAAAATATCACACCATAAAGTGTTACCCTACTCCCCCAACGAAAACGGTAATATCGAACGGTTTCATTCGACACTATTGGAACATCTCCGTATCCTAAAGTTACAGCAAAAAGATGAACCCATTGTGAATCTAATACCGTACGCTATTATTGCATATAATAGCTCTATCCACAGTTTCACTAAATGCAGACCATACGACATACTAAAAGGACATTTTGACCCACGAGACCCTTTTGACCTAGACTTGACAGAACGTTTACTTCAACAGTATGTTCAGACTCATCGTGAACAAATGCAAGTGGCATATGACATTATTAACGAATCGTCATTAGCTAGTCGAACAGCCCTTATAAATAATCGAAACAAGACTAGAGAACCCGAAGCTGAATACGAACCTCAGCAACAAGTATTTATTAAAAATCCATATGCTAATCGACAGAAAGTAGCTCCTCGTTACACGCAAGATAAAGTCCTTGCTGACCTGCCAATTCGCATATATACCTCTAAAAAGCGTGGTCCAGTAGCTAAAACTCAGTTAAAACGAGCACCCAAAAATGTAAAATTGTTGCAGGACACTTCTATTGCTGTCTGCCCTGCTCTTGGCTCGAGCCCAGGAGATAAAACTTGACAACCTGGACGAAGGACCTGGACTATTACCTTTTAACCTGGGACCGACTCGACTAACAACTCACTATCATACCTTCCTACAGTACATAGAACTCGACAGAATAGAACACGAGATCTCTATACTAAAAGAACAGTTAAATAACTTTGAGAATAAACTGACTAATGACACGTTTTTCTTATACGAACTTCAGATAAATTACTTAGCTAATAAAACAGAGAAGATCTTAGATCATTTAAGTAGTCTCGAGCCCATTAGGACAAAAAGAGGTCTATTAGATGGTTTAGGATCAATTATTAAAAGTGTAACAGGAAACCTGGATTATCAGGATGCCATTAAGTACAATGATGCTATTAAAATATTAAAAGTTAATCAAAATAAGTTAACATTAGAATTAAATAACAGAATTAGTTTAAATAATGAGTGGATGTCTGAACAAAGTAATATAATTAACCAATTAGTAGATAACCAGCATAAAATCAATAACACTTTACAGTTAATTCTAGATAAAAACGCATATTACGACAACAGTCTTATTAAGTATGGTAAATTCGCCCAGTTATTAGCTATTATATCTGAAAACACAGACGACTTACTAAATGAACTCATCAGAATAGAAAATTTTTTAGCCTTTACCCGTACTAAAACCACTCATCATTCAATGTTAAGTTTAAGTGTACTTAAAATTATGTTAGGAAAATTACACGCCATCTATAGTAGAGAGCAAGTAATTAACTTAGAACTAAGAGACTACTATAATATAATTAAATCCGGTTCATATTTTGTAGGAAAACAGATTGTTATAGTTTTTAGGTTTCCCATAGTATCAACTAGCATATTCGATTTGTATAGGTTATCCTTAGCTCCTAATAAATTCCACCAAGTCCTTATACCTCCCTTTCCTCTCATAGCAACTAATAGAAAAGACTATGTGTACATTGAGGCTGAATGCCCGAAGTTCGAAGGTCAACATCTCTGCGAGGAGAACTCTCACCAAGAACTCCGTACTCAACCGGACTGCATCATGCAAATTATCCTTCATCAGACTCTCAACTCAGCGTGTAACTTATCAAACATTCACCTTTCAAAAGAAGCAATGGAGCGACTCGACGACCGAAGATACGTCATAACGTTCCCCGAACCTACTCAAGTTCAACTGCACTGTGGCACCGAAGACTACAATTTGCTGAATGGAAGCTTTCTCGCGACGATACCTATTCACTGCTCACTGCGTACTACGGAATTTACAATATCGAATACATACGACATCATTCAAGGCCAGCCACTCAAGATTATGAAGATCACATACCCTAACAACATTAAGATTTCTTCAACAACGCATCTCAACCTCAACACGATAGATCTGAGAAAACTTCATAATGTTCAAGATAAAATCACGATCCAACCCCCACTACAACTGGCAGCCGCACCTGAAACACTTTACCACACGACTATACCGTTCTACGTAGTACTATTCGGTACAGTCGCACTCGCCACCGTCGTGCTATCTCGCCGTTACGGACCATGGAGACGAAGCCCTGCGAAGAAAGAACAAATCACGATCGAAATGAAACCAGATGACAGCCACCAAGATGAAATCTCCAATGATCCTATCTATGCGAAACCATCTCTACCAGCAATTTTTTCACACAAGCTTAGAAAATAATTGCTGTTCTGAGGGTGGAGGAATTACATCCTCTTACCACTACCACTACATTCCTATGCCAA
Organism: Anania crocealis; assembly: GCA_949315895.1. Lineage (NCBI taxonomy): Eukaryota > Metazoa > Arthropoda > Insecta > Lepidoptera > Crambidae > Anania > Anania crocealis. Next base: position 14,767,351 of record OX438867.1, on the reverse strand, counting down.
ACCAGCTGACTTCACACAAGACCATTGCAACATTTGGACTGCATAGCGATGACCCCGATCTACTCGCCTGCACGCGCCACCTCGTCAGCAGTTTTCGCCCTACGTGACGTCAAGCCTGCAACACCGCTTCCTCGAGCTGCCCAATATTCAATTCACTTGCTTTCCCACTTCGAAGCTAGGCACTCCCCCTTAGTCTTAGTATATCTTATTGTAATCTTTTATTTTAAATATTAAATTAGTAAAACTTAATTTAGTTTCCTTTAGCTCCTTCGGCTGTAGCTAACGTAATTCTCGTAATAATAACTGGATTTAAAAATAAAAATAAAAAAATAAATGTGGACAACATCACATACATTGTTCTGATCACAATTTGAACAACTGTTTAAAGCATTCGTATTTTGGAAACCAGAAACAACGAAGGTACCACAAACACCCAGACCCGAGAAAATGTATAAAAACGCATTTTTTCTGCATTGACCCGTCCGGGAATCGAACCCGGGACCTCGGAGCAGGCGACACCTTGAAAACCGGTGTGTACGCCACTCCGCCACGGAGGTCGTCGTCGATTTGGTAGCTATACCATTAGTACTTTTGTATTGTTTAAAACGGTTCAAAAGGTTTTTAACATGAATTCGTTGTTTTTGTGGCCCAATAAGTCTAAACATGTTGTGGTGTGCCGGCGACACGTCCACAATCGACAGGTCTAATGGCAGTCATAACCGAAGTAGATACAGTGAGTTTACTTCTCAGACAAAGACATAATTATGTGTTTACCTCGCGGTCCTAGCGTCAAAACCTCAAGATTAAATCTAAAATTAAATCTAAAATCCTAATAAACGGGACATAAATCCGTAAATGTACCTTTCATTCAATAGTGTTCGCGTAAATTCGAGAAATGAATAAGTTATAATAATTTATTTGCTTGCAACATAAACAGTTTATAACAAGTGTTTATGAAAAATTTTCTATTTATATTTTTTCTATTTTTATTCAAATATTTAAATAACATCACCGATGTCGCAACAGTTACAAGTTTAAAAAAAAAATCTTGCTAATACGCACACAACTTCTGGATACAATCACAACCAATCAAAATACATGTTTAATAAATGTGGACAACATAACATACATTGTTCTGATCCCAATTTGAATAACTATTTAAAGCATTCGTATTTTGGAAACCAGAAACAACGAAGGTACCACAAACACCCAGACCCGAGAAAATATAGAAAAACACTTTTTTTCTACATTGACCCGTCCGGGAATCGAACCCGGGACCTCGGAGCAGGCGATACCTTGAAAACCGGTGTATACGCCACTCCGCCACGGAGGTCGTCAAAATGTTTGGTAGTTAAAATAACATAGGTATTCGTAACCTCTGTATATTTGCGGCGACGAATATTGCGATTTTTTCATACAATGATGGAGAATATGTAGGTAGTCGTCATAGAACCTAAAATATGCTGTTAGGTATGGTGTAGATGACTATATGAACTTATCACTTAAATTATCCTTAATCAAAGCCACATTGTGAATATTATTGTTAATATACATTAATATATGATATTCATTCATTAATTGGCCTAGTCATATCTCCGAGATATGAGAGCTGGCATTTTATCAAACATCTGACGAATGCTATGTCCACTAATAGTTTCAGACGTGCTAACAAACTCGTTTCATCATGGTTGACATTTGTTAAGCTTTGGCTGTCAAACTGGAATCGCAGCTTTTTTTTTGACTTATTATGTAGCGACACTCATCATACGTACATACGTGTACTTTTAAGGAGGTTTTTCTAATTATAACCGTGAGCAAATTGGCAGACGCTGAAGGTATTGTGCGCTGCCGTCCTATAATAAAGTAAAACAACTTCTTCTCATCCACCATGGGTGTCGAAGAGGCAACTAAGGGAGTACTGGTGGCAAATAAGGGGTACTAAATGGTGTTTTTTTCCAACATTCGCTAATTTGAAATCGCCAATCAGCGTGACGATTACATAAAATTGTTCTTAAATGTCTAGCTACGGACGCAAATGAGCTGATGATTATGGATTCATATTAACGATGCATATTGGTGCTTTAATACGCACAGTGGTGAAATAAAAGTGACACTACTGTACCTAACTCCGCTGTGGCAATGACAGTGACGTGTTTATTTGTGCCTGTGATAGTAACGTCACATTATGCGCGGTATATATTAGGGTCCCAGGTTCAATTATAATACAAAGTTAACATGATAAGTGTAGGATTATTTTGGGAAAAAAAAAAAATGTTTAGCCTATAAAATAATAAAACCTTTTCATCGCAACATTGAAACAAAGAAAGTGTTGACATAAATCGCAAATATAATTCCTTCTCGAAATTACAACTTTCCGCTCACAGGGGCGACTGTCTTAACCAATTGACTTACATGTCAAATTTTAAATCGTTGCCAACAACACCATCTCTTTTTATTTTACTAACAATTGTTATCATTTACTAGCTGTTGCCAGCGACGTCGTCCGCGTCAATTTCTGTTAACAAGATCGCGACTATTTTTGCATCATTTTTCACTGATGCTTCGTTCCTATTGGTTGCAGCGTGATGTTATGTAGTCTAAAGCCTTACTTAATAAATGGACTATACAACACAAAAAGAATTTTTCATTTCGAACCCAACCAAACCAAACAAACAAACATACTCTTCAGCTTTATAATATTATTATAGATTTCCAACTAATTTGAAAGTATTAGTACATAAATTATAATATACCCATGTAAACAAATAATTTTATTATTGTTATAAATTATAATAATAATTAAATAGATCGCTTACCACAAAAATCTTTTCTGTTCCCACGTTGGGCAAATTCCCACGCTAAGTCGGAGTCCTGTGGGAATCTAAAATTTCGGTGGGACCTTCACTAATCGAGTTATTTTCACACGGGTTCGAACTTGCAGGTAGCGGAAGAAGTCGGGTGATTTTTTCACACTACGGCCTGTCGGATATATTGTTAGGCTAATTAAAAGACACAAGTTCTTTAAATCAATGCGTTTTAAATTTAACAATATATAAAACTTTATTCACAAGCATAAAATATGCTTTACATAGGTTATTTTAGAACTTATACTAATAATACTTTTTTTTAAATTTAATTGTGGCCTAGCCAATTTTTTTTTTGAGTTGCACCCTAACGTACAAAAAAACCTATCGAAATCAGACAGTATAGTAAAAAACTTATGGCTGATACATAAAAAAGCTGGATACGTAGGTATTAAATGTTGCGTTTTTTTATAAATAAAAAAAGGTTTTAACCGCTTATTCCAATTCCTTAATCAACATCAACCTTTTATAAGCATTAGACCACAGCTGGATCTATTTTATAGAGGTTTATGACTTTTAAAAAAAAATAACGATATCACCACGCTTGGCAGGTGGGTTTGTTATTAAATTTATATGTCGTCTGAAATTGCTTTCCAAAGGAAAGAAAAAACATCTAAAAAGCTGACCATTTTGGTACGGAAAATAATTTGACTTATCTGCTGACCTAAGTATATTATTAATAACATACGAGTATTACAGATTATAAAAAATACAGCAACTAAGAAATTTTAGAGTCATCCCATAAACACCGTTTTCACAAATAAAACAGCAGACAATTACAAATTATCTGAGTTGTCCTAATTTCAAAATTAATCTTGATATTTTTACAGGAAAGTTCGAATTTTGTGTCATTAAAAGAAAGAAATCTAGCTATTAACTAAACAGATCCTTTACAAGCACGCTAACTTATAAAATTACCATATAATCAGGACGTCACTTAACCACTTAAATGTAATACACAAGTTAACCCATTTAACGCACCGGCACGCGCCACCCCTCTTTTCTCACGACACCCTAGAAGCATGGGGTCCTAATGTAGAGTTTTTGTTTACACTCAAACGTTTGACAAGTAAACGAACAAAGAAGTTCTCACTCTCAAAATTTTTGACGAGCAAAAAGGAAGTATTATTGTATTCAATGAACTAGTAATTGGACCATCAAATGAGGAAAATATATTCAATAAATATAATATAAATATAAATGTGGACAACATCACATACATTGTTCAGATCCCAATTTGAATAACTATTTAAAGCATTCGTATTTTGGAAACCAGAAACAACGAAGGTACCATAAACACCCAGACCCGAGAAAATGTAGGAAATCACATTTTTTCTAAATTGACCCGTCCGGGAATCGAACCCGGGACCTCGGAGCAGGCGACACCTTGAAAACCGGTGTGTACGCCACTCCGCCACGGAGGTCGTCAAATATGTAGATAGTGGGTTTCAACTTTTTATGAAGTTAACCAATGGGGACTACCGTTTCTTTGCTCACCAGTTGGCGCCACTGTAGACTGAGGTCCGGAGGTATAGCTGTTAAAGGCGATCGGCGCCGAAACAAAGTGTAAATCTTAAATCTAATTAAGGTTTATTATTTATAAATAACTATCTTGATATCAACAAACTAACTTTTGCTCTTTAAGGCCGCGTATTTTTGCGCTTTTTCTTAATTCCGCTTTCAAAGCGTTCACATTAATCGCCAAATAAACCATATTTGCGATATTTTACGAAGGAGATCACTTTCTAGCAGGTAAATTAAATAAATTATAATTTACTCAACGAAACCCGCTAAAACCAGTGAAAAGTTAATTTATTGGACCTCACGCGACACTAGCGCCTCTAGTGTTAAATTCACTAGCGATATTACGATGACTTTTGTTCTATTTCGATTTAAAAGTTTGAAATATTTAATAAACATACAAACTTAACAAACTACAAATAAAACTTTCCTCATATTAAAGGCGGCTAAAAATAAGTAACTTATAAATTTTAAATGTTATTTTTTTTTATAAAGTTAGTCTTGTTTCAGAAAATACAAATAAATAAACAAAGTTTCTTGAAAGTAAACTTAAAGTTTAACATTGAGTTTGAGTTAGCTTTTTCTTAATACAATTAATTGCATTAACATACAAAAATAAATCTTTTCTCGTCTAAGATATACTTTACCTGTTTAAAAAATAAATATCTTATTCAGTTGTACAATTTTAAAAGAACAATGTAACAGTTTAATTGAAATAAACAGGCTCAACTCAATTATCCCTAAAAATCCCTCTGAGTCAAGAATTGCTTAATCATAATAGAAGTGTTTCTTTCTACCCTAAAATGACCGTTTGCCAAAAGTGGAGCTTTTGTCTGATGGTTGATCAGCGAAAATTGTATCAAAACATACATTTAGATCTACTATTTGGTGAAAATACGTATAAAAAAAATACTTTTGCATTTTAGTTGCAATTAAAAAACAATACCGCTTCAGATTGCACTCGAATCTGTTAGAGACCAAAATCATTTATAAAGCTTTAATAAATTCTTCCTCACAATTAATATGATAATAGTTAAATGTTCACAGCAATCACCGGGTGAGCGAAAGGTAGTAAGTACTTGGTAAGTTCGATTTCAATGCTTATTAAGCATTTAAAAACAATGCTGTTATTACGTGCAATTTACAGTGCAAATTTGATTTCCTCGAAATAAGAATATAATGAGGACTACCGTTTCTTTGCTCACCAGTTGGCGCCACTGTAGACTGAGGTCCGGAGGTAAAGCTGTCAAAGGCGATTGGCGCCGAAACAAAGTGATATATCTTGAATCTAATTAAGGTTATATTGTTTATAAATAACTATCTTGATATTAACAAACTAACTTTTGAAATAGTTGCTCTTGAGGCCGCCTATTTTTGCGCTTTTTCTTAATTCCGCTTTTAAATCGTTCACATTAGTCGCCAAATAATCCATATTTGCGATATTTTACGAAATAGATCACTTTGCAGCAGGTAAATTAAAGAAATTATAATTTATGCAACAAATTCCGCTAAAACCAGTGAAAAGTGAATGATATTGAACCTCACGCGACACAAGCGCCGCTAATAGTGGCAAATTCACTAGCGATAGCCCCCATTGCGTTATCATTAAAAAGTCATTCATACCATTCAGCATCATCATAATTATACTAGCTACATCTGACACTTGACCAATCCTAAAAAATAGACATACGATAGGGAGCTAATGGTCATAGAAGAAATACCATCGGCACTATTCCATTCTTCAACAAACACTCAGCCCCACTGTGTCAATTTTGTTTGAATAACACTCGTTTCACTGCCTCAGTTTTATTACTATGCAATATTTTCTCTTCAATCACAGCGTGGATAGGAGTGCAGTGCAAACAGAGACGCGACCGCAATATTAATAGGGTTCACTTGCAAAATAAATACAGGTTTAGGTTTTGAATTAGATGCAAGTAAAATCTATATATTTATCTTCTTATCTTATCTTATTTACTATAAAAAAACCGGCCAAGTGCGAGTAGGACTCGCGCACGAAGGGTTCCGTACCAAAAAGTCCAAAAAAACCGGTTTGTTGTATGGGAGCTAGGAGGGAGGTAAGCTTAGCCGGAGAAAATAAATATTCTGTTAATTCATGCTTGTCTCTTCATTTACCACCTCATTCTGTTCATTTTCATCACCCCCAACACCTCCCCGACCCATAAAAGTTGCAACCCCTTAAATATTTATATTATTTTGTTTTTAGTATTTGTTGTTATTGCGGTAACAGAAAAACATAATTTGTGAAAATTTCAACTGTCTAGCTATCGCGGTTCTTTAGATACAGCCTGTGACAGAGCGAAGGACAGACGGACAAACGGACAGACAGCGAAGTCTTAGTAATAGGGTCCCGTTTTTACCCTTTGGGTACGGAACCCTAATATAAAAGAAGGTCGTGTAAGTTACACCACTTATAAGTCGAGAACGGCTGGACCGATTTTTATGATTTGGTGGTTTTGGATTCGTCTTTGTCAAGAATAGGATAATAAGTATTAAAAACCTCTAAAAGTTTACGTAAAAAAAATGTTTTTTTTTCTTTAACGCCATTTTATTTGATGACATAAGACGTCAAAATCAAATACTATTCTGAGGCGATACGAAGTTCGCGGGGCCAGCCAGTACTTAAATAAATTAATTAGGTAAATGCCAGCGTAAAAACGCCGACAAAAAACACTGGCCAAAAAACTCTATTACTCTTTAGTTAAAAATTTATAAATATTCTTAAATCAAAAGTTATATGCGTAATATTTTACGTACCAAGTCCCTTGTTAAGTTAAAAAAGTTTGAAAAAAGTATAAAGCAGTACCAGCCTATGATTATCCCACTGCAAAGGCCTTCATCATTGAATTCAATTTACCACAGCAATGATGGCTTTAAGAGTGGACATAAATAAAGTATCATACAGAGCCCTCTATCGCTTTCCACTTTACCTCAGTGTTCATTTTTTACCACGCTTTTATTAGCTTGGGTTGTATCTATGTAATGGAATCTTTGAGCATAAATTTGACCGATTTCCAGAAGTTTGATTAATTTGAAACTTTGCACACGTATCAAGGGCCGATGACAATGCAATAATTTAATAACAGTTTTCCCAGTTTTCCTCTGTAAGAGGGAGTAAAAGAGATAGAGCTAGCGCGCGATCTGTATCAATTATGTTTCCTGCATAGGTTTGGACTTACAGTCGGTAAAGAAGGAATCAAATCTTATAAACTAAACTAAAAAGTAAAAAATAAATTATAGTTTAAAAAACTAAAAAACCACGCTTTTAAAACAGATTGAACTAAAAAATTAAAAATAAAACTGTAGTAATCAATTGAAAAATTCATATTATTGTACAAAAAGCGTGGGGGCTTGATTTAGATTGTTGTAAATATTTTATCAATAATTTACTATATCTGTGGATATCATAACAAGCACCCCACGCTTTTTGTACAATAATATGAATTTTTCAATTGATTACTACAGTTTTATTTTTAATTTTTTAGTTCAATCTGTTTTAAAAGCGTGGTTTTTTACTAACAGCTGGGTTCACGATCACGATCTAAAGAGAGAAAATTGTGCATTAATGCTGTTATGGATTTTAACGCGAGCTTCGTTAGACAATAAATATGATTTTTTATAAACAAAATGAAATTTGAAGCTTGAGTAAACAATAGCGACATCGTGTAGGACGCCCTCAGGCCAGGTGGAGTGATGATTTACGCAAGATGGCTGGCAGGAGCTGGATGCGAGAAGCCGCGGATCGACCTAAGTGGCGTGAAACTGGAGAGGTACTATGTCCAGTAGTGGACTGCGATAGTCTGATTATGATGATGATTCTATTCTGTCTTTAATTAACTATAAATTTCTTACTATGTAGTGTTTATTTCTCTTTCCACTGTAAATGTAAGTAATTATTATTTTTACTCAAATAGTTTAAATTTTTTTGTACAAATTTTAAAACGTTTTTCATCTTATAATTGCAAGGTATTCTGTAATTGGCCATCCTTGATTGAATTTTCATTGTCAAACTTTGACACATTGTATCGCTGTATGAATTCTTAGTAAATAAATAAATAAATAAATGAAACAATAGGATTTACGCTCAAGTATACGTTTGCTGTGCGACCTAATATCCTCCTTTAGAGTGGCCTGTTACCAGCAGTGGACTAATTAGGCTGTTGGCGATAATGGTGAAGTACTTAATATGCTATTTTATCAATTTAACAGCACTCATAATATCTGTATTTAAATTTAATTAAATTAAAGTCATTTATTTCGGAATACAATCCATATACGAGTAGGTGTTTTTTAAACTTGAAAAATTTGTCTCAGGGAAGAATCGAAACCGAATTCCCATGCATACCGAGCGCCTTAAATATAGATATTATAAAAAGTAAAATAACAGCTTTGAATCAGCCCACTGTAGGGAAAAGGCCTCCTTCCGGCCTGTACCCGTAATTGAATTCAAGTTACCATAGTATAATGATGGGTACAGGCCTAATCACCACGCTTGCCAAATTCGGGTTGGAGATCACAAACCCGAGCAATGTTTGAAAATTCGAGACTTTTTGTTGCCCGACCTGGGGGTCAAAACCAACAGACCAACAAGGCGATATTATAATCATAAAAAGCAAAAAATCATAAAATATTTCAAGAGCAATTTTTTAATGCTGATGACGATGAATGTTTCGAAATTATTATGATATTATGGGTTTTGATGACAGCGTGCCATGAACGTTATTTTTTTAATTTTTCTGTATGTATGTAAGGGGGGGAATAGTGTAGGGACACAATGTAGAGTGAAAGTTGCATGTCAGCGATTTTGAATGTTTGTGTGACGTATGGATCGAGTCGCACTGACCGGCTAGCTAGAGTGAACGCGTGTTGTTTAATTGGGAAATTTGAAAGTTAATATAATAGGGGTTAAAGTATGAAACTGCCGATTATTTTCCCACTTTTTATTTTGTTTATAGCTCTTAAGTGTAGTCACATTATTGTGTAATTCTTTTTGTATTGTATCAAAAATTAAATAAAGTAACTTTTGACTAAAAAAACAATGCAATACTAGTGCCTATTACTTCAAAGGAAGTCGTTGAAAAGACCCCTTACAATGTGTAAAAAATTGTTAGTATGGAAAAATGACTTTTCTCGATTTCGTCCATACAAAACGGCAATTTCATACTTTAACCCCTAATATTACTTTTCGATTGATAACTGAATAATAATTATTTTTATTTGAGGTCAGTGGCAGTAACTGGCCGACTCGATCCATACGTCACACAAACATTCAAAATCGCTGACATGCATCTTTCACTCTACATTGTGTCCCTATAAACTGACCAACCACAGTGCTTTATATAAACAGCTCGAAGATTACAAGGTCTGTGATTTGTCAATTGACTCTTCTATCCAATCAGCCCAACTCCATTTCCATGGACACGCAGCCTTACAAATATAATATCATAGAGTTTAATATAATAACAAATGCATGATAAGAGGATTAATATTGTGTTGTGATGCTGCATTCATAATACGATTACGGTAATAAAGTAAACCACGAGAGGTTGCATTGTGAAATTAATTTTACATCAGTATCGACCTGGATATACATTACATAAAAAACATGACAGACTAGTTGTTTTCCGCCATTGCGTTCGGATAATATGTAGTCTATGTTATACCCTTGACCCCTGAACTACCACCATGAAAATACTTACAGCAAAACATGTTTATCCTACCACATTTTCTGGATAAAAAAGTAACTTAAAAGTGCTATTTAATACCAAGTCTTTCAACAAGATGTTCAGGGCATAGTTTGAAAAATACATCAATTAAATATTACTTATTTAGAATATTCGTAACAAGTAAGTTCGACTTTTGTGTTACTAGGAACTTTAGTCCATAACTCTCTACCTTATCACAGATAAGATAATACTAAAGTACCCTTATTGAGAAAAATAAGAAAAGATACTTTCACATTTTGTAATATTTTCAACCATTATAATATTACTTTTACTATTTAAAACAATCCGATATGAACATAATAATTATTAAAAGCTTGTAGGTCCACTCCTGGCTAGAGGAATTTTCAGATGCACCCCACAACCCTAATCTTTGGCTATTCCACAACATTCATGTATTGTATTATTTTAGGTCTTTTAGGCTGCACGATTTAGTTAAAACTGTGAATTAATCTTTCCTTTCAATTTAATAAAAATAGCACGTATTTTCAGGCCACTTACAATATTTTTCCATGGTTTAAATTAATGCAAACATTTTGAATTAGGAAGCATCGAGTGCACGCAGTCCATAATTTGAATAAGCGCTTGAAAAACAAAATCTTTGTGGTTCGTGGCATAGCGCTGCACGCTGTTCCGTTGTGTATTTGAATCTTGCTGTGTGTTCTCTGCTAAAATTAGTAAAATTATTTTTAAAGAATGTAAACATTTTACACAGAGTTGCTTATTAATTTTAATATTCCCTTCTGCAATACTATAGGAAAGATTTGTCCACCCGTCGAAGCTATAATCAAGTGCTGGAAGCAGAAGCCGGGATACAAGATTCCGGTCCTGTAAGTGTTGTAAGGGTTATGTTGATTTAGAAATTTGAATTTGAATTTTACACAAACTAGGGTTTGTGACGGTGTTGAATATATGGTGGTTTGGATTCATTCACATGCTTTTTTTTTTCTTTAAGCCTATAGGCTTCGCACGGGTAGATGAAAGGTAATTGACAAAACGTTACTATTGTTTAATTTAAAATGAAAAAATAGGTATTGTGACATAGCTGGACTAGTGAGACATAATAAGGTATTGTAGACTTTCTTTGTAGATATTGATAACCTGTTCAAAACTATCGTACATAGTTTTGCTCTATTGTCATTAGCTTGAATGAAGTTTTGAGCGTAAATGCATTTTGGTATATTCTTTTATAAAGAGTCGTTACGATACGTAGATGAGAACACAGCAAAAAAATTCGATGCTTATCAATTTCAATGCCATTAAGTGTCAATATTGCAGGTAAACAGGATTGTTATACCCCAAGGTCGTTCCCGTGATACCGTGGGACCGGTATCTGTCCCGTGTGAATTTCCTTTTGCCATAAAATAAGTTAAAAAAAAATTCGTTTAGTGCTTCCAGCTTTAATACTATGCAGGTTTATTTTGATTGGATTTTGGACTTTCCCGTTATTATAACTACCTATTAATTATTTATTTAGGACTGACCGCAATTTGAATATGAATTTCAATATTTTAAATTCGTGATTTGAACTTTCATGGTCACTATCACTAGAGTTTTTTGATTCGGGATTTATACCATGTACCTTGTTTATTATGAGTTTCCGATATTTCGGAACTGTTGCAAGGTTGGCTTCGTTGCAGCAAGGCTACTGTTGATCACGGGAGATTCTCCCGACGGGTTACAGTTGGTTCGTATCTCGTCTCGTGTCATCTCCAACGACCAATTCAAAAATCCTAGTAGTCATTCTCGAAATATCAAATCATCTATCCAAATAGTATAGATTATGACCATAGACAATATCGATTGCTAATCGAATAAGCTCGTTATCGATGAATGCAAAGACGACGCCGTCTGCATCGTCACAGTACTTACATTACATTATACATGATTATACTGATTTAATCTTTCATGGTCACTATCACCAGAGTTATTTGTTTCGGGATTTATATAACGTACCTTATTTACCGTATTACCAGACTCTCCCGTGATTAGTGGTCATCTAAAACAATCTTTATTCATTTATATCTATTGTAAAATCACAATCTAATTACTTTATACATAAAATTCTTCTGGGTTAACCAAAGCTATCAGTTAAGAAACTAAGGCAATAAAACAATTACTATGTAAAAATAGGAAGTTAATTTACTGGTTTCCCTGAAAAATAATTAATAAAAAAAATATATAATAGGGGTTAAAGTATAAAATTGCCGATTATTTTCCCACTTTTTATTTTGTTTATAGCTCTTAAGTCTTAAGTATAGTCATATTATTGCGTAATTCTTTTTGTATTGTATCAAAAACTAAATAAAGTAACCTTTGACTAAAAAAAAATGCAATACTAGTGCCTATTACTTCAAAGGAAGTCGTTGAAAAGACCCCTTAAAATGTGTCAGCTGACCTTCTTGCTTCAATTAAGTATATCTGTATTATATACTTTGATTATCAGAAATTTAAATACTATAATGCGTAGCTTTATAACCATCTAACTTTCACCTTTAATTGCATAGAAAACGGTTTAGGCGTTTTTAAAAAAACTAAAAAATTGTTAGTATGGAAAAATGACTTTTCTCGATTTCGTCCATACAAAACGGCAATTTTATACTTTAACACTGTTATTTTTAACATGAACAATTATTGTAACTGTTCAATTTTCTTAAGAACTGCTGCGTTTCTCCACAGCTAGGGTGTTTTTCTCGCATAAAGGGCAAAATACTTTAGAACCATTGGCCTCTAAAATATAATTCTTCGGAGCAGCACAAATAACTTGGATGGGTAAAATTACACGTTTTACACGAATGTACATATTTTTTTATCTTGTATTTATTTGAAGCTCAATCATAGCGGTAAGTATCTCAAAATTAAGGCAAAAACAAGGTATGAATATCTAATATTATGTTTTTAAAATACTTTTCTAGGTTGACGCGAAATCAAAAAACTTTAAACATTAATTTTATTGAATGTCACTTTTTTGAGATGTCGCTTTTTGGCTTATTGAGGGCAGTATAGTAGTGTATTATCCTGTTAATCGAACGCACTTCTAAGATTTAAAGCTTCGTTACAGACCTTTTGATGACGAGGCTTTGTTCCTGTTGAGCCTCAAGCGGTTGATTTTGTGTCTGACAGGAACTGGATTGGACTATTTCAGGATCGACTCTCCCTTACCTGCTATCGTCTTTAACATACATTGCCGGCAGCGTATTCGGTACTGTATAGAATGCCTAGGCAAATGTATCAAATGCAAAATATTACATACATCACCTAAACGTTCTAAGTATTCTATACATTGCCTAGGTATTGTATAGAATACCGTAATACATATTGCCGATAATTTATGTATTGAAACTAGCTCTTCGCCCGCGGCTCTACTCGCGTGAACTAAGCTATACACGTTATATCGAGCGGGAATCCCATTGCTGGGCACAGGTGGGAACTTGTGTGATAAAAAATATCCTGTTTTTTTCAGGGTTTAATCTAAATTTGTATAAAATTTAGAATAAAAAGATTTTGTAGTTTCTTGCTTGAAAGCGTAACAAACAAACTCACGTTCAAATTTATGATATTAATAGGGATAAATATTTTCATACAGAATGGTTCCTGAGTAATTAAGTTTATTTAGGGTGGAAATGAAAATTTTCATGATTTATGTCAGCAATTCTTCCGGTTCCGTACATACCATTTAACACAACCTGTATAAAAAACCGGACGAGCATTTCAGAGACTGTCTTTTCATGACAGACGGACGGACGGACACCAAGTCACACATGAATTTTACTGATCAAGAGGGTGAATTCACTAGAATGCTTATTCTTGCGACTACGCTTTATCATAAAACTAACTGTTGCCCACGACTTCATGTATTATTTTCAATCTATAATCCTATATCTTCTTGTCAAATTTTATCACGATCCGTTCAGCCGTTTCTGCGTGAAAGAGTAACAAATATTCATACTTTTTTAATTTTGTTCATAATATTACTAGTAGATTAATAAACTGACATTTCAAAAACATTCCGTAATGTTCGTTAATCTCTTATTGTCAAGGCCATGGTCACGGTACCTACAGTAGCCGTGGGAAACATCCTCTGAGCCATGGGAACGGTCGGAAACCGGCTTTGATGAAGCTCGGAAGCTCAAATTACGGGAACCTTAATTATGTATCAAATACAAACTTTGTAGCTTCAGAGGAAACACAAGGGCCGTTTTTCCATACAAACATAGTCCCCTGTTTCCTCCCTGGATAATGCCAGTAGTGCAATAATTTTTATAACAAAAATCTATGGCCACTATTATCATGTTTCTATGTTTTCTTTTTTTTCATAAATTAAATAATAAAAGAGATATGAGCCTCCCAAAATCTAAAAAATTCGCCAGATTTTCAAAACAAATTTGGCTAAATTTTAGAAAAAAAGGAAACATACGAGAACAAACACGGCCAAAGCCTTTCTTTAATTTTTAATAAAAAAATTAATTAAATCGGTCTAGTTTTAGAAAAGTAATCGGGGGACTACGAAACGTTGATTTGGTGTGCTTTTAGTAGGTATTTTCGGTCCAAGAAGCAGTTGTCTCTATCACACTCTGCGGTGAAGGCGTTTGGCACTGCGCGACAGCAATATATTTTACAAATAACTTTTTTTCAATTCTCTCGACCGTAGAGTTTCCTCTTAAACATTGCACGTTTAAAACAGTACTGAAGGAATGGACTGAAAATATTTTGTTACTTATTATTTCGCTATTATTAGTATGCGCTAATAAATAACACAGAATTCAGAACATTATAGGCTCTGCTAGAAATTAGCGTTATATGAACTTTTTTGTTATTATATATTACAAGGCAACTGTTTGATATATGCCTTTTTAAACGAAGCGTTTTGTCATATTCACCACGCTTGGCAGGTGGGATTGTGTTTTGGGGTGGTGGGATCTACCTCCTAGGCGTCCACCCTGGGCAACGGCATCTTTGGTATTCTAACCAATGATGACGGCTAACAGATCCCTCTGCGGTGGTAGGCTTCGTGAGAGGCCGCCTGGATGCTACCACCCTCCTGCCGGAGTCCAGTGCCAAACAGTTCTTCTGTGTTCCGCTGGTGTGTGGGAGAACCAGTGCCACTGGGTAAGCTCGCTCCATCTTAGGCTTCTTCTTAACGATAGAGTTAAGTATATAGTCAAGAGCAAGCTCATTGTCTATAAAAAAAAAACACAAGTTGCTGCTGCCCGTCTTAATTTGGTACTCCTTTAATCGCACCCTACACCAAATAGTTCAAGAAGATGTGTTGCTGTTCTATCTTAGACCTGAAACACACGGCACTATATCTATTCACTTCTTTTCTTAAAATAACCACCCTCCAGGATGAACTAAGGATATTTTTCTAATCGTTCAAATCAGACTACCTATTCTAAGTCTAAATGTATACCGAACTGTTTTCTAACATAAACAACGATTGACTAAAAAAAACCGTCAAAAATAATTCGAGCATATCAAGCCATGTCTGCCACTCCTTATCGGCAATAGTTTGCATAATAATTATCAGGTTTAGGTACTAGGTACTACGAGTTCCCACAGGAATTGTACTCTTCCCACGGGAAATGTAAATGTGGGGTACTAGGTGAGTTATATAGTGGCGTTCGGAAAGTGATAATTGTGCAAAAGGCTAGCATAGATTTTTTTGCTGTTGTGTTTAATTAAACATGTTTAACCTCGATAAAAAAAACTATGATATATGATGTACGAGTACATGTATCAGCAGTATGGAATAGGTGATTTTTAGGGTTAATTTAGTTTTATTTATAATAGTACCTAGATACTTACATTGAATTTGACATACTAATTCATGACATTGTTTTGACTCTTATCTTATTATTATTGTAACAGTAAGTAACGACTCGCAAGTTCCTTTATCATTCTGGTTAGGTGAAGAAAGTGAGAGAAAGAAAGTGAGAGAGTAGGCTTGGCAATGAATCCGGAAAAAACTAGGGTGATGACAAACGGGTACAAACATACTATAGATCTAGGAAGCACTCAAATCAGCTATACAGACGAGTACGTATATCTAGGGCAGCTCATAACTCTAAAAGATCCTATGCAGAAGGAAGTCGACAGAAGAATTACAAATGGCTTGAAGACATACTGGAGTTTAAGAGAGGCTATGAAAGATAAAGAGCTCCATATAAACCTAAAAAGCAAACTTTTTAACACCTGCATACTACCTGTCCTTACGTACGGGTGTCAGTCATGGTCCTTAAATCAGGCCACCTCAAACAAATTGGCAACTTGCCAGAATGCAATGGAAAGGAGCATGCTCAACATTAAAAAGTCCGACAGAATAAAAAAAATCGTCATTAGAAACAAAACAAAAATTACCGATGTAATAAGCAAAATCAAAAGACTCAAATGGCGATGGGCTGGTCACCTGGTAAGAGGACACGACAAATGGAGCAAAAGGGTGACATGGTGGTACCCTAGGGAAGGTAAAAGGAAAAGAGGCCGACAACAGAAAAGGTGGGACGATGACGTTAGACAAGTGGCAGGAGCCACATGGAACAGAGTGGCTCAAGAAAGAAAGGAATGGAAGAGGTTGGAGGAGGCCTTTGCCGACTGGCAAACAGATCTAGGAAAGAATATTAGTCTAAATTTTTTCATATCTATTAAGTTTAAGATTTTAATGTTAGTTCTTTACATAAGTCTAAAAAAAAAACTATACTAAGTGATCTGAATAAAGGCTATATTATTATTATTATTATTATTTTAAGTAACGACTCGGGGAGCAAATGTTGTAATTTGGAATAAAACGATTTAAGCTTTCACATAACTTCCGATCGACTGCAACAAAGTAGATTTAGATAGATAGATTTTTTTGGTATGCTCGTAATACTTCAGGAGAAGTAGTTTGGGATTTTATCTAAAAAAACTCTTTTAGAAATATCCACATGAAAAGTGTGTTAAGGGTAAACATTGGTCACAAACAGACAATTTGTTTGCAATATCCTCATTGGTAAACTTGTACGAAACCAGTCCCCTAATTCGCGTAACCAAATCGTATCACAATCGTAATTGAATTGCAGGCTTTTGACAGTTCTAGTATGGGCTAAATGTCAAAATCGTCCCGATCGAACTGCGATTGAAATAGCTGAATTAGGCCCCAGGACGGACAATTAATTTACTATAAAAAATTCTGCATAGTGAGTCATGTTTTACTGTTGTGTGTTTAGGTATATATATTGTACGTAATTGTTTACCTAAAAACTGTCTTTTAGTTACGTCCTGATATCAGATTATTCGTAGTAGTAATAATTATTTTATCAATGATTTACACATCAGTACCTCTAGCACAAAAAACTATCGACTTCGAATCGTTTGCGTATCGAAAGCAAACGACACAAAGTTCGTGCTTTGTTTTGTAGTTCTCGTTTTGACCGCGCGAGCGCTGTTTAAATTTTCATACTAAATATTTCGATGGCGATACAAATACGCAAACGATTCGAATTCGATAGTTTTTTGTGCTAGACCCACAGTTTGGTAAATGATAACTTTCGAATGATATCTTTGTTGCAAGTTTATTGCTGATATTCATGGAAGTCTCAAATCATCGTTTTACTATACTTTTCATTATATTAATTTGTAGTGTTTTCATTTCTAGTAATTTCTCTTTTGGTCAAACTACAATAAAAAAGTTAAAAGAATTTTTGCTGTTGAAATTAAAAAATACGTTTTAAATCATTTGGGCTGCGATTTTTTTTAAATAATTAAAGGGTTTGCTCTTGACTACATACTTAACTATACGGTTAAGAAGAAGCCTAAGATGGAACGAGCTTACCCAGAGGTACTGGTTCTCCCACACACCAACGGAACACAGAAAAACTGTTCGGCGCTGGACAGCATCCAGGCAGCCTCTTACGAAGTCTACCACTGCAGAGGGATCTATTAGCCGTCATCATTGGTTAGAAAACCAAAGTTGCCGTTGCCCAGGGTGAACCACTAGGAGGTAGATCCCACTAACCCAAAATAAAGTAATATATAAAGTAGTATATATCTTAGTAAAGACATGCTGTCATTATTATGCTATGAAGAATTTGATCTTCATGATTATTCCAGTGATTCTGATGATTATCACAATACCGACTTACTATTAAATCGTAATATAGGTACATAATTTTCGTTTTATTTTATTCGCCATATCTGGTTTTCTTTCGTTTGATTAGTCGAGTCAGTTCCATCCAGGACTAGTTTTGACAGGTGTCATTCTAATCAAGCTATATTTAAAGTATAGTAAAAGGAGCGTAATTAATTGTCCTCTACCAGAATGTTGTCTAATAGAGATCACTCTAGCTATGAGACCCCCTAAATTACAGCTCTCTTTTGTTATGTTTTATTTTTTTGGTGTAAAATTAAGAGTCCATCTATTTATACATATAAGTTCCACGCGGATAAAGGTCGGCACGCAAGCGTGATGTTAGTAGTTTAAAAAAGGGTCGTTCAGCAGCTATTCCAATTGAACGGTATTTAGCGGCTTTAAACGCTATTCACCGCCAACCGCGTCGGGCACGCGCCGTCGGGGTCACACACCCTTTCCCGTGCGAAACGATCGTTCTTGTGGGAATTTCGAAAAACCCGTGGATATTTTAATTTTGAAGAGTGTGATGTAAATTTTTCGTACTCTGTGGGTAAATTAGTAGCTGTGGAAAAAATCGCCACTATCACGTAAAAACTGCCAGTAATAAACCCATTTTAAGGTTATGTCCGAAACTGATTGCTCTTGTGTAAATTTAGGGAATACTGTGGATTTTTGAATTTCGAAGGGTGTGGTTAATCTGTAGCTTTGAAAGAAATCGCCACTATCACGTCAAAACTGCCAGTAATAAACCCATTTTGTGTTTTTTTCCGAAACTGATCGTTCCTGTTCAGTTCCATCGGAGTTCATGGAATACTGCGGATTTTTTTAATTTCGAAGGGTGTGGTAAATCAGTAGCTGTGGAAGATATCTTTTCTATAGCGTCAGTATTTCCAGTAAGATGTAGACAAATTACTATGCAATACTAGTACTTCATCATTAGTGATATTTTTTTGTATTGTGATTACTAGTAAGTAATGTTGTTTGCCGTGTTTTGCTAGCACATAATTACGTAGGCGGGGCCTATATCTAACAGTAGGCGTCGTTAGTCCAAGACGCTGATAATGATAATGTTAAAATGAATAACAAGAAAATATGCACACATCTTCTCTTTCTTATAATAGGATGTTATCTAAACACCAATATTACTTAAAGTACTATCGGACAACAGAAATTAGTCCCAACCCCTCTTGTCTCGGGTTAAACTCCCATGACGTGTTGGAGTCAAGTGTCAAGGTCGCACAAACCGAACCCTGTTCCTGTGTGAACTGGGGAATCCATGGGAAAGTCGGTTGGTACTGTGGGAAGATACGAAGTGTGCGAGGATAGTTAAGCCATGCGTGATGTTTATTTGTAAAAAAATATTTACGCAGTGCTGACTGAGATTTACTTGTTTCATAATTATATTTGTTTCTTGAATAATTTACGCGAACAACATGCATTGAAAAAAAATATATTTATGGATTTAACTCGCGTTTATGAGGCTTTTTTAACAGATCCCTTCTGTGAGACGACTTACTTATTATTATAATAAGTCAAATCACACATTAATCTACCCATCGTGATAAATTAACATTGTAAAGCATTCGAAAAGACGGGATACGTCAAAATCAGACGAGATAATAAAAAACTGTAATAGACATTTAGGTATATAGGAGTTTAATGCGCACATGAAACTATCGTTACAATGTTTTAAAATTACTTGAAATAAGCAGAAATGTAGCACTTTTGAATAAAATTCTTGATTAGGATTTTCTATTATATTCAATTGTATTCTACTATACTTCTATATCTCACATAATGATAAACGTAAGAAAAAGCGATACGAGAATTCCAGTAGTCTACGCATTAGAATAAACACTTTTATTGCAAAATCGCCTCTATTTTAACTACATGGATGCCTCTGTTTACCCTGATGTACTAGTGATTATAAAATGTCAAGGACGTTCCCATGCGATTCACGCATTCAAGTCACACGGGAGCCGACTATTCCTGTAATACCCTAGTGACCGGGTCCGTGGGAAATAAAACAGGGTCCGTGGGAAAGTGCGCATGCGACGGTTGGGTGGGCCAGCCACGCCATTGCAGCTTCGAACGTTCGCAAGGGCGGTTGTGTTCCGCGGCACGTCACTCGGCAAATAATCACCTTACTCGATATGTAAATTGTGTAGGCATCCTGAAAAAAAGTGTCTCGTTTTCGCAAAATTGAAGACTCAGCGTTGATTTCACACTAGTGGATTGAAATTGGAC
The DNA here is from genome assembly GCA_949315895.1 of Anania crocealis. Classification (NCBI taxonomy): domain Eukaryota; kingdom Metazoa; phylum Arthropoda; class Insecta; order Lepidoptera; family Crambidae; genus Anania; species Anania crocealis. The sequence goes on along the minus strand of OX438867.1, from coordinate 14,746,868 downwards.
CTAGACTTGAGAACAGGACAGTTTATCTTAAATCTGGTAAACTTTATTATTCAGATACTTTAAATGTTGGAAATGAAAGATTATATTAATCCCTCAACCCCCAGGAGGCACTCGGGTGCCACGATAACAATTGATTTCAATTGTGTCTGGAATAACTCACGATCGAGGGATATAGGATTGAATTCGCGTTTATTAGAATTTACACTGTATTTTATTCGTCTTTAAAACGTTGATTTAAATTAACTTTTAAAATCGAATAAAACCTTAAAGTCTGCTCTTGACCATGCACGCAGTAAAGTGATCGAAACTTCGGAGTAAAATGCAATTTAAATTCCTGATACAAGTAAACGCAAACTAAATCAGTAAATTTGTTCTGGTACTTTTTGTATTATTCGGCAGTCATTATTTATTTATAGTAAAATCGAACTCCTTTGTTCTTTAACTACGAGTATCTAAGTAACTTTTAACTAACCAATAAATTCATTCATCGTTTTACACACCAATGCATCCAGTTGCATGCGCATCTTAGAGTATTTAAAAACAGATATTCTAAAATTAATGTATTTTTCTGATTTCTGTAGTACCAAAATCAGTTAATCCGTGTTCTTGACGTTTGCAGTGCCGAATTTAACCCTATAATAACTACTATTATATTTTAGCCACCATACAAAAATTTATCTATTTCAGGCACGACTAACCGAAGAACACTAAAAAAAATATAATATATTATTATACTTGAAATATTTTTAACCCATTTTGAAGGTAATAAATTTTAATGAGACTGAATTAAGGATTTCCACACAACAAAATCAAACTTGACTTTCACCTACGAGGGAAAACTAAAAACCAATCGACTTAAATATAAAAATATTACATAGATAAATGATTTATTTCTTAATATTGTAGTGAAAACATTTTTAAATAAAAAATAGTCGCAGCTTAAAGTAAAATATCTGTGATTATTTCCTTTTAAATTTTTTAAAGAAAAATTAAGTGATCTGATTTTTTAACGGAAACCTGCTGTAAATGACCATTTTGATTCCCAACATAAAACTTTTAGGGTAGAGTTCACCAACAGACGTTTAAGTTTTAAACAGCGTTAAAAATATTATTTGAGATATTTTGTATGGGAATTATGTCTGTTTAAGAATTGGTGAACTCGGGTCGTGTTTTAAAATGTGTGACATTCATTAACCTATGTCACAATTGCAAATAAATAAAAAGAAGATAAAAAAGAAATCCGTCTACTAAGTATAATAATATAATCCATGTACTTTTTTATATTTAGGTAGATTACTTTTAAGTTGTCCTTCGCGCATCAAATTAAAAAAAATATGAATGTTAGAATGAAATCTTTCGTGGTTTAATTAAGCCTAGAACGTAAGTACAAGCTACATACCCAATACTAAGGTTATTTAGGTATGTAGCTTCGGTAACTGAAATGACAGTATTTTATCTTTCTAGCTTTTGAAAGGAAAACACCAGAGCTCCGAAATATCGGCACAGGATTTGAATCATTAGTAAATCCTATTGTCTGTCTGTAGCGAAGCTCCACTAGTTCCCTCACTATATTTACTATACAATTTGCCTTTTCGCATACATTTCACGCGTGGAAGTTTCTATTGATCCCTTTGGCAATCCATTTTGTGACTAAGCTCACTGGTTTAAGATACGAATCTCTTTGAACTTTCTTCACAAATATTCGGCTGTTATATGCTTCAGACTCAGAAATTTCATTTGAGACGATTTTGCGATTTTCTCCCGGCATACCCGCGGGACAGACCGTTGATTTATAAGGGAGAATTGCCTTCTTCTATATATTCGAAAAATTTGTTGTGTTACATCTGAAGTTCCCTCGGCTCTGTTACTATTATCAGTGTCAATATACAAGTTCAAAGACATATCAGTTCTTAGTTTTTGAATTGTGGGTGTGGTGTCGGCACCACACAACACCCACAATTCAAAACACACAGCACAATAAAATAAAAGCGTACCCTCAACTCCTATAGGCATTGTAGGTGTCAGGCAACTAAGTGTAAGCCTACTAATATTTTATTATTGTAATTGTAAGTATAATCTCATAGTCAACTGTAAATGCATTTATGTATTAATAATAAGTTTTATAAAAAGTTTGTTACTGGCCACATTATAATTAAAAAGGAAAATAGAAAAATAAGACTAGGAAGAAAGGACGACCGTCATGGTGGCGTGTTGGTTGAAAAACCTATTATATGTAATTGATTTGAGAACAACAGTGTTTATTTTCATAAATATTAGGCTATCCCCATATAAGGGAGTACATATGAAGAAGGGCAACAGCTCTTTGCAACCCAACTGCCAAGCGTGGCGATTGTGACAAAGCTTTGGAAGGCCTATGTTCAGTAGTGGACTAATAAAGGCTGGTAGGTAATGATATGTAGATAGATTCTTCTATTTAATAACATCCTCAACCTTGCTTTAAAACGGCTATAAACGTTCTGTTTTTATTACTTACTCTCAGGAGTGATGAAATGCATTTGCGTCTCTAGTTTTTGAAATTATTGGTATGGTACATTATTCCTAATAATAATATTAATGATTCGGGAGTAACAAGATATGACTTGAACAAAAAGCCAACTGGGCACATAATTTCTATGGTACATATCGTAAACGGCATAATCATCCCATCCACTGCTGGGCAAAGGCTTCCATCATTGAATTCAAGTTACCATAGCAATGATGTATACAAGCATTAAGTAATCACCTAACTTGCCAAATGCGGGTTAGTGATCGCACACCCGAGCTATGGTCGACAATTGGAAACTTTTTGTTGTCCGACCCGGAGATCGAACCCGGGAGCCCGAAATCTTGGCCCGGTATTTATACCATTGCACCAATGTGGCCCAATTTCTATAGTACGCATATATTATTGTAAGAACATGCTTACTGATATAACTGAGAATTTTACTTATTATTCCCTCAACCCCCAGGAGGCACTCGGGTGCCGCGATAACAATTGATTTCAATTGTGTCTGGAATATCTCACGATCGAGGGTTTAATACACTTTTTGTTTAATTGCATCTAAGTTTTAAACTTATCCTCAGCTAAAATGTGGTTATTACTTACTGTTTTTGTTAAGTACTAACTATAATCTTTTATTGGACACTAAATCATAGCATCAAATCAAGGGATATTTTTATTTTGAGGTAAACATACAAGTTTTTTTTATTATCTTAATAGTATTTGAAACTTTTGGCTGTGTATGTTTTGACAATATTCATATTTTCTCATTTTACACAGTCATCATAACATTGTCCTTAAAACATATTTTCCCTATCGCTGAAGGGTCGACTGTTCTTTCAATATATTTTTTAATAATTTATTTGCTATTTTAGAAACTTGACTGGTTGAATTTAACTTATTCTCAGATGAGTCTCGAACCCGCATCCCCAATGCATAGTAAAACGACATATGACAAAGTAAGAAATCATATAATTCATACAATATAACCAAATTCACGGTGACTATCTATCAGGTCTACGATTTTCGATCTTATTGTTTCAATTGTGTTTGCACTCAATCCTTCTATGCTCATCATTGCTGCCGATTCTTCATAATCATCGGATTTCATTGCAGTTTTTGCTAAAACTACCTCTTCATCGTTCCTCGTTATCACGCTGTATAACATCACAGAGGAAAAGAAAAATATTTTGGAATATTTTTTCAAGTCAACGTACAGTTGGTCCCTGGAGTAGACGTGGCTCGCATCAAGACTGAAATTCTTCAAAGACCTGCCAAGTTCCTCATGATAGTAGTTGATCCAGTCGTTATAGTGCTTCGACCTGGTGACGTGGTCTGTGCAGTTGAAGATCATGTAGAGGAGGTCGCACGCTGGATTGGCCGCTTTGGACATTTGATAGTCGATCATAATGGTGTCTGTTATTTTACCAGCCTGTAATGGAAATAGCAATTTAGGCAAATACAAATTCAGACAGTTATATAACCAGTTGTTTTTTATACATTTCCCGGAGCGTTAAGTAAATGCTAATAACTAATTGAGTCTCTATTAAAATCCTTGACTACACTACGAATACCAACATACCTAGGTTTTTATTGAATTAACAAAAATACCACCGTTTTGTACCAACTTCCAAATATAAACTCTCATTAATTATGTTTTTAAATTAGTGTTTTCATTATCATTGACTTTCATAAAAAAAAATGTGATTTTGGTAACCAGAATCACGTTCCGTCGAATTTTTAAAATCGTATTACTATCAGGTTATCAATAAAGCTGTTACTGGCAACGTAATAAAAAATTATGTGGTACAACTGGTACATATTATATTTACTTTTTTTATCTCAGACTAAAATAATCTTTCATTAATGTACAGTATGGCTAAGATGCGACACCACGATAAATTTGTCGCACGACATGATAAAATTTGTCTACTTGTGTTATTTTATCATTTTTCCTAACATGGCAACCACCCGCGATAAAAATTCTTCGCTCGACAAACGTTTATCTACACGACAAACGGATGTAGCCATATTACATAATTATATAGTTTTTCGGTGTGGAAACATTGGTTAATATTATAATCATTCGTTCAATTTTACGTCAGACTTGGCTAAAACACTTCTTGCCAGAGACGTCATCTGCGTTGACACATCTTTGGGTGACAGTCACTGTCAGACAGTGACACCTGTCAAACAGCATTCGCGGCATATTTTTCGGTTAGAACTTTGATTGAAGTGTGAAAAGTTTTAAAATTTGAAATGGCCTCAAAGATGTGAGTAAAACTTGTAATAAACTGAAATAAATTCTTATCATGGAAAGTGCTAATGGTTTTTATGTTCTTTTAGAAAACTTAGAGGCAATAAGGCACAGATCCAGTATCTGTGCCAATACATGGCTGGAAGACCTCCATTTTTTGGCTCCAAGTCCTCTTTCAGCCTATCTATCAAATAAAAAGCCATGGGCTTGGATATACGCCACAGAGCCTGGAACTCCATATCCGGAAGGTCAAACGGGTTGCACACGTCGCGGATACGCTTGCGCTGAATTTTACGTGCCTCCCGTTCTTCATAAGTGGTCAAAATGTAATTAAAATATGGCACGGCCATTTTTTATAAAGGGTTTATGCCTTGTCGTGAGCTACAAGCGACCACGATAATTTGTCATGCGCAAGTGTCAAAAATCGATTAAAATAGACAAATATAAGAGGCTCATGTTAGAGTTTGTAGACAATTTTATCGTTTATCGTATTTTGACAGTTAGAGATGACATAACAGACGACAGACATCAGAATTAAAACCAGGCATCTTAGCATTATTGAAATGGTGTGATTTGGAACCAAAATATAGATTCTGACCACTGCATCTACAATAAATAGATCGTTGAGTTGACTTAAACAATAACTGACATGTATTGCTAGCGAGGTGGTAAATATGAAACCAGACATGCTGTAGTAATAAAATTACAAACAAAAATAAATACCAAAAATAAATACAGAAAAATCTTACTTCCAATTTAAACAGAATATTATTTATCCAAGCGTCACCTTGCTGGATTACAAAATTTGTGGTATTGTCATATTTCATTTTTTGATAAAGATCCAAACAAACAGAAAATATCTCTTTAACAACCTTTTTATGACTTTTGTCCTCTAATATTGCAAGTGTGGTTGATTCTATTTGAACAAAAATAAGTTTGAAGGGATCACTTTGGAAAATGAAAGCCATAATATCAGCTAAACTGTTGCTGTAACTCTCAAATGTTTCAGGTTCTAACTGTTTTAATACAAACGACATAGAGTGTAGTAAAGAAAATTGTTTTATAATCGCTCTTATAGCATCGTCTTCCAATGTAACAAATTTGTCGAACATGGTGTAGTTCTGATGTTTTAAGTCTTCAAGTAAGATCAGCTCATTAGGCGCTTCTGATAAACATCCATAGCACTTTGCAAATTTTAGTGCTCCATTTTCGGATACATTGCTTGAAGTTAATAAATCATTAAATTACGGTAGGACTTTTTCATACATTATTATTTCGTTATTAAACATCAATGCTGCATTCAATAGATTTCGTTGAACGTCATCTTTAGGAGCAATTTTTACTATCATCCTAATAGCGTCTTTTCCATTATTAACAACCGTTATTCTCTTTACGTTCGATGAGTAGTTGTCTCCTACTTTTCCAACTGCTTCAAAAATAACCTTATTACCGTAAAATCCTTGTTTTTCAAGCACTTCACGAATAAATTGCTCTTGCTTATCACTAAAGCCACTTATATCACCTTCGAATTGCAAAGACACCATTGTTGTTTAAAACTTTATTAACACACAAACATTTCACTGTACGCTTTTTATTTTATATAAGTTTTATCTTTCTTATATATGATTCATTTATCAATACTTGTAATGATACCTTATGTTTTTTTGTAATCTTTGTATAATAAAAGGTGTGTCGAATATAAATCATAATTAATATGGTTTTAAAGAAGCAGGTTCATTGTTTTATTTAAATTAATGTGATATGTCACTCAAATATAAAATCAAATCATAAGCAATTCATATCAAAGTGTCATAAATAGCCGTAGGTATATTTAAATTATAGTATACTAGAGATAAAACATGTCTTCCAACAGTACTTTACTTGGCCATGACAATATGAGCTTAGAGTACCTGCAGCATGCAGAAAAAGCAAGTGAGGACTTGGCAAGAGTATTGACCTCGCTCTTTTTTCCCCTTTTCACAGACTCATTCCCACCTGTTGCGCTCCTCCAACAAACTCACTCTATCTATTCCTTCTCATCGTACTGGCTTTGTCTACAGTTATTTTTTCTTAAATCCACTTAGCTTTGGAATTCTTTGCCTGAAATATTAAACAAGTGCCCATTAAATTTGTTTTAGGAAACATGTTAGGTCTTATTACTTAAGTAAAATGAAAACATCGTCATCGTGAACTTGCTTTTATAAAATTCGTCACCATCAGTATTATGCAAGTATTTTTATTTATTTACAAAGTATTTTATTATTTTAATCCCTAATAGTATGTAGTTTATTTCATGTTTTTTTTTTGTTTGCTTTTTATTAAACCTTCTGATCTAGTTTTTTTCTCTAATTGTTTTTTTTTTTTTTTTTTCTAATGTCTCACCGTCTACAAAGCGTTTCTGTTTTTAACCCTGGTAAAGAATGCTACATGGCATTAAGTTTACCTTTTGTATTTTTTTACTTATTCCCTCAACCCCAAGGAGGCACTCGGGTGCCACGATATCTGTTCAGGCCACTTCCAACCTCTTTACACTTTTTAAATTGACGCGACCATTTGAATAAGAAAGCACCGAACGCGAATCTGGTGAAAAACAAATGAACGCAAGCTACGCATTGAAAAATTGTCGCCCCGCTATCACTGTCTGCTGTTCCCGTTGTGTTTATAAATCTTTAATAAATGTGAAACATATTGTATACTAAGTCCAGGAATATATAAGAGCTGCATTTCAAGATTAATCCTATAATCAAGAACCCATAGACCAATACTAAATAAAAGAAAGGTGGCCACCCGTCGGAGTCGATTCAAAGATATCTAATAATTACATATAATATTGATACCGAAGCCGCTGCAAGTAAGTGTTTTATCTGACTTCTTATGCTAGCGAATGTTTGAATTGTGTTAGAGATAGGAAGTGGTATAATATACTTTTACCGTCCTTATATTTTTCCCCTTTAATATTTCGTACCTTTTAACTATTACCTTTGTACACCTGCACCTTCGTACTGCTCAAAAAAACTGCCTATGTCCTGTGGGTAATATTGCATTTGGCCCCCACAATAACAATTGATTTCAATTGAGTCTGGAATAACTCACGATCGAGGGATTATTCGTGCAATAGCGTATAAATAAATAAATAAATAATTTCAGTCCACCCCTTATAGTTAAAACAAGAGTCACCATTACTGTAATAACTTATAAATTATTATAATATCTGCTTATCAAACAAATTTCACACCTTTTATTGGTTATTGATAACGAGTATTTTGCAACTGTTACTAGTATGTACTTTTAATAATATATTTAGCAACTTAATAGCAATTATAATACCAGTATTTAAACTTGAACGCCCCGTTGGTCTAGTGGTTTAAATACCGGGCCATGATCTCGGGGTCCAAGGTTCGACTCCCGACTCGGGCAACAAAAAAAATTACGAATTTTCGAATGTTGCTCGGGTTTGTGATCACCAACCCACATTTGGCAAGCGTGGTGATTAAGCCAGTACCCATCATTGCTGTGGTAACTTGAATTCAATGATGGAGGCCTTTTCCCTGCAGTAGGATGATAATAGGCTGTTACTTTTACTTTACTTATTTAAACTTGAAAAATCATACTGGCCACGGCGCTTTACCAATTTAGTAAAATTAGTAAAATCAGTAAAATTTATTTTATTTCCGCTAATAGGCCCCAGGCGGCGCTTTAACACGTCCCAATGCTCAACCTACCACTGCTTCGGGACAAGTCTAGGCTAGTGCCGAGAAGAAGCCGCGCAAGAAACTCGGTCACTATTGTCAGCCTCTTTTAAAATAAATGTTTACAAAAGGTTCAAGCAAGTACGAGTTAGGACAATTTAATGCCATACATGCCCTTTTTCGTTAAAATTATTTTGGCATATGATTGAAGTTTATGTACAGGGAGTTCAGCAATACCCTGCGGTAATTTGTTGAATATACGAATACAATTTTCCATGAACGAATTTCCTACTTTTCGCAGTCTGAAGCCTGGAACGGCAAGTTTATCTTTATTTCTGGTATTGAAATTGTGTACGTTACTTTTCTTAAGAAATAAATGTAGGTTCTTACGAACGTAAATAATATTCTCGAATATGTATTTAGAAACCACTGTAAGTAACTATATTAATCTCTTTGAAGAGCTCTTCTAGCGAGTTACGCGATCGAAGGCCATAGATAGCCCGTACAACACGTTTTTGTAATATACAATTTAACCCAATATCTGCCGCTGAGCCCCACAACAGAATTCCTTTCTAGCCCTTCTGGCCACTCTTTCACCTTCTCCCCGGTTACTGTTGATGAGACACGAAAAATCATTTTATCGATAAAATCAAAAGCCGTCGGGTCTGATGACATCAGCAGAGCTATGATAATACACATTCTAGATTTTATTCTTCCAGTTATCACTCACATAATTAATTTCTCCCTTGATAGCAAATGCTTTCCATCCATTTGGTGTCGTGCCCATGTAATCCCATTACCTAAAGTGTCTAATCCAAGTTCTCTGAATCAATTTCGTCCTATTTCCATATTACCGTTCATGTCTAAAATTCTTGAAGCTGCTGCTCATCAGCAGTTTTCTAAATTCATTTTTGATAACAATTGCTATGCCAGTTTCAATCTGGTTTTCGTCCTGGGCACAACACTACCACTGCTCTTCTTAAAATAGTAGATGATGTGAGATCTGACCTCGAGGACTCGCGTTTAACCGTGCTAGTTCTAGTCGATTTTTCCAACACTTTTAACGCAGTTGATCACGACATTCTCTTGGCCATTCTTTCGCATCTTCGAGTCTCATCAACTGCTGTTGACTGGTTCTCATCTTATCTTCGCGGCCGTCAGCAAGCCGTACGTCTTGGACATAACTTTTCTGATTGGGAAAATCTATCTTCCGGTGTACCGCAGGGTGGCATACTTTTTCCACTTTTATTTTCTATTTTTATAGATGGTCTCACTTCTCATCTTTCTTCTGCTTACCATCTATATGCTGACGACCTACAATTATATTCACAGGGAAGTTCATCAGAAATTAGTGGTGTCATATGTCGGCTCAATGACGAATTGCGGCGTATAAATGAATGGTCTAGTAAATTTGGAGTTAAAGTGAATCCCAGTAAGTACCAGGCTATCATTATTGGAAGTCCTAAACAACTGTCCAAAGTAGACGTGACGTCGATTCCTCCTATTGTTTTTGATGGTGTTGTCGTCAGTTATTCTCCGTATGTCAAAAGTCTGGGACTCGTCATTGACAACAATTTGAACTGGTGCCAGCATGTTAAGGAGGTTAGCAGAAAGGTTATTAGTACTTTAAGAGCACTCTATCGGTTCAAACACTTTCTCCCTTCTAGTACGAAAACCTTGCTTGTGCAGTCTTTGGTCTTGCCTATCATTGACTATGGTGATGTTTGCTGTACTAATCTCTCTCAAGACCTTCTCAATAAGTTGGAGCGCCTCCTCAATAGCTGTATCCGTTTCATTTTCGGCCTGCGCAAATTTGACCACATCTCCCAGTTCCGGTCCCAGCTTCACTGGCTTCCCATTAGACGCCGCAGGGATTTACGTACTCTCTGCGTTCTCTTTTCCGCGTTCTTTGATCCCAAATGTCCATCCTACCTTAAAGATAAATTCTCATTTCTTCACACTTCTCACGATAGAGATCTCCGTTCCATCGATACTCTTCAGTTGCTCACTCCACGACATACCTCTTCCTTTATGTCCAATTCTTTCTCTGTGACAGCTGTACGTCTGGAATGGACTACCACCCAAAATTAGAAAATCCACCACCAAATTTTCCTTTAAAAAGGCTTTGCGGAGCCACTTCGCTAACGGACTTTATCTTCTTCCTCTCTAGAATCATACTGGCATAATTTCTGTGTATTTACATATTATGTATGTGTATTTTTGTATATGTTATGTATATATCTATTATTATTATATAATATGTATGTAGCTAGTTCGTATGTATATATATAACATACACTTTTTTAAATTTTTTGTCCTTTGATACCTGTTTTGTAATTTATATTTTTTCTGCATTTGTTAATATTTTTACTTATCACTTGTTTGCACCGCCTGTAAAATCTCTGTTTGGTCTCATGGTTGACTGGTAGAAAATGCTTTTAGCATTAAGTCCGCCATTTGTAGTATCTTTGTATAATGCAATAAAGTGTAAAATAAATAAATAAATTCCGCAAAACATTATGAAAGTGGCTAAAATATCCTAATCTTACCGTTCCAACATCAGTTAATTGCCTTATCTTTCTCACAATATAAGCAGCAGAACTAAGTCTTCCAGACAGACCCCTAATATGAGCACCCCATTGCAAATGAGAGTCTATAGTTATACCCAAAAAGGTAGTAGAATTTACAGTGTTTAATAGTTCATCCTTTACAATTATATGAGTGGCAGCAAACTTTACGTGGGGCATGGTAAATTAAACACATTTTGTTTTATTTGCATTGAGCAATTATTTTAAGAGGGACAGTCACCGAGACACCGAGACCCTACGTCACATGCGTCAATTTTTCAAGGATATTCTTATCGCTCGTTGCCTGCGACTTCATTCACGGATAAAATTCAAGCTATGCTTTACCCTGACCCACAAACTACTACTATGCAAAAATCCATGACGATCCCTTTCAATATGAAAAACAGACATGGTCATCCCACGGGAAGAAACCATTTTCCGGGGATCCCAAGTAGCCTTTATGTCATTCCTGTTCCTGTTGAGCCAGTTTGGCGTGATTGAGGATGTGTCGACACCTTGCGGAATCTTATGTCTGGAGTGATGCAGAGAATTAGATCTGGATAATATTTTCTACTTAATTATGCTGAAAAAGAATGTGTTCCTTATAAAAAACGGAAGTGTGAACTTTTCTAACCGACCTCCAGTCAGCGGAATATTGGCCAAAGTTACATCTGATGAACTATAAATTAAAATGGACTTTTAGATCTGAACAAAGAAACAAAAAACATTTTTCAATGATCGCCGAAACAAAACCATATGAATTAAGCAAAGCTTGGTTTAAGAGTTATAAATAAGACATGATGCAGCTTTTTAATTTTAGGTGATGGCAGATTAGTTGCAATCTTTTGTTGCGTAAGCTTTTTCCTGACAGTAACGTTTGACTGACTCTTTGCTACAGTTACACATACTTTGCATTTCCATTTTTGCCTTGAGTTTTGGTCCATCAAACGATACAGCTTTTCTGAGGTCCCTGAACAATCGAAGTCATAATTTTTCTTACAGATCATACATTTTAATGCGTGTTTAAGATCAATATAAGATTTACATCTGCAACAAATTACGAGTGCACGGTTTTGTTATCGGTTTTCTTCGACGACATTGTGTCAACGACTGTAACTGTTCAAAGATGTTCCTTTAACTGTTTTTAATATAGGATAGGTGCTCTATATCACAATATTTTTACCTTCATTCATTATTCTTTCTTTTTAATTATAAAAAATCAATAATACCTATAAGAAAAAAAAATTGAAAAGAATTTTTTTTTTAAGCTATTGCATAGCTTCTATCCCCACTTCGACCGGAACAGCGGTGATACGGCTGTTCGACAAGGTGCGTGCGGTTTGACGAGGCGTTTGCCATTCGACGAAGTGGGTGCCGTTTAACTAAGTGGGTGCCGTTCGACGAAGTGGGTGCCGTTCGACGAGGCAGGTGCCATTCGACAAGTTGGGTGCTGTTTGACGAGTGGGGTGCTGTTTGATGAGGTGGGTGCTGTTCGACGAGGTGGGTGCCGTTTGATGAAGTGGGTGCCGTTCGACGAGGTGGATGCCGTTTGATGGGTGGGGTGCTGTTTAACGAGGTGGGTGCTGTTTGACGAGGTGGGTGCTGTTTGACGAGAGGGGTGCTGTTTGACGAGAGGGGTGCTGTTTTTATTTATTTATTCATTCATTCATTCATCCATTCATTCATTCATTCATTCATTCATTCATTCATTCATTCATTCATTCATTCATTCATTCATTCATTCATTCATTCATTCATTCATTCATTCATTTATTTATTTATTTATTCACTCATTATTTTATTTATTTATTCATTTATTCATTTATTCATTCATTTATTTATTAATATTAATAATGAATTACGTAATAATATGACTATACTTAGGACCTATAAACAAAATAAAAAGTGGGAAAATAATCGGCAATTTCATACTTTAACCCCTATTATAATTGCATAAGTTAATAAAAAATGCTATGCAATAGCTTTACCGCGGCAGTCTCCGAGTGCCACACGTCTTTTTCTTTTTCCTTTGTGCCTCGGTGGATTCAAAATCGGGTCTCGTCACATGCGAAGTTTCTACTGCAGGTTACACAGCTAACAACTAGGCCAGCTGTTTTACGTTCTACGATGGTGAAATATTGTACCATACTCGTATAATAGTTGTTTCAACTGCGTCACACATACAGAAGTAGTTAGGATAAATCCGTGCCTGGCGTGAAAACATTGATAAGTCGAGATGCATGAAATTTTTTTTATCAATCTATTTGTTTCCTATGCTTAGGACCTTTTTGGTGAATAAAAATCAAAATCCTAATATGTCAAAAAGTTAAAAGAAAATGCATGTGCGTTTTTGAACATCTCAACTTTATGCAAACTTTTTGATATAAAACGACATATCCAATCAAAAACGATACGAGACAAATAAATAAAAGTTGACATCTGAACTTATTGCATTTTGCCCGTTCTGAACCCGTTAAAAATATTGGACAAAATGAGTTATCACAATAGGACCCTATTAAATGTTAACTCAAAGCTTGATATGTTGAGTTGTCAAGTTATTTCCGCTTCAAGCCTGGCAATTTAAATATAATATGTGTAGTTGTTCAAAATTGATCCAGTGATTAAGATTTAAAAGTGACTATGAATTAAGATTAAAATTTGTCTGTATTAATTAAATTTAACATTTTAAGCATAATTACCTACTAAAAAAACTTTTTAGTATTAAATAGGTACTTATTAACAAGAAGAAATACCTAATAATATTATTGATGTTATATTAATGATGGATACTTAATTAAGATAAAATTAATTCAAGTTAAACGTATTTATGTAAAAGAATAATATTATTATTTATTTTAAATGTGTATTATGAAGCTAATTAAAATTATAATCTGCTATGCCTCGTAAAGTAGCTGTATAAAGGTATTTAACATCCGAAAACTATTACAAACAAATCAATACCGAAGAAAGGGTTAAATATACCTAATTATTCTTCATTCGAAATAGATAAAGCTTAGAAAATTTATTCAAGAACTTTGTTGCCATGGTGTTGCGATCACGCAACAGGAATCTTATAGAAAAAACACTGAAACGACTTGTGGTATGTAGATACCTTTTAACATATGTAAATACCTTACCATTTGTTTCTGGTTCATCTCATTAAATACATTCTCTTATTTTCATCATATAACTTATAATTTCTTGTAATTTTATTTGTTTACTAATTTTGACACTAATATTAAAATTTTCTTGTTATTTTGACAGACATCGTTACCACTGGCAACCACCTTGTCAAATGATATATATTTTTTAATTATGTAAATTTCATCTAAATTTCGGTTAGGAAATATTGTATTTTGGCCAATTTTATATTAAACTTACCTTCTTTATGTAATTTTTATAACTGCTTATGTAAATATAGCTATAATTTTGAAATGTTTAAAAATAAATTATGGTTCTATCAATTTTGATATAAATAGACGTTTTTGTGTCAAGGAACGATGACTTCTTCTTATTCTATTGTTGCGAACTAAATATTATTATTGGGAGAATTATCTTGGACACTATTTATTCATTACTCCTGGACCCTGGTACGGTCACGTAGACCGCCGGGCCTTCTCCATCTAGTGCTGTTGGATCTTGGCGGTCACGTAGACCGCCGGGCCATCTCCATCATTTCGGCTTGATCAGGCAGATCGCCGGACTACCTCACCTCCGCTGCGCAGTTGGATCCTGGCGTGGTCGACCGCCGGGCCACCTCTATTCATCAAACCACTAATTGGACTTTCAAGTGTAAATTTAAGTTACGTATATATTTTATCATACTTTTAATTTTAATATATTTACTTTATAACTTGTTTGTATTTTATTTAACTCTTAGGGAATAATTATAGGGAGTTAGGTCCCATTAGCTTTCTCCCCTTACTTCATTTTCTTGTGTAGCGTAGCAGAACCTAGGTTTCTGGGGGTATTCCTCTTCAAGGGTACCCCAGATATTCTGTTACGTTATAAAGTGGCGCCCCTCTTTTTCGAACCTCACCCTCCTTTTTTAAAATTCTAAAAGATCATCTGTGATCCTCTTTAATTTGAATACTTATTTTTGGCATAGATTCTTTAAATTTTATTCTTACCCTTCTTTAGACCACAACGACCCTGAGATATTTCCTAAATTTTTCAGCTCACACATACCTCGGCACTACTCTCGTCTCCAGTCGACTGCTTCCTACGATTCGACTCCAGACGCTCACACCTACCTCGACGACACTACTCCTGTCTTCGTCTACAGTTGCCATCTCCCTACACTTCGACTTCAGGCGGTAACTTCTCAAAACAATACAAGGTACAATTTCACTCAATATATTGAAAAGTTAAACTCTTGGTAATGAAACGGAACTTTGTGTTTTACTATTTATTCAATTCTCTTCTCTAACTAGTAATTTGAAACACATTTTTTTTTAAACTCTACTCTGCTATTGCCTTTTAATAAACTAGTTTCGTAACTTAACTTCTCTTCTTTATGATAGGTGATTATCTTAACTCGACTTTTCCTTTTTACTAAACTAGTTTCTTTACTCGACTTTTCCTCTTCTCGAAAGGCGAGTTTCTTAACGTATCCTTACTTGATTTTATCTCTCTTTGAAAAGCGAGTTTCCGAACTCGACTTTTCCTTTCGAAAAGTGATTTAGTTAATTAGACTATTCCCCTCTTAGAAGTGGTTTTCTTAACTTGTCATTTTCTTTCTTTGAAACGCATTTTTCTTAAACGCGATTTTTATAACTCTACTCTTCCTATTACTTCAATATGGATAGATTAATAAAATTTAACCTTCTTAATAAGAATGAACTTCAATATGAAGTATTGATTAGATCTGAGACACCTGCTAATACTGTTTCCGCTTTAAAAGAGCAATTAATAACATTAAATATTCCCTCTGAAGAAATTACGTCCTCACCTCTTCCTTTAAAGGATGACTTAGACCAAGCAGAAGATACTCTTTCTTATATTGAAAGTAAAATAATCAATCTAGAATCTCATAAAGATAGAACTCTATTGTCAAAAACAGAAACATTTATCAATCACTTATATTATAGATTAGAACGTCTTAAAGCACTTCCACCTTATGTCGAATTGTGTTCTAATATTAGATCTAAATTCTATCTATTAAATAAACGTTTTGACAAAGTTATTGAAACTGAAGAACAACCTGATTCACTATTAGATCCAAATTCCTTTAGGCAACCCAATGTTCTTATATCAAATGATAATGATTCACCTCCTTTTGAAACAACTACTCAATCCCCAACAGTTCAACCTATTTCTTTATTTAGTGATCAAAACAAATCTCCTCAAGTTCCCTCTATTGATAATGTTCTTGAACCTACTAATTCCTGTTTTAATGCTAGTAATACAAATTTTGCTAGAGAGTTGAAATCCTTAAGCTTTAATGGTAAAACTTGTCCTAGATCTTTTATTCAAAAACTTGAAGAGTTTCGTTTACCTCGTCACATCTCTGATGATCTTTTAATTAAATATGCATTTGAATTCTTCTCTGGCGATGCTCTTCACTGGTTTCGTTTTCAATATCTTAGAGGTTGTGTTTCAAATTGGAAAGATCTTCGTGATAAGTTGATAAAAGATTTTGGTTCCCACGATTATGATTTTCAACTATTACAATCGATTAGGAAACGAACCCAAGGTCCTAACGAATCTATTATTGTTTACGTTTCTATAATGTTTGGTATGCTTAATCGTCTGACTAATAAGCTTTCTGAAACTGAACAATTAAATATTTTACTTAGGAATATTAGACCTTGCTATTCAGTTTTTATCGCTTTGAATGATATTTCTTCTATAGATAATTTAATTGATATTTGTCAGAGATTTGAAAAGACTGCTGATAGAGATAAACAATTTGTTGAACCTAAATTTGATGATAATCCATTCGTTTCTGAATTCACTTACCGTCCTCCTACTGCTTCTACTTCAAAAGTTAGTTCTAATAAAGCTGTTCCAAATAATAATTTTCAATATTCTAATAACTCTAAATTTAATTATAATTCGAAACCCATCAATGCAGTTTCTAATTCTAATACTCCTCAATATAATAATAATTTATTTTGCCTTCGTTGTCGTACTAATGACCACTCTTCAAGAAATTGTTCTCAACCTAGATTTTTAATTTGTTTTAATTGTGGTTTAAAAGGTTTTAAGATTATAAATTGCCCTAATTGTTCAACTTCTAGTCAAACAAAAAACTAACTTCTGACTTGAATAACTACTTTGATCCTCTTGATTGGGAAAATTGGCTTATAACTATTAAAAACTTTTCTTCTTGTTATAAAACAACTTCCGTACTTTTCGATAAAGAAGTTGATTATGAAAGACCCTTTGTTAACATCTTGATTAATGACATAGCTTTTTCAGGCTTGTTAGATAGTGGTAGTTGTATCACTATCTTGGGCAATAATTCCCACTTAAGCATCTTAAAGTTAGGATTTAAGTTATTCAAGTCATCAATTCAAGTTGCTGTCGCTAATAGACAAAAATCCAAATCTCTTGGATATTTCAATTTACCAATTACTTTTAACAATCAAACTCATATTATTAAGGCTTTTGTTTTTCCTGACATTTTTCCTTCGCTTATCTTAGGATGGGATTTTTGGAAAGTCTTTAACGTTTCTTCTAAACTATCTTCTCTTAATTTAATATATAATAATCAAACTCAATTGAATACTGTCGATGCTAAGGTCCTTGATATTGACCATTTATCTGAAAATCAGAAAAATATTGCCTTAGACATTATAAATCGTTTTAAAAGTATTTCTTTTGAAGATAGAGGTAAACTTGGTCGTACTTCTCTCATTATGCATCGTATCGATACCGGTGATGCTCTTCCTATTAAACAGCGTTGCTATCGCCTATCTTTATGTAAACAGAAAGGCCTGATTTCTGAAGTCGATAAAATGCTAAAACTTGGCGTTATTGAAAGTTGTGAAAGCCCCTGGTTATCTCCGGTTTTAATTACTCCTAAAAAGAATGGAGAGTGGCGTTTTTGCATTGATAGTAGGAAATTAAACTCCATAACACGAAAGGACTCTTATAGTCTTCCTTACATTTCTGAAATACTTGACAGTCTTAGGAACGCTAAATTCTTATCCAGTATCGATATTGCAAAAGCATTTTGGGAAATTCCTTTAAATCCCCTTGATAAAGACAAAACTGCGTTCTACGTTCCCACTAAAGGAATGTATAGATTCGATGTCATGCCATTTGGTCTTACTAACGCTCCAGCTACTCAGCAAAGACTTATGGATACTCTATTTACTCCTGAATTCGATAATAAAGTTTTTTGTTATTTAGATGACATTGTAGTTGTCAGTTCTACTTTTGAGGAACATATTTCTTTATTACTTAAAGTTCTTGCAAAATTAACTTATGCTAATTTAACTATTAACCATGAAAAGAGTCAATTTTTCCGTAACGCTTAAATATCTAGGTTATGTTGTGGATGAACATGGTTTACGCGCTGATCCATCTAAAATTCAACCAATTCTTGATTACCCAATCCCTACTTCACCTAAAGAGGTCAGAAGATTCCTTGGAACATGTAGTTGGTTCAGACGGTTTATCCCTAACTTCAGTTCTATTGCTGCTCCTCTAAATAAATTAACCTCTACTAGTAACAAAAAGGTCACTAAATTTATATGGTCTGATGATGCAAATTCTGCTTTTCAGCTCCTGTTCTTGCTTGTCCTGATTTTGAACTTCCTTTTTCTGTTCATTGTGATGCTTCAAATTTTGGTGTAGGTGCAATGTTGACTCAAGTCCGTGATGGCAATGAAGTTGTAATTGCCTATATGAGCAAATCTCTTAATAAACACGAACAGAATTATTCTACTACTGAACGTGAGACTCTAGCTGTTATTACAGCTCTCGAACATTGGCGTTGTTACCTTGATAACGGCTTACAATTTACGGTGTACACCGATCATTCAGCCTTAAAATGGTTCTTGAATCTCAATAACCCAACTGGTAGATTAGCTCGCTGGTCTGTTCGTCTGTCTTGTTTTAATATGATTTTAAAACATAAAAAAGGAAATCATAATGTTGTTTCAGATTTCTTATCTCGAAATTCAGACAATTTGAAAATGGTTCAACCTATTTCTAGAAACCCATTATCTTCTTCTGAACAGTTTAATCAACTTTATGATAGCTGTCGCAATAATCCTGATGCTTTTCCTAATTATCAAATTATTGATGATAAACTCTATAAGCATCTTCCTGCTTCTTATCCTCTCATTGATGATTTTGCTTGGAAACAAGTTCCTCCTCCGTCTGAAAGGTTAAATCTCATTAAAATAGCTCATGGAGAAAGTGACACTCCACATGTAGGTATTTTTAAAACTTATAAGAAATTATCACTCCTCTATTATTGGAAAGGTATGTTTAAAGATGTGTCGATTTTTATTTCTAAGTGTGAGACTTGTCTAACCTATAAACATTCCAATCATTCTCCTTTTGGTCCAATGGGTAAACCAAAAATTTGCTCAAGACCATTTCAATCTATTTCTCTAGACCTAATGGGTCCTTTACCAATGACTAGACGTCGTAATCATTTACTAAATATTGTTTAATTTTTCATCAAACGAGCTACTACATCTAATATTATTCTACATCTTGAAAATTCAGTTTTTCTTGTTCACGGGGTACCTCAAACTATAATTATGGACAATGGATCACAATTTCAATCCAATGAATTTAAAAGACTATTATAAAAATACAATGTTCCATTTCCTTTCTATTCACCAAATTACTGTCCACAGATTAACCCAACCGAAAGGTATAACAGAACCATCGTTACTGCATTAGCTTCATTAGTCAATGATGACCATAGATCTTGGGACCTTTACTTACCAAAAATTCAATTAGTCATCAATAATTCTGTTAATCTTTCGACTGGCTTCACTCCATCATTTCTTGTTTTTGGTAGAGAACTTGTACCTTGTGGATCTCACTACTCTCAATGTTCAAATCTTGATGAGCTTATCTTCCTGCCTCGTGACATTTACGCTGCAAATTTAGGATTATTATCTTCTATTTTTGATAAAGTCCAAGTTGCATTACATATCGCTCACTTAAAGTACGCTAAATATTACGATCAGAAACGATAATTTAAAGAATTTAATGTTGGTGATACTGTATGGCGTAAAAATTATGTACATAGTAATGCTGGAACCTATTTTTCAGCTAAATTGGCTCCTCGTTATATCAAAGCAAAAGTTATTCAAAAATTATCACCTTTGGTTTACTTGCTCGAAGATTGTAATAATAATCATAGAGGGAGATGGCATATCAAAGACTTGAAGATCTAAACAATTCTTCCAAATTATTACACACACTCTTTCGGATTTTCATTCATACACTCTTTATATTTTGGCAGTCTCAGTCGTTATTCCAAATTTTTTTCTGGTTCCTATACTTTCTGTATTCTGATTCCCTAACTATTTTTTATATTAATTTGTATATACTGTATAATTTTATTTTACTTTCTTGTTCTTTTTTTTAAGTTGTTACTAATGTTTAATTCTTTTTATCTCATGTCATTCATCTTCCATTCATAAACCTTTTCGGCCTTGTAAATATCCCTTTCCCAATCATTTTTTTTTCTCTCCCTTTCCCTTCTTTGTAAATATTTTTTCGTGAGCGGTGCATAACTCACCCTATATTTAAAAAAGCCTTTATGCCGGATGGATCTGTCACTTTCTGACACCATTCGTAACTTTTCTCTTGTTTGGGAACCCTAGGTGTTCCCAAGCACTACTGAGTCCTTTAGCTCCACTTCTACTTCTTTGAGCCCTTTTTTAAGCTCTCCTTTTCTACCTTCTCTACCTTGTTTCAATACAGAGGTGCGGATCGCAACACCTCTTTAAACTAAATAAGCCCATCGTGTCCCATGCCCTTAGAGCGAATGTGTATCCAATTGAGTTTGGGTCATGGATTTTCTGTAATCGTGAACCCTTACCCTAATGTATGAAAGGTCGTATGAAAGATTTTGAAAGATTTTGGAACACATTCTCAACCTCTAAATTTCTGTGTACTCATAAAAAAAAATCCCTTAAGTAGTCGAAAATTTTTTTTTACTATTTTTGGGGAATATGTGGTATGTAGATACCTTTTAACATATGTAAATACCTTACCATTTGTTTCTGGTTCATCTCATTAAATACATTCTCTTATTTTCATCATATAACTTATAATTTCTTGTAATTTTATTTGTTTACTAATTTTGACACTAATATTAAAATTTTCTTGTTATTTTGACAGACATCGTTACCACTGGCAACCACCTTGTCAAATGATATATATTTTTTAATTATGTAAATTTCATCTAAATTTCGGTTAGGAAATATTGTATTTTGGCCAATTTTATATTAAACTTACCTTCTTTATGTAATTTTTATAACTGCTTATGTAAATATAGCTATAATTTTGAAATGTTTAAAAATAAATTATGGTTCCATCAATTTTGATATAAATAGACGTTTTTGTGTCAAGGAACGATGACTTCTTCTTATTCTATTGTTGCGAACTAAATATTATTATTGGGAGAATTATCTTGGACACTATTTATTCATTACTCCTGGACCCTGGTACGGTCACGTAGACCGCCGGGCCTTCTCCATCTAGTGCTGTTGGATCCTGGCGGTCACGTAGACTGCCGGGCCATCTCCATCATTTTGGCTTGATCAGGCAGATCGCCGGACTACCTCACCTCCGCTGCGCAGTTGGATCCTGGCGTGGTCGACCGCCGGGCCACCTCTATTCATCAAACCACTAATTGGACTTTCACGTGTAAATTTAAGTTACGTATATATTTTATCATACTTTTAATTTTAATATATTTACTTTATATCTTGTCTTGTATTTTATTTAACTCTTAGGGAATAATTATAGGGAGGTAGGTCCCATTAGCTTTCTCCCCTTACTTCATTTTCTTGTGTAGCGTAGCAGAACCTAGGTTTCTGGGGGTATTCCTCTTCAAGGGTACCCCAGATATTCTGTTACGTTATAGACTGAACACAAAATACTTTCCTTAAATAAAATAAAGTCATTTGCCTTAAGTGGGACTTGAATCCCATCAAGTCCCACCTAAGACAATCAAAAAAAGTTTAATAAAGGAATTGTATTTTCTATGTAAAGCAGCAATTTATTTGCTTAAAAAACCTTCTCAAAACATTAAGGTTGGAGTTACTTAACAAAGACATTGATGAAACACCGTTGCCGAACACAGCGTAAAAAGCCTTGAATAAATTCGTCGACACAATCTGGGTGGGGGCTTGAACCCACAACCACATCGAGTCCCAACTAAGACAGTCAAAAAAAGTTTAGTACAGGAATTTTCTTTCAAATGAACACCAGTAATAAATTTGCTTAAAAAACCGTCTCGAAACATTTATGTTGGAGTTACATAATAAAACATTAATGAAACACTGTTGGCTCACAGCGTAAAAAGCCTTGAATAAATTCTTCGACACAAACTTGGTTGAGGCTTGAACCCACAACCACATCGAGTCCCACCTAAGCAAGTCGAAAAAAGTTTAGTAAAGGAATAGTATTTTCTTTGTACACCAGCTGCAATTAATTTGCTTAAAAAACCGTCTCGAAACATTTAGGTTGGAGTTACATAACAAAAACATTGATGAAACACCGTTGGCTCACAGCGTAAAAAGCCTTGAATAAATTCTTTTCACAAACTTGGTTGAGGCTTGAACCCACAACCACATCGAGGCCCAACTTAGACAGTCAAAAAAGTTTAGTAAAGGAATTTTATTTTCTATGTACACCAGCAATTAATTTGCTTAAAAAACCGTCTCGAAACATTTAGGTTGGAGTTACATAACAAAAACATTGATGAAACACCGTCGGCTCACAGCGTAAAAGCCTTGAATAAATTCGTCGACACAAATTTGATTGGGGCTCGAACCCACAACCAAGTCCCACCTAAGACAATCTAAAAATGTTTATTCAAGGAATTTATTTGCATAAGTTCTAAGATTGTACTCATGATCTTGGAAGGTTTTTTGGATTTATCAAAATTCAAAACCAAAAAGGGCCGTTAAGAATATCTAAAGAATAAACAATGTGTCAGATGAAAATTTTATTTGGCAACCTATCAAAAGGTTACACTAGCTCTATGGTCGATTGTAAGAGATTGCCATGTAGCATTAAGTTCGATTATAGAAGCGCTTTTAAATTTGCAAGACAATATTAATAAAAAAACAAAATAAATGAAACTATTCAGTTTTATAAACCTTGGATAGCAATTCCTGATTAAAATCAATTAAATTCAAGAAACTATGAAAGTCCGGCTTGAAATCTTGTAGCTTAAATCAAATTTAAACATCAATTAGCAAAGATAAAAAAAGAAGGTTTTATTGGATCTCCTTGATTAATGGATGAGACATTTCAGGATATATAAACCTAAATGATGAACTGAACGGCTTAAAAATGAAACTACGGTAAAAAAAACTTATCTTTTTACCGTAAAGGATTATATTTAAAATTGTATTTGTTTTTGAATAATAAATTGATAAAACTTTTAATCAATTTAATTGTTTTTGCTTAACAAATACCCCTAATATGACGGTGAATAAGTTGACATGTCATCAGTGCACAAATTGATAAGTCTTATATATCAAAAAATAAAATGAATTTAGTAATTCTACTGATACCGTTCGAAAGATTGATAAAAAATACCCATAATTAAATGTAATGGCATTAACACATTAAATACACTGATTTACCAGCAGACGTCAAAATTTAAAACTGCTGCCCTGTAAAATCACCATTTTGGACTTATCAACTTTTTCACGCCAGGCACGGAAATATTTTTATTTTTATCGCACCTTCATCACATGAGTAAATTATTTATTCATGTGCCTTCATTATCAATAAAAAGTAAGTTGGGGTTATTGTTTTTGCAATGTTTATGATATAATGCATAATGCATTGCGACACCCACTGTATATAATGCAGCTAAATGTAATTGATACCTACCACTTGTTACAATGTTTATTTTTGACACTGGATTCACTCACTATGTATGTAAACCCCGAGTAGTTTATATTGACTTTCGTTTACTCACACAACATTTCCAGAAGTGAACATTAGTATTTATTAAACACTATATTCCACTTTGATTTGATACATTTTGAGGCGATATTGATAACAACAAATAATCAAAATTTAAATATTTTACGGAGCCGATGTAAATATGGCCGAGAGCAATGGCCGCCCGTAAATTTATAAGTATTAATTTTATTGATTTTGTGTATTTTATTTCATTTGATTCTTCTTTTATAAATTCTGGTAGTTTGTCATAAATTCTAATGGATGTGACTGGTGGGCTTGATGAATATAGCTTTAAATGAGCAGTAGGTGAAATTAATTTGTTTCCGCGAGCACGTCTTAATGAATGGCTCGAGGGCAAATCCGATTGCTTTTTATAAAATTCTGAATATTTTCGAACGAATTTACACATGTCCAAAATGTACATACATGTAAGGAGGGGTATGTTAACTTTTTTAAAATATGGTGTTTAATACTTCCATGGATGGAAACTGTCCTGGCTTCAGTAATAATTACCAAATATCAGAGGGAGTGAGAAGGAAATATTATTTCTTTACTCCCTGAGACCGACTCTGAATTCCTAATGACGGGCTTGTTAAGACCGAAATAAATTATCAAAAAATAGCCATTAAAATAGTTTACTTTTAAAAATAGTATGCTTTTTGTGTGGTACCTACTTTTGAAGCAAACGTAACACCTGCAACCCTCAATAACCCTAATGTATGTTTAGATATTTTAGCTAAGTACGAGTACTTACATGGAAGAGGAACTAGGAAAATTGAAGAAAACTTAAAATTTCATACATAAGTGATTTACACCTGTTTACTCCATATCCTTTGTACAAGATACTTATTATTGGTTTGTCAATTGACTTTTTATAAAGAACGTTCAATTTAATTTCCTTTCCGCATTCTAGAAATCTCCATTAATTAGATTTCAATGAGCAATATTCTGTCCCTTTCCTTTTCATGCCCTCTTCTATTCTGTGGAATAGAGACAACCAACGGAAGGAACAATGAGACATCAATTTGAATTTTGACATTCATGAGAAGAAGGGAATGTCTGACGTTACTGAATTCAGTTGGAGATTTGAACGCGCCCACGTTCAGCTGCAGGCCTGCAGCTCGTCGCCGCTAAGTCCGCTCACCGCCTATGAATATTCAAACCGCGATAAAATTATATAAAAGCACAGATAAGATAATACTAAAGTACAGATGCCTCACGTCATACAAAAAAACCGGACAGAGCTAACTCCGTATATCTATCTGGCTAAATTTGTTGGTCTAGGTACGTCGCTACGCTGACCCGAACACATTACACAAAATCTGTAGCACCTCGAAAGTGTGAGCAAATAGTATTCTTTTTAATCAATATAATATATTATGGCGCAAAATGCAGAAATTGCAAATTTTTAGTTTAGTCTAAAACGCGTTCGTTATAATAAGTATCAATCTATAGCTAATTTTAAATCGTCAGTCCACGCGCAATTGGAGAGTGGACAGCCGTTATAGACTTAAAAGCCTACGGGAGTGTGATCGAAAACATGCGTTTTCATTCACGTCGATTGATATTTTTAACATTTTTGTTACTTTTAAAATTTAAGCAATACAACCAAAACCAAGACATGCAATGATAGTTTAAGCTAAACCTTATTTTCCCAAAAATTTATTAATCAAAGTGATAAAGTGACAGATCGGTCGGCCGCAAACCAGACTAAGTGCAAGTGCAGTGAATTACATCCACACAAGCGCAATCTGATGTTGCGACGCCATATTGCGCATCGAAGTTCGACCAAGTAAGCCTCAGTCCACTAAGTTATAAATCCCTTTATCCTGCTGTCCCTCACTGAATTTGCTCGTTATTTCACTTAATTTCAATGTACAAACCGCCATCCGCCATTTTGTTTTCTATTTAAATAGGTATTGAGTACACCTCCGCATCCCGCATCCCCAACACCCTTTGAGTGATGACTACGACATGGTGACCCAAATGCTAAAGAATTTACACAATGCTTGCCATTAACACAAAAGACGAAATTTTAAAATTTTGCCAGGTAAAAAAAATAATAATCAGCACAAATGATGTGTCTAAAATAATTTTATTTGTTAATGTTGTCTTTCCAGCTAAGTCCTCTCAGTCGCATTGCAAAAATGGGCATAATTACTTCAAAGCGAATGCCAAAGTACCACTTGATTAACACAACACTTGTCTCATTTATTGACACTCCTCTTTTAGTCTTTCTAATTAAAGTATCCAAATTCACGGTAACTATCTATTAAATCTTGTAAATTATGTTTATACTTAGTAACACTTTCTCCGCTAAGACCGGCAACGTTCACATTTTCTAGTTTCGCATCATTTTTAGTAAATGCCTCGTGAATTTCAGCAGCTTCATTTGCATTCCTAGAAGCTATGTTAAACAACATTACTACAACACCAAAGAACATCTTCGAATATCTCTTCAAGTCTGCATCTAATTGATCTTTTGGATAAATGAAGTTTGATTTTAATCCATAATTGGACAATGATCTGTCAAATTGTTCGTAATAGTAATTTATCCAATCATGGTAATGTTTCCTTCTGCTGTCATGGTTTGTAGAGTTGAAGATGAAATAAATGATATCAGCAACTGGACTGGTTTCAGAAGCTAGTTGGTAGTCAATCATGACGGCATCCACATGTTTGTCATCCTGCAATTAAAAAAATCGATACAGTCTGTTCGTATATTTTTTTATTTAGTTATAGTATTGTAGAGTTGTATAATATTTTGAAAAACTTTCCAAGATTACCTACGAGCATTGAAAGATAGGGGATTATGCATACAATTTGTAATAAATAACCGTAACCCTAGACAATCAACGATGATTTTTACGTCACATCACAATGTACCTTTTCCTACCGTCTTAACTTTCAGCTAAACAGGTAACTTTAAGTTTACAAATACTACTAAATTATTAGCAAGAAGCTAAGGTAAAACAAATATTGTATTTATAGTCCGATTTTGTTGTAATGTCTTTACTAGCATTAGCATTTAGTTCAGAAAAAATGTGGTGATACTTTTAGATAGACCTCGCAAAAAAACTGCATGACGTGTTAACGTACATACGCTTCCGAACAAACCATTTTTTTAGAAAATTATATCTCCTGGTTCCTTGAACGAAAGCTTCGTCACCTACAGTAGTAGAGTAAACCTTAGATTTAGTATTAAATTTATGGAGTAAACAGATGCTTAGAAAATGAACAACGATACTCATTACTAAAAAATAACACTGATTTTACAGATGCACAAATAAATCATGTTAAAATGATGATCCGTTAATGTTATTTCATTGAACACGTATAGAGATTTTATAAAAAAAATAACAACTTACGACGACTAATATTCGTCTTTGTGTAAATTATTATTCTTAAGTGTTGTAATTTAAAAAAAATGCATACATAAGGGTTACGGCGTTAGAAATAACTATAGAAGGCCCCCAATTCAGCTAATTTTGAAATGGCTCAATAGAATCGTAATAATTGCATCTCAATTGTATATTTTGACACATTTATTAGTAAAGTAAAAATATACAATTGCGATGCAATTACGATTCTATTGAGCCATTTTTAAACTAGCGGTATTGGGGCAGATAATATGCATCTAGACATCGCAATTACACATTTCATTAAAAGTTAAACAAACTCTTACTTACATCCAGTTTGAACATAATATTGTTAGTCCAAGCGTCGCCTTGTTGGATCACCAAATGTTTTGGGGTCTCACGTTTTTTAATTTTTTCAACAAATCTGTACGTTTGTGAAACTACACCACGAATGTATTTTTTGTATTGTTCTTCATCTAATATTCCGAGAGCACTTTTTTCAATCGATGTCATAAACGCTATCTGTTCTTTAGTTTTGATTATACGATTAAATAATTTTTGCAATCTGTTTGCATAATCTTCATAAGTTTTGCTTTCCAAATGTTTAAGAACAAATGACATGGAATGCAGGATAGCGAAGTTTTTAAGAACCAATAACACAGCTTCTTCGTTCAAAGGATTAAGTCTGTCGAGCATGACGTAACCAGATGATTTTAAGTCTTCAAGTAAGATTACCTCATTTGGTTCTTCCGCTAAACAGCCATAACACTTTGCATACTTCAACATCTCTGATTCAGAAACACCCGCTTCAATCTGTAGACTGCTAAATTTTGGTAGCACTTCCTCGTACATTATTATTTCGTTACAAAACAAATGGTTTGTGTTCTCACGCATCATTCCGTATTGAGGTGCAATTTTTGCGATCATCTTAATGTCATCGCCTCCATCAACGGTGATAGTGATTCTAAATACGCGGGCAACGAAATTTTCACCCGCTTTGCTAGCTAGTTCAAAAAGTACCTTATTATTACGGAATCCTTGTTTTTCTATTACTTCCCGAATAAACTGCAGTTGTTTTTCATTAATACCTTCCAACGCACCTTCAAATTGTAACGAAGTCAAGTTGTCTTCAAAGTTTCGATCAAACAGACATTAACACATGGTGCAATTTCGTTTATAAGTACGATCCACTTTATCTAGCGATGATAATTTAAAATCGTTATCAACATTACTATACAACATCGTGGTACATTAGCTGTTATCCGCTTGTAGACTTTTTTCAAGACACAATTAAAATGGGGACAACTCTCCCCAAAAAGTCTACAAGCGTTTATTTTTCTAATTCTTATCAAGAACCTGCATATAAACAAGAGTTGGTATGTAAAACGAATGCTATCTGAATAGAAATCCCACAAATTATAATTTCTCCCAACAATATAGATAGATGTTATATCAGAAGCTTACTGTTATTAGACATAGAAATGATACATACAAATAACAATAAACTTTCACCAATATACACGACGGGGACTTTTGCCCGTCGTTGAGAGAAGGAGATATCCGTCGCGAAGCAATCTTTCTGACTTTAAGGTGCTCATGAAAGATGGTGGAAACCGCCCGGTATCCGATCATCTATGCGTATATTTCTATTTTCCTGGATAAGCCATTCTACTCGGATAACGTTATCATGAGTGACTGTAGTTGGTAGTCAGCCGGGTCTGGGGTCATAGTTTAATGTCTCTCGACCACCATGAAATTCGCGATACCAATAACTAATTAAAATGCAGGAAGAGACTCCCAAAACCAGCTTGCGAATTTTCTTGCGATTCATTAAAGGTTAATCTTCATTTATCATCATAGAATATCATAGCACGAAAAGCTTCCCACGGGAAGTCCATTGTTGTTAACTAACGAATCATGACAGTTTTTTTTTTATATGGATGAAAAAACTAATTGTTGGCTTCCAGTCATTTTCAGCCAGGAGGTAAGTATTTAAAATAATATATGTAAAATAGTAACATAAAAATAATACGTTTACAGTGTTGCTAACAACTTCAGATCAACCTAGGTACGTTTTACATTATCTAATGATTGTAATTTGTTTTCAATGATATTATGATATTACTAATATAACCAGTTATGTATTAATACTCAAAAGTTCAAATTGCATTTGTAACTTTGAAGACAACATGGCATAATTATAGCTTTGCAGCGCGTTGGAAAATCATAGTGTTAGAGGAGTACCTACAGTTTATTCGGGAACAACTTGAATAATAACGATTTGAAAATAACACTTGCTAACGTTTTGTAGTAAGTAAGTAACAGCCTATAATCATCCCACTGCAGGGAAAAGGCCTCCATCATTGAATTGTTACCACAGCAATGATGGGTGTACTGGCATAATCACCACGCTTGCTAAATGCGGGTTGGTGATCACAAACCCGAGCAACGTTCGAAAATTCGAAACTTTTTGTTGCCCGACCCGGGGATCGAACGTGGGACCCCGTGATCTTGGCCCGGTATTTAAACCACTAGACCAACGTATAGTAAATAACCGATATTGTTGATGGAGCGGATGACGTAAAAATTATCGCAACAATTGCACCACAGTTCGAAATTTTGCGTAATACTATAAATACGATCCTTGTGTTTAGCAATAAAATAATTATGTACAAAGGTGCTACCAAGGTTTAATAATCTTCAAATAAAATCTGGTGTCGCACAGATATCGAGGGATTAAAGTAACTACGCGAAATGTGATGGCTCTTTAGCGGATGTACCAATTGAAGTATTCTTACATGAAGACTTGAATGCCTTAAGATTACTCGAAAGACTGATTTCTTTGAATGACGGAGCTGTACTATTGGTTCTTAAAAACTTTGCAATTTGGCATTTAATGACATTTTGTCCTAAACAACTAGACCACAAAAGTCATGAAGAGTTTAAACGAAGATTGTTTCATGTATGGGGTGTGTGGCGTTTTTAATAAAATGTTTTGTACACATTCAGGAAGCAACCTCGTGTAAGATGAACGTTTAATAAGTTGCGACGTTACAGCACCACGACTTAGATAGGTAACCAAAATAGCTTACTCACGATTAGAACCCTTCCGTTAACCTTGACGTCCGTCCACCTGGATTTGGATGGGGTGGCACATACTTTCTTCAGTCACTTGCTGATACACAATAAAGTTCAGAGATAATGTTTTAGTTAAGTAGATTTTGACACGGTTTCCAGTTCACTCGAGGTTCAACCTCAACGGTTTTGGCGGTCTTGTTGCCAGAGTGTGACTGGCTTCTCTTTGACAGACTGCATAGAAGACATGCTTTTCACAGCTTTTGATTGGTTCGCTCGTTTGAACAAAGACATTTTGCTCTGCTATTGGTTATCTCAGCCGCAGGTGCGTAACGTACGAAAATGATTCTTACATAATAAATAATATAAAATAAGGTGCATATATATTAAAATTTGTGCATTCCATTACACGATGGTTACGATACAGGGTGTTTTGACAAATTCAGAGGAATACAAAGCTTGTAAGCTTTGTGTTCCTCATGCTTAAAACCATGTATGACATAAGTTGAAAAGCTCTTGAAGTATTAGATGACAAACAGCGTTATGAAGAAGAGTTGGTGCCTCCGGTGGTAGATGCGGTGTAATAATATATATGTAGGTAAATATACATAACATAACATTTAGTTCTCGGTAGTTGGTAGATTATAAAAACCACTATCACTTCTTTGACGAGTCGCTTCGTAAATTGAGACCAGGCCCATAATTCAGCTAACCAAATAGTATCACAATCGTAATTGAATTGCAGGTTTTTGACAGTTGACTTGACATCACGATCGAACTGCAATTGAAATAGCTGAATAAGGCCCCAGCACTGAAAAAGTGATCACTGTGACCAAAGTCGCTATGACGCGATCGAAACGTCAAATAAGTGAATGTACCAGTGACGCAAGTACATCGTGTTACGTCCTCTTTTCATAATAATAATTAACATTAATTTCTTTGTATACAGGATGAAATTTTAACCACTTTCCAAAATTTTTATAGGCGTTCAGTATCGTATTTGAAGCCTATTTATGAAGTAAAAAATGTAAATCAAGTTGTCACCCGAAAATATTTTTCGCGCTATAGTTTTCAATTTTTACGATCCTAGACCTGTTAAGGTATAAAGGGAAAATCAAAAACTTATGAATAGTATCGTAATGAATGAATGAGATGCGCAACGCGTAAAAAAAGTGTTGCTAGGCGGCCGTATCAAAAATTTTTGATTTTTGGCGGACATTTTCTAAGTGCTTTTTCTTGACATTTTTGTACTAGGCTATACCAAAAGAAAAAAAAGTCATTTGTTTTTTGTCTCGTAGATTTGAAACAAGCTAGGATGTTAGGTGTGTTTTTCGGAGTAATGAGCTCGTGGGTTCTTCTTCAGCGCTCGGAGAACTGTACTAAGAAACTGTGGAGGGCGCCACTTGCTTTAACTCAGAAGCAAGAAAGAGTTAATTAAAGATAGAAAAGAAAACAAGTTATTTTCAATTTGTCTCCCAATATATTATTTAAATGTGCATTACACTCAACATAGATATCAGCAACATAAAATTTAAGCTACGAGGGCGGGTCAATAAGTCCGTGACTTTTGGAATAAAACACAGATTTTTTGATAAACAAATCATTTTATTTTTCAACGTAGTCTCCCTTGAGCTCTATACACTTTGTCCAACGCTTCTCCAATTTTTTTATCCCTTCCAAAAAATATGATTTGTCGAGGTACTCAAAATAGGCCTTTGTTTGCGAGATGACTTCAGCATTGGAGTCAAATCTTTTTCCACCAAGCCATTTCTTCAGATTTGGGAACAAAAAGTAGTCATTCGGAGCCAAATCTGGAGAATGGAGCAATTTATAGCCCAATTCATGGATTTTTGCCATGGCAACTGCACATGCACCCTTGCATTGTCTTGATGGAAAAGAACTTTTTTCTTGGCCAAATGAGGTCGGTTTTTTTTTTCAAATCGTCATTGAAGCGGTCCAATAAGTTGGCATAATATTCCCCATTGATTGTTCTTCCCTTTTGAAGGTAGTCAATGTGGATTATCCCACGTGCATCCCAAAAAACAGTCGCCATAACTTTATTGGCTGACAAACCCACCTTGGCCTTCTTTGGCGCCGATTCACCCTTAGAAATCCACTGTTTTGACTGTTGTTTGGTCTCTGGTGTGTTGTGATGGATCCATGTTTCGTCCACGGTTACAAAACGGCGCAAAAACTCCTCCATATTGCGACTAAACAACGCCAAACCTTCCTGTGAAGTTGTTACACGATTGCGTTTGTGGTCGACTGTGAGCAAACGCGGCACCCATCTTGCGGAAAGCTTTCTCTAGCCCAAGTGATCTTTCAAAATTGAAACCACTGAGCCATACGAGATCCCTACGGCTTCCACAATCTCTTGCACTTTCAATCTTTGGTCGGCCAACACCATATCGTGAATTTTTTCGATTGTTTCGGGTGTAGAGACCTCAACTGGGCGTCCAGGACGTTCGGCATCTTCAGTGCTTGTACGGCCACAATGAAATTCAGTAAACCACTTTTTTACCATTGAAATCGATGGTGCAGAGTCCCCATAGTATTTATCAAGCTTAGCCTTGGTCTCGGTAATGGTTTTTTTTCGCAAAAAATAATGCTTAATAAGCACACGAAATTCACTTTTTTCCATTTATTCCTCAAATTACTGGGTAGTTTGATAAAGATAGCTGTCGGACACAAACTAACTGACGCAGCAAGTTCAAATTTTGATAGGAGTCAACTGACAGATACCTGTTGCCAGGAGTAGTGTTGCTTTTTCGGTAAAGGGGTCAGAAATTCAAAAAGTCACGGACTTATTGACCCGCCCTCGTATATAGAATAGACTTAAGTAGGTATATTAGTTTAAGAATAAATTATGACTATGCATCTAAACAAAAGTTCTGTACTTAAACTTAGTCTTAGATACAGTGAAGGAAAGCTTAGAAGCAGGCGTTCCATCACTCACAAGTAACTAGAATTAAGGTTGGCCTAACCCATGAGCTGAGGAGTATCACCAATGCATGAAACTATCAAAAGAATAAATGTTCATAAATACCTAGTAGCATGTTATTAGATCATGTCACCGATAATAAATTATAACGTCACCGTGGAGAACCACACATATCCCTCCGTCCCTGGAGCAGAGATTCTCACATGCGCGCAGGATGCAGGAGTATGTCCTAGTAGCTAGGAGCGAGGAGGGCGATATTTCAAGCCTGGAAGTTACACACAAGCATGAGTATAGCAGTAAGAAAGCCACATGCTCGTGGGGTCCACACGTGGGCATGGCCACATGGCATATGAAAGGAAAACGTGCACTAGCACAGCACTAGACATGACCGCAGGTGCATTTACAGCAGGGTGAGATGAAGACATTCGCTAGCACGTTGTCCACACGTGGGCATAGGCAGATACACGTGGTGAAAAGAATCAAACATGCTTACCCATAAAAATGCAGCAACAATCACCAAGATGAGGCGATGCATCATGTAAATTTATCCTTCAAGGAAAGTATAAAAAATGTTAGTCCTGAAAGATGAAACAACACACAATTAAAGGTTCACAATCTCTTAGAAAAGAGAACAAAGTCTTGGAAAAGACATTTATGGATGCTTACCATGAGGAGACAAATTGAAGAGAAAATAAGAAAAAAGAAATTAGCCCTTTGGCTTTACATGCCCACAGGCATTTTGGCACGCTTGACCGCCATTAAAAATTTACTTGTTCGCGAACAAGAAAGCTAGGAATCCAAAATTCAGGAAGCGTAGTAAAAAGACTGGCCACCAAATGGCATCCGCTTATAAAGCCAATCCAACCTCTCCCCTCTATGACAAGCAAGTTTTTTTTTTTTAATTCTTTGCATTCACGACTTGGAACCACTTAACTTGACTGACACATGAAGCCAAACAACGCAGAAAACTGCTCAGCCCTGAAAAAGTAGAAAACTACCTAAAAAAATCAACACAAATAGACATTTGCCTATTAATGTAATAATATAAAAAAATAATATTCAAATTATTAAATAAAGAAAGGAATTGTGGGATGA
The DNA here is from genome assembly GCA_949315895.1 of Anania crocealis. Lineage (NCBI taxonomy): Eukaryota > Metazoa > Arthropoda > Insecta > Lepidoptera > Crambidae > Anania > Anania crocealis. The sequence continues at coordinate 14,712,254 of OX438867.1, read as the reverse complement.
CAGACACAAAGTTGCACCTATAGTGTTCCATCAGCCGGATAGATGGCGTTATCAGTAAAAATCCTTAGCTGCGCATGAGCTGTTGAAACAAAATAAATGCAAAAAATGTAACGACGTGTTACAGATTGATATATTAAAATTTGGAAGGTGGTTAAAATTTCACCCTGTATAATCTTATCTAAATTACTTATAACAGATACCATTACATTTTTTTTATTAATGCTAGCTAAAGATATCACATGAATCACTATTAGCCAAAAACCATCGTCATTCGTATCTATTGTTTCCGCACCATCATTTGACCTAATGAATATTGAGCTTTAGTCACTGATTTCTTTGATATTTTCCTATGTTCGGATTTACTATGTCAGTGATTGTCTTCATCAAAACTTGTTGTAAAAGTATCCTTTTATTTTTCTTTTGACCTCACCGATGATGTCGTTGTCAAGTTCAAATTATCGGATTCTGTCTCGTTCACGCTAACCTCTGCGCCTCCCGTTAAAAAAGGACGCGTTGATCGAGGTAATCGCGTCGCATTATCAGAGGGGAAAAAAGCGTACCTACTAGTAAAAAACCAGCCAAGTGCGAGTCGGACTCACGCACTGAGGGTTCCGTACCAACTAACTGAATTAGGGGTCCACTTACTTCCACTTAGCCAAAATACCACAATATTTAATTGACTGCAAAAATAACTGCTTTGTATTTCATAGTGTTTGTATGAAGGACAAAGTTATATTTGCGGTCGTTAAAAATGTGCTATTTCTCAAAAACCACTAATTTGATCTCACCCAACCAATTTTCGTTGAAACTTTTTGTTAAGATCTACATTACTTTTTTTTTCAAAATTTTCACTTACTTACTTTAAAAGTTAGAGGGGACACACATTTTACCACTCCAATCCATTGCCCTCTATATGAAAGAAGCCTCTCAACGCTTTTTCGATAAGGCAGTGAATCACCCCAATCCGCTCATAGCGGAAGCCGCCACGTACACCCCCCAGAGGGATGTCGCCTTCCGACGCCGTCGGCCCAGGCACGTGCTGAACGACCCCGACGATCCGATCACCGCGTATGTCACAACAGCCAACACCGCCTTAAGCACTTCAATTACTGCACAACACAGTAGTTCTCCACACCGCACCCGTCGGAGGCGGGTGCGTGGTCCCGCCTTTCATTTCGGCCGACACAATCATGTGCCTGGCCGCTTCTCACCTGCCCCCCCCCTCGGACGGCGACCCAAGCCGAGGTCCGAGCCTACAGAGGCGCCCTTGAGGTCGCTGTCCGATCCCCCCTCCCAGATCGGGCCCGCCAGAATGGAGCCCGACCGTGATCCGGCATGCCACGGCATCTCCGGTTCCGGCGGCGCCACCACTGGTGGGTTCGCCATTTGGTAGGGTGCCCTTAGCACCCCACACTGGCCCGATCACGCCCGCTAGTATGGGCCCCGGAGCGGGCGAGCCTGAGGCTTCGCTTCGCGAAGCCTCACCCTCGGCCGCACCGGAGTACCGCTAGCGTGGCGGACCTAGGCTGAGCGCCTTCAGCGCTCGCCACACTCTGCCCGGTTTAACTGATTAAAGCCTCCCATATGGGGTTTCAGTGAGGGATCCGTCAAAAAAAAAATAAAAAAATTTTACCACTTTGGAAGCGTCTATCTTCCATCTTCCAAACGTTAGACTTTTGAAAAAAAGGGTGAAAGAAACCTCTATGTCATTTTAAAAGACCTATCCATAGATACCCCATACGCATAGGTTTGAGTAAAAAATTTTTTTTTTTAGTTTTTGTTCTATGTATGGGAAATTTTATTTTTTGTATGAGAATCGTAGATTTTTAGATTTAGATTTATTATTAAATTGCATAAAACACGGTACATGATGTAGATGTTATAGAAATTATAGACCATTCATGTTTTGCCAAATTATAAATAGCATGCAATAATTAAAGAATACAAGAACCATATTTTAACATTACTCCTTTAAGTCATAAAACTCCTTTACACTGTAGAAATTGTGCGTGCTAAGCCATTTAAATAATTTATTCTTAAATTTTTCCATTGTCAGCATTTTAATGTCATTCGGTATTTTATTAAATATATTGATAGTCATAATCAAGCAACTTTTGCCGTATTTGGCCAGTCTGGGAGCACCTTCCAATACAAGTCTATTTGGGTTTCGTGTATTACGTGGATAAATCTCACAAGCCTTCTTAAACAGATTTGGGTGTCTACGTACAAATAGGCATACTTCGTAAATATACAGAGACGGCAGAGGTAGTAAACCAAGTTCTTTGAATAATGGTCTACACGATTCACTTGGTCGGATGCCGTATATTGCTCGTATACACTTTTTTTGTGCTACAAATGCTTTGTTCTGATCTGTGCTATTTCCAAACATTATTAAGCCATAGCGTAATATAGACTCTACATAGGCATGGTAACACATAGTTGCAGTTTTTTTGTTTATAAGGTCCTTAATTTGCTTTAAGGCATAAACGAATTTATTTATTCTACTTGTAATGTGTTCTAAATGCATTTTCCAGTCAAGATTTTGGTCAATTATTACCCCTAGGAATCTAGTTTGTGATACTTGTTCTATTTTTTCAACTTGCAATTTATGATTATAGTTTTTGTTATAAGATTGATTGAATTGAATATATTTTGATTTATTGAGATTAATTTTTAAATTATTTGTTTCTAACCATGTAATGATTTTGTCAATTGTATTATTTATATCGTTTTCATGATCATTAATTGTATTAATTTTTTCAGATGTCACTATAATAGATATGTCATCAGCAAATAATACGCAATTATGATTTGTAATGTCAGTTATATCATTAATGTAAAGTAGGAACAAAAGTGGTCCCAGCACGCTTCCTTGAGGCACGCCACGATTATTAGATCTAAGTACCGATGAAAACGATGTAATGTCACAATTTTTATCCATTCTACTTATTGAAACGCGTTGTTGTCTGTTACTTAAATATGAGGATAACCATTTGTGAGCAGGACCTCTTATCCCTACATTCTCAAGTTTTTTAAGTAATAGGTCATGTGATACAAAGTCAAAGGCTTTTGATAGGTCAAAAAATAGTCCAGTGGTAAAACATTTGTTATCGACACTCGTTAGTATTATTTTAAGAAGAGAGAATATAGCTAACGTTGTGGATTTCCCTTTTTGGAACCCGTATTGTTCTTTTTTTATTATTTCGTATTTTTCACAGAAGTCTATGATTCTTTTCAGCATACATTTCTCAATAATTTTTGATAGGATAGGGATTAATGTTATAGGGCGATAGTTGTTAACATCTTCCTTACAACCATTTTTATATAATGGTTTGACCATTGATAACTTTAGTGTATGTGGAAAAGTTCCAGTGGAGAAAGATAAATTAATCAAATGTGTCAGAATTTTGACTAGTTCAACAGCACAAGTTTTTATAGTTTTTGTGTTAATTTCATCATAACCTACTGCGGTTGTGTCTTTCAGAGATTTTATTACCTTTATAACTTCCCATTCTGTCACAGGCTTCAAAAAAAGCGAGTTTATTCTTGGGTTTTTACAAGATGTACTACTAATATTTACTGTCGCATGTTGTGTGGAGTCGATATAATGGTTATTGAATATGTTTGCTATCCTTACTGGGTCCTTAATATTTATTTTGTCTGTTTTTATACTCTCTATATTGTCTTTAAATTCTGTATTAAAAATGTCATTTTTTATCACCGTCCAAGTTGCTTTGCATTTATTGGTATTTTTGTTGATAAATTTAATATTAGAATTTTTTTTTGATAAGTTTATAATTTTTTTTAGGATATTAGAATATTTAATATATTTATTTTTACCATGGTCATTTTTATTTCTGTAATATTTATATCTGAGTGAGCGTTTCGTTTTACAACTTTTTTTAATTCCATAGCTCATCCAATTTTGATTTCTTTTGTTTATATTGCTTATTTGAATTCTTATTTTTGGAAAACATAGCTTATAAAATAGGCAGAGCAAGTCATGAAAACTTTCGAAAGCCTGATCGAGGTCAATTTTCTCGACTACTTCAGACCATGACAGACTTTGTAAACAATCTTTAAACTTTTTAACATTGTCTACATTATAGTCACGTTTGAAGATATAGTATTTCAACGGTTTTAATGTTTTCTGTTCAATCGGAACACATAATAGCTGAGCTGTTTCATGATCCGAAAGGTATAGGGGTAACACCGATGAAGTAGACTCAGTTACATTGCTAAGGATGTGGTCTATACAGGCGTTTTTTCGCGTAGGCACGTCAATATGAATTTTAAGGTTATAGTTGTGACACAAATTTACAAACTCAGTTGTTATTTTCCCTTTTTTGAGTGTATTTATGTTAAAGTCGCCTGTTATAACTACATGTTTTTTTTTGTATTTGTTGAATATGTCGTGTAATAGATTATTTAATGATTGTAAGAAGGTATTTGGGTCAGATGAAGGGGTCCTATAGATACATATAATGATTATTTTACTTGACCTACTAGGTAATAGTTCTATTCCACATATCTCGAATGATTTTTGTTTTGCATGACTCTGGAGAAAGGACAATTCTTTCCAATGCAACCCTTTTTTGACCAAAACGCAAGTACCACCCCTCTGTTTGTTTCGGCAGTAAGAAGTGGCAATTTCATACTTGTGAACTTTTAAATATATGTCATGACTTTTTGTTAAGAATATTTCTGAAAGACATAATATGTCTGGATCTATATTATTTTCACTGCGCAATTCTCGCAGAGTCAGTTCCAGCAATTCTTGTTTTGATAGAATACTGGCTATATTTTGGTGAAATATTATCAACTGCGAATCTTTTTTAGACTCGAAAAAAGTTATGCTTATCTACTACCGGAAAATATTGTAACAGTGTCCCTTTTATTTGATCATTTGATTTATTAGTGCTCGGCACTGCTGTTAAAATGCTGGCAATAGTATCCGAATAATGTTGTTTTATTACCGGCTTATCACGTGATATCAATTTCTTTAAATTTTTTACATTCAAATACTTGCGCTCATAATCGAGATTGTCAATAATATAATTTAAAGACTTACACATACCAAAAACATTTTTAAATTTACAATATGCAAAATGGCAATTTTTATACTGACTACATACATTTTTTATACAATTGTTTAATTTATATAAATTAATATAGTCATTCTTTAAAACATTCATTAAAATTATATCATTATCAGCATATCTAAAACATAAACTTTTTAATTGCTTTGACAATATTTTTAAGTCGTAGTCATTTTCACCTGCGCAAATTACTAATTTGTCACTTTTTTTTATACAAGCGTTGCCGCAATCTCTTAATATATCAGAACTCAATGCATGAGATTTTATTTCAGATTTAATTATGTATTTCCCGTACGTCGTGTTTTGTCTCGAGTGAATTAATCTCGAAGCCAAATCTATGCACTGTTGACTGCCAAAGATCAGGATTCTTTCAGAGTTCTCATTTTCCTTAGAAAACTGTCCGAGTTTTTGAAAACAATTATTAGTTGAACGCGTTATTGGCGAATTGGAACATAAGCTAAGTTCGAGTTCGTGCATTTTCGTGGACAGCTTAATAATCTCTTTCTCGGCTGCCTTCAAATCGCTTTCCAAGTCAACGATTCTCTGCTGGAGGGCCAAAGTGTCTTCGTTCGATGGAGATCTTAAGACTGCTATAGGAGAAAATAATGTTGACTGTCGTTTCGAGCGAATGTTATCTGTTTTAGAGCTGTGGCTGGTTGGGATATCGCTACGTGGAGATTGGCACAGTACTTTCAACATTTCATTTTCTTTTATCAATTTTGTAATTTGTTGTCGTAGATTATTATTTTCCAACGAGGTATTATCAAATTCATTTTGAAGTATTATGTATTCAGAGCGTAGCCGAGCAATTGTATCCTTCATTTCCTGTAATGATATTGAGTCGGTTATGGTGAAATCTAAACTTTTAGATAAAGGTTTACTTAAGGAAACCGATGACTCATTTGATTCCTGGTAAAAGGTCAGTATTTGTGAGTCGATTTCCTGAGAGATTTAATAAAGCGGTTAACAGGATACACCTACTTATCAAGTTTCAACTGTGTAATGCTAATACTTTGAGAATAAAGTGGCTGTGACATACAGACGGACAGACAGACAGACAGACAGACAGACAGACTTGACGAAACTATAAGGGTTCCGTTTTTTGCCATTCGGCTACGGAACCCTAAAAAAGAAGGGCAGAAAATGCTTCTTTTCACCATTGGCCATAACGATTACCAAGCTAAACATAGCAATTAATAAGGTTTATGATCTTATTACTTTCACAAAGAATTATGTGAGTTCACATAAGTGAAGAGTTTATAAAAAATAAATTAAAGATTATGGCAAAGTCCTCCTTCTAAGAAGGCCAATGATCACCTACAGGCTGATGTGACTGGTGGTAGTGATGATGATGAAAATAATATGCCAGAAGCGTTCCATTACGAAGACAACATTAGCAAAATACATTGCAAGCTAAACGATTTCATGTTGCATCATATAGCATCATAAATAAAAATAACCTTTCATATATCAATGGTGGGTGCATGAGCGTACCCAGCTTCTGGCGTAGGAGGGGCAAGTCAGATTTTTTAGGTCAGATGACAGATCATCCGCGGCTGTTTTGTCATACACACCAAATACACACTACACAAACACACCTACATGAAACATTAGGTATACTCGTATGTAGTGTAGTGTATAGGGCAGACAGCCGCAAATGATCCTGCTTTATAGGTAGTTAAATAAATAAAAGTAAATTTGACTATGCATGCATTTTTTTTTAATTTAAATCGCTTCTATTTTAAAAGTAATTTTCGAGGATCTTCTGCAAAACGGTTTATAACGTCTTCCGTGAAAGAATCGCCCATACTGTTTACAAGTTTTTATGTAGGTACACTGAGCAAACAAAGTCCATTTAACCTGTCTTCAATCTTTCTTGCTTTGATATAGTCACTGAATGAATATTTTTTAATCACCCACATTTGATTGAGCTCCTTCAAAACAATAACATGTCTAATAAAATAATTGCCTATTACCTATCGAAGATGAAGATGAAGATTACCGAATACAGCCGAGCGTTTGAACGCTCTAAAAATTTTGTTCTGTGGGTCTAGCACAAAAAACTATCGAATTCGGATCGTTTGCGTGTTCGTATCGCCATCGAAATATTTAGTATGAAAACTTAAACAGCGCTCGCGCGGTCTAAACAAGAACTACAAAACAAAGCACGAACTTTGTTTCGTTTGCTTTCGATACGCAAACGATTCGAAGTCGATAGTTTTTTGTGCTAGAGGTACTTAAGGTTGCTAAGGTTTTTCGTCAATTGCATCGTGCATTTTGCCAGTGTCTACTGCGCGGTTTATTTAAAAGTTAAAGCATAAGGCCCCGTTTACACTTTAATAAGTAATTAGGCGAGTTCATTACATGTACTGCGAGATTTCCAAGAGGGCGCACCTGCCCTCCTCTGCCTGATTCAATTCGATTCTTATGTCTGATTCGACACTGGACTACTGAAGGGAGGATGCAGCGATGCGAGAGTGGCGAGGAAGGTGCGCGGGCGACGTTACGTTATTGTTTTGCTGGCGACTTTGCAAGCACGCCGTTAGCGCGCTGTAAGGACGCGGTCATCGCGCTGTAAGGACGCGAGTTGAGTTGTATATTAGCGGCGAGCGCGCTGACTGCTCGCCGTTGGCTTTTTCATATTAATATTACAAAATATATTGTACGACTCACAACTTAATGCTCTAATTTGAATGGCAAGTTAATTGCTGGGTTGAGGCGGTGCCGGTGCGATGCTGGTATAGTGTGATATGACCTTAAAACTATTTTAGTCACTTAGTTTCATTTATAAAACTGTATTAACCGCAGCGCTAACTACAGAGCCTAAGCAAAAAAATAGCAATTTAATTTTAAGCCATACACGAAATATTTTTTATAAGGAGTTGTAGTTAACACAATTAAATACCGATTTTTAAAACTACAATATGTACAACTTACTATACTTATACTTAGAAAGACTAGATAAAAAGGGAAAAAACTATAAAAATGGTCCTCGTGGTAAGGTGCCCAAGATACTGGCAGCATTACCTGGCTGGATTGCGATGCTCAGTCGCTGTGCGAGGTAGCTGCCAGCTCTTGGGTCTGATTTTTAAATGAAACCTAAGTGACTAGAATAGTTTTACTCCTTCTGAGAAACATTTCATTTTATAAATAACCTAGTACTTACTGAATCCTTAGTATTTGCGCGGAATTACCTGAAATTTCAGTATGGGGTTGCTGGGGAGATGCTCTACAGCAGCCCAAAATAGAAATAACCGTACGTTGTAATCTACAAAGGTACTTTTTTTTAAAGGTGTACTATTTGTGAACTTATTATGCACAATCGCGTTGGTTGAAAACAAATGTTATAACAGTCATAGGGGTTGCTGAGGAGCATGACGTGTTAAAGGAGATTTACAAACGACAAATTTGACTCCTATCCTTACTAATATCATAAATGCGAAAGTAACTTTGTATGTCTGCCTGTTACACTTTCACGCCTGAACCACATGAATAAATAGATATTTACTCATGTGCCTGAACTACTGAAACGATTTTAGATAAAAGGGCATGACTATTTCTGATCACACTGTTGGGCACAGGTTCCCCCCCCCCTCGAGCATAAAGTTTGTGTATAATATAAGCAATAGTTTCCTATTTAAATCATATTTTTGTGAAAAGTTTTTATTTTGTTTTATCCAAAGTGCCTGTGGTTTAAGTATAGTCATAAGTTAGGTCGTAGTATTTGCTCTTCTTACTTGCCAGGTGCTGAACCTAAATGTTATTTCTACTGCATAATATGGCCCATACTTTTACGATGTGAAGCCTGGACAATTAAAGAGCAAACGTATAGAAACATTAGAAATGTGGGTAGACGCATTTTGGTCATAAGCAGGACAGACCGAGTGACCAAATCAAGAGTCAAAATAAAAATCCATCAAAAAATCAATCTGCCGTTTTAAGTTATGGTATTACAAAACATATCAGGTAAAATTAATAAGAGATTTTAACGTACAAACTAGCTCGGCTGTCTAGATATATAAACATCATAAATTCATAGTTAAAATTATTGAAAAAAAACCACAACATTAAACAAACCCATTACAGGAAAATGCATCTAAATCGGTCAAACCGTTCAGAAGAAAATGGTAACTGCAGCGCCCCCTGGTAGATTATTACTATAATGCCTATTTAAGAACCATCGCCGATAAATTACAAATTCACTACAAAAACCTGCATGTCAATCTGTTCTGGAGATAAATGGGAACATTCGTTTGCACAAAACACGTTACACAATCTCACCATAGACGCATTACCTTCTCCGTTCCGTCATTGGTAAAAAGTAAGGGTTTCAGGACCATTCTGGGGAACTTCTCGACCGTTAATGGGATTCAGTCTCAATGCATAATCTTTGCGCTCGTCTTAGATTAATATTGACAAATCTTATTCGCAACGCAGATGTAAATCTTCACTATACGGGCACCTGCCCTTGTTAATTTAGAAAACCTTGATTCGATTAAATCTAATCAAGGTGGAAAAGGATTCACGTCAGTTTCCACGTGTTAAATAAGTTGCGCATGTCGGGAAAGCCCTTAAATAAGGTAACACTACAAAACGTTAATTAATTAATAATATTTATGTTGTCATAGTAAATGTTTTGTAAGCTGTCCTTAAATAAATAAATAAATAAATAAATACACTATGATTTGGGCCAAGCCAGGTGTTATCAACACAAAAGTAGAAGTCACAAATTTTCTCAGGTAAGCAAATGAATAATCAGCACAACCGATGTTGCTAAAATTATGTTATTGGTTAATATTGTCTTTCCTGCAGTGCCCTCTCATTTACAGTCGCCAAAAATATGCATAATTTCTTCAAAGCAAAACCTAGTGCGCCTTATTGATACAACACTTATCTCATCTATTGACACTCCTCAACGGATTCATGATTTAACTTTCTAATTGAAGTATCCAAATTCACGGTAACTATCTATTAAATCTTGTAAATTATGTTTGTACTTTGTAACAGTATCTCCGCTTAGACTTTCTACTTGCATATTTTCTAGTTTTGCTTCATCAAATTTTGTTAATGCCTCGTGCATTTCAGCAGCTTCTTCTGCATTCCTAGAAAGCATATTGTATAACATTATTACAACACCAAAGAACATCTTCGAATATCTCTTTAAGTCTGCATCTAATTGATCTTTCGGATAAATGAAGCTTGCTTTTAATCCATAATTGGACAATGATCTGTCAAGTTGTTCGTGATAGTAATTCATCCAATCATGGTAATGTTTTTTTCTGCTGTCATGGTTTGTACAGTTAAAGATAAAGTAAATGATATCAGCAACCGGACTAGTTTCAGAAGCTAGTTGATAGTCAATCATGACGGCATCCACAGGTTTTTTATTCTGCAATAAAAAATAGTTACACTTGTAGTACATTTTGCATACACTTTGTACAAAATAACGATTAAGAGTGAAGTTTCTTATGCTTATATTCAATAATCAAAGACCACTCTTTCGTGACGCCTCACAGTGTGCGTTTTTCTACAATCAAATTTTTTCTTTAAACAGTTATCTATAAGTTTCCAGTTCCTAGTCTTTTATTACTTTCTAAATGTTTGTCGCTATAAAATTCTGGGGCAGACGTAACAAATAGGCAAAATGATGGTTCATTTATATTGCTCGATTTTTCGAAGTCGCAAATTTAATACTGCAAGGCGTACTAACGTAATACGTGTCCGCGAACCGAACGTACCTTTAGCAAAATTAAATATTGTCTTAATTATTTAAATAAAAAATTCATCATCTACAGTAATCGAATAGGCAATATGAAAACGCAAATTACGAGTAATACTCATTGGTCAGAACTAAAACTAATTTCATGGATGCAAAAGTATTGTAATTTATGCAGATATCAGCATTCCTATGTTTTAATAACAAGATTAGATATAATATCGAAAATCCTAGATATCGTTATTTTATGTGAAACAAACTATTACTTACATCCAATTTGAACATAATATTGTTGGTCCAAGCGTCGCCTTGTTGGATTACCAAATGTTTAGGATTTTCACGTTTTTTAGTTTTTTCAACAAATTTGTACGTCTGTGAAACTACACCACGAATGTATTTTTTGTACTGTTCATCTTCTAATACTTCGAGAGCACTTTTTTCAACCAATGCCATGAACCCTATCTGTTCCTCACTAGTGCTCATAAGACTCCACAATTTTTGTAATCTGCTTGCATAATCTTCATAGGTTTTGCTTTCCACATGTTTAAGAACAAATGACATAGAATGCAGGATAGCGAAGTTATTAAGAACCAATAATACAGCATCTTCGTTTAAATGAGTAAGTCTGTCGAGCATGACGTAATCCAATGGTTTTAAGTCTTCAAGTAAGATAACTTCATTTGGTTCTTCCGCTAAACAGCCGTAACACTTTGCAAACTTGAATATCTCCGATTCAGAGACACCAGCTTCTATTTGTAGGCTGTTAAATTTTGGGAGCACTTTCTCGTACATTATTATTTCGTTAGTAAACAAAAGGTTTGTGTTCATTGTCTTACGCAAAATTTCGAGTTGAGGTGCAATTTTTGCGATCATCTTAAAGTCATCGCCTTCATCAACGGTGACAGTGATTCTCAAAACTTGTGCAACAAAATTTTCACCCGCTTTTCCCGCTGGTTCGAAAATCACCTTATTATTATGGAATCCTTGTTTTTCAATTATTTCTCGAATAAACTGCACTTGTTTTTCATTAATACCTTCCAACGCACCTTCAAATTGTAACGAAGTCATGTTGCCTTCAAAGATTCAGTTAAACAGAATTAAGATAATATACTTTCGTTTATAAGTACGCGCCACTTTATCTAGCAAAGCAATTGCAAAATCGTTATCGATATTATTATACTGTACAATAATATCGTCACACATTGGCTGTTTTTATTTTAATTCTTATTCACGCATGAGACTGTTTATTTTGTAAAACAAATGCTTTGTGAATATCGTTTTTTTTTTTCTTTTAATTTTAGTTGTTGTGATATCTTTGTAAAATCAAAGTATAGTAAATAATTAAAACTTAAACTTATCTCTACAATCAAGATAAGATTATATATATCAGCAGCGTAATGTTATTAGACATAGTAATGATTTATATAAATATAAAATTTGTTTTATTTTAAATTTTGCTTATACGCAAAACAACAATAATAATTATATGACTTCACTTCAGATTCTATGCACGTGTTACTTTATCTTAAGATTGTAAATTATAATTAATGATATTACCAATAAAGCCGTTTATGTTTGAGGACAAGTGATAAAAAATACAGGCAAGTATTTGAAAAAAAAAGTTTAACTGTCATGATTAGTTGGCAAAACTATAAGACCCATTTTATCTTATTACTATATACGAGTAAAGTCCTACTAAAACGTTTGCATTTTGTAATTCTACTTAGGCTCCGTTTTTATAGTCCTTATACCGTTTTTAGGATCTTTTTTCGACCTTTATTTTCCTAAACTCTTTGAAACCATTGCTCTAATGAATAAATAATATTTAAATTTTACATTAACTTAACTTAATAATTAGGTATTATTAATACCGACATCAGCTTTCTATCCACATAATTCCTACGGTTGTCGTAAGAGGAGACTAGATGAGTATTGCAAGCAAAAACAAACAACAGCTTAGGATAATTTTATTTTTTATTTTGCAATGGCCGAGAGAAGTTTTTTCTATTTTTACTGTAAATTTTGCATCTATATCAATACTTTTAAATGAAACATTTTGAATAGATGATACTCCTGAAGAGATAAAGTTTTTGTACTGTGTAACAAAAATTACATCCAAATTAAATAAAAGTTTAGAAACTACCGATAAATAGGGGATGAAAAATTTATACAAAACATCCCATACATTTTATTTGATATTTTAGCAATTAAATTGCAATTATAATATCAGTATGCGGGTTCGAGTCCCGCCTGAGACAAAATTTTTCAAGTTTATATACTGATATCACATATATTGTTTTAATTCCAAAGTGAGTAAATTGAAAGCACTCGTATTGCGTTGAAAAACTCTTTTTTTCGTGTATGTGACTATTATGTTTTGTATTCCTAAATAAATAAAATAAATTAAAATTTAAAAAAAATATCCGCACGGGAATCTAGTCCGGGGACTCGGAGCAGGCAAGACCTTGAAAACTGGTGTGTATGCCACTCCGCCACGAAGGGTCGTCAAAATACATTAGGCATTATTCTTGCTATGTAGTTAAATGTCAGATCTAAACTACCATTTTTGGGGTGGTGGGATCTACCTCCTAGTGGTCCACCCTGGGCAACGGCATCTTTGGTTTTCTTACCAATGATGACGGCTAACAGATCCCTCTGCGGTGGTAGGCTTCGTAAGAAGCCGCCTGGATGCTACCCTCCTGCCGGAGTCGAGCGCCAAACAGTTTTTCTGTGTTTCGCTGGTGTAAGGGAGAACCAGTACCTCTGGGTAAGCTCGCTCCATCTTAGGCTTTTTCCTAACCGTATAGTTAAGTACGTAGTCAAGAGCAAGCCCATAATTTATTTTAAAAAAAACATAAATATTTGTACTTGTACAAGATTTTGCGATTAATAAACGATCCTTTAATGGTTTTTACAAGCTTATTTAGAAGATGAATTAACTTTCTAATCAATATATCCGAATTGACGGTAACTGTCTACTATATCCTGCAGGTTGCATCTGTATTTTGTAACAGTATCTTTGCTCAGACTACCTGCTTGCATGCCTTCAAGTTTTGCTTCATCGAAATTTGTTAATGCGTTGTGCATTTCTGCAGCTTCTTCAGGATTCATAGAGAAAATACCATACATCATAACTACAACACCAAAGTAATGCATAGAGTAACTATGTAAATCTGCATCTAATTGATGTTTTGGGTAAATGGAAGTGGCTTTCAAACCAAAATTGGACAACGATTTGTCAAGCTGTTCGTGGTAGTAATTGATCCATCTATAATAGTTTTTCGATCTAATATCATGGTTTGTACAATTATAGATAAAGTAAAATATATCAGCGACTGGACTGGTTTCACAGGATTGTTGGTAGTCAATCATGATAGCATCCACAGGTTTATCTCCCTGAAATTTAAAATGTGTTATAAGATTGTTCAGGATTAATGACAGTGGAATACTGTAATTCGATGTACTTTATAAGAGGATGTCTTATGTTGTAGATATCCACTTTTGTAGATAATTTAAATAATAAATAATAACTATTTAAGACATGCCTCACTGGGTCACACAGAGCCATCTAGTACCAAATTAAGCTTCTATTAAGTACCCTGTCGTATGGGGTACTAGACAACCGATAAACTTACATAAATACTTTTTTTTTGTAAATACATACTTATAATACATAGAAAACACCCAGACCAGTACAAACAGACATGTTCATGCACACAAATATTTCTACTGTGCGGGGATCGAACCTGACCCATGGCTCAGAAGCAGGGTTTACTACCGCTGATCTAAATGGTCGTCTTAACGATATAAATTATATTATGTCCAGCATTGTGTCTCAGAATGTATCAAATCATCCAACTTCAAGCCTAGACTATAAGCCAATATTTGATGGTTATTAAGTTTCTAAAGTTCTAAGTTAATATAATTTTAGCAAAAAATATTTCCAAATAAATGTATCGGATAGTAAACAAGGCCATAATAAAACCTACCTAGAGTTACGGGATTATCCTACATATTTTTGACAAACTAGCTAGCCTGTAAAAATCCAATAACAGTTTGAATATCAAAAAAATATTTAATTGAATGATGTTATTTTATTTTATTGTTAGTTACTGCATAAAAATATTTGTGTAAGGGTGCTAATGTTAGTATGTAAGATATCATACAAGAAGTATGCCTCTAGACCCTCGCGTTGTGAGTTAGGGCAAAAAGATTGAATTTACGTCAATCAATCGAGTGAATTTCGGGATGGAGATGTTCAATCAAATATTCTTTTGATATTTTTTTAACTCTGTCTTTTATGCGTAAATCAAGGATTAACTTGAGAATACAGGAAAAATATTCAATGGTTGTGAAAACAATTGGAATAGTTGGTTGCAATTGGTGATTTGAAGTATTTAATAAATGAAAGAGTATTTTGATGACAAAAGCATACTATAACTTAAATGAATATCTATACTAATATTATAAAGCTGACGAGTTTGTTTGTTTGTTTGTTTGTTTGTTTGAACGCGCTAATCTCTGGAAGTACTGGTTCGAATTGAAAAATTATTTTTGTGTTGGATAGTCCATGCCTCGAGGAAGGCTTTAGGCTATATAACATCACGCTGCAACCAGTAGGAGCGAAGCATCAGTGAAAAATGTTGAAAAAATAATCGCGATCTTAAAAACTGAAATTGACGCGTACGAAGTCGCGGGGAACAGCTAGTTTTACTGATAAAATTTAATTATTTAATACCATTGACATTATTATTAATATTATTTTGAATTATAGATTTATTTTTGACTTTCAATTTTGTCATTTTATCTAAATTGACATCTGTAATCTAATCAATCACTAAAAATTGACATACTATATACTCGTATTATTGTAAAATTGTACTGACTACTGCGCTGTTACTATTTTATTTAATTTGTAATGAAATTCTGAATGATAATTTAAGATTGTACAAGTTTGCCAAGGATGTGTAATCGGTCAGTACAAAAGTAAGTAAAGTTACTTGTTTTCACCACGGTACCAACAGATGGCGTTGTACCGCGTTAGCTCGCACTATCGTTTCGATTTTTTGGATACACTATATATTAGTTGGAAATGTCTGACCCACCAGGTACTTGCATACATTGCATGACACCTCAATAAATGTCTAAATGTGTTGAAGGCTTGGTCTTTCATTTCTCCATGTCACCTCGCTTATAGGTTGAACATGGTCCTTCGAGCCGGATGTACTAAAATATAGTACTTCTGTAAATTTCAGAGTTCCTGGGCGGGGAATCTCATCACCGTACTCAAGGGCGGCAGATTGTCGTCAAGGGCGGTGTCTACGGCGGCTGCAAGAGGAGCAGTCGAGGCGGCGGCGGCGGCGGCGACGGCGTCGGCGGCGGAACCAGCACGCGCCGGAATCAGCACGCGCCGGATTCAACGGGGAGCGGCGGCGGCGCACTACGGGCACCTGAGTGCGGCTACGGCAGTGCGCGCGGGGTGAAGTGAGGTGATAAGTGCGGGGATTAAACTGTGAGTAATTTCAACATACTTTAGACAGGGACTTAGAAAAATTCAGTGAAGTTTTGGACTTGTAAAATTTTCGTGATCATTTGGGACTTAGAAAAATTCAGTGACGTTTGGGACTTGTAAAATTTTCGTGATTATTTGGGACTTAGAATAATTTGCTTAAAAACGACGAGACGGGGAATCCACGCTCAGTTTCACTCAGAATTTAAAACACTTAGAAAATTTTAAATTTTGGACTGAAGTTTTAAGAAGAAACTAATACAACTTTGAAAAATGGAGGAATTAATTAGATTACAAGCAGATATTCAGAGTCAAATAAATCGGGGCTTAAGTAACTATAAGAAAAGTCCAAAAGAGAGATTGACTGAAGCATATTGTCAAACTCGGTTGGAAGCATTAGACCAACAATGGAAGTTGTTCACGGACAATCATATATCTATAGTAAGAATCGCAGATTCGGAGAATGACAGCTATACGAAATATATGAAAAAGGCAATTCATGAAACTACGGAAGATGCTTATTTAGAATATAAGAGTGCGCTTAGGTTAACTTTAAATAAATTGTCAGTTTCAGATTTAAAAGATTCCGCAAAAAATGTTAGTAGTAATTATAATGTAAAACTGCCGGAAATATGCATTCCTAAGTTTTCTGGGCAATATTCCGAGTGGCCAACCTTTAAAGACATGTTCACTTCTTTGATACACAATAATAATTGTTTGGGGAATGTTCAAAAGATACATTATTTGAAAGGCTATTTAATCGGTGAAGCTGAGCAACTCGTTAGGCAAATTCCAGTCTCTGCTGACAATTATGCGCGCGCCTGGAGTTTGTTAAACGAGCGGTTCAACAATAAAAAGTATATGTGTCATTGTATAATAAAACGGTTACTGAGTCAACGTAATCTACAAACTGAAAGTGCTTCAGGTTTGAAAGATTTAGTGGACACGTCAAATGATTGTTTAGATTCATTAAAAAATTTAAATATCGATGTAACAACCTGGGATATTTTAGTAATTCATATTTTGGCGCTGAAGCTAGACCCTGAAACCAAAAGGCAGTGGGAAATTTATGTGAGCAGTAAAGTGGATAGCGACAGTTTGCCAACATATGAACAATTTAAATTATTTATGACGCAAAGATATAGGGCTTTGGAATTTATTGAACCGAATAAAATTTATAAAAATGTAAAGGTAGATAATAATCAGGGTAAATTAAAATCTTTTCATGTGACAAGAAATAGTTGTGTTTATTGCGGTCAGGAACATAAAATAAGTTATTGTTCACAATTTATAAAAAACAATGTAAATGATCGTCGTGATTTCGTTCAGCAAAAGCGACTGTGTTTCAATTGTTTGGGATTGGATCACTCGGCTAGGGATTGTAAAATTACAACTCATTGTAAGATTTGTGGGAGACTTCATCATACTTTGCTGCATCTGTCTGGGTCATCTGGAACAAAAAACAAAGTTAGTGTAAAATCGGGTAGGTCAGGCGAAGAACAGGCTTCGTCAGCGGTGGTTGGTGGTACTCTTGCGGAAGAAACATCGGCTGTTCGCACGGAAAATTTAACTTCCTGTTTTTCTACGGGTAAAGCGGGTAATCAAGTTTTATTGGCCACAGCTGTAGTCAAAGTTGAAGATAAACACGGGACATGGAAATTAGTACGCGCTTTGCTCGACCAAGGATCGCAGGCGTCATTTGTTACCGAATCAACGGTGCAATTTTTAGGTTTAAAAAAGATACATACAAGAAACATAATTTCTGGTTTAGGAGAAGATAAGAAGGTCATTTCCAGCTCGTCGGTAAATATCAACTTACATTCAAGGGTAAATCCTAAAATTAAACTTACGGTTAAAGCTTACGTTCTTAGTACAATCACCGCTTTTCTTCCGATGAGAAAAGTGGTTGACTTGGAAGGGTTGGATTTAAACGGAATCGTCTTGGCAGATCCTGAATACCACACTCCTAACAAGATCGATGTCTTGTTAGGTGCTGATGTATACGGGCAGGTTTTGCAAGAAGGGTTACGGAAGGCAACCCAGGGACAAATAATAGCGCAAGCAACGGATTTAGGCTGGATAGTGTCGGGAACGGTTAAGGATATTGAAGAACGGTCGGATAGAGTAGTTGTAATGCATTCAATGATAGATGAAAACGAAACATTAAAAAAATTCTGGGAATTAGAAAACGAGCCAAAAGAAAAGAATGAAAATTGGATGGATGAGGAAGAAATAAAGTGTCAAGATTTATATAAGAATACGGTAAAAAGAGATGAAACAGGACGATATATAGTAAAGATACCTTTTAAAGTAGATAAACCTCAAGTGAAAAATTCGTTACAAATAGCAGAAAGAAGATTCAATTTATTGGAAGAAAGATTGAAAAAAAACGACGTTTTAAAAACCAAATTTTCTGAGGTGATGGATAATTATTTATCATCGAACTACATGGAGCGTGTCGAGGATGAGGAAATCAACAATCCTGATGCAGTATATGTGCCAATTCTTGCAGTCATAAGAGAAGACAAAGATACCACACAAGTACGGGTTGTGTGCGACAGTTCTTGTAAAGGAAAAGATGGCATATCAATTAACGATTTAATGATGAAAGGTCCTGTACTTCAAGATGATTTAAGACACCTACTGATGCGGTGGAGAAAACATGTATGTTGTTTAGTGGCAGATATTGCTAAAATGTATCTCCAAATAAAAGTCACAGAACTGGATACTGATTATCAACGGTTGTTATGGAGACCAGATCCAAATTCGGCTATACAAGTATATCGAATGTTAAGAGTTTCGTTTGGTTCGGCCTCAGCACCATATTTAGCTGTTCGTACATTACACCAAGTTGCGTATGATGAAGGGGATAACTACCCAATGGCAAAAGAACGGACGCTAAAAGACTTCTATATGGATGACATGATGACTGGCTGCGAAACAAAAGAAGAAGCGGTAGAAATGTACAGGCAAATGAATGAATTACTTCAAAAAGGAGGATTTGTATTGAGAAAATGGACAAGTAACAATAATGAGGTGTTAAAGGAAATAGAAAAAGAACAAGGAAAGGGAAAATGGGAAAACACGGAAACGGAAGATTTAAAATTAAAAATAAAATTAGATACGGTAATGAAAATACTCGGACTTACCTGGGACAGAAGAGAAGATGAATTCAGATACTCGGTTGAACTCTCGACGCTATGTGAACCTGTAACAAAACGGAAAATATTATCAGAAGTGGCTAGATTGTTCGACCCTTTAGGTTGGCTGTCACCGTGCATTATACAAGCTAAAATACTCATACAAAAGCTTTGGCTAAAAGGTTTGGACTGGGATGAACAAGTACCGTCGGACATATATAAGCAATGGGTGACTTACCGAAATGAGCTGCCGAAACTGAAGGAGTTCCAGATTCCTCGATGGATGGGTACCACTAAAAATTGTTACATTGAATTACACGGATTCGCAGACGCTTCAAATGTCGCATACGCAGCGGTTGTGTATGCACGGATTAAAGATGAAGAAAACAACATACGGGTTGTTTTGGTAACGGCTAAGACTAAAGTTAGTCCGATTAAAATTGTGTCGATTCCTAGGCTTGAGTTGTGTGGGGCAGCTCTTCTTACAAAACTTTTAAACGAAGTAGCGAAGGTGTTGGCGATCGACAAGAAGCATGTATTCGCGTGGACAGACTCAACTGTGGTTTTAGCCTGGCTAAACAGTCATCCACGACGATGGAAGCCTTTTGTAGCCAATAGGGTGTCGGATATCATTACCACTATGGAACCGTCGCAATGGGCTCACGTTAAGTCGAAAGAAAATCCAGCTGACGTGGCCTCAAGAGGATTGAATCCATCTGACTTGTTAAACTGCGAACTTTGGAAAAACGGACCGGAATTTTTAAGAAGAAAAGAATTGAAGATAAAACACAATAAAGATTTAAATACAAACATAGAAGAAATCAGAGTACATCATGTAGCAACAAAAGAAGAAGATATTATTTGGAAAAGATTTTCATCGCTAAACAAATTGGTCAGAGTAATTGCATATTGTAAAAGATTTATTAATTTAGCGAAGACAAAGGAAAACAAACCTAAATTTGAATCGTATTTAACTAGTACCGAATTGAGCGAGTCATTGAATATTTTAATTAAGAAATGTCAGGAAGAAAATTTTAAAGAAGAAATTATTGATTTGGATAGAAAGAAGGAAGTTAAAAATAAAAGTAAACTTGCACAGTTGAATCCGTTTTTAGATAAAAATAATATGTTAAGAGTAGGTGGACGTTTAGAGCAATCTAAATTATCACAAGATGCAAAACATCCGTTCATCTTACCTAAGGATTCCAGTCTATCTAAACTAATAGTTGAAGAAGCTCATAAGAAATTATTGCATGGGGGTCAACAATTGGTACTGGGATATATAAGAAGTAGGTATTGGATTATTGGGGGAAAATTACTGATAAAAGGGATTATTCGTAAATGCATTACTTGTATCAGACACTCGGGGGTTACTAGATGTCAATTAATGGGTCAGCTACCGGAATCTAGGGTAACGCCAGCTAGGGCATTTTTAAATAGTGGTGTGGATTTCGCGGGTCCGATTAATATAAGAACGTCTAAGGGACGAGGACACCATTCATACAAAGGGTACATATGTCTCTTTGTATGTATGGCTACTAGGGCTGTACATTTGGAGGCAGTGAGCGATCTTACTGCGCAGGGGTTTATTGCTGCTTTCCGCAGATTTGTTTCTCGCAGAGGACATTGTTCGCATATTTGGAGCGATAATGGTACGAATTTTGTAGGGACATCTAAAGAACTAAGTAAATTATTTGTAAGTGAACAGTCTTTGATATCTTCGGACGTAAGGGAACTTTTGGCTAATAATAATACAACGTGGCATTTTATTCCGCCTTATGCGCCTAATTTCGGGGGGTTGTGGGAGGGGGGAATAAAATCTTGCAAATTCCATCTAAAAAGAGTAATAGGGGATAGCACATTGACGTATGAAGAACTCTCTACAGTTTTATCACAAATTGAAGCCTGTTTAAACTCCAGGCCTTTATCTCGAATCGATACAGATGGTGATACTTACACAGTTCTTACGCCTGGCCATTTTCTTGTAAGTGAACCACTATTAACTATTCCAGATCACAATTTTGAAAATTGTAATTTAAGTTTGTTAAAGCGTTGGCAGGTGACCCAGAGAATGCTGCAAAGTTTCTGGAGCAAGTGGGTTAAGGACTACTTACATCATTTCTTGCAACGGTATAAGTGGTCTAAACAAGTATCGGAGCCTCAAGTCGGGGAAGTAGCACTAGTTAAAGAATTAGACTTACCTCCTGCGCGTTGGTTGATAGGTCGAATAATTGAGAAGCACCCTGGGTTGGACGGAATCACGAGGGTGGTCACGCTTAAAGCTAAGAATACTGTTTTTAAAAGGCCAGTTTCAAAATTGTGTATTTTGCCAATTGAACACTAGCGTAGTTGTGTTTGATTATGTAAACTCTAATTTCATTTACATTAACTTTTGTTAACTTACTACTAAGCATAACTTGGAGCAATGTTTAAATGTCGTGTAAACAAACTCGTTTGTATTAATTATTGCTGAAATGGTTTTGTTTTTTTTGCTACCAAGTTTGCATCAATATTATATCTATGTAAGACGTAAAATGTAAGCATATATTGTCATTTCTTCACGGTGGGCGGCATTAGATTAAGTTAGGGAAATTCATTGTACAACCAAATTCAAAACTTCTTTTATCAGGTTATAAATAAGATAAAAACAATATTGTAATTGTTTTGGTGGGCGGAATGTACAAGTTTGCCAAGGATGTGTAATCGGTCAGTACAAAAGTAAGTAAAGTTACTTGTTTTCACCACGGTACCAACAGATGGCGTTGTACCGCGTTAGCTCGCACTATCGTTTCGATTTTTTGGATACACTATATATTAGTTGGAAATGTCTGACCCACCAGGTACTTGCATACATTGCATGACACCTCAATAAATGTCTAAATGTGTTGAAGGCTTGGTCTTTCATTTCTCCATGTCACCTCGCTTATAGGTTGAACAAGATAAATTAAAATTATATGTATAATCTAAATCACGAATACCTCATTGAGGTCATAATATAATCTAATTAATATCTTTTTGCCTGTATTATCTGCAAAATTATATTATGAAGTGAATAAATGAATATGAATATGAATACGTGTGCAACGGGCACACGTATTTTATTTATGTTGTTTCATTTAAGTATTAATGGTATTTTCAATGGTCCTTAGTCCGTAAAGAATTTAATTGGAGTTCCGTTTATGTCGTTCAGAATACCCTATTTTTTCAGGTATCATTCGCACAGCTAAAGTTATTGAATTATTTGTTACTATGATTTTTTAAATATTTTTTCGTTACTCTCAAATGGCTTTTGTAACCCCATTTAATTTAGATCCTACTTTTTTAAACACTTGGTATATTCAGCATATTGGGGAAACCACGTAGTGATACAAGTAAATAACTATTGTTGTCTGACGAACATTTACTTTTTAAACCCGATAATATAAGTCGTAGAAAATGTTTGATTCGTGAAAGAATGTTTACCAAACAACCAAACCCATTGCATAATTAACTAGGTAAAATTCTGATAAAAAAATAAAAGATATGGCAATCATTATCGTTTTAGGGTATTATTAACCTTGTGATATTGTATAGTCAACACATCTAAAAAATGTGTATCTATTAAAATTTAGATTAGATAATATACCATGAACTGTTAATTGTGAAAACGGGACCGAAAACGATAAGCATTGCGTCAATCGGTACAGCACCACTTAATTTTTTGACGCTTAAGTCGCATTACAGCGGCTGTACAATTCTAAAAGCGATTCAAAAGTTGCCAATAACTAAATTTCATAAAAAAATATATATAACAAAACGTTACGAATACTTACATTTACTTTGAACATAATATTGTTTGTCCATGCATCACCTTGTTGAATTACCAAATATTTTGAATTTTCGTCCTTTTTAGTTTTCGCAGCAAATGTATGCGTTTGTGAAACTACACCACGAATACATTTTTTATACTGTTCGTCATCTAGTACTTCTAGAGCTTTATTTTCAACTTGCGTCATGTAAGCTTTGTGTTCCTCTGAATTGGTTACAACACTCCATACATTAAACAATCTGCGTTTAAAACTTTCATAATTCTCTTGGTCTAAGTGCTTTAGGACAAATGACATGGAATGCAAAATGGCGAAGTTTTTTAGAACCAACAGTACAGCTTCGTCATTCAAAGAAGTCAGTCTATCGAGTATCACGTAGTCTAATGGTTTCAAGTCTTCAAGCAAGATTACTTCATTCGGTTCTTCCGCAAAATAGCCATAACATTTCGCGTACTTTAATCGTTCGTTTTCTGGGACACCAGCTTCTATCTGTAGATTGTTAAATCTCGGTAACACTTCTTTATATATTATTATTTCATTGCTAAACATGAGGCTCGTATTCATAGTTTTACGCAGAATTTCAAGCTGTGGTGCAATTTTTGCTATAATTTTTACGTCATCCCCTCCATCAACAATAACGGTTATTCTCAGTACGTTGGCAACGAAGTTATCGCCGGCTTTGCTGGCTGGTTCAAAAATTACCTTGTTATTTTCGAATCCTTGTTTTTCAAGTTGTTCTCGAATAAACTGCACTTGTCTATCACTAAGATTTTCCAACGCGCCTACAAATTGTAATGATGCCATGTTGTCTACAAAGTTACAAAGGCAATTTGAATGAATTCTTTTCGCTTGCTACTATGCTATTGTTAATTCATCATAACATCAAACTAGTCTCACTATCAACGCTACTGTGTTGTTAATAAGTAACAAATCTGTATAACCGGTGCTTCAATTAGATTTATCTTTATATCTGTCTCGTTCACGCTAATCACTGTGCTAGCCGTTAAAAAAGGACAACTTAGCCTAGTCTGCCTGTGCCAGAACGGGACGCCTGTATAATGAACACACTATGGACTATGGATGGACCGAGCTTAAACTTCATTCATCTCCAACATTGACACTGTCATTTTGAATTGCTTTTAGGCTATTGCGCAAAATATTCGAATCCGATGATTGAACTTGATTACAACATCATAGGAGCGGTAAACGGCAAAATAAAAGGAAACCTTTAAAAGCATGTCTTGATGAGATAATCACAGACATAGTAAATACCAAATCTATATTAAAGAAATGGGTGTTTATTTACATGAGAGAGGATATACAAATTCAACCTAACTTAAATAGCATAGATATGAATGCAAATGGTAAAAGAACACCCAAATGTAAAGTTAGTGCTTATTTAGATTTTTATTTGTCCTCAATTACTAGTCGCCTTTTACCTGTATTAGTAGTGAAATCCTTTGCCATTAGAAAGCTGTACTTCCTACACATAAAATTAAAGTTGATAGTGGCCTGCAGGTGATACCCTTATCAGAACTCGAAAGATACTTCCACTACAATATGCCTATAAACCAACAACTCTTATGGTTTTATGGGTTTATACGACTATGCCTCTGTTGCACCTCTATTACTTCTTTGACAAAGTTATTTTGCTTTTCAAAAGTTATTCCAACGCTCTTATCTTCTACTGCATTAAAGTTATTTTGTTAAATCTTGATGGCATAGATGCGTAGTGTCTCGGACGAAGCATCGCCCCCTCGGGATCGATAGCGTACTGAGGGTTTCGTAGTTTTTGCCGTATATTCAGTAGTAAAAATATATAGCGGTTGTGGTATTAGCTCTGAGAAATTGCATTGTAGTAGAAGGTACATAAGTTTATGTTGCTAGATTTTCTGATTTTGATGTTAGATATTCTTTTAATAAAGTTAAAGTATTTGAGCTACACACCACCGTGCGTTTTGAATCACCTGAAAAACGAAGCCCATGTAACCATGTTGTTTAAAATATCTTGGCAGTGTTACTTTTATTTATTTTTATAAAAAAATCTCTGCACAATATAAAATACTGATTTAAAAAAACACGTTGTGACGCACACGTATCTGTGTAAGGTGCAGTTATCCAGGACCCAGAAACAGCAAATTTATACGTCGAAGCTCGTCACAGCATGATTCATAAATTCATAATGAATAGTCTAATTTTTACATTTAAAAAAAAATATTTTTATTAATAAAAAAAATAAAATAACTCTGCTCAGATATGATACATATTAGCTACATAACGTGGGATTTCTTTGTTAGGTGGTAAAAAATGCAAGGTGTATAAACATCAAACATATTTTTTAATAGTTCATTTGCTTGCTCTTGACTTTACACTGAACCCTAGAGGTGAGAGGAAGCCTACGATAGAGCGAGCCTATCCAGAAGCATTTATTCACTCTATCTTTAAAAGTATTGGGGTTGTAGATTAGGGTGAACAATATAATTATTTAAAGGAAAAAGATGAAGGATTAAAAATACAATTCCATTTCATAAAAATGTCTACTGTCTCAGTGGGCTTCGAACTTATAACCGTCAGCTTACCAGGCGACTGCTCTTGAGAACAGCCGCCCTTGCATTTTTTAGCTTACAATTTAGTTATTTAAAAAGAAGCGATCCAACAGCAATAGCAATTTTTTTATCTCTCATTTTTATTGTTATAAATAATCAACCCCAAATAAGGAATAAACATACGGATATACGAAAAAATACTTCAAAAACAAATTAAAACATTATTCACAAAACTTTAACCGACGAAAAGAGTATAAAAAAAAATTGTCAGTGCCAAACAAGAAATTGTTAATTTTTTTTTACTAGGTTGCGAATGTGAGCATTCTTGATCTTAGATAAATATGTTCCGTGACAATGCTTTAAAGAACCTTTTAAAAGTTTTACCAAAACTTGTTTTATTGCGGCCATTTTGACCCTAGCTCAGGGTCGTTGATGACATCTGGCCTCTATAATAAATTATTATTAGTGTAGGTTTAACACGTGTCTTTACTTCCTACCTAAATTATATGCACTTCTAAGATCTTATATAAGGCTGCGTTACCACAGAAGCGGGGCTGTACAGGGTAAAGAGGAGCTAAACTACTCAAATGATTTTAATAATAGGTACAAAGATTGATTAAAGCTTCAGTGAGGATATGACTGATAAATAAATCCTTTCTTCTTAATATGTTACTGCACTGGGAACAGTTTCCACGCGAATTAATATGCGGATCACGCGGGCAGAGCCATGGGCTAAAATATATAATATGGATAATTGTTTTTGTTTTAATCAGATTTTTGTGAAACATTAAAAAATAGTTGTATTTTAACCGAAGTGCCTGTAGTTTAAGTATTCCAGTCAGGTCGTAGAATTTGCTATTCTTATTTTACAGGCGCTGACTTAAGCTTGAATATTATGTGTAGGTAAGTAGGTAGATGTCATTGATGTAGATAAATCACACTTTTGTATAAAATATATATCCTAGCCCTAAGTTGTATGCCCTAAAGGGTCCGTAATTCCATAATACTGGCATGGTCTTATTTTGTAACATTTATTAAGGTATATAATAATATGTAGGGTACTAAATCTATCATTAATGTAGGTACTTTAATCTAACATCTTTCAAATTGAAAAAAATAACAAATCTTTCCTCTTTAAAATACGTACTGCAGATGATGTCTTTAAAAACAAATTTCAAACAATTCGCTTGGATAGCGAAAGATGACACGCTAGTTAGAATCCCACCTATGGCAAAAAAAAACTTTTTTTAAACTATTTTTTACTTTTTTATATAACAAATGGGATTCATTATTTAGTTCATCACTGCTGGGCCCCAATACCGCTCATTTACAAATGGCTCAATAGAATCGCAATTGCATCTCAATTGTATATTTTGACACATTTATTGTTGTAGTAATGACAAAATATACGATTGAGATGCAATTGCGATTCTATTAAGCCATTTGTAAATTAGCGGAATTGGGGCCCTGTTCCAGCCTGCCTATGACTACAGTTTTTACTGACTGTAAATTTTGTCAAGCAATAAAAAAAGGTTTTAGCTTTATAAAGCTTTAAATAATATTCATGTTTCGGTAACCATTAATTACCATTATAACTCGTAAGTCCAGCTGAACCTTTATCGAAGAACTAAACCTAAGAGACTAAATTCAACGTCTACTCATTGAACCCCAAGACTTTTTCAATATCAGTATAAGGGTCCATAAATTAAGGTATTGGGACTCTCAAAAAAGTCAATTTCGTCAATCTTGACAGCGAGTATTACTTAAGTCTGAGTAATATGGATGCTTTGTCTTTAGATCTGTTAACTGGGGCATACATTTTCAAGATTAATTTTGATTTATTAGATTTATAAGAAAACCTCTGCAAATAGAAAGCCATCTATCATTTATACCGACTTTAAAAGAGTATTATCTTAATTTGTGTGTATTTTATCTTGTCCCCGAAAAACAGTTTTTTTTAAATCGTTCTGTTATTGTATAGATTTATCACCTCGTAAAAAAAAATCAAAGGATATATGAATAGGATAAAAAGATAAATGGAATCCTGGGAAAATAAAGATAATTTTTTTTTGGCACGAGGATGTGTAACAAAATTCTTTAAATATCTATCTAAAAAAATGAAACACGTAAATATATGTATGCACATTTCTTCTGATCGACTGAAATAAATTGAAAAATTATTTTTTGTTATGTTTGTAATGGTCTAAAAGAGGTTTGCATGGAAGAAATCGGTTTAGTAATATCCACGTTTAGAGTTTCACTTTCAGAGTAAAGTAAGTAATTTGTTGTATTATTAAACGCTACTGTAGATTCCACATAGCAAAATCTAACAATTTGTTGTGCGTCACATTCTCTTATTACACACAATAACAATTATTGTTATTACAGAATAAAGAATGATGTAAAATAAAAATAGTACTTGATAAAAGAAACGAAGAGATGCTGACTGGCAAAACAACCAGGTCCCACCGAGATTTGAACTCGGATCGTTGGATTCAGAGTCCAAAGTGCTAACCATTACACCATGGGACCGCGTGATGGGTTGGCGAAAGAGCTTATTATAAGACGCGAGCAGTGTAGTACGCATGACCTTAATATTCAATGGCGTTCCGTCTCGCTCGCACACACCGACCGATGGATCGGTGTGTTGTGATTTCAAATCAGCGAATGTTGAGAACTGATTACGCAAAACTCCGAATGGGTCGAAATATAGAGTATTGTATTGTATTGAATTTGAAATTGCAAGAATATAACAGTAGCTGCCAGATAATATTTCTTTTGTTAAATTATTAAGAGAGTAAGGTTTGCAACTTTAAATCTCAGGTTCAATTAAATACTGTGTGAAAGCTGTGGTCTTTAAGACTGACACGTGCCAAATATTTATTTTTGATCTGCCCTATTATTGAAATTAGTTAAAAGGGTTAGGTACGAATAAACCGAATGTTGGTTTAAAAAAACACTGTAAAGCTAGTTAGGTCTTAAATAGCCATATTTAAGAAATAAAAACAAACTTCTATACAAAAATAACATTTACAATGTCGGCAATTAATACCTAGCTAACGTCAGTCATAATAAGTCATCATACCCGCCCTTATGAAAAATCAACCTTACATACACGTTATAAAGTTGAATGCTATTAAGTTCAAAGAGCACACAGGTGTTCTAGTGGGCGCTCATTTGACGTAGATTTTCTCTTGTTTTCTGTCGCTGATTGTGTATCTATTTTGTTTATGATACTCGTATATTTATGCATATATGCATAAATATATCCTAAACAAAATAGCCGATTCCGGCACTTAATACACTACACAAGACTTATCATATTATACGTCCGTTGTGGCAAATGTTACAAACAAAACTGGACAAAATTACAACTTTAAGTTAGGTACGAGTATGTCACAAAAAAAAACTGACACCAGGATGGAACGAAGTTCATTTTTAGTGAAGTAATTGTAATAATATTTTATTTTATTTTTAATCTATTTTAATTCCCTCTGCCTCTCCCTCTTCCTCTCCCTCTCCCTCTCCCTCTCCCTCTCCCTCTCCCTCATCCTCACGCGCACGCCGCATGGCTTACAACTAATAAATAATATGTCAAAAGTGTCGTTACAATTTTTTCCGTCTAGCCCCCTTTCGCAACGCGCGATAAGGAACTTCGTTCCAAAAAATGGACAAGTGAAAGTTGGACTCGCCCCAAGGGTTCCGTTTATTATATATTTGTAGGTACATAATTTAAATAGTTCGGGGATCGAGTCTCAGTTTTTTCCGAAATCTTCCCATCTTCATTTTGTGTCATTTAATTTAAAATGTGGTTTTCAGATATACTTGAAATTCAAATTCAAATTATTTATTGCGTGTCACAAAACTTACTAGTTATAAGGTGACTTACTTGTAGTATGATGACATGACATTACCAAAATTCATAGTTCTAGGTCAACCACATACCACATATCCACAGACCCATGTGGTCTGTAAGGTCAACGGAATGAGAAATAAATTTTGATTCTCTTTGAGAGTGTCTAAATTATATTTTTTACTGCATAAATAGAATATGGAATATATTTTTACCACGCTTTTATTAGCTTGGGTTGTATCTATCTATGTATCTATGTATGTAATGGAATCTTTGAGCATAAATTTGACCGATTTCCAGAAGTTTGATTAATTTGAAACTTTGCACACGTATCAAGGGCCGATGACAATGCAATAATTTAATAACAGTTTTCCCAGTTTTCCTCTGTAAGAGGGAGTAAAAGAGATAGAGCTAGCGCGCGATCTGTATCAATTATGTTTCCTGCATAGGTTTGGACTTACAGTCGGTAAAGAAGGAATCAAATCTTATAAACTAAACTAAAAAGTAAAAAATAAATTATAGTTTAAAAAACTAAAAAACCACGCTTTTAAAACAGATTGAACTAAAAAATTAAAAATAAAACTGTAGTAATCAATTGAAAAATTCATATTATTGTACAAAAAGCGTGGGGGCTTGATTTAGATTGTTGTAAATATTTTATCAATAATTTACTATATCTGTGGATATCATAACAAGCACCCCACGCTTTTTGTACAATAATATGAATTTTTCAATTGATTACTACAGTTTTATTTTTAATTTTTTAGTTCAATCTGTTTTAAAAGCGTGGTTTTTTAGTTTTTTAAATTTACGTTAACTTAGAAGTTTAATTCTTTCATAGCTACAAGGAACTGTTAACCTAAGTATTTGATTTTTTCCACGATTTTTATTTCAACTCGGTACCTACACGCGTTCTCGAATCAAACGTTTTTGACAGACAGACTGACGAATAGACGGACGGACGAACAAATTGATTCTGTAAAGTTTTTTATGTATGAAACCTTAAAATACAACAAAAAAAACTTGAGAGGTGTCAAGGGACACCCGGATGGTAGTTCTTTTTTAGTGAAGGAATTGTAATAAAATTTTATTTTATGTTAAATTTATTTTTAAATAAATAAACTTTGAGAGAGAGAGAGAGAGACAGAGATTCCGTCTAGCCCCCTTTCGCAACGCGCGATAAGGAACTTCGTTCCATAATAATTTACGCCGAATACGTATTCTGAAATCGCTCTACCTACACGCGTAACGTGTTTAGCCAACACTTTTCCGGATGTCCTATACATCACGAACAGCACTCAATAAATTAAGTACCAATATCCCAATAAATCAATGCCAATTTATCAATTTACTGCCGACGCGATACGAGTGACTTTAATACAAATTAATTGCTCCATTTGCGTATATTTCAACCATCGCGGTATCGGGACGATAATCGTAATGGACGTTCTCTGTTTACGACTAAATTGAATCGATTTCAAAAAGGAAGAGGCTCTGTACTTGATTGAGAAAATGTATATAAATATAGTATAAAAAATAGATTGGACATCAGCGACAAAAAATTGTTGAAACTAAAAGTTAATACCGGCCTAGATACCTTCACCACACTACCCGCACTAACACTGATTTGTGTCAGTCAGATCAGTGTTAGTGCGGGTAGTGTGGTGAAGGTATCTAGGCCGATATTAACAAGCGGAAATCATCATGGATTTCCGCAAAGTAACGCCTGAGTCTATTAATTTTATCAAACTAAAAGTGCATCCATTTGAAATAAGGCTGCGCTTTTTGTACATACCATATCAATGGAATATAGTTACACCGAGACATAAATATCCATACTATTGCATGCCGACATAATTTGGCCGGCTTATGAAGTTGACAATGACATAAGTAATAACAACGTAATTTATAATTCAAACGAGTACAGTTATACAGGATGAAATTTTAACCACTTTCCAAAAAATTTATATGAGTTCAGTATCGTATTTAGAGCCTGTTTTTGAAGTAAAAAATGTAAATCAAGTTGTCACCCGAAAATATTTTTTGCGATATTGTTTTCAATTTTTACGGTCCTAGACCTGTTAAGGTATAATGGGAAAATCAAAAACTAATAAATAGCATTGTAATGAATGAATGAGATGCACATCGCGTAAAAAAAGTGTTGCTAGGATGCCGTATCAAAAATTTTAGATTTTTGGCGGTCATTTTCTAAGCTATTTATCTTGACATTTTTGTACTGGGCTATACCAAAAGGAAAAATACGTCATCTGATTTTTGCCTCGTAGATTGCTATATTAAAATTTGGAAAGTGGTTAAAATTTCACCCTGTATACAGCATGTTCGGTAATTGGAATAGTAACATAATCAAGCCACTGCAGGGAAAGAAAGAGTCTCCATCATTGAATTCAAGTGACAGCAATGATTGGTACTGGCATAATCACCACGCTTGCCAAATGCGGGTTGGTGATCACGAACCCGGGCAACATTCAACCCGAGCAAAGTTCCAAAATTTGAAAGTTTTTATGAAAATAAAAATAAATTATAAGATGTTATCAATTTTTTGACTTCACCATGGTATTTTTAGCTTGTTATACTATATTTACCTAGCACCCTGTATATCGATGCAGGTAACTACCTAATAAAGACAACTTCTTCCTTTCTTCTTTACAGTCTTGATTTGCTAACGTTTAACTGAATTCTGGTCCTTGAATATACGAATTAACTGCTCTACATTATATCGCCTACTCTGTTTCTATCTTAATTTAACCGGCACTGGATGATCGTCGGTATTAGCTTGCTCGGCACTGATTCTATTTGGTAAATATTGTATTTTATTTGGCTTCATTTAAGGTTGCTATTTCCCTACATTGAGGCCAAGGTAGCGAAGCTTTTATTTATTGATATAGTAAAAAGTAAAAAAAGATTTTTACAAAAATAAATTATTAATAACTTATACGAAAAATACTTTAAAAACATTCATAAAGATTAAAGTTTAAATACATTACCTATGACTAAACACACACTAAAAGCAAAGGTCATAATATGCTCTGTTGTTAGTTTGAACGGACTTCATATTCCTTAAATAAAATCAATAAAAAACGCAGTTATTTAAGCTACTTTATAATTATAATCAATGTGACTACATTAAAACAATATACCATAGTGTCTCACAGTACACAACCCGCGATACTGAAATAAAATTATAACAATGTTCGTAATCAGCTAAATAAACAAAAATACTTCAATACTTTTCATAACAATACGAATATAATTACTTAGAAGTATTATTGATACATCTTTCAGACTGATTAAATACGCATGAAACTAAAAATTATTTCAATGCAATTGATATTTAAATTAGAGAAAACAAATATATAAAAACTGGAAAGTAAAAAAAAACAAGACCAACTCATCAAGAGAACTGACCCGATAACCGGCCCCACACTGGGGCATCTTATGTAGTTGTAAAAAGTACTATTTTGTAGATCATACTATTATAATTCATGTCAATGTAGAAAAACACTTTTTTTGTACATTGACCCGTCCGGGAATCGAACCCGGCACCTCGGAGCACCTTGAAGCAACGGAAATCGTCAAAATCTAAATGTATGTGTAGTTTAATGATAAATGGTGAAATGCTAATAAAGCCTCGCTAAGTGGCTTTATAAAGAAACTCTCTGTATATTATATAAAGCGTTAGCGTAGCGGAGCAGAAAGCAATCAATTTGCCGGATAAAGTTTCATCGGTCCCTTTTTAGTGTTAATGTCCCTCTCACTTCTAGGATCCTTGATTTTAGTTGCGCAGTGTAGTTTTCTTGCTTAGTAAAACAGAGTAACACTTTTGAAGTAAAGATGACAAATG
The DNA here is from genome assembly GCA_949315895.1 of Anania crocealis. NCBI lineage: Eukaryota > Metazoa > Arthropoda > Insecta > Lepidoptera > Crambidae > Anania > Anania crocealis. The sequence goes on along the minus strand of OX438867.1, from coordinate 14,678,723 downwards.
ATTGGATGATCAGCATGCACCAGGGTGCCCAACAGTACTCTAAAACTGAGTTTTGTACTCTATACAGAATGAAATTTTAACCACCTGCCAAATTTTAATACAAGAAACTACTAGAAAAAAAAACAATTAACATGTTTTTTCTTTTGGTATGGCCCAGTACAAAAATATCAAAATAAAGCTCTTAGGAAATGTCCGCCAAAAATGTGAAACTCTGATACGGCCTTCTAGCGACACTTTTTTTACGCGATGCGTATCTCATTCATTCATTACGATACTATTGTTGTTGATTTTCCCTTCATATCTTAACAGGCTTAGGAGCGTAAAAATCTAAAAACTATATTGCGAAAAATATTTTTGGGTGACAACTTGACCTACGTTCTTTACTTCATAAATGGGCTCTAAATACTATACTGAACGCCTATAAAAATTTGGAAGGTGATGAAAAAGACATCTTGTACATGACGCAAACCTATTATCATGACCAAAAAATTCGAATACTTACTTAAATAAATTATTCGTTTCTTGAATAAGTCAGTATTTACCCTTTTTATACTTCCTTTAAAATCAGATGTACATTTTTGTCTAATATATAATCCTAAGCCAGCCTAAAAGAGTCATGCACTTACATAAAATTTTAGACTTGGCTTTAGTAGGTATTTGTACGTGCATATTATTGAAGGTTGGTTTGGGCATTTATAAAACTCCTGTGTGCGTCAGAATGACTGGTTGTCTGTGGCGTTGGTATATGAGAGTTATTCGAAAATTGCTACATAATTGCTTATATTTGTTACATAGAATAAATAATTGCTACATAGGATATATATTTAGAAATTTAGAAATAAAATATTTTTTTTGACCAGCCTTCCTGACGTTTGGTTGGCTGGTCACGTCTTAGTTTATAGTCAAGCATGCAGAGTTTCCCGAAATGTATTGCGTCAACAATTGCTACATATTTACTTCATTTATCTAATCTCGTTGTAACTTCAAACATATGTTAAACATAGGATATAGCAATTCTTTATATTGTCCCAAGGAAAAGTGCCCGTTAAAATAATAAAAGAAGAAAGAAAAAAAGAAAGAAACATTTATTTGAAACGCACACAAACTCCTTGTACTTATGGTCCGCAGCATGACAGTAAAACATCATCAAAGAGTGTGTAAAACAGTAAAGTAACGGGCCTATAATCATCCCACTGCAGGAAAAAGGCCTCCATCATTGAATTCAAGTTACCATAGCAATCATAGGTACAGGCATAATCACCACGCTTACCAAATGCGGGTTGGTGATCAGCAGCCAGAGCAATGTTTTTTGTTGCTCTACCCGGGGATCAAATATTATATATTCAAGTTAACAAACATTAATGAAAGTCCACTGGTTCACAGCGTTAAGCATTGAATAAGTTCGTCGACACACAGTCTGGATATCTCAATAGTTAGAGCAGTCGACCGTAAAGCGAAAGGTTGTGGTTTCGGGTCCCACCTCAGACTGTATTCTCAATTCACTTAGCAATTTTCTTGAAGAACAGTTTTTACTGCCATCACTTTTCCGAAGGTAAACATAAAAGAGGCGCTGCAGCATCAAACACTAATACGCGAGGAAGACAAATCGCTATTTGCTCCAATGCTTGTACCGGCACAGTAAATATACATATGTCATTTCATAATGCATTATCGAATTATCGAACTTGCGACCAAGCTTCGCATAGTAGATTAAGTTCGTAAAAATAAAAGTTATTTTTCATTTTATGAAACATGGTGATGAATTAAAATAAAATAAAAACATTAAATGAAAAGACAGGAAATCCAATGAAATGAATGGTTATAAACATTTTATTGCAGTGACCAAGTGACATGTGGTTCCAGCCCAAAATAAAATAGCACCACCTCTTTTCGTCCGATGCCAGAATGTACTTACCAGTGTATAAATATTTTAAATGTTTTAAAATGAATGTGCATTTTTAGAAAGAACAAAACCATAGACTGATTTCAATTGCAAAACCTTATCTAATACATACTTAATTTGATACAAATTGTTACAACTAATACCGAGGTACACAAAATAAGTATACGAGGGTTGTTTTTCTTAATAAGCTAATTAAATATATTTTAAATGATTGAGTCTTTCCATTTTTTTTAAGTTATGTTTTGTAAATCTATAAAATATATGTTCCACTTAAAGATTTAAGTCAAATTATTTGAAAAAAAAAAACATTATTATCTTAGATCTGAGAAAAAAACATTACTGTCAATATCATCACTTACTCAATAAGTCACTAGTATTTTCTTATGTAACCTAATCGCAACAAAGACTTCAGCCCTCGTGAATTTGAATAAAACGAAAATTACTTCCAGGCATTAATCTGTATTCAGCTTTAAGCCGGCCGATTAGTCTTTGCCCACAGCGAGGACGGAAAAAAAAAGATCGCACTAAGTGCTCTTAGTTTAAGTAGATTTGGCAAAGAGCACGGCTATCTTCCGGGGAGGGTACTGACTCATTTTATACGGGCTCGAACCGGTCCAAACCAGTTGAACCGGTTATTAAGTGACCGAATTATGACCGGAGCTTTTTACAGCTCTTCCAGCTGTTTCGATGCTAATTCCCGATTCATGTTATTAAGAGATTTGGCAACGGTACCGATTTCGAAGAAAACGTTTTTGGAACAACTTCCGGGTTTTGTGTTCTGGTATGAAATTCAGGTAATAAAAGTTTCTGGTCGAAAACACGCGAGAATTTCTTAGTTACTATTAGGGGTTAAAGTATGAAATTGCCGTTTTGTATGGACGAAATCGAGAAAAGTAATTTTTCCATACTAACAATTTTTTAGTTTTTTTAAAAACGCCTGAACTGTTTTCGATGCAATTAAAGGTGAAAGTTAGATGGTTATAAAGCTACGCATTATAGTATTTAAATTTCTGAAAATCAAAGTTTATAATACAAATATACTTAATTGAAGCAAGAAGGTCAGCTGACACATTGTAAGGGGTCTTTTCAACAACTTCCTTTGAAGTAATAGGCACTAGTATTGCATTTATTTTTAGTCAAAAGTTACTTTATTTAGTTTTTGATACAATACAAAAGGAATTACGCAATAATATACTATACTTAAGAGCTATACACAAAATAAAAAGTGGGAAAATAATCGGCAATTTCATACTTTAACCCCTATTATTAACGTATTAAATTTTAAGTTGCGAGTATTATTAAACGATTTTATTTATAAATTCCGTGTACATTGAAACCGACGAAGAAGATGAATTTATTAATTAAAAATTTTAAGTCGATACGTGACGATCGTTGTAATTGTATTTTTTTTGGCTGCGACTTAAAAATTGTAACGTAGCTGTTAAAAAATAAAAAAGATTTACTATTCTATGGTTACGTTGTTATTTCTTTTTTTAACTGTTTTAATTTTGGTTAAAATGCAAGCGGCATTATATAACATTTATACTAATTAATTACAGAAATGTAATTGTGTTTGGAACAGATCCTTATAATTTACATTTGAGGGGCTAATCGTCATCGTCATCCACATCAGTCCACTGCTGGACATACAACACGCTTGGCAGGCGGGTTGTCGGTCGCAGTTTGGTTACCTATAGCCGAGAGACGGCGCGGCTTCTTTTTGTCGACGACCTCTGTGGCGGAGTGGCGTACGCACCAAGGTGTTGCCTGCTCCGTGGTCCCGGGTTCGATTCCCAGACGGTTCAATGTAGAAAAAGTGTTTTTCTACATTTTCTCGGGTCTGGGTGTTTGAGGTACCTTCGTTGTTTCTGGTTTCCAAAATACGAATACTTTAAATAGTTTTCATTGTTGTCCACATTTTTTTATTTTTTTATTATTTTTTTATTTGTATTATTCTTACAATTTCTCTGTTTTTGAGGGATTTATAGAAAAAACTTGAAGCATCGAATAGATCAACTCTGAAAAAAGTAAGCGTGGTCTACAAAACGACAGAAGATTACCAATTAGTTTGTTTACGAGGCTTTTCTTTATTGTCAGTTAAAAATAATACTATTATCTGCTTTACTGTGCAATGACATTGCAATACAAACTTTATCTGTCTGAATACTTAAAATTAATTTCTTATTATGAATAGTAAGAAGTGGTTTGATAAATTAGTTTAAGCTGTATTATCTAACTATCCTCATAGATAGTTGCGTTGATTCATAGTATAAAAATGTTCATAAGTAGAAGTCAAAGAAAATATATTTTCTTTGGTAGAAGTTAAAAATATTAAAACATGGTTAATATTTTGAACTCACGACCCTTCGCTAACAGGGCAGGGCGGTATGTGGGACTCCCGGCGCCCTAAAAAGGGCGCTGCTCCTAGGACCATTCCTGGGCCCCATGGCCCAGGGGTATACACACTAAAAACCTCGCGTCGCCCGCCGCGCTGACTGACGTCAGGGTCTATGGTTACTCGACAGTCCACGGACCCCGCCAACGGCTACCTCCGCCCTGAAAAGGGCACACCTCCTCAGAGGGGGTGCTGTGATGACACGCCTACCTCTGGACGACGCGCTGGGCGAACAGCGCGCCGTCCTGGGCCCCAATTCTGGGGCCGACCTCCGTGGCGGAGTGGCGTACACACCGGTTTTCAAGGTGTCGCCTGCTCCGAGGTCCCGGGTTCGATTCCCGGACGGGTCAATGTAGAAAAAAAAGTGTTTTTCTACATTTTCTCGAGTCTGGGTGTTTGTGGTACCTTCGTTGTTTCTGGTTTCCAAAATACGAATGCTTTAAATAGTTATTCAAATTGGGATCAGAACAATGTATGTGATGTTGTTTCCTTCTTACACCCTCGATTTCTTAGGATAAACTTAACCGACGAATCAGCGCAAAGACCGGTCCTATTTATAACCGTTTTACGCTTGAGCGAGATTTTTGTAAGGAGATTGCATCCGGTAATCCGTCCGCAGAAAGGTTCTGGAGAATATTAATACCGGGTAATCTTTATTAATGCGGGAACGTTGCAAGCCGCAGCTTCAGCCTGTAGTGACCTGGCAGACCGTTGTAAGAGCTTTTGCTCACGATGCAACTAATTTAAGGTTTTCAAATGGTTAAAGAGCCAATAGAAGAACAATACACTACTAGTACTTAGTAGCCATTGAAGCCAAAGAAGTATGAGGCTATTCAGACCCGTCCTTTTTTTTGTACAACATTCCGAGAAGACGAGGATCGACCTAAGTGGAGTGCATTTAAAGAGGCCTATGTCTGCGATAGGCTGATGATGATGATGATTATGATCATGATTCCTCTAGGGATGCTCTGATGTGAGAAGCCGTCTATGTATAAAAAACATCTTAAATGGCTTCTGACGTGACTTGCTCTTACAATATCCATCTTGCGTCAGAAGCGCGAGCCAACGACCGAACGTGTATAAATTTACACCCGTTTATTCCCTCTTTTAAAATAATAAACTTTTAAATGTTAAAAGCAGAACCGAAATAAAACTTCTTAGCATACCTACATGGAATCACAATGGAAGTCAATGGCGTTGTCTGAGAGAAAGGAGCAGTGCCGTCAGGTGTAGGCTTCATCTGTCGCACGTCATTGTTCGATTCAACTCATAGATTTAATATACTACTGTTAGATTGGCAATGAAAAGAGACAGAATATAATGCAGCTATATGATAGAACGAGATAGATCACAAGGCCGTTCACGTACACGCTAAGAACCCGTAGTGTTTTTCTGAGTTCTGGCGTCTGTCACGCGCAACACAATATTCCCTTTAGTTTTACTAGTTTCATTTTATTATTGTAAAAAAGTGTCGAGTTGATGTATTTTCATTATGGTTTTATGTTCAGTACCTGGAAGTAACTCATCTAAAAAAGGGAACCAACATAATTGTACATTTCACACGTCAACACACAATCGCGATTATCAGCAGCAAAATGCATGTTTCAGAGCTTTGACTAAAATTTTGTATACTAATTGATAGGGCATTTCATCAAAACAAGGATTTAAATTCATATGAATTCAATTAAAAATAATATCAAATACGTGAATTTTAGCAATTACTAACGTCACTTTTGTATTTTAGTGATTGACGTTGTCGATGACATTTCATTAGCTGACATATTTCACATTGTAAACCGCATACAGCCTAAATTGTTGAAATACGTTAGAAATGGTTGAAATTGCCTAATAGAAAAGAATGTTCGTCCAATAAATACTCGAGCATTTGCAGTTTACATTTTGACTAAGTGTTTTTAACACAGAGGCGTTCAGGCTGTAAAATTGCGCTCTGGATCAATATCCATATTGTTCAAGCCCCCATCAATCCCCATTAGTTAAACATTAAATATATGTATATTTAGTGTACGTTTGTAATGTGTAATTGAAAAATAAATATCAGTTTCATTTCAACTTTGGCGATCGCGATCGCAAAATGAGGCAAAATTGTTAAATACTGGCAAGTAAAGCTTACGATATTTTTTACAATAAATTGATTTTGTTCGGGGATAAGTAATTATAAAATAAAAAACATATCTAGGTATTTACTTGCAGTTTTTTGGCGTTCTTTTAATAATACTAAAAAATAAGTCACCTGCGTCAACGTAAACTGTGTCGATGAAATCGATATCGAAAGCTAGCAGACAATGCAGTACCTGCACTATTTATCTCACGCACATGCTCACTTTATGCACACTAGCGTAACCTAGTTTTGGTCTCGTTTTCAGGATTCAATGCATGTCTGCATATATTATATTATCAAAAAATACATATAACAGTTTTTTTTTTAATTTAACCCACAAACTTATGCTCGCCACTACTCATCATCGACATCATCATCAACCTATTCAAAGTTTTTAATATTTTCGTACACGTGTCTGTAAATTTCAGTTGGCCAGTAAATGATTGTTTTTTTTCTAGGATAGTTATTCTTTTGCTTTACTGTCTTGCAGGGTCTTTAATCCCAACGCTGCATTGTAACCTCTAAAGCGGGATGTCAAAGACTACTCAGAAGGCTTTATGTAATCAGCCGGGGTTTAGTCAAATCAAGTCCAGAAAATGCAACTTGTTCACCACTTTTGTATAACTTTTCCTATTGTTTGTTGAATTTTATTTAGTCAAATCAAGTCGATAGAAAAGAAATTTATTTATGGTTTCTTTTACTTGTTACGTTTGAGGAAAAAATACTTCACTTTGACATTGTTTTAGCGCAGTAGTTCCCAAAGTTTATTTTCTCGCAGACCATTTATTTATAATGTCAAGGTACATACTATAAACATTGTGAAATTGAAAAACCAATTATATTGAGCTACCAAAACATTTTACATCAGTCAATTAATTGCTGAAAAAATAGCTTCAAAACATTTAAAAAGTTAATTTTATCCTAACCGATTGTAAAAAGGCACAGACATTGATAGGCTAGATGCCCCAAGTGTACGTACTGCGCGTGTCAAAAAAGGTTGAACATGTTCAACTTTTGACTGCGCTTGTTATTGAAATGTGCGTATTTTATTTAAAAAACAATTATTTTATCTTATTTGTGTCTATTACTATGTAAATACATGTACCTGTGTGCATACAACATGTTTAAATTACATTGATGCATTTAGTTTTAAAGGTGTTGTACCTGTTCATTGAACAAGCAGTGAACGCAAATTTCGGCACGCGCGGGTTTTATACATAGATTTAATATATTACTCGTAAATCTATGGTTTTATAAAAATGAGTGCATTTGTGGCATCTAGGCCTATCAATGTCTGTGTAAAAAGGTAATATTTACTAGTAATTACTAGAGATGCACCGAAATTAGTTTCACATTCGTTACTTATTATTGAAGATCAGCAGCTTTTTCCGAACTTCGTCTCCGGCACTATATCGACTAGATCTGTCAAATGTCGCCGAAATTCGATAGCTCAAAAGAGTTAGTAAAAATGTTTAATCTAGGAATCATATTTTTAAATGCGTTTTTAAGTTGTGTATGGGTCTGAAACATAACATATACCAAAATATATATTTTATTAAACATATAAAATATTTTAGAACTGTTGTTTAGATGAATTTGAACGGATCTGAAATAGGGGATGTTTTTTTTCGATAATTTATGTATTATCTTTTGAGTCGTTTACAGTTATGTATTTCTATAAGATCATATATAGGCACATAAATACCTACAATTTGTGTAATAGTAACTGCTCTTACAACATCCCAAAAACAACTGTTGTTTTTGGGATGTGGTGAGAACAATCGTCAACCCAGAACCCACAGGGAGTGGTCAATGGTCAGGTATAGATAAATACTATAACTTGTCATAGCCAATAAAACACCGTTTATGTAATAGCGTTAACTGCATAACAAATGTCTAGGTACTGCAGCCAAACACACTGAATGGGCAACTGCAAGTATCTTCAAACAATATCATTCCCCTGGCTCCATAAATTAGAAAGCTCTATTCATGAAAGCAAAAGCTCGCTCGCTCCGAACTATGGCAAATTCTTCGTGACGGTCGGACGGTATTTTAACACTAGCGATACATCTTTATGAGTTATTTGAGCTGTGATATAGACTAACACCCGTATTTATAAACAAGTAAAAGTGATTACTTGACTGACAGTAATTACTTAAGTGACAAAAAGTATTCCTTAATCAAGTAATTACTAGAAGTGAGAACTATCAAAAGTTAGCATTCTAAGCCAAATAATATGACTATTAATGGTGACCCATTTCCTTCAATTATGCACTAGGTATTAACACTTGAAGTTATGAATTTCTTAAGCAATAAGTAATTACTTCTTTATAAATACGAGGGTTAGTGTTAACGAGAATTAAACTCGAGAATCATACATTGATACGTCGTCTCGATCTTATTGTCTCGCGGTGTAGTCCCGGGTTTGGTTCCCGGTGGGATCAATTTAGAAAACGCACGACACGTATTTCGTTATGTTGTGTTTATGTACAGACAACGGCAGGTCAACCTACCCAAAAAATTAAAGATCATCAAATTGATTATCATCTTTAAAGTCCAACAGGTAGAGATCAATATCGGTAGAGGTCGGGTGGATCTATTTACTTGCTCTCTGATTGAATTCACAAGGGCTGCTCCGACTGTAATCTGTTATTAATGATAATTGGATGATGATGATATAATGACGACCATTTGGATCAGCGGTAGTAAACGTTGCTTCTGAGCCATGGGTCGCGGGTTCGATCCCCGCACAGTACAAACATTTGTGTGCATGAACATGTCTGTTTGTACTGGTCTGGGTGTTTTCTATATATTATAAGTATGTACTTACAAAAAAAAAAAAGTATATAAGTAAGTTTATCGGTTGTCTAGTACCCCATACGACAGGGTACTTAATAGTAGCTTAATTTGGGACTAGATGACTCTGTGTGGCCCAGTGAGGCATGTCCTAAATATTTATATTTATATTTATATTTATAATTATTGTACTTAATTGGCACATACTTAAATATAAGTCTAGATTAAGAAAATTAAAAACAATGCTATACTGTCGCATTAGGTGTGAGTAGCCTGTAATGATAGATATAAGTTTGGTTGAATAAGTAAAGAAATAAATAAAATATCAATTGAGAAAATTTGACAGTATGTAATAGGTTTACTTGTGTTGTCTGTACTTTATATGATATTTAAGCAGTTTATTTGCATTTATAATATCAGTATTTAAATATCAATTTAAACTTGAAAAATTATGTCTCAGTCGGGACTCGAACCCGCATCTCCTCGCATACCGGGCGCGGCGCTTTACCATTACGCTGGCTTACAGCGAGAAAAATATGCTTAAAAAATTGACGCCTATGACGTAGTGTCTCGGTGGCTAAATGATAAAGCGCCGCACCCGGTATGCAAGGAGATGCAGGTTCAAATCTCGCCTGAGAGATTTTTCAAGTCTAAAATTTTAAATACTTACTGATATTGTCTACATGTAATTACCGCGAAGCGTCGTGAGCGTTTTTTTTGGAGCCATTACGCTTTAAGGATGACTGTTACCAGAACGCGTTGTGACTTGTGAGCTAGTTTTCGCTTAATGAGCGTTATCGGTGTTTGAGAATAACATAAATACAAAGTTTTTAATACATCAGGTAACAAATTTCTGTTGCAAACTCGCACTTAGGTCAGAAAACCTAAGGTCATTTAGTTTAGTTACAGACGTATAACCTAATGTCTGTAACTAAACTAAATGACCCAACTAATACGTTGGTGGGTACAGGCCAGCCTGTTATTATGGGATGTCTCAATTAATCTGTTCTATCGCCTCGAATAATCTAGCCTTAGCTTGCGGGACTGTTAATAACATAACAAAGTTATTGATATTATTACCATCCTCAGTCTTGATTCAAGCAAAAGGAGGATTTAGCCAAGTTTGTTGTGGGTTAGCGATCGTAGTTTGGCCTATGTTGGGAGAAGACCCTGCTGCCACTGTCCCTCAATCACACCAGTGCAGCTAAAGAGATCTGGGTCAAATTTGACAAAAAGACAAATAATTTGATTCTAAAAATCACATAGGCTATTTGTTCTAGAAATGGAGGGCGCCTTTGGTAAGGATTTGTTTTTAAGTTTTTTACAGAGCAAGAGATCAACATTATACTTTATTGTATTAGTCCGATATGCACAAACACATACAAAATTCCCTTCAAAGAAGCTACGAGCAACTACTACTATTGTCTCAATCCTTCGGACAATCCCTTAAACATTTCAAATAAGCGAAGCTAGTTAGCGCTGCGTCAGCGACTAACGCATACGCTCGAGAAACGCTAGACTAACGTTATCCAGCCTGGGCGTCTACGTTTAACTGTGTTTAGTTTATTGCATGCGCATCACGCTAGACGCAGACTGCACCGGTACATAGTTGCCGCCTGACGGCCGGGTGGCAGTTACGCCCGATATCAAATATTTGTTGGACGCTGCGCTCTATCCAGGAACTACGGAGGAGTAACATGGACATGCTTTAATATTTACAAGTAAGATTTTAAACTTTCTTGTTGCATTTTTTACAATTAAAACATAAAACTTTACGATTTTATTCAACTGAATGAATTATTAAAAAGTAAACAGTATATTACCTTCACGACGTTTCGATCTGATTGCACTAATCAGTCTGCCGGGATCATGATTGTGATGAATGAAGTGTTATATTTGAAATATTTACGAGTATTTCTGATTATCTCTCTTAGACAAACGTCACTTCTGCTGCAATTTTAATTTAAACCCAAAGTACTGGAATTAAAACATCTTTCCAAGTTTACTAAATTGCCAGGCTCTCTTTCAGAACAATTTTAAATTCTGAAAGAGATGGGGGGGAAGGCTATTATAGCCATTTTATTTCGAAAGGTAACTTCCCAATACTGTCTTAAGAACAAGTTATGTCAAAGGGCTGTTACAGGCGGCTTGGAAAAGTGACTCTAGATCATCTTCGAAAGATAATCACACGATAAGAAGAAGACGGCTTAACGTGGATTTCGAAGAACGCATAAATACCTAGGTAACACTTAAAATGTTTAGAAAATGAGAAAACGGCTTAATGTAGAAAGTTGCTAATACTTTTATTGTTTTTCGAAGTAATCTACGTTCCTCTCTACACATCGTCGCATTCGATGGAACCACTAAGAAAAGCAGTGGGCCCATTCTTCCTTAGGGGTCTCTTCTATGGCATTTTCGTACGCTTTCACCGCATCTTCAGGGCTCGTAAAGCGAATACCTCGAATTTTATCTTTAGTTCTTGGGAATAAATGAAAGTCGCAGGGCGCCAGGTCAGGACTCTATGGCGGATGACTCATTATCTCGACACCTGCCATAGTCAAATATTCAACAATCCGTTTTGCGGAGTGTGCTGAAGCATTGTCGTGGTGAAGGGGGATCCTGCTTCGAGGGCGCTGCTGTTGATTTTTTTCCAAGACAACAGGCAAACAGCGATTGACATACCAGTCTGCAGTAACTGTCCTTCCATCTTCTAGTACAACTGTCGCGAAATGACCTTTCCGACCAAATAATGAGGCAGTCATCTTTTTTACCTTGACTTCTTCCTTTCTTTACCTTAGTTGGCCGATCCTCAAAAGGAAACACATACTGAGCTGATTGTCTTTTGGTTTCGGGTTCGTAGCAATATATCCAGCTTTCATCACCTGTGACGATGTCAAATACAGCATTTGAGTAACCGCCGTTGAACTTATCTAACATTTGGCGACACCAGTCCATGCGAAGGTGTTTCTGGTAGTCGGTTAAAGTATGGGGAATCCATCTGGTACAAAGCTTCTTGACGCCTAAATGTTCGTGTAATATTTTTTGAACTTGACTCATACAAATGCTTAGGCTTCCCGTATCTGCTGATAGGTCATTCTCTTATCTTCCTTTATCATGCGTCGCACAGCACTGATGTTATCTTCAGTAGTCGCTGTTAAAGGACTTCCTTCACGCGGATCATCATTGAGATTGCTACGTCCACGCTTAAACTCGTTAAACCAATTGTAAATAGTGGCACGAGATGGGGCTTCATTAAGAAATGCTTATCGTAGCCTATCATAGCTTTGTTGTTAAGTAAGCCCACAACGAAAGTCATAATAAATCATTGACCGAAAATTTTCTCGCGTTAGGTTCATTTTCACGTGTAACAAGAGTTTTAGATTTGACGCCAATTCACAAAAACAAATGACAAATAAATGCAATATACTACATTAGGTTACTAAAGAGTTCTAAAATTGAAATTCAAAAATGAGTTTTCATTAGCAATGTTTCTAACTGGCCAGTTCTAAACATTTTCAGTGTTACCCACGTATAACCCCCTAACCTTTCGAATTAAAATGCCTGTATTAGGTAATAGGTTCGTGAATACCCTAAAACATAGTCAACATTGTCGAAAACTAGCAAACAGTCTACAGAATTTGGCGTAGTACACGATTTTTATGTGGTCGCATCCACAAGTTTCTACCGGCATGTGTTCTCAAAATGTAAAACAAGTCGTACCAGGCTCCGTTACTTATTCACGGGCCCACATAACAAACGGCCGCTGCACGTGCCGCTTACACTCCTTCGGCCCGCGAGTTGAATTTTAAACTCCGGAGTATTGGAATCGAAACATCTTTCCAAGTTTGGTACAGACGGTAATATGATTAAGTCGCCAGGCTCTCGGTAAGACAAATAAGAACAGCTACGTGGTATTGTTTATTCTGTGGTTTGGACGTTGCTGATGGCTTCCATTAAATGGATGTCGTAAAAAGTAACGTCACAAGTTTATGTGTCCGTCCTTATTTCGGAATGGCGACTCAGAACATCTGACACCAGATTGTTCTTGAATGATTGAATGATAGTGAAATAGTCTAATGAGCAGTGTCATTCGATAAGAAGATGCAGGAAAATAAAGTTTTATTTAAACGTCGTCGTCGTCGACAATTAACACTGACGGAAAAAGAAATGAAGTTCAAGTAACTATAATGAATCATGGTTAGATCTTAGAAGACGTCTATTAGACCTAGTAGACTGAAGTACAGGCAACTTGAAAACCTATTAAAAAACTTATAATGTTCTTAGTTGATGTTGATTTTGTGCTCGGTTTTATGGAAGTACATATATCACATATTATTTTATCATTAGCCTATATATACAGGTACGTAGATATCACATATCATTTTTTAATCAGCCTATACCAGTCTACTGGTGGTTTCGTGACTGCACTCTACGTGGACGTTATTAAAAACAACCTGATAAGGGCGTAATTGAGTCTTAACAACGCGCGCGTTCATAACATGTCTGCTTCGTTTTAATATAATATCATTGGGCGGCACCATATGACACTACATGACACTGTGTAACAAACACAAAAATACACATATTTTTAATAAGTAAATCATTTATTATCTAGTCCTGATAAAATGTTAGCATTTACATACTTTACTCTAAAATAACACGACCATTTCCTACCGAAGCGCACTTTTCCACAGGGATACCTTCTGGAAGCATTTGTACTACAAGATACATTTACCGGGAAGGAGAAATGAAAATAATAAAATGGACCTCGGGCTTTTAAGACGTCGACATCCGAGTTACTCTATAATGTATGCAGCTTTTCTTGAGAGGAAGGACTCTAGAACTGTTGGCTAAAGGCGAGGGCACATTAAGAGAGAGGGGGATATTTTTTATAATATTTTCTTTGTTTTAATAATATGCCGAAGTGATAATTGAAAACATATTTTAGAATTTTTTGTCTTATCTGCGATATATGCCTTTGCACTTTTTTCTAAGTTACTGTCACAAAAAAAAAACGTAAAAGTATAAGAGAAAAAAAAGACAATTAACTAAAATATATTACATTTACACAGAAGTCTACAAGTGGACACAGACCTGTCCAAAAGTAGGAGTTGGCCATGATTGGCATATAGCCTTTCGACCAATGGGGAAGAAAATATGCTGCTGTAAGTCTCCTCTTGACGCTGCTCCTTAAGCCGCTTCTCACGACACCCATTGGAGAAAAAAAGTGGTCGTGCTCTTCTATTTTTTGTACTGGTATCACACTGACACAATTAGATGATGATTATATACATATATACAGGATTACACTAGGTTAACATTAGACTTTTACAGGTCATGTTATTTTTATCTGTAAGGTAAGCTATTTCCAGTAAGTCTGGAGTGTCATTTTTGGGACACCCTGTATATCCTATTGACCTATAAACGCAACTACTTATTTTGTTACGGTTTATGAACTTTATTATTATCTCATAAAGAATATAACAATTCACTTACTGAGAATAACTTAAACAATAACATAATAGGTAAATTACAGGCGCGACAGTGAGCGTATACAAACAAAGGTAAAAATAAAATAAAAATAAATATGTCGGGTAGATTTCGCAAATATCTGCCTCCATTGCTTGCTCGACTACTGTTATCAAACCGAGCAACCACGGACGTAAAGCGCACAGAGCGTACTTGCATTCTGGACTACACTTATTTTGTTACAGAATTAGACTGCCCTGACGGCTTTATGGGAGGCACCAGAATAAAATTAAAATATTAATAATAGTTCAATGTGTAATTGTATGTAGTTTATATACATATATATTGTATTGTATATGTAGTATATTTTGTGTATATTATTATTATTTTTGAAATTTTTTTGTCTTTTAATTTGCTTTTTATGTCGCACCGCCCACAAAATTATTTCTGCTTGGCCCGATGGTCGACTGGGAGAGAATGCCTTAAGGCATTAAGTCCACCTGTTGTACTTCATTTTAGTGTTTGTGCAATAAAGTTTAAATAAATAAATAAATAATACCTAATAGGCAAAGCTGAGATTCTCTCGTATTAATTGCTCTCGTTTTAAAATTTATTAGATATTATCTTTATACGATGAAAACACTACTGAGTGTAATATTCAAAACAGCTCTTCCTAAGTTTAACTTTGAGGTTATAAAGCGTGAATTCAAAATGTCACCTGAAGTACTCGGAGTTATACGTGTATTTTAGCAGAAGATTCGATCCATTAATATACCTAGTAGAAACAATGTTTAAACGACAATCAACAATATTTTATGATATCACGAGTTTAACAGCACTAATGCTAATTTCCATACTAATATACAAGATGAAGTTTTATTCACCATCCAAATTTGAATACAACAATCTACGAGACAAAAACAAATGAAGTATTTTATCTTTTGGTATAGCCCAGTACAAAAATTTGAAAATTAAGCACCTATAAAATTTCCGCCAAAATCTAAAGATCTGGAAACGGCCTCCTCGCGAAACACTTTTTACGCGATGCGCATCTTATTCATTCATTACGACACTATTTATAAGCTTTTGATTTTCCCTTCATACCTTCACAGTCTTTAGGACCGTAAAAATTAAAAAATATGTTGTGAAAAATATTTTTGGGTGAAAACTTGACCTACATTTTTTATTTCATAAACTATAAAAAAAACTGAGTGTGATGAAAAAATGTTGTGCACGTGCAAAGGACATTGAATTCAAGTTACCATAGCAATAATAGGTGCAGGCATAATCACCACGGTTGCCAAATGCGGGTCGGTGATCGCAAACCCTAGCAATGTTCGAAAATTCGAAGCTCTTGTTGCTCCCGGGGATCGGACCCGAGATCTTGACCCGGTTTTCAAACAACTAATCCACGGGGCGACCTGCAATATGATTTAATTGGCAATCTAAATTTCTAAATCAATTCTAACAAACCTATCATCTTCCTTCTTATAATCCCATATTTTTACGCCTCTTTACGAACCATTATAAATTCTATCACACCAAATTAATCAACGTAATTTAAAAACAGCATTGCACATTCATAAGGTTAAATAGCTTCCTATTTCTTATTCTTCCAGCATAAATCACAGGAGCTCGTTATAAACGCAACGAAAAAAAACCAAGTAGAGTGGAAGCATTAACAATTCAAACTATTGCTAACGAGATGAGAGGACTCGCAGCCGCTTCAAACAATATGCAAAATATGGTGTTGGAGGAAAAACGGGAATTCCTAACCGTTGTATGGACTGTTGGTTCAGTACAGAAGCACTACTAAGCAATACTAAGTCCGAATATACGGATAGACTATCTTTCTCTTTCAGGTACTCGAAGACATTGGTATGAGTGAGAGAGACAGATGGAATTGAATTTACGGGCATTGTGTTGCGGAGTAAGGCCTCAGTTAATAACGTATGCGAGCTTTATTTATGACGACCATTTGGATCAGCGGTAGTTAACGCTGCTTCTGAGCCATGGGTCGCGGGTTCGATCCCCGCACAGTACAAATATTTGTGTGCATGAACATGTCTGTTTGTACTGGTCTGGGTGTTTTCTATGTATTATAAGTATGTATTTACAAAAAAAAAAAAGTATTATATACGACAGGGTACTTAATAGTAGCTTAATTTGGGACTAGATGGCTCTGTGTGGCCCAGTGTGGCATGTCTTAAATATTTATTTATTTTTATTTATTTATACCTCTCTTGCTCTCTCAGTCAATCATCTCATCGTCATCAACAGCCTATATCAGTCCACTGCTGGGCTCAGGCTTCTTCAGAAAGGGTCTTTGCCATAATCGCCCACGTTCGCGATCACAGTTTGGTCAATGGTAGAAAGAAGATGCTGCTCCCGGTCTTCTCCTCGCAGTACACATTTAGCCTCCTCTTACGAGACCCACAGTGAGGGAAGGAGTAGTGCTATTCTTTTAATTCGCTGTCCGATCCCCTACCCCTACCCAGATCAGGCCCGCCAGAATCGAGCCCGACCGTGATCCGGCCTGCCATGGCATCTCCGGTTCCAGCAGCGCCACCACTTGTAGGTTCGCCATTTGGTAGGATGCCTTTTGAACCTCACACCGGCCCGATCACTCCCGCTATGGGGCCCGGCACGAGCGAGCTACCGGGAGACCGCTAGCGCGGCGGAACTAGGCTGAGCGCTCGCCAAAAACCTCCCCGGTTTAACTGAATAAAGCCTTCCATATAAGGTTTCAGTGATAGGTATAAATTTTTTTATGTGCTGGCATCATTGCTGGCATCATAATTATGACAAATAATTATCTAATGTCAGAGTATTCTAAGCATCCTATGACACGATTTTGACGTAAATTGTTTTCAAAACTTCCGTATCGCGACAGAAGCCAGAACAAACGGCTTAAAACCCCGTACTGACCATTTCCTTTCATTGTAGATCTAGGTTTTCATTCTATATCTTGCATTTTCTGATCAAAATTGTTACCGATTTGATTCCCGATTAAAACCAATTAGGAAACTAGATAATAGACTAGACTTATATGTATGATTTAGCCATTATTTAAAATGATGATGCCAACAAAAATATTAGAGACATATTTAAACTAAACAGAAAACTGGCGCAGTTTTTGCTGGCAACATTAACCAAATTCCGCAAAAAATGTAGTAGTTTCACTTCATTTTAAATTCTTGTAACTGCAACATTGCTCGAAAATACTTTGGCCCAGCGGTAGGCCTGGCATTACGCCAGTCTCACCTTATTACAACTTTTATACTAAACTTCGCACGCGTAAAAATCTATTCTATTTTTAAAATAAAATGTGCCAGTGTGCTATTCTTGCTTATATACTTTTTTACCCGAACCCGAACTTGGCCTTTGGCCTGCAGTGGGATAATTATAATCCGTTACTATATTTTTTTTACTCTAATGCAGTTAAAATACTGCAATGAAACAGCATCAAGGAAGTTCCGTTTACTGTGATCCCTGAGGAACTCCGGTCGGCGCAAAAAAGGATCAGTGTACTTACTCTGAACCGCGCACTCGTACTGTTTGAGTAGTTAATGAAAAATGCACTCGCTATGCGCAGAGGGAATTTGTAGAACAGAACAAAAGTTTTCTGGATAGATTTTAAAACTATGAATTTTTTATCAAACAGCCATATAAAAATGACTTATAGTCATTTTGTCCAACAAATCTGATGATCCTTTTCAATTGATCTTGAATCTTGATCCTCCTCTTACTCCAGATGAAAGTGTAGGTATATGTTTTTACTTTCAAAAATGATTTTGATTCTCTTCTTACAGATATTCACCCTATTCCCGCCAGAAATTAACTGGACTAAGATTTGCCCTGGCCAAACTGGACAGCCACAAATAGACTGGAAACTGAGAACTTTCTCTGATAAGACAATCCATGAAATATGGCTTCGTCCCAACTCTACCCGATTTAAAATTACCTACAAAAATCCCAACTCTACCCGATTTCATTTTTGCTAATAGAAAAAAGTATGGGTACAGTTAAAAAGAAAAATATAAAAATTGTTTCAATTATGATATTACTGTGATTGGGATGACTATGTTATACTTGCAGTTCAAGTAAAAGGATCATAGTTGTTAGGATAGGATGCAAGCACTGGCGAAAGTGGCAAAGTTAAACCGGTTTTAGTTCTTTCGTGAAGAGTGCAGTGAATTATTGTTGTCCACCGGCCTAACCAAGCCCAGTGACCAATCAGTTCGCTTAAAATAGATACTTGTCCTTGAATATCATTTTAAAATTAAATGTCGATTGTTCTAATTCATAATAATATTTGTGTGCATGAACATATTATTATCTGTTTGAACTGGTCTGGGTGTTTTCTATGTATTATAAGTGTGTATTTACAAAAAATAAAGTATATATATAAGTAAGTTTATCGGTTGTCTAGTACCCCATACGACAGGGTACTTAATAGTAGCTTAATTTGGGACTAGATGGCTCTGTCTGGCCCAGTGAGGCATGTCTTAAAATAATAATAATAATTATTATTATTATTATTATACAAATGTTGATGATAAAAAAACGTTTAAAGGTTTTTCATTTTGACTATACTTTTTATCATATCGGGTAGAGATGGGATCGGGTAGAGTTGGGACGAAGCCTGAATAGGCTTTAGTATGCCTTTCGCAAATCCAATGGCTGTCTTTATTTCTTCCATGTCTCTAGAAGACGTAGGTCTTCTCGTAAGTATATGTATAAATATCCGCTCATCAGTCAAAACGGTTCCTGTACATAATATACTTAAAAAGAAAAATGGTATTGAAAACTTCTGTCTGACCAATTCTTATACGCTAAAGTCAAATGTAAGTCTAGTAGTAAAGTAACTGTTTAACATACTGTGTTAAACAAAGCATAAATACTTTGGTCTTTTGTAATCTTTAAAGATAACCATTTGGGCTTGTATAATACTATATGATACGTCACGAATAAAGATGGAAGTATATTACTAATACTTTATTATACCAAATTAACATTCAATAATTAAACAGTATTATAAAATAATATCCTTCTACAATCTAATATCTTTGGCCTCCTCGACAAGAATGCCGCCAAATGGTCATTTCTCCGATTTCTACAACTCGGTTTCGGCGGGGAAATGCCTGACTTTGATTGGTCGACAGAGCCATTAAACATTGACCAATAAAAACCCAGCTTACAAATGGCGGGAAAGATTGAGTGTTCTGATTGGCCAATGTAAAATTCTATAGACCAATCGAGTTAAACTGGATGTTCTGATATTGAAAAGAGTTGCCATTTTAGAAAAACAATTTATTTTCGTTTAAAAACGGTTATTAAAACTATTAAAATTAAGAACCCTAACACTTGGGGGAGTGTGGAGTGGAGTGGAGGCTTGGGAATGTTTAAAAAGCTATTGACAAAATTTACTTCCTATTGGAAGAGACTAACAGACGGCAGGTAAGCTACTATAAGGCTATGGCATAGCCAAGCAAAGGATAGTTGCATTATTCTTCACTTTGACTGGCAAAACGAATTCCCAACACTGATCTGCAGAAAATACTAGTAATTATTAGTTAATAATAGCTCCAATGCTACCGCTATTTGTTAAACAACTACAAAGACCAAGTCGCTAACTTTTATTAAAAGGAAATTTGTACAATGACCTCAAAAATATACTTATAAATTAAAAAAGGATTTTTTTTAACCATATATACTATTTTAATTGCTATTATGACCAATACCCTCTTTAACAATTGAGTCTTTAGAAAGATTCAGCAGCCAAACAAATCCAACTTTTGTCCTGAAAATGTATTTTCAACAACCGCAAATCAAACGAGATTCCAATAGTCATAACTTTTTTATGGTTTCTAAAAGCAAAGATCCTTACTGGAACGTGACTAAAAGAATAACAGAAATTGAAAAGGAATTTTTAAATAGCGAAGAGTTCCCTCTAGCCTTTGCTCCGTTATGGGGGGCAAGCAAACATAATTGTAGATGATGTACCTAAGTCTGGTTAGGCGATATATTTATAGCGGTTGTCATTAGACTTGAGCAATGCATAGATACTTAGATAACGTTTCTGACGTTACTTACTTCTTTAAACCATTTTTATGTATTGAGTTATGTCCAACAACCTATATTAGTATACGTAACCTTTTCACAGGTATTAACCCTACCAGAAATTACTTGCCCAGATATTTTTCTTAATTCAAAATAACAATGTGTGCTAAAACAACACTAAGATGGGCAAATGGCTATCTTAGTAAGAAATAGTTCTTGCTTAGGATAATTTTTTCATGTCATCCGTAAATGTTTTCCTCAAAGCCATCTCACATGAAATTTTTAATAACAACTGTCTCTCTTTACCTGACTGCGACCAAGTATAAAATGAGGGTTATGTGTTCTGCATGTATGTAGTAGTATTAGCTGTTAATTATACATCAGTTTAATGATCTGGCCCTTAACAAACAATCCGATTTTGACAAACAATACTTTAAAAAAAATTTTTTTTTTGAAAAATTTTGTCTCCTGCGGCCCTCGAACCCGCATCTCCTTGCATGCCGGGCGGGCGCTATACCATTAAGCCACCGAGACACTGTGACACAGCGCGAATTTTTCAAGCATATTCTTACGCTGTAAGCCAGCGTTGTTTCATCAAATGTTAGGAGTTTGCACCCTTAACACCCGAAAGAAACATCTTTGCAGATGTTTGACAGTCAGTTAAGATGAAACAGCTATTTATATACTTTATTTGATATTTTAGCAACTTAATTGCACTTATAATATCAGTATATACCATACTGATATTATAAGTGCAATTGAGTGCGGGCGGGCGCTGTACCATTAAGCCCGGCATGCGAGGAGATGCGGGTTCGAGTCCCGCCTGAGACAAAATTTTTCAAGTTTATATACTGATATTATAAGTGCAATTAAGTTGCTAAAATATCAAATAAAGTAAACAATACTTATTTTTAGCAAAAACAAAATAGAGTATTATGTTTGGAGCTATATTTTAATAGATGTCATCACGTGTGTCCTTGATACAGTAGAAAAACAGTGTTTAGATTTAAAATTAGTAAAACGACTCTGTTTCCGCGTTTTTTTTTAAATTTCACATTAGAATCGTTAATGGTATTAGTCTTTTTCGGTAAACTAAATTTGTTACGTTATTTTTTTATTAGAATCCTTCAAAGAGTTGAATTATGTTTTTTTAGCGACCACAGAGATCAAATGCCGACACATTTCTACAACTCACAAATTGCTTTGAAGCCAACGAAGGTGCGGTACAAACAAAATTTATGCGAATTTGGAATAAAAACCGCGCAAATTACGGATTATTCAGTTACATAATATATATAGGATTTATGTCTAACTGAATTCATGATCATGTATGAACCTTTAAAACTAAAAAAATATGAAGAAAAAAATTATATATAGGTACATTGTATCCTACTGGCTTTGTCATTTTTTTGTATGATAGTTGACCCTTACACATTGCTTCTCCTAAAGTTTGTCGTGGTACTTACTGGACACCCTGTATGCGGGGACTGCCCGTGACCATGATTCTTGAAATCGGATCGAAACGTCGGGAAGGTATTTTATTTTTATTTTATTTTTAGAGAAAATCTACAGCATGTTCTTACAGACTAATTACATAGGTGTATTGAGTAAAACAATGTAATGCCAATTACAGATTTTCTTAGTTTAACATGATATACTTGCAATACGTGTAGGTACATAACAAAGTGCAGATATAATACTAGAATATTGTACATGTTACACTTAGTTGGATCCCAATCTGACTTATTTTATCTTATTGACTCATAAGCACATTAAATTGCTGTTACATTATTTTTTAATTGAATAAATTGAGATTCAAAGCAAGTACAAAGCCATGAATTGTGAAGCACAGTGACATTTCCACTTGATAAAAAAAGAACAACTTGTATCCATTCCCAAGATATTTTGATCCATGGATTGTGTAACATGTACACAAGCCCCTCTCTCTGTCATCAAGCCAAATATTATATTACACATTGATTATACTGATTCTACAACAGATTCTCCGAATCTGATTATACAACAGACCACGTAACCAGATGCTCATCATACATATTCAAGATCATATAAATAGTAACATCAATATCAGCAGGACTCGATGCGGAGACTTCACCTGCGACGACCTACGTTCTTCAGTCAGAAAGACTACCCACCCACCAATCCAGAAAGACACTATATTATTCTTAACTATTTTGTTAAAGTTTTCATTGTTTAAATTACCTTTTAGAGCCGATGAATGGATCAAGCGAGTTGAAAAAGTCGTTATAGTTACGGGCCAAGCGCGTTAAAACCGCGTTACGACCGTACTTAGTATGGTGTGAAGGAATGTAAAAAAGAGTGGTGTTCCTCGTGCGGCGCGAGGGCGTTTGCAGAGCCAGGCACCACGTCAAACAACAATCCCATCTCTAAGACATGACGCCGTTCTTCCAAAGTTAATAGCCTGTACTCTCTGCAATTCTGTACATAATTGTTAAACGTTCTTCTATGTAATTTAACTATTTGAGGAATATTTTTTGGATACGTTCAATTCTATTTATGTATTTAGAGAAAAATGGCGACCATATCGGACTGGCATATTCAAGAATACTCCTAACATAGGTAAAATAAACTATTTTGAAAGTGATAGTTGATTTAAATGGCTTACAGTTCGTATAACAAAACCCTAGGTTACGGAAAGCCTTATAAATAGCTTAATCTATATGTCGAGAGAATGTCATTTGGCTATCGAGTAGGATACCCAGATCACGAATTTGGACGACCCTCTCTATAGGATTCCCATTAAAACTATAATTAAATGAAACAGGATTTTTACTCCTCGTATAGGTAACTAATAATTTGACATTTAGATATATTTACTGTGATCTTATTGGTTTTGTAAATACTATTGTACCTTTAAGTAATCAACATATGCATTAAATCCCGTTCTATTGTTAACTTTAATGAGCGGTAGCAAGTTTTTTTATACATATACTCGTACGTACAAAATCCAAATAAAATACTTTGAAAAAAAATGTAGGTACTGCTCCTACATCCTTCAGTCTTTGTGTAGCATTAATTTGTATAAAAATAAATAATTTTCAAGGTAGAATGTGTATGGAGCATAATTTTGTGTTTTTCCACGATATAAAGTCCTCCACCTAATTAAGGTGGCCTTGCTCCGACCCTCGTTTGTTTGCTGATCAAATCCTGAGCTTTTGTTATAAAATTTGAATAAAATGTAATTTTCTGCTGGTTTTGTTTTTTTTTCCGTCTAAAAATAAACGTACGACTGTTCGGACCTTGTTAGATGAAAAAATGCGTATTAACGTTGTTGTGACACGGTTTTTATTGTACAAACAACGGCGGGTCAACCTAACCAAAAAGTTAAAGGTCATTGAATTGATTTTCAACTTTAAGAGGAAACACTACGGGCGAGAGAATTGAAAAGTAAGTATTTGTAAAATCTGTTGCTGTCGCGCAGTGCCAAACGCCTTCACCGCAAATTGTGTTAGAGACAACTGCTTCTTGGACCGAAAATACCTACTAAAAACACACCAAATCAACTTTTCGTAGTCCCCCGATTACTTTTCCAAACCTAGACCGATTTAAATACTTTTATCATCAAAAATTAAAGAAAGGCCGTGTTCGTATATTTTCCTTTTTTTTTCTAAAATTTAGCTAAATTTGTTTTCTGGATGTTTGAACACAGCGGAAAATCTGGCGAATTTTTTAGATTTCTGAGGGCTCATATCTTTTTTATTTATTAATTTATGAAAAAACAGAAAACATAGAAACATGCTAATAGTGCCCATAGATTTTTGTAATAAAAATTATTGCTCTACTGGCTTTATCCAGGGAGGAAACAGGGGACTACGGTTGTATGGAAAAACGGCCCTTGTATTTCCTCTTAAGTCCAGCAAGTAGAGATCAATATCAATAGAGAAAATTTGACGTTATGTGGTAGGTTGACGTGCTGTCGTCTGTACTTACATAAAATTGCTTGCTGACACTACGCGAGCACTATACATTAAAATTAAAGATATACTTACGGATTTATATCGCGTTTATCAAGTACCTAGCTGTTGCCCGCGACTTTGCGTCAATTTCTGTTATTATGATCGCGATTATTTTAGCAACATTTTTCACTAATGCTTCGCTCCTGCCTAGTAGTTGCAGCGTGATTTTATATAGCCTAAAACCTTCCTCGATAAATGGACTATCCAACACTAAAATATTTTTTCAATTCGAACCAGAACTTCCTAAGATTAGCGCGTTCCAAACAAATAAAGAAACAAACTCTTTAGCTTTATGATAATAAAGTATAGATTAAGTTTTTTAAAATGTTAAGATAAATTAAAATAAATGTGAAATCTTAATAAACTTAAGGTAAAATCATTAATTTAATTTTTTTTGAAATTAAAAGGTTTGGCGACGACAATAAGAAATGCTACTTACTATGAAAACTCCATTCGTTGGGGTTTTTTTTTTGTTAAAAAGTTTTTTTTGGCTGTCTAAAGTATTTAATTTGATGTTAGTGCTTGACCTTTGTCGTTTATTGTGTGTTTAAAAAACAAACAAATGAAAAATTGGTGCTTCCGTTGCACTGTTTTATACATAGATTTAATATAAATTAAATCTATGGTTTTATATTATACTATTAAACATTTTAATAAAAAACGATGAAATTAAAAACTTTTGGTGGAGTAACCTTTGTGGGTTTTGTAAAATGCATTATGAACCTTAAGCCGCTGCATTAAAAGTTACTTTACAAGCCGATGTGTTAAAAAAGTTAAATGAATCCCTACCTCTGTGCAGCTCGCTGGGTAAAAGTGTGCATGTTTGTTTGATGCAGCATAAATTAACTTTGAAATGAGGTGAAACGGAAAATGAAAGAAAAATCTTACTAAATGCGAGTATTTGGATGGTATGTTTCGTACTCAATAACTCTAAAATAACTGTCTAATTTGGCGTGGATGTAATTAGATTATAATAGTCTGAAATAGCATAAAGATGCAAAGATGTTTCTTTCGGGTGTTAAGGGTGCAAACTCCAAAGATGCGGGTTCGAGTCCCGCCTGAGACATAATTGTTCAAGTTTATGTACTCGGTTCGGTGGGATGGTCTTATAGTAGTATAAGCGAGTCTAAAGAGAATCCTCCAATGGAGACTACCGTTTCTTTGCTCACCAGTTCGCGCCACTGTAGACTGAGGTCCGGAGGTATGGCTGTCAAAGGCGATCGGCGCCGAAACAAAGTGTTATATCTTAAATCTAATTAAGGTTTATTATTTATAAATAACTATCTTGATATTAACAAACTAACTTCTGAAATAGTTGCTCTTGAGGCCGCCTACTTTTGCGCTTTTTCTTAATTCCGCTTTTAAAGCGTTCACATTAATCGCCAAATAATCCATATTTGCGATATTTTACAAAGGAGATCACTTTCCAGCAGGTAAATTAAAGAAATTATAATTTATGCACAAAGCCCGCTAAAACCAGTGAAAAGTGAATGATATTGGACCTCACGCGACACAAGCGCCTCTAGTGGCAAATTCACTAGCGATAGCCCCGATTGGACCACCACCACTTAACAATATGTGTATAGGTAATGCTACATTTCTAGAAAATTTGTCCGTATGTTTTATTTTTGGGAAGCGCTCATAGCCCAATGCTTCTTAGTGATCAGTTTTTGTCACTAATGTTAAACAACGTTGGGAGCGGTCACTAGTTGTATGTATGGGTGGCATCATACTATAAGCGTTTCCGTGCTTCGGAAGGCACGTCAAGTCGGCGGTCCCGGCTGTTGTTACGAGATAACAGTCGTTAAGCCCTGTTGAAGGCCGTCGGGCGGCATAAGTAACGTCCAACGGCGAGGTGATGCTGCCACAGCGTCGCCCTTGCCGGCCACCAAACTGCACTGGGCCAGCGTAGTGGAACTTAGGCCTTAACCCCTCTCCATAAAGAGGAGGCAGACCCGTGCTCAACAGTGAGTGAAATTGGTTGTTACTTTACTTTTACTTTATTTTTTATTTTGGGACGCAGGCTTATACTAAAGCAGCGTAGCTTAGCTACGACAGCTTTAGAAAGAGAATTTTTTTTTTTTTTTAAAGGACCTATGCTGTGGCAGAAGGCCGTTACAGCTTCACCGGGCGGGTTTTAGGCGAGAGCGGAAGGCACTCAGCCCAAAAGCGGCCTGCTAGCGGGTACCTCGAGTGCGAGGCGAGTCCTAGGCTAGCCCGCGCAGGGGCCCCGTACTAGCGGCGCGATCGGACCGTAGAAAGAGAAGGGGTTATGCTATTATTTTTATATGCCGGCACGTTTGCACAAAACCTATAAAACAGAACTGCGTAAATAACAGATGGCAACAAATAAATATAAATTTTTGTCCAGCCGATTCTACTGCATCGCACACTGTGCAATTCAAACGTTCTTTTTGAACTTTCAAAGATAATCTGGTGTAAGAATTTTTTCAAGCTACGAGTAGGTATTATAGATCTCTAACGGCCTTTAATCATTCCACTGCAGTAAAGGCCCCGCATCATTGAATTGAAGTTATACTACAGCAATGATGGTTACTGGCATAATCACCACATACCCGAGTAATACTTTATTTGATATTTTAGCAATTAAATTGCAAACAAATTAACCCGCATCTCCTCGGGTTCGAGTCCCACCTGAGACATAATTTTTCAAGTTTATATATTGATATAATAATTGCAATTTAATTGCTAAAATATCAAATAAAGTACATAAATCACTGTTTCATCTTAACTGACTGTCAAATATCTGCAAAGATGTTTCTTTCGGGTGTTAAGGGTGCAAACTCCTAACATTTGATGAAGCAACGCTGACTTACAGCGTTAAGAATATGCTTACCCGAGTAATGTTCGAAGCTCTAATTGACCGACCCGGGGATCGAACCCTGAGATTTTGACCCAGTACTTCAAACACTCAACCAATGTGGCACTTTGTAAAGCATAAAATAAGGTAAATATAATAGGGGTTAAAGTATGATATTGCCGATTATTTTCCCACTTTTTATTTTGTTTATAGCTCTTAAGTATAGTCATATTATTGCGTAATTCTTTTTTTATTGTATCAAAAACTAAATAAAGTCACTTTTGACAAAAAAAATGCAATACTAGTGCCTATTACTTCAAAGGAAGTCGTTGAAAACACCCCTTAAAATGTGACAGCTGACCTTCTTGCTTCAATTAAGTATATTTGTATTATGTACTTGCTTTTTCAGAAATTTAAATACTATAATGCGTAGCTTTATAACCATCTAACTCTCACCTTTAATTGCATCGAAAACGGTTCAGGCGTTTAAAAAAAAACTAAAAAATTGTTAATATGGAAAAATGACTTTTCCCGATTTTGTCCATACAAAACGGCAATTTCATACTTTAAACCCTAATATTTCAAACACTTTTTACTGTATTCTTTGCTTAGCATCCTCCTCATGCATACTAAGTTTCAGTATTCATTTCGAAGATTTTGGACTTGAAAGTTCACTTGGAGTACTGTGCAACGTAAACGCTTATGTAAAGTATCAACTAGATACGAGTATTTTCAGTGCGCTAACTAAAAGCGCTCGGTGCACAGTGGGCGGAGCCGCTGCATCACGCGGCACAATCTCCGAGCGAGCTATAAATCCCCGCCTGATGAGAGCGGGAATTAACTGCACGATCGTTGTTCTCTCGCCTTTACGCTCAGGAACCACTGTGCAGTATTCACATTTTTAATTAGCACAATAGACTATCATGCAGTGTTTAGCTTATAGTATCGTTTTAGTTTTCTGGCAGGTATTTGCAAGTATACTCCTACTACTGTTATGGTAATGTTAAAGTGAGATAATTCCTTACTGTTTAAAAAACAAAAACAAATTTATCCAACGGGAACCGTATTTTTCGATGATTAATCACGAACTTTAAATAAGGACTTTATATTATATTTCCATGATTTAATTGCAAATGTATAGGTAATTTTCAGATGTTTTCCCATAACTTTCGGATGATTCAGTACTATTTGCCAAATTGTATAGTTTTAGATGAACGGAAAATATTCATAAACTGCGGTATCTTTTTGTCAAGTTAGTTGATGGTGAAGATGTTTTTTTTAGCAGCAGCTAGAATTGAGTATATGGTTTTAATTTCGACTTGACACTTCTACCCAAACTTCTTTTTATGTTACCCAAAATAAACTGTATTAACAGACAGATATGAATATGAGAGTTTCGTTTTTTCTTCAGCAATGCGAAACCAAAAAAGTTACTTATCTTTAATGTTTCTTTGTACAAAATAGTTTTAATATTCTTTTTCACTTTGGCAGCATCTAAAATTCCTTATACGTCAACATATAAAACCTTTTTGTTAAAAAAACGTAATTGTGCAGTTATTTTGGATCGTTATCCGGCACCAAACCGCATCGGCCGCACATTTCGACACTCTTTTTCAGCGCGCGCGATAAAAGTGAAATATGCCAGCGATGACCGCACCTTGGCGCATGCACCATAAGTAGGGTTGCCACACGTCACGTCTAAATTACTTTTTTTTTATTACAACTGCTACACTTTATTAGATGACTCGTTGTTTTGCGAGAATAGAGAGGAAACTAAAAATTATTAGGTACAGGGATTAGCGTATTAAGTTTTTAAATAAATGTATGTAATAGTTAGTTCAATTTGACAGAATTTTTAATTGCGTCGATATTGTCATAATCAACAATTCTTTGAAAGGTATTTTAAGTACAATTCCTTGAATTTACACCAGCAATTAATTTGCTGGTCTAAGTCCCTTAAATGATCTAGTTAACCTTATTTTCACAACTGTTTCTACAAAAAGAGAAAGGAGAAACGGACACAATATCACACCTCAAAAATGTAAGCAAGGATAATTATGAATTTTTTTTATGTCATAAACACAATGGTGTCTTTTTCTATGTATTCAACAAATGTGTTCATGGCAATTACAATAAAAAAAACCGCTCAAAAAAGTACATAGCGTCACTTGAGGCTAAGTAATTTTTTTAACAGTTGGTGTTAACCCTAGCTGCTCCGAATTGCATTGCTTACTCTTTGGACTTATCCTACATTAAAAAGGATAGATTAGTGCTATTATCTTTGTAAACTGAACGCATTGCCTTTAGGAAATCAGTAATAAAAATTTAGGCAATTATTTTTAAATAAAATACAATGTAACATTTATAGCATTACACGTCGTGGAGTTTTGACGAACTGTGTAAAGCCTTTATTATTTACTAGCTGTTAACCGCGACTTCGTCCGCGTCAATTTCTATTATTATGATCGCCATTGGGTATTTTATTTTAATTTATATATTTATTGGTTAACTTGAATCGTTTACGCAGCGCACGCAACGGACGCCCTTAAATATGAATATTTATTTCCCGTTTTTGCAACATTTTTTAACTGAGGCTTCGCTTCTATTGGTCGCAGCGTGATGTTATATAGCCTAAAGTAAATCTTTCCTCGACAAATGGACTATCAGACACAAATTTTTTTTTCAATTCGAACCAGTACTTCCGGAGATTAGCGCGTTCAAACAAACAAGCAAACTCTTCTGCTTTATAATATTAGTATAGATAGGACTACTGACAAAATCGTGATATTAATTTGCCTCATAATAACAGGCATACATTTTCAGCAAAAAAGTATGCCTTAACATAAAGCCTCGCATAAAACGAGCGCTTTAGAGCAATATGGTTGATACAAACAATGTATGTATTTGTCCCCATTTGACTTACCCCTTGCGGGAGTCAAATCAGCAAACGCTGATTTCGTAGCCCGAATCCTTTCCTCTCCTTAAAAAGATGTAAAAGGGGCTAGGAAACTTGTATGGGAAATCAATTTTACCAGTTAGCTATAATTTTGTTTGAAATACATATCCCAAACGTACAATCATTAGATAAAAACATGTTTTTACAACATCGATAGTGGTCATGTTTTTAGAACATTTGCTGGCACAGTGGTTCGCTTTCAGCAATTATTTTGGAAAAGGCAATATTTCATAGGGTGCAGCGATGCGTCAGCTATCGCGATGAATCACGCCTGCCGCGTGAAAACCGTGATGTTTGCTTTGTTAGTCCCATTCCCATTCTGTCTGCTGACTAAAAGCTTTTAACTACGCTATCACAATATTTTCGGAACTATCATAGATAAATTAATGTTTAACCATTCTGAAATATATGTCAAAAAGAGAAACATTTTTACTAACATTTAATTTTTTTTACATAAAAGTGCTGAAACTTAAATATGCCGTGTGTAAATTCAAAATAATTTGCATTCTAAACGAATTAAGTGCATCGTTGTCGTCAAAATAAAATATCTGATGTCATTCAGTTCCTATTGTACTTTATTAATATGTAGGGAACAAAGGATGTAAAGTACTACATTACATGAGTTATCTACACTTCAAACGTTTAAATGATTTTACGGAATGAAAAGCTATAAATTAATCTGAATTTGAATTATGCAATGCATAATAAGCAAAGGCCTCAAACTGGAACGAGTAACATTCGGTGCGCAAACGAACATCGATGCTCGGTGAGCGGTTACTGTTATTGAACTTGACTTATATTATAATCAAACTAGGCTATTCTACATTTTTACTGTTAATAGGCTTGCTCTGGCTACACCCTGAACCCTGGAATTGAGAAGAAGCCTACGATTTTATGTATCATCTTGTCCCTACAACAGAAAGAACTAAAATGTTGCTCTTTCGGTAGAAGCCGAAATCGACAGTAATTTCAG
Source organism: Anania crocealis (assembly GCA_949315895.1). NCBI lineage: Eukaryota > Metazoa > Arthropoda > Insecta > Lepidoptera > Crambidae > Anania > Anania crocealis. Next base: position 14,647,233 of record OX438867.1, on the reverse strand, counting down.
CAAAAAAATCATTAAAAGAACTTTTCTTCTTTTCATTGAAATAAATTGTACAGCAAACCTCATGTTCTATTGATATAAATCACACAGCGTGCGAACAAATTCTAACATCCAAAATGCGGTGTAGACTTGCAGTAGGCGCATAATTGAGGCCGAGCGCCAGGTGCGCGGCCGTGTTGGAGGCAATTTTACAAATTTAATAAAACTGTGGCCACGTGCTCTGACGGACGAACCACTGTGCATAGAGTAGTGCACAGAGAGAGAGGGACACACAGAGATTTGCGTAAGTTTGCTACAAGCAATGTCTTAAATGTTTTAAAATGTTTGAACTAGAAAAATTCAATTAATTTAAACATGAAGTGGAAAATCAACTTGATGCTCGAATAAAAATTTTCCGAACTGACAATGCTCGATGGCTGGCCTAAAATATGTCAACAAGCATTTCTCTTATTATTTAAAAGCTGCGGGTATCATGTACACCATACGACCACACAAACCATACTCCCCTGAAAAGAATGGCACTGCAGAACGTATGAACCGAAGTCATAATGAAAAAGCAAATTATTGCCGAAACAATTCTGGGCTGCTGCAGTACACACCGCTGCCTTTGTAATAAATCGTTCACCTACCAGGTCCCTAATATACAAAACACCTGAGGAAATACGGTCAGGTCAAGAACCAAATGTCAAACCAAATGTTGTCAAGCACTTACCTACCTCATGAAAAACAATAAAAATAAGGTCAATGCAATAAATTAATCACGTGCTAATTTCATATTTTCCTATCGTTTATGATGCTTTTTTAGGATCTGCACCTCAAAGTGAAAAGACGGATCCCATCTAAGTAGGACCATTTTTCGTATGTCCTAGTAACACCGTCTTACTCGTATTTAACTACTACGAGTATAGAGAAAATTCAACTCCATTTTTGTGTTTAAATCACAAAAAATTGTCTATATTTAATTCTCCCTCACAATATTTCTATTAGTATAAAAATGAGATGTTTTACAGTTATCTTTTTCTATGAAGATGGTTGACCTACTGCTAAGCACATGTTATTAAACTCTATTTATTCGGTCATATCCGACTATTTTCCGACTTACATGAATATTCCTACACTTATTTAGAATTTAACTTCATTGTTATTTTATTAAACTTAACATTTATGAGTAAATAAATGTACCTACAAGGAAAGTGATCGAAAAGACACCAACTTTTATGAATTGAATTTACAAAAAGTGTACGTGACATATTTTGTGATGCCAATAAAACGCTGTTACTACATTGACATAAACATTTACAAAACAATTTTCGCAAAAATTCAACTGCGCACAAAAAATACTGTGAAACCTAATTGCTCTCTACTCTGTGCAGATGGCAGCACCTGTAAAGAAGAATTCAGAGGCCAGCGAAGTAGCTTTGTGACCTTTACTGCCTTTTCATACTCGACGGGTTTAACGAATTGAGAACATTACTTACTTCAGATACTGCAGTGTTGAAATACGAGTATGTACTTTGTAAATAATAAAAAAAAAAACAAATAGTCTGGATTGTGACGAGTTGTACAGTCAACAGCACGAAAACCTACCACAAAACGTCAAATTTTGTCAATTGACATTGATCTCTACTTGTTGGATTTAAAGTTGAAAATCAATTCAATGACCTTCAAATTTTTGGTGACCTGCCGTTGTATGTACTAAATGAAAATACAATTCTTTGAATAAATATTTCGACCGCTTTAAATCGGTCGTGACGCCACTCGGTCGTGAAGCCACAACTTTCTGCCTAGCGATTGCTCTAACCGATTGAACTAGCAAGATATGTAATAAAATGTAAGATAATTTAAATAAATAAATAAATAAATATTTCAGACATGCCACACTGGGCCACAATGAGCCATCTAGTCCCAAATTAAGGTACTATTAAGTACCCTGTCGTATGGGGTACAAGACAACCGATAAACTTACTTATATACTTTTTTTTTTTTTTGTAAATACATACTTGAAATACATAGAATACATAGAAAACACCCAGACCAGTACAAACAGACATGTTCATGCTCACAAATATTTGTACTGTGCGGGAATCGAACCCGCGACCCATGGCTCAGAAGCAGCGTTAACTACCGCTGATCCAAATGGTCGTCAAATAATAACATACTTAATGGAAAGGAATAAACATTTAATTTTTGAAATTTATATTATTGATCAGAGACTCAGTACATTGTGGTGTTCACTACCACTGATCTAACTATTTACTGAAGGCTTTACGATGTAAGACAGCGAATTTCCATGAGTCTGGTTATTACCTCCAACATCTAAAGGATATATTTTTAAATCGCTTAAAATGAAATAGTCTGCTCGTATAAATGTTTCATAACGGTTTGTAAACTTTATTCAAGCCATTGTTCATCCAATCACGATTGTTATTCTACAATCGAGTATAAACCAAATACAAAGGGAAAACTTGAAAATTTAAAGAGAAACACATCGCAAAATAAAACTAAATCGTCATAACCTTCATAGGTCGTCAACTTAGAATAAACTAGCTGTTGCCCGCGACTTCGTTCGCGTCAATTTCTGTTATTACGATCGCGACTATTTTTGCAACATTTTTCACTCATGCTTCGCTCCTATTGGTTGCAGTGCAGTGTGATGTTTTATATTCAATTCATTCATTCAATTCAATTCAATTCATTTATTATTCCATAAACAAGGGTATTATAAGATGTTAGTTACAAGTGTTTTAGTTACAGCCATGTTTCACCTTAGAGTTATATGAATATATTGGATTATTATTATTTGTCATGCTAAATTAAGTACATTTATTTCTATTTAATTATTGTCACAAATATTACAGTATTAGTATTTAAATTTACAAATTAATTCTAAATGAAAGCTTGAAATTGTTTTATATCTTGTCATCGAAGAAAGATCTAATATCATAATAAGCTTTTTCAGCTAAGAAGCCACTAAGCGCAGTTTTAAATCTATTTTTATCATTAATTGATCTAATATACAATGGAATTTTATTATATATTTTCGGTGCCATGCAATTTACACTCATTCTTCGGAGAAGGGTTTTGCATCGGTGGGTAAACTTCAGTGTGCCTTCACGACGACTGCCGACAGTATTCATTTCGAAGTACTCTGGGTTATTTCGTATAAAGCTTGCAACCTCACATACATACATAGATGGCAGTGTCAGAATTTTATATTTACGAAAGTAAGGTTCACATGAGTCATCTTTCTTTAGACCGAACATAGATCTAAGGCATTTTTTTGCGCTTTGAAGGCACTTTGTTTATCAGTTGTGTTAGCCCAAAACATTATTCCATATCCTAAGGTTGATGCGACATATCCGTGATAGGCTGTCAGGAGCGTTTTAACACTAGAAACATGCCTTAGTTTGTAAAGAGCATAAGAAAATTGATTTAGTTTTTTTATTACATCATTAATATGAGGTTTCCATGTCAGCTTATTATCTATAGTCAAACCCAAGAATTTATTAGTGTTTACCTCTTTGATTGAGTTTCCAGAGTAGTTGATGTCAAAATTCAAAGGATCGTTGTTTCTTTGTTTAAAGTTAATGAAATTAGTTTTCGTCAAGTTAATTGTCAAATTATTTAATGTCAACCATTTACTTAAAGATATCAATGTATTATTTATGTCAATGTGGATATTCTCCTGATCATTATAAGTAAATAAAACGGTACTGTCGTCAGCGAAAATAGTCATATGATGATTGACTACATTAGTGTTATGTATGAGTACCTACATACAACCCGCCACGGTGCGGTGGGCGAATAATAAATCAGTTTGCATTCAACCGTCGTTTCATTGCAACGTACCTATCACTGGCGACGGGCTGTTTAATTACCACGCGTGTGCAATACCTTACCGAATAAACATGCCTATCGGGAGTATAGAACCGTATAACTTTGGGAGTAATAACTGGGATGCGTATGTACGCCGAGTGAAGCAGTTTATAGCGCTAAATAACATAGCCGACACATTACACGTGGCCACGTTAGTAACGGTTGTAGGCGCGGAGTGTTACGAGTTAATGTGCGATTTGTGTTCCCCGAATACCCCGGAATCAAAGTCATTTGTGGATCTAGTTAAGCTAGTGAAAGAACATTTGGAACCGGATAGATCGGAAATTGCGGAAAGGCATATTTTCAGACAACGATCGCAACGTCAAGGTGAAAGTGTTCGCGAATACCTACAATCCTTAAAACATTTAGCAAAAACCTGTAATTTTGAGGATAAGTTGGAGGAGAACTTGCGGGACCAATTCGTATCGGGTTTGTACAATGAAGACATGAGATCAAGGATCTTCGCGGAGAAGAATGTAGACTACAAGCGCGCCGTGGAACTCGCCGCGGCGCTGGAGGCGGCGGAGCGGCACGCGGCCACGGCGGGCGCCGGCGCGGGCGCTGCCGGGGCGCGGACGGCGCGCGAGCCGCACGACGACGGCTTGCACCGGATAGGCGCGGGCGGCGCTGGGGGCTCCCGGACCAACGCAGGAGCGCCCCGGCCGCAGCGCGCGTGCGCGTGCTCACGGTGTGGTAAAGTAGGGCATCCGGAGGCCAAGTGTCGTTTTAAGTACTACAACTGTGATGAATGTGGTCAACGAGGCCACATAAAATCAGTGTGTGTTAAAAAAAATAGTGGTAATAAAGTTCGTGACAAGAACGCAACGAAGAATCAATTCTTTCTGAACGGATCAGACTCGGACGATGAAGGTTGTAATTTTTATAATTTAGTAGTTAGTAATGACGGTGATGGGCCTTATTTTGCAAATCTAAAGGTAGAAAATATTTTATGTAAATTTGAGATTGATACCGGAAGCAAATTATCTGTTATTTCAAGAAAATTTTACGACAGAAATTTCGCGAATATACCGATTGAACAGAAACAAATAAACTTAAAATCATATACAGGAGACGTCATCGAGACCTTGGGTTATATTGTGGTCAATGTAAGTTGTGGCAAAAAACAGGCGAAGTTAAATTTATTTGTTATAGAAAATGGAGGGCCGCCATTGATGGGCCGCACGTGGATTAAACATTTAGAATTGGGGATAGTAGAATGCCACAATTTGACTGAAGAAGACTCGATAGCGATCTCCTTGCGAAAAGAATTCCCGGAAATATTTGCTGAAGGTTTAGGTACATTCAAATCCAAATTTAAATTGTATTTAAAAGACGATTCACCTATTTTTATAAAGGCGCGACCAATACCGTTAGCATTACGGCAACCCGTAGAAAGGGAACTCGAACGATTGCAGCGGGATGACGTCATTTACAAAGTTGAGAGGTCAGATTATGGCACTCCCATTGTGCCCGTAATTAAGGCAAATGGTAATATTAGACTATGCGGTGACTACAAAGTCACTATAAATCCACTTTTAAAAGATTATCATTACCCGTTGCCGCGTATCGAGGACCTTTTTGCCGCTTTAGGAGGGGGTGAACAGTATACTAAATTGGATTTATCCAATGCCTTCCAACAATGTATTTTAGACGACGACTCGCAAGCAATGACTGCCATCACCACCCACATTGGTACTTTTGTTTATAAGCGCGTACCATTCGGTATTAAATGTATCCCTGAAAATTTCCAAAAAATAATGGAAGAGACACTAAGTGGTCTGCCCTCAACCGCAGTATTCGCTGATGATATTTGTATCACAGGTAGGGATAAGGCGACCCATTTAGCGAATTTAAGAGCGGTGCTACAAAGGCTTAGTGAAAATGGTCTGAGAATAAATTTTAGTAAGTGCCAATTTTTCAAGGATAATGTGACTTACCTGGGTTACAAAATTGATAAGTTTGGTTTACATACAGATTCGAAAAAAATTGAAGCCATTGTAGCAGCGCCCGCACCAACTAATGTTACTCAGTTAAAAAGTTTTATGGGGTTAGTAAACTTTTATTCTAAATTTTGTGTTAATATGAGCGACATTTTAAAACCAATGTACGATCTATTACGAAAAAATGTTCAGTGGAATTGGACCGCAGATTGTGATCGGGCTTTTAATAAAATTAAAAAGGTGTTAAGCAGTTCCCCTGTGCTCGCACACTACGATCCGAGCCTAGAGTTGATTTTATCGGTTGACAGCAGCGCGTACGGCCTGGGGGCGGTGCTCACGCAGCGCCGCGCGGACGGCGCTGAGCTGCCGGTCTGCTGTGCCTCACGCACTCTAAACAATGCCGAAGTTAACTACTCTCAGATAGACAAAGAGGCGCTCGCCATTGTATTTGGAGTGACTAAACACCACCAATATCTTTACGGAAGACATTTTATCCTACGAAGTGATCATCGTCCTTTAAGTTATATTTTTGGTAAAAATAAAGGATTGCCGGTGACGGCTGCAAGTAGACTTCAACGTTACGCGGTTAAGTTGGCGGCGTATGACTTTTCAATAGAATTTGTTAAATCAGCCAAAAATTGTTTTGCCGATGCTCTTTCTCGTCTTCCTCTAGAATTGACAAAAAATCAACTACGAAGTGAAGACGAAGAAGGTCGGTATCTGCATTATGCACAGGATAGCTTCCCGATCAGTTTTAACGATATTAAAACTGAAACGGGGAAGGACTCGCTTTTAAGTAAAATCTACGGATTTATAATGTACGGTTGGCCGAGTAATTATGCATACAATGACATTGAAAAAATATATTATAATAAAAAAGATAATTTACACATTGACCAAGGATGTTTAATATGGGGTTATCGAATTGTTGTTCCGAATTCCTTGCGAAATTGTATTATGAAAGAGATCCACGAGGGCCACCCGGGCATAGTTAAAATGAAACAAATCGCACGTAACTACGTTTGGTGGGAAAATATAGATCGAGATTTAGAAGAGGTTGCGCGCGAGTGTTTACCCTGCCGGGAGCTGCGGCCCGCGCCCCCTGCCGCCCCCCTCCACTCGTGGCCTTGGCCAGCGGAGCCTTGGGCACGATTGCACATAGATTTTCTAGGCCCATTTAATAATAGTTATTATCTTGTTATCATTGATGCACACTCAAAATGGATCGAAGCAGAAAAGATAAACACAACTTCAGCCAATGTAGTTTGTGATACGTTAAGACGCCATTTTTCTCGTTTTGGTTTACCAAAACGCATAGTCAGTGACAACGGGCCACCATTTTCCTCTGCCGCCTTTGCTCAATATTTGGAATCTAATGGTATCAAACATACTCTAGTACCGCCGTATCACCCCTCCAGCAATGGGGCCGCAGAAAACGCCGTGCGCACTATTAAACGAGTGCTTAAAAAAGCAGAGCTAGAAAAAGAGGACATAAATAGTGCTTTGAGTCGATTTTTGTTTATGTACAGAAATACCGAACAGAACACGACGGGACGTGAACCCGCAGTTGCTCTGTTGGGCAGGCGGCTGCGCGGTCGACTGGACCTACTACGACCCGATGCCGCGGAACGGGTGCGCACGCGCCAGCTTATCGAGGAGCGACGGGGTAATAGTAATATATCGCTACGAGTGGCACAAAAAGACGAGCCGATATTGATGCGTAACTATTCCAGGTCGGGCAATAAGTGGGAGGAAGGTGTTGTTCATGAGCGAATCGGGCCTGTGTCCTATAAAGTAACAACAAAAGATGGGCATACACATAAGCGACATATTGACCAGATACTTACTAGGAAGTCACGCCATTCACTTAGCCGAGTGATGGGTAGTTCTCCTGACAAGTCAAATTCAGCTTGTTCAATAGACACATCGACTGGTGGTGGTAATCATGATTACGACGAGTCCTTTGATAGTGCTGAGGAAGGCGCGGGCGCGGGCCCATCGACTCCACCGCAGCCCCCGCCTTCGACGTTGCTGTCTCCGACTGTACCGCGTATTAATAAACCGCGCAGGGAAGCTGCTATACGTTGCGGTGAAAAACTTAAAAGTATGAAATAGGTAGTTATGTAAGTGTTTGTTACTTAAACAAATAGTATAGTAACTTGTATTATTTTAGTTTAAGAAAGTTTCTTTATAGTTTAGTACTAATTGGTTATTCTATAAGAACAGAACTACTGTTTATTTTAAGAGGGAAAAGTGTTATGTATGAGTACCTACATACAACCCGCCACGGTGCGGTGGGCGAATAATAAATCAGTTTGCATTCAACCGTCGTTTCATTGCTACGTACCTATCAATTAGGTAGGTCATTTATGTACACAATAAAAAGAAGAGGGCCCAGTACACTTCCTTGTGGTACTCCATAATACACTGGCCTCTCTTTCGATCTATAAATTTTATTTTCACCATTCTTAGTGTAAATTTTTGTTATATGTGTAATTTGTCTTCTATTAGATAAGTAACTCTCAATTAGTTTCAAGGCGTTACCTCTTACTCCATATCTTTCCAGTTTGTCTAGTAAAATTTTATGGTGAATATTGTCAAATGCTTTAGACATGTCCATGAATAGTGCTAGTGTAGGATTTCGTTTATCAACATTTTCAACGACCTTTTCCAAAATTTCGTATATAGCCATATTGATTGATTTATTTTTCCGAAAACCGTATTGATGTTTTGAAAATATGCTATTGGTTTCAAAAAAGCTGTTGAATTTTTTATATATAATGTATTCTATTATCTTTGAAAATATTGAAATTAACGAAATAGGGCGATAGTTTTTTAAAAGCTTTTGCCAATTTCAATGCCTAAAGCCTTCCTCGATAAATGGACTATCCAACACAAAAATAATTTTTCAATTCGGACCAGTACTTCCTGAGATTACCACGTTCAAACAAACAAACAAACTCTTCAGCTTTATAATATTAGTATAAAGTATAGATTTTATAAATTTACAATAGCTTTACGCCTTTAAGTTGAGCCTTAAAGAGATAAGACCAGTCAAATCAAACAACTTTGAGTACCAGTTGGATATCAGTGGTAGTAAGTACCACATGTACTGAGTCCCTGATCAATAATATCAATTTAAATAAAATTAAAGTTTTTTTATGCCATTATGTTATTATTATAACGACCTAATTACGGCCTATTATTTGAGTCTTCTATCTATCTGCTTCGTTTTAATATAATATCATTGGGTACAGGCATAATCACTACTTGCGAAATGCGCGTTGGTGATCACAAACCTGAGCAATGTTCGAGAAATTAAAACTCTTATTGCCCGACCCGGGGATCAAACCCAGGTCCCCGAGATATTGGCCGGGTATTTAAACCACGGAACCAACGGAGCGTTACAAACCCTAAAATTCCACTTGAAATAAAGAAAGAAAGAAACATTTCATTGGCCACAAACACATTACAATAGACATAGGTAGACAATAGAACAAAAGACACGAAACAAAAAAAGAAAAACAAAAAATAATTTCACAAGTAATATGGCCAATAGGTCCCACCTCAGCATGTGCTGCAACGAACCAAGGGCCGCTGAAGAGCTGGTATTCTGGTGAACACTGTAACACTTGTGGGTACACTTGAATCTTTATCTTTAACCTATTCTCTGTAATAAACGATTTCTAAGAACCTGAGTGGGATTAGTTGGAACGTATTTTAGTTTCATAGGGGCTCCTATCGCCATTTGAAATCTCACAAAGGTATCTAAAATATCTTGCAGTCGGAGCGAGCATTGGTGGAAATCTTACAACCATTGAAAACTAAGTTTTGAATTAGTTTTATTCAAACCGAGTGATTGGTTTATTCAATCAAATTTAGTACGTGAACTTTACGTTATATCGCACAAGTGGAAATCTGTGCCCAGCCGTAGGGTTCAAAATAGCCTATCCCCTTTCTCAAGGTATAATGTATTTTTGTAACAAATTTCGTCGAAATTGGTTGAGTAGTTTATGTTTAGAATCCGAATAGGTAAAAACGTAAGTCGTTTAACCTCATCACCAGCCCATCACAGGCCTGTGCTAGACACAGGCCTCTCCATAAGGTTTTGCCATAATAGCCACGCTTGGCAGGCGGGTTGGCGATCGCAGTTTAGCAAATAGTAAAAAAATATATTTAAGACATGCCTCACTGGGCCACACAGAGCCATCTAGTCCCAAATTAAGCTACTATTAAGTATATTAGTAGCTTAATTTGGGACTAGATAAGTAAGTTTATCGGTTGTCTAGTACCCTGTCCTATGGGGTACTAGACAACCGATAAACTTACTTATATCCTTTTTTTTGTAAATACATACTTATACATAGAGAACACCCAGACTAGTACAAACAGACATGTTCATGCACACAAATATTTGTACTGTGCGGGGATCGAACCCGCGGCCCATGGCTTTTACTACCGCTGATCCAAATGGTCGTCGTTACATCCTGTCTTCTTCTGGCAGTACTCCTTCAGTCGTCTCTTATGACACCTATACGACGAGCTATTTTTTTTAGCTGGCAACATACGACATTTTTTTCAGTATAACATAATAACACAGCATTAGAATCAAAAATGCTAATCATTACCCCATACCTCCTGAAAATAGTTACTCCAAAACTTTTGTAGGCACCGATAGTAGGAATTTGGGGAGTTGCTATTTTTACGTGCCGTCATCACATGAAGTCACTTTTAAGGGTTCCGTACCCAAATGGTAAAAACGGGACCCTATTACTAAGACTTCGCTGTCTGTCCGTCTGTCCGTCTGTCCGTCTGTCCGTCGCTCTGTCGCCAAGCTGTATCTAAAGAGCCGCAATAGCTGGACAGTTGAAATTTTCACAAATTATGTATTTCTGTTACCGCAATAACAACAAATATTAAAAATAAAAACAAAATTAAATAATAACTCCAAAACTACCATATACCATTAGTATACGTAATCTATCATTGGTCAGCAATTACCAACTGTCTCCAATAGTCCTAATCCGCCAACCAAGTTGGCACTTCGAAGATACGTAGAACTTTGAAGACGGAGTGGCCAAATTATCAACTAGCACTGATTAGCCGAACAGATTTGAGGCTTGCACGACGACGGTTCGAGTGCACTCTGACTATAGTTTAACATTCTACTAGAGTAGAGAGAGTAGACTAGAGAATTCGAGAATGTTCTTCATGCGAAAATGTTCTAGAACCTATAAATGAAGTTGATTTGTTATCGTTCCAACTTAGTGGACTGACGTACTTGAAGCTTGTGATAAATAAGCAAATAAGGAATCACTTGGTTGGATTAGTAAAGATACAAAAAATGTTAGTCCTGGTTATACCACTGATTGCCGAAATTAATATGACCGCATAGCACAAGAAGACCGATAAAACTTTTGGCCATTCTTCATTTGATCGACTTAACAATTGGCCTCTTTCTGTATGTCATATTATATGTTAACCTTCATTTCTTCAAAAAAATCTATGGTATAATTTTCGACATTAAGTCTATATTATTATATACTTAGGCCTTTCTTTCAACTTAATCTAAATTCAGTAAACAAAGTAGATACCGGTGATAAATATATTTGATAAATGTTTTTTACTAATTGATATACATAATTACAAATTACTCGATACGTAACATAGAAGCTCTATAAATTGTTCCTAGGACAGTAATTTGCAATTGTCTTGAATATCCCCTGATCAATCTCAGTCCAAGTTAGTATTCGCCTCAGAGGAGTGAACTTTGAAGACTGAATGACTCAAATTATCGGGGAACGTTGATTAGCAATGCGCCAGACCATAAAACATTTAGGTACAAAAGACTATCTCATGTACGTACTTCACTTCTCATACCTACAGTCAGCGGCCGCGCTAGGGTCACTTGAGTAGTTCTACCTTTTATCCTAGAACTTTTTATGTCATAATAACACTAAGCATAACAGCGGAAAGCATACTCTTCATTTTGCAGTAAATCGTTTGGCTGACACTCATTAATCATAATTCAAAACCTATAATTTAATAAGTCAGAATCATCTTTAGGCATACATTCAATATCCATTATTTATATAGTATATACTATATATAAAAATGTTATGTTGGTTTGTGTACGCTTCAAAAACTCAAAAAGTTCTGCACCGATCAAGCTGAAATTTTAGCATGATGTAATCCGCATCAAGGATTGTTATTACCTATTTATCCGCGACCGTGAAAAAAAAAATATTAAAAACAATAATAAACAAAAACCATTCAATCACAATGTGCCACAGCGAAGCGTGGCAGGGAACAACTAGTTTACTATAATGAATAAAATATACGAGCAGAGCTATCATATCGCAGAAAGTTCTTCAGAATCTTTTTTTGTCATACTCTTCATTTCCTTAATAAAGAAAGTGAAGTTAAAGACTCATCTATCACACTGCAGAAAATTTATAGTTTATTGTTTTTATTTAGATAAAAACAATAAATGAACTTTATTTGATAGATAACAGCATTTTCAGCAAGATTTTTCCAAATATTCAAGTATAATTTTTGGTTGAGGAAAAATGCTAAAGAGTATAGAGCGCTCGGCGGCCGCTGCCGTGGCACGTTAGATATTTCGTCGTGCGTATTATCACTAAGTAGCCATTAAGCATAAATAGAAAGCCCTAAAAATATTTTTCCGATTTTCTTAAGAAACATGCAAAAGTTGGAAAGTCGTAACCAGTCAAACCACTACGGGCGAGGGAATTGAAAAATAGGTATTTGTAAAATCTATTGCTGTCGCACAGTGCCAAACGCCTTCACCGCAGAGTGTAATAAAGACAACTGCTTCTTGGACCGAAAATACCTACTAAAAACACACCAAATCAACGTTTCGTAGTCCCCCGATTACTTTTCCAAAACTAGACCGATTTAAATACTTTTTCATCAAAAATTAAAGAAAGGATTTGGCCGTGATCGTTGTTTTCCTTTTTTTTTTAAATTTATTCTAATTTGTTTTCTGGATGTTTGAACACAGCGGAAAATCTGGCGAATTTTTTCGATTTTTGATTGCTCATATCTTTTTTATTAATTAGTTTATGAAAAAACTGAAAACATAGAAACATGCTAATAGTGGCCATAGATTTTTATAATAAAAATTATTGCTCTACTGGCTTTATCCAGGGAGGAAACAGGGGACTACGTTTGTATGGAAAAACGGCCCTTGTGTTTCCTCTTAAGCGTTAAACTCAACAGCTTTTAAAGAAACAAGCAACATTGCTGACGTTAATTATGCGAAACACGTTTCTTGGATTTGAGCTGAAAATAAACATGACGTAGAATCTAATTACATAAATCTTCACGGCAAATACGAAGCGACATAATATCAGAAAATAGTATTTAGCATTACACGGTAATAAGCGTTTGAAACGAATCCATTTTACGTTTTGTGTTTTGCTCTAACAGTATTTTTCCTTAATTGCTACAATCTCAGTGCACAGCGTACGTGACAATAATTGCAATTTTTATTTAATTGACCGTAAACATATTTCTCTTATTGCTCAGTCTAACTCAAACTATACATGATACAATTTATGAAAAGTTAAAAAAAAACTTCTTATTGGTAGAGTTAATTTTTAAAATGCCTTAAACTGAAATACGACTAAGTTAAAATAGAGGACGATTTTATGACACTGATTGTGTATTAGGTGTTAAAATATGAAATTGCCGTTTCGTATGGACGAAATCGAGAAAAGTCATTTTTCCATACTAACAATTTTTTAGTTTTTTTAAAAACGCCTGAACCGTTTTCGATGCAATTAAAGGTGAAAGTTAGATGGTTATAAAGCTACGCATCATAGTATTTAAATTTCTGAAAATCAAAGTATATAATACAAATATACTTAATTGAAGCAGAAGGTCAGCTGACAAATTGTAAGGGGTGTTTTCAACGACTTCCTTTGAAGTAATAGGCACTAGTATTGCATTTTTTTTTTAGTCAAAAGTTACTTTATTTAGTTTTTGATATAATACAAAAAGAATTACGCAATAATATGACTATACTTATGAGCTATAAACAAAATAAAAAGTGGGAAAATAATCGGCAATTTCAAACTTTTATTTAGTTTTTTATTTAGTTTTTTATTTCATATTATGTGGTCAAACGAAAAATTGCGTGAATATAATCGGTAATGTAGTCTTATTTTAATGCTTTTTAAATTACTTATTTAAATTAATATGAGAAATGAAAGACATTCTACTAATACAGGATGAAATTTTAACCACCTTCTAAATTTTAATAATATATCAATCTACGAGTAAAAAGACAAATGACGTATTTTTTCTTTTGGCCCAGTACAAAAATGTCAAGATAAAGCACTTAAAAAATGACCGCCAAAAATCTAAAATTTTTAATACGGCCGCCTAGCAACACTTTTTTTACGCGATATGCATCTCATTCATTCATTACGATACTATTCATAAGTTTGATTTTGATTTGATTTGATTTTCCCTTCATACCTTAACAGGCCGTAAAAATTAAAACTACATTGCGAAAAATATTTTCGGGTAAAAAGCTGATTTACATATTTTACTTTAAATACGATATAAAACTGAACGCCTATAAAAATTTTGGAATGTGGTTAAAATTTCATTTCCTGTATAGACACTGCAAACGGATCCCGGTATCAGTGGATACAACTCGGCGAGATCCGTGGCCAACTCGATCTGATCTCGAGATCGGTGGAGACAAGCCCTACATGCATAGTGTCAAAAGTTAAAAGTAATTATACTATTTAAATTGATCCGGAGTGCCTTTATTAGGGACAGGGAAATGCATTTCAGCATACTTACTCCACGACTGCAAGGACCATCGCAGAGTTATGTAGGACTAGTCCCGGGCTAGCAGACTCTACCCACTACACAAACCTCCGTGTCCTCCGAATTCTTATGCCGTTAGTGAATTTGAGCTACCGGTTTGAGCCCCGGGTGGTGTTACCCCGGGGTAATCTGTTGGGTCCTTTTTTTTTGAAGCGGATATGTGTATACCGACTACTTTACGATGACCATAATGCTGAAACACGTATACTGTATTCACTGTTTTGGTTTACTTATAGATTTGCATGCTTTAATTAAATAAGGCAAAATAGTCAACTTTTTTTAAATTTGAAAATCATGTTTATTGCAAATAAAGGGTTCATTATTATTATTGTTGATCTTTTCCAAATCACGTGCGAGGGGCCGAAGCCAACTGGAAGAGGCCCGTTAGACAACATTTCGTTATTAAACGCAGAGCCTCCTACAGCGCCCAAAATGTATTGTTGTGCTCAAACTTAAGCATACAACCGTCATAGGTACATTATGTTTTCCCTCATTACCGCTCATTGTTAATAATACGCACGCGACTGAATAAATAAAGATGCTATCAGTATAATCGATTGATCCATTTGTGAGATCAACACGTCGCGCACCTAATGAAATAGGTACAATCATTATGTATTTGAAGACTAAGGGCCCACATGCTTGGAAATTCAGAGAGTAAATAACTGAAGCGTTTAGTGAAACCTATCATTTAAGGTTAAAACATAGGCTAGAACTTATTAAAAAGTTAACAGAAGATTTTATTGGAACCTCTTTTCCAAATTCGGAATAATTACAGAAATAGTTTTAGACGCATTTTATTTATCAAGTTATCTAATTTGGAATTACTGCTATAACTACTTTTAAACTTTCGCGTTGCATAATTATTTGAAACGATAACGGGAATTAAACACGATCATACCTTATTATTTTGCCTGACGTTTCGATCGGGTTGCACCGACCATGGTCACAGGCTGACTGGAGACAGCGATGCACTCACTCCGAGGGGAAGGTAGATTCATATAAATCTACCTTCTAAATGTTTATTTCTCCAAGCACCGTCACACACCACACTAACCGTGTCCTTATTCCGTCCGTATTACGATGCTTACTCGACTGCGTACTAAAAGGAGGCTTTGTATTTTCAATCACCGGATTCCACGTCGCAGATAGTTTGAAACCGTCGTCCCGATTGAAATTTTTGTGCTTCTTTATTTCAATCGCTTCACGCACAACCCTTGAATAAAAGTGGCGATCTGTGGATAGGACTTGCGTTTGATGAAATTCAATCCAGTGATTGGTGCCTGATTCATGCAAATGTTCCGCAATCGCAGATTTTGCTGTCTGGCGATTTTTCACAGCGGCGATATGCTCCTTCACCCTTTTACTGCTGTACATATACAGTCCGCGGGAAATGACAATATCTCAATTTACTAATCACCTCATTAGTCATGTTCCGCTTAGGTATAGTGATTGATTAATTGCGGCTCTTCCCAAACAAACGCTAAGCCGCGCATTATCAATTTATGGATGTATTGGTTGCGGTAATTGGACCTTTGTGACGGCCGGCGCGGGATTACTGTGGCCATTGTAATTTAAGTCCTTTAACCTATTGTTATGACGCTATGGTGATTGGGATAACAAGGGAACTGAATGATGGCGATGCAGATATTTGAATAATTTATACAGGATGAAATTTTAACCACCTTCCAAATTTTAATATATCAATCTACGACACAAAATCAAATGACGTATTTTTTCTTTTGGTATAGCCCGGCACAAAAATGTCAAGATAAAGCACTTAGAAAATGTCCGCAAAAAATCTAAATTTTTTGATACAGCCTCCTAGCAACACTTTTTTTACGCGATTCGCATCTCATTTATTCATTACGATACTATTCATACGTTTTTGATTTACTCTTTACACCTTATCAGGCCTAGGACCGTAAAAATTGAAAACTAAATTGCGAAAAATATTTTCGGGTGACAGCTGGATTTACATTTTTTACCTCATAAATGGGCACTAAATACGATACCGGACGCTTATACAAATTTTGGAAAGTGGTTAAAATTTCACCCTGTATAGCGACGCTAAAAGGATTTTGTTTACATAATAATTTTCATGTGTAATTTAGATATAGTTACTTGTACGATTTTGAAGCAGTTTTACCTGAGTTATTTGAGAAATGTGTTGCTGTGGAGATGGATTGATGACGGACATACACATTGTACAATGTCAAACAGGGCCGTGTCATCAGTTTAATGAGAGATGTTACTGATTTCAAAACGATGAACATGAAATAGGCTAACATTAGCCTATTGTATAAATAACCTAATTTGTTTTAGCAAAATTACATCATTTTTTTGAATTTTCACTCTAAACAAGAGAACAAGCCAGTAGAAAGAAAGCCTTTAGAGAAGTCATTCCTTCAAAACTTTCTGACCTTTGATTTGCATAATCTTGCGCTGGTATGAAAAACTTTGATTACACTTTCCTGTAGTAACATTAAGTGCACCATAACTAATTTTTTATCAAAATTTGTAACATTGCACATTTCAGTGAAGGTCTATGTTCTAGCATCCTAAGTAATTCGTCATCTTTGTAGCAATGAACCTGTTCGTAGAATATAGGTTTCTTGTTGTACCCAATGTCGCAGCGAGAGTTGCATTCGTAGCAAGATCTACAAATTCGTAGTAAGATCTGTAATTCGTAGCAGCGTGACCACAATGTTCTGTGAGCGTGACTGTCTGCATTGTTAGCTTCATACATAAAGTAGCGTAGTAATTTGACGACCGCCGTGGCGGAGTGGCGTACACACCAGTTTTCAAGGTGTCACCTGCTCCGAGGTCCCGGGTTCGATTCCCGGACGGGTCAATGTAGAAAAAATGTGTTTTTCTAAATTTTCTCGGGTCTGGATGTTAGTGGTACTTTTGTTGTTTCTGGTTTCCAAAATACGAATGCTTTAAATAGTTATTCAAATTGGGATCAGAACAATGTATGTGATGTCGTCCACATTTATTTATTTATTTAAAGTATAAAAATAATATTTCTTTAACCAGGTCTAAAAAAAAATTGGATTCTTATAAATGTAATATTAATTAGGAAAATTTAACTTTCGTAGTAAATTGTCATATTATTAACAAAAAGTCAAAATTAAACGTTTATTTTAGCAACTGAAACTGAAGTTACGAAATAACAATTTAAATCTTCCCTAAAGCATTAGTGTATTTTGAGTTCAAATGTCTAAATAGCTTCACAAATACTTTCCTTTATTAAAAATATTATTGTCAATGTCACAGTAATAAAATTGTTAGATAGAAACAAAGAGTGAATTTCCACCATAGAATAATAAAAGAGGTAATGCAGAGATCGCCTCACTAACACTTTGATAGTTGCAGTGTAGTATCACACTGTCACTGTACACTGTCACTGTACACTGTAATCTCGTGTAAAGTCGGAGGATTAAGTGGTATACCAGTAATTACCAGTATACCACATACCAAATAAGAAATATTAGGTGGAAAATTATCTTCAATTCTCAAAGCAGATATTAAATTTCATCCGAAATTTACTGTTGGATGTTACGGAACACTCATAGCTAATGGAGAGATCGTAATACAGAATATGGATGACTGTTGCCCGTGCCTTCGTACGCTTGGAAATTTATATTATTCCACGGACACCATTAATTCCTTCGGAGTGAAAGGTAGCCTATATGCTATTCTGGCCTGTTATCTATCTGTGCGCCAAATTTCATCTCGAACCGTTAAGCCGTTCGGGCATGATTGAGTGACAAACATTCAATCAAATATTCGCATTTAAACATAAGTAAAATCTTATTCCTTTTTAGAAATTGTAAATATTTTAGTTAGTGCTTAGTTTATTTTTTATTATTATTAATAAGAAGTTATCATGTTGAGTTTTTCTGTGTTTATAATAAAGCTGAAATCCAAAGTAAACATTTAAAAAAGTAAAATTAGATTTGCCGTGACATTGTCAATAATAACCAAGTATTTGTTTCTATTGTTGAATGCCGACGCTCTTCATCATTTGCTGCGGCAGGGTCATCAGCTGCTCCAGGATGCCGGCAACGGGGTTCGCCAGTCGTCTGTTGGGGTCTGCAGACCTGGTAGGGTCCTGGGCACCATCCGCTACTGATCCTTCATCTGCGTAGATGTAATCCACCTATAAGACAAGAAAAGCCTGAGTACCAGTTCACGACAGAGGCAGAGTGTCGTCTACCACCCACCGCCAATATTTTTATATTTTTTTTAAATTAAATTGAAAGTAGTTACCAGTTTTGTTTCTGTTTCTTTATTTTAGGTTATTTTGTATCAGGTTTTTGGGGATAAAATTTAAGTTGGCAGATTTAAATTTGCTAGTAAATTAGGAACACCAAGATTACAATTTTAAGTTAAGACATAATACTGAATGAACATTGATTGCTTGCTCGTTGCCTATAAATGGTTGGCTTTGGGACAATTTTTGTTTGGGAAACGTTTTTGGCCTTATCTACACTTTAAAAGGGACCAACATTCAGACATAACATGTCGATTAAAACCAATATGGAAATTGGTCATAATTGTAAAAAGGGAGTCGGTGACTATAAAATTTAATTAAATTATATAATTTTTATTTCAGATAAATTGCATCCATATTTGTTATTACAATGCCTTAAAATAGTAATAGTTATTTGTAATACAAGAGTGCAAAGTTCCTTTTTAACCGCGTGCTCAACTTTGATGACCGAGCAAGCAAAGGATTCTAAAATTAGAATCCTGAGCGTTAGCGAGGGAATTAAAAGAGCACAAGGTGAAAAATCTTTGCACTCGAGTGCAACACGTAACTTTTCATCCCCCCTTAGCGAGGAAATGACTAAATGCAAAATAAAACATTTACAATCACAAGATACTTTTATTTCAGTTTAGGTATACATTTACTACAACATTATGATATTATGTAAGTATTACAGAAATAAACTTCTTCGTCGCTGGAATCATTCATTTTCGTTTTTTTTTTTACTTGTTTTCAAGTTTCTTATTTATAACATACGAATAATATAAAATACGAATTCAAAACAAAATGGCGAGCACAAAGCAAATTAAAAACAAAAGTACACCAAGGAGGTTAAGAGTCTGAGTTTTTAACAAATAAAAAAAAAGTTGTATGATAAATACGGTACCATGGAGATGAAAGTAAATAGGTTTAATGATGTTTTGAAATCACATACCTAGTGCACGCGATGTTTTAAATTCAAATTTACTTTATCCTCTAGCGAATAAAAACCGCTTTTGCACTCAGATATCGAAGAGCAAAAATACTCTTTCCGAGATGGTGGGATGAAAAATATATTTTTAAATTCTTATATGTTATTATTGTATGTTATTCAAATTCAAATTCAATTATTATTCATTACATCAGATACACACACACAGTGTATAAATTTTCAGAGAAAGGGGTAAGCTCCGGTGGCTTTTATTTTTTGAACAAAGCACAGCGGGGAAGTGTATCGATCTGCCAAGGTCTTCAGGATGCTATTTTGACTGCCTCGCACTCTGTTTATTAGTGAAGCGATCTCTTTAAGTAACAATAACTTATAGCAACACGAAAAAATATAATAATATATTAAAAAATATTTCTGTATTTGCCCCATTGGCGGAGTCGTTTTGTTGAAATCAAGAAAATGAACAATATAATACTTACAGCTAATAACACAACAAAAAACAAACAAAGCAGCCGTTCGAACATGGTGGCAGTTTCACAGTGTACTGAGGGCAATTCTGTATTGCCACCGATAAACCATAATATTCGGTTCCACATTAAACTGTATGAAATATTATTTAAATTTCATCCGTGTCCTAAACAAGTTAATCAATTATGTTTATGAATATATAAATATGCATTGAGATATTAAAAAACGAATAAACTGCACGTGATAAACAAGCATTTCGTCACATTATTAGATTATGAGTAACTTCATAAAGCAGTATCGTAATAACTGCATACATATTAAAAAAACTAAAAATATGTAATAATATATTATGTAAATGAATAATTTTCCTAGCGCTAATATTTTGTAGAAAATAACACAAAGAGTTTTTTTGTCCTTCCGCTTTAGCCTTTCTGCCCAAGAATTTCAATTATTTTTAAATTTTAAATGCTACGGTAAATTTTGATCTATATCGCTTTGAAAAATTCTCGAGTGATTCGCAAACCGACCGAAAAAATCAAGAGACTTATTTATTTCGGTACTGACACAAGTAAACTACATGTACGTATATTTACAATCGAAGCACTTACTCAAAGGGACTAAAGTTACACAATGGCACGGAAACCCATCCCGGTTCGCATCGGCGAACATCTGAGAACGTACTTATTAATGACACAGAAGCACTTTGATGTCAGCATAAGATATTGTATGATCTAAATGCCATATTACCCACAGAATATAAGCATTTTCATAGCAGTATATTAGATGGAGGTGTTCAAAGGTCATATAGGTGAGCGCTCATTACTCATATGTGGACTCACCTTCCCTTTATTCTTACGTACACGAAGTTTCTTGATGTAAAATGTTAACATGCATCATCAAAATATTTAAGAATTTTTACGTTTACATGTGGAAATTTAAATTTATCTTTAAAAACTATAGAAAGGTTTTTCAAGATTTTTGTTGTGGTGAGAAAAATAATAAATGCCAAAATTAATGTATAATAAAATGAAATAAGAAATTTAACTCGTGCAAAAAAATTTCATAGTTTATTTTTTATTAATTTTTCTGACAATGCCTAAATAAATCATTCAATACTTGAAGGATTACTTTGACTGGCGTTTATTTGGCGGACTTTTCGAATTTTTTACAGCGTTTGTGGCAAGGTAAGTTTCTAAATGACGCTGCTGATAGACTTAGTCTACCTGTATTAGCGTAAAATCCGTGAATGTATCTTTCACTTTCATGTATAATGTTCTCATAAGTTCAAGAAACCAATTGTTTAAAATATAATTTTCTTTAAATAGAGCTTGATTTGAATAGAGTCAAAGTTTACATCCGAATGAAAGCTATACGTATTGTAGAGTTAACAAAGGACATCCTAGGACTGCCACAGCAGCTACGACTGCTACGACGTAGCCCAGGAAAATATTACAACTAGAAATGGGCCGAGTACTCGGTTAATACTCGGTACTCGGCATACTCGGCGGGTATTTTGATACTCGTACTCGGCCGAATAACTCGGTTTTGACGCCGAGTATACTCGGTTTAAGCAAAGCAATAAATTTAGGTAGAAATAATTAATGCAACAGTGTTAATCAAAAAGTAAAAGTATTACTAATTTGGGAAATCTTTGATAATCTCAATTATGATAAGTAATCAGTAGTGATGAGACAAAATTAAGGGAATTTTAATGAAAAACATCAATATTTAAAATTTAATAAAGTTAATTGTGATACAGAAACACAAGGCTCTCTGCACGTTCTGGTAACAGCCTATTCCTTTTTTCTTCGTCGCCGTTTCCAGCCTCCGAAAATAATCGCTTGCTGTAAACAGTGCTTGCAGGTGCACAAAGAAACACTAGTGCTAAACTAGCTCAATTCAATTCAATTCAAATATTTTATTGCGTTCTATAATGTTACAAGGATGTTATAAAGTATGATGTAGACAGTTCATTATAGACCCTGTTCGGGCACAACAATACAATTTGTAGTAGACGGACAGAGAGGATGACGCCATAATTACATAATATTTCAATACAAAAGAACAAATAAACACCTATTATTACTACATACATAATTTACTTACTTTCTAAAATTTACTGTATATTCAATTTATAGATATCGACTAATTTGGTGATAGTTATTAATTTATTTTATATAAAATAACAGCTAATTACATATTTTTATTAGATTATATTATTAAACATTTATATAAATTTGAATTTGAGAAATAAAATAAATTGTAATATTTGTTGTCATTGTATTAATTAATTTGGTTATATATTTTTTAATTTTATTAGATTTTCGTCATTTAGGTATTCATTTATTGTATAATAGCAATTTTTTAAAAGAATAGATTTTATTGATTTTCCATATTTTATTTTATTTGATTCTTCTTTTATAAATTCCGGTAGTTTATTGTAAATTTTTATAGACATGATTAGTGGGCTTGATGAATGAAGCTTTAGATGGACAGGCGGTAACATTAATTTGTTCTTACGAACACTTCTCAAAGAGTGGTTCGAGGGTAAATTCGATCGCTTTGTATAAAATTCGGGATGTTTTCGGACTCGGCTTCGGCTCAGGATACCTTATTTGGTGCCCTGCTCACCACTTGATAGAACTGTTTTCTTTTGCCAACAAATTTTCTTTTAACTAGAGATCCAATTCTAAAGCAATGGAGCTTTTAGGATCATCGCGAAAACAGGTATTCGCTTAAACCGAGTTGCTCGGCCGAGTACTCGGTTGGAAAAAAATTGAACCGAGTAAAACTCGGTACTCGTTACTCGGCAAAAGTGCTACTTGGCGCATCTCTAATTACAATCTTGCGATGCGATGAGAAAGACGCAGGACAGTGCGCGCCGGGCCTAAGGCACCTTCGATGAAACGATGATATACACAAAGCTGCTTTTGATGGAAATAAAAAAGCCAAGATTCGGGCTAAGTAATGTGCTTTGCCTATGTTCAGCCAGGTTTACTTTAGCTGTTTTTAATCCTGCCTTAAATTATGGCTGACAATTTATAAAACACGTTATACACTTTATCTTACTTTTTAGGTTTCACCTTTAAATGTGTAAAATTTTGGATAAAAAATGCTACAAAAAAAATTTACATGGCCATAATGTTACTACTTATATCTAACTATTTTGATTTTTCTTTTACATTTTTTTTTGTAGTAGTTTTAAACAATTTAATCTATTAGCAATAAAACTCAAAATATACGCAGTCGCAGCCAAAAGAAAATGGCCGCCGTGCAGCAGGCAGTGCACTGTCAAAGAATATTGCACAACAGCCACCACAAACAGGTAATTTGGCGGCGTAGCGGCTCTCGTGCAGCGATAAATCACTCAGTAATAAATGTCCGCCGCAGTCAAAGCTAGATAGGTGGCCGAGAATTGGGTTTCATTGCGCTATACCGCGACATAGCTACAAATACAACGGCCGGTATATTTTTCAGGTTTAACTTGTGATTAAATTCACTTGCAATTTAGTTGATAACTGAATAGATTGGCATGAAAGGCAAACATGTGTCGTAATTATCAGAGTTAAACACTTACGCAACTTTGACTACATTAGTAAGTTCCATGACTATAGTTTAAAAGATTGAAAAGATGTATCAAACTCTGAGGTATCCAACTAAATCGTTTTGACAATAAAATTGCGATAAGCATACCAACGAACGCCCCGTTGGTCTAACGCCCCATTGGTCTAACGCCCCGTTGGTCTAGTGGTTTAAATACCGAGCCAAGATCTCGGGATCCCAGGTTCGAATCCTGGGTCGGGCAACAAAAAAGTTTTGAATTTTCGAACGTTGCTCGGATTTGTGATCACCAACCCGCATTTGGCAAGCGTGGTGATTATGCCAGTACACCCATCATTGCTGTGGTAACTTGAATTCAATGATGGAGGCCTTTTCCCTGCAGTGGGATGATTATAGGCTGTTACTTTCCTAAGCATACCAAAGTAATTATGAGTCAACAAATGACATCTAGAATAAAACTAAACAATTATATGGCCGAATGCGCGGTTACAGGACATACACGGTTACGGTGCTGCCACTACAAGTAAATGATCATACTTAAATACAAATATTAATAAACAACAAAAAAGGAGAACAGGCCCCCAATTCCGCTAATTTACAAATGGCTCAATAGCATCGCAATTGTATATTTTGACACATTTAATATGGAAGTAATGTCAAAATATACGATTGAGATGCTATTGCGCCATTTATAAATTAACAGAATTGGGGCCCAGTTCTCCCGTGATCGATCATGGCGCTTGCAACAGTGCCGAAATATCGGAAACACATAGTAAATAAGGTACATGGTATAAACCCCGAATCAAATAACTCTAGTGATAGTGACCATGAAAGTTTAAATTAGTATATTAACAAAAAAGGAGTTTGTCATTATCTCAATGTAACATATTGAAGAAATCAGTATATTAACTATTTTTTTGTTAGTACAATAGTACAAACAATGCAGTAAAATTTGCATGTCTGTGTAACTTACAAAGAAATTGCTGTTCCTTTTGAACTACAGGAAGTAGCAGTAAAGCGTCATTCAACTTCTATCACACGTTGCAGAGCGAGCTGACAGCTAGAATGGGCGTATATTTATGAATCCTGCATGAAAAAAAAGCCTGAATCACGCCACTGAAAAGCTAAAATTAATTGTAACGTGTAAGGTGCAATATAAAACCTCACAACGTCATAAAGTCTAATTTTGCTCAAAGTTGATAAGGGATTACGAACGAAATCTGAATCAGTTCACATTTCATAATTATTATAAAAGTATAACAGAACAAAAGATCAGCAATTAGATTTATTTATCCAAAAAAGTCAATTTGGCAAAGTTTAGTATGCCTGAAATATATTCTAAGTTTAATAAATTTTGAGATTAACAAGGTTACCAGTTGAGCTACGGTCCTGCGAATGTGTTTACTGTGACTTTTTGAAATAAAACATTACTACTACCTTTTTCTCGTTCCAGATGCCAGATTAATCTGGTATAAAATTGAAACGCAATTCTCGTATTTCACTAACGGCGCTAACGATCAAATTTTGTATTAAGATTATTTCTCATTTTAAATTTCAACCACAATTTTACGTTAAAATCGATCTACAAACTCGACAATTCTATAACATTTCCGATGCTTAATCACAGAATTCACAGATGGCAAATTATTAGAAAAATAAAAAAAAGTATGTACTCCTTGTGCTTATCCCTATTTAATTGATAATTGTTTATTAGAAAACGAGCAAAACTCCGTCGCTTAGGTACTTGAAACAAACCAATTTCCAGAAACATAAAATGTGTTGCAAAACCAACACCAGGTGTCGCGGTGGTTAATAAATAATTTATAGGAGGGCTTATCTTCATCTACAAGGCGATGCTTTTTCACGCAATCATTTAGTAGAATTTATATCTGATGAATACCAAAGATTTTTCGAATCCACAAATTGTATTGGTATTACCTTAGATTAAAACCTTTGATTTTCGTTTGATAGGTATATTTCATAGTTTGCCACATTTTAATTAAAGTTTAAAATCGTACCTCTGGTTGCTAACGACAGAAAAAGGGAGTAAACAATTTACCAACGAAAAGGAAGAAATAGACAACCACTTTTAAATATGTAGATGCCAAAAGAAGAATTGAAAACGAACATCATTCACAGACGGTTTAACTTCTCGCTTATTATATTCGTTTCATCTCCGACTCATTGGTATATTTTACAACGTGATGAATGGCTAATATTATGAAAAAGTACAGAACTGTTAAAAAGCATGTAAAGCCGACAAAATAGTGATTGAATTGTGTTTCAAAGAATTATCAAGATAAAACAGAATTTCCCCATTAACACCTTCTCGTAATATACCTACAGGATGAAATTTTAACCACCTTCCAAATTTTAATATATCAATCTACGAGACAAAAAACAAATGACGCATAAAGCACTTAGAAAATGTCCACCAAAAATCTAAAATTTTTGATACGGCCGCCTAGCAACACTTTTTTGACGCGTTGCGCATCTCATTCATTCATAACGATACTATGCATAAGTTTTTGATGTTCCCTTTATACCTTAACAGGTCTAGGACCGTAAAAATTTAAAACTGTATCGCAAAAAATATTTTAGGGTGACAACTTGATTTTCATTTTTTAATTCATAAATAGGCTCTAAATACGATACTGAACGCCTATAAAAATTTCGGAAAGTGGTTAAAATTTCAGCCTGTATATGAGTGTCGTAAGAGACTAAAGTAAAAGTACCAGAAGAAAACGCGCAATGTAGCTGCGTCTTATTCCACTAGTGGGCAAACTACAAAACTCTAGAAGACCTATTCTTACGATTGACATGGTCTAGAATAGTCTAGATAAAAAAAATTATGATAATGCTTACCATGTTCCGAAATACGCCAACTAGGAACAGTTGATGAACAGGGAGGGATAGGAAAACAAAGGAACAAAATAAACTATTTAATTGTATCAGTAATAAGAGAAATGCGGGCCAATTATGAGGACTGTCACGTACTCAATGTCGAACGCGGCAGTAGAAGGATTTGGCCGCATCGCGATTGACCCAGCACGCCACGATAAATCCATGGATACCTACTTATTTAAATATTAAGACAAATCAAAAATTTGTCACACTTTTCATTAGCTATTTAACCTTTACCAAAACAACCCGCTTTATCACGGCCAACGAAATAGAATTACGAAACCCGTGATCAAAGCAAACTACAACAGTTCTACCTTTTAGTTTCTTTGTTTGTAAAGTCCCCGTTTGCAATCACAAAGAAGATCCCACAGGAGAGACAGGATTATCTCCAGCTTTATCCAGAGACTTTGACTATGTAAATATGCGGCTTGGGTGCAAGCGACGCGGATTATGACCGAAGGCGGTGACACAAAGTAACATTTTGCTTGGTATTAAACATTTTTTTAAACTGTAGTTTAGTTAGTATTCTCCTATTCTATAAATATTATGCATCTTGTATTAAACAGCGGTGTTATGCGTACATAAATAGTTAGGTCACGAACAAGAGCCTGGTAAGGGCACAACAAAGTAAATATAAAGATACATAAAATTAGAATAAGACATTATAGCGTTCATTATTGTATTGTTATATTTATTATTGTATTATAAAATTATAACTTGAAAAATTATGTCTCAGGCATGCGAGGAGATGCGGGTTCGAGTCCCGCCTGAGTCATATTTTTTAAAGTATAAATACTGATATTATAATTGCAAATATATCATGTAAAGTATTATAAGGACAACTTAGTAATCTTTTTGTAAAATTCAGATCAGCCATGCTTTTCCAAATTTCTGACACAGGGACGCTGCCTGAGGATGCAATGTCAATTTTGTACCATCTGCTATAGCATGAAGCGGAATATACTTTGGAGAAATCAGGTGTATATGTCAGCGTAAAATTGTGAGAACCGCAAGTTTATAAAACAACGCGTCAGTTTATAAACTAACGGTAGGTTAGGTTAGGTTAGTTTATAAATTTCCTAGAAAATTTATAAATTTGCGGTTCTTGTTATTTTCCGGTGACATATATATTACAATTTATTAAAATAGCCAACCCGGTCCGGTATTACATTCTTTTAATTTTACCTTAGATTATGCAAAAGAAGAAATATTGAATTTTTATTTTGAGATTGGTCTTTCGAATCGCGCGACGCTCCGGGTAAGGACGCGCCTTTACCTCAGAATATGACTTCGTAAGACTTCAATAATACTTCCTGAGTACCTGTCGTTGTTTCATAAATCTCTGACGGATCCGAAATCTTTGGAAAATTGTATTGTTATGGAACACTAGCGCCGGATTATTGCTCGGGATTTACTTGAAAACTTATGTTCTGTAGTAATCTGATCTGTGAAAATATTTAATTGTTTAAATATATATATATACATATTGTTTTTACCAATAAATTGCTGGTGTAAATTAAAAGTAAAATTTACGTAGCTTCAACCTGCAAAATATTTTCGCAAATATTTACAATTGGTTAAGATAACAGCTTTAATAATGTGTTGATACTATTTATTTAAGCAATTAAACAATCGGGGAAAATGATAAAGTATTTTCTTGAATAAATTCGTCGTCACAATATTTACAGCAGTCGCCCGGTGTGCGAAAGGTTGTGGGTCAAGTCCCACATAAGGCAGTCGAAAACACAGCCTTATACAGAGTGTTGGATAAATGGTATAATATAAATACTATGGTGAAGCCAGAAATTTGGTATGATCTTTTTGTTTTCCTAAAAACTAAAATTTTGAGATGCCGATTTCTATAAATCCTGTATTTTTTTCAAAAGTAACATGTTTCTGACATCACCATTTGAGCATTTTTATGCATTTATGTTATGTAACATAATAATAGGCTGGTTTCGGATTGTTATATCATTTAACTAACAACCTGTATAAATATTTGGTAAACTCTTCCTTTCCATTTCTATATAAAAACCGTGTGTTGTGTAGTCAGATAAGTTAGGTTATACAGAATGAAATTTTAACCACTTTCCAAAATTTTTATGTGTTCAGTATCGTATTTAGAGCCTATTTATGAAGTAAAAAAATTAAATCAAGTTGTCACCCGAAAATATCTTTCGCGATTTAGTTTTCCATTTTTTAGGTCCTAGACCTGTAAGGTTTAAAGGGAAATTGAAAAACTTATGAATAGTATTGTAATGAACGAATGAGATGCACATCGCGTAAAAAAATGGTTGCCTGCAAAGTCGGTTTTACGGGCGAAGATTTTACGTGACAACGTCTTTTCACTACAGACACAGCTGACGATACTTTAACCACACGTGTGAACTTGTATTATGACGCTTTCTTGTTTTTCCAACGCCAAGAACGTTCGAGAAAGACAAAGACAGAGACACAAGCATGCGCCGATTCAATGCGCCTAATTCTCTAGTGCTGCGCGCGCGGCAGACCGATCATAGTTGAGTGGGAGAGAGACGCAAGGCATTCGGCGGGCCTCTCTCTCGTTCGGTGACTCATCGTAACGTTACCGAGCGTTACACTTTTTCATAAGTGACTCCCAGCCGCAACCTAATTTAAGACGTTGTCACGTCAAAAAAGTGTTACTAGGATGCCGTATCAAAAATTTTAGACTTTTGGCGGACATTTTCTAAGTGCTTTATCTTGACATTTTTGTACTGGGCTATACCAAAAGAAAAAAAACGTCATTTGTTTTTGTCCTCGTAGATTGCTATATTAAAATTTGGAAAGTGGTTAAAATTTCATCCTGTATAGTTAGTCTATATGCTGTAGAAGTAGGAGCGAGAGGTATACCAGCAAAATCTCTCTATTACCTGTTGAAAGACCTTGGCTTGGCCAGAATTGCAGTAAGTTCCATATTAGAGCGAGTGTCTAAAGCTGCATTAGCAGGTTCTTACCAGATTTGGCTGGGCAGGGAGAGAAACACGAGTAGTGAAGGTGAGTGTTGATGTACGTCGGAAAGGGGGCCCTTAAGAGAAAATACCACGGCCGTTTTTCCATACAAACGTAGTCCCCTGATTCCTCCCTGGATAATGCCAGTAGAGCAATAATTTTTATTACAAAAATCTATGGCCACTATAAGCATGGTTCTATGTTTTGTGTTTTTTCATAAATTAATTAATAAAAAAGATATGAGCCCTCAAAAATCGAAAAAATTTGCCAGATTTTCCGCTGTGTTCAAACATCCTGAAAACAAATTTGGCTGAATTTTAGAAAAAAAGGAAAACATACGTACGAAACATATTAATTTTTAATGAAAAAAGTATTTATATCGGTCTAGTTTTGGAAAAGTAATCGGGGGACTAAGAAACGACATTTGGTGTGTTTTTAGTACGTATTTTCGGTCCAAGAAGCAGTTGTCACACTCTGCGGTGAATGCGTTTTGCATTGCGCGACAGCAATAGATTTTACAAATACCTATTTTTCAATTCTCTCGCCCGTAGTGTTTCCTCTTAAACCACACGTCACAAGTCCCGGGAGCTACTCGGAGTTTCTCTTTCTGCCACACGATGGACCCGGCACCCGCACGGGGAATCCATGGAACGCTAAGAAGTTTGTCTCTTTTATAATTAACTAGCTGTTGTAACTTTCCCACGGGGTGGACCGCCCTTAACACTTAGGGTTATAAAATTAATTTAAGACCTATTCTCAGACCTACCGAAGAACATACACAAATAATTTCAAAAATTATTTGTCTTTAAAACAAATTCTTGATCACGCCATTTCGAAGGAGTTCGGTAACAAACACTTTTAAAGGAGGAACTAACAGTGTTTAAAACCGCGTATTTACAAAAGTAGCAAAATCGAGATTTCGCGGGTTTAGCTTCGTAGTAGTGATTGGCTGCGTTCTGTGATGTTGGCCGAGCCGATTATCCAATAGGAAGCCGTGAAATCGAATGTCTTTTAAACCGCTTAACGTCAGGTGATTGTTTATTGTGCCCAAAACCGCGAATCTGCGCATCATAACATGGAAGGTGTGTTTGTTTAACGAAGCGTGCGTAAAATAGGATGGTTTTAATTATAAATGCTGCAATAACTGGTAAGTGAACACAATAATTCCATATTATATTGGTTAAGTTACTCTTTAGGATAGTTTGTTATTTGCAGGTGCTTCCTCAAATCAGTGTTAGTGCGGGTAGTGTGGTGAAGGTATCTAGGCCGGTATATTAACAAGCGGAAATCATTAGCAAAATAATTTTCTAAATCCATAATTAGTTATGGATTTCCGCAAAGTAACGCCTGAGTCTATTAATTTTGTCTTTAACTATTTCGATGTTAGATACGCGGTTTTAAAATTTATGTACCTACTCGTAACTTAGGTTAATTTCTTGTATTTATTATCGTAAAAGTACACTGAGACTGGATGTGTCTGTACTAATACCTACTAGTAGGTGATAATAGTAGGTAGGTGATAATAGTAGGTAGGAGGTAAAGTTTTTCTGTTTGTAAAAAGTTACTATTTAATTATAGTTTTGGTAACTGACCCTACCTTTGTTTTTTTTTAGTTTACGTCATGGACCAAGAATCTTAAGAGATCTAGCAAAACGTCGCGCTGAACTTGTGCGTAAAAAGCAGCTCATCTTGGATAAACTTAATAATACCAACTCACACACCCCTCAAACATTAATTGAACCGTCTCCAGCGACCCAACTGCCATGTTTCCCAAATGCCTCTACATCCGAAAATGTTCATGATAGCATTGCATACTGTGAAACTCTAACAACAGTTTTTGAACCTTCTCCTTGCCCTAGCGCATCATCTATGATGATTTCAAATATTCCAGAAGCTTTAGATTTTTCTTCGGATCATGTAGATAATGATCCCGATTACGTTCCATTATCCGAAATTACAAATTTACAGCCTATTGCTACTCCATCTGATTCTATTTCTAATGAAAACGTTGAATGGTATGTGGAGAGAGAAATTGAGCCTGAAGTGGCCAAAGAGTCACGTACAAGAAAAAGAAATGCTGATCGAAGTTCGTGGGCAGTATCAATTAATAAGAAAAATAGAATGTTAGGCAAAGAGTACATAGGCTTAAAAAAATTGATAACCTTATTCAGAAACAAAAAAGACCTAAAAGAGCAATAGGTACTAAATGTAATTCAGCGTTTTGTAATGAAAGCAAAGTAATGTATTGCTCACAATTAAACGAAGATTTACAAAAACCTATATTTGAAGATTTTTGGAGTAAGTCGTGGCAAGAAAAGAAAATATTTGTGATTTCAATGATTGACAAAGTACCTGTTCGAAGAGGGAAGAAAGGACATAACTCTAGACGTTCCAATACAAAATTTTACTATCTACAAGTCAATGGGAGGAAAGAGAGAGTTTGCTTGAAAACGTTTCTAGCTACTTTGGGTGTGAAAGAGTGGACTGTACGCTATTGGTTAGGCGAAGGAAGAGGTGATGCTCGCTCTAATACAGAACTTACAACAAATTTTAATACTACCGCTACTCAAGATTACAGTACAAGCAAAAAATCGTCTTTAAAAGATTACCTGAATTTATTACCGAAGATACCATCTCATTACTGCCGTAAATCAACCACTAAACAATATTTGGAACCTATATTTCAATCAAAATCTCAGCTATATAATACGTACGTAGAATTTGCATCATCAATGTCTAAGCCAGTAGCTTCAAGAAAGTTGTTTTGTGACATCTTAGATGAACAAAACATTGCACTATTTGCACCCAAGAAAGATGCATGTGATTATTGTTGTTCATATAAAGCCGGCAACGTTTCTGAAGAAGATTACCAGAATCACATCCACCTGAAAGAATTGGCTCGAGCTGAAAAACTTAGCGACAAGCAAAGCGCTCAAAGAGGACTTCTTCATGCTGTGACCGCCGATTTGCAGGCTGTCAAGCTGTGCCCTTCGCTAGCAGCTAGTGCTTTATACTTTAAGACCAAATTAGCTGTGCACAACTTTACTTTATACGATATTGCAACGGGTCATGTAACTTGCTACTGGTTCGACGAAACCGCCTGTGATTTAAAAGCTACCACTTACGCATCTTTTTTTATTGATTATTTGACTAAGTTATTAGAAGAAGATTGCAGGGATGTTGTTATCTGGACGGATGGTTGCACTGCACAGAACAGAAACTCAATAGTTTCTAATGCCCTTCTAAGATTAGCAATAGACAAAAATACAACAATTACACAAAAGTATCTGGAAAAAGGTCACACTCAAATGGAGGTAGACTCCGTACACTCAGTGGTGGAAAGAAAGCTGAAAAATGTTGAAATTTTTCTTCCATCTCAGTATGCCTCAATCACAAAAGAAGCCAGGAAGCATCCTTCTCCATACCAGGTGTTTCAACCAGATTTCACCTTTTTTAAAGACTACAGTCTAAAAGAATACCAAATTTATGATTCCATTCCTCCTGGGCGTTCTGCTGGAGATGATTGCGTAGTGTATCTAAGGGTTTTAAAGTATAATCCTAACGGTACAATAGAGTTTAAAAAACATTTTAAAGATGATTTCAGCCCACTTCCTCGGAGACCGAAACCTATTTCAGCTGTAGTAAATAATGTACCTCCCCTGTATTCCTCTAGACTGCCTATATTAGACAGTAAGTATCAGCACTTACAGTAATTAAAGAGTGTGATACCTGCAGATTGTCACTTGTTTTACGATAATTTACCATTTAAGAAAAAGTAAAGTTTTAATTGATCTCATTTTTTAACAAATACCTTAAAGTGCAATTATTATTCTACTCAGAAGTAATATTTTTATACATTTTCTTTATTCATTTTTAGTTTTAACTGTTAATTAGTAAGTATCCTACAACAAGGTATTTTTAACATACTAAGCTATAAAGAGCTATTATTTTATATTATGGGGATTTATGGTGTTATTTTCCTGTATATTGTTGATTAGCTAATGTACCGATGAAAATTATGTGCCAAAAATTAAACTAAGAAGTTGACTGGATAAATAATAAGAAGATTTTGATTGTATTCTTTTGTTTTAATTCGCTAGACAATTCCGCGTAAGTGACATAAAAAACTAATTTCGATTTTAATTGTGATGATTAATCCGCGAAAGTCGATTTTCTAATTCATTAATACATATTATACATAACTAATGCCTACAATATTAAGATTAATATTATAATTTGTCAATTTTAAAGTTTAAACAATAGAAAGTCAAGTGGTTTAGTAATTATTACGTTTTTCCTCGTTCCTGCAAAATTCACTGTACCTAACATACGCGGTTTTAAACACTGTTAGTTCCGCGGTTTCAGAATATCACCGACGATATTATATTCAGACTTAATAAATATCTCCTATAAATAAGTAAATAGTAATAACTAGGTAAACAATATCTGGTAAGTAGTAGGATTCCCAAAAAATGTACTAAGTGTAAATCGTAATATTCAGCGCATATCCGAAATACGAATTGTAGTTGTACGGTCGGTTAACTGTTAGCCATTCCGTCATATAACGTTTAAAATGTCGGTGAAGAATCTCGGCAACTAAATAGCAACAAAGTTAACACTAGCCTAATGTGCAGACGACAGTACATCAAGCTATACATTGGGGCACCTTAAGATCATTGACATAAGTGCTAGTTTGCAACAAAAATGTGCAGGCCACTGCCATCCTGAAAAAGTACGTAAAATCATATTTTTATAGTTCACTTAAAAGTTATCCTATTAAAATAACAGCAAAGTTTTTATGACGAATTTTAAGTGGATTAGACTTAACTTCGTATGGGAATATATTTAAAACGTTGGCTCCGAGTCATATTATCGCAATTACTAATTGTTAGTTGTCCCACCAACACCAACTCCACTTCCACTTTGTTTTCGAATACGACCTTTGGCAAATTCTGCAATTAAAAGTAACTATGACAAGGCGACCAAGATGAGGATTCAGTTAGGCTGGGTAGCTTTTATAAATCTTTTTTTGTCATCTACTTACAGCAAAGTTAAAAAACAACAACTAAAAACTACTCTAACTACCTCCCATAAGATAGATGGATGGACATGGATGCCATGATGTCCACGTCACTCACAGTATGTAAGTACAGCTTGGGAAGCTATGTTTCTTGTTTTTTCAAATATCCTTTTCGTCTATACTAATATTATAAAGCTGAAGAGTTTGTTTGTTTGTTTGAACGCGCTAATCGCAGGAAGTACTGGTTCGATTAGAAAAAATATTTATGTGTTGGATAGTCCATTTATCGAGGAAGGCTTTAGGTTGTATAACATCAGGCTGCGACCAATAGGAGCGAAGCATCAGTTAAAAATGTTTAAAAAATAGTCGCGATTGTAATAACAGAAATTGACGCGGAAGAAGTCGCGGGCAACAGCTAGTTTAAAATAAAAAACTAGACACACCATCAATGACAGAAAACGTCATTGCTAAACAAGAGCCAACTGAACGTTTGAGTTCTCTTTTAATTTAATAATATAGTCAACTATTTCTGCTCTAGGATCATCATCATCATCATCATATCAGCCGAACGACGCCCACTGCTGGGCATAGGCCTCCCCCAAGGATCTCCACAACGATCGGTCCTGTGCTGTCCGCATCCAGCGGCTTCCCGCGACCTTGACCAGATCGTCGGTCCACCTTGTAGGGGGCTTGCCCACGGAACGTTGTCCGGTACGCAGTCGCCATTAGAGTACCTTTCCGCCCCAACGGCCATCGGTTCTCCGCGCTATGTGTCCCGCCCACTGCCACTTCAACGATGCAATCCTTCGAGCGATGTCGGTTGTTTTAGTTCTCCTGCGGATCTCATCATATCTGATTCGATCGAGTAGGGAAATACCAAGCATCGCTCTCTTCATTGCTCGCTGAGCTGCATCTTGAGCCTTCTTATGAGACCCATAGTAAACGACCACGTCTCACTCCCATAGGTCATTACTGGCAACACACACTGGTCAAAGACTTTCGTCTTGAGAGACTGAGGTATTTCGGACGCAAATATATGCTGGAGCTTCCCGAACGCTGCCCATCCGAGCTGGATTCGACGAGAGATCTCTTTCTCGAAGTTGCTTTAGGATAGGTGATATGAAATAAAGCTATAGGTGCTATGCTATACTGTCTAATTGTGGGCAGTTTGATGTGCTGAGCCCAAAGTACATAACTATTTAAAGCACACAAACCAGAAACAACCAAGTCGTTTGGAAATTACAGAATAATACTTTGATCGACATTGTCCCGTTCAGGAATCGATCCTACTACCTACACTAGACCTCGGTGCATGCAACACCTTAAAAACTGATATGAACACCATTCCACGTTATACACCGTGCTTTTTGAACCACCTGGAAAAATAATCCCATGTTATTGGACCATTATGTATAACTATGTATGATGTATTATGTATACTGTGAAATACTACACCCAGAGACAAACTCCAGTGTATGCTACTTTTCTAGATCTCTCCAAGGCGTTTGATTTGGTTAATTATGATATACTGTGAACGAAACTACGTGAAATATCTTTTCCAGCGGAACTTATCAACACGTTCAAATTTTGGTACGGTCATCAAATTAACCAGGTCAGATGGTTTGGTGCACTATCTGACGAATATGTACTGGAATGCGGGGTGAGACAGGGGGGTTTGTCTTCGCCTGCGCTTTTCAGCCTGTACGTAAACGGGCTCATTGGTGCACTCAGTGACACCAGAATAGGCTGTTCTATTGATGGACATATTATTAATAGTATAAGTTACGCTGATGACATGGTGTTGCTGAGTCCATCGGTGAGTGCGTTGCGTAGACTGCTAGCTGTGTGTGAGGCATACGCCGCTGAACATGGACTTCTCTATAACACCAAAAAGAGTGAGTTAATGGTGTTCCGTAGTAACCGCAAGAAGCCCATGATAGTACCTCCGGTACAGGTTCTTGGTGAACCATTAAGAAGAGTGTGTCAATTTAAATATTTGTGGCACATTCTTAATGAATATTTGTCTGACGACAATGATATAGAGAGGGAGCGAAGGGCATTGGCGGTCCGATGCAATATGCTCGCACGCAGGTTTGCTAGGTGTACAGATGACGTCAAAATTACTCTGTTTAAGGCGTATTGTCAAAAGTTTTACACATGCAGCCTGTGGTGCGACTTCACGCAGAAGACCTACAATGCTCTTCGCGTTCAGTATAATAACGCTTTCAGGATGCTGATGGGCCTTCCTAGGTACTGCAGTGCTTCATGCATGTTTGCTGAAGCTGGTGTCGTAGATTTTTATGGCATCATGAGGAAGCGAACTGCGTCGATGCAATGCAGGCTACGGAAGAGCACAAATAGCATCCTCAAGGTGATTAAATATAAATTTGACTGTCCCATTCAAAGGCATTGGACTTTATTACTTGCATATGAATGGAACGATCAAATTTCTCGACTGATTTTATAAACCCTCTATTTTTATTGGTAGTATTTAATTTAATTTTGTATTTGATTTCCTTTATGAATCTTTGTAATAAATATTAAGTTATATGTACAAATATGGTTAAAAACTGAAATAAATAATATAACTGTTACTATTACTACTATAACATCATGGCAGCGCTATTTATTTTTTGATTAATAATTATTTAAAAAAAAATGTTAAATATTAATTCAGACATGTAATTTTGTAACACGCTGTGACGCGTACAGATGTATTATTTAGCTCCGACGGGGTCTCAGTTGAATGGACCTTAAAATAGCTAAACCAATATTTAATATTTTTATTAAAAAATTTTTGGTAGAAAAATAAAAATAACACTGCCAAGAATAACATCTTGGCAGTGTTATTTTTACACTGCCAAGATGTTATTCATAATGGTTACATAGAGTGGGCTTCGTTTTACAGGTGGTTGAAAATGCACCGTGTATATCTACTTCTAGCACTTTATTTGAAAAATATCTAATGTCGACCTAACTCTGATGAGTAGCCGTAATCTATGAAATGCACTTTGAACACCCAGGGAAGACCTCTCTCTCTCTCTCTCTCTCTCTTCCTGGCATTATCTATTCCCACATGGTGGTGGGGCCTGCCTTTCTCGTCTTCCTTCTCCACCTCCCCATGTCGGATGTGTCGCTCACAGTGACGTTGCAGGCAGCGAGGTCTCGTTTTACTACGTCGGACCACCTTGTTTTCGGTCTACCTCTTCGTTGGGGAAGACTTCCTCATCTATCATAAAACTTCAAGTAAAACAGTTTTATCATAGCATTAAATCGATGAATAGCCAGCAACACAGTAACGTCTGATGCTGTCGAGTTTGTGAAACTGCGGTTGTAATCTCGGTTAACTTCAACGCCACAAATAATCTGATGCAGTGGCCGAAATGAGAACTAATCCATTAAAATAAGATTGGGTTTGTATAGTCCACGAGTCTTTGTTCTAATAGACCAATAATAGTATCAGAGGATAAAAATTGATAATAAAAATGATCCTAACCTCGTTTTTTTAAAAAAAATAGTTAATAGATATGTTATCCAGGTGACTATTTTTTGAAGAAAAAATAAGATGATCCTATTTAGAGCCCATTTATGAAGTAAAAAAATTAAATCAAGTTTTCACTCGAGAATACTTTTCGCAACATAGCTTTAAATTTTTACGATCCTAAGCCTGTTAAGGTATGAAGGGAAAATCAAAAACTTATGAATAGTCTCTTAATGAATGAATGAGATGCGCATAGCGTAAAAAAAGTGTTGCTAGGAGGCCGTATCAAAAATTTAAGATTTTTGGCAGACATTTTCTAAGTGCTTTATCTTGACATTTTTGTACTGGGCTATACCAAAAGAAAAAATACGTCACTCGTTTTTTGTCTCGTAGATTGTTATATTAAAATTTGGAAAGTGGTTAAAATTTCACCCTGTATTTACAGACGAGTATGCATAATGCGTTTTGTGTTTTAAGGAAAGCACTTAAAATTTGACATTAATGTTGAAGTCGTTTTTTTAAATGGTTTTCTTGAGTTATAAAATATTTCAAGTGGTAAAACTTTCTTTGTAAATGTTTATAAAACAAAGTATTCACTACATGTAATGTTAAAAATCTTGTAAATTAGACAATTAAGACTCCTTTTTTCGTCACATGCAAATAAATCTAAAAAATTTTTACCAATTTCAGTGGATTGAAGAAGTTTTTAAAGGAGCCATTTTTGACTGCTTATTTATTTGTAACGCTACATGTACAAATTTTCAGTTAAAAAGAGCTCCATTAAAGCTAAGGTTAGCCACCGCAACACTGTAAGGTTACTACCGAGTAACGTGGCAGCGTCGGCACTAAACTGTCGTAGTGAAGTCTGTAATGACACTTGACTGTAATGTTCAGCGCAATCTCAGTCG
Organism: Anania crocealis; assembly: GCA_949315895.1. Classification (NCBI taxonomy): domain Eukaryota; kingdom Metazoa; phylum Arthropoda; class Insecta; order Lepidoptera; family Crambidae; genus Anania; species Anania crocealis. The sequence continues at coordinate 14,608,039 of OX438867.1, read as the reverse complement.
CACGACGCGCGTAAAACGCGATTACAGCGCCACGAATTATCTGAAGCGATGGACGAAATGTGAACTAAAGCCATTGAGTAAGAGGACAGTTTAAAGCGGAGATGAAATGTATCAGGCTACGATTGATGTCTAAACACTAAATCATGTAATAAACTAAAAACTAATCTCAGCTTTAAATATCTTACGCATTAATAAAAAAATAAGAAGAAAAAACTAAGAATCAGGTAGGTACGATGACTATACATATTACATAAATATGTATGTATATTATGCAATGTTGCTAAGGCGTACGTGTGACAAGCCCACACTATCATAATTATGTTTTTTTTGGCTATACATACGAGTAGGTATATTTGAAAACAATTCTTTAGATAAAAATTTCGACTGCCTGCGGCGCGAGTCGAACCTAAAACTGGGTAAAAAATGTTTTCGGTTAGTAGACCTACTACTTACCTACATGATCCAAAATACGAAAGAAATATTTTGAAAAAAACAATTTTACATCATTTTTACCATTCGATTAGGGTAAAACAGCTTATTTAGTGTTATTTAAAACTGTTTTTGTATTTTATTAATCTACTAATATTATAAAGCTGAAGAGTTTGTTTGTTTGTTTGTTTGAACGCGCTAATCTCAGGAAGTACTGGTCCGAATTGAAAAATTATTTTTGTGTTGGAAAGTCCATTTATCGAGGAAGGCTTCAGGCTATCTAACATCACGCTGCGACCAATAGGAGTGAAGCATCAGTGAAAAATGTTGCAAAAATAATCGAATTCTTATTAACAGAAATTGACGCGGACGACGTCGCGGGAAACAGCTAGGTATTAATATTATGACTTGTTAATTCAGTGCACTTTCTAACTCCAGTTGTACTTTATCATGTTTCTTCCTTTTTGCTCTAGTCGTGTGACTATCATTCAAAATTTTAAAGCCACCTATTAAAGGTGTCTTATAGGTTCCCTAAATTTACCGGACCGGGAATCGTACCCAGGACCCCTGCGTTGTAGGCCGACACCACACCACTTTACCAACCGTGTCAAGTTTTTTGTTTTTATAAATATTTATAAATAATGGCCTTGCTCATGACTACATACCTAACTATACGGTTAAGAAGAAGCCTTAGATGGAGCGAGGTTACCCAGAGGTACTGGTTCTCCCACACACCAGCGGAACACAGAAAAACTGTTTGGCGCTGGACTCCGGCAGGAGGGTGGTAGCATCCAGGCGGCCTCTTACGAAGCCTACCACCGCAGTGGGATCTGTTAGCCGACATCATTGGTTAGAAAACCAAAGATGCCGTTGCCCAGGGTGGACCACTAGGATCCCACCACCTCAAACTTTCATGCTGAAACTACATTATTCGAGGACCGTATTCTGGTTTTGCTTGGCATCGTTTATAAAATATTTAAAGTCTTTTTCAAATCGTTTAAATGATAATGAAACTTTTTTTATGATTCTTAAAGTTATAATTTAAGCTAATTAAGGCTTAAGGAGTTTCTGAGACGACAGATTCAATTATAGTTTGCGTAACGAATTTGTGGCCTTAATTGATTTACTGCCAAAACCGATATAGTAAAAATATTATTAACTCTTTATCTTTAATTATTTAGTACAGTTTGTACGGCTAGATTGCAATATAAATTAGGTTCAAAAAATTATTATTATTAACCCATATTATGTACACGACGCAAATGAGGGATCAGGAGATAAAATGTTTTTTTTTATTAAAAATATGTACAGTTTTACTACGTTTAAATCAAGAAGAAGTCATTATTCTAAACTAACCAAACTTATAAATGATGACAGGCAAATAGAAAAATAGAAAAATAATAACACAAATTACAAGAGGTTCGGTTTGCTACACCTTATTATTTCACTGGTATCTGCAAAAAGATAATTTCGTTGTAATGGGGGCTATTGCTAGTGAATTTGCCACTAGAGGCGCTAGTGTCGCGTGAGGTCCAATATCATTCACTTTGTACCATAGATATAGGATACAAGTAGATCCACTGACAGCCCGATAATGCGTGACCAGTTTTGATTTGTCAATGTGTGTGTTAACTAGTGACGTACCTTTAACATTTTTAGACTATCGATAATAATTGCAGTTTGTCGTTTGGATAATAATGTTTACTGTCACACTGTTTTTATCTCGAGATTATGCACCTACTTTGCGGCATACCTAACCGCCCTCACTTCTTACAACTATAATAGTGGGCAGATAAATGTGCCCGGTGAGTATATTTTTTACATATATTTTAAAAATAAACAGTCTTAATTAGTAAAAAACATAACAGCCATTGTTAATTAGTTTTCTTTATTTATTTCTTCAAAAGATTTTCCCTTGTCATCTGCTGTGCCGTGTGAGCTTATCAATGGCAGTAAGTGAAAAAGAACAAGTAAACAAAATCTGTCTGATGTATCAAACACTGATTATTGACTTTTAAACAAGATTATCTTAGTTGTGTGATTCCTTACAGTTTCTTTCTTCAAATTGTTAAGTTGACATTCATTTGAGACGCTAAACGTAAAATAACATCAAATTTCTTCGGAAACATTCAAGATAAATGTCGACAATAGTATCGATAAATTTGAGTCAAGCTCTAGCGTACATGTAAAATATTTCGATAAATTATTTATCCACCAAAATAATGTAAATAATCAATACATAGAACTTTATTTATACAAAATATTAAAATGAACAAGTGGATTAAAATAATTTTATATTTACAACTTAACAACAAGATCAAATTCAACAAAAATAACGCGTTTTTACGATGACGACTTTCTACGTATTTACCTGTGAAATGAGCAATTTTCTGGATTATTTTTGTGGTTGACTCCACAGGCACTCACAGAACATGTGACCATTGTTAGATAAAACTGTATTTACTTTAGATAATCTACGATGTACTAGATAATTACATAAAATGTTGAACCTTATATCGCATATGCCACTGGATGTCACTCTGTCAAATACGACAGGTCACAAAACGAAAAGATTTGTTTTCTTTTTCTATCTTGCTAGATTTCCATAAGAGGTTTTCTTCTATCTCGCAGGCTTTGTCCGTCTATTATATTCTACGTTTATGGTTTATATCATGCACCTTGTTTTAAATTAGTTTCCTATTTTCCAAACGACAAACTGCAATTATAATCGATAGTCTAAAAATGTTAAAGGTACGTCACTAGTTAACACACACATTGACAAATCAAAACTGGTCACGCATTATCGGGCTGTCAGTGGATCTACTTGTATCCTATATCTATGATATAAACCCAGTAACCATAAACCAGTGATAGTGACCATGAAAGTTTAATCTGTCAATTATTGTTAATCAGACGACAGTGATCCAGTTAATAAAGTCACTATAATATTTCATGCTTACCTATTTGGCGATGAAGCTAGTAGATAATTACCTTCCATTGAATTCATAATATGAGCCTCTAACTATCACGTAGTAGTGCCAAAGTCAATTAAGTTAAAACAAAAAAAATAAAGCAATACGAAGTCAACCGTTTCTCGTTCATTTTAAAAGCACACTAAACCTAAAATCGTTAAAGCTTAAACTTGCTGCAGCTGCTCGATTCATAACTGCAGATAAACTCGCTTCAACATTGTAATCGCTATGAAATAGAGTTCTCGATTGTAACGATCGGTATTTGACACACAGCAAAGTAAATAATGTTACTATTGATGTAATTTTAAAAACTAGAAACGCAATCAGTTCAAAAAAGTGTCCCAACTAAAAGATATATCTATACTAATATTATAAAGCTGAAGAGCTTGTTTGTTTGTTTGTTTGTTTGAACGCGCTATTCTCATTGAATGATTCGAATTGAATAATTATTTTTGTGTTGGATAGTCCATTTATCGAGGAAGGATTTAGGCTATATTCTTTTAAAAACTTCTTAATCGCGATCATAATAACAGAAATTAACGCGAAGGAAGTCGCGGGCAACAGCTAGTTTGACATAAGGGTGCACATTTAATACAACTTACACCAATCGAAAAGTTACAACATGTTATTTATAAATATCCATACTATTGCATGCCGACATAATGTGGCTATAAGTCAGTGTAGGGTTATAAAGCTGACTGACTTATAGTCGTAGTAACGTCAATCATTAAAATAAGGACACCTGCCATTTTTGTATCGGTTGTGTACCTAGTTCTTATTATACCTACACCGTGCAATTTTAACCACCTGTAAAACAAAGCCCACGTTATTGGACCATTATGTATAACATACATACAAAATTTATTTTTTTTAATTTTAAATTTCGATTCAGATTTTTAATTTTGTACACACGGCGGCACATCAGACTATACATGTTGACCTTGAGACCGCCTTTATGCCCTACGTAATAAAAGCTGTTATCGCAGTTCAACTGTTTAACTTGATGTGCTGTCCAGTGTACCACGCTGTAACGCGCCCAGACGTATTATTTTGCGGCGGCGGGGTCTCGGTTGAATGGACCATACACAGCTACATCTGTGGGCGTCACAGCGTGTTTCAAAATAAATAGCTAAACCGATATTCAATATTTTAATTTAAAAAAAATTTGTTAAAAAATTTAAAGAACATTGCCAATATGTTATACATAATGGTTACATAACGTGGGCTTCGTTTTACAGGTGGTTAAAATTGCACCGTGTATATCCATGAATAATACCTACCTAGAGATCAATGCATATTACCCTTATAATCAAAGATATTACCTACCTAAAGCTATGTGCTGCCCCCAAACATTTAATTTTATTACTTCTAAAGAAAATCAATTCTCGAAAAACTAGAACAGTATTATTTTAGCAAATTACCTCTAGTGTTTAATGAATCACAGTAAACGTTTCATTTAGTTATAATATCAGTATATAAACTTGAAAAATTTTGTCTCAGGCGGGACTCGAACCGAGGAGGAGATGCGGGTTCGAGTCCCGCCTGAGACAAAATTTTTCAAGTTTATATACTGATATTATAAGTGCAATTAAGTTGCTAAAATATCAAATAAAGTATGTTTCATTTAGTTGTTTATAAAGTCGAATTTGTCGCTAACGCCAAAAGCGGCTGCTTTTATCAATATAATGTACAACACGAAAGAATGCCAGAATGAAAAGCAGTTAACAGTAATTCAATAAATACTAGAGGTAATTTGCTAAAATGATACTGTTTTAGTTTTTTGAGAATTGATTTTGTTTAGAAGTAATAAAATTATCAATTGGGAGCCGGACATAGCTCTAGTAGACCCCTTAATTGTTTTGAAACAGTTTAATAATTCGTTGCCACAAGCAATGTCTCTAGCTCATTTGGTTAGAGCAGTTCAACCCACGGAAATAAAATACAGTAGAACCTCTTAATAATAATTATATAAATTCGAGTTATAGAGTTTTCGACCTAAAGAAAATTTCGACTTACGCGGATTTTGATTTAACATAAAGATGTTGAGATTCGTTCTTATAAATTTTGAGTTAGAGAGATAAAATAAATAAAAATACAAGTTGCAGAGGTAGCACACATATTATTATTTATTATGAATCAACACTATTTCAAAACTTCAACATTTTTTCGAGATTTGGAGGTTTTCGACTTATCGAGGTTCGACTTAACGAGGTTCTACATATAAATCTTAGAAAATTACAATCGAAAATATGGATATAATAATAAATATGTTTATTACTCAATCACACACAGTGACTGAAAGGATCTGGAGAAATCTGGATTTAGCACGGCGATAGATTACCTATTGGCTTTTTAGCCAATAAACACAAAGGTAACTTTCTATCCCGCAATAAAGTACTATTCCCGTGGGATAGCCTATCCATACTTACTTACCATGCGAACATGGGTTATAGCTAGTTGTAAATAAAAAAGTCATTTCCTGTATCGGCGACTTCCTTTATTACTAAAACACGAAATATCCCGTTTAAACGAACAACTCACTTAATTGCATTCAAAACGTTTATTACTGAACTGTTTTGTCTAACAGTTTGAAACTCCTGTGTGTTCGAGTCGAGTTCGAGTTTTTGCTAACATTCCATTGCGCATAAAATTTATGACGAATAATGTTTTATTAAAAGTATAAAGTCCGCGGCAGTTTCGCGTTATTTGTCTGACATAAAACGGTAACTCATTTCAGAGTCCACCTGTGGCCACAGTGACCATGTCTTATGGTATTTTTTTAGGATTCCATGGTTCATTATTTTGTGACTCACTTGTCTTTGGCCGCGACTTATTATCCCTTATAAACCGAACGCTATCCCGAAATAAAAAGTAATCGATTTGCTATTTTAGACTGTAAAACTCGTATAAAACTCTATTTAAGCATAAGAACCGAACAAGTACTATAATGTAGGTAAATTTAGAAACGCGAAAGTTTTTCTATTTTGTTTCTCTCGATCTCTATCCTTTAAGGCGTTCTGAATTGATTGAGAAACAAAAATTTAAAAAAAAACGGCGTTTGTAAATGTATTTTATCTTGTTTTACTTTGTACTAAATAATCGGTTTTTTTTGCCTAAATAAATTCCCACATTTCAGTCAACAAGGGTGGGTTACCCTACCCGTGTCGCAATCTAAAAACTAATCAGCACAAAACACAAACTGCACATCGCTGCACATTGGGTTCTGTACGACTGCGCTATAAGAGGGTTATGACAGTTTTATAGCTCTACTCGTTGCAACACTGTATCTGAGGTGATTGAGATGTTTAGATTATTTAGGGTCAAGTGTGCAAAGTTTTTCCTTTTTTTTATCTTAGACCTCTGATCTGACTTGTTCTTACAACTTTCAAACTACAACCAGGACCAACAGCTTAACGCGCTTTAAAGTATTACTGTACCAACATTTAATCTGAATAAATGATTTATTATACACCGCATTTAGGCTTCCTAGCATTTTACTCTACTTCTGCTTCTGACGATTCTGGCAAGGTCACTTCTGCCAACCACTTTCAAGTACCTATATGAATACTAATATACCTACGACACATATATGAAAAGAATGAGCAGTGCTATTCCATTTTGGTTCTGGCACGACCTACAAATAATTCGCAGACAATTCTGGTGATTTTCTAAGGATGCGACAGCATTTTTTCATAATCTTCTTACATTTTCCATTTTGAAGAGTTAAGCGATAATTGAAAAAGGAAGACTATTTTTTACTAACTATGAACATTATCCAACGTCCTAAAAACGTGCTAAAATAGTTTCCGCGTTCCTAACATAAATACGTAATTCCAAAATATAATCGCAATCCTTTTTTTAATTCAGCACTTAAGCAGAAGAAGCCGGCGTATGAAAATTCACGTAAAATCACATTGCAGTAATAGCTTCAAGTTACCTATCGAAGAGTGTTCAGCCTTTAACTACCTGCTCTAGTCTGGCTACTCAAAGACACCTGTACTCAACATGTAAATACTAATTTAAAGTGTTTTTACTTATAGAAAAACTACGAAACAAACAATTTAATTGTGATAAATAACAAAACAACTTAAAACTGTGACCATAATATGAATGTAAATATACAGTGCGGACTAATAGTGTTAAAAAATTATATTAGTGATGAGCAGTGAAGTGACTTTTAAAAAGCCTGTCAAATACCATTATCATTAGACACATTTACACTGATTGCCGACATCAGTACTCAAATTTCACCTAAATCATCTACGAACGAATGGTGTTGCGATTATATTGTCTCAAGCTATCCGTAGGATCCGAGTTCGAGTCTCGCGCTATCCCGTTTTTCTTTTTTCTTTAATTTATCTCTGAATGAGAACATTGTCGTTATTTCGTATTAGCAAATTGTTAAGAAACATAAAAATGAATTTTCTAGACAATATAACATTTCGTCGTGCGCGTACACAATCCGACTCAAAAGACAGTTCGTGCATTGCTTCAACGCTAGATGACACCGCAAGTACTATATCGGATATTTCTAATGATGATGCGAGTGAACTTTTAAGCAAATATAGAGAACAGATTGATGAACTTCAAACGCAATTAAATACCGCCCATTCAGAAATTGAATCACTTTCCTCTGAAAATAATAAACTAAGAGAATTGAACAATGAGCTAGAAAAGAAAAATGACGCCTACAAAAATAATCCTGAAATCCGAAAAATAAAATATAACTCACCAGGAAAACAAATCCAAAAATTAATCGAGTCTAATAAACAAACTAAAAATAACCAAGAAAAAGTAAGAAGTAAAAAAACCTGCAGGGAAAGGAAGAATAGTGAGATCGAGACTCATAAAGAAAAGTCCGATTGTATCGAGCTTATTAATAGTCATAATCCTACCGAGCAAACGAAAAAGATCTGCATATTGAGTTCTAATAAAAATAATAATATACTCAAAATCGCGGAAAAAAGTTTGCAAGACTGTGTACTGTGTCACTATCTATACCCAAATTGTGACATTAAACACTTATTGACCAATATTGATCAAAAGCTAGCAGGATACACTATGAAGGACTACTGTATCATAATGTTTGGAGGAGCCGATTTTAATACAACTAAAGATTATTTTCGATTAGTTCATTATATTCGTGACAAATTACGACAGATAAAACACACGAATATTATAATATGCCTTCCTACATATAAATATGGATACTTACAAAATATGTTCAACTGGAGGGTTGAAACATTTAACAATCTTTTGCATCTAGATATAATGACTCATGAACATGCTTACCTATTGGACTCAAATCAACAGTTAAATTATAACTACAGTATGTTTCTTAGACATTTAGGTTTCATAAATAACTACGGTATGCAAACCATATTTAATAATTTACAAGATTTAATTACTGACATTGAAAACATCTATATTAACAATTCTATTCCCGATCAAGAGACTCATGAGGAGGTAGAATCATTGTTTTTTCGAGACTAAATTCCTTAACATTCTACACCAAAACATAGCCAGCTTGTTAAGCAAGTCTGATGCCTTAATGATAAATATAGAAGAACTACTTGATAAAGGTATATGTGTTGATATCCTTTGTATTACGGAACATTTCATGATGTCAGGATATGAAGCCTTTTTAAACCTACCAAATTATATATTGGCGGAATGTTTCAGTAGAAACAACATTAAGAGAGGTGGTGCCTGCATATTGGTAAAGAATGGACTTAAATGGAAAGAACTCCCAGAAATAAAAAGAATGACATTAATGAATATATTTGAATGTTGTGCCGTTGAATTAACTGGTTATAAAGTTCTTATAATATGTGTATATCGTATACCAAAGACCAGCCTAAATGTTTTCTTTGACAAGTTAGAAAAACTTTTATTGTATGTTTCAAAATTAAAATGTGATAATGTTCTTATTGCTGGAGATTTTAACATTGACATGTTAAAAAATAATAATGTAACATCATATTTTGAATTGTTAATGTTAAACTATAATTTTAAACTATCTCTCAAACAACCTACTAGACTTGCTTCCAAAACATGTCTAGATAATTTTGCTCATAACTATCAAAAACCTTGTAAGGCTGAAGTGTTGGAATTTGCCTTATCTGATCATACAGCTCAACTAATAAAAATACCAGTTAAAAAAATTATTAAAATAAATTTCTGGCGCAAAAAAATGCGGGATTATAGTAAAGAAAACATACAAAAATTTAAAATGTGCAGAGGTAATCTATCCTTCTCAGAAATGTACAACAGTGATAACCCATCTCTAGCATACAACTTTTTCTTGCAAGAATTTAAATTGTTCTATAATCTATGTTTTCCATTTAAGAAAACTCAAATCACAGTGACTAACAAGCCTAAATGGATATCACATGGCCTGAAAATATGTAGTAAGAAAAAAAGAGATTTACTGTGGAAATATAGAAAATCACCAACCATGGGTAATAAAATAATATATCAAAAGTATAGCAAACTTTTAAAAAAATATATAGTTTTAACCAAACGATCCCAAAATAATTTTAAAATAAAAACAAGTGACAATAAGTCCAAAACAATTTGGCAAATTATTAATAAATTAAGATTAAACATACCTTCGCAATCCATTTTAAAAATTAAAGTAAATAATAGCTATATAACCAATCCTACTCAAATAGCGGAAACTTTCAATAACTATTTTGTTGACAAAATCAAACCACTAAAGGGATGTGGAAGTGATGTTACTAAGTACATTGCCCATAGGGTTGATTCTATGTTCCTGGCCCCGAGCCTACCAATTCAAGTCTATAACATCATTAAAAATTTGAAAAACACAAATAGTATAGGACATGATGGTATTGCTACTAAAATAATCAAATCAATAAATAATGAAATATGTCAACATTTAAGTTACATAATCAATCTTAGTATACAAAAAGGTATCTTTCCCGAAGACCTTAAAACTACTATCGTAAAGCCTCTATTCAAAAAAGCTGATAAAGAATTAATGGAGCATTATAGACCCATTGCACTCATACCAATATTCTCCAAAATATTTGAAAAATACCTTTATATTGAACTAAATAATTATTTAGAGAAAAAAGAAATATTATGTACGGAACAAAAAGGATTTCGAAAAAATAAAAGTATAAATATGGCGGTTTTTGACTTCTATAAAAATGTATTAACACACGTAGATAGTAGAAAATCTGTATGCTCATTATACTGTGACATGACTCAAGCATTTGACTATGTTGACCATAACATTTTAATTCGCAAGCTCGGCGCGTATGGTGTTAGAGGCAATGTTCTGAATTTGATTCAGTCCTATTTAAGTGAACGTCGTCAAAAAACGGAAATATGTAGACTTAATTTTAGTACAAAATCTGAGGAAATAAGCTCATCGACAGAGCGTTCTATCAAATATGGAGTCCCGCAAGGCAGTGTATTGGGTCCTTTGTTGTTTATAGTATATATAAATGATCTGCCAAAAGCCACTAAATATCCTATGACTCTATTTGCTGACGACAGTACCATAACTGTAAACTGTAATGATATTAGTTCTTATAACAATGAAATTAATGAAACGTTAAAATCTGTTATCACTTGGTTAAATAATAATAACTTAAAAATTAATCTCAACAAAACACACATTATGCACTTCAGCCAAAGAGCCGGTACCCCATCTAATATTTTAATTAACTATAATTAACTATATTGATCAATTGGATGTTACCAGATTTCTTGGACTGCAAATTGACAAAAAACTAAATTGGAAAAATCATATACATGAACTAAGCACAAAAACAAGCAGCTTAGCATTTGCTCTGTTTAAACTTTCCACTATTGTAAGTAATGATGCATTATTAGCCGCCTATTACGGGCTAGTCGAGTCTGTGCTGAGATACGGAATAATTTTCTGGGGTAACTCAACAGACAAGGAAGTTGCGTTTAAATGTCAAAAAAGATGTATTCGGGCCATGTTTTGCCTACATTCAACTGACAGCTGTAGGTATGCCATATTTCATTAAGCACAAGATTCTGACACTTCCGTCTTTATACATAATGGAGATTGCACTCTTTGTAAGAACTAACTCTCATCTATTTCCACGCTTATCTGATAAAGTGGCTCGTAACCGTCGTGATGAGAGCAAACTGTGCTCGCAACCGGCAAAGACGGCTTTGTTAAGTAAAAGTTTATTATGCATGGCTCCAAGAATATATAATAAAATTCCTCTATCTATTAAAATACTAAATAACAATATATTTAAAACTAAATTTAAGAAATTATTAATGGACAAATGCTATTATAATATAAATGACTTTTTAAATGATAAATTTTGATATTGTATAATTTTATTCTGTTTAATCGCTTCATAAGTTTGTGTTTTTAAATAAGATATAATTAAGACTTAACATATTACACGCTGAATATCAGTAAGACATGTTGTTACTTACTAATAATATGGACACCAAGAATATGTTTCTACAATGAAATTTATCTCACACATGTTTCTGTAAATAAATTTATCTTTATCTTTATCTTTATCTTTAATTATAACATGCAACATATAAAACATATATCTAGGAGGCTTAACTAATCTACAGCGTCGTATGGGTCTATCGGGTAAGAGCGGTACAGGGGTAGCTGGCGGCGCTTCCGCCCCTGTGGTGAGACCATGGGTAACGGTAACCCCTTTTCCGGCGTGCTAAAGCAATCGCCATCCACGTCTTCACTCTCAGCCACGGTCGGCTCGGGCTGAGCCGCGCCCTTGTCTACCTCAAAATTATCATCACCTTGACCTATATTAGCTGTCGTAGAATCCAATGGGTAAGACAAAGAACTCCTAGACCTACGTCTCAGTTGGCCGACGTGCCTATGAATTACGTTACCACTTGAATCCGTTACCTTATAATTTGTTCCCCCTATAGAACTTTTCATAACCCCTGGCTGCCACTTCTCCCCTTTTAAGTACGGGCGATACCAAATTCCCTCTCCATCTTTAAATTTTCTGGTTGAACCGCCTGCAGCTTCAACCTGCTTCCTCTGGGACTGCAACACTTTGGCCGCCCTATTAGGTTTTAATAAGTCTAATCGTGTCCTTAACCGTCTCCCTGTTAATAACATTGCGGGATTTTCGCCGGTGGAGCAATGTTCCGTGTTTCGATAATACAATAAAAAAATATGTAATGCTTCTGAAATATTACTCTTTTCAAATATGTCTTTTTCAATTACACTTTTTATAGTTTTGACCGCATTTTCAGCCGCACCGTTTGAAGCTAGGGAGCCGAATAGATATGATCGATAAGATAAGAATGTCGCAAATTCTATGCTCGTAAATGGAGGACCATTGTCACTTACGACTTGTTTAGGAACTCCCCACCTAGCCCACAATTCTCTTAACTTTTCTATAGTTACACTAGCTGACGTACTACTGACAGGAAACACTTCAATCCATTTTGACATAGCATCAACAACGACTAGGTAAGTTTGTCCCTGCAAAGGACCTAAAAAATCCAGGTGTACGCGTGACCATGGCCGGCCTGGCCAAGGCCAAGGCTTCGGCGCGTGGTGCGCGGGCGCCTCGGCGAACGCCACGCACGGCCTGCACTCGCGGCACACGTGCTCCACTGCCTCGTCGATATAACCATACAAAGCTACGTGCCAGTGCTTTGGACTTTAGAATTCCCATGTGTGGTTCATGAATAATATTTAACACTCTATCCCTACATCCTACTGGTATAACAACTCGGTGACCCCACATAACGCACCCTAACTCCTCATACATTTCCGTTTTTAATTTCACAAGTTTCTGGCCAACCATCTGGAATATAGCTCAAAACCCTACTTAAAATCGGATCTCTAATTGTTTTTTCTTTATTTCATTATCGTACAAATTTTTATTCTCACACTGATTAGGTAACCGCGACAATCTATCTGCGCAGTTCTTATTAGTGTTAACATATTCGATCTCATAGTCGTAAGCCGATAGAACAATAGTCCATCTTTGCATCCTACTTGCAGTCATACATGGTATACCCGTATTCGGCCCGAATATCGAGACTAACGGCTTGTGATCAGTGCGCAAAATAAAATGTCTACCATATAGGTATTGGTGAAACTTCTTAACGCAAAAAAATATTGCTAGCGCTTCCCGGTGTATTTGTGAATAGTTCGCCTCTGCAGTAGTGAGGGTGCGCGACGCGTACGCGACCGGGCGCTCGCCGCGCGGGCCCGGCTGCGTCAGCACGGCGCCGATGCCTCGCGCGCTCGCGTCACAGGTGGCTATCAAAGGTTTGTTTTGATCGTAATTAATCAAAACATGCTTTCCCGACAGTAACAATTTTACTTGAGTGAACGACCGTTCGCACTCCGGTCCCCATTTCCACTCCGTACCTTTACGTAATAAATTATACAGTGGTGACAACCATGAACTCAGATTTTTGATAAATCTACCATAGAAATTAACAATACCTAATAACGGGGTGCCCTTCGGTTCGCCTAAAATTTAAAGTCCTAATTTCATTTGGCCAAACAGTATTGGCCTAAACTTATAACGTATAATTATTGTCTAGTCTAACAGTTGTTTTCGCACTATTATAGTTTGGTCTAAAAATTGAAATCCCTAATTTCAGTATGTATAATATCGATTGCAATAATATGTATTAGCATCAAGTTTATGGCATAACGCTGAGTATTGAAAGCTTAATGTTTTTTGAAAGCGATAAAGTTAAAGAAACGAATCGCTCACAAACCGACCCCAAGCAGTCTTGTCTGCCCTACCCCTAGAGTGTAATTCAAAAGCGCGTAGGCGCGGAGGGGCGAGGCGGCCCGCGGGCTGAGGAGCAGGAGGCTGTAAGCGAGGCGCCGCGGCTGAGGCTGGCCGGCGCAGCCGGCCAGAAAGCCGATGCTGCGGTGGTGAGCGTAAGCCATCTGCGACGATTAGCACGCGTGGGACCGCTGGAGCCCCGCAGCGCCGAAGCCGTCACGGAAGTCTGATTGTTTAGATGCATGCAAGATTGCTTGTTTGCATGCATGTTTGCTTGATTGCATGCATGCTTGCATCCTTGCTTGTTTGCATGCATGCTTGCATCCTTGCTTGTTTGCATGCATGCTTGCTTGTTTGCATGCATGCTTGCTTGCTTGCTTGCTTGCATGCATGCTTACTTCTTTGCAAGCATGCAAGCATGCATGGCTATTTAAAACATTGATAAACTTTTTAACTTTAGGTGCGAGATTTAGCCGAATATATCGGCTAAATCTCGCATTTGGGAAATTATAATACGGCGATATACATTAAGGCGTAGTAAAAATAGGCTAAACACGTTTAGGAAAAGTAAAAATGTGCGAAAAAATTTTAGGCCAATAGTTTGTGTGCCAATGACCATTAGGAGTACAGAAAATTCGGCATTCCGATATATACCCCTAATAACGACCTCAATTCTGTTATATTCTGTGGTTGTTGCATGAGCTAAATTGAATCAATTTTAGACTTATCGGGCTTAATACCGTCTTTCGAGACTACATAGCCTAGATACGTAATTCTTCTGCTAAGAATATACATTTACTCTTTTTTAGTTTTCAGCCGTAAGCTAACAATCTTTTTAAAACTTTTTCTAAAGCTTGCAAATTATCGGAAATTGTAAATCCCCTAATTATGACGTCATCTAGGAATACTTGCACGTTAGGTATGTTACTCAATAAGTTAGTCATTAAGCGTTGAAATATACCTACGCTTGATGATAACCCGTATACTAACCTATTGTACTGAAATAAACCCCTATGTGTGTTTACTACGGTGTATTTCTTTGTCTCGTCTCTCGTCGATCTGATTATACGCTTGAGACAGATCGATTTAGCTGAAATATGAATACCCATTAAGATTGACGAGAACATCTTCTATTTTGGGAAGAGGATAGCGGTCGACCAACGGAGACGGATTAAGAGTTCTAAGCACAAATTCTAAGAGAACCATCAGCTTTATTATTAGGTACCAAAAGTGAGGCCCAGTCGGAGCAGTCGACGGGCTCGATGACGCCGTCGCGCAGCATGGCGTCGAGCTCGGCGTCGACGCGCTCGCGCAGCGCGTACGGCAGCGGCCGCGCGCGGTGGAACACGGGCGCCGCGCTCCGCGCACACACAGCGTTTCCCGCCCGCCCGTGTACCGCCCCAGCCCGCCGTTAAATAGTTTCTTATATCTGTCAAGCAAGTTTTTGAGGTTGTCATTAGACCGTTCACCGGTGCCTACAAAATTGCAATTGAATTTCGGCACGTCAATGTTCAATTCTGACAACCATTGTCTACCTGGTGGTTCCTTTATCTATAACGAACAATTCTAACTGTTTCTGACGGCCCTTGTACGAAATCAACGGCCTAATAATACCTAAAGGTTTAATTTTAGATCCATCGTAAAATTTTAATATGGTAGTATCCTTTTCTATACACAAATGTGAAAAGCTCTTTTGATACAAGTCCCTACTAATACAGGATATAGCCGTTACCGTATCTATTTCCATATCTACAAAAGTGTTATCAATTTGGATCAGAAGACTTACTGCCTTATAATTATTATTGTTTAAGCATAAGTGGTGTAAGTCGTCTTCAATATCGCCGCAATCCTCACGTTCTTGATCGGCATCCCCGTAGTAGAAGTCCCTCCGCGGTCTCGCAGCCGGCTGTTCGCCGACTCGCTGCGCCATTCCTTGCGGCGGTGCTCCGGCCCCCGCCGGGCACACGCACCGTAAATGGCCCGTCCGCTGGCAATTGCTGCACACATATTAACGATATCGACAACTTTCGCAATTATGGCCCTGTGCTCCGCAACCACTACAGCTCCTGTTCCCGCCGATTTCTACTCCCGGGCTTTGAGCGTACCTCCCCGACACGGCTGGGCCCCGGTGCTGCTGCGGCCTATTGCGCTCGCCCGCCCGGCCTCGCACCGCTCGGCCCCGCGCCGCTGATGACACCATAGAATACACCGGACATTTATTCCCCCTCATATTCGACGATGACTGCGCCGTCCCTGATTGCTCCACGATGGCTGCGTCTCTTTCTGCTGTTTCTAAAGACGTTGCGAGTTTAACAGCATTCCCAAAAGTTGTCGTGTCATCTTCCGCGAACAACCGTTGCCGTATGACGTCACTGCGTAAACCGCAAATGAATTGATCTCGCAGGTTTTCGGTCAAATGGGCACCAAACTTACAGTTTTTAGAAAGTCTTTTAAGCTCCGCCACGTAACACGATATACTTTCGCCCATATTTTGTCGTCGTTGTCTAAATTTATATCTTTCCGCCAGTGATGAGGGTATCGGTTGTAAATGTTGTTGCATCAATTCTTTTGCTGTTTCGAAAATCAAATTTTCGGGCTTTAATGGACTTGCCAAATTTTCCAACAACTCATATGCCTCGTCCCCGATACTGGCTATCAAGATAGGTAACTTCAATTCTTCCTTAACGTCGTTTACCTTAAAGAACATTTTTAGCCGGTCCACGTAGGATGATCATGTATCGCACTTCACATCAAATTCGTTCAATTTACCTATCGACATGATTTAGCTTTCACTGAACACGTAATTGGTTCGAAAAATTCGTTGCCAAACTGTAATGTTCGTACTTTAGGGCTACTTTACGGGAATTAAATAAGACGCAAGTTCACCGTTCAATCGTTTATTCCGAACTGAGCTCCAACCCACAAGCACGGATAATAAATACATCACACCTTTTAGTCAAAAATATAATAACATTTTGATTTTAAACATTAATTTAAGTGATTAAACTACTGTATTTTAATAGGACTAAACATCAATCTTTATGACATTGCTACGGACATAATTTTTTAAATGTTAGTTGAAAATTAAATAAAAAATATATTTTCAGTCACAAACACTGATTTATTTACTTCTGCAGTACCGTGATGTGACAAGTGTAAAATATTCTAGTTACATCACCAAAAAAGTCCATTAAAATTTTCTGTCTGGCTGTAATAGGCATTATTGGTCAATATAATGTAACTCGTAGCACTAGGATGTTTGTACGTAACTCATAATTAATTACTAGCCATTGACTGTAAACAAACTTTGAGAACCATTTGTCCTACGACGAGAACGCTTTTAGAGCTAGTTTTAAAACTCTTTTACTTCATGGTACGAGAGCTAGCAACGTCGGGAAAACAAGAATTTCAGTAGGGCAGTTTTTAGGGTTCCGTACCCAAAGGGTTAAAACGGGACCCTATTACTAAGACTTTGCTGTCTGTCCGTCTGTCCGTCCGTCCGTCTGTCCGACCGTCCGTCTTTCCGTCGCTTTGTCACCAGGCTGTATCTCAAGAGCCGCGATAGCTAGACAGTTGAAATGTTCACAAATTATGTATTTCTGTTGCCGCAATAACAACAAATACTAAAATCAATATATAATAAATATAAAAGGGGGGCTCCCATACAACAAACCCGTTTTTTTGGCCTTTTTGGTACGGAACCCTTCGTGCGAGTCCGACTCGCACGTGGCCGGTTATTAGGATTCCGAAACGTATCTCCGATAGTCGTTTCTTCATCGGATTAATCGCCGACATATCGTTTCGCTAATGGTTGTTTCATCAAAAAAACCCTTCGCCTATGAACTATTCGCCGACAGAACGTTTCGTTAATGGGTGTTTCGTCAACAAAGCCTTTCGACTATTAACCATTCGCCGACAGAACGATTCGTTTATTATTATTTGACGACAAACCATTTCGACTATAAACGTTCCGCCATCACAACTGAAAGTTATAGATAGTCAAAGTCAAACATTTATTTGCACAACGTAGTGTGGTACATTGAGTTGGAAAACAATGGGTTCTAGATTCAACAAGGTTCTGCCTTATTTAATGGGCATGCAAATTTATATGCAGGTTATTTTATATAATTATTAATCATGAAAGTAACAATAAATTCATAAGTCAGTATATTAATACAATTGTTTCAATAACACATGCTCAAACAAAAAATACGTCTAATAGTACGTCAATTGGAAAAAAATTATTTACAAATTCTTTAAAAGTCAATTATAAGTAAATATACACCCAGTAAATAGCATATGCCGCTGGATTATACTTATAATACATGTCAATTATATAAATGTCAATCGATTTTCAAAATTACAATGTCTATCCTTATTCAAAATTAAATTATTGCTATTATAAATTAAATTTATAAGTTAACTTCATTACTTATTCATATATTCGTGAATAGTAAGAAATTGTGCTGTAAGAGCCATTGGAATAATTTATTTTGGAATTTGTTATTGTCTGATGGCTGATCAATAATGTCCGACGGTAGTATATTAAATACTTTGATAGCCATATAAATAGGCATTTTTTTTAAAACTTAAATCTCGTATATTTGATCTCAACATTTTTCAGTATATTCGGGGTACTTTTTTACAAGTAAACATAATTCTTGTATTGTAGCGGGAGTATTCTGTGTTTAAAGAACAGGGGTTTACAAGATTCTCTTTAATTCCACACAAGGCGCGAATACATCTTTATTGTGCCTTAAACGCTCTTTTCAAATCTACATTGTTACCCCAAATCACCACACCATAACGCAGTAGCGAAGAGACATACCCACAGTAAGCTTGTAAAGCTACTTGAAATGACGCGATATTTTTAATTCCCCTCAGCGCAAACACAAATTTGTTCAATTTAGAACAGAGAGTGTCCACGGCTCAGAATGATTTACAGAATTACCCTTGAACGAAATAATTGTACATAGAAATCACTGTTCATCGTTCATCGATACAAATATTTTTTTTTTACCGACAGCTCGATTCTTTCTATGTACAATTATTTCGTTCAAGGGTAATTCTGTAAATCATTTAGGGCTCGTGTCCATGTGCTCTTTCCTGGATTATAGTGAAAAAGTCATAGGTAATGAATAAAATAAAGCATTTCATAGAGGGAATAAATGTATGTAATGTATTAAATTAACATGTAGGTTAGATTATGTAATTACGAGTAACTAGTTTTAAAATAATCCTCAATTAAGGTCTCCTTTTGTGCAACTTGTAGTCCTTATCTTATCGCCAACTTTTAGTGTTTTACGCTTTCCTGGCCCCGGTTTGATCGTTTTGACGTGGTCTACTATCTTTTGCCTTTTTTTCTTCAGATGGTGTATAGTAGCACGCCCAACACCATATTCTTTTGCCAATTTGCACATGTTTTCTCCACTATCTAACTTCTTTAAAATCTCCATGTTATTATTAAAATCTAGTGTCTTGTGTTTGCGTTCATTTGATATTTTTGACTATAAACTATTCTCACTTGAAAACAACAAATACGGAAGCACGTGCACGTGATAAGTTTGAGGTTAGACTGCTAGTCAAAGACGCAGCGACCTAAGCGCACAGGTATAGAGGGGCGAGGAAGGCGTGGGCTGAAGGTGCCGGATTATTGGAGGTGCCGATCTATCGAAGTGCCGGATTAGTGAGATTATACTGTACTGTGATGTATGTTGAGATCGAGTTTTTTTGCTTGATACGTGTGAAACTGAATAGCTTTAGTTTAGTTAATTTTGAGGTCATTTTTATTCATCCAATAAATTATGTCAAAGAGTGTTTTAATAATGTCATTTTCAATTTCGTCAATATTTTTGTTTTTAAATAATAATGTACAATCGTCTGCAAATAGGAAACAATCATTCTTCGTTATACTGGGAAGATCATTTATATATAAAATGAATAGTAATGGCCCCAAAATACTGCCTTGAGGAACTTCGCAATTTATTTTTCGATACTTTAAAACTGTGTTGCGAAAAATACTTTCGGGTGAAATCTTGATAATTTCATTTTTTACTTCATAAATGGGTTCCAAATACGATACTGAACGCCTTTTGAAAATAATGAAAAAGTCACCTGTATGTTCTGTGATATCTGTTATTTTCAGTTGTGATGGCGGAACGTTTATAGTCGAAATGGTTTGTTTTATTTTTATTTTATTTTATATTCCAACAAAATCCACAGCTCTTAAAAAAACTAATACAAAACACTTATACAGATCGTACTTACAGCCAATTACGGATTTCCAATTTATTACTGGAACATGATACAGTCAAAGGGCCAAAAATCTAAATAAATAATAAATTATAAAAGTAATACGGAATACTGTGTGTGTGTGTGTGTGTGTGTGTGTGTGTGTGTGTTTGAGTGTGTAGGTAAGTATGTGTGTGAGTGCGTTCGGGTGAAAGTGGGTATCCTTAACTCGTTAATAATTTTTGGATCTCCCTCCTAAACGAATGTTTAATAGTGCAAAATAAATCGATTGAGGTCATTCTCTTGTTATACGTACGGTGCATTCTAGATACAATCGAATTATGAGCATACCTACTGTGTGTCAACGAACTGACAAAAGGCTTAGTGTGTCTGGTTCTAGTGCGCGGAGCACCGATCATAAGTATTCTAGAAGTGAGCTCAGGACTATCTATTTTATTGTTGCAGATTTTATGCAAAAAGGTCATGTCTAAAATTCAGCGGCGATCTTCCAGTGACATAATATTAAAGGTTTCACATGCGCTTTTATAATCAGAGTACCTCTGCTGACTGCGGTAGCCCAGATGCTTAAAGAATTTTTGTTGAATTTTTTCTAACTTATTTTTGTATGTATTATATTGTGGATTCCAAATACTGCTACAGTACTCCAAAACACTTCGGACATATGTAAAGTAAAGGTACTTTAAACAACTTACATCAGAAAAGGGTCTACTTACCCTCAAAATGAAACCAAGATTACGGAAAGCTCGAGATAACACAGCCTCAAGATGTTCCGCAAAAGTCAATAATACATATATTTTATAAACTGTTTCTTTCGATATTATCGAACAACTGCGGAAAGCCTTGGAATAATTTGTTTTCACTTTCTTGCCATGGGTAAATTATTAATAATAATAATAAATAATAATGTCGACCTCCATGGCGGAGTGGCTTACACTCCGGTTTTAAAGGTGTAAGTCACCTACTCTGAGGTCCCGGGTTTAATTCCCGGTCGGGTCAATGTAGAAAAAGTATTTTTCTACATTTTCTCGGGTCTGGGTGTTTGTGGTACCTTCGTTGTTTCTCATTTCCACAATACGAGCCTTTCGTCCACTAGGATCCCCTAACCCGATCCCCCAGGCGATCCCCGCGAACTCATCTGTTCATCAGAATCCCCTTAAACAAAAATAAGTATAAAAAGATGCTATCACACTGAGTCCGATTTATATTAAAAATTCATTTTTTAATCTATCTTTATTAAAAAAATTTACCTTCTTAAAATTCTTTGAAAAATTGATATTTTACCTGTACAGGTACGATCGATGCGCACTGATGAACGCAACCACTACCGCCAGCCAGATAGCCCGTATGACGTCCGGAAGAGTGAGAGAGATATCATACCTAAAAACTGGCCTACCTGAAATTCTCTCTCGAAAACGTTGCCAGCTCTTATACTAGTAGACTGTGGGTTAAATGAGGATAAGTTTTAAAAACTACATAAGAATATTACTTGCAGCAAGAGCGAATGTAACTTTATAATGAGCTGTAGATATTTTCTTAATGCCTTCCTGGAAAATATCTATTTCTTCTGCAACGCTTCCATTATTCCGTAGTATCAAGTTTGAAAATATAAGCCAGTCGCACATTATATGGAAAATATTGATTTTCTTTTACGTTATTCGTATCTCGTAAAACAGCGGTCGATATGACGGCTGAGACATCCGTGATCACAGCCACAAGCGCAACGACATACCTAATTAATTACTTAGCTACTAAGGTATATCCTTGCTAACCAGATCTATTCCTGAGGCTTATAATGACATATGATTCATAAAAAGCACATTAAAATTTGTCATTTAGGAAGTATAACAAAAATTTATTGGTTTATCACTCTCCTTTAAAGTTGACGATTTCGAGATACGTCTTTGTTGTTCTAGGTGTGCGATTTATTTGACTAGTTCAATACACTCATTACAGATTTTCTTTTCCGTATTCACCTGGGCTAGAATCCAACAAATTATAGGAGAAATGATTAAATTTAAAAAAATGGTTCTCGAATCTTTTAAGGGTATTCTGGTGTCAGAGTTTCAAAACCACACATTATAGGTTTCTCTGACGTCATTTTAAGCTTCAATTTTTCGACAAAATCGGAAAACGGCTTTACGTCCCTCCCGAAGCACGACCATGGGTACCATTCCTTTCCAGAACCCCAACTAATTTAGAAATTCCCTAAACTGACACAAGCGAAGATAGAACGACTAGTAATACGTAGTAGGTGGACCACTGCACCACTATCCCAACCGCGACAGTATTTAAAAAAAATGCCATTTTGAGAAAAGAAAATATTAAGAAAGGGATAAAGACGCGCTGAGAAGAATTCAAAATCTGCTTCCTAAAGTAGACTAAACCTCTATGAGACTATTTACACTGTTACCCTTTTGCGTGCCCGACCTACGGTCCATAATGCTCATGCATTTAATTAAATGTAACATCGTCTGTGCCTACACTATGGTTGCAAATAAAATATTGAGTACATAATCATACTTAACATTTGCGAAGCTGTGTGTGTGTAAAATCCTATTGACCACCTTCAACGCTGTTTGTTTTCTTAACAGATGACGTTAACTGAATGAGAATAGCTTAATTTCCCATTGTTTTAAATAAAGACAATCGGCGGTAATGCTCACTTCATCACAAATAAAGTAACAGACATGTCAATTAATTACTTTGTTCTCAATATTTTCTTTATCAATGTACATAATGCATCAACGAATACAACTCAGAATCAATTTCGTACGTATACCATTGTGTTTAGGTTCACATTCCCTAAGCATAGGTGTCGTGCGATGTACAATGGTCTACAGAAATGTAAATAAAATATTTTGTTTAACCAAGTGTAAACGTTTTATTGTTATGGAAATGTATAAATAGGTTTAAAAAGATAGGCCTTCGTGTATAGTATATACCGAATTGGTCGATCAAAGACCAGCAAAATGCTGTCTTTCGTTTTGGTATCGCTGTTCATAACGGTAAGTACTTTTGATGTTTATTTTGGAATAAGAGGTTCTTTTTTTCTCTTTGTTTGTCAAAAGTGAGATAGCATTAAATGAATAGAAGAAGAATTCGGACCATGGAACATTTGTACATAATGTGTGGAACATAACAGGTATTTGTAAGCTTAATTGTAAGTGAAGTATAAAAAAATAGATATTGTCGTTAGTGTAAACTAGTAATTAAATTAAATTAAAATCAAGAAACAAAAAACTGTGATCGTTTTTTATATTGATTAATTAACTTTTTGAAATTCCGTTACCAAGCATCTTCGTTACTTTTCAAACCAAAAAAAAAACATCGATCAACCTGGTAAATACTTTTGCGTGGTCGTGCATATCTAACACTAAACATAATATAATTAAAATTTTTGTTTTTTTTTTACCTCTTTTTGAAGTGAAAATTTTTCTTTCTGAGTCTTGGCAAAGAAACGTATCTTTCTTTCTTTCTTCCGAATTGAGAACCTCCTCTTTTTTGTCCTCGAAAAAAAAGAAAACAAAGTAGATAATTTGACGACCTCCGCGGCGGAGTGGCGTATACACCGGTTTTCAAGGTGTCGCCTACTCCGAGGTCCCAGGTTCGATTCCTGGGTCAATGTAGAAAAAAAGTGTTTTACTACATTTTCTCGGGTCTGGATGTTTGTGGTACCTTCGTTGTTTCTGGTTTCCAAAATACGAGTGCTTTAAATAGTTATTAAAATTGGAATCAGAACAATGTATGTGATGTTGTCCACATTTATTTATTTATTTAATATACCACAGTATACAAATATACCGCAATATACAAATCTAACAAGCTAGGAATCTACCGCAACGTCCCGGGCTGTGCGAATGACGGCTTTCGTGAACGCTGAGCCCAACGTTTGTTTGATTGACGTGAGGTTTCCGTACTAACTAAATATATTCCAGAAATTAATAACTGGAATATGTTTTAAATTACTGCATCACCCGCGACTTCGCTCGCGTTAAAATCCTCTAAAAAAATATAATTATTCTATCCAACGGAAACCGTTTTTAAGAATGAAAAGTAAACCATGTTGTTTTTTTACTTCTAGACGATTACTGTACAAAACCTTACCTTACCTTTGACAATGAAAAACAAACATAGTCGTCCCACGGGAACCGTAACTTTTTCTGGGATTTAAAGAAGCCTATATGCTATTCCTGGTCATATTATTATGCTGCATCTTGCTTAATTTCTTTCGGATCTGTTCAGTCCTTATGGTGTGATTGAGAAACAAACATCAAATCATATTTCTATAATATTAATAAGTTAAACCTTTTACTAATTAGTTCCAAAATTTTTAAATATCTCATGATGTGGAGAAATAAATGAAAAATTGCCTTCTCAGCCTTGACATAAGTTTAGGATATACTTCAAAATACATTTAAATTTTCTTTATGATGTGAGATGACATTGAAAAAATTCAAAAATAGTTCGAAAAATATTCGTTTGTATGAGTTAAATTTTACGAAATTTATACAAAGTTGGTCTAGTGGTTTAAATACCGGGCCAAGATCACGGGGTCCCAGGTTCGATCCCCGGGTCGGGCAACAAAAAGTTTCGAATTTATCGAACGTTGCTCGGGTTTGTGATCACCAATCCGCATTTGGCAAGCGTGGTGATTACGCCAGTTCCCATCATTGCAGTGGTAACTTGAATTCAATGATGGGCCTTTTCCCTGCAGTGGGATGATTATAGGCTGTTACTTACTCTTTTTTTAAGCAAATTGCACTGCAATATTTAAAAATAAACTTTATTACAACATAGACATTGTTTTATAATGGGGGCTATCGCTAGTGAATTTGCCACTAGAGGCGCTAGTGTCGCGTGAGGTCCAATATCATTCACTTTGTACTGGTTTTAGCGGAATTAGTTGCATAAATTATAATTTCTTTAATTTACCTGCTGGAAAGTGATCTCCTTCGTAAAATATCGCAAATATGGATTATTTGGCGATAAATGTGAACGCTTAAAAGCGGTATTAAGAAAAAGCGCAAAAATAGGCGGCCTCAAGAGCAACTATTTCAGAAGTTAGTTTGTTGATATCAAGATAGTTATTTACAAACAATATAACCTTAATTAGATTCAAGATATAACACTTTGTTTCGGCGCCAATCGCCTTTGACAGCTATACCTCCGGACCTCAGTCTACAGTGGCGCCAACTGGTGAGCAAAGAAACGGTAGTCCCCATTGCAGCAATATACAGACAGTGGTCTAAGATGGTGTTGTACTATTTTCTATACAAAGTTGTTAAGGTAGATAAATTAGTTCAGGAAAGGAGATCAAAACTAACATGGTAACATGTCACATTGAACAAATCCCAAAACAACCAATAATATTATTTCATAATTCGCTTTATTAAGTTTTAAGTCTAAAATTATCCAAAAAATGTTAAATTGTTAATCTTTTTTTTTTGCCAACCACATTTAGTTATTTAATTTTGTTATTTTTTTTTTGTTAGTTCTATGTAAAACTGTATTTTGGTAGTTCTTACTTAGGCACACATTGTCTATAAAGTATATCCTTTTTAACTTATTATTATCAATTTACTGTAATGACTGTTCCGTACCAAAATAACAAAAGAAAAAAATCCTTTCCATAATAACCATGTCTCTTAAGGTATCAAATTCAAATAATTTATTGCATTCCATAATGTTATAAAGGTGTTACAAGTAATTAAATATAGTTCATTATAGACCCTGTTCGGACACAGCAATATAAATGTTAGTAGACAGAGAGGATTATGCCATAAAACTTATTATTACACTTAAACAGTTAAAATTAAAAAAATAAAATTCCATATAGGTACCTATTTAGAGCCATTATTTACACTGCTATGTAAATAATGCAAGTTCAAAATGTGAAAATTACCATGGATGTTTGTTGCTCACACAAGAATGGCTGAACGGGTTTGGAATAATTTTGGTAGTTAGTTATAGCACATTGGCTTTTTTATTTTTACTAGGCGGGATAAACACAGTTATGATCGCAGCTATTTTTGATTGTATTTCAATGCAGTCAATTCGCATACACACACTTCAAAATTTCTATGTAATAATAATAATGTTAACAACATTACATACATTGTTCTGATCCCAATTTGAATAACTATTTAAAGCACTCGTATTTTGGAAACCAGAAACAATTTGAAGGATTATTACAGACTTCGGATGTCTCTTGTTTTCACGACTTCCATCTTTGACCAGAGGCGGAAACTAACAGCTTCACGTGCCTACGGGATAACGTCTATAACCCACCCCTTCCAGACCCGAGACACTTGAGTAGTTTCCGCACCCCTACATTGGCAGGTGGGTTGGCGATTTCAGTTTGGCCAATGATGGAGAGTCTTCTCCTTTTTCCCGTCTTCTTCTGGCAGTACTCCTTTAGTCGCCTCTTATCACACCCGTAGGAAGAAAAGAGTTGGCTATATACTCTTTACCACACGACTCGAGGTTTATTTGAAAAGCAACACTAATTAAATTTCTATAAAAAACTAATGTAACCAATATGAGTCACAATGCAAGCAAATCTGAAACTAGTCAGTCGGCAAAGCTGAAACTATTTCAGAGGGATTACTTAGTGACAGTTATTCGGTTGCGGCTGCCCCAGAGGGCAGTCGAGTGTCGGTCCCGCCCAGTTTTCATAACTCAGAACAAAGCCTTGGACTTTATAAAAAACTATCTGTATCCCGCGACTTCGTACGTGTGGTTTTTTAAAATTTGAAACTATTAGTATTTAAAGTTGAAAAAATGTTGTCTCAGACGAGACTCGAACTCTTATCTCCATGCATACCGAGCGCGGCGCTTTACCAAAAGTCACCGAGACACTACGTCACAGCACGAATTTTTCAAGCATGTTCTTAGCGCTGTAAGCCAGCGTAGTATCATCTAATTGTTAAGAGTTTTGCACCCCTAACACCCGAAAGAAACATCTTCATGGAGATGCGGGTTCGAGTCCCGCCTGAGACATCATTTTTCAAGTTTAAATACTGATATTATAATTGCAATTAAGTTGTTAAATTATCATTTAAGGTGTTAGAAAATATACTTTGGGAACCGTACATATTTTTCTTCATTGAGTAACAAACATACAACGAAACTTCAATAGTTTCGCATTTAAACTATTTTTATAAAGACTTGCTGTACCCCGGGGCTTTGTTCGCGAATAAAATGTGGCCTTCGTTAATTCGAATAGTACACAACTATTACTTGTATATGTCATATCATGTCATTATTATACTGTTTTCAAGTCTAGTTAAAAAAGCCCTTTAATGTCGAAAACCTGCTCCAAATACTCTTGGGCGTGATTCATTTGGGTATTAATTAAATACTTTGCCAATTTATGCATCGGTTTTGATCCCCATGTGCCTAATAAGTTCATTTGATACCACAAAAATATCTCTATGAAATGAATAGAACGAAATAATTAACTCAAATAAAGTATTTTACATTTATTTGGTAATTTTACTGAAACATGTTGTTTAATTGTTTTTCTACCTTTACGTTACTTTTTACCTTTGGGAGTATTTATCATACAGTTTTTAGTATTTGTTGCTGTATATTATGTAGATGCAAAAGAAATAAATTATCTGTGGAAATTTCAACTGTCTGACTTTCACGGTTCATCAGATACAGGCTGGTAACAGACGGACAGACAGGCAATGATGTTTTGAATGAATGAATGAATGAATGAAACCTCTTTATGTGCAATAAAGAAATTACAAAAATTGATTCTTACATTAAAATGTACAACTTAGGCGGTCTTATCGCCGTCAGCGATCTCTTCCAGACAACCTTTACAGGAAAAACTATAAAGAAAGGGGAAGGTGGTGCTAAGTACTAGAGGCAACATGTAAAATTAATAATACAACTTATTTCAATAATCATGGATGTAAGACAACAAAAACTTATTATTACCTACGTGAGCATACATAATATAAAATAAACTTAAATACAACACAATTACATAAGTTTTAGTTATAGGGTCCAGCGGTCTTACGGCCGGTCCTAATAACTTAACTATCTTCAGTTTTGGCATATCGGAGATAGAAAACAACTTCTGTCTTTGTTTCTCTGGACGGCAAAAACAGAGATAGAAACTGTTTCCTATCTCCGATATGCCAAAACTGGAGATAGATAGGTTATGGGTTCTGTACCCAAAGGGTAAAAACGGGACCCTATTACTAAGACTTCGCTGTCTGTCCGTCTCTCCGTCTGTCCGTCTGTCCGTCGCTCTGTCACCAGGCTGTATCTCAAGAGCCGCGATAGCTAGACTGTTGAAATTTTTACAAATAATGTATTTCTGTTACCGCAATAACAACAAATACTAAAAACAAAATAAAATGAATATTTAAGGGGGGCTCCCATACAACAAACCCGATTTTTTGGCCTTTTTGGTACGGAACCCTTCGTGCGCGAGTCCGACTCGCACTTGGCCGGTTATTTAATGTTAATTTCATACATTTGTTATCTATTCGTCTGGCGTGAACGATATTCGAAAGCCACTTGTCTAAGGGCGCTGTTTTTACTCTTTTGGTACGTAACCCTAAAACTTACAGAAACATATTGAAACTATTCTTGTAAGTAAGTTTATTTAAACATTTTCATTTACTTATCAAACTTTCGTTTTAATAACCTGTTCGTCTTTGTAAGGTTTCAAAGAAACTTTTATGAAAATGTTTAATAAGTAAAAATACTTTTTCCAATGAAACGAATTTGAACGAATAAAATTTGAAAAAGAGTTAATAATGTAACCTTGTCAAAATTCAAACTAATTCTGTGAACTGTAGAAGAAGCCTTTCAAACTATTCAATGGGTCTAAAACTTTTGGGTACCTGAAAAAGTAATGTAGATTTAAATTTAATACCGAGCCAGCGTTAACAATCTATATGACGCACAAAAACTTTTTGGTTATTTAAATTCTGAGGATTATGTAAGACATACTTTGAAAACAAAATTAAAATTAATCAGAATAAGAATAAGAAAGTTTATTCGCTAGAATACATACATGATACAAGATCTTAGAGCTAAGTACAAAGTAAATGTATTCAACCTGCATGCAGACGTGCAAATTTTAACAATTAATACTAATTTGTCTTATATTCTATGATCTCTCTAACACCATAAAAACAATGCAAAAATAGCCATTCTGATAGCTTCCGTTTAAAAGCAAAACCTTCTAAAATGATGATATGCATACGTCAACATAATCTAGTTTCGGCTTGTTCCAACATCCTTTACATAGTTGATATATCAATGTACGAGTATTTTCAACCGATGCAAAGAGTATTTTCTCAATTCTAAGGTATAAATGACCCTCAACCACGCTAAGTTTTGACCAGTCAGGCATGTTCGTAATTTTTTTCGTTCGTAATTAAACGTTCGATAAGTATCGAATTAGATTGGAAAGGAAATCCACTCCAAAGGATAAACATGAAAAAAAAACTACTATTAGGTATCACAAAAAAATTACTGACGAAAAACATCAAATGAATCAAAATTGAGTCAGTGGCAAACAAGAAACCGCTATCAATTGTGTATCAAATACCCTTACAAAAAAACAATTCCTATAAATATTTGACACTAATTAGTTCACACAAACATTTTTAGATGACCTCCGTGGCGGATTGGCGTACACACCGATTTTCAAGGTGTCGCCTGCTCTGCGGTCCCCGATTCAAATCCCAGACTGGTCAATGTAGAAAAAAAAGTGTTATTATATATGTTCTCGGGTCTTGGTGTTTTTGATACCTTCGTTGTTTCTGATTTCCAAAATACGAGTGCTTTAAGTAGTTACTCAAACTGGGATCAGAACAAGGAATGTGATGTTGTCCACATTTATTTATTATTTATATTTTATTTCATAATTATTTATTTTTGTAATAATAGTTAAATTCATTACCTGCAATATTGTTCTAGAATGTTCTATCGCCTGTTCGTGTGTTTGCCCACAGAGCGCGCTCGCCTTGCCGGCCGTTCAAGTCTCTCAATACAGCATCAATGAAATTGCCCCAGTCGTAGACAATGGCAGACTCGTCTCTAGGTGAGTGAGTTACATCATAATCCCTCAACCCCCAGGAGGCACTCGGGTGCCACGATAACAATTGATTTCAATTGTGTCTGGAATAACTCACGATCGAGGGATACATACATATTATTATTGATGTCATATTGATGGCTTAGGAATTTATCAATTCGTGCATAAAATAGGAATTTTTTGTATTCAAATTTTCTTCAGAAGTAACTTATTTTTCGTTTCTAAATATCGACAGTGCTAAATCAATTGAAGTACTTTTTATGAGCATGCGATAGGCAATGCTTTGAAAAATCCTAAATTAAAATAGGAACGATATAATCTGAATTTTGAAAAATCTCGTGTCACATTGTTTGTTATTATTTTTTATTTTTTACACGGCTTGGCCGATTTTTATACAAGATGTTGTTAATGTTTAAAGCTTAGAGAATGTTTTTTTGTATCGCCACTCAACTGAGTGGCTGTCTAAGAATTATAAAAAGAAGTGAAGTACAAATAATTGTTATACATATAACGTTATCAAAAAAAGAGTATTGGATCTTTTCTAGATGGTTCAAATGCCATTTATGCAATGCAGTTTCATATTAAGACAATGAGACCTGCCTCAGTGTATTAATACGAAACTGCATGCAACTGAAAGCCTGTCTTAGTGTCTTAATATGAGTACTTAAGAGTACTCTCCGTCAGCACTCTTACGATTCCTAAAGAAATATAAAGGATGCTGCTATTATGATGCTGGCGCCACACATTTCTCCTTACTAAATAACTCATCCTTTACAGCTATTTAACCGACCGCGCGTTCGAAAATGTTGACGGCGGTGACACCAACATCTACATCCTGACTATCGAGCAAATCCTGAACGACCTGGCCAACCAGCCAGACGCGTATAGCCAAGCCCTGGCCGTCGGACAGACTGTTGCCGTCCTTGGGGAACTCGCCAACGGCAACCCAGGAGACGCTTGTGATGCTGCTGCTGTAAGGCTGTTATCTTCTTTATGTAGTATGATAGGACTAAGGGGACTGCTACAACTAAGTGCTGTCCCAAATTGATTTAATTTTATTACTTTTAAACAATACCAATTCTCAAAAAACTAGAACAGTATCATTTTAGCAAATGACCACTAGTATTTATTGAATCACAGTAAACTTTTGATTTAGTTGTTTATAAAGTCGAATTTTAGCTAATGCTAAAAGCAGCCGCTTTTAGCAATAATGTACAATACGAAAAAATGCTAGTAAGAAAAGCAATTAACAGTGATTCAATAAATACTAGAGGAAATTTAATAAAATGTTACCGTTCTAGTTTTTTGTGAATTGATTTTGTTTAGAATTGATAAAATTAAATCAATTGGGGACAGCACTTAGCTCTAGTAGTCGCCTTAAAGATAATCTGGTAGCTGTAGTGCGGTAGTCAGCCTATATTTCCCGATGATCTTTTGAGAATTGAGAATTATCTTTTCTAAATTGGCTTGAGCCTAGAAAGGATAGATGGGTCATGGTCGCGCTTTGGAAGACGTTGAGCTTTTGGTCCCTCTTGATTCAAAAGATACAAATAGTTAAAGTGGCGTCAAACGCCTTAAGGCGACTAGAATTTTTTTATTGTAATTTAAATAGTAATGACAAAATATATTCTTGAATTCCGATCTCAAATCGTGTAAGTATATCCCATCCAAGTAGTAATTGTCAAAAGCCGAGCCATATACTAGTAGTACGGAGACTTGTTGATTGAGATTTTCACGGCACTCCAGGGCTTCCAGAAGCCAATTCAGATATTTTCCTTTAGCTTCCGATGCTTAAGTTTCGTATATGGGTATATGTTTATAGGCTGTCCCATTTTATAATTTCATCCTTAAAAATAGCAATGTATAAATGTTGTTATTTATTTAATTCTCTTTCTGTTTTAAGTTACTCTTAGAAAAAAATAATTAATAATACACAGGCTCAGATTAACCACATAGCCTTTTAGCTGAGTTGATTCAAGTCTGAAACAGTGCAGAAGCTCTTTTCCAACTCATAATAATACTCTTAACCAACTTCAAAATAGGTTGTGCAGATACTTTTTAATAATAATGAATCTTCATCAACATTAAAGAGGTTTTTTTTTAATATTCAGCTCGTCAACGCTTACGCCAACGCTGTCCGCAGCGGAAACTTCTCCGGCGTCCGCTCAGCCCTCAAAAAGTACCTCGGTCGTCTCGCCTCCAACATCGACGTCATTGCCCAGCTCGTCACCAACCCACTTTCCCTCCGTTACTCAGTAAGTACTATCACACACGATGTATAATAAGAACTAGGTACACCACAGAACATGGAAAACCTCTTTCTATGTTGTGTGGTACGCAGTCAGATACAAAACCGGCCAAGTGCGAGTCGGACTCGCGCACTGAGGGTTCCGTACCAACTTTAACTAAAATACCACAATATTTTGTTGACTGCAAAAATAACTTTGTTTTTTATAGTGTTTGTATGAAAAAAATGTGCTAGATTTCCAAAACTACCAGTTTGATCTCGATCAAACCAATTTTCGTGGAAAGTATTTGTTAAAATATACAATATGTATTTTTTCAAAATTTTCATTTGCTTAGTTTAAAAGTTAGAGGAGCACTCATTTTACCACTTAGGAATCACAGTAAACTTTTCATTTATTTGTTTATAAAGTCGAATTTGTCGCTAACGCCAAAAGCGGCCGCTTTTAGCAATAATGTGAAATACGAAAGAATGCCAGAATAAAAAGCAATTTGCAGTGATTCAATAAATACTAGAAGTGATTTGCTAAAATGATACTGTTCTAGTTTTTTGAGAACTAATTTTGTATACAAGTAATAAAATTAAATCAATTGGGGGCAGCTCACAGCTCTAGTAGTCCCCTTAAGTCGCCTGCATTAAGAGGCGAAGGGATGATGCAATGGGGACTACCGTTTCTTTGCTCACCAGTTGGCGCCACTGTAGACTGAGGTCCGGAGGTATAGCTGTCAAAGGCGATTGGCGCCGAAACAAAGTGTTATATCTTGAATCTAATTAAGGTTATATTGTTTGTAAATAACTATCTTGATATCAACAAACTAACTTCTGAAATAGTTGCTCTTGAGGCCGCCTATTTTTGCGCTTTTTCTTAATACCGCTTTTAAGCGTTCACATTTATTGCCAAATAATCCATATTTGCGATATTTTACGAAGGAGATCACTTTCTAGCAGGTAAATAAAAGAAATTATAATTTATGCAACCAATATTGGACCTCACGCGACACTAGCGCCTCTAGTGGCAAATTCACTAGCGATAGCCCCCATTACATTTTCGTACCACACGACACAAATTTTATTATTCATCCTATGGTTACTACAAACGTTACCTGTGCGGGACTCAGCACATTTACTACAAGGGCCAGCGCATGCGATCTGTCATACCGCTACAATAAATCATATTTAGCACAGACTAGGTAACACATAGAAGCGGTATGAGAAACCCAGAAGTTTCAAGCTTTCATTAAATCGGTTCTTTATAAATCCTGAAAATCATACACAAAGCAACCTTTTATAATAGTCGAATTTTCAGTGTATTGTTTAATTTAAATAAAAGGACAATGAGCTGTATGAAAAAGCCAGAAGTTTCAAGCTTTCATTAAATCGGTTCTTCATAAATTTGCTACAAATCGCGCACAAAGCGACCTTTGTAATGACGAATTTTCAGTGTATTGCTAAATTTCAATAAAAGGACAATGATAACTGAAAAGAGCAAAGACATTAGAAATCATGTGTTGGACGAAAGAAAAAGAATAAGAATATAATTATTTTGTTCACTTTGCAACAACGCCTAAATATCAAAACACAAAAAGTACATGATATAAACCCCTAACAACTAGGTCTTGTAATACGAATTTGGATTTTTTTAATAACTTATTTATTATTTGTGAAAAACATGGTAAGTACACAAATTATTTGTTCAAATGTGCTGTACTTTAATGCTTAATTTACATACACTTAAGGTCACGTGCAAGATCCATACATTTTACGTTACAAAAGCAAATTTTTATTTAAAATATCACAGTTTTTTTTTCAATCATTGAAAACAAACATTTTAATATTTATTTTTAAGCTTATTTTGAATATAGTACGTATTTATTTAAAATTTTTGTGATCTTAAAACATAATACATAAATATTTTAATAACTGGAAAAAGTTTTCCAATTTTAAAAATCCTATAGTTTAATTGACTTGCAAATAAGAACCTCTTATCTACGAATCAGTGTGTTTTCGTTTGCATAATGCGGCGTCTATTTCAGTCAGATGTCTGCGTATAGAAGCAATCTATCATCAGACTACGGCAAATTGCCCTAACATTGTCTCTGGCTAAACCATTCGACCATTCTTCGACTGGTATTGATATTAATGATTTTTCTCTCGCAATGCCAATGATTAATTGTGTGGAGCGTAGTTTTGCAGAACAACAGTTGTTTATCATGTTTTATTCCAGATCGAGACTTATAGAATAGAATAGTGCTTCTATTATGTTTAAAAGATTTAATTTGTAGTGCAACAATTGCAACAAAAAGAACTAATTTGTACACAATGAAGATACGAATATCAAATTGTTTTTCACGAATCGCAAGTGACTTGGTAATCTGTTTTTAAGTATGTGGATCTCGAAAAGTTTTTAGTATTACGGAAGCAAGAAGAGGTTTAAATAATCAGTAAAAACATACGCGTAGATTTGAAGAAATGAGGTAATTAATGTATAATAATATGGCTACATTATAATCCATTTTTTTATCACACGAAAATTGTTTAATCATACTCGTAGATACCAAGAACCACAGCAAAAACTTACATATGAGAAAAAATAAGTTTTCAGTTTAAGTAGGTATACCCTTAAATCCTCCATTTACTCATTACCAAAACCACAGACTGGTTAAAAGATCTTAACTTAAAAAATAAATTTACCAAAACTAAAATAATAACTTTTCTTCCACATCAAAAAGCAGCATTAAATAATTTACTACTTAATTAAAACGGCACAATATTAGAATCTGTAAAAGATTTTAGATTGTTAGGTATAGATATAGATACTCACCTAAATTCGAAAGCGCATATGCACAGAATACTTAGGATCTAAGCTTTCACGCTTCTCGTATGCATTGCGCGAAATTAAAAAGACTACGAACATAGGGACAGCAATAACAACCTATTATGCGTATGCGCACGCTTGGCGTAGATATGCAGACGCCGCCTCCCTATTCACCCTACAAAAGAAATTAATCCAGATTATCGTAAACATAGATCAGACTGATAGCTGCAGACCGTACTTTGTTAAATATAAAATATTAACCCCACCCAGCCTGTGTATTTTAGAGATATGTAAATTAGTTCGAAAATATAAACAATTTTATACTAAACGTGAAGATTTTCCATGCAAATACAACTTACGACATAAAAATAAATTCATGTTGCCAACTTCACGATTAAAATTAAATAATAGGGGTTAAAGTATGAAATTGCCGATTATTTTCCCACTTTTTATTTTGTTTATAGCTCTAATCTAATCTAGCGTAATTCTTTTTGTATTGTATACTAAATAAAGTAACTTTTGACTAAAAAAAAAATGCAAAACTAGTTGCCTATTACTTTAAAGGAAGTCGTTGAAAAGACCCCTTACAATGTGTCAGCTGACCTTCTTGCTTCAATTAAGTATATTTGTATTATATACTTTGATTTTCAGAAATTTAAATACTATAATGCGTAGCTTTATAACCATCTAACTTTCAACTTTAATTGCATCGAAAACGATACAGGCGTTTTTAAAAAAACTAAAAAAATTTAGTATGGAAAAATGACTTTTATCGATTTCGTCCATACAAAACGGTAACACCTAATATCACTTTTAGTTCCTCTATAAAAATATATAATAAATTACACGATATTTGAAAAAAGGAAAATAATTACATCTAATTCACTCAAAATTTGAAACAATATTTAATTAATAAATGTTAGTATAGCACTAATGAATAGATACTTAATCGATAAATAATACATAATAAAATATAATAAATTTAATGTATTGACATTTATTGAAATTCAATTCTACGAGTAATTATAAACAAAATAGTCTACTTTATCCTAGTTGAAGACATTTACTCTCTCCTAGCCCTGAGTTGCGTGCCCGACAGGGTCCATAACACTGGTCTCTTATTTTGTAACATCTTTCTGTATACATTATGGTTTTGCAATAAATTATTGAGTATTCAGGTATTGTTAGCTTAGATGCATATTTATACATGAAAATTTGTTTTGTGCTCTAACTATGTGAAAACTACGCAACATTTGATTATTTCATTAACTAAGTTAAAATGTTACTTTTGATTCCAGACCGGACCAAAGGGCAACTGTGCTGGAGGCGGCAGGACCTACCAATTCGAAGCAGCTTGGGACGCCGTTCTTAACAGTGCCAACCCATACCAAATCGGGTAAAGATTATTCGTAATTTAGATTTTTTTTTATATTTTTTAGGCTTGCATTAGTTTACAAGAGTGCTCGCTGTACGAGCGAGCCACAGCCAGAGTTGGAGCTGTAGATGCCCGGGGTAACAACGCCCGGGGCGTTATCCCGTAGTTCCGTCTCACCTAATGGCACCGGAGGACACGGAAGGTGTTTCAGTGGGTAGGGCCTGCTAACCACCGAAGAGCCCCACATAAATCAGCGTCGTAGAGTATGCATAAAAGCACTCCACAACAAAAAAAAGTATGCAAGAGCGTGGAACAGCTGTTTTACTGGGCTATAAGTAACCAGTAATCTGAGTAGGTAGGCCGATTAGAGATTTATAAGGTGTATTTAATATCTTTCCGGAAATCCGGAATTATTCAGAACTTCTTCTTGAAATAGAAAAAAATCCTAATCCCTGGTTTTGCTTTCTGTGAAAATTTAATGTAAAATTATTATTTATTATTTATGGTGCAATTACGTTAAATCGGCCTATCAATCCCGATCACTGGTTATGATTCTTCCAAAAAGTAATATTGTTAAAAAATACACGAAATTATAGTGCCGCCACAAACACTACATTGGACTTAATTTTAATACATTTTCAATATCCAATTCATTAAGTTCCATGAAATTCCATGTAAATATAAATACAATTTGGCAAACATGAATACAGTTGGAGCTAGTGTAGCATTTAAGAATGCCAAACAAGGAATATTTTAATTGCATTCCAAAACCCGAACAAAATCGAGTGTCAAGAGTAATCCTACTGATGTTTGGTCCTGTCGCAGACTTATCAACGAGGAGTACTGCGCCGCTAAGCGTCTCTACAGCGCCTTCAACAGCCGCAGCAACAACGTGGGTGCCGCTGTCACCGCCGCCTCGGTGTCACCAGTCGCCCAGGCCGTCCAACAAGCCCTCGGCCCACTCTCAAACGTAAGTATTATGAGGAAAATAGCAAATTCACACCGATAGGTGGTGTCTTGTATTTGGTTTTTGAATAACTTTGATTCAGTGTTTCAAGACTTTTCAAATGGAAATAAATTCCTTGTTTTAAAGTTTCATGTTGATTCAAAAAGCAATAATTTTTTACATCGTGTTTTGTTGCTTCGTATCTCAATATCTCCACGCCGTATCCGACGACGGCGACTCCTTGCTGTCAAGCATCCTATATATGAAACCTTAAAAAGGTAGCAATTAGAAAATTCTAAAAACACTTACCGATGGTCCCCCGATAGGTGGCGTCGTGTCTTTGGTTTTTGAATAACTTTGATTAAGTTTGCCAAGAATTTTTTAAATGGAAATAAATAATAACTTTTGCTAGTTTTATGTTGATTCAACAAGCAACCAATTTTGAGATCGTATTTTATTGCTTCGTATCTCAATATGAAACCTTAAAAGGTAGCTATTAGAAAAATCAAAAAACACTTGCCGATGGTCCTAATTGAGCCATTATTAATAATCCCTTATCTGATCTTAAAGTGCGCTGAATCAACATCGCCGGTTATTAAGCTTGGCTAAGATAATAAGAAACACATTCATAATAAGTTACGCTAAAGACGATCACAATTAAACTGCTTCTCAATCTGTTACAGTTCTTGAAGGCTGTAGCCGCCGGAGCCAACCCTGGCTCCCTCGCTGCCAGAGCCAAGAACGCCCTCCTCCAAGCCGGTGGCCGCGTCCAACTTTAAATCTGAACAACTCCAGCCTAGACCATTCATATAGTATCTATATATCAACGTATCTGAACCTCCCGACCGTAAATCATCTCTAGATGATCTAAGCGATAAATTTACGGATTCATATACTATGTTATTTATTCGACTTTACACCCAATCTTTCCGATAAATGGCTAATATGATTATGTAAATAAATATACGTTTTATAGAAAATCACAACGACCTGGCTTTCATTTGGATAAACGACTGCAATTTTTTTTTTTCAAATAAAGATGTATCCTGTATATTGCATAAATCTGTGTTTTAATTTTAAAGCTTACCACTGTAAATGTAAATTACTGTACTGCACCCGGTTATTTATTCCGAATCAAACGATCAAATACTGAATTATAAAGCAATTTAATATCAAAAACTTAACTAAACTTGTTCTGATATATTATTAACTATGGAAGAAACACGTATTATTCGAAATAAAAGAGATCAGTATTTAGGTACTTTTGACAGGTTGCATAACCTAACTACTACTTTACTTATACTAGGTTACCTAAACAAGGCCCATTTTGGTAGAGACTGGGAAATAGAACATCTCCCCCGAAGCCGGGCGGGCGGCAATCGTTACAAACGACCCACAACCAGAAGCGGGACTGCGGATAATTGCCCGGGGTAATAACGCCCGGGGCGCTAACCCGTAGTTCAGACTCACAGAATGGCAAACGGAAAAGAAAGTTTAATGGGTAGTATCTGCTAGCTCCAGACGAGTCCTACCTAACTCTGAAAAGGCCACCGTTGCCGTTGCGTAAATGCTATCTCCCTTTTTTAAAAACTTACTCTACTTTTTTTGTATTTTATTGTAATTTCTTTATTAATCCCTCAACCCCCAGGAGGCACGCGCGTGCCGCGATAACAATTGATTTCAATTGTGTCTGGAATAACTCACGATCGAGGGATTAAGTTAGTTAGGTGCAGGAGTCTTATAAAAAATATACGTACTTTCAACACATGAGTAAATATTTATTCATGTGCTTTCAATGTCTTTGGCAACGCTAGCGGGGTAGGCGTCCCAAAACAAATCCCAAAATGTGAAAGGAAATTGAGCAAAGCCGTTTTTTTTGCAGCCTCTTAAAGTCACCCCTCGTGACGATATAAAGAGGAGGCCTTTGTCCAGCAGTGGATTTCATAAGGCTGATGATGATAGCTTTAGAAATATTCTTACATAACAGACTATTATGTATAAGGCCAAAACTATTTTACGGTAGTTCAATATTAAACTAACGAGGAAACTTGTTAATAAATTACTTTCCTCCTAATTTAATTAGTGACATATCATATTTAGACGAGAACGTACGCGCGAATGTGAAACGACAATGAAACTAATAGTTATTACCTGGTTCTTAGTGATTAGTGTTTGTGCAAACAAAATTGTTGATGGTGATATATTTTTCTTGTTAATATTTTAAATGTGAAAGTTTGGATGGATGTGACTCAATCACGCCAAAACGACTGAAAAGATTAGGGTGAAATTTGGCAAAGAAGTTTTTACACGGAATAATACAGCTACTATTTATCCCTGAAAAAAATACGGGTTCGATAGTATTCAATTCCACGCGTACGAAGTAGCGGTCAACAGCTAGTATCTAATACTGTGGCATCGTCCTTAGGAGTTAACGCTTGACACGATCTATTGAAACGGTTCACCAATTATTAAACAGCCGGTAAACATAGATTGACGATTAATTTGACACAACTCCCATACAAAATATGTCAAATAATATTACGCTGTTTAAAACTTAAACGTCTGTTGGTGAACTCGGGCCTAAAGCCGAAACGCGATTCAGTCATATTTTGTAAGGTATTATACGTACGTCGGTACGTCATTGCTAATGCTATTATTAGCAATGACGTTGACGTCACTAGTTACGTTCACCAACAGACGTTTAAGTTTTAAACAGCGTTTAAAATATTATTTGACATAATTATTTTGTATGCGAATTGTGTCAAATTAATCGTCAACCTATGTTTACCGGCTGTTTAAGAATGGGTGAACTCGGGTTTTAAAATATGATTTGTTTGACAGTAAATAAAAATCTTAACAAATAGCTGAAAAAAATGATAACCATCGTTGACCTAAGTATTATTATATTTTAGCACACCATCAATTTTGCATTATCCTCTAAGATCAAAAGAAGTTTTGCTTCAAATTAAAAAAAAAATACCAATTTTAAGTTATTTAGTGTTTGACCTACACATTTAAATTTAAATTTTATTTGATTCGGTATATATTTTTCGATTCGAATTCGAGATTCGAATGTAGATTTTTTTAGAATTTCGTATGGAAGTGTTGAATTTATTTTATTGTATTAACAAGGTTGTCTCCGCTGTAAAAGTGGCTTTATGGACGAGTTGTTTCTGCTTTCTGGTTGGACAATTAAAATTGTATAATTTGTTACAGTTCATTCGGTTCAATTATCAAGAAACGATTACGATGTTGGTCCAGCGATAACATTACTGTCATCGCCTGATGAAAATCATTCTGCTCTAAATAAAAGATTTAGGAGAATTGCAGCTGAAATGGGATATACAGTTGTAAGTGTACCCATGGTCAAAAATGATTTAAGTGGTGCCAAAATTGGAGAAACTTTAAACGAAGCCAGTCAAACCGTACAGTTATCTGGAACATACCCGTGAGTAATAACCACTTTCATTTGTAGTGTACATTGGGCAGGTATAGTATAATGATACGCTGATTATCACATACGATAGCCAAAAACCAAATAAAATAGCCCTTGCTTAAATACGAGTATAATTCTATGATCCAGCTTAATAGCCACTGAACAGTAGTAGCAACGACCTCAATGGTAGAGTGCATGGCTTTGACAATGGTCTTTCCCGGCTTCTTTGATCTGATTCCTGGATGTTAAAAAACACTTTAATTGTGAAAGAATAACGAAATCAAAAGAGAAGATAGAAGATAATACAGATGGTGTCAAAATATTTGTGCAACGTTTTACATCAGCAGTCTGTAGAGTGACTATACGCAGAAGAAGATATAAACGTCTTTTATCTCATTCTTATCATTTTCAGGAATGTTATCAATTTAAAAATATCAACGAAAGATTTGAATAGTGATTATATGAATTTCGTTAAGTCTAATTTAATTTGCGCCTCTGATTGTCAAAACCACAACTTTACACGTCTGGTGAGCGACACATTACTCAGGCAAGAGCGTCTATTACAAGTTATTGAAAGTGAAGAGCTGGAACATAGGGATTACATAAAAATATGCCTTCCAAATAACAAACTCAAATTGCTTGAGTCACTTATTACAAACCAAACTCTGAAATGGCCGTTAAACATTGAGCTAGAAGAATGTTCCGCCGACATAAAACCTGACGATTCCATGTTAGCCATGATAACAAACGAACCTTCTAATACTGATTCTTTACTTCCAACAATATTCTACCAAACTCCATACGTCCTACCCGAAGTACAGGACAGATTTCCAAACTCGTTTTCTTTGTCCACGGCATGGCGTCCACTTAAGTATGCTTTTAAAGAGTTTTTGAAACGGATGAACTGGTACAGAGTAGCCATATTATCTGATGACTCCGCATACAGTTTGGACTTTGTAGGAGAGCTAGCCCCGTTGCTTATGGAAGAAGGAATTACTTTTACAGATCAAAAATGCACCGGCAAGTTGTGTGAGTTCCAAAATGTGAGTATTATATTGAAGTATAAAATAATGACGACTACTATTATGTATTTTATACATATTAAACCCATTTGCAGTATTGTTTCATGCAAAATCAGTAACTTCGTGAAACTCAATTTTCGTTTGTTAATTGAAATATTTTTTTAATGTAGTATTTTCTTTTTGTCTACTTGCCAGTAAAGTACGGATTCACCAGTATAGTTCATTGACTGTAAATTTTGATTGTCTTAAGTGTGACTCGAACTCACAACAATCTAAGACAGTTTTCGCTTTCCACCCTTGTGATTGTTCTAGGTTATGGGTCCAAATTGAGAGGTATTTATTTTGAATCATCACTAATAATGTAATTCTTTAAAAATTCTTTTCTTTTCTTACCTTTCAGCCTTTAAAAATACTTGAAAAAACAGACGCAAGAATTATAATCCTTAACATAGATAAACAAAACGCAATGAAATTGATTAATAATTTAAACTTCCATCGAATGCTTGGTGTGACGTGGGTTGTGCGAGACTGGCCCTTTGATGAATATCCAAAGGTATGTGGAACCTAGATAAAAAACATTGCAAGAACATATTCATAGACTAGTCTCATATAAAATGTACTCTCTCATATAAAGTTTTTATGTGCAATCAATGTAATTAGCAAACGAAACGCTCATTAAACTTAAATCAAATAAACTAAATCCAAAGGGACAGCAAATAATTTTGAATTGTTGAAAGCCAGTTAAAGCAATACCTATGTTATAATACATTCAAATTCTACTTTATATTTTCAGGCGATGTCTCATTCTTTTTCAATTACTTTGTCACCTACCTTCGAGAAGGAAGATAAGTTTTACCCACACCTAAGCAGTATTAAAGAAGGCATTCGAATTATTAACCGCATCTATAAACATGTCTTGGGAGACAAAGAAAAGTTTCGAAGGTAAATTGTTAGCTTGGTAGATCAAATAACTCTAGTAGAATAGACTAGTAAATAGAACCCAGGTGCCAATAAGGGTCACTGAACTTGGTCTGTATTTTACTTGTGAAATGTTAGGATCAAAAGGAAAGTGAAATTAAGTGTTTACAAATGTGTTGGCAACAACTAGATATAGGTTTTAACGCAAATTGTATTATTAATAAATAAGTTTTATAACGATGAAAAATGTTGATGCAAGTTGCATCGTGTTAACTTTACTCCGACTGTAAGGGCAAAAGCGTCATAAACTTCCATCGTAGATAACGTGTTTTTTACATAAACAGAATAAAATACTTAGTATATTAAAATTTAAGCTATAAGGTAAATAACCCTGTTATTAATCTTTCAGAGAATTTGCACTAGAAGCAACAAAACCCAGACA
This sequence comes from Anania crocealis, assembly GCA_949315895.1. Lineage (NCBI taxonomy): Eukaryota > Metazoa > Arthropoda > Insecta > Lepidoptera > Crambidae > Anania > Anania crocealis. The sequence goes on along the minus strand of OX438867.1, from coordinate 14,564,355 downwards.
CTTCGAAACCAACGCTTACATTACCCGAATCGACGCCCTCAAGCAAACTTTAGTAATCGGTATGACCATCGAAGGAGAAGTTACAAAGGACTTCTTCTTCAAATTGGACAATTGGCTTGTTCCACCTGACACAACCCAGAAGTGTATCGTCCGAAGCAGAAATTTCTTCAAGCCTTGCAGCCATGAGGAGTTGCTCCTCTTGGTCTGTGTCTGCGTTATGTTCGTTTTGTCTCTACTAGTAATAATTCTGTGTTTTAAGAGGTACCGTAATAGCAGCCTTTATATTAGGATTTGACTGGTTAACCAAAATAGATTGCAGAGATATTATTCGCCACTTTTTGTTGCTTGAAATACTAGCGCAACTCAGTCCGCATGGGAAGCGGTACATGCAAGAACTAGAATATCTCGCTATATGTATAGATCACTTAAACTTTCTGCAACCGCTCCTTATTTGTAATTCTCTTTACCAAATTAAAAATATGTTGATGGACAAAAACTCTCGAAAAAGTTTGCATTTTGTTTCTGAGTACACAATTTAGTGTAGTTACGTGTATGAATTGAAAACGAAGGTTTCCCGAAGACGTAATGTTTTTAGATTTCTTAATCTACGAGTATTATCTCATTCAAATTTGCGCGCATGTTACAGTGATAGATATACTAATCCTCAAATACTTCAAATTGCTTTGAATGTTTAAAATACGTTTTGTTTTATACATAGACTCAGTAATAAAGATAATAGTGTAGGCATGTAATGTAATAAAATCATATTTGCTGATAAACCAGCCTAAATGAAATAATTGATAATCAACCAAGGTTTTTAATCAGCTCTTTTAAATACTTAATGTCTTTCTTGTCGTGAATCTCATCATCATCGAAATCGGGCGGTGAAGGAGTCCGGGTAGCTGCCGTGGGTCCTGGCAAGTCCGCGATAAATGATCGGATCTGAAATCAACAGTTATCTAAAGCTACATTCCCACAAAAGCGGAGCTGGGTGGAGCGGAAAGAAGCGGACTATACACGGTGCATTTTCAACCACCTGAAAAACGAACGTTTATGTAACCATTATGTATAACATCTTGGCAGTGTTTTTTTTTATTTTTTTAAATACAAATAATCATAGAAAAATTTATAATATTGATTTAGCTATTCATTTTGTACCACGTTTTGACGCGCAAGGACGTAGCTGTGTAAGGTTCATTCACTCTGGTTTTTTATAAATATTTAAAACTGCCATGATTTTATAAATAATGTTCACATAACGTGGGCTTCGTTTTTAAGGTGGTTCAAAAATAACGGTATATATTTACCAATCACAGTGCACCAAATCAACGGAACACTGATTTCGAGCACTAATTAATTGGCTCATTCACAATCCGCTCATCTACTCTAACTATCTATCCACACAAGTTGTGTGCGGTGGCCAGTAAGACGGCCTTATTAAAAAAAAGTGTATTTTGCATTGCACCACATATTTTTAACAAAATTCCTGAGCCCATTCGGAACACTGAAGATCTGAATCATTTTAAGCGAAAGCTTCATGACTTCCTTTTAGCGAAATTGTACTACAAAATAATTGATTTTTTTGACAGACCGCAGTATTTCAATCTCTGTCCGATTTATTAATAAAGACGCATAGTATTATTGTTGAAACATTATTAAATTGTGTAGAACTATAACTAATATTGTATGCCCATTGGCGAGACACAGAAGATCTGACTTGCTATATTTAAGACCTTTATTACCTGTGATTCACAATAAATGAATTTGAATTTGAATTTGAATATCTCAGGGTCAGTGGAAATGCAGCCTTCATTTCATTGTAGGCTAATTATACAAATAGTCTGAAATTTAGGCATATGATACTGTCGCTTGATACTTGCAATAAATTTAATAAGCATATACAAATAATTTACATCAAAAAGGGACCAACCCAATCAGCTCACAACTTAATATATACTATTTGTGTAAAATTATAACAAAAACATTTATTTATTTCAATCAGAGCATAAGCATAATGTAGTGGTATTGCTATGCTATGCTTATGACTAGACAATCCATAAATATTATACACAACATGATGATTTATAATAGTGATGGATAATTGGTCAAATCACAGTCCACTCCTCTACTCGCCTAGATCCATCTCAGTCGAAACACATACTAATCTAAAATCAATTATCCTTGAGTATACCTTTAAATTCACTGCTCTGAGGTTTTGTAATATCTTCAAGGACGATCTCTTGTCTGTCGGATGTGAAATTTGATACAGACGAATGGCTCTGTGAAACTGAAAGCGAAATAATCGATGAAATAGATCAGATGGTTAGAGAAAGGTCGTGAGTTCAAATTTACGGCTGTTTTAAGTACTTTCCAATCATCGTGATCATTGTTAGCGTATATATCAGTCTACTGATGGACACAGGGCTCTCCAAAAGAACTGTTTTCCATACTCGATTGGTTTGCGATCGCAATTTGACCATTGCTACAGATATGACCCCGCTAAGAAGACGTTACTCATAGTAAGAGAAGAGTTCTATTGTTTAAATGTGATAGTACCACAGGGAAATATGTAATACAGTAGATAGATAGATGGATAGATAATAATAATTATTATGCGTTTATTTCCATACCTTAATAATAACAACACATGGGTATTTTAATTATTTAAATCCTTTTGGTCGCATAAACTGGTTATTCCCCTGACCTTCAAGATAGGTAGACCTGAGTTTTGAAGGGTCAGTGGTTCGGCTCTCATTGACTTTACATTACTTTCAGATAATACTTTTATTGCACAAAACAAAGGTATCATGAACACATCTGTAGGTACAATAAGGCCGTCTTAGTGCTAAAAGCAATCTCTACCAGACAACCAGTAATACTATTACAATTAAAATTGTAATTGGCTGATGCACATTATGGATCTTAAATATGATACTGCATCAAATTTGATAAAAATATAAGTTTGAATAATATAATACCCTCTCTAAAAGACACCAGGTATCTCTATACTGCTGGAGGAAGACTATAGGAGTGACCACGGTTGCGTAGAAAGCAGCTTCCCGGTCCAACACGTCCTCTCCCTCTGACATCGCATGAATGGTGCTCCTCAGCTTGTGAAGGAACGCCGTATTCGAGTGCTCTTTGTCAAAGCTAGAATCAGTATAAACTTAAATACTTTTAAACTATCGCATTGCAAAATTATTTAAGGTGTAACTGGATTTATCGCGAACATACCTTATTTTATTTGCCTGACTTTAACAGTATAAATTTGTCATCATCAGTCTACGTAAGCCCACAACTGGGCATAGGTTTCTCCAGAAAGAGGAGCTTTAAAGAGATTAAAGCTCCTCTTGGCAGGAGGGTTTGCGAACGCAATTATGGTCAGTAATGGTTTTTAATGGTTTTTAACATTATGGTGTTCACATAACATTGACAGAATGCGTTCTGCAAACGGTTACAATTTCCAGTGCGGTTAGCATACTTAGCATTTGCAATGACGATAAATAAATTTGTATCTGAAATATTTTTTAAATTCATTAATTACACCAATTTGAAATCAATATTCATAGTTAAGACAGGACAACGTCTGTCGGGTCCGCTAGTTAATAATAATTATCGAAATTGATGAAACAAAAAAAATTTGCAGACAAACATAAAAAAGGAAAAAACATACTTATTCAGACCTAAGATTATACACAAGTGGTTTTGCAAAGTATCAATGTATTCGGGAATCGAACTCGGGACCTCGAGCAAGTGACCTTCAAACTCGAAATCTAAGCTACTCAAACCCAAAAGTCATTAAAACCTACAAAACATTAAGAATTACGGTGAAAGATAGGTAAGCAAGAGACCGTGCGACAAAATCAAAAAAAATTAACCAACGTTCGAGCAAACTAATATAACTTTCATTCATATCTGTCCATAATAATATAGATGAACTAGCTAGACCAACAAAATTGCCAATTACACAACTTCATGAATAATGTCCACAAATGTGCATTTATTACACCGGATCACTGTTACTCTTCAAAATAACAACAAACACAGGAAATTACTCAAAACAGAAGCTTTAATAATGTGTGGCAAATTGAACATAAACATGAATATTATTTGTCAGATCGTAAACGAAAGGTAAATTGCTAGTTTATTCTCATCAAACTGTATAAATTAGTATTTAGATGACAAAAGCAAAAAAGCTCAAAATATTTTGACCATTCCAACTAATAAAGGACCATTAATTGCGTTTCGCAGTCATAGTAAGTTTTTCATAATTATATTATTTCTATCTTTCAATATGCTATAGACGCCTTTTAAAACCTTTCCTGTTACTCTTTTCCTATAACTCTTTAAAGGCATTTTGTGCTGTCACTCGGATATTTAATTTTGTCCCAATTCGGAGAAAGTAGAATGTTGTCACAATTATAATTTGAACTTCTAACTATAGCTCATGTAGCTTAGAGACCATCTATTGTACCGTATGAGATCCTGCATAAGGTAGGTACCAAGGCTGGCCGGAGGTTTGCGAGCTACTCCATCATTGTGTTCATCATTGCCAATGAATAAGCAATGAAAACCGGTGCGGCATTGCTACCGCGACGGCACATGTACCACATAATTTTTCGTAACTTTAAAGTATATTTATATATAAGTATGCCATATTTTATCAAATAAATTTTATTTTATTTTATCAAATAAATTTTATTTGATATTAGAATTTATAAAATAATTGTAAAACATGTTCTCTCTACTGACACATCTCTCCCAAAAAACCTTTGGGTGTCTGATAAACTACGAAAAAAGAATGTACCCTACATAGATAGTGTGGTGAGCTATAAAAAATCAAAAAGTATTTACATCTATTTAAATTTATACTTACTAAGGCAGTATGGCGTAGAATCTCTTAATGATGTCTCTAGCCGAAGGCTTAATGTTGGAACACGCCGCGTCCAGCGCTTCCTGCTTCTTGTGACGGTACAGCCATTTGTCCTCGCTGGCCGTCAGCTCGGAATCCACATCGAGATACGGGGACACTGACGACTGGATATTTAGCTTCAGGTTATACACTACTAGATTTTAATTATTTACAATACGTTATATCTAGATAAACACCGATCGTAAGGCATGGTTGCTTGTTTTTAATCGATCTTTATGTTTTATAATTTGTGCACCCTGTTTTTTAATAAATACGTTTAATTTAAAATGGAACCAAAAATTTATATAGATAGTTGAAGGGATTACAGTATGAAATTGCCGCTTTCATAAAGTCACAAACAAAAAGCTATAATATATTTAAAAGAGATGATTACAGTATGAAATTGCCGCTTTCATAAAGTCACAAACAAAAAGCTATAATAAATTTAAAAGAGATTAAATAAACGCTAGTATAGATCCGTTAACATAATTATCTTTCAATACAAGCATGCATGATCGTCTTACTTACCATAAGGACTAACCACAGCAACACAGGGTACAGCACTTTTGATCCCATCTCCTGGTTTCAAACTCACTCATGTTATTTTGATTGATTAAATAAAATTTAGATATCAAAATTGTAAATTAGTACGGACGTACATATTTATATTGATCTGTTTGTCCACATCACTGTCATATTGTCAGCGTGGCATAGCAAATACCAGTCTCATTTTTCATTACGGACGAAATAGGTTTCATAGTTGGTAGTAAGAGATTAAAAGAAATCAGTTTAAAAATCAGTTTATTTCTGCAAATAGGCCCGTGGAGGCGCTTTTACAGGACCCAATATTTAAACCTACCACTGCTTCGGGACAAATGTGGGCTAGTGCCAAGAAGAAGCAGCGTAAAAAACTCGATCACTATTGTAAGCCTCTTTTTAAAATACTTATGTTACATAAATAAGAAATATGCCCGTGCGAGCTGGGACAATTTAAAGCCACACGTTCCTATCATTTATAATCATTAATAGTATAATAGCCCTTCTTCATTCAAATAACTTTGATACATGATTTGAATTTATGTAGGGAGTTCAGCAATTGACAGTGGTAATATGTCGAAAATACGGGTAGTAGAATCTTCTCTACACTGCTGCCAAGTACAGAATCCTCCTTCTTAAGAGACCGGTGTCCAGCAGTAGTCCAGCAGGTTATGATGTGATAATGAAAGGTATACAAAAATCTGAGCTGAGCTTTATCTCTCTCTCAAAAAAACGCCTACTGATAGACTTCGCCCTATCAAAGGGAATGCCCTAATTCTAGCACTTCATCACGCTATACTCGTAGATGATCTATCAAAAAAAACATACACACACATATTAGGTAAGCAATACTTTATTAGTAAAACAACATAGCGCAACACAAAATAATTTTGGACAAATTCTCTTCAGCTGCAGAACTCGTGACAACTACTTGATTGCCATCAATGATTCGAGGAATTGGGTCCATCTCCAGAAATGGCTCCTGGGTGTAAGTGGACATCGCTTGCTCCAGTGGAAATAATTTATCCTGGTGACAATTTTCAGGAGTTTTAGAATTGTCCATTATTTTGAAGATACATTTTCCGCAAAAGGATCTGCGGGCTTACTCTTGACACTAGACTCGATTTCAATCCATAAGCTATGTCGAATTCATTTTGTTTCATTAAATTCCACAAAATTGTGAATAAGGTTTGTCAAGCATGAATACGACTTGGCGCTAGTGCTGAATGCTTCCAGGAGTGCCATATGCGCAAGATTTCAATTCCAATCCCAGTCCCAAAAAAAAAAACAAGTGTCAAGAAAAGCTTACCTGTCGACTGCCATTATGGAAACCCTGACCTTACTCTATCTACATAATTGTTCTAGCAACTGAACTACAGAGATATATCTATGTCATTTTTTTCTGCATTGACCCGTCCCGGAATCAAACCCGGGGACCTCGAAGAAGGCTACAACTTGAAAACCGGTTTGTACGCCCCTCGACCACGGAGTTCGTCACTGTACCTACTGTCATCAATGTACCTCCTTGGTTTAGTAGGTTTAGCCCAGTAGACATGTATTTTTATGCAAAAAATTGTTTATCTTACTAATCTAACTTTTTACTAATATTATTTTAAAGGTGTTGACCTCTTTTCGAACACTAAGCGCAAGTTTAAAAGAGAAGTAGGTGCATTGTTGGATTCGGGTGTAGGTGTGTGCAGTAACAAAAAATAACAAAAAGTAACATTTATTAGGAATAAAATTAAATAAAATTTATATTAGATCATAAATTAAAAATAAATAGAACAATTTAATATGTTCTACATAAATTTCATGTCTCAAATGACATTGAGTTGGTTGTCGTGCTGATTTCTGTTTTGTGTATTGTGTGTGTTCTTTGATAATGCGTGGATATTGTTAGCATTTCCATACTTTACTTGTGATATTGATAAGATAAGGGAAACCTGTTTTACTACCAATTAATGTATGTTAACATTGTATATATACGCTGTTGGTTTTCTCAATAAAGTAAAATAAAAATAAAATAAAAATTATAAATGCGAAAGTATGGATGGATGTTTGTAACACAATCACACTAGAACAGCCGAAGTCACATTTAGATGAAATTTGGTAAAGACATAGATTGTAGGCTAGCGCATGAGCACATGGGCTACCATTCATCTCGTAAAAATGTATGGCTCCTGTGGGATTATAATTCCACAAGTGCGAAGTCGTAGGCAATAGCTAAGTAGTAAAAGCCCACGTGTGTCACTTTGATTTATATATAAGCTATCTGATTCTAAATCACTAAAATCTTAGAATGAATGATGTTACTTACTGTAGAGTAGTATCTAATTGGTCTCTTCACGGACCTCAAAGTTTGCTGATGCTGTCTTGGCGCACTTGGCGGTGTCTGTTTTAAACATAATTAAAATACAGCTTTATTAATGGAGTAAACACAATATTCATTGCGTTGCGTAACTACCACTATCACTTCAATACACTAATTCTTTAACGTTTCTGTCGCGTCAAAGCACTCACAGCGGCCAGCGAAGGGAGTAAGTGGAAATAGTACCAGTTACGCAATGAATAATGTGTTTTCATAACTAACAATTATGAAAACACATTATTCATTGCAACGCGAAAGTCTAAAATTATTGGGAGTTTTTTAAAAAATATTGTAGATCGTTTTAAACAAAATAAAAATGTTAGTAGTTTTTACCTTAAGTTCTACAGGCGTGGACTTCTGATACATATTGAGGGGGGTGACGTTCTGTATGAACTCCTCCATGATGAAGCGTGCACGCGCAATTATTGGGTCGAGCGCGCGCATCTGTTTGGCTATATGCATCGACTTGCTCACCGATATGTATTTATTTACCTAGAATGTCATTTAATTCTTACAGATCTTTTATATCTTTTATGATATATTCACTCAAAAATTGTAATAGTTTGGCCAACGAAAGCTGAACCTACCAAAAGGCGGGAATTACAAAAAATCTAAATATGGCATCACCTACCATATTTGGAAAAAACAATTTTGATACTTTTCCTGTTTTCTTGTTTCTGGTAAATGTTAACTAATTTCAATATTAAGATAGAGTCGGTTGACTTTTAATTCTTTTACACGCACACTTACACGGTTAAATTAGGATAAGATCATTGTAGTTACATGTTTTTTTTAAATAGTAGATTTAAACGTTCCCCCTGAAATCAAGTATCAACATCAATCAACCCTCAACAAACAACAGTTTGAATGACATTGTCATAATGTCATCATAGTTAATGTTGCTATTTCAAAAAAACCCTGGGTTCAGCTTTCATTAGCCAGATTATACTGTGATTATATCAACAAATATATTTTTCTACTTCTTTCTATCGAATATTTATCATTCAAGCATAGTCTGGCGACAACTGTACGTCTTACGTCCCCCCCCCCCCCCCTCTTGTACCCTGAATCCCTTGCAGATCTAAACCAATTTAGAACAGATCTTTTTCTAAAATGATTCTACTGGGAATCCGAGACCAAGACCTTGTAGGCGGCTTCAGAGGAGATTCAACATAACAATAATATTTTTATCAAGTTCATTATTCTGACGTGCATTGAAAAAAATCTTGGAAATTGAAGCTACCCGAATGTAAATATTAAACGGACTTTTATTTTCTTTTTAATTGTAATTTTAATTAATGATTCTCATTCGAGACTTCCGGAATTGGTCAATTCACTGAGCGCTTACTACTTCACCCAGCTTCGCATGACTGAAAGCAGCCTTAGGTGGCTCGCAGTCTTCACAACTTTGGAAACCGCATCTTTAAAACTAAAACTAAACATTAAACAAACCCTGTTGATAGAACACCATCCATGCTTCTTCGTGGTGCTAGGGTCCGTAACAATCATCCAGAGCATGGCCAGGATCCTGGGAAAAGTTACGTGGGGTTCTCCCATCATCACACTAGGTGTCTTTACCAGTGCCTCCAGATCGGGTTCTGCATCTAAAATGGATGTCTCCACTAAGAGTTTTGCTCGCATCAAGACTTGGAGTAGTTCTGGGACAATTTTTGCGTCGTCCCCTTCAAGGTTTCTGTGAATTTATAAGAAAATGTAAGAACCATTAGGATTAGGATTTTTTAATTTTTCCAAGCCACAGGCCTCGGATGTGACATGTACTTATAATATGCTACAGCATCTTGACAGATGATAGTTACAGTATCATGGAGGTCAAATCTGGGGGTTGAATCGTCTCCGGTGACTAAGGAGTCCGATAGCAGCACGGCATTTTTACCACAGTTGTCACATATGAAGCGGGTGTCAAGGGCAGCATTGCGTAAAAGCCTCTTTTGCTTTAGGTGGTCCAGGCAGGCTTCATCGTGTTGCGACACTCCGAGGGAAATATCATGGCGCCATTCAAGTCTTCATGCTCGCGCGTTTTTCGCAAGTTTGAGCATTAATGCCGAATGATTCCATATCCAGCAGCAGCAGCACATCGTACCTCCCACGACTGTACCCCACCCAATCTTCCACTTCTTTTTCTTTGCCTCTTCCTCCGTTAGGTGTGGTCGGCTCTCCTTATCCTTCTGCGCCAGGACAATCTGTCCTGGGTAGTCGGGTCAGGCAGTTGGCTGTAGCCCACCCAATCAATTTAGAAAAACCTGTTTCCTACATTGACCTTACTGGGAGTCGAACCTAGGACTGTTGCGTAATAGGCGGATTACCCGGTGATGTGATGGTCAAATTAATATTTTAGATTCTCAATTATTATATATTGCTCTTACTACATACTTCAGCAACTCCAGCATCAACCTCGCCACCTTCCCAGTAGATGGCCTGGCGTACGCTATGCACTCCGTTGTGAGGACCCTCGATGGAGGAGCAGCCTCGGTTTCAAAAGCCGCCGCCAGCTCCCTCTGGCGGGAGTCTTCGGCTGCCAACCAGTCTAGGGTTAGGGCGGAACGGTACGCCTCTATCCCTGACATGGTGCTACGGGTCACATTGATGGGGTAGTAGTAGTAATCCTCGGCTGTGCACTAAACAAGTTAAATGTTGTAAAGGAATTGTTGTTGGAAATTCGTCAGCGTGGGATTCGGTGATGTTTGTATACAGTATAGTGTATACATTTTTGGGTATAGTATACCAGGGGACTTACGTCCCCTGGTATTCTGTATACAAACTTATCGTCCCTTTTCGCCCCATCTAGGAATGCTTTCCCTAACAAAAACTTCTAAAGTATCATAAATAGTTACAAAATTGCAATTATAGTTGAAAAAAAAATGTTTGCCAAACAAGTTTTTAGGGAGAGATTTAAGGGTCAAAAACTATATTTTCTTTGGGTCTCAAACTATCCATCATATCAACATCATAGGCATGCCTTTCATTTAAACGGTTATTAATCCATTGCGTAAAGTTTTTAAACGTATTTCTGACAATTACAAAATAAAAACACTTTCTGTGTGTTTTCCCAAAGAAGGGACAATTTATATGATCTTATCGCCGTATACGTTAAGTAATGCAAACTGCGTAGAATCGTTCCGACCACAATTTTTTTTAAATAAACATTCAGAACATAGAATACAGTGAAAAGCGGTTTCATGGGAATCAAATCTCCAATCGAATTTTGGAATTCTATGACGGACACAAACTTTTACTTTAACACATTTTTTTATGGATGTATTCCTTTCCAATACCAAAAACTAATACCAATGGTATTTGTTAAAGATATACTTACCTACCTACTTATTTCTGATGAAAGTTGTTTTTTTGTGATATTTTATTTTTTTTATAAGTAAATATTTATTAATACTAATTGTTGATTAATTGTTTGTTATATTCTTCGTTCGTGGTATAGGACTTCAATTTAGAAACTGATTTTGTTTAAATAAAAACTACTTAAAACATATTTAAAAGCATTTTTATTACTGACTGTATCTCATACCATTTTATTTGTTTTGGGATTCGTTTATTCGTATTCGTTGGGAATAAAAAATAAAAACGATATTAAATAAATACCATTGGTATTAGTTTTTGGTATTAGAAAGGAATACATCTTTTTATGTGTGTCTCAGATCTTAGTAATTAAGGCTTTATTTTCTAATCCAAAATAATAATTATGTTTAAAACAAATGTTTTGACTGACAAAAGAGAAACGAGACAATCGTCTGTTTCGACATATCTGAGAATTAGCATTTTTAAAACTACATTTAGGAACAACTATATAAATATGTTAAGCAACTATTCATCGTATTCACAATTCTCTTTTTAACCATTTCGTATATCATCTTACAAGTTTGTTACTGAATTGTTCATCATGATACTATTTTCGTAAAGCGCAGAACATGTTATTCTTGTAATGCTTTTATAATTTATATGATTATAACTTATATTACGACAAACAGAACAAGAGAAGACTTAAAATAATATCCAACTAATTACCGAAGAAGACAAAGAGGCGAAGTTCAAAGTAAATAAACAAAACACATCAGAAGCCAGAACGCTCGCATTGTTTCAAACTCGAATTAAATTTGGGGAACTTTTTCAATTCCCGTCTTTGAGAAGTGGAATGACTAGTATAAACGAGTTTATAAAAATTCACTCTTACGAGATGAAACGTGAGGGGAGGGGATCAGGTGGAAACGTTTTATAACGAGGATAATCTGGCAGGAAACGGTCAAGGTGACGCCATTAAACATTTGTATCTAATTCGTAGATAAATAAGAACGAGATTCACACTCCCATATAAAAATGATACTTTAAATGTCCGCAATAGAATCTACGTAACTTATATCACAATAATTGTAATCTAATGCCTTAATGAAAATTCAAGCTTACTTACACAATATAATGCTTTATGCAACTTAGTTGAAGGATGATACAATCAATCCTAGATATGTAGTAAAATTTCATATCGTCTCAGCACGAAAAAACCTATCATAACCGAGTCTCTTTTGGCCTATTCCGGCATAATACGAAACTTTTCTATCGGATTCCGTTACGTACATTTATTTCTTTTGGATATCCGATAATGAAGTATGGGAACCCATGGAAGTCCATATACCTACATTGTATCTCTATCTGTACCAAAGTATCAGTTTGGCACACAATGGCTGCAAGGAGGCTTCGTCGCTAGTTCCGACTACATATTGCCACTTTTCGCCGCAAATTACCTGCCGGGAGTCCGGGAATAACGCTAAATTATGTTTACTGGACTACTGTTACACGACCGCACTAATCCTGTCGACAGAAACATAACAATATGAAAATTTCACAAACTTTGTTATTTGCATAAACAAAAATCTATTGCCATATGCATATCATGTAATTACAGACTTATAAACATTGGCTATTATGTAGGTACGAGTATTTATGAGTTTGGCCGTGGTCAGTTTGAATTATTGTAAAAAAGAAATATTAGTTTATCCTAACTTTCCAACTTTAGGGATTTTTTTTATCATTTTTAAGTGGAACTATTCTTGTGGTTACTGAACAAAGAAATCGGTCGGCCTGGTAAAAAATATGTACAAAATAATTATAATGCGCGTCGAATTGAAAAATCTTCTTTTTATCGTCCGTTGAAAATGAAAAATTAATAAATATCCATCGTTGCTGTCGTTATCGTTACTTTTTTTTGTTTATATTCACCGTGTATTTCGTACTTCCTGACAAACGAAGACCACGTTACGTAACCAATATGTATAACATCTTGGCAGAGTTTTTTTCTTAAATTTTTTATTAAAAAAATATCTTAGAAAAATATAAAATATTGATTCAACTATTCATTTTGAAACACGCTGTGTCTCAGACGGACGTACCTGTGTAAGGTTCCTTCATCCAGGACCCGGCCGAAGCAAAATTATTCGTCTGTGCATGTCGCAGCATGATTCAAACTAAATAGTCTTATTTTTTTCATTTTTTTAAGACTATTTTAGTTGATAAAAAAACTAGCTGACTCGGCAAACGTTGTTGTGCCATATAAATGATTAAATTACTAAAATGACAATTAAAAAATAGGGGTTGGTGATAAAAGGGTAAAAATTTAGGGTTGTATGTATTTTTAATGCCACATTATCTTCTATCTAAATATCTTCTAAATATATAAAAATGAAAACTGATTTAATGACTGACTGACTGACTGACTGACTGACATATCAACGCACAGCCCAAACTACTGGGATTTAAAATCTGAAAATTTTCACCGTGCTTCCTTTTATAGTGTAGGTGAGCACTAAGAAAGGAATTTTGGAAATTCCGCCTCTAAGGGGGTAAAAAGGGCCCCACAAGTTTGTATGAAACTCCGTCAGTTTTGAAGTTAAGTCGATGAAAATTGATATCCAGCTACCTGATTAAAAATTAAGAACGACGTCTTTCAGGATTTTTGAAAATTTAATCTATAAGGGGATAAAAAATGGGGGCAAAGTTTGTTCGGTTCCGCGTCATATCCATACTCTTTACATATTTGTACTCTCTGACTTTACTTAGTTTGTTATGACATTCAATGTGTCAATCAGAAAATACATAGGTAATTTCTAACAAACAGAATGGTATTATTTTAGAATTTAATAATTGGCGCCGAAATGGATGAATTAACTGAATCAAAACGTGTAGAACTTTAATTAAAGGCTGCATTACAAAATTCGGCAGCCAGATACAAAACCTACGAGAAATTTCTGATTATGAATTATAATTAGTGAGTGATTAGCTGGTGAAGTGACAAATGAACAAATTTACCACGAATAATTTGGAAGAGATACGACTACAAATAATATTACTGATGAACCACAGTTGGAAACTGAGATTGAAGAAAAAAATAGCCTTCAGGGTATTACAACACAGCTTAAACTAAAACTGCAGAGTTGGAATTCGATAGCACGAAACAATTCCATGTATGCAGAAGGTACTGAGGAGCAAAGGTCGGTCACAAACAAATCTTAGGACATCTAAATTGAACTCAGTACCATTAGACAAGGACAAAACATTCAAAAACTTCGTTAAACGATTGGATACGTACTTAAAACTGAACAGATGTGATGATATCGATACAAGGAAATACACGTCAATCATACATCTTTGAGCCCAGAATTACATCAGAAAACGTATTATATTATATTTTTGTGCTCCACGGGATCCTTGTGAGTTAGAATTTGAAGAGTTGGATAAAATTCAGTTAGTAAATTATCAACAACTTAAAATTGGACAGATTACTAGAAGATTTAACAATGGTGTTTGACGGAACTCTTGTTTGAATATCAATTAGTGCTTCAAAAAAATGTGACACCAATTTTCATCTAGCCGCGACGTATTCCATATGCCCCGAAGGACAAAGTTGACGAAGAAATAACGAGGCTATGTAACGAAAAGACAAAACTTGAAAATTCCTATTGGATGTCTTATCTATATGTATATTGGTACATATTCAGAAAATAAATATCGGTACTTACCATAAGAATGGTATTATTTAGAACTTAACCATTTTTATGGTTCCGTACCCAAAGGGTAAAAACGGAACCCTATTACTAAGACTTCGCTGTCGGTCCGTCTGTCCGTCTGCCTGTCACCAGGCTGTATCTCAAGAGCCGCGATAGCTAGACAGTTGAAACTTTCACAAATTATGTATTTCTGCTACCGCAATAACAACAAATACTAAAAACAAAATAAAACAAATATTAAAGGGACAAAAACAATCGCGTTTGTTGTATGTGAATACAACAAACGCGATTTTTTTGTCTTTTTTTGTTCGATATTAATAATAGCAACAGGTAGGCACTTGAAATATTCACAAAACACTCAGTTATATTTCTAACTTTAATAATCAATAATTAAATTAATATTTAAGGGAGGTTCCCACACAAAAAAATCAATTTTTTGCTTATTTTTGCTTGATATCAATAAATGGTAACAGGTAGGTACTACTTTAACTAAATTAATGTAGGTACCTAATGTTGTTTTCGTAGTCAATGGTATGGAACCCTTTGTGCGCGAGTCCGACTTGCACTTGGCCGATTTTTGTTTATACGGTAGAGACAAATGTTGGGAAATCGAAAAAAGTTTATAGAATTACACTGTTGTACCTTATGACATTATCAACTATATTAAGCAGTACAAAAATAATTCCTAAACTGGGCATAGACCCGTATCTCAGGCAGGAAAAGGTAATAGGTGTGTTGCAACAACACTAAGCAGCTGACTGGTGGATAAAATCAATATAGACTGGTAGACCATTTGACAAGCTTCCATTTAGAAGATAATTTGATAAACTTCCATTATTTTAGTAACGATTTATTTTTTCTAGGATCACCGCTTTTGGGGGCCTGGCAAAGTTTGTTTAGTGAAACTGCTTTTCTAACGCATCCAAATTATCTTTTTATTTAATATCCTCCATATTTAAAAAAATACACTTTTAAAACATGAAAATAAAACGTTGAAAAAAAAATCACCTCACTTCATAATTCCGTGTTGTTTAACTTAGGAATAGCTACCACCACGCACCCACTAATGACCTAGCAGCAGTAATTAATGATGTTTTGCTGACATCATTTGAAGCTGAAGAAATATAAAAATGTATAGACACAATGGTCAGTACAGGCGAATCAGTTCTCTATCCTGTCAAGTTTCTGAACACTTTTTATCCTACTGATCATCTACCATTCATGCCTCGAACCCACATCCCACATGAAAGTTTTGTGAAACTACGTCACCTTTTTGGTATAAATTGTATTATGTTGTTTATAAGGATTTTTTATAATTAAATATTGAGGGGGTGAAAAACGGTTGAAAATTTTGTGGTTAATTATTTGTGTTTAACATCATATTGAGGTACTTGAAACTTCGTTTTTCGATCATGAAGTTAGAATGACATAGGACTGGCTTTTTCAGAGCTCTACACCGATGCTGGTATTACACCGGTCTTCTATCCAAACGTAGTATGCAAGCAAATTGTCTTTGTAAAATCGCCTTTTTAACGCTTATGGATCGAGAAAAATGGTAACCTACTTGGTTGGAAATTAAGAATGTGGTTTTTTACACAGGGCCACTTCTTCCAGGGCTCTACGCCAGTGTTGATCATATTCGAATAAAGCCTTGCAAGCTGCTTTGAATGGTTTGTTGTACTACAGCGTTGACAGTTTTGAAAGTTTCAAATGATATTGTACTTCAGATTTCATGTAAATGCAAACAGATGTGGTGCGAGCTCGCTTGGACCACGATTCGCTAGGAGAACTAACACCGGATCCCTAAATAGTTTAAATCGGCCCCTTTCATCCAACTTTTGTATCAACGGGCCCCGGTAAGTCGGCAACGACGTATCGGCTCCCACTAAGTGCCCACCACCACCTCGCCCGAGATGGGCACTTTCGGCACCGTAGGCAAAGGAAGTGGAGGAAAAGAGTGGAGGAGAGGGGGGTGAGTCGGGACGAAAACTTTGTAACAGATCAAAACCCACGCGTGCGAAGCCGCGGGCATTAGCTAGTGGAATAATAAAAACAAAAAATTTTGTCCAAAAATTAATTAAAATGTTAAGGGTGAATAACCCTTATCACTTAGGGGTGTGAAAAATAGAAAGTAGCCGATTCTCAGACCTACTAAATATGCATATAAAATTTGGTAAAAATCAGTAAAGCCGTATCGGAGGAGTATGGTAACTAACATTGTGACACGAGAATTTTATATATAAGATAAAAATAACATTATATATACGATGGTTACATAACGAGAACTTCGTTTGTCAGGTGATCAAAAATGCACAGTGTATACTTATAATAAATAGAAAACACCCAGACTAGTACAAACAGACATGTTCATGCACACAAATATTTGTATTGATCGAACCCGCGACCCAGGGCTCAGAAGCAGCGTTTACTACCACTGATCCAAATGGTCGTCAGTAAACGGAACTCTAGCGATGCAACCGCAGTGATCGTGTTACACTGGCCGAGAGAATAGCCGCCCCAAGGTTAAGGGTTGAGGTCTAAACAAATTTACATCGTAAAAATGCTTAATGGCCCATCAGCCCGGAATAGGGTGTTAGCTACCCGCGACTTTATTACTCGTATAAATTTTGCCTTTACATCTTATTTTTTCACATCGCCCAAGACACAATTTCCTTAAAAATTTAATTAGGTGAGAGAATTTACACACGAATTATATTACACGTTATTTAGGCTTTTTTGAATGATGTCCCTGTTTTGTGGCGCATTTCATATATCGCCTTCTATTTTCAAGATACATGTTCGAAGCAACTTAGAATACTCAAGTGTTGCTTGGAACCCAGTATACGCTGCCAACTCTCAACGATTGGAAAATGTTCAACGTACGTTCACGAGGTATCTGGCTTTCCTTACGCCAGGTATATCACATAGATCCCCATATGACCATCGACTCAGGTTTTTTAAAATGACTACACTACGTCATCGACGATTGGAACAAGACCTAATGTTTCTATATAAGCTTGTCAATGGCAAAATTAAAAGTTAGTGATCTCGTAGAGAGGATCAGACTGACAGTACCGAGTCGCTTACCTCGTTTTCCTATTAAGAAATCGATTGCCCAGCTTTCCGCTAAAACCAATCTCGGTCTTCATGCACCTCTTCCTAGATGTTTTTCTTTTTATAATGAAAAACAGATAACAGGGCTAGATATTTTTGGTGACACTTTGTATAAATATAAACAAAAGCTTAGGGAACTTGCGCAGTAGATAAAGTTTTGGTCGTTTTTATTTCTTCTTTTCTTTCTTTTCTTTCGTATTAGTTTTAAATTTTTTTTTTTTTTTTTTTTCTGTGTTAGAGTACGAATTTTTATTTCATTATTAGGTTCACGGTAGGGCTTGCCTTTGTTTTCAAACATGGTTGGTATATGGCAAACCGACTTCAGGCCAAGTCTATAGAGATATGTGCGAGACCAGACGTATTTTCAAATCAAAATTGAAATGGTGTCAGAACAATCAGAACCAAATAAAAATGGATATTATTGCTGAACACCATACAAACAAAAAATTTAGTCAATTCTGGAAAACTACTAATAGAATGAATCTTAAGCCTAGTCTTCCGGTGAGCGTTGCGGGCGTGCATGAACCTAAAGGTATAGCCAATCTATTCAGGCAGCATTTCAAGGTGGACTCACCACTAGGTTCTGCGTGGAGGGTTTTCGATGCTCAGGTGGATAGCCAATAGCGTAGTGTCTACTTCACCAAAGAGGAGGTGAAGGCGGTTATTAAAGGTATGGTAAGAGGCATGTCTCCGGGGTATGATAACCTTAGCATCGAACACCTGCGACATGCTGGAGTGCACCTGCCAAGAGTTCTATCTTTGTTTTTAACCTATGTTTGGGGCATTCTTATTTGCCGGAAGGTCTTATGCATACTATTGTGGTACCAATCATAAAAAGCAAAACTAGTGATTCGTCCGACGTCAACAATTATAGGCCCATCTCTCTACTCGGAACTACAAAAAATACATCCTAAAAGACCCTAACCTCACTAATGACAAATGTAGGAAATGTAATAAGCAGTCGGAAACTATTCAACATATTACCAGTGCCTGCTCTTATCTCACACAGACCGATTACACTCACCGACATAACCAGATATGCAACATTATTCATCAAAAACTAGCTTTAAAACACAAACTGATTTCAGAAAATCCACCCCCGTACTATCAGTACAGTCCGAAACCTGTACTAGAGAGCTGTAACCATAAGCTATATTATGACAGAGCAATACTAACAGATCGAACGATTCACAATAACAGACCAGACCTAACTTTAATTGACAAATCTCAAAAAACAGTACATATAATTGACATTGCAGTTCCGAATACACACAATCTTCATAAGACAATTACTGACAAAATTCACAAGTATTCTGAACTAAAAGAAGAAATAATAAACATATGGGGTATGAAAAAAGTCTACATAGTACCACTAGTGCTCTCTAGTACAGGAGTCATACCTAATCATCTGATTACCGCACTACATAATTTAAGCCTACCCGAATACACCTACATTCCAATGCAAAAAGCCGCGATTCTCAACACATGCCGTATCGTGAGGAAATTCTTACAGGACGATACTTCAAATTTAACATCTATAGGAAATGAGTCACACTTGGCTTAAGCCCGTGAGTCTTATTAAAGTCCGAGGCAGGAAAAAAAAGCGTTCTTTTTTTCTCTGACTCGAGAAGCAAAATTGCAAAAAAAAAAAATAATAATAATAATAAATCATTTATTGTTATAACTGTGGTACACAATGATGGAATTAAAACATACGTTTCTCACAATTAGTCTTTAAAAAGGCATACAATAGTCAACTTTATGGCATGGTACTTAACAGAAATAATAATTCATCTTCTACTTTTATCTAAAAAATCATTAATACTATAAAAATTATTTTCCTTTAACCAATTATACAATTTAATTTTGAACCTATTGTTATTAAGTGCTTGAATATTTTCCGGAATTTTATTATAAATTCTTATACACATGGACAAGCAGCTTTTCCCATACTTGCTGGACCGTGAGATTTCTCTGTTCACTAGTCTGTTCGGGTTTCTTTTTAATCTTTGGTTTACATCACATGCTCGTGTAAAAAGATTTTTGTGTTTCTGGACAAAACTACAAATTTCCAAAATGTAAAGTGATGGCAACGGCAGCAGACCAAGACTCCTGAATAAAGGTTCACAAGATACATCAGGAGGAATACCGCCTATCGCCCGTATGCATTTCTTCTGTGCAATAAATGCCCTATGTTTGTCGGTACTATTGCCCCATATTATTAATCCGTAGCGTAAGATGGATTCTATGTAAGCTCGATAAGTCATCACCGCAGTGCCTATGTTCGTAACGTTTCTAATTTGCTTCAAAGCGTACACAAATTTATGTATTCGTTTGCATAAGTTTTCGACATGATTTTTCCAATTTAGGTCTTGATCAATAATCAGACCAAGAAACTTAGTTTGCGATGTTTCTTTAATTTTGTCAATCTGAAGCTTGATGTTGTACTTTTCTTGTTTTGTCTTATTAAATTGAATATAATTACATTTGTCTAGGTTAATTTTAAGATTATTACAATTTAGCCATTCTATAATTTTGTCGATTGTGTTATTAATGTCAATTTCATGGTCATTTATTGAACTAGTTTTCTTGTTAGAAGTCACGATTATTGAAATGTCATCCGCAAACAAAATACATCTATGGTTGTTAATTTGGTTAATGTCATTAATATATAATAGAAAAAGAATAGGCCCTAGCACGCTTCCTTGGGGGACTCCGCATTTGTTTTCCTGGAACTCCGAGGAATAGTGTAATAGCTCATTACCTGTAATTTTTTTTATTATGACACATTGCCGTCTATTGGTCAAGTATGACTCTATCCATTGTAGCGGTAGCCCACGGATTCCCATTTTTTCTAATTTTTCTAAAAGGATATTATGAGACACAAAGTCAAATGCCTTCGATAAATCAAAGAACAAACCTGTAGTAATTTGTTTTTCATTAAGGTTTGTCAGTACGTGGCGTAACAGAGTAAACATGGCTAAGGTTGTAGATCTGTTCCTTTGAAATCCATATTGATCACTGTTTATCAGATTAAATTTATTGCAAAAATCTATTAGTCTATTATACATGCACCTTTCAAATACCTTTGAAAGGATTGGTACTAGTGTGATAGGACGATAGTTTTCCGCGTATTCTTTTTCTCCTTTTTTAAATAATGGTTTAATTATTGACTTTTTTAGACATTCTGGAAATGTTCCGGAGCAAAAGGATAAGTTTATTAAGTGCGTTAATACCACACTCAATTCAGAAATACTGCTTTTTAATATTTTTGTACTAATGCCATCGTATCCTTCAGCGTTTGTTGTGTTAAGATTCATAACTTCTTTCGTTACTTCTTCTTTAGTCATTGGTCTAAGATACATAGTATTATTAATAGATTTTATTCTTGAGTTTGATGTCATTTTTTCTGTATTATTTGATGTCAAGTTAGTAGTCAGTTCGATAAAGTATGAATTAAAAGCCGTAGCTATGTCTATAGGATTGGTTAAAGTTTGATCACGCATTTTCAACGTTTCGATTTTATCACTAGTGTTACTGCCAGATATTTCGTTTTTTATAATAGACCAAGACGCTTTACATTTATTTTTGCTGTTTTTTATAATGTTCATATTAGATCTAGCCTTCGATATAATTACGGATTTTTTTAAAATATTAGAATAATTGACATACTTAGATTTATTTAATGACGTTTTATTTTTGTAATAATTATAGCGTAAGTACCTTTTAGTTTTACAGCTACGTTTCAGTCCTTTGCTTAACCATTTTCGTTTATTTTGGTCATCATTATTTATTTTGATTTTATTTTTTGGGAAGCAAAGGTCATAGAACAACAACAACTCAGCATGAAATTTATTGAATGCTGTATTAAGGTCAGATTCTCTCAGTATTTCGGTCCAACGAAGGCCTTTTAAACAGTCCTTGAACTTTCTTACATTATCAGGGCAGTAATCTTTGTTATATATGAAGTACGGTTTTGTTTGAGCATGTTTTTTATCTACACTAAAACTTAATAATTGTGCTGTTTCGTGGTCAGACAAGTGAAGTGGCAAAACTAAGGGTGAAGCGCTCTTAATATTACTTAATATGTGGTCAATGCATGATTCTCTCCGAGTAGGTACGTTAATGTGTATTTTTAAGTCATAATTAAAGCATATCTCTTGCAAATATATAGTATTTTTATCCTGTTTCAAGGTGTTAATATTGAAGTCACCTAGTATAACCAATTTTTTACCCGTATTTATTTTAGATAAAGCATGTAAAATTTGATTTAACCTATTTAGAAAAAATGTGGCATCACTTGATGGGATTCTATAAATGCAAATAACAAGTAATTTATACAGCGGTATTTCAATGCCACACACTTCAAATAATTTCTGCACTGCATAGTGCTTTAGGATAGTCAATTCCTTGTATTCTATGTCATTTACAACTAAAACACAAGTACCACCTCTTTGCTTTTCTCTACAAAAGGCAGAGGCTAGTTTATAACCATGGATCCTTAGGTAGTTTTCATGACCGGTCTGAAGAAAGGTTTCTGTCAAACAAATGATATCAGGAATCTTATTTGACTGGCGTAATTCCTCTAAAGTGATAGCTAATAAATCTTGTTTTGCCAAAACACTAGCTATATTTTGATGCATTATTGTGACGTATGATTTTTGATTGCGATCAGTCACGAAAAAAAATATTTTTGTTCTTAGTGGGAAAATAATCAGTAATTTTATTTTTATTTGTTTGTAATATCGCTACATTAGAAGCTTTTGGGCTGGGTTTTAATTGTTGCCTGGAGAAGTAATATGGGATAGTACCTTTCGTCAGTTTTTTTACTTGATCAGTATGTTTGGTCAATGATCTACTGCGCATTATCATCAGTGTTTTTAAATTCTTAACATTCAAATATTTATTATTATAATCAATACAGTCGACTAAGTAATTAATTTTGTTACACATGTGATAGAAATTAGTTCCTTTACAATTAGCAAAATGACAGTTTTTATACTCGTTACAAATTAATTCAATTTTTTTATTAATGTCCAATAGATTTAAATACTTATTTCTAAAAATTTTCATTACAATAATGTCACACTCTACAAATCTATTCAAAAATTTCCGCAGTTGCGCGGCTAAAATATCCATGTCATAATCGTTTTCGCCTATACAGAGTACAAGTTTGTCTTTACATGTCAGGTTCATATTTTCACAGTTTCTTAATACGTCCGTTGTCAATGCATTCGGCTTTACTTGAGATATGATAGAATAGTTCTCGTAAGCAGTATTCTCTCTTGATCGAGACAGAGGTGAAGC
The DNA here is from genome assembly GCA_949315895.1 of Anania crocealis. Classification (NCBI taxonomy): domain Eukaryota; kingdom Metazoa; phylum Arthropoda; class Insecta; order Lepidoptera; family Crambidae; genus Anania; species Anania crocealis. Next base: position 14,541,089 of record OX438867.1, on the reverse strand, counting down.
CAGGCCGACGCATTGTTGAGTTCCGTAGATAAATATACCATTCTTACGGTCACCTGCTAAAGACTTTGGAGCATTTGTGGATGTAGTACTGATATTATTATTTAATAAAATTTGCTTTTGTTCTAAAGTAGAAATTCGCTCAGTGAGGTTTCTGATCTCTTTTTCGGCTTCTTCAAGTTGTTTCAACAATTCTGATATTCTTCTCTGAAGTGAAACGAAAGTTGTATTTGACTGAGGTTCAGTTTTTTGTGTTGGAGAAGATCTTAATGGCGTAGATGTGGACCGAGTTAAGTGAGGAGAGTATCCAGTTCTCTTTTTAGCGCTATTACTGATTTGATCATTAGACAATGGTGACTGGCAAAGGGCTTTCAGAGTAGCATTTTCTTTGGTGAGCTTAGTAATTTGTCTATGAAGAGCGTTATTTTCTATTATTTTGTTCTCCAGCTCATTTTGTATGCTAGAAACGTCTGTTTGGAGCTGATTTATAGTATCAGTCATTTCCTGAACAGTCACTAAGTGAGATGTAGTACAATCCATACTCCTAGATAGTAGTATATCAGAAATTGCGAGTGGCTCATCCGTAGTATTGCTCAAAGTAAGAACATGCGAGTCTTGCGTGGGTAGGCTAGTTTCCATAGAAGGGGAGGATTGATGTGTTCCTGAGGAGTGTTTAGTCGGTGAAGATATGTTATTTTTAATACTACTTAGCGTTTCATTATTATGTTGCTCCAGTTTATCAGTTAGTCCCCTTGGTTTCTGGTTACATATCTTGCATGTCCACTTCTTTTTAGTTTGTGCATCTTTTAAATTAAATAATTTCTCCGAGCAGCCAATGCAGTCGAATTCGTAATGATTCTTACACATCAAACATTGTATTGTCAGTTGGGCATTTACTTTATTTTTACATTTAAAACACAACACTTGAGTAGGTTTTTTCATGTTACTGCTGTTTATGGTTGATTTATTTTTATTACTGGTTTTTCTCACAGTAATATTATTATTATCCATCATGAAAAAATACTTTCCAGAATTAATAGTAACGAGCAATAGATACACTTGGATTCGATCTTGGGTCCTTAGTGAAATCGTATTGCGAGTTTGTTACGCACTCCAATACTCCAACAACGTAATTGAAACAGGTCGCGAAATTAATATTCCCATTCGGTTCGCAACTAGTGGTGTGCTATTAGGGTGCTTATAGTTTGTAAGTAATTCAATAGATGGTGCACGTGCGAATTGTAGTTGCGGTATATTATAGTAGCGACATCTATTGATGGTCTGCCAATCTTTTATAATCTTGCTTTCCGTTGTAGAATGAATCAGTTAATTGTGTTTATAAGTTAAATTTGAACTGAGTAACGTCACTTTCAAAATAAATATTTACTTTTTCTTAATATGCACTGTTCTATTAGAGTAAATGATTATTAAATGTTGCTTTTAATTGGTTCTTAAGTTCTTTACAGTCCACCGTTTACATTAAAACTTAGTTTATCTGAAGAAATTACTCACTGTTTGTTGAGTTCATTTACACATAAATGTTTCCGTAGTCTGTTGATATAGACTGTTGATATTGATATAGACGGCATCTGTGTAAATAATATTAGTTACGCGGATGATATGGTGCTGCTGAGTCCATTGTGTGGTGCTTTGGAGACAATGCTTAGCGTTTGTGAGTCCTACGCTGCGGCCCAGGGGCTTAAATATAATACCACCAAAAGCGAGTTCATGGTATTCAAACCGGACAATAAGCGGTACAACAATATTCCAAATATAACACTCTGCGGTATTCCGTTAAAAAAAGTTGAACGTTTTAAGTATTTAGGCCACTGGATCGTGGAGGACATGAAAGATAGTGTTGACATTGAAAGGGAGCGTAGAGCTATTTCCGTTCGCTGTAATATGTTGGCTCGCAGATTTGCACGTTGTACTAAACATGTTAAGTTAACTCTTTTTAGGGCATTCTGTCAGTCCTTTTACACGTGCAGTCTGTGGGTTAGCTATACGCGGAGGGCCTACAGCGACCTGCGAGTGCAGTACAATAACGCGTTCCGGGTACTGATGGGGCTGCCGTGTTACTGCAGTGCCTCCACTATGTTCGCGGAGGCGCGTACGGACGGCTTTGCTGCCATCGTGCGCAAGCGCTGCGCCTCCTTGTGGCGCCGCGCGCGCGACAGCCCCAACACTATCCTGCGCGCGTTGATGGCCCGCTGGGACTCTCCGGTGCTGGCGCACTGGATAACACTGCATGCAGTTAGGTAGTCCTGGCGCCGGAGAAAACCCGAGGTGCTTGTACCTCGCCTTATAATTTAGTTGTTTTTATTATTTTTTCTCTTTTTGTTTAATATTTTGTATGTCTTTTATTGTGTACTAACACTAGCCTTAAGTTACTCTGTTACTAACAATTATGGATCTAGATGTCCGAAATAAATATATTTTATTAATTTATTATTTATTAGAATATTTTAATGCTGTGTTCGCCTATAATTGGTATATATATATATATGACTTTTTTTATATAAGAATGTATTTATTATTTTGAATGTTTTTATATACGAGTATATGCTGTTGGTGTTCCTTATACAATAAATAAATAAATAACTACTTTTCTTATGTAATGAATATTTTCCCGCAATGCATTTGTTCACTTTGAATTTCTTAAGGAAAAAGTATTTTATCGAATAAATAAAGCACGTTGAAATTTCGAAGTTATCGTTTTTTTAAGGCAAATGCAACCGCAATGCAAATATTTATTGATGACGTTCAGTAGATAATATTATTTGTAAGAAACAAAATAATCTTGCTTCGTACTAATTAGCAATAACAATTCCTATTTGTAACCAAGGATAGTATAGACTATCTACTATTACTAGATATAGTCAATCTATAAAAAACTTCGCGTAGGAGAGAAAATTGTATATTTATTTTATTTGGAACAAAAAACAATTACATTAAGCTCAAGGAAGGTGGTGCCTTCTATGGTAGAAGAGACAAAATAAAAACGGATCGTATGATTAGGTTTTGAGAGAAATCAAGGACTTCTTTATTTGCATTCATCTGCAGTTTCGAGTGCCAATCAAGACGCGGTGCTCTTACCAATTGCTTAATTTGCATTAAGGTTAATCCGGCCCTGGTAACACTGCCTGCGCATATACAAGGAGTTGTTATCTCACTTGATTTTGAAATAAACATTAGCTTACCACATCAGAATAGAAGAACACTAACGGTCGGTCCCAATAACCTATCTATCTTCAGTTTTGGCATAACGGAGATAGAAAACAACTTCTGCCTTTGTTTCTCTGGACGGGAAAATCAGAGATAGAAACTGTTTCCTATCTCCAAAATGTCAAAACTGGCGATAGATAGATTATTGGGACCGGCTGTTAATTATTACATTACGAGCAAATAACGGTGGTAGAGGTACAGGAATTTTAGTCGTACGAACGACGCGATGGTTGCGTTGCTACGCGTTTATGGAGTTTTCGTAGCACGTAGCATCCTTGTATTTGACAAAATGCGTTTCAAGACGCTTTAGTCTTCTAAAGTTTACAAAACCATGACTTGACAGCTTTTTTATTGTTTCCTGATTACTGCACATTAAATAGATATTTATTTATTTTACACAAAACCCATAGAAAAAACAAATAAATTGATTGCACTGTTACATTTCTGTGATTTTATAAAACACATTGCTTTATCGACGCATGTACTCGTATCTTCTATTGAAAAACAAATACGGGTTCCGGGTATAAATTATTTATAAGCATACCTACGCACATTTTTATTCACAAAAATGTATCGCTCGCCCCATCTGCCCGAGTTTATGGGTTTATTGAATGGCCTATACAAATTTTTATTGGTCTGAAAAACAAGACTCCATAAATAATGAGAAGAGAGATGCATGAATTGGTGGTACATAATGAAGGTTCCGTCGATATACAGAATGAAATTTTAACCATTTTCCAAATTTTTATATAGCAATCTACGAGGCAAAAAAGAAAAGACATTAAGTCAAGATAAAGCAGTTAGAAAGTGCCGCCAAAAATCAAAAATTTTTGATACGGCCCCCTAGCAACGCTTTTATTACGCGATGCGCATCTCATTAATTCATTACGATACTATCCATAAGTTTTTGATTTTACCTTCATACCTTAACAGGCTTAGGACCATTAAAATTAAAAACTATGTTGCAAAAAATATTTTCAGGTGAAAACTTGATTTACATTTTTTACTTCATAAATGAGCTCTAAATACGATACTGAACGCCTATAAAAAATTTTGAAGATGATAAAAAAGTAATTCTGTACAATAAGCTATATAAGTCGGAAATATAACTTAAAAAATTGTGAAGGAGGGCAGAGCCCAGCAGTAAACAGATATAAGCTGGCGATGACGGTGGTGAAAGTGAAACATAAGATGCAGATCGTAAAAAGAAATTCCTGGACGGACGACTAGTTCTAAATATTATATTTAGCTTTTCAGAATTTCTAAAGTCATGCTTACTTTTCTTTTATACAACTTAGGCCATTGCAACGCTAATACGTGCACCTCGGCGATTTTTGTATATGTCTGATGAGAAATGTTAATCAGCAAACAAAATGCTAACCAAATGTACTTATTTACCAAGTATTTTGTATTTACCAAAGCAATTTATGTTAAAGTGAAATGACGACTTAAGACTAACAATCTACCTATTTTCTATATCGGACCACTATGTTGTGGTAAGAGGTAAGAGCCAACCCAAATAGTTGCATATTGACTTGGAGCGTATATGTACATACGTGCGTTACATAAACGCTCAAAAGCCTATATACCTACAACTATTGTGTTAATTAAACAAATTATTATAAATAGTCTATCACAATCGACTGATGTCGTTTGATTTTTGAATAAAATGTTTTCTGGAACGTACTGTAGAGGTATAGGTAAGTAGAGGTGAGGTATAGGTAGAGGTGGGCTGGAATGCAAAAGTATTACCCGTTCTCTTCCTATGGGTGTTGTAAGAGGCGAATAAAGGAAGACTCGTAGAAGAAGACGAGCGTCAACTTCTTCTCTCCATCATAGACCAAATATCGATCGCCAATTCGCCAGCCAAGCGTAGTGATTAACCAAAATCATCATTTTTAATACCAATGTCCAGCAGCGGAATAAGGGTAGAGTTCACCAAACGGTTAAAATTTAAACAGCGTTTAAAATATTATTTGACATATTTTGTATGGGAATTGTGTCACATTAATCGTCAATCTATGTTTACCGGCTGTTTAAATATTGGTGAACTCGGGTCTAATACGCTCATGATGCTACATGAAGTGTTTCCATCAAACCGGCTAATGTTTTACAAAAGTAACAATGAAGAGGCCTGCTTTACCTGAGTTATATGGCAGTATATTCTGCCTGCGTATTATGGCAGTTTATAAGGTCATCCCCAGGCCATCCCATTATTTTTATTTAAAAACTACGTAAAGACCTCTAACGTGTTTCGCGTATCCCCATTATCCTCTATGGTCTCTACTTGACACAATAGAGTTAAAAGCAGTGAACTCTCCAATAATTTCTGTTACTAATCTAACTAATGACTTATGAAACTGAAACGTGTTCGCATAATATAGGTCTCATAAAAAGGCTCAAGGTCGCACAGCGGGCCATGCTTGGTACTTATTTCCCTTCGTGAAAAACTAAGATACGGACATCGCTCAGAGTATTGCGGAGCCGCAGTGGCAGTGGGCGGGACACAATAAAAAGAACCGGTTGCCGTTGGAGATGAAAGTTTCTGGAATGGGGACCGTGCACCCGACGACTGATCAGTGCGTAGGATTCCCACCAGGTGGAGCAACGATCTGGTAGGTACATCCGCTGGATGCGGGTGGCGCGGGTTAAAATTCGATCGCTGTGGTGAACCTTAGGGGAGGCCAATGTCCAGGCTGTCATTTGATCAAGAATCTAGAATATAGACTCTTAATGGAGATGATAATGAATGTTTTACTAAGTCAGTCTATGTTTTACCATTCATAGCTACCGCTATTTATTTCCATTGTAGACCTTATGTGTGGGGCAGGTGTTTACGCCTTGCCCGGGTTATGGTTGAGGCTCAAGTTTTACGCCACGGAAAATGATTTTAATGGGCAATCTATCGCGACCGCTCTTTATGGCCGCCATAAAACCGAACAGGGATATTTTTCAGATAATTATGTTGAAATGAGATGTGGGAGAAACAATGGTAAATGTTTTAGTTACACACCAATTCATTACAGGGTAATCTTAAATATCTGGCCAACAAGTAACTTAGCTATCTATTGTGCACAAGTGAAGGATTCTCAATTGCTTAAAGAGATAAGACCGTGAATAAATTTAAACTAGTCTTATGATATTTTTTGTTTGAAAGTATCTTAGTCTTTGCTTCGCAAAAAATAATGAAATGGAAGTTTTGTTTTATTAAAAAGTTTACATTAGGAACTGCTGTTTCAATTAAGTATTTTATATTTATTTGTTCATTTGTTATCCCAAAACTAGAAAAAGCTTTACTAACTAAAAATATATTTTATCATGTAGGAACACGTTACCTGACTGCAATAAATAGAATTTAATTATTCTTGTTTTTTTTACTATTTGTATATATTTAAGTTCTACTTACGTTAAATTTTAACATATTATTATTATTACTGCTAAAATAAAATATTGTCCTATTACCTACTATAAAATAATTATAAAAATCTGATTTTGTACAGAATGTTTTTTTTAAAAACGCACTTAATATCTACCTACTTAATCGGAATTTCCGAATCAGATAGATGTTAAAATTTTCAACACCTTGTAAAGCAAAAGAGTTGGTGCATTCGGATATAGATTAGATCGAATAAAAAGCGGAAGTAACTGTAGTTTATAGGGTTTGAATATAATTAGGGGCAAGTACAATAACAGTGTTCGCGCCCTGGGAAAATATTGAAGGTCCGACCGAGCATCGACGTACGCTCGCGGACCGAACTTTCACTCAGTGTTGTTTGCCTCCGTTCGCCGATTGTGCGTCTCGTGCATGCTTCATGTCCTTCCGGTATCCTTGTCATCGTCTACGCCTGGACTACATACCTGGTCTCAAACTCAAACACTGAAATGTTAAATTCTTAAAATTACGGCAAGGGCCATAGAGTACCCTAATAGGGCAAGGGCCAAAGAGTTAATTCGTTACCCTTAATACAAATTCCACGATGCACTTTGAACGAGCAAACCGCAAAACTCGCCCCAGATTTCTGTTTTGTTATCAAATTGATGCTGAGCTTACATCCACGGCTAATTTCTACTAAAGCAGCATTAAAGCTACTCTGAATTGAATTGAGATTTACACTGTACGATCGAACTTGTTTCAAAAGTCAAATTTAGCTTAAGGTAGTTAAAAAAGGTAGTAAGTAATGAGGTAGGTACAGGTTAAAAAATGTATCGCCCTAGCAATTCCTATGGGTATCGTAAGAGGCGACTAGAGATAATACCACCAGAAGAATACGGACAACAGTGTGCTCTCTCTGCCATTGTTCAAACTGTGACCGCTAATTTTATTTATTTATTTATATTCCACCTACTTAATCCTCCTTTTGGGGAGGCTTATGTCCAACAGCGGACTTACATGAGCTGATGATGATAATAAAGTTATGTAATTTTAGCTTATTTTGCATATTACTTCAATTCTTTATAAGTAGTTTTTTTTGCACACGACGAACTTTTACATCATTCCTTGATCACCTGCCCTTATTCTCTTAAATACGATTCGTCACTGCGCTTGTGGCTGTGATCACGGATGTCTTAACTGTCACATCGACCGCTATTGTCATGGCTTTTTGTTTGGTAACCATGCGGCGCTAGTGTCGATCAGCATTAAAAGAGAACACCAATCGTGCGTTCATTACTGTTGCAGAAGCTGTAAGACATTTACGCTAAGAGAGTCGTACTGCTACAAGGGTTTGTAAAGCTTTATCTGGGTTGTCATATTTGATACTGTTGGTTGCAAATGTTACAATACATTTTTTTTTTTTGATAATGTTAAGATAATTCTGGTTTTAGCAGTAGGCAGGCAGTCGTTGTCATGGTTTGATGGGTATTTATTGTCGTTATGTATGGGAAAGTATAATACTTTCCCTATGGTTCCACTTAGTATGTTACAAATACATAGTCAGGCCGCCCATAATCAGTGAATGCTGACAATTTTCACCGTGCAATGGGGACTACCGTTTCTTTGCTCACCAGTTGGCGCCACTGTAGACTGAGGTCCAGAGGTATAGCTGTCGAAGGCGATTGGCGCCGAAACAAAGTGTTATATCTTGAATATAATTTTAAGGTTTATTATTTATAAATAACTATCTTGATATCAACAAACTAACTTCTGAAATAGTTGCTCTTGAGGCCGCCTATTTTTGCGCTTTTTCTTAATTCCGCTTTTAAAGCGTTCACATTAATCGCCAAATAATCCATATTTGCGATATTTTACGAAGGAGATCACTTTCCAGCAGGTAAATTAAAGAAATTATAATTTATGCAACAAAGCCCGCTAAAACCAGTGAAAAGTGAATGATATTGGACCTCACGCGACACAAGCGCCTCTAGTGGCAAATTCACTAGCGATAGCCCCCATTAAGTCACGCACAAAAATCGTTTCATGTAAAACCCGCTTGCCCGGTGAAGCGTGCGACCTGAGTAATTTAGGCTCTGCTGCCATGACGTAGTGCCATAATGGACCCTCCGAAATCACATCACGAGGCAATTTTATGATGCGAAAAATTAAACTGGCCTACATCCGCCGAGCAGTTTAGGCAACTATCGTGTGTAGTTTATTGCCATCCCGCGTAACTTGACGCTGCGAGAAACTAAATTTATTTTTTCAGCCGATAAACTTATTGAAGGTTTCTTTTCTTTTGTTGGAAAATGTAGAATGTAGTGTTGGTAATCGACACAGCTATTGTGAATCAGTTAGAGGCAAGTATATTAGGTATTGTTACGAACGTGGGGTTCGGGATTTGGATAAAACACCGTTGACTTATAAGAAGATTTTATTAGGCGATGAACAGGTCGCAAACACTATCACAAAAGCCAAATCACAAGAATCGTAGTCCGGTGGGTCGCTGAGGTCGTTGGTTCCAAATCACTATTAGCCAATCCGTAGAGTAGTCCTTAGATCCGTTGGTATTGCTAAAGTCGTCGTTACTTCGCACTAGATCACTTTTCGCAGGTATCGCACCGAAAGCTCAGAATGAACTGACTCAGCGTCTCAAGTACTGTTATTTATATATCTCAACATCGACGCCGGTCGTACATACTAGAGTGTTCGTTTTCTAGAATAAATTACAAGGACGTTAAACGTAAACAACTCTAGTAGGTTAAGCCATTTTGTGCCTTAATCTGTAAACTTAAAGTTCAATGTCGCTTGCACTAAGGTCTTGTTATTATTTTGTGGCCGAACTTAGGTAGTTATGTACATTCCTCTAGCAATATCTCGAACCTTCTAGCATGACCGCGACACTGCCCTCCTCTTGAGATGCTCGTCCCGAGCGTCATCGTTATTGCCGTTATAACGTGCCAAGCGATCGATGTGAACTACCTTAAGTGCTCCTCTCGGTGGCCGTTGGATCGGGTATGTAACATCGTTAATTCGCGTGACAACTTTGTACGGCCCTTCCCATCTAGTCTGTAATTTAGGCGACTTTCCTTTTCTCCGTATCGGGTTATGCAGCCAGACTAGTGCTACTTCGTCAAAGCCACTGGTATTCGCTTTCCGGTCATATCTAGTCTTCATGTTTTCACTCGACTGCAAGCCGTTTTCTCGCACCATGGCATAAATGTCCCGCATCTTGTCTTGCAAATCGGAGACATAATCCTGTACGGTGACGTGATCGTCTGGCGCTCCTCCGGTTACAAGGTCTACCGGTAACCTTAGCTCTCGTCCGAAGTTAATATATGCCGGGGTCGTTTTCGTGCTCTCATGTTCCGAAGTCCTGTAGGCGAGAAGGAATGGTGCAATGTACTTGTCCCAGTCTCTTTGATGGTTGTCCACCAATTTTGCTAAATGCCTCTCTAGCGTTTGGTTAAACCTTTCTACCATACCGTCGGACTGAGGGTGATAAGCAGTGGTTCTCGTCTTGTGCATGCCCAATATTTTGCAGACTCCTTGAAACACGTTCGACTCAAAATTTCTGCCCTGATCGGAATGAATTTCCAGGGGTACACCATATCGGCATATGACTTCTTCAACCAATTTGGAGGCTACGGTCGTAGCTTCTTGATTAGGTATAGCGAAGACTTCTGGCCACTTGGTGAAGTAATCCATGACGACCATAAAGTACTTGTTCCCCGACTCTGTCACAGGGAACGGTCCGGCAACATCCACTGCTATCCGCTCCCATGGTGCACCAACGTTATAAAGTTGAAGGTGTCCTCGACTCCTGGTGGATGGACCTTTTACTGCAGCACAAGTGGTACATTTCCGGCACCAATCTTGTACATCAGCTCTGCAGTTAAGCCAGTAGAATCTATCCCGTAGCTTTGTCAAGGTTCTTTTTACACCCAGATGTCCTCCTGTTATGCCATCGTGTACCTCTCGGAGAACATCCTTGATCCTTTCCCTTGGGACGACCAGCTGTAGATGGAACTCTCTACCGTTAGGTTTTTCCCATTTCCGATAAAGTATCCCGTTTTGCAAAATGAAACTGTCCCATTGAGCCCAGTACGCTTTAGTCGTAGCACTCGTAGACGCAACTTCATGCCATCTCGGCTTATCGTTACCGCGTTTCTTCCATGCAATGATCAGTCGTATGTCTTCGTCTTTTTCCTGAGCTTCTCTCATGGACTCATCTTCCCAGGATCTCGGAGGACTTGTCCTTGTTATTTGTACACAGTCCTCTTTAGACTCCAGCTTGATGCAATGCTTGCACTCTTCTGAGCATGGTCTTCTTGAGAGGGCGTCTGCATTCCCATGTGTTTTTCCACTACGATGTTCGGTAGTGAAGTCGTATTCTTGAAGCTGTTCAATCCACCTAGCAACTTGACCTTCGGGACTCTTAAAATGAAGCAGCCACTTTAAAGCAGCATGGTCGGTACGAAGCACGAACTTTCTGCCGATAATGTACTTGCTGAAATGTTGTAGCGTTTTGACCACTGCTAAAAGTTCTCTTCTTGTCACACAGTAATTCCTTTCAGGCTTCGATAACGATTTGCTGAAGTAGGCAATCACAACTTCTCGATCTCCTTGTTTTTGAGATAGCACTCCACCAATAGCTGTGTTGCTTGCATCCGTATCGACGACAAATTGCCCATTAGCTTGTGGGTATCCTAAGATTGGAGTCTCACATAGACATTGCCTTAGCCTTTGGAAGGAATCCTCGCAGGCTTCATCCCAGCAGAATCCTCTCTTGTCTTCCGTCAGGCGATGCAATGGCTTGGCAATTTCGGAGAATCCCTTAACAAAGCGTCTATAGTATGAGCATAAACCCAAAAATGCTCTTACTTCCGTTTTATCTTTGGGAGTTGGCCACTTCTGCACGGCTTCTATTTTAGCTGGATCAGTCTGTATTCCGTCACTGGTGATAACGTGCCCGAGGTAGTTTACCTTGTTTCTGAACAGATCGCATTTCTTCGGGTTCAGCTTTAGGTTGGCTCCACGTATCTTCCTTAAGACTTTTTCCAGGTTAAATAAATGGTCTTCGAAGTCCCGACCCATGATGATCACGTCATCCAAATATACCAGGCAGGCTTCTCCCACCAATCCTGCCAGGATACATTCCATAAGTCGCTCAAAAGTGGCTGGCGCGTTGCACAATCCAAATGGCATGACGTTAAATTGCCATAGCCCCTTCCCTGTAGAAAATGCTGTCTTCTCCTTATCCTTTGGATGAATTTCAACTTGCCAGTATCCAGACTTCAAGTCAAGTGTCGAGAACCACGTCTTGCCACTCAGGGTATCCAAGGTATCGTCAATGCGCGGTAGAGGATAGCTGTCCTTCTTCGTGATGTCATTAAGACGTCGATAGTCCACACAAAACCTTGTACTTCCATCTTTCTTCTTAACTAAGACGACAGGAGAACACCACGGACTTGCAGAAGGTTCGATGATCTTATTCTTCCTCATGCTCTCCAGCATATCCTCAACTTCTTGTTCCTTGGCGATCGGTATTCGCCTTGCTCGTTGCCGGATAGGTCCTTCATTTCCGGTGTCTATCTTGTGCTGTACCAAGGATGTCCTCCCCAAATCTCCTTCTTCTGAAGAAAACACGTCTGAAAAGCGCTGAAGCAGGTCTTTGGCTTTCATGCTTTGAGAATAACTTAAGTTACTTTTGCATCCTTCAAGAAGTTCTGCAATGGTAGATTTATCCTTGGTTTTCGTCTTAGTCAAAGTTGTTTGGCACTTTCTCACCCAAACAGCTTCTTCGCATCTTCCAATAACGTCGCCTTCTTTTAATTGGATCTCGTGGTCTTCTAAATTAGCAACTCTAACTATTGCAGTTGTGGACCCCTTGACTAGTGTCCTGGCTGCCAGAAGCTTTTGTGTCTTCGACTTGCTAAGTGTATCTTCGATCAACACACACCTATTCTTCTCATTCTTCTTAGCACATGGTAGCTTCACTAGCAGTTCAGCTTGTGTTCTTCCGGGAATGTTGATCTTCTTTAGGCATGTTGCTTTTCCTTCGGGCCCACCCAGGATGAAAAGCTCTTCATTACCACACTTAAATATGCCATTGGTGACATCAATTTTGCAGTCATATCTTCGCATGAAGTCGAGGCCCAATACGCAGTCGTCCATTATTTCGGCCACGATAACGTTATGAGTATATGATGCTTCACCCACTTGTAATGTGACCGAAACTTCTCCTAGGACGGGTATTTGCTGGCCGGAAGCGGAAAGTAGCCGAATATTAAAGGTGCTGTTGCGCCTTTTCGCGGTCTCCACTAGTTTCGGCTTGATTATTGTCCTAGAGGCTCCTGTATCCACCGTCATCTTGCAGTCAGTCCCATTCACCGAGCCGCGTATCATCAAACTGTTCCCATTGCATGCCTGGGAGACAATCATCGTCGGGGCTTCTTTCGTTCCAGCCAGCACCCGCCCACTAGTTCTGGCTGTTACTCGTTTCCCTGGTTCCCAGCAGAAGATGGGGTCTCCTGCTTCTTTAACATACCCAGGCGTTCCTCCAACATCTTGCTGATCATTTCAGTAAGTTTAGCTGTCTGCTGCGTCTCGTTCTTGGGACAGGTGAATTGCAGATGACCCTTTTCTCCACATTTATAGCACATAGATCCAGTTATTTTTTTCTTAGGAGGAAATGATGTCTTTTTTTCCTGTACTTCTTCAATCACTTCTCGTATTTTGTGAGTTGGCCGAACATCTTTCCTCAGGGCTTCTACTTCCAGAGCGTGTGCTAGAGCTTCCTTCAGTGAGGCATGGTGGCGCAGCCCCACTGCAGCCCTAATCTCCATGTCTCTGATCCCATCGACGAATGCTTGAAGTAGGGTGGAGTCCACCATCTTTGCATCAGCAGATGGGTATGCTTTGCGGACTAATTTTTCAATCTCCAGAGCCCATTGCTGCAGTCCTTCTCCAGAACGCTGAACCCGGTCCCGTAGTTGAGCGCGGAAGACATGCTCCAGATGGCGTTCTCCATAACGAGCTTCGAGTGCCCCCATCAGATCGCTGAATGTGCTACCCGAGGATGGTAGCGCCTCCAAAACAGAAAGAGCCGATCCCCGCAGAGCAACAGTGAGAGCTGTTAGACTCTGTTCCTCTGTCCATCCGTTAGCAGAGGAAACGGCCTGAAACTGTTGGCGGTAAGCGCTCCAGGACGTAGTGCCGTCGTAGGATGGTACTTTCACCCTGGGTGCCGGGCTGGTAAATACGACGTCACTCGGCGCGAGGGGTCCAGCGGTCTCCAGTTTCAGAACCTTTTTCTGTAATCCAGCGAGGTTCACTTTCACGCTGTCTATGTTGGCCTCCAGATTAGTTACCCTTTCTTCTACCAGGTCGACATTCTTCTGTAGATGCTGCACCATATCACCCACAGAACTTACACCATGCAGTAATTTTTCTTGTTCTTGACGCATTTCTTCCTGTTTTCCTTGCATTTCTTCCTGTTTTCCTTGAATTACTTCTTGCATTTTATCCTGTTTGCGTTGAATTTCCTCTTGCATTTTATCCTGTTTTCGTTGAATTTCCTCTTGCATTGTGTCCTGTTTCTGGCACATGAAGTCCATCATCGAAGTCGAATGCAGATGCTCTGGCCTCTTGAGCAGATGGCGTAGTAGCCCGGTGAGCGGAGACAGTAGGTGAGGCCGGCGACGCGGATGGTAAACCTTCCATTCCGGTAGGCGAGGACTGGTCGATGGGCGATGCTTGGTGGGTGGAGCCAATGGGTGTATCCCGATTGTCGGAGGCCTGTCGGGTAGCAGCCGTGGCTTCCGCAGCTTGCTGTGCCCTGGTTCTGACGCCAGCAGTATCTTCCCTCGGAGTCACTGGCATTTCCAAATCTCACTTCTGACACCAAAATGTTACGAACGTGGGGTTCGGGATTTGGATAAAACACCGTTGACTTATAAGAAGATTTTATTAGGCGATGAACAGGTCGCAAACACTATCACAAAAGCCAAATCACAAGAATCGTAGTCCGGTGGGTCGCTGAGGTCGTTGGTTCCAAATCACTATTAGCCAATCCGTAGAGTAGTCCTTAGATCCGTTGGTATTGCTAAAGTCGTCGTTACTTCGCACTAGATCACTTTTCGCAGGTATCGCACCGAAAGCTCAGAATGAACTGACTCAGCGTCTCAAGTACTGTTATTTATATATCTCAACATCGACGCCGGTCGTACATACTAGAGTGTTCGTTTTCTAGAATAAATTACAAGGACGTTAAACGTAAACAACTCTAGTAGGTTAAGCCATTTTGTGCCTTAATCTGTAAACTTAAAGTTCAATGTCGCTTGCACTAAGGTCTTGTTATTATTTTGTGGCCGAACTTAGGTAGTTATGTACATTCCTCTAGCAATATCTCGAACCTTCTAGCATGACCGCGACAGTATGTTACTCGTATTGCGTTATGATAGGTAGGCAACTATCGTGTGTAGTTTATTGCTATCCCGCGTTGCTTGACGCTGCGAGAAACGAAATTTATTTTTGCAGCCGATAAACTTATTGAAGGTTTCTTTTCTTTTGTATGAAAATGTAGAATGTAGTGTTGGTAATCGACACAGCTTTTGTGAATCAGTTAGAAGCAAGTATATTAGGTATGTTATTGCGTTATGATAAGTAGGTACGTCATTTATTAAGTAGGTTAGTAGTAGTTTAGAAGTAAATTGTAAGAGTATTATCCGTACTAGTGCGAGACTAGTCTTGAAAGATATGAAAACAGTTTTTTGGTTTTTTGGTCTAGCGGTATATGTATATAAGTATAAGAATTTTCGAACATTGCTCTGGTATTTGATCACTAACCCGCATTTAGCAAGTGTGTAGTAGTGATTATGCCTCTACCCATTTATGCTAAGGTAACCTAAATTCAATGATGGAGTTCTTTGCCCTGCATTGGGATGATTATAGGCCGTTACTTTATTAAACAATATTTGGCACAAATGTATAATAAAATCAGTAAAATCAGTTGTATTTCTGCAAATAGACCCCTGGAGGCACTTTTACACGTCCCAATATTTAAACCTACCACTGCTTCGGGACAAATGTGGGCTAGTGCCGAGAAGAAGCAGCGCAAGAAACTCGGACCACAATTGGCAGCCTCTTTTTAAAATAAATATGTTTACAATAAGATATCCAGTGCGAGCTAGGACAATTTAAAGCCACACGTTCCTATCATTTATATACATAATTATCTCATTGTGCGCGGCGTCTCCTGAGTTTGAATCACAGTATATACCTCCGGATTTGGAGACTATTGTACCACTTGGTCAGCGGTAACCAAAAATATTGTGAGGAAACCTGTTCAAGCACTATAATTGGTTGTGTCTACGCACGGGCAGTTACACTGTGTCAGTTGGGCATGGAAGACGCACGGGACATAAAATCGCCGAGCGGCCGCGAACGACACCGAACAACGTTCGGTTCACGAGAGAACCTCGATGCTCAAGCCGAACACTCCCTTCAATATTTCTAGCGAAGTTCATCGTTATTTTACTTGTACTTATTAAAGTCAAACCCTTAAAAACAGTCCGATATTCATTCTATCCAATCTACTAACACAGGCACTAACTCTACGCCTGGACAGTTACAATCGGACAATTATCCTGAGTTGGGGTTTGAGACTTGATAAAACATTTAGATTAATCCTAACCAGCAAAGTTACGCGTATTAATAATGTAGGTACTGAATTAGAATTTCAGACGATAGCGAAGCAGAGGATCGCAATTACAATTTACTAGCGGCCCGTCCCGGCTTCGCACGGGTGGGCCCATTAGGTTTTAGTAAGGATTCCTAATCTTTTCTAGAAATAAATATAGCCTATGTCACTCAGGGTGAATGTAGCTTTCCAATGGTGAAAGAATTTTAGAAATCGGCACAGTAGTTTTTGAGTTTATTCATTACAAACATACACACACACAAAAATACAAATCTTTCCTCTTTATAATATTAGTGTAGACGTAAAATATAACACCTTTACTCTATACTTTTCAATCCTAAATCTCCACCTTATCTGAAAGAGCGTTTCCAATTCTTGCAGTCTGCCCTGGGTCATGAAATGCGGTCTTCCAATAAACTCCTCCTCACATTTCCCCATCATTCTTCCCACTCCTACTCACAGTCCTTCACTCTAAAATCCATCCGCTTATGGAACTCGCTTCCTTTGTTTATTCGACAGTCTGAATCACTTTTGTCTTTTAAAAGCAGACTCAAAACATATCTTCTGTCACTTTAGCTCTCTTTGATTATCATTATTGTATTATATTTTAATGTTTTCCTTCTATATATATATGGTATATCTGGTCATTGGATCCTTCATAATAATATTTTAGGGTATGTTTATTAATGTATAGTATGTATATGTATGTATATTTATTTATGTAAGTATATTAATATGTAGTTTATGTTTTTTTTTTATGATATTATATACTATAGTAGTGCCTGGATGAGGAAAGCGGGGGATCGTGCACTGTGGCGTGCCCTTGGGGAGGCCTACGTCCAGCAGTGGACTGCAATAGGCTGATTGATTGATGATTATATATTTATACTTTTATTTTAGTTAGTAATGTTTGTCCACACAGTTAATCTTTTGTATTGTAATGTTCACATTTCTGAAATCCTTTGCTACCTTCCCCTCTCTATCTATTTTCAAGTATTCTCTACCTGAAGGTTGTCTGGAAGAGATCGCTAACAGCGATAAGACCGCCTGAATTGTACAGTCCTTAATGTATTTTTTAAGTTAAACATTATTTTTGTATGGTGTGCAATAAAGAGTACCTATCTATCTACCTTTATTTAATAACCCTTAGCAAAGTTTTAAGAACGACCCTTTCTCAAGGAAGTTATTTTGTTGGTTTGTACCTATAAACTCGCACTTATAAAAAAAACAGTGATGATATTTTCTTAGGATGATTTTTCTGTTCCTTCTATTTTGCATAATATGCTAAAGACATTCCCGTATGAAAAAAGCTGCTTACATCTAAGTTTAGAAATATTTAAAGTTTTAATAATGTAGCACTAAAACACATTGTTTCTTATATTGACATACAATCGACTCACCGAGATCCATAGAAACACGAAAGGTATGGTTATTGAAATCATTTCACTCGAATTTATCATTGATATTTGGTGTAAACCAAAGTTTTCGGTTTGTTGTTTGTTTGTTGTAACTCAAAGAAATTGACAACTTTCCTGTCAATGGACCCTTTAAAAGATTATATATTACGCTGTACGAGGTTTAATGTTCTCTGGCTGTAAAGTATTTACTCTTTTATAGCTTACCAGCTTTTTAATGTGACTTCGTACGCGATAACTCCATAGTACTTATCCCATAGACTTAATATCCCACGGAAAGTGGGAACCGTACTTTTACAAGAAAAATAGTAACCTATGTACTATTTCCGTTGCATAAATTCATCAAGATTTAGAGTGATTGAATTCCAAACATCCAACCAAACTTTCACATATTTATTATAAGTAGGTATTAGTAAGATTTCTGTGATCGACCTTTGCTGTTGACGAAAGGTCTCGCACGCTGAAGGCATTCAGCCTAAAGTGGCATCTTCGTTAAAAGTCAAAAGACGAGAGATGGCGTTACTAGTCGCACCAACCGCAGAGTCCACTAAGCTGAGCAGACCGGTCTTCACATACCCAGGCCTAGGCCCCAATTCCGCTAATTTACAAATGGCTCAATAGAATCGCAATTGCATCTCAATTGTACATTTTGACACATTATTATGGTAATAATGTCAAAATATACGATTGAGATGCAATTGCGATTCTATTGAGCCATTTGTAAATTAGCGGAATTGGAGCCCTGTGCTGCTGTTACTACGGACTGCTTTTCAGAGGTATGTGTTACAAACCTTATTTTGATTATTTTTGGTTTGTATTCCTTTTTTGATTTATATTTAAAAAGTACTGTTTTGGTTTAGTTTTTGGTTTGTCATTGTTAATATCGTTGTGTTACTGTCAATATATTTCTCTTGTGCTCTCCTTTTCATAATATATTATTTACATTTACATTCACGCCTATCATTTTATCACCACAAAATACAGTCCACTCCTTTTCAGTATGTAATGACCAGTACTAGTCGTACCATCTCTCATCTTTTGACCTAATCTGAAATACCTGAAGTACGAAACGCCGGTCAACTGTCCCGTTCCAGTGGACTCAGACTAGGGTTGTGGACCAAATGCTTGTACCTATTTTTGCGATGTATCTCGAAAAAGACTAACGGTTCTAACCTGATTGTATTTCTTCTTTAAAGAATTTTAAATATCAGTATGTTTTACTGCCATCTAATTGTCGTGCCTGATGATATTATAAAAGTACCTACTATTGAAATAGTGGTACAGATGATCGACTATAACAACGGATTGAACTCGAGAACTCAGAGATAATATCATTGATATAAAAAAAATGACCTAACTAAAAGTGCACCAATTTGACATAAGGGCGCATTTTTAGTACAACATAGAGTTACAACATTACATTATAATATCCATAGTATTACATGCCGACAAAATTTGGCCGAGTTATAAAGTTGACACTGACATGCAAACGCGATACTGTCGCGCTTCTGTCGCGATGCAAACGCGATTCAGTTCCTCGCCCCGTTCTCTCCCCGATGTCGTCCGACACGGTCGCGCGTCCACATCGACAGTCGCGATGCTGTAGCGCGTTAGTAGCGCGTTGGCATTACTTCTGTAGTACGTTGCAGGTGCGACTAACGCGCGTTAGTAACGATGCTATCGCTCGTTTACGAAACGCGCGACAGAATCGCTGCAAAAAGTCGCCGTGGGCGAGGGCCCTTAGAGATAATACTAATGTTTATTCATAGATAGCGTTTCATCATAAAATAAACTATTCGTGTTTAATAGCTTTTACATAATGTATACTTGTTCATTAGAAAACGAGCGAAACTCTGTCGGTACTATTTATAATACGTACAACTTAGATCGGTAACTTAAAATCCCAAATTTTCTTAGACCCCTACACATAGTTGAGGTGGATCAGTCACATAGCAGGGCTAGGCTATGATTGAATATCAATAGAAACAAGAGAATTTTTAAAATATAATTTATTACAGGTAAATCTTTGTATAAAATTAACACTTACTTTCTAATAACTTAGTATGACTATTGCAACTGCAGATCATACTTAACACAATGACTTCCATTCACTTCAAAATCATTCACATTGTACAATTCAGTTATACTTATTTTTCATTAGGGCTTATTCAAATTACAATTGGATATTAACGATGCTCTTACACTTAGGAAAGGTAAAATTTTGTATATACATATTTAAACTTGATTCTAGAGGTTTCTGCACCAAAATACTTATAAAAAATATGTATTTATACAAAAATATGTATGTATATGTAAACCTTCGTTTGAGCTATATCAAACATGCCAAAAAATATGAATTGATTTTAGGTAGACAATATCAAACCTGACTCATTAACTATAACCAGATATTTCTGATAGATGATGAACGAATTTTTACTTGGTCCTTTATAAATAGAATACACTAAAATGAAAGAATGATTAACATGATGAATCTCAGACTAATAGCAGCGTTTATCACTTCTAGCCGTTTTGGCAGTTTCTTATGCAACAGTGCGACATGGCTTTTTATACAGCAAGACTATGTAGTTCCTCAATATAGACTTAAAGAAGTGACGAGAAACATTATCTAATAATTCTGGTTGTATTTTTGTCTATAGACAACGTCAGATATTTGTGTACCAAACTTTGAAGTCATACCTTACAGAAATCCCCACTGGCGTCGGATGAACAACCAAAGACGATAGAGCAATCGCCATCTTCTTAATCAAAATTGGGACTTCTAGCAGCAGTCAAAGAAACTGAATATAGAGAGCCATGTCTGGTCACTAATTTAAAATGTAGACGCAGTCTCTTACAGGTCAGCATAAAATCTAAGTCAGAGAACGCGTGGCGGAGCTTGACGCTTATGGCGTCTTTGGCGTACTTACTTACTATGGAAATATGAAAGTCGCCACAAACCGCATCATATCATACATTCATTGATGTAATACAAAAAACTAGACACAGAAGCGTCAAAAAAGTTTCCCAACTAAAAAGTGCACCCAAATGACATAAGTAAAAAAAGTAACAGCCTATAATCATCCCACTGCAGGGAAAAGGCCTCCATCATTGAATTCAAGTTACCACAGCAATGATAGGTACTGGCATAATCACCACGCTTGCCAAATGCGGGTTGGTGATCACAAACCCGAGCAACGTTACAAAATTCGAAACTTCTTGTTGCCCGACCCGGGGATCGAACCTGGGACCCCGAGATCTTGGCCCGGTATTTAAACCACTAGACCAATGGGGCGTTGATCGTAATGACATAAGGGTGCACTTTTAATACAACCTTTATCAATCGAATAGTTCCAACACGGCATAACTATCCATACTATTGCATGCTTACTTTTGACACTGACTTATAAATAGAATCACCGTCGATCATTCAAATAAGGGCAGTTTAAGGTGTCAATTTGTATCGGAATTTGTTATCTAGTTCTTATTGTATTGATGACGATTGTTGTCATAGTAAGAAAGCAAGTCTAACACCCGTATTCCTAAAAAAATAAAAGCAATTACTAGACTAAAAGTAATTACTTCAGTGACAATAACCCCCGTATTTATAAACAAGTAAAAGTAATTACTTGACTAAAAGTAATTACTTGAGAGACAATTTGTATGCCTTAATCAAGAAATCACTAGAAGTTATAACTACCAAAAGTTAGCATTCTCAGCCAAATAACATGACTATTAATGGTGATCAATTTCTTTCACTTAAGGACTAGGTTTGAACACTTTAAGTTATGACTTTCTTAAGCAATAAGTAATTACTTCTTTATAAATACGGGGGTAAGTATTCCTTAATCAAGTTATTACTAGAAGTGAGAACGATCAAAAGTAAGCATTCTTAGCCAAGTAATATGACTATTAATGGTGACCCATTTCCTTCACTTAAGCATAGGTAGAAACATTTAAGTTATGACTTTCTTAAGCAATAAGTTATTACTTCTTTATAAATACGAGTGTGAGACTACGCTACGCTGGCATCAAGAATCGCCACGTTCCGTTGACAATGCGTTACCGAACCGCTGTCGGTAAATTAGTAAAACTAACTCGCTGTCCCGTGTGATAATGCGTATTATAATATATGAGTATGTGTGTTTACATGCCGTTGTAGGCGGGCCCGCCGCCTCCCTCCGGCACCACCCAGTTTATGTTCTGCGACGGGTCTTTGATGTCGCATGTCTTACCTGAAAGAAACAAAATGTCCATATTCTATAAGATGCCGAACGAAACAAATATCATTCATATTAAGCTGACTACAGATAATTGAGAAAATTAAGTTCATGTCCAGTATTTGTAAGTATGTACACAACGGCACGTCAACCTACAAGAAAACGTCAAATTCTCTGAATGGGGACTACCGTTTCTTTGCTCACCAGTTGGCGCCACTGTAGACTGAGGTCCGGAGGTATAGCTGTAAAAGGCGATCGGCGCCGACACAAAGTCTTAAATCTAATTAAGGTTTATTTATTATTTATAAATAACTATCTTGATATTAACATACTAACTTCTGAAATAGTTGCTCTTGAGGCCGCCTATTTTTGCGCTTTTTCTTAATTCCGCTTATAAAGCGTTCACATTAATCGCCAAATAATCCATATTTGCGATATTTTACGAAGGAGATCACTTTCCTGCAGGTAAATTAAAGAAATTATAATTTATGCAACAAAGCCCGCTAAAACCAGTGAAAAGTGAATGATATTGGACCTCACGCGACACAAGCGCCTCTAGTGGCAAATTCACTAGCGATAGCCCCCATTGATATTGATCTCATGTTGGACATAAAGTTGAAAATCAATTCAATTGCCTTTAACTTTTTGGGTAGGTTGACCTGCCGTTGTCTGTACATTCTGCGATATTCATAAGATTTATAAACCAAAATAGTCTTTCAATCAAAAAAATATTTATTTAAAATATAGCGAGACCAATTAAATATATTAATATCAAAGAAAATGTGTTTGATACTACAATGTTTTTTAAATTTATTAATATGATTTTTATCATAATTTATAACTATCAAATATGTAAAACTTACAGTGAATACAATTTTGTGCGTTGATTTGTAGCCTTTGACCATCTCCAGACTCCATAGGTACAAACTCGTATACACCTGTGAAACCAGTTTTATTTTTGTTAATTATTAGTCCGTAAAAATACTAAAGGCCCATCAGTAAGTGTCGTTTAGCTGAGATGATGATGATGATGACGACACGACGATTAAAATGGCAGTTACATAATTGTAACATAGACGTAGTCAAACATTGTTTACAAAGCATCTAATCCTACGAAACTAAAAGGAAATTTATTTTTTATTAAAAATCATCTAAAATCTCTCAACCTAAATACAACGCATTATCGAGGAAATAGAATTCAATATCAATTGATAAAGTTTCATAATTTGGTGCTGACCAAGTTATGAAAGAAGGAATAGAAACTGCAAGCTTTATGTCACAACAAGTAATAGTGATTTATAATAGAAACTTTTATGCAAAATCCAACAAAATTCTGCGATTATAGCGCCTTGGCTCGTCTGTCGTGCAGTAGACCTGCACCCAGATAGGTGATTTTAAAGAGTCATCAGTAAGTCTTTCATTAAGTTAGTAATTGTGTGAGTTGATAGTACTGACCTGCAGGACAAAATCTGGCTTCGGGTCCATCAAACACGGCGAGGTTTCGCTTGACAGGGATGGAGTCGTCCTTGAGCGTCAAGTGCGGCGGCTGGTCTGCCTCGTGGTTCGTGCCTAACGAAAACATACCCCGTTTAGTATTAATCTACACTAGTATTATAAAGAGGAAAGATTTGTATTTTTGTGCGTGTGTATGTTTGTAATGAATAAACTCAAAATCTACTGTGCCGATTTAAAAAAATCTTTTACCATTGAAAAGCTACATTCACCAGGAATGACATAGGCTATACTTATTGCTCGAAAAGATTAGGGATCCTTTTTTTTTTAATGTATCTAGGTTAACAAACAGTGAACACAATACATATAGATTAAATAATATAATAATGGTAAGACAGTGTTATTGTGTCACCCACAACATTAACCACAATTTAATTAACAGGTATTGAGGTGGTGATGCAATCGAAACCTTATTTCAAACAAGCATACTTACTCCTACTGCCTACTGTACACTCACCAACAGAGAGGTGCCGATACCATTCATATTAATTATATGTTTTCAAATGACTTGAGATTTGAGTAAAATATCAAAGCTATAAAGAAATTTAGTACAGAAACAAAACTGATTAGATTAAAATTATTAAGAAACTAAGTGAATCCTTATAAAAAAATATCTTATATCCACCCGTGCGAAACCGGGACGGGCCGCTAGTCAGTAATATAAAATTAAGTCACAATGAGCAAGCTGAAATGGCAGTTGTTTGGATATTTTAATAGAGGCTTTGCGTTAAATAGTTCTAGCTCGTACTGACTCCTGGGGATGCCACGTGAAGTGGCGAACCGCGTCAAGGTTTTCCTTATATCGGTGTTGGATACTAATATTTTTGTAGGGAGGGCGGGCGGTTTTGTCGCATGAAGTAGTGCTTGCTCATTCAGTGTCATTTTAATATTGTCGCGGAAATGCGCTAGAGGAATATACATAACTACCTAAGTTCAACCACAAAGTAATTACAAGATCTTAGTGCTAGCGACATTGAAAGTTAAGTTTACAGGGTAAGGCGCAAAATGGCATAACGCACTAGTGCAATGTCGTTTACATTTAATGTCCTTGTGATTTTTCTGGAAAACGAACGTTCCAGTATTTACGACCGGCGTCGATGTCGAGATATACAGGATGAAAATTTAACCACCTTCCAAATTTCAATATATCAATCTACGAGTCAAAAAACAAATGACGTATTTTTTCTTTAGGTATAGCCCAATACAAAAATGTCGAGATATAGCACTTAGAAAATGTCCGCAAAAAATGTAAAATGTTTGATACGGCCTCCTAGCAACACTTTTTTTACGCGATTCGCATCTCATTTATTTATTACGATACTATTCATAAGTTTTTGATTTTCCCTTCATACCTTATAGGCTTAGAATCGTAAAAATTTAAAGCTATGTTGCGAAAGTATTTTCGAGTGAAATCTTGATTTAAATTTTTTACTTCATAAATGGGCTCTAAATACGATACCGATCGCCTATAAAAATTTTGGAAAGTGGTTAAATTTTCACCCTGTATAAATAACAGGAATTAAGACGCCGCAGTTCAGTTTATTGAGAGCTTTCGGTGCGAGAAGTGATCAAGTGCGAAAAGTGATCAAGTGCGAAGTAACGACGACCTTAGCGATACCAACGGATATCAGAACGACTCTGCGGATTGGCTATATAGTGTATTGGAACCAACGACCTCAGCGACCCACCGGACTACGAGTCTTGTGATTTGGCTTGTTGACAGTGTTTGTGACCTGGTCATCGCCCAATTAATTCTTCTAACAAGTCGACGGACCAAACCACCCAATCCCGAACCCCACGTTCGTAACAATATATTACCTGTCAACGCTACAGACGAGAGCAGGTCGAACGTGATGACTCCATCTGGTTTGGGGTAATCAATGGGCTTGCAGTCTTTTGCCGGTTTCAACTTGGCATGGTCAGCACCTGGAAAGTTAAAAAATTAAGTCGAATTAGCCATAGTGATCTAAGGTCTATTAATCAAACTGGTTGGAGGCAATAAAGATGATCAATAAATGGATCCTCTAAAACCCATGTAGTTCACCCCAAAAATTCAGTCAATTTTGTGTGCTTTGGTAAGAGAAACATTTTTTTTTCCTCTATCACGTTTTTTTCTGCTTCGGTTTTTTCACCTTATTCAATTAAATAAAATGGAATAAGATTACTTTTTTTAAGTAAATGTTTATTATTTTCCAATTTTTAGCTTCTATAAGTTAAGTAACGTTAAGTAAAGTTAAGTAATAAAATTCCGTGATAAAGATAATATTATTTTACTGTGATGCCATTTTTGCAAATACAATAAGATTAATTAATTCAAAGATTTTGCAATAAGTCTGGTCATTTACGATGGTGCTAGTTGCTAGTTAGGTACAGCAATTAATTAATTATATTATTATGGTTTCTGCATGTTATGTTAAAATGAATTAACAGGGATGAATCTATACCAAAATACGTTTGTTATAAATTATGACCTCATCTATATATATATATAAAAATGAATCCCTATTTCCTTTGGTCATCGCATCACGCGTGAACGGCGGGTCCGATTTCGCTAATTCTTTTTTTATTCTGTTTGTGATAGGCAGGAGAATGTTCATATAAAAGAATAAGAAAATTGCGCGGAAAATTAGAAAATTTAAGAAAACTTAATCATCATACTAAATTATTTGTAATGTAACCTTATCGCTTTTGACAATTCCAACTTCTTTAATGTATGGCGTTTGACATAACATTGACAAAATGCGTGCTGCAATTATCGTCAAATAGGGGGTAAAAAACTGAATTTTGCACATGGCCGGTAATTTCGCCTGTTATCGTGTCGGAATACCAACAAAGCTATTTATATACCCACCAGAAAAAAAAACAAAGAATGTAGTGTATAATGAAGCATGATAATAATAAACTATTGGTAACATATTTTTTATTATACCATTTCGCTATCAATATCAACAGTTAAAGACAGGACAACGTCTGTCGGGTCCGCTAATCTTACAATAAAATGGTTTTAAAGCCGACATTAATAATGGAAACTTACCTCCATGGCTCAAGGTCCAAGGCTCCTTGCCCCTGACCAACGTAGAGAAAGCTGAGTAGGCGATGCCACCGTACAGACCCAATGACGTGTGGAACGACGGACGGCAATTGCGCACTTGCTGGATGAAATAACAGGGTTGTTGTTTGATATATTTAAAGAAAACGTGAATTCCGAAAGGCCAAACGAATACTGTTTGGGGTCTGTGACTAGTGTTCCCTTGGGTACGTTAAAAATTTACGCGCTTAAGGTAGTGATTTTTAATTAACCTTTTAATGTAATCTATACTAATGTTATAAAGCTGAAGAGTTTGTTTTATCGTTTGTTTGAACACGCTTATCTCAGGAAGCACTGGTTCGAAATGAATAAATATTTTTGTGTTGGATAGTCCATTTATCGAGGAAGGCTTTAGGCTATATAACATCACGCTGCGAGTGCTGCGACCAATATGAGCGAAGCATCAGTGAAAATGTTGCAAAAATAATCGCGATCATAATAACAGAAATTGACGCGTACGAGTCGCGGGCAACAGCTAGTCATTCTTAAATGTAAAACTATTTTTTAAAATTACCTTTAATTCCTTATAAACATACGAACTCTTCAATTTATCTTCATACTGCGTGGGGACGACTCCATTCTCGTGTGTCGCCTCTCCCGATATAATGAGATCCATCGCTGTTTCAGCGGCTAACATACCTGTTACATAATTAAAATGTAATTATCGAATAATTAAGCACCTATACTCATTATTCACAAATATCTATGGGGTTAAGTACAGAAGGTTTTTTTTTGTACAAAACCTATCATTTTGATAAGGTAAATACTTAAACTAGACAAGCAATTTCGTAAATGACCTTCTACATTAAGATTTATAACCTCTTTATAATCGAAAAGTCGTAAGAGTGAAATATATAGATTTTTATAGGATATAAGTACAAAACTCACCAGTTAAATTATAGAAACAGGACTGAACACGGTAAACGTTGCGTAATTATGTAGTAATACTAAGCCTATGACTTCGTAAGGGAACAAAATTATCGCAATCGATATTTAAACTTAAAAATTACGTCTCAGGCGGGACTCGAACCCGCATCTCCTCGCATACTGGGCGCGGCGCTTTACCATTTAGTCGCGCCCAGTATGCGAGGAGATGCGGGTTCGAGTCCCGCCTGAGACATAATTTTTCAAGTATAAATACTGATATTATGATTGCAATTAAAATTGCTAAAATATCATATATAGTATCGCAATCGAATATGGCTCAAAATCGCCAAATGGTCCGAAGCTTCGGTCCGAAGAGATTAAATGTGAGATACTACAATACACAAAACCATCTTATGTCACCACTTTTAATGCAAATAAATAAATATTTTTTTTAAATATTGAAAAAAAACTTGCTTTATCCCGTTATACAATGTGCATTTTTTAACACCTGACAAATGAAGCCCACGTTATGTAACCATTAAGTATAACAACTTGGCAGTGTTTTTTAATATTTTTATTAATTAAAATAATCTAGAGAAATGTAAAAAAATTACTCTTCATTTTGAATCATCCTGTGACGCGAACGGACGTATTATTTTGCTTCGGCCGAGTCCTGGATGTGTGAACCTTATACAGATATGTCTTGGCGCGACACAGCGTGTTTCAAATAAATAGCAGAATCAATATTTTAAATTTTACTAAGATATATTTTTGATAGGGATGACTCGATACGCCTTTTTGCTGATACGATACCGATACGGATACGCTTATTGAATTCAAAAAGGAAGGTAGAATAAATAAATCACAATTTATTAATACATAGTTTTAGTAATCAAAATTAAAATTTATAAGATTTTTATTTAAAAAACAAAGTATTCTTACGATTTGCGGGCAAAGGCGATTTCGCATGTTTGTTTGAATAAGACCTGCGGTGGAAAATAGTCTCTTCAGATGCGACAGAACTCATTTGGAAACTAAAGTACTTCTGCGCGATTTTTTTAAAAGTATCGTTGAATCTGCCATAAAAATATCGCCGATACCGATATATCGGCAAACCCGAAGTATCGCCGATATATCGGTATCGGTATCGGTATCGGATGCATCCCTAATTTTTGAGGAAAAATTAAAAAAACACTGCCCAAGATGATATAGCGATTACATAACGCGGGGCTTCGTTTGTCGGGAGGTTCAAATTGCTCGGTGTACATATCTACCGCGAAAGTCTTCTCTACTCTACATAGCGTTGTGGGTGTGCCCTTTATGCGGGGCATGTTCAGGAAGCCGGCGTTGTAGCCCCCGAATTGCCTTCCGCAGCAGCCGCCCTCTACCAGCGCACGCGCAGCGTATGCACTCACATTAATCTACTGATAAAAGTTTAATATCCTACACTCACCACTCTTCATAGTGTTGTGGGTGCCCTTGATCCGCGGTATGTTCAGGAAGCCGGCGGTGTAGCCCACGATTTGCCTTCCCGGGAACACCAGCGTAGGTAGGCTCTGCCAGCCGCCTTCTACCAGCGCACGCACACCGTATGCACTAACACTAATAAAGTATAATATCCTACACACTCACCACTCTTCATAGCGTTGTGGGTGCCCTTTATGCGGGGCATATTCAGGAAGCCGGCCGTGTCGCCCACGAGCAGCCCGCCCGGGAACACCGGCGTAGGCAAGCTCTGCCAGCCGCCCTCTACCAGCGCACGCGCACCGTACGCTACGCGGGTACCGCCTACAATAATATGTTTCATAAGGTTTAGATGCAGAAATCGGATAAACGGTATTTGACCTAAAGATAGTTTTTGGCTAGGACATCATGAAGAAGGCTTCTTAAAACATGTAAGTCCAGCCCGAAATCCCGGGACGTTTTCGATACAAAAGTGCATTCCATAACAGCCAACATCAACTTTAGGCACATATGCATCCGAGTATTATATCTAGTTATATGTATTATGGCATTGCATAGGTGACCTACAGCACAGATAAGATAATACTAAAGACAGCCAAATCATTATAAAAACGAAAATATTATATTTATGATTTGAACGTTGTCACGAGAGAGAGAGAGTCGTTTTCAATAGTTACCCAATTTATAGTTGAATTCTTTAAATAAAATGTTTTATTGTTTTGTAAATGAGTAAATGTAGGTACCTTATTTTTGTCATGTAAAAAAATCCTCTTTATTTTTCAAATAAAATTTCATTGTTGGTGTTTACTGATGTTATTGAAATAATAGTACCTTATTACTTAGAAATTAATTGAAAAATTAAGAGTAATAGTAGCCAGAGTGCTTCTCTTTTGTGCAACCATAAATTGAATTCGCCTCTTCACACGACGCCAATAGCACTCTGCAAAGTCAGACTAGTACCTAACCTACAAGGCTGACATGAAACAACGCTTCAACAATTTGCTAGGTTCTTTAACATCAAAACCATTAGAAAAGCTTACTGTACACTAACCTTCGAACATAGCCTTGATGTAGGGGTGGGTCTTGAACCGCTGGAACTCCCTGAAGGGGCTGATGTAGGGGTTGGAGTAGTCAAGGCCGATGACGTAGCCGACGGCCACTAGCGGCGCTTCACCCTCCTCTACCTTGAGGTGGTAGATGAATGAGCCGCCGTATGTGTTCTTGTCGAGCGGCCAGCCCACTGTGTGCTCGACTAGGCCAGGTTTGTGATTCTGTCAATGTAATAGTAATAATATAAAATAATATTAAGAATGTTGCTAGGACAGAACACATTAAGTTATAATATGTTCTTTCATAGATAACAAACAGATTTATTCCTGTACATAGCGTTCTCTGACGAAAATATTTATGGATCTTTTTAAATTCTACTATTTTATTACCAATAAAACTATAAACTTACAATAATTACCATATGATGCAACTTTAGTTTTAAGGCTTAGCTTATATTGTGTATTATGTTACAATGGTGATAATTAATTTTAATTTGCAATTCCATTTACGACTTGGTAAAATAAATGTTGTTAAATTAGATCATTAATAAATGTGAAAAAAATATTCCATTTTTTTAATCTCTTTGTTTGGTTTAGGAGTGTGATTATTTCTATATTAAAGTAATAAATATTAAATATTAAAACAAAAAATAAGTAGAATTTTTGTAATCTGCTGTATTGGTTCGAATTATTTACATTTAAGTTGATTAATAAACTTTAAAGACAAGACACCGAATTAAAAAATAAAGAAACAGTGACATAATGTAACATAAGTTAGTAGCTTTCCATACTTGTACCTCCTACTTCTAGCTCCTAAGATTTGGGTTTAGTTTCCGGGTATTACAGGTAAAAGCATTTCTCTATATTGTCTCTGGTTTGTGGTACAGTCGTTGTTTCATAATACCACAAAACAAGTGATAATAATAGTTACATCAGTGAGTTGTCCTTTGTATATTTATTATCTGCTTCCTATTCACTTAAGGGGACTGCTAGAGCTATGTGCTGCCCTCAATTGATTTAACTTTATTTCTTCTAAACATAATCAATTCTCAAAAAACTAGAACAATATCATTTTAGCAATTTACCTCTAGTATTAATTGAATCACAGTAAACTTTCCATTTTGCTGTTTATAAAGTCGAATTTGTCGCTAACGCCAAAAGCGGCCGCTTTTAGCAATATTGTTCAATACGAAAGAATGCCAGAATGAAAAGCAGTTAACAGTGATTCAATAAATAGCAGATCATCATCATCATCATCATCAGCCTATCACAGTCCACTGCTGGACATAGGCCTCTCCAATTGCACGCCACTTAGGTCGATCCTCGGCTTCTCGCATCCAGCTCCTGCCAGCCACCTTGCGCAAATCATCACTCCACCTGGCCTAAGGGCGTCCTACACTACGTTTGCCGAGACGCGGTCTCCACTCAAGAACTCGTTTACCCCAGCGGTTTTCGGTTCTGCGGCTAATATGGCCAGCCCACTGCCACTTCAGCTTGCTAATCCGGTGGGCTATGTCGGTAACTTTAGTTCTCTGCCGGATCACCTCATTTCTGTTTTATCCCTAAGAGAAACTCCGAGCATAGCTCTTTCCATAGCCCGCTGAGCGACTTTGAACTTGTGGACTAGCCATACCGTCAGTGTCCGAGCAGAAATAGCAGAGGTAATTTGCTAAAATGATTCTGTTTTAGTTTTTTTTTTAAGAAATGATTTTGTTTAGGAGTAATAAAATTTAAATCAATTGGGGGCAGCACATAGATCTAGTAGTCCCCTTAACAACAAAAGATACTAACTCAGATTTACTTTCCTCTTTCTATTTACTACAGATAATATAAATGACAATTAAACCTCACGGCTTACCTCAGGTTTCACTTCCCACAGTTCTTTAAGCCCAATGCCATATGACTGCGGCTCACTGTTTTTCCTCAGATCGTATTTGTTGGAAAGCATTTTAGTAAGATGTCCGTGGCAACCTAAAACATTTATATTCATCTTGACTATGTATTTTTACTTGTTGTTGTAGACTTTTTTGTCGGTCCACATAGTGGGAAGCCTTCAGAAACTTTCCACCCAAACATCCAATGATAAAGTGAAGTTTATTAAAAAACGCTTAATGAATATTGTCTACCAGTGTGTCGCTGGATATAAAACAGCTCAACAGATTTATATTACCATTGAAGGGATTAATAAAAGAGGAAATTTTAGTACATTTTTTGTGATTGCCATTTTGTTAATCTATGTATCCAGAAGACTATAAACACTATGGCATACCAATTTTCCAGAAATGGCTGTGCAGAAAAAAATACAGTTTTTAACAAATTACTGCTATATTTTCAGAATTGAACTTTTGCTAACCCTACAAAAATATTGCTAAAACAGGTATGTGTGTATGACTACCAACCTTCAGCAAATATGGTGACCTTAGAGTGGAACTCCATGCCTCGTTCGAACATATCTTTGGGACTGCCGTCTTTGGCGACTCCCACGTCTCCCGTCGCAACACCCTTTAGTGAGCCGTCGTCACGGAATATTAGGTCGGCGCCTGCGCAGCCCGGCCAGATCTAAGAGAGAAGCAGGTAGTACGGAAAGAGTTATCTTAGTCTAAGAAAGAAAGAAAATACATTCATTAAAATCTACATAGTCGTTACTTAATAGATTTTAATGAAGGTATTTCCCTACGGCCTATAATCATCCCACAGCAAGACAAAGGCCTCAATCATTGAATTCAATCATTAATAATCATAATCTGTAATTTCCCCTAGTGATTTTGCTTTCTCTATCTGCCATCATTATACACAACACAACTGCCACTTACTTCTTAGAGGTTTCGATCGCGTTACAACGGCCAGTCAATGAATATCGTGTGTTTTTGTAACTAACATAGTTTTATAAAATTCGTCACTTTCATATTTTGTCCATTACCTCAGCTCCGGCAGCCTCAGCTTGCTCTGACATCCACCGCACCAAATGACCTAGCCTCACTACATAGTTGCCATGATTCCACATGGGTAATCCTGAAACCAATTTTTAAATATCTGGATGTTATCTATACTAGATGCATGCTTGACCAATAATCATTCTATAATATTGGAATACATATTTATAAATCCTAACAAGGCAACTGTAGGTAATAAAAAACCTGAATTGCACATAAGTTGGAAGAATAGTGTGGTATTATTATTAACTAACTATTGTTATTATTTTCAATAAATTACCACTGTCAATTGCTGAACTCCCAGTACATAAACTCAAATCATATATCAAAGTAATTTTAATGAAAAAGGGCTAATATACTATTAATGATTATATAAATGATAGGAACGTGTGGTTTTAAATTGTCCCAGCTCGCACTGGTATACATCTATGTAACCATATTTATTTGAAAAGAGGCTGACAATAGTGACCGAGTTTCTTGCGCTGCTTCTTCTCGACACTAGCCCACACTTGTCCCGAAGTAGTGGTAGGTTTTAATATTGGGACGTGTAAAAGCGCCTCCTGGGGCCTATTTGCAGAAATAAAACTGATTTTACTGATTTGCCTAGCCTGGTATTTGCATATACCATTGAATACAGGACACAGAGTAGATGGAGCTTTAGTGCTGCTTAAATAGTATGTTCATCAGTTAAAGGTGCTTTAAAGGAAGTAAAGAATACTTAAAATGTATACTTTTAAATCTTTAACAAAGAGTAATTTTATTAAGATTTAAGCTTCAATGACCAACTTTATGCTGTTAAAATGAATAAAGACAAAAACAGCTTGGGTTGTATCTATGTATGTATGAATGTATGTATGTAATGGAATCTTTGAGCATATTTTTTACCAATTTCTAGAAGTTTGATTAATTTGAAACTTTGCACACGTATCAAGGACCGATGACAATGCAAAAATTTAATAACGTTTCCCAGTTTTCCTCTGTAAGAGGGAGCAAAAGAGATAGAGCTAGCGCGCAATCTGTATCAATTACGATTCCTGCATAGCTTTGGACTTACAGTCGATAAAGAAGGAATCAAATCTTATAAACTAAACTTTTTGTACAATAATATGAATTTTTCAATTGATTACTACAGTTTTATTTTTAATTATTTAGTTCAATCTGATTTATAAGCGAAGTTTTTTAGTTTTTTAAACTAGATTTTTTTTATACCTGGGAATACAGGAATAGGTATTCTTCCACTCTTGGTTAGCAGACTGAACTTGTCAGCAGTGACTTCAGTGTTCATGGGTGCTCCCTTTTCCTTCCAATCAGGCATAAGCTCGTTAAGAGCAATAGGGTCTACACAAGCCCCAGAGAGTATGTGTCCACCAGCCTCGGCTGCTTTCTCCAGTAATGTCACTCGAACTTCCTATGAAATATATTAAATTGGACAGATATGTTAAATTTAATATGTAATTAACATTACTTTAAAGTTCAATTAAGACCAGAATAATGTAAACACACAAAATATTGATATCTGCTAACTTTAGAAATAAGTTCTTTTCTAGCAAAATATGATATTATATACTTTTGTACACATAGGTATATTATTTAAAGGATTTTTTTTTACACTAATTTAACGCTTCAAACCCCAAGCGACAACCGGTTTTCGCGATAACAATTGATTTTAATTGTGTCTGGAATAACTCACGATCGAGGGATTGATTATATCTAGCCTTATTATGCTACAGAAATACTAAAAAAAAAAATATTATTAGTTTTGACTATATTAAGCAAGCTGAATTATGCTAGCCAATCAATTTAACTTACAGCTCCCTTTTCCTCTGCAATTTGCCGAGCCCTGATAGCCGCAGCCATGCCTGCTGGGCCTCCACCAATAATGAGTATGTCTGTCTCCTCTGCTATCCGCTCCATGTTTATATCTGAACATTAATTTTGTTGTAACAGTGTAAATGTTGCCAATTATTTATGATTATTTTCATTAGGTATATTAAGCATAACAATAATTAAAAAGTAAAAATAATTAAAAAGTCTATGTATTGAATGTCACAATAATATTTAAAAACAACTTAAACCATTATCAACTGATCTAGTTTGTTTTGTAGAATAATAAATAAATTTTAGTAAGAATATAAAAATAACATAATAATATGTAAGCTGCATAAAATGATGTTATCTCAAGTTTAGGACCAAGGTCATGCCACAGATAATATTGGAATTGGTATTATACAAACAAAAGCGTAGTGTACTCTTAGTGAGAACAAGATAATTAATCACCAAATCAAGTAAATGAACTAATAAGTTTTGGCAACATTATGGTTGTAATTAAGTTACCTTTCCATCTTGGATCCTTGTCTCTAGGATGTATGGTATAGTGTGTTGTTATCTTTGGGTAGTCCGAATAAAGCCTTCTAGCGGCATTTGTTAGCCGCCCCACTGGAAAAAACAAATGATTTTAAAATCTCATACAAATCAAAACAAATGACTGCTTGAAGTTTGAACTTTGAACTCTAACATTTACTAGACATTGCGTAACCAGTGGTAAAACACACTTAAACATTTTTAATCACTTTTTTTTTGCACAAATAATAACACTTAGACATAATAATACTTCGAAAAGTTACATTTTTGCAGGTTACATATTGCAAACAGCTGATAGGCAACGTCATTTAAAGTTGACCTAAATGTTCAATGATCACAATTCCGTAATTGATTTAAGAAAAACCTTTTCTTTACAAATAATTATGTCACTTTTTAGCTTACTATCTTTGTTTAACAACTAAAAATTATAAATTTTACCCTGACGAGCCGAACTAACAAGTGCCACCGCCATCTTTTAGAGCAAAACTAACTTTTTCTGATTTTCTGACATAATAATGATACGTTCCGAATTTCATCTGCGCTCATCTTCATAGTTGATTCTATGTCTTACTTTAATCAATTTATAAACTCCATTTGCAACATATGCAATTTAGCTCCTAATTTATGCCTTGTGAAAAGTCAACAAAAAAAGTAATTAGTTTACAAAAAGTAATTAGTTTGTATCACATTAGCTTTAGAAATGAATTAAAAAAGTAACGGCCATAAATCATCCCACTGCTGGGAGATGGGCTCAAATCTTTAAATTCATGTTACTATAGCAATAATATAATGGGTACTCAAGTTAAAAATTGGTTAATTGATGTTTATAAAGTTCCGAATTTCGATACTTCTGAACAACTTAAATATCAGAAGTATCAAAACTCGGAACTTTGCGCCACTCAAATGGCGGACATCAAAGGCGGGAAAATTAATTTAAAAAAATTACACTTACAGTAACAATATGGTGGGTCGGTACGAAACTAAACTAGCAGTTTCCTTTATCGTTCTAAATTGATTGATAACCTGTTAAAAAAGCAGCTAACGTTTTTAACTGGTTTGCATTAACGTCAACAGATTTGTGTGTAGCTGCTAATAGTAGAAGCTGTTTGCTAAAATTAAAAAAGCTCGTGTTTCGTTTGTAAGGCGGTAAAACAGTTAAATAAATTTAACTGAATTAGAAAAGAAGCAGATTCGGTATTATGTTAGTGGCGTAGGTATGCGCGATGCGTTCAGAAATCGTTGACTGAAACCGTTAATATATTTAACTGGTTTTGCTGTTATGGAAAAGCAGTTAATTCGTTAAACTTAGAAAAGCTGTTGAAAAAAACTGTTCGTTGAATTAGCGCCCACTTAGTAAGTTACTTTGTCGGCTTGTCACTTCCAACCAAACATATGAGAAAGTGGTTTAGGACAATTGGTATATTTAATTAAACAATTCCTTTGAGATATTAAAGGAGAATAAAAAGTCCCCGAAAATAAAATTGTTACTGCATGCTTAATTTTTTGTTTATTCATAAGTAGGATACCTTCCTTGATTACCTACCTATTGAAATTGTATGTACATAGGTACTCTGTATTCAACGTGAACGTACCGAATCCATCACATCATCACATCACCGAGAAAGGTTTTCGGGGGCAGCCAGTTGTAGCTTTACGAGGCGTTTTTATGACTCGCATTAGTGCTCACCTTCACTGCCTGAGTGGCTTAGGTACTTACGATGCATTACCATATTGGTACCTACTTACTTACGTACGTCCCTGCTAAGTCCGCTTTTAACATTCAATTTTGGAAATGACTTAGGTATTGCAGTCCTTGGTCCATTTAATTTTAGTCCATTTAAAAATCATCACAGGAGGCAGGAGCTGTCATAAGTGCATAAAGTACTTAATCCGGTAGGTACCTACTTACTCATTATTTTGCAAAACGTAAATCATCACTGGTTTTCATTATTCATTTATAAAATAAAAATACGGATTAGGTAGGTACCGACTTCTGGTTATTATTTGGTAAGACTTAACTCTTATTATTTGTTCCCCTCGTTTTTGTATTCTTTACAATTCCAGCGTTCGTTGTCACTGGTAGGCTAGAGTGTTGTTCAAGTCATAGAATTATTTCTGTAACTTACATTACTTCATACGGCCAGTCAACATCATAAGAGGCTAAACACCGAAGTACCATGTCACATTTTGCGACGACATTTTGGGACTACTCGTATTTGCAGAATTTATAAAACTGATTTTGTACTAACGAGGTAATTTAAAAAAGTATATAAATTATTCATTATCTGATAAATTAATCAATACTGTAGACATTATCTACTCAGTGGCGTAGCGTGGGGGGTGCAGAGGGGGCCATGGCCCCGGGCGCCATACGAAAGGGGGCGGCGAATAAGGATTTTTTTTGGGTCATGTAACCAGAAATGTAGCCACTATAAGCAGATTTATTACCCTATACATACAATCGACTTCGAACTCACGGATCAGTTTTCCTCATGTAATTGCAATCTAACCTTCCTTTTTAAACGTTTAGCGTAGTTAGTTTTCTTAAGTCAGCTCAACAGCAATCCCGGTTAGGATGTTTCGTTAGACGTGCTTGATAATTTTTGGATGTTGAAAGTATTTCATCCCGGACAGTGTTCATCTTGAGATATTGATGGATCTCATTATTTGTGATTAGCCATGACACTTAAGATATTGTTCTAAGAATCATACTTTGCATCCGTTGCAGAATTGAGATGTTAGAGTTACTAGCACTACCCCAGAGCTGTATTCCGTACAACCATATAAGGATAGGATAAGGAACATAACCAACACATTGCATTGCATGATTAAGAAAAAAAATACTTATTCCAAATCAAGTCCGCAATGTTACGTATCGAAAGCGAAATGAAAAAAACTGAAAAACTGCAGAAAACTGCGTAAGGTATTAGAAGAAAATAGAGCTGATTGTGTAGATGGAACTCTACAATATGCTAAAAGTTTATGTGAAGATCTTGAAATTTCTTTAGAACCCCCAAGAAAAATCAGGAGAAAGCATATTTGGCGATGCCGCGATGGATCTGTATGTAGACGTTGGGTTATCGTACAAGAACGAACTGAGGCGAACAATGTTCACTTCAGTAGACAGAGTAACTGCTGAAATTCGTGATCGATTTCAACAGCTGCAAAATTCGGAAAAATAACCTTCCTGTGGGTTTCTTGCCTATTCCTTCGCACAGATGTATTTTCCTTCTGAAGCAGTGCGTGGTAGTTTATCTTGACTTGCAATAAGATATACATTTCAATATAA
This sequence comes from Anania crocealis, assembly GCA_949315895.1. NCBI lineage: Eukaryota > Metazoa > Arthropoda > Insecta > Lepidoptera > Crambidae > Anania > Anania crocealis. Next base: position 14,502,596 of record OX438867.1, on the reverse strand, counting down.
TATTTAAACTTTAAATGACTTAGAATTAAAATAGGGGGCGGCGGATTTCCAGTCGGCCCCGGGCAGCGAAAAGCCACGCTACGCCACTGTATCTACTATAATAACGAATATACTTGTGTGAATCCTAAATGGATATAATATTACATCAATGAAATCCTAACCTAATGTCAATGGGAAATGTAAAATGGTACAGAGAATGCCAGAATTTTAAGTAACAAGTAACTTATTGTAAAACTAGCTAAATAATAAGCAATCGGTATGAGTTGACATATTTATTTATAAAAGAATCTTACAGTAAGTTAAAAATAGTTACTCAATAAAGTCTACATCGGATTCAGTGATTTTATTATTTAACGGGTTTCATCTGCCACAGACCATCGTTGAGATAGTGGCAATTCTCGATGCCAACGCCCTTGTTCACCTTTGCACTGAAAAAAAAAAACAAAGTAAGTAGGCCCAGGCAGCAGGTAGGTACCTATTTTACATTAAGAAATCGACAATGCATTATAGTGGTTTGCTCCGGAGCGAGATTTTGAGAACCGATTGAATTCACCGGTGATTGAGCGATCTCCGGTTATTCTCCGGTGATTCACCGGAGAATAAAGCTTAATTAAATTAAAACTCAAATTAGGCTAATCAAGTGTTTTTATTTCTTGGTCAGGCTTGGTATTTGGAGTTTAAAACAAAAACACACACTTTTTATTTATTACACGTTTAATCAACCTATAAAAATATTTACGAAGATAAAAAAACTGACCAAGAGCGAGGCATTTATATACATTTATATAAAAAAATGTTCCGTATTAATTATATATATTTTACAATTCTAATAAATTATGGTTTTCATGTAGAAAGCATAACAAACCAGAAGAGTACGCACAACGTTGGTCGAGTCCTGATAATACCGATTACGAGTGTAACAAATCGATCCTGCAAAAACGGTTTGTGGATGTAGCAGTGATGACAGACATACAGGAATTAGGAATTAGGAGTGTAGAAGATATTAATGAGATCATTAAATTATCAAATTCAAATTTAATGTTTTGTAAGTTTATTTCGCATGAACTTGAACAATATACTGTCAATAAACGTTATAACATTATGCAAAAAATTACAGAGGCTTTAAAAAATTATTAATAGAATTGTGTAATAAAAATATTTTTTTAATAATATAGTTAAGAGTTATCGAATAATGGCACCGAATAATAAAAATAAAGAATAATCAGACACTAATACAGGTTTATTCATGGACGTAATAATAGGGGTTAAAGTATGAAATTGCCGATTATTTTCCCACTTTTTATTTTGTTTATAGCTCTTAAGTATAGTCATATTATTGCGTAATTCTTTTTGTTATTAAAAACTAAATAAAGTAACTTTTGATTAAAAAAAATGCAATAATAGTGCCTATTACTTCAAAGGAAGTCGTTGAAAAGACCCCTTACAATGTGTCAGCTGACCTTCTAGCTTCAACTAAGTATATTTGTATTATATACTTTGATTTTCAGAAATTTAAATACTATAATGCGAAGCTTTATAACCATCTAACTTTCACTTTTAATTGCATCGAAAAGAGTTCAGGCGTTTTTAAAAAAAAAATTGTTAGTATGGAAAAATGACTTTTCTCGATTTCGTCCATACAAAACGGCAATTTCATGCTTTAACCCCTAATATTACGTCCATGGGTTTATTATTTCACCGGAGATTAATCGATTAACCTCCGGTGATTTTAATCGATTACTTTTACCGGTTCATCACCGGAGATTCTCCGGTACTCACTGCTCCGGTGCAAACCTCTATTAAATTAATTGCCAATGGCTTCGATTATAGCTAACTCCTTTAGGAGAGGCTTCTATCCAGCAGTAGTATCTAATGGCTGTTGGTGTTGGTGATGTTGAATTAACAATAAAAATTATAAATTAAATTTAGACAACATCACTAACATTGTTCTGTACCCACGGTAATTTAAGTAGGTACGAGTAATTATTTCAAGCAGTTGTTTTGCAGAAACAACGAAGTTAACACAAATACCCAGACCCCAAAATTTATTTGGGTGCCCTTCGGTTCGCCTAAAATTTAAAGTCCTAATTTCATTTGGCCGAACCGTATTGGCCTATACTTATAACGTATAATTATTGTCTAGTCTAACAGTTGTTTTCGCACTATTATAGATTGGTCTAAAAATTGAAAACCCTAATTTCAGTATGTATAATATCGAAAGCACTAAAATGTATTAGCATATTTTTTTGACATTACGCTCTATTTTTTTTAAACAGAAAAGTTTAAGAAACGAATCGCTCACAAACCGACCCCAAGCAGTCTTGTCTGCCCTACCCCTAGAGTGTAATTCAAAAGCGCGTAGGCGCGGAGGGGCGAGGCGGCCCGCGGGCTGAGGAGCAGGAGGCTGTAAGCGAGGCGCCGCGGCTGAGGCTGGCCGGCGCAGCCGGCCAGAAAGCCGATGCTGCGGTGGTGAGCGTAAGCCATCTGCGACGATAAGCACGCGTGGGACCGCCGGAGCCCCGCAGCGCCGAAGCCGTCACGGAAGTCTGATTGTTTGAATGCATGCATGATTGCTTGTTTGCATGCATGTCTGCTTGATTGCATGCATGATTGCTTGTTTGCATACATGCTTGCTTGCTTGCTTGCATGCATGCTTACTTCTTTGCATGCATGCATGCTTGCTTGCTTGCTTGCTTGCTTGCTTGCATGCATGATTACTTCTTTGCAAGCATGCATGCATGCTGATAAAGTTTTTAACTTTCTGCGAATAAAAATTTGGAACTGCAAAAGGGTAGGTGTTACGATATATTCGGCGAAATTATAATACGGCGATATAAAGTTAAGCGTAGTAAAAATAGGCTAAACACGATTAGGAATAGTAAAGATGTGCGAAAAAATTTCAGGCTAATAGTTTGTGCGCCAATGACAATTAGGAGTACAAATAATTAGGCAACCCGATATATACCCAATTTATTTATTTATTTGGACCTTTGATCAGTCAACACCTTGAACACCGGTGTGTACCACCACGGAGGTCGTTACCTACTTCAAAAGTTGATGGTTATACTGTCACTATATTATGTATGTTGGTTCTATAGTTCTTCCATATAACATAATTCTCTGTCTACGGTGTCCGCAGTCGGCATTCAAGCGATTTAACAAGTGCGCTGACACTGATAACTCAGACTTGTAAATCATGTATGATGTTATTGTGACGAACGTCTACGTATACTCACATATTATCAGTGGACAAGGAAGTAGTTCCCACGGCCAAGGCATGCTCCTTCCCCTCGGCCATCACGGCGACCACCTGCCCCTTGTCGACGGTAGACATCCTCGCCCCGGGTGAAGTGAGGCCAGGACACATGATGTTGGCGCCGCTGAGGACAAAGCGGATAGCGCCTTTGTCCACTTGCTGCATAGGCAGGAAAAATGGATCTGAAAAGTGAATGTGTATAATTTTAATTTGTGCATAACAAAAGAGAGAAAGATATAAGCCTACATTTATGCGTCTGAGACAGAAATTTACAGAATGAAATTTTAATCGCCTTCCTTTTAATACAACCATCTACGACACAAAAACAAATGACTTTTTTTTTCTTTTGGTATAGCCCAGTACAAAAATGTAAAGATAAGGCTTGAAAATGTCCGCTAAAAAACTTAAACTTTTGATACGGCCTCCTAGCAACACTCAACGCGATGCGCATCTTAATCATTAATTACGATACTATTCGTAAGTTGTTGATTTTGCCTTCATACCTTCACAGGCTTAGAACCTTAGAAATTGAATACTGTGTTGTTAAAAATATTTTCAGGTGAAAACTTGACCTAAATTTTTTAATTCTTAGATAGGGTTTAAAATTAAGTTGTACCGTTTTTCTATTATTTTTTATTCTCCATCCTATTGAGATTTTCCTGTCGATTTCTATTCAGGGTGTAAAAAAGTCGGAATACTTTTTTAATTCACAGAATCTGCTGCCGTTATACACGAGTTTGTGCAATGAGAACGGGCAACATCAAATTATGGAACAATGTTGATTACCGTCAGGTATTGGGGTGGTGGGATCTACCTCCTAGTAGTTTACCCTGGGCACGGCATCTTTGGTTTTTCTAACCAATGATGACGGCTAACAGATCCCTCTGCGGTGGTAGGCTTCGTAAGAGGCTGCCTGGATGCTACCACCCTCTTGCCGGAGTCCAACGCCAAACAGTTTTCCATTGTTCCGCTGGTGTGTGGGAGAACCAGTACCTCTGGGTAAGTTCGCTCCATCTTAGGCTTCTTCTTAACCGTAGTTAAGTATGTAGTCAAGAGCAAGCCCATTGTTTATAAAAAAATATATATGTATACAACATCTGAACGTACTTTGAAGATGTCAAGACTGTTCGCCTTAAGGTTGTATGACAGGTTTTAAGAAATTCGGTCTTTCGACCCTGAACCAAATGATCTCACCAGCATTTTACTTACATTTATGTAGCAGCCTGAGTGTTGGCATCCAGGGCCCTTCGCGCTGACGGAAGAACAGCAGCTCGCCAGCGCTGTTCACCATAATCTCGATATGATCGTGGCTGGAAAAAACGTTCACAACATTGTTAAGTACTACAAGACATAGAAGTTTAAGTAACATGAAAACTCTCAGTCCTTAAGCTGCTTTCATATTATGACATCAAGCGAAATGTTTGTTTGTTTTTCAATCATAAAAAAAGAGGTTTATAAGACCTATTTTTTCAGTCAGCGCGTATATTTTTATTAAATACAAGCGGACCCGACAGATAAATATTGATTACGAAATGGTTTAATAAATAAAAGTTACCCATTGTTTATTTTTATTATGCTTTAAGATATACAACATTCTTTGTTTTTTTTTTCTGGCAGGTATATAAATAGTTGTGTTGGTATTCCGACACGGTAACAGGCGACATATTACTGGCCATGTGCAAAATTAATTTATTTTTAACCCCCTGTTTGACGATAATAACAGCACGCATTCTGTCAATGTTATGTCAAACGCCATACATTAAAAAAGTTTAAATTGTCAAAAGCGATAAGGTTACATAACAAATAATTATGTATGGTGAATAAGTTTTCTTAAATTTCTAATTTTTCGCGCCATTTTCTTAGTTTTTTCTGTCATAAGAACATTCTCCTGACAATAACAAACAAAACAAAAAAATAATTAGCGAAATCGGTCCAGCCGTTCACGCGTGATGCGATGACCAAGGGAAATAGGGATTCATTTTTATATATATGTATAGATACATATAAGATATGACCGACCAAGAGTTCACAGATTTAAGAAAAGATTAAACAGTCAGTATCAAAATGATCAATCTAGATGACAGCAACTACAAAATATTGAAAAACACCATAAAGTATCTTAAAATATTGATTGGTAGCTATTACAGAATGACAATCCTTTTTAACAAACTTAAATTCTAGGTAGCTACGCCGGGTAAATGAATAACGCATTCGAAAAACACATGTGTTTTAAATTTTAGCTAACGACAAGGTCCATTTTTCCCAAATAAAATATCGAATCAAAAGTACTACTCCATTAAACAATCAAACCGAACAAATGTATGTCGTGTAGTGGCGGATATTGCTCACCCTGTATTAAGAGGAAACACTACGGGCGAGAGAATTGAAAAATAGGTATTTGTAAAATCTATTGCTGTCGCGCAGTGCCAAACGCTTTCACCACAGAGTGTGATAGAGATAACTGCTTCTTGGACCGAAAATACCTTCTAAAAGCACACCAAATCAACGTTTCGTAGTCCCCCGATTACTTTTCCAAAACTAGACCGATTCAAATACTTTTTTCATTAAAAATTAAAGAAAGGCTTTGGTCTTGGTTTGGTGGTTGGTGTTCGTATGATCTCCATTTTAGGGTTCCGTACCCAAAGGGTAAAAACGGGACCCTATTACTAAGACTTCGCTGTCTGTCCGTCTGTCCGTCTGTCCGTCGCTCTGTCACCAGGCTGTATCTCAAGAGCCGCGATAGCTAGACAGTTGAAATTTTCACATATTATGTATTTCTATTACCGCAATAACAACAAATACTAAAAACAAAATAAAATAAATATTCAAGGGGGGCTCCCATACAACAAACTCGTTTTTTTGGCCTTTTTGGTACGGAACCCTTCGTGCGCGAGTCCGACTCGCACTTGGCCGGTTTTATTTTCTTAAATTTAGCCAAATTTGTTTTCTGGATGTTTGAACACAGCGGAAAATCTGGCGAATTTTTTCGATTTTTGAGGGCTTACATCTTTTTTATTTATTAATTTATGAAAAAACAGAAAACATAAAAACATGCTAATAGTGGCCATAGAATTTTGTAATAAAAATTATAGCTCTACTGGCTTTATCCAGGGAGGAAACAGGGGACTACGTTTGTATGGAAAAACGGCCCTTGATACCTACCATAATGTCATATCCAGCAGCTGTAAACAAAAATAACAAGTCACGTGACATAGTTTATTATTCCACGTGAAACGCTCAAACCAGCCATGGACTCGTTACATGGACATTAATTATTAAGCTAGATTTCCAGTTATAAACGTTGGGGATTATGTTCTTTAATATTATGTAGCAAGACTTTTTTGTTATCAGACTGAATGACTGAGCGAAAACAGAAGACTAATTCGACGCTAATCGCGGTTTTAATAAATTTATTTAATTATTAGTAGGGTTCCGTTGTCAGCAACCCACCCTTATAATTTTTCAATTTCTATCTAGGTTTAAGCCTAGAGACTCATAACAAGAAAGGTGTCATTTGGTATGAGTAGTGAGTACCTACCTGCATCGGTACTTCAATGTATATTAGCTTCGTCGGTAAAGTGGTAAAATAAATCTATATAAATATTATAAAGCTGAAGAGTTTGTTTGTTTGTTTGTTTGAACGCGTTAATCTCAGGAAGTACTGCTTCGAATCGTAAAATTATTTTTGTGTTGGATAGTCAATTTATCGAGGAAGGCTTTAGGCTATATAACACCACGCTGCGACCAATAGGAGCGAAGCATGAGTAAAAAATGTTGCAAAAATAATCGCGATCATTATAACGGAAATTGACGCGGACGAAGTCGCGGGGAACAGCGACTAGTATTGAGAATAAAAACTTTTTGTCACGAGCGCCACGCCTGCAAAATTGAAACCTGCCTTATTGCAGAATAACTATATAGCTAATAATTCTTCATAGCCCACCGGATTAGCAAGCTGAAGTGGCAGTGGGCTGGCCATATTAGCCGCAGAACCGACAACCAGTGGGGTAAACGAGTTCTTGAGTGGAGACCGCGTCTCGGCAAACGTAGTGTAGGACGCCCTCAGGCCAGGTGGAGTGATGATGATTTGCGCAAGGTGGCTGGCAGGAGCTGGATGCGAGAAGCCGAGGATCGACCTAAGTGGTGTGCAATTGGAGAGGCCTATGTCCAGCAGTGGACTGTGATAGGCTGATGATGATGATGAATAATTCTTCTACCCACCATTTAACAATTCGAAAAGTGTCCTTCTTGGGCAGAACCTGGTCGATGTAGTTATCCAGGTGAGGGTACAGCTCAAGAAGGCGTGCGCGGATCCCCTTCTGAACCGAGGACTTCAGCTGCTGCACCCCTGATATGCTCTCCTTTTCGTCGAATCTGGAAATGAGAGGGATAGAAATATATGATTCAGTACGGCCACTATTTTTCTTTATGAATAAAGTAGAACAACAAGCACAGCAATTGTATATTTTATTCCGATCCAATTAGGTCTATGTAATTCCAGCTAAGTAATATAATAATAAACCGTCATAAAAACAGTCAATATGACTTCAACATCAATGTTTTCCTCAAAAGGGGTGGTAGTTTTTGGATTTTCGAAATACTTATCTAGGAAATCGTGTCTGTTTTTTTGTTTTGTTTTGCATTAAAAAGATTACCTACATAGCAATGAAGACTTCTTTAATCCCTCGATCGTGATCCCTCCTAGGGGTTGAGGGATTAATCCCTCACCCCCAGGAGGCACTCGGGTGCTACGATAACAATTGATTTCAATTGTGTCTGGGATAACTCACGATCGAGGGAATATTGGGAACCTCCTCTTTTTTGTAAAATTATTTAATCTGTGATAATACGCATTATCCACCGCATGATTATTATAATATGTGTATTCCTACCTACTACTAGATTTTGCCCGCGTACGAGTGGAATTTGATACTGTCCTAGAAACCATACTTTTCCGGAATAAAAAATAACCTACCAATTTCACAAATATCCATTACTGAGTTCCGGAGAAGTTCGAAAACAGACACCGTACCACGTGATTTTTATAATTTTATAAACCTTAAAATTGCACCATATCAATACGTTGTGAAGATACCTAAAACTTTGGGAATGACCTCACAAAGATGTCTTCCTTGTGCGTAATACCTAGATACCTACTTAACATAAGTATTCCGTAAGTATGAGTTATGCCATTTGCCTTAATGATGTAATAATATCACAAAACCCCAACTAACTATTTGCCATTTAAGATTGGATTCGCTTTCGCCATTTTAGCTCGTAATCTAGGTCTGTGGATACCTGTTTACGAGAATAGGCATGAGAATTATTTCGTAACTTGCGTTAGCTCGAAAAGATAGAAAGATGTTTGTAATTTCTCTTCTATCCTCAAACTTCTGTTCAGAGTATGATACAAATTTTGCGAGACATTTAATTCTGCTTTGTGCATGCCTACCTACATTAGAGAATCAAAAAACAAACGAAGTCTTATACGCATATATCTTTGACAAACCTGAAAGTAGGTACAACAAAACAAAAAAATATTAATTGAATATCTTTGTTTTAAGTTGTATATGAGCTCGTTTTATTTCACCTATAATTTTATCTATCATTTTATTAAATGAAAAAAAAAGAACCTATACATGTTACTCAGTGATAAGAGATACTGTATCTTAATTATAATAATTAGTGACTTTGATGAGATAAAATAAATAATGCAGTTTTATAGCGAAAATGTTTTGTTTTATTTTAACTTAAAGACACCGTGTTACTCGTACACTCTGACAGTAAAAAACAAGAGACTAAGAACGAATAATGTTGCCAACCAAAGATAATTAAAAGAAGGTGAAATTACATTGCTGTATTTTAACACCCCCGCTCAAAGTAATTATACCTAGGCAAGTATATAACACAAGTATTACATATGTTCAATATTACTTACACCACATTTTCCTAAGAAACGAGTCATTAATTCTCGATTTAAGGATTTTGTAAGCATATCTGCTGGTTGATCACTCGTTTTAACATACTCTAAACATAACTTTTTGTTTTTAATTAACTCTTTTATAAAGTGATAACGGATATCAACATGTTTTAATCGTTTGACAGTGTCAGTGCAGGCAACAGATATGGCTGACTGATTGTCACAATAAATAGTTACTGGACATACATTCTTTATATTAAAATCTTTCAACAAATTAACAAACCAGCAGGCTTCACTTGCAGCCATGCTAATGGCAACATATTCGGACTCTGTAGAAGATAAACTTACAGACACCTGTTTCTTTGAACTCCAGGAAATTAAACAATCTGAGAATTTAATTAAATAGCCGGTAGTTGATCTTCTATCATTTAGATCGCCTCCCCAGTCTGCATCACAGTACCCCTCTAAAACATTATTATTATTATCAGTACATTTATAAATTATTTTATAATCTAGGGTGTGTTTGACATAACGCAATACTCTTTTAAGAGAACTCAACAACATGTCATTTGCACAGTTTTGATATCTACTTAGCAAGGATACAGTAAAACATAAGTCAGGTCTAGTGCCAGATACAGCATACATCAGACAACCTATAATTTGTCTACATAATTTTTCAATGTTTTTGTCTACTGTACTATCACTTTGAAAAAGTTTTAAATTAATATTTTGATCTATCGGTGTAGACATGGGCTTACAATTATCCATTCCAAATCTTTTTAATACATTCTCTAAATACTTTCTTTGGCTCAGTTCAGTAACTCCTGTGTCTAAATTTTGTTTTATAGTTATGCCTAAGTAATCAGTTACAAATCCTAAGTCTTTCATTTTAAATTCCCTATTTAACACATCTTTTACATCCTTTACTAAACTATCATTAGATCCACAAATCAGAACATCATCAACATATAATAGTAAATAAATTTGGTCACTATCAGTACACTTTGCATAAAGACAAGAATCACAATTTGATCTTACAAAACCCACTTTTAGCATAACATCATTAAATTTGGTATTCCAACATTTAGGAGATTTTTTGAGACCTTAAAGTGGTTGATTTAAATACGAGTAAGTTCCTAGGTTTTGTGTGCTTTAACAGAAAACAATTAATTAATTTTTTTACTATTAATTTTACATACATATAAAGTAATATTTATATCACTACGTAACGTTAATGAATATCGTGACCTTCGGAAGATAAGCCAATTTATATTCACGATAAATACCTAACAAGCGCATTGGTGCAACATTTATTTTATATTCAAGTCGCGTCCTACAGTTCGGTGCGCGCCTTTGCCGCAGTTTCGTTAGTAGGTCACTCGTTGTCCTAGTACTCCAGTTACTGTTGTAACCACACGTCAGGTCTTGCAATTATTACTAATATAAACTTACACTCAATTGGCACATAGATACTACTCGCATCACACGTTCTACCAAGCCCATAAACAAACAGTTAAAAACAAGTTAACGATCTAGTAGAAAATTTCTTATCAACTTTGAAGTTTTGAAGTACAACAATGTGTAGAATCCTTACATAATATTATAAATGTGAATGTAAGTTTGTTTGTAAGCATATTTCACGCGAAATATACTTAACCGATCATCATGAAACTTTGTAGGTACATACATTCTTGGGGGTATTGGAAGTAACAATAGGCTATTTGGTATTATACCACTGTTGGGTACAAGTTTCCGCACGCGTGATATAACGAAAAACTGTTGATATTGTAATATAAATTTACCTCTCGATTGTATGTTATTCCAGACACGATTAAAATCAATTGTTATCGCGACCGGCGCGCCGGTCCTGTCTGTATATATACTGTCCCAAGAAAGATAGCTTTATAGTCTGGAAATCCCATACTAATACAACTTAACACTTAAAACGGTAGGTATTTAATGCATTGTTGATTATTTATAGGTAAAATAGTATTAACATTCCCGACGTTTTAAATAATCATTAGTGCATTAAATACCGTTCTAGTGTTAATTTTATCTGAAAATCACTACCGTAATTTTGATTTTGTGAAATACCTTAGTAAGTACCTAGTTATAAACGATCGTATATCAAAAAAATGCCAAGGCTCTCTGCTGGCAAGGCCTAGGCCTACAGTAGGTGAACTAGAATTAATATAATAGTCTTCAGTTTTGCCAAAGGCTTCTGAAAAGGTCACGGATATAAAGACGTCAGAGATAAATTGAACGGAACGTACGCAAGCAATAACAACAGAAAAGTAGGTTGTAGATTTATAGACGTTGTTGTGCCAAAGGCCTTTGAAAGAAATGTGGTCCATCATCCTGCCTTTTGGAGAAACGGCTGGATATATCCAAACTGATTTATCGAACACTTGAACAGACGCCATTTTTATAGTTATAAAGCCTAGTCTCAAGGTAATGTGCAGTTCGCTGTTATTGCACTTTTGTTTGTAGGTCGGTGTCGATGGCCGGTCATACATTCATTGCAATAATTAGCGCTTTCCACCAAGGCACTTCCCGTGGGGTCGATGTACTTGATGCCCTGAAGTCGCTTAGGCACGCAATTTTGATTACAATTTTATGTTGCCTCGCAAGCCTTTGGCATAAAGAGGGATTTCTCGTAATTCCCAATAGTAAAATCTTAAAATCATGAAATTATTATTGATTCGAAAAAGATTGATGTCAACTCTCATTTCGACGCGTAGGTGAATAAATACATTTTCAATCTTTATTAATGATTTTTATTGTAAGTTACACAATTATTATAACACAAAAGTAGGTATTAGCTGAAAGATGCTCCAAAATAAAATTTTAAAGAGAAATAAATATTTACATAAAGACTGGCACGGTCTACAAAGATAAAAAGAATCATAAAACATGGTAGGTAGACACAATTTTGAACTGTGTGAATCAAACAAGTAATTATCTTCATACATTGACCCAAAATACACTTTTTGACAAATATTTTTGTACAAGAACACTGAAATATTGGCATAAAGACGGGATGCCACGGCGAGGACCGCTGTATTTTATGATTGTTACAACATCCTGTGCAGGTCAAGGCATTTCCGAGAGGGGGCCGCAACAGTAACCGATCAGTGCCAAGCGAACAACGAAATTTAACATTATAATTAATCATGTAACGTTTATTGGTTTCTTCAAACTTCAAAGCAGTCGCAAATTCAAGGTATACTTAAGAGTTTTCGGCTTATGAATATTTTAATTTAATATTGTAAGGTGATATCTATTTATGCTTAAACATTGAGCTTTTATGTGAATACGTTGTCTTACATTTACTTATTATGTTACATACAACAAGTAACATAATTGTAAAATCAAAAAACCAGATGGCGCAATTTCTACTTATACTCGTAGGTAAGCGATGCACTAAAAAGACCGAAAATTGACAATATATTTTTCGTAATAAAATTTAAACATATGAGTGTCATATGACTTATACATTTTTTTGATCTCTTTTTAATTATTTGATAGCCAACTTGATTATAAAAAAATTACGAAGTAGCATTTTGACAATAAAATCTAAGGAAACTTGGGTTTAGGGACGAATCTAACAATACCTAAATCGTGTGAATCCGTCTAGCTGTTTGGAAGATACATGGCTACGAAGAAGTTTATAAATGTCACCGTAAAATTGTGAGATCTGTCAGTTTACAAAATAACGCGTGAGATTATAAACTAACGGTGGGTTAGGTTAGGTTAGATTGTAATCCATCGACGTTCATTTGTGAACTGACGAAGTTTACAATTTTACGGTGACATAAACACAACCTCTACTCCTTGGCAGTCGGGTAATAAAATGTTATCAAGTTATCACCAAATGTTGGGCAAATAATATACTTGCTATGAAAAGAATAACCCATGTAAATAACAACATAAATAAATTAAATTTTAAGTGTAGGCGACACTCAACATACACAATTCTTTCCATGTTCTGTGGACGCAACAGATTACTGCTGGGCACAAATCTCGCCAAAGAAAGATTTAGCCATAATCGCTTCGTTTGGCAGACATGTGGACGGGTCCAGAGAAGACGCTATACTTTATTTATCTATGTTTGCTTTGTAATTATCATATACGTGGCTCTGGGGGCGCGACATTGATCCGCTTCTTGACGTCAGTAGAAGGAAATGTGTACAAGCACCAAAATAAATAAAAATTAAACATTCTGAATAATGTAGTAGTAGTATACGAATAACAAAATACAAGTGACGCATATTATAAAACATGGCCATTGTTTGGATTGTTCCTTTGTTTTGAATTAAAAAGTCAGTTGCATAGTCATAGTACAAGTATTATTAGATAATAATGTAAGTAATAGAAAAAATATACGGTCCACTTATAACATAGATAAACTTCCTTGAATCACGTTAAATCCATAAACTTAGCCAAAGAAAATAAAGCTTAGCTTACATTTATCGTTAATTATCTTTTAATTCTTATTTTGTCGTTTCGAATTTTATTTAATTAAGAGAAAGGTTATAAGAATAACATAAAGGTTAAAAGACTATTAATACAAAAACTAATTACTATAGTGCCATTGATATATTATTCACATAAAACGTTGGATGAGTAGGGATAATCTTTACTCTTAGGTTAAGGCGGCTACTAGAGATAAAGGCTGCCCCCAATTGATTTTATTTTAATACTTCTAAACAAAACTAATTCTCAAAAAACTAAAACAGTATCATTTCAGCAAATTATCTCTAGGATTTATTTAATTACAGTAAACTTTTTATTTAGTTGTTTATAAAGTCGAATTTGTCGCTTACGCTAAAAGCGGCTGCTTTTAGCAATGTATTAGATACTGATATTATAAAGCTGAAGAGTTTGTTTGTTTGTTTGTTTGAACGCGCTAATCTCAGGAAGTAAGTACTTACTGGTTCGAATTGAAAAAATATTTTTGTGTCGGATAGTCCAGTTATCGAGGAAGGCTTTATGCTATATAACATCACGCCGCGACCAATAGGAGCGAAGCATCAGTGAAAAATGTTGCAAAAATAATCGCGATCATGATAACAGAAATTTAGGCGGACGAAGTCGCGGGCAACAGCTGTCAGCTAGTAAGTAATGTAATAAGAAAGAATGCCACAATGAAAAGCAGTTAACAGTGATTCAATAAATACTAGAGGTAATTAGCTAAAATGATACTGTTCTAGTGTTTTGGGAATTGATTTTGTTTAGAAGTAATAAAATTAAATCAATTGGGGGCAGCACTTAGGCCAGTCGTGTTCCGTTTACTGCTTACCTGATTGAAAAGAAAAAGAAGAATGAATGAAAAAAAAAAGAAATGATGAGAGATAGAGCGATCAGATTAATGATACCAATCGCATGTCGATTCTCTAAAGTTAAATTTGTTTTAATGCTAATCCCTCTGAAAATTTTGGCACTGGATTATATTTTTTATGTAATATTTTTATAAGATGACCCAAATAAAAGATTATCGTTCGTATTTTATTTATTTAACCCTTTCTATTGCCGATTTTATTTATTAAATTCCAAATAAAAGCGGCAAAAGAAAGATCTATTGACGAAATACAATGAGTCTTATCGCTTGACCTTTCATTATAAAGAACAAAGGATTTAGTAGTCTCGTCAACACAAGTGTCATCCGTAGTCAACAAATAACTGTTTACGTGAAACAAACAAGTTTATTCGTTATTTAAAATAACGAATAAAATCACGAATAATTTATTCGTGGGAAATTTATCTACGAATAATTTATTCGTGAATAAATTATTAGTATGAATACATATAGTAAATATAGTAAATTAAAAGACCGCGTTGTTTGGCTGAGATGATGATGATGATAATGTTACCTAAACTTTAATCTTGTAAGGTTAGGTAACACAGCAAAGACTTCTTCTTACCTTGCCTCATTTATGGCGACACAGCACATCGTTAGGTAACAATTCATTACCTATTTATACATAAAACACTTTTAGGACCACTACTTAAGTTGAATATATTATATGTTTGTGAAAGGCAAACTTTTAAGTTAAGTTTAAATATGATAAAATATTTCCCAAAAAAAAACCGTCAAAAACTGTAAAATAAGTCACTAATTTCGAGTCGTCGCCAAACAAGAAATATCTGACAGTTGCGACAGTTGGTTATGGTTGGACAACTTCAGTTCCTTTTTTTTCATATTTAAATAGGAGTTAGGACTAACCTTGATAAAATGTTTGTCTGGTAAACAGTCATAAATGTTTCATCATTTTACACGTAAACAAAAAAATAGATGCCGTAGATAAGTACTTTGACATTTGTAACTGATGGAATAAAGTCGTTGGTCATTTTCCTCTTTCCTCAATGCGCCAAAAATATTTTTTTATTAATCTGACATTTGTTGAAAGGTTTATGATTGTTGGCATTCAAGCTTACCACTTGGTTGAAATGCTTTGCAATTATCCACCTTAACAGCGTTCATTCGTCTACACAACGAGTTTATTAACTTACTATACAAAACAAGTATTACCCTTGAGCTACCAAGTACAATAATAGTCATACACTCGTATGTAGTCTAGTAGCGGAAGAAGTCAAATGAAAAGCAAAAGTACCGCACAACTAAGGCTTCAGTCTGCGGTAACCTCATAAACCAAGTCCATAGTCAATCATTATCAGACTTGTTAATCTAAGTAGGGTCGGGCCCCGTCTTCCTGGCAATCTTTCAGCACCGTATCAGAAATACGTCGTAAACTGATCTAGGGCGAGTCCATTTCAGAAATTTACCGAACATTAACCGCGGGCTAACAAGACCCCGCTGGTTAGTGATTCCCTACCCTTCTCTAGGCGGACGACAGCTAAGCTCATAAGTTGAGGTCGGACTCTACAGAGGAACTTGAATTCCCGTCGTTGAGAAGCCGTTGAGAGTTGTGAGGTCGTTGAAGCCTAACTTGCCTTTTTTTAGGTTTTAAACTCTACGACGGAGAAGGCCGTCGCATAGCTATGTGTGAGCCACACAGTCCGGGGCACTAAAGCACCCTCCATGTCACCCCATGCCATTTAGTGAGCTGAAACAACGGGATGATGCCCCGGGCGGGCAAACATGGGCAATCCTGCCTATGACTGTGGTTTACTTTACCAGAGAGGGGTACCCGGCTTCCAGGGGGAAGATTTTCTCCCCTACGGTCTTAAGAGGAAACACTACGGGCAAGAGAATTGAAAAATATGTATTTGTAAAATCTATTGCTGTCGCGCACTGCCAAACGCCTTCACCGCAGAGTGTGATAGAGACAACTGCTTCTTGGACCGAAAATACCTACTAAAAACACACCAAATCAACGTTTCGTAGTCCCCCGATTACTTTTCCAAAACTAGATTGATTTAAATACTTTTTTCATTAAAAATTAAAGAAAAGCTTTGGCCGTGTTCCTATATTTTCCTTTTTTTCTAAAATTTAGCCAAGTTTGTTTTCTGGATGTTTGAACACAGCGGAAAATCTGGCGAATATTTTCGATTTTTAAGTGGTCATATCTTTTTATTAATAAATTTGAAATGAAAACACAGAAACATGCTAATAATGGCAATAGTTTTTTGTAATAAAAATTATAGCTCTACTGGCTTTATCCAGGGAGAAAACAGGGGACTACGTTTGTATGGAAAAACGGCCCTTGTATTTCCTCTTAAGGAAAACGGAGAAACAGAAAAAAATTGGAAGGAATAAAAAGAAAACTTACAATATTCAGAAGATTTAAAAATATATGCCCTAATGTACTTTTTTAAAGTGCTTATTATATTGATTCCAATCCGATTTCTACTACTCATATTTAGCATTTAACTTATCAGACTTATCATCAGACTAGCTGTTCCCCGCGACTTCATCCGCGTCAATTTCTGTTATTATGAACGCGATTATTTTTGCAACATTTTTCACTGATGCTTCGCTCCTATTGGTCGCAGCGTGATGTTTTATAGCCTAAAACCTTTCTCGATAAATGGACTATCCAACACAAAAATAATTTTCAAATCGAACCAGTACTTCCGGAGATTAGCGCGTTCAAACAAACAAACAAACAAACAAACAAACTCTTCAGCTTTATAATATTAGTATAGATTAGAGTCACCATGATATAATCATTTATGATAACTTTGTAGATTAAAACCTTAAAGGTAAATATATTTTAGGAAGCCTATGTCTAGCTGTGGGCGTCGTTTTGCTATGATGATAATAATGATTTTACTTATTTTTTTAATTACTAAGTACAGTGTCAATAGTGTCATACATGTATAGGACAAACCTTTCTAGGAGTACTTAATATGATTCTAAATTCTAATAATTCAGAATTCAGGTTAATGTTATAAGCACTTTTGCTAAGCATTTCCATAATCTGAAACAACTTCTACTTTAATTATTTAACTAAACAAAACAAAAATATTTACATTGAAGGTCCCGAAGACGAAGTTTAACTTACGAGTACTTTGTTTTCAACCTTCGAAGTTCCTGAAGTATAAAATACCAATACTTTTTAATGAATTTACGCCTTATACATTTATAAAAGGTATGGTACAGGTTACGTGTATGTAGTGTTCTTTGTATGTTAGTATCGCACGTTAAGTCCATAACTCCGTATTTGTCTCTACTACCACTCTTGGTTTAAGTATCAGGCCTAGATCTCGGATCCCTGGGTTCGATCTCCGGATCGGACAACAAAAATTTCGATATTTTTTTTAAATTTATCAGGAAGATTTATCTCGCATTCTCGCAACGCAACTAAAAAGTTTAATGGTTTGTTTTATGAGAGAATTGTTCTAAGTACCTAAGTATAAGTTGAGAATATTATTTTTAATTCTTAATGTATTGTGTTGACACCTTTTTCATGTTCTGTGGTGTTGACCTTCATGGCTCACAAGATATGTCTGACTAATAAAACGCATTAGTAGCCTAGCCAGCTATCAGGGTACCATGACCAAATATTGGGACGAGTAAAAGAGCCTCCAGGGGGCCTATTCGCAGAAATAAAACTGAGTTTACTGATTTTACGAAGCTAAATGTAATATAAATCTTAATCATACTTTTACATATTATATAATATAGTAATCTGTGCTTTTACTATCAGACGAAAAAGGTTTCTCGGTTTTTCTATTTATACAGGGTGAAATTTTAACCACCTTCTAAATTTTAATATATAAATCTACGAGACAAAAAACAAATGACGTATTTTTTCTTTTGGTATAGCCCAGTACAAAAAGGTCAAGATAAAGCATTTAGAAAATATCAGCCAAAAATGATAAATTTTTGATAAAGCCGCCTAGCAACACTTTTTTTAACGCAATGCACATCACATTAATTCATTACGATACTAATCATAAGTTTTTCAATTTCTCTTTACACCTAAACAGGCCTAAAACTGTTAAAATATAAAACTATATTGCGAAAAATATTTTCGGGTGAAAACTTGATTTACATTTTTTACTTCATACTAATGGGCTCTAAATACGATACTGAACGCTTACAAAAAATTTGGAAAGTGGTTAAAATTTCATCCTGTATAAGTTATACGAGTATACCATCAAATATTTTTTAAAGAACCTATTTTAAGAATCGGAGTGTGGACGGCTATATTAACCCTAATTATATAAAACTATGTCTAATGTTTAAGGAATACTTTCCGGAAACATGCTTGTTAAACAATGTTCAACGTAGTGAGATGTCTAATGTCTAAACGTATTTATTTTAAAATGTTTGTCCGTGTACAATGTATATGAATAAATAAAACATCAGTCATATCATTCAATGCGTGTTGTGTAAGTATAAAACCGGTCAAGTGCGAGTGGGACTCGTGCAGGAAGGGTTCCGTACCAAAAAGGCCAAAAAAACGGGTTTGTTGTATGGGAGCCCTTAAATATTAATTTTATATTGTTTTCAGTATTTGTTGTTATTGCGGCAACAGAAATACATAATTTGTGAAAATTTCAACTGTCTAGCTATCGCTGCTCTCGAGATACAGCCTGGTGACAGGCAGACGGACAGACGGACAGACAGCGCAGTCGAAGTATTAGTAAATTTGGGTACGCAACCCTAAAAACTATGGAAACTCATTTGTTTGGCGCAAAGCGTTTACTTATACAAACAGAGATGAGCTAACAAAGGTATCGACCGTACATGACGTCACAGTGACGACAGAGCTTTGAAACACTGACGCCATGTAATTTTAAAAATAATAATTAGGAAATTGCCAGCTATACCAGTTTCTGAGCGAATAATGCGAATAACAACTTTGCGGTGAAACTGTTTTGGTTTATACAGGGTGTTTGGTAAATGATATAACAAGCAATTTATATTTCCAAGCACCAGCAAGGTTCAATTTAATAATAGCATTGTACCGATTCATTAGTGGTATTAACTACATCTAACATCTTCAATTAGCAACATCCTAATCGTATTCCACTCCAGAGTAGGTACCTAATTAGATTCATTTAGTAAGTGCGCCTCCGTGTAGGATGCATTGTTGCAGATAAACTGTTCGTATACATATTGATGCATAAGTTAAGCCTTTAAAATTAAATATGGGTTCCTTAAGAAGGCTCAAGGTCGCACAGCGAGCAATGGATAGAGCAATGCTTGGTATTTTCCTTCCTAGTAGGTATACCTTATAGAACCAGAAATAAGGTAACCTGTAGGAGGACTAAGATTACCGACATCGCTTGAAGAATTGCGGAGCAGAAGTGCGGCAGTGGGCGGGACACAGAGTACGAAGACCGATGGCTGTTTGGGCGGTTCTGGAATGGCGACCGCGCACCGGATATTTGTCCTACCCACAAATATGTCCAACGATGGGATAGGACTGATCGTTGTAGAGATCCTTAGGGAAGGGAAAGGCCTATGTACAGCAGTGGGCGTCGTATGGCTGAGATGATAATAATACTACTGGTCAAAATTAGACCATTAATATAATTTTCAAATTTGTTATTATCATACATAATCTCGTTTCAAAGTTTCGAGACAGTCTTTTTAAACAAATAAAATGCTGGAGCAACTTTAAAATACATAGGTATATGAGATTTACAATTTGCCACCTTATTTTCTTAAAAATAATTACAATGTGTTTGTTCCACGTGTAAATAAAATAGGGAAGTAAGTAATTTACACATTTCTGAACTGTTCGAGTGTTTGTAACATCAAGCGACGTTGGCAATTAATTAATGCAATGCGATTGACCTACTGAAATACTGGGTTAATTTTCTGCCGTACGGCGGCGTTGCCAAATTGCTAAAGTGAACAAGAGATTAGTTTTAGCTTGTTTTTGCATTATTAGCTTATTGTTTTATCATTCGCCTGCTTCTAGATCATCTGGGGTCAGTGCAGCTAATTTTTTATCCATCTACAGCCCTGTCAGTCGGAGTTGGAGTCAGAACCTTTCTGCCACAACGGCCATCAGTTCTTCCTACTATGTGTTCCACCCACAGAACATAGAATCCATATTTGTAGTCCCACCCACTGCCACTTCGACTCCGAAATTCTTTAGAAATGTTTACTTATTACTTTTCTTTGGTTATGTTTGTTAATTTAGGTTTTCTTTATAAAATAGATATCTATATCAAGTCTTTTTAAAAACTAACATGTGATTTGGTCATAGTACAAACAGGATGTGTACGCAAGAA
This sequence comes from Anania crocealis, assembly GCA_949315895.1. Taxonomy (NCBI): domain Eukaryota; kingdom Metazoa; phylum Arthropoda; class Insecta; order Lepidoptera; family Crambidae; genus Anania; species Anania crocealis. The sequence continues at coordinate 14,481,762 of OX438867.1, read as the reverse complement.
TATGATTGCGGTTTATATAGAGCACCAAGTTGCTAAATAGGAATTTCGCTTCAACAACTTTTTGCAGTCAGACCTAATGAAAAACATGTTACAAATTAAAATGAATGTCTAAATGTGTTGCTTCTCGTAAAACAGTTGGATGTTGGTTTTAATCATAAAGGAGATGGGTAGTCTTTCATAGGACTTTGTGCCTAACTGTAACATGGGTAATATCAAGCATTTTATCAGATTCTTGGATCTAAATTTCATATTATGCGTTTCAATTTCACAGTTTTTCAATGGGGTAGTAGAAATATTGAATGCTTTGTAGTCGAAAGTTAGGTTATGTGAGGTATGTCCATTTACTAAGAAAGTCTACAGATATTCATATATTTCAGGATTCCTAAGTTTGAAATCATAGTATTTCAATAAATACGTTGAATAATGTGACTTTTAAGCCGAATCACCTACTATATGAAAGCAATAAAGAGTTATGGCATCCTCCAGATAAATGAGTGTTAAATGATTTAGTTATTATTTATAGAAAGATACAACTGAAGTAATCGTTGCGAGGGTCATAGACATAACAGAAAATCATACAAAGACACATAAAACTACAAACGACTCGAAAAAACAAAACGCAAATCGAACAAATGTCAGTCTCGTCACTGTGACATTTCATTGTTGCCAGATAAAAAACGATAAATAATTAAATCGATGCAATCAATTAATTGCAATCGATTATCACTAGAAAATAATAACATTATCATTTCCTTGAATTTTTTTTTTTCGACTTTCTGAGATGGGACTTATATCTACAATCTTCCGCTTTTCTATGCATAGAATTGTATTATCAATTCACAGTAGCAATTTATTTGGTTAGAGAACAACAAAACATTTTAAAAAAAATCCCAAACCTGTTGTTAAAATAATTGTATAAATATTTTACAAATATTTGGGATATTATATGAGAGTGGTAGCAACTTAGATAATTAAAAATATCATTCAAGGAATTGTATTTTTCTAATTATAATAGCAATTTATTTACGTAAAAAACAGGTCACAAAACATTTTAATCTTCATCAATCCCATAATACAACTTCAATGTTTTTCAGTAAAATTATCTTGCTACGATTGCATTACTATTATTTATTTAAAAAAGCTTATCTCAAGAAATTATGTAATCAACTGAATAAAATCGAATTGTCAAAATTGAATCTAATCGAATTTAAATCAGCTATATTTGTGACTGGCAACCTTGCATAGTGAATAATAGATTTGGAATGAGGATGCTGTGGGTAGGTATAAGTTTCATGCTTTTAAGAAGTTTTACATTTCTTGTCCCATAGAACAGATAGTTGACAGTTTACGACAAGCTCCAAAATAATAATAAATAATTTTAGTTATTATCTGGTTCTTGTAACAGTCAGGCCCAAGTCTGCCTATTTCCTTTCCATTATGTTTAGATTCCTAGAATAATACCTGGGTCTATACAATAAAGTTGTCTCATTTGGTCTAGACTCTAGTGGAACGCCCCTTGTGGGTCCAAGTACCGGGCCAAGATCTCAGGGTCTTGTATTCGATCCCTGGGTCGGTCAACAAGAGTTTCGAACTTTCGAACATTGCTCGGGTTTGTGATCATCACCCACCATCATTTGACAAAGGTGGTGATAATCCCTGTACCCATTTGCTGTGGTAGCTTAAAATCAATGATGGAGGCCTTCGCCCTGCAGTGGGATGATAACGCGCCGTAAATGCCAGAATAAAAAGCAGTACAGTGATTCAATAAATACTAGAGGTAATTTGCTAAAGTAATACTGTTCTAGTTCTTTAAGAATTGTTTTTTGTTTTTTTTTTTTTTTCATTTATTTTTTCATGGTTTTGTTTAGAACTAATAAAATTATATAGCAGGGGCAGCACATAGCTCTAGTAGTCCCCTTAAAGGAATTGTATTTTCTAATACTTACTAACATAATTTACCTAACCTAAAATAAACCAATAATAGGTTAGTTTAGCTTATTTTACTGTGCAGTTGCGTAGTTTTCATTGATCAAATTACTCTTGAAAGATTAAAACAAGGTTTAACCAGTGTTCAGTGATCTCGTTTCGTTAGAAAGCCTCCTTTTGAACTTGTTTTAATGACTTAAAGTCCGAAAAGGGCAAGGATAACAAATAGGTATGATTAATTATTACATTGACGACGACACCGCTAAATAACTGAAAGTTGGGTGCGATTTTTGGGGATACTTGCTAATAAGTTTTAAATTGGTAACCTGATATCGACCCGTTGGTCGTTTTAAATACCGGGTCAAGATCTTGTAGTCCTAGGTTCGGGCCAACATAGTTCCGGATTTTGCGAACATTGCTCGGGTTTGTGATCACCAAGCCGCATTTGTCAAGCGTGGGGATTATGCCTGACTGTACCCATCATTGCTGTGGTAACATGAATTGAATGATGGCGGCCTTTGCCAATGCCGATGATTATAGGCCGTTAGTGTACTTTTTAATTTTTTGTATCCTAAAGGTAGACTTCGGAGCAATGCGGCTTGCGGCTTGCGTCGTGCGTCATGCGTCACTTGCGGCCCACGCAGCCATGAGTGTATGAAACCCTTTCCGAGCGACGCATGCGGCCGCGACGCTTCGTTCGGAAAGGGTTTCATACACTCCTTTAATTCAAAGTAAAGCCGCATGGCCGCGTGGGTCGCAAGTGACGCATGACGCAGGACACAAGCCGCAAGCCGCATTGCTCCGAAGTCTACCTTAAGGCAATTTTATGTATCATGTAAGGTAATCTGTAAGCGTCCAAAGTCCATCAGTCTGTCTGTATTTTAGTGGGCTGTATCTGCCTACTATTTCTCATGTCAGGAACTGTAATCAGTTAAGTAGTGTAACATTTAATTTTTTTATTCACAATAATTTTTTCAACTAAATTTAGATAAAACTTTTCGCGTTACTGCACTGATCAAAAATAAGACCTTAAGGCTGGTTTTATAATTACGCCGCTGGACAGCGCGCGTTTGAACAGCGGTGCACTATAAAACGAGATTAGTATAGCGCGTTTCGCTGCTGTGAGACAGTCGTCTACAAATACAAAATGAACGTTAATGCGGTTAGAGTACCTACTGGCTATTTACTTGTTATGGAAACGACGTCGAAGAAGAGTAGTTCATCCTTATAACGCTACAAGGTTACTGAGAGGCGAACACGTAACATCTTTCTCTGATTTACGAGAAAATAGTTCTAAATTTTATAAATATTTTTGCCAATCAACAAGCACTTTCGACGAATTACTTTGCAAGTTAGAGTTTTCTTTACGAAGATCTAGCATACGTCACATCCTAGCTCATAGCTCATAGCTTACGTCATAGCTCCAGTGGAAAAATTGGCGATTACTCTAAGGTAAGAGAAATAAAAGAGTAGGTATTGAAATAAATGATAATTTCTTCCCGGGCCTTATGTTTTGCGTCCTTAATCTTATAACAATCATCGGCCGGGTCCCATAAACATCTTCTAAATCGCACTTCCACAATTATTCTTCCCGTATCGATGTAATTAATTTTTTACAGCACAGTACCTAACGGCGCGTCTCAAACGGCGTCACACTAAAACGCATAATGGCCGTAAAAGTACACGAGCGGCGCGCGCTTCGGCAGAGCCGGGCGAATAGGACGCGTTCAACAAACGGCACTGTTCAAGCGCGCGAGTTTGAAAGGCAACTACTAACCCAATACATCTCCGAGCGCGAACGCTCCTACGGCGCTGCCTAAATGCGTGACAATAAAACCAGCCTAATAAAGAACTCAATACAAAACGATACTTCGAAATCTCTACGATTAAATCTACGTAGCCATGTGTGTTAATAAATTGTACCTTAGGTACATGCCATAAAGTTGAATGCCACTAAAATGAAAGAGTACCTACCTAAATGGTCCAGTGGTCCAGTAGACGATTTTTGTTACTGATTGTGTAGTTACTATAATAATGTTTTATCTATGTATAAATACGTGTAAAGAAAGGACGGAAGAAAGCAGTCACGTCTTCTAAATAGGTTAAACAAACTGAACGTAGACATACATATACAAAAACCTGTCTAACGAGCGAGCGGTGTCGACGGTCTACAACCTCGATGTTTGTCCTTTATGGTTTAAACACACTAAAGCCGACCAAACTCAGTAAGAAGCGCGGTGCTCTGAATGAAATGGCTTTAGAATTTTGGTCACCAAAGTAACATAACAGGCCCACTAGCGGGCTCACTATTCTGTAGGGTGCTTTTTACTTAGTACTGGCGTAAAAAGCACTCTACCGCTAGCACGGGGCTCTATAAAAACGAGCCTGACTCTAGTATCAAAAGCAAAATAAACTCAAGGCATCGGTTTACTGACGGGTAAACCGGAAAAAACTGGTAATCCTACGTAAGAGGATTCGCCGCGTATACTTAAATATTAACTTAATGTATGACAACGTATAGCTTTTGAACTGGTACTCTGATGTCAATTTCTTTTTTGTTAATAAGTAGGTACACATACAGCTCAAAGTTGCACCCATTGAAATCCACGAAGGGCAGAAAAGAAATCGGTAGCAAAATAATGTTCACAGCCGTCATCAATTAAACTTTTTTTTATTGAACCTAAAAAAAGCGTGAAATATATTATAAACCAAAAATTTTCATTCATCAAATCATCATCACCTACTTCATATTGGTGGCTTATTTCACGTTTTTTTACCATCGTGGCCATACTGAGTCGAGTTCGAAATTTCAACCACAGCTTGCGGCTTTGGTGAGCGCATGTGTAGTCACCTTTAGAAATAAATAACAGATAAACACGCACCAACTTAACCTCGACGTTAAGGGACAATGTCACACAATGTTTTAAAAATAATAACAGTTGCATTAACGACCATAACAGACTCTGAAAGTAGATGGAAAGTAGGTACTGAACATGTTATCGATATTGTACTTTTTAGGGTTGGCAACTCTGTGCGATTTGCCTAGAAATATATAGATAGATAGAATACTCTTAAATAAATAATAAATAAATAATAAATGTGGACAACATCACATACATTGTTCTGATCCCAATTTGAATAACTACTTAAAGCATTCGTATTTTGGAAACCAGAAACAACGAAGGTACCACAAACACCCAGACCCGAGAAAATGTAGAAAAACTAATTTTTTCTACATTGACCCGTCCGGGAATCGAACCCGGGACCTCGGAGCAGGCGACACCTTGAAAACCGGTGTGTACGCCACTCCGCCACGGAGGTCGTCGTCTTTATTGTACACCAAATAAAGAAATAACATACAGTTTTTATATTAAGATGTATATGTACACTCGACAGCACATCAAGATAAACAGTTGAACTGCGATAACAGCTTTTATTACGTAGGGCATAAAGGCTGTCTCAAGGTCAACATGTATAGTCTGATGTGCCGCCGTGTGTACAATTTAGGCGGTATACAATTAACAAATACATTAATTCTATGGCAAAGGTAATTTTATCTGACTGTTTATGTTTTAACGCGAAAACCGCTGAACAATTTTTGATGTATTTCAGAACAGACAGATAAAACCTTGAAGCATTCTCTTACGTCATGTTATACCCTGTATAGTCTACCCTAAGATCAACAAAAAAAAACATTTTTCGTTGGTCTGAGAGTCTACATTTGTCGTAGACAAAAATAGGGTATGAAAATTTAAAAACCAAACCAAAAATAGGTTGCTTCTTTTTGGTAGTAGCCCGCACTTTCCGAAGCAGTAGTAGGTAGGTTGAAATTCTGGGACGTGCAAAAAAGTGTCTCCTGGGACCTACTTGCACAATAACTCATAGTCTAATCTATTGTCGTCACATTATAAAGTGACGGCGTTTCACTCGAGTAGCTAATTCCACACAGAATGAGTCGCAGTAGCCATTCATCTTAGTTGTTAGTATTGATGTCTGGGAGGATATAACACTACCAAACCTCTTAATAGTCAGACGACTATAAAGACAGTAAAAGAACAGAAATTGGCAAAATAAATGAGGCACAGTTGAGCAAACTGACGTAAGTTTGCTCTAGTATCAAAGAATTAATTGTTGTTTTTGGGGTCGACTTGGTTTATGTGGCGGCGGAGCTTCGTAAAATAGAAGTAAAATCTATACTTAAATAATAATAAAATGCAGCCATGCAAACAATCTGATTATTCAAAGGTATTTCACGACTATGGCACCTCCTAGTGCATATACCTATATGTATATAAATTTTCAAAAGACGGAAAAGGTATCTTTTTTACCCTCTAAAAGGTATCCCCATTTTTTCCAACCCTAAGGTTTAAAAAATAGTGTTGGCAGACCTCAAAATTTAAACTTAGTCAAATATCGACATAAAATTGGTAGCCAAATGTCATTTTTATTAATTAGATCAATGGCTATTCAGGCTTTTATCAATATCTTTCTTTCCATTTTAGAGACCCTAATTAATGCTTAATGCAAAATGTAGGTATATTATGTGATGAAATGATGATAGATTATTGTTCTACTTTATACTGAATTCTATGAAAGATTCTATAGTCTAATTTAGCATACTCTAAAGATGATTTAAAGTAAACGGTACATTTTCTTGCCGCCCACCATGAAATTACAACTATCTAACACGAAGAAAGCCGTCTATAAATACTCGACAGCCCTAATCGTAGGCGGGGACAGCGAAGCAGCATTATGCGTTCAATGTCACAATCGCAATCCAAAGCCGACAGTCCGACACGTGTGTGCACGGTCACGTGTTTCAGCATAATTTATATAACCGACTTATCGTTCTTGTCTGACGTACATCGACAATACATTAAACTAATGATTTTATAACAAACATACTGGACTGTTCGATGGGGAACGAACTAAGCGGGGGCAAACACCGTGACGAAAACAGTAACGATGACGGCCAAAAATGTGACTGGCCGCGTTGTTATGTTAATTTTAGACGAAAAAAACAATGTATAACAAGTAAATAGCAAACGATAGGTTACTTTTTTGTAAGTATTCATTTTGATGCAGAAAAATGATATTTGTGTTTAAAGCTAATTTAATAAGTAAGCGTTCATTGTTTCCTATACATAGAACATTAGATTATTCTTTAAACTTAAGTCTTATTTTCATTCTGTTTAATCGTTTTGCAATTTTTTTGCTGACGCGTCTTCTAAAATATCATTTATTTACAATCTGAAACACATGAATGTTGTAATATTAAAGTAATTTTGTTTCTTGCGTAAAGGCCGTTAACTAGAAATGAATGAACACATAGCATTTTTTTATTAATATTTTTACTGGTTTGGGATTTTTAAAATTTTGCCTTGCATTTATATGCGATTCTGATATTTCTGCACGTCACGGTAATCATAAAAACAAACAAATCCCGAGACAAGGAATTCTTGTAATACTTTAATATACATGCAAAATACCAAGTTAGAATATGGAACAAAGAGAAATGATAATGTGGATTAGAAAGTTAGGTAGGTAATTAGTTAGTTGTTGGTGAAGAAGAGATGCTGAAACTGAAATAAAACTAAATCAAAAGAAATCCAGCTATTAATTTTATCTCTACACAGTCTTTGTCTTTATTATTTCATTTTGTCGATGAGCGAGCATGTTGTGTTATACTATTTTTTATAAATAAATATTCATATCATTGCATCCCTAATTCATCTACATTTTGGTGTTAAATATATCTTAATTAATTTATAATTATAATATCGATCTACTTATTTCTTCAACGAAGACCCACGCAAAGCCTTCAACGCAGACTACGTCGGCAGCACAACTGCACAAACATCGTGGCTTTGATGTATAGAACAAATATAAGTAATTATATTTAGACTGAATTCATAGTAGCATTATGGTCTTCATACGGTGCAGACTTATAAAGAAAATACTTGATTCTGGGACAAACATTACCAAATGAAATCTGCTACGAAGAGCACAAAAAACAAACTTATCATGAGGATGTGACCAGTTGTCCGAAAACCAGAAAGTTTTCGATTCACGTCCCACCTAGCCAAGGCAGTAAACATTTTAATTCGAAGAATGGTATATGCTATTATTACTTATAATTTTCTACACTTATGGTTCAATTATGATATGGAAATATTATTACTAATAATGGACATTGTATATTACTAGATTATTCAGTAGTCATTCTAATTGACAACGTTTATGTAAATTGAACACAATTTAGTTGACACAGGCACGTTCGTTAAAATTGGTAATTTAATTAACCGTAAAATGTAACCTTTCGGAGAGTGAATACAAAATTACTTAATTAGTACATAATAAATTTGCTTTGCTTATTTTATTGTCTAGAGAAAACCGGTTCCACATAATTTACAATATAATATTAAGTAAATCTAGAGCTAGGATATATTCTCTCCTTCAAATCGACTAATAATACATTTTTTGAAATAATTAATCTAGACATACAATTTGCTAGCTTTATTTACAAACGTGGAAATAAAGTTATCTTCTTACGCGTCTAAAAATTCTGTCATCTATTTGACAATAGTGTCATAAATGTAAACTTTCAAACTACAGAAATCTCAGAATACAGAAGGCAAACATATACTTTGTCTACGTGTGATAGGCACCATTTTCTGATCAACTGGAGTTAATAAAATAAAAATCCCTATTACCTAGTTCTGATGAAATCAAACAAATTTTATTTTAATTTAAAAATCACTGTTTCTTGTGTCATGTATTATATTTATTGCAAACCACGGAGCTATGATGTAGAGCTCAAAACAAAATTTTGTAATCTGATTGAAGGTCATGTTCTCGTTAATTTTGTTTTTTGTTTTACTAGGTATATACCGAAACGAATATTGAAGCAATCTGGATAACTGATACTGCTTACGACTTAATTATTATGTCAAGGAAACATATTACACATTTATTCTGGTTTTAAGAAAAATACAATCTCTATTTCTTTATTAGAGGTAGGTGCTGCATGCAGCAGTCTATTCTTCACACGGAACAGAAAATATTCTTCATGCAATAAATATACAGTAAATGATGATCATATGATACATATTTTATTAGATTATAAACATCTAATAGCAGGCAATATTTATGAAAGCATTTCAATTATTTAACTAGTTCGCTAACATTTGTAGTAAGGAACCTTAAAATGTGCCTTTATAAAGTAAGTACAGAAGGTTGCAGTTTGAGTGCATGTAAAGTGGACCAGTCAGTTGAATGAAAATGGTAAAAGCAACTAAAATTAAAATAGCGAGATTTATATCTAATAATATACATTGTAATTGTAAGATTGTGTTTGATAAACCATTAAGTACCTACCTACCTACCTACTGATTTCGTTTATGAAGTCTTGTCCTTATCCAAAAAGTTTTGATTTGCCCCCATTGGGATGTATCAAATTATCTATATTTTTAACATTATAATCACCTAGTGTTTCAATGTTTATGGTATTTTAAAAAACGAACTTTCATTGCGTTAATTGACACACATAGGTGTAGGTATATATATTTATCACTCGTGTTATTTTAACTCGTGTGATGATTTTGTAAATGTATATCAGTATCCAATTGTATCGGTATGGCGATATTTAATTAAATTAATTGAATCTATACTGAGTCAATAAAAAGCTAAGCCCCGTCGATAGAAGTACTACAGAAAAAAAAAAACTAATTCCACAGTCAAAATACTGCAACTATCAGTAAAAAATATAAGCATAACAAACAGAATAACATCGTCATGGAAAACTACCTAAAGATTACCTACATTTGTTGGTAAGCAAAGGCTTTCCCACAATAAAATATACACTTGGCTTGACGACGCGTCAGAAATGTGACCCTGAACGAAGTAATCGATTTGTTTTGGTATAAACTATACAGCCATCTGTTTAGGAATGCGAAGGAATATTAGCCCTTGACTTCACGTTATAAAGTCTATTTCATAAACCCAGGGAACAGAATTGTTTGTGACTGCAAGGTGTTAAAAGCTATTTTCATACACGGATGAGAAACATTTACTCATCAGTTATAGGTCTAGACAGGAATAGGTAATATGCAGTAATAAGTGTTTAATCTTTCTATACTTTCTAATCTTAGTTGCTGCGACGTAATATGCTGTGTACATAGATACCTATTTAAAACATCACCCCTTTTCTTTCATTGGTTAAAAATGTAAATAAAAAAAAGGTAAATAAGTCAGGTAAATATCAGGCTTCTTCGTATGTAACATTTAAATAATAATGGAAGCAGGTGAGGTCAACCGTCATCTAATGGAAAAAGAAGGGATCGTTTGAACTCTCGCACCTGCCTTTTAAGGTATGACTTTTTATCTTTTATAATAGATAAAGGTCTTTACGGATATGAATATAATATGATGCATAATATGTATAAAAAGATGGCTCAGTGAGGCACATTCTTACAGTTTCAATAGTTTGCTTGTCACGTAATAAAAAAAACTTTAAATAGGTTATATTAATAAGTCTTGTTGTGAGCGTTTACATAAATTGCATTATAAGCATCATTGTACAATACATTATGCTACTTTTTTATCACATTATTTTTTGTCAGTTAGTAATTATTGATCGTATCGACAAATCACAAACGAAACGGATTTCGGATTGGGAAAAAATGACATTGGTTCGTTTGACGAACACATTTGCTTTTGTCATAGACAAGACTATTAAATTTCATGATTTAGGTTAATTATGAGCACATTGATTACCCTGCATTTTATCAAGATACATATTCCGAACAAGAACTTCATAATCTAATCAGGGTAACAATATTAAATAGGAGCACTTTTTATCAATATCGAAATGTCTGAGATCTTGATCTAGAATAAGCGAACGGTTTCATAACATATATAATTTTATCAATTCTATTTTTATCGAGAACTAGATTGCTAATATTTTTTTTATTAAAACATACATATATTTATCTATTCTATTTTTATTAATAACTAGATATAACTTTTTTTTTTTCTAGCGGTTAGTTTTATCCAAATTGTGGTCAACGTAGCAAATTCGATTTTTAACTTATATGTATATTATTTTTCATTTGACTGCTTATGCTTTAAGTTTGACTGTATGCTATCCTTCCTTCACCTATCCTATCATGCAATCTTTTTATAGTATACATTATTTTCTACTACAATTGTCTACTGCGTGCATCTGTCTTGGCCGGTGCCTAGGAGAAGAATAGTATAAAAAAAGATTTGATGTAGGTATGTATCAAAGAACAACAACTGTACTTCACAAACAATTTTCAATTGAAACCCTGTCAAATAAATATTAATATCAGTTGAGAAAATTTGATGTTTTTAGCTGGTTTATGTTTATGAGGTGATTAACTATACAATTATCGACACGTCAATCTAATCATAAATTTCAAATTTCCTCAATCAATTTACATACAAGTCAAATTCTATCAGACATAAATCAACTTTAAAAGAAAAATAGCATATAGTTGTAACTTTTAAAGATATATTTAGATAAGCTAATATTATCTATCCGCTAACGTTGGAAACCATAGGAAATAAGACCAGACGTGTAACTTGACTCTGCCAATAATACTTCAGCTCACTGTAAGCGGTTTACAGACAGCACATTAAAAAATAAGTACATAATGGTCAATTTTAAAACAATTATATTTTAAGAGTTTTATCACACAATAATTTACTATGGGCTACATAGTGTTTTATTCGAATTTCATTTGTCCGAAAAGGTTTCGCCTATTTTGTTTTCGTTTATTTGTCTTCGTCAAATTATATTTGAAACTTGAAACTGTATATTATTATAACTTACAATTTCGTGATTTTTCTGTATACTGACATTTTATGTAGTCAAAAGACTTCAAATTAAATGATAATTTGATGGTTAAAAAATACAGAAAACGACTCATGCAGCGAAAAAAAGGCTGTTATCCGTTTTCCGTCGAATTAAATTTGGGCAAGTAGGTACCTAATGTCTTAGAATAATTATTCGAAAATCGTGGTGATAAGTTCCATGCCATGGAGAAATCAATGAATTGTGAGTTTTTGATAGTGTTAACAGATATAATTTTGCAAAATATCAGTAAGTAATGCCTAATTGACTTGTAGAATTATTTTATTATCAGAGTAGATTGCAAATCTGTCTGCTTAATACTTTTGTCATTATTATAATCGGATTAATAAAACCAGGTATTTAACTTATTAAAATTGTACGAGTATCTTTTTCTTAAGTATGGCCGAGCATATTAAACAACGGTTTTGATATTTTTGCTCAAAATAGGTCTTATTTTTAAACCAACTCTTCAAATAAAACATACATCTTCAATAAACAAACATGAACTCTAAAAGATAGTGTTTTATTTTATGTTTTTCGTTAAAATTTCAATTTTTAATAAGCACACAAAGTGCAAGTCAACCACGTTATTGATTCGTGTCTGCATGATATATTAAAGTCAAGATAAAAAGGGTCATCTCATTAAATGAATACCATTCATAATTATCATCTCATTCATAGACAGACAGTTGCGCAATTGTTTCATGCATGTTATTGACTCCTCTTACGGCCATTTCCAATAACCTATCTATCTTCAGTTTTGGCATATCGGAGATAGGAAACAGTTTCTATCTCAGTTTTTGCCGTCCAGAGAAACAAAGACAGAAGTTGTTTTCTATCTCCGATATGGCAAAACCGAAGATAGATAGGTTATTGGAAATGGCCGTTAGTCACAAGCAATCGATCACTACACCGCAGAATGTAATACAAACACCGATTAATGGGGCTAGTTACACACTCAGACAGAATGCTGTTTTTCAGTTATTATACACCGTGCTTTTTGAAACACCTGAAAAACGTAGCCAACGTTATGTTACCATTAAGTGTAACATCTTGGCAGTGACAAACATCTAAAGACTTTATATATTCGTAAAACTGACAAAAAATTAACTGAGATACCATGACAAGTTTTATATTTTATGAACATAGCGTTAAAAAACTTTCGATTACTGCGCCTCTTGCTAGTTCTATACCTATTGGTTATCTGTAAAAGATCGCTTCTAACGATAAGACAGCTTAAAATTTGCAGCATTTGCCAGTGTTAGCTTTGTACGGTTAAAGGTTCAAGACATTTATTTCTCCTAATAAAATCTCTTATAACTAACATACACTTACTGATTCAATTTCTGGTTCCAAAGACAGATTTATTTTCCTCTGTTACTACCTACCTAGCCTTTACTAATTAGGTTTTGTAGGCACTTATAATCCCTCTTAATTGTTTAGCCTCAAACTAAGCTACAGTGCTACAGTTAGATCGTGATTTCTATGTTTTATCTTACATTTAAGATTCAATTATGTTCTTGTTATTGTGACACAAGAGTTTGCCAACTTCGTTATTGGACAAAACTTCAGTAAGGACTTTAAGTACCAAGTCCAGGGTTTCTCGATAGAAGGAGAACACTTTACAAGTGGTGGCAGAAAATTCACAGGCCCGCTCGCACAGAAGGAAAGGTCACCTCGCTCACCAATCGCTTTGTCACACGACCGCTGTTACGCGACCTAGGTATTACTTACGTGACGCGACCAGTTACACACTAAGTATATCGTGTTGTTTTTATAGTAATAATTTGTCGTCCATACGAAAAGAAGGAGAATTAAACCACAATCGATTTGTGCTGCTGCTGCTACTAGCACTTTTCAGTTGCCCAAGTGAGGACCAATCGATGTTTTTGTCAAGGTTATTCAGCAATCAAAAATTATGGGGATGACAATAATATAAATCATTCCTGATTATCAATCCAAAAAAATACGTAGTTAATATCATTCTGCTGAGTCAAAACACAAGACGATAGAATAGCCGTTAGGAAAACCTATTCTACTTAAATGCAACTACATCCGCAGTTCGATCCGCTCCACAGATCTACTTCTAGATGCAATTAATATACCGGTAACCAGTCCGGTAACAGCATTAGTGCATTACAAGGTTTGATTGATAACACTCAGGTTGATGAGTTCAACCTTATTGTGAATCACAAATTATATTATTGCTAATAGGTAGGTACTTATTCGAACAAATGATCGACCTTGTCTTTTATGGACTTGAACTTGTGTCTATTTGCGACTCTACCCAAGGTCTTTAAGGGTGGTGTGTTTACCTACACAATTTGCTATCAAACATTATTTAGACCTGATCAGAATTTTGTGATAAGTAAAAAAATTACAATAACTATAAAAATAACTGAAGAAAAGCATTTTGTTTGTCTGTAGTAGTTAGCCTCTTATATCGTTATGATGATCACTGTCAGTGTAATCTGTTGTAATTTGTTGTCGGAACGTAAGACAATCAAAAAAGTCTGACTGCGATTTATTCCCGTTACACGTTTAAATAAGCATTCCTCAGCCCAAATTATTATTCAAGGAATCGTTTTTCACAACTTCAACACTTACAGCAATCACATTGCGTAACAATTTTGAAACATACCTACAAGCAATAATTTTAAAAAGCATGTAAAGTACTTATTTAAATTGTGATATTTATTTTATTCACATACCTGATTTCTCGTAAGATATCTGCTAATTCGCAATCATCACTATCACGCAATCATCACAGAACACGTAAAAAAGGTTAGAAAAGCCTTGTAGGCGGGGCAGGCGTGCCAGAGAGGTTATGAGCAAACGCTCACTCTACTTCTGCACAAACATGAATGTAATTGAGCGCTGTCATTGGTTTCATTTGCTCGACCAATAGGTCGTTGGTGTTCTTAGTTGAACTTGTGTTTATTATGTGCGCAAGTAGGTAGTAGTGGGGCGCAAGCGGTGACATCCGGTTTTCATACAAATGGCACCTATTTTTCTAACCTGATGGCCTAATTAGCCAGATGGCCAGCTTTGTTATTAGAGGCAAAATCATATATTATTATTTTACACGTGCTTACAATTACATAAGCCTCAGATTATCAATATCAATTTTATTTACAATCAAATTTAAAAGAACAGCGGAGTTGAATGAGTTTATTTACCTACACGTCTATGAATAGATAAAATATATACTTGAATTATCAAACTAAACAGAAATCAAATAGAGTCGAAAAGATAAGAATATTATTTATAACCAGATCCTGTTTCATGAGTCCAAAGTCCATTCATACTCGTATCTCTGTCTAGTGTAAGCAGTGTAAGTAGCACACTCTCGTACTACTTGAAGTACGAGTATTTAAGCTTTTTATAGGGTACGGTAAGAATAAGAAAAAACACCACAGCATGCTCACGTACAAGTACAAGCAATATCCATTAATACCTCAATCACCGTCGTCGGTCCAAGAAGCTTAAGGGAATCTGAGGAAGATGTTGGTGGAATCACCTGTGATGATTGGAGTAGAAGATGATTATTGCGTACCATGACCTCTCTATTTAACACTAAGGGCGAAAAAAGCCCAGCTAAGTCAAACCAAACCAAAAGGTAAGTAAGGTAACATATTGCAATCGACTCTCGAAAACTAGCGAAGCGGCTGAATTATAGGCGAATTCAGATAATCGGAGAGTTGACCCTTATCTCGGCCGACGTATAAGTCTGGTAATTCAACATGGATATGCAGCCATCGTTTTAGGCACCATCACGCATATACCAAATTGTAAATATGCGGAAGGCCCGGTAGCCGTAACGGTTCGGTGTTCCTCCTACTACACAAGGGTGACGGGTTCGATTCCCGGTCGGGTCAGTCAACTGGCTTGCAATTGGGGGGGAGTATAGTTGGGCTTCGGAAGGAACGTTAAGCTCTTGGTCTTGGTGCCTTACTCTGCAACACGAAGCTCGTATTTACGGATATAATATATCTGTCTCTCTCAGACACTTTAAGACATCGGTATGATGATAGGGACAGATGGATTCGAATATACGGAAATTGTGTTGCGGAGTAAGGCCTCTGGTTTCTGTCGCAAGATGGAAGGCGTAAAAACAAGTCACGTCAGACACCAGTTATCTTTTTTTTTCCTGGCTTCTATGAGCCTTCATTCGGTAATAATTTCGAGACGCCAATTATAGGAATCTTGGAAAACTCTGACACCTGATAATCCTCAAAGGATAATCACACGATAAGAAGAAGATTTAAAATGAGTAATTTATAATGCAGACACAGATTCTTGCAGATATCTAGAAAAGTCCAAGGTAAACAGGAAACGCAAATATTTGCTAAATACTTGGCACAGTGCCTACAAAGAATCAACTAATTCGAAATTATAATTTCGTAATATAGATTACCGCATTAAAAGATTTAAAATGCTTGGAGGTCTCATACAGATAAGACGAACATATTGGAAGTAGGTGAAGGATGATGAGACAATGAGTATTAATTATTCGGTCGATACGGTGACGACACTTATACGTAAGAAATACATTCTGCTGGATTCTGGTATGGGTGCGTAGCGTAGGATACCTACATTAATAACATAAAGATTGAGACTATTGGTCTGAAAGTCTGAACAGGTTCAAACTTTAGTTCAAAGTACGAAAGAACTATTTACGAAAAAAAAAGAAAAGTGCATTAAAGATTGTCGGTGATTGCTTGTTCGGCGTCTGATTAACATACCTACAAACTATTTATTTATGATTATTTATTATATCATTACAAAACAATTAAAAAAAAAACTGGATAAGCTTAAGAATAGGAATTCCTGTCAAATTTTTCGTTTGAGTTTCCATTTCGCTATTTAGCTGGGTTCAGATGTTTTTAAACTACGAGTATTTACAAACATATCTCAATGACTATAAACATACCACGCGATAAAAAAGCTAAAATAGACAGGTTGTAGTGGTAAAGGAGATGTCCCTTAATAGGCCCAGACTTAGTACACCATTTTCAATAAAACCGGCCAAGTGCGAGTCTGACTCGCGCACGTAGGGTTCCGTACCAAAACGGCAAAAAAAACGGGTTTTTTGTATGGGAGCCCCCCTTAAATATTTATTTTATTTTGTTTTTAGTATTTGTTGTTATTGCGGTAACAGAAATACATAATTTGTGAAAATTTCAACTGTCTAGCTATCGCGGCTCTTGAGATACAGTCTCGTGACAGAGCGACGGACAGACGGACAGACAGCGAAGTCTTAGTAATAGGGTCCCGTTTTTACTTTGGGTACGGAACCCTAAAAACAAGAAAAATTTACTGTTTCTGGGAAAAATATAACGTATAATCTAGTGGTTCAAAAATAAATAAAATCGAATAGGTAATTTATCAAACTCGATCAGGCATTCCAAGATGGCGTCAATCTAAAAAAACTTTAAATATCAGTAGCTGTCAGATACCCCTTGTCACTTTGGCATAATCATTCACTTCAAGTTTTGTTCTGCTTGTCAGGTTTTAAATGTAGTTCATAATAACAACTTTTTTTGTTTTCTGGATTTGGTATTGATCGACACATTACTTTCATAATGTTTGTTGTTACTACAGCAAGCGATGGCACTCGACTCCTAGATGCACGATTTTGAAACTGCCAAAACTGACAGACGTCATCAAAATGTCGTCTTCCGCCATGACGGTTTTGTTGTTTTGTATTGCTATTTTCTTACTTATCTCTTTATTTGAACCACTTCACGAAGCCATTTTAAAAGAATTGGATAATAACAGAATCTTGTAGGTGTATTGGTCTATCGTTTGGTGGGGTGTACAGGTTCTGGGCCTGGCCTCCGTACAATTTGGGACATCTCCTTTATAAAAATGATTGAAATTTTTGACCAAAAAACAAATTATCGGACAAATAACTTTAGCTTAGTATTTATTCTCTGGGACTACGACCATTATCGTTAATAACATGACATTGAAGAAGCTAAATTACTTTGAACATAAATATAGTTAGTTATGCGTGTCATCTTACTATTTACATTGCTTCTAAATAATATTATAATGCTTAATGATGTAGCGCCACACCCCGGTATGCGAGGAGATGCGGGTTCGAGTCCCGCCTGAGGCATAATTTTTCAAGTTTAAATATTATAATTGCAAATCAATTGCTAAAATATCATATAAAGTATTATAATGCCAAAGTTTGTATGAGAGCTTGTTAGTCAATCACACCATGCCGGATCTGGATGAAGTTTACCACTCGGATAGATCATAATAAGCTGGAATACCATAGTATATTAATTTTATCCCGAAAACATGTAGGGTTCCCGCGGAATAGTTGCATCAGGTAATAACACATGAATTTCTGTTTTTCACACGTCGACTTATATATTTTCTTTATTTTATCGATTTAAAACTATGTCACTGCGGCGCGTAATAAATGATATTGTTCCGATCAACTGTAGAATCATGCGCATTCTCCGCGTGAACGCGTAGAGACGTCGCGTTATAGGATAGCATGCTATGCTAATAACAAATTAGACATACCTAACCTACATAATATAATAGATAACACAAAGTAGGATTTATCTAAAACTAAAATCTAGTGTTACACTGGATAAGTAATGAAATATATCCATGTTTAAATAAAACATTTACATTTATTTCTAGATAAAGTTTATCGTAGTATTCATAACTTAGCAGTTACTACAGCAATGATTGGGTACAGGCTTAATTACAACGTTTGCCAAATGCGTATCACAAACTCGAGCAATACTAATTGGTGACTTATATTGTCCGTAAATCATAGCATTTCAATATAATAAATATTAAATAAATATTTTTTTAGACATGCCTCACTGGGCCACACTGAGCCATCTAGTCCCAAATTAAGCTACTATTAAGTACCCTGTCGTATGGGGTACTAGACAACCGATAAACTTACTTATATACTTTTTTTTTTGTAAATACATACTTATAATACATAGAAAACACCCAGACCAGTACAAACAGACATGTTCATGCACACAAATATTTGTACTGTGCGGGGATCGAACCCGCGACCCATGGCTCAGAAGCAGCGTTAACTACCGCTGATCCAAATAGTCGTCAAAATTAGAGTATAAAGATAAGAAAAATTATTATTCTTACAAACATTACAGACCTTTGTCAATGTGAAAATTAACAAGGCGATGATACTAGTTTATCACGTGATTAATTTTAATAATTATCAGTAAATTGCGTGGTAAATTAAATTAATGTGGACAACATCACATACATACATACATCGTTCTGATCCCAATTTGAATAACTATTTAAAGCACTCGTATTTTGGAAACCAGAAACAACGAAGGTACCAAAAACACCCAGACCCGAGAAAATGTAGAAAAACACTTTTTTTTCTACATTGACCCGTCCGGGAATCGAACCCGGGACCTCGGAGCAGGCGACACCTTGAAAACCGGTGAGTACAACACTCCGCCACGGAGGTCGTCAAACTGAAACTAAACGTTGGCTTTTCGTGAGACATACGAGATTATACTTAGTTTACATTAAAAATAAATATCAACAATAAGTATTTTATTTCCCACTAGTTGACCCGGAGTACGTCGTATCACCTATCCTAACAACATTAAAACAGATCCTTCGCTAAAATGGCTGAAAAATTTGATGTAGAACATTTTTTATGGGAATTTGAAATTAACGTTTTTACTATCTTCCTCACAACTTTTCCATATTTTCTTATCGTTTAAACCTTCCCTGGACTACCACAAATATTTCAAGACCCTAGTTAACCAAATCGGTCCAGCCGTTCTGGAGATTTAGCGAGACTAACGAACAGCAATTCATTTATATATATTTATATATATATAAATGAATTGCTGTTCTAAATAGAAGATAGATTACGAGTACAACAAAAAACAGTTGATTTTTGACATTGTGCGAATTTGACTATGTCCACTTTTGTCATTCTGCTCCTTTGACAATTTGCGATCATTTGTCATTTTGCGTTTTATATCTTAAGCTCCTAAACGTTAGTGGAGTCTACGTCTACACTAATCTATAATATAAAAATGAATCGCTGAATGTGTTGCTAAGCGCAAATCTCAAGAACAGCTGAACCGATTTCGCTAATTCCTTTTTTATAATATTCCTTGAAGTACGAGGATGGTTCTTACACGAAGAATTTTTTTGAAAATTGCCTGAAAAAGTAAAAAAGCAACACTTCTCTATACTCCCGTACAAACATAAGATTTTCCGACCCCGCCATATTTTTGATGACAATGACATTTAACTCATTTAAGACGTCAAAATCTAATATCTGAGGCGATACGAAGTTCGCGGGGTCCGCTAGTAATATTATAAAGAGGAAAGATTTGTATTTTTGGGTGCGTGTATTTTTGTAATGAATAAACACGAAAACTAGTGTCGATTTAAAAAAAAACATTAGAATGCTACAAACACCCTCAGTGACATAGGTTATATTTATTGCAAAAAAAAGATTAGAGATTTTTATAAAAAAATCAGAGTTATTCCCATCCGATCCCCTGCAACCGATCCCCTGGTGGATCGGTTTTATTTTTTATTATTTTCTATTCCCATCTGATCCCCTAGTACTTACTAACCTGTTTTTGGATTGTAACGTCGTACATTCAACAATAAAATACGTAAAAGTTTTTACCTGCGCTTTATTTTGTTTATTAGAAATGACCAATTTATTACAACTTTTTCTTTATTTTTTCCTTATTTAAGTCAAAATGTCAGCTGTGGTTTTTAAGAATTACCTTTTTTCTTTGATCATAAAAAATATCATTTAGAAATCGTATGCATCATTGTGTAAAATTATTGACATTTAGTGATGTTAAAACTTATTTTCCTCCCGATTGTAGTTGCCTACTTTTCTTACCCACCTACCTTAGAAATAAAATTAGGCGAGCCGTTGGCACCATAAAAATGTTAGGGGATCGATTGGGAATTTAAACTGACGGTGGATCAGATGCAGGGGATCAGATGGGAATAACTCAATTATGTCCACCCACCCGTGCTAAGCGGAAACGAGCCGCTAGTTATTAAAAAAATTTAGACAACATCACATACATTACTCGAAAACCCAAAGTAAGTAACATTTAAAGCACTTGTTTTGTCGAAATCAAAAACAACGGTGGTACCACAACAAACACCCAGGGCCCCAATTCTGCTAATTTATAAATGGCGCAATAGCATCGCAATCGTATATTTTGACATTACTTCCATATTAAATGTGTCAAAATATACAATTGCGATGCTATTGAGCCATTTTTAAATTAGCTGAATTGGGGGCCAGACCCAAGAAAATGTAGAAAATTTAGGGTGCCTACCACCTAAGTATAGTGGTGACGGAGAGGGACTCTCTATCAAGACCCGACTTTTCGAATCGACAACCACGATCAAATATTTTTGTTATTACAAATTTATACCCAAACTAGCTGTTGCCTGCGACTTCGTCCGCGTCAATTTCTGTTATTATGAACGCGATTATTTTGAAACATTTTTCACCGATGCTTCGCTCCTATTGGTCGCAGCGTGATGTTATATAGCCTAAAGCCTTCCTCGATAAATGGACTATCTCACACAAAAAGAATTTTTCAAATCGAACCAGTACTTCCGGAGATTAGCGCGTTCAAACAAACAAACAAACAAACTCTTCAGCTTTATAATATTAGTATAGATATAATTCACGTATAAGGATTTTACATTTTACTCAATTTTAAGCTACGAAAACTTTACAGCGTTTATAGTCAGGGGTAGACCGCGGACGATCTCTGTGAACTGTTTTGTAACTTAATAAACGCGATAGAAGTCCGTAAATATATATTTAATTCTATCAACTTCTTACTAGGTACGTACTTGTACATCATACAAAGCAATGGCAGCGGTTAGCCGCAGGTGTTGCAAACCGAGGTGGACGCAATTGGAGGTCAGCTCTCCGCATTCTATGTATAGTTTATTACATCTATTATTATGTCAGTACATTTCAACATAAACCGACATGATAATAGGCAGCGTTGCGATCACTAAATATATAGCGAAAGTCTAAAAACATATACATAAACAGCGCTTGTCTGTACAATCTTCTTACGGCTGGTCCTAATAACCTATCTATCTTCAGTTTTGGCATATCGGAGATAGAAAACAACTTCTGTCTTTGTTTCTCTGGACGGAAAAATCAGAGACAGAAGATGTTTTCTATCTCCGATATGCCACAACTGAAGACAGATAGATTATTGGGACCGGCCGTGTGAACCAAGTTTACTAGAGGATCTACGTATTCTGGGATAATATCAGTGATCTTGCAAGACCCGATGCCTTACTCTGCAACACGAAGCTCGTATTTACGGATATATCTGTCTCTTTCAGATACTTTAAGACATCGGTATAAGTGATAGGGACAGATGGATTCGAATATACGTACATTGTGTCGCGGAGTAAGGCCTCTGGTTTAGAAAGGGTGTACGAGGGCATGGAATAGCTGCTTGTACATCGAAAATGTAACATATTCATGATATCGTTGTAACTTTTCTTTAATCATTATTTAAATTGTAGTAATTTATAATTATACTATTAAAAAATAAGATTGGTTTTCTTAGATTTATATGGATTTATTCTGAAGCTTAGGTGTCGCGTGCGCTAGACTCATTTAGTACTTTTGTCAGGCTGGGAAACGTACACAAGAGAAAGTACCTACATCAAAATCTTTTGTCTTTAACTCCGTCCAGTTGCCGAGTTTCGCTATTGCTTGCATGCAGCTAGCTTTTATCTGATCTTTGCCCACAGTAACGAAAGCGGGACAAAGAACTGTTTGACAAACTTAATTTTGCCGGCTTATGAGAGAACATACGACTATTGACCAGCAAATTACACAAACGACCCGAAAGTTTTTTAACCGGAAAAATTAAAACATCTCGAATATTCTAAACAATCATGGTTGTATGTACATTAAATAAATACATACCTAATTATTAGATATTATGTGGCTAAAGGACAATTTGTGGTCATTTCTAGCGTTTCCAATTTTACCTGTTTTCAGGCGGACATTAATTCACGGTACCTACCTACTAATTTGCTATGTGACAGCTCTGATAGCGGGTATTCAAATTCATGCACTTCGATTATATTAATACTGGTGTTGAAACTTTTTTGCGTGAAATTTTGCATTTATAACTATCCTACGGGCCTCGTTAATTTTTCGGAATAAATATTGCCTTAGACCTACCTACTCATAGAGATACCATATAGCAAAAAAAAACATAAAAATAGGTGCAGCGGTTTCGGAGCATTTGGACAATGTTGTAACTTAGAGAGCGCGCCATTATAATTATAGGTACCTACCTACCTACCTGTTTTTTAGGAAACTGTATTGAATTGACTATACAATTCCTTGAATAATAAACTCGACTGCCAACGTTGGGCTCGAATACTTGTGTTTGTGGTACCTTCGTTGTTTCTGGTATCCAAAATATGAATGCTTTATATAGTTATTCAAATTGGGATCAGAACAATGTATGTGATGTTATCCACATTTATTTATTTATATTAAAAACTCCTCCTCTTAATACATATTTACTTAAGGGGACTACTAGAGCTATGTGCTGTCCCCAATTTATTTAATTTTAATCTTTTTAAAATCAATCCTAAAAAAACTAGATTCTGGTATTTATTTCGCTATTGCATGCAGCAGCCTCTGACTGAAAGGTAGGTGTACTAACGTGTGGTTAGTATTCCATAAAACTAAGGTCGACCTAGACTTAAGCTGACCTTGGTGACACTAATCAATAAACATTACTGATACACTGCCTTACTAACATAACAAACATAACATTTGCTTTCTTGGCTAGTATAAGATCATTTATAATTCAGGACTAGTTATTCGAAGTTTCCTTCCATTTTAAGCGTCCTTCAAACAAAATCGGACAAGATATGACGGACCATTTGTAAGGAAAAACCTAAAGATCAAAACAGACTCACTCAGACACAAAAGCTAGTTTCTCTATTGCCAATATTAAAAATACAAAAGTGAAGTTCTGTAACGTTTTTCTGCAAGCGCAGAACTTATTTAGACAAAAATTTTCATCGAAATAGTTTATGATCCTGAGAAGGACAGGACAGTATTTATCCGCAAAAGGGCCAATAGAGGGGAGGTAAGTAAGCAAGTAAGGAGGGAAAATAATTTAGTCACATAGAAAAGAAAATGATGGACAAAACAAGAGAAATCTGCATTACCTACATAATACATCGTCGCGTCACGTACGAGCGCACGAATGGTTTCTTGCAACATTTAGATAACTGCTTTTACGGATAAACAGTCACGCAGCCTTCACTCCATATCAAGAGCTTGTATCATGTATGAGATGGAGTAAGTATACACGCTCAATTGTTTCACAATTTCTTAAGACAAAGAATAAACGATGTATAAGTGGTACATATGATGAAAAGAGAAATGAGAAATAATGTTACAAAATAACAGCAGGTCAGTAGAAAACAATGGAAAAGCAATTTGTGTCACTACAATGCAATAAACAAAAGAAAGAAGACAAGTTGTTCTCTTGCAAATGTGACAAATGCGCATAATATATGTAATAAATAATATAGGGAATACGAAAAAAGATGTGATTTGTTCGATACTTTACTAAACTATGTACCTATGTATGTGTATTTCAAATACATACATACATACATACACTCACGCCTTTTTCTCGGAGGGGTAGGCAGAGCAAAGACCACATCCTTCCACTTACTACGATTCTTACAGACTACTTTCGCTTCATCCACATTCATTAATCTTTTCATACACGCTCGCCGGTTTAGGGTACTCTTGACCTGACCTTTCTTTAGAACTTCCCCGATTTGTTCAAGATAAGTATTTCAAATAGGACACAAATATTCAAAATACAAGTAAAACACCTTTAATAATAAAATTTAGGTCACTGTAACTCTTCAACTGTTCGCGTTCAACCAGATGTTGGAACGCCAGATTTTAGTGACTGCTTTCATCTCTTAAAGTAATGACCGGTAGAGTTTTACGAATATCCTACCATCCAAATATATGTGAACATATTCTGTTTCTATTCTCGCTCGCCAAATGTATCCCGGAAACGCGGGATATTATTAGGATGTCTAAATGTTCAACGAATGAATGCATCTGAGTATCCGATCTCCATAAGCCGCGCCGGCCAGTTATGCTTGCATAGAATAGGTATTAAAAACAGCATTAATAAATTAGCTTTAAATGTCTTATGCTGATCGTCAATTAGTTCGGACCTTATTTTTTTTTTACATTTAGGTATTTTACTTTGATTTCGCGAAGTGTTCCTTCTGTATTCGAGGCATGTATTCTGTTGCAGAACGCGTTGTGTGCATGCACATAATTATTTATAACATTAGCTTGTCCGACTGAAAGTAATCATGGGCGAGGTACCTACGTGGAACGACATCGCCAATGCACCGGAAAATATGGATGAAGAATTCTTCTCTACGTTCTACATAATATTATATGGACAATATCTACGTTAATAAGAATGTGGACTGAATGAGTTTGACCACGGCAGTTACAGAAAGATTACGTAAAGAAAATCAACTAAATGCTGCAATTGTTAATGATGTATAAAAATTAATTATTTTTATTTTTAGCGTTAAATCTTATTCCTTACTAATATTATTAGTGCGAATGCTTGGATGGATGTATAATACTAAATCGTATCTGAATAGGCACCGGGAAAACATACAATTCCCGTGGAGTGTTATTTGAACGCGCACGAAGTCGCGGGCAACAGCTTGTGGGGGAATAAGTGACACATGGACGTTGGTAGGTAATAAATAATAATTATTAATCAATCATATTTCCTCAAGCTCACTTTCTCTCTGTTAGTTAATAAGCTTAAAACTTAATAGAGGATTTATGTAGGGCTATCAATGAAGATTAAATCGTTAGTTGAGGTGTAAGGAATGAAGACTGCATCTAGCAATTATTTAAATTTTTCGCCAATAGGCTACTTAAATCTTTTTGAAGTAGATCTTAAATGAATATTTATTGCATGATTAGACAAAAAAAAAGTATATCCTTATATTTTTAGTATCTATAAAACCGCTAAACTTTATTTTTATAGTTCACATTTGGTACACCGACAAAAACGCTGTCGGCCATAATAATATTGGTCTATAGATTGTCAGTTATGTTTGGTTGACAGCCCTATACAGTTAACCTAAATATCGCAATCATGTGAGTGGCCGATGCACTATCTATCACAAATGCTTCCTGCCGTATCTCAATTCTCAGCCGATAGCGTAATATTTTCATAACAAAATAATAACCCTTATCGTATGACTCATCATCATCGATATGACTTTGATAGCATCACAAACAATAAATGAATTCAACAACCAAAAGCAAAGTTACTTATAAACACAACATGACTATCTACAACAATAAAACCTTAAATAAATAAAACTACAAAACTGAAGTCAAACAGATTTTAAAAAAATGCCTGGTCTCCGTACCTACAAATAAAATGGGTTAATCAAAGTACATACCTACATACTACGAGTATTTGTAACTAACACGGGTTTTATAAATAAATTGAGCCCATGTATTTAGCTACGAGAGGAAGTCCAGAGACAAACTATTTATAGGATCGAGAGAGCGCAAGGTGAGACTGGGAAAGTAGATTTTGGTGTAAAGCAGATGATATCAATTTTATTTATAGTATTTAAAGCAGATACAGACAACGCTTATATGTGTCTGCCTACTAAAGTAATAATTACATATTTGCAATCACAGAACATGGAAAAAGGTTAGAAAGGCGATATGTAGGCGGGGCTGGCACGCCACAGAGGTTATGATCAAGTGCTTTACCTTAGTTTGTAAATGATTTTACTTTGTTACAGTGTTTATTTTATTTTAAATACCCAGTAGCCATATATTTTTATAAACTAACAATTTTCACAAAAAGTGCTCATTCTGCGAAGTGCTCATTCTGTGAAGTACTCATTTTGCGAAGTGCTCATTCTGCGAAGTGCTCATAATGAGAAGTGCACCAAATGCGAAAAGTAAATTTTTTGTCGAGTGCACGATTTGCGAAGTGCCCCAAATGCGTCAGACCCGAATAATATTATTCTAAGACCTTTACTTTGCCCCAACGTAAGCGCTGTGAGCCTGTGATTGGTTTCTTTGAACTCGTTTGTGTGTAGTGGGGCGCAAGCGGTGTCGGTTCTCATACAAATGGCGCATGACAGCCTTTCTAACCTTTTTCCATGTTCTGTGCTTGCAACAATGATTTGGATACACTGCAAATGTAATGTGTGATGTAAATATTGATGAGCAGGTAATGTCTGAGGCTCTGCGGCAGCTCAGTGGAAGGGCAGTCATGCGGATACTGAAGAGTCGGGTTCGTTTCCCACCTGTTTCAGTCATGTTTTTTATACAATGTAAAATAACTACCAATGATCCAAATAATTTCAATTCAAGAAGACTAGAACTGAATTAAATAGGAGCAGAAGTCTTAATACTTACATGTATTACGGATGTAAATCGTATGCGATCTGTTTCCAAATTCGAGGTAAATTTAATACGAATCTATGCATATTTAATGCAACTACACTAATTCAATATGCAGTATATAATGCAATATGAACAACGCAATAATGCATATTAATTAAAAGATGCACGCGAAATATTTGGTCTAAGCAATATTTCAAATGTTCATCATTATTCTAGGCACGGACGTAGCTATAGATTTGACAAGGGGGGGGTCCCCAAAGTAAAAAAACGAGAGCTCTAACAACTCCAATTGAGCATATCATTTACAAATAAAACAATGCCTGCGACTATAACACACAAGTACCTACTATAGTCGCGGGTAATCTATAATATAATATTAGGTTAGTATGTATATATTGCAATATTTTTTAAAAATAACCTTTTTTTTTCTGTTGGACATGTAAGATGGATATGAATGGGGGGCCGGACCCCCAACCCCCCCCCCCCTTATATACGTCCGTGATTCTAGGTAAGTGTTCATCAAACAAAAAACAAGTTGCCGTTAAAACAAAAAAACAACATGTGAAACAAACATACGATCATAAGGTAGGTTACGTCATGTGAAACAAATCACCAACTCATAGGAAATGGGAAATGTAAGGCGGTGCATGAATGTTGTTAGTTATTGTTTGGTTTTTATAAATAAGGTAATGCAGCGTTTCCCATTTGCCGGGCCGCGACCCGGTACCGGGCCATCAAAATAAAATACCGGTGCTCAAAATTCCCGCCTTGTTTATAAAATAATACCTACTATCGATCGACGCATGGTAAATATTCTTCTTAAACTTTCGTCTTTTTCCAGGAACTTGAATTCTTTAGTAAAACATAGGCAGCGTGCGATGTATTCGACAAAAATCTAGTGATTAAATGTGTTATTATTTTAGTTAATGGAACCAGTTTGGTTTTAAAAGTCTTAAGTGGGTCACAAAGGGGCAGTGTGAAAATTACCAGGACATGGCAGAACAATGTTTGGGAAACACTGTGGTAATGTATAGTCTGGTGCCGGCACATCAAAGGAATATCACCTACCCCTTCTCCTTTTAGGTAGAGGTAGTACCTACTCACTTTAATCGTCGTGATTCAGATCTTAGTAACGATTAATTTCCCAGGTATGGTGTCTTGGGAAAAAATGATGCGCGCACCTGGACTGGAAGTGTAATGCGGTTGCGTTTTATTTATTAGCCGTCCACTGCGAGCGAATTAAACGCAATATGTATTGTAAGCGCGTATGTACGCGCAACCCTATTCTACCATCTATACTAATATTATAAAGCTGAAGAGTTTGTTTGTTTGTTTGAACGCGCTAATCTCAGGAAGTACTGGTCCGATTTGAAAAAATCTTTTTGTGTTGGATAGTCCATTTATCGAGGAAGGCTTTAGGCTATATAACATCACGCTGAGACCAATAGGAGTGAAAAAGTTGCAAAAATAATCGCGATCATAATAACGGAAAATGACGCGGACGAAGTTGCGGGGAACAGCTAGTTCACAATAATACATTAACAATAATAAAAGACAGTGCGCACTAGGTTTTATGACACCATATTCGCAATCTCAGTTTTATTTACCTACAACTTTTAAATTTGCAAGGTTACCGCCGATCGATAGTGACCTAGTCCAGGTATTTGGTTTAAAAGAACTAAATGTTGTATTTCTTAACAGTTCGAATTTAAATTTAAATCTGCAGGTTTAATAAATAAATATAATGGACAGCTTCCAAGGTGAAATAGCGAAGACATCAGTTTTCAAGATATCTATATTTTCTGAGGTCTTTCTATCTTCTCTGGTCTTGGACTCCAGACAACATAGATTTTTATTGGTGGTGCCTTAGCTATTTCTGATATACTCAAAACATGACGTGCTATTATAATACATAGTTAGTTACCTACTTACTATAGGATCCCAACAATGTTTACGATTTAGTGGACATTCATTGATATTATTATAAAATCAGTTAAATCAGTTTTATTTCTGCAAATAGGACAGAAGGCGCTTTTACACGTAGGACTTATATTTTAACCTACCACTGCATCAGGACAAGTGTGGGCTAGTGCCGCGAAGAAGCAGCGCAAGAAACTCGGTCACTAGTTGTCAGCCTCTTTTTAAATAAATGTTTACGAACGAGCTAGGAGAATTTAATGCCATACGTTCCTATCATATAAATAATCATTATATTACATAATGATTATTTATTATAGCCCTTTTTCATTAAAATTTGATCTACGATTAAGTTTATCTAGGTGCAGGGAGTTCAGCAAATTAGACTGTGGTAGGTAATTTGTTTAAATTCGATTACAATTTCCCATGAACGAGTTTCCCAATTTTCGCAGCCTGCAATCTGGAACGGCAAGTTTATTTTTATTTCTGGTATTGAAATTTTGTACGCCATATTATAAGTAATTGTACGTTTTATTCTAGTCTTTTAAGCCTGTTTATATGCATTCCTTCTAAAAGAACCTGGTCGTAAAAGTAACAGTGAATAAGGAAAATACACCTAATTTTCTTATTAAACTTATATTTTAATTATAACAGAATACTTAACTTATTTGGGTTATCTACACAAGGAAATATATTATGTGTTGACAAATTTTTATCGCCTACTACGGCCTGTTTGTATAGGTCCTGGTTTGCGAATTACGAGTTCGATAATCCTAATTAACATTATTTGCAATTGACTAGCTGCTTTCCTCGACTTTGTTTCTGTTGGAAATCAACCTTCTTGCTAATTAGGTAAATGAAAACATAACAGTTCAGTAGTTTATACCTAGAAAAAAAAGCCTGAAACGCAATTTTGAATAGATTAGAGCTGACATACCTGACATAAAAGTAGTCTATAATTCTGCTTTTCTTAATGAAAAATCCGCTTTTTAACCTATTACATTAGTCTGCCTAGTTCAATGAACCTTCTATGTTTAAGACAAAACATCAAACTTGGATCAGCGGTTACTTTATGCATTTTTGCGAACATGAGCTGTTTCCCTTTATTGCAGTATCATCCACCTGCATTGTAAAAATTAAAATAGCGGTGGTAGCCCATTGACACTTCTCGTATTTTTAGGTTTTGAGAAATTATATTTTATTTTTATTTTATAAACAATGGGCTTGCTCTTGACTACATACTTAACTCTACGGTTAAGAAGAAGCCTAAGATGGAGCGAGCTTACCCAGAGGCACAGGTTCTCCCACACACCAGCGGAACACAGAAGAACTGTTTGGCGCTGGACTCCGGCAGGAGGAGGGTGGTAGCAACCAGGCAGCCTCTTACAAAGCCTACCACCGCAGAGGGATCTGTCTGCCGACATTATTGGTTAGAAAACCAAAGATGCCGTTGCCCAGGGTGGACCACTAGGAGGTAGATCCCACCACCCCAAAATGCACGTACTTACTTCTAAAATCTTTGAAAAATTAGATAGGTAATTCATTTGAGACTTGAGTGAGGGAGAGATCCTGAACATTTTATTTAACACTATGTGTAATCTTCAAAAAGTAGTTCGGTTTCTATGTCATAGAATTAATATGTTTAAGCATTGTCAAAAAATTTTTTGGTTTCTTTGTCAAAAGATAGCTTACAATGATATGATTGAAACCGTTTAAAATTATCTAATAAACTTGCCTCTGTTGACACAAGTTTGAATGGTACTTACATAGGTACATTCTACGTTTGACCATGTAGTTTAACGTATCTTACGTATCCCGCCTAAGAACGGAGAAGCATAGAACCACATCTGAAATTAGTCTGTCTACATTTAAGAGGAAACACAAGGGCCGTTTTTCCATACAAACGTAGTCCCCTGTTTCCTCCCTGGATAATGCCAGTAGAGCAATATTTTACAAAAATCTATGGCCACTATTAGCATGTTTCTATGTTTTCTGTTTTTTCATAAATTAATTAATAAAAAAGATATGAGCTCTCAAAAATCGAAGAAAATTGCTAGATTTTCCGCTGTCTTCAAACATCCAGAAAACAAATTTGGCTAAATTTTAGAAAAAAAGGAAAACATAGGTACGAACACGGCCTTTCTTTAATTTTTAATGAAAAAAGTATTTAAATCGGTCTAGTTTTGGAAAAGTAATCGGGGGACTACGAAACGTTGATTTGGTGTGCTTTTAATAGGTATTTTCGGTCCAAGAAGCAGTTGTCTTGTCAGAAGGCGTTTGGCACTGCGCGACAGCAATAGATTTTACAAATACCTATTTTTAATTCTCTCGCCCGTAGTGTTTCCTCTTAAATGTCAATGACTTAACATTTTTCAAACGAAAACTGCAGCAAACCATGTTTTTTCAAAACTGCCGGGTGCCGTGTCGGATTTCGATGCAACTTCGCACATGGATGCAGCTAAGGTATCCTCACATAAATACCACATTAGTATCGGTATTGATTCATGGACCACTTTTGCTCAGTCTCCTTTAAATATAACCAAAATTTTTGCCGCGTAAAAGTTAATCAGCTAAAAATGACATTCATAACGACAATTAAGCACTACCAGACTATAATATGTATAACTCTGCCTGACTTGAGTTGTTACAACTGAAACATCAGCTCCTCCTGATGACTGAATAATGAGGATAAGAATTTACATTCTTCACAACTTCTACAAGTTGGCCCCTTGAATTGAAATCAGGCCAATTTGGCCTGAGATGCGATCGCTTGAGCGAAGGCTATTGGAATTTTATATATTCCGAATTTAGGAATAGTTCTTTGTTAGTTAGGTACCTAACATGTGCTCGAAGTTTGTCAATCGAAATCAATTGTTAAAGTTGGATTGTTAATCATAAAATTCTATTTACCTAGTAAGTCTCGGTAGATAAATTGGACAGTCGGGGTGCACAGAAAAACATTATTGGTTTTATTATAATTTATTGCATAATCATAAATCCCACCAAAAACAATCAACAAATTTTACAATGAATAGTGAAAGCAGGTCAAATTCAATGCAATTTATGACTTACTTATTAATTTAAAGATACACACTTAATGATATTTTTATATTAAATATTAGCTTCTAAAGTAGTTTATTTTTGCTAACTGAGTATGGTCTTATATTAATATCAGAGTGCCTTTTGTGCCCATCATACTAATATACTTATGAAATTCGTATAAATATAAATATATTGTCCTTTTATGTTCTTTTGATCTTTAATACTCTATTCCGATATTAACACAATACTATAATCAGTTAGAGAATTACAATTTATAATAAAAAGGAACAAAAGTAAAAAAATAAAGATGATTAAAAAAAGGCAAAAATATATGTATTGTCTCCCTTAGTCAGTTCAAAAACTGACTAACTCATTCATAGATATGCTTTAGCGATTATTTTCGTTGGTA
This sequence comes from Anania crocealis, assembly GCA_949315895.1. Lineage (NCBI taxonomy): Eukaryota > Metazoa > Arthropoda > Insecta > Lepidoptera > Crambidae > Anania > Anania crocealis. The sequence continues at coordinate 14,449,062 of OX438867.1, read as the reverse complement.
CATTCCCAAACCACTAAATTTGTATTCAAAGAAAGTGGGATTATATTTATTAATCAAAGTTACCTATTACTTTTTACATCTATATTTTTAATTTATGTTAAGACATTGTCTTTACAATATTTTTATGAGATTTTTGTCTAATAATAACTTACTTTTCACATTTTATTCACTACCGAAACTTAATCAATTTAAAACTTTTCATCATATTTTAAACATGAGACAATAGAGCTCAATTTAATAAACATTACAAAATCTTTTTTTTTTTGTTTTTTCTCATAAAATCTGTACATTTATGAACACTTACAACAATTTAGAACATACTTTTAAATTGTAAGGTCCACTTGCGCACCACCAGACTAAGTTAATTTTGTCTCTGAAATCGTACCGAGAGCAAAGTTTTCAACCTCAAAATACTGGCCAAGCAATCTCCATTAAACACTCAACACTAGCAGAACGTGCTGCACTGTATGTGAAGGAATATTTGAGACTATTACTATGACCTTTGATGTGTAGCACTGTATATTGATAAGTGGAGATTAAACTAGCTAATCCTGAGATGCACAAGTGTCCCCTTTATATTAGTTATACATCTAATGCCAACCAAATCATTATTTAGATCATATGAACTTAATGCCCGAAATTACTGGTGATTCGTTACTGTTTAATGCAAATAATTTATAAAACATAACTATAAATGTACGAATTTTAATAAAAAGATGGAATGTCTAATTATTATTTCAGTTACGGATTTGATTGAATGATATAAAGGCTAAATACTACAAAACCCGTCATTATACTAATACTCACTAAGAATACTCTGAATGAAAAAATATAGTTAAATCTTCAAAAGAATTACACAAAATAAAGACATCAATTGACATTATGAGGTTTGATGCATTGTCACAACATCAAATTGAATGTAGTATGTAGGTAACATATTATCAAAATATTAAAGACTCCAGAAAATAACAACAAATCAAATAAATAATGGTGAGCAGAAGAAAATGCTTGGAAGAACTACGAAACATCCTTGATAGTGCAAACGTTTGGAAGAGCATTATGTTGTGTCTACCCTCTTAGCACTTGTACTAAAAATATAGTGCAAGTAACAGAAACAAAAAATAAATTAAGTACAATATACTTTATCACATGAAGTCTTTAAGAGTGTAAGTATAGAAAAATAATATATATCATAGTACCGATGTCTACCGATGTAATGTTATTAATACTACAGAACACTAATTTGAAAGAAATGGTAAATTATGGGGCTAAAATGTATTATCTCCTTTCATTTTAAAATACGCGACTTGATTGTTAGTAAGACCAAACACTGTTTAGAGAATCTCAAATTTGAACATTTCCGTCCTTAATCTCACCACTGATTAAAAACTTACAAAATGCTTTAAAATTACATGTTTAAAAAATATACAGTGAAGCTATTTGATGTTTGTATACTACTTAAATTTATCTATGGTCTACTATCACATTTGGTATAATGCGGGGCTAGAACGCAATCGACGAAGGGGGCATGGAACATTCCCCAACAGTAACACGGTATGATGCTAGTTCACTGATGCCATGGTAATGCACAAACGCTGCCACAATGACTAGCACATGGAATATTTGATGGGACTGAAACCAGATGTCACATTTACCAGGGAACCATCTTTCAGGTACACGCAATGCATAAAACATAGCACCCAAGATGTACAGTAGGCCCATAAGTACTAACCAACCAAGTGAAGCCTTGCTAACTTGGCTGAACCAGCCTTCAGTGATTCCATAATGAATTGCAGGAACAATACCAGATAGACCAAAACCCATAAACACTCCCGCTCGAAGAGGTCGCAGACGAGGCTCGGAAAACCTATCCCAGAGGGACACAATTATAGACAAAATTCCTAAAACAACCACTACAGATAAATATATTATTTTAGGTCTGTAATGGCAGTAGAAACTGTAGTACAACCATGGCACAAATGAGCCCATAATCAGCAGAGCTATGCCACAGTAATCTAATTTTGAAAATAATTTTCCAACCATCTCTGAATGGCAGTACAAGGTATGGTAGGCGAACGAGAAGCCAAGGCATATAATGGCGCCTATGAAGAATACACCGAAAATCATTTTCTCCTGCATTTGAATCTCAATGGATGGCCGAGATAAGAAATAAATAGCAACGCCAATAAACGCGACGCAGCCGAGCAGATGAGTCCAGATGTTGCCAGTTTCAGTGTGAATGCGGAATATAGAGGCAAAACATGCGCTGAAAGAAGGTAGGGGAGGTCTATGACCTTTGTGCAAGTAGTCGTTGTCCTGCAGCCAGCGCGGCAAGTGACGGAAGTGGCACACGTTCCAGGACGCCTCCCACACCTTGCGAACGAACTCTTCAGCTTGCTCGGCAGCGTTATGGGCAAGAGCTCCGAGATCGATTTCGTCCGATAGCACACCCGCTTTCAATACTTCAGCCATCTCCGCATCAAGTAGATGTTGATCTTCTGGTGTAGACGGTAAAGGGCAACCTTCCTCTTCCTCCGCCAGCACTTCGTCGAGCTCATCCATCTGAGAGGCCAGGCTCTCCGCCTCGGGGTCCCATCCTTGACGTCGGCGGAGCCCGTCCGATGACGCGCTCCGCGATCCCGTGTCGGAGTCCATTTCCCACATCTTGGGACCGTCAAAACTCACGAGACACAAATCCGGCCACCATCGGCTAGTTTACAGTAAACACGAACTTTAGCGGTACCTACACGAACAGTTACTCCTAAGAATCCAGTTACGTCACGAAAAACTACGACATAGGTACGCAATGAATTTAATTCGATGATTTCACTTCACAATTGCTATTCCATGAAAAATAAACTAGAACATTGCCTGAATGAGCCACAATAACTTAAATATTTCGTATGTAATGTGGAATATTCACGATACAATGAACAATCAATTACGAACAGCTGCATAGAACTGTCATTACGTCCGCCGTCCACCATTCAATGTTACGTTCTTCGATCGTCTGTCTCGTTCATCCTACCGACCCCCCGACTCGCCCGACTAAAATGTAGCAGTAGATAGAGTAGTAGCACTGTGTGTGACCGTGTGACGTGTATGTAACTATGAACGTGTGTTTTCCTTCCTAATCGTTGTCAAATCGTGTCAGTCTAGTGATGTTTTAGTGAAAATTCTGGATTATGACTTATTTTTAAAAATCATAATCGAGAATTGGGTACAAAAATAATGGGTTCATATCCTAAATTGTTAGGTAGCTCTTTAACAAGCCGAAACCAACCTATGTTAACATTGTTATATGCATATAAATACTATGGTAAAGTCAGAACTTTGATATCATTTTAATTGATTTATTTTCCTTTAAACCAAATTTTTAGATTCCGGTTTAAATATATATTTTTTCCAAACCTAAACTAGTAACCATTTTTACTGGTTTCCCAGTTACTTTTTAAACACCCTTTATATATAAAATAACCTCTTAGGTCAGTCATCTTTTAATAAAAATGGAAACTATCTTAGTTAGCATAGTTATTTTTAGAGATGGGCCGACTAGTCGCCGACTTGTCGGGAAAGCCGACTGTTCGTCATCGTTTGTAGTCGGTGACTAGTCGGCGACTATTCGGCAAAATATGCCGATTGTAATCGGCGCATAACAAACATGTAGATTTTTTTTCCACAAATCTGTAGTTACAAAGAACAAAGCAGTAAAACGTACATATTTTGGTTTGGACATTTTTATAGAATTGATAAAACCAACTTTTTTATAGAATTGAGAATTGATAAAACCAGTGTTTTGAACTAAAGATAAATAAAGTAAAGGTTGGTTATCTAACGGATTCTACAACCGTTCTCCGACAGCAACTTCTCCGATGGACTGTTCGCCGACAGGACGTTTCGTTTATCGGGGTTTTGCCGATAGTGCCTTTCACTTGGACCATTCGTCGATAGAACGTTTCGCCGTCAGAACCTTTCACCTACGGATTATTTGCCGACAGGACGATTCTTCTATGATTGTTTCGACGACAGGACCTATTTACCATGGCCCATTCACCGACACATCGTTTTGTTCGTGATAACAGAATAAGAACTACAACTTTAACAGTAAGTTCCTGAATAGTAACAAATGTTAGAAAATACGCGTGAATAAAAGCATATTTGCTAAATAAAAAGAAAAATTAAAATGATGTGATTGTTATTTATTTTAAAGCACATAAATCGCATTGTATTTTCATATAGGTAGCTGATAAAGAGAGTTCAAGATTAAAGTTATGAACGTTATAAAATATAACTATAAATACTAATTTTATTAATGCATTAGTTTAACAAAAATTATAAACATTCATTTTAAGCGATTCACATTATTATGAACTGAATTAAAATACACCTGAAAAATCTTCAACAAATAATAATAAAATTACAAAAAATCTTTATTTATTTATTTGTATTTAAGTAACTGAACTGTACTTATCAATTAGTTTCAAGTTGTCCATAATTATACTGAAACCTTTAAAATACAGTCCGCTTTTTATTCCATCTAGCTAAAAGACTTTAAAACCGAAGGTACCGACTTAAATCTTCTACAAAATATTAAGCCTGGGTATGTTCTAGAACGGGAGTTTCCACCTCTTTTAAGATAATATACATGCATATATACCACCAGGAGTCACTACTCAGTTCGTCTCTGCTAAATTGGTTTCAGAAGTCATATGAAAACAAAAACTTTGTATTCATGTCTTAATCGAATATTAGGATGATCTTCTACGATCTAAAATTCGATTATAAAAATTGATTACATCACTATAAATTCTGTCACACTGTCAGTATTAATACTGTTATCTGATTGGTCGGTGGTCGTTACGTCAATAATCAAGTTGACGTCCTCAAGGAAACTGCATAACCTCAGAAAGTCACATTCATCACTTCTACGACTTACTTTGTAAAATAATTAACTAAATTAGACAAAGTACTCACTTTTTAAACATGTTGATCACCGAGAATTGATAATTTTCAATATAATCCAATGTTTTAGGCACTAAACTGATCACTACCGCATTGACACTTTGATTTGACACTCGCTTTTTTATTTGACATTTCATTCATAGTCTTGGATCAGCTAATCGGCCTCAAAAGCCAAAGTATATAAAATCGCTGCTTCGGTACAACAAAGTCACATCAACTCATTCTATAATTTTACAGAAAATAACTTTTAAGATTTTTTTAAATTTTGTTTCCCAATTGAGGCACAACCCCCTACGGTATGTTTAAAATTGAAATTAAATTTTAGTCTTTATTAACTGTGCTTCAACTTGGAGTTATAAAACTATAAAAAAAAATATATAATAATGTAAATTCAATAAAATACCAAAAAATGCCATAAATTGTGATTTTGTTGCACCATAATTAATAAAATATTGTGACTTGTGCCTTATGTTCATTATAATTAAAATGTTAGTTTTATACATTTTTTAGGAAACATTTTTTTTGTTCTTTCTACTATTTAAAAAACATAAACATAATAATCAAGTTTTGAAAACAATCTAACATAATATTGCCTTTTTTTTTAAGTTTTGACAAATTATAGGAAAGGCAATCTTACTTAACACTTTGCTAATATTAGCACTAACCGTTTTTCAGTATTTTAATAAAGAAATACTGTGTTTTATACCTTAGAAACAATACATAATTATTATTTTTAACTTACAGTCAAATATATTTGAAAATAAATTGACATTAATATCTCCAACAAAATAACAAACCATAAAATGATTATGACAATCATTCTCAGTTTAGCATTTACCTATGCTTGATTAAGTTATACTTGGTCTTTTTAATTTTAAAAAGTTTCGTATATTTTCAAATTTAAGAAATAATAACGTTCTTTGAACTCACATTATAGCTAATCGAATATTTGTAAACAAAAAGGCATTTTCGCCATAAAAAAATAACAATAAGATTAAGTAAAGCACTAAAGTATGGAATTCCTTCGTAATAAAAATCACACTTTTGTATCGCAGTCCTATTTGTAAATGACTTTTTCTTTGTCATATTTAACCAATTATTTAACATTAAATTAAAAAAATTGAAAAACGGTATTGGTTTCTTCATAAAACCGCATTTCTTTGTTTATAACTATTAAAAGCAATCTAACTAAACGAAATGTGTGCAGTTTGTGCAAAACCTAATCGAACAAATATTTATAAGTTTTCATAAAATTTAGGCACAGTATTAGAGCTAATTAACTGCATAATATCTTGTTTTTTATTATTTAGACTTGACAACTTGGAGGTATAAACCTCATTCAAATTAATATATTTGATGTTTTTTTTGCCATTACAACAAACATGCAACAACTAATTTTTAACTATTGTTTCGCTCCAAACTTGAGTTTTATAGGTGGTTTTGTATTTATGAGTATCAGAATCTTTACTGAATTTTACGACTTTAATGTCAGCAGTCAGATTTAGGCACTATCATTTTATAAAAAACGCGAATATTGGATCAACAAAAGCGTTTTTGTAATCAATGCCATTGTAACTTCAAATTTGTTTTAAAAACCTCAATTTAATTGGAGATATAAGGTAAGATGAGCTCTTGATTCACCTATAATTTTCAATAAAATTGGTCATAAATATATTTATGCGTATGTTACTCCAGAACAAGACAGCGGTGCGCGGGCGCGGGGGCACTACTAACGAATCAGCCTATGTTGGCCCACGAGTTGTGGAAAAAAGCACTGTAGCCACAAAGGCACTAGTACCATCTAGTAGAAACTTGCGGTACTTTGATGGTTGTCTTTGTTTCCCCGAATAGACGCATGGTTTAGGAACAATTTGACATATTCAACTCTATATTGAAATTTTGGGTAGTTGAGACTTTGTTGCACCGAAGCAGCGATATAATAATAGATACAGAAAAAATAACCACAAATTTTTTAATTAACTTTTCAAAATAGACTGCGAATCGGGCAGATTAAAAAATCTTTGTTTTATTATTAGAAGTTTTACGGCTTTGGAACGTATTATTAACGACATACAGTAAAAAAAACTCTTGTCTTAAAAACTAAATTTTGAAGTTATGATGTTTATGAGCATATTTAAAAAGTATACTGTCAGTTATATCGGACGATCAATCACGCACGACAGAAAATAATACAACTACCACATGGACGATGGACATGGTTAATTCCACTATCACATTTTCCTAATTAATTCTTACTTCTAATGAAAAACCAGTAGGTAGCCTAAGTCGAGTTTTGAAGATTGTAAAACCAAAAATGTCCACTTTGTTAGAAGTATTAGTGACATCTGACTCCAACAATTCGCTTTGGACGACATGTTTATGGGATCCTCACACCGGCACGAGTTTGATGACTTACAAAGGCGGTGGAACAGCTGAATCAAAAACACTATCATTTATAGGAAACGATTATATAGCTACCGTAGAAAGGACTAAACCAGTATTACACGTCTGGCCCCTGAATTCGCAGCAGACGGTCCAAGGTATGCGTTTTGTACTGCCTGGGAAAGCGGGCGCTTTGGCTGTAACTCGGGATGGATCTTTCGTCGTGGCTGGCATCGATGAAAAAATATACCTTTGGCAGACTTCCTCTGGAAGTCTTCTTACAATAATTAATCGACATTACCAAAACATTGTGCACCTAAAGTTTACACCTGATGGAAAGTACTTTGTATCGGCAGCTGAAGATGGCATGGTAATGGTTTGGTCGTTAGTCACTGTAGCAGCTCACCCTGAAGTTGACCTTGTGACTCAAACAACTGCTGGCCAGCACGATCCAGTTTACATATTCTCTGACCATTCCTTACCAGTTACAGACCTGTGTATCAGTCAAACTGGCATGCACGGACGCCTAGCAACTGTCTCAGGTGACAGAACATGCAAGATCTATGATCTGTCATCGGGAGATATGTTGTTAAATATAATATTTGACGTACCACTATCAGCTATTGTGATGGACGTGTTAGAGTTAAATGTATTTATTGGTTCCACAGAAGGGAAGATACATCAATTCAGCTTAACGAACCCTCCCCGGAACAGAGACTTTTTAGTGAACACAGACACAGATTGTCCTACTTTCAGTGCTCACACTAAGGCTGTGACATGTTTATCTGTGTCTCTTGACGGAGAAACATTAATGTCAGGATCTAATGATGAACAAGTCATACTGTGGCATATTTTGAGCAAGCAGCCAGTTAGGACCATTCGGCTTAAAGGGCCAATCACAAATGCATTTTTCTCAATCAATTATCCGGCTATATATAAGCAAAATTTTTCACCAAGCATTATTTTGCACAGCTTAGATAGAACTTTAGAAAAAGATAATCAGGACGTTGCTGAAATAGAGGTTCTAATCAGTAAAAAAATTCCATTCTGGCCTGATACTGCACCCAATGGTTTTAATTCTAGTCAACCTTCAAATGAAATGGAAAACGAATTTAAGTTGAAAGAACAAAGTTTAAAAGAGGAAGTGCTGAAATTAAAGGCTATAAATGCCAATTTATATGCTTATTCTGTTAATAAAATTCTAAGTACAGTTACAGAATCAAATGTATCCAATACTAATAAGAAGAAAAAGAAAATGAGCAACTAAATAAACATTATTGCCTAAACAGTGTATTTATTTCTTTCTCAATATTTTCATCTGCCTCTTTACGCATATTTTACTTGCACCTCATAAGATGACGTATAGAGTATGTCGTGACTTCACACTATATACAACTCTATGTCCAGTTCTCGCTCGAACTACATGGAAATTTGGGATAATTTAAATCCTCTTTATTATTCTGATATATAAGCTACATTATGCAATTACAAATCATAAAGTACCTAGTCATTTTTGTAAGTAGTTAAGGGGACTACTAGAGCTAAGTGCTGCCCCCAATTGATTTAATTGTATTACTTCTAAACAAAAGCAAATCTCAAAAAACTAGAACAGTATCATTTTAGCAAATTTTTAGAATTGATATGCTTATTATCATAGGGAAAGAAATATACTTACTTATTTACTGTACAATGTACATTTCTTTCCCTGTGTTATTTAAATATTTAATTATTCATTATGTAATAAAATTAAATCAATTGGGGGCAGCACTTAGCTCTAGTAGTCCCCAGATGGGATTCATTCATATGCTTGTTCATGCGACAATATTGTAATGCTATTCGCCCATAGATGGCAGAACCTTATTAGAGGTCAGTATAAGATTCGTTTTGGTCTTGCATATCTAATCACTCATAGATGGCAGTAGTAGTCATGCTTTGTCAAACAAATAAAGTTGAGCTCTGTAGTACTTACTATAATCTGTGCTTTCTGAAAAAAAAATAGCTCATTGTCACAGAAGGACTGATGCACCCGTGTGTACATACATATCCATAGACAATAGAACACCGAAAAAAAGAACATCAGTCAATTAAAATTATTGTCAAAACGTCACCCATCCGTTTACTCAACGCACTTGAATTTTTTGTTTCAAATAAATACGCCCGTATTATTTATCGTGCTTTCAGTGATTATCGCCATGTATTGAAGTTAAAAATTAGACACTTATAGCAATAATTATGTTTTCATGACATCTTTTTTCAAAAGGTACGAGGTGCGAACAGTTGTAAAAATAAACTCGTCTGCGTCACAAACACAAAACAGCACTACTATTTTGTTTACCAATTTTAGGACACGAAATGTCGAAGGCTGTAATAATACCCGAATGTGCTAAAGATATCGGTGGTATTAAAGATGAGATATCAATTTCACCGACGGAAAAGAAGGATGGTGCTATTGGTCTGTTTAGTCGTTTGTTGAGGTTTGATTCGCTCAAAAGGAACAGCACTCCTGGAAGCCCTGTGACTACGGATCCTCCTATCACCTATTATGGGGTCTACATACCCTGCGAAATAAAAAAAGGGCCAGATGAAGGTATGTTTCATAGTTCATTGTTATTGTTCGTAACTTGGCTCATTGTGATTGTATTAAATATGAAAGCGCTATCTAGAGATAAGGCAATCAAAATGTAATCTATATAGGTCAAGTAGTTAATTTCACTTCCGAGTTTGAATTTTACTGCCTCACATCTCATCTGGCCTTGGAAGTTATTTTGGTAGTGTTTTTAGCTGTGATGCCTTCTGTATGATGTTTTAGATTGTATTGGTTAATTATTTAGTATAGTATATCGTTATTGTACGTTACTTACTGTACTGTTTGCAATGAAAATGTTGTATAAGTAATAAGAATGACTAGCTAAAGTAGTAATGTATAGAAAGCAAAATAATAAGCCGGTATTCTATTCATGTGCTCCTCAAAGCACATAAATGTTATTTATTTTGAAGTTCTTTGTGGTGAAGTACCATACATCCTGGGCCACAATTCTGCTAATTAAAAATGGCTCAATTGAATCGTAATGGCATCGCAATCATATATTTTGACATTACTAACATATTAATCCCTCAATCGTGAGTTATTCCAGACACAATTGAAATCAATTGTTATTGTGGCACCCGAGTGCCTCCTGGGGATGAGGGATTAAATGTGTCAAAATATACAATAGCAATTCTAATGAGCCATTTGTAAATTAGCGGAATTAGGGCCCTGGTTTAAAGGTGTCTCCAGCCGAGATCATAGCTTCATCTCAAGGAGAGAAAAATGTTTTTTTTTTTTTTTTTTTTTTTTTAAATAAATAAATCGTTTATTTTCTCAGCACAAAGTAGTATTACAAACAGTAGAAGTAATTATAGTCCTATCAAAATGTTTCACTTCGTGAGAGACTGGAGCCTGAAATAGGTTTCACAGAAACCTGATAAGACAGGTCTCCAGGATCTCCCCTTTGAAATAAAGACAATTAAGATTGTTATATTTACGTACACATGTAAGTAAAAATTAAGATGTTATAATTTTGAGAGAAGATAACAAGAGACTTATGTGATAATAATGTAAATGAAAAGAAAATAATTAATTCAGGTAAGAATTGGCGTATAAGTGATTGAATGAGTGTATGTGTATGTGTGTGTGTGTGTGTGAGTGTGTGTGTGTGTGCGCGTGTGAATGTGTGTGTTTTGCGTGTGTGTGGGTATTGCATCTTGTATTTGAGATTGTCGAGGACCCTACTTTGGGGAAGCTAGAAAATCCTCGGTTGCTTGATAGTCCAGGGTTTTAAGAAAATTTGAGACTGCTACCTTACAATCTCTTTTAGTAGCAGGAAAAATGTTGATTAAATTATTCAGTTTGTTGTAAAGATAACTGCCTAAATAGCAGTAAAAGTTGTGCGACTTAGCGGTTCTAAAGAGGTCTTTGTGACAGACTAAGCCTTTTCTACGTTTATTTCTTATCAGTTCCGGATCGTAGTCTAACGAAGAGTGCTTTTTTAGAACGGTATGGAGGATGAAAGACTGTCTGACCGTAAGTACATCCCAATGCCTATAGATGTTAGATGTGGGATAGCGGATAGGAAAACCAGCTGCAGCCTTCAGTATACAGCGTTGAACCCGTTCCAATTCGAGTATATGGGATTTAGCCGCACCGCCCCATGAAGATATACAATAATCTATAATTGATTGACCCAGTGCTGAGTAAACCATCTTTATTACCCGTGGATCAGCTACATACTTCAGAGTTCTGAAGATGTAGATTAATTTACGAAGCCTTGAGACTAGAGTGTCAATGTGCGTTTGGAAAGTCAGCGTTTGATCGATGGACACCCCCAGGTATTTGATATTATCAGTTCTCAAGAGACTAGGGCAAGAACACGGGGCATTGCGAGCACAATTATGGGCCACTATGTTTAGGTTTTGTGGCGGCAAGTGGTCCGACCTAAAAGCAAAAGGAATATATTTAGTTTTGGAGACATTGAGAGTAAGTATATTTTGTCTTAGCCATTCTCCTACGACATCAAAACCCCGTTGCGCCGAATCAAACACATCATGCCACGATTTGCCACTAAAGAAAAGAGCTGTATCATCAGCGAAAGTAAAAATTTTTCCATTTTTAAGTTTTAATTGGCATAAACCGTTGATATAAATTAAAAATAGGGTTGGGCCAATAACACTGCCTTGCGGGACGCCGTGTGTTACAACAGCTTCATTACTAGTCCAACCATCTATTTTAACTCTCTGTGTCCGGTTAGAAAGATAGTCTTTGAAGAGACTCAGTGGGACGCCACGTATGCCTAAATTTTCCAATTTAGATATTAGGAGAGGAATCGAGACGGTATCGAAAGCCCTGGCAAGATCAAGGAAAACTGTTATGCACTTCCCTCTCTCATCCAGAGTGGTCACTATTTTATTTACAAGGTCGTGGACAGCGTCATTCGTCGATCTAGCCTGGCGGAAACCGTACTGTGAAGAAGATAGTAAGTCTTTACTCTCCAAGTAGTTGACCAGTCTTTTATTAACAATGCGCTCAAAGATCTTAGAAAACGTTGGCAGGAGAGAAATGGGTCTATAATTATCCATACAGTCCTTGGAGCCGCTTTTGTGGATTGGTTTTATTAGAGCAGTTTTGAATGCGGAAGGGAATGTTCCAGTTGCAATCGACAGGTTAATGATATAGGTAAGTGGTCCAGTTAACAACACTTCGTACCTCTTAACCACTTTAGAGGATATCATATCCACTCCGACCGCACAATTATCCCTTAGATCTCTGATCAAGTTCGAAACTTCCCATTCATCAGTTGGGGCCAAAACGAAGGAAAAAGGAGGCGATGTAGTATCTGGTAGGTTGGGATTAGAATCTCGGTAAGCTGTCCTATCTGTAAATTGATCAGCCAGTTTCTTACCTACATTTACAAAGAACTCATTGACATTATTAGCGCTTGCTTGAGGATTAAGTGATGAAAAAAGTAAGGAAGAGTGGTCAGTTGTTTTATTAGAACTACTAATGTTCTTAATCACTTGCCAGAGTTTCCTATTGTTGCCACGAGCCTTTTCTATCTCAAGCCTCTCGTAAGTTCGTTTTGCTTTTTTTACTATGTCAGTGCAGTAATTCCTGTAACGTTTATAAGTGGTCTTAAGTGTATCATTATTAGGATCACGTTTTAGTTTTTTGTGTAAGTTATCCCTGTTTCTTATACAACGCAACAGTCCCTTGGTAATCCATGGCTTTATAGTTAGCTGTCTTTTGGGAGTTTTAATTTGGGTAGTGCTATCCCTGATAGCAGTGCTGAGGTGTCCTACGAGCAAATCAGCAGCATTGTGAGCATCATCACACAAATAAATACAACTAAAATCTATCTCTTGAATCAGTTTGTCTAGTACGTCAAAGTTAGTAAAATAGTTCCCCGTTGTATGCAATACCTGGCTGTTTAAATTCAGGCTCAATGCTACTGATTCATGATCAGTTATGGAAGTCTCTAAGATTACGCATGTTGCAGCCAATTTAGTTTTGATCATAACGTGGTCTAGGCAGGTGCGACTATGAGTGGGTCGAGTGTGACCAGCGAGAATGCCATGGCCTGCAAGAACATTCAAGTAATCATTTGCGTGTTTATCTGAGCTATTTGGGGTTATGTCGATGTTAATATCTCCGCATAAGACGATATTTTTGAAATGTTTTTATTTTTAAGTTAGCTTTATGTAACATGTTATTCATTATGACCAACAGAAGCTCTGCATGTTTACAAGAATAAAACAGAAGCATTGGAGCTGGTGCGGCGATACAAATTGGCAAGGTTCAAGGCCTTCAACAATCGTCAAGATGCTGTCTCCTTTGCACTCCGGGGAGCTGAGCCAGTTGACACACATGATGGAAATGATAACTGTAAGTTTTCATAATTATTCTTAATTTCATTTCATCCAAAATTTTATGCTAACAAAAGTCTGTTACAATTTTATTAAACACACAATAAAAAAAATCTGTTCAAAAATTCTTAATTAAGATGTTTCATGCTACTTCACTAACAAATTATTTGTCTCTAGGAAGTAAAATTGTTTTCATTCATTAGTCACCTATGATCAGTAACTGTCTTCCGTTATCTGTTTAATGTATTTATTATCAAACATTCAATTCTGTTACATCGCTGGCATACAGTGCAAAACACTTGAATGTGCTGGTTGACACAATAATTGTCCTAATAGCTCAGTTAGAAGATTGAGAGAAGGGCGGGCTATTAAAATACCACCTATAACTTAAAAAAAATTTTGGTTAATTAATATGATTGTTGAAATGCTGAAAATTATCTGCGAATACTCCATAATATTTTTTTATTTGTATAAACACTTCAACCTGGTAAAAGACCTTTGACTATGAAGAACTGCATTTAGACCTTTTCTGAAATGAATGTCAAAACCGTCATTGGTAGGCGCATACTAAATATGGTTAGGCAAGGAAGGTTACTCGGACAGTGAATTTATGTGCTGACATGCGTAGAAATGAGGCCACTGCACCTAAACCTCACAAGTCCCAGGCACTGCCTTCAGTACCTTTTTGACAACGCCATAAATGGTCCATAGATGGGGTCCATGGTAAATAAGTGTATGCTACTTCCTAGCATACATTGTTTACATTATGTATTGCACTGCAAGCATTGGAAGAAACTATTTTTTCATAAAAATCTTGAGCACTTGCGTAAATGAACGCTAAGGTCGACATCTGCTCATTTGAATCAGCTGATTGTTCTTTGTGCATAAAAAAATCTATGATTTTTTAATGGACCAAAGTAAAAAAAATTACAATATTGTTCATCTGACCTACAGATTCTGATTATTATGTGTTTTTTTACTTTATATTCCTCACACAAAAAAAAAACTATGTTACCCATGGACTTCGGTTATTGTGCGCACCAATTGCTTCAAATTTTCACATATCTGAATCTATTCCAAATCGAGATTGTAAATTTTCTAATTATTTAGTCTCGTTACCCGCGCAACGGTGTTCTAAGTTTTCTACAAAACAGATCAGCAATTAAAATGAGCGGTTTAATGTCGCTACATTCGATGTAGCGTCCCATCCCTTTGACGACGGTCGCGCACCGTTTTTGCTGTCGCATGTCGCAGCGTTCGATGTAGTTGTGTTTCGATATCATTTAGGGAACCCGTGTGCAGATTGCGCTTCACGCAGAGTAGGCCCTGTACTAGTAAGTGTTTTTTTAAAGTAACGATACGATAGTAATAGAAGATTCTTAATTCGACGCGTTTATTTTTAATTTACAACAAACAAATTTGTTTGATTTTTTGTTCCATATTATGGGGCTAAAAGTTTATCATGAAAATTGGAAAAAAAACGTCTTTTTAATTAAATTGTACCAACGAAAAGCATGATTCATGAATTTGAAGTCGTTGCTAAACGGAAATCACCGACAAAAATGCACCGATTTGAAAATGGTAGCTTAGTGTAAATTTTTCATCGTCTTTTTCTTTTCAAGTAATAAATATTACAACACCAATTGCCTAGAAGAAGCCCTGCAAAAGACTCGGTCATCGGTCGATTGTTATGTTACTATCAGTGATTCAACTCTGAAGCGCGCAGATGATTAGCGCTTATTGTGTTATTTATCTCTATTACCCAACTGTAAACAAACAATGCCTGACGTTATCTTACAAATGCCAGTTAATAGAAATAAACATATTTGATTTTAATAATGTAGCTATGTTGACACCGTTCACAAATAATTCCTTCTATAAATAAACCTTATTTAAAGCCAGAATATCCTGATTTAAAGCAACTTATTGATAAATAAGATTCGGTTGTTTGTGACAAGTGTCCCAGTGATCGTGGGTTTCGTTTTAGGCATAAAAATTATGTTTCTTCCAAAGGTTCAGTTCCGATCAAAAGCATCCGAACCTTAAAGTCATGCCGAATTAACAACGTTCTACCTACTTGCGGTCGCGTTTTAAACGAGTTCTTGAGTGGAGACCGCGTCTCGGCAAACGTAGTGTAGGACGCCTTCAGGCCAGGTGGAGTGATGATTTTCGCAAGATGGCTGGCGTGCAACTGGAGAGGCCTATATCAAGCAGTGGACTGCGATAGGCTGATGATGATGATGATGATGATGCGGATCGCGATTGGTTAGACGTGCCGTCACAATTCCCTATTGCTATACATAATGCATGGCTTTTAATCGCCATGCTTGGCCAGTAAGTTAGCGAACGCACTTTAGCTAATGTTCAGGTGAAAACGTACAAGTTCTTCTCTTCAATATCTCGTCACATTGATGTTATACCCTTCTTTACTAAAAATAGGGACACAAACTGCCTTAAACTCAGCGACAAACATTATGGCATACCTACATAGTATTATGAAACACATATTATAAAAATTAAGTAGCTGTTACTCGCGAATTCGTACGCGTGTGTCATGCAGCCACGGAAACCTTTAAATATTGCGTACGTGCCTTATTTCATCGAGTTCTGCCATACCTATTATATTATCTGTGGTCATACTGACGTGATAGACAAACATCCATATAAATACTTAATATACTTTCACTATAATATAAGTAAGAAAGCCGGCCAACGTGCGTTCTCGCCGGGGCATGACCCAAAATTGGTGGCAGTGGCTATACCAATGAAGGTGGTGTAGAGCCGTGTCTGGCTAGACGAATCTGCTTTCTCATTTCTTAACAATACACATGCCTTTTAGGAAATACAGTCTACAAGTTTTTTCAGAAGATCTCGCTTTTAGTGATGAGTCTCCTTTGTATAGGTTTGAATGAAGTTTATCAGAATTATTTTCGTTAATCTTTATGCAGGCAGTTGTAGCGTTAATGGCACACACGACGGCAGATCAAGTTACCAGAAAATGTCACTTTGTCTCAATGTAAACTGATCTCTAAGAGTTTTAGTTACAGTTGAAAATTTGACATTTATGGGTAGGTTGATATGCTGGCCACTGTACACTATCATGACCATACCTATATCAATCCGCTGTTAGATACGCGCTCCTCCAAAAGAAGGATTTTGAAGTAATTGCTACGCTTGCCAGTGAGAGTTCCTTGCGCTGCTTCTCCTCGGCACTAGCCCACACTTGTCCCGAAGCAGTGGTAGGTTTAAATATTGAGACATGTAAAAGCGCCTCCTGGGGCCTAGTTGCAAAAAAAAAAAACAATTTTCTAAATTTATAGTTTTAGAATTCCCTTGTGAGTCCGTCAATTATAATTTTCCAAAGTGACAATTATTTTCTGTCGAATAATCATAAAGCAGTCAGGCGGTGAGCGTGATCATAATCATTACGGCTTCCATTCGGGGATTCACGTGTAATTGAGCAGCGGGCGCATTGTCGACCTACCTATGACTCATTATTGGAAAATTAGATCATCTTTATGTGTCTACTGATGTCTGATCACAATAAAGATAGACATAGCAAGCCCACTCCCCACATTGATTAACTAAGCACGCAATCTCACACGCAAGTACTCCGACTCTCGACTCCGTCCGCGTGGGAAACGGCTTTGTCGCACTCCTTATATATCGCGTTACCGTAGGTACCATATAATCGCTCGATAATTCAGAAGTGACAGACATTCGCATTTACGATACCATTATGCATTTAGGGCTTTCAGGACAAACTACTTAAAAAATATATTTTAAACTTTTCTTCTTTTAAAGAAGGAAATATTTTGTTTCAGTATATTATAAGTGCAATTAAGTTGCTAAAATATCAAATAAAGTAAATATTTTGTTCATTTCCCCCTTAAAGTTAAGTTTCCATACCTTTTCAAGCGAATGCTTTTATTGTCAAATACACCCAACTAATTTCAGCTTTCTAAACTTAGTAATTTTGACTAATTGAGACTCGGCCAGACCAGCGATATTACATTTTTATCAATGTTAAATGCATTAGTTTTATTAGAAAAAAAAAAATGTTTTATCTCACACAGCATATATTGTGCCAATCGATAACTTAACAAGTCCTTATTCGACAAGAAGGGGGCTTTCTGTATGTGTACCTTTTATGCTTCAGTGTTCTGGGTCACAGGTTTTTAACCTCGTTGTTCACCTGTGCCTCGCTTATCTTAATCGCAACTGTCGTATGTATTGTATCGTCTGTTTCAATTGAAACAGAAATACATATTCTGTTTCACTTATAACAGGTGACTATTAGAATATTTTTTTAGATTTCGATTTCAAAATGCTGTCTTCATTTTGAGATTTGATGATCTTACGAGGACAGAGAACGGTAGATGCAGTATGTAATTGATATTATTGATGAGTACGCAATATGGGAATCGTAATGTTAATGTTAATTGCTGTACGAAAATACGATTGAATAACAATGTCGAATCCCATCTAAAGGCGTTATACCTTTACCTTTTGCTTACACACTGCTCCAAGCAAATTTTGTTTACAAAAGAATGTCTAAAATTCACGAAGTTATATAAGATCGAAATCAGTTTTATAATATCGAAATCAGTTTTATTTCCGGCTCCAGGTGGCGCTTTGACACGGCCTAATATTAAACCTACGATTACAAAGTTTGAAGTTCTTTTCATTCAAAATAGTGTTGCAATATGACGACAAATAATTCTTCTTTGCATACATTTTAAATAAAGTGGTATTTCTAAAAAAATTGTTTATTTAAATATAAGTCTACTGTCAATATTTGTGTTCAATTTCGACATCAGTTAATCAGTAGCATTCCTTACTGTCCATTTGTTTCCATCTACACTGTATTGACATGAACAAGGAATGTTATAAAATGTATACGATGACTTAAACAATGTTGACAAACATTGACTTATACCAAAAGTTGTCGATAGATAGAAGGAATATTTTGATTGTCTTTGTAAATACGGATTTCAATAATACCCATTTACTCCGTTTCGATATGTAGTTACTTAAACATATTAATATGTTGTTCAAACTAAGATAATATTACTTAGAACGTAGCGAGTACTATATCTTTTTGTTGACAATAATAACAGTAACAGATAAATAAGTATATTTAGTCGTATGCATATGTATCATAATTCGTAAATTAGTATGTGATTAAAAATAAACGAGCTTAAATACTAAGGACTTGGCAGCATGGTCTTTGACCTTAGCCATTTCCGTAAATTTCCATAATGGCAGGTATGAAACATGACAACGGCTACGTTGTTACAATCGGGGACATTTTGTAGTGTAATTTTTGTATGGAACTGTGTATTTAGTTTTAATTTATAACGCGCAGTTGGTTAGGAAATTAACTGAGTTTTAATATTTTTTCGCAGCTCTTATGGGAGAAAAACCATACCCGTTCAAAGCGCCATCTCCCCAAGACATGGTGGCTCTCCGCAAGTCTATCGAGGCTGGTTTGACCGTCACAGTTCGCGATCGCGTTTGGGACAACCCGCGCTTCCTGGTTAGCAGCGGGAACACGCCTGCCATCATGCAAGTACGTATCGCGCATTAAAAAAGTGACGTATGACTATTATCATAATCAGTGTAATCACCATCATACAGAATTAAAACGTAGGTAAAATATACGATACTTACATCAGAAAATCTATTTAAATTATGTCTGTCTGTCTTTTTGTTCCAGTTTATATCTGTAACTGCTAGATCTATTTTGACTGGACTTTCACACGCAAATAGCTAATGTTATAAGAAGTAATTTAGGTTACCTTTATTATAAAAAAAAAAACTTATTTTAATTAATAAAAAAAAACCAGGATGTGACATGTTAAGCATCCTTTAAAAATCGCTGGCTTAGCTACTATTGATTAAAAATATTGTTTTTCCTTACAGGAAGGCTCCCGTTACAACGCTCTGCACGTTGCGGCTAAAGTCATGAACGCTGAGCTTTGCAACCTTATCCTGACCACTGTTGGGAACCCGTGCTTTGTACAAGCTCTTTACGGAATGGACGCGGATCTCGAGTCTTGTAAGGTGAATAAAATTAATACACCGTGCCTTTTGACCATTATATATAACATCAAGGCTGTGTTATTTATTTTATCAAAAAAAATTAAATAGTGATTCGAACTTTTTATTTGAAACACACTGTGACGCGCTTGGACGTATTATTTTGCTGCGACGGGGTCACGAGTGATTGAACCTTACACAGCTTAGTCCGTGCGCGTCACACCGTGTTACAAAATGAATAGCTGAATCAATATTTTATATTTTTCTATGATTATTTGTATTGATAAAAAAAACTTTGCCAGGAAGTTATACATAATGGGTGCATTCCAAGTGGTGGGCTTGGTTTTTCAGGTGGGTGGAAATGCAAGTAGTCAGGCGTTACATTACGGAATTCGAATTCTACAACATGAACATGAAAATTATTTAGCTAATAATTCGCCTTTCGTGAAGGTGACAACATCTAATGCTACGTTTACACGCTTGCCGAAGCTTGGCAAACGTCCACAAGCCCCATGTCTTTACAAATGCTTGGATGCCATTTACACGCTTGCGAGTGCATTAGTGTGTTCCGGACAGGCAAGCTGTGCAGACAATCATGGATGTGGACGTTGAAGTTGATATGCCTCAAGAAAGGCCATAGTATCGTCGTTCGACCAACTACTCATGTTTAATACGTCGTAGGTACACAGCGCGCAGCACAACGTAAACACATCCGTTCGGCGAGAGCTCGTGAGCGACGACACTCAGCACGCGCCAACATGTAAATACGTCGCAAGCGCTTGCCGCAAGCTTCCTTTGATTTGTGTTCAAAAACCGACACTAGCTCGGATCGCCGACAAGCTCATGCAAGCCAAGCCAAACACCCCGTTTACACGCTTGTGTTTGTGGACACTTGGCGAGGCTTGCCAAGCGTGTAAACGTAGCATTAGGATGCCACGCGAAGTGGCGAAACGCGTCGAGGTTTTTCTCATATCGGTGTTGGGTACTATTCATTGCCCAGTTGGGGTTTCACCTCAGAATTTGACAAACCTTACTATTACCTTGATGATTGATGTAATATAAAAAATAGATACAAAATAAGCGTCGAAAAAGTGTCCCAACCAATGTGCACCTATTTGATCATTTGACAATTAATACAACCTATATAAATCGAATAGATGCAACATGACACAAATATCCATAATATTGCATGTTGACATAATTTGGCCGGGTTATAAAGTTGCCTTTGACATAAATTCAACGTCAATCACAGTCGAGGACAGTTTTTGTCGTTTTTGTATCGGAATGTGTATCTTATTATTATTATATGACGATGACTATTACGAATGTTATTACGCTATTAGATAGATGGATAGATGAAGTCTTTATTTGCATTGCAGTAAGGCACAAATCAGGAAAATATAAGGAAACAAGTAATTAATAAAATAAAATTAAACAATTTGAATAATTGACGGTTACGCTAAATTATTTATGTATATTTTTTATATAATAAAGGATTATATGCCTTGTAAGCTGATCATAAATATGACTATTAATACAAATGATTTTATGCTTTTAGATAAATATAATACTTTTATTTGCGTGGCAATGAGACTTCGATCGACGACTATCGAATTCGACGACGATTTGGATCAGTGGTAGTAAACGCTGCTTCTGAACCATGGGTCGCAGGTTCGATCCCCGCTCAGTACAAATATTTGTGCGCATGAACATGTCTGTTTGTAGTGGTCTGAGTGGTTACTATGTATTATAAGTATATATTTACTAAAATTAAAATATATAAGTAACTTTATCGGTTGTCTAGTACCCCATACGACAAACTACTTACTAGTAGCTTAATTTGGGACTAGATGGCTCTGTGTGGCCCAGTGAGGCATGTCTGAAAAATATTTATTTATTTAATATTTATATTTATATTTATGAGGCATACGCCAGGAAAATAAAAGCAAACAAGTAGTTAATAAAATAAAAAAATCAAATTAGAATATTGGCAAAATTACTCTAAATTATGCTAGCCGTAGCGATACAAAAAAAAAACTGATTGTATGCCTTGTAAGCTGATCATAAATAAAAAAAATAGTTTTTTAAGTTCTGGACATTATTATCTTCACCACCAGGAGTTCGCCACGATACTGCTGGACCGTTACCTCAACACGCCGGATAAAGCGATGAACGAGACGCCACTCCACTTCGCGGCCAAGTTCGGCGCGGACGCGGCCGTCGATGTGCTCACGTCTTTCCCCCAGTGCAACCTGGCCGCTGTCAACAAGTTTGGAGAACAGCCTAAAGATGTAAGTAAGAAAGATTTAGGTAAGATTTAAGGTTAGGTGTTAATCAGTTCCTTATTATGTACTTGAGAAAGAACATTCAGGCCTTATGAGGTTAATGTTTGTATAACGCTTGTCAACATATACTGGAATTTAACATTGAACAAGGCTTTATACTGTAAACATGAAACGAAACTCTGCCTAGTGCAATCAATGTCTTTTCATAAACAAGGGTTCTTAACGTCTTTGAAATAGGTGTGAGTTTTTAACAAAACTGTTCAACCTGATGTGCAGACCACTGTATTTTCCTTAAACGTAGAATATAATAGACGGACAAAGCCTGCGAGATAGAAGAAAACCTCTTAAGGAAATCTAGCAAGATAGAAAAAGAAAACAAATCTTTTCGTTTTGTGACCTGTCTTATTTGACAAAGTGACATCCAGTGGCATATGCGCTATAAGGTTCAACATTTTATGGAATTATTTAGTACATCGTAGATTATCTAAAGTAAATACAGTTTTATCTAACAATGGTCACATGTTCTGTGAGTGTCTGTGGAGTCAACCACAAAAATAATCCAGAAAATTGCTCATTTCACAGGTAAATACGTAGAAAGTCGTCATCGTAAAAACGCGTTATTTTTGTTGAATTTGATCTTGTTGTTATGTTGTAAATATAAAATTATTTCAATCCACTTGTTCATTTTAATATTTTGTATAGATAAAGTTCTATGTATTGATTATTTACATTATTTTGGTGGATAATTAATTCATCAAATAATTTACATGTACGCTAGAGCTTGACTCAAATTTATCGATACTATTGTCGACATTTATCTTGAATGTTTCCGGAGAAATTTGATGTTATTTTACGTTTAGCGTCTCAAATAAATGTCAACTTAACAATTTGAAGAAGAAAACTGTAAGGAATCACGTAACTAAGATAATCTTGTTAAAAGTCAATAATCAGGGATTGATTCATCAGAATGTAAATGTTTATTCAGATTTTGTTTACTTGTTATTTTTCACTTACTGCCATTGATGAGCTCACACGGCACAGCAGATGACACGGGAAAATCTTTTGAAGAAATAAATAAAGAAAACTAATTAAAACTGTTAATTTTTAAATTATATGTAAAAAATATACTCACCGGGCACATTTATCTGCCCACTATTATAGTTGTAAGAAGTGAGGGCGGTTAGGTATGCCGCAAAGTAGGTGCATAATCTCGAGATAAAAACAGTGCACAGTGTGACAGTAAACATTATTTTCCAAACGACAAACTGCAATTATTATCGATAGTCTAAAAATGTTAAAGGTACGTCACTAGTTAACACACACATTGACAAATCAAAACTGGTCACGCATTATCGGGCTGTCAGTCGATCTGCTTGTATCCTATATCTATGGTATTTCCATTGTAAATTGGATATTTCGTACATACGAAAAAAATACTTTTGCAAATATTAACAATTCTGTTAAAATGAAACAGTGTTATACATTATTTTTAACTTTTTATAAACTATTGAACTTAAAAATACTTCTCCTTAATATAAGTTAATGCTATCACGAATTGTGTCTTATGAAATTGTTACATTAGGATTTCATCATCGTAAAATAAAGAACATATTAGTGATTGGTGACGATATTTTAATTTTTAATTTTTATTTTATTGAAGTACTCCAGTAGCACAATGTATATATCACTTTCTTAAAACTAGTAAGGATTTAGTTCTTATACATTTGCTAATGACATGGAGCATAGGTAGTGAGATTAATACAAAACTTATCTTAGAAAACCCACTTGTAACTAAATAAGTTATTTATATCATAAAAATCCTAATAAAAAAAAATAATAGGTACTATTTCCCTTGACATAGTTGAAATCGGCCGTGGACGAAACCTTTCACTATAATGGAACCGTTTATTTTTATGCTAAGAGCAGACCGGTAAACCAGTCAAACTATGGGAAACTGTGCCTATCAAAACTATATTTTGATATTTAAATGTCTTATTTATCAGGTAATCTGCAAGCGAGCACAGAACAGTAACCCTGAGACAGCGAGACGGATCGCGAGCCTACTACAGCAGCGGTACTACGTGCCGGTACTTCACACGGAAGACGGAAGCGGGGCGCCCACCATAGGACGGCCTTTCACGCCGGCTTTGCCGCCAGTAAAACATTTTTTATTATTATTTACTCGTACCTCGCATTTAATGAAGGTGACGCCATAACAACGGGGTATACATCGCCCAAAGAGTTCATTCAACCCATAAATGTGTTCTTATTTTATCTACAGGAAATAAACCAAGACCCCCTAAGTCCTCGTTATGAGATCCGCGCGTTCGCCGGCCCCATGGACGAGGGGAACGCGGAGAACTTCAGGCGGAGGTGGAAGACTCCGCCGCGGGTGGAACGGGTCAAGCTGGCGCCGGCCACGTTCCGGCTGAAGGAGATGACCAAGGGCCTGGAGACTGTAGGCAGGTGAGCAAAAAGAATATGTGCGTGTGGTCTGAGGGCCACTCTCTCAGAATTCTTTGAAACTTGCTCAGGATTTAGTGAACACTCCAAAAGAAATGTGAAAGTTGGAACCAGAATTTGTGAAAATCAAATAAGGGAGATATGGACTTCAAAGTTGGGCCCTCAATCTTCCCTCAATAAGTTTACTGTATTTATTGCACATTTTTTATTATAAAAAGACATGAATTTGTGTATGGATATAATACGTTAAGAGTATTAAAGCGAAAACAAAAAAGTGGAGAATTGAGGGCCCAAATTTTAAGAAGGTGATAATATTTAACCAGCATGATGCCGTGATGTGCTATTGATATCACAAAATATCTCAGTTTATGCACTAAACAATAATATTTCAAAAAGTTTGCAAAAGTTAATGGATTAATTTCTATTAGATTACAAAATTTCCATCTGAGGGCCCATTTTAAACGGAATTATACAAAAAAATACAATATTTTTTTATAATATCTTGTTTTCACAAATTTTGTTTGGCGTTAGCTTAAATTGTGACGTAAAGACTTTTTCTGTAATGCCCTTAGTTTATCCGGTACAAGTGGGCCCTCAATCCTCTATGTGAGGATTGAGGGCCCATTTTGAACGGAATTATACAAAAAAATATAATGTTTTTTTAATAATATCTTGATTTCACAAATTTTGTTTGGCGTTAGCTTAAATTGTGACGTAAAGACTTTTTCTGTAGTGCCCTTAGTTTATCCGGTACAATCCGTACAAGTGGGCCCTCAATCCTCTATGTGAGGACTGAGGGCCCAACTTTGAAGTCCATATCTCTCTTATTTGATTTTCACAAATTCTGGTTCCAACTTTCACATTTCTTTTGGAGTGTTCACTAAATCCTGAGCAAGTTTCAAAGAATTCTGAGAGAGTGGCCCTCAGACCACACGCACATAAAAGAATTGACCAGCGGAAACCTTTAGGCGAAGATGGAAGATGCTGGAATGGGTGAAGCTTGCACTTCCTACGTTCCAGCTGAAAGAGATGGCCTGGAAAAGGACCCAGGAGATAACTAAGAGCCCGGACTTTGTGGGGTTCAATTAGTCAACAGCCATTGTCCGTACACTGCTGGACGTAGGCCTCCTTCAAGTAGCGTCACAATTCTCTATGTTGGCCTTTCCCCATCAGCCGCTGCCAACAGTTCTCCTAAGGTCATCAGCCCATCGATTCGAAGGGCGTCCTACACTACCTTCATCGTCGGCTGTCAGAAGGTAAGTGAAAACAACCGAACTTCTGGCGGTAGTGGAAGGCAACGCCCAAAGAGATGACAACGGGCCTGGAGACTGTAGGCAGGTGGGGGAAAAGAATCGACTAGTGGAGATCTTCAGGCGGAGGTGGAAGACTCCGCCGCTACATTCCGGCTGAAGGAGATGACCAAGGGCCTGGAGACTGTAGACAGGTGGGTGAGATGAAGCGAGGAAATAACCAAGGACCTGGAGACGGGAACAAGCAGCGCATGGTCACTATTGTCATGCCAGAATGAATTCAAATTCAAATAAAAGTTTTAAAAGTCAGATAGGTAACGTTATCTAACCTATGATATTTGACAGAGATATTGAAATTGTATGATAGAACTATAGGAATATGGAGAGTTAACTACGTTAACGTAGCTTTCTGCTGACGTCAACCTACTACAAAAGTCAAATTTTCTCAATTATTGATATTGATCTCTACTTGTTAGACTTAAAGTTGAAAATCAATTCAAAGAGCTTTAACTTTTTGGGTAGGTTGACCTGCCATTGTCTGTACTTTTAATCGACCCTGGTATTTGTGTCATATTTAATTATAAAGACTTATTTATTGTTTACAGGGACCTTGCAGAAAAACTAAAAGTAGGATGGAAAGAATACTGGCCGTTCTTAGACACATTCACAGACTTGAGAACGCCCGAAGGCCTCGCCCTTCTGGAGGACTATCTCAAGGCGAAATACGACAGCGCGTGTTCCTTCGCCTACAACGACAGCTGTGCGCAGTCTCAGCTACCCCCCGACGAGCTATCCCTCTCAAGAATCAGCCTGACGGACACATCTCAAAGCACACCCCTAAAAGACGCCCTAAGTCCTATGTCAGAACTCTGCGTGGCCCTCAAAACTTGCAAAATAACAGACAGACCATCCCACTGGAGGAAAACAGACCCAATCAGACAAAGGCTATGCAGACAGCCTACAGCCAAACCTATTTTGACGAACGGAGACGCACCACCGATCGTGAACCACACTGTAAGCCAACTACTGTGCATAGAACGGACGTGTCAAGTATTTGCGAAGAGAATAGCTGATGCTTTAGTGTTTTCCTTGACAGCGGAGCCCGAAGTCGCCGGTGACTCGCTGAAATCAGAAGCTAAACATCTCCAACACACAATATACACTTACATGGATGATGAACGGTTTCAGAAAATCGATTTTGCGTTAATACATTCGCGGCTAGCCCAACTGGTTGTGTTTAAATTGAAACAGCAAACTCAGGATTTGGACGACATAAACTGTCTAGTCGAGTTCTTGATCAAGTTGAGATGTCCAAACGATGATATATTCAGTTCGGACGATGAGCGAAAGCCGGTTTATTATAGGGGAACAAATAGGGTTAAACTGACGCACGTTATCGACTGCCATGTTAGGTGTTTAGCTAGTTTTATATGCGAGGAGTTGACGGAGAATGATCTGATGAAGGGCCCGGCGATATCGGAGACTGAGTGTACAGATATATGGCAGAAAGCCTCGAAGTGTAGATGCGAGTGGAAGATCGAGTTGTTCGAAAGAAATAGTAAAAAGAACGCGTCGTTCAGGAAAAACAGATCAATTCTATCGACAAGTCCGAAGAGTGAGAGCTTTATTAAAAGATTGACGTTCGACCATGACATAGGTAAGTCACATTTTGTTTGATTTAATATATGGCTTTCACGTATCAACTTACAGCGGTTAGCGATATATTGTGCCATCGATAAAGATATGTATATTATGCAGTGAAAGAATATAAATGTTTGGCAAGTAAAAAATTTAAATGACTACGATATTTTTACGGGATTTAAACAGATGAGTTAATTGTGACATTTCTTTATTATCCGATTCGCATTTTTTTGCGTCTGTGTAGTTTAATAACACTACTTTTTTATACATATGTATGTTATTTTTAATAAATGTCAATTAAATTATGTAATATAATTTATTAAAAGGTGATGGAAAACTTCAACACAATGAGACTGAAAAACCGGTGTCGGTGAACTCGCCGGCGGGAGACAATGGCGCCCTCTACACGCTCGACGTCGCCAAGTGCCAAGTGGTCGAAGCTGAGGTGAGATACGCTTACAATTTTTAGGTGATTCAATCACCCAACTCCTGAAGTCATCATTATCAGTCTTAGAACTCAACTGCTAGACCAGATTAATCAGAGACCGGAGAAACCCTTTTTAAATTTAACGCCCCCTGTCGCACATGGAAGGTTAAGAGTAGCCCTGTTTAAAGGGAAATACTATTAAAATGTTACCCAGACCATAGATCCTATTGATTGTGCTAGCTTGATAACCTTGAAAATGTTTAACCACTTACTACTAAATTAGTGTTACCCTTTTGATTGCCATCTCTTTTCTATAAAATATTTTCTCTTTCGGTGCTTACAGGTCACAAACCTGCTAATCTGCACCCAAATCAAACGACTTTCTTCTTGTTAAATGGCGCGCCATGGCGCATTAATTAGTCTAATAAGCTGCGCATAGAAGTTAAAATAGCCTAACAGCATAAGCCTACTAAGGGGTTGTCAGTATTGTTAAGAGCTTATCGTATTTTTGGTTAGAATTTCGTCGAGGTCAGTCCAAATGATAAACTTGCCTAGTATTTATTAATTTTATTTTTAATTGATGATTGTTACGCACACATCGGCTCAATTTTACTTGCTAGCTTGACTATGAGAGAGTTACATAATGTTGCATCAGATATCCAAAGACGAGTCGGAAGGGTCGTGCTCGTCTTAAGAGGAGGCGTACCCCACGGCCATATTAGTAAGAGATGCACATTTATTTGAGACATTTTTTGAAGCTTGTTGTGTATCCAGTTTATGTTACATCTATGACTATAAATTATCTATTATTCATTTCAGTCATTGATGTACAGACGTCAGGTCAACCCACCCAAAAAGTTAAAGGTCATTGATTTTATTTTCAACTTTAAGTCCAACAAGTAGTCAAGTAAATCAATATCAGTTGAGAAAATTTTACGTCTTGTGGTAGGTTGACGTGCTGTTGTCTCTTGTCTGTACATCAGGCATCGCTCTCTCCATTTCCTGCTGTGCGACCTTGAGCCTTCTTCCATACGAAGGAAGAGATTCACGTCATATTTTTTGATTTTTATTTATTATCAAAGGTTGTTTTGGTAGGTTTAAATATTGGGACGTGTAAAAGCGCCTCCTGGGGCCTATTTAAACGAATAAAATAAATAAATAAATAAATGTGGACAACATCACATACATTGTTCCGATCCCAATTTGAATAACTATTTAAAGCACTCTTATTTTGAAAACCAGAAACAACGAAGGTAACCACAAAATTGATTTTACTGTTGCGCACTCAGTCAATAATTTTGGCTGGACTATGAGAGAAAGACACATATCATATTCATTAATTTTCATTAATGACTGTTACGCACACAGCGAATCAGTTTTGCTTGCTAGCTTGACTATGAGAAAGATATATAATGTTGCATCAGATATCCGAAGACGAGTCGGGAGGGTCGTGCCCGTCGGAGGAGGAGGCGTACCTCACGGCGTCCGAGCACTCCGACGTGGAGCCGCCCGACCGCGACCCTCGCCGTGAGGCCGAGCTGATGGAGGAAGCTAGCGATAGAGCTGTCGCCGAACCGTTTATTTACGGGTAAGATGTTCTTTGATGATGTATTGGAACCGGCGACCTCCCCGTGGGGTTCGAGACGTGGGGCCGGAGCGACTTGACACCGACCGTTTATTTTTTGCTGCGCTCGGCGCTTATCGCTTTGTTTATTGTTCCTGAGGCCAGATGTTTACACTTACGACGATTCGGTTTACATTTCTGAGAAGCTATTGAAACAAAGGCCAACAAAATTGCCATTGTTACGCTGACGCACCAGAAATGCGTCCGTATCAAATAAAATGCTTGTTATAAGTATTTAAGACAAGTAATAAGTAATATAACTTAAAAACTGAAAACAATAGATGTATCATGGCAAAAAACTTAAATTTTTTCACTTCACACTCACTAAAACACAGTTTTCTTGCTTAAAATGACGGCCACGTATCCGCCATAATTGATCACTGATAAAGTCAAATTTCACCAAGGCATTTCTTTTTTCTTCGACGAAAGTCTATTTGTTTTTGGTATGAATGAACGGAGAATTTATCATACATTGTACTAAAAAAGTATCAGGCCCTGGTTGACCTGATACTTTTTTACTTTAACAATCAGAGTCAATTTCGACTGCGGGAGAAATGTCATTCTGGGTTGACATCCGGCCTTAATGGACCAACTCAAAAAGACACTCTGGACTAACATGCCGGCCATTAAAGGAAAGAGTTATGGGGACTACTAGAGCTAAGTTCTGCCCCCAATTGGTTTAATTTTATAACTTCTAAACAAAATCAATTCCCAAAAAACTAGAACAGTATCATTTTAGCAAATTGTAGTCCCCTTAACTAGATAGTTTTTTATGTCATTTATTATTTTATGGGTGCAGAGCAGAGCATGCGGTGTAACCGGCTTCGATGTTTTTTTTATGTATACCTTAGATAAAAAAAATACTTTAAAAAGATAAGTTTTTCCATAAAGAGTTGGAAATTATATAAACCTTTTTATAAAAATGATTACCTACAAAAAGGATAAAACAAGTAACCAGCTTGAATTTGCATACGAAAAAAAAACAGTACATTAAAAGAAAATACAATAATGCACTTAAAACAAGGGACCATGTCATTTCCTTCGATTTATACTGTAAAGCTTTATTTCTGGCCCAATTTTATCAAGCCACCTTATTGAAATGAATGAGTACGAGTGATTGATTAGTTAGAGAGCTGTAATCAATTACAAATGTTACAGAAATTACAATATTTACAGAAACGAGGTTTTTATTAACAAACATATTATTTTTGCTATGGAGAAGTTAGTCTCCTATTTCATTTAAATGTATGTATGTCTTACTAACAATGTAAATGTTATTTTAGGATGTAGACATAATACAACATCGCTTTAAAATAAGTCACATACCATATTTTTTGTTTCCCAGCGAGGAGCCCACTAAAATGGACCGGCTAGTGTTCGATGCGATATCGGAGTGCGACATCCGGCCTGATCAGTTTCCCAACGTGTACCGCTGGCGACACACGGTAACACTATACACCCCTACTGAGAGGAACAGGTTAGTGCACAATTTTAATATTCTGTCCACCTCAAGGTTTTTTTAATAAGTTAAAGACAAAACAGACTATTCTGAAATCCAAGAAACAGGTCTGATGTTAAATTATTTTAAAATGTCGTGTTGTCCATACAAAATAAAATAAGAAAGCAGCCGCATACTTTGGATAAAGGGTAAAAGAAAATTTTAGACGCACATATTGATATCCTATCAGGCCCCTAATTCGCGTAAACAAATCATATCACAATCGTAATTGAACGACAGGTTTTTGACAGTTCTGGTATGGGCTAAATGTCAAAATCGTCCAATTCAATCGCGATCGAACTGCGATTCGGTTAAGCGAATTAGGCCCCTGAGCAGTTATAATTCCGTCTCAGACACGAAATAATTGTTTTATATGCGTTTATTTTAAGGGGAATTAGTCCCCTCTAGTAGAGAGGTGCTAAGCTAAGTGCTGCCCCCAATTGATTTATTTTTTTTTACTTCTAAAATCCATTCTTAAAAAACTAGAACAGTATCATTTTAGCAAATTACCTCTAGTATTTATTGAATCACTGTATACTTTTTATTTAGTTGTTTATAAAATCGAATTTAACGCTGTCGACAGAAGCGGCCGCTTTTATCAATAATGTTACGAGTATAAATACGAAAGAATGCCAGAATGAAAAGCAGTTAACAGTGATTCAATAAATACTAGAGGTAATTTGCTAAAATGATACCTACTGTTCTAGTTTTTTGAGAATTGATTTTGTGTAAAAGTAATAAAATTAAAT
The DNA here is from genome assembly GCA_949315895.1 of Anania crocealis. Lineage (NCBI taxonomy): Eukaryota > Metazoa > Arthropoda > Insecta > Lepidoptera > Crambidae > Anania > Anania crocealis. Next base: position 14,417,340 of record OX438867.1, on the reverse strand, counting down.
CAATTGGGGGCAGCAATTAGCTCCAGTAGTCCTCTTAAGCGCTTTTAAACTATCGCGTTGCATAATTATTTAAGATGTAACGGGATTTATCGCGAACATTCCTTATTCACGGGGTCTCATACAGAACAAAAGTAAAATGGTCTTTAATTTTCTCAATAGATGGCGATACCTGTATGGCTAGCGGATTAACTGTATATTAAATTGAATACAAAACCTAAGATACATGAAGATAATACCCGAAAAAGATGCTAATAAATATTTTCAACCATTTAAGTCCTCTTAAAGCACACAATAAATTTATTGTAAACTAGCTGTTCCCTGCCACGCTTCGCTGTGGCACATTGTGATTGAATGGTTTTTGTTTTTTTATGGCTTTTTTTTTCACGGTTGCGGATAAATAGATAAAAACAATCCTTGATACGGATTATATATCATGCTAAAATTTCAGCTAGATCGGTGCAGAACTTTTTGAGTTTTTGAAGCGTACACAAAACAACATAACTACTCTAATTCGCGTAACCGAATCGTATTACAATCGTAATGGGGACTACCGTTTCTTTGCTCACCAGTTGGCGCCACTGTAGACTGAGGTCCGGAGATATAGCTATCAAAGGCGATTGGCGCCGAAACAAAGTGATATCTTGAATCTAATTAAGGATATATTGTTTATAAATAACTATCTTGATATCAACAAACTAACTTCTGGAATAGTTGCTCTTGAGGCCGCCTATTTTTGCGCTTTTTCTTAATTCCGCTTTTAAAGCGTTCACATTAATCGCCAAATAATCCATATTTGCGATATTTTACGAAGGAGATCACTTTCCAGCAGGTAAATTAAAGAAATTATAATTTATGCAACAAATTCCGCTAAAACCAGTACAAAGTGAATGATATTGGACCTCACGCGACACTAGCGCCTCTTGTGGCAAATTCACTAGCGATAGCCCCCATTGAACGACAGGTTTTTGACATTTATAGTATGGGTTAAATGCCAAAATCGCCCAATTGAATCACGATCGAACTGCAATTGAAATAGCTGAATAAGGCCCATGGTCGTTTCAGTTGGCGATCTGCCCCTCTCGGCGACGAGTCGTGCGCGTCGTTCGGAACGCCGGGGCGACGCACGCGGCCTCCCGGTAGTTCAACGCCCAACAAGGACCCCTGCAGAGATGACTCGGCTAACGGCAGAGGTGTGCCTTTACAGGTATATATATTTATTACGATTCGCTTTCGTGTCCGTTCCAAGTGGGATTCGGCTAAATCGATCGTTAGAAATCAGTTAAAATAGCTGACCGAATCATGACCACGACCACTCTGTCAAGAGTGCACGACTAAGAAGAACTTCCCGAGATTAGCGCGTTCAAACAAACAAAGAAACAAACTCTTCAGCTTTATAATATAAGTATAGATTACGCTTCGCTTGCGTGTCCGCTTCAAGTGGGAGTCGGCTATACACCATGCATTTTGAACCTTCTGACAAACGAAGCCCACTTTATGTAACATCTTGGCAGTGTATTTTCAAATTTTTAATCTTAGATAAATATAAAATATTGATTCAACTATTCATTTTGAAACACTCTGTGACGCAGACGAACGTATCTGGGTAAGGTTCATTCTTCCAGGACCTGGCCGAAGCAGAATAGGTAATACGTCCGTGTGCGTCACAGCATGATTCAAAATGAAGTCTTATTTTTTAACATTTTTTAAACACTATTTTAATTAATAAAAAAATTACACTATATGATATTTAAGTGAATTTTATTGCAATTATTCTCTCTCCGCATCTCCTCCTCTCGGGTTCGAGTCCCACCTGAGACATAATTTATCAAGTTTAAATACTGATAATAAATAAAACTGCCAAGTTTGTCAGGTGGTCAAAAAATATACAAACTGTCCTTTATAAAAGTGGTTCGAGATCGAAGATCGAATCAATTTTATTTCCCGACCCTTATAAGATATGTACGAGTATATCATCACTATCTCGTGTGTCAGTACGGTGTTTAGTGAATAAGTAGTTGTTGTCATCGTTGTTGTCAAACAAGCAAATGTTTGCCGTATGCCAGTTTGTCACTTATTAAGTCATTATAATATGATTTGGGTGATTCAATTTTGTATAAAGCTAGACGTTGTGCCCCAAATTCAGGCTGAAAATAAGTTTACCTACATAAAGCAAAATGATAAAAAAACACGTACAGTACTTACATAGTATTACCACAGTCTATGAACCATACAGTCGTTCGACGCCTTTGATCTCATGGAAAATGCCGACAACGTCTAGACAGTATTGTGACGGCCAGGGTTGTTAAAAGTAAACAATATATAAAAATATTTATTTATTGCAGATAAACACTCGTAATCAGCACCCCAATGAACCTCAAAAGTGACACACATGTCAAGTTATAAAAAATTACGTCCGCCTTCTTGGATTTAAAATAGGATGGCATTTTCTTAATCAGTACCCTAATGAATCTCAAAATTGAAACCCATATCATATTATAAAACAATACGTCCGCCATCTTGGATTTTAAAAATGATGGCATTTTGGTAATCGGCACCCCAATGAACCTCAAAATTGACACCCATGTCAAATAATATAAAATTACGTCCGCCATCTTGAATTTAAAATAGGATGGCATTTTCGTGATCGGCACCCCAATGAACCTTAAAATTGACACCCATATCAAATTATAAAAAATACGTCCGCCATTTTGGATTTTAAAAAGGATGGCATTTTCGTGATTGGCACCCCAATGAACCTCAAAATTGACACCCATATCAAATTATAAAAAAATACGTCCGCTATCTTGGATTTTAAAAAGGATGGCATATCCGAAGCACCCCACTGAACCTCAAAATTGACACTCATATCAAATTAAAAAAAATTACGTCCGCCATCTTGAATTTAAAAAAGGATAGCATTTTCGTAATCAGCAGCCCAATTAACCTCGAAATTGGCAACTATTTATTCTTATTAAAAAAATATATGTTCACCATCTCGAATCATTCGATATCAGCATTCCAATAAATTCCAACAAACAAATATAAAATAATTTAAAACACAAACATTTGTTAGCCCTGAATGCTGTGTCCCGAACTGCTAACATTGTTTTGTTCGCAGTTCGGGCTCGGCCTTCCCGCGTCTCGCCCCTCACACCCGCACAATTGCCCTGTCTAGACGTCTTCGTCGAACGAGTGTATGGTTCATAGACTGTGGTCACGGACGTAGCTATAGCTTTGACAAGGGGGGGGGGGGGGTCCCCAAAGTAAAAAAACAGAGCTCTAACTCCAATTGAGTATACCATTTACAAATAAAACAAAACAATGTCTGCGACTGTAACACACAAGTATAGTCGCGGGTAATCTATAATATTAGGGGTTAAAGTATGAAATTGCCGTTTTGTATGGACGAAATCGAGAAAAGTCATATTTCCATACTAACAATTTTTTAGTTTTTTTAAAAACGCCTGAATGATTAAAGGTTAAAGTTAGATGATTATAAAGCTACGCATTATAGTATTTTAATTTCTGAAAATCAAAGTATATAATACAAATATACTTAATTGAAGCAAGAAGGCCAGCTGACACATTGTAAGGGGTCTTTTCAACGACTTCCTTTGAAGTAATAAGCACTAGTATTGCATTTTTTTTTAGTCGAAAGTTACTTTATTTAGTTTTTGAGACAATACAAAAAGAATTACGCAATAATATGACTATACTTAAGAGCTATAAACAAAATAAAAAGTGGGAAAATAATCGGCAATTTCATACTTTAACCCCTATTACTATATTATACCTTAGGTAGGTGTCATTAAATCAAAAGTTATATTATTATGTAATGTATTTATTAAAAAATAACTAATGATTTTTTCTGTTGGACAAGTAAGATGGATATGAATGTGGGGGGTCCGGACCCCCAAAACCCCCCCCCCCTTATATACGTCCGTGACTGTGGTATTACGATATGTTTAATTATATATATTTGTTGTGTTTAGGTTTAGGTTGTGTATTAAATTAAGTATTTTTGTTTAAGTATCACTTAAGCTTTAGATGTGGTTTTGTTTAATTGTGATTATTTTCACAACAAGTAGGTATTCTACTTCACCTTCCCCTTCCTTTGTGTAGTATCCAATGCCCAACGGTTGTCTGGAAGAAATCGCTGTTGGCGATAAGACCGCCGAAGTTGTACATCCTTTTTTTTAATTATTTACTGTAAACTTTATTTTTATTTCTGGTGTGCAATAAAGAGTACTCTTATCTATCTATCTATCTATCTATAGTAGAAGAAAAAGTTGCTCAAATATTTATAGTATTTCTCTCATTGCAGGTGTCGACCTGGCTGCGGGTGACTGGGCCAAACTCGCCGCGATCGGCGCTGGCGGCTAAAAGCCTCGGCCACAACCTCAGCTTGGGCTTCTAACACAACCCACATCAATTACTTAATCTAGCTAGCACAGGTCAGGGGATCAGTATGACAGCTGGTCAGTACCTCTCGTTCTAATAATGTAATGACAGCTGGCAAAGTTTTCGATGATGGCCTTGCGCCCTTAGACAAGTGGCTTTCGAATATCGTTTACGCATAGACGAATAGACGTCAAATGTATTAAAATGACATAAGCTTATGATCGTTCGATCGTTTGTTGATGTCATTTTGATACATTTGTTACTATTCGTCAAGCGTAAACGATAATAGAAAGCCACTTGTCTACGAGCATTGGTCTGTAACATTTGTTTAATGAACATTTGGTTATCGTGATAACATTCTGAAGTGAAAAACGTAGTTTTTGTGTTTAGTTGTTTGGTATTACATGTCGTGTGCAATGAACGAATGAACGAATGAAAAACGAACGTTATTTTGTGATTCCGATGTATAAGGGGTTAAAGTATGAAATTGCCGTTTTGTATGGACGAAATCGAGAAAAGTCATTTTTCCATACTAACAATTTTTTAGTTTTTTTAAAAACGCCTGAACCGTATTCGATGCAATTAAAGGTGAAAGTTAGATGGTTATAAAGCTACGCATTATAGTATTTAAATTTCTGAAAATTAAAGTATATAATACAAATATACTTAATTGAAGCAAGAAGATCAGCTGACACATTGTAAGGGGTCTTTTCAACGACTTCCTTTGAAGTAATAGGCACCAGTATTGCATTTTTTTTAGTCAAAAGTTCCTTTATTTAGTTTTTGATACAATACAAAAAGAATTACGCAATAATATGACTATGTTTAAGAGCTATAAACAAAATAAAAAGTGGGAAAATAATCGGCAATTTCATACTTTAACCCCTATTATTTTGATCGATTGAGTACTCTTTTATGCAATGGCACGTGTCATATGTTTTGCAGATACGAGTATGTGTATGTGTATATGTTTCAGTCAAAACTCATTACTGGTCCAACTATGGACCGGTCAATGGCTGTTATACGCTCACCTTTCTAAGGCCCAACATTTATGAAGATTTTGCAGGGATAACGCGCACTATATAAAAATAGATGATACCAACTAAACAGAGTATGTATAGTGTTTGAAATCAGTCTTTGACTTAGACATATAATATACATCTCGCAACAAGTGAAAATCCCTCTATGTAATGAAATAAAAGCACACACAAAAATATTTGTCACCTGATGGCAAAACATTTTAAATTTGACAAATACGGACAAAATCGACCCGATTTATTTTTCATATAAAATCGGACTCGTTGATGTGTTCAAATTAAATGAACATTAGACACATAATATGTTTGACACACATTTCAAACACTTTTCTGTATGAAGGAATAGGTAGTTAAACATCACAAATTTATGTTAAATATTAACAAGTACAACATAATATTTTTTAACGAAAATATGGAATATAAAACATATTTAACATAGAAATAAATATATATTTTAATGTAAGCCACATTATAAATCATACGGTGTGTGTCAAATGTATAATTTTAAACATACTGCCCATGCATACACGCAAAAATGGATAATTTTCTTTAAATCATTTTCCTACTAGTAATATAAATGTTTCGTTAAATGTCAATTGATATCATATTATGTTGGTGTCAATTCACAGATAATTATTGCTTAAATCTAGTGGGAATGTAATAATATTGAGTTCCATTGTAAATGTAATGGCCGTTACAAATCCTTATTGAAGATTTGGTCGAAAGAACTTGATACATAAAGTAGTGTATTACAAATAATATATTTTCTTCAAATAATTACTATTAGAGTTGAGAAAAACGAATGTTATCTAGAGAGACCCCTTTTTTAAAGTGTGTCACTTTTAAAGAAAGGTGATTTATATTTGTTTAGTCATAATAAAGATATTCAGTTGATATTAAATAAAGTAATTTCGTATGTATGCTTTAATTGGATATAAATATTTACTTATATGTATTGAAGATGGACATATGATTGGATAATTATGGCGTAAGTACTTTGTATGTATATTTAGTTATTGGGGAATATTTCCAAGATGGATGCAATCCGAAACTTATTTACATATAAAAAATATGGTAACCAAACGTTGATAAACGAACTATGTGTAGTTAGAATAAATGTGTGTACAATAAGTTTGTATTTGACCATTTGGTGTTAAGTTTTTGCTGTTTTCTTAGTTCTTTGAGCACGATAATCTAACCAAAATGTTTTTTGAAGTTGCATAATATGACAGGAATAACTGTGTTTAGGGCAACGGTCGGTACTTACTCGAAACATTAGTTACACAAACAAGCTGGAGGTTTAGTTTGCGAAAGATTTGTGTATGAGTTTGGTATGCGAGCCTCAATTATTTGTGATCCTAAAGTTCAACTTACATAAATAAATAAATAATAAATATTTTAAGACATGCCTCACTGGGCCACACAGAGCCATCTGTCCTAAATTAAGCTACTATTAAGTACCCTGTCGTATGGGTACTAGACAACCGATAAACTTACTTATATACTTTTTTTTGTAAATACATACCTATAATATACATAGAAAACACCCAGACCAGTACAAACAGACATGATCATGCACACAAATATTTGTACTGAGCGGGGATCGAACCCGCGACCCATGGGTCAGAAGCAGCGTTAACTACCGCTGATCCAAACATATGACAATGTGGGGTTTTTGTTTCCACTATTTACTGTAAAAGACGAGATAATCTGGTCAGCCAACCAGTCGATCTATCAGTTGATTAACCAGTTCATATTCTAATCGATATTTTTTTTACTTATCAACGGAAGTAAGATGCTATTTGCAAGAATATTACAAGTTTCGTGGAGTAATGTTTTGGTGGGAGAATAATTTGTTCATGTCATTGACTCTCGCGACTTACAAGTTTGTTCGTGAAACGAATGCTTTTAGTGAGTACTCGTCTTTAACATTGATTGTTCGAGTTCTATATTACAGTTTATTCCATACCGTAACCCTTAAATGACAATAAAGTGAATTACTGCGTTAGCATTTATATAGTTGCGTCGAAGACCACGTCTTTGTCTCTGTTATATGTTTGGATTTAATTCATAATTAAATGTATTTATAAACGAGTAAAGTTATTGCCAAAATGTGTAAGAGTGGTATGTTGCACTGATACGTTTACGAATGTTTGTACTTTTATATTTGAAAAAAATTGTAAAATAAAAATGTATGTTTTATAATATGTTTTAATTCAAATAGACATTATAGATAAATAAATAATGACTGGTTCCATCTTAGTTTTATTTATGGATTGAAAATTTTAAGAGTCCCAAAAGTTGTCGTCCTCAGAATTTTTCGGTAGCGAGATAGGAGAGTGGTTGTCGTAATCTGATCGACTATTATAGTTGTCTACGTCTGCTGAAAAGTCGTCAGGGTAGTCCTCTGCGCCTTCCTCGTTATTACTAACTGAGTCTTCTATAAGATCTTTGGAAATATTTAATTCAATTTCTACACTGGATTGGCGTTTGCTAGCATCAGGATGAAATATTGCGTCTAAAACATCATTTTTAGTTAATCTTGCTGCTCGTTCTGGCGATATACTCCTTTGGGACTTAGGAGACTTTTCGACACACTCCTTGCCTTCATCTGGTACACTCCGTTTTGGACTTACTATAATAGTCATTTGCGTCGATATAATCTCTTGCTGCGTCTCGCTCTGCGTTACTTCTATCTCCCTCGTATCTACTGTACTTTCGACTACCAGCAACAAGTCTCCCTGAACATTCGAATCTTCGATGTTCAAACTATTTGCTTCACTGTTTTTTTCTATATCTATATCAGGAAAAATTTCTTTTGATTCCTCTTCCGTTTTCTGTGATTCGCTCTTACACAATGAACCTTCAATTTTCTGTTCGATTTCAGCTTTGTCGTGCAAGTTATACATTTTGCTAAAGTTATCTTTTAAAATTTTCAGCTCATCATTCTTATCAACGTTTCTAATTGATTCGTTTCGTAATTCCGATGAAACATGAGCACTATCTAATGTGTTATTTTTACTTATGTGTATTTCTGGTATTTTTTCAGGACTCTCAGAACGCTGCGGGATATCTATGGGTAAAGTTGGCGATGGTGATTTCTGAGAATGATACAATTTCCTAAACTCAGTCAATGGAGTCTCCAAAAAGTTGTCACGTCTTTCCTGTGAGTCTTTTATTTCTGATTCTATTTTTGAATATACCGCCGGTATTGGTTTACTCTTTTCGACGTTTGTTTTAAAATGTGAAGTGCTGGCGTTGTATTTAGATTTGGTTTGATATTCACACAAGTATGTTTCGAAATCTTTCTTAATAGCATCCTGACCGTGAGTTATGGTGAACCGTGGAATGTTTTCCATTCTGTAGCTATCTTCAGCTGTTGGATGTGATCTATTTCTTTGGATATCTGTGGATATATAAGACTCGTAAAAAATCTGGCATAAACAAATGGTCGTTCATTTTTATGAACCACTAGCGGACCCGACAGACATTGTCCTGTCTTAACTATGAATATTGATTTCGAATTGGTATAATTAATTTAAAACAAAATCAGATACAAATTTATTTATCGACATTGCAAATGCTAACCGCACTGGAAATTGTAACCGTTTGCAGCACGCATTCTGTCAATGTTATGTCAAACGAACATAATGTTACATTAAAAAAGTTTAAATTGTCATAAGCTAAGGTTACATTAGAAATAACTTAGTATGGTGGTTAATTTATTCTTAAATTTTCTAATTTTTCGCGAATTTTCTTATTTTTTTCTTTTATAAGAACCATCTTCTGACAATAACAAACAAAACAAAATAAGAATTAGCGAAATCAGACCAGCCGTTCACGCGTGATGCGATGACCAAGAGAAATACGGATTCATTTTTATATATATAAGACTAGCTGACCCGGCAAACGTTGTTTTGCCATAAAATGATTAAATTACTAAAATGGCTAACAAAAAATAGGGGTTGGTGGTGAAAGGGTAAAAATTTAGGGTTGTATATATTTTATAAAATTTTAATATTTTACTACCCTACCCCTACCCTACCCCTAACCTACCCTACCCTACCCTACACATACCCTACCCCCACCCCTACCCTAAACCCTTCCCTACCCCTACCCTACCCTTACAAAAAAGACGATAATTGATCAGTTATCGAGCGGGATGAAAAATGATTAAATTACTAAAATGGCTATTAAAAATAGGGGTTGGTGATAAAAGGGTAAAAATTTAGGATTGTATGTATTTTTGTATGTTGTATCATAAAAAAAAAGAAATTAAAAATTTTGTCTAAAAAATAAAAATAAAAATTTAGGGTTGGACTACACCTAACATTATCCCCGACAAAATTGTGAATCTAAACCATTCCCAGATCCCCTTGAACACACACAAAAAATTTCATCAAAATTCGTCCAGTCGTTTGAGAGAAGTTCAGTGACATACACACTCACAGAAGAATTATATATATAAAGATTGTAACTTTCTGTCATATAAAAACAGACGCCACTTAAAGGAGGAATGACCACATTCCTACCAACGATTGGTGCAAAATTTTGTTTCTAGCGCTGGTTTCTAACTAAAGTGAGTATTGATTAAACCACTAAATGTAGCAGCGAAAGCTATTGTGGAATATCGAAACTCAATAAACCAAGTAAAAGTTGCTTTTAAAATGAAATGACAAAAGTCTCATAAAAGAAATGGGTTCAAGCCCGGGGACATATTAAATAAATTTATAGGCGAAAACCAATCTCTAAACAATTCTTACTAATATGAATGCGACATCGGATACAAAGGTGGATTTACCTTGTAAGTATTTAGGCTACTTTGTATCCTACTGCTAGGTAAAGGTTTCCACCCGCGCCGGTTCTGTTAATGCCTGCAGGGTTTTAATTGATAATATTCTTACCAAAATTCTTAAAATCTTTAGTGACTATAGTATCCGGCAAGTTGCTCTTTCCCTGTTTCAACTCGGTTTGTCTCTTTCTAAAGTCTAAATAAGACTTCTCGACAGCTTCAGCTTCTATTTCCAACTTGCGTAGACGGAGTTTCGCTTCTCTTAACACGGCATTAGGACTCTTTTCTCGTGTTCTTATTGGTGGGCTATCTTTTGTGTAGCTTTTGCTGTAAATAAGGAGGAGGTTAGTTATTAAGTTTTAGGTTTCTGTGGCTTTTTAACTTTATGCTTACAGGGTTTTGTTATATTTGTTAATTTAACATTTAGCCATAAATTAATTCATTTAAGAAAGAAAATAACGAAATGAGCGCCCGTTTCTCACATTTGGGTGCTCTTTTAACTAAGTAATATTCAACTTTACAACTTGTACTTAAGGTTATTTTTCCATTAAGCAGGTATGCCAGGTATGACATGACAATTAGCTACTCAGATTCAACCCGCGGAAAGAAAACGTGTAATTCTTGTAAGGGGCTGTATCAAGGTGGTTTTTACAGTATTTCCATCCTACTAATGCGACACGGTTCTCAAGTATCTGTCAAATACCTGCTGTTACCCGCCATATGCAAATAATAGTAAAAAATAATAATTCATACGTCTTACTTTCTTAATTTTTCTTTAGCCTCTCTCAATACGGACTTCGGACTTTTCTCTCTAGGCTGGTGTGTTTCTATGACCATCGCTTGTTTTGGTCTTTCACTGCAAAAAAATATACCAGTGTACAAGTTTATATGGTTAATATCAGTATATAAACTTGAAAAATTAAAAAAAATATATATATATGGTTAATTTACAGTAAAATACTTATTTAAAAACATACACGTAGACAGATCAAAGATAGCACAATAATTAAATAGTGGTATAAATCGTGACTCGTTTATTATATACATTGTTTAGGCCCCAAAGTAACTACTTAAAACACAATCAGAAATAATGAAGGTAACAAACACCCAGTCCTGAGTAAACATAGAAAAATCTTTTATTCTACACCCGTCCGGGAACTGATCCCGGGACCTTGAAGCAGGCGACTCCAAAACAACTCCACCACGGAGGTCGTTTGCCTGTATCAATAGATTAGTAGTAAACTACCTTTATGAAATTTCTTACCGTGGATATGCTTGAAATGTGAATGCCTCACTTAACTGCGAAACTCCTTCATACTCTTCACCTTGCGGCTGTATGACTGGAGAGTCGACCAGTGTTGTCACACCTGATAAAACTGAAACAAAAATAGTGTGTTGCTGTGCGAGTGAAAGAGAAGCTAGATCATCGACCGAATTGTGGAGTGGTAACTTCATTCCTTCGTTGTTGTACAGTCAACGGCAGGTCCACCCACCCAAAAAGTTAAAGGTCATTGAATTGATTTTCAACTTTAAGTGCAACAAGTACAGATCAATATCAATTGAGAAGATTTGACGTTTTGTGGAAGGTTGACGTGCTGTTGACTTATTTATTAAAGTAGTAATGTGGGATGGACAATCAACCTTTTATAGATGTATTTGTAGCAATGATCTGCCGAAACTTGTTCGAGTAAGTGAGAGTACCTTCATTACCAGCATAATATATCAAGCAACTGCTGGAAAAAGGCACCTCCAAAAGGAACAACCCAGTTTCGCTCACTGTTGAATTGTTGAGCACGGGTCTATCTCCTTTATAAGGCGACTACTAGAGCGATGTGCTGCCTCCGATCGATTTAATTTTATTACTTCTAAACAAAATCAATTCTTAAAAAACTAGAACATTATCATTTTTGCAAATTACCTCAAGTATTTATTGAATCACAGTATTATTTTAGTTGTTGATAAAGTCGAATTTGTCGCTAACGCCAAAAGCGGGCCCCGCTTTTTGTTTTGCTTTGTTTTTTATTTTATTGATACACACAACAAATTACAATCTTAAAATGTTTCAATCAAAAATTTACAATCAAGATATAAACAAGACCGTAATCCTTAAAAATGTGTACACATTCACAACCATATAACTTAAAAGAAAACAAAATTAAGGAGAATTAACATATAAACAAGGGACAAAACCAACCATTAAAACAACATATCAGAATTTCATCACAAATCATTAAAAGTGAATATAATCTAATATATAAAATTCTCGTGTTCGAACTTGAACTCCTCCGAAACGGCTTGACCGATTTTGATGAAATTTTTTGTGCTTATCCGGTATCTATGAGAATCGGCCAACATCTATTTAATGTTAGGGGTAGTCCAACCCTAAATTTTTTATTTTATTTTTTAGACAAAATTTTTAATTTCTATTTTTTTATGATACAACATACAAAAATACATACAATCCTCAATTTTCACCCTTGTACGATCAACCCTTATTTTTTAATAGCCATTTTAGTAATTTAATCATTATTCCTCTCCGGTCGAAAACTGATCAATTATCGTCTTTTTGGTAAGGGTAGGGTAGGGGTAGGGAAGGGTTTAGAGTAGGGGTGGGGGTAGGGTATGTGTAGGGTAGGGTAGGGGTAGGGTAGGGTAGGGTAGGGGTAGGATAGTAAAATATTAAAATTTTATAAAATATATACAACCCTAAATTTTTACCCTTTTACCACCAACCCCTATTTTTTGTTAGCCATTTTAGTAATTTAATCATTTTTATGGCAAAACAACGTTTGCCGGGTCAGCTAGTAACTACATAAAGAAAGAAAATATCAAAAATAAAAAGTAAAACAATCAGATCAACTACTAAAATAAAATAAAGTATTGTATCAAAAATAATAATTAAAAATAATAACAATTAAAATAACAATAACAAAAAGGAACAAATCAAGAAATAGATAAATTAATATTAATTTGACAACTTATCAATTTAAATTACATTTATCATTACACCAACAATATACATGCAAAATAAAAATTATGAGTAATGGAGCAATGTCAACTATATTGAATTAATTAATTATATTGAATTTAATTGAATATAGTGTAATTAAAAATTAAACCTTATAAGTCACAATTACAACAATTATCAGATGTTATTTTCAATATGCTCTTTTTAAATGTATACATTTTCATGCTATAAATGTCCAGGAAACCGTGCTCACCCACAACCTCATTGAATGTATTGCTTGCTCATTGCTTTTAGCAATAAATAATGTACAATACGAAAGAATGCCAGAATTAAAAGCATTTAACAGTGATTCAATAAATACTAGAGGTAATTTGCTAGAATGATACTGTTCTAGTTTTTTGAGAATTGATTTTGTTTAGAAGTAATAAAATTAAATCAATTGGGGGCAGCACATAGCACTTGTAGTCCCCTTAAGAGCTCACCTCTGGGTAAGCTCGCTCCATCTTAGGCTTCTTCTTCCGTATAGTTAAGTATTTATTTAGTCAAGAGCAAGCCCATTTATTATAAAAAAAAAAAAACGCTGGCCTAGTGCGGGATGGATGGCAAAGCTGACGATGTGGCCCCCCGTCGTTGGACGTTCCTCAAGCCGCCCGCAGGGCTCCAACAGGGCTTAACGACTGTTACCTCGTAACAACAGCCGGGACCGACGGCTTAACGTACCCTCCGAAGCACGGAAGCGCTCAAGGTATGATGCCACGGTCACCCATCCAATTAGTTCCATCGTTGCTTAACATTCGTGACAGAAACTGATCACGAAGAAGCATTGGGCTATAAGCGCTTCAAATCTACTAATATTATAAAGCTGAAGAGTTTGTTTGTTTGTTTGTTTGTTTGTTTGAACACGCTAATATCTGGAACTACTGGTTCGAATTGAAAAAATATTTTTGTGTTAGATAGTCAATTTATCGAGGAAGGCTTTAGGCTATATTCTTTTAAAAACTTCTTAATCGCGATCACAGTAACAGAAATTGACGCGGACGAATTCGCGGGTAACAGCTAGTTTTAGATAATCCATTATTATTCATCATTATTACAGAATATTTTGCCATCGCCTCCTTTGGATAAGACGCTGCTGTCCGTCTTCTTCTGGCATTAGCCCTATAGTGGCGACTATTTTGTAAAGAATTGCATCCGCCTTCTACTTTCTCTTTTCTTTTCTATCGTAAGAGGCGTTTTACGATAGAAAAGAAGGGGGAAAGGGGAGGGCTGATGCAATTCTTTCAATGTGCTGGCAGCCTAGCACCATCGAAACGAGTGTAACTTAGATGGATTCATTTTGATATGCATTGTTTTTCACAGAAAACAAAATGATTGCTCAACATAATAACCTGGTCGTGGATCCCTTGGGACCCTTTCTCGTGGCACCGCAACAGGATTTCTTACTTTGCCAACGCCACCTATCGGCGACATACGGCGGCGAAGTGCGCGCCATTGGTTTATTAGGTATCTGCAAAAAAACTCATTGTTTTATTGAACGATAGCAACCTTTGCCCTGCCCTGTTGCATATATTAGAATACAGTACCTGGGCTACCGACTACGTTCGTTCTTTTATTTTATAAACTGCTTGATTTTATTGTTTGTTTTAACGAATCTGTAGATTTAAAATGAGAAACCTCATTCACTACTCATACTCATCTCATAAAAGGTCTAAGTTTAGATGGATGTTTGTTACCCATCGATATGTAATAAGAACTACTATACAGGATGAAATTTTAACCACTTTCCAAAATGTTTGTAGGGGTTCAGTATCGTATTTAGAGCCCATTTATGAAGTCAAAAATGTGAATCAAGTTTTTACCCGACAGTATTTTACGCAATATAGTTTTGAATTTTTACAGATTTAGGCCTGTTTAGGTATAAAGGGAAAATCAAAAACTTATGATTAGTATCGTAATGAATGAATGTGATGTGCATTTCGTAAAAAAAAGTGTTGCTAGGCGGCCGTATCAAAAATTTTTGATTTTTGGCGGACATTTTCCAAGTGCTTTATCTTGACATTTTTGTAATGGGCTATACCAAAAGAAAAAATACATTTGTTTTGTGATATATTAAAATTTGAAAGGCGGTTAAAATTTCACCCTGTATACACTGTGTTCTGTGATATACACAGTCCGATACAAAACATACACTTAAAAGTATTTCAGACATGACTGGGCCACACAGAGCCATCTAGTCCCAAACTAAGCTATTACTAAGAAGCTCGTCGCATTGGCTACTAGACAACCGAAAACTTACTTAATATAAACGGGTGAAATTTTAACCGCCTTCCAAATTAAAATATAGCTATCTACGAGACAAAAAACAAATGACGTTTTATTCTTTTGGTATAGTACAGTACATAAATGTCAAGATAAGGCACTTAGAAAATGTCGGACAAAAATCAAAATTTTTTGATACGGCCTCCTAGCAACACTTTTTTTACGCGATGCACATCTCGTAAAAAAGCTAAAATTCATTCAATACTATTCATAAGTTTTTGATTTTCACTTCATAGCTTGTTTAGGCTTAGGACCGTAAAAATTTAAAACTGTTGCGAACAATATTTTCGGGTGAAAAGTTGATTAACATTTTTTACTTCTTTAATGAGCTCTAAAGACGATACTGAACGTCTATAAAAAAATTTGAAGATGATGAAAAAATTCATCCTGTATAATAATATGTTTTTTGTAAATATACTAATTAAACATAGAAAACACCCGGACCAGTACAAACAGACATGTTCATGCACACAAATATTTGTACTGTGCGGGGACCGAACCCGCGACTTATGGCTCAGAAGCAGTGTTTACTACCACTGGTCCAAATGGTCGTCAAATAAATGAATTGGCCTGTAAATGTCTTCGATTGAATAATTGCCGAAGATTTTGTTTGAGTGATAACAAACCTCCTGTTGTCGTTGTGCCTGTCCCCCAGCAGGCCTACGAAGGGCAGCGCGTCCCCGGGCAGAAGAATACGAGGATGTGCTGTAGAGAACATACTGATCTCCTCCCCCGCGCCCTTCCTCCATCCCACAGAGTTCACACTAGCGCTCGTGTTCAGTCTGAGGATAGTAGACAACAGCACGTCAACCTACCATAAAACGTCAAATTTTCTCAATTAATATTGATCTCTACTTGTTGGGCTTAAAGTTGAAAAGTCGTGTTCAGTCTGGGGATAGTACAGACAACAGCACTTCAACCTACCACAAAACATCAAATTTTCTCAATTGATATTGATCTCTACATTTTGGACATAAAGTTGAAAATCAATTCAATAACCTTTAACTTTTTGGGTAGGTTGACCTGCCGTTGTCTGTACAATTTCAATAATTTACATTATAATATCAGTATATAAATAATTTTTCAAGTTTAAATACTGATATTCCGACGACGACCTCCGTGGCGGAGTGGCGTCCATGCCTTTCTTCAAAGTGTCGCCTGCCCCGAGGTCCCGGGTTCGTTTTTCCACATTTTATCAGGTCTGGGTGTTTGTGGTACCTTCGTTGATTCTGATTTCCAAAATACGAGTGCTTTAAATAGTTGCTCAAATTGAGATCAGAACAATGTATGTGATGTTGTCCACATTTATTTATTTATTTATATTTATAATTCCAATTAAGTTGCTAAAATATCATATAAAGTTATATACTTACATTATTTATAAAAACCCATTCAGTATTCAGAGCTTACACATTTAGGACAGCATTGATCATTGCTTCCGCGCTTGAGAGGTTTAAAACGGTTCCCGTGCGATATAATAATATTTTTTTCATCAGAGAATTTTAATGTGAACGAAGTCGCGGGTTTTTTAAATAAATACCCAAGTTATTTAAATAAATACCTCTCCAAAATCGGTGTATTCGGCATCAGTGTGGGCGCGGTGCGAGGTCTGACGTTCTGGATCCTAGCCGCGGTCAGTTCCGCGTTGAGCCGCGCGTGCTGCGAGGACAGCGCGTCTATGTGCTCGCGTTGCTACAATATCAAATTTTTTGACTACACTATACTATTAGTATGCATATATTTACATAAGCTAATTTTTGCTAGATTATTTACCAACACTCTGTATAAAATGAATCACGTCCCTTGGTCACGGCATCACGAGTGAACGGCTTGACCGATTCCGCTAATACTTTTTTTGTTATTGGCAGGAAAAAGTTCTCATCATCATCATCATATCAGCCGAACGACGCCCACAGCTGGGCATAGGCCTCCCGCAAGGATCTCCACAACGATCGGTCCTGTGCTGTCCGCATCCAGCTCAACCGTCATATTAAATTATTTTTAATGTAACAGAAAACACAGAAAGGGAGTCATTCCGCTATTCTTTGAGTCTACATTGAACTGAAACTGAAAATTCTTATACAGGGTGAAATTTTAACCACTTTCCAAATTTTAATATATCAATCTACGAGACAAAAAACAAATGACGTATTTTTTCTTTTGGTATAGCCCAGTACAAAAATGTCAAGATAAAGCACTTAGAAAATGTCCGCCAAAAATATAAAATTTTTGATACGGCCGCCTAGCAACACTTTTTTTACGCGTAGAGCATCTAATTCATTCATTACGATACTATTCATAAGTTTTTGATATTCCCTTTATACCTTAACAGTTCTAGGACAGTAAAAATTGGAAATTATATCGCGAAAAATATTTTCGGGTGACAACTTGATTTACATTTTTTACTTCATAAATAGGCTCTAAATACGATACTGAACGCCTATAAAAAATATGGAAAGTGGTTAAAATTTCATCCTGTATAAAGGTTCAGAATTTTGAAATCTAGGTAAAATTATATTAGAACTTATGATTAATCGGATTCCTGATAAGTATTCGGAAATCTGTTTCATTCGGAATTATAAAAATCGTTTATAGAAATTCGTGGTTGTCAAAATCGGAATTAAGTTTTTCGTATTTATGTAGTGTACCCATTACAATAAATACTATTTACCTTGAAATAGAAAGTTTGCAAGCAAACTTTCCCGCCTGAGACAAACATTTTTCAAGTTTATATACTGATATTATAAGTGCAATTAAGTTGCTAAAATATCAAATAAAGTATTACTGTGAAGTGTTAAGTTTTTTCCAAACCCTAGCCATAACGACCTCTATTTAGTGGTTGTTTATGAGATCCTAACCTAAGGATTTCAACTCAACCTATGTCCAGCTGTGGGCGGTTGCCTGAGATGCTACTTAAATGATGTTAGTATTTTTTGCACTCGTATCTGCAGTTTTACGTTTGGTTTTTCTCTTATTTGTCTTAGCTTTGTAACTATATTTTCAGAAATTATTAATATATTATTATAAAAAAGTATCAGATCAAAATAATATGAATAATTAAATAAAAAACTTTTAAATAAAGGACATTGTGACAATATTATATAAGTTGAAAAAAAAATTTTTTTTTTCACAATTGTCATACATACCTGCCTAGCAAAAGTCTTGAGCCGTTCATTCTCTTCGCGCAACCGCTCTAACATATCGCGGTCTCGCTCTACCGATAGTTCCATCACATTCTCTGCCTCACTCGAAGCCGACGAGCGACTGCGACTTCGAACACGAATGTTGTCACGGTATAGCTCGTCTAGGTTTGACTGGAATAATATTAAAATATAGGCTACGAACATAGTATAAAATAAAAGATTAGACTTTAAAAAAAAAAATAGGCAAATTTGTATCCCACTCTGCTGGGCACAGGTTTCCGCCTGCATGATACAATGTGTAGTTCACACGAGCAGTGCCGCGTGCGAAAAGCTAGTAATCATATATCCAGTAACAATTTGTCGAGAAATATGGTAAAATTACTTCACCGTGAAAAATTTGAAACAATAATCGTCCAACATGTTTTGATAGAGTGTAAAAAAAAAAACGAATCTCAGCGGCAAGCACTTATGGCTGAATCGCATTTGAACCGTTTGGATATAGGTATTTTCCAAAGTATTCTGAGTGGACCTTTTTCCAAATCGGCAAGAATGTTGTGCGAACTGGTGTATTGTCGACAAAACTTTGTATCATTATAATATTTATGATAATTGTTAACGGTTAGGTTATGATAGGACTGACATGTCAATGTACCGACAGTCCTGTAAATAATAAAAAAATACAAAAAAGAACTTACCGTACAAAAATTAACGTTCTTCTGTTTCTTTAAATCATTAACCACCTTGTTCGGAGTTCTGATTCTCTCCTCGCTCTCCGTATTCAACGGGCCTCTCTCCACTTCGTGAGCGTTATTCAAAACCAAATGTATCTTAGACGTTACATCACTCAGGTCCGTTATGGTACTCCTCTCTATAACGCATTTGGGCTCCAATTTCGTCGTCTCCAAATACTTCTTCAGTATACACAATTCGTTACGCAACAGATCGTAGTGCGATCGCAACTCTTCGTTACTCAAATCTTTGATTTTCACCGCAGTTTCGCTGTTGCAAGTATATTTTAAGTTTTCCAGTTCGGTTCGTTCTCGGTGGATGTTTTCCCGTTCCTTTTTCATTGATTGCAAATGGTCTTCTAAGATCATCAGCTCGTCAGATATCTGTTTGCGCATTTCCTCGCCCCGTTTCCTGAGGACTCCCTCGGCTTCCAATAGCTGGTTCTTCAAACTGTCTTCCTGCGGAATTGAGGGCATCTGATTTGATCAACAAGTTTGGGAGATCCAGTTATTTACTAAAGAATACTTATGACACTTTGAAACTACTGTTAAACTTATATCAATTTTTGCTCCATACGAGCCTAATGAATATTTGAGTATCTGATGTTTTTTAGCTTTCCTATAGTGAATGTGCGGTTGTTTATAATTAGAAGATTGCTTATTTTAAGGGTTGTCACATTTTGTGCACTAGCACACGCCACATCACGTTTAAGACTTGACTTGACTTAATTGAATATCCTAGGTCCCCAAGATAAGGTGACAGTAAGGCGGCGCAACTTAAAAAAAATGACATGATTCTTGTGCTCCAAGCATTTCTTAATTTTTTATCTTATTGATACTTACTATGAATGCAAAATTTTGGTTGGATGTTTGAATGATAAAATCATGCAAATCTGATACATTACGTTGGTAACACAACTGATACCCAATCTGGGTAGTTGTGTGCAGGTATTTCAATGGTACCCTGCACCCGGATGACCTGCACCTTTTGTACCTATTATGCTGCCTTTTTACGGATATTTAAATACGTTTTTTTTTAATCTTAATCACGTTTTTATACAATTATGCTAAATACACTTCATTATACTGTTCTTTAAAGCTTTGAAAGGCTAAGGCTAAAGCTTAAAGCTCAGAATCAATGTACTCGAAAAATCAACTTAAATATGTGATTCTAACTTTAGCAGTGAGGCGGTCAGTCTCACTTCTGACCGCATGCATCGCCCGCGACATGTTAGCGTGCTGGTCGCGCAGCGCACGCGCGAGGCCCCACAAGAACTTCTTCTTCTCCTGTACATTCCTTTCTAATTCTTCCTCGCGGGCTTTAAAGGATTCCTCCATCTGCAAAAGATAATAAGTACCTAGATACTTCAGAAAGGTAAATTGAAACAAATAAATGTGGACAACATCAAAAACGTTGTTCTGATCCCAAAGTAAGTATCTTATTTAAAGCGCTTGTTTGGTAACATGTGGAAATCAGAAACAACAATCACCCAGACCCGAGAAAGTACAGAAAAATAATTATTTTCTACATCGACCCATCCGGGAATCGATCATGGGACTTCGGAGCAAACGACACCTAGAAAACCGGTGCGTTAGCTACTCCGCGTTATAATTAAAGGAATTGTTTATCCAATTTAAACTAGGAATTTAATTACTTAACAGTTTCAAAACATATACAAAAGCTGTTTCATCTTAATTCTGATTTTATTTTACTAACATAGTTTAAGTGCACATGTATACTAACAAAATGAGTCTCAGTAACTTGAATTAATGAAATTTAATAATAATAATAATTAACCGATACGAATCATCGTCAACAGCCCACACATCAGTCCACTGCTGGACTCAGGCCTCTCCAAAAGACTACGTTTGTCAGGCGGGTTAGATATCGCAGTTTGGCTAATAGTTGAGAGAAGACGCTTCCTTGATGCTTGTAACTACACCCATACGTCGAGAACGGGTGGTGCTGTTTCATTTTAGGCTCGCGAAAAATATTTTCAGTAGGTCGTTGTTAACGGATAGTACATTTAAGAGGATCATCATTATCACCAAGAAAGGGCAGAGTTCACCAACAGACGTTTAAGTTTTAAACAGCGTTTAAAATATTATTTGACATATTTTGTATGGGAATTGTGTCAAATTAATCGTCAATCTATGTTTACCGGCTGTTTAAGAATTGGTGAACTCGGGTCTAAGACCCGAGTTCCCATACAAAATATGTTAAATATTATTTTAAACGCTGTTTAAACTTAAACGTCTGTTGTTGAATTCGGGCCTAAGAGGTTGGTACTTAGTCTGATAGTAATTAGTCATTGCAATTTTGTGAATTACCTCGCTTGTCATTTATTTTGTTTTATATTACCTCGCCTGTCATTTACTTAGTCAATCTGCATTAAAGAATACTTATAAATTCAACATTCATTCACTCATTCATTCATATGTTTACCTCATTGACGACCATTTGGATCAGCGGTAGTAAACGCTGCTTCTGAGCCATGGGTCGCGGGTTCGATCCCCGCACAGTACAAATATTTGTGTTCATGAACATGTCTGTTTGTACTGGTTTGGGTGTTTTCTATGTATATTATAAGTATGTATTTACAAAAAAAGTATATAAGTAAGTTTATCGGTTGTCTAGTACCCCATACGACAGGGTACTTAATAGTAGCTTAATTTAGGACAGATGGCTCTGTGTGGCCCAGTGAGGCATGTCTGATATATTATTATTATTATTATCATTCATTAGAAAAAGATATAGATAATTTATTTCTTTCTTTCATACCTACCTCGTTACGTTTCTTCTGCAGTTGGAGCGCATGAGAAGCGAGCGAACGCTTCACCTTATTCTCCCCGTCTCGCTTCAACATCGCCACTTCGGCTTCGTACACGCTTTTCAGTTGTTGGAACATCTGAAACAAAACTATTTGGTATTGAAAACTGCATTGTATAAGTACTTTTACGGAAGTATTCAATTTTACTAGCAGGCCTGAAGGCCATTTTTAGGGTTCCGTACCCAAAGGGTAAAAACGGGACCCTATTACTAAGACTTCGCTGTCTGTCCGTCTGTCCGTCTGTCCGTTGCTCTGTCACCAGGCTGTATCTCAAGAGCCGCGATAGCTAGACAGTTGAAATTTTCACAGATTGTGTATTTCTGTTGCCGCAATAACAACAAATACTTAAAACTAAATAAAATGAATATTTAAGGGAAATATTTATCGCATACAACAAACCCGTTTTTTTGGCCTTTTTGGTACGGGACCCTTTGTGCGCGAGTCCGACTCGCACTTGGCCGGTTTTTTTTTTAATTTTGACTATAATAATCGCCATGTTTGGCAATGGCAGTTTAGCCAATGGTCGAGAAAAGACGCTAGTGTCTTCTAATCCTTTATAGTTGCCTGTTACTAAACCCATAGAATAAAAGGTGCTATTCTTTTGTGATGAATGATTTCTAATAATGAAAATAACAACTCATAATTACCTGTAGTCGCTATCATGAAATAAATAGGTATAACTATCTACTTAAAATTAGTGCTTTTTCTTAGTTATTATTGCGTCTACGGACGGTCTAAGTAGTTTTTTCTTTACTAAACTGAACAATGGTAAAGAGAAGACGGTGCTACCTGACTAATTATGAAAGTAGGTACTTTGCTGTCGCCTCTACACCCATAGGAAAAATAGAATATTATTTTTATTAAGAATAAAAATTAATATGAAACTTGTACTTGACGAAACAAACATAATAATAGCCACTAGATTTAGAATTAAGCCTGCTAAACCAAATACATGAAATGATTGCTATAATGTCACAAAATTGTTAACTAAATAGTTCTGAAGAAGAACAGAAACCTCATCGACAAGGCTCTTCTCCATCACACCAATGTTTCTCATGAGCGTTTCCACGTTCAAAGAATTCGTTTCACACGATTTAATACTCTGCAATAAGAATTTGCTATGAAGAATCTGTAGGACATAACTATCTTGTAAAGGGTTTGGTTTTATTCTACTCTAAGGACATGACGTAACTTGCAGTATGATGGTAGTATAGTAGTGTGATAATACAACGAAACAGCTCAGGGCGACCACGATTTATTCGATTCTATGGTTTACGACAAACTGAGTTAATTTTAAAACTTTTAAATACATTAAATGATATTTCAGCAATTTGATTACAATTATAATATCAGTATTTTAACTTGAAAAATTATGTCTGAGGCGCTGGTATTATGGGCTCCAACCCGCATCAACATGCATACCTTACAGCTGGCTTAATCCCTCAACCCCCAGGAGGCACTCGGGTGCCACGATAACAATTGATTTCAATTGTGTCTGGAATAACTCACGATCGAGGGATAGCGATAAGAATATGTGCTTGGAAAATTCGCGCTGAGACGCAGCGGTATTCATGGAAATGCGGGTTCGAGTCCCGCCTTAGACATCATTTTTCAAGTTAAAATACTGAACTATAACTAATAACTTGAATTCAGTGATTAAGTTCTTTGCCATGCAGTGGGATGATTTATAATATGTTGTAGGGTACTTAAATAAACCAGTAAATACCTTGATCAGATGCTTTTTCTTCATCTTATACTTCTCTTTCAGCCTGTTCACCCTGGATTGGCAGGTTTTACAGAAGACATAGTGCTTGCATTTCTCTTGCACTGAACCGAGCTTGCTTGCACTCTTCGCTTGCACGTTACAGTCATCTGGGAACTCGGAGTCCTTTATACTCGACGATAGGCTGTCTGATGAGAGATTGTCTAAAATGGAAATAAATTAAGTAATTTTAATAATAAATAAATGTGAAGAACGTCACATACATTGTTCTGATCCCAATTTGAGTTACTATTTAAAGAACTCGTATTTTGGAAATCAGAAACAACGAAGGTACCACAAACACCCAGACCCGAGAAAATATGGAAAAACACATTTTTTCTACATTGACCCGTCCGGTAATCGAACCCGGGACCTGGGAGCAGGCGACACCTTGAAAATCGGTGTGTACGCCTCACCGCCACGAAGGTCGTCAATTTTGCTAATATTTCTGGTATTATCTGTTTATTTTTTTACTTACATATAATAAAGCAATAGAAATCGCATGTCTGAATAATAAAAGAGTGTGGGCGATAAGATTAACAAAACACTTATTAAATTAGATTATTTTTTGTCTGTCTGTCTGTCATATATACAGGCATCTATAAATTACACTAAAGTACTTATACTGCACGGATTTTTCTTCTACTCTTATTAAGTTGAAACGGACCACCGTTTTTTTATTTAATAATATTTGAAATAAAAATGTCAACAACAAAAACATTAAAAATATAAACTTAAAACCTTGTTTAATTTTTAAACTTATTACAAAAGTACATAAGGAGTCAAATCCCCTACTCAATTATGCCGGCCAACAAGCACTGCGGCCTCACATTAATTCGCATAGCAAAGGCATCGGTACCTTGCATCAGCCGACACAAACCAAAATTGGTTTGTTACCTCGCTTCTGCTACCCTGACACCATTGGGATGATTAGATCAGCCATCCCAACGCTGACTTCTTGAGTAGGGACGGACCCCGAACGGGTAGTACAATTCGGTCCTCTTAACGCGAATGTCGGCAAAAACTTCAATACCGCGATTCAGGTCGGTTTGACGGCAAAAACTTTAATACCGCGATTCAGGTCGGTTCCATGTTTAGTCACTGAGAACTCAAGAGTGCTTAGTAGGCAGGGTACTCATCTAGCCGTGTAGCATGTAATGTATCAGATACGGTATCATGTAAGTACATAGGTACATAGGCACCGCTCGCGCGTGGTTCGCGGGGAGATCGCAGCAGCCCGCCGAGTGGCGGTATGGCGGTATCGCTGTGAGCACAAAGCGGCTCCGGGAGCTCGCAAATAGATACGCAATGACTGTGGACGAGCCGTACTCACTTGAAGATTGGATACGTTACGTGTTACATGGCAGGTGAGTACCCTGCTACGCAGTCACACGGTTGGTGTAGTGGTCGTACCGTCGATCACTACGCAAATGTTCTCTGTTCGATTCTCGGTAGGGGCAATTTAAGAAACGATATTTTATAAATTGGCTCGGGTCTGGAAGGGGGTCTTCCGGGTATTGATTCGGAAAGTACGTAAAACCGTTAGTCCAGGCTTCTTTTTTATACAGGCTGAAATTTTAACCAACTTCAAAAATTTAATATATCAATCTACGAGATTATTAATATGACGTATTTTTTATTTTGGTTTAGCCCAGTACAAAAATGTCAAAATAAAGCATTTAGAAAATGTCCGCCAAAAATCTAAAATTTTTTAAACATCTGCCTAGCAACACTTTTTTTACGCAATGCACATCACATTCATTCATTACGATACCAATCATAAGTTTTTGATTGTCCCTTTATACCTAAACAGGCCTAAAACTGTAAAATTTTAAAACTAGGTATATTGCGAAAAATATTTTCGAATGAAAACTTGATTTACATTTTGTACTTCAAGAATGGGTTCTAAATACGATAATGAACGCCTACAATTTTTTTTTCAAGTGGTTAAAATTTCATCCTGTATAGATGACGGGCAAAATGGCTGGCTTGGATGCGAGAAGCCGAGGATCGACCTAAGTGGCGTGCAACTGGAGAGGCCTATGTCCAGCAGTGGACTGCGATAGGCTGATGATGATGATGATGATGACGGGCTTGCTCTAGGCTGTCGCGAGTAAGATGTCTTAAAAGTCACGTCAGAGGCATGTAATACATAATATGCGACTTTGAAAACCCTAACACCAGACTATGCTTCAGGCTTAGAGCAAGGCTTCAGGAAAAGTCACACAAAAATTAGAAATAATTATAATAAAAAAATAGATATTTTCGTGGGTAATAAGGTTGATTTTTCAGCAAAACGTAAAGTTATGACGAGCAGCTAAACAATGCAACTGTTTCGTCAAAGCAAAGAATGTCTTAATTTTCTTTGGTCAAAGTAACAATAATAGTATAAATTTTTATTTGTGTACATATTTGGATAGTACCTACATACCTTGATCAATGGTAGCATACCCGGCATGAAAGGCCTGGTACATGGGCATACATTTCAAAATACATAGCAGCAATGGCAAGTTCTCTTTGCTATTGTACAGTTCCAATATACTGGATGCATGCTCTGAATCGCATTTCACACCTGTAAAGTAATAACATATAAATAAATCAACATCACATAAATTATTCTGACCTCAGAGTAAGCTGCCTAGCTATTAAAGCACTGTTCTGTGGAAATAATAATAATAATAATATTTAAGACATGCCTCACTGGGCCACACAGAGCCATCTAGTCCCAAATTAAGCTACTATTAAATACCCTGTCGTATGGGGTATTAGACAACCGATAAACTTACTTATATACTTTTTTTTTGTAAATACATACTTATAATACATAGAAAACACCCAGACCAGTACAAACAGACATGTTCATGCACACAAATATTTGTACTGTGCGTGGATCGAACCCGCGACCCATGGCTCAGAAGCAGCGTTTACTATCGCTGATCCAAATGGTCGTCAATTCAATAATGGAGGCCTTTTCCCTGCAGTGGGATGTTTATAGGCTGTTACTACTACTACAAATACCTAAACCCCAGACAGTAAGACAGAACTACGTTCGCCAGCCCCCTTGCCAAGTATGGCTATAATGGCAAAATTTTCCTTTCTGGAGGGGTCTGTGTCTAGCTGAGGATAAGCTGGTGATGATGATAATTAGTAAAGATAATAAACTTTATTTTTTATAATTGGTAAAAAGTTTAAATAAGAAAATAGGGAACTTTAGTTCTTAGATATTTTGGTAATCGATAAGCATTAGACATACTAAATTTGTTCTCCATGAAATAAAATAAAATATTACCTAAATAATTTAGTATGGACCATACATCATTGTCTTTGAATTTGAGGTCTTCAAAGTCTCCATTGTTAGTCAACATTAGTTTCTTAGCGAACTCAAAAACCATATTTGCTAATGGAATCTCTGACACAAACACAGAAAGACTGTAGCTAAATTCCTGTAGAAAAACATATATTTTTTTTATTAACAAAATAGTACCTACTTAGTATGTTTGTAATGAACATATATGCTACACATATTTAATTTATTATTTTATATTATTTTAAATAATCGCAAGCCCTAAACATGTACAAAAGTCTAATGATTGTCAAATGAATGTGATTGATTTATTCCAGACAATAGACCTATGAAAACTTCCCTCAACCCCCAGGAGGCACTCGTGTGCCACGATAACAATTGATTTCAATTGTGTCTGGAATAACTCACGATCGAGGGATTAATCAATATGTTAAATAGGTATTAGCCAATAGCTTTCAACTATTTTACCCATTGTGTTCTAATTTTGTATGGTAGAATGGCTTGCTTTATAAGTGGTACCTAGACTAATTTTACCTTACGGGTACTTAGTATTCATATAAGCTTCTAAATTAATGATAGTCTTACCAATCGTAATAAATACTCGGCGATAAGCATGTTCAATGCCTGGAATGTAAGTTCTAAACGCTGAGTAAAATGTTTTTGACAGGTTAGAGGTTCTCCTAAAAATAAAGTGTATCAGTTAGGTATCAATCATGTTTTTACCAAATAATGTTACACGAAAACTAAATAGGTACTTGAATTATATTTGGAAAGTTAGTCAGAGGGTATCCTTAAAGTTACTTGAGCTTAGAAAGAAGAAATATTTTCTCTGAAATTTAAATTGGAAAATAAAGCATGTCATGAAATGTAAGTAATTAGGTAAGCAATTTATACATTAGTATAACATACCAGTTTGTGAACTCTTCAATACATCAATAATGTGACCCCGTAAATATGCTCGGAGGTCATTGAGTATGCCATTTTTCTCAAATAATTCGTAAATAAATTTCTGGAAGTTTACAACTGACTCAGCTTCTTTGATGTTATCTTCGCAAGCGGCGGGAGGGTGGTCATCGGTTACGCACCCCTCCATTTTACTCGTCTAGCAGTTTGCAATGTTTTTCGTGGATATTAATGTCCTTACATCATATTTATCTTAAAATTAAATTCACAAGTTCACTGAAATTTCAAACTTCCCAAACAAATTTTTGACATTTTCACGTTTGTTGACGTTTCCGGTTGCCAAGGACGACAGTAATATTCCTCTAAATTCATTGAAAATTTAACTATTTTTTGTTGTTCAATAGTATTAAAAATTAATCTATATAATTAACTTGTACTGAGTACGCAGTTAAAAATTATTTAATTTGTATTTTTTGGATTAAATATGCACAATATTTTAAATATTCTTATATGTGTATACTAAACATCTATTTGGACTACAACGTCATTCGTCCCTGTGGCGCAGAGGATAGCGCGTTGGACTTCTAATCCAAAGGTCGTGGGTTCGATCCCCACCAGGGATGCACGCAAATGTCTTTTTGGAGTCAATCACAATATTATTATTTCTTAGACCGATTGTAGCATTTAATTCTAGTGTTATTTAATATAGTTTAAATATTTTAACTTTTTAAGTTTTTGAAACCTCAAACGAAATCAAAGGAGTAGATAGGAAGTTCAAATTCAAATTCAAATATTTATTGCTAATGAATTTTGTATTTGGTTTGCACAATATATTATTCGCAATAACATCTTAATTAGGTTACGAGTTGTCTGACTAGGCATTAATATAATATGAAGGTTGGTTCATATGGTTATGAAAGAAGTTACAAATTGTTATCGGAATTTTATTACAGTTATTTAATTCGGGATTTAGTAAATTGGATATGTTATAATATTAAAAAACATATATGTAAAATATAATTAAACACAGTATGAATATTAAGAAACCTACAACTAAAAACCTTAAAAAATATAATATAACTAATAACTAAAATATATTACTAAAAGTAGTCCCTTTAGGCAAGGATCCGAAGATACTGGCAGCGTTCTGATATTGCTAATTAAGTGTAGGTATCTTACATTATATCTTAGAAACTAGACAATGGAGCTTATCTACTTAATTACTCAGGTGTTGCAATCCTAAAGGATAAAAACTAAGGATAACATAATATTATAATTTTTAATTTATACAGTGAACTTATTTATAGGTACACACTAGTTATCATAAACTGTTTTTATTTTATTTTTTGATTTGGTATTCTTTATTTTGTGTAAAAATCTCTTCAAGGGTGTAAAAACAGTTAGAAACTAGAAATAATTTACATTTTTTTGTAGATGAGATCAATTTTGTTTCTGTTTTTATGTTTTGAGGTATTCTATTGTATATTTTTATAGCCATGTAATATGGACTACAGTTGAGCATTTTTATTCTTGAGGAAGTATGGCAAATGTCTGTCTTTGTGTTCACATTGTGAGTGTCTTTAGTTTTTTGAAATGAATTAATATTTTTAAATACAAATATATATATGGCATAATAAAATTAACTCTTACATCAATATACATATATATTGATGTAAGAGTTAATTATTTATGTTTGGTGAAATAGGGTCTACAACTTTGTGTGTTTTCAATTTGGGATAAAATAATTAATTATTGTTACTAAGTGCCAAGTTAGATTGCAATTGCAATAATAATTATGATTGCAATCTCCTTTGAATAATTATACTCAAAAACAAAAAGAAAATAAATATTTAAAAATGTATTAAGTACCTAAAGTATAAAGATTTATCAGTATATAAACTCGAAAAATTTTGTCTCAGGCGGAGACAAAATTTTTCGAGTTTATATACTGATATTATAAGTGCGATTAAGTTGCTAAAATATCAAATAAAGTATATAAAGATTTATGTGTAGGCACAGTCAATAAAATAGGTACCTGAAGGTAACCGAATTTTAAGTAGGAAATTTGCCGACCATATCTTGCAATTTTTACCAAAAAGCTGTGGTTCTGTGTAAAGAGAAAATTCTATATAAGTCCAACAACCAACAACTAAAAAAATAATACATAATTCTTTAAAACCTTTAAATATGTTCTCTGGTAAAAAATGTTGTTTTAGGGCTTTTTATTTCCGCTAGATTTAGTTAATAACTCTAACCTTTTTTTATAACCGTAAATGAAAACAGCAGCATCGAATCAATCTATGAATCATCAAGTGGTGGTTACTGGTTACTTGATGAATAAACATGGTGTTCCATAGGTAAGAATAGTATGGTTCCAAATCATAACACTACAAGTCTACAAACTGCCATCTAGAGCTAAGTAGCAGTAGCTCCAAACGAAGTTTAATTTCAGACTTAATAGATAAAACTACTGTCGGACAGATGGCGTTGCTGTAGGTAGGCATTAATCATACTCCAAAAAATAAAAATATTTACAATCAAGACTTTTAGGGTCAATTAATGTTCGTTTGCTGCACGACTTAATTTAATTTTGATGCTGACAAAAATTCAGTGCTAAATGGTTATCTAACACAGCTCAATCGCAGCTGATCTCTGTGTAGCTCAGAATCGTCATATTATCCTTCTGTCAATTGTCTGTCATTTATTGCACAAATGACAAGACGACAAACAAACAATGACGTCTTCCCTCTTCGTGATCAGAAATTCAGAATGAATTTACAGGATCACGATCACAAAGTTTGATAATTTACTAATTCCACAATGAGGCGACGAGCGGGAGTTGGTGCTATTCAAAAGCAAAAACTCGAGCAAGTGAAATACAGAGAAAAGGGTTCAGAAATCCAAGAGAACCAGTTTCAACAGATGTCTAAACAACTGGAAGTCTTTCGGGAAAACTTGGAGGAATTTGCAACCAAACACAAAAGTGAGATCAAGAAGGATGCTCAGTTTAGACGACAGTTCCAGGAAATGTGTGCTGCGATTGGTGTGGACCCATTGGCGTCGGGCAAAGGCTTTTGGTCTGTCCTAGGTTTGTATTACTTGTCAGTTTATGACTTAGGGCAAGTAATTATATTATGCTTAAGAGCTAGTTATTTTATAGTTTTTGTTCCCAATTCCATCCCATCTATTTATTGTACTTATTTAAACTTAATTGCCCAGATATAAAATAAAGTACAAAAGTTGTACTTAGCCATAGGGCCTTCTCTACCAGTCGGCTAACCTAAAATATTTTGTGGGTGGTGCAAAAAGTACCTAACTATATAAAGAAATACAATTAATTCACTTTATGACTTTAAGCACTGGAATCAGCCCTTGGAGCTCCTTTAAATAAAAGATAGATCTAATAAACTACCAATAATACCTACCTTAATTTAAAAATTAAATTAAAGTTCATAAACTAAATATATTAAAAATGATCCCATCTTATCTACTCGATGATGTAAAGAATGCCTCCTTATTTACAGGTATTGGTGACTTCTATTATGAGTTAGGTGTGCAAATTGTAGAAGTATGCCTTGCTACAAACTATAAAAATGGTGGATTAATTACTTTAGAGGAGCTACGATCTAAACTTATAGCAGCTCGAGGCAAAGCAAAGAAACATCAGGATATAACCAATGAAGATTTATTGGCTGCCGTTAAAAAACTCAGGATATTTGGGAATGGGTAATATACTTTTTTTGTCATGAGTACTTTGCATTGCATTGTTGTAGCAAAATTATAATATAGTATCATCTAGTATGGCTATCATTCACAATCAACCACATTCTTTTTAAGTGGGTGCATCTGCTATATGCAACCCCTAATGCAATACAAGCATTCAGATTATAATGTAGTCAGAGTCATAAAAATATTTTTTTTAAAATATATGCAATTTCAGGTTTTCCGTGGTACCAATTGGCAAAGGAAAGTGGTTAGTTCAGTCTGTGCCAGGAGAACTGAATCTAGACCAGACTTTAGTACTACAAAAAGCCAGTTCCTTAGGTACAGCATGGGTGTCAGCTAGTATACTCACTGATGATCTGGGGTAAG
The DNA here is from genome assembly GCA_949315895.1 of Anania crocealis. Taxonomy (NCBI): domain Eukaryota; kingdom Metazoa; phylum Arthropoda; class Insecta; order Lepidoptera; family Crambidae; genus Anania; species Anania crocealis. The sequence goes on along the minus strand of OX438867.1, from coordinate 14,385,060 downwards.
AGTAGTCAGCCATTTTAAGTAAATTACTAAACATTAACCAAATTACATAGCTGCTACTGAACATAAGTTTTTCCATATTTAAACTTGATAAACAAATATATTCAACCATAAATATTACCTATGATCTAGCCTCTAATTAAATAAAGTGTTTTATAGTAAACAAAATTATTATACAATTATGTACTTAAAATAACTATATTATACAGGCTGGTTTCGTCTTGTTGTGCCATTGTTTCTATTCTATTCTATTTACCTAACACCCTGTATACTGATAGGTATACATCATAACCCCTTGGATCTTTGCTGTCTGAAATAAATGAATTTGAATTATTAATGAAATCAGACAATTGCAGAATTCAGTCTAACAACAATAAGAGTTCCTTAATGCTAAATTATGACTAAACGGCCAGTCCTAATAACCTATCTATCTTTAGTTTTGGAATATCGGATATGGAAAACAACTTCTATCTTTGTTTCTCTGGACGGAAAAATTAGAGATAGAAACTGTTTCCTATCTCCGAAATGTCAAAACTTCTATTACTGGGACCGGCCGTTAGTCATTACCCACCCTGGGCTAAATTGTTTATTATTTTATTTTTCAGATGGAATGACACAAGGGCACAAAATGCACTAAATCACATGGTCAAGGAAGGCCTAGCTTGGGTTGACACACAGGAAACAAAAGAAACATTGTATTGGTTCCCAAGCATGTTTGCAGAGTGTGTTTCTGCATAACATGCAGGAATAACTTACAATTATTTTTTGATGTAAGAAACTTATACATGTCCGATTCTGATTTATTAACCTCATTGTATGAATAGTTTAATGTCTGCGGTTAAACCCTGATGATGTAAGGCAATCGGAATGGCAGTAATGACACTTAAAGAGATTAAATCAATCTATATTGTCGCGCGAAACCGGCGTCATTTTGAAAGCATCTTATGGTGTTGAAAAAAAAAAATTTTCAATTCTGTTCCAATAATTAGCGGTGATTTAATACAATATAAATTGAACATTGTGGTGTATTACGTAGGTTTTTTAAGAATATTGTTTAAATTAGTTATTTAAAATATATGTAATTAAATTTATAGAATGTTGAATAAAACAATCAAATATAGCTAAATTTTTTAATCTGTCACTAATATTGCACATTAATTTGATATACTAACTTCACTTATTATATAAAATATTTTTCAATTGCTGGTGCTGTTTTCACGGTCTGAAGATCCTTCTTGAGGTAGTTTATGGGTTTTTCTCAGCTCTTTATTTTCTTCCTGCAAATCTACTAATCGTTTTTTAAGTTTTTCAGTCATTTCTACATAGGACTCTTTCCATCTGCAATAAGAAATCAATAATTATTATTAAGGTATCTTATAATTATATAATTTAATTTATAATTACTGTTATTACTTTTTGTTAAGCTCCATTTGATTTTCCAAATGTTTATTTAATTCTATTAATTCTTCTTCTTTTGTAGATACCATTCTGAAAACAAAATCAAACATTTATTCGGTTTATAGTGTTTTCAAAATTTATAGTAATGAGTATTCTTTACTTACTTTTGATTGAGTTCAGTTCTTGATGCAAGCATGGCTTGTAACTTATTAATCATGTTGTGTGTTTCATCTAAAGATTTCTGAAGATGTTCTACTTGTAACCTGAAAATGGTAAATTTTTAAGTAACCTAACCTGTTGTTTCTCTAAATCCTGCTTAGAAATTATATTATTGAAATGTTACTTCATTTCATCGCACTGTGTCTTTAACAGATTCTCTTCCCAATTTCTCCTTTTTATTTCTCTGGAGTGGATATCCTGTATTCTTTGTATGTCTATTGCAAGGCATTGCTTCTCACATACTAGTTGTATGTTCCTTCTTTCCGATGAAACCTGTAATAATGTTAACTAGATAATATTAGGGGTTAAAGTATGAAATTGCCATTTTGTATGGACGAAATCGAAAAAAGACATTTTTCCATACTAACAATGTTTTAGTTTTTTTAAAAACGCCTGAACCGTTTTCGATGCAATTAAAGATGAAAGTAAGATGGTTATAAAGCTACGCATTACAGTATTTAAATTTTTGAAAATCAAAGTATATAATACAAATATACTTAATTTAAGCAAGAAGGTCAGCTGACACATTTTAAGGGGTCTTTTTAACGACTTCCTTTGAAGTAATAGGCACTAGTATTGCATTTTTTTTTTAGTCAAAAGTTACTTTATTTAGTTTTTGATACAATACAAAAAGAATTACGCAATAATATGACTATACTTAAGAGCTATAAACAAAATAAAAAGTGGGAAAATAATCGGCAATTTCATACTTTAATCCCTGTTATACAAATATATTTATAAAACACGATACAAACAATATTTCAAAGGACATGATTACAAAAAATGGGAACTAAATAAAGCAATATTATTATCCGCGGCGGAGTGGCGTACACACCGGTTTTCAAGGTGTCGCCTGCTCCGAGGTCCCGGGTTCGAGTCCCGGACGGGTCAATGTAGAAAAAAATGCGTTTTTCTACATTTTCTCGGGTCTGGGTGTTTGTGGTACCTTCGTTGTTTCTGGTTACCAAAATACGAATGCTTTAAATAGCTATTCAAATTGCGATCAGAACAATGTATGTGATGTTGTCCACATTTATTATATTTATTTAATATTATTATAAACTTTTACATGATTATTCAAATTTATCTGTTAGGCAACAATTTGGGTATCAATTTCTAATATGGCAGGGTCAACTGATATTATTACCAATTCTTGGAACATAGCTTCGAGCCTCTGTTCAGCTTGTGCAAGCTTCGGATCAACAGCTTGTAGATTGTCCTTTTGTTCTTTTAAATATTTTTCATTATCTTGTTGTAGAATTTTGTTGTCCCTGAAAACGTTGGGAATTAGCACAATTTTTACCAGCCTACATTAGTCTATTGTTGCCTCTCCAAAAGGAGGATCTTGCCATTATCGCCACGCTTGGCAGGCGGGTTGGCGATCCCAGTTACGGCAGTAATGGAAGAAAGCGCTGCTTGCTTGTCTTCTGCTGGCACTACTCTTTTAGTTGCCTCTTATGACACCCATAATAAGAACTATTTCAAGTAGGATGTCTTTATTGCAAGTATCAAATATACCAGTTTACTAAGGCCTATGTGAAATTGTAAAAAAAATACTATCGTAATAATAAATTTTTGCAAGAAGTTCCAACTGTGCTCTAGACAACTAATATCGGCAAAATGTTATAAATGGTTGGCAACTTTCGCGTTTTTTTTGGTACATATCTTGTATTCCTAAACTATCGATAAAATATCAGTGCAGAACAACAAGATTTTTTCAAAAATACTAATTGCATGACGTACCTTAATGCTTTATTCAGTAGCATTCCTTTCTCCACTAGCTCTGTATCCAAATTTCTAATATGTTGCAGCATATCTGTTACTTTCTCGTTATAACTCTCTTTTATGTAATCTAACTTTTTTCTGTAACTTGATTCCATATCATGTCTTAGGGTTGATAATGTTTTCTTTAGTTGTGTTATTGTTTCTGCAAATTTTAAAGTCAATTTTGAGAAACTTATGAAACATTTTCAATCTTCTTGTTTGTAATTTTCATACCTGTGAGTTCTTTTATTTTGTTATGGCTTTCATTCTTCTGCGAAGTAACAAGATCGAAAAGCTGCAAAGCTTCGGCTACCTTAAAAGCAGAGGAAAACCTTTTTAATATATCCATTTAATTATCTTCGTTAAAAACAGAAATAAGTTAATTATAGTTACTTTAGATTTTGCTTCTAATTCTCTTTTTATTTTATCACCACTTTCTTTTTGGCATAATAATAACTGCGATTTTATGTCTTCGTTGTTTTTCTTTTCAGCTGCATAATTTATTCTGTACTCTTCTAACGAGCTGGTTAGTTCTTTTATATTCTGTTCTAATTGTGCGTTTGCTTCCCTGTAATTTCGTATTTCCTTTTCTTTACTTTTCACCTCGTTTTCTAGTGTCTTGCATTTGGTATTCAATGCTTTGTAATTTGTTTCCAATTCTACATAATCTGCTAATGCCGTTTCGAGTTTAAGTTGCATATCTCTAATGTTTTCTTTGACGTTCTGTTTGAAATATTGGATTAATAGGATCGAATTGTAGATTGTATGGTACAAAATTCACATGTATAAAAAAAAAAAAATTCTTTGCCATAAGACTATCTTTCAGTTTGTTTCATATTAGTACTACGAGTATACCTTACCTGTTTCCCATTGTCATCGTAACTTTGGTAAAATTTTAATTCGGCTTCTAATGCATCTACGGTCTTTTGTGATGTTTGCCATAATACGTAAAGTGAGTCTCGTTCCTGCGGTCAAATTAATTTCGCATTATTTTATGGTCTTTAGAGTCTTTAAAGTCTATAGAGGAGGGTAAAAAGTAATAAGTAAGTCTCGCCCAGTGGCGGACAAACCCTAAGGCACGAAAGGCCCGAACCTAGGGTGGTCCCAATCGTGTTAAAATACTTATTATGGTGAATTCTATACAGCATCCCTAAAATCACTCGTCTATGTGGTGGATGCTGAGAAAGGGGCAATTAAGGTTTGGGGCCTAGGGCGGCCGACACTGCAAATCCGCCACTGGTCTCGCCATAGGTAGCAGGTAATTTAAATGGCTGTTTCTTCTAGTTGTAAAATGTAGAGAAGAGATTTTTAATAGAAAACTATACCTTTGCTAAAATTAAAATTTGCTTGCCCAACTCTTCTGATTCTGAGCATTGTTGAGAGTTCGCGTTTAGCGGCTGAATTCCATTTTGTTGTTTTTGATTCATTAGCATTTCCACTTGTTTTGATAGTCTTTCATTGTCGGCGATTACTTTGCTGATTTCTTGGTCTACTGCGGTTTGATTTTGCTGAAATAAATAATATAACCAACTAAATAATTCTGGCGTCTATGTGAATACCGAACCCTAATTTTAATAAAGTGTTGTTTGTAAATTATATTTGACTTTAAACTTATTATTTATAATAACACCTGTTCTAGTTCCAACTAAACGCCATCATTTACACATAAAATAAGAGGAGATTTCGACATCTACAGATGCAAGATTTTAAAACTTTAGTGACCGCAGTGTTTTCTTTATCATAAAATATTAACTAGTAGTTTTATTAATTTACCCTATAGAAATCCACTTCTGTTTGTAGGGCATCTAAGGTTGTAGTTTCCATTATGTCTTAATAACATTGACATATTTCTCAAAAGTATGTATTACGCGATTGTATTTAAATTATAGCCTGCTGATCCAAATTACCAATTAATAAGTTATCGACAAAAAGCCTTGAGGTTAAACTTAATTATCTTGAGTAGATTTGTTTACATTTCCCGCTAAATGTGATAACATTGCGTTGCTAGGCAACGCCGCAAACACTTTTTCTTTTTGCACTTTGCTATAGCAAAGAAATAAAGTCTTATACATACTTGCAATAGCAACCAACTGTACATATACATTTATGACAAACACTATCTATGATAATCACGATCACGAGAAATAGTGTAAGGCTTGGTCGTGATTATTATCGCATAATCCATACTTAATATTACGCAGCTGCAATTTCACCATGATATGGGGATGTATGTTAAATATGCCTTGATGTTAATTTGACAAAAGACATTAGACTGATTAGACAGAAAATTTTGACAGTTAAATGACGTATGTTTGCGGGAAAATTTTATAAACGCCGCAACATCGCAAAACTATTTTTAAAGGTATTAAAATGACCCCCAACCCCAAATGAGTATATCGAAGATGACCAGGTACGTTATGGTGATTTATGTAGAAAATGTTATATAGGTGCTAACCAAGCTTCCAAAATCGAACAATGTTTTTTAAGTTTCTACTAGTCTTACATGTTTTTTGTGTTTGTAGCCTTTATTTTGATATCAGAGACGATCAGTGGCCTCTTGTGTATGACGATAAATATAATGTATCGTTTATGGGCTTGGAGAGATTCCATGTCTTCGATGCAAAGAAATGGCGCAACATCATTGAGGTAGGTTCAAATAAAAACATGGGAATTCTCTTCTGTTATCATTTGACATGACTTATCATCTGTTTTTATGCAATTGTATTTTCACAAATGTTTAATGCTTGCTTGAGATGTACCAGTTTTTATATTCATTTTTTAAATTGGATATAATATAATAAATTCGTCAATACAAAATTTCTTATTGGCTCAGTGGTCAGAGCAGTCTCCCACTAAACTCAAAGTTCGGGTCAAACTTTAAGCAGTTGAAATTTTTAGTTATGAAATTACCATTTCAATTCTCAATCTTTTTTGCAGAATTTAAAAACTGCTGAGTTGATAACGGATGAAAGTCTGGTGAAGCCAGTTGAAGCTAAAAAAAGTGACTTGCTTGTAGTCCACACGAAGAAGTACTTAAGATCACTAAAAGTAAGTTGTTTGTATTGAATGGTTTCCCAATTAGTTACAGAAAATGTTTTTGACACCTGATATTCAATTCTTTACTATAAACATTGAATCTAACAAAAATGTTGTCTTTACCAGTGGAGCACCAAAGTGGCCATGATAGCCGAAGTTCCAGTTGTGGCTTGTCTACCCAATATGCTGGTCCAATACGCATATCTCAAGCCCATGAGGTATGCCTGCATCTATTATTATCGTGGGAAAGATAGCAACCCATCATAGCTTGGGACCAGTTAATGTATATTAAAATATTGAGAAAATCAGACCTTATATGAGTTTCACCTTTTTTTAATTTGTTAATGTGCAGCTTTAAGTAGGTGCTCTAATGCTATTTAAAAATACCACTACGCAGGTTAGAATAATATAGCAGACTACAATTAAAAAAAAAATTTGATTCAGGTTCAAACAATAAATTGCTGGCAATTTTTTATTTTATTTATTAAGGAACAGCAAACAGCTACAAAATACATATTATCAAAAAACAGGAAAAATATTTACAATAATGTAGCCCACAATGCTATTCACAGGTTACCAGTAATATTAACAGGATTGCCGCGAACTACTACAAAAATAGTCTGTTTTATACCTAGAACGAAGTACCGATCACATTATGCTATTCAGTAATTAAAATTATACAAAGTGGGTAAGTGTAGGTAGGTTCTAAAAACTACTTTATTAAAGTTTCCACATAAATAAATAAAAATGTGGACAACATCACATACATTGTTCTGACCCCAATTAGAATAACTATTTAAAGCACTCGTATTTTGACAACGAAGGTACCACAAACACCCAGATCCAAGAAAATGTAGAAAAACATTTTTTTCTACATTGACTTGTCCGAGAATTGAACCCGGGGCCTCTGAGCAGGCGTCACTTTGAAAACCGTTGTGTACGGGTGTGTAATATATAGTACTAGCTGTTGCCCGCGACTTCGCGTAAATTTCTGTTATTATGATCGCGACTATTTTTGCAACATTTTAACTCATGCTTTGCTCCTATTGGTTGCAGCGGATGTTATATAGCCTAACTAAAGCCTTCCTCGATGAATGGACCTATCCAACACAAAAAGTATTTTTCAATTCGAACCCGTACTCTTGAGATTAGCGCGTTCAAACAAACAAACAAACTCTTCAGCTTTATAATATTAGTAAAGATAACAACATATCGTATAAAGATCAATCAAATAATATAATTTTGTTTAATATAACACTTTTTTAATATAATGATAAAATTATGTTAAATTACATAATTTTGAAACATATAAGTAACAATAATTGGGCTAAACTCATTTATTATAACAACCGTTTAATATAACATTCACATGATATAATGCTAAAAACAAATAAAATTTATTTAGTATAATAACACTTAGTATGTCGTTCATTTAAGATAACACTCTTTTTGTAATACATTTTAAACAGATAATTCTTACAAGACTTGATACAAAATCGTTAGAATGCTAATTCAAAGATACCAAATAGTGTAAATTCCGAATCTATAATAGTGCGGAATGTCATAAATAGGCCAGCAAGGATTAATGCATGCACGCAAGCAGGCAAATATGCATGCATGCAGGGTAGCATGCATATCCATGCATGCTACCCTTGCTAGGCTAACAAGCATACAATCATGTATGCAGGCTAACATGCATACCATTATTTATGCAGGCAAGCAAGCATGCATATGTGTGCATGCGTGCATGCATTTGTATTGCTCTTCTCCGGCGCTGCGGGAAGTGCAGTCCTTCCGCCCTTGCGTAACAAATCTCTGGCACCCACACTCGCTTCCGCAGCTTCGGCTTACTGGCCGCTACAGCTCGCACCGGCTTCAGCCGCTACAGCTCGCACGGGCTCGAGTTTCGTTACTGCGAGCGAGGACTGCACTCCCTCCGCGCCTCCGGCTTTTAAAATTGCACTCTAGTGTAGACAGGTACCACGGCGGAAGACCACGGCGAGTCGGGATTCAACCAAATTTTTTATTGTACCAATTTATGTCAGTACTACGGTTATTTCTTTTGATCAATATTTGAAACGTTTATATCTCAAATAATAGATATACGAAATGATGCGTATAACAAACAAATTTATATCAAATGAACGATATACAGGGTGAAATTTTAAGCACCTTCTAAATTTTAATATGTATATCAATCTACGAGACAAAAACAAATGACGTATTTTTTCTTTTGGTATAGCCCAGTACAAAAATGTCAAGATAAAGCACTTAGAAAATGTCCGCCAAAAATCTAAAATTTTTGATACGGCTGCCTAGCAACACTTTTTTTACGCAATGCACATCACATTCATTCATTACGATACTAATCATAAGTTTTTGATTTTCCCTTTATACCTAAACAGGCCTAAAACTGTGAAAAATATTTTCGGGTGAAAACTTCATTTACATTTTTTACTTCATAAATGGGTTCTAATTACGATACTGAACGCCTACAAAAATTTTAGAAAGTGGTTAAAATTTCATCCTGTATAAAATGAGTTTTATTACGCACGGTTTTTATTTGTTATGAATGTTATACTAAATGGTTTTAAATAAAATGTATATTATGCAAGGTAATCGTTATATCAAACAAAATTATATCATGTGTAAAATTATAACAAATGATTATTATGTAAAGAAATAGTTATTAAAGTTTACTTATATCAAATGATTTTATATCAAATGAGACGCACCCGTTGTGTACGCCACTCCGCCTTGGAGGTCGTTAAAAAGGTTAGCAAACATAAGCGGACCGTCTCTGCTTAGACGAGAGATGGCGGTCGGATGTGCGTGTGATGTTCATCATGGATAATTTCGGCTTCTAATGATAAAATAATTTTTCATATCGGTCCAGTAGTTTCAGAGCCTATTCAATACAAACAAACAATCGAATCTTTCCTCTTTATAATATTAGTTTAGATATTTTCAGCAGAAGCATTAAATGTGAAATGATGTGATCTCATGAGGATCTCATTGGATGATTTCTAAAAATACATAATAAGTACCTATATTTGGAGAGTAAAGAAGAGACTTTGTTCGTGTCGTCTTGTCAGCACAGGGGCAAGCTCTTTGCAATGGCATAACGTCCGTTTTAACATTCTTATCCTTTTTTTTCCCTGATCCTTTTTAATGTGTTTAGACAGTCCAAGAAAATACACAGTCTATCTACGTACGAACAAGTCCTAAGCATTGCAAATTGTTATTACTTCCAGATTACAAACCGGTGGATCAGTCCTTGCTGGTAAGCTAGCCCTCGATAGGGGCTGGTCTATAAATGTAGGCGGTGGGTTCCACCACTGCAGCGGAGACAAAGGTGGTGGCTTCTGTCCGTACGCAGACATCACTCTGCTGATACAGTTCCTCATCCAGCATCGGCTGATACAGAACGCTATGATTGTGGACTTGGATGCGCACCAGGTAATACGAGACAGCCTTTTGGACCACAAATAATAGTTAAAATAATTCTTTAGAAAAGTAAAAGTAACTCCTTAAACAAAATCAAGTTTACGGTGTCACTTATGCACACAAAATAACAGCAAAACACTAAAACTCTCTTAAAGTCAAAGTCGCGAGTACGAAATTAATTGTGTTAAGATCACGTCGCAGCAAGTTTCGCGCCGCGCTGTCCCTATTTTTCAATATGACTATGACACGGGTTCTTTTTCGTGGAACAATGTTTTTTGGCTTAGTTATGCTTGTAAATAATTCATAAGCTAGTATTTTTAAATATTTGGGTTGATTTCATTTAAGCTTTCACATATCACCTTTGCATAGCAGTAGGATGAAATAGGTTAAAATAATGTTAATGTCTTCGCTTTTCAGGCTCTTATCTCTGAGCTACTAATAACGATAAGTAGTAGTATTTTTGTACCTAATTGATTGGCTCTTGTAACCATACTGTTGTGTAGATATTCTAAACTCATTACTCATAATCGTACTATTACAATGGTTTACTTTGAAGTGTTTTACTATTCAACCAATAGTCCATGGATGGTCTTAAGAGGAAATACCACGGCCGTTTTTCCATACAAACGTAGTCCCCTGTTTCCTCCCTGGATAATGCCAGTCGAGCAATATTTTTTATTATAAAAATCTATGGCCACTTTTAGCATGTTTCTATGGTTTCTGTTTTTTAATAATTTAATTTAAAAAAAAGATATGAGCCCCCAAAAATCGAAAAAATCGCCAGATTTTCCGCTGTGTTCAAACATCCAGAAAACAAATTTGGCTAAATTTTAGAAAAAAAGGAAAACATACGAACACGGTCAAAGCCTTTCTTCAATTTGTAATGAAAAAAGTATTTAAATCGCTCTAGTTTTGGAAAAGTAATCGGGGGACTACGAAACGTTGATTTGGTGTGCTTTTAGTAGGTATTTTCGGTCCAAGAAGCAGTTGTCTCTATCACAATCTGCGGTGAAGGCGTTTGGCACTGCGCGACAGCAATAGATTTTACAAATACCTATTTTTCAATTCTCTCGCCCGTAGTGTTTCCTCTTAATAAGGAGTTTATTTAACCCTAGTTAGAAAAACTTATCTGCTAAACACATTTCGAGACACAGCTTATCACTAACGCAATAGATGGAATTGACCATGAAACATTTGATCTTTCTTTGAATACTTGCTCTGCTGCATTTTCACGTTCGTTCTTGTACAGTAGCCTGCGAACTATACATTTTTGTTGCAAAGTCGCATCTATATCAACGACGTTAAGATCCCCCAGTCTTTAGATTAGTCCTGTCTTTTGTACTATCAGGACGGTGGCACTCCGCAGCTTAGGGATGTTCTGCAGGCGCGCCTCCCGGGCAGGCGTATGGCATTAGGTTGTCGCTAATTTATTTATTTATTTAAGGATATCTCCGTAAAATCACCCCCTGTGCTCTTGGTTTCGAGGCAGTGCAGCGGTGCCCAACGAAATATGAACGCTATTAAAGATTTAATAAATCCATGCTCGTATTTCACGATAAGTTTTATTTTAGCGTGCAAGCAGTTAACGGTCGTAAGAGTAGGCAAATTTTTATACTTGTACTGTTCTTTCGTTAGAGAGTGGTTCTTCTGTACGCCAGTTACTATTAGTTATTCGGTGGTACTATCTTGTTAACATCGACTCTTGCAGGGCAACGGTTACGAGCGAGACTTCCTTGGGGTACCAGAAGTGTATATAATGGATATGTACAACCGCAATATTTACCCCAAGGACAAGGAGGCGAAGCTTGCCATACGGCGGAAGATCGAGCTGAACAACAAGGTCGAAGACTTGGAGTACATGCTGAAACTGAGGCAGTGGGTTTTTTTTAAGCTTTTATCAGCCCGCTGCTACACATAGGCCACACCTAGGCGTATTTCCAACCGTGGCGATTCCGAAAAAAAATATTTTTATTCTTCTCGAAATCGCCGCCACGTGCGGTTATTCCATTTTGGCTAATGGAGGAGAGAAGACGCTTATGTCCGTTTATCGAAGTGTTTCCCTTTACACATTTTTTATGTAAATATTTCTAAAATAGTTTTATTTCCCAAAAACCATTTCAGTTTCTTCCATACAAACCTTGTCCTGATCCTGACCATAAAGAAATAAAGAATTTCCCAATTTGGTGCAGTCGATCGTCAGTGATTCATTTTTTAAAGAACATTTCTACGATATCGTCACTATTAGCACATGAGGAAATATTTATTCATGTGCTATTAGGTTCAGAGGCCAGCATATTAGATAAGTTTGTATCCGCAACTTTTCTGTCAAGATAGTGGCTTGCAAATTACTGCAAATACAAATTCCTTCCAATTTATGAGAAAGCGATGTCGGACAAGGATTTTGGTTTTCGGTTATGGTAGTAATAGCGACAGAGGAATTACGAAAATTGCGGAACTTCCGCAAGATGAAGAAGGGAAACAGCAATCCTTTGCAACCCTAATGATGATTCATTCATATATTCTCTTTACGTCTGTTTTCCCGAAAAATTATAATACTAAGATTTTTAAAGCAAGAGTGAATAGGCTGCTTCTCTGCTTCTGGGTAAGCTCGCTCCATTTTAGGCTTCTTAACCGCAGAGTTAAGTATGTTGTCAAGGGCTAGCCCATTGTTTATTAGGAAAAAAAAACGGTGCCTAATATTTGTTTCATTTAACTATTTCAGGAATCTAAAGGCGGCCCTGAATGAGTTCAAGCCAGACATTTTAGTGTACAATGCAGGAACTGACATACTGGATTCAGATCCACTGGGATCCATGAGGATCAGTGAAATCGTAAGTATAGTAATATAAGAAAAAACTCTACCTTGTCTTGAGAGGAAATGCTCCTGGCAGTACAGGGTGTCAGGTAAATGGCATTATTAGCTAAAACTAGCATTTATGTTAACATAATGCATAAATATCATGTATGAAAATATTTATTTTCAAAATTGTGATTTCAAATTTTGCACTGTACCATACTAGTAATATTCGTCGTTTGACTTAGATGATGATGACACTTTTTTTGTTATCTTTAGGATTGTTTGTGTGTATTTTATTTCAAATTATTTGTAGTAAAAATAAGTTATATTAGCAAACACTATACATTGGCATGAATGATAAGTTAAAATTTTAAACTCGAGATAAATTCACATTTACCCTATTCATATAATAAATGCGAAAGTTTGTAAAAATGTATGGATGTTTGTTGTTACTCTTTCACGCTAAAACGATCCAACGAATCTGAATGAAATTTGGCACGCTGTTAGTTTATTGGCTGGAATAACATATTGGTTACTTTTTATCCCGGGTAAGGGTACGGTTACCGTGGGATCAATATTCTATAAAGAAATTCAAAATTACACGCGTAATTTTGAATAAAGTCGCGGGCAAGAGCTAGTATTTACATATAAATCCGTAATTTACGTTTTATTTAAAAAAGTCATTTTCGTATAGTCTATTTATCTTGTTTCCAGGGAATCATAAAAAGAGACGAATTTGTCTTCGAGATGTGCAAAGAGCATCGCATTCCGATCGTGATGCTAACAAGTGGAGGTTACCTGCGTAAGACTGCGCGAATAATTGCAGACTCCATACTCAATTTGCACAGAAAGGGGCTTATTTCGCCGAAGAAGAATTGAAGTACCTAACTAATTTGCCAATCGCCGATAGACGGCGCTCCTCCTTTCCTTATATACAGGGTTGATAAATTCGTGTAATTACTTGAAGTACCCAAGATGGACAGTTAACTTCAAAACATATTTGATGAACTCCGAGGTGGAGTGGCGTACACATCGGCTTTCAAGTTCGCCTGTTCTGAGGTCCCTGGTTCGATTCCAGGACCGGTCGATGTAGAAAATAATCAACTGTAATTCTATATTTTCTTGGGTCTGGGTGTTTATGGTTCCTTCGCTATTTCTGATAACCACAAAACATGTGATGTTGTCTACATTCCATTGAAACTCTTGGCGGAACCGTATTGTCTTGTATTAAGAAAGTCAGCGTTTGTAAAAATTGTAGATAAAAGAATGGCGCATGGATGGAAAAAACTGCATATTCATCAAAAAACTTTTATACAGTACCTATATTAAATTGTTTTCAAGTGATTACAAGATTTCATGAAATAACGAAGCCAAAAATAAAATAATATATGTAGCCTAGAGTAGGCCATAAAAACTCAAAAGATATTAGAATACTTGGGACGACAACGATATCGTACTATATGACTTAGTTGCTTCGAAATTTTTATGTGCCTTGTTCTTTATGAAGAACAGTTCTTCCGATTCCGTTTGCAAAAGTGCTGAAATATCAGAAGCTCATAAAACACAAGGTGCTATCGCCTTCTTCGTCGCCTGTCCACATTTAAGAGCAAAATCGCTTGCAGCTCGCGTCGTCTATTGTTTGAAGTGGACGTCCGGTTTTGTGTAGTACTGTCAAAGTACTGCACGCTATTTTCGTTTGAAAGTTGTTAGGCGTCGGAGACCCTCACCTTTGATTGTAGAAATCTCTAAGCAACTAACTCTTAAAATAGTGACTATGATAGTTAAAATCGATATAGTATATTTCCCCAATGTAATATAGTAATAATGTAAGTACCTTTGATCTCACTATTATAAAGTGCCAATTTTCTAGTTTATTGCAAATGTAATTTGCAGCTTTAGATTGTATATCAAAGTAATTTAGTCCTTTATTGGTGTTATCTTATGTGATATATTCTATATTTGCTTCGGACTTTATTTTACCAAATAAATATTTTGTTTTGTTGAAATGATTCTCTTCCTGAACTTCCTCTTCTGTAAAATGCGATTATGAGACACAATAGTGTTGATTAGATATATCATGATGTACAGAGACTTAAAAATCTATATACATTTTAGTTGCAAAATCGCACCTATTTCAACTGCATAAGATCCCTCCGTATTGAATCCCACAAGCTCGCGCTTCTGAACGGCTTTCGGACGCGTTACTTTGAAAGCAGCCTTATACAAATCCTCTAAGCAATCAGGATAAAAAGTTTTCTATCAAATATGTGTGTAAGGATTTAATGAAAGACATTTAATAATAACATACAGGTTTATTGGGCGAAGCAAACTATAAAAAGCTTCAGATCAACAAATAAAGCAACACCAGTTATTATTTGATCTTTCATTTGCATTGCACTAACATTTTAATTACAGCCATTTTAAATGCAACCAAATGATATTTTTTTTACTGTGCTTCATGTGTCACTAGAAGATAAAACAGTATAAATAAGTGCAGTTTGCAACAATGCAAAATAAGTATCTGAATTCTATCCTAAAACGTACGGAATAATGTAATTTTGGCAGTTATATTTCAATGACTTTTTAGGTTTATTCAGCCATTTTTTTACCGCAAAAGATCATCAATTTGACCTTCAGTTTCAAATATCCATTGGTTAGATTCATGATGGATCTAGTTAGTAACCCTCATTAGATCTTGATTTCAAGATGTGAGATTTATTTTCAGTTAATCTCTTGGCTAGTAAATCAATAATAGGTCTAATAAAAAGGAGCGCTTTCACACTTTAATTTACAGTAGTGTGCAAGCGTTTTAACAGTATTAAATAACTTAGTCAGTAAGATACATAAAGAATTAATAACAAAAAGTAAAAGAGATCTAAACAGTAAATTAAATTACAAATAGGCTTTTCGGCACAATACCTAACGTGGACACTGAGTAGGCGCCTACTTTTTCAGGTATAATTTATGATTTCAACTGCATTATTTCCCAACCTGGATCACTCTGGACTCTTCTGTTTTAGTAGCATAATAATAATAAAGTAACAAGCAAATTCATTAGTCAGATAAGTACTTAGTACTTACTTTGTAGTAAATCACATATAAGATACCTATGTACTTGATAGTCAACCACATATGTATTCAAATATAAAGCTAGTGTGAAGTAAAAAATAATAGAACGGAAATGAAAAAATAACCTATGTTAAAAAAAAAGTATAGTTAAGTCTTACGCTCAAGCCGGCGCTCGAGCTTTATGGAACTGACTCGAACGTTTTAGTGCTGGCTCAAGCGTTTTAGTGCCGACTCGACCGCCATTGGTACAATTACTAATCGGCCAAGTGTGGAATTATACACGATGAGCTTCATAATATAGTCCAGTACCTAATCACTTTATATTGTTTGTTCTCAAAATATTCAGTTATTTTTGAGGTTTCTCCAAAACACTGCTATTTAAAAAAAACGGTTGGAATCTGTGTTAATAATTATCTACTTTTAGTCTTTATCAGTTCCTAAATGGGACAAACTCTCGAAAAGACTTTGATATCCTAAAAAAGTAGCACAAAAATTAATGTCCACGTTAAATCTTCCACCTTCCACCTTATCTGGTGGTGGTGTTGAACTGCGAGTAGTAGTCGTCGGTGGGCGTGTTGTTGTTCACAACCTCTCTGTAGTACTTCTCCTTCTCCTTCTGCTGGAGCGCCAACAGCTGGTTCTCTTCTAACAGCTGGCGAGCTAAGTCTCTGTTAGGTAAAAATACGGAAAAGTGTCATTTATTTTTATATTATGTTAGTCACTTTTGACTTACTACTTTAAATAAATAAATATTTTCAGACATGCCACACTGGGCTACACAGAGCCATCTTGTCCCAAACTAAGCTACTAATACGAAGCTTGTCATATTGGCTACTAGACAACCGATAAACTTACTTATATATTACTTTTTTTGTGAATATATACTTATAATACATAGAAAACACCCAGACCAGTACAAACAGACATGTTCATGCATACAAATATTTGTACTGTGCGGGATCGAGCCCGCGACACGTGGCTCAGAAGCAGCGTTTACTACCACTGATCCAAATGGTCGTCATAACTTTGACGATCTGTCACAGAATAACATGATACAGTATTACAGATAAATGACACAACCGTTTGCTATGAGTGCCAGGCGAAACTGCATATTAAATTCCGTGAACACGATACTCTTAGCTGTAACTCTGTAAGAGTGTCTGCCCCTACAAATGTGCTTCGTGAGAAAAACTACCAACTGTGCAAAAAATTCAGATTAACAATGTGTAGGTACAGACAGATGTGGCGAAATCCAGTTAAATCTTGATTATGATTTGTGGTATAAAATGTATACATTTAGTATAAATTTGTATCGAAGTATTAAAAAATATATATCGTACTAACAGTTCGCTTACAATTAGGTAAGTAGGTATGCCTTTCATAGAGTCCTACTAGGAAGGATGCTATCCAGCAAAACCATTGGATTTTACCATTACACCACGTACTTTATTACATGTTAATTATGATAATACATATAAATCTCAAAAATCGTGTAACGTAAATCATGGATGACCCCCTAGTTATAACAAAACGTAGGTATTGTTACCTCCTCTTCCTCTGGTCCTCGATGTCCAGGCGCGCCACCTCGCGCTGGATGGACTTGGCTAGCGCCTGCCATTCCGCCTCCATTTTTTCTTGCGCCTCACGTTTAGCCTACGATTACATACATTTTAGTGAAAAGCTAATAGCAATATGTAGGAGTTTATTATAATCTCCTAACATTCTCGGTAAGTTCGACCAAGAAGTATGTATCACATTTCCTACGATCTAATAATATGTAATAAATTATTAATTTCCTTAAATAAAAAAAAACAACATGGGAGATCGGGCAAAATTTATATTGTGTGTCGTTTCATATGTTATGCTTATGAAATCTTATTAGATGTCTAGTACATGTATATCGAATGAACTGTTAAATTTATTGAACCTGGGGCCAGTTTTACTTCTACGGCTCCACAACGCCTATTATGACGAATGACGATACGGTAGTACCTACTTATATGATTTAAAATAGTTTATACTGACTTATATCAGCTATTGACCCCCATGAACCTACACTTAAGATGGACTGCGCAGTATCTCAAAAAAAAACGAGCCGAGAGAAAGGTTCGAAAGTAGATGTGCCTCCTTTTCTAATACGGTGTCCATAAAATATTATAGATAGATAGATAGATAGATAGATAGGTACTCTTTATTGCACACCATACAAAAATAATGTTTAACTTAAAAAATACATTAAGGACTGTACAATTCAGGCGGTCTTATCGCTGTTAGCGATCTCTTCCAGACAACCTTCAGGTAAAGAATACTTGAAAATAGATAGAAAGGGGAAGGTGGCAAAGAATTTCAGAAATGTGAACATTACAATACAAAAGATTAACTGTGTGGACAAACATTACTATCTTCTCGGATAGCCTTACTGGATTGATAAATAGTTATTGTATGTATTAAAAAATATCTAAAACGGATTTTATGCACTAATAATCCTCAAAATGTGTGATATTATTTAATTAATAATTAATTATGATCCAAACATGAATTTAAATACTAATTAAAAATCATTAGTTTAAGCCACTGCTGGGACTTGAACCTGCAACCTTATAGTGTGAGTCAAGCATTTTTCCAATTGGGCTACCACGGCTCATAAATTATTAAATAAAAATATTTAGTTAGATTTTACTCTATGTGTATTTTATTGCTGTACAGGGTGCCTAAGGATGAATCTGTTGCTGGAAAGTGGAAAGAAACCGGGCAAAAAAATATTTGTTACAACCAATGACAACAAATTTTTCGAATAAATATCAATTTTATCCTCGCTTAAATGATATTCTTCATCATCCAGTACAATCTCTCACTACTGAATCAAGATACGAACTAATTAAAAGTATCACAAGCAGATAATTAAGCCTAAGATTAAAAACGTACGCCAACGAAGATACTCTTAAAATGACGGGGAAAAAACTGACGATGCGACAACGGCTGCATATAATAATTTTATTCAATAATATTAAAATTACTAATTAATTTTTTGTCATTTATTTCTTGTTTTACTTCCTTTGCTCCGATTCGGTCCTAAACGAGTCTACTACCACTTCAACTTAACGATCCACTGTAACTCTCCTATTCCACAACAGTAAAGAACATACCTAATTAAATAAAGATAAATAACATTAAGTAATAAGCTATGATTATTAAACATCAACCATCAAAATATACAATTTTAGACAGTGAAAAAAAAACCGGTCATTTCTAAATTAAAAAAACTTATTACATAAATAACTTATGGCGTGGACACCCTTCTCCATAACATACTTGCTAGACAAGGACACACTACTATTTAAGTTATCTCCTTGGCTCGTTTTCCTACTTTTCCATTTGGCAGAGAAAAAGTAATCTAAGTGCTGTTGTGTTAGAGTGCATATTTGAAAATATGAGATATAGAAGTACTCGATCCAGGTTATTATTTAAATCCGTGTTGACCCCCGCTTTTCGGGATCTGCTTGTAAGATTTTGACAGCTAATTTTATCTTTTGTTATTGGTCGAGTGTGTAGCGTGTCAACAGATAATATTAGACGTGTCAAGCCGACCTTAACCAGCGATCTTGACCAAGATGACAGGTCTCGCACCAGTAACTCTACATGGCCAGTTGGTTTACAAAATGGTAAAGATAAACTTAAAGGGGACTACCAAAGCTATAACGTGCTGCCCCCAATTGATTTAGTTTTATTACTTCTAAACAAAATCAATTCTCAAAAAACTAGAACAGTATTATTTTAGCAAATTTCCTCATAGCATGCAGAGCGCATAGCTCTATGATTATCCTGGTTACGTTGATTAGCAATAGATGTAAGAACAAATAAAACTAAATTTCTGGTATTTCTTATCAAGAGTTGGGAACCGAACTCTAAAACCGTTGTGTACTAACTAGATACATTTTTGCAAAAGGTAGCTCTCTGTTATTATTATCGTTATCAAAGTAAATAAATATTTCTTCTCCATAATACAAATTAGTTTAATCTAATTCATTACAATTTCTTATATTTTTAATTATATAAAACAAAGTCTGTTTAGTTCAAACCATTTATATTATTGCTGTATGATTGGTCTCCTGCCTTATTAAAATTTTATCTAAATGCCTTCCAAAAATGACCCTCCGTCCCTCCCTGACCAGGGTAACTTAGTAAGGTGGGGAAAAGACTCTGAAAAATGTTGTTATACTTGTGGAGAGGCGATATATGTACAGCAAGACACCTATTTGGTGGGATGGAAGGTGCTCTTGAATAGGGGTCATTACTCACATCGCCATGACAGAGTACTTCAAATCATACGTGAAGCTATAAGCCTTTCAGTGGCTAGGGCCCAAAAAGGATTGACCACAAACAAAATACAAATTAACTTCATTAAAGAAGGCTCCACTGCAAATTCTAAGAACAAGCCATACTCTTGATCCTGGGTACAGCACCTGACTGGACTATTTTAATGGACACGTATGACACTATAAAATCCCAGAGGATGTGTGTGTTTCATCATCCAGACCGGATATTTTTCGTTATTCTAGAGCTACAAAACGGATTGTACTTGTAGAGCTTACCGTGCCGTGGGAAACTAACATACCTACCTGAAGACCACGCAATGAAAGAAAACAAATATTATGATATCCTAAATGAATTAACGAAAAATGGTTACAGGTATAGTTATTCTATATGCTGTAGAAGTAGGAGCGAGAGGTAAACCAACAAAATCTCTCTATAACCTGTTAAAAGACTTTGGCTTGGCTAGAAATGCAGTAAGTTCTATACGAGAGCGAGTGTCTTAAGCTGCATTAGCAGGTTCGTACCAGATTTGGCTGGGCAGGGAGAGAAACACGAGTAATGAAGGTGAGTGTTGATGAACGTCGGGAAGGGACCTCTTAAACCTACACCCGTGTCACAATTCCCGGGAGCTACTCGGAGTTTCTCTTTCTGCCACACGATGACACGATAGACCCAACACCCGCACGGTGAATCCGTGGAACGCTAAGAAGTTTGTCTCTTAAGAATGGCTGGACATATTTTCATGATCTATGAATTGTTTGATTGGCCTCCACCCCGAAGCAGAAAACTATTTATGTATCGGAATATACGATACTTCATAAGGCACGCCATCTTTGATGACATGACAGAAACTACGATACGATTCCCAGGGTACCAATGCTCAACAATAGTACACGAATTCCTATTTCTCATTGTTTTTCTTTAAACCTAAACTATTTACAACATAAGATTACCTTTGCAGCGGCCATTTGTTCTTTTTGTGCGGCGTAGAATTTCTTAAGCTCTTCTTGATTCATTCCTTTGTACATAAAACCGATGGCTCTGTGGAAATTCGTAAAAAGTAATTAAATTAGCTAAATTAAACTATGGATAGCATAAAACCAGCTCCAACAAACCTCAGCTTTAAGGTATTAAGTATATAATATAATGGGTTCCGTAACCATCTTTATTCCATATTAAGTACCACTGCACCACAATAACAATATGTAATTTTTTATTCTTATGTGTTAAAAGATACAGCGGTATTTAAGGTCGAGCAAATAATGCTGAAATATTATTTTTATTTGAGCCAGAAGGTAGTTGGTAGAAACCTACCATGTTATTATTAATTAAATGTAAAAGTACTGAGTTCTGCTGTAAACAACAACAAATAATCTTACTCTACCAAATCTATACTCTACCATCTTAATTTTTTGGTATAGGTACTTATAATATATTTTAACACAAGAATCTGCGAGACAAAAAAACAAATGACGTATTTTTTCTTTTGGTATAGCCCAGTACAAAAATTACAAGATATAGCACCTAGAAAATGTCCGCCAACAATCCAAAATTTTTGTTACGGCCTCCTAGCAACACCTTTTTACGCGATGCGCATCTTAGGTGGTTAAAATTTCATTCTGTATTTTCGGGTGAAAATTTCACCTACATTTTTTACTTCATAAATGGGCTCTAAATGCGAAACCCTATTTAAAATTTGGAAGGTGATGAAAAAGCCACCTGTATAGCAAGCTGACTACATCTAATCACGCGTAATATGGGTATGGATGGACAGACGAACGGACGGTAATCTTAGTAAAATAGAGTCCCTTTTGAACGCCGATTATAGTTACGGAGCCTAAAAAGCAAATCCGAAAGAGTTTTACGCAAGTCTTAAACATTGTGTTATGTGGAATACGATTATTATTGACTCGTTTGCGAAATGATAATCAACATAATAATGGTTTGTTGATCGATCACCGTAACAAGACTGGATGATTGCCAACAAACCGTGATGGTTGCAAATAGGTACATAGTTAAAATAGTCCTGATGTGAAGCGATTTTTATAGATTTGTTCCACCCGGGGGACTGAAGCTAGTTGAAGTCGATACTGGTAAACTATTTATTTATGTCCTAAAAGCTGACATATAGTCATTCTTTTTAACCTACGAAAAAAGAGAAGGACCTTACTTCGACTGTATCGCTATATATAATAACTTTTACAGAGTGGACGGTTTTTGATCAAAAAAAATGTAGGCGGTAGTGAGTTGATTTAATACTTCAATGAATAAATGGTATCTTTTTATAGTAATAGCTACATCATTCTACAAACTTTTTCACAAAAAAAACTATATGTGCCTTTACGAAGCACTATTATAAAACGACATGGTCGTCAATTTCTTTCATCTAAAACATGAACGTAAGGTGTACCTTCACCTCCATTTTTATATATAAAAACATAATTCTTTAAAAAAAAAATCGCCAGCATATTACCTATCCTTTCCTAGAGCGCTCTTGGCGACATCTGGGTTCTCTGTGAGCATGTCTGAAGTAAGGTTGTTGTACATCTCGGCTGTGTTGTCCGCCTCCTCTTGCTCTTTCATTATCTGTTCCAGTTGCTTCTTCTCTGCAGCCTATACAAAGGAAGTTACAAGGGTAAGCTCGCTCCATCGTAGGCCTCCTCTCAACTCTAGGGTTCAGTATGACGCTAAGAAGAAGCCAATCAACAATTAAAAATAAGATTCAGAATTCGAAAAATTCTTATTGGTTCTTGCTACCACCGACTAAGCTCAAAGCTAAGTTTTCTGGAAATCATTGAAAAATTTTTATTTTTAATACTTATAATCACTTTTCTATACTTTATTTTTCAAAATCTACGATCAAATAAACCTAATACAGACGACATCATATCAGGCTATACATTGGGGCATCTATTACATAGATGCGAGTTTGCAACGAAATTGTAAGTATATCCTGATGTGCAGGTCGCTTTAGGATATCCTATAAAATTGTTGATGGATGATGGCTGGGATCGAGTATCCTTAGCTTACTAACTTTTGCGTAATGCAGGAGGCGTATTTTATCATCAATCGTTTTACAGCTTTGTGTCCGAACCCGCCTATCCACAGAGTTAACAGCGCAAATTGTCCTACTTCAGCCACATCGTGAGAGCCTTAAGGCGACTACTAGAGCTAAGTGCTGCCTCCAGTTGTTTTCATTTTGTTACTTCTGAACAAAATCAATTCTCAAAAAAATTGAGCAGTATCATTTTAGCAAATTACCTCTAGTATTTAATGAATCACAGTAAACTTTTCATTTAGTTGTTTATAAAGTCAAATTTGTCGCTAGCGCCAAAAGCTGCCGCTTTTAACAATAATGTAAATACGAAAGAATGCCAGAATGAAAAGCAGTTTACAGTAATTCAATAAATACTAGAGGTGATTTGCTAAAATGATACCAATCCTATTTTTTGAGAATTGATTTTGTTTAGAGGTAATAAAATTAAATCATTTGGGGGCAGTACTTAGCTCTAGTAGTCCCCTTAAAAAAACTCATCATTGTTGGTAACACGGAGGGCAAACGAACCCGCAACGGTCCTCAACTAAATGGAACATTTTCCGATGGACGCGATGGAGGCACCAGTGGGTGCAGATCATAGAAACTAGATGTATATGCAGAGGGATCTGTTAGCCGTCATCATTGGTTAGAAAACCAAAGATGCCGTTGCCCAGGGTGGGCCACTAGGAGGTAGATGCCACCACCCCAAAACGCTTGATGCAGTTAATTCATACTTACCAAAGCCTCGTTGTACCGCAAGTTTGCCTGACCCAGCCGGTAGCGGCACTCGCGCTCCAGCTTGTCCAGCTCGCCTGCGCGCGCGTCTCGCGCTTTTATTGCCATCTATTGTACAAAACAAATTCAATATAAAAATAAAGAAATGTTGTTTTATTTTTATACCTATAATTCAAATGAAGCAATAAATTATTATGATTACCTACATGATTATGACGATAAACCATCAATAGACCCGATAGAAGGTACTGTTAGGTGTAGGTGCATTGTTACAGCACAGAACACAGTTGTTGACGATAAGTCGATAACAGTCAAAGAAATTTAAGACGCCTTATTAAAAACGACTGTCGTACAAGGATCTTTCGTCACATTTTGACTTGCTTTTGAGAATCCTTATTGGTAAGTACCTAAGCAGCATAAAAATGACAATGCATCAAACCTCCCTGACATTTTCCGTTTTAAACTATCAACAAGCAAAACAAACAGCATCTAGCAGATAATATGGATAGATAAGATAACACTAAACCTAAAGACAACTCTATGCATGAGAAGCTTTAGATAAATTTTAAATCTCCTTTAAATACTAAGCCCTTAGGTCGACAATCTTCGCGACTTTAAAACGTCTTTTATGAAAAAAATTACAAAATCCTATTAGGCCGTAGGTGCCTTTACAAATAATTAATAAATAAATAAATGTGCACAACATCATATACTATTCTGATCCTAAAGTGAGTAACTATTCAAAGCACTCGTATTGTGGAAATCAGAGACACAAACGAAATAAGAAGGTACAATAAAGCGTGAAAAAAAAAAAAAAAAAATTAAAAAAAAACCGGGAATTGAACCTGGGACCTCGTAGCAGGTGACACCTTGGAAATCGGTGTGTACGCTACTCCGCCACGGAGGTCTGAAATTCTGAATAATCTTACCATGTAAGCAGCTTCGGCAGCCTTCCTCTCTTCCTGGGCAGACCTCCGCTCCTGCACTTGTTGCTCGAGCCACGCGTTCTTTTGTGCAGCCATGATCTTCTTGCGCTCTTCGTAATCCAGGTCCTCACCTTCGAACCTTGATGATACAAGAACTTTAGCATCACGTTAGGGAAGGATGCGATAATATACGAAAATGTAATTAACAATAGTTAACAAAAGATTTTATAAGCTTGGTACGATTTTTACATACAAAATAATAAAGTAATAATTATAATGGATAATGTATTAATTATAATGAAGATTGGTAACTAAGGAAAGTAATCACAATGCACTGATGCCTAAAAAAGGTACATTTGTAACAAGCACTACTACAAGATAAATAATTAGCATTTGATTAATATGGGACTTATATACATCAATAACTCCAAGAATACTTAGGATTTTTTAAAAATCCAACAGGGTTCTTTATCTAGGTACGAATCAATTTCAGGTGAATTGAAAAACTGCGCTCGCTATGTACGCTTTAAGGATTAGGGAGTAAAGAATATATGACTCCATGTAAGCCTGTTAACTTAATTTGTTCCAGGTCTATTGTAAAACCGAAAATGCAGCCAAGTTTTGAAAACCCCTCATTATAGCGAAGTCCCAAAGTAGTTCAAGGAGGTTTCTTAGAAGACAATTACTTTAATCTGTGTATTTTCGGGATGTACCCGCCTATTTTTTCATTAGTAATCCACTATTTGGACAGTACTTTTAAAAGGCGTGAAACCGTTGTGCATCTTTGCGTTAACAATTGCAGGTCCTTTCAGGTAGGTATAATGATATAACATTTATGACTGGCTGATTCATCATCATAAACAGACTATATCAGTCCACTGCTGGACACCACGCTTGGCAAGCAGGTACGCGATTGAAGGTCAATGGTGAACAGAAGATGCTGCTGCTCGTCTTCTTCTGGCAGTACTTCTTAGTCCCCTTTTAAGACACCTTTAGGAACAGATAAGATGGTGCCTTTTTTTTCTGCACCATACTACTTGGTAGGTAGAAAAATATAGAGAATAGTTACTTCTGAGCACTGGACATGCCCACTGGCTCGCCGTCCGATGCTCGCGGCGGAAGCTGTTTCTTGAGGACGTCAGGGTCGTTGAGGTCGTACTCGCGACGGTCCTCAGGGCGCTGGTACTTTGTACGGAACGCGTCTATCTCCATGTTAATGCGGCGGCGTTCCTGATCAAACACATTCATTATTTGTGAGGCCTAATCAACACAGAACCTTAAGAGAGCTTTGGCAGGTTGTCGTAGTATGACATAGATCTTCAAGTTATTAGTTTCTTATGTTGTCAAGTTTTAAAAATCTGACAACTTCAACTAACCTATTTTAATATAATATCATTCGAACGTTTGTTTGACACCTAACTCCTCCGAAACTGGATTGATTTGGATGAAATTCCATGTAGATATTTCAAGAGGTTGCCGGATTTAAAAATATAATTGGACCGCATCATCAGCATCCTCGTACCTCTTTTTCCCTGGCTTCAAGCACCACGGACAAGTTGCTGTCCTTAATCATCTGCTGAGCGAAGGCGAGGTCTCTTCGTTGTTGCTCTTCGCGCTCGGCTCTCTTCTCTACCACTTGTCGCTCTAAGAACGGAAGATCCACCTAGGGGTTGGTTGTATAATTTATAATGTATTTATTTGTGTGAAAAACAAGGGTAACATTACGAGTTTTATGACACATAGACCCACAAAGCCGACGAGTGGGCTTGACTGTTGGTTCATGAGAATCTGAACATTTTTATACCAAATTAACCCGTCTGGGAATCGAACCCAGGACCTCGTTGTTGGCGACACCTTGAAAACAGGTGTATAGGCCACGGAGGACGTCATAACCTATTATCTCTAAGGAGAATGTTATAATCGGTAACGCGGTATGACTGGGAATTTGATTAGCTGATTTCAACGCGGACAAAGTCGGGCTAAGCGCTGGTAAAGAGTAAAAACTTTTTTAACAAAAACTGTGAATGTCGTGGTCAACTATCATAGTCTCATCATGTGCTTATGCACACCCACCCATGTAATATTCATTGTGTTAAGCTGTAGTTGTCTAAAATAAATGAAAATAAAAAACTTCAATCAACATAAAGCATAAAATAAATCCTAAAATTTGAGATCTCTTGTTTGGCAAATTAAATAGATAGGAAAGGTAAAAACTTTTCTATTTATAATAATAAAAAAGACATAATTTTATCTTTTCATAAATATAAAAGTTTTTGAATAGACTAGGATTTATATGTTTTTTTTAATATAGCAAGATGTTAATTATTTACTTCTTCCTTACTTCGTCAATGGCCATATTGTTTGGTGCATGTTTATTCAAATATGTACAAAAATATTATAGCAGATTAGTTACACAGTAAACTCACACCAATCTTCCTGTTCCGAGCATTGAATATCCTGGATCTCCTCTCCAACTCACACTGCCTCCTCCTCTCTCTATTCTGGGCCTCCTTCCTATCGGTCTCATTTGCAATTTGGAGTTTGAGCATCTTGGATGTTTCCTATTTTGAGTAACGCCTCAAAATTACTTGTGATCGCTTGAAATTATGAATTAAATTGATTGAAATTGATTCGGAATGCCCCGGCGTGAACGACCAAGCAAAAATGCGTTGTCATAGCAATTATTTGTTTTTGTCGTAATAGTAGAGTCATATGACAATCAATTTGAAGTAATACATACGACATTAAAAAGTTTGTATACTTGATGTTAATGCGATAATGTAGAGCATCGAACTCGGTACCTCGGAGCTGGCGACGCCGGTGTCTAAGCCAGTCGATCCCGCTTGGAGGCCGACAACAGTGATGATGAGTTGGTTGATTACGAAGCACGCAAAATGAATACAAAGTATAAGTACAATCTAACTGTAATCTAATAAAAACTTAAAAATGTAGAGATGATACATGCTAAGATATTTTCCTTTAAAATAACAGCAACTTTAAAAAAAAAAGTATTATAATAACTTAGTTTTTAAAACAAATCGATTTTGTAAGAAACACCTGTAAAATTTCAGTTTTCACTTTGACCTCACTTAGTTTTAAAATTACCACTCGCAATTTTCCAGCGGTAGAAAATACATTTTCCTCTGTAGCAACACCGAAACTGCGGATACTCGAACGCGATGCGTAGCCATGGAAGCGAGCGACCGACGGACGAGTGAAGCGATTACTTAGTACACGCTGAGTGTTTGTGAAGGCTACCCGCTACTCGGTCCCCGCTACGACCGCTCCACGCGTTTAGAACGTCCAAGTGCTCCCGAAACACAGAA
Source organism: Anania crocealis (assembly GCA_949315895.1). NCBI lineage: Eukaryota > Metazoa > Arthropoda > Insecta > Lepidoptera > Crambidae > Anania > Anania crocealis. The sequence continues at coordinate 14,356,995 of OX438867.1, read as the reverse complement.
CGTAAACAAAACAGTGTGACAGTTTTAAGTGTGTTCCATTGTGTAATGTGACGATTATGACCAGTGTTCTAAAAAAGTCTAGAGGCACAAAAGGTAAATCAGAATCCATGCAAGAAGACCTACCTTCGAGATGGGGAAATGACTCCCGTGGGATGGAAGACGTGGCCAAATTCATCAAGTTCATCGACGACAGTGTTATCGGCAAGGGGAATTCATTTTGCGGACCATTCGGAAGAAGGAAAGGTAAGGGATCTTATAATTTATCATGCATATCTTTTCAAAAATTTTACGTCACCCAGATAGATAGGTACTACGATATTTTTATTTTGTTTGAAAGTCAAATGTAAAAATTGGCAAACACAAGGTATTTGAATAATCACTACACACTGGTCCATGGCCACATAAAATACTCTGTTCCTCAATATAAAAATTTACTAAAAACGAAAATAATATGAAAACTTGAGTCATATCGTACCTCGTTGCAAATCATACCCCGAAGCCAATCAGATTTTTTCCAGCTCTGGCCGATGTGTTCACATCACCTACATCGTTAACGAGACTTAGGCGAAAAGGTCGAACAGTCGATTAAACGTCCCCGTTGACCGAAGTTGTCTTCATTATCAACGACTCACACTCTTTGATAAGATAAATAATTCCCCCCATGTGTTGTTGTCGCTCAGACTCTATGTCGGGAAAGGTTGGGCGCCAAAATTTGTGGTGTGAGACTGACAGCTCTGGCATCGTCAACTCATTTGGCACGATCAATTACGATTCATCAATCAATATCATCGATCAAAATATCTCAGTGCGGCTACTGTTCTGTTCGCTGCGACAAGATTTCGTAACTTTTTCCTCGTCGGTTTTTGAGAAATGCCTCAGTGAAAGGTATCATCGCCCGATGGAACCGGTTTTAAAGGTCGCTTGGGAGAGATGGGAGCAAAAACCTGGATAATTTTTACTTTGCCTTCCCTGTCGAGTGTGTTATTAATTTTTTTAGGTTTATTTGCAGATCACGCAGATAGGATGTCGGTGTCATTTTACATTTAAGTGGCTTGATGCATATTAATTATTAATGTATTCTACTGCCGCGGAAATGTACTAGTAACTGTATCTATAGATGAAAATAAACAATACAAATGACAACTCACGTGCGGTTTCACGTGTTTTGCCCATAAAATTAGTGATGCAGCGCACTGGGGTGCTATTTTTTACGCGTTTGATGTAGGTACCTATGTATTTGTTTCACAGTGACCGAGCAAATATTTAAAATTACATTAAAGCAAAAATGAAAAAACTGCATATAATAGAAGCTTAATTTTAAATAATCGTTTCATAACATAATGATAATTTTTCATAAATAATAGAACTTGTGTAGAATTAATTGACTTATTATGCTTCAATAATTCACATTTCGGTTTCCTTTATATACATTTTTTTTACAGCATCACACACCTTGTTCTGATAAAATAAAATAAAGTACAAATAATGGAAATGGAAATCAGAAACATCAAACACTCGTTTGTGGTACCTTCGTTGTTCGTTATCAGAGTAGATCAGAGAAAATATAGAAAAATACATATTCTACATTAAAGTGCCCGTGAATCGAACCCGGGACCTCAGGGACCTGGAAAAGCGATGTGAACACCACTCCGACACGGAGATTTGACATTTAGTTTATGCTCTACGATGAATAGGGTCGATATTACTTAAGCGGTACTCTGTGTAGGTAGAGTCATGTTTATTAACACAACACAGAAGATAGGCAATCTGTCTTGAGATATCTAATATTAAATGTTCATAAGATTTTTACGGTCTGTACAAATTCAAGGTCGGCTTCTCGTTCGAACCGGTCCTGAGCAAGCAATTACTTCAATTTGTATCACGCCGGTAAACCGGCGCGTGGCGTTTATTATACGTGTCTATCTATTTAACATAGGCACCTATGTCAAGGAAAAAGTTTCTTATTAAGCATAAATTATAGGAATCCCGATTCAAAGAGTCTTCGTTACTAAGTTTTTGATCGACTAACGTTCCAGAGCTGTGCTAGAGAAAGAGAAAAATTGTATTAAAACGTCAATCTGGGTAGAGCTACGACTTTTGTAAGGTGGAATGCACTCTGATGACTGTATCACAAATTAATTGAACCTAACCTAACTAGTGGTCGTCCAGTGGTTGAAATTCGACCGTAATTTTTATTAAAAGCATACCGCACTTCTTCTCTTTATACATAAACTATAAGTTTGCCAAATTTCATACTCCTCCGTACGCGCAGTTTTCGTTAAAAGGGGTACAAAGTTTTTCTTCACGTATTAATTTATAGATTCTTTTTGTAATTCTATATTTTTGCAAATGATCGCCGCCTATTAACGTTCCTCAACCTGATGGTATGGAAGAGATCGATCGTACCAACTGACAGACAACTATGAATTATATTGAAAAACTCAGTATTACCAACTCTTAGATTTTGAAAATGTTATCCTAATTCCTTTTAATAAAAAAATAAAACGCCCCGTTGGTCTAGTGGTTTAAATACCGGGCCAAGATCTCGGGGTCCCAGGTTCGATCCCCGGGTCGTTCAACAAAAAGTTTCGAATTTTCGAACGTTGCTCGGGTTTGTGATCACCAACCCGCATTTGGCAAGCGTGGTGATTATGCCAGTTCTCATCATTGCAGTGGTAACTTGAATTCAATGATGGAGGCCTTTTCCCTGCAGTGGGATGATTATAGGCTGTTACTTTACTAATTACTTTACATGACTTTATTATATTTTATTTTATCTTTTTTAATTATTTCGAAAACCAACAACGTTACAACAATTCTTTAGTTTATTCTAAATATCTTATTAAATATTAGGTTTTCCTACAATTAAATTATAGTTACTGGGCTAGTACCTAAACTATTCTAGGAATCACTAATCACTTTTTGCTTACATCCCATGAGCCATAGCCATCAGATTTTTGTTCTTATCTCTAACTTTTAAGTAAGTACAAACTGTTTGAGGTTACGTCCACGTTAACCTCCACGCTAATTGCCGCTTTAAATTCTCAATTCATAAAACACATCAATTTAGCGATTTTAAGCAGTTAAAGATATACACACAAGGATTCAACAAGTCATAGACACAAAGACATATCTCATAGACAATATATAAACTTGAAAATTTTTGTCTCAGGCGGGACTCGAACCCGCATCTCCTCGCATGCCGGGCGGGCACATGCGAGGAGATGCGGGTTCGAGTCCCGCCTGAGACAAAATTTTTCAAGTTTATATACTGATATTATAAGTGCAATTAAGTTGCTAAAATATCAAATAAAGTCTCATAGACAATATCTAACCTTGTGTAATAGATATCAGCACCAGCACATAAATTAACTTTTAACATAGTAGTACATCTTGGTTATACATATGTTGTTTTAAGTTTTGTTATAATTAGGTATAGCTTTTCTTTTTACGTATGTATTGGAGGCGACTGAAGAAATATCTCCAAAAGAAAACGGGTAGCAGCGTCATCGTCAAACTGAGATCACCACCAGCCTGCAAAGCTTGGAGATTGCAACATCCTATTATAAGGTGCTATGTTCACCAGTGGACTATTATTCTCTGTCAAGCTATCCGACCTGCATGTCTGTACAAGATAAATATCGACTGCTGTGGGAAGTTAGATCCGATTTTTTATTATGGGTACATCTATTTATTATATTGTATAATATTATACTAAGTACAGTTAGTGCCTTGTGCTTATATTTACGATTTCGTAGTTTGTTATATTCCAAGTCTTTTATGCCTTTAAAATAAAATAAAAATACTTCTGGGCATAGCACACATTTTAAATTGAAACCAAAATCAAAATAAGCAGTCAGATTAAACGAACAATTTTGAAAGAAAGAAAGAAAGAAATAATTATTTATTTGACACAATTATTACAAGGAACAGAGAACATTGTTTAAAAACTTAAAGGTGTATAAAAAAAAGTTGTTTAAAGGTGGTCAGCATTAGTCGTGACATCCGTTAGCTATCACGACGCTGAATCCCCCCATATACTCTGGTACGTCAGTGCTTCGCCCAAAACTAAGCTAATTTTCAAAAAATTGCCACAAATTCGTGTTCGTTTTGACCTAAAGAAACATGGATTCGCGCGTGATCTATGGTTAAGTTTACAGCTACTGTTTCTCTGTGGACCACTCAAGGCAAACCTCACAATAAAATACAAGCCAGCCTCGTAAATAAAACATAACAAAAAAACTTTGCATGCGATAAATGTATAAAAGGTGGGCGTGGCCTTTTTAAACTTCGTTCAGTTGACGTCATATTTTTAAATATAGAAATAACATAGATTATATTATATTTTTTGCTAGATACAAGTGTGCTACTACGCATTAAATATGGTGACTTCATGAATGGACTATAGGTTAGGATTGGTGGTTTAAAATTGTCTTCGTATTATTGTATTTTAGTCAAATTGCGGTACGGCTAGTCCACAAGTTAAAAGTCGCTCAGCGGGCTATGGAAAGAGCTATGCTCGGAGTTTCTCTTAGGGATAAAATCAGAAATGAGGTGATCCGGCAGAGAACTAAAGTTATCGACAAAGCCCACCGGATTAGCAAGCTGAAGTGGCAATGGGCTGGCCATATTAGCTGCAGAACCGACAACCGCTGGCAAAAACGAGTTCTTTAGCGGAGACCGCGTCTCGGCAAACGTAGTGTAGGACGCCCTCAGGCCAAGTGGAGTGATGATTTGCGCAAGGTGGCTGGCAGGAGCTTGATACGAGAAGCCGAGGATCGATCTAAGTGGCGCGCAACTGGAGAGACCTATGTCCATTAGTGAACTGCGATAGGCTGATGATGATGATGATGATGAGTCAAATAGTATCAAAGTCATCAACATCATCATCATCAGCCTGTGATGATCGCTGTTTAGCCAATGAAAGAGAGAAGAAGATGCTGCCCGTCGTCTCCCGGCAGTACTATTTTAGTCGACTCATACGACATAAATAGGAAGAGAAAAGGTGGTGTTCTTTTTTACCCGACTACGGCAAAGCCAACAGAAAGGGTAATGAATTCAGCAGTCTATGTATACATGTATGAGGGTATTTATATGGGTTCCACATTTATATAAAATTGTTAAAGAATGTTTAGATAAAAGAACTTAGTGTATGATTGTTTGTAAATGGTATTGAGCGACATGTTCACTCAGTGAACAAGCTCATAAAATAAAAATTTAAAAAAAAAATCTACTGAGCCGATTTTGGTAAATGAGGTATCAATCGATTTCTTTTTACAGACCGGAAAACATAGGCTACCTTACGTTGAAAAAGCCCTACATGGTGAATGCTACGACAGTATATGTATTGGGTAACTTTGAAAAAAAACAGTTTGCCGTCATAACGAGTATTAAATGAGCTTTTCAAACTAATAATACTTGTTTTGTGAGGAAATTTTACGTTTTGTTAGTTTTTACATATCGACTGTTATAGGCTGATGATGAATTATTTAATATAAGTAACATTTATCATTAAAAAAGTAAGCTAATATTAGTAAGATGTCAGGGTTTTACTACACTTTTGCCCGTTAGATTTTACCATACTAAAAAAAAGAGGTTCTCAATAAACGCGTATATTTGGCGACGAGACAAAACAGTTTAACTTATATATAAACATAGCTGTTCCCCGCGACTTCGTCCGCATCAATTTCCGTTATTATGATCGCGATTATTTTTGCAACATTTTTCACTCATGCTTAGCTCCTATTGGTCACAGCGTGATGTTACATAGCCTGAAGCCTTCCTCGATAAATGGAATATCTAACACAAAAAGAATTTTTCAAATCGGACCAGTACTTCCTGAGATTAGCGCGTTCAAACAAACAAACTCTTCAGCTTTATAATATTAGTATGGATAGTATAGATTGTGTTTATGAACTGTAGTAAAAACAATGTTCAGACTGAAGATTTTTGTTTTATGTATCAAACAGTCTTCAATTGCCAGACGATCAATACAAGACCAGAAAAATAATATAATAAAAATACTAGTAACGTTGTATGTAAATACGCGTTATCGTGGATCGCTTGCGCAAGAGTTGTGACCTTCGCGTTTGGGCGCTCAATAAGAGCTTATCAGTCACTGCTTACTTTGAAATGATAAATATAAGATTATGTGCTACTAAGTGTGAAAAATACTTACCTAAGTCACATTCATCTAATAAATTGCGTATTACCGAAACATTTTAAATTCCTACTAATTTACAAACGCGGAAGTTTGTGAGCATAAATGGATGTTTGTTTCTCTTTCACGCTTAAATGACTCACTGTCGGAATGAACTTTGGCACGATAATAGCTAAAATAAGTAACATATAGTCAACTTTTTATACCGGGAAATGATACGGTTCCCGTGGGATAATTTTAATATGTAGTTTTAAATTCAAAGGACAAACCCGTTTCCCATACAATCTCGGGCCTGGCGTTACAAGGCTGGGAGTTGGCCGTAAATTAAAGCATATTGAAAATATTCATAAGCCCTATTTTCACAACTTTCTGCAATGGGAAAGTTACTTAATCAAGCAATTTATTATACTTTATAAACTTATTTTATTTTATAAGCCTATTATCATGTATTATTTTACTAAAAAATATCATTTCGGTACTTTAACTGGATAAGATCTAGGTTTCCGTTTCTATCTATAGGAGATATAGTAGTAACAGAGCACTTCAGCAGAGCAGTAAGAAAAATACAAAATACATTAACTTGCGCACGAGTACGAAACATGTTAAAATGTACTGTAAGAAACGAAATGTGAGTGAATTGGAGTGAATGACAAATGACAATTAACTGCCATTGTCAACTGGTATTCTAAATAATAGTGCAGCCTGTTACATCAGGAATAGAACTATTCAAAATGCTTAATTGTTTTATCAATGATTACTTATTGAACTGCAAAGCTCGTGGAAAAAAACGTTAATTACATTCTCTAAGTTTTTTATACTTATATCAGGCTTTTAAAACTAACTATTTAGCTTATTCCTTAAAAATGCAATTGTAAGAAAACTATTACTATAAATCGATTTATGCCAAATCGATTAAAACGTTAAAGCGCCGCTCTATGAAGTGACAGAGCGTTTACGGGGATGGTCACGTTTTAATTAAATGTGTGTATAACGGTTTACAGAGACTGTTTAAGTATTAGAAAAACAATATGTATTTTATCCATTTTCTCCACTTGTCCATTGCCAATCAAACAATTTTTTAGAGAACTATTTCTAAGCAAGAAAAATAAAAGAGATATTTTGGCATAATTTCCATTGTTGTAACGTCGGGCTCAAAAATGGGGTTCTCCTTTCCACGCATCGAAGTCGCGGGCAACAGCTAGTTGTAAATAAACTGAATTGAATGAAACGTAATAGTTTGTAATAATATGCATACGCTAACTGTCAGGCTCATAAGAATTGAATGTAGGCGTTTGATGCAAACCTTGAATCTATTTAGGTCTATCTACTCAAGTTATTTATGGCTTGTCTCGTCTTTTGGTATTCAAATTTAAATGCTGTAGTATAATTAAAAGTGTACTTTTATATTTTTCAACCAACAAAAAAACAAGAAATTTTTATTCAACACTTGTAGGTATACGTACTGACTAGCTGACCCGGCAAACGTTGGTTTGCTACACAGAACAGACAAGTGGTTTGCTATATGCATTATTGACAGTGCAAGGTGGTGCCAAATTTTTAGGAGCGACTTAGTAAAAGTAACTTAATCGATTTACGTCAAAACAAAAATATTTCATACTTAATTGACTACAAACAATTTTTTACTAGATGGACAGATATCGATGATTTTTTTGTTCGATAGCATCAAAACACTTGAATATATTTGTGGATATAAATAATTGGAAGAGCAGTCGGTCGCCTCGCGCTGGGTTAACGAAAGATCTTGACTCCAAAGAAACCTAATTGGCGATTTTTTTAATGATAATCTATCTTTATACTGTTAGATGATTGATTATGTACCAGATGTAATTGTAACAAGTTGAATTACAATTTGCATGTACGTCATTATAGCTACGGTTGCAAGTGGTAAATCGTTCTACAATTAAACTTCATTCAATGATTAACTTAATGATGGATTAAATGCAAATTGACGCCTTCCACGTATAAATACATCATGTTATTAGCTATTAATACAAAAGATATGTTAAAGTTTTAAGTAAAAACATTTTAGGAACTATTACTAGTTATAGTACTAGTATTATCAATTTGAGTGCAAAAACTATTTTTTGTACAGTGAAATCTAATAATATAAAATTTATGAATGTATTGTTTAAAGAATATTTATACAGGATGTTAGGTAAATCGTATTACAAGTTGAAAATAGCCTATATTAACATAATATGATATATTAAATACCTATTACGGCGAAGTCAAGCATTTAATGTCAGCAATTTAAAATTATCATTTAACTAAACTCTCTCCCTGTCCAACACAGGAACCATTTTGTGTTTATTTTCAAAATGGTCGTTTTATTAAATAATTTTGATACATAGTTTTAATTTAACGGATTTGAATGAAATTTGGCACGGTGTTAGTTTATTGGCTGGAATAATAAATAAGCTACTTTTTATGTTAGGAAAAGGTACGGTTCCCGCGGGATAGTTTTAATACGTAGGTTTATATTCAATATTCCACGCGTTCGAAATCGCGGACAGCTAGTTAAACATAAAACATGATATAAATAATTGAATATTAAGTCCATGGCGAATTTAAAATGTTCCTGACATGCAAAAACGTTTTGGCGTTGTACGAGTATTATGACTCATAACGGCATGTTACTCTGTAATGTCACAGTATGTCCATGACTGATCCTTCCTTCCTGCCGAGATATAAATGTATCAAAGCCGAAAAGTCAAGGCGTTTCAGCGGTCACAGATAATTGTAATGTGCAGTCGTTCAACTGGCCTCCCACGGTTTAGTTGTTTTGAATATATGAAAACAGAGGTCTCTTATCTCGTCTCGTATCTATCTTGTAAAAGAGTCAGGAAACTCATAAATTTTAATATAAAGTATGGGTTACCTATACATACATATACCATTAAGTACACTACCCAAAGGTTAAGTATTACAAAAAACATCAAGCGACTTTTGATTCAAATTCAAATAAATATAATTAACGTATGTTTTTAGTTTTAGTGTTTATCCAAAGATTATATTGTGTACTTACATAAAGGCAGCATGTCTTTCTTCTTTTTGATTCAGCAAAAATATTAATTCAAATTCGAATTCAAAATGCTGATTGCAAACTAAGTGTCATACATTGGTGGTATTATGTGTAATAGTACCAGTTACCGTGGTATTGCAGTATTCAGGCTGGCTAGATTGGGTACTTGCTTTATTATACAATCTTAAAATAGTAAGGAAGATAGATTCACTATTGCATAATACATATTTAAACACACGACAAAATCTGGAGCGTTCCTTCTTTAGGTATTTGATTTGAAATTCAGTTGAAAATTTTAATTATATTCTCGGTTAATTAAACTTTGACGTCACAGTGGTACATCTTTTTTTTGGTTTCCTGTACCAATCCTGTTTTGCTTAGCAATGACTACAAAAATATTTATCGTAGACTCTTAATTTGTAGATCCTAGATGTATGTAGGTAATTGGATCACAGAATTAGTATTAGAATAACCATAGGTGTGTCATGAGCAAAGGCCAGAATTAGGTAGAGTTATTTATGTACTTACACTGCATGATTTTATACAGAGAAAGAATAAAGTGGATATGCCTCAAATCCCGGGATTAGTTTAAAAGAGCAGTAAAAATTTACACTGTACTTTTATTTATAAGAAAAGCAAAGACTATGAATATTTTTTATTGTAAATTAATTTAAATACTAATAAAAATTGTATGTTAATGATCTTTGTTTTATTTGTCTTTACTATATCTGAGGTTTTTATTATTATTTATTTGTAATTTTGTGGGCCACATGGGATTGTTTATTTAAATCCAGGAAGATCCATATTAATATCAACATTTCGATGCAAGTACGTAGATAACTCGTCTAATTCCGACCTCTGGTTATGAGTCTAGCAAGGTCTTGGTCAAAATTTAAATGTTGACATTGGTTTGTCTTACCTTGACTATCGTAAATTGCCTAAAACTATATTAATGCTTGCAGTTTTATGTGCACCTACTTAAAATAAGTGTAGTAGTAAGGATCTTTGTATAGTACTTTATTACCTTTTGTCAGTCATCGAGTAGAGTAGATCAGCACAAGGTATTCCTAATTAGGTAAAAACTAGTTTTTTTGCTTATAAACCCGCGATCAGTCCTCTAAGGCTTCGGGCAGGTTGCTAGAGTTTTGAAAAGTTAGAGCCGATGTGTAGATCAGTGTTTATCCATTTCATTCATTCAGTAAGGCATCACGTCTGATAATCAGATTTGGCTGTTATAGTATACTGAATATCGGGTTCGGGTTCGTTGCCAAGTGGTCTCTGTAGTTAATTGAGTACCGTTTTACCTCTTTTAATATGGTTGGGATTCCCAGGAACCCATCCGAGATGCGGTCATACCAGAGCGCCGATGGAAGTACCTCAGACAGAATACTCCAAAAAGTAACATAAGTTTATAAAAACCGTGATATGCACACAAAGGTTGCTACGATCTCTGCTATTTTCCACTCTTTTCTCGAATATGTTCAAATTGCTATACAAGAGATATAACACAATCAGGAAATGATCATTGGCAATATCGCACTACAGAAAAGTTGTTGGTAATGACCGTGAGGTCTGAATCATTTGAAATGTCACCGCGGTATCTAGATCTATTAGTTATTGTATCAATAACTTTATGTAGGCGTTAGTATGACCTAAGAAGGAAGTTCCTGATAGTATTGATAATATACCTTTTAGAGACGCTCAGGTTTATCTCAGGCTCAGGAAGTCCCATACACCTAAATTGGTGGGTATTACCACTATTACCTGAGACGTTATTGGTAACGCTCCATTTTGGTCTAGTGGTTTAAGAACCGGGCCAAGGTCCTGGGTTCGATCGCCAGGTCGAGCAACAAGAGTTTCGATTTTAATAATAATAAGATTAATATTTAAGACATGCCTCACTGGACCACACAGAGCCATCTAGTCCCAAATTAAGCTACTATTAAGTACCCGGTCGTATGGGGTACTAGACAACCGATAAACTTACTTTTTTAAATACATACTTATAATACATAGAAAACACCCAGACCAGTACAAACAGACATGGTCATGCACACAAATATTTGTACTGTACGGGGATCAAACCCGCGACCCATGGCTCAGAAGCAGCGTTTACTACCGCTGATCCAAATGGTCCAAAATTGTTCGAGCATTGCTCGGGTTTGTGATCACTAACCTGCATTTGGCAAGCATGGTGATTACGCCTGTATCCATCATTGATTTGGTAACTTATTTTTTTCTACTTTTGGCAGTTGTCTTGTCTTGCTTGTATTTTGATACGGGTAAAGAACGGCAGCTCTATGGCAGTATGGCTTGAGACCAGTCCATTGAAACTTAAGCTTACTTACCCTTGGACTTATTTCATTGACTAGTTTTCTGTCAGATATAGCTAATAATTGAAACCACGTCTAATCTAAGCTCTTTGTCTTAGAAAGAAATGCCTCAAATAAAAATAGAAATCAAATAGGATTCTCAATATCTCGCGTATACTTCACTGCTAGTTGGCCGCGACTTTCTAAAATATAATTTTAAAATTGAAACTAAACTACGGGAGTTGCATGCCAAATTTTATCTACATGAGGTCAACCGTTCTGACGTGATTGAGTCAAAAACATTCATAAAAAACGTTCTTCTTTTATAATGTTGGTAAGTAGGACTTGGTAAGGTATACGTTTTTTTTTTTAATTGGGTACCCGTATTTTTTTAGTACCATAAGCGTTATCTCAAACCTTGTGTCAAAATAATAAAGCAGTTTAAAGAAAAACCACTCGTCTTGCATTGATTTTATTTTGTAAAAAGTTCCGACTTCTGATATTTTCAGTTCTTTGAAAATGCGATTCCTTGAATAACTATTTTACGACTACCTTAGATGAGACTTGAACCTACAACCCAGGCGACTGCTCTTACTAATTGAGCTACCAAGACATTGTTTATGACGAAGGAATTGTATTCCAAATTTACCAACCAATTCATTTGCTTAAAAAACGGTCCCAAAACATAACCAGTTCCGTCATAATATATCTCTAAAATGTCATACACAATACCATATTGCGTCCTTGTTATACAATCAGGTGCATCTATTGTGTCGATTAAATGAAGTGTGACATTATGTCAGGTTCAGGTGTGAAGACTACTCGAGTGTGAAATGTCTTGGCTCGTGTAACTTGACATAATACTTACTTGTTAACCATTGACCAATGTGGTGTCAATATCGCAACAATAACTTTATTATGTATAGGAAAACTAGCGCTGCCTTTGACTCCGTCCGCTTGGGAATTGACTGTAGCGTAGGCTTTCCTTAGAGATTAGTTTTTTTTTGCAATAGTTGCCTGTTATTATCTATACCAAATTAAGAAAAATATTGAAGCTTTGTTTGTTTTTTTTTCTGACTCTATTTCCGAACTTCCGCTTCTAGTTTACACTCTTTTCATCCCCCTAAAAAAATATCATTTGAGGGGGATATGGTCATATTCCCATGATATTGTCATGGTTTAAGTCCCTCAAACCATTAGAAACAGAGTTTCAGCTGAATTGGTTGGCAAGTTATAGATTCTCTATAAAAACAACCAACCAACTTTATCAACTCCGTTTTGGAGATAAAAACTCTCATATCGTTTTCCCGAGAGTTAAACTATCGCTATACCAATTTTCAACTAAATCGGTTCAACTGTTTAAGTGTAAAGAGGTTACAGACAGAAAGGCAAACAGACATATTTTGTCTGAAGGTGTGGGACAGAGATTATATCCATATACGGGTATAATTACGCGTTGCGTGCGTAGTAGGGCCTCCTAACGTTATACCTAATGATAATTCAATGAAAAAAAAAAGGGTTTTAATACGAAAAAGGATTTAATGATTTTAATACGAAAAAGGATTTAATGGTTTCCGAAGAAGGAAATTCAGGACAAAGAATTTATTTATTTTATTGTAAACTACGTAACTAATAAGACTATTGCCGGTGTTTAGATAATATAAATGGTATAATGTAAGGTAGGTAATGTTACAGTTGATATGAAACTCGTGCTCTATCTATTAACTACTGTTCAAACTCTAGGTCTAGAACAAAGTGCGACATTTATGTATGAGACAAAACCATTAATGTTTACAATAGAGAAATACAACTTTTGTTACAACAGCAAATAAGTACATATAAGACAAGACAAGATATTGATATTATATACATGTTAGCGTGCTATAAAAACAATTACGAGCATTATGATAGTGTGCCAACTTAGCACTAACATAATGCTTGTAATTATTTTTCAAAATTAAGATAATTTATTTTATAATTTTATCTTAAGTAATATTTATAAATTGCGAAATAAAAACAAAACAAAGGCCAACACTTTTCTACTCACCTGTACTTACTCGTATATCCTTGGAAACCCTTAATTTGAAATAAAATCATCATTGTTTTTTTTCCCATGGTCCGAATCGCACCATTTCAAAAGACACATTAGGCCATTCGCACCACTGAAACACTTGCGGTGCGAAACGACCCATTCAAAACTCTTGGGCGGTTCATACCGCGGTCCGAAACGCACCAATACCCTAACTAAGATGATTTAACCCACAGATATAACAAAAAACTAGGCACTCAATCGTTAAAAGATACATGCCACGTCAAATGCGCGCCCAATGCATTTGGGTGCCCTTCAACTTATTAGGACTTGTTTTTTAAGATACTACTGTATATCTACTTTTATTTGATATTTTAGCAAATAAATTGCAATTATAATATCAGTAATATAAACTTGAAAAATTATGTCTCAGGCGGGAATCGAACCCGCATCTCCTCGCATGCCGGGCGGGCGCTATACCATTAAGCCACTGAGACACGCTGGCTTACAGCGTTAAGAATATGCTTGAAAAATTCGTCTCAGTGGCTTAATGGTATAGCGCCCGCCCGGTATGCGAGGATATGCGGGTTCGAGTCCCGCCTGAGGCATAATTTTTCAAGTTTATATACTGATACTGTATATCTATTTTTTTTTATCTATGATTGATTAAATCACATATTTTTGAGGTATGATAAACTCCGTCCAGTAGATACTATTACAATTAATATCCTTTTGGCTGTCGCCTCAAAAAGATATCATTTACAAAATGTTGGCATTAAATATAGGTTAATGGTCCTATAAATACTTTTCTTTTTGAGTTAGTCTGACAAAATTAAATAACAATTACATCCATTTTAACGCCTTTCGCCAGCTAGGTCTTTTGTATGTAAAAAAAAACTTTTTGTATCTATGCTCTCATTTTCTAAATAGAAAAGTGGAAGTGAATATCTCTGGACCATTTAAAAATGTATTCTTTTTTATAAACTACGTCAATTCACTAATTAGTCGTTGACGTCGACTAACTAGACCAGAGGTTGACGGACGGACTGATAGATTTTTTTATATTGCAAGTGAGTCACAGTGTGCGTGCGAAGAGACGGTTTTCCTGATATAAAAAGCAATTTGTTACTAGTTACAGCATAAGGGTGTTTTAATGGTTTGTTTTTCATATACCTACATTTTAGGGCCGCATGTGATTTTTTCGTGTACAATGACACACCTTTGTTATTGTGTTCTATCAACATTGATTATTTGCCACTCTGTCAAGATAGTACCAGGTAAAGATTAATAACAAACAAAATATTTTTATTCATACAAATTCATGTTATCGCATTTAAATTAAGCTCCATCAGAAACGATACACTTACGTCGATGCTATTGTGTCAGTTTAATATCAAAAAAAAAAAGATAAAAATGAATTTGAAAAAAGAAAAAAGAAAAAAAAGGTTGGTTTTCAAGCGGGCCATGTTTTATTTTAAAGAAAATTTCACCTTGTGATTAGAAATATAAAAAAAAACTCTTTTTGAAACTTTTTCACAAAGAAATCAACAACGGACTCTTAGAAATGTAAACTAGTTGGATTACTGGTATTAGAAAAAGGATTACTGTAATTAGAAAAAGGAAAAAGGAAAGATTTATTTTTTAAATATAAGTAAGACAAATTTAAAAAAGTTGAAAGAATAAGTTTTATTTATCAGAGAAATCAATTGAGTTTGACAGTCTGCATCGTTGACATACTCGTAGTTATCTAAACTTAAAACTGGCATTTCTAGTTGACTGTACAGTTAGACATTTTACTGTTACATGTGTTTGCGTAGGTTCAGTAATGTAACATTAGATAGTAACTGTATCATAATAATATTGGTATACGCCTACGTTCCCAGTAAATTAGACTATATGACCTGTCTATCAAAATTATTATCAATTCACCGTTTCATGTAGGCAAAAAACAATTGGCATCTTTTATATTTAACGGGCTTGTGAGTAGATAGTTATTGAAATTGACAGTAGGCATGAGCAAAATTTTGGAAAGATTGGAACTTCTATTTATTAGGTATATCGCAAATACAAATACAAATACAAATATTTTATTTGCCATTAAGTAGGGTACAGGTACATAGAATGTGATATAGATTTGATATAAAGGTTCTTTAACCTACTTAGCCAAATGTTGTAGCATGCAAATAATAAATTAGATTAAATACCAATTAAGCACCAAAAGGGTCCTCTGTAAAACTAAGTCAAATATATTTTTTCCGAGCAAGGTCCCGTTATCTTTCCCGGCATTCTATCGATGCTATGAAGTTTGGTTTAATTTTAGTAAATTCTTTGGTCCATTGTTGGAAGCTTGTCGCTGAAGTTCTAACCAGTTAATAGTGTAGTAGTCTTGTAATGTATAATTCGCTTGTCAATAGTTGTACCTATTTGCACTAGTGCGTGATAGGGTTGCAAATGTCGAGAGATATACGAGAAAATATTTAATATGTAGGTACCTGCTTTTTAAATAAGCAAAACCTTATCTTAGTTGTCTCAGGTCGATGATCAATTGAAATTGATACTTATGTTAAAAAAAAATATTGCCGCCATAAGACACCTCCAATATCGGGATGACCATTGTACTACTCCCTACTATTCTATTTAAACAGGATGTAATATACAATAAGGGCATCAACCGGACAATTGGTACGAACTACTAAACCACACCCAGAACTAATATTGAAGTTCATCAACCTGGATCTTTGAAGCCGCCGCTGACATATGATCCTTTCGTCAGTTGTCAGTTTTTTCTCTCTGTTGGCAAAAACACATGTTGTTATTAGAGCAGACAGCTTGACGCCGAAGGTTTAGTGACCTCGGCGAATTATGATAAATGAGCGACTAATTTTCATTGTCCTAATGCAAGTGACATCAGCAATGGTTGTGTTACATTTTTGTACATGCTGTGGGTTGTACACACCATAATAAAATTAATTGGGTGTACGCGGGCGCGGCTTCTTGCGGGACGAAACATCAAGGGATTTTAGACAATGAGTAACATAAGGTTTAACTTTATATTATTTTTTTTATCAATTTTATTTAAATTTTCCAATTAGTCGTTGGCTCACAATTAATTGTAACATTGCCAGAAGTTAGCCATAAGTAAGTAGGTGGGTATATGTGCGGTCTAATAATATTTGCAGTATCTTTACTAGTAATTTTTTTTTAACATTCCTACAGACAGACAAACAAAATTCATATATGACTCTGCGCAGATATCGTTACAATGAACGCACGATTTATATTTCTCTTGATTTAATTTTCAAAGCTGATCGACACTAGTTAGCACACTACCACCGATTATGAGTGGAACTTCAATTTATAGTAAGTAATTATTTATTTCATCTGTTGTTTTTGTAAAGTCAAATTTAGAAACAGATAGATAGATAGATAGATAATTCTTTTATTGCACAAAACAAAGGTAACATAAATTACAATGTGACACATATGTACAATAAGGCGGTCTTATTGCTAAAAGCAATCTCTACCAGACAACCTTTGGGTAGAAAAGGATAATTACGTCTCAGTGGAGTAGGGGTGACGTGGTGCAAAGTAATAAGTGTGTATCTAACTGATTAAATATAAATAAACTGGCTTTGGCTTTGGCTTGGCAAATCTAAATGCATTAAAACTATAATTTAAAAAATAAATAAATGTATCCTTGTTTTATAGTGGATTTAGTTAGTTGAACCTTATGGGTTTCTTAAATTAATGATAACACTACATTGAAATGAAAGATAAATTTACAGATTAAACGCGCCTTAATTATTTTGTTTTTTGTTGCATCTAAATATGTCTAACACTATTCAGCGTTGGTCACGGGTAGACTAAGGTATTATTCGTCTTACAGAAGATAATTTTTAAAATTGTTGAAAAACCTCTGCAAGTTTGCATTTAATTCAACTCGTAAAGTAGACCTTGTAACAAATTGCTTTTTGCCTTTAACTAAAACTAGACTTTTTCTTGTCAAGTAACTTTTTCGTCAGGTGAAAAGCACTTAAAAAAGGACGGCTCATTTTGGTAACACGAAAAAACCCGACTTCTTAAATGACTTTTTTTGTAAACGTACTTACTTATACTGGTTCTTTTCAGAGTGTAAATTAGCTATCATCAATCTTTATTAATCTTTTGAAACCTGAAAACATGAACGTTCTGCTCAGCAAGGTCGCTTTTAATTTATTTTTTAATTTGATATTTTAATTGTAACAATCCTGTTACAAATTAAAGTATACTTCAAAGAATGGATGCACAGAAACATATTTAATCGTATTGTAAACGGATATATTACACATTGAATATGGAGACAGTCTCAAACTCTGACGTGTTGACATCCATCTTACTACAGAAGCTGGGATCGACAGATTAACGTCTTCCGAACCGCGACTATGACTATGCCCTACAGACACAAGCCAATTTAGAAAAGATCGTTTCGGCCAGGAATCGACACTGGGACCTTTGAGTAATGGGTATACCACCGTACCACACCAACTGGGTTGTCGCGTAATATTTCGTCGGTTGATAATTAAACGTGATTTGAACAATATTATTAACATACATACAAGCTAATTAGTAATCATATGGTAACAAAAGTGAGATCAATGCTGAATTCCATAGTTTTTATCGTCATAAGCCACCTTGGAGTATTAAAATAAAAAAGCACTTACCATTCGCAGACAGCCTGCCGCCGTGTCGTAAATAGTTATTTCGTTCGTTGCTATATCGTTAGGTATTATTATTAAATCATACTTAACCTACTGATTGCCTGTCGACTCGACCGATGCGATGTAGAGATAAGCGTTATAAAATCCTTACTAACAATACAAATGCGAAGTTGTGTCTGTCTCAGTACAGACTGAGATAGACCTACAGATGGATGTTACTGCTTCATGTTTATTAAACTGCTGAACTAATTTTAGATGAAATTTGGTATGAAGATAGTTTCATTCCTAAGAAATAACATAAGACATAAGTTTTTATCCTAGAAATGAACTTGTAAGGAGTTGATTAAGTAGATGGAAGTTTGTATGGGAATCAATATTTTGTTTACCAGTTTAGAAAAAAATTAGAACTGCAATAGTTTTTGTCCTTAAAATTATCTTTTAAAGGGGTTGAAAGGGAAAGTGTGAATGGGTAATATCAATATTGGATAGTTAAGTACCTATAAAGAATTATTTACATATGCATACATTTTAACTGATCACTAAGGGGAGCGATATACATATAGCTGAAATCCCCGTACATAAACTTAAATCGTGTTTTAAAGTATCTAATTCTAATAAAAACGGGCTATTACACATGATAGGAACAGTAAATTGTCCTAGCTTGTGCTTGCTTAAACCCTTAGTAAACATTTATTTAAAAAGAGGCTTACAATTAAATAGTGACTCCAGTTTCTTGCGGGTGAAGCCGCTGGCGGAACGCTAGTAAATCATAATCATCTATGAAGTAATCATCAGGTCAATGGTCATGATAGTTTATTAACGCTCTCAACAACATTTGTGGAGATAAATTTGTCATTTTGTAATTGTTTTCGCGTCCAGACCCTGTTATGCACAAGATCTTATCTATTTGTATGAACAATTCTTTAAAAATTATATCTCACATGAATTATGTATCTTGGAAATGGTCTTAACAAGTTGAACCATATTTTGTTTTTAACTAAATAGTATGTGCTATTTGCTTATTTGGTTGTAGTTAGTAAAACGCATTTTTTATTTAAATAAATGTATACAATTATTTTATATTGGTACAATTTCGATGACGCCTTCATAGTTAACGTGGCATACAATCAATATTTTAAGTGGTTTTAGTAGATCAATTTTCATCACTTTTCCTACATTTAAAATAGGCGGTGGGACAGACTAAAGGCTGGCTATGAAGTTTGGCACAAACATGTCGTTTCGTTGGTCGTAGGGCTGGTCCTCTTGATATTAATCCTATAAATAAAAAAAATACTAATACCTATTCATACATTTTATTTTTGATGCCGCAAGACTTAGAATGTAGAGTCAAGCAATTAAATAGTTAAACCGATTCAAAACGCCTAAATTTTGCCGGGGTGTGAGTATGATCATTCACTTGTCATATTGTTTGATCTTTTATGACACGGTAAGATAGAATCTGCTGTACAAATACATTTCTTGACTAAAACTAGTACTAATGAAAATGAATCCAAACGCTTTCCCTGTTTCAATAGTTATAGAGTAGATGTAGGTACGCTTTATTATTTTCATAATCATTATTGACATAAGTGTAAAGTTTCCCATTTAGTTTTTGAGTTTGGATTACAAACAAGCATATACTAACTAATGTTTGTGTGTAAACTTTTAATACTTTACTGGTAAAACTGAACCTAAAGATACAATAACTGTCTATAATGAAGTGCAAATAAATTTCATTTTAAACGAGGAATACCTACACACCTCTCAAATAGTTGTCAAGTTTAACATGTCATAAAAAATCTTAAAATAAAAACATTCCTTACTATTTGACGCGATCCTCCAAGATGACGGACTCTATGTTATTTCTTCAATCACTCTTTTAATTAATAGCTTTTTCTTTTAATGACTCTTTCATTCTTACCCTTCAAGTCGTCTTCATAACTCTTCCGTTCTTTATCGTTCACTAATACGTCAAGTCATTCAAATCAAAATAATATGTTTTGATTTGCATCCTTTACTCAAACCGATCAGTCACTCTGTCTCTTTCAATCATTGATTAAATGACTCTATTCCATATTAAAATAGACTAATTTAGAATACAGTAATAAATAAGTTGGCACCCCTACAATAGCAGTGCCCCTTTGGCTCGCTGTAAACGCCGCGACCTAATTTCGACAAAAAGAGGTCTAATGCATTTCTCAGAAGTCCTTGTACACAACGTTTGCCAGAAATGTGGAGCTTTGTGAACGGTATTCTTAAAGAGATCGGCTGGTCACGAGAAAGTAGGTGGGTAATTAAACGTTTTCCTGCTCCGAATATTATAGTTTTTTATTACCACTAAAAACTTGAGAGTGAGAGTAGATTCACATGTTTTAGTTTGTTGGGACTTTTTTATTTTTTTGACATTAAATGGTTCCTAGTATGCAACATTAGTTAGTTACATTATCAACCTAATTTTACTAGTACTATATCTACTTAGTTTCACTATAAATAATTGTAGACAACATCTCATACATTGTAAGTAACTAAAAAGCACTTGTATTGTGGAAATCAGAGACCACAAAGTAAGTACCACAAATACCCGAGACGAAAAAGTTTTTTTTAAAACATTTCACCATTGAAATCGAACCCGGAACCTCGAGCTGTCGACTTCTTGAAAGTGTGTATACGCCACCATAATCTCTCTTTTGTGACGACATTCCAACTTTGAAGATCTCATACTTTCTTTACTCCCTCGGGTAAAAATTTGCATTTAAATTGCTAGAGATACAGTTGTTTTTTTTAAGAGATTGTCGTAAACTGAAGCGATGCATTTATGAAATGATACGGGTGGTGTCAAATCATCCAAAGCTGAAACTTCACGACGCGTCATCGTACGGAAAAACACTACAATATTTATATAGGAGGAAAATAACAATGGTCGGAGTCTAGGTATTCTTAAGAATAGTAGAATCTCTGCCAACAGCAATTAGCGATTTCACTGAACTGAATGAACGTGAAATATTACTTTTAAAACATACGTGGTAGCACACAAACAACGTCACTAATAAAACTCATTAACAAAATTATGTCGTCTTGAAAATTTCCGTCGTATTCTAATGTAGGACATAATTAGTAGTAGTATTATGCTGATTTAAACTTTCAGGGTCGATATCATAAAAGTTTATTGAGTTGGAATATATACCAAGTATTATCTTGTTTTTGGTTATTCCGTGATTATGGCGTTGAATAATCGGAGACTGAATGAATGGTAGGAATAAAGAAATAATTATCATATCTGAAAATTCATTACAAAACGAAATTTTTTGATAAGCCTCACGCATTAAATATACTCCATATATAAGTACGATGAGGTATGTAACATCTTTCCTACATAGAGTCCCCTGTAGTTATTTGGTTTTATATTACCGAGTATTTTAATTCGCATTAAATGAAAAGCGATTTTACTACTTCCTCCGAGCATTAGGTAATATACCTACTTATTTTACTAAGCTTACGAAATGTCGTTATTGTATATTCGGTTCTTTTAGATCGGTCAATCGATTTATCTTTATTACAGGCTCAATCTTTTAATAATTCATAGTTCAATTACCATCTTTGTTAGACTTAAAGCAATAGGCTGTAAAATTCAATAGAAAAGTCGGAACTACAGAGGGGTTATTTAGTAAACATCGCGTGCGCATCGCCGTTAGGTGCATGTTGATAGAAACAATGCGTCTGCTAAACGTTTAACGTCGTATTGATGCAGAAAACGCTGCTAAAGAGAAAAGACAGGCCATTGAGGATTGGCAAGTTAAATTCAAAACTAGAAAACACAATTCCTTTGAATTCTATTCTAGGGCCGATTTGAAATTTTTGTCAAATATTTAATATTGCTTTAATTCCATTAGATAGTTAGTCTTTGTGTCATAAATCATAATAATCGGTGACGACATAAATAGCAAATACATCTTAGATTGGCTGTTTTATATTATGTATAATCTGCCAATGGACCTTAATGAATATGTTGGGATAACAACAAACTATTTCTATACTCTAACCTCAAAATGTTAATCTTGCGTGGAGTCAGGTTTACTAAAAGTACCCATAATCTTATTTACAATCAAAAAAGAAGAAAAAATAGTAGATTTGTGAGAATGAGAGCTGTTTTTGTTTAAATATATGTATATAAATATCTAATTGTACGTAACTAAACCTACATAATGATGTAATGGCACCGGCCATTTAGGCAAAAAGTTATCAAAAAAATTACTGTTATTGAATGCAGCTGTCTGTACAGTTTGATCTGCATTCTAAACGTTGGCAAGTGGACGCACAATGCCCAGTTTTCCTTTATTCAGCCTTCGAGATTTTATCTCGCGACGTTTCATTGTCTTTGAATCAAGTATTTATAGTTGCTATGTTCTATGTAGAATTAAATAAATTGGAATAGTTTAAATGGCTTCCTGAATCGTGCCCTTCATTGCGTCTGTATGTCATTAATATAATGTAATTCCGTTTTATATCGGATTATTTGTAAAAACATTTATAATGTGGTGGTACTGTCATACAATGACGATTTTATTCTACTAAAAAATCAAGAAAGCAGTTTTCTTTCAGCCTTACTAACTTTAACATAACCGGTTTTTTTGTATTCTGAAATATTACCTAATTAAATAATTTAATATTTTAATTCTGCTGTTTATCTGTAGTAAAGTCACATGATGGTGACACGAACTTTTGTGGGATCATCGATAATGGGACGAATCGAAAATCTTTATTCTTCTTCTAAAATTAAGAAAAGATGTTTTAATTCGACTTAATTGTGAACAATTGTGATTGTTCTGTTATTATGCCCTCAAGTCATAAATTTAGTGTAAGTGATCGAATGATCGACTTCTGGAGTGTATCACATATCACCTTATATTACTTAGCCACCTTTTCTTTTGATAATCAATCCTTTTAACCTGTGCTACAAAGTTTTTAGTAAATAAAACCTAACTTATTGCGTTATTTAACCATTCGATAGCTTTACAAATTTATTAAAACCACTATGAACTACGAGTATCATTACCTTTACAGACAGCGTGTTCCATTGTAAGCAATAATATTTATTGCCGGTTATAGTAACAGTAAGCACTATTAAAGAGAAGGGAGTCTATCGTTGACACACGACAACCTTGATAGACGCGCTTAAGAGCTAATTATTACTGCCTGGGTGATTGGTAACAGCGGTAAATGAACTATGCTTACCTAGCAAAATATGGTAGAGAAAAATCCCGTTTGGGAGTTTTTATTATGCAGTCAGTAGTACGACCCGTATTGTGTATTGGCTTATTCCCGGTCGGGTCAATTTAGGATCAATGATATTATCTAAATTGTTGTATTTTGATACACAACTGCATTCGTTTTTACGCCTTTCTCACAAAAATGTACCTCAGTTAAGCCCCAATAAGAGACTCCCAACCAAACCATGAGCGAGGATGGAAAATGACCTCGTTGGACACGCGGAATACGGTTGCTCGCTTCTTCACTGCTGTGTGCGTACACCTTATCATTTTGTTGGTTGTAGCTCTCTTCCACGGTGCAAATTTTTTCATCCGAAAAAAGAATTTCCCGATGCTTCTTTCCCGCGTAGCGCTTAACAAAGCGCGGCATCTCTTCAGTCTTAGGTCCATTAAACGAGCGTCCAAACGATGTCCTGTTTTTCTTCGATATGCCCTAAGGCCTAAGTCTTCATTTAACACCCTTTTCACCGTGGTCCTGCCTTACCCCATCTGAAGGGCCAACAGTTTCTGCTTACGTATAGAATTTCTTTGAATTCGCGCCTTCACAGCTTTTATCACTGCTGGAGTCCTAACAGAGCGAGGGCGACCACTTCTTGACCTGTCATCTAGACTAGAGTTCTTCAGTTCACTTCTTTAAGTGTCCACTCCATATTTAAAAATGAGGAAAATTCTAAAAAGTACACATTTTTATTTTCATGAAAAATTCGAAATTCGAATTCAATAAACTTTTATGTGGCCAGCATTCTAAATTCAAAAGTTTTTATTGTGTGATAGAACTTATGACCTGACTATGTAGAATATAATTGGCTGCATAGATACGACCTCCGTGGCGGAATGGCGTCACAGCGGTTTTTAAGGTGTCGCCTGCTCCGAGGTCCCGGATTCGATTTTCGAACAGGTCAATGAGTTTTTCTACATTTTTTTGGGTCTGGGTGCTTGTGGTACCTTTGTTGTTTCTGGTTTCTAAAATACGAGTGCTATAAATAGTTATTCAAATTGGGATCAGAACAATGTATGTGATGTTGTCCACATTTTAATAAATAAAAGTTGTTTTATTTCAGCGATAAAATAACCCCAAATAAGAATGAAACTTGACTTTTATTATCTGCCAAAGCAGTTCACTTTAAAACAGATTCCATGATATAACAAAAAATAGTGAATGAACCTCAATTACATAATGAAGGATGTATAAAGGCAATTAGCTTGTTGCCAAGTGTTGAGTCATTTAGATGTCTATCGATTTTGTGATGCACCGAGCTACGTTATGCTTGTTTAGATGACTCATAATATGTTCTGAGATTTTCCATAATAGCGCCGTCCTTATGCAAAAAACTCTCAACTCTGTACCAGAATATATGAGCTTAAAAAATTCTGTATCAATTGTTTAAATAATTGACCGAAAGAGGATGTTAAAATTAAATACTGTAATTATGAGTTTCTAGTTTATTTTATTATTAACGTTACTTAAAAAGTTATTTACATTTCGTTGTTAGTCTTTCAAAGGGTTAAATCGCTCAAAAATTTATAACTCCAAGCCTTACAAAGTCTATTGTTCTTAAATATTCTTAGTGGCTTTGTTGTAAGGCGAACAAAACCATGGCAAGATTAATAAGAGGTTTAAAACAAAGTTATTCAATTTATCCCAATATTAAGCTAAAACTGTTTGGGTCAAACTGAAATTCAATTTTATTGAAAGCGCTCTGACTCAGACAAACCGTGAAACTACTACAACTAAATTGTATACTGTATGTTTGTTCAACTATTTTGTATTCAGTACCATCTCTTACTTGACTAGAGAAGTTACAAAGCTATTGTGTTTCTAAAACAACAAACAAACAGACAAGTGTTTCGGCTGTAAACTTTTCTACTACTGGCTGCTTGCCAGAATGTGCTATATCTCTGCGACGCAAAAAAAACAATAGCTTCAATTAGGCTATAAAGATCCGCCATTTTATTACTATTATTTCGGTTAAATTAAATATAATCCTTTTTGTTATTGTGGGTTTGCCTATATGAAGAAGAGATCATGCTAAGTTACGACGGCGAAAATGTATATCTGTTAGAATTTTTTTGTTACTTTAAATTATTGGATGCGCAGATGACAGGTCATTTCGCCTACACACGGCACCTAGTTTTGCTCCTACTTCGCCATGTCTACTAACCTCAACTCATATTCAAAATAAGTTAACTTAAGTTCATACATTCCGTTATTCAACATGAGCAATTAAAACAAAGGTGACAAGATCTCTGATTGAAGGCCGGTTCTCCGGACAGGTAAAGCCGGACCAGACAAGTGTTTATCGCAATTACACAGGAGCCACATGCCTGCGGTGGCGTAATTATTAGGGTTCAATACCTAAAGGATAAAACGGGACTGTATTACTAAGACTCCGCTGTCCGTCTGTCTGTCTGTCTGTCTGTCTGTCCGTCTGTCACCAGGCTGTAACTCATGAACCGTGATGGTAAGACAGTTGAAATTTTAATAGATGAGATGATGTATTTCTGTAGCCGCCATAACAACTAATAGGTACCTATTAATTATTAGTACCTATTTGTTGTTGTTGTTTTATTATAAAACAAACATTTAAGGGGGCTTACATACAACAAACGTGATTTCTTCTGCTCGTTTTCGCTCGAGATAACAGCAAGACTGATGAAATATTTACAGAATATTGAATTATAAAACATAAATCAATTAAAATAAAATTAATAATTTCTGAGGGCTCCCAGACAACAGAGATGATTTTTTTACCGTTTTATTAGATAATGGTGCGGAACCCTTCGTACGCGATTCCGATTCGCACTTTATCAAATTTTTCACAATAAGCAATCCATTGCGACGAATTGTTGGAATATTCCCCACTATCCGCTACTGGCATATAAATGGATGACTTGACGACAAGGACATTCTTGTGATTTATATTACTGACGTATATACTGGTATTATTATGACGTGAGCATTAAACATTATTTAATCAAACTGTGTTTCTGTTAAAATGAGATGGAACTACAATTCTTAACACGTTATCTAATAGGTAGGTAACTATTAAGACAAAAAAGGAGGTTTTCATATCAAAAGCAGTACTGCTGTTCTTATCGTAAAGTAATTGATTCGCGTTTCTTACCTATACAGGCTATACCACAGTTATGATAATCTATACTTACGTGTATTATTTTTAAAGCCTTAGTAAACCAATTCCAGCCAGTCACTGTAAATAGGTTTGTCGCTGTTTTGTCGCTTTCACAAAAATAGCAGCAATTGCTAGCGAGCATCGATGCGGGTTCAATGATAGTTCATTAATTGAAGTCGGTCAAGTCTCTGGCTTCGGTCAACGCTCAGTGCTGTGTTTGCACGGATTCAAGTTTTGCGTAGGTCATCAGTGTTAAATAAGCATATTCAAAGTCAAAGATAATATTTTAAAAATCAAAATGCTGATTTTAGGTTACGAAAGAGTTATATTTAAGGGGACTACTAGAGCTACGTGCTGCCTCCAATTGATTTAATTTTATTACTTTGAAACAAAATCAATTCTCAAAAACAGAACTAGAACAGTATCATTTTAGCAAATTAACTTTAGTATTTATTGAATCACAGTAAACTTTTCATTTAGTTGTGTATAAAGTCGAATTTGTCGTTAACGCCAAAAGTGCCTGCTTTCAGCAATAATGTACAAAAGAATGCCAGAATGAAGCGCAGTTAACAGTGATTCAATAAATACTAGAGGTAACATAACATAACATAATTACTCTTTATTGCACACCATATATGATACATTTTTAACGTAATACATTTTAAGCTGTACAATTTAGGCGATCTTATCTCTAGAAGCGATCTCTTCCACACAACCTCAATAAAGGACAATTTAATCGAAATAAGTGGGGAAGGCGGCAAAGAGTTGTTAAAGGTAAATATTAAATAGATATGTTAAAAATATAAAAAAATAAAAAAATAATAAAGCTACAAATTAATTTTAAAATAAATATTCTACGCAATCAATATACATACACACAAAAACAAATATTAAATACACATAAACAAATAAATACATGTAAAATATGACCCAACAATACTTTGAAAAGAACCTTGTTACAAAAAGTTTGAAAAGCAAAGAAAGAGAAATGGGAATACTATAGAGATAAAAGATAAGTTTTGAGTTTGAATTAAAAGTAGATAGTGTTTCAGACTGCCGAATAAACAACGGTACAGAGTTCCATAGTCGGATGGATTGCACAGTGAAAGACTGTGAGTAGGCGTGAGAAGAATGAGGAGGAAATGAGAGATGAAGCTTGTTGAATGACCGCATTTCATGACCAAGAGCTGACTGCAGAAAATGGAAATGCTCCTTTAGATATGGCGGTGAATTTGGATTGAATAATATAGAATATAAAAAGGAGAGAACGTGGAAATCGCGCCGACGACGAATAGGTAGCCAATTCAGGAGCGTTCGGTATTCTGAGACATGGTCGTACTTTCGCAGACCATAGACAATGCGAATGCAGAAGTTCTGAAGTCGTTCAAGTTTATTTAGGAGATTTTCATTAAGATCAGTGTAGCAACAGTCTGCATAATCAAGAATTGGGAAAAGTAGGGCCTGAACAAGCGCAATTTTAGTAGGTACTGGTAAAAACTACGTAGTCTGTTAACTGACGCTGCCGTTGCAAAAATTTTTCTGCTAATATCTGAGATTTGACTCGTCCAGGTGAGAGAGCAGTCTATATGAACACCAAGGTTTTTCACTACTTTGCTGTAGCTAATTATGACGCCGTCAAATATAATAGGCGGTAAGGCACTCCAGTCCAATTTGCTAAATTGATACTGTTCTAGTTTTTAGGGTTCCGTACCCAAAGGGTAAAAACGGGACCCTATTACTAAGACTTCACTGTCTGTCCGTCTGTCCGTCTGTCCGTCGCTCTGTCACCAGGCTGTATCTTAAGAACCGCGATAGCTAGACAGTTGAAATTTTCACACATTATGTATTTCTGTTACCGCAATAACAACAAATACTAAAAACAAAATAATACAAAACTTTAAGGTGGGCTCCCATACAACAAACCCGTTTTTTTGGCCTTTTTGGTACGGAACCCTTCGTGCGCGAGTCCGACTCGAACTTGGCCGGTTTTATTTTAAACTTATTTGAGAACTGATTTTGTTTAGAAGTAATAAAATTAAATCAATTGGGGGGCAGCACACAGCTTCAGTAGTAGTACAAATATTATTACATTTTGATATATGATAAAAACTAAGCTGTTGCTGTTACAATCATGTAAAAAGCGTGATTATGCATAAAATAAAATATGTAACTAACTTAACGTACGAGTATTTAGCACTTTTGAACGCGCCAAATCGTATTCCGATTTGGCAAATAGTATTCATCATCATCATCATCATCATCATCATCATCATATCAGCCAAACGACGCCCACTGCTGGGCATAGGCCTCCCCCAAGGATCTCCACAACGATCGGTCCTGTGCTGTCCGCATCCAGCGGCTTCCCGCGACCTTGATCAGATCGTCGGTCCACCTTGTAGGGGGGCTGCCCTATAATATGAATAGTATTCATACTTTCGTGGAATTTAATGGAACTAAATAAATTCGACATTGGAAATGGATTCGAGTTTCAATCGAGATTCAATCGAGCCGAGTGTCAAGAATAAGCTGGAGTCTTTACCTCAGATCTTGTTCGTGCTGAATTTTATAGGGTTTATAGAGCGTTGTTTTGTGCCTGTCCGTAAAAGCGGTAGTTATTATATCTAATAGCCGATACTCTACAAGCGAGCGTTCCAAAGGGATCAGTCAACTAGTGTGCGCTTCGCGGAATATGTTCCATTCTATCTCACGGAACTGAGGACTTGTTTCCAATATCTTACGGATTAAATGGAGTTATTTTTCTTTTTTAATAGGACAACTTACAAAACATTCACAAGATTATAGTAATGTACAATTGTTATTAGAAGACATGATAACAGTGCTGTTTTAATTACAAGTTGCCACGGCATGCAGTATCATATTGCTACTTCATTTAACTGAATTGTTTTTGAAAACCTGAATTTTTTAAGATTATATTTTATCACTTTTTATTTAGTTATCTCAATATTCGAACCTTTCTTAGATTTGTACACAAATATTTTAATACCAAAATTAGCCAAATCGTTCTAGTCCTTATACTTGTATCAATAATGAAAAAAAAAATTGTTATTAAAAACTGTTTGTCATTTAGTAACTCGTCACATCTGTATCGTAAAAACAATTGGTATTGTTTGAATATTTTGTTTATCTATATGCAAACAAACACTCGCTGTAATCTTGTGGTTTATATCAGCAAAGCAAGGGTCAATTAATGTCATAGCAACTGTTTAGTATAGTGACAATTATTGCAATAAATTATACTTTGTCTAGTGGAAAACTAACTTTATTGTTTTGTTTACAGGTAATACCCAAATTGTAAAAATGATGAAACTTAAGGCTTGATTAAGGTAACATATTACTGTTAAGTTTAGATTTAAACCTAGTTTGAAGTAACGAACAATAGTCGGTCAATTCGTGTCAATGGAACCAACATTTTTTCTTAATTCGAGTAGGTATGTGAGGGTCTGTGATTATTAATTTTGAATTACTTAGAATGAGGTTGCCTCATATTCCTCCTAGAAGCTACAACGTAATCAGTATTTCTTTTCGTTTTTAAAATTGCCCAAAGAAAGGATCGCTGTTTAGTACTAATTTAGGCGATGCTTCTTTGAGTTATCGTACTTTTAAAAGGTTATAATATTATCTTATGTTTAATACTAGTCCGATCAGTAAAAAATAAGCATGACACGATATCAGATTTAACTGTGCTCCGCCAAACCGACTTTAAAATCGGTTGTTGTTGGTTCGAATCCCGCATGGTGCTTGCTTTATAGATGGACACGATCATCGGAGCTGTTCATAAGTATATTTTTATTCGTTTTCTAGTCGCCATTGGATAGGTTTTGTTTAATTTGGGCCTATACAGAGTGTAGGGTACTAATAATACGTAATACCTACAAGCCCAAACCAGTCCGTGTTAAGAAGAAGATTTTTTGGAGACTAAAAATTATGTCGATCTAATTGTACATATAAGAAATATAATACAACCATTACGGCATACTAATGTGATAATTTGTTACCCTACTTATAAAATTGGAAAACTTAATAGTATGTACAACTGGCGAATTGAACATTTCAATAATTTATTATATCTTGATGTTATGACACATGAACATTTGTATCTTATTGACTCAAATCAAAATCTTCTTTATAATAGATCTATGTTTAATTATAATGGAACATTAAATGACTACGGTATTAATACTATTTTTGAAAACATGACACAAAAAATTGATGACATTAATTATTTCTTCCGTGACCAGTTTTTTCGTTGACATATCTTTAAAAAATAATAATGTATCTAGAGGGAATATCATAAATAACTGTAATCTAACGCAATATAAATGTAAAAAAGAAAGTTTATGTGTGTTTCATCAAAATATGCAGGGATTGTTGGGTAAACTGGACATGCTGGAGTTGTGTATTGATAAACTTTCAGATCAAACTGGTGAACCGGATATTCTATGTCTATCAGAAACATTTGTACAAAGAGGAAGCGAAAATAATATTAAAATAAAGAATTTTAACGTTGCGAGTACTTTCTGTAGGAAAAGCAAAAAGCGAGGCGGAGTAGCAATATTGTCTAGGAAATCAATAACATGCATGCCAGTTCAATATTGTATCGAGTCTTCCGTTGAGAAGATTTTTGAATGTTGTGGGATAGAAATACCTAGCAATAAACTGATTGTAATTTGTATTTATAGAATTCCTAATAGATATAATGTAAAAGATTTTTTGTCACGTCTAGATAACATACTACATAAACTTACATATAATAATGACAAAAAAATTATAATCACAGGTGATCTAAACATCAATACTATGGTTGTCAATAATGATGTAACGGATTTCCGGGATTTGCTTAAATCATACAATCTCGAACTACACATAAATGTACCCACCAGAAAAAACGCATGCATCGACCACATGGCTAGTAATATCGAAAACGCAAAAGGCTCTGTACACGGTTTTCATCTATCAGATCATGATACATGCCAAACATTGGAATTCAAAATAAATGGTACTTTACTTTCGGGTTTCTGGTATTTAAATGTTAGAGATTATAATGAAGAAAATATTAGGAAATTTGAACAATACTTGCAAAGTCAAAGTTGGTCAGAAGTATATAATGAAACTGATGTGAACAAATGTTTTAATAAATTTCATAGCGAAATTTGTCTATTTTTTAATCTGTGTTTCCCAACACAACGAATAAAAATAAAAAACAAATCTGAGAGACCGGACTGGATTACTCGGGGAATAAAGAATTCATGTAATAGGAAACGTGATCTTAGAACATATTATTACAGACATAAAACTACTGCAAACAAAATCAATCTCCGAAAATACAGTAGAATCCTAAAAAAGTGCATTTATAAATCACAAACTATTATAAACAGTAGAAGATTAAATAAAGCAAAAAATAAGTGTAAAGCCGCATGGGATATTATACAAGACAAAAGAAATACAGACATAACAAATATTATTGAGACTATTACAGTTAACAATAACGATCTAACCCAACCAATGCATATAGCGGCAGCTTTTAACAATCATTTTACTTCGATAGAAACCTGCTCAACAACTAGTCACTATGCATTAGGACCCATAAATACACAGAGACATAGCATATTTATAATACCGACAACCGAAAAAGAAATTATAAAAATTATAAAATCATTAAACAATACAAGAACAGTTGGATATGACGAGCTTCCCACTTTTTTGTTAAAGCGATTTGACTATTTATTTGCCCCAGTTTTAAGCTACATTATTAATCTGACTTTTTTACACGGTATTTTTCCAGATGCTCTTAAGATTTCTATAGTTAAGCCACTCTTTAAGAAAAACGATAAGAAAAACATGACAAATTACCGACCTATAACCAAGGTACCTATAATATCTAAGATTTTTGAAAAGACAATGGCAACTCGGCTACAGAGTTTTCTGGATAAACATAAGATCATTGCCAAAGAGCAAAATGGCTTCCAAAAATCAAAGTCCACTTCATTGGCGGCATACTTGTTAATGAAAACAGTAACGGAACACATTGATAAAGGGATGGCTACAATGACAATATTTTTCGACATGACCAAAGCCTTTGATCTTGTTAAGCACAAGATACTAATCGGCAAATGCGAAAAATATGGTTTTAGGGGACAAGCTTTAGGTTGGATATCTAGCTATTTATCAAACCGCACGCAATGTGTAGAAATAAGCAAAGTTAATGAATACGGAGAGCTATTGTCATATAAGTCCTCATTTTTGGAAACTCAGTGTGGAGTGCCTCAAGGAAGTGTACTGGGTCCTTTATTGTTCCTCCTTTATATTAACGACCTACCGAGCATCATAAAATACCAAACTGTATTATTTGCAGATGACCTTTCTGTAGTAATACCTCAAAATATTACACATAGTCTTGCAGATGAATTAAACTTTACTGTAAATAAAATAAATGAATGGCTTACGGCAAATGGACTTCTTGCCAACGTATCTAAAACTAATTTTATTCAATTTCGAAACTATCAAGCAAACCCCGTTAATCCAAATATATTTTGTCAGGGTGAGTTGATTCAAGAAGTCCACGAAACAAAATTTCTAGGCATCATGGTTGATGAGAATTGTAACTGGAAATCTCACGTCCAGTATATTTGCTCAAAATTAAGCAGATTTGTATTTGCATTAAGACGACTGAGATCTATATCAGGAGAAAAAATTGCATTACAAGCATATCATGGCTATGTATCGTCGGTATTGCGTTATGGGATAATCCTGTGGGGGAACTCGACAAACATAGAAAAGGCAATAATTGTGCAAAAAAAATGCGTAAGGGCGCTTTATGGAATAGGCCCATTTGAAACATGTAGACCAGTATTCAAAAAATTAAAAATTCTAACACTGACTAGCCTCTACATTCTAGAAATATGTGTATTTGTTCGTAATAATCCTCATTTCTTTACAAAACCAATAGCTAATAGTAAACTGCGGCCGAGAGATACTGAAAAACTAGTAATGCCATTACATAAAAGTAAGTTATTTAGTAAAAATTGTTATATAATGTCGATTAAAATTTACAACCATGTACAACGAGAAATGAGAGCTTTGCCAACTAAAATACTGATATCAAAACTGCGTAAATGGCTAATTGAAAAGTGTTTTTATAACTTATCCGAATTTTTTGACTGCACTAATGTTTGAAGAATTAATTAAATTTTATAACTGACCACTATTATTAATTTATTGACAAATATGTTTGTAATCTGTTTACGTGCCGATCTAATTTAATTTAAATTGTAACTGACATTTGGCAAATTTATTGAATAATTGTTTAAGATGAGAATGTTTGGGTCTGACAATTAGACAAATATTATAAAAATTTTGCATGCCAAGATTTGGTAAAATATGTGGATCAAATTGTTCTTAACACCTGTCTGTACCATATTTTATGCAAATAAATATTTCATTTCATTTCATTTCATTTCATTTCATTTCATTTCATTTCATTTTCATTTCAAAAGCACGCTTTAAACTAAAACAGACGGTGTTTCAGACATATAACCTATGTCAATCAACTCAAGAACTAGTTATTAGTTTATTTATTATATTATAAATGTGCGTGCTCGTGTGTGTTATCATCGCAGTACAGCTTCGGCTAGAGATTATTGAATGAGTTTATTTTAAAATCTAAACAACCTGAATTCGTAGCCTGATGTTATTTTAAAGTAAAGAAGGTATACCTTACCTTGATTTTAATGCTTGTCTAGTTATGCAAATTAACCTGTAATCATACCACTGACGTCATTCTAATCAGCTCCAAAATAAACAATGGCGCATTTGACGTCAAATCTTATAGCTAATTTTGGATTCATAGTTCTATTAGCACAGATATGTTAATTTTGACAGTGTATGGCCAATCACTGGCTCTAGTCATAGGACAAGGCTACTTATATGTTTTACTGTTGCACCACATTTTAAATATACGTCCGTTCTTTGAATCTTTTGAATGTGCATCTCGTAAATAAATATATAACTATAAATACAGTAATGAAGGCTATAAGTTACTAGCTTTTATAAGGCAGTTTTTTTTTATATTTTGCTAATTTACTAATTTATATTTTTATATCAAACCATATACTGCTTGTATTGTTATTACAATCAAACCTTAGTAGTTAACTTAACCGTACAACGGTCAATACTTTTACCAAATGAAAAGAGTTATGCAAATTTTTTTACATTTCCATATTTTGGCACTGTTGTAAGCGTTGATTGTAAATTTTATAACGGATTCGCTTCCTTCATTACAATCATTGAAATTTTATTTCATAAAATTCTCAAATAGTAGCGTAGGTATAGTCCTTATTATGTGTGACCTAACTACACAACCACGGTACGATGCCTGTCTATTTAGTTCTTGGACTCTAAATTTGAATGAGATATTAGCATAATTGAGACGGATAGAGACTTAACATGGTCAGTATTTTTTAATTTTTAAACACAGATCTGATAATACTAATCGTTCATATTTCATCTTTGGATAGAGTGACCTTATGCTGGCATTAATTACACACACGATTGTCCTCGGTTTGTAGTTTATAAATCACAAAGTATATTTTTAACGACTTTAAAGTTAAATCAACCTAACATCACGTACGAGAACATAGTCGTTTCGTTTCATAGCTCGCATGTCAGAAAACGTGTGCCAATCTCCAATTTACGATCCTGTTTACATTCCCAACAAGGAGCCGTTGTACCGGCTGTCTGTTTGTACGCAAATGCCTTCGGCACGTGGAGTTGAGCTTTGTAAACATAAGAAACCATGAGACGGCTTGTAATACTGTTTTCAGCCAGCTTAAGTGAAATAGAATCGCGTAGGAACTCTTGTTAATTACTTATATTAAATCATTACACCTTTGAATTCGAATTTGAATTTTAGAATCATGAAGAAGTTGAGTTATTACTCGTACATATAAATCATACACGTTTAAAATCAAATGTCTATAAAGTTTCAGGGTGCCACTGTTAATACAAAAACAGTAACTACCTGCTATGTGCAAAATTAAAATTTAAAAGTTAATAATGTAACATCCTATAATCATCCCACTGCAGTGAAAAGGCCTCCATCATTGAATTCAAGTTACCACAGCAATGATGGGTGTACTGGCATAATCACCACGCTTGCCAAATGCGGGTTGGTGATCACAAACCCGAACAACGTTCGAAAATTCGAAACTTTTTGTTGCCCGACCCGGGATTCGAACCTGGGACTCCGAGATCTTGGCCCGGTATTTAAACCACTAGACCAACAGGGCGTTTTTATTTAGTTGACATGATTTTTTATTTTTTATTTATGACTGATAACTTAGTGCCATTAAAGATTACCACATTGTCAGAACTGAAGATAAGAATCACAATACAATAACGGGATTAGGGGGCGTCCATAAATTACGTGAGGTGTTTTTTTTAATTTTCTGTCCCTCTCTCCCCCCCTGGTGAGATATCGTGAGATTTTATTCAACCCCCTCCCCCATCCCCCAATCTCACGTGAGATTTTTCAAAATGTGGGTTTCTTACGTAAACTTGAATGAAAATATTTTCTTTCGAACGAATTAGTGAATCTTAATCGTATTACGATTACGCTTAAGATTAAATCTTAAGCATGTATATGTACAATCTGGATTAAATGGACCATAATAGTATAATTTTTTTTTGTTTCAACCAGAAAAAAAATTGCGTGATATTTGCCGAGACCCCCCTCTCTCCAACGTAAGATTAGATGAGATTTGTTTCGACCCCCTCCCCCCCTTAAACATCTCACGTAATTTATGGACGTCCCCTTATATATATGCACTTAATATTCTAATTTTATAGACGTTTCGATCCGATAGCACAAATCATCTAGTACTACGGTAGCTACTTTAAAATTTACTACTGGCAACAATAGTAAATTATTATTATAAAATATGAACTATCCAAAATTGTGGTCCAGGTACCCAATTCAGTATTGGATTTTATAGGCACTTACTTAAGAAAAAAAACTGATACATTTGGTACTTATTGATAATCATATACAATGTTCGTTTAAAAAGCTATAGAAATTGAACTTTTTGTGTTGGAGTATAAGTTAAGAATCGATTGGCAAAAATTATATGTTTAAAGCAGTTGACTGTACCAATACACGTGTCTGTCGTATACTTGTATTTGTCACCTCATCTTTGCTTCCATTGAAATCCTGTTTACGATCCCCTAAGCGCCTGTATCGTGTGTCCTTTATGTACTTATTCCTACACGTGGACATCACTATGTTATTTGAAATGATATTATGGTGCTCTGGAATTTGTAGGACCAACTAGATAAGTGACGCAACATAACTCATTCATATGAAATAATTCAAAAACAGTTTTACCAATGTATCTATTTTTGTTTAAACTTTTTTTTATATTTTTGAACTGATTAAAATAAGGATGGTCGCTGTTTTTTCGGCACCGATTCTAAACTGATGCATGCCTCACTGGGTCACACAGAGCCATCTATTAGTCCCAAATTAAGGTACTATTAAGTACCCTGTCGTATGGGGTACTAGACAACCGATAGACTTACTTATATACCTTTTTTTTTTGTAAATACATACTTATAATATAATACATAGAAAATACCCAGACCAGTACAAACAGACATGTTCATGCACACAAATATTTGTTCTGTGCGGGGATCGAACCCGCGACCCATGGCTCAACAGCAGCGTTTACTAGCGCTCGTCCGAATATAATATGATGACGACGAAATCTCAAACATTTTTGATATAATAGCAGAAATGATTTACTGAATTTACCCTTATTATATTTATCAATGCTACCACCTTAATCAGCCATTAAAAAAGTATTAATTACGAGTACAACTCCTTGATGAAACGCATGAAGGGGACTTACAAGAGTGATGTGCTGCCCCCAATTGATTTAATTTTATTACTTTTAAACAAAATTTATTCTCAAAAAACTGGAACACTATGACCTTAGGAAATGACCTCTGGTTAAGCAGTTAACAGTGATTCAATCGCTGTTAGTTAACTGCTTTTCATTATGGCATTCTGTCGTATTGTACATTATTGCTAAAAGCGGCCGCTTTTGGCGTTAGCTACAAATTCGACTTTTTGAACAAATAAATGAAAAGTTTACAACGATAATTGGGGGCAGCACATAGCTCTAGTAGTCCCCTTAACGGCCAGTTCCAATAACCTATCTATCTTCAGCTTTGGCATATCGGAGATAGGAAACAGTTTCTATCTCTGTTTTTGCCGTCCAGAGAAACAAAGACAGAAGTTGTTTTCTATCTCCGATATGCCAAAACTGAAGATAGATAGGGTATTGGAAACGGCCGTAAGTCAACGTCGCTCGTATCCACAAAAACAATTGAGCATCAATGTTTTTCAGACGTAAAATGCCAGCTATGACATATAACGTTGTAAACAGTTTGTACCTGACTACACGTGCGCCCTGACATTTGCCACCTCCTACTTGAAACCGTAGCTTTATCACTGTGAACCCTGTTTACAATCCCATGTACTTGTTACTCGTATTTTTTTCTACACGTGGAGCGTCGATGACATTTTCTATGCGATGCGTAAGTCCGAGAATCATACGCAAACATCCTTGTCATGGTTTCCCATTGCGATAAATACTACTTTGTTGAGAGGAATGTCGCCATTGTCCATGTACTTTGAAGACTTATTTTGGCTTTGTAGAAATTGTCATCGTTATCACTTAGAGATAATCATATTGATTTTTTTCAAAAGCTATAAAATTGACATTATTATTTTCAATGTATCGCTCACAACGCTTAGTTTAAGAAATGCGGGTGATGTATTTGTCTTTTTCTTTGCGTAGGGAAATATTATTTTTAATCCATTCTACACCAGGTATTCAGACATCCGAAAACGATACACTACTCATCGCACGAGGCATCAATCGGTAATCCTTCTTGACGATTTATGTGGGTAAGAGTGAGGTGTTGAATGAAGTAAAGTCAAGACTAAAAATCTTCTTGTTACATCATTTTTCAGACTCTTATTATAATAATAGGGGTTAAAGTATGAAATTGCCGATTATTTTTCCACTTTTTATTTTGTTTATAGCTCTTAAGTATAGTCATATTATTGCGTAATTCTTTTTGTATTGTATCAAAAACTAAATAAAGTAACTTTTGACTAAAAAAAAATGCAATACTACCTAGTGCCTATTACTTCAAAGGAAGTCGTTGAAAAGACCCCTTACAATGTGTCAGCTGACCTTCTTGCTTCAATTAAGTATATTTGTATTATATACTTTGATTTTCAGAAATTTAAATACTATAATGCGTAGCTTTATAACCATCTAACTTTCACCTTTAATTGCATCGAAAACGGTTCAGGCGTTTTTAAAAAAACTAAAAAAATTGTTAGTATGGAAAAATGACTTTTCTCGATTTCGTCCATACAAAACGGGAATTTCATACTTTAACCCCTAATATAATGTAGAGTCTCTGAGATTAAATATTAATTAACGTAAGTAGTTAACTTAAACAAGCATAACGTCGCTTAAGTTCTAACACCGCAGATGTCAAAATACGCAACTTTTCAGGAGAGCAAAAAAAACTATTTTTTTTATATATAATAACCTTATAGAGTTAAGTTTATTAAATATACGAATAAAAGTACTGTGTCATTCACGCAAACACATCAAATTTCAAAATAGGAACTAATCCTATTTTGAAATTTGATGTATTTGATATGCGTAACCTTTTTTGGTCAAAATATGACTTCCGCGGTGTTAGATATTATGCGATAAGTTAAAATAAAGTTGAAATTATTGTATGTTTAATGGATATCACAACGATATTACGAGTATTTGCCATCTGTGTCAAGAACTCAAGATGATATCAATATTAATTACTTGACGCACGAATATAAAAGAAGGTGCGTAATATGTTTTTTTTATAATAGGTTAACACAATATGTCGTGTAACAAAATATGACTCGTAGAAGAATAATAATGAATATACAGTAATATGGAATGCGCACACGCA
The DNA here is from genome assembly GCA_949315895.1 of Anania crocealis. NCBI lineage: Eukaryota > Metazoa > Arthropoda > Insecta > Lepidoptera > Crambidae > Anania > Anania crocealis. The sequence goes on along the minus strand of OX438867.1, from coordinate 14,317,303 downwards.
CGGCTAACGCGAAATTTGAAACTGTTGTTGTTTGTGAAACTATGTTACGGTCAAATCACGTTGTATGAGAACGTGAATGAACGTCTCGCCTTACTAAGAACGGAAGCTGGTAATATTATGTAGTTGTTGATTACGACGATAATTTTAATAAAGGAACGCCAAGTGAAACCATTAATCTATGGGTAAAGCACACAATTTAATGGTACGATACTATTTATATAATAATAGCTATAATCGCTGCGTATTTTCTACCATGTGAGTATTGTGCGTGAATATCATGCGTGATTTTTTGAGTTTTTATGGAGCTGGCTCATAAAAACAGCACTATTCCTATACTTAAGGACGTAAATAAGAGTGGTGCGTGTGCCTCTTACGACAACCACCACTAGAGAAAGGTACTGTCCGAAGAATACGGGCAGTAGCGTCTTCTCTGTTCTATTCACCAGACTGCGAGCGTCAACCCGTATGCCAAGCGTGCCGGTTAAGTATAGCGCTGACGCGTGTTATTAGGCCTAAACCTACACCTCGGTTTGCGACAATGCGATGGACCTGGCACCCGCACGAATCCATGGATGTGTTTCGATTTCATTTTTATGAATACTGGTAGTTTTATTCGTTGTTTGGAAATACATAATCTTACATTTTTGTTAAACTTTTTTGAACGTTTGGTTATTTCTTGGGCATTCAAATAAAAACCAGTTCATTGTTTTATGAAGATTTAGACTTTATTTTTAATATCCATCCTCAGGTTATACCTATCACCTAGATAAAATGTAGGTACTTGAAAATGTTAAGATTATTTATCACCTACTCTACCTTTTAGTGGTTGTTTTTCAGAAACAATACCTACAACATAAAACATTACTTGGTGTTTTTTTGACGACCTACCTCACAGCAGTTTGTGGTATATTAGCCTGAAAATAGTTTTACGTTGTTGCGTTGTGTTTGTTGTGGAACATTTAGGTTTGGCTCGAGTTATTCGGTATTTAATATCATCTTAATTTAAAATAGTTTGTGGCTTTTGGCTTGGTCGCTGACATATTTGCAGTTAAATACATTTTATTGATGTTGCGTACGCTTCCGTCAATAGAGCGTGAAATTATAGCTTGTGGAAAATATTATGACATGTTAGACTACCCAAAGTTACATTAAGTTCTCATAATTATTGACAGTGGCACAAGGTCGTAGTCAGGGATGCATTTTTAGAAGACATATTTTGTTGTTTTTAAATTGTTCACTAACCTAACATATTGCTAGTGTAATGGAAAATCCAATTCCCTGAATAAAAACTTCGACTTCCTGAGGTGGGTTTCGAACCCATGACCATCTTCTCCGCTTTCCGGGCGACTGCTCTAACATCAAGCGACCCATACATTGTTTGTGTATACGAATTTATATTATTCTAATTTAAACATCCATGGTCACTATCACGGAAAACTCTTCCGTTAGCATGGCGCTTCCAACAGTGCCGAAATAACGGAAACTCATAAAAACCCGGGTACTATGGTACATGGTATAAACCCCGATTCAATTAACTCTAGGAATTTATATTATTCAAGGCATAATGATGTAAGCCAGCGGAGTTTCGTAATTTTTTTCGGTTAGTAGCTCCAACATCTAATATTTTTACATATTTTTACCTCAGGAGTCGAAGTTTCTATTCAGAGAATTGAATTTTTCGATTTTGTGTAAACGTTTCCTAGCGAGAATTATTTAGCGAATCAATTGACGATCGAAGACTATGGAGCTATTGACGGTTGACGTTAAAATTTTTAAAGTAATTTAAAGTCTACTCAAAAAAGATACTATTTTCATGCTTCCCAAGAGTAAAATTAGTGGAGATTGCATAACCTTCTGAATAAAATTCAAATAGCATAATTATGATATACTTCTAAATACCCAGCGAGTTTAGCGGTCATCAGGATGCTACAGCAATTAATTATTAACCTAAACTCACAATAATATATAAATACAATACACGTTGAGTGACTTAATATATAAGTATAAATAAAATAAAATAATACAGCATGCACCACTCAGGCACTGTTGTTTTTAAATTAGGCACGAAGAAGGTACGACAAACATCCAGACCCTAGACAATAAGAAACGTGAATTTTCCAACGATTACTGGGACCTCTGGCGATACGTTGATAACCAGTGTATAGTGTATATGTCTAACAATCATTTATTAAGTACTGCTATAATTATAATCATTTCAATTATAATTATAGCAGTACTTGATGTGATGATCAACAATAGTGACAATAGCAAATAACACTTGTTAACCATCGCCATGTATGGCTGAAATTGAAGACGTGAATCACGTTATGCATGCAACGATGCCAAACTTGTTTAGCGTCACGTGTTCTGATCTGTACGTAGATGCGTAGCCGATAATTCACTATTGAATCATGTTTTTTATTAGACAAATTATTGACGATAATGGATATTAGTTCTGGAACTGTCTACCGGTTTAAGTTATGGAAAGGCCTATCTTACCAACATTTTTTGTTGGCTTTGTTATTGTGTTGTTTTTGTTTGTTTTGTTTTAATTCTTTAATCTCTAAACAGTACAGACAGTTCCTTTTCATTTCTATTGGTCAATTTTAATAGTTTACGATCATTAGATGTTTCTTATAATTTTTAGTTTTAATCAGACTGGAATTGGATTGGAAGTCAAAATTTGCCTTTTCTGTTTTTAAATAAGTGACTAGGGCTTCTACAACACATACATAGGCAAGCATTAAGCTAAACAAAAAAATACCTACAGGCTTTCTGTGTAGTTATAGCTATATTAGAACATTAAATTAGGTTTATATGTATATAAATACGAGTACACTCCGTTATTACCTACATAGATAACGAGTATTATAATATTTAGATACAAAGATTACTTGTATAAGAATTTAATATTTGGATATGGAAATACGAGTATAAGTGTTTTAGTTGGGTCAGTAGGGTAAACAGAATAGATATTTACGAAGCTCTTGGCTTCTTCTGAAGCTACCAGTGTTGCTTATTTCAACCGATAAAATAACAAATTGAGTTTACCAGTCTATTTATTTATGATTTATGTAAACAAATGAAGAACAATTTCACGGCGTTTATAGGTATCTTTCGGATAAGCTAAGTCACAGAGCTTAGTCGTTCGTTGCTACTAATTGCGGTGGATGATCGATCAAAGAAATCGAACTTTGCTAACAATCTACTTTATATTCTCTTAATCGGAAGTAATATGAGTTTAATGTTATGATAATTTAAGTACTTAAAAGCTTCATTAATATACTTAGAGGCGATTGTGAGGTAGCTAGCAGCATTCAGGATCTATAACTAAATGCATTTAGTTAAAGAATAAGTGATTTAAACCGAGATTACTCTTCACCATTGGCCAAAATGCGATAGTCAACTCGCCTGTCAAGCAAATATTTTATGGTTAATCCTCTTTTCTAAGTTGTGATGTCCAACAGTGGATCTATATAGGCTGAGGATGAAGTTAAGTTATGTTTTTTTTTTTATTAATCCTTATTAGTAGTGGACCATTGAGTTTGTAAAAACGTTACGTAGACTTACGTCACGTTACGTGACAAAGTAAAATACGAAGTTAAGTTACGGTAGTATTATGAGTACCTACCTAGTCTTTATAGCGTTAATGCATTTGATCGTAATTGTACTAACTTTTATAATGTGTTAAATGTTATAATTATTATGAATGGCATTGTCATGATATTACAATATCGATAATGTAATTCGACTCATAATTGTGCTGATTTCTTCAATGTACGAATTCTATTGTAGTTGCATGCGCAATATCATTTGGAGCCATGATAATTCGTATTAATTTATGACTTGTCTGACATTTGTTTACAAATCAAATTCAAAATTAGTATGATCAATTGATTGTGAGGCTCCCGCTTCGTCTGGTGCGTCGGGAAAGCGGAAAATCACTGCGGCTTGCGCGGGCGGCGCCGGCGCCAACTGGGTTCATGCCAGCTATGCACCTCGCCTATTGCACTAGTATTGTTCGCTCATCTAAGCGATTTGACACGGCTACGGTACAGTGTAGGCGTATAATAGGTGAAAGTGTCTTAATTTAATCGTATATCAAAGTAATTTTGATGAAAAAGGGCTATTTGTATTATTGATGATTATATTGTTTATGTTCTTACAAAATAAGAGTTGATTGAAAGTAATTTCTAATTTGTTTATTTTACAAGTTATTTATTGGATATATTTATGTATACCACAGTATTGACAACCTTATTGTATAAACACCACATGACAAAATTATGAATGTAACAAAATGTAACGCTATAAGCTGACAGATACAACAAATTTACGCGAAAACAAAATGAAATATAATCATACATACATATTTTTTTTTACTTACATACATAAGATTAAATATAACAATGTGTTAATCATTTATGTTCCGATTTGAAATGTCTAATTTTATATTAAAAAAAAAAAGTATCCTTAAATAGTATTTAAAAGACACATTCGTACAATTAATCCCTCAACCCCCAGGAGGCACTCGGTCGCCACGATAACAATTGATTTCAATTGTGTCTGGAATAATTCACGATCGAGGGATTAAAATAAGACCTAGATACATAGACCCAGACAAAATGACCCTTTTAAATGTCCGTGATTGAATCAACGTAGCCTTTGTCATGTTACATACCTGCCATAATATAAATTCAATCTCATGGACAATAGTTTTATTTTGTATATCGTTGTCCAGGGTGGACCACTAGGAGGTAGATCCCCCCAAATGCAAGTATGTTTAAAGAGCACCGATATGTTCAGGTGGCGCTCAATTAGTGACGATGTTTTTTTGACTGATTGCGGACTCGTATCTAGTTTTTCATTCTATGCGCATAGTGTATTATAAACATACTTTAAATAAAATATGCCCAATACCGTGCCTATTTGGCAACTGTCCAGAATGATAGCAGTTAATTTGAAATACACGCTATAGTTTTTGACACACGACGATTTTATGTGGCGCACTTACTTGATAACTTTAGTGTTTTCGTTGGAAAACATCTATTTGTTTTTCAATTTTAATATTCACAGCCATTAAATCTTATGAGCAAGTAAAATTGAGCAAATCTGCGCTGTTCTATTATGCTTAAATGCCAGTGACCTGATGACATCTTTTTTTAGGAATATCAAAAGAGTGAAGTTTTTTATTCTGACGCGGTTAAAACAGACGAATTGAAACTACTATGGTAGAAAAATTACTGATTTAACTACATATTCATTTAAAACAAAAAGTTCTTAAAATTTGGTTAAGATGATTTGAACCATGTTGTGCTTTTTCAAAGTAACATGTTACAATTGATGGATGAATACTAAAACCTCCTTGATTCGTATTTTGATACTCCAAATAAAAAAATGCATATAAGAAACCAAATACCCTATACAAAATAAGGTTATCCTAAAATACAAAGAGTTCGTTGTCTATTTTTACTCCCTTACTCTAATACCGTTACAAGCGAAAGTGCGTAGATCCTGAAATTCCCCTTTATGGACCGTAGTCAAGGACTCCCAAAAGGGACAAATATATACGTGCAAGCGAGACAGACAGAAAACAATTGTGACCATGAACGTAAACCCGGCCTTCTCACGATGGATCAATATTCGGGAACCAGCGGGACAAAGAACAGTTACGGGAAAGTAGTGAAGGTACGGCAACGAACTGATTTAGATGCACCATGTTTTATGAGTAAACAATCAAAGAGTAAGAAATCAAATCTATGTATGAAGGAATACCGTACTACCGCTTTTTTTTCCCAATACTAATTAAAGAGCTAACCGAAGGTTGTTTAGAAATTCGATTTCAGCAAGAATTCCGCGTAGTTTGCGCAACCATTAATGGTGTGCAATAAATCTATATATATAAAAATGAAAACTGATTTAATGACTGACTGACTGACATATCAACGCACAGCCCAAACTACTGGGATTTAAAATCTGAAAATTTTCACCGTGCTTCCTTTTATAGTGTAGGTGAGCACTAAGAAAGGAATTTTGGAAATTCTGCCTCTAAGGGGGTAAAAATGGCCCCATAAGTTTGTATGAAACTCCGTCAGTTTTGAAGCTAAGTCGATGAAAATTGGTATCCAGCTACCTGATTAGAAATTATGAATGACGTCTTTCAGGATTTTTGAAAATTTAATCTTTAAAGGGATAAAAAATGGGGGCAAAGTTTGTTCGGTTCCGCGTCATATCCATACTCTTTACATAATTGTACTCTCTGACTTCACTTAGTTTGTTATGACATTCAATGTGTCAATCAGAAAATAAATATCATATCTTACAAATAGAATAGTATTATTTTAGAATTTAATAATAGGCGCCGAAATAGATGAATTAACTAAGTTAAAACGTACACGAACTTCATTAAAGGCTGCATTATAAAATTCGGCAGCCAGATACAAACCCTACGAGAAATTTCTGATTATGAATTAAAATTAGTGAGTGACCAGTGACAAATGTACATAATTACCAAGAATAATTTGGAAGAGATACGACAACAAATAATTACTGATGACCCACAGTTGGAAAATGAGATTGAAGAAAAAAATAACCTTCAGGAAATTTGAATTTGACAGCACGAAACAATTTCATGTATGCAGAAGGTACTGAGGAGCAAAGGTCGGCAACAAACAAACCTTAGGACATCTAAATTGAACTCAGTACCATTAGACAAGGACGAAACACTCAAAAACATCATTAAACGGTTGGATACTTACTTAAAACTGAACAGATGTGATGATATCGATACAAGGAAATACACGTTTATAACAACTTTGAGCCCAGAATTATATCAGAAATCGTATTATATTTTATTTATGTGCTCAAAGGGATCCTTGTGAGTTAGTTAAAATTTAGTCAGTAAATTATCAACAACTCAAAAAGGAAAGGATACTTGAAGATATTTTATCAATAGTGTTTGACGGAACTCTTGTTTGCATATCAAACTAGAAAGCTCAATTAGTACTTCAAGAAAATGTGAGACCCATTTTCATCTAGACGTATTCCATACGCCCTGAAGGACAAAGTTGACGAAGAAATAGGTGGTTTTGTACAGAAAATTTTGACAAAACTTGATAATTCCTATTGGCTGTCTTATCTATATTTAGGTACATATTCAGAAAATAAATATCAGTACTTACAAATAGAATGGTATTATTTAGAACTTATTCATTTTTGCTTATACGGTAGAGACAAATGTTGGGAAATCGAAAAAATTGTATAGAATAAAATTGATGAGTGAATTTATTTAATGTACAACCAACACTACAATACGTATAATAAAAGTCCTTTACATGCAATATGCATGCAAAACTTAAAGTAAGTAAAAATGGAATAGGTAATGAAATATCAAATCCTATAAACTACACTGTTGTACCTTATGAAATTATCAACTATATTAAGCAGTACAAAAAACTGGGAGTAGACCCGTATCTCAGACAGGCTAAGGTAACAGGTGTGTTGCAACAACACTGAGCAGCTGACTGGTGGATTAAATCGATATATATTGGTAGACCATTTGATAAGCTTCCGTTTATTCTGGTTTGCTGTACTTGGCCAAAGTGTATCTTACAAGAACAAAAGCGGGGATTTTTCAAAACTGTATCTTAGAAGAATGATTCGATAATTTGATAAACTTCTATTTAGTAACGATTTTTTTTTCTAGGACGCACAGCTTTTGTGGTTTTGGTATTATTTATTGAAACTGCCTATCTAACGCATCCAAATGGAATTTTTATTTAATTTCCACCATATTTAAAAAAGACACTTTTAAAACATGAAAATAAAACGGTGAGAAATAAATCACCTCACTTCATAATTCCGTGTTGTTTAACTTAAGAATACCCACCCACTTATGACAGTGGCAGATGTGGTGGCAGTAGTAATTTCGCTGACATCATTGAAGCTAAAGAAATAAGTAACAATTTATAGACACAGTGATCAGTACAGACGAATCAGTTCTCTATCCTGTAAAGTTTCTGAACACTATTAATTCTGCTGATCATCCTCCATCCATCCATGCCTCGAACCCACATCCCACATAAAAGTTTTGTGAAACTACGTCAGCTTTATGCTATACTAGCTGTATTTTTGCAACATTTTCACTGATTTTCCGCTCCTATTGGTCGTAGCGTGATGTTATATTTAGCCTAAAGCCTTCCTCGATAAATGGACTACCAAAAAAAGAAAGAAGATACATTTTCGAACCAGTACTCTCTGAGATTAGTGCGTTTAAACAAACAAACAAACTCTTCAGCTTTATAATATTAGTATAGATGTTGTATAAATTTTATAATGTTGTTTATAAGTTGTGAAAAACGGTGGAAAATTGTATGGTTGATTATTTGTGTTTAATATCAAATTGAAGTACTTGAAACTTCGTTTATCGATCATGAAGGGACAATGACATAGGACTGCCTTTTCCAGAGCTCTACACCGATGCTGGTACTACACCGTCTAGGTCCGACGTCCACCGTCCGATCTAGGTCTTTTATCCAAACGTAGTATGCAAGCAAATTGTCTTTGTAATATCGCCTTTTTATCGCTTATGGATCGAGAAAAATGGATTTACCTACTTGGTTTGAAACTAAGAATTTGGTTTTTTACACAGGGCCACATCTTGCTCGACCACTCCATTGGCTCCCACTAAGTGCGAAGACACGGTGGTGTCTTCGCACTTAGTGGGAGCCAATGGAGTGGTCGAGCAAGATGTCGCTTGAGATGGCCACCCCCGGCACCGTAGGCAAAGGAAGTGGAGGAAAAGAGTGGAGGAGAGGGGGTTGAATCATGACGAAAACTGTGTAACAGATAAAATACCACGCGCGCGAAGCCGCGGGCATCAGCTAGTATTCATATATGTTCGTCGTAGATGCAACCAGTCTTCTTATATTTTGCATCATTTATGGGGGTTTTAAATCTCGTGTCTTGTTATTTTGTCATGTCTTAATCAGACCCCAGTTCAATTCAGGGCATATGTCTACATCGGAATTTTTGTTTCAATTACAATAATCTCACTACTCCTACTACAATTATGCTTAAGTTTGTAACATATACATACACTTAGTTTGTGTTTGTTACTTATTCGCGTTAAAAACACATTTATACTATTATTAATGTGAGTAACACCAAATACTTGACACCAATCAACTTGAGAGTGAACTTGAAATATGTCGATAAATACTTAATATTTATTCTTGTTTCATCTCCTCACTAGCAATTGAAGTCCCCTTTACGCAGTTCGGCACTGTTTTGTGACTATTCTCAGCAGATAAAGCCTACAGTTGAAAAAGTCTCTATCGATGTTGGAGTTAAGGGCACCAGTGAACTTTGACCTTATTTCAGCAAATGGAATATATCAAAGAGAATATTAACCAGTAGAATAGTAATAACTAAGATAGTAAGCAGAACAGGTAGAGACATTTTCGTTTTCTTCAGGCGATACTCCTCTAGCTTCTTACGACGACACCTGTGGGATGAAAACAGCTTTTGATTTCTTTTATTTAAGCTTACCGAAATTTTTTGATTAAAACATAATTATCATTAAAACATATAAAGGTTTTAAGATATTGTAGATAATTAAAGTAAATTTATTATATTGGCTTCTGTAACTCAGGTCAAGTATAAAAAAAACCAATCTCTCACAGATGCCACATTTGTTCCGTAATACTTTTTAGAAATAAAGTTCTAGATGATAATCTATATCCTTGATACACTTTATCCTGGTGCAAATGCAACTGGCCGATTATTAAAATCAGCTGCTATAATATGAATTTTCATTCTGATATTTTACTATTCATCGCAAAAGTGCATAATAATAATAACATTCAATTGGCTTCGATATCTACGCTTTAGCTTCGGGAAGTAAACCCAACAACATTTATACAGGGCATAAGGTCACGGCATTTAGTCGGATACTTATCTTATCAAAATGGCCTCTTAGGGGTTAAAAGGCTGATATTATTTTGATGGCCGTTCTTACCTTTCTTTGAATTCGTACCTATATCTATTTTACACCTATACCTACATTTATAAATATGTTTATCGAACGATTCCTAATCTTATCAAAACGTAGTTTGGGGCATTTTGTAAAATTATCTGTTTCGTTTAGGAAGGATGATAAAAATGATACGCGTTCATAAGTAAGTACAACTAAGTCTTACTGTCTTGGCGTTTTCCATGTAGACTAGATTTCGCAGCTGGGTTACAGCGAACTAAGATTGTAACATATTTTCGTACCCTTATAACCTTCAACTGCCCCTTCCTGCATTGCACTAAAGTGTGACATCGAACTCATAAAAATGCAAGCATCTCACACATTTCAATACTTTTAAGAATTTTGTATAGAATATCAATCCGTATCAGATAGGAGCGCCATTCTTTATATTATCAAATTAGCTTCATATTCTTCATGAATAGTATTTTTCTATTATAGATCCATTAAATTATCACAAACTTAATATCAGTACTTAAACTTCAAAAATTATGTCGCAGGATGCTCGAACCCGCAACAAATTTAGAAAAATAACAAATGTTGCCCATCATATTATATTTTATTCGTGCAGAATTTTCACGAGATTCTCAAATAAGTAGGGTAAAGTGTTTGACAGTTTGTCACCCTGTTCTTAAAGTAAATAATCCCAATATGTTGTAAAAAAATTGTTACAAACTTGGGCTAAAATATATTGTACTTATTTCAATTATTACTTCTTATCGTTTTATTAGTTTTCTATTATTAATTTAAGACTCGAGACACATTTCCTTGGAAATGAAATAACATATTACGTATTACCAAATAATATTAGCTAATAAAATGCCTGGGATCGTGTAGAGACACGGCTAGGGCTGTGAGTTTTCCAAACTCTCTAAAACTCTATTTGTATCTAAAGCAAATCAAACGAGTAAAATAAAGCATAACGAACAAAATACTCAATAACTTACTAAAAGATTTCCAATAAAAAATCTAAAAAGTGGCTCTCGTGGTATGGTGCTCAAGATCCTGGCAGCATTGCCTCGCTCAGTTGCTGTACGAAGTATAGCTGCCAGATTTTGAGTCACTGCCGACGTCAGATTACCATTAGTTAAATTTAAACTATCCCTCGATCGTGAATTATTCCAGACACAATTAAAATCAATTGTTATCGTGGCACCCGCGTGCCTCCTGGGGGTTGAGGGATTAAACAATTTTAGCTATTATTTCACTTTTTCATTAGGCATAAAATTGCGGTTAATTGATGTACGACTATCTCTTTTGATAATGTTTATTTATTGGAGGTTGTGTTATTCAATTCCGGCACTTTTCTTAGACTAAATCAGGCAATATCGTGATTCAACTAGACAACCCTAACGTTAAACGTTAGGATGGCAATTAGGGCAAAGCCGTTAAATTCTTGTAAGCTGTGTAAATGTTGCATTATGGTGTTGCAGTGTATCTTGAAGTATTTATAACTGTTATAATGCTTAATACCGAATATAAAAGCGGCTAAGTTCTTACGAAAATATATTTGCAGAGTCTATTATTTTTACAAAACACTTTTTTTGTTTTACTTGATCTTATTTTTAAATAAGTTAGTAGCATAGTTATGCTCCCGTAAAGTTGCAAATAATCATTTAGCTATTTCTAACGTTTATTAAAATTAAATGATAATTGCAGACCACGTATGATACAAGTTTTAAGGATGAAGAAAGAAGTGTAAACATTTGTCAAATCTGTACATATAGCACAATCGTAATGGCTAACAGTTATATATTTTTGCTTTATACATTTACGCAGTGTGTGGCACTAAGTCAAGATTTTCTTTCATTTTAAAGGAAAAATCAAAAGAACTGTAAGTCTAGTAGTCTGTACCACAATTATCGAACTTTGGTCCAAACGGCACGTGATGGGAAATTAGGCCCTTATGTCTTCAATTTAATTATATGTTTCGATTATATGCAACTCGTCCTAAATATGCAGAATTACTACTAAGTACTCGTATACTCGTATTATTAGAAAAAAAGGAAGAATAAATATTTATTTGACACAACAACAATAATATTTTCTACGAAAATCACCAGTGATCGGAACTCTAATTTTATTTAAGACGTTTACCAAAATGTAAATGAAAGCCTGTTAACATTGTATTAGTGGAAGATACTATGTCAAAATCCATCTTTGCACGTGACTTGAAGGTTATTGCCACCGACTTATTATTGCATACTATTTTCTAATATTTGAAGTAGGTTTGAGTATTTTGCATTTATTTTATAAATAATAAGTCGAGAAAATGCCTGGGCCTGGATCGATTTTCATATTTTAGGATTTCTCTTACCAAGTTTGTCTAATAAAGATATCGTTAAAACAGAAAAATTATGTGTTGCATTTTTTAACGAGTATAGTTCGTCGTCGCTCGTCGATACACGACACCTTGTCTCAGTCGTAGATGTGGTCTGATGATCACGTCAAAATTAGTAAGAATTAGGGGGCAATTTGGCCTTGTAAAATGTCACTATCACAATATCAACTCACCAAGTCACCAGATGACTAGCAAGACAACGTAGTGGGTAAGTACTAATTTTACTCTTTAATTCTATATTTAGTATTCTTACGTAAGCGATATATATGTCACTAAAGACGGTTTTCGATTCAAAAAATTTGTATTCACTTTTGATTGCGAGTCACATTGGTCGACTCCCACGCAGACTCATTATAGAAATATTGCATCAAACTCATGCGCGTCGGTGGTCAAATTTGGAACTAAAAGTGTTTAGTGTTGTAAGCACATCGTAAATCAGAAACTTAAAATAAAAAAGATTTAAAACGATTAGAGTTTTATTAACGCAAACAAAATAAATAGGGAATTTAGTAATAATATGTAGCTCCTCGCAAATCTAGTGAAGAAGCCGAATTTACGGTAAAGATTTATTATTTTAATTTATTTGACATTCATTGTTTTATGGATATAAAACGCGTCCCATATTTCGCTAGTCGCATCATCCGAGATCCTGACCACGGGACGTCCCACCTGGCTCTAGCGGAACAGTTGGCAACCCTCATCATCAGCACAGTCGTTCGTTCATTGCTGAAGGTCGTTCTCAACTTAGAAGTTGTTTGTGGTGGTCTTAGTTAGGTCTTTTCACCCTTGCCTGTCTTCGGTTTTCCTAAAAGCTGTGTGTTTATTCGAAGTTTCGTTAATGAGCCTTGATTTGATCTAACCAACGGTATGGTGCCCTTCCTCGTTGTCTTTTCCCCTCTACTTTTCCCATCATAATGATCTTTTCGAGGTTGTCTGAAACTCTTCTGGCCGTATGTCTGAAATAGCTCATAATTCTCTGAAAGCAAATTGTGGACAGTCTGGTGCGAATGTTCAGTTTTTCCAATATCAACTTATTAGTTATTTATGCAGTCCACGGTAAATGCAAAATTTGTCTCCAGCACCACATCTAAAATGCGTCTATCTTCTGCCTTTCAGATCTGCGAATGGTCCAGGAAATAGAGAATACGAGTGTACGAATGAGTCTCATTTTCGTGCATTTGGAGATGTTTGTATCCTGCCAAATCTTTTTGAGCTTGCTCATTGCGGCTTTTGCCATTTGTGTCCTTTTCTTTATTTCTTTGGTGCTGTGACCCTCGGTATTTATTAGCGATCCTAGGTAGACAAAATAATTCGCTAACTATCTCAAGTCCTGAGATCTCTCCAGTGCGAGTAAGTTGTTTGGCTCTATTTATGATCATCACCTGCGTGTTGGCAACCCAATTTTAATTAAAGAAGTTCATCATCTTAGCCAAAAGACTTTCACTGCTGGAAGTGCTGGATATAGTCTTCTAATGATCACCACCTTCAGAAGAAGTTTATTGCCCTCTGATAATAAATGTTTGTTTATATTATTTGCTAAGTTAAGGTTAGAGAATTGGCACGGACCTAATCAATGGATTTTGCTGAGGAAAGTTTGCAAGGGAATTTACTTAATCGTGTAAAAAATTGGTTAACTTCAACCTTTTAATCATACCTATACATATAAATTCTATCGGAAATTCCTTAAGTAGAAGTTATATCATTAGTAAGTTACCTTTCAATGAAATATGCTTGTTAAAACTTACTTAAAAACTAGGGAGTTCTAAACACCAGTTATTTCTTCTTTATTTTTATAAAAGAACCTTTTAATAGATTTACGCGTTTGTTTTTTTCCCTTCATAGGTAATTGTGTAAATAGACTTGTTTGTTAGGGCGTTGATTCCATTACGTCGCTGTAGGTAGGTACGTAGTACGATCAGTCTTTGAAATACAACAATACAAACAGATGGAATGACAACAATAAAGTAAAATATGAAAATAACAAAGAATATGTATGTAACGCAATCCTTTTTTTTAGTTTTAAATCTGTGTTGATTTTTTTGCAAAGTCTTTTAACAAAGATAGTATTTTTAAATCGGTTTCGAGGTAGGAGATTCTAAATTCAAAAACTAGTCTCACAGTTTCTTTGCCGGTTTGTTTACGCATAGAGCCACGGCGCTAGCTGGTAGGCACGTGTTTGGCATAAATTCCGAAGCTCAAGGCCGGGGAACAAAACCGTCCACATCCAATCAGATCACAGGTTTTGACCCTTATTAACATACAAATACGTCATATATTTGCTGTTACAAACGTGAGTACTGATGGATTTTGGGTGTTCTGGTTCTTGTTTTATTAAATACCAACCTATTGTTGGACTGGATTCTGAATAAACTAATAAAAGTAAAAAGTAGCCTCTACATTGATTTAGACTCCAATTTTTTGAATAGCAGGGCAAAATCTCTGTAAAATGTATCTAGTCTCTATTTAATTTTCTCTACGTCACATACAGCTATCCTAATCGCAGCCTATCGGACAGAAAACTGAGATTCAGCACGATAGTAATATCAATAACGATCATCGCGATGTGGAACTAAATTTTATTTAAACATGCATTGCAATGTTCAACATTCCTGCAATAATCAAAAAAACGTATTAACGACGTCATATTGTGTTCATTATTGATTAGATAAAGTGAACGATTTGACGTTTCTGAGTATTTTTTAAAATTTTATTAAGAAATTTTGTTTTTCATAGTTAATAAATGATGTTGATTTGGGCCTTTTAGTATTTTATTTGAATGCTTTAAGGCAACATCGATAAGGTGAACAATTTAACGTTCTTGAGATATTTTTTTAAATTTTTATTTAAATATTTTGTTTTTCATAGTAAACAAGTGTTCCTATATGTTGAATTTAGCCTTTTTGTGTTTTATATGAATGCTGCAACATAAATTGTTATGGTTTCGAAGTAAATAAGTAAGTCATTATTCTATGAATACACAAAAGTAATAATTAAAATAGATCGTTTTCTAAATTGATTTTAACTGCAATCTTAACTATCATCACGAGTCAATAACAGTCCACTGCCGGACACAGACCTGTCTAAAAGGTTGATTTTGGCATGATCGCATGTCAAGCGGGTTGGCGACAACTGTTTGGCCACTGGTGGACAGAAGAAGAAGCCTTTAGTCACCTCTAGGACGAGAAGTGGTAGAGCTTTACATTTTATGTGCCGGTACCATACGGCATACATTACACACTGATTTATGCCAATGTGATTCTCTAGTGATAAGCTATGTTAACCCAGTGATACCTGCACTAAAAATTTTAATTCTGTAATCTGAATTTTTGGTGTTATAAATAAAAACAATTAAACTCGATAATAACAGTAACGAACGTGACTCAATGGCGTTACGACCAACAATCCGATTCTCGAATAACAATTGTATTCAATTTATACATAACTATTTTATTGTTAACCACGACAGCTCGCCTACGACGCAATTGCTTGTTTTAAATACTTCGTAACTTTCAGGAAGAAGCTATTAACGCGTGATAATTGAAACAAAGAGTTTAACCAAAAAATAAATAAATAACAACGTCATTTGTTTTGTGAAAATCGGGAACAACGAATGTGGGTACCACTAACATCCAGCCTGATAATGTAGAACAATGGTTTTTATACCTCCATCGAGTTTTATACCGGTTATTAATGTGACGCCAGATCTGAGGACTCGGGTTTGATTCCTGGACGGGTCAATGTGAATTGTCTTGATTAGTAGGGCTGTGTGTGTGTGGTGCGTAAGTTTAAGCTGTGCTCTTTAAAATTAAAATAAAAAACAATTGTAATCGAATATTTCTTAATTTTGTAAAAGATTAATTGCTTTTTCCTTGTCCATTTGTAAATCTCTAATTATTTAGTTTGGGTGAAACATAAATAACATCCTACTAATATTATTAATGTGAAACGTTTGTGAGGATGTATGGATGTTTCTTGAACGCTGAAACGACCCAACTGATCTGAATGAAATTTGGCACTGTGTTCTATTTATCCCGGGAAAAAATAATAAATTACTGTTCCCGTGGGATAATTTTAAAACATAGTTTTAAATTCAAAATTCCACGCGTACGAAGTCGCGGCCAATAGCTAGTGCCTAAAAAAACGCTTAAAAAGTCGCTCGTAATGTTTAGTTATTTATGTTCGAATGGGTTAACATCATTGTTGTAAAATTAAAATCTAGATGAATACACAATCAGCGTAAAAAAAGTGTCACAACTAAAGTGCACCCATTTCACATAAAGTTGCACTTTTAGTATAATCACAGATAAGATAATACTAAAGTGTATAATCTATATTCATCGAATAGTTACTTCGTGACATAAATATCAATACTATTGCATATCGACATAATTTGGCTTGATTATAAAGTTGACTGACACAGACATAAAATCAACTTCGGAAATTCAAATGAGGACATTTTCAGGAGTGATTTGTGTATCAGACTGGATATTTAGTTGCTATTATACATATATCAACGCCCCGTTGGTCTAGTGATTTAAATACCGGGCCAAGATCTCGGGGTCCCAGGTTCGAATCCCGGGTCGGGCACCAAAAAGTTTCGAACTTTCGAACGTTGCTCGGGTTTGTGATCACCAACCCGCATTTGGCAAGCGTGGTGATTATGCCAGTACACCCATCATTGCTGTGGTAACTTGAATTCAATGATGGAGGCCTTTTCCCTGCAGTGGGATGATTATAGGCTGTTACTTTACTTTTTTATACATGTATCGATAGTTACCTACCTTCAATACAGCTGTATTGAAGGTAGGTAATCAGTCGTTCCTTAAATGTTGAAGTTATTCGATTAGGTTAATTACTTGGACGGCTATATAGGCGGTAATTTGTTTTCATGACCTACCATAACCACGATTCCCAGAAGTATGTTATTATCGGTAAATAACAGTGAAACCGAATATGTTTATTATTATAATTTTGTTTTGTTCACCGGAAAGATTGTAAATCCGCTGGTTTGTATAATAATGAGGTTTGTGTAACAACAATAAGGAAATGATTAGGTTTCAGAACGAAAACTTTTCGTTTGCTGTGATAACAAAACGCTGAAATTGTTTTGGGATAATAAACATTATTATAATTAGGCCTTTGCTTAGCCCACTAGCACCGCACGGCATACATTACACATTGATTTATGCCAATGTCATTTTCTAAATGATGAGCTAAAGTGTTAAACCAGTGATACCTGCACTAAAACTGTTATGCTGTAATCCAAATTTTCAAGTTATTTTACGCATAACATTACCTAAGTCCAATGATATTTAAAAAGTAATAGATATGTTACATGCGCTCTCAATATGCGTCCCTAAAACGTCACAATTGTGACATCTTTTCAAATCCATGAAAGAGAAAGTAATTGTTCTTTTCACGAGTATGACAAGGACAAAATAAGAATTACGCATGTGTGCAGTTGTTCGCAAGCGGCACAGATATTTCGATAGTTTTGTAGGGCATAACCTATCTATACTTTTTAAATACGAGTATCATTGCCTAAGTCTAAAAGGTCGTCTTCGAAATATTGAGAACAGGTGTTCCATTATGACCTAGCACAAAGCGCATTATTTAAAAATAACTTTACCAAAAATATGTGTTTATGTACAGCTGTTTTTCTCACAGAAGGTTATTCTTTTTCACATCTGTAGTTTTCCTCAGCTATTGATTATAATCTAGTTTTCTAATGATTTTGCTTTTATTTAAACCATTTTTATTATCTAGATTAAGACTTAGTTATTTCGAAATTTCTACCATGTACCGTGTTTTTTATGAATTTCCGATATTTCGGCAGTGTTACAAGCGCCATGATCGGGGAAGAACTCAGTAGGTAATATGTGTATGGATTAATATTATTCAAAGCACAATAACATCGTCGGACACGCTGCTTTCGTATTTTAAGGATTCCCTTCCATAATAAGAGACTGCCATAGGTACAGTGTAAAATGTTGCTATACAGTGTACAATATAACAAACTTCCAAGGCTATTTCATGTTTCACTATAAAACCGCGGTATCCCCACGCATTGTGCCTAAACACACACATTTTTCTTCGCGTTTCCGACTTAGCATCGATCAAGGCCGAGGCTATTTTCAAACCGGCGATATGTTGCCTACGTTATTCAGAATATCGCATCTTATCTATTTCGCGATAGCCACTGTCAACACGTGACTGGTACAGAAACCTCGCAGTATATTTATGTGTCGTATATTGATAATAATAAATATACAACTTATATAACAAAGCCACATCTCATACAGGTAATGGCATAAAAGTCTTGATGAATGTGAGAAGGAAAAGTTATGTAAGAATAAAAGTACCTAAACCTGTGTCGTGTAAATGCTGGCACATAATAAAAACCGACCAAAACGGGAAAGAAAACGTTTTTTTTTGTATGGGAGCCCCTCTCCAATATTTATTTTATTTTGTTTTTAGTATTTGTTGGTATTGCGGTAACAGAAATACATAATTTGTGAAAATTTCAACTGTCTAGCTATCGCGGCTCTTGAGATAAAGCCTGGTGACAGAGCGACAAACAGACGGACAGACAGCGAAGTCTTAGTAATAGGGTCCTGTTTTTACCCTTTGGGTACGGAACCCTAAAAACAGCATCACACCTCTTCCTATAGGTGTCGTAAGAGGCGACTAGAGGAGTGTTGCCAAAAGAAAACGGGCAGCAGGGTCTTCTCCCCACCACTGTTTAAGGGGATTACTATAATAGAGCTAAGTGCTGCCCTCAATTGATTGAATTTTATTACTTCTAAACAAAATCAATTCTAAAAAAACTAGAACAGTTTCATTTTAGCAAATTAGCTCTAGTATTTATTAAATCACTGTTAACTGCTTTTCATTCTGCGGCAAGTTTCGGCACAAACGGTGGAGCTTGTAGGGTTCGTCTTATGTGTAAGTATATGCCATATAAGTCGCAGCTTAATAGTTGCAGTAAGTACCGAGAAAAATGATAAAATGTTTTTTTCTCGATACAAAAAAAAGTAAATATTTTTTTTCACGTAAGTTACACATCGTAAGATGGCCACACTTACTTATGATATTAACTATTATATGCCAAACTAATATCAATAATAAAATTTAAAATCAACCACATTTCATTTCTATGTGTATGAAAGGCGGTTTTTCGGACCACAGGGTGCGATTGTGCAAAATCCTTTTGGAAAGGTATGTCCAGCAATGGGCTGATTAAAGCTAGTGATGATAAAGATTAAATTTTTACAGTAATTAAATAACAAAGATAACAGTAATGACAAAATATTACAAATACTGACCGTTTACACCGCGTTTACGCATTATTTATAGAAACAAATTCATCATTATGAACTACGACAGCTGTTAATTTACATATTAAATGTAAATTAGCTTAGCCGTTTAAAAAATAGGTGACATAATGAGTGCAAAAACATGTAAGGTCGGGATCCTGTTTAATAATAGTTTAACCGTGTTATGTCATCGCGGCTCGAGTCTTCATAATATTTCAGGCCATTCGGTCGACGCGACACGCAAAACGTACTTGACTATTTGCGGACATTATCTGTTGAGTAAATATTTTAGTGCTGGCTAACACGCATTTGTATTGCCAATAGAAAAAAGAGGCAATTTCAAAACTCAAAATCGAATCTCGTAATTTTTGTGGAACATAATGGTTCAGTCTTAAGATGTAAATGATAATTATCTCATGAGATAAATACCCGTATGTAATGTAACTTTACAGTACATAGATACACATCTTAAAGTAAGATGCCACTTATTGATGTAAGATGAAACTTTTTTACTGAAATAAATTTATCATTTATTTATTTATTTATTTACATCATAAGCCCATATTAATCCAAAGCTGGACAAAGACGTATAAAAACAAGGATTTTGCTATAATCGTCATTATCGCAGTTTGTCATATTGTGGGGAGAAGAATCTACTCCCTGTCTTATTCTGGCGTTACTCCTTTAGTCGCCTCTTACGACACCCATAGAAAAAGAAGAGGTGGTGCTCCTCTATTTATGTGCGGGCATTAAACGACAACTACTACTACGCGCATAATATACTTCAAACAGAAATAGACAGAAACTTAATACGTATATGTATAAGATGTGTTTCTGAGTTCAATGATCGATGAAGGCAGAAAAGCTTCCAATTGCAATGTAAATATTATAGAGGTTTGAAGTTGTAAAAAATCTCAGTATATAAACTTGAAAAATTTTGTCTCAGGCGGGACTCGAACCCGCATCTCCTCGCATGCCGGGCGGGCGCCATACCATTAGGCCACCGAGACACCGCGACACGGCGCGAATTTTTCAAGCACATTCTTACGCTGTGAGCCAGCGTTGTTTCATCAAATGTTAGGATGCGAGGCATGCGAGGAGATGCGGGTTCGAGTCCCGCCTGAGACAAAATTTTTCAAGTTTATATACTGATATTATAAGTGCAATTAAGTTGCTAAAATATCAAATAAAGTATGTAAAAAATCTCTTATTGATCTAAACGATGGTCACAACTATTAATCTTTATTTGTATTACTACAACTCAAAACTAGGTCTGTCTCGACCTACAAATTTACAGACAAATTAAATATTATGTGATGTTAGAATTTGCAAATTGATAAGATTATTTGTCCCACTACACTCGTGTGATAAGGATAAATGCTTGTCTTTCAAAACCATTTATCAACACATTTTTTTATAGGTAAAACATTACATCATAACGACTTGGTACTTTATTCGTTTTTTTAAAATGTACTCTGATAATTTTGCCAATTATTAATTATGGCACTTACAAAGAAATTAATGAAAAACGCCAAACGACCCATTTTTTAAAGCCAGAACTTTGAGTTGTTGGTCTAGCTTAAAGTTTGTTTTTGTGAAAAAAGCATAACGTTTTATTTTTCATTATGATTAAAATTGGATCAACATTGAAAAAGTCGGTCTAGTCGAAAGTTATGCTGCGTCATACATAAAACAAAAAATAACAGTGTAAAATTTATAAATTCTCTTTTTTCTTTAGCTGAAAAATAATTCAGTGTCAATCATATAGTTTTTCTGATATAATTTTTGTTTGTGCGGTACATTCTGCGGTTACTGCAGAAAGACTTACAAGACTTTGTTCTAATCATATGTACCATTTTCCTATTACAGAAAGTGGGATGTCAATCCTGTCATGTGTAAGTACATTTTCCTGTTACGGAAACTAAGATGTCAATCCTGTCATGTACGAGAAACTAAATCCCGCCCTGATTATATTCAGTTCTGTAAATGTTCTTAATGGTTTCCCACGAAACGATATAAATAAATAAATTTAATGTAGACAAGATCACATACTTTGTGCTGATCTCAAAGTGAGTACCTAACTATTTAAAGGACTCGTATTGTGGAAGTCAAAAACAGTTAAGGTACCACAAACACCCAAACAAACGTAGGTACTTATAAAAACACTTTTACCTATATTGACCGTCCGGGAATCGAACCCGGGACCTCGGAGCAAGCGACACCTTGAAAACCGGTGCGTACGCCACTCTGCCACGGAGGTCCTCAAATAGATAAAATGATATGTCATTTAACTTTTAAAACCATTTTTCTATGCACTTGCCAAGTGAAAACTGGAGTCTTCTTAGTATGTCACTATTTGTGATGGACGCAAAAATAATTTTCATGCGTAATGGTGATGATTAGATTATAATAACAGTATATTTTAATCAATTATTATCTAGCTGTGTGTACTTTTATTTCGAGTTACATATTTTTAGCGATAGCTAAGTTAAAATGGGCAATCAAAAGTAGATAACAAAATAATGTATACCGTTACAATTTTGCGATGATGATACATAATAAATGTAGAGTCACGTGTGACAACACGCGCATGGCGTAGGTACATATAAATGTGATATAACTTTACCAATCGTCCATTACACAGCTGTTTTTTCAATATAGTTTATTCAGCGACCGCCAAAGCAGACATATACTTACTGCGTAAATAATATGTGCATATAAATGTTTAGACTACACATATCGCGGATATTGATAACATGTACATCTTCACATACTTTTTACTTGTTGTATTGTGTAACAAATAGAATAGGAAAAAGTAAGAGAACATTTTCATTTATATACATGACCGAAAGTGTAAGCAAACCACAATAGCTTTTTGCTTGCACGTTCGACCATCTCTGAATCAATTACTAACATCGATTTTCTTTAAAATTTGCTGCTTATATTGTATATCAAAATGAAATGGTTATGAAACACTGTAATTGGCTTAAGTATCCACATAGACAATATAGTATTAAGTTTCCTAAATTGTAATAAAGCTGTTGAGTTTCTCAATAAAAAAAAAAGTAAAATATAAGTAACTTAAAAAAAGATCCGTTTCTTCGCGATCAGCTAAGAAATCTGTGTTTTTTAAATTATAAAATAAAAATAGCAATGTTCTATTATTCTCAAACAGTTTGCTACAATTGAATATGAAAACTTTGAGCGCCTATGGGGAAAACAGTCATTCACATCTTTTGAAACCCTTTTTAAACAATTAAGTTCTATCAACTTAATTGTTTTAATTTAATTTACAATACTCTAAATATTTCAATATGTTTATAAACAGACCCTTTGCTTGCATTATCTTGCGGCGAAACTGTGAAAAGCTGAGAGGAAAATCATCAGGTTTATACTTATGTCGCAGCCATCTAGTTAAATTAGCCAGCCAATTTGACGCCTAGGCTGTTCATTAAACGCCGGCATTCAATTAAAGCACTAGACCGACGGTTAATTAAACTTGAATCAGTTGAATCACTCAACGTTTAACAACTTGAAGTATTGATAGTTAGTCTATTGGAAATGACTGACCAAGACTCAGCCAAGTGATTGAAATTTAGTTCAGTTATTCACTGTAGCACAGTAAATTGTATTATTCTTTTATTATAATATCATTTTTAAATAAAAATTTTATGTAATATATTCTGAAATTCATATAAAATATGGATGTGGAAAATAATACGAGTTTTTACTAGAAATTTAAGTCGAAATTTACTAAATATAAACTTCAACGTCAAGGTCGGTTTACTGTTATTATTAATTAAATTATGCATTTCATTAACGTTTACTTTGTTTTGCGTTATTGTGAAAATTACGCATAGTAACCTAGTGTTATTAATTTATCCCAACGAAAAACTAATTTAACAACATGACTTTTACAACGTTTAGTCATCTGGTTAAACGATGCGGTCAATTAATTAACTGGTTGTAGTTCAGCTATTTAAATGTCGGCATTTAGTCAACGGCCTAGGCTGTTAACTAAATTCCTGCTTAAGCTAGTTGGCTGCGACATATAACTAGCTATATAAGCCCGCCACATCGTAACGCGTCGATTTCGAAACGAATTAATACGTGGGATACCACGTGCTTTTTTGGAGGATGTAAAGTAGCACAGAAGTAGATTATGTGCTATTCCAGTCCATAATCTACTTCTGTGCTAAATTTCATCTGATTGAAATTTGGCAGATTTTGATCTGTTTAGCCGCTTTGGCGTGACTGGGTAACAAATACTGGGCACATGAATCCACTCATTTACGATATAACTAAGATTAGTAAGAGTTAGTTATATCGCATAACCTTGCCTGAGTGCGCCCTACGCTTTGTTTACCAAGTCGCGGTCTCCACTCAAAAACAAGTTTGGCCCATCGGTTATCAGTTCTACAGCAAATGTATCTAACTAAATGTCACTTCAACTTACATAACCTTTCAGCTATATCTGTACATATGTATATAGCTTTGGTTATCTGTCGGATAATTTCATTTCCGAATACCTGCAGTATAATTTACTGACAACGTTTTTACTGCGTAGTAGGTGTGCGATTACATATTATAATAAGAAACAAAAATCCTAACACCTACAGGAAACTGAAAACAAAACAATGTTTATTACAAACATTTTCAGTTTATTACAATAACTAATATTTGTTTTATTAGTCACTCAATCATTCTGGCGCATTTAATTATTATTGACAATATGAAACGTGAAAAAAGTACCTACATCTATACGAATTATAAAATTGAAGTGTCTGTTTGTGATTTGAAGTGTTTTTTTTTCTGTCTGCCTGTCGGTTTTTTCAGGCTAATCTCTTTAACGGCTGATTCGATTTTGATGGTAATTTCACTCGCAGATAGCTAATGTGGTGATAAGTAACTTAAGATACTTTTATTTTAAATTCTGCTCATCTACTTGCATTTTTTCTTCTGTTGAAAATACATAAATCACGTCGCAGTCGCATGAAACAAAGACAAATATTTGCTCTTCAAATAAAATATCGAGTGAACAGAGATTAACGTTTGTCCTGTCACAATCTAGAATCCACTTAATGTGTTAAGTAATAAGTACATAATGTTTGTGTACTCTTCTAATATTAGATAACCTATAAGACTGGTTTAGTTTTGGGTGTTCCTACGTGTCACCGGTGGTGTCTTGCTGACACATAAAAATGATAGCACCACTCTTCGTATGGGTGTCGGCAGCAGCGTTTTCTCTTCACCATTGGCCAAAAACTGCGATGATTAATCTATTTGCCAAGCGTGGTGATTGTAGCAAAATCAATCAGTACCAATTTTTTTTTGGCACTTGCTCAATAATAAGTAATAATAATAATAAAAAATGAGGACAACATTACATAGGTACATTGTTCTGATCCTAATTTGAAAAACTATTTAATCCCTCGATCGTGAGTTATTCCAGACACAATTGAAATCAATTGTTATCGCGGCAGGCGCCTGCCGCCTGGGCGTTGAGGGATTAAAGCACTCGTATTTTGGACACCAGAAACAACGAAGGTACCACAAACACCTACTCAATGTTTGTTGCTTATTTTTTTTTCCTTGATTTATTACGGGACTTGTGCCTAATATTAGACATGCCAGTCCTATCGACGATCGGATATTCCAGACACAATTAAAATCAATTGTTATCAAGACAACCGGTTGTCTCTTGGGGCTTGAAGCACTACCTTTATCTTTGTGTACTATTGACTGTTTTACATTTCAATTATTGACCACTTATTACTAGCGTGCAAAGCATCTTGGCAGGATCCGACAGAGGTTCAGCAAAATTGGGTACCCTGAAAAGAGCCTCCGTCTAATTTATAAATTTTATATTTGTCGGTTGAGTTTAATTGCAAAAAAGTTGCTAACAGTAGCCATATTAGCGCTAATGCGTTTTACGCTTGCTAATCTATGTTTTTCACACAAGGTATAATGAATAAAACCAATAAGCAAATGCAAATTAACGCCACGTAGAGTACGTAGGTACCTCATTTGTTAACTTTACTGACTATTTACTTTGTTTAGATAGATTTGTAAAAACGCTTCGCTAGGATTATGTAAATTAATGTTTTTGCTCAAAACTTTTTTGAATATTTCTGTTTATTTTAGGTGTTAAACTAAACACAACATGTTAAAAGTTGGATCAGCCATTTCAAATTGTCCGATATAGGGATTATCAAAACCTGACTAAAAGCAGCCATGTTTTCTTTATGGATTGTAGAAATTATTTTTTACAATCTGTTGCCCGTAACTTCGTGAGCGTGTAGTTTTGAATTTAGCCTATAAGTTATTAATATAAGTTATTATCGGCGAGCCGAATTTCGTTCAGATCCGTTGAGCCAGTGTGGCGTGATTGAGTGACAACGTCCATCCAAACATTCGCATTTACGATACTATCTGTTACCCAAGACTACTACGCGTGATGAAACCACTCCATTCCTCTGCATCCGTACCTACTTTTTTCCAAAACAAAATTTAGTAGGTAGTAATAAAATTTCTCACTATCATAGTGCGATACCAATCAGTTTAGCCATAGAACTAAAGAACATAGTAAGTTGACCTCGAAAACTAGTTACAATATCGATAGTGCTATCGATATTTTCGAATCAATCAACACTATCGACCGTATTATGATGTAATAGTAGCGATACTATCGATATAATTGCTAGTATTGCTACCAATCAATGGTTAAGTAGTGAATTCATAATATCGATACTATCGATGTATTGATCTTATCATTTCAATAGTATCGATATATAGGCTATCGATACTATTGAAATGAAGTCAGCTATTTAGACTATCGATAGTGGACTATCGAGCAGCAACTAAGAGTAGAGTGATTGAGTATACATCCATCCAAACTGTCGCATTTATAACATTAGTAAAATTAGCAACATTATAGTTTTCTGTATTTGAAAACAACATTTTTCATTAATAATAAAGTTAAGGGGTTAAAGTATGAAATTGCCGATTATTTTCCCACTTTTTATTTTGTTTATAGCTCTTAAGTATAGTCATATTATTGCGTAATTCTTTTTGTATTGTATCAAAAACTAAATAAAGTAACTTTTGACTAAAAAAAAAAATGCAATACTAGTGCCTATTACTTCAAAGGAAATCGTTGAAAAGACCCCTTTCAATGTGTCAGCTGACCTTCTTGCTTCAATTAAGTATATTTGTATTATATACTTTGATTTTCAGAAATTTAAATACTATAATGCGTAGCTTTATAACCATCTAACTTTCACCTTTAATTGCATCGAAAACGGTTCAGGCGTTTTTAAAATAACTAAAAAATTGTTAGTATGGAAAAATGACTTTTCTCGATTTCGTCCATACAAAACGGCAATTTCATACTTTAACCCCTAATATTTAACTTTTGTGGTTGAATAAATCTCTATGACTGCATTGATATAACATTTTGTTTTAGGAAGTTTACGATTTTGAAAAACATGTGTTACATGATTTACTTACTAGGTTTATTCAAACTGTTTTCTTTAGTTCTTTTAATCAGCATAGGTAAATACAGTTTCTTTACGGTTTACAGAGGTCAAGTTTACTACCTCTTATCAATTCCACGTAGAAGGTCAAGTGGTTGGCCTTGAATGGGCACTACAGGCTTGAATCGCAACCCACACTACTGTAACGGTGAAGTACTTACGGTCAAGGACAAGTCAGAGGTGTTTAACGTAGGTACTACTTTAACAACACACAGCAGTAAAGTAATAACTAGTTCGGTAAATTGATAGTCATTCTACTGCAAACCACCACTTTTGTCCAGCCAATTGTTAGTCAAATAAATTAAGTTCAAAAATATATTATTCCCTCTTCGGCAGAATCTATCAATATTATGTGCTTAATAAAGCCGATGCCACCCAAAAATTTTCGGGTTTAAGAGGAAACACTACAGGCGAGAGAATTGAAAAATAGGTATTTGTAAAATCTATTGCTGTCGCGCAGTGCCAAACGCTTTCACCGCAGAGTGTGATAGAGACAACTGCTTCTTGGACCGAAAATACCTACTAAAAACACACCAAATCAACGTTTCGTAGTCCCCCGATTACTTTTCCAAAACTGGACCGATTCAAATACTTTTAGCAATAAAAATTAAAGAAAGGCTTTGGCCGTGTTCGTATGTTTTCCTTTTTTTCTAAAGTTTAGCTAAATTTGTTTTCTGGATGTTTGAACACAGCGGAAAATATGGCGAATTTTTTGGATTTTTGAGGGCTCATATCTTTTTTATTAATAAATTTATGAAAAAACAGAAAACATAGAAACATGCTAATAGTGGCCATGGATTTTTGTAATAAAAATTATTGCTCTACTGGCTTTATCCAGGGAGGAAACAGGGGACTACTTTTGTATGGTAAAACGGCCCTTGTGTTTCCTCTTAAGACTTTGGGGATAGCTTAACTGCAGATTTCCTATCTAGTTTGTAAAAGATTACTCTAAATTGTTTGTTGTTTTTGTGAAATGTAAATGTTTTATTTAAATTTTTTGAGACAGACTAACATTGCATATTTAAAATTATTTGTTTTTGTTCAAAAATTGTTGAAGTAGCTCAATTTTATCTGATTCTTAAATATTTACGTACCACAATGTTTCTATAAGAAATAGACAGTATCTCTGTAGACAGGAAGTATTGCTTAAACAATTTGCGAATTTTTATTTATTTTTGACAGCAAAGTGACATAGGTTTGTTTTCCGGTAAATGTTTACTTATGTTCTTATCTTAGAAATGGTATTGTTCTAATAGTATCTTCCGTCGAGACAGCAGTATCTCCTGTCTATCGTAAAATGTGTAATCGTGCGATATTTTACAAGTCATTTCATTGTTATGCCATTTTATCGTGTGACCCCAAAACAAAGAGCCCTGTGACCGCACACCGACAAACAGACCAGCCTTGTATCACTATCGTTTACTCATAATGAAGTATGTATACTGTGTGTTGATTGTAACGATATGATTCATTTAACATTCATTGTATTGATCTATCATTACAATCGATTAGTATTCTATAATATAGCTTTGTTCCGTAACTTTTTAATCCTTATCAAATAATTACAGCATGGTTTTTTCCCTCGAGAATGATACAATACTTTTCAGTGATGGTACTACATTTCTTAGTAAATATAACAATTGTTTAAGTTGCTTTAGGATTAAGTTATTTCCGTCTGTAAAGCTCACAGGTCAATCCCCTTATTCTCAGGCACAGGTAGAGACATCGGGATCAATAATTTTATAAATGACGGTCCCTTGTAGCCAGTTAATGGTTGAAAAAAATTATTCGTTAAAAGTTAACGGTTGAATAAAAATATCGATATTTTTAATGGTTGAAAATATCAGTTGATATTTTTATGCAGATACATTATTTTGATATTTTTACCTGTTGTTGAATATGGTTGAAAATATTTGTTAATATGTTTATGCAGATACAGTTTTTTGATATTTTGCATTGTAGTTGAATATAGTATTTATTCTTACTGGTTTATGTAATGAACTTAAGCAATTCGTTGGAGTCTAAAGTCGAAAAAAGGCATCCGCATAAAATAACAGACTCAGTTGAATATATCGAAAACAAAGCTGTTCAATACCAAGTTAAATTTTTTGCGGGCTAGCGTTTACATTTATCTATACGAATAAAACTTTTAGTTGCGTTTAATTACCAACGGCTCGAATTACTATTTTTATTCGATAAGGTTAATAATATTTATTAAATAATGTGATATATTTTTTTATTAGTTAAATTTAACTGATAATAGATATATTCACCATCTCTAGTCCCTTCAAGGCATGCGAGCCTTAAATTCTTAGGCGCTCGCAACAGTGCCCAAATATACGAAACTCATAAAAACAAGGTACGTAGGTACAGACAACGACAGGTCATACTACCCAAAAAGTTAAAGGTCATTGATTTTTAACTTTAAGTCCAACAAGTAGAGATCAATACCAATAGAGAAAATTTGACGTTTTGTGGTAGATTGACGTGCAGCTGTTGTCTGTACATGGTGTAAACCCAGAATCAATTAGCACTTGTGGTATTGACCATGAAACTTTGGATCGGTAAATTCTATACCTAAGCAGGTATTTATTAAGACTGATATTAAAACTTGTGCCTATGCTGTGAACGAGTCTAAGTCTCCTGTAGTCAATTGTGAACTGAAATAGAGACTTAATAGACGCCTTTAGAATTTTAGTAGGCTTTCATAAAATATTATTACGTCAATACAAGTCAGTGCTAGAAATATACATTTTCAAGGTTTACCAGAAGTAATAGCCTTTTTCGTATCGTATTGTTATCCTTAAAGGATTATCTGTTGTCAGAGTTTCTCAAACCTTCCTGACGAGTTTGGTTTTTACCGTTTTTACGACCTCCAACTAACCAAAAAAGGTAGTACCATCGACTTACCGTACCTTCCGGAGTACGACTATACCACCTGCCCTTTCCAGAGGCCTACTCCGCAACACAATGTCCGTATTTTCGAATCCATGTGTCCCTATCACTCATACCGATTTCTTAAAGTATCTGAATGAGACAGATATATCCGTAAATACGAGCTTCGTGTTGCAGAGTAAGCATGACCCAAGCCAATTTAGAAACTATGTTTTTTTTAAAAAGCCCCAACTGAGTTCCAAGCTTACGAACCTTAGGACCAAAGCACCGCTACACCAACCGGTGGGCTGCCTACTACGCCAGAGTCCTGGGTTCGATTATCGGTCTAAGTCAATTTAGGAAACGATCTGTTCTATATTGGCTTGGGTCTAGTAGAAGTGGGGTTTTAACCGTGCTTTAGAAGTCTCGTTAAGCCTTAGGAACCGACCTCCGTTGCAATATGGAAGTCGGAAAGGCCATATACGTCAGACTTCCGTAATAAGGCGATTTTGAAAAATAATAATCTCTGAATAGTCATAAAAAAAAAACTCTTTGTTCAAGAAACACTAATACAGTGTCTGCTGTCATAAAAGGCTATTCTGTGTTATGAGAGAAAAGAAGAAGATCAATCACTGAGTAAGATTTTTGTTTGCCTACCATTCTTTTAAGAATAGGTGCACATAGACATTACAATTATTCTCATCGCTGCAATTCGCTAACCTTGCACGAACTATTAACATTAGACGATCAGCGCTATACCACAGAATAAATAATAGTACTAGCTATACTATGCCATAAAGCACCCATAAAACGGAACAGCAGGCGCAGACACGTGCGGGCATATGTATACGAACACAATTACAGTTTTACTGCTTAGATACGTAAACACAGCGGTCTCAATTTACATAACAATGATAATACTTAAGCTAGACTTTATTGAGTAAAATCTTGTAAAATAGTTGGAAAAGTATGGTATTTTTAAGAAATTCTTACCTTATTTATTTTTATTAGATCGTTTACTTTTA
Source organism: Anania crocealis (assembly GCA_949315895.1). Classification (NCBI taxonomy): domain Eukaryota; kingdom Metazoa; phylum Arthropoda; class Insecta; order Lepidoptera; family Crambidae; genus Anania; species Anania crocealis. Next base: position 14,286,182 of record OX438867.1, on the reverse strand, counting down.
TAGAGAAAAGTAAAGTTAGTCGTTAAATATGTACCATAACTTACTAATTTTATAAATGTAAAAGTTCCGAAGGGTGTTTACTCAGTTACGATGACAAAAGAACGGCTGAACGGATCTGAATGAACTCTGCCATGCATTTAGAGTAAAGACTAAAAGCATATAGACAATGGTCTATTACTCGTATATATAAGTATCTATATTTTTATCACAAAAATATAAGACACCAAATGAGAAAATATTGACAAAATGAAACAAAATTAATAATATTTACTGTAACAGTGTAAGATTGTTTAACATATTAGGAAAAGAAGGAAAATTTATAAATAAACATTGCTTCATAAGTTTGCAAGGCCGCCGTTGGGTAAGATTTTAAAAATGAAGGCTAACTAATGTGTCACGCAATTTTGTTCCAACACTTGAGTTCATGACTTCATATTAACCCTTGTATTTACACTTGCAAATAGAAATGCACTTTTCATACACCATTCATAATTCATAAAATAATTTAATAATAACAAGGTAGTTTTCCTTCCACGTCACCCTTATCTTCAGTAATTGAAACAGAAAGATATAGGTCACGCGAGCGTTATCAGTGCGTCGTCATTTTGTCCGCTTATTATGTTCATTTGTTTTTCTATTTACTCAGTCATTGTATGGCTTTAAGTAGTAGAATCCTCTATCTCTCTGTCTATTACTTTTTTCACTGTATATTACTTAGAAGGGCTTGCTTAGATCTTAGGACCCTGGGTTCTGTCACGGGGTCGGGCGAAAAGAATAACGAATTTTCCAACATTGCTTGAGTTAGTAATATAATATATATATATTATGCCTATACCCATCATTGCTGTGGTAACTTGAGTTCAATGATGGGGGCCATTTATTTAATGTAACTTAGAGGTCCAAGGTTGAATCCCTGGGGAGCACTTAATTTTTTGTGATTGCTTTTTTGTCTAATATGTTGTGATCACTACTACAAAGTTTTGTGTTGGATAGTCCATTTATCGAGGAAGGCTTTAGGGTATATAACATCACGCTGCAACCAATAGGAGTAAAGCATCAGTGAAAAATGTTGCAAAAATAATCGCGATCATAATGACAGAAATTGACGCAGACGAAGTCGCGGGGAACAGCTAGTATTCAATAAAAATAATATTTTGGACTTTAAAACTTCATGATAATATTTGTATGGCTTTACTATAAAAATGATATGTCTGCTGGAGTGGTAAACAAAACGTTATCATCATTCATTAGCGTATGAAAAACATACGAATTTCAGTTGCCTTCAAACATTATCTCGCAATGATTAATTAATAATTTTTGCTCGATATCTATAGGATTCTTGTTTTTTAACTTCATGGACATTTGACTTGTGTATTTTTATCTTTTCAATTTAAAGATATATTGGCGTCAAACTTTAGTTTATTATATTGATATAAATGTTTTTATAATCATGTCTATCATTACCCGAAGATGGAAAATAACAAAAATAGTCCATACCCGTAAGTTACTATAATATAAACCTTATATGGAGTCAAAACTCTAAGAAAGAGTTCTTAAAAATCATCATTCCTCTTTGAAAATGGTAGGCCTAGGCTACCTAATCCGCTACTTTTACCATAAAAAGTTTTATCTCAAATTTATATTGTTTAAGAAAACATATGTACTGCGAATAATTAAGAATTTGTGCAGTATAGCGATAACATCTTAGAAGATATATCATGCACAAACTGTACCCCACGGCCAACCGTCTGACATTGGGTCCAAGGTTCGACGAACTCGCTGTTGCTATATGTATTTATAACTTAGTTAACTGGGTTAGTTGGGTTAATGAATTTACCTAAATTATGGATCCAACTAAACAAATAGTCTGATTAGTGATTACCGAATTATCTACGCAACCGATACTATTGCTGATCAAACATTTAAATAACTACCTACACCTATGTACTTTGTTGATGCACATTCAAATTAGGTATACTTAGGTTATTTCCTATTGTGATTCAAATATTTAATAAAGGCCTAGGAGTTCAATTTTAAATAAGTAATTGTTTTTCATTATTTTTTATAATTTTGTTGGTAACATGTGTCATGCATCCTTAATATTATATAACTATGAGTACGTTCAGAATATTTTTAAAATAATTGTTACCACGTCATGGTGGATTATGTTTTTATTTATTGGGTAATTTTTATTTGCGATTTCTTATAATAATATAGTTACAACTGAGTTATTCTGTCCATTTTATTTCTCAACCAAAACAGACGGTGTAATATCAGGATCAATACAACATCACGCATTGTCCACAGCTATAATTCTGAGGATTCCAATTTGTATTGTAACGTAGATTTGACTTTAATATTACAAAAAAATCAATGCACACAAAAATAATCCCACATTACCTACGTTAGCTTCTATGTTTACATAATTATTCTAACCTTAAGACCGCTCACACATCACAAACATAATAACTACCATCGTCTTAAGCGTCAAAGGTATTTCACCAATAACGCTGTTAAAAACAAGTCATTTGAATGTATGTCTCTTTGTTTCAGTTGTCTATTGTGACTACAATGGATCAGGGAGGGCTCTGCAGTGGATCGAGGATTATATCACGCGAGAAGTCCTGCCCACACATGCCACGAGATGCACGGCTCTCTCGTACACATCTGGTCAGAGCGAGATTTACAGGTAACGTATACATTTGTAGAAATATATTATTTAGATAAATTGATAAATTATTGAGTTTCCTTTGAAACCCCCTGTGTGTGTGTGTGTGTGTGTGTGTGTGTGTCTCTGCTCCGAGTATTTTTTATCGTGTTCTACATTTTCTCGGGTAAGGTTGTTTTTGGTTACCTTCTGGTTTCTGATTACCAAAAAACTAGGGTTTTAAATAGTAATTTACTTTGGGATCAGAAAAATAACCGTCTGTGATGTTGTCTCCTCAAACTTCCCCCTTCCCATTCTCACCCTATAAAGTGATTCTCTCTGAATAATATGTCCTTCCGGGGATCTTAAATTATCTACATACCTAATTTCATCTAAATCATATCAGCAGTGAAGGTATCAGCAGTGTAGTTTTAGAAAACTTAGGCGTTAAGGCTAAGCAGTAAACTTGAGCAGTGATTTTGATAACTATTCCAAACATTTTCTTTTCCCTTAGATCGGAGTGCAAGTCGATAATTCGCAGTGCAGTTGGAGCATGCCCTGAAGATGTGGTGGTTGTCGGTGCTACTTTACCAAGGTTTCTGAGGGCTCTCAAATTGGAGAAAGTCGTCCTATTTGTGTCCTCTCGGGAAACGGAGAGGCTACTTATAACGTGGAGGGAAATTGGCGCTGAGGTAAGATTGAGCTGTCATTAATTTAGTTTAAGAACTCTTACTAAATTACTACTACTGTCTGTAAAACAAAATCTACTTACTTGCTAAACCGATACTTGAAAGTATGTGAGGGATTCAAGTAGGTATTTTTCAGTCTTTATAAAACATTGAAGTATTGTAAAAACTAGATTCACATCAGCGTCCAAAAAAGCGTTCAGACTAATTGTGAACCCATTTGAAATAAAGGTACATTAAGTATACCCTATATCAATTGAATAGCAACAACATGACAAGAATATCCATACTATTGCATGTCGACATAATGTGGTCGTGACTACACTAGATACTAATATTTACTTGATCGACCGTATGTCTCCTGCATAGATGAAAAAGGATAATGCGTCCGTGGCCTTCTGGAATAAAAATAAACAATGCCTAATCTTATCCTACTTATTACTAGTATTATAAATGCGAAATTTTAAATAGATATAAGAAAGAAAGAAAGAAAGAAAGAAAAAAGGTTTATTTGGTACACACATGAAACAATTGATGGGTCGCCGTTTCGATCCCCGCACAGTACAAATATATGTGTGCATGAACATGTCTGTTTGTACTGGTCTGGGTGTTTTCTATGTATTATAAGTATGTATTTACAAAAAAAAAAGTATATAAGTAAGTTTATCGGTTATCTAGTACCCCATACGACAGGGTACTTAATAGTAGCTTAATTTGGGACTAGATGGCTTTGTGTGGCCCAGTGAGGCATGTCTTAAAATATTTATTTATTATTTATTATTAATTATTACAGGTAATGATACGAGTATGTCGTTTCTTAATCACGCTAGAACAGCTGAACGTATCTAGATGAAATTTGGCATGGCTGGAATAGCATGTTGCTATTTCTTACAAAAAAATATGTGTTTCCAATGGGATAGTTAAAAGACTGCTTTTAGGTATGATAATTTTAAGATTTTCTTGAATAGAGCTATGACAAGACACGTCTCATTGCGATTTTCGTTACTGCATCTGCATGTTGAGGTATGATTCTAAGAAGATCAAAGTTAAATTACATATTTAGAAAGGTAGGGCTAAAGTTTTTACTAGCGCGTCGTCCTTGTGGGTTGCGTAACGTTGCAGCCGCAGTAGTATGCACCGAGCGCGGTATCGGCAAATTCCTCTCCTTATCGTCGCACGCGCAGACTCACGCTGCACTCCACACGACACGTGATGCATTTGTTATTTTCATTTTAATGTTATTTATTGCTTTAATAGTCAATTGCTGAAAGTCAGGAGTTTCTGTTGTGAACTTTCATAATAAGACAAAATTGAGAGTTTATGGTTTGTTTCAATATGTTTCTAATAATTATAAAAAAGTTACTAAATTAGGATTTTGAAAATCAATAGCAAAAGGAGCGACAAAAAAAGTACAGCCAGAATATAGGCAGTAGCGCTGTTTCTATATCATTGGCCCAACTCACAGAACACAGAAAGAGGTTTTCCATGTTCTGTGGCCCAACTGCTATCGCCAAAACGTATGTCATGCGTGGCGATTATGGCAAGGTCCTTTCTTTGAAGAGACCTATGTTCAGCCGTGGAATAATATGGGTCGACGATGCTGACACATGATTGTATTAAAATGTGTCTTCTCAGTATTAATAGGACTTTGATATTTCTCCGTTTCAGATGTTTAATAATTAATAATGACAGGCGAACGATCTAATACATAGATATAAACACTATACGAATGTGTGTGTACACATACATATAAACACATAAGTACATTATCTTTTTTCTATATAAATAAAAATTACTCACCAAAACGTACGTATACGCTCATAACTTTCGATCGACTGGACCAAATCTTTTTTTGATGTTTGTCATATTTATGAAGCAAAGCCGATTCAGACAGCTAATATAATATAATTTATAATACGTTAACATGAACAGTGACAGTAAGTATGTTTAAAATATGATTTTCCGATATCCGTTATGAGCCGAGTAAACACATTTATAACATCGTGATGCGTTTGTTTTTTACTGTCAACTTTGACGTACTTCATTAGGTGTTTTCGAGGTATTTTAACACATGTTTAACTGTAAAATTGTGATTCACTAGTACAGATTTTACATATCAGTTTGATTTGTCGACGGTGTTTTTAATCAAAAATTAAACAAACCTACTTAATATCCATGAATTTATTATGCGGGCGAAAAGTCCACGCCTTGCCCATAAAAAAAAATCCGGGGCAGTGGCTGTTATTTAATTTGCAGGTGTAGGTTTAGGAGGCGCCTTGTTATAATATACATGGGGTATTTCGGATACATCAAGTTTTGAGTCATAAAATAAACGTCACTTTTTGAAACACCCTGTATAGAGACAATTCTCACATAGAAAGGCCACCTGAATGTCTGAAGTACAACTATTATCGTCCCAATCGATTATTTTATCTAACACATGTATGTGAATTATTATGTTATATGACAATATGGCTCATGCCGCAAAACACGTGATGATGATAATTAAAACGTTTTAATATTTAACCAATCTGCATAAATAATAACATTTAAATGCATTGTAGTAGGTAATGCTAGTGGAGTATCATAAAGCGCTGGATTGATTACCTACCTACCTATCATTTTGCTATTGTAATGCAAATCAAATTACATACAACGCAGATGAATCAAGTGTTGGTAAATAGGTATCTATACTTGGTTACTTTTATAGTTTTTTATATTGCGTCTCTTACTTTGCTATTACTCTGAATATAATTACATACAGGTTAGAAAATTAGGAAATCTAAGTAAATCTACTATAACACCAACGTTTTGTTTAATAAAAACTTAGTTTTGAGATATTAATATTTTTATTTGCAAAAGAATCCGTTTTTTTAAGTTAGTTTATAAATAAGAGAATAATCCTGGCATGTTAGAAATAAGACAAAGGTAATATTATGAGCTTACCGCAAATAGAAAATATTATTATAGTTTTAGATAGGATAGTATAATAATTATGTATTGCATTAAAATTTACTAAAATCTTTTGACATAATTTGATATAATTTAAATAGTAAGTATTATTCACGTTATTAGAGACATATAATATTGTTTTTTTTTGCCAGATTGTACCTATATTACATTGGTAAGTTAACCTACATTAATTGAAAATTAAAAACAATAAACATTATAAATATCTCATACTAGCTGTTGCCCGCGATTTCGTCCGCGCCAATTTCTGTTATTATGATCCCAATTAATATGAATAATTTTCCCCGTTATTGCAACATTTTTCATTGATGCTTCGCTCCTATTAGTCGCAGCGTAATGTTATATAGCCTAAAGCCTTCCTCAATAAATGGACTATCCAACACAAAAATAATTTTTCAATTCGGACCAGTACTTCCTGAGATTAGCGCGTTCAAACAAACAAACAAACTCTTCAGCTTTATAATATTATGTATAGAATATCAACTATACATTATATTGGATACATAACATTCTTTGTCCGGAAACATTATAATGATTGATGGTTCCGAACATAAAATACGATCCCAGAAAAGTGTTTCCCCTTTTTTAAATCATATCACAAAATACTAAATCTTCTCAGATGCAATTTATTAGCCTTAGAATGCCAATTTTTCCTATATTAATACTGGTAAAGTAATTTTAGTAAATATGTCTTGTTGACGACTCTATGTACAGTCGTTACGAATACTAATAATTTACGTGTAAAATAACTTATGTGTAACAAATATTAGTTCTAGATAAAGTATTTTTCTTGTCAATCATTATGTGAGTTAGGAGTTGTTTCAGGATTTCAACCGTGAACCTTAGTTTTTTATGATTTAAAATCTTGACTATCATGTAAAGAAATATTAATGTTATCATTTTCCTTAAAACCATGATCTCTTTTACTTCTTCTTCTTCTTCGAGTCGAAAGCAAATTCAAATTTTATTGGACCAAAACTCAGCCACTTTTACTGCCCTTTCATTGGCCTGAAGGAGATCCCCGTACGAGCAGCTTTCGGGGCACGCAGGGCAGGATAATAGGTGGTCCATTGTTTGTATGGGATAACCACACTCGCACCGATCGTCCAGAACACCAGAGAACCCCCACCTGCGCAGATTATCCTTACTCCGGCCGACCTGAGTTCTGAGTCGGTTCAATGACTTCCAGGTCGGCCATGGTAAATCATGCCCAGGAGGAAGAGACTCGCTGATCGGGACGAACCCTGCAAGTTGGCATTTTTCCCGCCAAAGGGTACAGCGTGCCTCTGACGCCGTAGATCGTATTGGAGAAACGCATCTTAAAAAGTTGTTTCGGCTCTTGAGCCTTTGCGGCACAGTGGAATACTGGTGCATAGGATGGCGCGCATCGTCATCCAATTTGGCTCTCTCGATGGAGCTAGCCACTTCTCGCCGGATATCTGGGGGCGCAATTCCTGCCAGGGGATATAGCTTTTGTACCGGTGTCGACTTAAGGCAGCCTGTAATTAACCGGCACGTTTCATTTAGAGCTATATCCACCTGTTTCGCGTGGAAAGAGCGAGTCCACACGGGGCATGCGTATTCACCAACGGAGAAGGCGAGAGCTAGACCACTGGTCCGCAAGACTTGCGGCGAGGCCCCCCATTTAGATGATGTTAGTCGCAATAGAAGATTATTACGAGCACTGACCTTTTTCCTGAGGGATTCGCAGTTACGCTTATAGGTCAGTGATCGATCTAAGGTAACACCTAGATATTTAGGGTGGTCACTATGCTTTATTGCAACTCCTTGCCAAGTGACATTGAGGGCACGACCTGCTTGCCGATTACGGAGATGGAAGGCGCAAGACTGTGTTTTGCTTGGATTTGGCTTTAAAGCGTTTTCACTGTAATAGCGGCTTAGGTCTGTAAGAGCAGACGACAGATTTTCTTCGATTTCCTCAAAGGTATTGGCCTGGGAAGCAAGGGCTAGGTCGTCCGCATACAAGAAGCGGGCTGTATCTGGGCTTGACGGTTGGTCGTTCGTGTAAATATTGAAGAGAAGTGGGGAGAGGACGCTGCCTTGCGGAAGGCCATTTTTTTGCAAACGCCATCTGCTTTTGTCTGAGGATAAGAAGACCTGAAAACGGCGGTTGTGTAACATTTCGCTGAGCAAAAGGACAAAGCGCTGATTCCCCGGTGCATGAAAGGAGCCTCCCCGCGGCGCACCCTGGAAGCAGCTAGACCCGGTAACGCAGGGTCTAGGATGACTAATCCTCTCACCACGATGGCAAATTCAAATTCAAATAACATGTCCAAAAGGCCCTTTTCAGGGCCAAATCACCAGACCAACATGACTGCGCTGACGGTCATCACGGTTAATATAGAAGGATTTTCTAGTGAAAAATCTGAAATCCTCTCTGAGTTATGCCGAAATACGTGATGTAACATCTTATGCGTCCAGGAAACTCACCGTGACACAAACCAGGCCCGCCCAAGCATCCCTGGATTGACCCTGGTGGCCGAGATTCCCCACGCGAAATATGGAAGCGCGGTATTTGTTGATCCCGGTAGTGTTAATGTTGCGTCAGTTAACTGTAATTCTCAAAATTCAATAGAAGTTATTACAATAGACACTGGACATTGCACGGTTACATCTGTCTACAAACCCCCTGCCGTACCTTTCCAACTCCACCCACCCGACAACTTTAACAATCACCGCATAAAGATTGTTCTCGGAGATTTTAATAGTCACAGTACCAGTTGGGGATACCGGGATACAGATGCTGATGGCCATATTTTAGAAGAGTGGGCAGAAACTCAAGGTTTACTCTTAATCCACAATGCTAAACTACCGGCATCCTTTAACAGCAGCCGATGGAAGCGTGGCTACAATCCCGACCTGATTTTCGCTAGCGAGTGTATCAGCGCTCAATGTCTAAAGACCGTATGTGAACCTGTTCCCAGAACTCAACACAGGCCAATCATGTGCAGCGTCCAGTCTGTAGTCCATCCTATAGATGTCTCTTTTACTAGTAAAATAGTTTATTGATAGTAAAAAAATATGTAAACTGTTTATAATATATAGGCCCAGAGTAGGTACTAGTATATTAAATAGCCCTGTATTACGCTGTCCTCAGTAAACATGAACGCAATTGACTAACAGTTTACTACTAGCAGAGTAAATAAAAGCCTTTTTACAGCCGTTGGGGGTAAGGCTTTTTTAACCAGTAAGTACTCTTGGTAAGTAGGCTACCCTAACGAATGTTAGCATTTCTTCAATGCGGTTGGCGTGCCTACGAATCTTTACCTTCGTGTCCTTGCTATGAATGTATAGGGAAGTAGAGTGGTTAAAAATTAAGAATATCGGTAATCAAAATATTAAAATGAATAAATATTAAAAACTTTGGTTGAAACAAATTTAACTTACAATTGATAATATCATACAAAAACCTAATAGAATACTAAGTTCTGTAAGATATCTTTTACACAATTTAAACAAAATTTGATAACCTGGTTAAAATTTAATAAACTGAATTTTTGGTAATGTTTCATAACAGTTATCTGTAAGATCTTATGATCTTAAGGTACTTATTTGTAACGCAAATATATTGACCACTAAATTATTTTGTATTTTTGAACTTACAAGTACCTAAATTATATAACTATACATATAGTACATATAGTATACCTACCTATAGTCATTCTCTTCAAATAGTTTTGTTCTTAAAGCTTCTTATTGAACGACATTGTACGGTTTTAGCTTGTTAACATTATATTATTTGTAACGTTGCTTTTGCTAATAGATAAATTATACATTAGTTTACTTCTTATCCCAGCTATCGATTATGATCGACTATTGATTTGTTTATGTATTGATAATAGCACAGCTATCATCTTTTTTTTACTATCATTAGTATACTCGTATGATTGTTACACTTGCAGTCAATTACTCAACTTTACGTCAATCAACAATATAAGAAGTAGCAACGAACTATCGATATTTTATAAACATTATCCGTACAGCACTAGAGTTCCTAGGGTGACATAATCCATACTGATCCGCTGTTATTTCTGCAGTGAGTGTATTTACAGCTGAAATATGAGGTTTTTGCGTCGTTCGATATATTCGATTGCGATATAGGTACCGTTCTGGATGATGGAGTGATCGATTTAGTGCGGATTAATAGATAGCGTGAGGTCACGTTATTGTTTCTGATATATTTACAAATGTTGATGCAAATAAGCAGTACAGTATTCAAACGTGTTCGACGATTGATTAATAAAATATAAGGGAAATTTATAACTAGTCTAGGCGTATCCATATTATGCCAACGCGCTTAAGATGTTTTTTTTTAAATCAAAAACTAATTTATATAGTAGAAATGTAGAATATTCTATGATTGTTAATATTATTTACACAATTTGATATGTATTTTAAAACCAAATTTTGTTTATTAAGAGCTTTATCTAAACCTGCTGCTAGTAAAATATTTCTATCTGACGCTGATAGTCTACATACACTTGGAATGATTTGACTTGTCAGGTCAGCTAGTTTCCTCGGTGGCTAAATTGGCAGAGCAGAGCTAGTTTGCTGTAAGTTACAAGTTCAGTTCCCATCTATGGATGTATTTTTTTAAATAGCTGTAGTCGTTGTTTTAAATAACTCGCGAAATTTTGAATTCGGAAATTATCCTTTGTGCTATTCCAGCTTTTTATCTGTTTTCGTGCTAAATTTCATCCAGATTCGTACAGCCATTCTGACGCCATTAAGTAACAAACATCCATCAAAACTTTTACATTTAAAATACTATTTAGTTACTAAAGTCAATCTAATTTGCACTGAACGATAAGAAATAACATTCTTAAAGAATTCAGTAGTAATTTGTAAAATTCATGTTCTAAAATGCACTAGCCAACGTCCCTGCATTTGATATTCATTGGCAATCTTTAGGAGTGACTCCCTCAAAGGCAACTGTTTGGCAGCTTTTTCCCTCGAAAACTTCTAAACATAGCAAAGAAGCTCGGAACTCCCTTAGGAATTATCTTTTCACATGACTTTAAAAATCTCAAAGGGAAGAGGTTTTTTAAACTGTGATCATCTTTTAGAACTATGTGTAGCATTAGCGTCGTAAGGCTGATATGATGATTTATGATGATAATTATTATAATTCTACTAGCGGACCCCGCAAACTTCGTATCGCCTCAGAATAGTTGATTTTGACGCCATATTTGATGACAATGACTAAATGTCATTGTCCTCAAATATGGTGTGGTTGGAAAAAATATCAAGAAATACATTTTCTTCATTTTTTTAAACCTAACTTATCAACGTTTCTAATACTTAGTCCAAAAACACCAAAATAATAAAAATCGGCTCAGCCTTTCTCGAGTTATAAAGTGGTGTAGCAACACGACTTTCTTTTATATAAGTAATATAGATAAGATGTGTTAGCATCATCCTCTCATTCTGGTCCAATGCTGGAAGTAGGCCTCTTCAAAGGCAGGTTCTTGCCGTACCTATTAGCTACGCCTGGAAGGCGACTGCAGTTTCACCAATGGTGGAGAAAAGACGCTACTTCTAGTCTTCTTGGAGTATTTCTTCAGTCGCACGTCCACACATAGGAACAGAAGGCATGTTGGTATTGTTTTAATGCAAAATAAATAAAATTACTGCTACTAATTTATGTGAATAAATGAATGAATGAATGAATACTCTTTATTTTATTTAGCGGTAGTAAACGCTGCTTCTGAATCATGGGTAGTGGTTTCGATCCCCGCACAGTGCAAATATTTGTGTGTATGAACATGTCTGTTTGTACTAGTCTGGGTGTTTTAAGTATGTATTTACAAAAAAAAGTATATAAGTAAGTTTATCGGTTGTCTAGTACCCCATACGACAACCGTTAATAGTAGCTTAATTTGGGACTAGATGGTTTTGTGTGGCCCAGTGAGGCATGTCTTAAATATTATTTATTTATTATTATTTATTTTTTATTTCTTTCTTGCACACCAAATAGAGATAATACAAACAATTTTTACATTAAAATTATTCTACAATTTATATAGGCGGTCTTACTTATCGCCGAAATTTATCAACTAAACACAAAATAACGTGTGCAATTTGAATACAGATGACTGTAATTAGGTCATACATAAATTAATTATGTCCCATTAGTTAACATTATTAGGTATATGTGATGTTTGCTTGAGTGCTTTCCGGTGTTGTCAGATGCAATTAACCACATAATTGGTTTTACTACTTAAGGAAGGTTTTGGATGTTGTATTGTATATGAACCTACAATAATAATATACAACATGTAAGAAATAATTAATAGAGTTGATCAATTGGTTAAAAGTTTATATTATAAATCTTAGTGTTTTATTCTATCTGCATCAGGTAAAATGGATGTGGAAAATTCCTGAACGATATACCAAACGTTTAAGGATAATTACGAGCATTCCACCACAACTATTTAGGTCACAATAAGTATTATTTCAGTTACACGCGACACGAGGTTGTTCACCTAAGTTATTAATTCAAGTCCCATGCATTTGTGGCATATCTACACAATCGTATTCAGATCGGTGCGTAAGCCGAATTTCGGACAATGCGCAGATTCTTTTTAAGATAGGCGTACGTTAACCTTCTTTGTGCTAGCTCTAGCGTTGAGTCTAATTCGCCAGTAAAGCTCTTAGTTTTTTTATTTACACTGTATTGCACAGGCAAAAGTATTAATCCCTCAACCCCCAGGAGGCACTCGGGTGCCACGATAGCAATTGATTTCAATTGTGTCTGGAATAACTCACGATCGAGGGATTTAAAAGCAGTAACAATGATTAATCACTCTTTAAAGTCGAGCAAAAATGTTTGCGATGCGAAGAAGAGATAAGCTAAAATGAGTTAGTTTTAAAGTTTTCTTATTTATGTTTGACATGAATCATTCAATTGATTGAATATACAAAAACCTGCATGAAATAACAGTAGACTAGAAATTTGAAGCGACTTTTACCAATTTTCAATTTTGAATTCGCAAAAATTGAGAAATGTCAAAATATCATGCTGTATCCTAAAATAACCTAGATTATTTACTTACTTATTGGTAATTAACACAACTTGAGTCGTGGCACTCTTACGACTACACACGTTATTTGCTACTTGATTTGATTTTGTGTCATGTAAAGATTTCTTATATAGCTACTGAACGCAACTGAACGAATAATGTGCGTAAGGCTTAACGCGATTATGCTTATGGCACAATTTTTACGACCTCACTTTAAAAACGAATTATAACCGTTAAAAAAAGTCTTATGTTGTGTGACGTAGAGAAAAAATACTAGGTACCATAAAAATATTAATTTACCATTTCGATGAATGCTTTAGAACAGGATATTCCACAACCAATACCTTTGATATTTTTTAAAATTATATTTTGTCCATATCAACAAAACCATAATTTTCTTAATGGAACAGCAATAAATTTGCTGTTGAAGTCAAACGAAGATACTTTATTACCTTTTGCCAGGTCTGTACTAAATTATAATTCAATGTTCAAATCTGTGGTTTAGTGTTCTCATATTGTTTATTGTTAATGTTTAATAAAAAAGTCTGATGATTATACCTGTATATTAATCACACGAATTGATATTTTCACCAATTTCTGGTACTTATTGTAGACATAAATTCAACAGTAGACTTTGGACGTGAATTACTCGTAATTATGATAAACGTCTTGGAAAGTTGACAAAAAACAATTAATCTACCGACAAAAAGTCCTCTCTGTTCTCTTTTTCCGTAGGTTGGAAAAAATATACAAACCATTAAATTAAAGACTCTATTTTATTTCTAGATTATCAAAATCCCCGAAACCAAAGAAGGGTTCATTGATCTCAACAACCTAGAGCAAAAGCTGCAACGGCATTCAAACTCAGGAAAGAAGTTGATTGGTTTCTTCCCGGCTGCTTCCAAACTGACTGGGGTGCTAGCTGATGATGTAGCAACCACTTTACTCTTGCACCAGTACGGGGCTCTATCATTCTGGGACTACACGCTTGTGGCGCCATCTTCGGCTGTGGACATGAACCCGACCTTCCCAGGGGTCGAAGAAGGAATAGTCAAGAAAGATGCCCTGTTTTTTAATTGCGAGAAGTTTGTTGGGGGCGTGCAAGCGCCGTGCGTGGCTGTGGTGAAGAAGGAAGTGTTCTTGGATACGCCTTTGTACTGTGATGATGTCGAGGTGAGTGTGAAGTTTTACTATTCACCCATACCTATTTACCACACTTTTTTACGATTCGTATTTCTTTTCTCTACGCTTTGATTCTGAAACTTGGGCATTTACATAATAATATCTACATCTACAAGGAACCGGTCGTTATTATTCAGCAAAACGCTTGTTCACATGCGATGTTATTAATGTGCAGATTTTTGTATTTTCATCTTCTAATGTATGTCATTTTTAAATCAGATGCTGTCAGAAAGGATCGAGGAGTTGAAGATGACAGAAGCAGTACGCGCAGCCATCGTTATGCAGCTACGCGATGCTGTCGGCCTCCAGAACATCGTGGAGAGACAGGACCATATCACCAGGTAAGTCACTTTCACAGATATTATAATAGAGATAACTTTGACAAAGAGCTTGTAACAGATTAATTCAATAGTAAACAGTTAGTTTTCGTAACATTCGATTGAGCAAAGACTTATTCAGGAGTACATGTGCGCCTAGATTCGTAGTGAGGTTCTTCAAGCTAAGGTGCTTTGAACATATCTATAAGAATTTCCTCAATCACAGTCGCCACGTTTGGTACGTAGATTGGCGATCGCTGTTGGGCCAATGGTAGTTAGAAAACGCTGCTGCCCATTTAATTCTGGCAGTAATAATTTAATCGCCTCTTAAGACACCCATACGAAGAAAGGAGAAAGAGATAGGTGGTGCTATTCTTTTTATATGCTAGCACCCGCACGACATTGTTTCAAGCATGTACAGGAACGTTACTTACATCCAGAACTCGTTGTCACTTTTGTTGTCTAACTGCAGGTACATATAAAATGTAATGAGCTGTGTTATCTTTGCCACGGCTTACTGAAAACTGTAAATCGTCAGATACATTGAGTGTTTTAGTAGTCCACATCATAGAATTAAATGGTCCAATGGTTAGAAAGAGTGATTGTCCGAACAAAACTCGTAAAGTAAGAAATATTATGTGTGTTTGAGATAATCGCCAGGCTTTATTGACCTAAGAACATGAGATATGCTTTGATAATAGTTTCCTTGTTAATTAATATTATCAAATATGTACTCGACACTTCGTCGAGAACGCGGAACATTCCGCGTGTAAACATTCAATCACGAAGGGTAACGATTGTTATTAGTTATACTTAATAATATCACTTGCCTCGGGCCACGAAGACCCAACCCAGTGACCCAGTTGACGTATTTTATGAAGATTTGCAAGTTACGAGATGAGATAAATTTTCTGAAAGATGGATTGTATTCTTAACCTCAAAATCTCTCGTATGTCAGAGAATGCGACAGACAGTGAACACTGTCCCGTCTTGTTTGCATTATTATTAGTCAACTTCAGGACATAAGTATTTGGCGTCGTTTCTTATGCTACGGGGCCATCTTCTGGAAAGACTTTTACTTTGGAGAACTTCTAATTTGGTTGCCTTATAAGAGTACTATACTTAGCTTTACTATAATCCTAGAAGGATCAGACAGCTACTCGTATTTCACCTTATCATAATCACCAGCCTTTGTTAGTTGAGAAGACACTGCTTCACGTCGTCTTCTGGCAGTACTTCTTTAGTCGCCTTTTTTGCACTCCTAGGTAGAAAGGGTGAGGAGCAAGGAGTGTTGCTATTTTTTTATATATCCATGACAAAATTCTTCTGCTACATCAATTTGCCAATGAAGTGTGTCCTGACCTACCTACCTAATATGTATTACTATAGAAATAATTTTTGTATTGCCGCTGTGATGATTCTAATTAACGAAAAGGCTCCTAGGTGCGATTTCCATTTTTATTTAACCAAACTTGTTTTCGTAAATTGACTAGAATTTAGGTAACGCACTTAATATATTTTTTAGCTGTTTGAAATTTAGTTTTTCACTTGTCTGTGTTTTGGGGCTGGTATATTTATTCAAATGGTGTTTCTTGGTTTGTTAAGATCCTTTACTAGAATGTTTCAAATGTCACACCTCCTATTGATTTTATTTAATGGCGTGGTCTAGATACTGAAGAGTCTGAATCGTGACTAAGGGTTAGAATTTCTTTTACTAAAGTGTTGAAAGACCACTCGATACTTTTCTGAACACTCCATGATACAAAATCATGAGTTACGGTAGAGATATAATGTTAGGTACAGTTAGAATTAGTTCATGACAATTAACGTACTTGCTAAAATTAAAGGATTATTGTAATAGTTCATCCGATTAAAAGTGATGCGCTTTGAGTACCTACTACATTTCGGAAAAGGCAGATTTGGAGAAAGGGACCTTTTGAGTACCTAGTCGACATTATGAATGACCTATTCCTACCAGAGTCGTGTCAAACATTCAAAACAAGAAAACGCCGCAGCATCTAAGCAAATCCGTGACTTGTATCATCCTAAATGTTTTCTTGTGCTATCCAAACAGCGCAGTGTAAAATCAACATCGCTGCGATCGATCGGATGTTTGTTATTCTGGCCCGAGGCCGGTAGGAAATTTACCACGTTCATGATCGCAGTTCGACAGTCAACAGCGAACTGGGAATGTTTATAGAGCCCATTGCAAACACCTTTATGTCAAGCGTCTAGTTTAGTTTTGAAGTAGCAATGTCAATATAATGTGCTATGGGCAGCAAACCTATACTGCAGGGCAAAGGCCTGCCTCCATCATTAAGAACAAGTTACCAGCAATGATGGGTACCGGCATAATCACCAACCTTGCCAAATGTGGTTTGGTTCGTAGGCTGGTAGATATATTTTAATGGTCCTTTTATTTCATCTTGGCATTACCATTTAGCAACCTAAATTATGCAGAGAAAACATATGATTGCTACATAGTGGGTAATACGAAGTGACCTTACACAAATCAATTCAAACCACACAATATTATAATATCTAATTGCGTAGGTACCTGTATATAGGAAAGCATGGCATACACTTGGATTCTTATGGATAACCTTGCCCTCATAATCCACCGGAACTGTACATCAAAATCTTTGTTTGCAAACAAAAGGTTTGA
Source organism: Anania crocealis (assembly GCA_949315895.1). Classification (NCBI taxonomy): domain Eukaryota; kingdom Metazoa; phylum Arthropoda; class Insecta; order Lepidoptera; family Crambidae; genus Anania; species Anania crocealis. The sequence continues at coordinate 14,268,672 of OX438867.1, read as the reverse complement.
AAATAAATTTCACTGCACCAAAATACCTGCGGCTGCCAAGGATTTGTTAATGTACCAAAAGATACAAAATTCGTTAAGTATTTAAAGTATTCTCGGGCGTAAATTAAGAAAAAGCTTGCCGGAATACCCAATTAAAGGAATGCATTATAAATTCATAGTGTCGCTTCATATTGTATCGCGGAACTGACCCGAATTGTGTTTATTACCATAAACATGTCTCGGATTGACGACGTGCGTGGTGAATATGCAATCTAATATAGTTTATTGACTTTGCAGAACTGGCTTTATAGTCGTGCAATATCCTTTCGATTGCAATTCTTTAATCATGTGTTTTTAAATCCTTAATTATCCCTTGAAAGGGTAAAACCGAATATCACGTGGACGATCTCATGGGTAAAGCTCCCTCCCTCTCTCTATATTAGAAGTTGCTGTGTTGATCAAGTAGAAACCTAAGAAAACACCCCCAAGTGTAAGTTGACCGGTCGATCGAAAGTCCCTGCAGATCCACGAGATGGAACGTCAAACAAAACCGGTAACAAATTAAATGCTACTCCACAAGTGTTGTAGAGCTATCATCCAAAATTACAATTATTAATTGTTATAATAATAATGTTAATGCATCACCATCCTCCTGGCGCCACGTTACCACAGGATCCCGTTCGAACGCACGCAGTAGATCAATACTTAAACCAATGTTAGTTCAGCCGGAGTAATATTTGCATGTGACTCCACCTAGTGATATTAATAGCTTATTAAAATTTAGCGTGAGACTTGATGATATTAAAAAAAAAAGATTAAGAAGGTCCATATTGCAGAATAGTTAGGTAAGCCTGAGCGTTGCTTCTTGGGTTTTTAGGTTATCAGGTTCAGTGTGTAGGTGCGAGGGATGCTGTGTAGGTTTTTACGCACCATTTTACTGCCAAATGTACAGAACTATTCTGATACAATATATTTGGTTTGCACTGCTTGCCAATCAACTGGAGCTTGAAATACCTTAGTATTTTTTTATGTTTTAGAAATTCTGATTCTGCTAGTATAGTTAGCTTCAAATACTTTTTTGCTGCTTTATGTGAGATTTGGTCCAAGAACCCTCTTATCCCTACCCTATCTGCTCAAATTTTGAAAATTCGCGTACCTGCTGTTAGTTATCTGGTTCCTAAATTTTGCATGTGGTCAGAGTCAGAGCTGTTCATCGCGTGATCTTGATACTTAGGTAGTAATTGTGAGAAGCCAGCGCGTGCGGGCAACACAAATTTATTGACTGCGATTCTCATAGATACCAAAGAATATTAATATTCTTTGTAGATACTAATTTCGGTGATACACGCTAAACAGTTACATTAAATTATGCCATGCAGTAAATTTTAGGCTATGTCTGGAGGTTATATTTAAGGTTGAATACCTACACTCTGGCCATTGCCACTTACATTATAATTATCATCGGGTATAAAAAATAAGTTTTTACAAGTTATTGATGGTTCACTAAGAATATATACTTTACAGTTACTAGGTGGTCGACTGTTACAAGGTTGTAAGTTAAAATATTTCATATTTTGAAATTGGAATGTTGACTCCGTAGTAAATTTTCAAACTGGACGGACAGACAAAAGTGAAGTTAACTGTTAATCAATTGTTTACTATAGATTCTAATAAAACATGTATTGGAAAATAAATGTGTGAATTGTAACAAAACGACGAACTGTGTTTACTAGTATTATTTTGTCTTAGAAAAAATTGGATGGTAATACAATTGCTACAAAAAAAACATACCTACTTACATCTTCAACCTTTACGTCATTCACTTTGATCGCAACTATTTAATCCTCTAAGCTTTTTTATCGGGAAATAAATCGTACAATGTGGGCACGTTGGCATCACTGCCCCGTAGTAGTGCGGAAGGCGCCGGCCGCATGCTGCCACGCAATTTATGCGTCATTGACAATATCCAGGGTTGCCAGGATCTACATATCCTGAAAGATACATAATTCTATTTTTGTATACTTAACTGTGTCAGCTCTGGTTAGCTCCGGTTTGACCGGACAACTTGTATGATCTCATGAAAAAAAAATACTTAGATATTGTTTGATGTTAATAGTGAGACCTGACTCTATACAAATCCCTAAATAAAATGGCAGTGGCCGCGCACCAAACGGCGATCTGTGGGTAGGTCCCCCACGAGTTAGACTGGCGATCTGGCGAAGGTCGCAGGAACTTGCTGGATGCGAGTGTCGAGGATCGATCTTTGTAGAGATACTTAATTTCATCATCATCATCAGCCTACGGCAATCCACTGCTGGATATAGGCCTCTAGGATACTTAGTGTGGGTTGGCCAAAGTTCAGCAGTATGTCCTAAAGTGGGCACAGTTTAGCTGAGGTGATAATTCTGAATGTAGAAGTTAATGCCGAAAATATAATACTTCAAGCAGCGTCTTCCAGGTAAGACAACCCTACTGTGAGATACGATCCAGTCGCTTTACTCTCAATGACAGTGAACTGGTCAAAGCTCATTATAATTGCGATAAAACGTTTGGGAAAAACACGTGATCGTATTTATTGATAGAAAATATGTACTATAATCATATTTACGAAATATTGTTCACCTCTGTTACTTGTTTCAAATTATGGTAACTTTCTAAGTAACATCTGGAAATAGCTCAGTATATTATGTTCCAAAATATATTCGCAGAAGAAGAATAAAAAGAAACAAAAAAGGTTATTAATAAATTAGCAGACACTTTAGACATCAGCTATCAATAGACGGTCAGCGATGATGACTGATGTGCAAATGTCCAATCTACACGACCTAGACATGATTTACTTGACCCATATCTTGGTAAATTCCTTACACCCTTGTCACTTGAAGGTAATTGAGATTGTTTTACGAAAGTACCGTTAGGTATTTGCACAATTTCTCACAAATTAATGTTTCCACATCGCATTTTTCGAACGAGGAAATAATTTGGAATCAGCCAATCAATTACCGCAATTGCCCATTTCCAATGGAAGCTTCGCGGGAGGTATTAATCGGTTGGAAATGATGAAGACGGATGCTGGTACTCCATAAGAAGTATATTCCTTTTCCAGGGATCGCGATCGATGAGATAATGAAATAGGGATGCGTTTGACTTCTTTGAGTGTTTATTTATTTCTTATCGTACTATCTAGAAGTGCAAATTGCCTTTTTTTAAAGTTCCGTAGTCAACGCAAGGTTTTCGCCGCGTTTTGTAAAAATGGTATACCGCATACTTATAATTTGTATGTCCGTCGCGGCTTGGAATGGGTTTACCAATCAAGGCAATGCCAGGAATGCTTATTACCTTGTTTACCCTTATTCACTTTTATTTTGGCGCAGTCGATCGGAATTTAGGCGCGTACATGGATTTCGGTGATTCATTTTTATTTATATTGATTGATTGATAGATGATAGATGTACGACATAATTAAATAAGTAAGCATTAGCGCCATGCATCTACGGAACCATACTGCTGTGGCCGGACACGGGCTTTGCATGGTCTTAAAATATTTAATATAAGTAAATTTTGAGTTTAAAATGTGATGGTTTGCTTCGAAGATCACATTTTGACTATATTAGCACATTAACGACCTGCCACGGCTTCGCACACATGCAATTGAGATGGTATATTGACTCTCAGCGATAAATGGAAACATGGAATGGACTAGAGCATTGCAAGCATTATTTAATTCTAAAATTTGCTAATAAGCGACTTTTAACCATAGTACATACATAGCCGCTAAAAACCCCATACCAGTTACCAGAAATAAGTTTTGATAGTACATACATTGCTTACAAACAACATCGAGAATCAAATCCAGGTCATCGGGAGCTGCGGGCTAAATAGGTCACTGGGCGACCGCGCGACCGATCGAGAATAAACGCTGTTGCTATGCGCACGGGCCGATTCTAAAACAATCGGCTGCATTTAGAAAAAATGGTGTTTAACTTCTGTGTGCTTTTCTTTTAAAGGACTTGTAAATTAAGTGTAGTTATTTAATTTTAGTAAATAATTCGTGTTTCTCTGTTTCGGTTATAGGTCAACTTTTGTTTCTTTCTTTAATTGATTTTAATCAGTAATGACGTTTGAAAAAATTACAGCATAATTAAAGTAAAATCTTTCAATTATAATATGAGTTACTTGGGCATTGTTGCCATGCAGGTAGGTAGTTACCTACGTAGCTACCTTTTTACGTGTGGAAATATTGAAACAACTAGTAATTCATATGATTGTTTAAATGTCTCAATCATGTTTATGTTCATTATCAGCCTACATCTGTCCACTGCTGTTACCACCTGGAGTGTTTTTTTAAGGACGGCATCAAAATTACCCATGCCTTTTGGAAAAATATAACACGAATCGTAAATCAATTCCCTCGAACTGATTTCAAGTTACAATCACATCTGTTCTCTGAATCTATAAATCAAATTACGAAATACAGCGTAATAAACATGGCTACTGCCCCAAAACAATGATGGGATGATAATAAAAATGTTCTGTCGACGATAAATTTGCATGCAGGAAAGGGGTCGACTCGCGGTCCAGTTACGTAATGGTCGTGTTATAAGTTGGGATCGAGACTTGAAGCAGGGTCGTCTTTGTCTTCAGAATTGGAACTATGACCGTTATTTTTATAGAAATTATCGAAAGTAATAGCTTTTTAAATAGTGTAAAAGGTGACTGTTGATGTCAATTTAAGATTCTCAGGATTATGAATGTGGCAAACGCAATCTTTCTTCTATGTTCAATACTTATTATTTTTAAAACTTTTGGTGGAGTTTTTCTTTCATAATTCCAGAAAAAACAGTTTCAAAGAATTATTGGAATAAAACTTCTACAATATCAATTGCTGCACACGGGTGTTTGCTGCATTTAAATTTTAATAAATGCGTTGTTATGTATTTGTTTTCGATTTGACATTTTCGGAGCCAACATTATTTTTTTAATTTTCATTCCGAAAGTATAGTAAGTTTTATAATTGGCAAGGTTGGAAATGTGTGTGTATACACGTGCACCAGAATAGGCGATTAATTGGCAAAGCAATTATAGCACGAAGCTATTATGCAGTGTTTTTTGAACACCATTCTTTTGTTGGCAATGTACAGCCTGAACATTATATATTTTTTTAATCGCATCTACAAAATGACGGGACGTTATAATGGGGCATCATTACGTCCCGTCATTTTGTAGCTTGCTCTTGGTATAGCTTTTTTGAGAATGCTTGTTATCCATTGCACTTTGTAAGTTCTGCTTCGATAAGAAACACGGTAAGTATATAATTAAATTGAAATTGAGGGTGGTCAAGATAGTCGATCAAGACAAAAAGTCGATTAAGAGGGAATACATAATAGATGCAGGCTTTTTTTCCATAAAAATAAAAAAAAACGAAGGGAATAACGAAAAGAGCACCATAGAATAAAAAAAAACGAAAAAAAATGTGGGGTTAATGTACATAGGTACTAACTGGATACAAATCCGTCTGTGCTTATATGACTTCGCTTTAAGCCTAATCTATTACTACTACGTGTGATGAATCTCCCGTGTTCGTTCAAAAAGATGATGAAGAGTTTGGTGCCTAATCTAGGCGTTAAGCTGCAATCCTCAAAATCGTCGGTTTCAGCTTTCAGAGCGTTTGGCATCGCACCAAATGGAATAAAGGGGCTAGAAATGTACTGACTTAGTTTCCATCCGATGAGCTTTACTAATATGTTTTATGTGACCTCTGTTACAAACCTTATTTTGATTATTTTTGGTTTGTATTCCTTTTTTGATTTATATTTAAAAAGTACTGTTTTGGTTTAGTTTTTGGTTTGTCATTGTTAATATCGTTGTGTTACTGTCAATATATTTCTCTTGTGCTCTCCTTTTCATAATATATTATTTACATTTACATTCACGCCTATCATTTTATCACCACAAAATACAGTCCACTCCTTTTCATTTGGTCCTTCGATCACGTAGAAATTTGAACCATTTCATTTGACATTTCATTTTTATTGATAGTTCTTATTATAGATTCAATATCGTTGTGCATTTTCACATGATCACTCGTAGTAAGAGCAAAGTCATGGAAACTCATAAATCACATGACATTCCTACATCTTCCCAGGCTCATTTTTCATCTTCTCACGATCACGTTCCGCTAGCAGTAGACCCTAATGTTGTGCCCGTAGGTGGAAACATTCCTACAGTTTGTGACGACGATCGCGTCAGTAGCATGCGCTCCGCGCAAGCAGCGTCCCGTCATTCGTCAGCGACGGTGAAGGCTCGCAGGGCCGCTGCCTTAGCTACACTCAAAAGACGCCAGCATGAACGCCAATGTGAATTGGAGGAAGCGGAACTCATTGCCAATTTTGATCGGATGGAAGCGGAGGACGAGGGAAGTAATCGGAGTGGACAAAGCTCGTGTAGTGTGAAACGCACAGAAAAGTGGGTACATGATTACAATACTAAATATATTGACAGGGTCGAGGTCTCGAAGCCTAGCCATTCGGTATCTCTACCGGTAGCTCCTCAGGCTGCTGCTCCCAATTTAGCAGCACACCTCCAACACCAAGTAACAACAGATTTTGATCCCCAGGTGCCCGGGTTGGCTCTCTCTTTTCCGCCACCCTCTCTCGTGGGCCCTGAGGCTCAACACTTAGACATGCCTGTCGTTCAAAACAGCTATGATTCTTCGGTGCTAAAATCCGTAGCTGATACAGCCGCTGCAGCTTTGGCGTTAGCTACTGCCATACCCAGGTCTAAAACGTCAAATATTCAGTTAATCACGTTTAATGGGCGAGTTTCACAATGGTTACAATTTAAAAAACTTTTTGACAGCACTAAATCCCTCTACACACCCACAGAGAACGTCGCGCGCTTGCAAAATGCGCTTCGTGGGCCCGCCCGTGAGGCCGTTTCGTCGCTTCTTATCTCTGCAGAGGATCCCGAAGATATCATGCGTGCCCTGGAGAGAAATTTTGCGCGCCCTGAGATGATCATTTTCGGTGAAGTGCAGACACTGAAGTCATTACCACGACTTGGCAGTGAGCTTAGGGAACTTGGTAATATTGCCAATAAGGTAGGCAACAGTATTTGTACCATGAAACTATTAGGCCAACGTGAGTACTTAAATTCGCCTGAAATATATTACGCAGTTTTAGGCAAATTGAACCCTATTATGAAGTCGAAATGGTCAGACTTCGCCTCTCACAAAAGTATGACCTGTCCACTTCTATCTAAATTAGAATTATTTTCTGAGTTTCTGTCGCATGAATATGATAATTACGTTAGATTTGCTTTATCTCCCGAGAGTGCCACATTTACGACCAAGACTTGTGATATCACTTCTCAACGCAGATCTCAAAATATTCATTCCCTTACGGAAAATAGGAACAATACGAATAATAAATCGGCTTGCAGTTTTTGTAGCAAAAATCACAACATTAAACTGTGCAAAGATTTTTTGTCCCTAAACATAGACGATAGATGGCGTTGGTTGCGTGAGAACAAAGTTTGTTATAAATGTTTAAGGCGTAGCTCACATCAATGGAAAGCATGTAAAGTAAAACCTTGTGGCATTGAAGGTTGTTCCTTTCGCCATCATCCTCTTTTACATGGCAGGGACACCTCTTTCCAAAATAATAACGTTTGTACTTCGGCCAGTCAAGACACTTGTACTACTTCGGTACCCTTATCGCCTAGTATAAACGCGGACTCTGGGGAAGAAAGGGTGACGGTTTCTACCACTGCTGTGCCAAATATTAACAGTTCTTTGCAAACACGTGCACTTCTTAAGATCATACCAGTGACTGTTTCGGGACCTGACGGTGATGTTAATACATTCGCTTTGCTCGACGATGGTAGCACTACCACATTAATCGATGCGAGCGTTGCGTCTCGTATTGGCGTTACCGGACCTGAAGAAGCAGTCACTGTAAATTGTGTAGGAGGGCTTAGGAAAAGTGCGAAAATGTCTTACGTAGATTTTCAAATTAAGGGTAGGTACCAATGTGAGACATTTTTAGTAAAAAACGCTAGGTCATTAAAATCACTTTCTTTACAACCGCAGTCAATTTGTAGAGACAGTATCGACTCCTTAGTATACTTAAATGATTTAGTAGAGGTTTTAACATACGTAGACGCCACACCAACTGTGCTCATAGGTGCTGATAACTGGCATTTATCTATCAGTAAGGAAGTTAGGAAAGGTAAACGTAACCAACCTGTTGCTTGTTTCACAGCATTAGGCTGGGTATTGTATGGATTAACATCTAGTAAAACCAAAGCAGTAAATTTTATTAATCATGCCAACTTTGACATCGTTTGTCAAAATGATTCTTTGGATTCGATCTTAAAAAAGCACTATAAGTTAGAGGCTTTAGGAATAACAAAACAGGAAACTATACATAGCAAACAGGACAGACGTGCTATTGAAATTTTGGAGTCTAGTGTCAAGCGTTTACCTTCTGGGCGTTTTGAGGTTGGTTTGCCTTGGAGAAACGACATCACACGTGTTCCTGATAGTTATCCTCAAGCGTTATCTCGGTTCCTAAGCCTTGAACGTCGTATGGCTAGAGACGCTTCATTCGCACAATCATACAGTACGTACATGCAAAGTATGTTAGACAAGGGTTACGCCGAGGAATGTTATAGCGATACATACTATGACAAATATTCTCGCAATGATAATTCTCCGGGCCTCAGGTGGTACTTACCTCACTTTGGAGTGTATCACCCACAAAAGCATAAATTGCGTGTAGTCCATGACGCCGCTGCCTTAAACGAAGGAGTTAGTCTGAATTCCATGCTGCTTCCCGGTCCTGACCTATTACAGTCATTATTGGTCATTATGTTTCGGTTTCGGGAGGGTCGAATCGCTCTTACAGCTGACATAAGGGAAATGTTTCCTCAATTTCGAGTCCGTGTAGATGACCGAGATGCCTTGCGATATATTTGGAGATCAAATTCAAATCTTAAGACCGGAAAGCAGCCCCTCAAGGAATACAGAATGACTTCTGTTGCATTTGGGACATGTTCCAGCCCTTTCATTGCACAGTATTTAAAAAATAAAAATGCAAAAGAGTTCGAACGTCTGTATCCTAAAGCAGTAGACGCAGTGTTGAATAATCATTATATGGATGATTATTTAGATTCTCATGACAGTGTAGACGAAGCAGCACAAGTAGCAGCTGACATAGTTATCGTCCATAAAGCTGCATGTTTAGAGATGCGCGAATGGATATCTAACGATCAGGCAGCATTAAATCTTGTTCCCGCAGAATTTCGTGTTGCCCAATCATCAGAAATAGATCTTGGCTTAAATATGACAACAGTTAGAGCATTAGGTATAGTCTGGGATCCCCTAACAGATAAATTAGGATTTAGAACCGGCTTAGATGGGTGTTTACCAAACCCCCTTACAAAACGAAAAGCTCTCTCGCATTTAATGCGTGTGTATGACCCCTTAGGTTTGCTCGCACCTATAATTATTAAAGGTCGTATATTATTTCAGGAACTGTGGAGGTCCAACATCGACTGGGATGTTGAGCTTCCACCACCCGAGTCTGCAAAATGGATAGAATGGCTACAAGCCATAGGCAAGGTTGCGTCAATCAAAATACCGCGGTGGTATGCCTCTACTATGAAGTCAGAACCGCTACATCGTGAGCTTCATATATTTGCCGATGCTAGTGAGCTTGCATATGCCTGCGTCGCGTATTGGAGACTCATTTACGAAGATGGCTCAATCCAGGTTGTTCTGATTTCAAGTAAGGCTAGGGTTTCACCACTAAAACCTACTTCAATTCCACGCTTAGAACTTCAAGCTGCTTTGATCGCGGCGCGGCTCGCACGAACCATACATGACAGTCATAGGAAAAAACCATCTCGTACATTTTTCTGGACAGACTCGATGACAGTCTTGGGATGGCTTCGTAGCGACGCGCGGACATTTAAACCGTTCGTGGCACATCGGATTGGAGAAATTGTTGAAAGTTCAAGCGTTCTAGATTGGAAGTGGGTACCAAGTGACTTAAACGTAGCAGATGATGCAACTCGGGCACGCACGGTTCATTTGACGTCATCTAATCGATGGTTTACCGGACCACCATTTCTTTTAAACTCCGCTAAAGACTGGCCTTTAGAGCCTCTCGCGACCGCGCCAGTTCAAGAAGAACTTAAATCTTCTAAGCTAGTGAGACTGCTAACAATAAACTTGTCAAAATTACCTACCCCAGTCACGGTAAATTTTGACAAATTTAGTAACTGGCTTCGATTACTCAGAGCCACAGCTCGCGTTATACAGGTTGTGTCAATATTTCGCGGAAATTTAAAACCAACATCCACTACTCTAGTTCCTCTTACAGCAGACCTTTTGAAGGCCGCAGAGAGGCAAATTCTTCAAAAGACGCAGTTAGATAGCTTCAAAGAAGAATATCATAGCTTACTGAATTCTGAACAAATCTCTAAGAAGAGTCGCCTTTTCAAGTTATCGCCTACTATAGCAGAGGATGGCTTACTGCGCTTACACGGGAGAGTGAAGATGGTAGAAGGTGTTGGTGTCGAGATGAAGACTCCAGTGATATTAGACGGTCGGCACCCAGTTGTACAATTACTGGTGCATCACTTTCATCAGCAACTTGGACATGCAAATAAGTAATGAATATGTAATTAATGAGATACGCCAGATGTACTGGATATTGCGGCTGCGAGACACAGTAAGGACTACAGCAAGGAAATGTTTACATTGTAAAATCAGAAAAGCGCGTCCACTAAATCCCTCAACCGGTGACCTTCCTCCTCAGCGACTGGCACACCACCACCGTCCATTCAGCTTTACCGGTGTCGACTATTTTGGTCCTGTTACTGTAACAGTTGGACGCAGGCACGAAAAAAGATATGTTGCCTTATATACGTGCATGACCACCAGATCAGTTCATTTAGAGCTAGTGCACAGTCTTTCTGCAGATGCTGCGATTATGAGCTTAAGAAGATTTATCGCCCGGAGAGGCTGTCCAAATACTATTTATTCAGACAATGGAACTGCTTTTGTCGGAGCTAATCGCATATTGAGAGAGTTTTACACCGAAAACGTACAAGAGTTTACTGCCAATAAGATGATAAAATGGAGTTTCATCCCAGCAGCCGCTCCATCCTTCGGAGGTTGTTGGGAGCGACTAGTAAGAACAGTCAAGATTGCTTTGAACGCTACTCTTCACGAAAAGGCCCCAAAAGAGGAAGTCCTCTTAACATTATTGGCAGAAGCAGAAGCAATCGTTAATTCACGTCCATTGAGCTATGTGTCAGTAGACCATAATGACGATGAAGCGCTTACGCCCTTCCATTTCTTAATTGGTACTTCTTCAAACCAGGTTCTACCTACGGTGTTGAATGACGGTGACCTGTTGCGACGTGCAGATTGGAAGAAGGCATTAAGACTTGCCGACCACTTTTGGAATCGCTGGGTCAAAGAAGTACTTCCCACTATGCAACCACGACATCAACCAAACAGCACAACTGATTGCGATTTAAAAATAGGCGACATGGTCATCATTGGAGACGAGCAATTACCTAGAGGTGTATGGCCCAGAGGTCGTATTACTGCTACTTACCCAGGAAAGGACGGAGTCACCAGAGTAGTTGATGTAGTTACTGCGGCTGGTACACTACGCCGCCCATTGAAAAAACTGGTCAAACTCCCTTCGTAGTTTGACTGGCTTTTTATTATTTTTTACTGATTGTTCGTACTTTGTAAGGTTCTGGACCTTTAGAAGTACTCATTTAATTTTGTGCACTTTCGTGCACAAGGGGCCAGAATGTTACAAACCTTATTTTGATTATTTTTGGTTTGTATTCCTTTTTTGATTTATATTTAAAAAGTACTGTTTTGGTTTAGTTTTTGGTTTGTCATTGTTAATATCGTTGTGTTACTGTCAATATATTTCTCTTGTGCTCTCCTTTTCATAATATATTATTTACATTTACATTCACGCCTATCATTTTATCACCACAAAATACAGTCCACTCCTTTTCAACCTCTTTTCACGCCATTAGAGTATTGAAACTAACTTAATTTTTTTCTACAAAAAGAAACCCTTGGTAAAGAAATTTTAAATGTGTATAACGATTATAGATATCCCGTTACCGAACTTTATTTTTTGTTTCCGTTTAACCCTAACTTACTACTCCTAATTGTAACATATCCTATTCAAATTCAAATGGAATTAAGTTGTGCTATACTAAGCTCGAAAAAAAAAAACATTTAATACAGTTTACCTAGTCAAAAGATGAGTTGAAATTAAAAAGCTGCTTGATTTGAGAACGGTCCTTTTAATAGTCGACTTAAAGATGTAATTAGAGAAACGACGGTTTTTGAACAGTATAGGGGTTTAGAATTTAACACATCTTACAGGTTATGAGTCATTTTTATGTCTAAGTACGAAATATCCTGTTCTTTGTCATTCTAGCTTTGATGTCAGACTTTTGTCTTGGCTAAAGTCCAAAGAAAAGATGCTACGATGCATTAGTTACAAAATCACGCCTTAGGGAGTCCACAAGTACTTATATACTTTATATGCTAAGCGTCGGAAGAACAGCTCATTTAGTTACAGAATGGTGATCTTATATATAATGCTAACCGCATTTAATAAAGATAAACGTCTGTTCATGTTCATAGTTACTATCTCTCCTCTGTAGTTATACAATTGAAAGAATATCTTTAGCTAGTTAGCATTAGCTTAAGTATTTTATTACGAGGAAACAAGACACAATGGAAAATTTATTGTTAGTCCACTTACTACGAGACAATAGAAATTAAAGGGCTTTGAGCAATTAAAACGGAAATACCTAAACAGTTCAACAGTTGTGATAAGCATATCAAATTATATGGTATACCTACAGTCAGATGTTCGAAAAACTGCTTTTGCGTATTTTTAAATGTTTTAAGGTTTCTACTCATGGTATAGTGCCGTTATAATACAGTCAAAAAAAGAGAGGAACAAAATCTTCCAGAATCTAAAAGGAGGATTTTGTGGCGATTATTGAAAACTCTGAAAAAGCTCGTATCCAGCAGTTGACTGATATGGTGATGGGTATGGTAGGTGGGTTGGCGTTTGCAGTTTAGCTAAACGTAGAGAGAAGAAGCCGATGCCTGTCTTCTTCTGGCAGTACTCCTTTAGTCGCCTATTACGCCACCTAGAGCAAGAAAGGGTCCTGCTATTCTTGTAATATGCCAGCACCTCACGACACCGCCTGTCCAAACGACTATGCAAAATCCTCCTTTCGAAGTGGCTGTGTCCAGCGTTGGACTGATTCAGGGTAATGATAAAGATGAAGGATGATGATGCCATGGAATTCCATCGTTAGCGTTAATCTTTGGCAAACGTAAGTTGCTCAAACAACAACATCATAAAATAAAGAAAACAGTCAAAGTTAAGGCCAAGGTGTGCTGCGCCCACGCATCACATTCGCGTCACGTCGCGCGTCGCTTCCGCTAGTGTTCTTTATAAATCTTTATAACTGCAAACAGGATGCCGCGATCAGATTAACGGATTGATATTATAGCCTCCGGGATTCATCGCGAAGTAACCGATGGATAAGATTTTTTTATCTCTTAATGCATTCGTATGCTTAAAGATTATTACGGGCCAAGGATCTCCTGGTATGGGTTCACAGATAGACGCAGTGTCAAAATACGAAGTTTGGTAAACGGGCAGAACACAATATTAACGTCAAGATTGTCAAAAAAATAATTTGGGATTTTGTTAGTACCTATAGGTATCTTGAGCACATTATAAACTTTTGTCAAACACCCATCTACATATTATACTATTCACTACCAACAAAGCTGTAATATTTTCTATGTTTGTTCCAGACAAGTACTCTCTCACATCAAGAACATCCCTGAGCTGATCCTGCTTGGCAACGAATCGCCTACAGTCAGACGGCTGCCCATCTTCTCTATCATGGTTAAGCATCCAAGAGGAACGTTCCTGCACCACAACTTTGTTTGTGCAGTCTTGAACGACGTCTTCGGCATCCAGGCGAGAGGAGGTCTGAGTAGTAATCTTAACTACGGATCAGATATCTTGGGCATCGATGATCAGCTTCTGAGGGAGTATGAAAAGTTGCTGGATGTTGAAGCGTAAGTATCATTATTGGATGTCGACTTGGCAACATAAACTAAAATCTGAAGTCTATAATCATAAAACATGATATTGTGAAACAATATTGCATCAACATGGTTTGTTTTTTTTTCTGTATCAAGTTTGGCGTTCACGGTTTAGCCATGCCCTTGTTTTCGATATCATGTATTAAAACCGTTTCAGAAATGATAAATCGTATAAAAAGACCATGACTATTATATTGTGCTTACTAAGAGTAGGTTTGCCTTCTAGGTAAAGAAGTCCAACCACGGCATATATAATTGTTTACTTATAATATGATATTATGTAATAAAATAAATACATAATAATTCATCTGACACGCATGCAATGTGTTGATGGCTTACATTTCCAATTTATCACAACTCAAATAATCCAGACGCGATACTTTATGATGTGTTGATGATTTTCCGTCGGCGCATTAATGTATTTATCTAATTTGAATAATCTGGGCACACAATATGGCATTTGGCATGTTTCATACATTTTCTCCAGAAATATCGTTTAGCAACTACTGCCAAGTTTCCCAGATAACTCTATAACAATAATTTAAACACTACAATCATCAACACTACCTTTTGTCGATGTTTATTCAGAAAAACGTGACGACTAAGCCGCATGTCGTGTTTAAAACTGTATTTATACATAATATAACCATCTTTGGCAATAAATTTTTGAATTATATTTACAAGCTTTTGATTCATTAAGTAAAACTCATAATTAGGTTTTCGAGTGATATCCTTTACAATATTGTATAGTTCAATAATTAATTAAAAAAATATATACATCATTATTGTATTCTTTTTTGCAGACAAAAAGAAATTGCAAGAGTTCGGAAATTAAGTGATGTAAAAGCACCAGAAATTCCCATTTATAATGAACATCTTCGACCAGGGTTCTGCAGAGTATCCCTTCCATTCTTCATGTCGGACAGCGAAGTAGCTTTCATTCTCGAGGCGTTGAAAATGGTCGCCACTGAAGGCTGGAAGATAATGCCTCAGTATGTTGTAAATCCTCAAACTGGACAGTGGAAACACCACTCATGCTCCGTTTTAAGGGACAAGAAGTCTCTGTATTCTTTGAGATTTAATGACGGAAAAGTTACATCGCACGAGAGAAGAGTTTCTGGTAAGTTTTGAGAGAAATGCAAATAGTATTTTTTCAAACACTTAGACAGATACTTAATGCAACTTTGTTCTAACAGGACCAGGCATATTCCCGCAAACATTCACCGAGTGTTTACAGACTGCGAGAAATCTTTTTAATAGAGCAAGAAAGCTTGCCATGAAATGCACAACAGCTGAACCTGAAGTCTCGTTTAACCCTCGTATAGATTACCTGAGATGGTTTATGCTACCTAAAGAAGCGCACGACCTTTTATTGGGGCGATCAGGAAATGTCAAACATATTGTGCCATTCGACCCGTCAGGGTACACAGGGGCGAGGAAGAGTCTACTTTGCTCCAGGTCTTCCATAACTTCCTCCCCTATATTAGGGTCATCACCACGACATTTTAGCCTATCGGCTATTGATGATTGCCAAATATTTAGACTGAAACAAAGGCAAAAATTCTACTCTAGAGAATCAAGTCTCAAAGAAACGCAAAAGGAAGATTCGACAACACATCCAGTTCAGTTTGCCGTAGGGGAGTCTGTATCGCCTCTGCGTCTTATTCCTAAGAAGCCTATGCTGATGAGATCGAGGTGCTACAGTTTAGGCTCTGACAATCCACCTGTTGCACTAAGCGCACAAACCAAATTGAATCTTGGACTCAAAGAAGCAAGTCCAAATAATGTTAATGAAAAAGCAAGCATGTTTTGTAATTGTGGAAGTCAAACTGATCTTCAGTCATTAGACGACCCAATGATCTCACCCGAAAAGTCATTTTCTTACAGTACTCAGAGCAGCACATCTGCTTCTGACTGCAGTCAAGTAGGACGAGTATCACCTACAACGTCGTTAACTTCTCAAACATCAGAAGATATCCAGGCATACGTTAAAGAAATGACGAGAGAAATCGCCACAGAAATTAAGTCAGAAATACGTGAAGTTATTTCTAGAGTCGATGATATTTTAGAGAACTCGGATGCACTTGAACAATCAAATGCAAGTATGACCTCTATATCTAGTCAAAACGACAGAAATTCCGTGTCTGTCATAGATGTAGCAGAATATTTGATGGGTATGTCCAGAGAAATGGCTTCCGAAGTCAAGCATGAAATCCGAGAGATGGTAAATCAAGTGGATGAAATGATTTCACCAGATTACAATGGCACCAGTTCGAGAAAGAGTTCGCCTCCGCAGACAGGTAGAAGAAGGATAGGGTCTGGGCCAGAGTTAGGGTTAGACTTACAAAGAACAACGCAAAGCTTGAGGAAGTGTCCGACTAGTCCAGTGCTTCCAACACAGTACTTGAACGATGATGATTCTCGGTTGAAGCGCTCGCCAAGTAATCAATCGCCAAAATCAGCACAGTGCACTCCTTCGCATGAAGCTTCAGGGTCCAACAGTATCTCATTCAATTCCAGTGAAACTTCCACACCTGATACTATTATTCAAGTAGTAACGACGTCACAAAATTCCCCAGTTATGCCTAAGTCATCGAGTTCCAACAAACTGTCAGATGATGAAACCAGTTGCAATGACGTCACGTGCAGACATTGTTCTATCAAGAAGAGCTGGAGTCAAAATCTTTCAATTAGTTCTCAAGACAGCGGCATCAATATGACGTTTGTCGAGACCGATTCATATCTGGACTTCGGTAAGTAGAAGAAAAACAACTATAATTATTAACTATCATCTTTCATCGTCAAAACCATTTTATGCTGCAATATTTACACCATGGATTTGAATCAATCAGATCTAAAGTCAAACAATCTTATTTTAAGTGGTTTCACACTGGTTCTAGCCAGTAGTCAAATGAAGCTGTAAACTGGGAATGAATTGATAATATATCTGATTATATACTCCTGTCTGTACACCTTCGAACCGGTTTCATTTTTAATTTCTGAATATGTTTGCATGGGCATTTCAGTAAAATGGAGAACTTCCTCAGATCCCACGACAAATAAGGCGAAGAAGCCACAAGGACGACTTAGGATCTGCCAGAAATATGAGAAGAGTGAAGTGCCTGATATCATCGAAGGCGTCCCCGTATGCTCCGGTGACCATGTTCGACAGAAGAGATACGACGAAACCGTCGATTCGGGCAAAGTTGCTTTCCAAATTCCTGATGAGACTGAGAGGCAAAAGTGAGTGTGCTTTTACTAACAAATTAACCTTATCACTTTTTTCACATTCATATTTCTTTTTTTTTCTTATTTCTACAACTCACTGAAAACTAATTAACAACAATTTAAAATTAATACTAGCTGCTAATAGCAGTGTCATAGTAATAAATTAAAATACACTTATTGCTAATTTGCTTGGTGTTTAGTGTACTGGGAGATGGCCTAAGCAAAATTTGGATATGGCAATACTTGTTTTACTTCTGACAATAAGTAGCAACCATTAAATTTATCGTAAACTTTATTATATAAACTCTTGTTTTCATCGCCTACCCTTCAAGGATGCTCTGGAGTCAGAATTTTTCAAGCCATGTGGTCCACAGGCCCTGAAGTAACTTGTTTTCACGATTTTCATCTTGAGACAGATTCCGGGACCAACATGGCTTAACGTGCCTTCAGAAGCATGATTATAGTAAGACCACTTCTAGGCTGATGTCAATTTAGTAAGTCCAGTCCAGAGCCCTTGCGTAGTAGTCGGACCACCGCAACACTACACAAACCGAGTTGTTGAATTTATATAGCTCATTCAATTGCAAATTATGTATCGCGAATTACCATGGGTATGGTAGCAGAACATTGCACCTGTCAGATCTGAACCATCTGCCATGCACATGTTTGTATTACAGATTGTAACAAAAACTGTTATTATTCTAAGCAAAAACTCCACAGAGGCCAACAAACTCAAATATTTGATCTATCTAGAAGTTGGCAAAAGTGTCATCGTGTAAATTTGACGGTAATAAGAATAAAACCGTGGGCGTGGGTGCTATTTGGCAATTACTCAAACATGTTGCTTGGCTATAATTTTTCATAGTGACAGCTACCGGTGTTATGTTATAAATAAAGTTTCATAAGTGGTGCGTTGTTTAGTCGTGTTTAAGGGTATCTTTAATCCTTAGAATAATCTTTAATCATAAGTATAGAGTGTTTTACAAATTAGTATCGTAACAAAGCGAGTAAAACACAGTTTATTTACATGCGATAAAGTAATAAAGTTACACTGATATTTGGTTCTTTCAAATACATTTAAAAATTGGAGCTAGTTAGGTACTTAAATAAAAATATTGCACTGCGTAGTCTCTATAAAAAGTTTGTTCTTAGTGTTCAGTTCAGTCAGATAAGTCACACGATATTTTATTGTGTAAGAAAGCATAGGGAAAGAAATATATTATATAAAAGTTTAAATAAATAAATAAAGTAAATAATAAAGTATAATAAATAATAATAAATAAAGTATATTTCTTTCCATATGATGAAAGTAATAAATAGTAGGTACGTACCTATTGTGTGTGAATACTTAAAACATGACGTTAACGTTCTAGATCGTGAATGATAAAGCTTTTGTCGATTTTCTATAACGAGTATCTATCTAACTAAGTCATCTGTGCATTCTGACGACCTCCGCTCATTTGCGTCATTCTGACGTTGATGCCACGTTACTTTTCAAATATACCGCGGAACATCGCTTGTTAAGAATACTCAAAATAGTTTTACTCGTCCATAATGTCTGAAATAATATACTTACAACCTTAAACAAATGCATCTGTTTATTACACTATGACGAGCTAGTTATATGTATCTCTATAAAGTTATGCATACTTACGAAAATTTTCTATTTCTATTTGCGCACAATCTCAAAAACCTAAAAATATTTACTATTCCACTACCAACCCCCTATAACATTACACACATGAATAGAGTTTTTTTAAAATATTCAGTTGATATGCCAGTCCAGTACGCGTAGGTACACATACGGAAATACCACTAGTACTATTAGACTAGACCAGTTTACATAACTTATACTGAAATTCTTCAAGCATACTAGTACAACCAGCAGTATCATGGTACGGAATCTTAATTTTGGAGACTTTCACCTATTTGTTACTGTTATTTCACTGGCTTACAACGCCAGATAAATAATAGATTTATAATTGTCCCAGAACCGTATCGTCATCATCATCAGACCTGAAGCGGTGTAGCAGGTCCTCAAATGCGTCTTCCAGCAGCTCAGACCGAAGTTCAAGGTCAAGCGGCTACGGTTCCGACCAGCGCGTCTCCAGTTGTGATCACTTCTTTGAGAGAAGGTACTCAAAGTTATTGATTGGATTTAATCCATATCTCTGAAAGCCATGACCGGACTGTCTAGATCTCATATCTTTCAATTGCCATTAAGACTAGCTCAGATATAATCGCTATGAACCGTCTGGTTAGAACCAGTTGACAACATCTTAACATTGCTTACTAACTTACATACCGTTGTCTTCGTCATGAGGCCTTGTTGACATGAATATTTGCTTTTCTTTTCTCTCTCACTCATGCCATATTCTTAGTCAATGTGGGGGTTACAGACCAAGCCAAATATACGGCAGAGTAAGGGTGTAGCTTTCTTTTCACCACTTACTCAATGGTGTATTTATTGTTTGTCGAGGTTATAGTGATCCTAGTATCATGAGTAGGAACCTGGTCTCCCTCGGTTTTGACACTATTTTTCACTTGGCAAAAATGGTATTTTAAGACTATTCATGTTGTCTTGTGGAAAGAACTGTTTGTCATCTGACTAACTTATTTACAATCATCAAATTATTTTTCATTTCAGTCAATCAGAATGCCGTTTGCTTAAAGAAGAGTGCGAGTGGGAGGAAGACGACAGTAGTGCGTGCAGCGACACCTCTCTAACAGATTTCACCTTTGATGATGAGGGAAAATGGCATTGCCCTCCTAAAGACATCTGGAAATCTACTGTTGAGGTAAAGATCTTTGTAAATAAAAATATTGTAGACTTTTTAAAATAAATACAGGAATATACAGGGCTTTTGTAGGGCTGTTAACTGACTCTTCTGGATCTCTGAACTAGCGCATCATCTCTTAAAAGTCCTGCCATAATTGTTAAATTCGATCCCTTCCTATGGAGAGACAACGGCCTCCTGCTTTGTTTTGAATGACTCTTGGAAATGGGCTAGAAATTAAGAATTTGAGAGTTGTATTGCGTTTTTTGCACGGAGGTATTACTGTCACTAAATAATTTTTGTATCTTAATGATTCAATAACGGCGGTTGCGGTTTTAATCCTAATAAGAAAGATCAGCATCGACAATACTTTCCTATTGATTTTGCACACATCTTGATCATAGTATCTTATCACCAACCATATATCTACCATTTATTGCAGGCTATCCACGAGTTCAACATGATAAGACCGGGCGACAAAGTGCTGGTGTGCCTATCGGGAGGCCGCGATTCCATAGCGTTGCTTCACACCATGCACCAGTACCAGTTCTATGCCAGGTCCAAGGGAATCCACTTCAGTATCGGTGAGTTTTTGGAAGTGCTAAACTTCTTTCAAGTTCTGTCTGATTAAGATTGGGAACGAAGTAGTAGTTAGATGACATACTTACATTTATACTAGTGACGTCTGTCTTGTCCGAGCAAAATATTTCCAGTTTTCATAAGTACTTGAAAACTTTTGTCTAGGGCAGGAATTTAGACTTAAGAGACTCGAGCTTAAAAGGAATGGACAAATTACCGCGCCCAATATGAATGGAGATACGAGTTCGATTCCCGTCTGTAATAAAATTTTAATAAATTTTAAAAAAGGCGTGTGGCACTCGGAGACTGCCGCGGTAAAGCTATTGCATAGCATTTTTTATCAACTTATGCAATTATAAAACTTAAAAGTATCACCGCTGTGCCGGTCGGAGTGGGGGGTGTTAGGTTAGGTTATTTTCGTTACGGAATTTCTGGATTCGGTCTCCACGCTCAAGGCCCGCGATAGAAGCTATGCAATAGCTTAAAAAAATGCAATTTAGTTGCTAAAATATCTAATCGTTCTTTGATCTCATTAGTTAATTATAAGGTAATCTGTGATTTTTTAAAGAAAGACTTCAGCAGTTCTTTTTTTATCTACAGGGGCATTATTCGTGCACGAAGACAAGTCCGATATGGATCCTCGGTACCTGATGGCATATTGCAGAATGCTTGGAGTCAAGTTCATCTATGAAGACAAAGTGCAAGACGATGATTCACAACGTAAGATACCTATTATTCAAAATATCTAAGGTTAATGATAAAAAACTTGATACACAAACTGAATCAAAAACGTTTTAGGTGTCGTTTTTGTATCTGACTGTCTGTCTATCTAGTTTTTATTATGAATCGATGGTTCGTATGATCGTATCTTTTGTTACTTATCATTGGATCGTGTAAAAGTGTGCAGTTTTGGATCGCTTTAAACAGATTGAAAACGCAAATTACTATGAATAATTTCTGTTAACATGTGTTTCTAGTTTTTACGAGTATATTACATCATTGGTCGCAAGGCGAGACAGTACAAAGCGGTGTGCGTACGCGCCGGCATCTCTAGATATCCTTAATGTATCGGTGTGTCCCAGGCATTGATGTGTATACTAATAAAGGATGAAATTTTAACCACCTTCCAAATTTTAATATAACAATCTACGAGACAAAACACAAATGACGTATTTTTTCCTTTGGTATAGCCCAGTACAAAAATGTCAAGATACAGATCTTAGAAAGAGTCCGCCAAAAATCTAAAATTTTTGATTTTCCCTTCGTACCTTGTTAAGGCTTAGGCGTTCAGTGTCGTATTTAGAGCTCATTTATGTAGTAAAAAATGTAAATCAACTTTTCACCAGAAAATATTATTCGCAACATAGTTTTCAATTTTTACGGTCCTAAGCCTTAACCAAGGTATGAAGGGAAAATCAAAAACTTATGAATAGTATTGAATGAATGAGATGCGCTTCGCGTAAAAAAGTGTTGCTAGGAGGCCGTATCAAAAATTTTAGATTTTTGGCGGACATTTTCTGAGTGCTTTATTTCGACATTTTTGTACTGGGCTATACCGAAAGAAAAAATACGTCATTTGTTTTTGTCTCGTACGAGTAGATTGCTATATAAAAATTTTGAAGGTGGTTAACATTTCATCCTGTATGATAGGTAACATCAATTAGGTTGTTTACATATTACATCATCGATCCCAGGGCGAGACAGCTCTGCCAAGGCTTCGTCCCTCCACCGCTGGGCGTCGCACGCGGTGCGTCGGGTCGCGTACGCGGCGGCGCGCGCGCACGGCTACGGCGTGGCGGCGCTGGCGCAGCAGCTGGACCGCGCCGCCGCCGCCTTCATAGCGGGCGCCATGCACGCCGGAGCCCTGAGGACGCTCAAGGCGCACTACAGAGTCAGGTAAGTTAATCTGTCCTAAGGCGAGACAGCGCAAGCAAGGCTTCCTCTTTCCTCTAGCGGGTGCGATGTACGCTGGAGCCCTAAGGATGCTGAAGGCGCACTACAAAGTCTATGATCAATCTAACCAACCACCCATAGCCATCCCAACCTCGCGGTCATACTGGCCGAATAGCGGTAGATACACGCGGATTTTGCGACTGCTAGGCAGTTTGTAATCCGCCGCGTGTAATTCTTGAGCCTCTACATATTATTTTTATTCTCTTGTCCCTTGTCCCTTGTCCCTTGTCCCCTCTCATACATCTCTCCTCTTTCTGGGGATTGCTACGCCACATACATTATGGCGCCGGGCAGCTCAGGCTGTTCCTCTTACGGTGCTAACCGTGCACGAAATCCCGCATATTCACGTAGTCAGGTACGATCAATGTACCCCAGGGCTTCCTCTCTATACTCCAGCACGGCCGCCGCATTCATATCGGGTGCGATGCATGCTGGTGCCCTAAGAACCCTGAAGGCAAATTGTAGAGTCAGGTATGATCGATATGTACCAGAGCGAGACAGCGCAAGCAAGACTTCCCTCTCTCTAGCGGGCGCGATGTACGCCGGTGCACTGAAGACGCTCAAGGTGCACTATAGGTCAGGTATGATCGATGTGTCCCAGGGCGAGGCAGCTCCAGCAAGGCTTTCTTCCTAATCTAGCGGTCGCGATGCACGCAGGCATGCATGCATATTATAGAGTCCTGATTCTACCTGTATGATCGATGTGTCCCAGTGCGGACGTCAGTGCGTGACTTTTTTATTTATTTTTATTCACCAGAAACATGGTAGATACAGAGATATTAAAAACTGAAGTGTTCTGGAGAGTTTAGTGTTCCACTGGGGTTCTCTATCTCTCAAAATAGGCTTGGCCCACCCAACTGTACAGAAACATTCGTGTTTCGAAAGGCTTAAGCCGTTAGTTCTGACATCTGTTGTAAGACGGAAATCGTGAAAACAAAATTACGTCAGAGGTCTTTAATATGACCGGCTTAAAAATCTCTTTGTTGGATGAAGTATTTTATGTTAAATTTATATTAAGTATTGGGGTACTTCGTATCGCCCCGGGTTCGATCCCTGGTGCGTACAAAACGAGTTACGAATTCTCGATCATTGCTCAGGTTTGTGAACAACCTGGATTTGGCATGCGTTATGCTTATGCCTGTACCCTGCTGTGATAACTTGATTTCAATGATGGAGTCCTTTACCCTGCAAGTCGTAAGATTATAGGCCGTTACATTGCTTTTTTTCTTTACATTAATTTTACTGTCAATCGCATAAAGACAATGGCAGTTATCTTTTCATTATAACTTCAGCAAGTGTTTTTGCTGACACTCACCAGTTAAAACTGATATTACAGGGACTTACAGTGTTTTTACTGATATTACAGGGAACACGACCTACGCATCATCCGGCCCTTCATATACGTGCGTGCGCGTGCGCTAGACGCTTTCGCTCGCGCTCGAGCGTTGCCTGACTTCCGCTCGCGAGCGCTTGAGCTGGAAGACTCCCCGCCCGATAGTCCAACTGGCAGTCCTACCAATAGTGACCATGGTGATCATAGCAGGTAAGAAAAGACAACATTTTGCTAACTTCAAATGGTAATGGGTATCGAAACCCAGCATGTTACTTGAAGCGCCGCAAATACTGAATATCTATCTGCTAACGTGAAGGTTTATAGTATGTATCCCTCGATCGTGAGTTATTTCAGACACAATTGAAATCAATTGTTATCGTGGCACCCGAGTGCCTCCTGGGGGTTGAGGGATTAATGCTTTGTCTGTAATATACTATTTTTTTGTAAATGTAGTAGTAGGTACTTACTTACTTGTAGAGAGCAACAAATCCTAAATAGCCCTTTTTATATCAATTTCCTTGTGATTCTGACTAAAAAGCGGAATCTGACTGAAGCACTTGTCCATACAGCAAAGAGCCCATACACATCGAGCGTTCATCATCGGATTCATGCGGTGCGTCAAATAAGCTCACGCACACGTCGGGCTGCGCGCTCGACGCTCCGCTCGACGCTCCGCTCGACGCTCCGCTCGACGCGCCGCTTGCGGAGCCGCTCGACCTGGCTCGCAGTCTGCTTGAGAGCCAGGAACGCGTGCACCCATTCTTGTACGCGAGCCTAAAGAGCGCGCTACATCCCCTGATAAGTGCCAGGTTTGTAAAGCATATTTTAACTTGTCTAAAGACTTGCGTTACCATCTTGAACGGAAAATCCAAGTTAATACGGTAAAACCATAGTTAATGCTATTAATTTTAAACGTTTGTGCATGGTAAGCTGTATATTATGCTTTCCATGATAACCACATAGCGAAGTCAAAGGTGTTTAATGCCTGTTGGAGCATTCCTCTAAGAAAAATAACGCACAACAATTTTTTGCTCAGATCCTTTAGAAAGATAAACTTTTGTATTTCAACTTTAAAAATTCTAATAATAATTTAAATTGACAGCTACATATAAAAGCCCCATAAATATATTTTTTAATTATAGGGATGTTTGCAGAAACATCGATAAAGATCTGAAGGAGCACAGACATAGAAAGAAGTCAGTGATCCAGATGAAGAACGGAGCTCCGGTCTACGATTCCGAGGAAGGTACCGACGAGGAACCAGTATCCTAAGCTGACTATAGCTACACAACATTGAGTGATTAATTTTGACGGAAGAAACAATTGCCCCACACGTTGGGCCATGTTATTAATTTTTAAGCGCGGTGTCGCGACGTTGCATATGATTTATGGAAGAGTCATAGTGTATTATTGATTCATGATCGTCAGGAAAGCCAGATATTTGTAAGTTAGCTATAAGGCGTTAGACTTTCATTTTCGCTAATTGTATAGCGGAAAATAATGTTATCATTTGGTACAAAGGGTTGAATACTCGTACATAATTGTTAAGCACTTTCTAAATATTAACATATTTAAGATAATATTTCATTCCACAAACGAAGTCCCACGGATGTTTGTAGAATTCGACAGGTTAACCGCATTAATCGACACAATTTATGATTCGCTTTTCAAATTTTACTAATAGCACATCTACATAGTGAAATCATGATAATCAGCTGAAATGTTGCAATTCTCAATATTTTACCCTACTGCTGCTTTGAGACCATAAAAATAGTAAACACCAAAGTGCGCTAGTGCCGAGAGAAAACAAAAAATTTGGGTGGGCGGTGGCTATTGTCAAAATTGTTTGGGACTCTCTTTTGTGGAATGAACACAGAAATTATTCTAGGATAATGTACGCCAAATCTTTGAGCATAAATCAGCGTATGGATTGTCATAAGAAATGTATATTGTGAAAATATCTAGTTTTTATTAAACAGACCAATATGTGATTACTCAGTGATTGTTTTTTGTGATGAAATGTTGAATGCTGAAGTTATTATAGTCCCGTGCTGCGCATGTGTGAGTGCGACCGTACTTTGTTTAAGTTTAGAGCTCGCGGTTTGCCATATTGATTAAATATAAAAAAACTAATAATCATAATTTTAATTCAATTATGTATAGTTGAGGAATTGAAAACAAAGTGCATTTGTTACAGTCTGTCTATGAATATTAATGTTAAAATTTATGATATTGTATCGATGTTACTGTAAGGTTGTAAGAGTTGTATGGATAGATTAGAACGGTACTATTTATTGTGACGTTGTTCGTGTTAATAAATAAGGAATATAATTCGATAAGTGTTTATGAAATTCGGGATTTTTAATATCTGTGTCTGTAATAAAGATTGTAACTATTTTGATGAATATTAACGGTCTATTACTATGATGTTACGAGAATAAATACTTTAATGTTTTACCAGTTTACAGGACTAAACATCAAAATGGTTATTTATATACAACGGTAGTAACTTAGATATAGTAGAGTCTATATGAAAGTTATCATTGTTAAAACTTGATATTGTAAATTAACTGTATTTTTTTATTATTATTCAAGGTTACATAAATTATATTTTATGTGACGGTGTCATATATTTTACAACGATTATCTACGAGGAGAGAAAGAACTTGTTTGATATGGCAACATTAACAGTCAGGTTTTATTTTTAAATAAATGAAACGTGACTATTAATGTGTGGACTGATTATGTTATTTTTATTATTAGCCTCATTTAACTCATAAAACTTAACGAATGATTGCAAACTGTCAAAGTTTTTTTTTGTATTGCTTTGTTTTACTTCATTTACACATTTAAGGATGGCAATTATTTTTTATTGCTTATGTTTAGATGTAAAGCTAATTCCTATTGATGTAGGATAAATACGTTAAAAATAAACGACGTGAAATATGAAAAATAAAGTCCCATTCATTGCTTCCATGATAATTGTATTCATATACATTTTGTCGTATAAAATAAAGATGGAATTTTAATAATAATCTTGTTTTAATTATTTCCCTTAAACTTTAAGTTGATAGTAATTGTCAAAAGTTTGCCATCGACGCTTTCGACTTACGGCGAAAGTTTGAAGAGGTTATTTTAATGTTGGTTACAAGCGGTTACAAGTTCGAATTCCGCAAAGAGCTAAAAATTACTTTATAAGTTTACTTTGTTTACCAATTGTCAGTGGCCATAAGACAAGCCTTGGTTGGTTTGGGCCTGGCCTAATGGTGTGAGGCCAGTGGCCGTCGCCCCGGAGCACCTACACTTAGCAAAGGTCAAAATGACCCGTCTGGTTTTTATTGGCCCTTGGCCTCTCCCGCGGCTAGTTATAAGTAACGCATTTTCCAGATGAAAAAAGAAAAGGAATCCAGTAAACTATTTAACTTACGCGCCGCGTATATTTTAATTTTTTAGAAGAACTAAAACCTTTTTCAACACAAAAAATACTGAAAAAACACGAAATAAGCGACAAGTTTTGAGTATGTGCATAATATGCACATCCTTATGTGTGTCGTAAGGAAATGTGGATATCAGGGATTTCATGAAATCCCTAGGGATATCACGAAATGCCGGTAGATGTCGAATATTCTTGTTTATTACGTCTTCTTACTGAAAGTATCTAGCGATATGACAAAATACCAATTGCCATGCATTTCTCTCGCTTGCTGTATTGCCCATAGGGGGGGGGGGGGGGGGGCACTTAGTGGTAGCGAAAGAAATACGTCGCTCGAGCTGTCGCGGTTCGTATTATTTTAATTGTTTAATTATGAAGGTACAAGTCCGAAATGGATTGCTGACTGCAACCGCAAGCGACACTGCGGCTAACGGCTGCGGAAGACTACAGTGCAGCCTGCGGTCGTGGTTGATTTTATTCCAAGCGCGGCGGCATACCATAGAAGCAACCACGTCCGCAGGCAGACTTGCACCTTTAGAATTTAACGACTAAAATCACACGAGATGCGACAGTTCGAGCAACGCGATTAATTCACTCCCACTAGAGTCCCCTGTGGGCACCAGAACGAGCGAGAGAAAAGCATGGCTCGATTTTTATTCGGCAGTATCCGCTTTTTCGACATTACACTAGATTTAGTTTAGTGGAACGACATATCACTGACGATAATTTGGTATTTTGTCACATCCCTAGATGGTTTTAGTAAGAAGCCGTAATAAACAGGGATATTCGACATCTACCGGGATCTACCCTGATATCCTCCTTTCCCTGCGACATGTGCATATCCTTGTTATACTTTCCGTATATACCTACACAGCGAGTTGGGTAGGTAAATGGTATAACGAGCTGACACCAGACTATGTTAACATGTGTACTATGTATGGTGTACTCGGAAATTTGATATCATCATTCTAAAATAAGAATATTTTCATACAAATCGGAATATCAGAATTTTAGTTTGTATGTAAATAAAAAAAAAATGATGATATTAAATTTCAGACTTCACCATAGTAATATACAACATAGGCTGGTTTTCGCTTTCCATTTACCTTATACCCTGTATATTATGCATAGTACCTTTAGATTCCGACAATTTTATTGATCAGGCTTAATTTTTTTTTCAAATTTAATGGGTGTCATTCTATTGTAATAAAACAAATTCATAGAAATTGGTCTACCTGAATAAAAACACAAAAAAAAAAATAGAAATGTCGGTTAATAAATAAAACATCACCTCTTTCGTTAACGCTATAATATAACACTACACATATTTATATCTGTGTGTGCGTGCTCGCCTACACATCCTTACATTAATGAGTATTACAAGTACTAGAATCTCTTTTTATATAGAGTAAAATCTTAATCAAACACTGAATGTGATAAAATATCTTCTACATCTTATTTAAAAGCATTAAGCGGAGACGTTAATCTAAAAAACATAAGTAATAATAATAGTTAGACATTAATAGTAAATTTAACGTACATACTTAAAAACTAGCTTATTTAAATTTATTTTATTTCATGACCACACAACATTATCCATCTAGTAATTACTAAAATATAGAATCTTCAATAATACTACATGATATACGTTTAGTGAATTACATCTAGGTATATTATATGCTACAGTACAATCAATATAGAATACTAAGTGTAAAATAGATCCATTTGAAGAAGAATTTAGACGTTGAATAAGGCCGAAAGTTTACTTCTTGCCTCCTTGGCAGCATGGCTTACCCCCTGAAAATTAAAAAAGGCACTGAGTTAGATTGTAGCAGTCTATGTATGTAAGTATATCGCTCATTTATTGCAAGACTGACATATCTCAAAATCACAAGATTTTCGGATTACATGAAAAAAATACTCCTTGATTGGTATATTTTTCAGTACTAGAGGGTCATATAGTTCCTTCCACTCATAGCCACCAGGTGGCGACAAATGTCGTTTTTGCACACTGTTCGTGGCGGCATTAGTTTGTTTCGACATAGTGCTATCTCAGTTACTCAAAAGTGGTCGACGTAGACGTATGCACCGTGTTCCTCAAGGACGTCATATTTGGAGTTAATACAGTCTTGCCACAAATGGTAATACTTTTTTTAGTTAAATCATTTGTACAATATGAAACTATTTTGTGTTATGACGTCATTGCAACATAAAATAAGTTATAAATATTTGTATTATTAAACAATATGACGTTATTGCTAGTAAAACTAAGAATATTTTTGTATTATTTATCATTAAGTCGATATTGTAATAATAACAGTGCATCGCAACATTGAAAACTAAATGACATAGATCGAATTAAAGCGTTCTAGTAGAAAACATTCACAATTTTTAAAGTATTATTAAAAGTTATGTTACTATTGCAACAAACATTAAGTGTTTTTTGATGTTACCCATTTCTCTTTTTAGGCGTTTCGCTAGCAAACTACCTTTAATTGATCCCGAAGAGGAATGTGATAATTCTGACAGAGATCACAATTACGTATCTGATACAGAAAGTAATAGTTCTCGTGAAAACAAATCGGCACCTCCACTTACAACTACAGATCCCAGTACAACACTAGCAACAATAATTACTATTAGTCCTGAAAAGAAGGGGAGGAAGCCTCCCTACTGAGAGGATAAATAAATGCGAAATATTTTAAAATAAAAGCCAGAAATACTATAAAGTGTTATGAGATTAATACGGCAATAAAAAAATAAGACCTCAGAGAAAAATAATACCAGGGTGTTCAGAAAAATGTAGAATGTAGTGTTCTCAGAAATTTAACGATACTGATCGAAGTGTTATATTAAACTCGTTTTGGAGTTTGAGTGATACACAACTACAATGGCAGTTTATTTCTAACTGTATGCAAACCGCAATATCGTAATAATCATGCTGGAGGTGTTAGAAAACCCAGGGATAGCCATGATACATTTTATTTCATAAAAAATAGATAAAATATTCGAGTCTGCAATTGTTTTTTCAAAATACACTAGACATAAATGAAAACCAAACCAGTGGTGTATTATTAGAGACAGATAAATGTGGATAACATGGACAGCACAAAAAAGTTGAGGACTTGATGAAGACATTAAAAAAGGATTATACGACTTTAATGAAGCTATCCTAAAAATTGAGAATCGATGGATATGGATGGTGGCAAAACTATTGTAGACATTCATAAAGATTATGAAGAACAATGAAAACAAAACAATAAACCTTTTGGTAACTATGCATTGTTTTATAAATTATTTACAAAAGACTTCAACATATATTTTTTCATACCAAACAAAGATTTATGCGGAATATGTCATGTTTATGAAACCGCTAATGAAACTGAAAAACAAATACTAAAAGAAGATTTTGAAAAGCATCAATAAGAAAAATGATCCAGATGAGATTAAGAAAATGATAAAACTAAAATAGATCCTGATTTTTTGGTTGCTGTTTATGATTTACAAGCTGTGTTAGGATTGCCTAAAGCGAGTGTTTCATTATTTTGTTATAAATGCAAATTAAATATTTTAAATTTCACAATTCATGGCATTATAAATAAAATAATAAACAAATTTTACATTATTTTTGCGATTACAAATTATCACTTTATTTTAGCGATTAACAATAGAAGTTAAGTCCAACAGAAGCTGTTTTATTTCATTGGAATTTAATTCAATCTTTTTGCAATACCGTCATAATTTGTTTAAATCACGAATTCTTGCGTAAGTTTGTAATGTAAGAACGACTTATTTTAAGAAAATTATTTTTATTTTTCAATTTTTTCTGCAACAATGACTCAAGTGAAGACTACATCTTATTTTTTATTTATTACTACGTGGTAGGCAATATTAATATAATGTTTAATAAACGATTTTTAAAGTACAGTGATGCACAAATATATGGCATATGGTTTTTTAGTATTTTATTAATAATTTAGTTGTGTACATCAAATAAAAACTTTAAAACCGCTCTCCTGTAAAATTACGTTTTTTTCGTTATGACAGTCTTGCAATAAATGAGCGATATGGGTCATGGGTATTTATGTGGGTTCTACATTTGCGGCTTAACTACCTAATTCCACTTAGAGCACCCCGCCCGAATAGCACCTGTGCAAATAACACCTGGCCTAGTCCACGAAGAGCACCTTTCGAGATTTGGTGCTCTTTGTGGATTCAAATTTCTTTTTACATTTTTGTCCACGAACAGCACCTAGTTACAACACAGCAGCCTAGTGCTGGCTGCTAATATATATTTGATAGAAAGGACGTTAGTAAATGAAAGATTCGTATGTACGAAAGTATTTGTATTTATATACCTACGTTCAAGTGATTTTTATCGATATTTTTCATTTAATAACGTCCTGTCTATCAAACATATATTATCAGCCAGCACTAGGTTGTAGCTGTGTTGTAGGTGCTGTTCGTGGACAAAAATGTAAAAAGAAATTTGAATCCACGAAGAGCACCAAACATCGATAGGTGCTCTTCGTGGACTAGGCCAGGTGCTATTCGCGCAAGTGCTATTCGGGCGGGTGCTCTAAGTAGAATACGTCCTAGCGAATTTTATTTTGGTGAATGAGGTATCAATCGATTCCTTATTATAGTCCGGGTAAATAGGTTTCCGTTTGTTAAAAAGAAAACGCTACATGGCGAAACCTACAACAATATACCTATTGGGGTACTTAGAAAGAAAAAAAGTTTGCTGTCATAACGAGGCATCAAATAAATGAAAGAAGACAAAATTCTGAGTACGAAAATGTTTAAACAATACAGCAAGTATACAGGGTGCCCTTGAAATCATTGGGGTTACAGTTTCAATATTTTTTTTGCATTACAGTAGGTTTAATACTTGACACAGTCATGACATGCACCCTTAGACAAGTGGCTTTCTAATATCGTTTACGCTAGACGAATAGATGTCAAATGTATGAAAATGACATAAGCTTATGATCGTTCGATCGTTTGTTGATGTCATTTTCATACATTTGTTATCTATTCGTCTAGCGTATACGATGTAAGAAAGCCACTGTCTACGGGCAATGAGCTGTTATATTTAAACTTGGACAGTTCGAAGTGACATTGTTGTATACTCGTAGTTCTATACATAGATTTAATACAGGAGTATATTAAATCTATGGTTCTATACCAAGTTCTATACTATACGTTTAATTTATGTATGTGAGACATTAATTAACATTTAACTTTCTCTAGTGTAATTAAGTATAAACGTGTGTTGTTAACACAACAACACATTGAAATCGAGCATACGTCGCTAAGCAGTTGATAGAATCATTTTCGATATTTTTTTATTGTAAGGGTAGAGCTAAAAGTTGCGCCCATTTTCGAATTTAAACTTGAAATTAAAACTCCAACTTTGGGCAGAAAACTGGCGTAGATTACAAACAATTAAAAAACCCTGATCATTCCGAGTCGGAATCGCCTAATGAGGGTATCGTACAAAATTGTAGAGAAACAAATGGTACAGGAATTCAGTCTCAAATTTTTTGCGTGTTGTTCCTGTTTTTTTATGCACTCTTTATAAATGTAGAGTTTTCAGATTTAGCAACAATAAAGTGATCCTTTTCTGTTTTTAATTTTGAGGTACGGAGTCCTAAAAGTTAAACATTTTAAAGCTTACCTAATTTATATTTTTTTTTTTTTTTTTTGGTAGGTACAAAGGTTATTTAGGTAAGTTTGTTGAAAAACTGAATAAATGAATTCAATCTAACTGTGGTTGTTAACTGATACACTTTGGCAATACGTATTTAACACAATAAGAGCACTTATCCAAGTGCCGTTGGCCGACTTACTTTCTCTGGAAAGTGCATTCGCCTAAGTATGTGCAAGTTGCAAAGTGAATGTATCTGTCTTGATATACCGCTTAACTTGATGCATACACAGATAAACATATTTCGTTTCAGAATACCTACTTAATTACCTAAATGCTGAAGTAACTTAAAATACAGTCACACAGCTTACATTTATCGTATGTTAATTTAATTTAATGACTAAAATCAGTGCCACTAATCAGCAATTATAGTCCCTAAGAAGTACCTGTATCGATGAGAAAGTATTAGGGTGTACCTACCTAAAAGCGTTTTTTTTTCTATCTGATTTTTGACCGCTCTTTAGTGTGACCTTGAGGATCCACATTAGACCCACAGATAGAGATATCTGACGACTTACCTGAAAGGTCATTAATGGTATCTTTCAGTTTAGAATTCAAATACAAAGCAAATAAAACAGTTTTTCTTACCGGAGGGTTTGCCATCGCCGCACGCGCAGTTTGGGCCGCACGTGCAGTTCGCACCGCACGCAGCGGTGCCGCCGCCGCACGTGTCTAGAAAAAATAAGTTTAGTTTAACCTTCTTTGATCGCATAAAAACTGGACTGTAATATTACTTGATTTGTTGTATTACTATCTATAATGTTAATTGCAATAAATAATGCTAAGCATTAGACTATGGTGTCGGCACGATTAAAGATTAGCACCATCCATTCTCTTCCTGTGGGGCAAGAAGCGACAAAAGGGCCATCTACTGCAGAGGGTATACTGACACGGGCAGGCGGCAGCAGCGCCTTCCCTACCCATTGGCCAAACTATGGTCCCAAACCACGCCTCCCAAGGCCCAAGAGTGGTGATTACGGTTAAGTCCCCTTTATGCAGAGACAAGACTGAAATGGGCGATAATGATGATGAAGTAACGTTAGCATGTCAATCATCTAATATTTTATCTAATATTTTTTATCTGTTCATAGGAAAATTGGCCCTTAAGCTGTAAAACTTATTAGACTTTTTTTTACATCAGATAGGCTAGGTATTCGAAAAATTCAACATGAAATAGGAAAATACCATAAAAACATGGTAGACCATGATTTGGTTGACTAACTTTTGCAAGAATTTGCTTGTAGTAAAAAATATATTACTTAGCAAAAAATCACCTTGTTATAAATTAAAAAGTTGCTTGTAGTTTTTAACAAAAACAACAATTCCTCTATAGTTGAAAAGTAGTGCGCGGAAAGTCAACACACAAGTCGGTTTACTACTTCTAGTACGCCACATCTTTTTAAAATCGTAAAGTGTTGTACATTTTTAACAAGTTTAAATTAATTTTCAAAGATTTTTAAATATAAATGTTAATTCATTTTATTTTCATTACAACGTCTCGATTTTTAGTTCAGACTGCATCCATTTGAAGAAGCGCATTTATTCAATTACTAAATTTGATTCTGAAACAACGTTTAGATCTATTCGTGGTGATAATAAAGTGTTTGACAGCAGAAAGATTCAGCGAAAGCCGAAGGGGCGGATGACAGCCGCCCTTTGGTAAGGTCAGGTTATTGCTAGTTCTAATTTATCAAAAGATTAAATAATAAAATCGGCAAAGTGCGAGTCGGACTCGCGCACGAAGGGTTCCGTACCAAAAAGGCCAAAAAAACGAGTGTTGAAAACGAAATGAAATTATTAAGAGAATTATACAAAACAATTTGACTATTTGTGGTAAGTTGGTAAGCGTATCTACCTACACTAGGTACCTACTGTAAAAAGGTACTCTTTTTCAAAAGTAAAATACTAATTAAAGATTTAATAAAAAGTTCTAGTACAGTCAGCTTCATAAAGATCGTAGTGTAAAAGCTGATCAAAACTAAGTATGCGACACAAATTCAATAAAAATATTTTAGTTCACATGTATACATATAATACCTACATAAGTCACCTAAGTTACAACATAAGATGTTAGTAGCGCAGTGCATTAGAAATACAATTTAAACTTGAATTGTAATTGAATTATATTATAAAACAGGATGCAGGTGATAATCAAGTGCTTTGACCGACCCTAGCGCGCCGGGGCCCGGTCCGGAACAAAACCTTATAACGTATTGACAACAAATAAACTAATCGCCTAGCAATTTAATACTATTCATTGAAAAGGGAAGGGGACTCAGAATCTCAGCGTAATTTAGTAAAAATTTATTCTGCAGATCTTACTACTTAAGACACTTTCTTTAATTATTTAGAATAAACATAAAAAAAGCTCCTTACTGCGTCATTCCGTACAAAACCACAGCCGGTCAAAACAACAACAAAGACCACGTGCAAAAAACCTTTAAAAACTTAACAGACCCTGTTGATAGGAAATTATTAATTTATTTTGAATCTGAAATTTGATTTTAAAATATTTATATATTTTTTCTTACCTTTACAGCCGTCGCAAGGCGCAGGCATTGCGAGCAGACAGCCTAGGTCAGACTAGGCTCCAGTGTTTTCTGCGGGGTGCGCGCGCATTCGAGGCCCCCAGACGAATGAACGCGGGTCAATAACTGAGTTGAGACGCGAGGGAATCGTGCGATCGGGGCTCCTTGCCTGTCATGCTCTAGGGGACAGGGGCTATCGACTTCACACAATTGGATAGCGATTAATTACGAGTGGTAAAACTAACGGACATGTAGAGATACGTTGGATTTAGCGATAGAAACAGCAGGTAGTTTACTGACTTTACTATGATAAATTTTTATCACATCCATTGCAGACATCTTCTGATTTTTGTTAGTCATTTACAACTACATGTAATTAAACTACTAATAAACACATTTATGTTTTCACAATATTTACAAATCGACGGAAAACTTAGGGCTGGGTTTCCCACTAACGTTTCGTAGGTAAGAGCTATTACTCGGTATTAGAATACATAACTGATAAAATAATCATAAATGACATAATTGTTTTTTATTTAGTTTTCCATCTTAATTAAATTATTAATATACTAAATCGAATTGTAAGTAATGTAATATTGTTATTATTTAATTATAAATTGTAAATTAAAAAGGCTTTATATTTAATTGATATCTTCCAAATATAAACTGGACTAATATTTGTATACCTACATAAATATATTTGAATTTGTATGCCGAGCTCGGTGGAACATGCGAACATATATTCTTGCACCATAACACCCGTGTAACCATGTTTTAAACAAATAAAGATTTTCATTTCATTTCATTTCATTTCATTTCACTAAATCTGCGCTGTTGCTAAGCTACTAGGCTACGCTGTTGCCGTTATATTCCCATAGCTTATATAAAAAAACTGACCAGGAGCGTGTCGGACACGAAGATTTTTGTATCCTATCATCCTATCATCCTAATTTGACGACCATTTGGGTCAGCGGTAGTAAACACTGCTTCTGAGCCATGGGTCGCGGGTTCGATCCCCGCACAGTACAAATATTTGTGTGCATGAACATGTCTGTTTGTACTGGTCTGGGTGTTTTCTATGTATTACTTATAAGTATTTATTTTCAAAAAAAAAGTATACATATAAGTTAGTTTATCGGTTGTCTAGTACCCCATACGACAGGGTACTTAAAAGTAGCTTAATTTGGGACTAGATGGCTCTGTGTGGCCCAGTGTGGCATGTCTGAAATATTTATTATTATTATATATTTATTATAAATACCCGAATATAACAGATTTATTAATTTTAGGGATGTGTATGAATAGAAGATTAGAAGCACACTTAGCGTCAGGGAGTTAAACCAGCTGCGATAAGCTGGCTAGCTGCATATAAATTGACTACCACTGACCATACGCCAATCATCATCCCGCCAGGAAATCTTGGCGATTATGTCAAGACTTTCTTTTGTAAGAGGTCCATATCCAACTGTATAATGATGGTGGCTAAATGATGATGGTTTTATTCATATATTTTCTTTTCTAAGGATGTATGTTACAGCTACTGTAATAGTCGAGTGACGAACAAAGAGAAAACCACTCTATCTAATTCACTATTTGTTACAAGCTCTGAAAATTTAAAATGTCAGCCCAAAGACAGAACCTACTGAAGAGTTTGACATATTATAGAATCAGCTTATTTATTCACAGTCACATCTCTAGAAACCAACCAGCAAATAGACAGTTTAAGAAAATGGCTATGATCAAATGTTCATTTACATTACCTGTCCCCGGTACTATAATAAGATAGTTAAGAAACATAATATAGCCTCTCTCTACGTAGGTAGGTACAATAAAATGATCAGAGGCCGTAAACAAAAACAGGCGAGAGGAGGGGGCAACCGGTCTACGGATTGACGTCGCGAGGTCGGCATCACCGAATTGGTACCAAATGATACCAATTTTATACAATTAGTTGGATGTATCGACATTATTAGTTTATACCGGTCACGAAAAAAGCTTTGAAAACTAGTTTTGCTGTCAAATATCGGAACTTATTAACTGTATTAAGTACATCACAAAAGATGACTTGGAACAGCTTTCCTTTGGCAGTTATAAATTTCGACCTTAACATAAATGATTACCTTGGCTCTATAAGTCTTGTGCATAAAATATTGTTGCATTTTTTAGTAGGAGTTTGTTAGTTTTTTTAGTTTACGGTTGTGCTGCTAAACTTATCAATATTAAAAATATAATAAGTCGTAAAAATCACAAGCTTTTCAAGATATATTAAAAATCTGTGAGATTTTGAAACCGAAATTAGATAAATCATTAGTAGTCACAAAAGATGTAAACTTAGTACTTACAATTCTATATTTAATGGATATGACACTTTTGCAAAACTCAATTGTGTACAGTCAAGAAAGTTCGTCAACTTTAGTTCTTGCGACTAGCTAGAGAGTACCTACTTAGAAAATGATAGTTGATAGCAGTGTCACAGTACAATCCTATACGTAATACCGTAATACATTGGATACTGAAGAATGCAATTTAAGAATTACTTAAGTACTTATTCATATTCATATTCAATTCATTAAATCACTTCTTAACACAATAGTAGACGATATATAGCGTGTTATGTATTTTATGTAGTAAGAAAATAAAAAAGGGCAAAAATTATTCTATCAAATTTCTGACTTCACTATACTAATCATATGCATTTCCATTTCCACTAAATCAGTTACTGTGCACGCTTTAATAAGCATTAATAAGCACGGGCAAATATTTTTTGAAGGGATGTAAGAGATTTAACAGACACCAAAATTTTGAATCAACATTTTGCGTTGTTGTTTACGTATAGGCTTTCTCGTTAGTAAGGTTAATAGGTAGTATTTAGTGTAGGTTATCTTAGCAGTACAAGCTGTTTTTTTTATAATACTGGTCTGTATATTGTGTCCTCTAGCGTCGTCACATAAAAGAAAAGCACCAGTCTTTTACTTTCTATGGGTGTCGTCAAACTGCCAGAAGCAGACGGGCAGCTGCACCTTTTTTCCACCACTGGTCAATCTTCGATCGCCAACCCGTCTGCCAAGCTTTATGATCATAGCAAATCCTCATTTTTGAGAGCGCTGTGTTCAGAAGTTTACTGATATCAACGTATAAAAATATGTAGAAAGCATATTTTTTTATAAATTGCAACTAGCCTTCGTCCTGCTCATCGGGAGTGTGCACCAATTGCAATTGTACAAAGTTAAGTTACTGTACGCATCTGTGCTGGACGGCTGCAATTGCTGCGTGGTTAGCGGGCCGGAGTCGACGACCGACACTCGCTCCATCGAATCAAATGATTCACGTCTTATTCGTCGTCTTCATGATACGAATGGAATTGTCTTTTTGTTGAAAAGAACAAACAATAAATAGTTATGTTACTTGGTAGGCAGTTATCCTACAATTGCTAATAATAATGATATCAGGGCCGACTGAATACGTTATCGCAACGCAAGGCGTGCAGAGGTTGTTCAGGCAATCGCTTTATACCTATATCATACGTAATCAATTAATTAGTTCTGAAAGGTTCTGAACAATTCCATCTCTGTGCCATACATTCATCCATAACATCGTAATTATAATATCAATAAGACATGATGATTACAAAATTCACTCCTAAATCAAATCTGATTCAAAATGAATCTCCTGCGTAAAACTTGTTTGGGTATTGCAATGTGTAAAACCACCGTTGCATTTCAATGAGTTAGGTTAGTTCAGGGTTAGGTTAGATCTAATTCTATTTATGTAAGTATGTAACATGTTGTACCTATGCTTTTTAATAAATAAAAACAAGTAAAGATGTGGCTGTATGAACTTATCCAAACCCGTTAAACTAATTAATAAACAAGATTAATTCTTAAGTCGTCTTTTAGGAAAAAGAGTGGTGTTATTCTTTAAGTTTGCACCGCACTGCAAACCATGTAACCATTATGGGTGCCCTTCGGTTTGCCTAAAATTTAAAGTCCTAATTTCATTTGGCCGAACAGTATTGGCCTAAACTTATAACGTATATAAACTTGAAAAATTTTGTCTCAGGCAGGTCAAAAAAAAAAATTTTCAAGTTTATATACTGATATTATAAGTGCAATTAAGTTGCTAATATATCAAATAAAATTATAACGT
Source organism: Anania crocealis (assembly GCA_949315895.1). NCBI lineage: Eukaryota > Metazoa > Arthropoda > Insecta > Lepidoptera > Crambidae > Anania > Anania crocealis. Next base: position 14,228,818 of record OX438867.1, on the reverse strand, counting down.
ATAATTATTATCTAGTCTAACAGTTGTTTTCGCACTATTATAGTTTGGTCTAAAAATTGAAATCACTAATTTCAGTATGTATAATATCGATTGCACTAATACGTATTAGCATCTTTTGGCATAACGCTGACTATTGAAAGCTCAAATTTTTTTGAAAGCGATAAAGTTAAAGAAACGAACCACTCACAAACCGACCCCAAGCAGTCTTGTCTGCACTACCCCTAGAGTGTAATTCGTAAGCGCGTAGGCGCGGAGGGGCGAGCCGGCCAGAAAGCCGAAGCTGCTGTGGTAAGCGTAAGCCATCTGCGACGATTACCACGCGTGGGACCGCTGGAGCCCCGCAGCGCCGAAGCCGTCACGGCAGTCTGATTGTTTAGATGCATGCAAGATTGCTTGTTTGCATGCATGCTTGCATCCTTGCTTGTTTGCATGCATGCATGCATGCTTGCTTGCATGCATGCTTACTTCTTTCCAAGCATGCAAGCATGCATGGCTATTTAAAACACTGATAAACTTTTTAACTTTATGTGTTAGGATATATTCGGCTAAATCTCGCATTTGGGAAATTATAATACGGCGATATACATTAAGGCGTAGTAAAAATAGGCTAAACACGTTTAGGAAAAGTAAAAATGTGCGAAAAAATTTTAGGCCAATAGTTTGTGTGCAAATGGCCATTACAGAAATACAGAAAATTCGGCATTCCGATATATACCCAACGATTATTGAAATTATGCAAATACTTTAACTAAGTATTTAAAGAAAAGTATTCATGAGGAGTAAGTGGACTCGGAGCCCCGCATGCACATACTTGTATAAAGTTCCAAGCTGTGAAATTGTAGTGGCCTTGATATTGTAAGTGTTTTTATGTCTCCAGCTCGGGCAACGACCTTACGCAAAAAATATAATTAGGGACTAAATCACTGACAACGCGACGAAGATACTTTTTCGAGACTTGAATAAGTAGAATTTGACGATTTAAATTTTAAAATAAGAGTCATTGTTTTTTATTAGTGGTCAGTATTTCGGTACACAGGTTTGTAAGTGTTATGGATCATAGAAGAAATATCAGGAATTCATAAAAACGTTGAATTTCCGAAAAAACGGGAATCGAACCCGGGACCTCGGAGCAGGCGACCGGTGTGTACGCCACTCCGCCACGGAGGTCGTCAAAAGGTCGTATTTTTAAGAAAGACCATGTTTAACCGTAAACTATGATAAATGGACAATTGGATGAATCGCAGTGTTGAAGCATTATCGAGCGACTAAACAACACGATTGTAACAATTGTAAGATGCATGATTTACCACAATTATAATAATTCATTATATTAATTCATTTATTCATTTTCCATGCATGTTAACAGAGAGAACTCCAAATCACAAGCAAGTCAAAAAAAGTAATCAAGAGAGAAACATGTGCGTGTGGTCTGAGGGCCACTCTCTCAGAATTCTTTGAAACTTGCTCAGGATTTAGTGAACACTCTAAAAGAAATGTGAAAGTTGGAACCAGAATTTGTGAAAATCAAATAAGAGAGATATGGACTTCAAAGATGGGCCCTCAGTCCTCACATAGAGGATTGAGGGCCCACTTGTACGGCTTGTACCGGATAAACTAAGGGCACTACAGAAAAAGTCTTTACGTCACAATTTAAGCTAAAGCCAAACAAAATTTGTGAAATCAAGATATTATAAAAAAACATTATATTTTTTTGTATAATTCCGTTCAAAATGGGCCCTCAATCCTCTATGTGAGGATTGAGGGCTGATAAACTAAGGGCACTACAGAAAAAGTCTTTACGTCACAATTAAAGCTAAAGCCAAACAAAATTTGTGAAAACAAGATATTATAAAAAAACATTGTATTTTTTTTGTATAATTTCGTTCAAAATGGGGGGTCTGATAGAAATTTTGTACTCTTAGCATTAATATAAAAAGACATGAATTTGTGTTTGTATTATCTATAATACGTTAAGAGTATTAAAGCGAAAACAAAAAGTGGTAACTGAGGGCCCAAATTTTCAGAAGGTGATGCCGCGATGTGCTATTGCTATCACAAAGTGTCTCAGGTTATGCACTAAAATATAATATTTCAAAAAGTTTGCAAACGTTAATGGATTAATTCCTATTAGAGTACAAAATTTCTATCTGAGGGCCCATTTTGAACGGAATTATACAAAAAAAATCAATGCTTTTTTTATAATATCTTGTTTTCACAAATTTTGTTTGGCGTTAGCTTAAATTGTGACGTAAAAACTTTTTCTGTAGGGCCCTTAGTTTATCCGGTACAAGTGGGCCCTCAATCCTCTATGTGAGGATTGAGGGCCCATTTTGAACGGAATTATACAAAAAAATATAATGTTTTTTTATAATATCCTGATTTCACAAATTTTGTTTGGCGTTAGCTTAAATTGTGACGTAAAGACTTTTTCTGTAGTTCCCTTAGTTTATCCGGTACAAGCCGCACAAGTGGGCCCTCAATCCTCTATGTGAGGACTGAGGGCCCAACTTTGAAGTCCATATCTCTCTTATTTGATTTTCACAAATTCTGGTTCCAACTTTCACATTTCTTTTGGAGTGTTCACTAAATCCTGAGCTATCCTAAAAGTTTCAAAGAATTCTGAGAGAGTGGCCCTCAGACCACACGCACATGAGAGAAACATTAGAATTAGGGTCCTGAATTAGTACCTACTCTCTAATTTAGATTAGTTTAGTAATACGTGTGTCAAACATAAATTAAGATTCGATGGGGCTGGCATGATAAATTGGCAAAAGCTTAAAAAAAAAACAAGAAAAACATAAGCATGCTCTACAATCTAGAGCATATCTCAGGTACTTTTTGACTCTAGAGTCTAGATCCTCGGTTGCGCGTGGCTTTGTGCACGAACTGCAGCTGTTTTGAACATTATGCAATTATTTTGTATTCTATTTACCTACGGAAAGCAAGCAACATCGAATCCTCTATTTTGCTCTCTTGTCTGCCTATGTTTATCTTTAATAATGTACAGTTTAAACAAGGTTTCTACTTGAAACGGTACATTTCACTAAATAAGAAAATTGAGAAATAAATTAGTGTCAAGTTTTATTAACTAGACATCTCAAAAAGAATGATAAATTAAAAAGCTTCGACTAATAATTCTTAAACGTGAAGGTTCTATTCAATGTTTTATTAGAAAAAAAAAATTTAAAAAACTTATTTATTGGCCAGTAAAATAACTTAAACTAAATAATAAATTAGTGCAAATAAAATAAATTAAGTATGTTTACACAGTGGAAATTAAATAGTTGAAATTAAATATGTAAAATTAATATTATCAGTACATTCAAAGATAAGCATGGAGAAACCCAAAAAGTAAGTTAGCATAACAATAAAAACGCCTACAATTTTTAACGCTTTTCCCTTCGGCCACGCGCATGATTATTTTCATTCCAGTGAAGATACTGCAATTGGTAGACATAATCTAGACAGTTTTCGCGTGAGGCTTTGCTCTGGACATTCGTCTCAGCACAGAGTAGCAGACCCAGAAGCCCAGGTATAAGCTAGAGTCGGCACTAACGATCACATAAGCCGCCGCAATTGCTACTACGATACCGCAGGCGTTCAGTGCGACTCCTACACTGCGCAAATTTCTTGATTTTGGTTGACATTGACAGGAACAGTTTGGCTCACAACCACGCTGTGTTTTGGGATCTGTGGAAATTTAATTTGAAGTTATAATTTCATACGATCATTACCTATTTTTGGAAACATGGTAAGCCATTTAATTTGCAGGTGATCATGATGTTTAGAGACGTTTAGAGTGGATCCATACGCTTAATCATAGGAAAGTCCAGTGCTCGAAACAGCTCTAAAATTTAAAAAAATCGTAACATACCGTTAAAATCACAGATCTCCATCATTGTTACAGCTCCTTCTACCTTCTGTCTTCCTGACTGGAATGATGTAGATTTAATTAAATTTAAACGTTTAAATATCATCGGATATGAAACGAACAAGAGACCAAACAAAGGCGAGAAGTTATCATGGACGATGGTAACCGAGCGTAAAGAGTTCTTCCGGTAAAAAAAAAGGTTTTTACATTGCAGATACTTTTTACTGCGACTTTGCGGAAGAATCTGCAAAATTACTGTAGACAACTAGCCCACAAAAAAAGTACCTACCTATCTATGTGATAAGGTCGAATATACTCATCTTATTTTATGTAATACCAGAATAAGCACCGTCACCTACCGCGTCCAATTGGGTTTTCAAACTATCCAGGAACTCATCGAAATATACACACAAAATTTCATCCAAACTAGTTCAGCCGTTTTGGAAGAGTTAGGTTATAAACACACGTACAGAAAAAAATATTAAAACATGTGTGACAGAAGGACCTAGGCATTAGTAGTTTTTGTGAGTGATTCTAATATTACCTAATCGATTGAAAATTGTATTTTTTTTTCTAATCATATTAATATTATAATTATGTAAGTGATGGATGTTTGGTACTCAATCACAGCATAACGTCTAAACAGATCTGAATGAAATTTGACACGGAACCATAGTAGCTAGCATTAACAAACATTTATAAATCATGTTTGTCTTTTACTTGCCTTTCTTATTTTACATTTTAATTACTTACCTTAGACATTCGCAAAAATCTCATTCCTTTCCCTAAACATGCAAATTATTAAACATGATGATTCATTTTAAACATTTTTGAACATTTTCAAACCACCCACTGACTATCATCATAATAAAAGATAAAGCATATAATCAGCAAATGTAAATAAAGAAAAAATCTTTGTCATCATTAGTATAAAACCACCAGTACTACAACTTAAATCCTTTTATTAAATTTAGGTGAACGAAGTGCAAGTACAATATTCAAAATTAAAAATTATATTGTAAAATTTGATAGTTATTTAGGTCTCAATAAAAATGTTTTTGGCTGACCACAAGTGAATACTGGAAAAGCTTGTTACTAGTGGTATATAGGAGTGCGAATTTCGATTATATTTTAATGGGATTGTACAAAGCATCGCAGCAGACGCCAAAACAGTTACGACATTCCTTAAATAAGTAAGTTTGTTAAGATTTTTCAGTGACCTAGGTCAAAAACGGTCTCAATTTATATTTTTTCTTACTTTTTCGGGGTCACGCGCTGGTCTGTGGTTTGCTACAATAGCGAACAGTTTTTGTCAGTTATGTTCTTGATGTTTTTCTGGCATTGTGCTGGTATAAAACGCCTTATGGTATCTAAAGAGGCACAGTCAGCTGTTATATTTGTTATAAATCTCATCTTCTCATCATGCCTGCTCCCTGTGAACCGTGCAAAGGTAATAGAACAAAACTAGCTTAAAATAATTACTGCCCGATTTTATAACGTAAAGATTTATTACAAGTTCATTAAAAATTGTAAGAAACATGTTTACACTTACTTATGCAGTCTTATCGGATTCAATAAATAATTAAGCGCAGTTTATGTAATTTTTACTATTTCATTATATATATTAACTAAATTGATATTACTAAATGCAAATAAAACAAAATGTGTTAAATTTACGATGCCCAACGTAAGGTTTGCTGCCACTCATATAGTTGTTAAAGATGAACCACTAAACTCTGTAGCTTCTACTACCTTTTTACCACGCTTTTATTAGCTTGGGTTGTATCTATCTATGTATCTATGTATGTAATGGAATCTTTGAGCATAAATTTGACCGATTTCCAGAAGTTTGATTAATTTGAAACTTTGCACACGTATCAAGGACCGATGACAATGCAATAATTTAATAACAGTTTTCCCAGTTTTCCTCTGTAAGAGGGAGTAAAAGAGATAGAGCTAGCGCGCGATCTGTATCAATTATGTTTCCTGCATAGGTTTGGACTTACAGTCGGTAAAGAAGGAATCAAATCTTATAAACTAAACTAAAAAGTAAAAAATAAATTATACTCGTAGTTTAAAAAACTAAAAAACCACGCTTTTAAAACAGATTGAACTAAAAATTAAAAAAAAAACTGTAGTAATCAATTGAAAAATTCATATTATTGTACAAAAAGCGTGGGGGGCTTGATTTAGATTGTTGTAAATATTTTATCAATAATTTACTATATCTGTGGATATCATAACAAGCACCCCACGCTTTTTGTACAATAATATGAATTTTTCAATTGATTACTACAGTTTTATTTTTAATTTTTTAGTTCAATCTGTTTTAAAAGCGTGGTTTTTTAGTTTTTTAATTATATATAACTGTAGACTGTCATTTGCAATGGGGTGCTCATATTAGGGGGCTGTCTGGAAGACTTAGTTCTGCTGCTTATGCTGTGAGAAAGATAAGGCAATTGACTGATGTTAGAACGGCAAAATTTGTATATTTTAGCTACTTTCATAGCATAATGTCATACGGAATTCTGTTGTTTGGCTCAGCGGCAGATATTGAGTCAATTTTCATATTGCAAAAACATGCTGTACGGGCTATTTACGGCCTTCGACCCTGTGACTCGCTGAAAGAGCTCTTTAAAGAGATTAATATAGGTACTTACAGTGTCTTCTTAATACATTCTTGAGAATATTATTTACGTTCGTAAGAACATACATTTATTTCTTAAGAAAAGTAACGTACACAAATTTAATACGAGAAATAAAGATAAACTCGCCGTTCCAGGCTTCAGACTGCGAAAAGTAGGAAAATCGTTCATGGGAAATTGTATTCGAATTTTCAACAAATTACCACGAGGTATTGCTGAACTCCCTGTATATAAACTTAAATCGTATGTCAAAGTTATTTTAATGAAAAAGGGCTATTACACTGTTAATGATTATTTAAATGATAGAAACGTATGGCATTAAATTGTCCCAGCTCGTACTTGCTTAAACCTTGTAAAAATTACCTTACCTTGTAAAAATTTATTTAAAAAGAGGCTGACAATACTCGTAGTAACCGAGTTTCTTGCGCTGCTTCTTCTCGGCACTAGCTCACATTTGTCCCGAAGCAGTGGTAGGTTTTAATATTGGGACGTGTAAAAGCGCCTCCAGGGGCCTATTTGCAGAAATAAAACTGATTTTAACTGTCGTTTGTAGTGTTATTATAAAAACAAGATACCTATCTGACCAATAGCACGACCAATTTAAGAAATGTGACATTTCAAAATGAACACATTGTTTTCAGAGGTTTTCAAATTAGACGTTTATTCATTAGACAAGACCTATATCTTCTTTTTTAGTACCTAACACTGTTGATGTTTCAAAGATTGATTGAAACTGAGAAGCTGTTAGTTTGTTACCAATTGTGTTAATGAAATTTGAAATTATAAACTAATTTCACGCATTCGCCAAGATTAGTACCTATATATTTTTAGTAGCTTCTTGTACTCGTTATTTAATCATTAGTCGGTAAAACCTTCTGCTATAAAACAGCGTAGAGATGAGAAGACTTGGACAGTAACTCTTGTGTTTCAAATGGAATACTTACATGAGTTATTAATAGAATACTTACAACTTATCTGCAGTAGTTGAATTGATTTAAAATCAAATAGATCAAGAGGTTGAAGTAATTGCTCTGTTATTAATTACTGATACTGCACACGAAAGGTCAAATACCTTATTGCCTGCACATTCGTTTATTTTGTTAAGCAAATTATTTGTTCTTGTTCCAGATTCTTGCAAGGACGGATCTTGCAAAGACGACTGCTCCTGCAAAGATAAAGGCTGCAACGACTGTTCTTCAACAGGTTAGAGTATAGATTTTTCAAAGCAGTATATTGTTTGAACGTAACTTCTGTATGTATGGCCAATAGCTTATTACCGAAACGCAATACCGTTAGCTATCGGGGCAAATGCTTTTTTAATTACAGAGATATAACCAAGAGATGGTGTTTGTAAGACAGCGTAGTTTCATCTATATTATTGGATGTAAAAAAATACTGCCTCTTAATATTATGACCAAACGGAAAGGCTAAATTTTTTATAAATATTACTTTTTCGCCTAAAATTGGAGCACGTGTCGTAAGTGGCGACTCCTCTCTAACATTGGCGAAACTGCGATCGAAAACCCACCAGCCAAGCTTAGCATTTACTAGAGGAAGACTCATAATATTAACCACCTTTTGGATAGACCCCTGGTTGATGGTGATGTTGAAGTTTACAGCTGCTTGCTACAGCTACTTAGTCCAATATCCAAGCAAAAAGCTTGCTTGCTCTAATGTTTTTGGGGGAATTTTTCAGGGAAGATTTGCTTGACTCTAGAGTTTTTGGTGTATTTCTCAGGTGGTTGCTGCTGATCAGCATGGAGGCGTCTGCTAGGCGGCGCGCACGTCGCCCGTCACTCTGCGCACGCGTCTCCGCATTCCTCGAGACGTGCTTCCCTGTCTCTTTCTCCGTCGTCTTCTTCATCACCGTTTTGCTCTTCTACTGTCTTATTTAAAATAAACGCTTGTTGACGTTATAATGAGTTATTATCATTTTTAGTATTTTTATAAACATGCTCTCGCCTGCGAAGTTGTACGCGTGGAATATGATATTATTCCACTGAAACCGCTTTTGTTCCAGAATAAAAGGCACCTTATGTGGGTATTTAAACAACACAGCCGATATTATACATGATGATTTTGTAATCATTGCATTTTCGTAGTTGAGTTGCGTTTTATATCCCAGTAAAAGTACGGTTCCCGTAGGATACTTTCCCCACGCGTAAGTCGCAGCAAGTAAGCAGAGGTCACAGAGGTATCCTACGATGCCTGAAATTATATTTTTTAGCAAAACATTAATTGGTTATTCTATCTTTTCGTTAGTATCTAGGTATTAAAACAAACCTTTTTACCTAGGTAACACTGAAAATGTTAAAAACGGCTTAATGTAGAAAGTTGCCAATACTTTTATTGTTTTTCAAAGTAATCTCCGTTCCTCTCTACACAACGTCGCATTCGATGGAACCACTGAGAAAAGCAGTGGGCCCATTCTTCCTTAGGGGACTCTTCTATGGCATTTTCGTATGCTTTCACCGCATCTTCAGGGCTCGTAAAGCGAATACCTCGTAATTTCATATTTAGAATAGAATAGAATAGAATAGAATCTTTATTTGCGTAAAACACGGTATTTATGGATGATACAATTATTTACATGAGCACATGTCTCGCTATCGAAAATAGCATGCAAAAACTTAAACAATCAAGTAAATAATACAATCTGAACAATTTTTAATTACAATAATATTCATTGGTTTAGTTTTTAGTTTTTGGGAATAAATCAAAGTCGCAGGGCGCCAGGTCAGGACTGTATGGCGGATGACTCATTATCTCGACATCTGGCATAGTCAAATATTCAACAGTCCGTTTTGCGGAGTGCGCTGAAGCATTGTCGTGGTGAAGGAGGATCCTGCTTCGATGGCGCTCCTGTCGAATTTTTTTAAGACAACAGGCAAACAGCGATTGACATACCAGTCTGCAGTAACTGTCCTTCCATCTTCTAGCACAACTATCGCGAAATGACCTTTCCGACCAAAGAATGAGGCAATCATCTTTTTTCCTTGACTTCTTCCTTTCTTTACCTTATAGTTGGCCGATCCTCGAAAGGAAACACCCACTGAGCTGATTGTCTTTTGGTTTCGAGTTCGTAGCAATATATCCAACTTTCATCACCTGTGATGATGTCAAATACAGCATTTGAGTCACCGCCGTTGAACTTATCTAACATTTGGCGACACCAGTCCATGCGAAGGTGTTTCTGGTCGTCGGTAAATGTATGGAGAATCCATCTGGTACAAAGCTTCCTGACGCGTAAATGTTAGTGTAATATTTTTTTAACTTGACTCATACCAATGCCTAGACTTGACGTATCTGCTGATAGGTCACTCTCTTATCTTCCTTTATCATGCGTCGCACAGCACTGATGTTATCTTCAGTAGTCGCTGTGAAAGGACGTCCCCTCGCGCGGATCATCATTGAGATAGCTACGTCCACTCTTAAACTCGTTTAACCAATTGTAAATAGTGAGTGGCACGAGATGGGGACATTAAGAAATGCTAATCGCAGCCTATCATAGCTTTATATAAACTTGAAAAATTATGTCTCAGGCGGGACTCGAACCCGCATCTCCTCGCATATCATAGCTTTGTTGTGGAGTAAGCCCACAACGAAAGCATAATAAATCATTGACCGAAAATTTTCTCGCGTTAGGTTTATTTTCACGTGTAACAAGAGTTTTAGATTTGCCGCCAATTCACAAAAACAAATAACAAATGAATGCAATAAACTACATTAAATTAGGTTACCAAAGAGTTCTAAAATTGAAATTCAGAAAAAGTTTTCATTAGCAATGTTTCTAACTGGCCATTTCTAAACATTTTCAGTGTTACCCACGATATCTTAGTTTTCGTAACATATTACATTTTAGGCCCATACAGAGGTAAGTATCATATTAAGAAGCTGAAAGAAGAGGTGTTGGGGCAAAACATCCGAGAATGGACTTTGAACTCCCAAAGGGAGTTCAAAGTCCAGCAATATAGAAAGTTGCCCTGAGAGACGTGTAGTAATCTCTACTGGACTAATCGAACTTCCCGAACCCCGGGACTTCAAAGATGGTGAGTGCCTACGAAGCGATACAATACGATGTAAAATAGGTTAAGGAACCTTAGAGATGGTGAGCCTTTAATATCCGGTGATTTAAACCACTCGATGACCGGTCGTCATTCAGGATGAAATTTTAACCACCTTCCAAATTTTAATAAAACAATATACGAGACAAGAAAAGAAACAAATGCCGTATAATTTTTTAAGCTATCGCATAGCTTCTATCGCGGGCCTTGAGCGTGGAAACCGAATCCATAAATTCCGTAACGAAAATAACCCAACCTAACACTCGGGGCGAGGCACGATCGAACAATTTTGAATTTCCGAAATTTAAAAGAATTTAGAAGAAAATAAGGATTTTGACAGTATGGTTGCCTATGGTAACCATATCTGCCAAAATAACAAAAAAAATTAATTACAAAAGTCAAAATTAGAAAATCCATAAAATTATAAAATTAAGCTATTGCAGCATAGCTTCTATCTCGGGCCTTGAGCGTGGAGACCGAATCCAGAAATTCCGTAACGAAAATAACCTAACACCCCCCACTCCGACCGGCACAGCGGTGATACTTTTTAGTTTTATAATTGCATAAGTTGATAAAAAATGCTATGCAACGTGGCAATAGCTTTACCGCGGCAGTCTCCGAGTGCCACACGTCTTTTTTCTCTTTTGGTGAAGCCCAGTACAGAAATTTCAAGATTTTACACTTACATGTCCGCCAAAAATCTAAAATTTTTGATACGGCCTTCGGCAATTCACACCGCGGTCCGAAACACTCGTGGTCCGAAACGCCCCAATACCCCTAGTAACACTGTTTTTACGCGATGCGAATCTCATTCATTCATTACGATACTATTCATAAGTTTTTGATTTTCCCTTCATTCATACCTTAACAGGCTTAGGACCGTAAAAATTTAAAGCTACTCGTATGTTGCGAAAAATATTTTGGGGTGAACATTTTTTACTACATAAATGGGCTCCAAATACGATACTGAACGCCTATAAAATTTTTTGAAGATGATGATAAAGTCATCTTGTATAAGTTGTTGACCACATTTATGTACATGAATACGATGCAGCCTACCTTCTTCTGTTATTACAATTCTCTCCCATCTTCTCACTGCCGTATTTTATAAATTAGACGGCAACTGAGTGCTATAGTGATGGTTTTGGTGCAATATATCTCGTTAGCGCAGTTATACAAGAATCACGTAAAGCAAAAAAGCATACAGCATTTATTGCATAAAAAAACTTGTGTCTTCAATATAAAGTTTTAATTCGTTTATTTACAACCTACTTTTCCCGCGATTTCGTACGTGTACGATAGATAGTACTATCTATCTTCGTGCCAAATTTCACTGTACAATATATCTCATATTATATTCCAGGCGGGACTCGAATCCGCATCTCCATGTATACCGGGCGCGGCGCGGCGCGGCGTTTTACCGATTTAGCCACCGAGACACTACGTCACTGAGCGCGAATTTATCAAGCATATTCTTATCACTGTAAGCCAGCGTAATTTCATCAAATGTTAGGAGTTTTGCACTTTTATCACCCGAAAGAATCTCTTTCTATAGATGTTTGAAAGTCAGTTAAGATGAAACATCTATTGAAATACTTTATATTATACTTATTTTAGTAACTCGACTGCAATTATAATATCAGTATTTAAACTTGAAAAACTATGCCTCAGGCGGGACTCAAACCCGCATCTCCATGCATACTGCGCAACTATTAAATTCAAATTAACAAATAGAATTTTCCTGACACGCTGCAGAATGCTTATTTTATGAATTAAAGAACATGATACATTGCTTGGGTACTTTTCTTGCTAATAAGTTAAATTATCATCTGTTAATATAAATTATTTTAATGTTATGTTAATATAAATATAATTATTAGGTTTACAGAGATTTTAATCATTGTTGGTTTTTTTAGGTTGTAGTTTTAAGCGAATTTTTAATAATACTAGGCTCTTTTAATTTACCACCTTTTAGGTAACCATTCCGTTTGTTTGTTGGTGGTTGGTTATCAAATCAAATCAAAATCTTGTTAATGTCACATTATATCAAGGACTAAAATATGCTACTAAGTAGGATAGAAATATTAAACATAATTATTGTGAACATGATATTCCTATTTATGCTTTATTATATGATAATGAAGTCAGGGAAATCGATTAATACAAGGAGGTTATTTTATTACTTACTAATAGGTGGGGTGTAGCAGAATTAAGGGTGTACTGTGAAGGATCTTACGCAAATGAAAATCCATTTTTGCAATTACACGTATTATTTAATCGTTAACTATTTACTAGAACGAAACATTAATGCCACCTCAAATCCATTGCGATGGGCTGCACATTATTCCTAATTTAGCAGCAACCGCCTGTAAAAAAAGAACGTAAGTTAATTTACTGGAATGTTATAGTGAATGAAATAACTTCTATAAACCACGCAACAGATAAATCTGTTCATGCCTAAAACAGCATTTTTTTTTGTGGTCGAGTGAGTTTTTTAATTTTATAATTATCTTTCATCGAGATCTTATCAAAACCAGATTGTTAATTTGTTTATTTCATAGCATATGTTCATGTTTCATCGATCTCGATCTTATGACATGAAAAATCGAGTCCTTAATCCTAACTAATGCTGGCGCCATTATTATGATTCAGCATTAATTAGTGACACGCGATTGGAAAAATCAATATGTGATCGAATGTTTCTGAATTGGGAGTCGGGTTAAAATTTAAAAAGGATTTTAACTTCTGTCTATTGGACATTGCGTAACTTAAAAAAAAGTATAGTTTTGGATATTGTAGGATATGTTACAGTATACACATTGATGGATACGTTAACGTGTTGTTAGCTGTATCATAGTCTGGTTTAGTATATGCACCTGTTTTTGAGCAATCTGAGCAGTCAGCTTCACATGTGCAGCTGTCCTTGCAGTCAGCACCATCTTTGCAGGAGTCTGGAATTATCATGAAATTTAAAAAATATATTTTTATTTGCTCATGTAATATTCTTAATGTCACAGAAAAACTATAATTTAATATCTAAGGGACCTATTTGTAAATGACTGAAAGACAACCGCGTCACAAACAATGGCTGAAGAGCCTAGCTAGAGATGTTAAAATTTTTCATTTGTATACAGCATAGGTACCTATATCCATGTGACTTGGGGAGTCGTCGTATTGATAGACAATATATCGCAACATGTTGTATCGATAAAGCAAATTTTAAGATTGTTTTTCTAAAAAATCTTTTTAAAATTGTAGTCTTAAATCAAGGACCACATGTTTTTATTTTAAAACTGAAGCAAGGAAAGTTCAAATCAAAAATTTAAGACAGTCGTGTACCTATTTATACGATTATATCACATTACATAAAACAAAAATCACGCATGTTATATTTTAAAGATTGTTTTATATCTAATATTATCATGCACAATTTAATTTATCTTTAATTGCACTTAAAATGAAATAATGAAAAAATTAATATGCTTCGAACTAACCTACATTTTTTTTATTATTATTCTGCGATAGCTGTTAAGTACGCTCGTAGATATTTATTATAATTTTATTGTATTTATCTCACATGAGTGAATTGTATTCTTGTGAGAAATAAAGATTCTTTAAACCTAACTTACCCTTGCACGGTTCACAGGGGGCGGGCATTTTGATAATAGTAAGTTAATGTTTATTTACAATGTTGACGATAGTTGAAGACTATACTTTAGCAAACGTAATTTCTGTTTATATACTCCAGTTTTAAATAAAAAAAAATCAAGTGCAGGGTCAGAGTAAGAACTAAGACCTCGATGTTTTTGTCGTTCTGAAAACACACACAAAAGTTTTGTTCTTTTACAAGTATAAATATCTGAACTGTAACCGAACTTCGAAAATGAAATGTTTTTAAAGTCACTTTGTATATTTGCTGTATTCAGTATTTTATCTTCTTTCATTTGATACTCCACTCCACAGCCTATGGTTATGATAGTAAACCTTTTTTTAAAGTACCCCAGTATATTGTTGTAGCATTCGCCATGCAGTTTTTTTTTAAATAAAAGTAAGCCTATATCACCCGGACTATAGTGAGGAACCGATTGACACCTCATTAACCAAAATTGCCTCAGTTTGATTTGCAAATTTGGAACCCACATAATATATACCCACATACACTTAAACATAGACTGCTGAAATCATAACCCTTCCTGTTGATCTGCTTGTGTGTCAAAATATTTAATAGAATCCCACACCAGTATAAGGTAGGACCTGTGTGTCTTATGACCAAAAAGCTCCGTGAATGGCTGATTGATAAGTGCTATTATAGTGTTAAGGAGTTTCAAAATGACAATGATGCATGTTGACTTTACCGGTCGTTCCAATAATTTTTACTATAATTTGTAATTAAAGTTTTCTAATAATTTAAATTAATGAATTAATAATATTTATTAAATTGACATTATAACTAGTAAATTAAATATATTGATAGCTAAATAGGTGCTGTTTTATGATAGCTGAATAGGTTTTAAGCAACATTAATTATCCTTATAACAACTTGACATTACCCTATTTACTGCAAATAAATGAATTTGAATTTGAATTTGAATCTTTCCGTAGTCGGGTAAAATATGATGAAGGCGCATCGTATCAGCCTTTATAATTTTAATATTATTATACCTAATACAGGCCATTGCAGCATTGGAACGTTAACGATAAATAAAAATAATCATAATGTAGCCGTTTTACTCGTTACTTCTCCCATCTTGATGTCCCTTGCATTGTGCACTCCAAATTTTCACAATCTTTGGATCAAATTTAGAAATAATTGGTTTACCATACAGTCTCCCACGCCCTTTTTTAGATCTAAGAAGGATATTACCAAAATTGCTCGGCAATCAGGCGGACGAACGCAATTTCTGCACGTCTTTTCCTAGCAGTGTTCCATAGGACGAGCAGGAGCTTTTCTGTTTTAGGCCAACAGTATACTGCCCGGTTCATTATGTAGTGGTGTGGCCCGCCCGCCTGCTGGCCAAGAGTTGCGGGTTCGATTCCCGGACGGGCCAATTCAGTAATTAATATTTTCTAAATTGGCTCGTGTCTAAGGAGTGGGTTTATATAATGTATCCGCTGGCCCCGGCTTCTGCCGCAGAATGTAAATTATTATAACTAGCCGCGGCGAAGGCCTGTTAAAGGCGATGTGAAATGATGGAAAGTAATACGAAAAGAAGAAGTATATCGCATAACATAATAATCTGACATTTTATGTGACGTTATCAGATTCTAACGCCCCGTTGGTGTAGTGATTTAAGAGGAAACACAAGGGCCGTTTTTCCATACAAACGTTGTCCCCTGTTTCCTCCCTGGATAATGCCAGTAGAGCAATAATTTTTATTATAAAAATCTATAGCCACTATAAGCATGTTTCTGTTTTCCTTTTTTTCATAAATTAATTAATGAAAGAGATATGAGCCTTCAAAAATAAAAAAAAATCGCCAGATTTTCTGATGTGTTCAAACATCCCGAAAACAAATTTGGCTAAATTTTAGAAAAAAAAATCTTTTTTAAATTTTTAATGAAAAAAGTATTTAAATCGATCTAGTTTGGGTAAAGGAATCGGGGGACTACGAAACGTTGATTTTGTGTGCTTTTAGTAGGTATTTTCGGTCCAAGATGCAGTTATCCCTATCACGCTCTGCGGGGAGGCGTTCGGGCACTGCGCGACAGCAATAGATTTTACAAATACCTATTTTTCAATTCTCTCGCCCGTGGTGTTTCCTCTTAACGCTCCGTTGTTCTAGTGGCCAAGTTCTCGGGGTCATGGGTTCGATCAGGCAACAAAAAGTTTCGAATTCTCCAACATTGCTCGGGTTTGTAATCACCAACCCGTATTTGGCAATATACCCATCATTGCTATGGTAACTTGAATTCAGAGATTGAAGGAAAGGGGATGATTATATTATAGGCCGCAATTTTCTTTACATCAGATTGTCAAGGACTTTCAAGGTTACATTCGTTTTTCATACACCAAAAGACACTCATTGTAAGTACTTTAGACGCATTGTAAGTAGTCAATGCTCGAAATCGATTCGTCACGGCTCATTCCCGCTCTTCAATGTCATTTTAGTTGTCCTAGACACTTTTTGTCAACAAAACCTCTTGATGACAAACACTTGCGCTGTTACCAGTTGTATTGAGTTGATTTGTTTGAGTCGTTGTCTTTGCTGTATCATTGTTCAAATAATTCGCAGACTTAGTGAAATATTTAGCTAAAGTATCGACAAACAGTATTGTTGACCTGTCTACATTATGAAGGTGATAGACAACAAAACATGTAAGGTTTTAAAGTTTAATATAGAATAATACTTGCTCTTTGAACGGGGCTCAGCCTGCATGGACTACACGATATGCAGTAGTAGGATGCAAAATATCCTTTGTCTTTCCTGAGGGTATAATGTATCTTTGTACCAAATTTCATCAAAATCGGTTCCGCAACATAGGCGTGAAAGCGTAACGGACAGACAGACAATCCGCACTTATACACCGTGCAATTTTAACCACCTGTACAACGAAGCCCACGTTATTGGACCATTATGTATAACATCACGGCAGTGTTATTTATTTTTTTATTAAAAATAATTTTTGAAAAATTTTATTTTTAGATTCAGATTTTATGAAAAAAATCAAAAAAAATTAAATATCTATGCCAAGATGTTATACATAATGGTTACTTAACGTGGGCTTCGTTTTACAGGTGGTTAAAATTGCAAATTATTTTTTTTACTTTTTTTTTACACATTTTTAACAACCGACGTAAAAAGAGGTTGCTCATAAATCAATGTGTATATATTTTGTTATGTATAATTGATAATCACGGATGACTCAGACTGATATCATTTTATTTTTGTTCTGTAGGGTAAAGTTCAAAGTTGGTCCCTTTTAAACATAAATAAAACTATCCAGAACGATAAAAAAATAAATTTACAGCCTTTTTATAATACGAGTACTAATCACCGAAATTCGAAAAAATCATTATGCACCAGCCCTACATATATTTTTTAGAGAAAATAAGTTTAATTGTTTTTTTTTACATTTTTCTCAACAAATCAACCCTATTTCTAAAGCCATAGGGGTGATTCAAATAAGACCTACTAACTATTTAGTTACTTACTATCAAACGAACGGAACTGGTCAATATATCAACCCATGTTGACTGGCCTATACATTTAATTGATAATAAATTTAAATGCAGTATAGGTAAAGGTTATCTGCAAGTAACACAAACAACGTTGTAGGTATATTGGAGGACGTTATGGTCAGACCATCTTGAACTTGGTCCCGTCTGGTTAATTAAATAATAATAATACATAATAAATGTGGACAACATCACATACATTGTTCTTTTTAAAGCAACCGTATTTTGGAAACCAGAAACAAAGAAGGTACCACAAACACCCAGACCCGAGAAAATGTAGAAAAACACTTTTTTTCTACATTGACCGTACGGGAATCGAACTTTGGACTTCGGAGCAGGCGACACCTTGAAAATCGGTGTGTTTGCCACTCCGCCAAGGAGGCGGAGATCGTCAACTAATTAAACTGTAATAACCTATTTACGCTCACTTTTGAGCACGGGTCTCTCTCCTTTATACAGAGAGGGGTTGGGGGCTGCCATGTGGTGCAAGCATATAATAGCACCACCTCTTCTCGCCTTAAGTTTTATGATACTGAAGGTAATCCGTCCCAGTGAGTTCATCCTGGCGTTAATTCGCCAGAAGAAGACGGAAGCTCTACTCTTCACTATTAGTCAATCTGCGATAGCGTACTCGCCTGCCAACCGTGACGACTGACAAAATCATTCTTTTTAAGTCGCCTTTTAAGACACCCATAGAGCAAGAAGGGGTTGTGCCTTTTTCATTTTTAGTTTTAAGCGCAAAAATCCAATAGGCAATATGTTTAAGTCATATTTTTTGACAAAACCAGATGGGTATTACGAGTATATCACCCTTAACGAGGTGCATAAGTTTTACAAGAGTCAATTTTTTTTTTAATTTTGTATTTTTCAGAACGAAAATCATACGACAGAAGAAACAAAATTTTTACTTATTTTGAGAGTTTTTGTTTGTTTTGAGTTGCTTTTAATTATTCGATTAAAAAATTAGTTGATTTAAACTAAGTTATCTTTAATTTATAGATGTCGATCCCATAGTCCGTTGGGGCAGTGACTGCATGCCAGGGTGTGACTGTCATGATGCCAACATTGACAGTAAGTACCACTTATACTTACTTTAAATACCGGGCCAAGATCTCAGGGTCCCGGGTTCGATCCCCGGGTCGGGCAACAAATAGTTTCGAATTTTCGAACGTTGCTCGGGTTTGTGATCACCAACCCGCATTTGGCAAGCGTGGTGATTATGCCAGTTCCCATCATTGCTGTGGTAACTTGAATTCAATGATGGAGGCCTTTTCCTTGCAGTGGGTCCCAATAATCTATCCATCGCCAGTTTAGACATTTCGGAGATAGGAAACAGTTTCTATCTCTGATTTTGCCGTCCAAAGAAACAAAGACAGAAGTTGTTTTCTATCTCCGATATGCCAAAACTGAAGATAGATAGGTTATTAGGACCGGCCGTTAGTTAACTTGTCCCGTGGTAACTGGTAAGTAACTTTATCGTGAGGTTTTACGCGGAAAACGAAAAGAAAAGGACGAACTTTGGCGGAGGCCAAACGAGCGTATTTTTTTTGAGTCTTGAGTCATTTTGTAAAATTTTCATTGGGATAAAGTTGTTACAATATTTGGTTATTGTAAATTTTCTAATGAGTAGTTTTGTAATTGAAAAGGCATAAACCTAAAAATGCAATTCCTTAAAAAAAATTCTAGGAAATTGCATTTCAATGTTACACCAGTAATTTATTTGCTTAAAAACAGACATTAAACTTGTTCTTTTATTTGATATTTTAGCAACTTAATTGCACTTATAAAACTTGTTATAATTTTTTTAAGTGACACAATATCTTAAATAAATTGTAGCATTTTAATCCCTCGATCGTCAGTTATTCCAGACATCATTGAAATCAATTGTTATCGTGGCACCCGAGTGCCTCCTGGGGGTTGAGGAATTAATAAAAACTCAGCATTTTAGGTAGGTAATTACCTACCTACTTATATAAAAAAAAAATTAAATGTTTTTGTACTTCCTTTATGTCATGATGTCTCCTGTTTTTTTACTTATCTTTCCGTAATTCAGTCTGGGTAAAAACTTATTTTGTTTACAGGTACTACTTGTATGCAGTACATCTTATACGCTCTGATTTGTTAATAATTTATAAGCTTACATTAGAAAATCCCATTTTATTACTTTTTCGTTAGGTACTTTTTTGCAATTATTGTATTAACCCTAAACACGAACATAATAATATGTGTATATAAATGTTACGGTGAAGTTAGAATTTCGATACTATAGCTCTTCTCTTTATTATTTGTGTGACTTCGTCTTTTCTTTTGTTCTGACTTTAGACCTAAGGCATCTAGAATTCTTCATTCTTTATTTACTATTTTAAAAGCATATTTACTGTTGTATAAATTAGCCTATATTAAGACAAAATCTTTATGTTAATAAAACTGACTTTTTGTGATTTGAATCTTCTAGAAACAGTTTATTAATTACTAACCTAAGAAAACTTTTCTATATATCGTCTGGCATATAAATTGAGTCATGTTGAAATTGCAGTTTCATAGCACTCTACCAGGCTGCAATTTATTTTACTTTATTGCTCTAAGTTTTTTTTTTAATTTTGTTTATTTTGCTAGAACGATTCTTTTGATTCAACCAAAACATGTAATTAAAGAAATCGATCTGCGTGGGAAACGGGCTAATTAGGTGACTTGATAGACCTTAGACTAATACAAATAGGTATCTGTATGTAAAGAACTTCTAATCATTGCTCAGGAATATAATAGTTTAATGAGATCTTTCTGTAAGTAAGTAACTAGGAGGTCCTTTACGTGTTTCAGTATACGTAATTTAGATGAGTAATTTTTTTTTCTCGATACCAAAAAGTCAAAAGAATTGCATCTTCTACGTGGTTAGTTATTTATCTAATTAACCCGTTTACACTAGCAAACGCAAAAGCCAGTAACTTCAAATGCTTTAGGGAATAATAAAAAAACTTATGCATGTGTAATTAAGATTATATTTCACCTTGAATGTGTTTTACTTCAAGCATAGAAATCAGAACAATGGGCAATACAACGCTTATATATAGAAATAAATAACAAGATTATTGGAGTGTCAAACAATAACTACCTACTTATCATTTTAAGTGTTTAATATATTGAGACGTTCAGTTAACATTTTAATATGCATTGACTTTAAGTACAAATAGTATGTAGACAGAAAGTACTAATAAAGGTTCTTAAAATATGTTTTTCAAATATCATTTCACAGTAACTGTAGTCAAAACTCATTGATGATATAGGTAGGTACACTGATGTAAGGCAAAAATACCTAAATAAAAACCTCAGTAGGTTTGGTTGATGCCATTATAATTTATAATCGTAAATAATACTTCTCTGGTTACAGGCCCTAAACTAAGGATAATAAGTGTATTCATATGAAAAGGGCTTCTGGACATATCTGAAAATATCGCAGATACCTAATTTCAATACCATAGCAAGCACGTTCATTGTCCTTAGAAATTTCTTGCTAACTAACAAGATTATTCCTTTGATGGAAAGTACTAAAGCGTTCGGAGACAGACACCGATTCTGATTTACAATCAAAATAAAATATAATTACTCATACGGCATCTAATTAAGATTAGCTTATATTAGTAAATAGTAATTGCGTTATAGTTGACTCCCTCCCCCTACTTTTTGGGGGTTGCGCAAGTGTCGCCGCCGCTGCAAGCAGTCTTCTTAGCGGCGCAATTGCAAGAGGAATCGCATTTGCAATTAGCACAGCATTTGGTGGCTGTGCATTTGCAGTCTGTGAAGAAACAAAAACAAATTATTACAAAACTTATTTGGGGTAGACCTATTTCCAGCAGTAAGCGTCGTTTGGCTGACATGATATAAATAAATAAATAAATGTGCACAAGATCACATACATTGTTCTGATCCCAATTTGAGTAACTATTTAAAGCACTCGTATTTTGAAAATCAGAAACATCGAAGGTACCACAAACACCCAGACCCGAGAAAATGTAGAAAAATACTTTTTTTATCTACACTCAGCCGGGAATTGAACCCGGGACGTCGGAGCAGGCGACACCTTGAAACCGGTGTGTACGCCACTCTGCCACGGAAGTCGTTAAAGATGATGATTATGACAAACCTTTTGAGTAGGTAATCATAAAACTTTTCTCGCTAATTGAAACAAGAAAAGTACTAATTAAGCATCTAGTTTTAAGTCATGGTCTCCTTTTTGTGATTTTCATCGGTAAATTTATTCCATTATCATCTAATGATAAACCAGCCTTCATTACATTACCAGGCGCAGGCCTGAGAGAAGCAAGCTGTTTCAGACCAGCTAATTAAGGCCAGTTCAATATCACAACCACGGTAAAAGCCTTGGCAAGAGGCGACGACGTTATAAATCTCTCCACTATTTGGTCAACCTGTGCAATCATTTAAATCAGCTTTATGAAATGTTCTTCATACTTAACACAATATTTCAAGTTGATACGTTAAGTTGACTAATTAAAGTAACTAGTAACCGAGCAGCTACAATACCGTTTCCAGTTATATGCATGTCTAGCCATTAGCAAGGTAATTAGGGAAACAATAAACACTGCTGCCCGACTGTGTTTATAAACACACATTTTCATACTGAAAACATACGAAAATTCATGAAATCGGACCATGTAGTTCTCATTACACTTCGATGTGGCTTTGTGCACTGATAACAAGTGGCTTAGCTCAATGTTACTAATGTACTTATTCATTTTTACGACTTTGTTCACACTTCACGTTCGCGATGTATATTGAGAACTGATTGTCACAATAAAATTAAATGATCTCGATATAAGTATAAAAATCCCAATAATTTTTTCTTCGAAAACTGCAATTTCCGAAATAAAAGATGCATTTGTGCTACTTCAAACTAATTACTATCTATCTTCATGACAAATCCTTACTAATATAATGAATGCGAAAGTAACTCTGTCTGTCTGTCTGTAAAGCTTTCAAGTCAAATCTACTGAACTTAAATGAAATTTGGTACTCTAGAGCCTGAGAAAGAAAAAAGGGTTGTAAGGGGTTAAAAAGTTGCACGGAAGAGCTAAAAGCTAAAAAGCTAAAAGCTGTAATTCATTTTTAGTCTGTTGATTAAATATATTATTATGTAAAAAAAACAATTAAAGTTTGTACCAATTTTACCCTAAAGGGGGTAAAATAATAAAGGGAATAAGGGATGGAAGTTTGTATGCAAATACATACTTATTTTAATTTAACGTATTTGAATGAAAGTTACGGTGTTAGTTTGCTGGAATAACATATAGGTTCTTTTTACCCCTGGAGAAAGTACGGTTCCTGTGGGATAATTTTAATACATTGTTTTACATTCAAAATTCAACACGTTTGAAGTCGCGGACAAAAGCTAGCATTAAAAAATATAGCTGGCATAATAAATTCGTTTAGTTGTTCAGGTTGAGTAACTAAACCTGAACAACTAAATCATATTAGAACGATAATTTTAGATGATAAGAAGTAGGTACGTCCACCTATTTGCAAAATATGAATCATCTTTATTAAAGTTGTAACCTGAACAATGATTAAAAATTTACAGTCATATTTCAACCTTAATCCAAAGTCAACATTATTCCATGGTCTAAAGTAGAATTTAGGAAACTTTTAGAAATTTTAAACAGCATCCAAATAGTTAAATGGGTATAGTGGTATTAGAAGTTAGACACATATTATCCCTCAACCCCCAGGAGGCACGATAACAATTGATTTCAATCGTGTCTGGAATAACTCACGATCGAGGGATAAGAGCCCCAATAACAAAAGCTCGACACACATGTCGAGTCAAGTCTGACTCATTACTTAAAGACTTGTTTATTTTGTTTGTTTGTTTCCATTAAACACGTCAAGGTCTTCAAATGTTATTTCAAGGGTATTTTATTACAACCTGGTAATCTAACTACATATTATATTAAAAATCCGGCCAAGTGCGAGTCGGACTCGCGCACGAAGGGTACCGTACTAAAAAGGCCAAAAAAACGGGTTTGTTGTATGGGATAGCCCTCCTTAAATATTTATTTTATTATGTTTTTAGTATTTGTTGTTATTGCGGTAACAGAAATACATAATTTGTGAAAATTTCAACTGTCTAGCTATCGCGGCTCTTGAGATACAGCCTGGTGACAGAGCGACGGACAGACGGACAGACCGACAGACGGACAGACAGCGAAGTGTTAGTAATAGGGTCCCGTTTTTACTCTTTGGGTACGGAACCCTAAAAACCAACCAGGACTCCATGGCCCTTTTTAGAAATTCACTGTTAAAAGTTTTTTTTTCCTTATAAGAAATGTTTTAGTAATATCACTAATCTTACAAATTTTACTCATATTGTTTTTGGGTTCAGTTATTATTAGGTACTAAGAAGATTGAAATGCAAAAGAATCATATAAATACAATAATTTTATTTAAATCATAAATAGCCATATCCAAGATACACTAAATGAATATAGTATACAGATATTGCTTATTTAAATTTATGTATGTATAAGATTAAATAAGGGCGAGAAAAATAAATAGGCTTCGAAATCGGTATCGGTTTATATGAACAATATTTTGTTTTAAAATATGTTAGCAACATGAAATCTAATCAAAAATTGTAATGCATTTTAAGTAATTATTTTGCGTAAAAATGTGATGCCTTCCTAAAATACAGGGTGAAATTGTAACCACCTTCCAAATTTTAATATATCAATCTACGACACAAAAAACAAAGGAAGAACGTATTTTTTCTTTTGGTATAGACCAGTACAAAAATGTCAAGATAAAGCACTTAGAAAATGTCCGCCAAAAATCTAAAATTGTTGATACGGCCTCCTAGCACCACTTTTTTTAGGGATTGCGGATCTCATTCGTTAATTACGATACTATTCATAAGTTTTTGATTGTCCCTTTATACCTTAACAGGTCTAGGATCGTAAAAATTGAAAACTATATCGCGAAAAATATTTTTGGGTGACAACTTTATTTACATTTTTTACTTCATAAATAGGCTCTAAATACGATACTGAACGCCTATAAATTTTTTGGAAAGTGGTTAAAATTTCATCCTGTATAACAGCACCACCCTTCTTGATATAGGTATCGCTTAGGTGCCTAATCGTAAGTACTGACTAATAAAGACGGAGAGCAGCAGCCTGTGGTTTGACAAGTATGGGCGATCTACTCATTTTAATCATAAATGTTATATACAGTATATTATAATACTTATATGAATTAAATTATTTAGGGCGGACTGTTATTAGATTCTCAAAATTAGCTAAGCTACACGAAAGTTGAATCTATTTATTTATTTGAAACCATTATGCACATTAATTATTGAGACATTTTTTAAGTAATTTTTTAAATTGCGTAGTTACCTAAATGCAAGAGGCAGTCCCTAATTTTTATTTATTAATAATATATTGTTAATAACAAACAAAAACTTACTATCACCGCAACCTCCGCAAGGCATCTTGAGTTGTTTGCAAAAAACAGTTACTAAAAACACAGGTGCAAGACGTGCAAGCTAACGCAGCGAGTCGATGTGTGGCGGCGCAGGCGCAGCCGTGCTCTTTATAGTGCAGTAGTGCAGCGATACCAGCCTAGGGAATGTTCGGACACCAGATTGTTTATGTTCGGATAACTATTTCGGACACTATAGTGTCGATTTAGCTATTGCAATAAATAAATAATAATAATAAGTAAGAACAACATCACATGCATTGTTCTGATCCTAATTTGAATAACTATTTAAAGCACTCGTATTTTGGAAACCAGAAACAACGAAGGTACCACAAACACCCAGACCCGAGAAAATGTAGCAAAACACATTTTTTCAGCTCATCAGTTGCACTAGCTAAGTGATCGGACCGTTCTTGTTGTGACATCTGACAGAGCAATTGTCTTGAAGGCTTTCTTTTACACAAATAAGTATTTTGATCCTCAGATAGTTCGATTCATATTAGTTGGTGAATGCACTTTGCAAAAGCAAAAAGACTATAAATAAAGTAACGTAATTTATTAGCCAAAACGCATCTCCTTGAAATGGATGTATTACAATTGGTTTAAGAACTTCTACACAGATCAGTATCCCCTGATTATAAATCGATAGGAAATTTTAAGTCCTAGCAATTTTTACGACCAAATATGTATTATAATATTTTATAAGTCGAATACCGAAAGTGGCATTACTGGCAGTGGTGGAAGAAATAGGCCGCCTAAACTTACACCCTGGTCCCTGGGTTGGAAGTCCCAGGCCTTGCCCTGAGTACCTTTTTGGGCAGCGCTATGGACCGGCCTCACCCGCAGGATGGATTCATGGATGAGAAGACATTTCGGTTCTTAACACATTTCAGGACACAAGACGCCTGTCGGCGTGATGACAGTAAGAGTAGTGCTATGTAGTAGCATTGTAGCCCGGAACTAGTTAAGCTGTTAGAATACATACATTCTTTTCTTCCTACATTCTTCTAATCCGATATCCGAAAAGGCCTATCGCACATGCCTACCTATACGTTTTGTGATGTTTCATTATACGTTGAATAGATGCTTCAGAGTAATCAGACTTAGAGTGGTAGGAAAAAGTACCTACCTACTTATTGCTACGTTTAAAACAAAAGTTATTTATCCAATGCTGATAGCCTAAATAAATGTTTCAGCCGAATCTTGCAAAGCGAGAGATGGAGTTATATTTAAGCGATTCTCTCTTCATTTGTTAGCAATTGTTCGTAAATAAGTAGAATTGGGGCCGTGTGGTTTATTTTGCACTCGGTTCGTCCTCTAATTGTTGTGATTAGAGCTGTAACAAACCGTATGTATTCGGTACTGAGTAACGGGTACTCCATGTAGTACCGAGTAACGAATCGGTACTTACGAATGCATTTCGTTACTCGCATTTTCCGTATTAGCATGTATTAGGTCGCGAAAGAACCGTTTGCTGATCGTATGTTTTATGAAATGCCTTATTCGGAAATTTGAAAAAAAAAAGATAAAAATGGACCTCAATAATTTTGTAATTTAGAAGTATTTCATCTACATATTACGATTGATGCGACTCCGTGATATTATACTTTATGTATGTTAGCACGTACGGAATACGACTCGATTTGTTGTTCCGCACTGTTTATTAATAAGGTATCAAAAGTAACGAGTAACGTAACGATACGAAAGTAATGAGTACTTTTTGTCAAAGTAACGAGATCATACGGGTACATAATTTTTCGTTACTTTTACACCTCTGTGTGATATAGCAGATAATAAGTAATTTTAACGAAGTAATAAGCATTTCACTACCTTTTGTGCTTACCAAACAATAAGCATATGAGTAAACTAGTACTTATACTTACAATAATGTACAGATTTTACAGATGCTAGAATTTTCTTCAGTGGTACAATAATATTTGTATGCACGAACATGTATATGTAGGTACCTACCTATACAGTACAATGTTATCCTATTAATATTATAAACGTGAAATTTTGTAAGAATGTATGGATCTTTGTTACTCTTTCACGCTAAAACTACTCAACGGATCTGAATGTAATTTGGCACGGGGTTAGTTTATTGTCTGGAAAAACATATACTTAGGCTACTTTATATCCCGGGAAAAGGTACGGTTCCGTGGGATAATTTTGATACACAGTTTTA
Source organism: Anania crocealis (assembly GCA_949315895.1). Taxonomy (NCBI): domain Eukaryota; kingdom Metazoa; phylum Arthropoda; class Insecta; order Lepidoptera; family Crambidae; genus Anania; species Anania crocealis. Next base: position 14,201,385 of record OX438867.1, on the reverse strand, counting down.
AATTCAAAAATCCACGCATTCGAAGTTGCGGGCAACAGCTAGTTTTACTATAAAGTACCTACTTAGTTATTAATTACTAGCATGTTGCAAGAAAGTAGTTTGAAGCTTGTGATAAGTGGCTTGGAAACCTCTGACACATTATTATTCTTAAAGGATTAATCTTTCGATAAGTAGAAAAATGCATTTTACGTTTGTTTAGGTGATTCACCAATTATTCTTAAAGAGAGTAAAATTAACACATCATCTTTTTGAGTTTTTTGAGACTTCGGGATAGCCATATTTAGGTAACATTGTAACACCTATTGCGTGACATTTAAAAAAAGTTAATTAAAACCTTTTGAGTATTATTTTGAATTTATATAGACATAAATAGCACTTACAATATCTATCTATACTTACCTGTGATCGTACTATGTCACAGTAACTTTGCCTTTTGGTATCTTTAAAATAAAGTTTTCCGATGGCCACATTTAGCCTGATAAAACTTGTAGGCGCTTATAAACATGTCGACTCGTATGATGGTGGCAAATGGCAATTCCTGTTTAATGTGTTGTAACTCGTAAGAGACCTTAAACAGACCGGCAGCAGCGTATTCTCTCGAGCATAGGCCAAACTGCGATTTTGCGAACCCTGCTAAGCGTGGGGAATACCCACTGGGGATCAGAGGCGGCGCCGCGGCGTAAGGCTTGGGCGGTGTGGGCCCACCGCCCACCTGAGTGGTGGGCGGTGGGCCCACACCGCCTAGTTATAATAAAGAAAAATTATGAAAAGCCCATAACAAATAAATACCTACATTATAAATACATTAAAATTAATTATCAACTTAAAGATATTCCACTCTTTGGCTTAAATGTGCATGAAATACTAGATATTCCTGATAACCATGTCATAAAATTAATTATACCACCAGAGGGCCTCGCAAAGTGCTTGCCCATATTATTAGAGGGCCTCACGAAATGCACCTCGCCCACATTAAGTTTAGGCCTTGCGCCGCCACTGCTGGAGATTATGGCAAAATTCTCCTTTTGGAGAAACCATGTCCAGCAGTGGACTGATATTGGCCGGTGATGATGACATGATGATAATAATGAATCCTATCTACCAAAACAGTCCGCTTCGTGAAGCGTCTTGCCCGCAGGCAACTGACACTTCTCAGCATTCTACATTAATCGTCACGTAAATTTGGACTTGCTCTCATTAATATAAGAACTGGTACCTTCGTTGTTTCTTCTAATTTTTACAATACGAGTGTTTTAAATATTTTCTTACTTTGGGATCAGAACAATGTATGAATGAATGAATGAATGAATATATGTTTATTTGGCACTTCGAAAAAAAGTTTACAAAAAAATAATTAGGTACAATGAATGTGCCAAAAAGGCCCCCACTCAGCATTAGTCGCAACAGCCTAAGGCATACTGCGACGCTGATTTTCAGTGGGAGCCCAGGAGGCACTGGAAAAAAAAAACATATATACAAAACAAATTAAAATTAAAAATGTACGTTATGTTGTCCAAGTTTATTCATAAAAAAACCTCCAGCCCGTCTTAAAAACTCAAATCTTGGTGTTTGCTTGGCAACACGATTACCTTGAACAGTTATAAGAAGAAGCTTGGTCAGTATTTTGTTTTAAGTAAAAACCTATTAGTTATCATCCCACTGTAGGGCAAAGCCCTCTTTCATTGAGTTCAAGCTACCACGACAATGATGGGTATCTCATTGGAATAATCTTATTGGAAGTAGGCTGTGGCTTATTTATGTAGCAAAGAGCTTTCAGAAGAGAAAATATTTTTCCTCCTTTAGAGCCTCCTGCAGACGATTCTTGAGGACACGCGCTACACCGTTACAAGACCTCTTTAAGAGGAAACACCACGGCCGTTTTTTATATAAACGTAGTCCCCTGTTTCCTCCCTGGATAATGCCAGTAGAGTAATAATTTTTATTACAAAAATCAATGGCCACTATTAGCTTGTTTCTATGTTTTCTGTTTTTTCATAAATTAATTAATAAAAAAGATATGAGCCCTCAAAAATCTAAAAAATTCGCCAGATTTTCCGCTGTGTTCAAACATCCAGAAAACAAATTTGGCTTAATTTTAGAAAAAAAGGAAAACATACGAAAACTAATCGGGGGACTCTCGCCCGTAGTGTTTCCTCATAAGCGTGCGATCGACCTTGTCAGCCGGCTAAAATAGTACTGGGGAGCTAGGCTGACAATATCTTTCAGAGCTGGGCAAAACCTACTTGCTGTAGCTTCGAGAGGCCTTCGTCAAAGATGATAGACGATAATTTTATGTAAAGATATTATATTTCGCAAACATCCGTTATGATGACTAATCTACTTATTTACTACTTCCGAATAGGAACTACTTGATATCAGGTGCTATAGAAAATCGTGATTCATATCACAATTCTGAGAAACTTGAAAAAAAAAAGATATCATGCAAAAACAAAATTATCAACTAATAGATATCGGGTAGGTACTTACATATTGATTTCATTGTGGATTATGATGCCTAGGACCAAGGGACCCTGATTCGTTTACCGGTCAGATCTATTTAGGAAACGATTCTTAATTGGCTCGGGTCTGGAATGAGTGGTGGGATTAGGTTAGACGTGCTTTATTTAGAGGCCTTACTCCGCAGCACAATGTCAGTATATTCGAATCTATCTGTCTCTATCACTCATACCGATGTCCTAATGTATCTGAAAGAGACAGATATCCGTAAATACGAGCTTCGTGTTGCAGAGAGCAGCATCAGCACCGTTGGTCTAGACTTCTATCGTATACTGCACAAGATAGAAGTTGTAAGAACAGGTCATGTCAGAGGGCTGTAATAGGCGACTTCTAATACACACCTGCAGATTATATTTATACAAAAGTCATACGAAAAGAAGAAACAGAACCATTGTTGTATATAATAAGTCGTCCAATTATGTAAAGATATCATTTTCTATCTAGTGTAATCTAAACACTGACATTACTGCTAATCGAGCAACATGGAAAAATCATAATATTTTTCTACTAGTAAATATTTTTAACTTAATTACTATCATTTATGTATGAGTATGACCTACGGATAGTGTATCGGTAACCTTAGACTTTTATAATTAGCATTAACATCAAAACAAATAGGATCTCACAGTGGTAACTTGTTTGTAGTGAAATGGAAGCTGCATCAAGCAAATATATATTTTTATTATTCTACCACAATTATAACATAAAGTAGTTAAAGGGCTACGTGGATTAGGACAAAGAATTTGGCGCACCTAACGTTCCTATTTACTATCTTATCATATCTCTGGGTGATAACACCATATCAATGAGCACACAAAGTACCTCACTTCAGTCGACCAGTACAATTGCGAGGCACCTGTTGTTGCAGAAAAAAACTGATAACGGTACCCACAGAAATAATGTGATCAGAAGATATAGATTAGTTTCAAACAATGGGTGTTAAAGTTTTAGTATTAGCAGTTTTCCTAGTAATAAGTGCAAGTGTAAACGCTCAGGACGTTATTGTGACAGAAAGAACTATTGATGAGTTGCCTTCAGATGTAGATTCAAAACCAGCAGAAATACCGCAGCCAGATGATTCACCAACACCTGATGCAGCACCTGAAGAACCTGTAGTAGATGTGATACAAGATGCACCACCGGCTGATTTAGAGGTTCGAAGTGGGAGGTACCAGCTCAGTGATGGATTGGTTGGTGAGGAGCCAACTGAATTAGAAGCTGTCGATGTAGACCCAAATGGAGAACAGAGTGAAAAACAACTACTGTATTCTCCTGATTCGACAATCAACACCAATTATAATGAGTACGGTAAGTGTAGATATTTAATGCTATTAATTGATTGCTATGTTGAATCTATTTTAAAAGGAGTAACCAAAGACAAAACAATTGGATCATCGGATTCTAACTAGATATCAGGTGAAGTGACGTTGTCACTGATAAACAACAGTAGACAGAGGTGCCATTTTGTCATTTTACACCGAAGGTGTGTAAAACTGTTGTTTTTATTAATAACTCAAATGGTATTTAAAATTTAAAAATACTGCTTTTAAAACGTATACCATTTTTTATCAATCCCGTAGCCATTTGATATAATTATAATGTAGGTCTTCTCTATGGACTATTGCAATATCATTATCTTTGTAAAACTTTATGACAAAGGGCGTGGTAAATTAAAACTTATCATCCGTTACGGTAGGCTTTGGATTTATTTGTAGGTTTCACAAACCCCTCCACCGGATAAAAAAAAAGACAATTAAGAATGATGACACATGCGCGAACGAGATAATGGCGTCGTAATTACCGCCTTTGACGTAAATGAATATTAATCAAAAACGAAAGCATATTTTATCATTCTGTAAAAAGCAATAAGTAAATGAATATATTTCTTATCATTCAGGTATCAAATTGAAGTAATCAACGATTGAAGAAATACTACATTTACAAGTTCAATATTTGTCATCAATTTTTTGGGTTCAAAGATAAAAAATAAATCAATGTACACATGAAACCCATTATACAAGAATACTAAGTATACAATTATTCAAACAGATGGACATAAAAGTTTGAAATGTTTACAATAACACCACTTGAAACTCGACCCGACCGGGTCATAAAAACTACTAGGGATGTTCCTTCACTTTATAAAATTTTATCGATAATTGTGGCTTTTTGTAAGGAGTACCTATGAGAATAAAAATATAATTTCATCAAATTAAAATCTTTGATTTTTGTCGTATAAAGAGGCTTAAATTAAACTCTTTTTATACTTATGACTTTTTCTTTCTGACGAATGGTTTAGCGGGAAAATGTGATTGATAGTAAATATTTCATTGCATTTTCTCGCTAAATTATGTGTCGGAAAGAAAAATTCACAAGTATAAAAAGCCTTTACTTTGGCCCCCTTTATATGTTAAAAAACAAAGGTTTGAGTTTTACTATGTTTTATATTTTTTATGAAAAATTTTCTAAGTCCCAAACGCCTTGCACACCATTTGCTACACTCCAACCATTTTACAACTATTTTTTATATAAAAGGCTTTAAAAATTACAAAGTTACAATATAAAATCATTATACGATACTACTATCATCATCGACCATAACAATACTTTTATCGACACATTACTTCTCCCTACTGAAAACGCGACCAAAGAAGTTGCGCAATGTCAACGTTCTTAGCCCCATACAAATAAAGGTCAAATTAGCTCGCCCGAATTTTCAACGAATATCGTTATTTTGTAGGGACTGTACACGAAATTGTAATTGCTTATTCTTATAACAATGAATAAATACGTTGTAATATCGTTGTGTAGACCATTCGCAATTACTTATTATATACTTTTAGCCGTAATTACTAACAAGTATCGTCATAATTCAGCTAGAAAACCGAAAAATTATAGCGACTTTTGTCGAACAGTTATTCATTATACTGCAATGTATTTTTCACAAACAATTGTCTAAAATGACTCATCGTAAACATAATAATCAATTATAAATAATAAAACAGCACTTACTTCAGAAAAATCCTCATAAATCAGATTCTAACTATCACACTCGCACTGACGTCACTCGGAAATTTGTAGGTTTTGAAATGGCGGAAAAAAAAAATCCACCACAGACAAGCAAGTCTTTCTTCATTCCGAGAGTGTAAAATTTATCACAGATAAATAATATTTACAATTGTTCACACAAGAGTAGTCTCTATCACACAAAATTTACAGTGTAAAGTCCATTGGGAGAGCGCGACAACCGGTTGTCGCTTGAGGTTCGACAGAATGGCGCGATATCATAGGCGCGACAACCGGTTGTCGCTTGGGGACTGAGAGATATTTAAGTCTAGACAATTTACTTTTAAATTAACTGCAAAAATATGTCTAAAGAATTTTAGTTGACAAACACATTGCAATATATTAGTCTCTTGCTTATCTAGATTTTAGAATACCTAAGTAGCGTTTAGTCAGTGTAATTATATAGTAATCAGTGTGTACTTACACCATTCAACGCAAATATTATGAGTCATACATAATAATGTGCTTGAGTTGTGTCATTATGTACATATTCAACATCAACGGTCGTTGATCTGGCTGCATTCAGTGTTTTGGTTTATTCTAAGTTTTTAATTTAGTAGTTGTTCCTTACGTCTAATGTATTAAGACAAAAAGTTACCTAGAAGTTCACTTTTCTTTCCTCTTAGTTAACAATAATTATACTGTCAACAACTTACTCATCTCCAACTTACCATCTTGCCCACCTAGACTGGAAAACTTTTAAGTACCAATAGATTTACAAAAACATTGGCCATACCATAAGGAAAGTAATATGCCATACTACTCAAAAGCTTGAGCGATATTCTCACGTATTACGGCCGTAGTAGCAGTGCTACTGACCACTGCTAGGCCTTCGTAGTAAACTACGAAGCCTACGAAGCTTAAACCTCAATTTTTGTGATGGTGTGTTGAGTAATCTCAAAATCAAATCAGAGCCTCGGCAAGAGGAAGACATTGCCAAATTCACCACGCTTGGCAGGCTGTGTAGCTAATGCACTTTCGCCAATGGTGGAAAGCATTCGTTGCAATCATCTTCTGGCAGTACCTACTCCTTTAGTTGCCTCTAACAACAACTATATTTTTATGACTAGAAGGGTTGGTGCGATTCTATTTAACACTGGTACCACCACACGTCCGTCGGTCACCCATACATACATATTATTTATAAATGCGAAATTTTGAATACACGTCTGTCCTGTCACTATAACAAGACTAAACTTTATGTAAAGGTAATTTATTAGAAACTAGATAAGCACATAGGCTACTTTAATGCCCGAAAAAGTAGAGTTCCTGTGGGACACTTTTAGAATTAAGCATTACACGCGTTCGAAGTACGATCTAGTCAAGTATAAAATAAATATTTATGTAATCAATCAACCAAACTTGATCGGTCTATCCAGGTGCTTTATTCGCGTAACCGAATCGCAGGTCGATCGTGATTGAATTGGACGATTTTGACATTTAGACCATACTAGAACTGCCAAAAACCTGTCGTTCAATTACGATTGTACCGAATCGTATCGGTTACGCGAATTAGGGGCCAGGAGGGCCAGCCAGTCTAGGAATCTGTCTGTTCAATTACGGAAAAATCGTGTAAGCAAGACATCATACACGACATCATATCACATAAAGCTTTACACAGCGGTGCGAGTTTGCAACAAAAATGAATGAGTAGCCTTATGTGCACTGTACCTTGACAGCTTCGTTCATCTTTCTGTTTGTAAAGTCTGAGCTAACATACTACTTAACAATCTCCGTTCTACTATAATTGAGGTTATATTTCGCGGCTCCTACGCTTATCGCCGTTATCAATGATAAAGGCCACACCTCAACGACTGTTGAACTAATTACTTTAACCATTTGATATAGGTTATTATTAGTAGTCAATTTTATTAAAATAAATTATTATGAAACATGTTGCATACGTACAAATATAATTTAAGAAAACTTAAAATTTACTAACATGTTATATTTTTTTACTAGCTAAAAGTTATAGCTAAGTAGCTCTATCTTTTCTTGTCAATGCAAGTTGCGTAGCGTAGCCTGTAGTACGAGTAGCTGGCGCATACAGAATGAAATAAAAATGCGAAATAACTAAATACGCGAACCATACGTTTTTTAATTGATGGAATATTTACGTAAACCTAACGGCAACAATCAAAAGTTAAATCTATCGTAAAACGGACGTGAAAATTTTAAATGTAAAAAAAGAACACACGTAACCACGTGCCTCCAAAGTTCTTAATAGTAAGTAGGTAACTATTTGAGAATTTTAATGTAGGTTTGTGAGTGAGTAAGTAACGCTTGCTGTTGTTAAATTGATAATTAAGATGAGATAAGGGCAACGTTATCAAAAAGTAAACAACACACAATTGCCAAACTCGTTTCAGTCAGCATGACTTCATCTCAGCACAAGGATGAATCTTTTTAGGCCAAAATGTTAAAACACTAAAAATAAACACATTTAATTGAATTGAATTGAAATTGAATTTTTTTTTCATTTAGAAATTATTATATTTGTGTAAAACAGGGCTAGCCTTTACCCGTGACATCGTCCTTGTAGGAAACTAGTTAACTGGAAAGCCGTTTTGTACCACGCACTACCCAATAAATCACGTTAGAGACTACTCTAAGATGAGCAAATTGTCGGGAAGTATTAGTATATAACTTTTTTTCAGTTATTTTCCATATTAAATTGAGAAAATATTGATTCTTCCTGAATACTTCAGTAATAAAAACCCTTCTGATATTTTCTTGGGTCTGGGTGATTGTAGCACCATCGCTGTTCAGATTACACAAAACTTCACTGTATGGACGTAGGTAGATTTTCTGGAGAGATACGTAAAATTAGTTACACAGAAGATTATAACTGCAATATGTCATGTTTAGGCCAAGCTGAGAAATACACCCGCGATCCTGACACACATAACAAAAACAAGTGCTACTTATATTGTTTACTTACTTTGGGATCAAAACAATTTTTGTGATGTTGTTAAAAAATATATTATAATATAACCTACCTATATGTATAGGTATTTTAGCAACATATTGTATTTGGCTAAACCATATTCTACGCATTGATTAATGTAGGTATAGTGGAATCTGGAACTTTACAAGACTTGTATAATGCAAAATCATTTTCTAATTTGGGGATACGGGTCTTCTTATCATGTTATTGTTCTAGTAGCAAAAACAACCAGTTTTATAAGAAAAACATCTAGTTAAGTGAATACAACTACAGGAATGTTGAAACATTTTTATTAATCATCGTAGTATCACTATTAGTAGTTAGTATCGTAGTATACTATCTAAGTTAAACATTGCGTGTTTCATGAGTACCTTAGTCATACGATTCCGAGGTACATTATTCAGTAAATCTAGTCCCATAGTTGACAATATGATTGGTAGCTTATACACTAAAACATGAAGATTAATATCCCCAATCAAATTTATCGTTGTTCCGTAGTTTGGGAAACTTGTGCACCTGTGCTGACTTTAAATAGAATAAACCAAGACAACCAAGATTTACCAAGTGCACTTCTCGTCTTTAGACGTCGTAAGATCTTATCATCTCATCTAAAGGAGTTTCACCATTTATTGCCAAAATATCGTTGTAAATAGTTATGGGATTTTGAATTCAATTAATAACTAAATAAATAACAAAATGATTTTTATATTAACATCAGTGACAAAGCTGGTTGTTGTTTTATGAAACAAAGAGGCTAGTTAGGGGCATGATATCACCATACGAGGAATTATTGAGCTGTCTGATATTAAACTGATACATTATCTTTATCATATCGAGCACTATACGTTTAATACGTTTGTATAGGTTTCCACTCACTTGTTGGATTACAAATGTAATGAATTCACACTTTTTTTTTTAGCCTCGTAGGTACTTACTAAAAAGTTGTACCACAACTAATTAAATATAAAGAGGCACATCTATTAGCATATACATAGTCAACTTGATTTGTACCTTTATAAATGAGAAAACAATTTTTTCAAACAATTTTTTCAAATTCGGCCTTCCACTTATCCGTAGAAAGAAAATGCGCTTACTGGACGACTCTGCTCTAACCATAATAATTACTCGTACATATTCAATATCTTCAACCAATTTAGCTACTAAGACAATGTTTGTGAGAGTAAACATTTACCTACATTTTCAAAAGAACATCTCTACTCATTCTAACCCAACCAATTAACTAGTTGAAGCCAAAAAAACACTTTAATGATTGTCATGCGCCGAGTCTACTAATACCTATGTGTTGTTAGTTATTCCTACTATGAGAAACTACTTCGTAATTTTTATCCACGCTAGTTGTCTGGGAACTTTAGGTCAATACTTTTTTTTTATCTCTTAAAGATGTAGTTATGTCCACAACACTGTATTTTTAACAACACGTACCTAATACCTCTATACATTTCAGCTCGCATTGACGGCCGAGTTCTCCCAGACATAACCTACCAGAACAATGGGCAAACTTACGTCATCACCCCCCAGCGCCTCCAGCAGGTCAGATCCAACTTCCTCTACTGGTTCTACGACCAGGGAGGCAGTGAGGATATCGGGGATTACCAAAGAGACATCCATCATTCCACCCCACAAATCCATAAGAACTTCAACTTTCAACTGCCATTCTTTGGATTCAGATTCAATTACACAAGGGTAAGTAAATTTGTAAACATTGCTGTGCCGTGTGGTGTCTGCTTCTTCTAAAATAAAATTATTTAAAGAAAAAAATTGAACCGCCAAAATAACACAAGGAAAATGTTTTATTTTAAAATCTTTTTACCAACTTTCAATATTATTTAACTACTAACAACTAAACAGTTCGAAGTCGTCGCCGAGCCAAGTAGAATATGTGTATTATCTATCATCTACTGAGTTGACTGCCGCTCGCCAACATAGCATTTTTGTCCACATTTGATTTGTTTCGCTTGTAGAATTATTTTTTTGTTATTTTACAAGAAAGGTCCTGTACAGTCACAAGACTTGTTATATCGTAATCTAGGCAATTCAAAAGTTAACGCACTTTGCATTAAGGGTACATTAATTTTCTATGCTATAATTTTTTTGTAAGAATATTATTACAACTTACAACTTTACCAGTATCTACTCTACCCTAGAGTAGTAATAGAGTAGGCCTGGTTATACAGAAAGGAGTGACATGAACATAAATGAGATCTAAAGTGTTCCTTTTATTGATTGCAGTGCAAGACCATAAAAATGTATAAATACAAACTTTTGCATTACCTTAAGAATCGTCAAGTATGATTGCGTTTTCCGTTAACTTTCAAATCTATTCTTTTTCTTCCAGCTCTCGATGAATGGGTACATCTACTTCAGCGATCCCCCAGACCACTACACCTACCCCCTCTCGTTCCCCATGCGGGATTGGCCAAGGATCAATGACCCGTCGTTCATCGGTATCTTCTTCAGCAAGTGCCGTATCGGAAGCCTGAGGCCTACCGACATCGATCAGAGGAGAGCTGGTGTCTACTTCAGACTGGACAGAGACTTGCAGGTAAAAACAGCTTTTATGTAGCAATTATACATTGTTCTGCTTTGTTTTTGTAGAGGTTTTTTACCAAACTTAATCGGTTGCTTTGTTTTTCAAGTTAATTTTTTTGACGTGACAACGTCTTAAATTAGGTTGCGGCTGGGAGTCACTTATGAAAAAGTGTAACGCTCGGTAACGTTACGATGAGTCACCGAACGAGAGAGAGGCCCGCCGAATGCCTTGCGTCTCTCTCCCACTCAACTATGATCGGTCTGCCGCGCGCGCAGCACTAGAGAATTAGGCGCATTGAATCGGCGCATGCTTGTGTCTCTGTCTTTGTCTTTCTCGAACGTTCTTGGCGTTGGAAAAACAAGAAAGCGTCATAATACAAGTTCACACGTGTGGTTAAAGTATCGTCAGCTGTGTCTGTAGTGAAAATGTGGAGTGCTTAGATTTTCTATAGTTAAAATTTGTGCAATTCTTATTTTCATTCAATTCCTTGTTCCTATTGTGCAATTTAATTATATTCATATCAATAAATATTCTACCGAGAAAAAGACGTTGTCACGTAAAATCTTCGCCCGTAAAACCGACTTTACAGGCAACCATTTTTTGTTTTGAGCCTCTCTGTTTGTACTGTTTTTGTTTATATATAATGTCTAGTACACATAGTATGCTTAATGGTAGCTCATTGTGGGACCAGATGACTCTGTGTGGTCAGTGGGGCATGTCTTAAAATATTATTATTATTATATTGTTTCCTTAGACTCGCAGAGATCAGCTCGGAGTGGAGATGCGTGAGCGCATCACTTGGGACATACGCGAGGGCGTCATCGGGTCTGAAACGTTCTTCCCCAAGCACGCTATCACCATCACATGGAAAAACATGTCCTTTGCGGGAGGAATCGACAACTCTCTCTTTGTGGTAAGCTATTACTGTATCTTACGCTTATAAGATTGTTTTATGTAATGGATGTACTACACTCAATACCTTTTTCTTCTATCTTCTTTATAGGGACGTTATTGCATCTCGATTATAAAGATATTAACTAGTTTCTTTTGATCCTACTTATTGAAACAATATGTTCATGAGCATTTATGTTCCAGACGAATACATTCCAAATGGTTTTGGCGACCGATGAAGTGTTTACGTATGCGATCTTCAACTACCTCGAGATCAACTGGAGCTCCCACACTGAAGCAGGTGGTGATACCACAACCGGAGAAGGGGGAGTACCGGCTTATGTAAGTTATAATAATACAAATTAAGTTGCTAATGCCTTGAAGACTAACGTGACAGAGAAATTTACTAACACTGCGTTCAATGAATTTTGTCCATGATTGCATTGCTTTTGTTTTTAACTTTGTCTTCGCACACGAATTAATTAAGTAAAGTTTTATTATTTGTAGATTGGTTTCAACGCTGGTAACGCAACCCGAAGCTACGAATACAAGCCTTACTCTCAAGAATCTGTACTGCGTGATCTGACCGGAAGAGGATGGGCTAATGGATTCCCTGGCCGACATATATTTAGAATAGACGAAAACATTCTTATGGGCACTTGTAACAAAGATATTGGTAATTATTACTAAAGTATATTTACGAATGTAAATTCGTCGTAAAAAAATATCGTCATACTTATTATTATTATCTACCTCATTAAAAGATATGTAATAACAATTGTAAACACATGATCAATTCTTCAACAGACGGTGCTAATCTCCCTCTTATGTTCGCTCCTGAGAGTGGCAACATGTTAGGTGGAACCGTTGTCAACATCACAGGTCCTTGCTTCAATCCTAACGACCGCATCACTTGTCGTTTCGACACTGAAGCTGTGGTAGGAGTAGTAGTAGATGTTAACAGAGCCATCTGTGTACAGCCGAGATTCTACCACAACGGCTACGCTAGATTTGAGGTCGCCATCAACAATGAGCCATTCAAGTGGAAGGGACGCTTCTTCGTAGGTAAGTCTTCACCTTCGATGACTAAACTTAATTGAATTATATTAGGTGATGCTATCAAGTATTTGAAGGATAATGAGACCATACTACGCATGTTATTTTTGAACTATAAATTACAGAAACTCCCGCTACAGCAACTGAACGAATCTTTTTCCCTGATAACGCAATCCATGAAAGAAACCCAGCAGAAGTCAAAATAACTTGGAACCGTTTCAATTTGACGACCAACTTGAATGTCCAACTTCAAATCAGCTTGTGGGGTTACAAGGAAATCACGATCAGACCTCAAATGGAATTCATCGACGTTATTGAAATGGGTGTCGCGAACACTGGCGAGTACATCATCAATCCACAGAACTTTAGAAATAGAAACAATCTTATGCACAACGACATGCAATTTGGATTTCTTCAAATCAATCTAACTACGCCTGAAGTATACAAAGGAGTTCATATTTCACCGTAAGTCGAATTAGTTTTCTTGACTTGGCTAAAAGACTAAGAAATGATAATTGAGATTTTTGTTTCTTTGGCCTTTTTTATAAATATTTAAAAAAACTGTTAATATGTGATGTCTATGAATGTAGCCTGAATATATTTTTTTTACATACTGAGTAATAACTCTTACATCTAGGCAATTATGCACCAATTATATGATGTTTACGAGAAAGTGAAAGACGATTTTAATGTTGCAGTATCCTCTGGAGTCGGCCGATACCTCTAGCCTGGTACTTCGGTCCACAGTGGGAACGACTCCACGGAACACGGTGGCCTCTAACTATGTGCAATAACTGGCTTCGTAACGATCGGTTCCTTAAAAACTTCGCTTCTCAGATCTGGGTGTGCCCCTGTACCTTGGAGCATGCTTTACTGGATAAAGGACGCTTCTTGCCAGACCTTAATTGTGACAGAGATACTAACCCAACCTGTAGATACCATTGGGGAGGTATACATTGCGTACGAAGTGCAGCGCCTAGGTAAAAGAATAACAATACTTTTTTGCTTTTTTGAAACCACAAAAATTTGTATCATTTAATATTTTATAACTTTGTTCCTTTCCCAGTCCTGAAGGATCGGGTCAGCAGTGCTGTTATGATAAGAATGGCTTCCTCATGCTTTCGTATGATCAAATGTGGGGTTCACGACCTCACAGGTCACATGACTTCGGGTTCACGCCTTACAACGAAGCCAACAAGGTAAAACTTCTGTGATTTTAATATTTGTAAATTAGACTAACAAGTTTTTTTGGCAATATATGACACGTTTTGTGTTCAAACTCAAAGTACCAATAATAAATTTTCAGGTGCCATCACTGTCCCATTGGTTCCACGATATGATTCCATTCTATCAATGTTGCTCTTGGCAAGAAGAACAGGCTGTAGGATGTGAAACCTTTAGGTATGGTTTTTATTTCAACAATTTCAACAATACAATATATTTCACCATTGCATCAAAACTTCCCGTTTTAATTCCTTAACTTTCCTAAGAAGGTTTTCTATTTTTCCTAATGTAGGTATTTATTTTGTAACCAGGTTCGAACGTCGTCCATCCCAAGACTGCGTCGCATACCAGTCTCCAGGAGTTGCGGGTATATTTGGAGATCCTCATATTGTAACTTTCGACGACGTTCAGTACACATTTAACGGCAAAGGCAAGTAGAATGTGATATTCCAATAACCTAATTAACCATAAAAAATACAATATCAAGATACACAGTCCCATACAAATATATCACTTGAACATGCCAAGTTAAAATACAAGCAGCTAATAGCCATCATTATATCAGCGAAACGACGCCCACTGCTGGACATAGGCCTCCCCTAAGAAGGATAAAGTAATGCAAATTCAACTGTACACACATGGTTTAAAGATTAATAAAATTAGGTACAAGAACACCCAAATGTTTAGTGGGTGCTCATTTGGACAGGTAAGTGGTTCTGTCTGTCACTGATTGTGTATCTAGTTTTTCATATAACATCATCATTAAAGATTGAAGTCCATAACTAACTGACCTTTTTGATAACTTATTATAATCCTCATATCATTTTTATAGGTGAATACGTCTTGGTACGGACAGACCATCCTCAATTAAAACTGGACGTGCAAGGTAGATTTGAACAAGTCCCAAGAAACATTCATGGTGAAGTCAACGCAACTCACATTACCTCCATTGTTGCTGCATCTAACAACTCTGTTCCTATTGAAGTAAGCAGTAAATATGAATTGAAATGTTCCTTTTATTTGTTGGGCATGCAATTCATACCCATTCGTTTCCACAGGTCAGACTTCGTCCTCGTCATGCTCAATGGAGATACAGGTTGGATGTGTTCGCTGACAACAAACGTGTCTACTTTGACAGGTCTGCCTTGAGAATTCAGTACTTCCCAGGTATGTTTTCATTCAACATCTTGTACCCTTGCAAATTCTTGATAAAGGTTTAACTGTATAGTTTAGAATGTTTAACAACATCATTTTTTTTCTTAAACATTTTATAGGTGTGACCGTATACCAGCCAATGTATATATTGAACCAGTCAGAAATCGTGATCATGTTTGCATCTGGAGCAGGTGTGGAAGTTATTGAGAATAAAGGCTTTATGTCAGCCAGGGTTTATCTACCTTGGACTTATATGGTAAGTTTTCAAGGTTTTCATATCTAATTAAAATTCTGTTGGATTTCTTTGGGTTGCTCGTTATTTTACCTTTTTTTTATAGAATAAAACGCGTGGTCTATTCGGCAACTGGTCTCTAGATATGACGGACGACTTCGTACGGCCAGATGGAACGGTGCAACCCATCGATTTGAATAACTTCCAATCGGCACATAGAGACTTTGCACAATTCTGTAAGTAGCTTCATCCATATTTACCATAAAATATTATTTAAGTTCGAAGTTAGAAGTTCTTACCGATGCTACTAGATGCTTGATATTTTTCAGTGGCCCAACTTTTATTTCAGATTTAATACAATTACCCAAATCAAAATAGTTAAGCTATTTTGTCAATGTTTTTCTGTACTTAATTTATACATAGATTTCTGTGGTACGTATACAAAGACGGGGCTTTTGACTTAGCAGTTCCATAAAAATGTCCCTAAAGGGTCCCTAAATGTAGCTAAACATGACTTGCTTGGAGTCAAAGCTTAAGCGACGCTAAATTTGGCTTAAATCTAAAATATCCTTTGGTTGTAGGGCAACTATCTGATCGAGAGCAACGAGACATAGGGGTAGCCCTATTTACAAGAGAATACGGCCGCACTGCAGCGTTCTACAACGACAATACCTTCATTCCGAACTTCATTCGAGAGCCGGTGGATTTCTTGCCAGCCAACCGGTCTCAAGACGTGGCAAGGGCCCAAGAGATTTGTCAGGATTCATACCAGTGTCGATATGACTTTGGTATGACGCTGAATAGAGACATGGCGGAGTTCACGAAGAATTATCTGTCTTCAATCGTAAGTATTTTTGTGTTTCGCGAAACAACTTACTTCTTTAAAAATTAATGCATGAGTATCAGTTGCTTTTTACTTTTCGAAATATCAAAATTATGACAACATAATATTTCGTCATTAAGCTGGTCCCATACTAAGGTCTCCTAATAAGATCTTACTACTTATATTATTACTTAATTATATTGCGAACAAAGTAGTTGGTTACATATTTAGTAAGATTGTCAAATTTATTTTACTTAGTTAGCAAGCCATATTATATAATTGTTTTTTGTTCCAAAAAAAAAAAATAAAAATAAAAAAAAATACTAACCCAAAATGGGCAATAAAGAGAGCGATACTTGATATTCCCTGCGCGATAGAATCGGAAGTTAGGAAATCCGCAGGTATAGCGATGATTTCATTCTCTTTAATCGACAAGTACATTTAAGGTATAAATTCATTTAAAATGTTAAAATTTTAGTTTAAACTAAGTATTTTTTTGTTATTATTTATACTTTAGTACATATTACATAATTCACTCAGTCAAATTATCCTATTAAAGTAACTTATTTATTAATGATATTTAATTTTTTCTTAGCTACATAAGATTATATATGTGTTTTCTTCAAGAAAATGTCTGTTAAGTCGGTGACTGTTTACTTCCTAAAAAAAACATAAGTACCTACCTACACCTCGAATCGCGTGCGCATCTCAAATGCGTCTTGCCTTTCCATTGTTCTTTCAATTATGTTGCATCCAAGGTCTTTACTGCATGGGACATCTATCCATTTATGGCATGCAGTCACAGATTGGTAGGCTTAGGGATTGTTAACATCCTAACTTATATTAACCTAGTATTATTGTTATTAGACGAATATAAAAGAAACAAATGCTAGAAGAGTGATCAGTTGCGGCATCTTGGAAACACCTCGTTTTGGACGAAAGAGCAATTTCTTCTTCACGCCTGGCACTAGGGTAAGGTTTCGCAGCATAGATATTTAAACCTTTTAAGGCACGTCATGTTAATTTTCATCTGTAAACCTAATTTTAAGTGTATAAGGTTCACAGTGTGTTGTCATAAATATAGATAAATATGTCATAAATGTCATAAACTGTTTCACAAATGTAAGTGTATCATATCATAGTCTTTTAATTCGTTATTTTAATTTTGTAGTGTATTTCTGCTGTAATGTATCTGATAATAACTAAATATAATAAAATATGACGTAATAAAGTGTCATACATGTTGGTGTTTTCCTGGTACTTTGGTAAAGTGATGGTGACTCATTGTGGTTTTTGCTCCACGTAGGTTAACTTCGAGTGCAACCAGGACTTCATTCTAGTTGGTGACAAGAGAAGGGTGTGCGAAGACAACGGGCGGTGGAACCTCCCTGATTATGGGTACACTGAATGCTTACGTGAGTGCCTTTATCTAATTACTAAATAGAACATAAATGAACTTAAACGCAAGTAACGGTTACAAGATTTTTTATGTTTATCAAATCAGTATATAGAAAAGTCAAAATTATTGCAAAAGTAAAGTACGAGTATCGGCCTATAATCATACCCCTGCCAAGTAATGGCCTCAATCATTCAATTCAAGTTACCACAGCAATGATGGGTACAGGCATAATCACTACGCTTTCCGAATGCGGGTTAGTGACCACAAACCCAAGCAATATTAAACAATTCGATACTTTTTGTTGTCCCACCCGGGGATCGAACCCGGAACCCCGATATCTCGGCCCGCTATTTAAACCACTATATCAACGGGGCCTAAATCTGGTATTTAAAATTGTTGTAATCGAGATTAATTTTTAAAATTCAGGTAACC
Source organism: Anania crocealis (assembly GCA_949315895.1). NCBI lineage: Eukaryota > Metazoa > Arthropoda > Insecta > Lepidoptera > Crambidae > Anania > Anania crocealis. Next base: position 14,183,092 of record OX438867.1, on the reverse strand, counting down.
AAGAATTCTCTCAACGCGCCCTATTTCTGACTTGGGGTGTGATAGTGGCGATTATTCTACCTTTGGGACTCTTGATCTGCCTCTCCTGGTTCTGGTGCTGGCACAAACCGCGCTCCGAGGGCAAAGAGGGCTTCCGCTTCCAGAACTACCCGCGATCCAAGTCCGCCTCTCGGCTCAACCTAAGATCAGCTTCAATGGGAAATATAACAGATACTATTAAATCGGATACCTTGCGCAGTCAGGACTCTGACACCAAGCCCAAATTACCTGAAACTCCCACGGAAGACACACCCCTAAAACCTAGCTTACGTTCCGCCCCATTGCCCCCCAGCCCACAGGACGGGGATAGCTCAGGGTTAGGGTACGCTGATTCCAGTAAGAGCGACTCCGGCAAATCTGATAAGTCTACTATTCCTAAAAAAAGACGTTACGATAAAACTTACCGTACTAACGAACCTTTGCCCAATGTACCTGATGTAGAGTTCCCTGAAAAGCTCTGGGATCTGTCTGAAGAGGATTTGCTGTCGCTAACCTCTCCGTCTGAATCCGAATCTAATCGCGACTCTACTTTGACCCGACCCGCTAAAGACATTGAATACATTAGTAAGCCTCGTCAGACTGGTCGTCACGCTTTAGCTAGTGATTCCGGTTATTCCACAAAGGATGGATCAGAAGATCCATACGGTAACAAATATGGAGGCACTTACAGTCCTATTCCATCGCCCACTTATTCTGAGATTTATTCTCCTGCTACGAGTCCCACTTCTGATATCAGTCCCAGAAGCACATTCAATAACCCGGGCCTCCCAGAGGCACCTAAGAGTGCGCCTGTTGACGAAATAAAGACATTTACTCTTCCTCCTGTCCGAGGGAAATCAGTGGAGACCTTAATAGATCCTCCAGTTGCTGAGATGCCAACGTTTAGCGGTCGCTCTACAATGGTTTAGTACAGTGTTAGCACATCAAGGGATCTTATTGTGTTGAAATAGGTGCTTTTTTACAATAAAAGTACCTATATAGTCTTGATGTGCAGCCCACTGTACATAGCTCTGATACTTTGCTATATTAATAGTTTCTACTATTCTAGAACTTCGTAGTTCTGATCAATCAGTTACCACCGTTAAGAAATGTATTAAGACTTTACTAGGAACCTTAAAATAGATTCTATCACTGCCCTTAAAATGACAAGCCGTGGGAGTTTACAGGGCTGTAGTATATTAGTAGGTAGGTATTACATAAAAGTATTGATTTTAGAAACACAATTTTATTATTTTTGCACATATTTAGATGTAGTGATTGTTTTAGATATTTTGTATTTCCCACTGTTGTTTTTGTTTGTTTAATTTAATTTATGTATTGGTTTTAAGAGAATCGATTAAAAGGTAAAATAACCGAATGTAAGATCACCGTGAGAGGAAATTTCTGTTCCCAAAGGTAGAATGATACGTTTACGAAACTAACTTTTGTACCTGTAAAGAAAGCAAGGAATAAAATCCCCGTTCCCACGTTTTGTGGAATAGAAATTTTCTCGGTCGTGTGATGAGTTTTATTTCCTAATATCCTAATGGAGGTTATTGCTTGCTTTCTTATCTTACGTACACAAAAGAATTTAGGTCACGTAAAGAGGTGAGTGTCGTGTTTTTTATTTGCATTGTTTCATAGATTTTAGATAAAAACCGCTAATGATAAACATTTTTTGCTAGGCTTTTTTTTCTAACGATAACTGAGGAATGTTGAAATTTGACACAATAACAAAATATCAACAATAAGTAGACTTAATTTGTTGTTGGTCTTAGCAATAACACAAACCTTTTTTTTTTTTTTCAATGTATGCTGAGAATAAGTCGAAGTAAAAAAGACCTTCAAACTTTCATACAACTAAATTTTTATCTAAAATTGGTAAAATTCATTTTTCTATGATGAAAACCTATTAGGTAGTTAGGTATTTAGTATTTTGGCTTTTTGGCATCAGGCTCAGAATAAGCTACTCAATACCGCTGATAGTTTTTTGTATTCATATTTGTTTTCCCTTGTACAAAACATAGTATACATTATGTAAACAAATGCCAGTTTAAATAATCAGGATTACGGAATAGGTACGAATTATACCTAGTTTATCACTTTGGTTTACTTATTTGGAACACTGAACATGGGATTAATTGCCTACTATCTGAACAGGTAACCAGGAATTTTCTGCCCGTACCTTGGGCGCGACATGGGGTATCATCAGCGCTGTTATGGTGCCCATCGTAATTGTCCTTATCTGCATCGGCTGGCGCATCCTCAAGAGGAGGAAGGAAGAGGAACATGATGAAAACGACTTCATGACGATCAAGTAAGTCACATTTTGCGGTGCAGATTGAACTGATCAATTCTATATAAGATTTTAGGCATTTTGTTGTATCACCTACTGTATTTCTTAACAATTGCTGTAACTATTTACCTGTCTAGACACAAATTTTGTTTCAATCCTTTTTGTAAAATAAAGGGTCACATTACTGTCAGTTCGTCCGTCCTACTGTAGGTATGTTAAAATCACAAAACACGGAAAAAAGGTTAGAACGGCCTTGAAGGCGGGGCAGGCGCGCTACAGAAGTTATGAGCAAACGCTAATACCTACCTACTTCAACACGAAGATAAGTGAGCGCTGTGATTGGTTTCGTTTGATGTCGCACTGCCAATATGTCGCTTGATTGTAATTTTTAAACTCGTCTATGTGTTCGAAAGCTTGTGATTATTAGGTGCGTAGTAGTGGGACTCAAGTGGCGCTGGCGACATCGGTTCTCATAGAAATGGCGCGACAGCCTTACTAACCTTTTTCCATGTTCTGTGATTAAAAAAAAAACATTTATCACGGGGACGCGTAAAGGTATGGAGTAGTAATTAAAACTAATATACCTACTTAGGTCTAGAATCCTTATTTTATTTTTTATTTTATTTTATTTTATTTTATTTTGTAGGAAAACAAACAGCTTTTAACTAGACAATATAAGTTACAAAATAATTGACATTTAGCCTTTAGTTTTCACATAATTATGTGCTTTTTTGAGCTTTGCTTGAGGCTGTGAAAAATCGTACTTCTAAGCATACATACAACATGCAAAAATATAAAGCAGTTCATGCAGAAAGTAACGTATATTTCGACGAGTTGGTATAAAAGTAAAAAGTAAAAGTAACAGCCTATAATCATCCCACTGCAGGGAAAAGGCCTCCATCATTGAATTCAAGTTATCACTGCAATGATGGTAACTGGCATAATCACCACGCTTGCCAAATGCGGGTTGGTCATCACAAACCCGAGCAAAGTTCGAAAATTCGAAACTTTTTGTTGCCCGACCCGGGGATCAAACCTGGGACCCCGAGATCTTGGCCCGGTATTTAAACCACTAGACCAACGGACCAAGTTGGTATAGGAAAAATTAATTCCCATTTTCTAGCTTTAATAAGCTTAAAGCAAGCTATAATAATCAGATAGTTAAGATAGATTAGCAACGTCTTCCTCATTAGACACTAACCAAAAAAATAATTAAGCCTAGCAATAATACTTGGTTTCCCACTTTCTAGGAGCCGAGCAATCGATCCTGACGAATCGATGAAGATAAACTCCGACGACGAGAGCATACCTTATAAAAAAGAGTTGCCCGAAGACAGCCCCGAACCAACTGAGCCAGTGCAAGTTGTTGACAACGTAGGGGTAGCATCGTTCCCCTACAGCCAATACGACCAGCCTCAAACCAGCACGCCACAGAACCAACAATGGGATAGTCAGCGTCAAGGTCAAGCTGGGCAGCCCTGGATTGATCCGCAGCCGGGACAATCCCAGGAGTACAGTGGGCAAGAGCAGCTCCTTCCGCCACCACCTCCACCGGCGCAGGAACAGTGGGATGGTCAGAGACAGCCTCTAAACCAGCCCAGGGCGAGGCAGTGGGAAGGGGAGACAGAGATAAATTAGTGATAGGAGAGAACACTGGTGCTGATACAGCCCAGTGATCAAGATTAACCCACTGAAAGATTTAGGAAATATTCTAAGTTTAGAATAAATCAGATGCACACAACACGGGTTTCATAACTCTCTTCGAGACTTAAAATTTTAACTGAAATGTGACTTCCTCCCAAATCTTTTTATTTTAGAATGTTATATTTAAAATTATGTTTAAGATTTTTTAGTACCTATAGGTAAACTTATTACATAATTCCCAAAAACACGTATATCTAATTAATTATGTAGTGTGATTCCCATCGGTAATTCATAATAATTTATGTAGGTAATTTAAGTATTTCCTTTTCTGCTGACAATTAGTAACACATTGATAGTAAAGACATTTCATAAGTACATATTTACCTACTTTAATTTAAATCGATATTTTAAGTGTTGGTAATGCTTCTTTAATTTCTTTGTTGAAAGATATGTACAAGTACAACACAATTCAATATAAAGTAAACCTACAGGGTTGCTTAGAACCTAATCATGACAAAAAACAATCCGAATGACCTTTAATTTTTATAGAGCAATGTATTTTAGTGCCATTAGCATACCCATCGTATTTTAATATTTTTGTTACTTATTTTTTGGCTCTTTAAGTCGTAACTTTAATTAAGGTTCTGTGCTAATAAAGATTTGAATTACTTATTTGTTTGTACTTCTTTTTTGGTTTTATAATATTCTGAGATGGAGAAATATACAGCCGAACATAAAACCTCCTCCTTTTTTATTAACTCGGTCAAAAATAGCTACAAGTTCGAACAAAAAAAACTGCCTACTAACTTCTTACAGATTTAACTAATAAGTATGTTCCTAAATACCTACTTAGGTCAGAGAGAGCTGTAGGTACTTCACTCTAAAGGACAAAAACAGTTTGTGAAGCTATCCGTTAATCAAAATCTCATTGAAGAATTTATTCGATACCTAAAGATAAAAGGCACGCTGAAAATTTTTGTGGGATATTCACGCAGTCTTATTTGCCTTAACGCTTCGACAGCCGGTTGTCGCGATAACAATTGATTTTAATTGTGTTTGGAATAACCCACGCTCGAAGGGCTAAAGGACTTGTTGCGTTACTTGATGACATTGATGTAGGTAGATAATATAAAGATGCCAGGTGTCCTTTCGCTCCCTACCATAGTGACAGCTATGGTAGAGAGCGAAACGGCGTGGGAGAGGATGGTCTTCTTTTGCGAGGACGCGATGTCGCAAAAGGACAGCCCACTTGACTGCTGGGTGATCTAGAGTGAATAGGATCACCCATAACTTTTATGCCTGAGACCCGGCATAGGCCGTACGTAGGCGGTGCATGAAAGGCATTCCACGGGAAGCCCATAGGTGCACTGTCAATATACGTTGCAGGGTACACGGAGGTAGGTTTAGTGGGTATGGTATGTTAGATAGGACGAGTCCTACAAACCCCTGCGACGGCCCCCGCCGTCACAGGCAGTGCGCAACTGCATTCCCCCTCCTAAAAAAAGGTAGATAATATAAAAAAAACTAGATACAAAATCAGCTTTTAAAAAAGTGACATACTTTAATGAGTTACATTTTAATGTGTGCATCGATTTGACATAAGGGTGCACTTTTAGTACCTACACAGATAAGATCATAGAGGAAATTATATAAGACGATACCTACTAGTCGAGCCAATCCATTTTGTTCTATTTTCACGGGCAAGTAGGACCTCCCACCACGCGTCCCTGCTCTCTGGTTTACTGGCTAAAAAAGTCTAAACCTATTGACAAAGAAACCAATAAACAAACAAAAAATATCAGTATCTAAACTTGAAAAATTATGTCTCAGGCGGTAGGTACTCGAACCCGCATCTCCTCGCATGCCGGGCGCGGTGCTACCAATAAGCCACCGAGACACTGCGTCACAACGCAAAGCATATTCTTTTCGCTGTAAGCCAGCGTTGTTTCATTAAATGTTAGGAGTTTGCACCCTTAACACCCGAAAGAAACGTCTTTGCAGATCTTTGACACTCAGTTAAGATGAAGCAGCTATTTTAGAAAGATTAAGTGGTAACATTGCTGTTATGTGACAGTATGTGTGAGTAAGATAAATCAACTAAAAGTGAGAAACAAGGAAAAGCGCTATCATAGTTGACTCTGATCCACGTTCGCGCGTAAATCTCCTGTGATCATTGACATATACAGGGTGGTCCAAAAGGTGACGTCCAAAAAAAAAAGTGGTTTCAGTTTCTTAGATCATTTCAAAATTTTTTTTTAATTCACAGTTCAAAATTAAGCTCTGACTAGCTTGGACGGAAACTATTGACTTTGGGTAAATTTTTCGAAACTGGTTAGGCTTAGCTAGCCGATAATTTTATCTTAGTTAGTTTAATTTATAAGGATCATACTGCAAAAATAAAATCCGACAAAAGATACTAAAAAGTGGAGACACTATTTTTTTAACTAATTACACCAAAAATTCGGAAAATTTAAAAAAAATATGTATATCTCTAAAACTAAGAAAAATCGGGTAACCTATATAGGGTATAATATTTGGATAGCCCTGGATGTAAGGAATCCAAAAAAAAAATTTGGACGTCACCTATTGGACCATTCTGTATAAGCCATACACATCACTGAGTTAGGTCAGTTTAGGGTTAGGTTAGGTTAAGTTATTATGTGTAAGCATAGGGAAAGAAATCTTACCCTATGGTGTAAGTAAGTATTTATGATATTTTATGTATTTATGAATGTAGAAATTCGCACTAATGACATGAAAGCATGGTCTCAGACCCTAGCCAGTAAAAAAAAACAAAAAACCTATGGGCTGTCACTTTGACATAAATTTAACCTCATATTTTGTACAGGTCAAACTTAATTTATTTAATAAATAATGCGCCAAAGTTTGTTTTTTCTGCTATAAAATAATGTTGCGTTGGTTTGTTATTTGTTTATTATTTCGGTAAATGTTATTGGTATATACTAGTTACACTAGTATTGTGGAAAATCTTAACTTTGTGAGTGAAAGTGATCTACTTTGTTTCTTAAGAATCCTAATTAATTAATTGCTATACAGATACAAATGCAATATAAAATTAAATATATATAAATAGAAACGAATCAGTTTATTGATATATTACACGAATAAAAGTCAACGTGCTAAAAAAAAGCAATTTTTTAAAGTAAAAGATTACTTGTTAAATATTCAGTGACAAATTTCATCTCCATTTCCATTTGAATTATTTATTACAATGTGTTGCTACTAATTAGTTTCCACTTATTTTGTCACAACTATTCTGTACTACAGTATGAAGACACAAGTATGAAGAATCACCAAGAATGAACTTCAAATCAAAGAATGTGGTGTCTTGCCTTTTTCTTCGACCCTGGTTAGGAGTGCCTTTCGGGATATGGATAGCAATCTCTGTGGTATACTACTGGTGGTTAATATCCAGGATAAGTGTCTTGGAGACGCAGAACAGGGTGTTTAAGACACAGCTCAGACTGTCTCAGTCTGTTATGAGGCAGATGTCTGTTGACTCAGTTACTACTTATAAAGTACCTGTTGTAAGTATCATCTTTGGTCTTGTTTTGTGTTATATTAAGTGGATTCTGTGTAAACATTTTCTGTTTAGGGCATATTCCCTATTTCTAACAAGTAATAATGTGATAAAGATAGAATGATACCTATTAAGATTAATACCTCGATTGTGAGTTATTCCAGACACAATTGAAATCAATTGTTATCATGGCACCTGGGTGCCTCTTGGGGTTCAAAGTATTAATATAAAATTCTACTTCTGCCATGTTTATTTACTATCTGACATGCCAAGGCATTTTGATGGGCATTTTGTGACACCTTATTATAATTAATTGACAGGATAATATCTAATATTTTGTCACCACAATCCACTTGACAGCTTCGTTTTTAATCTTACTATAATTTATTTCAGATTCCCGATGCACTAGGCACGATTTGCGAGACGGTGCATATAGCACTAGTATGCATGGGCAAGTGTATGCGACTTATCACGCCAATGCTGAAGTCCTTGCTACATCACCGGCAGAATCCCATACATTTTCACTTTATTGTAGATGGGACTTCACAGCACATCACTGATGTACTCTTTGACACGTGGGACTTGCCTGATGGTTAGTATAATAATAAATTGGTCATTGGAAAAAACAAACAGTTCTAATTGAAATATTATAAACAAATATACAAGGTTATTGGTAATTCGATACATTCCTTTGGTGGGGTAAAAGAACAGCTCATTAGCAATACGTCTAAAAGCACCTCCTTGGGCCTATTTGCAGAAATAAAACTGATTTTAACTGATAGATTTTGTCTTATAAAACATTTTTTTTTAAATTGAACTCTAGCGAGTTCATGTGCATAACATAAAGTTTTAGAGTATTTCTACATCTTATTGTTATTTGGAGGAAGTGTTGAGATGTTAGGTATCAGATCATACATAAAAAAATTGCATCAAAATGAGACATTCATATAGGAGCAATAAAAAATAAAAGCACAAAACCTTGAATATCTAAAAAAGTTGTCACTATTGGCTAGGGCTCTAATGAGCTCTACTTTTCCCTTCATGTAAAATGTCCAAAGGAATGTAGGGAATTACCGGTAACCCTGTATAAGGAATGATTTGAGATAAATTTAACATAACTTATTTTCCTTGATGGTGGAGTGGACTAGTTTTTAAACTGTAGCCTGCCTCCGAATTCCAGAGTTCAATTCTGGGGACAATTCAAATGTTGAAACAAGTGTTTTTTGACATTCTATCGTGGTCTGGGTGTTTGTGTAAACTTCTTTGTTTCTGATTTCTACAAAACAAGTAGTATGAAGCTTTGAAAATAGTATGTGGTGTTGTCCACATTCATACAGGGGACATTTTCATCATCTTCAAAAAATTTTAAGCATTAAGTATCTTATTTAGAGCCTATTTATGAGGTAAAAAATGTAGGTCAAGTTTTCACCTGAAAATAGTTTTCAATTTTTACGGTCCTAAGCCTGTTAATTTATGAAGGTAAAATCGAAAACTTATTAATAGTATCGTAATGAATGAATGAGATGCGCATCGCGTTAAAAAAGTGTTGCTAGGTAGGAGGCCGTATCACAAATTTTATATTTTTTTACTGGGCTATATCAAAAGAAAAAAAACGTCATTTGTTTTTTGTCTCGTAGATTGTTATATTAAAATTCGGAAGATGGTTAAAATTTCATCCTTATTTAAACTTATTGAATTTTATTTTACAGTAAAGTACACTTGTTACAATGCCCAAAGCCGGCTGTTGCAAGTAAGATGGATCCCAAACAGCCACTACTCTGGGATCTATGCACTAGTCAAGCTGCTATTCCCTGATATACTCCCTAACACATTGAAACAGGTCATTGTACTAGACTCAGATTTGACATTCCTGTGTGATGTTGCTGAACTGTGGTCTATGTTTAGGAATATGACTGATGAACAGGTAAAGGCATTCAGATCTCAAATACTTATTATTCATTATTTAAAATAATCTAATTTTTTTATGAAAATATTTTAAATAAAATAACGAATTATCTTTGAGGGTATCTTTTGAGTAAGCTAAAAATTAGTGAATTCCTTTGCCAACATTTAAAGAACAAATAAAAATAAAAACAACATGGAATAGATTGATAGATAAATGTATTTCCTATTTTACTTTCTCAGTTTATAGGTCTCGTAGAAAATGAAAGCGACTGGTACTATGACACTTCGAAGCGATGGCCAGCTCTAGGTCGAGGCTACAACACCGGAGTCATGCTTATAGACCTTCATAAAATTCGTAGAAACACAGATTGGACGTCATTATGGCACGAGGCAGTGAATGAGAACTTAGAAAGGCTGAAACAGACAACTCTTGCCGACCAGGATGTTATAAATGCTATAATAAAAAAGAATCCGATGTATGTTTATAATATGAGCTGTCAGTATAACGTACAGATGTCTACGAAGACGTTAGCAAAGAATTGTTATGGAGAAGATACTAATAATGTTAAGGTAATATTTATTCTGTACTATTCATTAAAAAACACTATCAGTATAGTCCTTAAAATAAAGCTTGATTAGAATGACACCTGTCAAACTGAGATGACTAGTGATGGGACTGACTCGACTGATCAAACGAAAAAAAACAGTAATGGTGAATGAAATAAAACGAAAATCTGATATATTAAGATTTAACAGTGAGTCAGTATCATGATCATAATAAAAATTATTGGAACAATCATAAAAATCAATTGCAATATTTTTATAGCATATAGAATCTAATAAATTTGAATATTTTTCGTAAACTATTAATAATTGCAATTTGATGTTCTTAGCATCAACCAATTCTCATCAAATCATTTGTAACATTTATGTTACATTACTTCGATTTTGTAATATGGTTAATCTGTCGATTTTGATTTGTCGATTTTACGTCATCACTAGTGATAATGAAAAATGACGTAACCTTGTAAATACGTCTTTTAAAGTTAAGTGTATAGCAAACCGTTACACGCCCAGGCGATCACGCCACCATCAGGCCATCACGCCACCAATGGGCGACGCCTAGCCCTCACGCGACGCGATCTCTCCCCGCGACCGCTCCCCTTTCGAATGCGCTCGGCAACGGCCACCGCGCCAGTCTGCGCCCACGCGCCTCTCTATTAACACGCGTCCGAGCTCGCGCATCTCTCCATTAACACGCGTCCGCGCTACCCACCTTCCGTACGCCAGTCAGCTCTCGCGCTGCTTAACTCTGTGTGAATTGTGTACCTACAACCTGTGTGTGTGAATTGTGTACCTACAACCTGTGTGTGTGATTTGTGAATTTTTGTTGGTCAATAAATTGCTGAACTGGACAAACCGGGGTTTTCTTGTACCTACGACGTGGTAAGGGGCCGTGCGACGGAAGTCCACCGGGCCCGACCATATCTGGCGCCCAACGCATAAAACCCACAAGGGTGGCCATAGCTGGTGGAGAAAGAAGAATTTGTCCTCCAAGGCGACCGCCCAGAGCTAACACACAAGATGCCTATGGTAACTAGATCTAGATCAGCAAGCCTCGGGAGCAGAGATGATGCGGCGCCGCAACCCGCATTCCACACTCCTCTGCCACCCGCGACAACTCCGGCCCGCGACGAAGAACGCCGCGACGCTGACGCCTTAAATTCACATCATCGTGATGACACCACGACGTTCACTAACGACAACGTCGCATCTATAATTGCAGCACTACAAAGATCCCAAACCGATGCCCTCAGGGATCTAATTGGGTCTGCGCCCACGCGCCTCTCTATTAACACGCGTCCGAGCTCACGCATCTCTCCATTAACACGCGTCCGCGCTACCCACCTTCCGTACGCCATTCAGCTCCCGCGCTGCTTAACTCTGTGTGAATTGTGTACCTACAACCTGTGTGTGTGATTTGTGAATTTTTGTTGGTCAATAAATTGCTGAACTGGACAAACCGGGGTTTTCTTGTACCTACGACGTGGTAAGGGGCCGTGCGACGGAAGTCCACCGGGCCCGACCATATCTGGCCGATATTTTTGTTGATTGTATTTTTGTATCAATCGATCTGAATCAAATAATGAATTTCGTCAATCCTTACATACGTGTTGCAAGTGTAATGTTGAAAAATATAATTTTTCCCAATCCTGTGAACATAATAATAATTCGTCACAGTGCGATAGTGTCCAATGTAATAAAATCCTACTTGACAATAGTAGGCGCAATTTGCAAAAATGTAATTTTTTAAATTCCTGTGATTGCTTTAATCATAATTCATCACAGTGCTCTTTAAACGTAAAATCCTTATGTAAAAATAGTAAGGGCATAATGGGAAAATATAGTTTTTCTCATTCCTGTGAAAAGTCACAGAATAGTGATGTTCAAGATTTCAAGTCATTTCAAAATTCTTGTACTTGTAATTTACAAAAATGTTGTTGTGTACAATGTGATAATGAAGGTGATGTAGCGTGCACGCGCGGTGATGATTTTTCGCGTACCCCTGTAGGTCGTGAGATACGTCCGATTTTTAATATCGATATTTTAGGTTTCAATGGCACCGCGCTGATAGACACAGCAGCCAAGCACTGCATTGCGGGTCACACGCTATATGCTCTCCTTCTACGTCTGGGTCATCCTCTCCACTCTTCCTCGCGCGAAGTAAAACTCGCTGACGGCGTAGTCCGAAATATGGAGGTGCTTACCACCACTTTACCGGTGAGATTAGAACAAGCGCTTATCACAATCCCATTTTTGATTTTTCCCGACGCTACAAATAACGAGACGTTATTGGGTATCGACTTTATCACAGCTGCTAAGGTTGTTAAATGCGAATCGGCTTGGTGTTCCCCGGCGCTGATGGTGCCGAAGTCCAATGGTGATATTCGCTTCTGCGTCGACTACAGACGTTTGAATGCCGTCACCAAGTCCGATACTTACCCGATGCCACGCATCGACGAGCTGCTGCAGAGCACCAAACGAAACTGCTTCATGAGTACCCTGGACCTCAAATCCTCGTACTGGCAGGTCATGGTACGGGAAGCTGACAGAGACAAAACTGCTTTTATTTGCCCCTTAGGTACCTACCGGTTTAAGCGAATGCCGTTCGGCTTGAAGAATGCACCGGCGACGTTCCAGCGTCTCATAGATCGTCTCCGCTCCTGCTCTGCTTTACAAAATGTAACTATCCTAGCGTATTTGGATGATCTCATGGTGATCACAGAGGGGTCATTTCATACACATCTGCAGGACCTCGAGGCAGTTTTCAAACGACTCGCAGAGTTTAACCTCCACGTCAATAGGGAGAAGTGTACTTTTGCTAGAGAGAGCGTCAAATATCTCGGCCACGTTATAACACAGCAAGGTGTTTCCACCGACCCAGAGAAAGTGAGTGCTGTCCTCGAGATGAAGGAACCAGGTAACCTTAAACACCTGAGGACCTTTTTGCAGACCTGTTCGTGGTTCCGCAAGTTCATCCCGAACTTTTCTAAGGTCGCCGAACCTCTGACTCGGTTGACTAGAAAGAATCAAGTATGGATTTGGGGATCTGAACAAACGCAAGCTTTTAATGAGCTGAAACGTCTATTGACCACAGCTCCAATACTGGTGCAAGCCGATTTTAGTCAGCCCTTCGTTCTGCGCACCGACGCAAGTAACTACGCCTTAGGGGCAGTTCTATTACAGGGTGACGGTAATCAGGAAAGGCCGATTGAATATGCCAGCCGACTTCTCAACGCAGCAGAGCGCAACTACTCGACAACTGAACGGGAGGCACTCGCTGTAGTGTGGGCTGTAGAGCGATTTCGACCTTACCTAGACGGCCAGCCAGTCATCATCGGCAGTGATCATCAACCCCTGCGTTGGCTGCTATCTCTCAAATCGCCAGCAGGTAGGTTAGTCCGTTGGGCCTTGCGGCTCCAGTCTTTTGACATCCAATTTCAGTATACTCCGGGGAAGGCGAATGTCGTGGCAGATACGCTTAGCAGACCCATCTGTACTAGCGATACTCGCGAAGATTGTGGCCTCTGCTCAGTCATTTGCGATCTGCCATCAAAGTCTCCAGGCCAGCTGCGTCAGGAACAACTCGCCGACCCTGAAATACAAAAGATCATTAAGGAGCTCGAAGACGCCGACGATCTCACTGCAAAAAGATGGTTAGAAAGGGGTTACCTCATGGATCAAGGGGTCCTGTTCCGCTACAATCCGGACGCTGAGAACGAAACCCCTCAATTAGTAATTCCTACCGGTCAAGTTGCTGATATATTGAAGGAGCTTCATGACTCGCCAACAGCCGGCCATCCAGGCATCGACAGAACGTACCAAAAGGTTGCTCAATTGTATTACTTTACAGGGATGCGGAGAATAATCACTGACTATGTCAAAACCTGCATTCACTGCCAACGATATAAAGCCTCCAACTCCAAACCCCAAGGTTTACTTCAGACACCGGTCATGAACCAGCGTAACGAGGTACTAGCTATAGATTTATTTGGCCCGTTACCAGAAGGAGACCAGGGGGAGCGGTGGATCCTACTCGTTGAAGATACAGCAACCAGGTGGACGGAACTGTACGCTCTCAAAGACGCGACAGCAGAAGCCTGTGCACACACCCTCATCGAGGAGTATTTTATGCGATTCGGTCTACCTCGCAGGATTATTTCAGACAACGGCGTCCAGTTTGTATCTGCTGTTATGCGCCAATGCATGCTGGTCCTGGGTATAAAACAAAACTTCGTTCCATTGTACCACCCAGAAGCTAATCCTGCCGAGCGCAAAAATAGGGACCTGAAAGCGATGTTAGCACACCTCGTTGAAGAGGACCACACCTCATGGACCGAGAAATTGCCGGTGATTCGCTTTGCCCTAAATAGTGCCACATGTCGGACCACAGGCAAATCACCAGCATTTTTGACCTTTGGCAGGGAAATACGGTCCCCCACAGAGGTCGTTCACGACCTTCGTGCTATTTTGGACAAAGACAACTTTGTTCCTCAAATAACTCCATATCTTAGGACATTCCTGAAGTCATTGTCAGCTGTGCGAGAACGGGTGGAGATCCAGCAGGATAAGAACAAGCAGTACGCCGATGCCTCTCGTCGAAACTCCGACTCCTACCAGGTTGGTGATTTAGTTCTTCTTAAGTCTCACCTCCTAAGCAAAGGCTCCAAAGACCTCACTTCCAAGTTCTTCCCACGCCGTGATGGACCGTACCAGATTGCAGGGAAGGTAAGCCCTACCACTTATAATATCTCCAGTACAGACCAGCCTGACATTGTTATAGGTAGATATCATAGCCAAGATCTTTTCCGCTACCAAGGCAGCGAAGCCAGCACCCTCCCTAAACCCGTTATCCCAAAAAGGAAACGTGGAAGACCACCTAAGGTTAGGACAGGATGGGTGATGATGACGCTAGACCAGGAACGAGGGCGTTTTCCAGGTCTAGAGGGGGAGTATATAGCAAACCGTTACACGCCCAGGCGATCACGCCACCATCAGGCCATCACGCCACCAATGGGCGACGCCTAGCCCTCACGCGACGCGATCTCTCCCCGCGACCGCTCCCCTTTCGAATGCGCTCGGCAACGGCCACCGCGCCAGTCTGCGCCCACGCGCCTCTCTATTAACACGCGTCCGAGCTCGCGCATCTCTCCATTAACACGCGTCCGCGCTACCCACCTTCCGTACGCCAGTCAGCTCTCGCGCTGCTTAACTCTGTGTGAATTGTGTACCTACAACCTGTGTGTGTGAATTGTGTACCTACAACCTGTGTGTGTGATTTGTGAATTTTTGTTGGTCAATAAATTGCTGAACTGGACAAACCGGGGTTTTCTTGTACCTACGACGTGGTAAGGGGCCGTGCGACGGAAGTCCACCGGGCCCGACCATAAGTGTAATTTTTGTGACTGGATTATTTCAATGTTTTTAACTTTAAATCTCTATTTTATATAATTAAATTGATTAATATGTACAGCAAAGTATAATAAAATATTCTTAACATGCCAGTTACCAATATTTTTTCGTGTGCAATGTGTTTCACTTGTGTGACGCTGGTACAAAGTTACGTCGTCTGTAAATCTGTTATATTATCTGTGGTTTTAGTGACACCTATCAAGCTATATTTTAAGGACTATAGTGGTCGCTAAATCCAATTTTCTATCGCCTATTGGTAACATAAACTTGAAATAGTCAGAGCTTCTTAGAATCAATCTTACTGTCTACTTTCAACCGACGAAAAAAAGAGGAGACTTAACTCGACGCGTTTTTTTACTTTTTACCCCGTTATCTGATTTCGATTATTTTGGTTGTTAGAATTAAGCTCACCATTTAAATTCGATTGAAAACATCCCAAAATGTAATAAAATAGCTTTAAGAACACTCAAAATTTAAAAAAAAACTTTCATTAATATTTAACCTGATTGATAACTGTTAGTAATTTGTTTTAATATTATAGCAATATCACAAGAATAGGAAAAAATCTCAAAATCGGGCTTTCAATTAAAATTTATTTGTAAACACTGTTCTTGTAAGAGTAATATTTTATATGATACTTTAGCAACTTAATTGCAATTATGATAAATTATTTCAATTAAAATTATTTCAATTTTATTTAGTGCTAAATCACCTCCCTATTTAAAAGAACGTTTTGAATTTCTGCAGCCTGCTCAGGATTGTGATATGCGGTCGTCCAAAAAATTACTTCTCAAATTTCCACCCCATTCAACTAGCTATTATTTACAATCATTTACTGTACAGTCCATCCGCTTATGGAACTCCCTACCTCTGGCCGTCAGGCAATCAGAATCTAAAGCGATTTTAAAAAAATGCGCATTTTCTTTCGCTTTGATTAGTATCTGAGTAAGTTAATTACTCATCATTGTCACATTTTATTCTTTCATATATCAAGTATTTTATATAGATGTATTTATATATATTTATTTATATTGTTTATACGTATTTATTGATTTTATAATAATAGTTTTGAAGGTATGTAGAATCAAATGTATTTGTATATATTTATGCAAAATTTTGTGTATTTATTTGTTTTTGGTGTTTGTAAGCAAATTTGTCTTTACAAAGTTGTCTGCTCCACCTTCCCCTTACTTTTATATTGTGTCCTGACCCAAAGGTTGTCTGGAAGAAATCGCTCATAGCGATAAGGCCGTCTAAATTGTACATCTTTTTGTAAACATTGTTTTTTTTTAATCTATCTTTTTTGGTGTGCAATAAAGAATATTCTATCTATCTATCTTTCTCAGGCAGGACTCGAACCCTCATCTCAATGCAATCCTCCGCGCCCGGTATGCATGGGGATGCGGGTTCGAGTCCCGCCTGAGACATAATTTTCAAGTTTAAATACTGTTCTTGCATTGTTTCAGGTGATCCACTGGAATTCACCAGGCAAGTACAATATAAGGATCAGGGATGCTGACTTTTTTAGAAACATCCACCAGTCTTACGTGAATTTTGATGGAAACTTGCTAAGAGAAAAATTGCACACATGTGGCCAAACAGAAATGTTTACATATAAGGTAAAATTATATGAAATGTGTATTTTTAAGTTGTTTTAGTACAATATGGTCCTATATCCCTGTATGGGCTTAAAAGAAACATAAGCATAAACATTTAAACTGAGTTTTGCCATTCTAATATTTGAATAATTTTGACGACCATTTGGATCAGCGGTAGTAAACGCTGCTTCTGAGCCATGGGTCGCGGGTTCAATCCCCGCACAGTACAAATATTTGTGTGCATAAACATGTCTGTTTGTACTGGTCTGGGTGTTTTCTATATATTATAAGTATGTATTTACAAAAAAAAAGTATTATATAAGTAAGTTTATCGGTTGTCTAGTACCCTATACGACTGGGTACGTAATAGTAGCCTAATTTGGGACTAGATGGCTCTGTGTGGCCCAGTGAGGCATGTCTTAAATTTATTTATTATTTTTTATTATCGTCAAGGATCATAACTCAAGAAATGTCTATGGTTGCCATGTCAGATTTTTGATTTTGATGTCTAATTTATTTTGCCACCTTTCCTAAAAGATAGTGAAATGAGTATTTAGTGTTATGGTAATATATTTGTTTGACCTTTGCCATACTCTTTTCAACAGATGAATCATTCCGACCTATGTATAAGTTTTCGCGCCGCGCAGAGAGTCAAATTGCGCACACATCTATACTACATGGACTACAGCTACTCGGACATAGACAATTTCGACGTCACACTTGTAGTGCAATTATCTATGGATCGTCTTCAGTTTCTTGAGAGGCTGGTCAAGTATTGGGAAGGTAGATTATTATGTCAGCGTACCTATTAAAGATATCAAATGGCATAAAATTAAAAAATTCTAAAAACCTATCGTTACTTTCAATTAAGCTACAGATTAAGTAAGTTTAAAACTAAAAACTGTATGAGGAGAATCAAACTTAACAGAGATAGAATAGGAATCGATCCTGGGACCGTTCACGCTCAGAATGCCAACTTCGCAAAATGCCAACCGCTCGCAAAAAGCCAACTTCTCAAAATGCCAACTTCTCGAAATGCCAACTTCGCGAAATGCCAACTTCTCGAAATGCCAACTTCTCGAAATGCCAACTTCGCGAAATGCCAACTTCGCGAAATGCCAACTTCGCGAAATGCCAACTTCTCATAATGACAACTTGAAATTATAATGAAATGCAAGAGCGGTGAATTCTACCACAAATAATTAAAATAATTAAAAAGTCCATTTACAATACCGCAATATCTTTAGTTTTTACTATATAATCAATACACTAGGGCCGTATCGTATTAATCACAAATCTTGATTGAATGACATGTAAACCTATATAATTGTTACAACCATTGTCAAAATCAGATAAACAAAAACTAGGTACAGTCACCGTACACTTTAAAACGTAATTTAGGTATATGGCAAGAATAAATCAGCTCAGATAATAAATGTCAAAACAAAAATAAACAAATGATTAATGTTTATAAAATGACAGCCTTAAGTAAATATTTTTTTTAATAAAATTTGGTAGGTCCAATATATTATTTTCCAATTGGTTTAAATATCTTTTATATTTCTTATCAAAACAATTATTATAAATGAAGACTCTAAAAGGCGAATACTTTGTTTAGTACTTGTGTATTTTTTTTAGAACTACCCTCATAATGTAACATAAAATTTTGCGTTTAGTTTTTACTGTCATTGTATAAAAATACAAAGTATGACTATTTTTTTGTTGAAATTTATTCAGATTAAAAAATACAAATGTAATATAAGCGTTCAAAACTGAACATATATATAATAGATTAGGTATATTTATAATGATCAGACAACAGTCTGACGGGCAGTGTGTTGATTATAAAATAATGAATTGTCATGGTGAGGTACATGTTACAAACAAAGATATTGCGATATTGTATATGAACTATACTTTTAATTATTTTTATTATTCGTGGTAGCTTTGCATTTCATTATAATTTCAAGTTGTCATTATGAGAACTTGGCATTTCGAGAAGTTGGCATTTCGCGAAGTTGGCATTTCGCGAAGTTGGCATTTTGAGAAGTTGGCTATTTGTGAGCGGTTGGCATTTTGCGAAGTTGGCATTCTGAGAGTGAACGCCTGGGACCACGGAGCAGGCTACAACTTGAAAACCGGTATGGACAAGTGACAAGTTTGTTTGCTTACCTTACCATACTGTTACAACACAAGTCAGTGTGTTTTCATTATTGTGTTCTTTACAATATTTTTTTTATACAGGGACTTTTTCGTCACCTTCCAAATGTTTTATAGGCGTTCAGTATCGTATTTAGAGCCCATTTATGTAGTACAAAATGTAGGTCCAAGTTTTCACCCGAAAACATTTTTCGCTACATAGTTTTCAATTTTTACGATCCTCTAAGCCTGTTAGGGTATGAAGGGAAAATCAACAACTTATGAATAGTATCGTAATAAATGAATGAGAAGCGCATCGCGTAAAAAAAGTGTTACTTCAGCCATATCAAAGATTTTTGATTTATGCCGGACATTTTCTGAGTGCTTTATCTTGACACTAGCCGCTTAGCGTTGCCCGCGACTACGTCCGCGTCAATTTCTGTTATTATGATATCTTATTTTTGCAAATTTTTTCATTGATGCTTCGCTCCTATTGGTCGCAGCGTGATGTTATATAACCTAAAGCCTTCCTCGATAAATGGACTATCCAACACAAAAAAAAAATTCATTTCGAACCAGTACTTCCTGAGATTCAAATAAACAAACAAACAAACTCTTCAGCTTTATAATATTAGTATAGATTTTTGTACTGGACTATACCAATAGAAAAAGTACTTCATTCGTTTTTTGTTTCGTAGATTTTTGTATTAAAATTAGGAAGGTCATTAAATTTTCATCCTGTATATTTTTTCGTTACCAGGTCCCCTAAGTGCTGCCATCTATCTGTCAGATTGCGAAGTCACTAAGCTAGAGAGTTTCATACGAGACTGGTCGGACACGCTCAGTGCAAGGAGAAATATTGGATACCATCTTGTATTTAAACATGATTCGGTAAGTAGGTAACAAGCATGTTACAAAAGAAATAAAAATTATATTATTATGTTTAAATCGATTAAAATCGCTAAATAAAGGCTTTATATTTTTCCTCTTGTCATAGAGGATGATTTTGTGTGTTAGTAAGGATAAGTAAATTTAGTAAGAAGTAAGAATATTAAGTTTAAAAATAGAATTCCTTGGATATTTTTTTTTCGACCGTCTTATAGTCCTTAAAATATAGCTTGATTAGAATGACAGTTCTCACTGAAAGAGACGACGTAACTTTGTACCAACGTCACACAAGAGAAACACATTTGCACACGAAAAAATATTGGTAACTGGCATGTTAAGAGATTTTTTTTATACATTGCTGTACATTGTTATGAACCTAGTCCATACGACTATTTTTCTACGTTATTTTCCATAACATCATACGATGCTGGCGTACGTGACTCGTGTCCACTCGTCTTCAGAGAATCAATTATTAAAACTTCTTATCATTGCCAAATAGTCCCATAAATTATTAGGATAAGGCGATGACCCCAGGTCAACCCCTTATCATCTTATTTTTCTAGTTAAATTCCGCAAACTCTCATTGCCAAATATTCCCATAAATCATTTGTATAAAGCGATGACCCCAGGTCAACTCTTTATCATCTTATTTTTCAAGTTGAATTCTGCAAACTCCTGATCACGCGGTTAGAGATAAAACACTTGTTTGTTCATTACTATATAATACTCGAATCGCTTAGGATCGACACATTCTATCTTCAACCATCATCAAGACTCATCAAGTCCAGTAACGTCCGATACGCCACTACATAACGCCTCCGCCTCCAAATAAATAAGTGTATTGTGTCAGCTAGATAAGCAAAGTAAATAAAAGTTCTCAACCATTGTCAACTCTTTATTTCAAACACTAAATCACTTAGAAGTCAACCGGGGCATAACATAAATTTGGTGTCAGAAGTGGGATCCGGTGCACCTGCTCTTCAAGAAGAGGACCTGACAAGAACTTCAAGAAGAACACAAAGCAGGGCGGTCTCTAGACCCTTAGCACGAAGAAATCCAGAACGAACAAGTCCCCAAGGAAGACAACATCCACGTCAGTGGAACCTCCACGTCAGTGGAACTATCTGAATTCTACGCGACGGTTTTGGCCTTTGCGGCGACGACGGCGCAGAAGAAGATCCAGGAGACAAGGCATACCAGTAGCAGCAGTCGGACATCAGCCGGACCAAATCATCCACTCACCGAGGTCAAAGACTTTCAACAGAAGTTACCTCAAATTGTTCTTCATGAACTCCTTAGTTCTGTAAGTAGTTTATAAAACCTTTTACTTTCATTTTTGTGTATTTTATATTTTGAATTGTTCTCTATATTTTTTTTTAAAAACAAGTTTTTACCATGGCTCAACCATCATCATCATCGGCTTCGATGCCTATTGAATCCAGAGATGTCGCTGGTAATTACAATCCGGTGACAACGATATCTATCGATACATTATTAAGATTTATTGAATCATATGATGGGGATAGAGATAATTTGAGCCCATGGATCGAAAAGTGTGATAGAGCATTTCAGCTAGCCTCCGACAGTCAGGAGAGAATTCTTTTTGCATTTGTTCAAAACAAATTAACTGACAAAGCTCAATCTACGTGCGCAAACACAGTTTTTAACGGTTGGAATGATTTAAAAGAATTTTTAAAGGCAAGATTTGGTAATAGAAAACATCAGACGCATTTACTTATGGAATTACAAAGTTGCAAACAATTTCACAATGAAACTATAGCACAATATATTTCCAGATTGGAAAGTTGTTTAAAAAGACTATTAAGTACTATTAAACAATCAAACACCGATAAAAACCTACTACCAGGTCAAATAGAAAACACGAATCAATTAGCCTTACACACATTCTTATTAGGTGTAACTCCAAGAATCTCCCAGGTCCTCAGGGCAAGAGAACCGAGAGATCTAAACGATGCCTTCACCATGGCTTTAGAAGAAGAAAAATTTTCATTATTAGAAACTTCTAGGAACGATAGTAATTCTCGAAACAAAATGCATTGTTCCAAATGTAATAGAACGGGCCACACCGCAAACTTTTGTCGTAGTAATCCTAATAGGAATCATAATAATCCACGATCAAATAATTTTAATCGAAATCAAACCAATTTTAATCGTAATCAAACCAATAGACCATTATTTCATTTAAATGAAATTGGCTTCTGTAGGTGTTGTAACAAACAACATGATTACAGGGAAATACCACAATACCCCATGAGATTTTTGTATAATAACGGAACGAATTATAATAACCCAAACCAAGTAGAAAATAATTTTCAACGATTACCAAACGCAAATCGTAGACCCAGTGTAGAACGACCGAATAACCCACCTAACAGAAACTTTAATAACACCCGACAATATTCACAAAATACACGCCAACCCTATAACACGCGTAGTTTTGCCCAAAGAAATACAGCTAATCTTAATACTCTTGAAACAGAGGATTTCCGGAACGAGCTCTTGGGAAGTGCCGATCCAACGAGCTTGGATTTCATTCCGGCACAGAATCATTAATACTATCAGTACAATCGATTAATATGATTAATATACAATTGCCGATCGATGAATCATTTTACGTCAATCAAAAGCTTCGCTTTCTTATCGATACCGGTGCTAGTATATCCATTATAAAGAGTGAAACATTACATTCACGTGTACCTGTAAATTTAGAAAGGAAATTAGACATCCACGGTATAACTGAATCCAAAAAACCGTGTAAAACTATGGGATCCGTGGTTATTAGTTTAAACGTAAATAATCAAAAATTTAAACATAATTTTCATTTAGTAGATCAAACGAGAGTGCCTTCTTTAAAATATGACGGTATACTAGGTGACGACTTTTTAACCAAATTTAATGCGAAAATTGATTATGAAAGTAAAATTATCTTATTAAACGACTTAGAAATTCCATTCGAAAAAACTTTTTATTCAGATAGAACTTGTGGAAGAATTAATAACACAAAATTAAATAAAAGGGAAACACTCATCCTTGAGCCAAGGACTGAGACCATTTTAAAAGCCCGTATTCTTAATCCAGAAATAAGAGAGGGTATTATTGAGAACAAAAAATTATTAGAAGGAGTTTATTTATCTAATTGCGTCACTCGAGTAGATGACGAAAATGAAGCATTTGTTTCTATACTTAATACTACCGAAAAACGGGTAAGAGTTAATTATTTAAATTTGAAATTAGAACCATTGGAAGAAGTACATACTTCCGAGTTTATGAAAAATAAATTATATGAAAATAAAGGAGTTGATTTTTCCTCCATTAATAAAGATGTTTATGTTTTAGGAGATGTATTTTCCTCCAATAAATTATATGAAAATAAAAGAGATGATTTTTCCTCTATTAATAAAGATTTTTATGTTTTAGGAGATGTATTTTCCTCCAATAGATTATATGAAAATAAAAGAGATGATTTTTCCTCTATTAATAAAAATGCTTATGTTTTAGGAGATGAATTTTCCTCCAATAGATTATATGAGAATAAAAGAGATGATTTTTCCTCTATTAATAAAAATGCTTATGATTTAGGAGAAGTATTTTCCTCCAGTAAATTGCGTAATAATTGTAGAGATAATAATTTTTCTACTAATATTTTTAATTTTGATAGTTCTAATACTTTACGAAATAATGTTAATAATATGTCTAGATTACAAAGATTACAAAATGAACTTAGGGTATCTCATCTTAACTATGAAGAAAAGCTTTCACTTTTTAAAGTATGTAATAAATATAGTAACATATTTCATCTTGAAGGAGACGTCCTCACGTCTACCAACTCAATCCAACATGAAATAAATACAGAAGTTAACCAGGTACCAATACACACTAAGACATATAGGTATCCTGAGATACACAAAGAAGAAGTGAATAAACAAATTTCTAAGATGCTTAAGGATGGCATCATACGTCCTTCTACTAGCCCTTGGTCTTCTCCCTTATGGGTAGTTCCTAAGAAGAAGGATGCATCTGGAAAAATTAAATGGAGAGTTGTAATTGATTATAGGAAATTGAACAATGTTACTATAGGCGATGCCTATCCTCTCCCTAATATCAGTGATATATTAGATCAACTTGGTCACTCCAAGTATTTCACTACTTTAGATTTAGCAAGTGGTTTCCATCAAATTAATATGAACCAAAGAGATATACCAAAAACAGCATTCTCAACACCTACCGGACTATACGAGTTTACTCGCATGCCATTCGGATTGAAGAATGCTCCTGCTACTTTTCAAAGATTAATGAACAATGTACTAAGTGGATTACAGGGATTATACTGCTTTGTTTATCTTGATGATATCGTAATATACGCTAATTCTATTCAAGATCATGAAAACAAATTAGAAACAATATTTAAAAAGCTAGAAGAACATAATTTAAAGTTACAACCCGATAAGTGCGAGTTTATGCGACACGAAGTTGCTTATCTTGGACATGTTATCTCAAACAAAGGTGTATCACCTGACCCCGAAAAAACTAAAGTTATCAATCAATTCCCTATTCCAAAAAATCAAAAAGACATTAAATCATTTTTAGGATTAGTAGGATACTATAGAAAGTTTATAGAAAATTTCTCTCAGTTAACAAAACCTCTTACTAAATTATTAAAAAAGGACGTACCTTTCATTTGGAAGGAAGAGCAGCAAGAAGCCTTTGATAAAATGAGAAAGATATTGATATCTCCTACAATTTTAAAATATCCTGATTTTAATAAAGAATTTATATTAACAACGGATGCGAGCAATTATGCCATAGGCGCGATACTAAGTCAAGGTGAAATAGGCAAGGATCTTCCGATAGCTTATGCGTCACGCACACTTAACAGTGCGGAAGGTAATTATAACACAACCGAAAAAGAACTACTCGCTATCAAGTGGGCGATCCAACACTTTAGACCATATCTTTACGGTAGACATTTTAAAATAGTAACAGATCACCGACCACTCACATGGCTTTTTAACGTCAAAGACCCTGGTAGCAAATTAGTGCGATGGAGATTACAGTTAGAAGAATTTGACTATGAAATTATACACAAACCAGGAAGAGTAAATTCTAATGCTGATTGTCTTTCAAGAGTCATTATAAACACTTTAACTACCGATTCAAATCTTGAAACTTATAGCGACTTTCAAAACTTTTTCTCTGAAAAAAATGAGTTCACCATTAAAGATTTTCAAGAAACCGATGAACCATTATTAAGTGATAAACATGATTATGTAGCCCATTTTACAAACGCTTACCTAGACGGTGAAGATAAAATATTGCTAGACGTATTTTCCAAGTGTGATAATTTAGATGAAATAACTAAATCAAAAGAACTTCACAAAATATATAAAAGTAAAAATAATAAACAAATTATTTACCACTGTATATGTAAATATAATGATTATGATACGTTGACTCCTAAAGATTTATTTTATACGTTACGTAATTTACGCAATGAGTTAATTAAAGATAACGTTAAGATAATATACTTACCAAATTTTAAGAATCCATTTGGCACACTTCATCCAGATAAAATAAAACAACTTATATTTTATATCTTTAGAAATTTAGATATTTCTATTCGCATGTGTCACAATAAAATAATTAATCCAGAACCTAACCAAATACCTATAATATTAAAAGAAAATCATGATAGCCCTTCATCAGGACATAATGGCATGGTTAAAATGTATTCAAGAATAAAACAAAATTATTATTGGCCAAATATGAAAGCAGATGTAATGGATTATGTAAAGGCATGTAAACAATGCCAGGTTAATAAAACAGTCCGAAAGAAAATTAAAGCACCAATGATAATCACGACGACTGCCACACATGCATTTGAAAGAGTTGCTCTTGATATAGTTGGACCCTTACCTGTAACAAAAAAGAACAATAGGTTTATTCTTACGCTACAAGATGATTTAACAAAATTTTCGCAAGCTTTTAGTATTCCGACACATGATGCGGAGACTGTATCTAGTAAATTAATTCTTTTTATGACCTATTTTGGTATTCCTCAAACAATATTAACAGATCAAGGTACTGAATTTATGTCAAATTTATTGAAAGAAATAGCAAAGATCTTTAAAATCAAGAAGCTTACATCAACGGCTTATCACCCGCAAACCAACGGAGCTCTAGAAAGAAGTCATTCAACACTTAAAGATTACTTGAAACAATATGTCTCAGAGGAACGTGACAATTGGGACGACTATGTGCCCTTAGCAATGTTTGCTTATAACACTAGTACACACTGCAGTAGCAAGTATACTCCACATGAATTAGTATTCGGTCAAAAACCAAACCTACCTAGTTCAATCGGGAATAACGCAGACAAACATAGTTACGATGACTACGTTCAAAGTCTCAAATACAAACTCAACAAAACGTTAGCTATTGCACGCGAAAATCTAATAAGTAGTAAAGAGAAATCTAAGGAACGATATGACGAAAAGCACAATGTTCATAAATATAAACCTAATGACGAAGTTTACTTATCCTTCAAAAGCATTAATAAGTTAACTCCGAGCTGGAAAGGTCCCTATGTAATAACGGCTGTCAAATCAAACGCTAATGTAATTATAAAAACGGAAAAAGGAAAACTTATGCGAGTCCATGTAAATAGAATAAAGTTAGCTAATAAGATAAATAATAAAGATAAAACAATAAGCAAAATTAAGGAAAACAAAATTTCCCCTTTTCCAGGTTATTCTTTGCGACCGCGACCGCAATGAAGATTACTTCAATTGAAAAAGGTGCAGGTTTATATTTCGATAGAATAGGAACACTAAAAACGTTGGCCGATCATTGGAAATTAATAACATTCAAAGATTTTTCTTCTATACCACAAGCAATTATATTTCTTCAACAAAACTATCAAGGTACTGTTGATAGATGTCGACTTTTAGATCAAATCCCTATTAAATGCGGTAGTAGACTAAAACCCTTAAGGAAACAAATCGACAAAATAGATACTCTTTACTCATCATTGTCTCATTTAACGAGCTCAAAACGCACTAAACGAGGATGGTTCGACGGAATCGGTTCAGTATTGAAAACCATATTCGGAACAATGGATTCTGAAGACGCGCTCTATTACGATGACGCTATTAATAAAGTTTTAACCGATGATAAAGAAATATATAACTTAATGAAAAATCAAATTCAAGTTACCCAATCTGCTATTCAGAACTTTAACAGCACTATCAGAAAACTCGATCAGAATGAAAAGATAATTCATAAGAACTTTGAAATGATTGATAAATTCATGAACTTAACTACAGCCAACATATCTGTTTTAAATATCAAAACAACCCTTAATACACATTTTGGAGTTTTGAACACTCTGAGCGAAGATGTCTATGATAATTTAGATATGCTCTTGAATTCTATTTTGTTTGCTAAGCAGAATATTCTACATCCATATATCATTACCCCTAGCCAAGTTTTCACAGAACTCTCTAATAACCGTCACTATTTAAAACAAAATAAGGAACTTCCACTTCAACTTAACATGGAAGATATCCATATATTAATTGATATATCAACCCTTGATGTATTCTATATCAACTACAAATTAGTCTTTATTCTAAATGTCTCTTTAGTAAATATCAATGAGTTCGAGCTATTTCATGTACTACCTTTACCAACACCACATAACTATGACACTGAAATATTTGCTTTAGTACAACCAAACAGAAAGTATCTTGGAATGACTGTAAATAAACAATCATACGTCCAATTTGATAATCTAAATGAATGTAAAAAATTGTCCCCTGAACACTTTATTTGTGCCGATCTAAATGAATATTCAACAATATCAAACCCATCCTGTGAAACACAACTATTAACTAAAGTAGTGCGAACCTTACCCTCAGATTGTACTACGAAAATTTTATACGGAAACTTTGAAATATGGCAAAAATTACTCAATAACAAATGGATATACATTTACTCTAAACCTACGAAACTAACTGTCGATTGCGCAGGTCAGGACCAATTACGTGATTATGAATTGATAAATACTGGGATTATTGAACTTGACCGAGGCTGTAAAGCATACGCGAACTTGATCCAATTAACTTCAACAGATAACTTAGCCACAAACTGGTCCGCTCCAATGATAACTTTTGACCTAACGAAAGATGATTGCTGTAGTTCAGACAAAATTAATTACACTAAAACAAATCTTGTTCCTTTACAGTTAAATAACATTCAATTAGACGATCTAAATATCGCATCAGTAAAATAAAAAAATCTAGAATCACAGATTGATACGGGATCAAAAAGAATACTTTCCTTTCTGCCTAGAGAACATATTTCTTGGTTAGTCTATTTATTATGTACAACAATATTGTCATTTTTATTATTTAAATTTTGTAAACTCACCAAGTTGTTTAAATTGTTTAACTGCTTCAATAGAGGAAATGATCCAAATGGAGGAGGTTGTTGCATCCAAATCTATAATCAATGTAACAATAGAAAAGGTGTAGTAGAACCATCTGTTGTAATGTCTGCTCTAGAATCAGAGGAAGAAATTCATGTAAGGCAACCATTAAGGCCAAAATCACCACATAAATATAGTTATAATCTAGATAATTAAGTATCATTATGTAACACTATGAAATTAATATTGTATAAAATAATTCTATATTTGTATACTTACTTGTTTATTTTAAGCAATATCTGTTAATAAAAAATGTAAAAAGGAAATAAAATAAAATAAAATGATAAAAAAAAAATTGTAACAATATTGTAATAAGCACTTTATAATATAGTGTAAGTAGCCGATAAGCGTTTAAAATTATAAAACATTAGTTGGTAAATGAATTATTGGTTAAGAACATAATAGCATTATATAAATTACAATTTAAGTTTAGCAATGTAAGCCTAGAATCTATATTGTAATTCACCTTTAATCATTTTTGTTACTTACCATTGTTAAACAATCATGTATCATACCTTAATTGTTAATCACTAATAATTAATTTCTTCTTTATATTGTATAATTTTAGTAAACAATCTTTTGTTACTTACCTTTGTTAAACAATCATATATCATACCTTATTGTTAATTACTAATAGTTATTAATTAGTTCATTTTTCTTTATTTTGTATAATTTTGTTTTAGTAAACAAATCGTGCCTATTGTTTACTTCTAAAGAGGGAGGTGTTATGAACCTAGTCCATACGACTATTTTTCTACGTTATTTTCCATAACATCATACGATGCTGGCGTACGTGACTCGTGTCCACTCGTCTTCAGAGAATCAATTATTAAAACTTCTTATCATTGCCAAATAGTCCCATAAATTATTAGGATAAGGCGATGACCCCAGGTCAACCCCTTATCATCTTATTTTTCTAGTTAAATTCCGCAAACTCTCATTGCCAAATATTCCCATAAATCATTTGTATAAAGCGATGACCCCAGGTCAACTCTTTATCATCTTATTTTTCAAGTTGAATTCTGCAAACTCCTGATCACGCGGTTAGAGATAAAACACTTGTTTGTTCATTACTATATAATACTCGAATCGCTTAGGATCGACACATTCTATCTTCAACCATCATCAAGACTCATCAAGTCCAGTAACGTCCGATACGCCACTACATAACGCCTCCGCCTCCAAATAAATAAGTGTATTGTGTCAGCTAGATAAGCAAAGTAAATAAAAGTTCTCAACCATTGTCAACTCTTTATTTCAAACACTAAATCACTTAGAAGTCAACCGGGGCATAACAACATATTAATCAATTAAATTATAAAAAATAGATATTTAAAGTAAAATCATTAATATAATCTAGTCACAAAAATTACATCTAACTTGAAAAGACGTCTTTACAAGGTCATGTCATTTTTCATAATCGCTAGTAATAAGGTAAAATCGACAAATCGAAATCAACAGACTGACAGTATTTCAAAATCGAAGTAATATAACATAAATGTTACAAATGATTTACTGAGCATTTTTTGATGCTTAGAACATCAAATTGCAATTATTAATAGTTGACGAAAAAAATTCAAATTTATTAGATTTTTTAAGCAATTCAAATTTTCTAATTGATTTTCATGATTGTTGCAATTATTCGCATAATGATCACGACACTGACTTACTGTTAAATCTTAATATATCTGATTTTCATTTTATTTTATATGTCTTATCTGTTTTTTTTTTCGTTTGATCAGTCGAGTCAGTCCCATCACTAGTCACCTCAGTTTGACAGGTGTCATTCTAATCAAGCTAAATTTTATGGACTATAGGTGGGACTTGTGCCCACTACAATCCACTTATGAGGCGATTACTCTAACCAATTGATTTACCAATACATTGCTTGTGTCGACGAATTTATTTAAGGCCTTTTATTCTGTGAACCAGCGGTGTTTCGTCCAATGTTTTTGGTTATTGTACCTCCAACATTTTATAGAAATTCTGAACATACTTTTACACATTGGCATGATTGACGAACTCCGTGGTGGAGTAGCGTACACACCGGTTTTCAAGGTGTCACCTGCTCCGAGGCCCCGGGTTCGATTCGCGGACGGGTCAATGTAGAAAAAAAGTGTTTTTCTACATTTTCTCGGGTCTGGGTGTTTGTGGTACCTTCGTTGTTTTTGGTTTCCACAATACGAGTGCTTTAAATAGTTATTCTGCGGAGTAAGTAACAACCTATAATCATCCCACTGCAGGGAAAAGGCCTCCATCATTGAATTCAAGTTACCACAGCAATGATGGGCACTGGCATAATTACCACGCTTGCGAAATGTGGGTTTACCCGGACAATGATCAAAAACTCCAAAACTTTTTCTTGTCTTAACCCTTAAGACGCTGACATGAGCCAAATTGAGCTCAATGAAGATTGTTTTGCTTTAAGCCTATGGCTCGTATTGTTGCCAAACTCTATGTAGTTGTAATTGATCATATTTTTGACCTGGTGGCTGTTTCCAAAACACGATTCTAAAAACTTTTCTCGACAGAAAAAAATCTCAAAGTAGCCTCTGAAAATACATAAATTACCATTTTTCTCAGCAGTCCGTATAACAATGATAATAAAATTTTGCTATATTGTATATTACATGTTGCTTAAGCAAATGGCTGATTTAGATTTTTAATAAAATGGCAATTTTAAATTGCACAACGAATTTTGTTGTTTGGCACTTAGGCCCTTCTATTCCATGCGCTTTTTCTCTGTCACTCCTACGAGAATCGACAGTGATAGCTGTGGCGCGTTCCAAAGAAATTCAAAGACGAATAAATTTGTGGGCGTGTTCATTGCTCAAGGTCATCGGCTGCAGTCAGCGTCTTAACCCGGGACCCCGAGATCCCTATGGTTAATTGTGGTTATTATTATACATCCAAATCAAACTTTACAGGTGCACTATCCAGTGAACTATCTACGGAATGTTGCATTAGAAAACGTGAACACCCCCTACGTGTTTCTGATGGACGTGGACTTCGTGCCGATGGCGGGCTTGTACGAACATCTGCGGTCGGCTATTAAACTCATCAACCCATATGCGCAGAAGAAGGTAAGCCTCCGACATTGTTGGTTATAAGCATACTTTTTGTAAGGCCCTCCGATGATCGCGATTATTTTCGCAACATTTTTCACTGATGCTTCGCTCCTATTGGTCGCAGCGTGATGTTATAACCTAAAAGCCTTCCTCGATAAATGGACTATACAACACAGAAACTTTTTTTCAATTCGAACCAGTACTTCCTGAGATAAGCGCGTTCAAACAAACAAACAAACTCTTCAGCTTTATAATATTAAGTATAAATTCCTAAATCTAGGATTAATAATAATAATAATAAATAAATATCTCAGACATGCCACACTGGGCCACACAGAGCCATCTAGTCCCAAATTAAGCTACTATTAAGTACCCTGTCGTATGGAGTACTAGACAACCGATAAACTTACTTATATACTTTTTTTTGTAAATACATACTTATAATACATAGAAAACAACCAGACCAGTACAAACAGACATGTTCATGCACACAAATATTTGTACTGTGCGGGGATCGAACCCGCGACCCATTGATTGATTCTTATTGTTGGCCACAACCATCTTTGTACAAAAAAAGTACGGTAGCGGCTTATAATCATTCACTGCAAGGTAATGGCCTCCATCATTAAATACAAGTTACCACAGCAATTATGGGTACAGGCATAATTATTACACTCGGGTTGGTTATTCCTAAATCTAAGATTGATTCCAAATATTGGCCACAGCCATCTTTGTATAAAAAAGTTACGGCTTATTTTTAGGTATGCATGGTGCGCATGCCACTAAAACTAAAGGAGGCCTTCGTCCAGCAGTGGACGGACAATGGCTGTTAATTGATTAGATGACAGCGCTCTTACATAGTTGAAATTATTTAACATTATTTATTGACATTACAAGTTCATAATGTGTGTATAAGTACTTTTATATGATATTTAAGCAATATTTTTCAAGTTTAAATACTGTGTGTATATGTGTATGTGTGCGCGCGCGCATTATATTCCGTTTAGTGTCATCTTTTATGTATAGCAATGCAACAAGAAACTTCAAAACCGGTATAAATTTGTCCCCTAGTGCCTAGTGGTGCCCGCGTTCGAAACGCAGCGGTACCGCGCGTCGCCGCCGCGCAACAAGCCGGCGCTGCTGTCGCGGCTGGCGGCCGACGTGGCCCCCTTCCGCGCCAGGGAGTGGCCCCGGGGCCACAGGGCCACCAACTACACGAGGTGGGCCATAGCCACAGCACCGTACGAGGTGAGTCTTCGGTACTGTTAGGGTCATCCATAAATTACGTCACACGATTTTTAAGATTTTTCAGACCCCCCCCCCCTTTTGTCACCCATTTTTTACGAAATTTTCCATACTATTTTGCCCAATAATTTCGAAAAATTTTTGCATAATATCGAAAAATTTTCACTTCTGTGACGGAGAGGCGTACACACCGGTTTTCAAGGTGTCGCCTGCTCAGAGGTTCCGGGTTCGATTCCCGGACGGGTCGTTTTTCTAAATTTTCTCGGGTCTGGGTGTGCGGTACCTTCGTTTCTGATTTCCGAGTGTGCGACGAGTGTGTGTGTGTGAGTGACGATTGCTTTAAATGGCCTACTTTGTAATCAGAACAATGTATGTAATGTTGTCTACGTTTATTTATTTTATATTATTGTTTTCCGAGATAAAATTTAAGGTATGGTGGGAACATTTCAAGCCTTAAGCGGGCATAGGCTTAAATAAAACTTAACAGGACTTTAAGTGGTGTGACTGCCTATGTTACCAAAGATTAGCCAAACATTTGATATCCGTATTTTGATAATTTTCATTTTCACACCGAACTAACAAAATTATTCAGAAACTATTTTTTCAGCGGACAATAATGTCAATTTTTTTTTTTACTTAATATGTATTATTTCATGAAACTAGTACTTTAGAGTAGATGGGTACAAGCATTATCATTAATGGTATCATCATTACGCTTGCCAAATGGGGGTTGGTTACCACAAAACCGAGCAATGTTTAAAATTTCGAGACTCTTATTGCCTGACCCGGGGATCGAACCTAGGACCCCGAGAACTTGGCCCGATATTTACCCGTAAAAGTTTATTTTCAGGTGGAATGGCAGTCAGACTACGAACCTTATCTAGTAGTTCATCGGTCAGTTCCTAAATACGATACTCGATTCTCCGGCTTCGGGTGGAATAAGGTATTTACTGTACTACTTAGATATTCCTATAGGTTTATAATTATACTAAATACTCAAAAAAATACTGCAAATTTTGTGCTTCCGTAATAGTATTGTTGAAGTATAACCGACATCAATCGAAGCATTTGATGTGTCAGTGGGCGGGGCACTCATCAAGACAAACCGATGGATGTTTGGGGCAGAAAAGTTCTTGTATGACGACTAGTTTATCAACAAAACATCGAACTATTTCATAAAACTCGCGGTGCGAATGCTAAATGCGAGCAGCACTAAACACACGCGTCACGGAAGGGGCTGCGCGGGCGACTACTGACCAACTGACCTTCCGACGTCGCCTACCCCCTCTCCCTCATCCCAGTGCCAATGTCTACGCGCTGTTCTCCTCTCATTCATGCGTCTACTGTATGCTCGGCAACTCTCAGCTGCAGCGTTGATATTTTAATAGGAAAAATACATGTTGGTTAAAATTTCACCTGCCTACCT
Source organism: Anania crocealis (assembly GCA_949315895.1). NCBI lineage: Eukaryota > Metazoa > Arthropoda > Insecta > Lepidoptera > Crambidae > Anania > Anania crocealis. The sequence goes on along the minus strand of OX438867.1, from coordinate 14,148,845 downwards.
ATTTTTCCCTGTTTCCTCCTGGTCCTACTAATTGGTCCTACTAGTAGGACCACCAGGAAATCTAGTTCCTCGTGGTCCTATCATTGTAAATCTGCCTCCTCTATGTAAATAACAAGGATGTTTCACTTCATTTCACTAAAAAACATAAGAACCGGAGTCTTTATTTTGTGAATTAAATCATATGAAATTACTTTAAATTACTATTTATGTAAATGTTTGAGATAACAAAGTTTTTTTGTATGGAACAGATGACTTTATATAATATGTCGCGGTACTATTTGATAACATTGTTATTTATACCATGTATGGCGGCTACTAAGCCGCTTCCTATGGGCCATAGCATACCTGCCGCGACTTGTCACTTTGGCTGCTATGAAATATTAGGTAAACGTTATTTGATATTTTAGCAATTATAATATCAGTATATAAACTTGAAAAATTATGTCTCAGGCGGGAATCGGACCCGCATCTCCTCGCATGCCGGGCGGGCGCTATACCATTAAGCCACCGAGACACTGCGACTCAGCGCGAATTTTTCAAGCATATTCTTAACGCCGAAGCAACGCTGGCTTAAAGAATATGCTTGGATCGCCCGGCATGCGAGGAGATGCGGGTTCGAGTCCCGCCTGAGACATGATTTTTTAAGTTTATATACTGATATTATAATTGCAATTTGATTTCTAAAATATCAAACAAAGTATATAAATAGCTGTTTCATCTTAACTGACTGTCAAACATCTGCAAAGATGTTTCTTTCGGGTGTTAAGGGTGCAAACTCTTAACATTTGATGAAGCAACGCTGGCTTACAGCGTTAAGAATATGCTTGAAAATTCGCCCTGAGTCGCAGTGTCTCGGTGGCTTAATGGTATAGCGCCCGCCCGCCTGAGTCATAATTTTTCAAGTTTATATACTGATATTATAATTGCAATTTAATTGCAAAAATATCAAATAAAGTGAATAACAATATGATTATTATTTAGACTTATACTTTTTATCGTGATATTTTTAATAACAGGTGTCCCATAGCGTGGAACTAAGAGCTCAAGGCTACCGACCCGTGGTCCTCCCGGGCGCCTTCGTAGTGCACACGCCGCACGCGCCGTCACCGGACATCACTGCCTTCAGAGCCAACACGCACTATAGGATGTAAGAATACTTGTGATTTTTAAATTTTACTATCATTACAGTTGAGTAGCTTAGCGGTTTTCTTAGGGGTAACATGACATAACATTGCAGAGTGAACTGATCATATATTAACTGTTACTATTTTGCCATCGTTATATAATAAAAACTATAGGATACACAATGCCTCAATACGAAAGTCTTTAATCAGTGCGACCTACCCGTCATGACATACGGAGCCGAAACGTGGACACTGACGGTACGGCTAGTCCACAAGTTCAAAGTCGCTCAGCGGACTATGGAAAGAGCTATACTCGGAGTTTCTCTTAGAGATAAAATCAGAAATGAGGTGATCCGGTAGAGAACTAAAGTTACCGACATAGCCCACCTTATTAACAAGCTAAAGTGGCAGTGGGCTGGCCATATTAGCCGCAGAACGGGCAACCGCTGGGGTAAACGAGTTCTTGAGTGGAGACCGCGTCTCGACAAACGTAGTGTAGGATGCCCTCAGGCCAGGTGGAGTGATGATTTGCGCAAGGTGGCAGGAGCTGGATGCGAGAAGCCGAGGGTTGACCCAAGTAGCGTGCATTTGCAGAGGCCTATGACCGGCAGTGGACTGCGATAGGCTGATGATGATGATAGGATACACACACAAAAATAACACCTAAAACTGTCCTCCATTGGATGATTGACGTCGATGATTTTATGTCACTGTCAACTTTATAACCCGGCCAAATTATGTTGTCATGCAGTATGGTTATTTATGGTTTGCTATATCTATTCTATTGATATAGGTTGTACTAAATCTGCACCTTTATGTCAAACTTTTTTTAAGCTTATTTTGTGTCTAATTTTTTTATACTACTTTAATGACTGTTTCATAATAAGTTCCACAATACATTCTACTGACTCTATTTTTAAACCAATGGTTTATGGTATTTAACATTGAAGGCATAACTTTTGGTTTGACTTGACGGCCTTCGTGGTGAAGGTGTCGCCTGCTCGGAGGGCCCGGTTGCGATTTCCGGACCAAGGGGCTTAAGCCAGAGGTTTTCTGTAATGCGGGTCAATATAGAAAACCTCTGGCTTAAGCCCCTTAGTCCCCTTTTACCGCAGGTTTTGACAAAAGTATGTGCCTAAACAATCTTATTAAATAAAAATATTTAACGCTATATTTTTTCCAGATGCCTGACTATTCTAAAACAAGAATTCATGAATGAAATCAAGAGGAAATACAACGTGACTTTCGAGGAACCATCAAAACAAGATTCATTATATTTAGGACAAGCCAAAAGCTTGATACTAAACCAAGTAAGGGACATAGATTAAGTATCAATCAAATTTGATCTTTAAGTTAGAGTGATAAGTGTCATCGTTTTATTATTGAGGACTTAGTCTGTTGTAAGAAGCTAAGTGACAACAAAAAAAAAATGTATGCAAAATGTGATATGTAATTTATGCTTATAAGTTTCTGACTATCAAATCATCTAGATGGGTCTAGGTGTATTATTATTTAGAATAAACTTATTTTTAACCATTTATGGTGTAAAAGAAATTATTAAACTTCTCAAAGTAAGAGGGTTGGAGTCGCAGCCAGTATTTTCCTTGGATATCATTATTTTAAAAAAACATCTTTTTTTATCTTTCTTTTTTAAAACTCACTGAACATTTGAAATAAGAAGGAAACAAACAAACAAATAACATTTGAAATAACATTAACATTTATTTCAAATGTTCAGTATAGTGAAAAATGAGACCAATTTTATTGATACTTAGGCAATAATGCCTAAGTATCAATAAAATTGGTCGCATTTTTCACTATACTTTTTGTGGACCCTCATGTCACACCTCAGAAATTCGGAAAAATATATTTAAGGGAGTTGTATTTTCTACCTACTGATTTAAGTACAGACGATAGCCTAAACATTGGGGCAACTTATCTAGTTGTCATAGGTGTATTTGGAACAAAAATGCATAGCTGGAGTGCAGAGTGCAGACCACTGTACTATTAAAATCGATAAAAATATGACTATTGGTTTATACTAGAACGAATAATTGTGGCCGCTATTATATTTTTCTATTATTAAGAACATTGCTGTGCTAATATAGCTATTTATATTTGTTTCCCGCTTATATCCATACAATTAAAATATATAGTTTTCTTTAAAATAATATAGTGAGGCTATAGTACGACTAAAAAAATATGTATGAGTTAGCCGTCTTTCAGTATTACATTTATGTTGGCAACATTGACATAAAAAAAGATAAATAAATATGTTTACAAATAGGTACTGCTTCACTATAATATTTATATCACGCATGCACACACGCGTTAAAAGTTTCTTGTGTTATATTGTATCGAGCGTGCAAGCGAGATGGAGCAATGATCTATAACTTAAGTGTAAGTGAGAGCAAGTCGGGTAGATTTGACAAGTATTCGTAGTTGTAAAATTACGCCTTTTGCAAGATTCTAGTGCGTATCTTTTGAACTAAGATTTAGCCAAACATCACTAATGTATACTATGATGCGATGGATTTAGATGTTTTAAATTGATTTATGTCCATATCAATAACGTCAAGTAATTTGGTACTTGTAAGTTAGGCTGTGAGCGTACTGTTGTTAAAGATAGGTAAAGGTTTTAGATATTTTAACGATAAATGTGGCACTGTACAAGCACAAAACTTGTTTACTTTTTTTTAGTTATGCATTTAAATGCCGAAGTACTAGACATAATTAAAATTTTATTATTTGGAGGTCACCGGTGACCCCCATGGCGCTCAATGTGTTATAATTACTTTGTGTTTTGATTTGCATACAATATATTTTGTAAGTGGTAAAAATGACACCATAAAAAAATCTTAAAGAGATCAATGTTATGAGTTCAAACATTTTTTTATAAACCTATCAGTTTTATTCCTTTATGGTAACTTTAAACCAAAGAAAAAGATGGCAATGTATGAAGTTGTTATTTTGTGTTGTTTTTTTATATTGCAGAATTTATTTTGAAGTATTAGTTTAGGTATTGTGTACCCATTATATTATCTAAGTTAAGAAATAATTTTACTTGACATCTGCATAATGTATTTTTTAGATAATTATTTTTAATATTAGTGTTTATAATTGCCACCCCAATAAAAACAATGGAAATCAATGATTACAGCTTTTATTTCACAAACTTTTCAATACCACATGCAAATAAATTGTTTAAATTTTTATCGCGGGATTTAGAAGTGTTTTAATTTCCTTTAGACAAATTTGTATGTCGTAACCATAATTAATGATAATCGAATTGATCATTATACAGATAGGTAGGTAACCTAACTAGTTTTTTTATCAGTGGGTAATAAAGGCCCTTAGATGTTCTTAAGTCCTAATTGTCCAATTTGAAATAAACTTTAACTGTAACTGTGCCTTTAACTGTTAAAACTTTTTACTAACAATCTTTTTATTTTTTCCCCCCGTTATTACAATTACAGGTACATAGCTGTACCTCACGATTACTCAGCACTATAAGTTATTCCAGGCCGTTTGCATTAAAAAGATTTCCAAGTAAAAAATATTCTTATAATATCACCAAGATTTTGAGCTCGAAAGGTACCATGAAATGGTGTTCAGTAAAAGGGCTTGTAATACTGTTCGCATATCGTTATATTTCATACTAATTTATAACAATCAATAGGCTTCACTCGTCACCATTCTTGATTCGGCGTTCGCAAGAAAATTATTACTGTTAGGGTTTTCCTTTGTCGTCAGCATCCAAAGTAACACTATAATCTGGAAATCCATTTCCTGAATATCTTTCTTCAAATTCGCCACAGCTTTCTTTGCCGTCACCAAAGGAGAGTTATCATTCATAGACGATCCCCTAGATTCGGTTCTCTGCTTTATGTTTTCAACCTTAGCCGTTATTTCGTTTAACATTTCTTGCCTCTCTGTCACACCAACACTTACTTCCTTATATTCATTAGTCACTTTACTCAACTCGTCCAAAAGAGAACCATACTCTTTCACCAACGGGTCAAATTGTTCATTAATAATATTTTCTCTTGAAGATATTTTGTCCATAACGGAACTAATGTTCGTGTGAAGCTTGTTCAACTGTGTACCTGTTGTTTTGAACCTATCAAACAATTCGTCTCTATACATCCTCATTTGAGAATGCCTAGCTCTCCAGTCTCTCCCGTCTGCAGATATCTTCAATCTCAAAGCTGGAGCCACTCTTTCTAGCTCAAGTTTCCATGCTTCCCAATCATGAACCTTATTAGCTAAATTACTAGTATCTTTTTCCTCTGCATTGCCATACTCTACATCAGACTCTTCTGAATAAATAGCCATTTCTTCTTCAACTTTATCAAGAATTATTTCCGTTTCATCTTCAACTTGATCTAAATCTTCAACGTTTTCTTCGCTCTCTGGTATATCTACAATAGGTTTTTGCCATTCAAAGTTATTTTTCTTCAAAGCTTCATCTGCTAGGATGTTTAGAATGTAACATACTTGTTCCCCGTATCCTTGTTTTACTTTATGCGATGAAAAGTCTACCGCTACGTCTTTCTCTCTAAGATAGTCGAGTATACCAGCAATGATGGAGTTAGGGTCATCTTCCTCGTTGGGTTGGTCGAAGTCTTTCCCAGTCTTTCTGATGAGCCACGCGGCGGTAGAAGCGAACACGTAAAACTGCTCGCCAGGGTTAGTCGATGTGATGAAGTAAAAACGACTCATTGGCTTCATTTTAATTTGCGGGCGAAGTTCAGTGTCAATTTTAAGGATACGTAATTTGTCCATTAGGTTTAAGTCCATTTTTGTCAATTCGCAAATGATTCTGTTTGTTCTGAAAACTATTTGATTTAAACCTTAAGTTTTTGTTCAGAGTGCTACATCAAGTCTAGTCTTATGAGATTTATAATGCCTTGGAAGTATTTTTCATTGCGAAACTCAAGACCCATTTACCTGAGGTGAATACGTAGCAGAACACTTATGCTAATCTTAATCATAAGTGCCCACCTGTTGTGCCATTGAAGATAGTTTGCTATTATCACAATATTCCTGCTTAATCAATAGGTATTTTTGCACCTTGTATCACTGTTTTTGAAAATAAACAGATTCGTTTATGCTAGGAGTAAATATTCTTCGTTGTTTACACCACTGAACAAGTAATCACTTTACACAACGCGTCATGTGTATTGACATCTGTTGCCATGGTAACCCCATATTCCTTTACCATAATCTAATCAATCACAATGGTGGTATTATGGTGGTATCAGAATATATTTTAAACTCGCAGTATTGTGACGCAAAGAAATGGTTTTAAAGTTCAGGTATTTATAATATTTATTATTCTTAGTAACAGAAAATATTTTAAGCTATTGCATAGCTTCTTTCGCGGGCATTGAGCGTGGAGACCGAATCTAGAAATTCCGTAACGAAAATAATTTAACACCCACACCAACAATTTATTCATGTGTCCACACACTCGGGGCGAGGCACGATCGAACAATTTTGAATTTCCGAAATTTAAAAGAACTTAGAAGTAAATAAGGATTTTGACAGTATGGTTGCCTATGGTAACCATATCTGCCAAAATAACAGAAAAATTTAATTACAAAAGTCAAAATTAGAAAATACATAAAATTATAATATTATAAAATTAAGCTATTGCATATCTTCTATCGCGGGCCTTGAGCGTGGAGACCGAATCCAGAAATTCCGTAACGAAAATAACCTAACACCCCCCACTCCTCGGCACAGCGGTGATACTTTTTAGTTTTATAATTGCATAAGTTGATAAAAAATGCTATGCAATAGCTTTACCGCGGCAGTCTCCGAGTGCCACACGTCTTTTTTTTATTAATAATGGGTCATTTGAGCTAAAATAGATAAGCTTACTTGCTTAACAATTTAATTGATGTTTTAGTTTCGGAAATGAGCCGTTAAAGGGGCGTGGTAGTTTTTAGTTATGGAAAGACAAAATTTTCCCCATAAATAATCTATAAAAATAAAAATGAATCCCTATTTCCCTTGGTCACGACATCACGCGTGAACGGCTGGACCGATTTCGCTAATTCTAAATGTTTTGTTTGTCATTGATAGGATAAGGTTCTTATAAAAGAAAATAAAGGAGATTACGCGGAAAATTAGAAAATTTAAGAAAACTGAATCACTCAATGATATTTTCCTTGTAATATCATTAGAATCACCATAATAAATTATTTCTAATGTAACCTTAGCGATGCTGACAATTGAAGCTTATGATGCTTGACATAACATTGACAGTTGCGTGCAAATTCGTCAAATAATAATAAAGGGTCCGTAGCTACTACGTAAGCCGGATTTGGCAGGGATCCGGTCTAATTCCTTGCCATCAGCTATGTTGAAGCGTTAAGCGTTAAGCAAATCAATCAAATAAAAATGAATTTTTCACATGATCAGTTACATAAAAGTCGCAATACGAACCAGTAAAATAACAAACAATTGGTATCTGTTTTTTTTTAATTAACATAGGGCAATGTCTGACGAGTCCGCTAGTATAGAAATAAAGCTTACAAAAATTGCAATTTTGTGCTATGCTTTTAAAAAAAATTTTTTATTTAACAACATCACACTTTGATCTAAAAGTCAGTAACTGTTAAAGCACTTATCTTGATTCTTCTAAATAAGAATCAACGAAGGTACAACAAACACCCAACCTCAAGAAAATATTGGATACGTTTTTTCTACGTTGACCCGGCCGGGAATCGAACCAGGAACCTCAGAACTGGTGACCGTAAAATACCGGTGTCTAAGCCACTCGTCCATGGAGGCCGTTAAAAGAAATCCAAAAAACTATTTAAATGCATGTAATGATGACAATTTAGTGATTTTTTGAGCGTAGACAGTCATGCTGCACTGAAGTCCCGGATAACAATAAACACCATATCATAATAACATTACTTAATAGTTTTATACGGCGTGTCGACCTAGTTGGCGTAGTGGTTCGGTGTTCCGCTTACTACTTAAGGGTCCAGAGTTCGATTTACAGTTTGGTCAGCTTAAGATACGATCTGATCTCAATTATCACACGATAATAAGAAGGCTAATGATATAAATAAATAATTACTAGTCTTACTAATATTTCGAAAGTTGAGATGGATGTTTGTAATTCTATAAACGTTCTAATGGATCTGAATAACATTGGGAACAATAAACGAGTATATTATCTTTTATAAGCTACTTTGAGTCCAGAAAAAAGGGCTGTTCCTGCGGAATAGTTTTTCCTTCGAAATCGCGGGTAAAAAGCTAATTTTATAAATTCGTAAGTTCGGATTGGATGTTTGTTACTCAATAACTTCGAAACGGTTGATTATAATACTTACTTACATATATTATTCTAGACAATAAATAGTATACTTATAGCACATAAGCAAATTTTTATCCCACAAAATTGCCCATTTATAAACCTTTAGTTTTTCATATTAAAAGGGCATAACATGGTTCACGCATAAATAATAGGTCGGCAACAAAACAGGCGACATTTTATCCGCACACAAACTCGCGGGTAGCTTATAGTTTATAAACGAAGTTAGAACGCATCTTGTTAACTAACTGATAACATCAAGCCACAATATTACTTATGTAGGGACGCAGTCGTGCCTTAAAATGTTCGTACTTGTATCATGTAAGGTAAGTAAGGTCGGATGACTAACGCGCTACACACGAGCGCGTAGGACCTCGAGCATGTCGTCAGATATTTTAATTTTGGCAACACAATGAAACGTGTGATTCACTTTACTTCAATGATTTCCGCAGAAATTATCTCGATTGTAAGCAATTATTGGACGTTATTTTCGATTGAGGCACGTTATGTTTAACTTTTAACATAATAATATAATATATATGTGAGTAATAACATTTTGTTGAAATGATGTATTCTGCAGAAATGATAGCTTTGTCGAATTGATAATACCATTCATCTGTATAGTACCTATTAGGTATTAATAAAAGCAAAAAAAATCGCAACAAAGCTTTTGATCAGAAGGATGTACAAATTTTGTTTTTATTAACGCTTTAAATAATGTTCGACGCATTAAGTAGATATATTTATAAGGCAAAAGTTGTTACATTATACATTGTAATAAATTATTCAAAATTAACAGTAGTCCGAACTCCGAACGACATTCTTTTAATTACTTAATGAATATTCAAAACATTATTCCATCAAGGAATCGTAAAACCACATTAAGTATCAATTAGGGAATTCTCTCTCAAAAATCGTGTCGAACGTCAGTTCTGACTAGTCATTTTGCCACCTTATAAATATTCAAATGATTTCCCAATACGAGAGTTTCATTGTTTAAGATCCTATTATGAAGAAATGATCAAAAACACTTTCACTTTTTAAAATCATTTAAATTTCAAACTGAATTTTCACAACCTTGTTTTGTGACAATTTTTTACTACTTAAAACAATAATCGAATATGATAGTGTGAAGTTGCTTACCTACTTAATATTTATCATGATTATGACACACATATAGCAACATTTAAAAAAGTTATTGTATTGAGTATGAGTTTTATTTCAACAATAAAATTGTTATTTTTTTCTACAGATTCTAAGATATTAACTACGAGTATCTTTCTAATATCAAAGAATAATATAAACTTGTTTGCTAATAGGTATTATAGATGTAAAAGTTTGTATGAATCTTTGTCACTGATTGACGCTAAAATGGCTGAGCGGATCTAGATTAAATATTGCATAAGCATGGAAGCTGGAATAGCACATGGGTTACATTTTTGTTCTACTTTTCACTTGCTACTACGACAGCTACTACTTATTTAGTACCTACGCGCATGGTTCCTATAGGATTTTCTTTGCGTCGATCTTTTCTACGAAGTCGTGTGCGATGAGATAGTTTAGCAGGAATGCATAATCAAATAGGTATGTCTGTTATCTGTTTATCAGCTTTTTACTTTTTAACAACTGAACCTATTATAATCAACGTTGATACATGCAGAGAAAGTTTAAGGCTCATAAAGAGGAAGGAAGGACATGTACCTACTTAGTGGATTTTATCCCGAAAAATTCGGTTTTTAGTTATGACAGATTTGCTTTCGCAAAATATTTATAATATTAGTTCAGAAGACTCAGAAGTCAAAATCTCAAGCCTCATCTATTATTATAGGAACGGTACAAAACTAGGAAACAATATCAAATTTGTATTTAGAATTAACTTTTTTTAGTTAAAACTTAATTTTAGTCTTTTTTTTTTACGAACCCCTCGGACCTCTCTATTAGAACTTCGTATCGCCTCAGAAAGTATTTGGTTTGGACGTCTTAAATGTCATTGTCTTCAATCATGGCGTGATTGGAATAAAATATCAAGAAATATATTTACATGATTTTTTTACGTCAACTTTTCAAGGTTTTTAATAGTTATTATCCTATTCCCGACATAGAGAAATCCAAATATACTAAAATCATAAAAATCCGTCCAGCCGTTCTCGACTATTAAGTGGTGTAACTAACACTTCGAGCAACGCGGCCTTTACGGAACGGAAGGCCGCGTTGCTCAAAGAACTAACACGACCTTTTTATACTACTCGTAGCTGTTCCTCGCGATTTCCGTTATTATGATCGCGATTATTTTTGCAACATTTTTCACTCATGCTTCGCTCCTATTGGTCGCAGCGTGATTTTATATAGCCTATAGCCTTCCTCGATAAATGGACTATCGAACACAAAAAGAATTTTTCAAATCGGACCAATACTTCCTGAGATTAGCGCGTTCAAACAAACAAACAAATTTCAGCTTCATAATATTAGTATAGATAGATTAAATAATACTTAATAATAAACTAAACTGCAAACCACCAACTTTAAAACAAAATCTTAAAATTTTGAATAAGATTTGCTTACAGTCATTAAATTTTATCAAATTAAAATATTTTGATAACCACTCGAATGTTCGATCAATCCCTTCTATCCGTGTGTCCGTTTTAGGCACCCTAGATCACCTTGTTAGCTTAGATGTCAGACGTTCTATTTAAGTTTTTGCCTGTTTTTCAAATTTACATTTATAAATTTACTCAACATGATAAGATTTTAAATTAGGGTTCCGCTAAGTAAAATTTCCAATTTCAAGTGGCAAAGGGGGTTTGCTTGCAGAATTCGCGACCATAAACCCTATAAAATATAAGCCTACCTATATGACTTTGAGTGGAATTAGGATAGGCTAATGATGCCGATGATCACTGTCAACGCACGAGCAGCGTCGTGGATACCAGAGGGGCATGAGAGACGCACAACCGCCGAACCGCGGCGAACAACACCGAGCGAACATCGATGCTCGGACGAACCACTCCCTTTGATATTCCCTAGTGTGCGGTCACTGTTGTTGTAGGTACTTGTCCTGAATTATACTCAAATCCTATATAAAATAGAGTCCGCTTTTTATTTCCACCTCACCTACCATCGAAGGCACCAACTCTTCTCTTAACAATCACCGAGTATAAACTACGGATATCCCTTAGTTCTGGTCTCATTGGCGAATTCACAGCAGTACTTAGTGGCGACCTCCTCAACGTGGGCTATCCTGCCTTAACACGAGAAGATGCCTCACACTCATCCGCATTGTGAAGGGATCTTAGCCTAAAGGTAGACTTCGGAGCAATGCGGCTTGCGTCGTGCGTCATGCGTCACTTGCGGCCCACGCGGCCATGCGGCTTTACTTTGAATTGAAGGAGTGTATGAAACCCTTTCCGAGCGAAGCGTCGCGGCCGCATGCGTCGCTCGGAAATTTTTAATTCAAAGTAAAGCCGCATGGCCGCGTGGGCCGCAAGTGACGCATGACGCACGACGCAAGCCGCAAGCCGCATTGCTCCGAAGTCTACCTTTAGGCCCTCCGCTGAGTAAATTGGACGTCCGCGGCGGGCCCTCCGCATCTCCGTGGCGAGACCGGAAACCTACTAACATGGCAACGTAAGTTCTGCTTTGACAGTGTGTCGGTACTAACGTTCTGAAATTTCTTGAAGGTAGGCACTCCAGAATGCATGCGCCGGCACGTACGACGTACCAAGTGTTGTTCTACATACTTTATTTGATATTTTACCAACTTAATTGCACTTATAATATCAGTATATAAACTTGAAAAATTTTGTCTCAGGCGGGACTCGAACCTGGCGCCTGCCCGGCATGCGAGGAGATGCGGGTTCCTGTCCCGCCTGAGACAAATATTTTCAAGTTTATATACTGTTGTTCTACATTTATACACAAAATAGATCCGCATGCGAATAGGATGTCTGCTGTGGACTTCCACTTTACTCAGCGGAGGGCCATTGCGCTAAAAGATTGTAGCTGAAATATAAGGCGATTTTCAGGACGACGATAAGTCCAACCGAATTTATCAAATTCACTGGCCCAATAAGAAGTTAAGTGCGGAAAAAGCCCAGCAAAACCAAAATCATTTCCAACCCAGGATAATGGTGTCCACCAAAGTACCAAGACCGCTGTGCTCATAACTAAATGCAAAAAGGTAGGTCAATGACAATCCCGAATTTCTGAAACGCATAGGAACTGCGTAAAGTTTAGCTTTACAAGGAAATTCTATAAAATATTGTAAAATGTTGCGGCAGAAAGAGACGGGCAGCAGCGTTTTCTTTTCACCATTTGGGCAAAATACGATCGATCGTCAACCCAAAGTATGGAAAGTCTTTTGGAGCCTGTTTATGAGGTTAAGGGTGTATCTACTAATAAGCAAGCATCATAGCATCTTCTAAAATGCAATCAAAAAAATATTTAAATGTCTAATTACAATTTAAAAAAAAACCGGCACGAGTTTGTCTTTTGATTAAAATTACCGGCACGAGTGTCTAACAAAATTCAAAAATAAAGACTAAAAAATTTATTACAACTTTTGAACCTTTCAACCAACTTAAAGGATTATTGGTTTTATGCATGTACTAACTAACCTAAGTAATTTATGTATTCTTTTTACTTTTTATTGTGTCTTTGATCTACAATCATATTTAAAACACGCAAAAAAAACCTCGAATCAGTTGTATTCCAAAAAAATACGGTTTATTTTTTTGGAATACAACTGATTCGATGTTTTTTTTGCTTGTTTTAAAGTTGTACACAAAAAAACGCTATAAATATTCCATTAATTATTTACCTACTTAAGTGAGTCATTTATCAGGTTCGACATCCTAATAATGCTAATTAGACAAATTTTGACCCGCGCCGAGTCATAAATCTTGTAAGGACAAATAGTCATCGTCATCGTCATTTGAAGCATATTCTCGTATATTTTATTTAACCTACTTAAAAGAACCTATATTGCAAGTTCATGTTAAAGGTCCTTACTTATTACATAACCCAGATATCTAATTCATTTTAATTAACCTGATTTAATTTAAAAACAATATCTTTATGTACAGAAAAGAAAGTCGTGTTAGTTACACCAGTTATAACTCTAGAACGGCTGTACCAATTTTTATGATTTTAGTGTCTTTGGATTTGTCTTCGTCAGGAATAGGATAAGAGTTAAAAATATGATATTCATTAGAATTAGGACGCCCCGATGGTCTAGTGGTTTAAATACCGGGCCAAGATCTCGGGGTCCCAGGTTTGATCCCCGGGTCGGGCAACAAAAAGTTTCGAACGTTGTTTCAAAAGTTTTCGAACGTTGCTCGGGTTTGTGATCACCAACCCGCATTTGGCAAGCGTGGTGATTATGCCAGTACCCATCATTGCTGTGGTAACTTGAATTCAATGATGGAGGCCTTTTCCCTGCAGAGGGATGATTATAGGCTGTTACTTTTAAATACGTTACTATTCATTAGAAAAAAAAATACTGCCAAACGGTGTAGATAGGTAACATTATGTAGTTTAAAACAAAGTTTTCCGGGTTAGCCAGTGATTTAATAAATATCAATTATCATTTATCAAGTTTAGTACAATAGTAGGAATACTTACTTACTTAAAATTTTATCAAAATTTAATATTTTAAACTTAAGTTATTAACAATACAGCCAAGATTTTTCCGCTGGTACTCGGTCAGATATTTCGCAATTTAAGTAGGTAATTTTATCTAAATCGGTTTAGAGGTTTATGTGTGAAAAATGTAGATAGATAGACAAAAAAGGCATTAAGCAAAGGAGCTTGCAACTTCCGTCGGCATCGATCCCTACGGGCAGCACCCAGCAAGCATGGATATCTCAACGGGCGAAGACAACGTCTCATTTGTTCTGAATCACACACAAGCTCTCTCCAGTTGATATTACAAATAAAACGATTGGAAAAAGACCGGCTTTATCTCGTATTACTGGCGCGATAAAATTAGACCCCGCCGCGGCCGCCGGCGCGCGCCTCAGTCGCGACACGGCGCTCGCGACGCCACAATCTGCCGCGCAACAAATTCAAATTTAGAATCCCTTGTTTTCTTTTTTGTTGTTTTCTTTTTTTCATGACCGGTTCTTGTGTTACGAAACTGTTTTAATTTTGTGCCAGTGCGTTGTTACCGTGAATGTGTTCTGTGATTTAAACACGAGTTCGGAGCGAGGTTCTTACAAAATTTTGTTAACTTGTGATGTGTATGAGCTAAAAAAGGTAAGTGCGTGTCGTGTATGGTTCTTAAAGGTAGGACTATAGGTCTTGAAATGCACTAAAAGCATCAGTTGGTCGGCCACCGGGTCATAACTTTCGAACCGTTAGGCGTAGACCAAATGACCGACATCGGCCACTGTGCTTGCGAGCTTTTAAAAACTGGATTGAAGGAGCTTACGAAAAAATAAACATACCTACCTGCTGCTGCTGAAATTGCCAGATTATTACATCAAATTTTAATTACACAGTATGGACTTACATTGTTAAAAAAATACTTATTATGTTTCAACTTGCAGTTTGCACATATGTAAGTACTTAGGTTCAATTGTAGATATCGATGTCGTAAGCGATTGATAATTATCTGCTTATGATATTAATCTTCAAGTTTATACTGATAATGAAGAAAAATAATAAATTATCAACGAATCACCCGTTAGGATCAGTGACAAGCACAGCAACCTACCCAAAAACTAAAATTTCCAATTGCCAAAAAAGTTTTCATTTAGAACATTTTATATTTTGTGGTACCTAGGTCGAATAGCTTTCGTGTGTACCTATGTATTTACATTGTAATTAAAATGGACCCTATCATAGGTAAAAGCTAAAACAAATAAAAGGGGGTTTTACTCAACTTTGCGATACTCCTCGTAATGCAGACTACTTACTTATGACAAAAACATTAGTACTTACAAACAAAGTAAATGCCAAAAATATATTGGTTTCTTGAGTTTCCGCGAACACTACACATTGAAAAAAACATAATTTATGGATTTAACTCGCGTTTTTTAGGGTTTTTCATTAAATTTTAGTCCTCTTATTTTGAATCAAAAGTAATCGACCAACTAGTTAGTTAACTAAGTAATAATTAAACAGACCTCCTTACTTAATTAAAACTAACACCATTGACCCAAAAAAAATATGCATAATGTTTTAACACGGCACTGCAATGCATCAAACTCAATTAATTTTGATATCTTTATAGCGTCATCATAGCAAAGGAAATTTTGCGATAACTCTAGGAAGTTTAGATACGACCTGTTTATTAAAGATAATTCGTAATTCGGGCGCAGCTTTAATCCAAAGATAAAATTTGTGTTTGTTGATTAAAAATGATTAGGTACTAAATATGGATTATATGCACACAGTTGGCAACCATTACCTACAAATTTAAAAAACTAAGGTAAGTAGGTAAATGAAAAAAATCTTAGACAAATAATTTTCCATAACATGATTGTAGAGAAGACCTCATAAATAAAATTAGATTTCTACTCTTATGGGCTACTGGAACTAATTTGAGGTTATAATACTTAGCAAAAAAAAGTCTTCTTATTCTGGAAAAAGGTATGCGATGTCACACAAAGAATTATATCACTATGATTCGAAAATATACCTCCTATTTTAGTGTTCAATCTTTGGAAAGTAGAATTTCAAAAAAGATCAATCTTAAAGATTTCTTAAGTAAACCAACTTACCTAAGTGTATAAAAAAAAACTCATTCAACTTTAAACACAACATATGGCTTAATGCCTTAACAGGTTTAAGCTACCAACTTTATAGGTATATTTGAATTCATGAAGTATTATAAAACTGACTAGAATGTAGAATTGCAAATACTTAGATCACAATTTAAACCTGAAAGTTCGAGCAAACAACAATATTCATCTTATTCTGCTATTCATTAACCGCTACGAATTCCAGCTGTGAAAATTATTTCCGCATCAACACACGAAAAAACCTTGAAGGAAGCGATAAAAATCGCACTGAAACTTGCGTTTGAGATTAGCCTGAATAATAGTGAATAGCCGGCGAAACGTGTCTTGGTTTATTAATACGTCAGTTAGATCATAGACAGTGACATCTCAAGCCAACTGCATAGCAACTGCGGTGATAAATAAAGGTGCATTGTCATTGCACTAATAAATAGATCGGTAGACATCTTGCGAGACGAATCATCTGCGTGTACTTTGTACTCTTTGGTTCATTCGGTAGTATATTTGGTATAATAAATTGGATGTGTAAAGTTTGAGTATAATTAGGGACAACTATAATAACAGCTCACTATTTTAATTATTAAAAACCAGCATCTAAGTATGTCTTTTCGCGATCTTGTCCATTATGTGTCTTGCCCCGTGTTTTTTTTACACATCTGTGGACTGCCACTGTCATGCCATGTGCCCTTGCCCCCTCGATTGTATGTTATTCCAGACACAATCAATTGTTTGTCATTAAAATCAATTGTTATCGCGACCGCCGGCGGTCTTATGATCCTGTAGGAGTTAAACATAGTCATAATATTATGACATCTAAAACCTTGATGTAATGTGGAAAGAAGAAAAATAGTTGCAAGTAATAGAAAGTTGTCAAGAAAACTATGATGAGTATTTTCCATTTTCCTATTTTTTAGGCATTAAAGACTGAAATAAATAGATATCTACATTTGTGATTTAACAAAACTAAATGTAACAACATATTTTCTGACTGACTATATAGATGTTGTTCCTTTTGTTACAATGAGAGATACATCCTTAACATATTCAGTATTCTTTAGCAGGACCATTTGTATGCAGAGCAGGTTTCAGTTCTATACGTGAAAAGAACACTATTTCTACACGCATCCAGCAAACCTCTAGCTTGTTGTTAAGACATTATTAAAGTAAAAGAAAAGTCACGTGACCTTGCGACGTCATGGCAGAATAATATCAAATAGGAATATGTCTGCAAAATTGGTTACGCATTGTTATTAAAGGAAAATAATACGAAAATAAACTGCTTATCATGTTTCATTATGACTAATAAATTGGTAATGATATGAACCTACCACAGACTACCTTGATTGTAAATATTTGGTGTTAAATACCATTCAGCTTTGGCGCTTTGATAATGTAAGTAAATGTATCCTTGTGTCATTCTCTCCAGCTTCTTCTCTTTTATATGAAATGTTTTAGCTGGCCGCTGAATTAGTGGTATGGGGAAGTTATTTCAGGTATGACAACGGCAGGTCAACCTACCCAAAAAGTTAAGGGTCATTGATTGATTTTCAACTTTAAGTCTAACAAGTAGAGATCAATATCAATTGAGAAAATTTTACGTTTTGTGGTAGGTTGACGTGCTGTTGTCTGTACCTGATTATCTTCATATCACACCAAAAAAGCTTCATTTTCTGTCGATTGACAAAGAAATGTGAAGGCTTTTAATTAGAACTCTTTGTTTTGTTTCAGGCGTGTTAAGTGCCCACAAAAGGACCACCTCTAAAGCTAATCACTTCATCCATCCATCTATAATATCAACTTATTTGACTTGCCACCGCTATTACGACATTTTGTTACAAAATCATTGATTAAGGAAGATTTGAAAATGTTATAATTATTATAAAATTCTCCGTTTGTAGACAGAACACTTTTCATTGCAAAAAAAAGTAAAAATGGCTGTACGTAAAAACTTCGTAACTCTCTTTTTTTTTTTGATAAATAAAAAACAAATGATGCTTACAGGAAGCAACAAATAGTTATTTTGAATTTGTGAGTGTGTGTGATGTCCAGCTTGGGCGTTTCTATTACTAAAAGCTATTTCTTCTAGGCAATCTTTGTGTAACTATGAATATAATTCGTCTAGGTCGTCACGAATGATTCTTGTTTATCGTCTGTTATAATAGAATTGACAAAGCGCGTCCGTTTTCACTTGATGACCGCACGAAGGCATTGTTTATTCTATTCTCTTTTAGACAATCGGATGTAACGTATAGTAACTTAATTGTTTAGCAGATATACAAACATTTAATTTTGCTTAGTTATATGAATTGAATTAACACTCCTGATTAGTGTTTCGCCACAATCGCCAAGGCAAGCGGATTGACGGTTGCAGCTTGGCCAATGGTAAAGAGAAAATGCTGCTGCCCGTCTCCTTCTGGTAATGATGCTTCAGTCGCTCCAGTACCACCTACACAGGAAAATAAGATTGTGCTATTATTTATGACGGTAGGATCTATAGTATTTCAATATCGAAATAACTTACTGTTCAATTGAATTATTAAGTGCTATGCTTGAACCTTAAAAACAAAGCTAACTTAAACGTATGACTCTATTCACAGTTCTTTACCATAAGCACTGAAAAACAAATATCACTAGCTGTTGGCCGCAACTTCACACGCGTTTGAAAACAATTCCATGGAAACCACCCATATTTCGGGGTAAAATTTAGCATAACTATGTGCTATTTTATATTTTATTTATTTGGGGTGGTAGGATCTACCTCCTAGTGGTCCACCCTGGGCAACGGCATCTTTGGTTTTCTAACCAATGATGACGTCTAACAGATCCCTCTGCGGTGGTAGGCTTCGTAAGAGGCCGTCTGGATGCTGCCGGAGTCCAGCGCCAAACTGTTTTTCAGTGTTCCGCTGGTGTGTGAGAGAACCAGTATCTCTGGGTAGGTAAGCTCGCTCCATCTTAGGCTTCTTCTTAATCGTATAGTTCAGTATGTAGTCAAGAGCAAGCCCATTACTTATTAAAAAAAAAACATTCATGCCACATTTTATGAGGATTTCTTACGTGATTGGGTAACAAATCTATATCTTGTGGTCGGCTAACGCAATAGTCGCCTGAAACCTAAAACTTCCTGTAAATAACCTCATTAAAATAGCTAATTCATACAAAACAACTAAAGTAATGCAGCAATAATACCTACAATATGCAATTAGTGACAGTTATCAGTATAAAGTGTTGTGTTCTTATTTTGTAGATTATTTTATTATCTACAAATATTATAAAGAGGAAAGATTTGATTGCTTTTTTGTATTGAATAGGCGCCGAAACTGTGTGCGTATTCAGGGCATAATAATGAACAAAAAAGTGGAGGTTCAGACGTATCATTTGTATTTTAAGTATTGCATTTAAGTGTTTTTGTTTTTTAAGTTGAACCCGTTTCTTTTTTTTTGTATGATACTCAAAATTGATGGCACGAAGCGGTATTTAGAGAATGTATAGTTTTGGTTTTGGCGTAGTAACTGCTCTGCGACATTTAAAAACACAGTCTTTACGAGTTAGTATTGTAGGTACCTATTACACAGATGTGACGTAGTTCGGAAATAGCTCGTCTACCCGCGGTCTAGAGACAAAGTATTTTTAAATAATTCGAACCGAGTTCGAGTTTTAATTAGATTGAATATTAAAAACTGGAATGCAGAAGTCATTTGTTTTTAAATGCCATAAAAAATAATTCTGTTTATAGTGGCAGTTCATATCACAGCTAATGGCGTGTTGAGTTTGTGTTAACTAATTCTATCCTACCTTGTTTAATAAATCAAATGAAAATACATTAAACGAATTCCTTAAATAATATGATAGAATTTTACACCTAAATACTTCGACATTACTGCCTACGGAGACTGGTTTTGATGTTAAACTTTAATAGTCTTCTAAGATCGAATGGCCACAATTTTACAACGTAGCTTTCTTTCTAACAATCGGTATAGATTCCTGCATTCATTCGATTCTTACATACATGAATAGAGATTTTGTCATTGGTCAATGACCCATAAGCTCAAAAACGACTTGAAACGAGTCGAGCTGGTTCAGCGGTATGACCAAAGAGCTTTGAGCCAAAGAGTTATCATTCAGAGATATGTCTTGCACCACTTAACTTTTTTCGTCGGCTCTTAGGCCGTAAAAGGAGCTGATACTGACCACTCATTGTTGTCTGCAAGAGTGATGACAGCAATAAGTTGACAGTTTTGGGTAGAAGAACAGGATATAGACACAGTTAAAGGAATAGAAGCTCTAAAATGAAAGGGAGTAGGTTTGGAATGTTATTTTGATGTGTTTTAATGGCAATACGATCTGTAACATACACCAAATAGGTACTAGTACATGATACTGTTTTTTTATTATGTAATATATAATATAAGCTTAGGCGTTCAAAAACTTTTGTAATTTTTTTACGTACGATTTCCTAGAGTGATGAAGAATTCTAAGACTTTTGATACCTAAAATACCAATTACAGGTGGATAAAGTAATGAGACTACATGTGAGACTTATCGACAAACGAGTTTGGAAAGTTAGGCCATTGAACCCGACGACATCGTGAAGCCAGTCGAGGCTCTGGTGTAAAAATTAAACGTTCCAAAGTAGGTTAGGTCGAAGAAACTGTTTTTCTATTACTGCTTACACTTACTTTATTATCTGTGAGTGCCTACAGGTAGTCCGCTGTAGCTAAACTGCTAAAGACAATACAATTTTAAGTAGTAACAAAAGCATTACTGACACTGATCATTGAATAAAATTAAACTAGTGTGTTTCTTTCACCGTTGTTACAGAACAGATAAGTTATGTTTTCTTTTATTTCATTATAGATATATGGGATATTATAAAGAAAAGTAAACGATGGGGATGTAGGTATGTACCTAGGTCCTGTACTATAAAACTGTAAACGAAACAATTACGGCCATAACACACTTTATTCCTTGAAGAATTCATTAGGATAGATTTATACACGCAAAACCAAGATTTTTTGACATAGGTATGTTTGCTAGGATGTTATAAGTAGTTTTTACAAGTAATCTCGCCGTGTTAATTAAATATTTAATCAATAACTATGTCATTAGGACCTGATAAGTGTGATTGTCTACTAATTGACAAAGTATAAGTATTGACAAGTCTTAGTTATTTGCAGATTATCTCTATTGATAACAATCAATGAATTTCCATCTTCGTACTTACATCCGCAATCCACATCATGCATCATGCTTCAAACAATGATATTGTCAACATACCATTCAAACCATCGTTCAAACACGTCTACTCATTACACTTATTTGATTAAATCAACAATGCTAGCTACCGCATCGAATCTACTTAATATTCTATAACGATACACAAACAAACAAATGATTTGACTATAGCTACACTATTTATGGGTGTACTGACGTTAAAGAGTATTGGCTTCCAAATATCGATGCGTGTATCAATGCCAAAAGAACAAGGCACTTTGTAGCGCAGTCTTGATAGAAATCAGAGGCATAAGGTTACTTCCTTGATGCACTTATTGAAAAAAAAAGACAATTCCGCGCAAAGGAAGTAGGGTTTTCTTTTTTAAATAGTGTCAGAATGTTTTTTTTTTACCAAAGAAAGTGTTGTGCTAAATCTAAAATGCTACTGTTATGAGGTTTTGCAAGAGATATTGAAGTGATACGATTATGTGTGAACTAGAATTTGAAGAATCTGTCACGGAACTGCGCTCTGGTTTACCACCGCGTTTCTGACATGAGGAATTTAAGCGGACCGAGTGTGTCGCCCTAGTAATTCCTGTGATGCCAAATGTTAATATATTAGTGTTGAGATGAGTCCATTAGCTGTTTTCAAGAAAACTCACCGACAGCTGTAAGCCGTAACTTTTTTATCACATTCAATTTAAGTGTCATCCGAAACGTCCCTTTTGATGCATGAGCTGTTTCATAGGAGGATCAATTCGTGTCGACCTATTTTCTAAATACCAGAAACAACAAACTTTTTAACTTGATACTGGCAACGCTCATGCAAGCCTTATAGGAAAAAAAACTTCTCTGTCCGCAAATACGCCGCAGTCGGTGTTTTTAAACGGTATACCTATAACTAAATTTGCGTTATACATCCAGTTCTAATGCAACGGACTCCCTCGATCGTGAGTTATTCCAGACACAATTGAAATCAATTGTTATCGTGGCACCCGAGTGCCTTCTGGGGGTTGAGGGATTAACCCATTTTAATATAACACCCGTATTATAAACAAGTAAAAGTTAAAGTAATTACTTACGTAACAATTTGTATCCCTTAATCAAGTAATTACTAGAAGTTACAACTATCAAAAGTTAGCATTCTCAGCCAAATAATATGACTATTAACGGTGAGCCATTTCCTTCACTCAGGCACTAGGTATTAACACCTGAAGTTATGACTTTTCTAAGCAATAAGTAATTACTTCTTTATAAATACGGGTGTAAGGGCCCTCTTCCATGTAAGAAATCGAGTTAAGCATATTATTATTCATACGTTCAATATAACTGATAAAGGTGGCTAACATTATTGAAATGTGCATTTGCAACACGCGCGTGACTATCGCTTATAGGGTGTAGCTTATCACAATGGGATTTACCCACATTTCTTCACTATATTATTTTCTTTGTTCAATCGAACTTCAGCTAATACAGGGTTAGTGTGTAGCACTGTAACATTAAAATCGAAATTTTGAACATTGTTCTCGTTTGTTATCACCAACCAGCATTTGACAAGAGTTATGATTATGCCTGTACCCATTGTTGCTACGGTAACTTTAATTCAATGATGCAGTCTTTTGAGCTGCAATAGGGTAGTTAGTGGGATGATTATTCCCTCGATCGTGAGTTATTCCAGACAAAATTGAAATCAATTGTTATCGTGGCACCCGAGTGCCTCCTGGGGGTTGAGGGATTATTGGTTGTTACTACTACTATTACTTCCAATGTTTTTTCAAATCAATATCGGATGTTCTTTGTTGAAAAGCAACAAACTACTTTTAGGTAAAACATCAAACAGTTATACGCCTAAATCGTGTGAGTAACCCTGTATATATCTGACTAGCACTACGATATCAGCTCATCTACTTACAAATGAGATCGTCTAGTATTAACCACACGTAACAATAATCCGGAAAAACCATTGTCCTCACTTTCACATCCGTTTTTCCCGGTAGCTTGTTTAAAGAAATGGTAATAAACACTTTTGAATACGTTATACTATTCCTTTGTTGGCTGTAGGCTCACTGGGCGAAGAGAACAAACGTATTAGATTTTTAAAAATGTGCAAAGATAAACTTGTTTCTATAACTTACATAATACTTACAGCGTTGAGTAATTTAGATGATTTTCATTTAAGGGATATATGCCTAAGTCTGAATTGGCCTAATTTATATTTGAAACAAAGTCTTCCAATATAGGACGTCAAAACTTAACAAATACTTGAAGTCTACTGTCCGATCCCACCTCCCAGATCGGGCCCGACAGAATGGAGCCCGACCGTGATCCGGCATGCCACGGCATCTCCGGTTCCGGCGGCGCCACCACTGGTGGGTTCGCCATTTGGTAGGGTACCCTTAGCACCCCACACTGGCCCGATAACGCCCGCTAGTATGGGCCCCGGTGCGAGCGAGCCTGAGCCTCACCCTCGGCGGCACCGGCGTACCGCTAGCGTGGCGGACCTAGGCTGAGCGCCTTCAGCGCTCGCCACACTCTGCCCGGTTTAACTGATTAAAGCCTTTCCATATGAGGTTTCAGTGATAGGTCCGTCAAATAAAAAATAAAAAAAAACTTGAAGTCAGAGCCAAACAAATAAACAACAAAGTTCATAAGCCAGTTTACAACTATTCCAGTTTACATCTTCATACTTTTCATTAGTAAAATTTGAATTTTGAACCATTCCATTAAAATTTTGATTTTCACGTTTACTTACACACATTTTAACCAAAGATTAGATACCTACTTTATTCTCAAAATTTTTAAGCATATAGCAAAGGAACAAGGTATAAATATATTGAATACTTACCATTTTATTCTACGGTGAAAAAAAACGTCAATTACGGTAAGTTTTATTAGATTGACAAAAAATACATATGCTTTCAAAAAATTTAACTTTACTTTGTGGCTTCCGCAAGTAACCACAAGTAGAGGATCTGTCAAATCGATTATGTCAATTTCATATTTAATTATGTGTGTCTTTATATAATTAGCAACGCTAGCGTAGGCTTAAGAACATCGACTGTACGTAGATACATTCTAATTAATATACAACAACCTAATCTATTATATACGAGTTCCGAATTTGTACATAAGTGTTTTTAAATAAATACTAAGTATTTCATTTCGTTTCATTCTACATTAAAATAAAAAAGACCCTCCCGATCCCTAACTATACTAATATTATAAAGCTGAAGAGTTTGTTTGTTTGTTTGTTTGAACGCGCTAATATCTGGAATAACTGGTTCGAATTGTAAAATACTTTTTGTGTTGGATAGTCATTTATCGTTGAAGGCTTTAGGCTATATTCTTTCAAAAGCTTCTTAATCGCAATCATAATAGCAGAAATTAACGCGGAAGAAGTCGCGAGCAACAGCTAGTACCTAATTTATAAAGGCAATGGCCGTCTCTCTGTTACATTTTGTCAATTCTGCAATGAACAGATTTAAATGAAAATTGAGTTCTAACAAGGAAAAGAATCGTTTTAATTAAATAAATCATCCTTAAAGAGAATTGAACGTTTTTCATCGATTTTTTTAAAATCTTATTTGCAAATGTGACCTTATTTTTTAATTTGTCCATTTTATACAGTATCCAGCCCACATTAACCCATTGGAATGCAATTATTTACAAACTAGTTATTTATTATTAGTGTTTTAACAGGCTATTACTCACATGTGGGCCAGTCAGCGTTACAAGCTCATTACGACAACCTTGCCCTGAATTTGCAACATTTTTTCTTCAAAACATTAGTATTTTTACAATACGGCTGCTCTTGGCTTGTTTGTTATGGCGTGTAAAGTATTTTTGTTGAATAAAGACATCATCGTTAATGTGTACAGGTTTATGAAGTCTTTAACCTTTGTTTTGGATCATCAATAATTTAGTACAATCTATAAGCTGGCAATGCAACTAGTTAACATCCAGATTTAACATGAAATATTTTAATTTATCATTTTTATAAATATGATTTGCCATGTCAAATCAAAACTAGAATAGCATAAATAGAATAGACGATAATGTCCCTCTCCTCTCCTCCTCCGTTGGTCGGAAGAGGCGACTAAGGAGAAGATAGGCAGCAAAATCTGCTCTCGTGCACAATTAGCCCTAAGCAGCAATCATGGCAAAATACTCCCTCAGGCTGCAGCCTAAAATATGTCGGTTTTTTTATTCTTGACTGAATAACAGATACAACACCAATTTTTTAAATAAATAAATAGCTATTATGATGACTCAATAAGCGGTTTGTCTGACAATACTTGAACCATTATAATATGGATGCCAATGAAATATACTTTTAAAGTTTAGATTTATAATTACTATAGGCTCAGATAATACAGGATGAAATTTTAACCACTTTCCAAAAATTTTATAGGCGCTCAGAATCTTATTTAGAGCATATTTATGAAGTAAAAAATGTTAATCAAGTTGTCACCTGAAAATATTTTTCGCGATATAGTTTTAATTTTTTACGGTCGTAGACCTGTTAAGGTATAAAGGGAAAATTAAAAACTTATGAATAGTATCGTAATGAATGAATGAGATGCGCAACGCGTAAAAAAAGTGTTGCTAGGCGGCCGTATCAAAAATTTTTGATTTTTGGCGGATATTTTCTAAGTGCTTTATCTTGACATTTTTGTACTGGGCTATACCAAAAGAAAAAATACGACATTTGGTTTTTGTCTCGTAGATTGATATATAAAAATTTGGAAGGTGGTTAAAATTTCACCCTGTATAATACTAGTACTATAGGTATTAAATTTACTTTTTGAAATAGGCCGGCCAATGTCTACGGTTGGGCAGTACCATCTATAAATGTCACGAGACTTAGAATGCAAGCGTACCACAATAATAACAGTAGGCGAGTCTGCAATCCTAAATAGCCGACCCGAATTGATCTGGAGCTGCACTCGGCTATTAATTGCAGAGATACTCTGCGTTATTTTAGTGTAAATGTTTATATTTTCACTAATATGTATTGGCATAATCACCACGCTTGCCAAATGCGGGTTGGTGATCACCAACCCGAGCAAACGTTCGAAAATTCGAAATTGTTTGTTGCCCGACCTGGGGATCGAACTTGGGACCCCGAGATCTTGGCCCGGTATTTAAACCACAAGACCAACGGGGTGTTTATGATGTCCTCCTTTTGGAGAGGTCTGTGTCCATTAGTGCACTGATATAAGGTAGTCATGATAATGATTTTATAATTAAACGTTTTTATCTTAAAACTAGCTGTTGCCCGTGACTTCGTCCGCGTCAATAACTGTTATTATGATCGCAATTATTTTGGCAACATTTTTCACTGATGCTTCGCTGCTATTAGTCGCACCGTGATGTTATATAGCCAAAAACCTTCCTCGATAAATGGACTATCCAACACAAAAATATTTTTTCAATTCGAACCAGTACTTCCTGAGATTAGCGCGTCAAACAAACAAACAAACTCTTCAGATTTATAATATTAGTACAGATACTTAGCTTTTATAATTTAATAATACAGCAAACTCAAAGCTTTATGGTAGTTGACACTGCCTAATAGGTGTTATTTTAAAAATTAAGTAATTTTTAAACATATTTCACTTGGTTGCAATGAAATAAATACAAAAAGCATTTATTGTCCCTCCGCAAATGTCTATATTATTCCGACGCGTAATAACTTGTTAAAACAAAGGATTTTATGAGCTTTCGAGAGCGCACTTGCCAAATGTGCTTAATAAAAGCTGTTAAGAGTTCAAATACCTCAGCAATGAATGTAGCTTAATTTTTACTTCGTCAATACACAAGTACTTCTGGTTGCATGTTAAATAATATATTTAGTTTTAGGTAGTGAAATAGGAACAAAATACAAACGTAAATACACACAATAAAAGTAAATGTTTATTTCACAACAAAATATCGATTACAATTGCAATGATTTCTATGATAGGCTAGGCTTGTTCCGAAGACAATAATTTCATTCTTGAAAACAAACAAAACATACTCGTACTTAAACTTCAAGCGATAGTAAAAAAATAAACATGTCTAAATAAAAATGATTATCACATGTATATTAAAATGATACTACTACTATAATAAATGTGTCAAAATATACAATTGAGATGCAATTGCGATTCTATTGAGCCATTTGTAAATTAGCGGAATTGGAGCCCTGGACGTTGTGTATGTATTTATGTATCTATGTGTGTGTCTGAAGCATACGTTACACTAAACTGCCTTTTATAAATTTTATAACCGAAATTTTTATCAATTAACAGTTTCCTAGTTTCACTCTTTCTCCTAAATTTGTTATGAAATTAGCCTACAAATTTAAAAAAAAATAATAATAAATAAAATAAATAAATAAATATTTCAGACATGCCACACTGGGCCACACAGAGCCATCTAGTCCCAAATTAAGCTACTATTAAGTACCCTGTCGTATGGGGTTCTAGACAACCGATAAACTTACTTATATACTTTTTTTTTTGTAAATAAATACTTATAATACATAGAAAACACCCAGACCAGTACAAACAGACATGTTCATGCACACAAATATTTGTACTGTGCGGGGATCGAACCCGCGACCCATGGCTTAGAAGCAGTGTTTACTACCGCTGATCCAAATATTAAAACAATACTCGTAAATTGTTGTTAATTTTTTCGATGATTCGTTGTAAGTTGACATATACGCTTTTGTTAGTATTCGAGAATTTACTACCTACATGACAGACCTAGCCTATTGTAGGAATTTTACAAAGGAGATGTCCCAAATTGTATGGAGGCCAGGCCCAGAACCTGTACACCCCACCAAAAAATAGACCAATACACGTACAAGATTTTGTTATTATCCAATTCTTTTAAAATGGCTTCGTTAAGTGGTTCAAATAAAGAGATAAGTAAGAAAATAGCAATACAAAACCATCATGGCGGAAGATTACATTTTGATGACGTCTGTCAGTTTTGGCAGTTTCAAAATAGCGCATATAAGAGTGCCATCGCTTGCGTAGTAACAACAAACATTATGAAAGTAATGTGTCGATAAATACCAAATCCAGAAAACGAAAAAGAGGTTGTTAAATGAACTACATTTAAAACGCGACAAGCAGAACAAAAACTTAAAGTGAATGATTATGACAAAGTGACAAGGGGTATCTGACAGCTACTTAACTGACATTTAAAGTTTTTTTAGATTGACGCCATCTTGGAATGCCTAATGGAGTTTGATAAATTATTCGATCTTATTTATTTTTGAACCACTGAATTATACGTTAAATAAATGTATAAGTATTTTTCCCAGAAACAGTATTTTTTTCTTGATTTTTGAAAATGGTGTACTATGTCTGGGCCTATTATGGGACATCTCCTTTAAAAGACTTTTTTGCAATTTTATAAGATTTGTATTGTGTAATAATAACTCATTCGGGTTTAGCCTAATCAGATGATTTTATAAAGTAGTGTAATTGAATAGCTAGTTATAATATTTACCAATTTTTGTTTCAGATCGTCAGAGATGATCCACGTTGACGAAACAGACCCTGTCGGAGGTGAGTGCTCGAAAAACATTTAAATACTAAGTACTATATTAAGAAGCATTATCCGAAGCGAAATCTGCTTCATAAAATGCTTTTGTGGTGTTTTAATTACATTTTGATTACATATGATTAAGATTGAAAATCTAAATAGTAAAGTGAGAAATGTTATTTGGGTAATGAAAAAATTGCGTCACGTGGCTGATATAAATGTTCTGAAAATCGTTTATTACGCATTATGTCAATCCATTCTCTCTTACTGTATTGAAGTATGGGGAGAGTTTGTAAAACGAGACTATTGTCGACCGAAAGAGCCCAAAGATCTGTGCTTAAAGTCATGACTCACAAACCGATGAGATTTAGTACCACTGAGTTGTGCAAATTATGTGAGGTACTAACTGTCAGACAATTATTCATCTCTAAAATAGTTTTAAAACAGCACTCTAAATTAATCTTTGATCCATCCATAATAAATAATAATAAAAATAGAAGAAGACCAAAAAAAATATGTGACGTAAATAAGCACTATACTACTTTTTATAAAAGGTTTGCAATTTTTTTAGGGCCTCATTTGTATAACAAAGTCAGTAAAAATATAGAAATTTACACATTACAAAAGTTCTTATGTAAAATTAAATTAAAAAATTAAAGTTGTAAGAGTACCTTTAGTAATAAACACACGCACGCACACACACACACACACAAACACATACACACACACACACACACACAGACACACATATTATTCATATACCTAGAATATAATTGTTTTTATTAATTAATTTTAAGATTTTATTTTATTGTTATTGCTACAAGTGTTAAAGTGCACGGTACTACTGTCAGGTAGTTCAAAATAAGATAATGTTATGTTTTGTATTGTCACCCGCATGTCAAGAATAAACGAGCAGTCACTGCCTAGCTGTGTGTTTGATTGTGCGTCCCTCCCAACACTTGACATGGCGCAGTCGGTAACTCCAAAATAAAATTATTATTTTATTAAAATAGTATTTCTAATATGGAAACAGTGTTAGCTCCCCCGTCGCCGTTCAGATATGATGAAAATTCGACAGACACATCACGAAGAAACGCAGATTGGATTCGGTGGAAAAAAGGTTTTGAAATATATTTCAAAGCCTGCCAACTAAAAGAAAAAAGCTCGGAGACACAGATCAATATATTGTTGCATATTATTGGTGAGCAATGCCGCGAATTAGTAGACCAATGTAACAAACCGTATGCTACGCAACAGCAAGTCATCGATATATTGGACGAGTATTTCAAAGTGAAGAGAAATGTAACGGTTGAGCGACATAATTTTTTTACGAGAGGGCAGTTGGAGAACGAATCGATTGATCAATACATCTATGTGCTTAAGAAGTTAGCCCAGTCTTGCGACTTTAATAATTTAACAGAAGACCTAATTAAAGATAGATTAGTTTGTGGTGTGAATGATGCAGGAATCAGAGAGAGGCTGTTACGCGAAGAAAAATTAACCCTTGAAAAGGCACAGGAAATTTGTAGAATAGCTATTGTGTCAAAGATGTACTCAGAAAATATTAAACAAGAATTCGTTTATGAAATCAAACACACAAACAATAACGGCAGGGAATTGACATCGTCGAAGAGGCACGAATATGCTGATGAAACACAAGTGGTGGGTAGTTTGGACTCAAGACGCGGCAGCCGAGGCCGTGGCCTCCCGTACCAGCGAGCAGCACAAGGGTTGACTGGACCATCGACGTCACGAGGTTATGCACAAAGATTAAATCAGAATCAAAATAAAGCTAATTGTAGGCGTTGTGGCAGTGTACACGGACAGCGTAATTGTCCCGCGGTAGGAAAACAATGTTTACGTTGCCTGAAAATGAACCATTTTGCTCGCATGTGTGGCAATCGGCCCCCTAGTGCGTATTGTGTTCAGGAGTCGGAGGAACAGGTAAGAAATACTAAAAATTCAGACTATTGGAGTATTAATTTAAAAATTAATAACAAAATAGTGCGTTTTAAACTCGATTCCGGGGCAGACGTAAATGTTTTGCCCTTAGATTATTTACGTCAAATAGGCGTGTCGAAAAGCCAATTACTTGAGAGTAAGACAAAGTTAAGTTCCTACTCAGGCGAAACTATAAACGTAGTAGGTAAAATACACCTAAGGGCGCACTATAAACAAAACATGTATGTATTAGAGTTTAAAGTAGCCGATGTTCAGTCATGCCCGATTTTAAGTAAACATAGTTGTCTTGAGTTAGATTTGATAAGACGTGTCATGTCGATTAATAAGACCGGTTTAAGTGAGTTGCCAGCGTTTCTCAATCTGTACGAAGATGTTTTTCAAGGAATAGGATGTTTGCCTGGATGTTATACTATTAATTTAACAGAAAACGCGGTACCAGTAATTCACGCGCCGAGAAAGTTACCGTTTGCAATTAAAGATGATGTTAGGAGAAAGTTATTGGAAATGGAATCGCAAAACATTATTCAAAAAGTAGAAGGCCCATCCGAATGGGTAAGCAGTATTACAGTAGTGAAAAAAGCAAACGGTGACTTGCGAATATGTCTGGATCCTAAAGAATTGAACAGTGTAATTAAACGCGAACATTTTAAGCTACCTACACTAGATGAGATAGTAAGTAATTTATCTGGAGCCAAATATTTCAGTACCCTAGATGCCTACTCCGGATTTTGGCAAGTGGCTTTGGATGATAGCAGTTCACTGTGTACGTTTAACACTCCTTTTGGTCGATATAAATTTTTAAGAATGCCGTATGGTATTTGTTCGGCCTCAGAAGTTTTTCATAAAAAAATCTACGAAAATTTTGATGATCTAGAGGGTGTATGTATGTATATTGATGACATTTTAGTCTTTGGAAAAACAAGAATTGAGCATGATGAACGGCTAAAAAAAGTTTTAGAAAGGTGTCGTAAAATTAATTTAAAGTTAAACAAAGAAAAATGTAAATTTGGATTAGAAGAAATTAAATATTTAGGGCATAGGATTTCAAAAAACGGTCTGTATCCAGACGACTCGCATCTCACAGCAATTACTAACATGCCAAGTCCTAAAAACAAAAAAGACGTAGAAAGATTTTTAGGCTTAGTAACATATGTAGGAGCTTTTATACCTAACATGTCGGATAGAACCTTCCCCTTAAGAGAACTTTTAAAAAAAGAAACTGAATGGCATTGGAATGAAAGACATGATAAATGTGTGGATGATTTAAAGGCTTGTCTCATGACCCGACCAGTGTTACAATATTATAGTCTAAACAAGCCTGTAGTATTGTCAGTAGACGCAAGCAAAACTGGGTTGGGCGCATGTTTATTGCAAAATGATCTACCAGTGTGTTACGCTTCAAAATCATTAACTAAGACGGAACAAAGATACGCACAAATAGAAAAGGAGTTGTATGCCTGTGTGTTTGCCTGTGAGCGCTTTCATTCATATATTTTTGGTCGCGTAGATATTACTGTTGAAACAGATCACAAACCTTTAATAAGCATATTTAAAAAACCTATAGTAGACGCACCCCTTCGTTTACAACGAATGTTATTACGATTGCAACGCTATACGTTTAAGTTGGTTTACAAGCCGGGTAAACATTTGTTTATTGCAGATGCATTATCCCGCGCTCACGAGCCGTGCGTATCGGTGACTCATCATCAGTCGTCCGCGGCACACGAGGGCGACTCGAACTTGCCCGATCAGCTGTACGCTGTAGTTCGTGACGCGGCCCGCGCTGCATCGCACCACATATCGGATGTGCAGTTTATAAATATTCAAAAACACACGGAAACTGATAATGAGTTAATTCAAGTAAAAAAATATATATTACAGGGTTGGCCTATAGATAGGAACAAGGTAACAGAGGTAGCTAGACCTTACTGGACGTACAAGGAAAGTCTTTCAGTAGCGTATGGATTGATTTGGAAGGATGAACGGCTTGTAATTCCTAGGTCATTACGAAAAGAAATGTTAAACAAAATACATCTAGGTCACATGGGTTTAGAGAAATGCAAACTGCGGGCTAGGGAAGCAGTGTTTTGGCCTTTTTTAAATAAAGATTTAAATAATTTAATTTCAAGTTGTGGCGTATGCCAAACGCATAGGAAAAATAATCAAAAGGAGGAATTACAACCTCACGAAATACCTGAAAGACCGTGGGCCAAGGTAGGTGTGGATTTATTTCAGTTAAAAGGGTTTGACTATTTGTTATTAGTAGACTATTACAGTAAATTTTTCGAAATCGTGGAGTTGCAGAACACTACAGCAGAACATGTTGTAAAATCGTTAATGAACATATTCAGTCGTCAGGGCATTCCGAGTATACTCATGTCTGATTGTGGCCCACAATTTTCGTCCTTCAAGTTCAAAGAATTTTCCAAACAATGGCAGTTTACTCATGTTACTTCTTCTCCGTATTATCCTCAGTCCAACGGACAGGTAGAGCGAACTATACAGACGGTAAAAAATATAATGATCAAGACCAGTGAGGATGGCACAGATTACCGATTAGCTTTACTTGAATGTTTGAACACCCCGCTTGGTAGTGAGTTAGCCTCCCCTGCAGAATTGTTACAAAGTAGGAAGTTGCGTGGTATCGTTCCTGTGAGCCATAAGCTGTTAAAACCTAAAGTACAAAGAAATGTAAAAGCAAACCTATTAAGACGACAAACAGAACAAAAGTTTTATTATGATAAAAGCTTCAATAACTTATCTAAATTATTTGTCGGGCAAAAAGTTAGATTTTTAGACTTAACCAAAAAACTATGGACTTTAGGCACAATATCGCGCATACTAAGTGATAGGTCATATGAAATAACATATGCAAATGGACGCAGTACTAAAAGGAATCGTAGACACATTCGAATAGATTGGCAAAATCGACATGACACGTCACAAGCTAGTAATTGTAATTTTGATTATGATGACATATCTCCACCATGTTCCTCCGAATCACACACCGATACAAACAGAAACAGTATGAATGTACCTAATCATTATGTTACTCGTTTTGGCAGGACAGTGAGGCCACCGAGTAGATGGGGTTTTACGAAGTAAATACCTACAACACGAATTGCATGCCTAAATTTAATAAGGATTAAAAGTATGAAAAATAATAATTGTAAGTAATCATCATTGAATAAATTGATAATAGAATAACATAAAATAAATGAAATTGATAGTTGAAATAATTTTTAATTGCTTATGTTTATTTTCATTTAAAATTTTTAATCAAGGAATTGTATTTTTAATTGCAAATTTTTAATTTGATTGTATTTAATATTGTTTTGTATTAAGATGGTTGAATTAATTAGTCATATGTGATAGGTATGTAAGAATATTTAATTATTTATATTATTTAAATGTAACAATAAATAACAGAATCGATAATGTAAACAAAAATACTATGTAATTTTTACTGAACTGTGATCAATGTTATTACTCATTCATTTAGCACAAATGTAATTCTTGTAAGAAATTGAGACCAAAAATTATTGGCACTTAAATATAATAAAGCTTTTATTATTTGCTGAGATAATAAGCTAATATTTGTAATATTGATAAGTACCTTAATACCTTAATTAAATTAACTTTTTTTTTTTTGTTGTTTTGTTGGAAGGATGATGTCAGGTAGTTCAAAATAAGATAATGTTATGTTTTGTATTGTCACCCGCATGTCAAGAATAAACGAGCAGTCACTGCCTAGCTGTGTGTTTGATTGTGCGTCCCTCCCAACACTTGACACTACTGATGGGAAGCATCTGTCTCCTAGAATACAGGCACACCTAAACTAGGAGGCAGAGTAATAGCATTGTGAGCATTAAGCATTGTACTGTCTGAATATAATCTATCCCAACATATAAAGGAACCAACACACTTCACGCCGACTTCAGCGACATGTTTAGATTTAATATTTACCAACTTTGACAAAAACAAATTACTTACCAAAGTCGAAGAGCTAGGATTTTCATTTCATGCTGCTACAACTATTCAAGTAGAGTTACACTCACAAACAAAGCAAATTATTTGGTTTACTGAAAAACGGTTTTACAATCCAACTAATATAGAAAAGTTTAAATTGTGTTTGAGAGATATAAATTGGCAAAACTTGTTGACTCATAAAAGCGATGTAAATCAAAATTACACACAATTTCAGAATTTTCTATCTGATACCCTAAATAAATGAATACCAAAATATAAGATAAAACTAAAAACAAACTATAAGAAACACTGGCTAACTACAGGTATAAAAATATCTTCTAAAAATAAACGACTTTTAAAAATATTAACTTCCAAAACAAAAAGTCAAACCCTACATAATTATTATAAAACATATGAAAAATTATTGAAAAAGGCTGTTTGTATATCTAAGAAAATAAATTATATAAATAAATTAAACAAGTCATCAAACAAAATTAAAACAATGTGGAGTATTATAAACGAACGCACAAACAAGAAAAATAGAAAAGAGAGGGTTAATATTTCATTGAAAATAAATAACACCAGAATAACAGACCCGGACAAAGTTGCAAATACATTTAATACATTCTTCGCGTCCATGGGTGAGAATTCTTCGTTGGCTGTTGGCCGCTCTGTTTTGAGCCCCACCGAAAACACGTTTTACCTAAGACCAGTTGATTGTCAAGAAGTGTATCAGACACTAAATAGTCTTAAAAATAAAACAAGTTTCGGAATAGACGAACTCCCACCAACGTTAATTAAACAGTGTTCCTCAGAACTTACCTTGCCACTCAGTATACTAATAAATCAATCTTTTGATGAAGGTATTTTCCCTGAACAACTGAAGAAAGCTATAGTAAAGCCCTTATATAAAAAAAACGAAAAGACTGACCCAAATAATTATCGCCCAATAGCCCAGCCCTACTACCTTCAATCTCCAAAGTTTTCGAAAAAGTAATGTGCAATCGTGTATACAGTTTCTGCGAAAAGTACAATATTTTTGACAACTGTCAAAATAGCTTTCGCAAAAAAAGATCGACTACATTAGCAGTATACCAATATATTCAGGAAATCCTTAACATAATTAACCGTAAAAAATATGCAATAGGTATTCTGCTAGATATGTCAAAAGCATATAACAAAGTACAATTTAAAATACTGCTAAATAAATTATACGGAGTAGGGATTCGGGGCAAATCGTATAGTTGGTTCGAATCCTATTTGCGAGATCGGGAACAGTTCGTAGAAATAGAGCATTTTGATTACGATACCAAAGAAATCAAAAACGTAAGGTCAAACGGTAAAGTTTGTAACTCATCTATCCACAAGGAAGCGTGCTTGGATGCCTTTTATTTATTATTTACATTAACGACCTTCCCAAAATGATAAAAGAGCCCTGTGTACTGTTTGCTGATGATGTCTCTATACTAACTTCAAGCAATAATGACAAAGACTTAAATAATAAATTACATGCTATTATAGATAACACTGTCAATTGGATGACAGATCACAACCTCGAAATCAACTTTTCTAAAACAAAAATAATTACCTTTCACCCATATCAAAAAGCCCCAATCAAGTTAAACTTTCTATGTAATAATATTAAATTAGAACAAGTAAACGAATTCTCTCTACTCGGCCTAATAATAGATACTCACATAAATTGGAAATCTCACGTTAAGAAAATAAAAGGAAAATTAGCTAGTTTTACCTACGCCCTCCGCGAAGTGAAAAAAACAACTGATATACCAACAGCAATGAGTACTTATTATGCATACGCATATTCGTGGCTTAACTACGGTGTCATTATGTGGGGAAATAGTACGGATGCCTTAGATATTTTAATCTTACAAAAAAAACTAGTACGAATTATTTTTAATATACAAAATACAAATAGCTGCAAACCATTCTTTGTCAAATATAAAATACTCACTCTACCAAGCATATACATCTTAGAAGTTTGCAAATTGGTAAAGAAATACCCGGATTTTTTTGTAAAACGAGGGGATAATAACACAAAATATAAGTTACGCCACAGACAAAAGCTGATCTTACCCGTATCTCGCCTTAAACTATACTCATCAGGGCCTCATTCCATGTCCATAAAAATATTTAATAAACTCCCAGCGTCAATAAAAAATATAAATAAAGAAACTTTATTCGTTAATAAATTAAAAGAACTTTTGATATCAAAACACTATTATACAATAAGCGAATATTTAAATGATAATTTATAATACAATAATAATAAAAATAAATTATGAGTAATAGCTAAATTCATGAAAATGGTCTCCTCCCCTCTCCAAATTGCCGTGCCCTACAGGGCCCATTATGTTATTCATTATTGTGTTACATTATGAAAGCAATAAAATATTGAGTATTGAGTATTGAGTATTGAGTACTGTAACATTAATATTGTACCTATTCTAACATGTTTCTCAAAGCATTCTTATAACAGACAATAAAAAAAAATATTATTATTATTATTATTTACATCTAGATTGTACAGAATCTCTAATCAGAGTAGAATCACAGGATCTCTAAATCTAAGAGAGATATAGATATTTATTAGTGTCTGACTAACAGAATTACAGATTATATTACAATCATAACTTATGAAACTATTCAGAATTGATCATTATTACATTACATAGTAAAAAAGCATACATCGAAAGACAGTGACATTGGGGTGTCTTAGTGTGAAAGACCAAATAAAACGGACGGACCATTAATTATGAAACATATAACTACACAAACTTTAAAACAAACATAACTAAAACAAAGAAGTTTGTCCCATTTGTGTTTTGTACACGAAAACACTTTATATGAAAATATATTACCAGTGAAATAAAATATGTATGCAAACGACTAATTACATACTATATCGCATGCGAGAAGATACTGGTCCGAGTCCCGCCTGAGACATAATTTTTCAAGTTTAAATACTGACCTCACAATTGCAATTAAATTGCTTAAATATCTTATAAAGTACATACAATATATGTATATAAAATGAATATAGCGTTGGTCTCTGGCTAAAACACAAAATGTTGTTAATATTCAGACGTTCAGATTCAGATTCAGATATTCAGAACGGGAAACTGAAGTCTTGCCCTATGTTAAAGCTTACCCTGACTACAAACAAATTAGCCCGCTCCCAGTAGGGTACATCTCCGAACTAAATTTGCACCCTTAGATCGCGAGTGAAAGTTTACCCCGCCATATAAAAGACTTAAACGCACTAGTGACCTCACACTTGTTTATTTAATTAAACTATATTGCACAAATAGTAGTAGTGTAATACTTTACAAACGTACAAAAGGTGGACTTCAGGCCATATGGCATTTACTACCAGTCAACCATTGGGATAAACAGAAAAGCTTTCTGAGCGGTGAGCCATTAAAAAGAATTGAGGCGTGAATGAGTTGAGTTGAGAAGAGGAAATTGAGATTTTAAACAAGAGTTTGAATCGTTCAATATAGAAAAAAAGGATGCAATTGAAAACCAGATGAGCTTACACTGAGTCAATATCTCTGCAATTTTTTTTTTTTTTTTTTTTATATACCGTTGAAGTAAAATTACAATGCAACGGTATATTGTAAGAATGCAAATTTTTTGAGTAACTTTACCTGGAAAGTTTACGGTACCTATCAGTTGTTTTTTCATGGTTTGCATTTTATAAATATTCTCCGTGACTCAGAGTGTGCACGCTCGCGGGCGGGCAATGCCGAGGGTGTGGTCTCTTGGCCGTAGTGACTCAGATTCCTAACAATGTTTGACATCAATTATTTTTTTAGTTTAAGAATTTCATTTGCAAAACTTTTTTTTACAAGTAATCAACCTGTTATATCGAACACAGCCAAAAGGGAATATCACTAGTGTCATTGGATTTATTTAAGTGAATTGAAATACAATGCTTTGATTAATAAATTTGCCTGCGTTATACATTACCTAGGTTGAAAGTGACCTTTCGGTTAACGAAGGACTGCCGACTTTAGAGCCACCATCATGTTGCTATAATTTATTATTCCTTCATTTGCCCAATGAACTAGTGTAAACAGTTTGCAGATTTTATTTACCCTCTCCAAACTCTTGAAAAAAACGTGTAATGCTTCTACATTATTTATTCACAATTGAAATGTTTAAAAATTTGTCACCCTTTGACGATCGGATATTCCAGACACAATTAAAATCAATTGTTATCGCGACAACCGGTTGTCGCTTGGGGTTTGAAGCGTTAACGCTTCAAACCTCTTCAAATGGATATTTTTCCTTAATCGCCTGCTTAACAATCACAGTTTAGCTCATAGTGGATAGAAGATGTTTTTTTTCCTTTTTTTTTTTTCTATAACGATACTCCTTTAGTGGCCTCTAAAGACACCCATAGACAAAGAAGAATATCTGTCCTCTGTTTGGTTAACCAAACCATCTGCTTTATAAATTGGCTTGTTTCATCAAAGCTATTAACAATAACTGTTGCTCCACAAAACTTTTAATCGTGTTTATAAAAAAAAGGCAAATAGGAGAAAGACAAAAATGTTTATGACATATTGCTAGCAATATGTCATTAAAATACCTAAAGCCTAGGCTTTGATGCTTCGCCGGCTCTGTATTGTGAAATGCATAATGGCGTAAATTACTAGCTATAAAAGTAAATTACTTTTTATCGGAAAAATACACATTCCTCTCGTCTGCGACAAGCTAAAATCCAATGCTAAATATACGATTTAATAGTGACATACCTTCTCCTTACCAAGGAATGCAAGCCACATGTAGGGCTACCATCATCTTAATTTCGAATCCCGGATAAAAACCTCCATTTATTTCAATAAAGTAAAAGTACCTTACTGTAGGACTAAAAAGAGATAGGCAAGCCTTAACCTTATTTGACAACCACAGTTTGGCCTATTATGAAATGACGATGCTGCCTATTCATTCTTTACTCTCCTCTTACTGAAACCATTAGTTGAGATCAGCGAACATGAAGTAGAGATGTTGTGGTTATATTATATTAAAGGCCTAAAAGGTACCTTTTGGAGAAATAGGACAAATCTGGACAAGCCCTAACGGATGGCAACCCTACCCAAATGTGACTTGATCGTAAAACTAACGTATAAAGTAAACAAAAACACTGGATTTTTGGCAGAGAGATGGTATTTCGTCGTTATTTTCGTGACTATCGCCGACGACAGGATGCCGAAGCGGCTCGGGTTATAATTATTGTCCAAAGCGAAGCGAATCTTAATGAGTTTATTTTATTTACAATGCTTTAACAAAAGTGTTATCTTTCGCTTTTGCCTAATGTTTTCCGCATCCGCTGCTAGTTGACATGTATTAGTTAATTAGTTATTGTTATCTTTCATTTTAATCAAAGAATACAACATCTTGCTAGCGAAAGAAGCCTCTAGTTCTTTTTAAACCTAACTAGGTATTAATTATTGTTAGTTATTTCGGCTTAGAGAGGTATCTTACTTGGATTTAATTACAGTAGAATAAGCGAATAATCCTTGGGAGGCCTATGCCCAGCAGTGGGCGTCGCGGCGTCGTTCGGCTGATATGATGAAGAGATTTATTACTATTACTATTAAATCTCTTAGTAAGTACTTTTTTTATAGCTAGAAACGAAATGCGTTTGTCCATATTTCAATGTTTTTGGGTGTTTCTTTTATATTATTAGGATTTCATAATTAACCAATTAAAATAAATATCAATGATACACAAATTGAAATAGTTAAATAGGTAATACTTTTTAATAAAATATACTTTTGAATAGTCAATTGAGTAATTTAAATATTTTAATCATGGCAGACGCAGCAGAAACAAAATTTCTTGGCATCTATGGCTTAGCTGTACCGAAAGAGGTGTAGGGAGGCAGTACTGGGACTCTGGTCTAGGTTTATGTGTATTCTCCTTCCGTCGCGCGTTTAAGCTCATCTTAATTGCTAGAGTATCCTTCCCTGCCGAGCCATATTTGCTACGATCTTATTAACGGCTTGCATTCTAAAGAACCTTCTCGAATGTCGAAAGACGCATTGCTAGGATCGCCTAGTTCAACATTCGACATGCGGCTTATAGGTATCTACTGATAAATAAACCTGCAATATGATTCACTCCAACGCCTTCGCAGTACGTAGCGTTATCCAAGTCATTTATACCCTTTAGTCATTCATACCGCATTAAAATTTAAAAGCGTCTACTAACATACCGTTCCGAAATAACGTTCATAGTCATAATTATCTAATATTCTAATATCATTATACAAAGACACTGCACGTGGTTACATCGGCGGGCGTCCAAGAATGCGACCAGGATGCTAGCTGAAGGTCGGGTTGATTACTAGCTCATTCAAGTACTATTTATAGCACAAATCATTCAGTAGATTTGGGTAGAAATATTGCCACTTTACTCAAACATCAGAGCCATCTAGCCTCTTGAGAGAACATTAATTTTATCTAGCGCCCGTAGCCATCGTTTGAAAATGAATCATTCACGTAACCAAATCGTATCACAATCGTAATTGAACTGCAGGTTTTTGACAGTTCTAGTATGGGCTAAATGTCAAAATGGTGCAATTCGATCACGATCGAACTGCGATTGAAATAGCTGAAAGGCCCCAGTACCACGTTATTTAGACAGCGTGAAATAAAGTTCAAAAAGGTTTACATAACATGACATAAATAATCCAAAGATTTATACACGAGTAGTATTATCACCATTGTAATAGTTACCATAAATGCAAAAGTTTTGATTGATTTATCAATCACGCCGAAATTGCTGGAACTGGAACGACTTTAAAGATGCAATTTGGCTACTTGTAGTTTTGATCCCTGAAAAA
Organism: Anania crocealis; assembly: GCA_949315895.1. Taxonomy (NCBI): domain Eukaryota; kingdom Metazoa; phylum Arthropoda; class Insecta; order Lepidoptera; family Crambidae; genus Anania; species Anania crocealis. Next base: position 14,107,091 of record OX438867.1, on the reverse strand, counting down.
ATTATCGTTCCCGAGGGGTTTCTTATTGATTGAGAGAGAAGAAGCTGCTGCTCGTTTCCTGGCGTAGTACTCCTTTAGCTACTTCTTACGGCACTTATAGGATGAAAAGGTGTGGTGCTATTCTATCTTCTTGCCAGCACCACATAAATGTTGTCAATCGCTCTCAATATAATGCTCTTAGATAACATGTTTAGTTGGCGTTATTAACCAGAAATGCTACAGCAGATTTTAATTAAACATTGCCGGGAGCACAGACAGACACCCTTGAAAAATCAAACGTTAAAACCTTCATCGGAAAATGTGCCGAAAACCTTAGAATAAAAAAAAATAGAATACACTAAATTGTTTTGCTTATATTCCCTAAATAAGGCCGACCAAGGTCTTTCCGAAATAAGATATGTTCAAGGAAAATGAGGTTTGAAGGTAGTGGAGAATTCCATTTATTATTCCATAGTTTTGCTAAAAGCACAGATAAGTTAATACTTGGTATAGGTAAAATATAAGTGCAGTATAAATATTTCGAGCCAAAGTGACTGTGATGCTTGATTCCACGGCATTGGATTTGACTATTTCAAGAAATTCGTGCGTGCGATAATTTGATTTCATCATCATCATTACCATTCATTACTCTGACGTCCACTGTTGGACAAATAGGCCTCTCCACACTTCAAAGGTCCTGTTCCAGCAACATCCATCGGCTTTTCGCAACCTTCATCAGATCGTCATCGACCGGTGCGCGGGGATCATTCAAGATCCTTTCCGCCGAAATTCGGATTGATGTAGTCTGTTTATTTTAATGGTGCAGACGAAATATAAGCTCTTAAATTTATTTTTAATTAGCCAGATTAATGAAACTACGTCATTTTAACAACACTTATTTTATTGCTAGACATGAACAAATGAACTGCGTAAAAGACAGAAGAATTTATTTTTGTGTTGTTTAGTGTTGCCCGCTACCTCAATCTCGTGTAGTTTGGTGTAATATTATTTGATATCAGAATTACAATACGCAATAAGCTATTTTCTTACAGTAAAATAGTATATTTTAAAGCAGACCTTTGCAATACATCAATAAAAACTTCATTATTTCATTTAGTGTAGTTTTCATGTGATGTTTGTTTACAAACTTGCAGACAAACGTAACTTCTACAAACTGTTATTCCGACTTCTGTGGCCTTAACATTATCTATGATGCAGCGGCATCAGGCTGTTACGTTTCATTATAAGTATTCCGGCGTTAGTGTTTACTTAAAATGGTATAATTGCTGTTAGTATAAATCTTTTTAAACGTGTAACGTCTTCCTTTTGAGCAACACGTGGGCATTCGCACGCCGTTTAATCTATTTATAAATGTACCAAAGAAAATACAAACATTTAGACGACCATTTGGATCAGCGGTAGTTAACGCTGCTTCTGAGCCATGGGTCGCGGGTTCGATCCCCGCACAGTACAAATATTTGTGTGCATGAACATGTCTGTTTGTACTGGTCTGGGTGTTTTCTATGTATTATAAGTATGTATTTACAAAAAAAAAAGTATATAAGTAAGTTTATCGGTTGTCTAGCACCCCATACGACAGGGTACTTAATAGTACCTTAATTTGGGACTAGATGGCTCAGTGTGGCCTGGTGAGGCATGTCTTAAATATTTATTATTATTATTATTATTATTACGATAGACTATTACAGTACTAGCGGCTTACGTGCTTCGCTACGTATAAAGTGAAATAATAAAAAAAAAATGAAGAACCGCTCTACCGATTTCTTGCAAACTTCACATAAACCATCTACTAAATAGTCCGAACAAAGCCTAAACATTTGGTTTTCGCTTTGAGTTATAGAATTACAACGAAAAGTGGCATTGATTTATATATGACTGAGGGCTTTCTCTTGACGTTTGATTACAATACGATGGGTCAGGTACCTGATTCGAATTCGCGTGCCTGATAACCTATTTTAATTTCTGAATAATTTAAAGTGACGTAATTAATGATACTTTAATGTACCTTTAATATCCATAAGTTTAATAGGCCCGTATTTTCAGCTGCTTAAGCTGTGGTATGCCCTGTATAAAATCGATGACTAATCAGCTTCTGAACGTAATCCGGCGCAGGCAGGGTTGCCGAATATACTCGTAGCATAAACTGTCAAAGTTCTTATTGAAATTTAAAGTTGTAATTAATCAATAAACTTAACGGGTAAATAAAAATAAATATTTTCAGACATGCGACACTGAGCAACACAAAGCCATCTAGTCCCAAACTAAGCTACTACTAAGCCTATATTATGGGTACTAGACAAACGATAAACTTACTTTATGCTTTTTTTTCTAAATACATACTTATAATAGGTACATAGAAAACACACAGACCAGTAAAAAGAGACATGTTCATGCACACAAATGTTTGTACTATGCGGGGATCGAACCCGCTACCGCGACCTATGGCTGCGTTTACTACCACTGATCCAACTGTCGTCATAAAATAAGGTAAAATGTTCGCGATAAATCTTATCCCTCGATCGTGAATTATTCCAGACACAATGGAAGTGAATTGTTATCGTGGCACCCGAGTGCCTCCTGGGGGTTGAGGGATTAAACCTTAATAATAACACACAGCGCGATAGTTTAAAAGTAGATAATGGGTAGTTATGTAGTGGTCAAGTGAATCCATAATGACCCGGTGCGATAATGCGCTATCTTCGCTTGGGTCCCGACCGTGTCCGGTTCCTGGCCGGGTCCAATTAGGAAACCAGCTTTAAGTAAATTGGCTTGGGTCTGGATTTGCTTATAGTAGTGCTTCGGAAGGCACGTCAAGCCGTTTGGTCCCGGCTTCTGTTAAATCGTCATCAGCCTATCGCAGTCCACAGCTGGACATAGGTCTCCAGTTGCACGCCACTTAGATCGATCCTCGGCTTCTCGCATCTAGCTCTTGCTAGTCTATAGATGAAGGTCGCAAAAACAAGCCACGCACGACAGATGCCTGTATAGGCGGCATGGAACCTAAAATCTGTCACCCGACTACCCTTGTAGGATAGTCGTACAATTAGAAAAAGAACAGGTTAATCCATACAAACCTATAAATGACGGCGATCTCTGCGGAATGGCTAAGACATTGGTTTTCAAGGCCTCTATGGTCCCGAAGTTCGATTCCCGGATTTTGTTGACTGTCGGTTATCTGCAGTTCACGCTTAAACCGCTGAACCATTTCTCAAATCCTCATAACTTAAAAAAAAACAGTTATCATTCGTTTATTAGAAGTGGTATCTAAAGAGCGCTATTAGAATTTTACTCAGACAAAGTCGTGGACAGTTTGCTAATTATTATAAGCAGCGAAAATTGAGGAGATACTTGATGCGAAATAATTTGCGGATTTGACTAACTTCCGGACCGGTCGTTCGTCCTATAGGTAAAGTTGTGCATGTGCGCATAATAAAAAAATATATTCAGAAATTGCAAAAATGTTACTATCATCAGCCTACATCAGTCCACTGCTGGGCACAGGTAATGTCAACAGGACGGTTTTGCCATAATCGCCAGGTTTGACAGGCAGGTGGGCAGTTCAGCCAAAGGTGGAGAGAAGAGGGCGAGCAACATCGCCCTCTGCTGGCTTAATCATTACCAGCACAGTGCACAATATCGTGTTTGAAAGTACCTACAGCAAATATTTTTGCCACCCCTGCCTATGGCGCCCGAAGGCCGTTCACCTCTAGCATTTGATGCGCTCGCGCAGCTTAATTTACGAGCGTTTGTAATTAATCTCTCATTGCTTGATTATACGCTGAAGGGCATAAAACGCCATTTAGTTGCGCCAAGCATACTCTCTCTTGATTTGTTCATGATTTATGTGTTCATACAAGCAACTAAGTATTGACATGGTAAAAGATGTTGTTTGATTCATAAAGAAAGTATGACTCTTACTCAAATTAATAACTATAATTTTCTTAATTAAATTACTAAACGCACTTAATAGAATTTGAGTCTACCTACATTCAAAAAAAAACGTCTCTGTTTTATTTAACAGAACTGACATGATATGATATATTTTATTACATTAAAACAAAACTGACATGATAATATGATATATCTACTGATAAAAGTTAATTGTTTCGGGGCTTATAATATATGTTTTCTATGAGTTTTCAATATGTCGGCACTGTTGTAACTGCCTTAAATGATCATGGAGGAACTGACTTTTTAGGTAGCCCAAAATGCCCAAGCGTACTCGTAGGTACACTTATACCATTAATAAGTCAGACTATTAGCACCTTTTTCGTGTTTCAATTTAACTTCATACTTTTCAATCTCTTTCTTTGTCCACGGTATTAATAAAATCACACTTTTCATGTTGAATTTTCCTAACGTGAGCTTTTTAAACTGAAACTTTTAACAAGGACGCAACTGCATGCATTTTATTCTGAGTTTAATAACTTTATGGTTGAAAATATTTATGAATGCTCCGCAAAACTTCAAGAAACCACTTTAATCGTATGTCTATAAAACTGTTTTTGTGTGCAAGTGTTTTAATAATTGTAGCTTGAATACTCAATATGATTTTTACTTGAAATCTGATTAACTTACAAATTTGACACCCCAAAAAACCGGCTAAATCCCTCAATAATTTTGAAAGTTTATTAAAAGATAGAAATGATATGATGCTCTTGCACCAGATAAACCAATTTTTCAATGTGAGATTAATAGATAAGAAATATCCATTAAAAAAGTTAATAACATTGGTATTTTTGTTACAGAGATAGAACCGCCTTTCGCCACCCGAGATGTCACTATCAAAAGAAGCACAGATGTCAACGAGTTTTATGAAATGCTCTCGGAGATCGGCAGGTGAGTTTACTATCTCCCATTTTATCATGAATCATCATTAGCCTACCACGTCTACCGTCCACGCCACAGCCGTAACCGCCATACTTGGCGATAGCAGTTGGCCATTGGTAAAAGGAAGACGCTACTGAGCATTTTCTTCTAGCTGTACTCTTGAGAGGTGTCTAGGCAACCTCTTATGATACCCATGTAAAGAGGAGCGGTTAATCTAGGCACATAGTCCCAATAAGATTTTAAAAAATTCATTTCATTTCATTTCATAGCTATCAATGAGTATGATTTTCCAAAAATATAGGTACTTACTTAACGAAAAAAAAAGCGTGTGCTGATGCCAAAAAACTATTGCAATGCAAAAATCGTTACTCATTCAATTATTAATAAGTACGGCACTTAATGTTATCTTATTATGAAACAAGAAATGTGTATACTTACCAGTTGCATGATAAATTTTTGCTGCTATTCAGACTCCAAGCCGTGCAACTTCGTTCGGTTACATTTAAAACAAAAAAACATGAAAAACATTTTTACAAAATCTATGTTGTTTTTTTTTCTTTAATCGGTTTTCTTTAATCAAAATGTATAAGAATACATAATTCTGAATAAAAAAAATAAAGTTATTAACAGTTTAAAATTTGAAATAATGTAAATAATAGGTAATGTAACCTTTTGTGCTATACTTTTTTTTAATCAACGCTAGACAGCAATGAGTCACCACAACACAACGCAAAGGCACGAGTCATTAGAGGTCGCATGTATTAATTACGTATTGCCAGCTTGTCTTGGCAGAGGCGGAAGGTCGACCACGCCTCGGGAAGAGTTTCTGTTATTTTTGATTAATTAATCTACCAACACAGATACTATATAAACACATAAGTAATAAAGATAATTTTTTGTGTTACAAAAAGAATAGCACCATCTGTCTTTTAAAATACGGTATATTTTCAACCACCTGGATAATGAAGCCCACGTTATGTGACCATTGTTTATAACATCATAGCAGGGTTATTTAATTTATAACTTAAAATATTTTTTGAAAAATATTAAATATTGAATCTGACTTTTAATTTTGTAACATAGACGCGCACAGACGTATTATTTTGCTGCGGCGGGGTCCCGGATGAATGAACCTTACGCAGCTACATCCGTGCCGTCACAGTGTGGTTTAAAATAAATAGCTGAACCAAAATTTTATATTTTTATGGATTTTTTTTTTATAAAAAACATTAAAACAACACTGCCAAGATGTTATATCTAATGGTTAGATAATGTGGGCTTCCATTTTACAGGTGGTTCAAATTGCTTGGTGTCGTCAGGGGTGATTTAATAAAAATGAAAAAACATGTAAAATTAAAAAGGATTTATTCATAAACACGGTCTTACAATAGATTAAAGGTGAAGACGGGCAGCAGCGTCCCTCTACCATTGGCCAAACAGATATCACCTGTAAACCGTGGCGATTATAGCAAAGTCCTTCTTTTGGAGGCTTATGTCCAGCTATTATGTAAACGTACGATAAAGTAATAGCCTCTGATCATCCCACTGCAGGAAAAAGGCCTCCATCAAAGAGTTCAAGTTACCACAGCAATGATGAGTAGTATAATCACCACGCTTGCCAAATGCGGGTCACAAACCCTAGCAATGTTCGACCAACTAACGGGGCGTTCAAGCGTACGATAAAATGTATCGATATTTAGGGCTCTTTTATTGCTACGGTACACATACCCGCGGGTGGCGCGCATTTCAAGTACATTGCTGGCTTTATTTGATAGATCTCTTGTGCCCAGTATCATCTATCAAATATAGCCTGCAATGTAGGTTAAATTCGTGCCACCCGCAATGCGGACCCGCTTGATAATATGTACTGTTAATGCAGTTTTTAAGAGACATTTTTAAATAAATGTGTCGGTAGTTTTTAATTATGTTCAAATTACGTTCATAATAATGCTTCATTGGTCTAGTGGTTAAAGTACCGGGTCACGATCTCGGAGTCCCGGGTTCGATCCCCGGGTCGGGCAACAAGAGTTTCGTATTTTCGAACATTGCACGGGTTTGTGATCACCAACCCGCATTTGGCAAGCGAGGATATTATGCCTGTATTCATCATTGCTGTGGTAACTGAATACAATGATGGACGCTTTGTCCTGTAGTGAGATGATTAGACTGGTATAAAATTCCGCGTTGAATGTTTATTTTAACGTAACGCGAAGTAAACGATTATGCCTTAATTGTTTGACATTTCGATCGGGTTACACCGACCGTGGTCACAGGCTGTCTGGAACAGCGATGGAAGCTAGATTTCAATGTATTTTTTCAAAAAAGGAAATGTCTTTAGACTTCCATCAATCAATCAACAGCCATTCACGGTCCACGGCTGGACGTAGGCCTTCTTTAGGTGACGCCACAAATCTCTGTCCTAGGCTTTCCCCATCCAGCCGCTGCCAACAGCTCTCCTAAGGTTCTTTAGACTTACCAAGATGTTCTTTTCTAGAGGTAAATTCGGTACGGTCTACCTCTGCCGGGAGAAGAGCACAGGCCTGGAGCTGGCAGCCAAGCTGGTCTCCGTGAGCCGGAGGGACGAGCGGCGCAATGTGGAAAGGGAAGTCGACGTGATGAGGAGGCTGAGACATCCTCGTCTGATCCAGCTGTACGACGCCTACGAGTGGGGGAAGTACATGTGCGTCGTGCTCGAACTGTAAGTGGATTTTTTTTATAACTTAATTAGCTTTTGCCCGCGGCTTCGCTCGCGTTAAATTTGGGGTAACAATAAAATTTCACCCCCTCTTTTAAGGGGTTGGGGGCGGATTTCCAAAAAAAATATCATGCACCATTTTTTTGTTAGTCACAAGTAGTGCGCATACCATTTTCTAGCTTTCTACCTTGAAAATGGCTGAATAGTCCATACGAACTTCCACCCCCAAGTTTAGGGAAGTGGGAGTTAGAAAGTGACAAAAAGTAGCCTATGTCATTCTCCAACCCTTCAACTATTTCCACTTAAAAAATCACGTCAATTTGTCCTCAGTTTTGCCGTGAAAGACGGCCAAACAAACAGACACACACACTTTCTCATTTATAATATTAAGTATGGATGTTGTTGACGACCAGTTGGTCCAGTAGTATAACTATCAGGTCAAGATCTCGAGGTCGCCAGCTCGGGCAACAAGAGTACCAATTTTTCGAACATTGCTCGGGTTTATGATATCCAACCTGGATTTGGCAAGCGCGGTGATTATTCCTGTACCATTTAATGTTGTGGTGTAATTAGAATTCAAGGTGGAAGCTTTTGTCCTGCTGGCTGGTTTTTTACTTTTTTTAATATTGGGTTTACTATTGGACATGGACTAAAAATGAGAATGAAGAAGGTTCTCAACAAGTTCATACTGACGACCTAACTGCTGACGATGACTGAAAAATACACAATCTGAAAACTTGCCAAATTTAAATTAAAATTTTTTTTTTACAAAATAATGGAACTGAATAACCGATGGAAAGGATGAAATACCTATTTTATTTTTATTTTCGACGTGTTTCATTTTGTTGTTACTTTTTCATTGATTTGATTTAAGTAATTAACACTATGTATTTTTACCGTTAATATTTAGGTTACCGGTTTATTATACGCACACATGGTCTCTATGGCCTGATTATTATATCGATTGATTAGTTTATCACCTATAGACTACCCAATAAGTTCACACAATCCAACACTAGGCTTCCTGGTTTTAAACATATTATTTCATTACGAGATCAACGTCGTTCGCGTCAGCAACGGGAGCTAATAATATGACCCATAAACAATGTTATAACGAGATTCCCGCCAAACAGTACTCATAATTTATATTTAAAGTGTCAAAAGTATATCCCATTAATAAGTTCTGACGCATATGTCGTATAGGAGAGATCACATCGATAAAACTCATAATTGCGCCATTAGGTCGATAATGGATGGGAATATTAACAAATGAGAAACACCCAGTCCCACGAACGGTCGGACAATCTGCCAAGTTTAACCAACAATCCGACTTGTCGTCGTCTCGTCTTGTAAAGTTGTCTATAGCCTTCTAAGGCTGGCACGTAAGCATCCTGCTGAGCTATATATTAAAAAACTGGCCACGTGCGAGTCGGACTCACGCACTGAGGGTTCCGTACCAACTTTAACTGAATTAGGGGTCCACTTACTTCGACTTAGCCAAAATACCACAATATTTAATTGACTGCAAAAATAACTTTGTTTTTCATAGTGTTTGTAAAGGACAAAATTATATTTGCGTTGTTTAAAAAAGTGCTATTTCTTAAAAACTACCTGTTTGATCTCGTTCAAACCAATTTTCGTTGAAAGTATTTGTTAAGATCTACATTATGTATTTTTTTCAAGCTTTTTTTTACCACTTTGGAAGCGTCTATCTTCCAAATGTTAGACTTTTGGGAAAAATGGTTCTAGGAACCTCTATGTCATTTTAAAAGACCTTATTCACAGATACGCATATTTTTGAGTAAAAAGAAAACAATTTTTTGTTTTAATTCTATGTATGGGAAGCCCCCTTAAATATCTTTTTTTGAATTTTTTGTATGAGAATCGTAAAGCGATCAACAGAATACACCTACCTACCAAGTTTCAACTGTGTTATGCTAATACTTTCAGAATAAAGGTGGCTGTGACATACGGACGGACGGACAGACAGACAGACAAACTTGACGAAACTACAGGATGAAATTTTAACCACTTTCCAAAATTTATATAGGCGTTCAGTATCGTATTTAGAGCCTATTTATGAAGTAACAAATGTTTAATCATGTTGTCACCCGAAAATATTTTTCGCGATATAGTTTTCAATTTTTACGGTTTTAGACCTGTTAAGGTATAAAGGGACTATCAAAAACATATGAATAGTAGCGTAATTAATGAATGAGATGCGCAATGCGTAAAAAAAGTAGGAGGCCGTATCAACAATTTTAGATTTTTGGCGGACATTTTCTAAGTGCTTTATCTTGACATTTTTGTACTGGGCTATACTAAAAGAAAAAATACGTCAATTGTTTTTTGTCTCGTAGATTGATATATTAAAATTTGGAAGGTGGTTAAAATTTCACCCTGTATAACGGTTCCGTTTTTTGCCATTCGGCTACGGAACCCTAAAAAAAGAATAAAAACTAATATTTTTGACTAACTTAAAAAAATCAAATGAAATTAAAAAATATATCTAAATGAAATTAAAAACATTAAGCTTACAATTTAACAAATGTAGACAGTAATGACAGTATAGACACACATTTGAACCTAAATCATGATTTACACTGGATCATGTCTTCACTGTAGGTATAGGTACATGTGGTGTGCCAAATCATCACTGCCAGCTCAGTTCTTCCGTGATCATTGCGATTGCAACAGTAAGTAGGTACCTTTGTAACGGAATTAATAAAAATTATAATAATAGAACATATAATAGTAGAACTCACGAAATAAGAAACACTTTTGATGATAGAGATTAAATCCGAAAATTTCAATTTTTAAGAAATGAAATGATTTGATTTATTTGCATTTGAAAAAGGGTACATTGGGGTGGTCAATATAAGAGAGCAAAATCTAAACCGCTTAACTGCAGAATACCTATCTATGACAGCTTTTAAACTTTCGCGTTTTATTATAGTTTAACAGTGACATTGGTCATATTTTTTAAAATTATTTGGTAATCTATTAAATTGATTTCTGGTATCATTTTTTTCATATGCGAATACCTATAAATAGCTAAGTAGATATAATTTATGTAATCTATTATTAGTTTGATGTAGCTGTTGGTGTTCCGAATATAATAAAATAAAAAATAATAAAATAAATAAATCATATTATTTATGTCATGTAACTAGCAATTTTGTTAGTATACTCGCTGGTCAAAATGTTGTAGAAGATATTATTGTTTATTAATTAGTATAGATAATTTGATCATTTAGCGATTCGTCACTTAGGTCCGTCATTGTGATATATTATTATGTCCTCTGCCTTTTTATAAGGAGAATTTTGCAATTAAATGGCGGAGAGAAGCCTGCTGCCCCACTTCTGCCTTCTTCCTCTAGGTAACGCCACCCTTATGAAGCAATAATGTTATAGCATTTCATTTTATAGGATGGCGGTATAGGTAAAAATATTTAAGTACTGTAGGTACTAACCATGCTCCTCAAGTAACGAGGGTAGTAGACCACTTTAGAAAACCAGACCCATCTCTAATCACGCGACAGTAAAAATTTATAGGTGTTGCATGATGCGCCGAATCATTGCTCAGGCGCAGCTAGTTCCACAATCGTATTCCGTATTCTAAATCCGTTTCATTCAAACGATTCCATTGCGGTTTTGGCATGTGACTCACGCGCAGCTGAACTTGCGTCTCTCGAAAATCGCCTTTAGTACGTCACAATAGAGTGCACGCGTATGATTGACAGTTCAGGAGACTAAAACTCGTGAAATCTGGAAAGTTTTGATTCACAAATCGGTCAAGGCTAGAACTCGACCTAGGATTTCGGCTTCATGACGCTTTTATTTAGAGCACTGTTTGTTTAACTGAGATTAAACGCTATTATGAGAACAAAGGTTCTGTGATGAGATTACCAAGTCAACATTCAATACTTTAACTGATATGTATGTATGAATCAACGCAGAATGTGTTTGATACACAATATGTTTTATCTGGTCGCCCGCTCAAGCAAGACACATAAAAGACGACAGATAAATGTTTTTTCAGCTCTAGGACATCTATAATGACGTCAATGAATTTAAAAAATCTAACTTACATGATGGTTAACCAAAGAACACAAAAATCTAAGATTATTCCATAACATCGAATTATGGTCCTAAAACGTCAAAGAAAGAAAAATACCAATTTTTATTAGTTGTTATCATGTCGTGCCGGCACATTAATAGCACTACCCTTTGCTATGGGTGTCGTGAGAGGCGATTAAAAGAGTACTGTCATAAGGAGACGGGCAACAACGTCTTCTTTACACCAATGGCCAAATGATCGAAGAGAAACAGCCATCGCTAATGCCTGCCAAGCGTGGCGATTATGACAAATTAATCCTTTTGTAGAGGCTCGTGTCCAGCTGTGTACTGATCTAGGCTAGTCATGATGATTATAAGTTACTAACAGATTTTCAGGAATGTTAAGTCAGACCTTTACAAAATATTAGTTCCCAACCTGCAGTGTCACCTGGATAAAATCTGCCTATGCGTAATATAAGAGTTAAATTTTGTGAATTTGTGAGGCTGTCTCTGGATATAAAGAACCGATTTAATCTTCTGTAGATCCAGAGATTAGAAATTACTAATAGTAAGTTTACCAATAGTAGTAGCATTATTTGTGGCTTCAGGCTTCGCAAATAGCCTACTTTTCATCCTATAAAAAAGTGCATTTCCCGTGAGATATATCCTAGTATCAAATTTAAAATGCCACGCGTACAAAGTCGCGGGCAGTGGCTAGTTATACAATATTATTAATAGGCCACGAATAGCCCAGGTGCAATCTGGCGAGTGAGCGATGACAGGTGAACGCCTCCGCTACATTAATTAAGTTTCACTTTTCCTGTAATGAGATGCTTCCAGTATTAATGAGGTCATTTCACTCGCGACTTCGGTACATTTTAACTATACTATTTTAATTTTGTCATATTTAATAAAATAAAACAGAAAGCAGTATTTTATTCAGGATGCGGGGCATGAGAAATTCGATAACTGGCTTTGACTTTTCCTGTAGAATACCCTTATTAAGAAATAATTTTGTATTTGAAAGTACAATAAAACGTATGTTGATTTGGTTGGTTGGTTTTTATTAAAACTGATTTAATTAAATAAATAAATAAATAAATATTTTAAGACATGCCTCACTGGGCCACACAGAGCCATCTAGTCCCAAATTAAGGTACTATTAAGTACCCTGTCGTATGGGGTACTAGACAACCGATAAACTTACTTATATACTTTTTTTTTTTGTAAATACATACTTATAATACTCGTACATAGAAAACACCCAGACCAGTACAAACAGACATGTTCATGCACACAAATATTTGTACTGTGCGGGGATCGAACCCGCGACCCATGGGTCAGAAGCAGCGTTAACTACCGCTGATCCAAATGGTCGTCAAAATTAAATCCATGATCCGCAAAACAAATAGATTCGAGGATAGTTACCTAGGTGTCAGAGTTCCATAAGCCTGTTGACGCCTTTTCGGCCTCTGACATGACTTACCTACTCTCCACACTTATATCTATAGGTACATATCTACATGTAGCAACAGAAACCGGGACCAGCAGCTCAACGAGCCTCTGTGTAGGCACTTTGGATACGACCGTTTCTTAAATTTAGCTTTCCGAGAACGGAACCTGAGACCTTTGGGCAGTAGGCAGGCCACAGCACTACAAATGATCGGATCGTCCTTAAAATGACTAAGAACGGAGACAGATGAACAAATATTAAAATCTATGTAAGACTTAATGGGGACTTCCATTTAAATCTATATATTTACCGAAGAAAATTTTTTTTTTAGAAATTTGACATTTTTTGTTGAATACTTTATATGATATGTTAGCAACTTAATTGCAATTCTATATAGCACATCCGCATATAAGTATGTTTCGCATAAAAGTTGAACAGAATAAGAAGCGATGTCAATGTCACTCACTGTTTTACATACCTACATAGCTTGCGGCGAACCGCAGTATCACGTGTTACCTTTCATACTTACGCGAAATTGGCGATGACACATGTGATTATTGCGATAATTGTCTTTTTACGGCCATTTCCAATAACCTATCTATCAGTTTTGGCATATCGGAGATAGGAAACAGTTTCTATCTCTGTTTTTGCCGTCCAGAGAAACAAAGACAGAAGTTGTTTTCTATCTCCGATACGTCAAAACTGAAGATAGATAGGTTATTGGAAATGGCCGTTAGATGCAAGTGGTAACTGTATTTTGACTGATAAAGTCTAATTGCACTTTCTCATCTTATTGGGTGTCGTTGTGGCGACTCAAGGAGTATTTACTGAAAAAGGCTAAATGTAAGTAATTAAACTTGAAAAATTATGTCTCAGGCGGGACTCGAACCCGCATGCCTATGCATACCGGGCGTGGTGCTACGAGTATACCAATGTAGCTTGCTAAGCTTGCTTGCTTGCTTACTTGGTATAGTGTAATAAATATTTCTTAAAGTGTAAATAGTAGTAAATACTAATACTATAGCTGCTAACATATCATATAAAGTAGGATACAAGACTGGCGTGTCTTTGCCACAATTTTCAAACTGTTGTCTCTCCACAACCATTATCATTGAACATATAAGTCGACTGTTATACTGTTGTATTAAGTCAACACCACTGTAAAACTGTTGTATATATCAATCCACACTGATAAATTCTGACAATGATGATGATGAAGCCCAAAAAAGGTTGTAAATTAAAATCATAATGGGTAAATATATCGTTATCTTTTTGGATTGATAACGATTTGGTACAGCAGCGTCTAAAATGCACTTGTAACATGCTAACTACTACACAAGTATTACTTGCAAAGTTTCCAAAAAATATTGAAGAGATTTCATACGCATTCTTATTGGGTTTGAATCCCTTTAAAAGAAGTCTTCAAAAACTGAAAAAAGCATTTTCAAATAAAACTACACATCATAATTAAAAACTATCAGCTAAAAACACGTGCGTTACAAAATAACAACAATGAAACATTTTATTTAAAAGTTGAACAATTTTAATTGTCTGTTTATTCTTCTGACGCATTTCCTTTAAATTGGCGCCAAACTCGAGTGCCCCGTAAATGGCGATGCACGCTGACGCGCCGAAGCGGCGCGCGTCAAGACATTACGACGCATAGTTGGCCCGACGCCATATTATACTCCGACGCCATCTTTACACAAGTTTGATTATGATGTCTATTTATTACGCACACGATTATCGAGTTAGTTATAGATCTGCTAATCAATGAGTTACGTTAAGTTATGTTGCTCGACAGAAGTCAAAATTACACTTTTCAAGGCATATTGTCAATCTTTTTACACGAGCAGCCTGTGGGTAAACTACACTCGCAAGGCAAAAGACGCCCTACGCGTTCAATTTAATAACGTTTTCAGAATGATGTTCATTACAGTTACCACGCTTCTGTATCGCATTGAGCGCATCAGCGATTTTTGCTGATGCCCATACAGATGATTTTTACGCGATTAGGCGCAAACGCATCGCTTCACTGTTGCGCAGAGTACGGGGTAGCAGCAGCATCATCCTAAGAACTATTTCGGAAAATTTGATTGCCCGATTCAGTCTTACCCTGTCAGTTTAGTAAATGGGGCAATAAAATAAGCTTTTATTTTAATAATTCTAATTCTCTATGAATTTATTTTTTGTTAAGTATACATATGCTTTAAAATGTAAAATATTAATGTTACTAACACAAATTGGATCACTGTAGTCTGAATAAATATTTTATTTTATTGTTATTGAATTTTGGAATCGATTCCCTAGGTAGAAACTTCATTATTGTACCCTTTTTATTTTGGAAACGCGCCATATTTTTATCGCCATTATTACACAAGTTTGACATATGAAATAGATAAGTGAAGCCTACTAACCTTTGAAATAAATAACCATTTTTAATTACTTACCTCCTTATTTTTAGTTCACGTAATAAATAAACCTCACGGAAGTCACACGTTAGATTATCAATGTTCTTTTATTCTTTTTTAAATATGTAACTGCTTTTTCCCCCTCCTAAAATCACGATATTAGATTGCTTTTTTAATTCGATAGGATTTGAATACCTCTGTTTATTAACACTATAATGAACTATTTTAACAGGAACTATAACAATAAAACTAGCAACGGTGCTGCCTTATAATAACTTAACTACCTAACTTCTACTTATAGCGTTCAATATTAAATCATAAAATTAATAAATAAATAAATGTGGACAACATCACATACACTGTTCTGATCCCAATTTGAAAAACTATTTAAAGCACTCGTAATTTGGTAATCAGAAACAACAAAGGTACCACAAACACCAGACCCGAGAAAATGTAGGAAAACACATTTTTCTACATTAACCCGTCCGGGAATCGAACCCTGGACCTCGGAGCAGGCAACACCTTGAAATCCGGTGTGTACTCCACTCCACTCCAATATATATTTTAATATCTTATTTAGATCATCCCACGGGAACGCTGAATAATATGTTCTTTACAAAATTACTAAACATCTACCGCTCCTCAACGGAAACCACCACAAAGATTTCGAAAATAAACCAAAAGATAATCAATTTATCTTGTTTATTTTTGTGGAAACGTATTACATCCGCTATACTTACGTCACAACGTGCGTTTTGCGAGATCCATAAATTCTTTCTTCCAAACGTGATGGTGGCGGCGCGTCATACGTAAATCAGCTGTTTAACGGTTAGGCTTCATCTATATTAAATCTATGGTTAGGCTCGTATTTTTTTGTTTTTTTCAATGTAAACAACACATGCCTGCCAGTAATATTAGGTAGATATGAAGTATGAATAAATAATAATAATTGTTAACAACCATAGCTAACCCAAAGACGGTTTCTCGAAATACTCGTAGAAGCCTTGGTGGGCGGGGCGTAAAAAACGACCCTCCTTACTTTGATCGTGTCTTTTAGACTGTAGTGTTTCCTTCATAATTCATAGTTCTTTTTTTTTTAGTTAAATATCACGAGTTGCGTAAGATAAGACAGACAGACACAAGTATCCATAAGAATGTTATAAACAAGTAATCTACCACAATAATCAGGTGAACAATTAAAATATTATGTAAAAGTGTCTATTACGGATAATATTATACCAGATCGTTCTTTGAAACTCTTTATTAAAAGAAGTCAAAAAGAAAATTACGTTTAAAAGTAGCCTTACGGCTGCCAGTACTGGCAGACATTTGACCTAACCCGCAAACGATTCCATAAAAAAAAATTGCTGCATATAACCAGCCAGTGTCTGACTATACCTTACGTTACGCTAAATAAAATTTCCTATCCATTCAAACCTACACTTGTTCAAATAAACGTCTGAATATCCACACTTATCCAAATCAATGTTTACAATTATCGAAAGACGCAAACTTGAACTCATTTGCAAATACGTATTGGTTCCCGGTCGAATCTTTTCGCAACATCTGAACAAATGTTGACAGAGATAAATTGCAATCAATGGTCTTACGAGGACGTGGTTATTGTTTGACGTAACCTTATTGTATTTAGTAGGTTAACTATTCACTTGTCTGCAAATTATACGTACAAAGGATATGTTAATTATGTAATATTGAGACATCCAGTGATAAGGCCAGTCCTCACTAAGTTTCAACTATTTAAAGTTCTCAAAAAAGTTTCGAACTCGAACTTAATCCTCAACACATTTAGTCACCAAATTAAATATTTGCTTAGCTTGTTCACACGGTTAATCTTTTCTATTAAACTGTTGACTTGGTTGCACGTATGCATACATGACCAAAAATTTTACTGTCATCTTTCTCTCAAAAAATATTTGTTTTCCACTTATAGTTGTAAAGCATCAAAGAAACAAAGATCAGTAGCTAGCAGCTAATTAGATTCGCAAATAAGATTGTGGGCTGGCACCCACGAGGTAAAATGGGAGCATGTCAATGATACGAAATGAAATTTCTCTTTGACGAAACCAACAAAACACTCGTCGAGTGAGCATAAGGATGTACAGGAACTACATCGATGATTAATCGAATACAATTTGTTATATTTATACCGTAGCATTTGAAAAATTGATACAATTATTATTGCATATATTTTTCGGCCAAACAATAGAAAACCCAAGTTGTTATATTGGTACCGTAGCATTTACTATGAGTGTGTATCGTCATCGTAATCAATTTGAAAAATTTATAGTAACACATATTGACATTGGGTCACCACTGCAAAAGGTTACGTTTGCCTTCATTTTAGTTGCTTAAGCTGTTTTCTTAAATTAAGGATAATATATCTATCCAACTTGGCTTTAAAAAAAATTTGGCTTTGGCTTTCAAGTCTATTCTAGATGATATTTTTGTCAGCGGCTACTGACAGCCAAACAACGCAATGCGGAACATCTATCATGTTTTCAAAGAAAATACAATAGTACCTACTTTATCGATACATAATATAATCATTTGATCTACTTCCGCTCTTCACTAAGAGAAAGCCGCGGTGTGACACCGACCTTCATCAGGCTCGATAGCATCTATTTCTAGATCTATTTTAGCGCCAACCGACCGATAGTTTTTTTGGCAACATCGCAAAAGATTTTTTCGATCTAATACTGACTTTTCAAGGGTAGAGTTGTTTTCTGTCAACGGTTTTTTGCTCCATTTCTTGACGTGTCATACTTTAAGCACACAGCAAAATGTATAACATAGTAAGTACGCTTCTCGAATTGAATGTCTGTCGTCTAGACTAGTTTAGATGTAGAGATAAAAAGTAGACGTTCGAAATTAATCAGTTGGACACTGCAAGGTTGTGCTGTCTGCTGTATCAGGGCCCCAATTCCGCTAATTTACAAATGGTTCAATAGAATCGCAATTGCATCGCAATTGTATATTTTGACAGATTTATTATGGGAGTAATGTCAAAATATACGATTGCGATGCAATTGCGTTCTATTGAGCCATTTGTAAATTAGCGGAATTGGGGCCCTCCTGGTCGATGGAATGGAAAGAATATCATGAACAAAAATACGAATGGTAGAAAAATCCTGCAATGTAGTTATGATAATATGTACTTACATTATAGGCAATACATTATTGTGAAAGTACGCTCATTTATGTCAAGCAACTTTAATCCAAAAAATATTAATTAATTTTTTGGCCACAGCCAATGATATTTCATAGTATAGATATGTTACCTTCATAATAAATTGCGTTCGAAAAACGGGACTCGAACCCGCATTCCCTCGCATACCGGGCGCGGCGCTTTACTATTTAGCCACACATTTATTTTATTTAATATTATGGGTCGTCATGTTACTAAGCATTATAATATTCCAGTAAATGTACATTTCTACTACATTGTAGAAAGTTCTTTTGAGAGTTTTGTGTTTACACTCTTGTCTTTAGAGCTTTGAGACTCTTCTGCCCCAAAACTTTGTTAAAGCTGTAAGCTATCCCGTTTTTGGATTGTATCTCAACAAACCCCAATACCGTTGTCAATTACAGGAAGATACTGGCTTCTGTTACACGGTTTCTCTTATCTCAGAAGCCAGAGCTACAATTATCTTTGTCTTAAACTTGTTATAATACAGATTTATCATTTTCAGCTAGCATTCCTTGTTCGAAGTACGACCATGTCACTGACCTGGCCATCTTTTGCAGGATAACAGGCGGGGAGTTGTTCGAGCGAGTCATCGACGAAGACTTCGTTCTGACGGAGCGCGCTTGCACCGTCTTCATGCGTCAAATATGCGAAGGCATCGAGTTCGTGCACCGGCAGAATATATTGCATCTGGATATGAAGGTGGGAACTGACGCATGTTAATTTTAACGGTTTAGCCATGATTTATTCTATTTCTAAAGTAAATTATCTTTCAAGCAAGAATGATAATTTAACAGAAATCTTTATGAATGAGCTTAACTCTCCTATATGTATAATCAGTGTATCTATCATCCATCATCAAATTTAAGAGATATGCTTTTGTCGGTGGAGCCATTCCCTTGACCTCCGGATGATATCACACGACATTTTACTTTTCCTTTATTTGTTGCTTATAAGTTATTCTTGGTCTTCCTAGCATCCTTTTACCTTTCCTAAAAAAGGGAGTACAATTTTGCGGTGTTTATTTGCTTTGGGATGAATTTTATCATGATGAGGCTTCAAGAGAATCCATGCCAGAACATTTTTTCTCTAAGTAGATTTCATTCAGCGCTGTTATATCTTACAGCCTGTACAGGACACAGGATCCAAAGATTTAAACAGCCACATTTGAAAATATGCCATAAAAAGTAGTAAAACAGATCTTATTTTCGCAAGGTCTTGACTGATGTTATTTTTGAATGTTCATTAGGGCTTGATAAATGTATGGATGTTGTATATGTTTCCAAATTATCGTAGGTACCTAATTAGCATTTAATAAAAGCACATGCATACATCATATCTGTTTCGTAATAAAATGATAGCAATGTAGCTTCAATCGCGTTTGGGCGGAATCCAACTCGTTTATCAAAATGGCGGAACAATCATGCGCGCGAGTTTTATGATCGGCGGCGAATTGTAATTGTTTATTCTTATGCTTTATAGTGTCAACCGTGTAAAAATAAATTTTATTGTTTTGTGAGTTTTTTAAGTGAGTATACAAGAAAACTGTTGGACAATATTAAATAACAAAATCGACCTGAGATAGGACTTCAACGACACACAACTTTGCACTTCCCGGGCCACTGTTTTAACCCAATGATCCGCTGAATAGCTATAATTCTTATGTTGGCGAATTTATTCAAGGTTTTTCGCTGGAAAAAAAGTATACCTATATACTTTTCTTATAAAAAATCCTGGAACCAGGCTTTCCTATACTGGTAATTAATTCTCATGGGAGGGATGCTATTTCGACCTAAAAGTTTAGAATAATTTCGTTTGAGTTAAGCCTTAGTTACTTTTTATAGGAACGTAGCTTATAAGTTCATTAAATTAAAATTAAAGTTATCAATTATAATAATTTGATTTGTGGTAACATAATAAGGTTTTGGCTGTACCGGTTGGTACTACGTTTATGGTTGGTACTATAGTTAATTTTGAGGTTAAACACCATTTTGAATCAACATTTTTCGCATTAAAATTCGTTACGGTTAGTGAAAAGTAATTTAATTGACAGTAAACGTACATACACTTAATAAACTGGGAATAAATTGTGTTAATAATGTAAGTACTTACTTACATTAATTTGTAAGGCCGACGGCCAAGTACAACCACGAAGAAAAATGTCTGCAGAAACTTTATCATTTACTATCTAAAACCACAATGCTTTATAAGGGTACAATATATTAAACACATTTGTAGGTATTTAATGTTCTCTATTGTTCAGTTATTCTTGCACACGTGTTGGTTGTACTATTTCATAGCTCAATACCTAAAGATATTTTATTCTATTGAACTGACTTGGATTACTTCAATGGTGTACCTATATGTCACCGTAAAATTGTAAACTTCGCCTGTTCATAATTGAACGTCGATGGATTACAATCTAACCTATCCTATCCCACTGTTAGTTTATAATCTCACGCGTTTTTTTGTAAACTGACAGATCTCACAATTTCAGATATGGTTACATTATACATATAACCAGTGAAGTTGGTTTAACTAACTAAGTACCTACTTATACAGGGTGAAATTTTAACCACCTTCCAAATTTTTATATATCAATCTACGAGACAAAAAACAAATGACGTATTTTTTCTTTTGGAATAGCCCAGTACAAAAATGTCAAGATAAAGCACTTAGAAAATGTCCGCCAAAAATCTAAAATGTTTGATACGGCTGCCTAGCAACACTTTTTTTACGCGATTCGCATTTTATTCATTCATTAAAATACTATTCATAAGTTTTTGATTTTCCTTATCAGGCCTAGGACCGTAAAAATTTAAAACTATATTGCGTAAAATATTTCCGGCTTCATTTACATTTTTTGCTTCATAAATGGGCTCTAAATACGATACTGAACGCCTATAAAAATTTTGGAAAGTGGTTAAAATTTCAGCCTGTATGTTCTCAATATTTATTATCTAAAAATTAGTCCCAACAACATCATTATATAATAACTTGTATGAGTAATTTCTGTTGATATATTACTCAACCTTAAAAGTTGTACCTACTCAAGTTCGAGTCGATGACCCAAACTGACCGCGGTAGGTGCGGGTCGGCCAACATTTGCCAAGGTTGTTCAAGGCACTCAGCGACCGCCACTTAGCAAAAGTTGGCACTGATTTGTTCCAACACATCTTAAGATATAAGTTGGTATACACATTCGTAGTGCATGTGACCAATCGAAAATTAATTGGGCTGTCAACATTGAATGCCATGATATATTTTTTTATATCCTACCTAGGTAATACGGTGTTAGAGATCTTGAAATACCAGATCTTTCTGTTCTTAATTTATTTTAAAAAAACCACTGCTGCACTATCTTAATGAAGGTTTTTCCCTCTCTCTCGCTTTGCTCACTTATAACGCTGTTTTAAAAAATCTTTCTAACGTCCTATTCATCTACTGGTTTAAATTCCAAGCCAAGATCTCGGAAACCTGGTTCGATCCTCGGGTTGAGCAACAGTTGTTTAGATTTTTGACCACCAACTCGCATTTGCTAGAGTAGGTAGTTATTATGTCTGTACCTACCCGTCATTGCGTAACGTGAATTCAATGTTGGAGGCCTTTTCCCAGCAGTTACATGGTTAATAGAGTTCGTAATTTGTTTACGTGAATAATCTATCTACATTTTTCTTGCAGCCTGAAAACATCCTTTGCCTGACCAAGAGTGGCAACCGCATCAAGATCATCGACTTCGGTCTGGCGCGCTTCTATGACCCTGAGAAGAAGCTGCAGGTGCTCTTCGGAACCCCGGAGTTCGTTGCCCCCGAGGTGGTCAACTTCGATCAGATTGGTTACGGCACTGACATGTGGTCGGTTGGCGTCATTTGCTATGTTCTGTAAGTATACTTTGTTACCTTCTAATGTCTAGATCTTAGATTCTAAGGTCTAGATATACTAGAGCTAAGTGCTGCCCCCAATTGATTTAATTTTATTACTTCTAGTTAATCAAAATCAATTCTCAAAAAACCAGAACAGTATTATCATAGCAAATTGCCTTTATTATTTATTGAATCACAGTAAACTTTTCATTACTGACGACCATTTGGATCAGCGGTAGTAAAAGCTGCTTCTGAGCCATGGGTCGCGGGTTCGATCCCCGCACAGTACAAACATTTGTGTACATGAACATGTCTGTTTGTACTGGTCTGGGTGTTTTCTATATATTATAAGTATGTATTTACAAAAAAAAAGTATATAAGTAAGTTTATCGGTTGTCTAGTACCCCATACGACAGGGTACTTAATAGTAGCTTAATTTGGGACTAGATGACTCTGTGTGGCCCAGTGAGGCATGTCCTAAATATTTATTTATTTATTAGTTGTTTATAAAGTCGAATTTGTCGCTAACGCCAAAAGCGGCCGCTTTTAGCAATAATGTACAATATGAAAGAATGCCAGAATGAAAAGCAGTTAACAGTATTAATTAAATACCAGAGGTAATTTGCTACGATAATACTAATCTAGTGTTTTGGTTGATTTTGTTTAGAAGTAATAAAATTAAATCAATTGGGGGCACTTATATTAGCTCTTAAATGGAAATAATTTTACCAGTAACTTTTGGCATAATTTGGCACCTACCTTTAGTACGTTTTAAGTTATGTAGCTTATGATACACGACATAAAATGGATAGATCCGTGGCTGCTCTTCCTATGGGTGTCGTGTGTAAGAGGCTACTAAAAAGTACTGCCAAAAAAGACGGGCTGAAGCATCATTTCTCTCTACCATGTCGACAAACCGCTATCGCCAAACCGGCTGCTAAGCGTTACGTTTAAATATAAAATCATCCTTTTGGAGAGGTTATGTCCAGCCGTGGACGTAATTATAGGCTTCGAAAATATTTACGAAAGCTATCGTTTATAGCTAAGAACTGATAACGCAATATGACTTGGATTCAGTGAGGCGGATACCGGCTTTTTACTCCCGGTAGTGTAGTAAGTTTCCGAAAATTGATTTTCATGGGAATACTCAGATTATTTTATGGGGCGGCTTGAACCCCATTACCAGCACACCCTCCTTTTCCCTAGAACTGACACTGCATTGATCGATTTTCAACTTAAAGAACAACTCATGATGACCAGTATTAATTTAGATAAGAAAATTTACCTTTACTTAATGTAGCATTGCCCGTCTCTTTCCAGCCTATCAGGTTTATCACCGTTCATGGGCGAGACAGACATAGAAACAATGGCGAATGTCACCGTCGCGAAATACGACTACGACGACGAGGCCTTCAACGAGATCTCCGAGGATGCCAAAGACTTCATCAGCAAGCTACTTGTGAAGGATAAGGAGTGAGTACAATATGTGTTAGATAAAGCTAAGTCACACTGGCGTTGCCGGTGCGTAGCGGTACAAGATGCGTTGCGTTGGCGATGCGACGTCTGTGACCAAACGTTGTTCAGAACATCGTGTTTTGAGACTGTTTTAATATATAAATAAATAAGATTGATTAACATAAGAGGTTAACAACTGAAATAACTAAAATAACGTTTTTTATCGTGAATTAATAACGGTAATCGGAGAAAGGGTCAAAGAATCGTAGCGTTGCGATGTCGCAATCTTTATATGACACTAATCACATTAAAAGAATAGCGTTTCGCAGAAAACGCTCCTGTGGCATCGTAATTTGATTGTTTGCTTTTTGCATGTATTTTTAATTAGAACGTCGCACTATCAACGCAACGCACATCTTGTGATCTATCGCTTTTAGAATTCAGTGTTTAGTGAGAAGGGTTTAAGCAGACACCAATTTTTTGAGTCTTTTAAAACTTCATAACTCCAAGTACAAGTAAAAATCTTTGTTTTTAATTATATTTTGGAGGAATACATGTAAATCATGTAGGTATATATTCCCATACAAAACCAATCAGCTAATCGATTATGTATAAGAAACTGATGCTTTTGGTGATCTATTAATCTCCAGGAAAAATTGTTTTATTGACTCCAAGAATTTAAAAAAGGCAGATCACAATAAAAAAATGAGTACGTTGTCTTACTTAATTTTTGTATGAATTTGACTCTGCTTAAGACACGATGTATAAAGACATGTTGTTATTTAGAGTTTAAAAAATAGGACTTGATTTATGAATCAAACAAGAATCTTTTAAATTTGGAATGAGAGGAAGCATTTTCATATCCATAAACATACATGTCGGAAATGTTTTCAAGTCTCCTTGGATTGGAGTGTTTTGACTCTCAATTTCCAAAAGTAATAATCAGCCTGTTGATAAGGACCCTATGTTACTTGTTCTAATTCTATCCAACACTTAGTTGTAACTAACAATACCTATTTATTTATTGCATGGAGTAATACTGTTTCGTGGTATGTAGTACGTATGCACTTTCAATATTTAGACATTGTCCAAAGCTATCCTATCTTGCACCAAAACATCACTAAGACCCGAGTTCACCAATTCTTAAACAGCCGGTAAACATAGATTGACGATTAATTTCACGCAATTCCCATACAAAATATGTCAAATAATATTTTAAACGCTGTTTAAAACTTAAACGTCTGTTGGTAAACTCTACCCTTAATCTGTAAGTGACCTTATATCAGTAGATCTAGTGCTAACACTAATCACTATAGCTAAGTTTAAGTTGAAAATAGTAATGCAACGTAGCGGCATCATTAACTATAACTATTACTGGTCACGCATTGAAGTCTATTATCCATTTTCGATAATATCCATTCCACCAAATTCCTATAATACAATCATAATGTCCAATCCTTCGCATCCTTAACTTCCCATCACAAACCACATGCACTTATCACTTCCCATCTATCTGCACGCATCCATCTCACTCAATTCTAGGTGTTGGGTTGATAGTAACAAGGGTCTTTGTCACAGGTCACGACCGAGCGCGACGGAGTGTTTGCGTCATCGGTGGATTCAGAAGCGGCCAACAGTCAAGAAAGAACCACTCAAACCTCTACCATCGCCCAAACAAGAACTAGATGTCGCCAAAGACAACCTTAGAATTTTCGTTGAGCGTTGGAGCGAACACCCCAACTCCCCTTACGTCTTCGATAACCAATCACACGAAATCACCAGTCTCATGAACGGAAATTGCGAAAGATCATCCGTTGGCGGTTGCTCACCTTCCCCTAGAAGTTCTCTGGGCAGTTCTCCAGACACAGTATTTGATTTAGACGATTTAGAACCGCCACCTTTAAGAGACCAAAATTACCTTGCACCTAGATACAATCCAGTCGAACGGAGAGCTTCAGACAGCAGTTGTTTCTTACACAAAAAACAAGATGTGATGGTTAGGAAAAATTTAGCTGAGGAGATAAAGAAGCTGTCAGATCATCTATATATGCTCTCGACTATGAACACGGATTTAGCCAACAATAATAGCACAAAAGAACTGAACAAGAACATGATAGAATCCAATACTATTACAAAAGAAGAAAAACTACCTAACGGTTTCAAAAAGGAAACAAGAACGTTCACAAATGGAGATGCTTCGAGTATAGAAAAGAAAATTTTCACATCGAAATCGACGAACAAGATATCATCGAGTTTTCTAATAGACAGAGAACCAGAGAAACCCATGACAAGTAAAATGCCCTGGGCAAAATCGACCACAAGGTCTAAAAAGGTTACACACTTAAGCAGAGACGTTCCAGACCAACCTATAGAAAGGCGAAATAGCTTCTTCCAAGAGTTTGACCGGCGAAGAGATCGAATAGATAAATTGGTGAACGGATCTGAAAACGGAAGGCAGTTGCCCTACAGAAGAGTGGATGAAAACAATGCTCATAGGACTAAGGATCTTCTACTCCATCTTTTAGAAAAATGGGGAGAAACAGAGGAAGTCGAGGCAGAGAGGACAGCTGGTGGAACCTCGAATGGGGGCAGACACCAGTCGATATCCTTAGAATGGTCCCCTTCGAACCAGCTCGCACAAAATTCAATGTCAAGTCTCCACGCTTTCTTTCAACGGCAAACGTCAGAAGAAAAGACCCAGAGGAAAAAGGTCACGAGCTCAGTGACTAATTCTAAATGAATTTTGTTAGAACTGGGTTTTAGTGCCATGACATATTATGTGTGTTTTTGAACAAAAAAGTTTAACTTGGAAACTCTGCTAAAACAAATTTAACACAGTCATCCTTTAACTAAATGGGCTATTCTTGCCACATTAAAAAAATTTTTTGGCGTAACTCGGAGAGATTTGGAACACTACAAAAATAAGCCAGTAATAAAGTTACTTTTGAAGATTGCAATCGTAAACGCACAAAAAATTATATCAAATTTAAAGTGAGTATCACGGACGTCCGGAAAAACCATAGTTTTGTAGTTCTAGCTGTATTTATCATTCGAATAAAATACTCATTAATTAACCTCTGCTTTTGTAGAGCTCCGTCTCACTCGGCCATGAGAGATTACTACGCAATATAGCAAATTAGTAGAGGTTTATATTTATAATTTCTCAACTGTTTTTCTAAACTCTCTATTTCAAATTGTTAATATTTAATTTAATTTTGTATTTTTTTTTTATATAGTTGAAGCTACATGTTTAATACTAATTAAAGTAGAACTCGTCAGTATGTATAGTAGTAGTTAAATCAGATAAAACCTATATTCGTACATGTAGCTTCAACTATATTTAAAAAAAAATACAAATATTAAATTAATTATTAACAATTTAAAATAGAGAGATTAGAAATCCAGTTGAGAAATTGAAAATAAGAAACTTTCCTAATTTGCTAAAATGTTCATAATATCAAATTAAGACGACTTTAAAGGTCATTTTAAAATAACCGATATTTTTCTTCTAAATAACGCTATTGGCAGATAAACCAAGTTAAACTCAAAGTAACGGTTGTATGTTACCAAAGTAACTAACTGAGATTATTTTAAGTATTTCTCTTTTACTTTAGAAATGGCAGTAAAATGACAATTATATTACGAATCTAGTCTCAATAATAATGTTCTTTATGAAAATAACGTTACAAATAAAGACTGAGAAACGATGTAAAACAATACTTGAAATATCCATACTCTTAAACTAAAATTATATTTTAAAAAAAATAGTTGCTATAATGATTAGTTCCATACCATCACATTGATAATAATTTAGCATTAGCGAAATTACCAACTTGAAATACCCAAATTGTTTTTTTTTCATTGTAAATTAGTCACATAGTCGACTAAAAAAGTTTACATTAAAAGAATTAAATTGTTCCTTATTTATATTGTCATGTATGTACTTATTTAACAAGAATGTATTTTATTTAAGTTAATATATAATATAAACTAAGGTATTGTTATGTAATATGTTGTTAATATAAGGCTTTATTTAATTTTGATTTTTTATTGACCCTACTAAAATATATTTTCTATGACTAGCCTTCACAAATATCTGACTAGGCATAGTCTGTGACTCGGGATACCAAATAATAAATACCTATATAAATAATAATAAATATTTAGGACATGCCTCACTGGGCCACACAGAGTCATCTAGTCCCAAATTAAGCTACTATTAAGTACCCTGTCGTATGGGGTACTAGACAACCGATAAACTTACTCATATACTTTTTTTTTGTAAATACATACCTATAATATATAGAAAACACCCAGACCAGTACAAACAGACATGTTCATGCACACAAATATTTGTACTGTGCGGGGATCGAACCCGCGACCCATGGCTCAGAAGCAGCGTTTACTACCGCTGATCCAAATGGTCGTCGAATTCACCCATAGTTTACATTATCATGCTACGGAATGGTTTAAAGTGTATTTCTAAATAGATTTACATCTTGTTGGACTTATCATGTAGAATACCACCTCCTAGTTATGCAATCGCAGCGCTATTAGGAAGTCAGCCTTCAATGTTTGAAGCACAGAATTAAAGAGATAATGTAAAACATTTCTAACAAAACATAAATCTACGGAGTTCGACTTGATAAAGTTGAGAACCTTATCAACTAAAAATATTTAGATTTCCATCGGAGACACGAACGAAGAAGAGTTTTTACGTAGTTCCTCAGTTAGCAAGCGTTTCCAAGTTACCAAGCGTCGCTTTGGATGACTACCCAAAATTGCGGTGTGGAGGCAAAAAGTTTGTTATTACACAGAGATAAACAATTTCAGTTTAATCGACGGCACCTCTTAATATATTTATCTTTCTACAGCGATCGTCTATCTGCATCGTCGACCCTAACCCATCCATGGCTGATCCAGTCTGCCCTTTGCACTGAGCTCCACGTCACAAAAACCAAGCTCAAACGATACGTGATCAAAAAACGTTGGGCCAAGGCTGTGTCAGCTGTCATCGCGCTAAAAAGAATGGGCGCCAAATTCGGGGAAGTTCACGAAGACATAGTGGACACTAAAAATGGAGAAAAATAATAATTCAATTATGCATTTAAGTTACTTTTATAATTTGATTTTTAAAATACACGAATAGTATGCACGACTTCAATAAACGTTATGAGCTAAATTTTATTGCATAGTCGATGACTGTAATGAAATTTCAGTTTTATTTTAACATAAATAAATTAAATTTGAACTATCGGAGCCGTGATGCGACCACAGAGATAAAACTTATTTAACATAGGTAATTAATTACTTACTTCCTATCTGAAAAATA
This sequence comes from Anania crocealis, assembly GCA_949315895.1. Lineage (NCBI taxonomy): Eukaryota > Metazoa > Arthropoda > Insecta > Lepidoptera > Crambidae > Anania > Anania crocealis. Next base: position 14,077,788 of record OX438867.1, on the reverse strand, counting down.
TTTTTAAGAGTGGTCTTTCGCATTGTTTTAGTAAGTTTTATTAAATTACCTAACTACATATTATGTAGGTAGACGAGAAAATATGGAAATGCAGTAAGTTACAAAATTGATTGATTTATAAGTACCTACACAGATTTAATAAATACTATCTACAGACCATGTAGGTACGTTACATAGAGCGCAGATTAATTAATAGTGATTCTCAGTGTGGTCGTAGTAAAAAGTATTAAGTCATTAAATTATGTTACTTACTTTTGCAAGAGGCTCTCAGAAATCAGAATGATATGATAGGGACAGAGCGGGTACTCACCACAGTCTAGTTAAAAAATAGTTAATTAAATTGCATCATTGCATAGAGCTTCGATTTACTAGAGATACGCTCCATAGCACTGATTAGAATCATTATCGATAGAAATGAGAATGTTCAAAAAATATGTTTTATTGTGTGGCAATAATAATAACATAATACCTACATTATCTAAAGAGGCCGGCCTCTCAAAATGGAAACTAAATAGACTTATTGAGTCTCAGCTTAGATATCTTCTTGTTTGTTAACCATTTCGAAAATATTTACTATTACTTCATAAATGTGGCATTAATTATGGTGCCATCTGGTTTTGTCTAACAACGTTCTAATTTTAGAATAACTAGGTTATTTTTAGCAATAAGGAATTTTCAATTAATTATTATGGTGCCAAAATCGCACTCAAGCGTTGCTGCTAAGTAATAATCTCAAATAGATCTGTATATTAGAATATTGAATGTAAATTTTAAATAATATTTTTATAAGAATAATAATAAAGACATTAATTGCTAAATTAACATAGGGTCGAAGTTTTTAAATCGAAATCGTTTTATGTAAACAAACTAATTTACTTTTTTCTCTTGGTTTTACGGCTCTGGGTTTTACTTCATAGTTTTAAAATACATACTTATTCAAAATTAAAAAAGGAATCTAAACATCATTTATGTGCTCAGATCAAAGTTTATACAATCTTTTGCCAAATTATTCATTCAGGTACCTACACTTCTTGTTTTAGGAACTCAGTGCATTTTTTAAGCTATCATATTTGTTTACCTAAGTAAACTAATACGATCTCGAATTAAAAATAGTGTCTAATTAAATTTAATGAAGATTTGCGTTAACTTATGTTTTACTATACTTAAATATTTAAAATAACATACACGTTAAAAAGGCAACTTATTACCTACCTAATGTTTTATGAGGAAGAATCTTTTAGACATAAATTTTAAAATTAGAGATTTTTGGATACATTATTCTTTGCTTCCTCTCGCGTTATTATGTTGGGTGATAACGAGTTTTACTCTTTAAAATCATCAAACGCGTATTCGTGACTTTATATGACACTAATGCAGTTTCATTTAGTAAAAACTTTATTTACGAAACAAGAAATGAACGTTTGTTTGAATCACTTCCTACATGACAGCTTGTTCGAATTCTACACACATAGAACTTGTATGACATGTAGCGTCATCTAGTAACATTTTTGCAAAACAAGTTTAGCGCCATTTTAATTTCATGCCTGCCTATAGCTCTAAAATAGCAATAAAAAAGCGATCACAGTTAGTTACAATAACTTCATTTATAAAAAATAAACTTACGACAATTATTAAGAGCCTAATTTAATAAACATATGCTCATAAAAATGCAGCCACAAGCAACTCGCAAAGTAGGTAGGTAAACATGGCATAGGTGTACCTATTTTAATGCGAGCACTATCTAATTTAACAAATTACTTAATCATTTATTTAACTAACGTGATTTACAATTATAATACGATTTTTTTTAAATGATTTTATGATTGGTGTGAAAGTCGTACTGTATGAATTGCATTTATTTTTCTGTTGTGTAAATGACTTCTATAAAGACAAAGACGTGTTCATGAAATAAATTGTGGTTAATTAAAATTATTTACCTGTTGCGTTTTATTTATAGTACCTACTCTAAGAAGGATACAGATATTATGGTGGCTAAGTAATAATGGCTTAAAGTTGGCCCCTACGCAAATCCGTTAGTTTTTGTATTGAACTTTTAATATTAACCGGCAATTTGCTTAGAAAACAGTTTCAAAACTGTTTAGGATTTATTATTTAGCAAAATTTTTTTTAAAATATGTATTTGTGAACAACATCGCACACATTGTTCTAATCCCAAATTAAATAACTATTTACTAAAGCACTTACCCCGTATTTATAAAGAAGTAATTAATTATTGCTTAAGAAAGTCATAACTTAAGATGTTATTACCCAGTGCGTACGTGAAGGAAATGGGTCACCATTAATAGACATATTGTTTGGCTGAGAATAATAACTTTTCATAGTTCTAACTTCCAATAATTACTAGATTAAGGACTACAAATTGTCACCTAAGTAATTACTTTTACTTGTTTATAAATACGGGTGTAATTTTTGTGGAAATCAGAAACAACGAAGTAGGTATAAATAAATAAGTATAAATAAGTAAGTACCACAAAGTCCACAAACCCTGACCCGAAAAAAATATAGTTTTTTTTTTCGACATTTAAAGAAGTCGAATCAGGGCCCTCAAAGCAGATGACAAACACCTCGAAAACCGGTGTTATCTAGATCTATCACCCTAAGGTTGTAGAACTTGTAAAACATTCAAGTATCATAGAACAACCAGGTTGATTTTCCCAGGAAAACATTTTCTGACAGCCTAGTACTGTGGTGGTTGGTTCAAACCAGTTCAAACTTAGTCTACGGTTCAACCATATTACTGTTTTACTTACTCATGGTGAAAACTGGAAGATCACTTTCCTTCTACGCCACTCCGCCGCGGTGGTCGTCAACGGATTCGATGCCAGTATCGCCAGCCAGCGGCTGCAACTGACTAAAAAGTTTATACCTAATAAAAGTTTAAAATTATATCTCAGGGCAACGCATATCTAGAATTAAGTCATATGTTTAACTTACGCATGGCTTAGTCTGTGTGCATAGATGTATCCAAATCCGTTCAGCCGTCTCGATGATTGAAACAAACACAACATTATCATTAATAATTCAACGGTCTGGGCGAAAACGAACTATTTATACATTGCAATTGTTTGATTGAGGTACCTCAACGTAATCAACCAAACCTAAGGCTTGATATAAACACGTAAACTGTAAAATCTCTTCAAAATACAAGTTTTTCTGAATAAATTGTACAAGCAATGCCATGTTAGGTTAATTTGCTACGCGTCTCTCATTAAGTAGCTTTAAATTGAATGTTATATAAATAAACATAAAACAACAAAGCTAGGGTTCGGACTACGGTACATATATGAAAAGCAAGCAATGAGTCTTGCCAATTAAATAAAAAATGCTAATACCAATAACGTTGAACATTAATAGTATTAGATAGGTACTTACCGGGGTGCAAGCACACGGGCGCAAGATCTTGCGGGGAGCCAGGCAATTAGCTTATACCTGCATACATACACATACCTTGCCAGCAGATCCGTATAGCCTTTCAAGCGCGATTGTATCTATCATCATCTAACCATCACACACAACACACACACACACACACACACACAATCAATCACTTACATATTACTTCTTTATTTTCTTTTTCTTCATGTATTACATTGGAATGTTGCTAAATTACTGTGTGCTGAGGAGGTGGGCGTTAGTGACTGCGACTTTTAAAACTATATGCGGTCACTAACGGACACAATAAATTATTGTAATGTGTTTTAGTTCTAAACAAATAAATATTATATTATATTATCTAAGGGGATCTATTTTGATGATTTTTACCGAGTCGCAAGCGTTGTATTCACGGCAATTCGCGCACGCTGAGCTTTATTTCTACTTATTTAAACCTACGTAGCTTTAATTTAACTAGTACCTATCGCATTTTCCTGTAAGTTTCGTTATTTATGATCAAGTATTCTATTAACAATTTAGCTGGCAGGGACGGGAGGCTATCAAAACAAAAAAAGGTCAACTACAGTAAGCAGAGACACCCAACATTTTTTTTCAGGATGCGAGTACTTAATGCCTACTTAAATTTCTTACTTGTGTTACAGCTAGTACAGTACTTTTGCTATATGATAAACGGACGAAGCCCGCAGATACGAGGAGATGGCCTCACGCTTGCGACACGCATCCCGTAAATACGCGGCCTTGGCAGCGAAATTGTTGAAATAAAACGATCAAAGTTTTTTTGATTTTTATTGATATCCACACCCAATGATATCGCACTGACACAGCCACACCAATACAATACCACTCGGTGGGACAGTGGTATGTCTTAACGGTACGACTTCTGGTAGCGGGCACGGGCTCCCGGACCTCCGAATTTCTTGGGCTCGCAGCGACGAGGGTCCGCTACTAGTAAACTCCTGTCGTATTGGACTAGGATGTCCTTGATTTCCTTCTTTGAGGCCTCATCGACATCTGAAAGCGAGAAAAACAATTAGTCTGAAATCAATAATTTTATAAAATTTCAACTTTTCTAGTAAACACAGAATCCTTCCCCAATCAAAAGCAAGGCTTATAACCAGAAAACCCCTGTCAGATTCTAGTAAAAAAAGATTTGACCATTTAAATAGCTAAGTAATCTGCATTTTTTACTTTTAATGCTTCCGTCAGAACATATCAAATGTTTATCAAATAAGTTACCTTAGTAAATTAACTGGGCCCCAATTCTGCTAATTTACAAATGGCTCAATAGAATCGCAATGGCATCGCAAGCGTATATTTTGACATTACTACCATATTAAATGTGTCAAAATATACAATTGCGATTCTATTGAGCCATTTGTAAATTAGCGGAATTGGTGGCCTGGTTCTAAGCCTTAAAAAGCAATAGTCAATGTATTATTTATTTTTTATTAATGAAAGAGTTATCGGCTAAAGAATTACTGTTGTGTACACTTCAAACAAGCATAGCATTGAGAGCATATGCCGTTTGGTAAATGTCACTTTTGATCTCCTTTCCCTGAAATGACTGAAGACCATGAGGGTAGTCAGCTTTGGAAAGAAAGGGTTAACATAGTATTTTTCACTATAATAAGAGCTTGAATTTGTGAGCAGATTATTAAGTTACAGAGCTACTATTATGTTGGCATAACTGCATTGATTGAGTACGCTGATGATCCTATCTTGATTTTTGTTAGGTGCTGTGGTAATCATCGAAGCGTACAATGCATATTGCATGAGCCAACCAATGCAGCTACTTAAAATCGTTCTATGACTAAAAATATAAATATTACTACTTACATTTCTGGTAGAAAGCAATAAGGGCTTTGGAGATGGCCTGCCTGATAGCATACACCTGTGCTACATGACCACCGCCCTTGACAGTAACTCTGATGTCAACGCCAGAGAACTTTTCCTGAAAACGCAAAACAATATCTGTTAATAATTGCTTTTGAGATGATATTTCTATGGAATGTAGTTCATAATGCTCAGAGATTGTTTGTTTACTTCACATCTGTAGATGCTCAGGTTCGGAATAAGTTTAATCATCATAGTACATACTGCTTAATAGTTTTTAATAATCCATGATTAATGTAACAATTAGTTTCGAATAATTATAATTAAATGTAAATTAATTCTTCAAAATGCACACAAACAAATCCAACTACACAAAAAACTACTACAAAGTTAGACATCTACTACACAAAATATTCAACCATTACGCATACTCAACATTCAAATGAATAATTGTTGAACATATGAAAATTATGGTAAAACTCGTTAGATAACATTCTACAGATGTAAAATAAACAAACATGCATAATTATTACAAATGATGGGGAAAATCACAACATTCTTGCTATCACAACTACAAGTGCATTGTATTACAAGAATTATGTGGCAGTTTAAAAAGGTTAACTGCAATCAAAACATTAGGCACATGGGGGTCACCGGTGACCTCCAAACCATAAAAGGTTAATTGTGTTTAGTTCCTAACCAGTTATAGGCTTAAACATAATCATAACTTATTTATTGCCAGACGTTTAAATAATCCCGTCAACCTTTTTAAATAGTCATGCAATATAAAGGATATATGATTAGAGAAAATTGTTACCCATACTTTCTGTTACCACATTTATAGTAATAAAAGGATTATAGTGAAAAAACCAAATTGGTAATTTTGGGCTGAATGTAATTCAAGTTAGGTTTTAGTAAATTTTTAACTGTAAATATTGGTATTATTAGTCAGTACCAACACTCCCAGTGAGTATTAACTTTTTAGCAGTTAAATATTCAATAGTTAAGTGTTTGACATGTAAATAATATCACTTTTATATCCCAGTAAGATTGAGAGTTGAATCAGCTGGGCAATTAAATTCTTTGGGCTATGTATTAGGTACTGATGCTGGTTATGAAATATCTTACAAAAAAAATATACCATGCACTTACAAAATATCAAAAATGCACTAATGCTACAATTAAACAAAAAAAATGGTTCAGAGGGTATCCTTAGGGTTAGAAATACTTTATCTAGTATGCCTTCACATACCTTGCCAAGCAATAGAATGGGTTCCTGAAGTTTGTATTGCAGTAGACGGGGCTCCACTAAATCAAGGGGGCGCCCATTCACACGTAGAACGCCATGGCCGCGCTTGCAGTAGGCGACTGCAGTTGCGGTTTTCTGAAATTGTGATTAATTATGACTTCTACTATCACAGATAGTGTTTTGAAAGCCATGAATAATTTGTACTGCAGCATAAGAAAATCATGTTAACCAAGTAGATGGACATGCACAAAATTTTACGGTAAAGTTCTTAATATTGTAAATACGTCCAAGATTTAAGGTTATGTGAACCAATATTGTAGGTTGGCGGAAGTTACATGTTTGCCTCAACATTATTTGCTTACATCGAAGTTGTGTTAGGCTGAGGTGTGGTTCTCATTTAGACCGCCATAAAGTAGATTTCTCTATGACCGCTGGTACAATGAAAACGTTTTTCTCCTTTCGGTTTGTAGTTTGTTGTATCAAATAGGTTACAACAAACAAGGCAAGAAAGGACTCTATTGGAGTATACACTTGAAGTGTCGCATTTAAATTCATCATTGGCGGCCAATGTACAACATTTTAGCAACAAATTAAAAATAAAATCACAAAATTTGCGCACAAACACGTGGACTGCCGCTAAAACTCACCTTACGTCCGAATACTTGGACAGCCTGAATGGGTTCTCGCCTCGACTGAAATATTTGAATAAATAATAAATACACTAAAATTAATCTAAATCAAAGCAAGAAAAATGATATATTGATTATTTTAAACTAAAAGAAATTGAGCACGCACCTCCTGTGGGGCAGCCATTTTGACAGAAAAGACTGAAGTAGGAATGAGTAATAGTGATTTCGTGACTTTTAGAACGAATGATGAGTAGTGCCGCGAAAACCGATGTTCTTATAAATCATAATCTGAATTGAATGGAACTAAACATTTAACTTTTTTTTTGCATTAATAATGTATGTTTATTGAAAATTTTACAAAGAATAGAGTAATAATAATAAAAATATAAATATTTACATAACAAAGCCTATACTACTTACATGTAATTAAACAGATAATCTTTTTATAGGTAATAACCTATAAATAGAATATCTGTTTAAGATCACTATCTTGTGGAAAGGTGCCCAGAAGGCTAGCCACATCACTGCGTTGAATAGCCAAACTTATTCTTTGGGCCAGGTACAGGCATGCCTGTGAGATGTCTCGATCAACCTTTTAGATTACTCACGATACCTACAGTTTGTGGGCGCTTGGTTCTCACGGTCCCAAGGTTTCTACCCCAAACGGTTCAAATATGTAAGTCTCACCAAGACTTTCATATTTGCACCATTTGAGGAGCTCCGCAGAAGCGGCAGCTGAACCTGCCCTGTTGCCAGTCGATGAAAGATGAGAAGGCGCTAGAGTATCGACACATGTAGCATCCCACACTAGAGGCCTACCCATCTTCCAAGACACGAGAGTCATACCATCAGGACGCTTGCCATCGCTACGAGCGAGACCGTTTGGTTCCAAAACGGCCGGTATACGCGCGCTGCAAGAGCCCGACGGATGACATCGTTTAAACTGGCATGACGGGGGATTCTGAAAGCACTTCTGCAGCAAGAGAGACCCTGGTGAGCAAGCTGCTCTACAACCTTTCTACAAGTACAGAGATGTGGAACAGAATTGAATGTTCCTAATCGAAGGCTTAAGGCAACTCTAAAAGAAACATTATCTATTAATGTGCCTAGGGCATGAGAAGGGACTTTAACCATAAGCCTGATTCCCATTCAGCAACTGCTAAAAGAGGAGCACGGTCTGCAGAGTTGGTTATCGTTTGTAATAAATTATCACGCACAACTCCACAAAGCGGCTCGTCCCACAGCCGCTGAGCTGACTGGTTGCGAGGTAGCACAACTGAGGTTTGGGTTCTCCACGCGTCAATAGCATCGGCCAAAAAAGGAATATGAATGGAGTTTGACTAATGGGAATTTCTGAGAATTTTGCTGATTAAGTCAAAATTACGATGAGTTGAAGACAGATAGGCTGGAAGACTGACACTGGATATTAACCTAATTCCTAGGCCTCCATGCCGAATAGGTAAAGAAGCTTGTGACCAAGTCCGGCCTTCCAGCTTAATGTTCAATGTTGATGAAAGAATATGTTTTATGATATTGTCTAATTTAGATAGTGAATCCGTATGCTTCCAAAAATGTGATGCACGAAGAGCGTACATGAATATTGGTACAAAGAGACAGTGCCGAATGATGGTGTAGGCGATGTGGCTATTAATTTTTAGTAACCGATCAGTAACTGAGTTAAATTTTAAAGTTAAATTTAACATTTATAAATATGAACCATGTGAATCAATATTTTCCTTAATTTTTTTTTCGATATAATTTGATTGTCGAATCAATCCTTTGATTATAAATCAATTACATAACATTCTAAATGTGCGACATCTATTGATGAGTAGCAATTTAAGAAGACTCATAATAATGTTTCTTGCGAAAGACAACATAGTCGTTCTACTCAAATACAGATGTCGCTATTCTCCGACATCATTTATCGCTGCAAGTGCATCGTTGTTATGACTCAACCGGCAAGCGTCGGCATTTCTCGGGCGCGCTAGTCCTCGTCGTCGCACAATGTTTTGTATTAGTCGAACGTTATCGTCGGCGTGTAGTTGTGTGGCATGCGCGACGGTAGCGCACGTATACAATGCAACGCGAAAAAGCTGACATTCCCGCGAGTGCGTTAGAACTTGAGCAAAACAGTGTGAAGCGAATTTGTTGAAAGGAGAAATTTGTGCATTCAAATAGTTTATGTAATGAACAAAGTTTCGTGTTTGAACAATTCTTTGGATTTTGAGTTCTTGATTTATCTGCAACTTTTGTGAAGGTAAGTGAATATTATTTTTAGATTAATTTATGAGATTCATTCATTTCACCATTATTTTGAAGACTGTGCATTAAAATATATTTGAATAAATTACTATTTAGTCCCGACAGAGCGAATCCTACATTAAGCGATAATATGAAAAATCCCATTTAGCGCATAGCAAAGGGTTTTTGTAATGACGCTTTTTGTATGATCAAGTGGAGACGGTGCGTCACAAAAAACAAAATGATTCACATAGGAATGTAACCAACCAATCTAACTACCTCGTAAGTGGTGAGCATAAACAGGAAAGTTTAAACAAACAATATTTTTAAACTAGTTGAGAGAAAACAGTTCTGAAGACTTTTTTATTTCTTGGTTGGAAATCGAGACAGAAGGAGAAGAGCTGGCCTGAAAGCTCCTGGGCGTATTACCTAATGTCAAAATTTTTCAGTGAATAAGTAGTAAATTACTGGTAAAAAAATTAATTTAAAAAAATATTCGCTGCAAGTAGTTCTTATAACTACCGTTCAAGAATAATATTCACCTGCTTAATCGCAGACGGTTTAAGAACCCTACCAAGTTCTCGGGGCCCCGGGTTCGATCTCCGGGTCGCGAAACAAGATTTTTGAATTTTCGAACATTCCTCGGGTTTGTGATCACTAACCCGCATTTGGCTAGCGCGGGGATTATGCCTGTACCCCTACCCAATATATTTTTTAGGCCTTTACCATGCACTGTGTTGATTTGAGGACGTTACTTTTTTAAACTTATAAGCAACAACAATCTTATGTTGCAATTCCATCAACAGACATCATACTGTCATACATTAAAAGATCGATACCTAAACGTTATCGTAAGAATTTTGCTTACTTAACCTACAAATCACTTTATTACTGTCACAGTAAAGAAAGTGAGGTATTTTTTACTATAAACTTTGAAGATCTTTATGATTTCCTCACCATCATCATTATCAAACCCACGTAAGTCTACTACCGGACACACACAGGCCTCTGCAGAATGAGGATTTGGCTTAATATTCACTGATAAGAGGGACCGCGATTGCAGTTTTTCTAAATGTAGAAAGAAGATTCATCGGTTCGTCTTCTTCTAGACCTAGAGTACCATTAGTTGTCTCTTACGACGCTCATAGTGCAAGAATCAGCGGTATATTATTTAAAACTTAATAATTTTTGTATTATTATACTAGCTTTATACCCGCGACTCTGCTCGCGTGGACAACAAAACCTGTGAGATACCAGATAACCTTTGTTAGGTACTTCTAATACCTCCTAGAATATGTATACAAAGTTTCATGATGATCGGTTAAGAAGTTTCTGTGTGAAAGCAAAACAAACAAATGTACATTCACATTTACATTTTATTAGGGTAAAAAAGTAACAACCCATTTTCGCTCACTGCTGAGCATGGGTCTCTCTCCTTTATAAGGGGAATAATAGTCAGGATGACAAAACTTACTTCTAGCCTTTATTCAAAGATACAGAGCTTTGTTGTCCATAGCATCTGAAATGAGATCACCTGACTGAAAACTCAAGTAACCGACGTAGTTTCAAAGTCAAGTTAGATACCAAAGCAAGTACCAAAGTGGCGGTGACATTAGGCGTAGAACCGATAACCGATAGGACATACATAGAGGAATGGAGACCGATGGTAAACGCAGTGAAGTGATAATATTCGTAAAACTGTTGCATGAGACACACATAAATTATAATCATCAACATGAAGGCCTAAATCAGTACACAGAGCAGGACACAGATCTCTCCAAAAGTAGGAATTTGCTATAATTGCCACGCTTTGCAGACGGGTTTGCGATCACAGTTTAGGCAATGGAGGAGAAAAGACTCTGCTGCCTGTCTTTTCTGCAGTACTACTTCAATCTCTTCATATTTTAATCTCTTCATATAACACCGATATGAAGATAAGGTATGGTGCTATTCCTATGTGCCGCCACTACACAATAGGAATGTAAAAATAGGATTTTTCTATGAAATGAGTGATAGAGAGACGAATAACCGCGGATTAGATTAGGCGATCATTGTGAGATAATATTTAAATAAATATAATGTCTAGAATGCCGAGAAAAGATTTTCGTTAATACTAATCTTGTAAAGTTTTGTTTTTTGTCGATATCTTATCAGATGTTACAGTTTTATATTTTGTTGGTAGATTAGATCAGTGGCATAATACATAAGGCATCGTTACAAAAATTAAATTATTTTTTATAAACAATGACTTTTGTCCTATGAAATCGGTATCAACGAAGGTACTAAAAACTTACAGACCTGAGTCAATTCAGAAAATAGGTTTCCTAAATAGATTTGTCCGAGGATCAAACACCATAAAGCTAGTCACCTTGATAACCGGTATTAGCGGCGCTCGACGGAGGTCGTCGCAAAATAACTATGGATACCGAAATAGCTCTCTGGATTAGTAATCTAAAGTGACCGCTGAAGTGTCATCTGTTGTGGTAGGAAGGTTCTTATGATCACAATCTAGAAGACGCAGTCTGCCTAGGCCTCATCCTGGTTAACCTCTATGTAAATATTCCAGACACAGTTGAAATTAATGGTTAGAAATGTTGAATACGTTCTTACGCTGAGAATAACTTAGAATTTCGGGCGACCATATAAAAAAGGCCTAGAGTCGTTCGTTGTGGCGTTCTATAGAGGATCATGTCAAACATTGGACATCAAAAGCTGATGTTGATGATTCTTGCAAAGATTATATATGTCTTTATCTTTGTATCGTAATCTGCCTATCCTGTTTATCATCTAAACGTGTTCCTGTTTCCTCGCTCACCAACAAAAGAATAACTATTGTATACATTATTTGTGACATTAAAAAACAATAAAAATGTATACTAAAGTCATATTCGAATTCAGAATTCACTTTATTTATTTTTTAAATAAAAACTTACTAATATCCAGTTAACGAAATCTTCTATTGGGCATAAATATGCCTGTACCAGAAGACGACGCTCCGCATATCTAAGTAGGTACGAGTATATTAGTGTGTATGCATCACTAACTAAATATTACATTACGAACCATTTAAAAACAATTTAAAACCTCAAACCTTCACCAGTCAAAAACCTCTATTTTGGCTTTACTGCAATTGGGTAACAATCTGTCAAACATAAAAATTTTAAATAGTTTGAAAAGCTAGGTCTGCGATATTTACAAATATTCTTTTATGATTAATGGTAATATTGGTAATCAATCAACCACAGGTATTTAATTTTCATATCTAATAAGGTAATGATGCAACAAGAAAGTTTAAAGATCTACTAAGGATTACGTCTTGCCTGACATGCTATAAATTAAATAAATAGTGCCATTTCAATAATTACGCAAGCTATCACGGCGAAATAAGATGTTTGCTTTATAAATAGTGAATTTTATCACCATTAGCATCGGATGTTATGCAATATTATTAATTCATGGAATCGGGCTATTTATCGAGCTATTTTATTGATAAGCATAAAATTATCATAAAATTACTGCAAAACTTGCTTTTTTAATAACACTTTTACTTTTACCATAGAAAAGACTTGAACGAAGCAATCGTAGCACCGTAGTCTAATCGTAGCAATGAGTTAGATTTGTCTATCATTTAATAATCTAAGATCTTTAATTTTAATTATACCAATTAATAAATAAGTGAGTATGACAAAGCTGAATATAAATAAAAATACAAAAATTCGCAACAAAAATTATACTAATAATAATTAACTATAGCACAGCGGATTATTTTATAAACTGTCTAGTGTAGTGGTTTGCGCTCTGATCTGCTAAATGAACGGTTACGGGTTCAAAACCCCCAAGGCAATTTCTCTGATGAGTACATACATTTCAATTTAAATATGTAGGTATATAGTTTAGTTTCCTATGTTATTAATCGCCTTTGTAAGCTGCGCTGCGTAAAATATTCTGACATCACTAGTTTGGTAATTTCTGTGTAGTAATATTTACATATTTCCTTGAATATTTATCTTATTAAATAGGTCTGACAGATTTCTTATCTAGTATTTAGCCTTACCTATGATGGTTAACTAAAATAAAATCATATTGGGGTGAATTGCACGTAATGTTTTTCTTCCAAATAAACCAACCAACAAATCTTCGTTTTTCCAAATTCTGCAAAGGAGCACTTAGTTCTCAGTTAAAAGCAAGTGATAAACTACCACCAAACGACGGATGTTAAGTGCTTCAAGCCCCAAGAGACAACCGGTTGTCTCGATAACAATTGATTTTAAGTGTGTCTGGAATATCCGATCGTCAAAGGGTTAATCACACTAAAGGAAATCTGTCTGTCGGTAAGCATTACTTAACTCGACAGTATGGTATTTGAATTGTTTGCGTTTATGACTTTAATACCATTTTATGCTTATAAATACATATTTTACCAAGTTTTTACTACTTTCAACTACGATTTATCATGGTTTTACATTTGGATAACATAAAACAAAAAATCTTGTTATATTTTGTAGTCCACGCGTGCGTGCAACAAGACCTTTTCATAGATATTTCCCGCTCTTTCTTATTCATTATTGGCTTACTTTTTAATCGTTACGGCTCTGGCTCTAGTGTAAATCGGCCAAACCGTTGAACGGCCGACATGTCATGACTTCCTGCGTACAGTTAATATGTCTAATAGTGTCACGGTAGTCCGTTTAGGATTAACCCGGTAACTTGATATCATCCGTTGATGTACCTGTAAGGTATTGGGTAAGATTCCCTGCAGGCGCTATCTGCTTAACCTTATTTTTTATGTATTACCCTGTCTAAGTAATTCACTGGTCATATAAAAAAGAGTCTGAAAACTATATCCAAACTAACATGAAAAATCCTTTGATAAATAGTAAACTAAACTTTTAATTTATAATCATCATATCAGTAAAAAGAAGCCCACAGTTGGACATCATAGGCTTCCTCTAAGGACCTCCACATCTCCAACTTTTAATTACTTAAATGAAATTATTCCTATATAAAAAGCCCAGCATTATTATATGATATTTGGCTAAAATTCAAGTTCATGTTGGACTCATGAGTGAAAGATAATTTAAAACGAGAAAATTATGTTTTAAAAATTATACAGTGGTGATTTATTTGATGTAATTGCAGTCACTTAACAGCTATATTTAAAACAAACTTCCTTAAAATATGTTTATTATCTTGAAATAGATAAACTAAGTATACTAGTAAAAATATATCCGATATACAAGTATTGATAGTTTGGTTAAAAATGTTATGATATGATACCATTCATTTTATAAGCTAAACAGAAACATCACAATATTATTAATCTTCGTACAAAACCCACTCGAGTTAAACGTATAAAAATAAATATATTATATAAGAATATGTGATTGATTCTGCAAATATGAGACGTGTAATCAAACAGCTGATGTATATCTTCTCGTTTAATTTCACAAAACAACAGATAAATAATCTAATGATCGATACTGACGCATCAAATACTTTTATGACATTCCTCCTTCTTATAGCTTACTAACATAATAAAAAAATAAAAACCTAAGTTAGACGCACAATCGTGAAATGTTCAGTAGATATTTTTTATTGATATTGACACTTATTTTGCATGCTTATTGGTAATAAAAGGAGAATTTATCCATTTTCTACGATCACTGTTTTTTTAAATCCTATTTGTAATCGATACAGTGACCTTTTAAACCGCCATCGCTCGACAAAAATACATATAATCGCCTCTATCTTCTGGGACTTAGAGTTTAAAATGCAACTAGGCAATATGTTGCATGCAAACTGAACTGTATTTTATAGGGTTTCTTATAATACTGTTAGTAGTGCATGTATACTGCGCCACAGAAGCCTTACAATCGTCTAAACATGCAGATTTCCGACATAAGTCGTTTATACTACGTTTTGCGTCTTGTATCATGTGTCCCATCCGAGTTAAAACCATTTTACTGGTATGATATTTCACCATGTGTAAAGGCTTAGTGTGCGGATCATCCTTTATTATCTACACCACAAAGATCTAATCAAGCTTTTAGTTTTCTCTACTAACTTTTCTCAGGATCAAATAAAATAAGTGGATAAATACTACAGAATGTCTTCATTTAAGTCAGATTGTGTTGGTATGTCACTAACGCAATTAATTTTGTTTGCTGACATTTTTTATCAATTTTCTACTGTTCAAACACTACACTTGCATCCTCCGATAATCACAGTGTCACCAATCTAAAACGGCCTACTTTTTCCGATAGTAATGTTTGACTTTTTATTGATCTACATTGATACGTAGTCCCAACGACTTCTAATCGATTTTTATTTGATAATCAAGTATGACACGAATACAACACAAACTAAAAAGTCGTAGAACGCCCTATATTTATTATCTACCACTAATTCAGAACAATTGAAAGCTAGCGGCTTGAAAACGCAGGAGCACAGAAAGAAGAAGTTTGATTTAATTATAAAATATATTAAACTAAAGCGTAATTATTGGCCTTCAGCAGTTCACTGATGGACATACTCACAAGTACTCACAACGTCTCCCCTAATAATCGCCATATTCTCTCTTATTACATTAAGTCTATGGTAAATACGATCTAATAAAGTGTACTAATTGTTGCCACATTTATTTTCTGTATATATATTTTGGGGAAGGTATTAATAACACCTTGTAGATCTTCTTTTTGGTCGGTCGTTTATTTAATTATTAATAAGGTGATAGTGAAAGGTACCTACGTTTTCCATAATAATATTTCTTACCAGATTGCAACCAGCATGCGGACTAATTGTTTTTTTACAACCAAAAGGATGTATCTACCCAAATATGTATAAACCAATCACAAACCAAAACTTAAGATAATGAATAAATAAACAGTTACATACCTATTTAATGTTAATCGTGAAAGTTTTCAATGAATTATAAAGTAGATAAAGTCATCTAACTGTGTGATACGCGATGCTGATTAGCAATGTTTACATTTTTAATCAAGCGTGAGTTGTTGTTTGCTTTACTAACGGTATTTAATTTAATTACTCGGGAATGGCGCTTTTATTTTATTTTATATTTTATGTGTAACGGAATGTTTAGTGAAACTGGCCAGCAAGACTGGCAGACTGATTAAAGACCTCAACATCGACTAACGAAACATTTTTTTTTTGTTTTGTAAACATTTCTTACTAATGTAACCATTTTTTATGACCTAAAACGTTCTCTTCATGTTTGAAGGGCTTCAAGTAGATATTTTGAAGTGGCTTGTAACTGGCGGCCATTTACAAAGTCCTTCGCGACTGATATGGGCACCAACGGGCGTGATGATTCCTTGTAAGGTGTAAAAAAAGTTTATTCACATTCTAGCTTTGACAAAACATTTAAATAGGTTTCATGCTAGCTCATAAATACCTAATGTGCTCATTGCTTTATAGGTATCCTATGTATGTAAAATAAAAACAATACCTACACGATAATGAAGTATAATATAAATCATTCAATTACAATATCACCACATGGTGTAATTTATTGGGCGAATTTTCATTAACGATTTGAACTGAATAAAATCACAAACAAATACCTAATAGTGGAATGTATTATTTTTCTCTTAGTATCAGAAACTAGCTGTTCCCCGCGACTTCGTCCGCGTCAAATTATGATCGCGTTTATTTTTGCCACATTTTTCACTGATGCTTCGCTCCTATTGGTCACAGCGTGATGTTATACAGCCTAAAGCCTTTCTCGATAAACGGCCTATCCAACACAAAAAGAATTTTTCAAATCGGACCAGTACTTTTTGAGATTAGCGCGTTCAAACAAACAAACAAACAAACTCTTCAGCTTTATAATATTAGTATAGATTTCTCTATAGTGCTGTCTTGTGTTAAAAAAAAACCTCGACTATTTCATATTATTTAGAAAGTCGTTTAGTGATTGATTACTTGAAAGTATTAACTATACAAAGAAAATTATCATTCTTGAACTTCGTCTATTGCTTTTCGTTTTATCTATTTGAGAACAAACTGTTAAAGTTAATTACACCGTGAGTGCAGGATTGAAGTACAAAACACCGCTTTAGTATACAGTCAACCTTCCAATGAATGACAAATTGTTATTGATCTTATGCGTAGGACTTTAAGTTGATAATGGATTGTGGTAACAAAAATAACAGATAGGTTGGCATGCTGTTGAATGTACAGTGAAGTCCGAAAGTAAGTTTCTTTAATGTATCCAATATTCTGACTGGGGACCGTACAGTTGATCTGTTACTAACGAAGACTGTACTACAGATAAATAATTCAGTTAAGTGCATTTCGACATTAACCGATCCTCCCTTTTACTAATCACGAGGCTAAAAGGATTAGAAAGTTCTTACAACGATATATTATGCAATTATTTTAAGAATATTATCACAAACTATTACGATACGAATTTCGAAAAGCTTTTCCGATGAATACTGGTGATATTATAATAAAGTTACATATCAAAATGATCCTCTTAAAAACCTAATAAATATATCATACGTATGTATTTAGTAATACCTATTACATGTAGTAGTATTAATAGATCATAGTGTAACACGTTGATGTCTTATCTATGAACAAATAATTCAAATGAGTGAACAAGTATGTTATCCATTGATTAATTTTGTTTTTTTATTCACGTAATTTAAGTGACGTAAGTTGACTTGTTATTGATATTTCCATTATGTCAAGTATGAAACATATGACAGCAGCTACGTTAACGCTTATTCAATTGCGGATATTTTGAAGTGTCATGTTTGAATGAGTCTATGTAGTTCTTATTTCTCTTAGACCCGAGTTCACCAATTCTAAAACAGCCGGTAAACATAGAGTGACGATTAATTTGACACAATTCCCATACAAAATATGTCAAATAATATTTTAAACGCTGTTTAAAACTTAAACGTCTGTTGGTGAACTCTATTACCCTTAGTTAACCGAATAAATCAATGTAAATTTCTATTCACATTAAACTAGACTCGAAATTTTCAGTCATTGTTGATGCCATATTTGAGTACTTATAAAAAAAATCTTATAAATGTTTAATTTATTTCAGAATATTAAATAAGGCTTAAAGTAAGGTCTAGCGTTAAATAACTGAACGTAAGACATAAGAGCAACATAAATATCAATCCGTTAACATCACTATGATATAATAGTAAACAATATAATCGAGTCAATACCACCATCGGTATTGACTCGATTATATTTTATTCGTTACGATACCATTATCGTAATCATTAACGAATGATTCGTAATCGTTCCTTACTCGTTTCGCCACCGGCTGTTCGCTGACTAGCCATTTGGAGGCGACATTTATCTTAACAAGTGTTCGTACCAGGTTTGGTCTGATTGACCCGTAAAAAGAACTAAAGGTACTTATTCAAAATTACAAAATATATTTTATTTTAAAGAAAAACAATTGGTTCATTCATAGACTAAATTATTCAAGCCTTTAATTCTGTAAACAGCTGAAAAAGTATAATCAGCTGACATGCATCAGGCTATGCAACGGGGTATCTTAACTTGGTTGAAATATGTGCGGGTTTCCAAAAAAAATGCTGTCTTGGTTTTAACACTACATTATACAACACTACAATATAAAAGGTATATTTCATAAAGGATCCAAAGATTATAAAATGTACACTTTTAATATTCAAGGTAATTCGTAAATTATCGTAAGAGAATCGAGATGAAATTGTATAAGGTCAGATGCAGATATTCGGAGATGGTGATCTTCGAAGATGATGTTCTAAATCTAATTCTGAGGGAAAGCTTTATCAATTTAAACGTTCCAGAAACTTTAAATGATTGGACGGGCTTTTACAGGACTCAGGTCCAATAGACTAGACTTCGCAGTTTAAGAGCTAATCTCATTTAAATGGATGAAGCTGGTCTGTCCACTCTCTATAAAATTATACACGATGTTAAATTGAATTACTTACGTAACCCCTTTAAGTCTAGTCGTAAAATTAATGGGATGAAAATGAGAGTCATTGCGTGAGAGCTGGATAGTCTTCAAATGGCCCTTTGGGTAATAATAATTAGTTTTAATAAGCCTTTGAATGCTGTATATCAACACTTGTAGATTTGTTCAAAGCAAGAAGGTTAATCGGCGGACGCGGGAGCGGTGGCGATAGCGGTAGCGGTGGAGGTCACGGTCTAATACTGTGTAGTATTAGACAGTAGTACGTGTCACCAATATTGATAGACTGCAAACGCGCTATGCTATCATTTGTTTTTTTAATTTACGTTCGGCTAAGGAAGTGTTGCCAGTTTTGACAAAATTTCAACAATGAAGGCGATTATTTATCGTATCGATTTATCTACGTATTTCTATTAGTGGCTGTCAGAATATTTTTGCAAGGAAAAAACAACCCTGTTATTCTATGACGCGCTAATGCTTTTCAACCTTAGGGTAGACCACTTTCATGGCTGACCGTACATATGTCCCGTATTATTGTGAAGTTTATAATCAAACGTCGATGGATTAAACTAACTGAACCTAGGTACTGTTAGTTCATAATCTCACAGGATGTATTGTTAACTGGTTGAGCTCACAATTGCATGGTGACAGTTAAGTAATGCACATAGACATACAGTATTTCAACAATTTAAAAAGCTTACTTACGTTTTTTGTGTACATTGTTATAAAAACCTGATGGTTGTAAACAAAAAATACTAATACAGTTGATGGTGAAGGCAGAGGACTTTTTTTAAAAACCTATTTATCTATTTAAATAAATTAGTTTGCAATAATTCAAGTTACTTTAATTTAATTAGCTTGTTGATTGACGATATTTTGTATTTATAGGACTAAAATTTTTTCTTACTTGTTGACTTCAGATTTATTAATGTATTTTTTTCATATACAAAGTCAACTATTTTAATTATATGCATATAATAATTTAAATGTACATTATATAAGTATCAGTAATATTATACGTTCTAGGCTTTCTAAAGTAATTTGAGATGTAGTTATCAACGCAAGGCGGGATTTGCAACATAAACATTCAATATAAGGGCTACACATGTAATCGCGCCTCCCAAGGAGATTGTTGTACTCGACTTACAAGATTTGCATGAGGTTTAGCCATATTTTGTCAACTTAACTAGTTTTAACAGACACAATTACCTAGCACCAAACCTATCAGATTATACAAAGCTTACGCATAATACGAGTATTTAAATGTTATCAACAAATATTAGCTGAGAAGTTTCTAGTCATATAGATTCTTTGTTACTTTATATACACCACTACTTTTTAAGTATATCTAAAAAAAATGGGGCTATCAGAACACGTTACTGAACATATCTGTGCAGTTAAAAGTTAAAAAAAATAATTCCTAAAATTGTCTTTGAAATGTTATGATTATTGCCTAAGTAATATTACGAGTATTTTAACTATTGTGGGCGGGGAAAGGGTGTGAGCGAGAGAGCATGTATGTACGCTATCGCGGTGATTTTAATGCGCGACTAATGAATGAGATTCAAACGCACATTATAAAATTTTGTCCAAAGTATGGGACACAAATAAACCTTAATAACTTAATTACATGTAATTTTTTACCTAACTGCACATATATATTTAGTTAAGGGTAGAGATACGCCCTTTACTTTTTTAGATAATAGTTAAAAAGTAGTGGTGTATATTTCCGATTCCTGAAGTACTAAGTACCAACTTACTGAGGATCGTATTTCGTGTTTAAATGAATCTTATCTACTAATAATATGAATGTGAAAGATTCGAGGGATGGTATTGTAACTCGATCACGCCAAAGAACTTGCCCTGTCACTTGGTTGGTTAATAGCTTAACTTAACTTTTTATCTAAGCACATTCTTTAGAAATTTAATGATCAATTCATGATATATTATTAGCACTATATCTACATAACTACTTATATTATATCGTTTGTATTTCCGTTACATGGACCATGGTTCCTAACGATGACAAAACGAGACGGGCTTGGGTTTATCTCTTGTGAAACAATGCAGTTAGAAGTGTTATAAAATCATGGTATTTTGTTCGTAAAAACCGGCCCTAAAATAAATTCGACAGAATTTAGCTAGGTACGTTTTTGTTTTTCTCGCAGCAGTAATGATAATTAAATATTGAAAAAAAGGATTTGTTTATTAGATATTAATTTAGAATCTGTTACAAGCTCAGTGCAAAAAATCTAATCTAAGTTTAGAGGGATGCGGAAAAAGTGTAGTTTGAAAAATAATAATGTTTGAACCATTTTTTTCCTTTTTGTAACAGCATAGTATGCATTTACATACCAAAACTGGAATCTGTGACCACACACGGCGTGACAGTGAACTGTGTAGGTTTCATAATATCATCATTTAAAATTCTTAGTAAGCTTCTGTTTTCAATATAAACATTGCCACGTCTTCAATTCGTCTTATTTCTTGCCATATTTGTATTCATAACAAAAACGATCCGTGATGAAAGTACGCCGCGTGCATTTGATTCCATAGACTAAGAAAATGGTTCAATGGTATACAAAATTTATTTTAGTGTGCCTCTAACGAATATTTGGGCACTAAAACCGTTTTAAGCCCTAACCGGAACGAGGTATGGTGGGGTGGTGGGATCTACCTCCTAGTAGTCCACCCTGGGCAACGGCATCTTTGGCATTCTAACCAATGATGACGGCTAACAGATCCCTCTGCGATGGTAGGCTTCGTAAAAGGCTGCCTGGATGCTACCTCCCTCTTGCCGGAGTCCAGCGCCAACAAGTTTTTCTGAGTTCCGCTGGTGTGTTAGAGAACCAGTGCCACTTTTTGGGTAAGTTCGCTCCATCTTAGGCTTCGTCTTAACCTTAGAGTTAAGTATGTAGGCAAGAGCAAGCCCATCGATTATAAAAAAGGTATACGAAGCTATATTCGAACGATTAAGAATATTTTGTTAGGACCACAGAATAAATTCATATGGCATTATGTTTAACGTACTGCTCTAAAACTTTCCACCAATCTCTTCGCATGTTGTATCAAATTCTCAAAAAGAATGAACTTAATTCACCTTCGAGACTTATCAGAGGTCCTACCTGAGTACTATGCTACGCGATGCTCGTAAATGTTATACAAATCCTGTCTTTGTCATATGCTTTAAGACTGGTATGAGTAAGAGAGACGGACGACGTCGAATACCTATTCAAAATAAGGAATGAACGACATCTATTTCATATATTTCCCACCCATTTCGTATTGTTAGCGATAAAAAAATTGGTCGTTTGGTTAGGTTCTCATCGTATGCTATGCGGTGAGAACACAAGCAGGATAATTGCACAAACACATACTGAAAAGGTAATGTATACGCGATACTTCTTATCTAGCGGATGGACGGGATTGTATTTCGCACGTTACCAAGTTAAGTAAGCAATGTGATGATGGTGTTATCATATCAAATCATTACGGGTGGCCATTAGATCATTATTACGACGCTTGGGTAACTTGATCTAGACCAAAACCGTTCTGACAATACGACAACTGTGAGGAGTTACTTAGGCTACTTTTGTTTTAGAAAGATTACTTGGTTTAATTAATCAAAATAAATCTGTGGGACATGCCTAACGTCCCGTAGTCTAAGCGAACGAAGCCGCGGGCACAGCTAGTTATTCATACAATTCGTTTGACATTTATATTATTTTATGTATCATTCGACTTATTATGATTTAACGAACTATAAAAGATGTAACACTCATGTTACTTTTGTTTACCTTTGTATAGCACGATGAGAAGGATGCACAAATGCGAGTGAAAAACTCTAGTCTAAAAAAATAGTTTGAATGACAAGGTTTTCGTTACAACATACGCTTCGATAAAAAGAATTTATACAGATAAGCGCCATGAGTTACCACTTAAAACGAATGTTAAAAGAGTTTTTCCATTTTATTTGTAGTTACTTGTTTTCCTTTAAAGCTTGCGTGAGCCAGAGTCAAATAAAATTTAATTATTTTACTAGGCAATGCGTCATCAAAAGATATTATTGTGGATTGGTGACAATAATAACGTTATTATGTTTTAAGTTATTAATATATGCGGACAAGTGATTGTGTTGAGTACATAGCGGTGACTCAGGCTCGGGGCATGTCAGAGCACTCCCATGTTTAACATACAATTGTTGTGGATTACGGGCGTGTAGAGAGAAAATAACTTAATCTGGATTGTCAGTCAAGATACGACTTACAACCTAAATATAAGGACAAAAACTGGACAAAGTAACAGCCTGTAATCATCTCACTGCAGGGAAAAGGCCTTCATCAATTAATTCATTTTACGAATGCGGGTTGTGATAATGAACAGTATTATGATATCCGAAATTACCTGCTAACCCAAGACACTAAGATCTTGGCCCCGTTAGGTACTTTAACCAATAGACCAGGACGAGAACTTAATTGAGATTAAAATGAGTAAAATTTTTATATCATCATCTTGCACCAAACCACTTGTTATTGACAATAGATAAAATAGAAGTATTTAACACCGTGAGTATTTTCACCTATATCGACTATTTGTTTTGTTTCTTAGTTCACAGTTAGTTTAATTTTAAATTGAAAATAATATTCTCTTATTGAGAGTTCCTAAAAAGAAGACGGAAAAAATTAAATAAGTTAACAATTTAAGTCGACGTCAAACGTCATAAGTCGACTTAAATGTTTGCAAAATATTTCTTTAGAATTTTTAATGATGGATATGATGAATTGATGACACTCAATCAAAATATTGATGACACAATGCTCTTGCTTACAGCCCAAACGACTTTTTATAAATGAACAAAATGCTTTGAGAGGTCGCCCTATAGCTAAAAGTCTTGTATTCAAAAACTTTCAAACCTACCAAGATCCAAAAAAGATTTTGTAGCTCATTCAAAATATATTTCTCTTGCCGAAAATTGTTATAAGATACTGAACTTAACCTACATATGTTTTAACTTTTTTACTAATCTCATGATCATCAGTCCACGACTGGACTGAAAGGCCTCAATCCACACATCCAAAATTATGTAGGTCATGTAAAGTAATCCATAGTATATTCGTGTTATTTCTGCATAAAATGGCTGGTATTGATATGCGGTTTCCCGCAAAATTACTCTCGATAACAATTTCGCAGACCGTTAGTGGCGTGGAATACTTTTATAGCACCATTGCATTTATATGCACTGCTATACCAAGTAGACTTTCTAGTTACAAAATAGATACATAATATTTGTTGAAAGCTACTGCAGATAATCGGCGCCAATTTTAAATAATTGTTATTCTTATTCAACATCTTAACAATTCGTTGCTATTTTTTGGAGCTATTTTTAAGGAAGAGACAAATATTTTATAGTTTGTGGTTATTTAGTGATTTAAAAGACAGATCGAGGAGTATAAGGTCGCTTCTTAATAATCTTAATTCGTATCTTACTAATTCTCAGTAAAATTATGAATGCAAAAGTTTGTATGGATACTTGTTACATAATCACGCTAAAACAACTAAACCGATCTGTTTGATGTGGCACAGAGATAGACTAAAAGCAGGAATAAAACAACTTTTAATCCCAGAAAATAGTAGGTACGATTCCCGTACGACAGCTAGGTGTACTATAAGGTAAACAAACTACATACAAGTACCTATAATTATTATTCCACGGCAGGGCGACGTTTACATTTGGAGCGATTGTCTTGTGAGACTCTGTGCTTGCAGGAATCCGAGAACAATTTTGTTAATAACTTCCATTGTAATTAAAACGAACACGTTTTCTCATTTGGAATTTTAATTAAAATAGAGATATTCTAATATTACTAAGCTAAACTTAAATGACATACTTAAAACACTTAATAAATAAATAAATAAATAAATAAATAACTTGTAGGGATAAAGAAAAATATTTATTTTCGTAGCACAATTTTTATTTCAACTTCATTTTATTACATCTCAAAACCGACACTTATTTAGAATATGTTATACTTATATAGAATTCAAAAATCATTCATCTCTCCCATTCCGTCTTCCTTCCCTTTCATACCAAACCATGTTTAGTTGACTATTTTCGGGTATCTGCTATTGTATTTTAGAAAACAATTAATATAAATACAGGTAACCATAAAGTTGGTTAAGGAACCGATATTACACAGTCTTGGAATGCATTTAACCTCTGAACTGCACCTATTAAAACTCAAAGATGTTTCCAAATTGATTTTATTTATAGACAAGGGATCCGCCTACTAATTTAAGATAATTATAACAAGTTAAACTGAGTAGGAGAGTAACGGGGAATTAGAAATGTTTTTAAATATTTTTAATTAAAAGCTTATTTTGTCTATCGAATTATTCTGCTATATCGTACAAAATCTCGACTGCATGTGATGCTAAAATTCAAACACAAAAAATCAGAATGTATTAGGCTGTTGAAATGAAAGAAATTCACGGATTCAATTCTCGTTTATTAGGATTTCGATTTATCACGGACGTTTCGAAAATTTTATAGCGTTCAAGGTCACGGGTAAACATTTCAATTTATAGTGTTAGCGTGTATTTAAGAAAAGACAATGTTATAGCTTTTTTAAGGTCATTACTATACTTCTTAATAATATTAAAAATAATAAAGCGCCCCGTTGTTCTAGTGGTTTAAATACCGGGACAAGATCTCGGGGTCCCAGGTTCGATCCCCGGGTCGGGCAACAAAGTTTCGAATTTTCGAACATTGCTCGGGTTTGTGATCACCAACCCGCATTTGGCAAGCGTGGTGATTATGCCAGTTCCCATCATTGCAGTGGTAACTTGAATTCAATGATGGAGGCCTTTTCCCTGCAGTGGGATGATTGTAGGCTGTTACTTTACTTTACTTTACTAGTTCGAAAAAAATTCGTCTACCTTTTTCCTAACTTTTCATACTTCATCCGATCCTATAATAGCCAGCCACTTGAATAAATTTACGACAAAAAGCAAGTAAAGAGGAAATACTCTCTTACGTACGATCTATGCCTACTAAAGTGCTCGTCAACGCAATCCAGATAAATGTTTTTTGTAGCTGTCTTTAACGTCGTTTAGTAACTCCAATATATAACCTTCATTGTCACATAATACCCTCTAACAGGCCCACATACTCCCATAAAAGAGAGGTACGGTTAGCCTTATAGCACCGTGCACTCACACCGGAGATTAAGAGGAAACACAAGTAAGGGCCTGTTTTCCATACAAACGTAGTCCTCTGTTTCCTCCCTGGATAATGCCAGCAGAGCAACAATTTTCATTACAAAAATCTATGGCCACTATTAGCATGTTTCTATTTTTTCATAAAATAATTAATGAAAGAGATATGAGCCTTCAAAAATCATAAAATTTCGCCAGATTTTCCGCTGTGTTCGAACATCCAGAAAACACATTTGGCAAAATTTTAGAAAAAAAGAATAATATACGAACACGGCCAAAGCCTTTCTTTAATTTTTAATGAAAAAAGTATTTAAATCGGTCTTGTTTTGGTAAAGGAATCGGGGGTCTACGAAACGTTGATTTTGTGTTCTTTTAGTAGGTATTTTCGGTCCAAGATGCAGTTGTCTCTATTACGCTCAGCGGGGAAGCGTTCGGGCACTGCGCGACAGTAATAGATTTTACAAATACCTATTTTTCAATTCTCTCGCCCGCAGTGTTTCTTCTTAAATGGCGACAATTTAAGCTATACTTTATTATTATACGCTGATCTCACGTTTAAGATACATTCGATACAAATAAACGATCAAGTTATACTGGAAGTGTACCGTTTGAAGTGTCGGACTTAGGAAGTACCCAGAAGAGGCCGAGGCCCGAGAGAGATGATATGATTATGATCAAATAATAAAGTAGTTTAAGGAGCCAAACAAATCTCAAATTCTGCATTTTTCGTAAACTATAATTGATCAGCTTGTAAGTTTGATATAATTAAATTGTTTATATACTTAAAACTGAATGACTCAGTTTTCTGGAAAACCTCCGAAAGTACGAGGAGAATAGAAAGTTATTCAGCTCACAGTTGTCAGCTTCATTTGGATATCCGTCATCTTAGAATCAAGTGAGAGATCAACACAATTTATAGTCCAGTCCATCTTTGCAGCTGACATTGAGTCATGTAACTTACTGGCACTTTTTCAAGACATTTCTATACATACTGACACTAAAATGGCGTCTGAACATCTAATAAAAAGTCAACATGCAGTTGACAGAGTTGATTCCTATTAATATTTAAACACAAATCCCTATTCGTATTCGATATGGGAACTGCGTAAACATGTAACTTTTTATAATATCCAGTGGTGTAAAATTTTCCCATCATACTTTGAACCTTATGCTTTGGTCATATAATGTGACACCTGAAAATCCAATCCGAAACATTGATCAAATTAACTTTCGTTTTAAATCAGAATGATGGTTCGTTCGTTCTTATTCCTCGTTCCTCATATTCTTTTCTCATTTAATTAATGCTCTCGATTAATCTTGGTAAGCTTTTTTGTGAAATTCTACAAGCTACCCAGGCATACGCCTGGGTAGCTTGTAGAATTTTATCACTTAAAAACCTTTTATGGCAGACAACACCCTATATGTTATATGTGATTTTTAAACACAAAGTAAAAACTTTTTTGTGGAACGTTTTTGTTAAATTGCGTTTGGCAGTTTAGTCAGGACTCAAATCTTGATTATCCATTATCAAGGAATTCATTCGTGATAATTTTAAAAAATCTTAATCAAACAAGCTTCTTTTTTCAAATCATACAATAAGTGGCCAGTGTTCAAGCACTTTCTGTGACGAAAATAACTTCTGTTCACATTATTCTGATTAGAATGCGCAAAACGTAGGGCAATGTTGACCGCGCATTTGGTAAGTACATGTTCAGGCGTGAGTGGCGAATCGTGCATCGTCAGTCTGCGGTTTTCGATTGTTGCCTCTAATAGGTATTGTTGACCTATGTGTCTTTAAATATGATAACAATAAAGTAACTTAAACGTTTGTTTAGTTAAACGTTTCTTGTTCGTGAATCCAACCAAGGTGAAACCATCATTTATCTTCCCCTAAATAGACAATTTTATTACCTATTTAAAAATACTCGTCTTCACACACGCAGAACGTTTCCCATGCGGTAAACAAAATATTAAAATATGCAATCGGCAGCTTTGTAGAAAGGCCGCCATCAACCTAAAAAGTAACACTATTAATCCCCGGAAGAGAAATAACAAGATCACGGGTACAACTAGAAAAGAAAGAGCTGTGAAACCACTATACAGGTACTTATACAAGTTAAGTGATAGAACGTGTTCGATATGTACTAACTCCGTAGCGTGGTACCGGACGCTGCGCCCTGTTTGTAATAGCAATATCATATTTTCCGCAAATTGAATTTAGAAGTGGGGGGACTAATGACCCGGTACAACTTTTCTCAAGAATTAAAACTGTCCTTATATCAAAAAAAGTGTACATATTTAAATAGATATTATTATTATAATGTTTTCTTGAGCTTACGCGAAATTAACACACATTAAAATGACAGGTAAGTTTACGGATTTAGAACGCGTTTATTTTTTATTTAACCCAACGTTTCGAACCCTTTATAGCGTTCAGGGTCACGGGTAGACTAAGATGTTATTCTTCTTTAAGATGGTAATTTAAAAAAAAAATTAACTACCGCCTCTAATTTATTAAAAAAATAAACCGTTCTAAATCCGTAAACTTATCTTTCATTTCAAGATTATTATTGTTTATAGACTGCCAGATCTTATTTCGCTAAAAATAGGCGTGGCGTTTTTTTTTAAATTTCTAAAAATTGGAACTAAATAACCTTAGATCAGACAAAGAGAATTTAACTATTCCGTGCTACAGAGGCAGTTTTTTTAAGTATGTACTTATTGCTTTCTCATAATTTGTTCTTGATTTAAACATTGCTTATTTCAAAAACAATATCTCAAACTATAATTTTACTCAGAAACTAAATAACAATCATGTACATCCTTCTGTACCTTAGAGCAACCTACTTTGATATTATGTCTAAATTGTTTTTTTTTTATTTTTGCAGATCTGTACTCATCCCTTCCTCGTTATTGCTGTAACACTTCAAACTCAGGTATGTTTACAATTCTAATTACATAATATAGAAAATCCTGTTTTTATCACAACACACCACACTATTTGGCATTCTTTACCAATAAACCACCAGAGAAGCATGTTTTTTTAATGTGTCGATGCTCGATGGCCTTGACCTGACATTTCAAAATCAGATCTGAAAACTAATTCAAATTAATTTACTTATAATTCTAACGTCTATGTATCGGTTAATTGGCTATTTTTATGCGATGTTTTCAGCAAAGAAAATTATAATATCAGTATATAAACTTGAAAAAATTTTTGTCTCAGGCGGGACTCGAACCCCAGGCCACCGAGACACTGCGACACGGCGCGAATTTTTCAAGCATATTCTTACGCTGTAAGCCAGCGTTGTTGTATGGCGCCCGCCCGGCATGCGAGGAGATGCGGGTTCGAGTCCCGCCTGAGACAAATTTTTTCAAGTTTATATACTGATATTATAATTGCAATTTAATTGCTAAAAATATTAAATAAAGTAAAGAAAATTATATTATATTTATGCTTACATAAGAAACTATTTTGAGTGAGGATCTTGCCCCTAATTCGCATAACCGAATCGTATCACAATCGTAATTGAACGACAGGTTTTTGACAGTTCTAGTATGGGCTAAATGTCAAAATCGTCCAATTCAATCACGATCGAACTGCGATTCGGTTACGCGAATTAGGCCCCTGAACCCAACCTTTCCGAGCGACTGATCTCACAACGAGACATAGGTAATATAAATTATGTCAAAATAACTAAACAAAAATCAACCTAAAGTTTACGAGCGCAGAAAATCATTAATTCGCTACAATATTGGCCTTGTCAACATGTCAGTGCAGTCGTCATTGTTTCGATCGTGGGAAAAACACGGGTCGTTAGAAAGTAATAAATTAATTCGTTAATGGAGTAAAAGTTATGTAACGTTCTCATAAAGTTACACTTACACGTCACACTGTGATTATGAGTATGATATAATTATCTGAGTATTGAACTGATATCGGCTGCACTACGTTTTGCGCTTTTTGTTGATTTTTTTTACATCGAACAATAGTACTTTGCCAAGTATATTTCGATAGTTTACTAGCGAGTGATTTAGACTACTAATGACAGTAATATATTTTTAATTCATGAACTAATAGTCATACATTTTTGAAGATTTGACATGCCTTATTGAGCAAATCAGTATACGCGTAAAAACTGAAAATTTTTTAGCTTCATATTTTACAAAATCTATGCGACACCGGATAGCTAATGTCTTCAAATTATGTTAACTTTTTGCTTAAAGTTAAAGAAGAGTGCAACTAAATATGTAAAACAATGAGTGGAATTTCGGAAGTAGAGTCAACGGCTTTATAAACCTTAAAAAAACGTCAAATTTCATGGCATGTTGGATGTTAATACTGAAATGGATTCGAGAGATCTCTTAAATTAAAAATAGACGTGTGGCACTCGGAGACTGCCGCGGTAAAGCTATTGCATAGCATTTTTTATCAACTTATGCAATTATAAAACTAAAAAGTATCACCGGCTGTGCCGGTCGGAGTGGTGGGTGTTAGGTTATTTTCGTTACGGAATTTCTGGATTCGGTCTCCACGCTCAAGGCCCGCGATAGAAGCTATGCAATAGCTTAAAAAATAAACTGATTTGACATTTCAAAATATGTTGTTCCGTGCTTGAAATAAAAAGTCTTCAACATAAGTAATCGGTCAGGTATTCGGCTGCCTGTCGAAGTAGCTAACATATAAGTGCTGTAAATAGAATTTAAAACAAATGAAACAGGTTTATTGCTGGCATTAAGTGTAACATTGAACTTGGATCGCAGTTTATCTCAAGGTGAACGTAATGAAGAATTGGCTTTATTTCCGTCCGTCCTCAGCAATACTACTTAATTGATTGATCGTATCCAACAAAAAATATCTTGATCAGTTAGTTTAAAAAAATAGTTAATATTTCTAGAGAATATTTGACAGTGGATGTGTACATGATTTGTATTTAAAATAAATTTATAAATTCCGATGTACAGGTATGTTTTTTTTTTAGGTCATATATATGTTTGGTTCCGATATATACTATGTCTATGGTTCCAATAAATGTTTTTTTTTAATTTATTACAAGCCGAAACCAGCATAATAATATGTAAAATGCATGGAAATATCAATATTAAAAATAACGTTCATAATGATAACTGAGTAGGTAATTTGACTTTTGTTAGTATGGAAATGATAAATTTAAAAATGCGTATATTTTTTTACTTCGCCAGTTTATTTAAACATGTGTTTACATGAATGGTTTAAACATGTGTTTAATGAATTTTTAATTTCAAAACAATATTTATTTTAGGAAGAAATAACATAGCCAGACGTAGGCATCGAGTACCATTCCAAGGGGCGAGTGTCCAACTGTGGACTGATATACTTAGGCTAGCGATGAACTAAACTAAAGCAATTACTTATTGGTTGTCTATATTAAACGCTTTGAAACATGATCACAGAAATATAGACCTAAATCTTTTCTACTGATTTGATCACCATCATTATGTAATGACATGATTAATATCCAACAAACCAGAACCGATAAATAAAAAACGATGCATCCCAAAATGAGTCATTCTTACGCTAATGAGATTATTTTGTAGTTCCGCAAGATAATAAACGTTTCTCGGAACAAAATCCGACATTCTCCGTTGTATGGGCCAGTCACCTTATGAATGGACTACGTCACAGTTGAGTCACAAACTTTTTTTTGTACATGCCATGAGTACATGGCCAAATGGTCCACTTTTTCTGTTTGCTTGTAATTTACACGGACGATTACAGACACATTTAAATTTGGAAGCTGTTTGCAAACTTTTTGCAAACAACTTCCAATTGTTTTTTTTTTACTCTAAAGAATCAAGTTTCAGACAGCAACCCAGCTACCTACAATAAAATGGCTTATTTTAAAAATAATAATGAACTTTATGGTCTAAATTTCATTTAAGTCAAAAATCGATTGGAAT
Organism: Anania crocealis; assembly: GCA_949315895.1. Lineage (NCBI taxonomy): Eukaryota > Metazoa > Arthropoda > Insecta > Lepidoptera > Crambidae > Anania > Anania crocealis. Next base: position 14,045,315 of record OX438867.1, on the reverse strand, counting down.
AACTTTACGTGTTTCTGACTTAAAGTACTCGTAGGTACGTATGCTTATCGTTATGGACTGTGTGACGTTAGATTTTTTTTTATAAAAAACATAATGTTACATTTCTAAACGTTATGGAATATTTGTTTTTTAACGAGGTAGCCTAGGCATTCGGTACTGAAATACATGATTTCTATTCTTATTTGAAATTGTGTCATTGTATGAATGGACTAGCACGGAATGTATGACACTCCCAAACTTAGAATAATTATTCTAAGCTCCCAAACATCAAAATATACCGTTGGAGTCCGTTTCAATTAAGAACCCAATTTGTTACCATTTGTTACGAGATAATTGAAAGATTAACTTGTTACTACTCCTTGTTGGATTATCCTTCAAGAATATAATTATCTATTGTTATTTTGACACTTTATAATATAATACCTACTTCAAGTGAAAGTTCTAATTTTAAATCTTAGTCAAACTTATGTGGCCAATTTCATTGTTACGTTGAGGCGAATAGATCGTTGATTCTTGGGAAAATGGCAAAACTAACAATCACAGCTAAATAATGATCAATTGTTGACCACTGTTAATCAACTAGGTTTACTAATTAGTAACTAGTAGAATTCTCAGATATCTTCGGTTTTAACTGATCCTAGTCTGGTAATTCCTTCTCCTTCTAATGGTATTTAAGCAGTGATTTAATTTAAGTATTAAATTTTACATGAATTTTATATGGATCTGGCTGACTTTCTTGCGATGTTAGCTCACAATTATTATTGTCTCGTAGCTTGGTAAAAGCTCATTCTAGGATCTAAATGCAGGTAACTGTTAATGTGGTACTGTGTTAGATAACACCGGGCATAAGCTTCTCCCAAAACACCTATTATAATCTGTCTTCAGCTTATTGCATCCGCTTCTCCCTGCGACCACTTCAAAATCTGCAGCCTAGCTAAATAGCGTACCTACCTACGCTACTTGCTGAGTCACGGTCTTTACTCAAGAAGTCTATTAAAATTACAAATTTTCAACCACCATAAAAAGAGAATACTACGATTCGATGAGATCTTACTAGATAGAGCGATAACGATGATTTTATTTCGTTCGATTGGGTTGGCCTAATATTAATAGCAGTTAAATTTTAAAGAAAAACTCCGTGTTCAAAGATGGGGACTTATTCATATTATCAGTAATAGTTTAGTGGTTCTCAACTGACAAAGGCAAAATAAGTATTTAACGTCTTGTTTCCTTTGGTGGAGCTACCTTAAGCGTATTTTTTTCTTTATAATAAGCACCTTGGTCCTGTCATAGTGTTAGACCAATATTATAATCATCACGCGCTCTTCCTCTAATATATAAATAATGACGTTTTGATCGCTAAGGTGACGGGAAATGTCACTTCATTGATTTTCGTGTGAATGTTACTTTCTTCGCTACCTAGCCATAGTAGGCACTTTTTGTTTTTTATTTCATAGATTTTGTTGGTTCTTTTACTAATAAGTTTTCACGCTTCTCTAACAATTTTACGTATTCATCGTTTTATGTTGCTTATAGACTTTAAATACTGTTAATTCATTTTCAAGGTTACCTATGAACAAAAGAAATCAAAGTTTGCTGTTAAAAACGAAAGTTAAGTGCATGAGTGAAGTGAAGTGTTAGTTTTCTTTAACTACAATAGAAAAGAGGTGTGTACCTATCCGTAATCTATCCATTTTCCTTTGCCCTCTATCTTTCTGAGTTTGCATACAATACAGAGTTTTGATCAGGCTTTGTATTACTTACTTTTACATAATCTATTTATGTTTAAATACGACTGTCAGCTGTTAAGCTGATTGAAATAACTTTATATAGTTCAATTATTAGCCTGACTCGCTCCTATGTTTAACAAGTAGCCTAGGCCGATCATTGAAATGTTTTGCATTGTAATTTCAGCCATATATTGACCTAGCTAACAACCGACATAAACATGGCCATTAAAACACGCTTCACCCATTGGGCCATTAAAAGCCCGAAGTATTAAAGGCAAATCCTACAACTTGTTTCGAAATAAATTTGTTGTTGATTGAAACACATCTGATTCTACAACATTCCTTATCTACCTATTATAAACAGAAAAACACTTTGTTTTTCTTTTTTTAAAACTGTTTATTTACATATACATATAAACAAATTACTTGCTGAAGTAACTTGAATATTTTTTGAAAAAAAAAATCCGTTGCCTTAGGTGAGACTCGAACTTACAACCATTTGCTGCTGTTCAAGTCCTACACATGGCACTCAAAATGTCTATTCAAGGCATTCCTAAGTGGTTTTGTATGTAATCATCACTCTTTAAATTAATCTTGCATGCGCCTTATCTGTCTCTTAGTTATGCGTGTCAATATGTCATGGCATAAATGTCATTTTTCGGAACATTCGGCTTGCTTAACACCGTAACGAAAACAATCAGCTGGTTCATCATACATTTTATGATGTTACTGTGCTTTTGGCTCTATAGCCTTGTGAGGCATGTTTGATTCACCACAAATTAATATCCTCCACAAGCAATTACTTAATCAACATGTCTTTAAAGGAAAGATGTTTGGTATAAAAGAATACAGACGTATTTAAGAGATAAACAGCTAAGTACATTTGGCGTATTTCAGTTTGTGTGTATGCCTTTCAATGTTTTTGATAAAAAATAAATACCTAAACAAGATATTGAAGATGATATATATTGTTTTCAGTATCTTATTTTCCATCTCGTATAGGCAGATCAGTAATATAATTATATTGGATAACAGTTTAAAGTAAAAAACACTTTAAATGTTTATATGATGCATGATGCAGATTTTATTTGTGTGATGATTCGATTTTAATAAATATACAATTTTATTAATAGCATAAACTAACTGTAATACCAACACTACAGATTCTTATGATGATTAATTTTAGTCTATGGTTGTCACAGCCTTATTATGTGCCATAACGCCAACCTCAATATGTCATAGACAATTGAACAAGGCAGCAAGCACGACTCACCGTAGCCTCTATGTGAGTTGCATAACAAAGGAGTACTCACTACAAACGGGTTAAGTGTATGTCAATTCTAATGGATAGGGTTCTGTACGGTCTAGGCAACACAAATGTGGTGATCACATCACAAACCCGAGCAATGTCGAACTCAAGACCTTCGGGGTCCTGAGTTCGGTCTGATCTTGGTCTGAAATTCCAATTTAACCACTCGACCACAAGGGCGTACATAATAAGCAGTATAAATACCTATCAAAAAAAAACACGGACCAAATTTGACTGCCTCAGATCCCAACCGTTTTAAATTTACATTTGAAATTTAATTGTTTAAATAGTTTATATTAAGTTAATAGTGACGACCATTTGGATCAGCGGTAGTAAACGCTGCTTCTGAGCCATGGGTCGCGGGTTCGATCCCCGCACAGTACAAATATTTGTGTGCATGAACATGTCTGTTTGCACTGGTCTGGGTGTTTTCTATATATTATAAGTATATATTTATCAAAAAAAAAAGTATATAAGTAAGATTATCGGTTGTCTAGTAGCCCATACGACAGGGTACTTAATAGTAGCTTAATTTGGGACTAGATGGCTCTGTGTGGCCCAGTGAGGCATGTCTTAAATATTTATTATTTTATTATTTATTAATTAGTTATATATTATTGGTACTGAACCCCCAATTCACTTCTTGCACTTTAAAAGTATTTACACGAAAAGTGGGATTCCGTTAGATTCCATTTCTACTTTAAATTGCGTAAGTCACGAAATTAGCGCGTTCGAAAACAATGATGTTCATTAAAAATTGACCAATTACGCAACTTATGAGCGGCGGCAATCAATCGCGTGTCGTGATCGTGAACGAATGTTTTCACGTAATAAGTTATAAGAAAGAGAAAACTGGAAGATATTTGAAGGCTTCCGACGTCGCACTAACTTTTTAAAAGTAGTAATGCCACTGGCCAGTAATTACACTAAAACATTTCCTAAGAAAAAATACTTTAAAGCAATGTCGCATAAAATTGTGTAAAACGCATTACTATACATACATAGGTTGGTATGAACATTACAACATTTTTTAAATTCTTAATACAGTAAGTGAAATCCTACTGAATTTTGACAATAGAGTTTTCATAGAATTAACGAATATTGATAAAAAATAATAATATACATAAATATAAAGCCTGTAACTCTAGTCCTAGTTTTAAAAAAAAAAAAAATGTACCTACATAATATTAAAAGTGATCTTCTTGTCTTACGACAAGATTACGTTGTAAAGTTTGAACATAAATAATGCACGCATGGACAATCTAATCAATCGACTAAAAAAGTAAAATGTCTTCCTAGTGTATTGTAACTGGCCTGTACGCTTTCAGTGCGTAACTCGCGCGATGTGAACGACAGAATAGAGACGCGATCAGCTAGTATTCTGTTGTTGATCAAGAATCGATTGTTTTTTTTAATTTGATTTATTTTTTTCTTCACTCTTAACTTTGTATAAAGGTTTTTTAATGCTTGGAGTTGGTGTCTATTGAATCCTTCCTAGTCTCATATTGAAAGTATATTATGTATCTAAGTACCTACCTATAAATCATTTTCAGTAAATTTGGATTAAATTTATTGTAAAAATGCGAACTTAATCCTTTTTAATAATTAAGAGTTCTTTTTGAAACAGGTAGTGCTAGATTTTTTTTTTTTTAGTTTAGGTTTTTATTTTCATTTAAAATAATACATTACTCGATCCGAATCATAAATAAATATGAATATGATTCCATTGATTATCTCGTTTCATCAAATAATTAAGTATAATCCTTCAGTATGTATGTCATTTTTATTGGATAGTAAAAATCGATTTAGGCTTTACCCGTTACCTAAATCGATATTTATGGCCATCCTTAGCCAGCACCATGATGGTACGAAGCGTTTAGTACGTGTACTGAATGCCAACTGACTCATCGAGATTCCATCATGGCGGCTCTCAACTCCTTCCTCAGACCGACACCGCGCACCACTTATGTATAACTCTTAACACAATTGAATAAGGTTGTTAATCAAACGAGCACATTATTACTCACTTGAAAGGACTGTACACTCGCCTAGATAAATATACATGAAGTTGCGTATACTTCACAAGAAAAGCTGTTTAGATAGCGTTTTAATCTTCCGATCGAATTGAAATGACGGGATTATCTTGCTTTTCTTTGTGTAGGTTTTAATTGGCTTCTATGGAATGTGAGAAAATTCAAATTTAAAAATTAACCACCTATAGAGTATTACACCACATGAAAGAAAATGGTATTAACTGGATCTTAGAGTATTAAGAACTGGTTCCGTATATACAGACATCGCGTTGCTTAGAAGTAGGCAACTCTGAAGCCTGATCACATTTATTTACTAATGTTTTTTATAATCTAAAAAATGTATTGACTAATAAAATTTGTCTAAAATAATACGTGAAGAGTTTATGGGTGAATGTCAATAATAACTATACATCAATTTGTAGTGCTTAGAGTATTACCGCAAATATTCCACTCGATTTGTTCTATATTTCAAACCTAGCAATGATGAATCATGAGAATCTTGTAAGTATATGGAACAAATGTTATTCTTTGTCCTTCCCCGTCTCGTTATTTATCTCTATCGATCACAATGCACTAGTAGCACAAGTAACAAGAGCCTATCAAACCACCTGATTAAAAAGTACGGTAGGTATTGGCACGAGTAGGTAATAAATTTTAATAGATCGTGTGTTTGTTAATAAAATGAGATGTATTTATCTTTGTACTATCAAATATGTTTAGAAAATATGAATATTATAGTATTGGCTATAGAGCTTAAGGGTAAACTACAACACCTTTACTTGAAACGAACTACTTGCTATCCTATCACAAGTACTTAATATCAGATGAAAGTATAAGTGAGTACAAATACTTTCGTTTCATCTCTAAGCCCAGATTAGTAATCACGATACCGATGATCAAGTTATCGACCGTACATCTCGCGATTAGTATTTCTACTCATGCGCAGTTAGGTAGCGTATAGGGCTGCTACTTGCCAGCTTTTTTTGTTGATTAAGTAAATCTGATCTGTAAAATGAGTTCACAATTTTAACTGGGTTTATAAAAAATATACGTTTATTTAGTAACGAATTTTGATTTAATGAATGACGACAGTCTGTGATTGTTTTATTTTGACACTGACACTTCTTATTTTTTCCTTTAGTAGATTAAATATCGTGGTTCTTGTAAGCATAAAACAGTAGGGTTTACGCTATGGGTTGGAATTTATTTTCCAAATTGAAATTGTAACAGTTTAAAATATAAACATTTTGGTACTAAATTACTTACTCCTACTACTAAAACAAAATGAAGCGATGATATATTAACATACCTTATTACTTGTATATCTTTTAGTAGTTGCCAACTGATGTTGATTAGATGCTGACCTTTTAAAACGGGCTTACATGCGAATGGGTGATTAAAGTCAAGCGTTATATTCATTACAACATATCAATTGATCAGTGATATTAATTATTGCTTAGGAGTCTGACAACAACCCTATCATATGAGTCTTTAGTTCTTTAACACACTCTAGTTCACGCATTCATGCGCATGCGCATTGCGCACGAGAATAGCTAGACATTAGAGATGACGAAACAATTCGAAAAAAAATATTTTTTTAATCGAATCGAATCAAGGATCTGTTGAATTTATGCATAGCTAATTCAAAGGATCAGAAATATTTTATCAAAATACATTACTCTCTTTTTTCAGTTTTGCTTTTAGAGTTTTAGTACATACATGATATTCGTATTATTGAAAATAAAAAACATAAACAATACCTTTTTTAAATAATTAAGTTTTTTCACTTGTTATAAACATTTTAGGAGAGGCAAAGACAATTAAGCACACAACCGTCTTGGGAGTTTTAATTAATAATTAATTTATATTTACTTAATACTTTTTGGGAATATGTGACAAATAATATATTGTTGGGTGTTTGTGGTTCCGAAACAGAAAAAGTTGACTCACAATTCTCTACTAGGAAATAATATCAATTAACTGGATCGATGAAAATATCTGTGCCTACCTACATTAAATCGATTCATCTTTAATCGATCTTAGATCGGCATGACCGTGCACATAACAACTCTAGTAACAAAACCGTTGTTAGTTCCGATCCGATACTCTCTACACATTTTGTGCTCAAATCCGATTGAAACGCGGATCTATCAATTAGTTAAACGCAGTGCAATGAAGATTTATGGGTAACAAGTCTAGCATAGATTGTATAATTTTAAACAATGTTGCTTTCGACTGATATTACAACTCAAATAAAAAAGTTACAGAACTTTTCTTCGTGACCTCTCCGCGTCACAAACATTAAGTAACACACCAACTAAACGCTTATGTAAAGCATAACCCATCATTGCTATAGGTACTTGAATTCAATAATGGAAGCCTTTGCCCTGCAGGAGGTTGGTTATAAGCCGTTACTTTTATGTAACATAATTATATATTATGCATATACAACTGACCGTTTAAATATATAAAACTAAAACAAATGCAAATTTAACTCTGAACTCGAGCCTCTCCAGCGTCATTCACGATGACATCTGTGGTCGATTGGCGGACACACCAGTTATCAGGGTGTCGCCAGCTGTGAAGTCTAGAGTTCAATCCCTCGACGGGTCAGTGGAAACGATATTTATTTTGTACTGTGAAACCCATTGAAGGCCTTATTATGCTGGACACTCAGTACAATGAAGGGATATGCTAATATCTTATAATAGATTTTTAAGATAGTAATCACCGCACGAAAATAGCACATTTGCAATTAAGACTTAGGATTTTTGTCATTTTCCATAAATACCTAACATACTGCCTAAAGTTAGTTTACTAATAAAGAAAATTAAATTAAATTGGAATTCAACTTGTTTTAAATTGCACGACATCAAAATATGTAAATCTTGAGATTTAAACTGTCACAACAAAATACCTAATATACTTACAATATCTAATCCTACATCTATTTCACATAAACATTATGTTAATACATTCGGCATGTCTCAATGCGAGTTTATGAAATCGCATCTCATATTATCTCGCACATCACTGATATCGGTTTTATCGGAAGAATCATCATATCAGACTGTTCAACTATGTTACTTTATCAGTATATTTGTCAAATTGATGTTGTTATATGCCTGAAGGTCTTATGGTAATTGTTCTTGAATGCGTTAAAGATTTGATGCCATCAGTCCCATGACTGTTAGTATGGGTTTTAAGTTTGTTTAGCCATATAAACTTGCCCGTTCCCTAGTAGAAATGGAGCAAAGCGTAAGGATATATAATGACAAGCTATGCGAAGATTTGTGGCTTGTCTGTGTTGCGAAAACATTAAAGTTTTCAGTTTTCATTTGAATCTATATTATTATGAACCATGGTGCAAGTGCTGAGCTGAGAGATAAGAGGTTTTTGTTTTGGTATGACTTCTTATTTTTTGTTTGAGTATATTGATTTTGTAACTCTTTAACTTATCAGTGAAGTAATTTCCAATACAATTAAGTTTTTTTAGTTTTTTTTTTTTAATAATTTGTATCATAGCCGAGCGGTTTTACTCTGTGTGTGATGGCACACAGAAGACTCTAACGAGTTTTCAAGGCGCGTACAAGGTACAAGGCGCTACAATTTGATCTTGTCTATTGACCCCACCTTGTTGATAAAGGGAAAGAAAGACAAATACAGATGGGTAAGGGTAAGGATGTAAACGAAATTCCACAACGAAACGCAACTCACACACGCCTTTTTATTAAGGTATATCAATAAAACAATACTGGCTATCAGTGATTTCAAAATAGTGTTATTAATAGATGGTTTTATGTTATATAATATAATTATGTATTTGTTTTAATGTTATTTCAGCCTATTTAAAGCGTTTAGACTAATTATTACAATGTTGGTTGAGACTGACTGGAATAAATTTTTTTTTTAGATGGAAGCAAAAATAACTTATTCTTCAGTATCAACATTTTTACACAAATGACGTTTTAAACAAAGTTTTAAGTTGTTAAAAATTTTATCCATCATCAATAAATCAGACTTACTGCGTCGCAATTTTCTCGCCACAAAACTGCCGACGGAAATGAGACGTGAATAAACTACGCAGTTAACCTACTTTAAGTATTTAATTTGACTTATCTCAGCTGCGGAAAAAGCACTGTAGCAATCACATCATTTAATTCTAAAGACATGATATTTATTACTCTAATTATTAGTAATATAGCATTGATGCTTAAAAAATTATAGCAGCTAAATTAATTGTCAGGAACTGTAAATGAAAGGAAGTTATAAGTAAGTATATTTTTAATAAATAAATTTACAAACTGTTACTGACAGATTAGATTATTTAATTTTAATCAAAACGCTTAATCATTACTGAATCTGACCACTTTTAAAACAATTTAAATAATGTACGAAAAAAAAAATTGTTTCTGGCAATAGTGCTAAATTAGCTTCTTAATTGATTGCAATTAATATTCGATCTCTTAACATTCTTGTTTTTTTTTTATTTGAAAAAGATGCCTAACGGTTGGCAAAGGAAAAACTATTTAGAGCATGGGAAGTAGTGTGGGGAAATGTTTTCCTATTACATTGCGTTTTACGCAGAATGATTGAATGTGTATCGATAGAAAAACGTTTGGGGTTAATCGAGTCAGATTCCTGAGTCATTTGGTGCGAATCGAATGGTTCGTATATTCACTTATTTGTTCTGGTGGCCTGGTACCGATATTTTTTCTTGGAACTACAATGCGATATTGTCATCAGGCATGTTCATCATGTTCAATGTTTATATAATGCAGTTATTTCTAAGTATGTATTTCTTTTTGTTCGAATGTAGTAATTGAAATGGTCGAATACCCATATTGAGTTAATCATCTAGTAATTACTAGATTATGATTTAATCATAGTAACACAATTAATAATTATTGTATATACTAGCTGTTGCCCGCGACTTCGTCCGCGTCAATTTCTGTTATTATGAACGCGATTATTTTTGCAACATTTTTCACTGATGCTTCGATCCTATTGGTCGCAGCGTGGTGTTATATAGCCTTCCTCAATAAATGGACTATCCAACACAAAAATATTTTTTCTAATCGAACCAGTAGGTACTTTCGGAGATTAGCGCGTTCAAACAAACAAACAAACTCTTCGGCTTTATAATATTAGTATAGATAAGCTGTTTTATTGTTTCGGATTTTTACAATGAGGTCATCCGTGATTTGCAAGTGCAAGTGCGAGAAAATTAATAATATACTTTTTTCCTACATTGACCTGTCCTGGTTCCGGTTTCAAACCCGGGACCTCTAAGCAAGCGACACCTTGAAAACCGGTGCTTACGTCATGAAGGTTGTCAAAAATTTTACGTTAACGTTGAAGTAATTAATAAAGTAAAAAAAGTACAAATGGCGGACTTAATGCCGTATGGCATTAAGTCCGCCATTTGTACTTTTTTTTGTTAAATCTGTGCAATAAAGATTAAATAAAAAAAAATAAAAAAAATATGCAATGTGAAAGTTCAAAAGCTTTTACATGTCAGTAGTTGAAAACATACTATATTTATTTAAGTAATATTTATTGGACTTAATAATAATACTTTTTTACAAAACTCTACCATTCAATCATTTTAAACGCTCCTCACGCCTCATCGCTATACAATCTCAACCTTTTCTATTATGACTAAAGCCTGTTGAGAGATTGCAGGAAAACGCAACACGTGTGCATTCCTGCGCTGTGATTAAGGCCCCAAGTTCGGATCCCAGACAAAGCACATTCCAGCACATTAGTCAGATACATGCTAGATGTGAATGCTAGCTAAGGACGGTAATGAATGAAATAATTGATCAATTCTCTTAATTGCCATTTTCTTTTTTACTGATAAATTCTTATGCCTGTTTGTTTGTTTTTCAATTGTTCATTAACTTAAGTTAACTCAAGTAACTGATTATCTGAGTACCTATAATGTCAAAATTTAAACCAACAAAAGATTTCTCTTTAAATGAGTTTTTTTTTAAATCCTTAATACATTGACTGACGAAATTCGTAGAAACGGTTTTTTTAATTGTATCCCACAAATTTTAAAACGCCAGATTTCAATCATGCGTACGTAGTAACTATGTGTTTTACCCATAATAAGATTGCGTTTTTACACAATTTGAAGATACTCGTATGATTACACAAATAACAACCCAAGCTAATAAAAGCGTGGTAAAAAGAGGCATCTGCACATAACTTCTAGGTCTTAAAAATTAAATAACCATGCAAATAATTTAACACAACAACATAAATTCTCTACGACTCTAACCTTTTTAAGGCCGTTGCTAGAAATTATTAAAAAAAAGACGGTTGCAGTTGCAACCATAGACGGCAGGACATCTGCCCGAGCTGGAACCCATTACGTCAATAGGATAGAGACTGTGCGCCGAAAATGGCTTTCAAAACTTAAAAATCTATTTTAAAATAAGGATATCAGTGGTCAAATAATTAAGCTTAAACAAATTTCTTTTTATTTAATTATTTATAAAAATATCGACATGTAGTTTTATTACAATAAAAACGAAGTGAGTAGGTACCTACTGAGAATGTTATGTTAACTCAGTCGATTATTTTATAATTGATTCATATACAAAATAACAGGTATAAATATTATTTTTTATTTGGTATGAACTGTGCCTCCTTTGTAACAAACTCTATAAGTAAACTGCTTATTCATAACAACTGGCCGCATCACAATACGTAATACGTAGGTGTTCCTCAGAAGTTAATTGCAACTATTCGCAGCTGCCTCAGAGCTAAATGTCAACATTTAATCAATTCCCTCCAATAGCAACCAAGGTCGTTCTGTTTAACCCTAACGGATATTACATGACTAATCCATTAGGAAGAAATAAAATGAAGGTTTTTATTTGGTCGCGTGCGACGTCGCGTGGCAAGGAATGTTTCTAGATCGGTTAACTACAAACATGTTTTGTTTTTAATACTGGAAAATTAAAATATAACGTCGACAAGTCTGATTTCGCATAAGAGGGAAAATAAGTTGTTTTTGATACTGTTAAGCATTAAAATTGCTGTTGTAACTTGAAATAATAGTAGTAAACTCCTTAGTTTTGGAATCGTATTTTTAATTAGATATCTTAATTTTGTAATTGAATAAATAAATACCTTTACGAATTTATTAAGACCTTACCTTAAATAATAAACAGTAAATAACAACTATTTTAATACACAATAAAAAATGTTGTTAGACCTTTAGGTTAACAACTATATCTGTTTGGAATTAAAATATACATTAAAACAAGTTCCATAAGTCACAACAAAAAGTTTTGAACATTAAATATAGCTGGCTGTTATACATGAACGCCTCTTTCTAAAAAAGTTAACCATCGGCACGTGGCTGGTCGTTTTATTTTTTTTATCGCCCATATGGCACGCGCGTGCCGTGTCGAGCCCTCCTCCACCCAACCATGTCATATCTTCAGTAAAAGCTCTAGTACGGAACACTATAGGATAGTTGATTATTACTCAACAAAGAGTAGCTTCTGTGGGAATGCACCATTACAGTTATATGTAATAACATTTTGTGTCTTAAAAAAAAAATTATGTGTATCTTTGCGTAGTGCAGTTGTATTTTAAGTTATGGCCTTTACTTCAAGAAAGTTTGGCCTCATAAGTGTTTTTTAAGAAAATAATTACGGATATTTCTTTAAGATTACTGGTCGTTCTGATGAATCTTTGGCCTTTAAGAGCGTTTTCCAAAAATAATTACGGACATGTCTCATTAAAAGTGTTTACAGTTCTGATAAATATCAAATATTTAACACGCACGATAAGTACACTGTACCGAGTACCTATGTCACTAAAAAATCGATAGGTATTAATAGGAATATATAAAATGACTGATGATTTCAATTAATTGAAAAAAAAAGCTTTGAAATCAGAATCTACTAAATATTAATGATATGCCTATTTTCAATGCCAAGAAAAAGTCAAATTTAGCATTGTCAGAACTTCTTTATTTCTATTTTTAGTGTTCTATATCTCTAAATTATTTTCATTAAAATACGCGATTTGATGCCCACCTCTTTTTCTTTGATTGAAAAGTATTTGAATTGTATAGAAATCAAATTTTTATACTCCTAATTTAACATAACATTGCTGACGATAATCAACAAGAAACCTTTTTAACGCAAAATGAATGTTTTTTTAAGAACTTTACCTAACCTTACCTAAAAAAATAAAATGTCATCTTCAAAAGCACTGGCATTTGGAATGCTAAAAACATTTAATAATGTAAGTGATGTTATTGAATTATCGAGTATCTGCATAGTATTGTGCAACATAGTAACATTCGCTTTCACAACACACCGGGCGCGGAAGTCCCGTGTGTCCGCAAACAGGGTTCACAATCACAACTAGACAAGTTGTACACTCTTCATGAATATAAATCATTGCGGAACTTAAGTATAAGGAATGATAATTATGAGTTTCCTGTGAAAAATGGAGAAAAGTTTGAAGAAATGGGAAGATATGACTATGTTTTACCAGCGTAATTTTTTTTTTTAAATCAAGGGTGACAACAATCGTCTTGAATGATAATTAAGGACTTAAATTTGTAAGCACGAATTACGTAGTGTATGTTGTTCCACCTTATATACGAGTAGTTGTAGTTACAGTCTTCTATTACTAATTATTTATTAATTACTGTCAAACCTAATAAATTAAGTGAAACACAAAATGTGAATTTCTTCGTAGTCTTTAATACTGTTGAAAGAAAAACCATCTGCATGCAAGCTTTTTCTTTTATACATATTCGATAGAGTTTCAGCATCGATATATTTAACAAAGACTTAATCTAAAAAGTAAACCAACTTGAGTATGAATCACAAAATAAATGTTAGAAATATTAATTTGGCAGCCCTGTATAAAATTGATAAAAGCAACAATATCGGGCCAACAGATGTTAAGGGACCGGTAAGCAACTAATGTTTGGGATCGCGGGATTACGAGGGGGACGTTGTATCTACATAAATACAGGGTGCGCATACCATTTTTACATTAACAAAACTAGTTTTGCTAACTGCGCTTTGAAACAAGTAGGTAGTATGTGTTTATTAAAATACAAACACACTTATTAATGTAAATATTAGAAACTAGCTGTTCCCCGCGACTTCGTCCGCGTCAATTTCTGTTTTTATGATCGCGATTATTTTTGCAACATTTTTCACTGATGCTTCGCTCCTATTGGTCGCAGCGTGATGTTACTCGTATATAGCCTAAAGCCTTCTTCGATACATGGACTATCCAACACAAAAAGATTTTTTCAATTCGAACCAGTACTTCCAGAGATTAGCGCGTTCAAACAAACAAACAAACTCTTCAGCTTTATAATATTTGTATAGATTTACAAACCATTCTGTCTTTTACAACTGCTTATAAACTGATAGCTTGTATTAAGTTATGCGTGATATTCACGCAGCATCCTACTTATTTTATTTTTAATTCCAGCTAATTCTACCAACAAAACTTTAATAATTAGCAGCAAAATCAAATCATCAGATAACCTTGAATTAATACAAATAGATTCATCGAGACACTGACAAATAGTCTCCATTTTGTTTTAATGACCTCATGAATTCCTGTAGATAGATAGATAGATAGGTACTCTTTATTGCACACCATACAAAAATAATGTTTAACTTAAAAAATACATTAAGGACTGTACAATTCAGGCGGTCTTATCGCTGTTAGCGATCCTGTATTTAGTATGCTAATTAATTTGTGACAAGCAAAACGGTAACCCGTTCAGACACTTGCGCAAACGCAGAACAATGAGATTGAACATTAAGTAATGTCACTTGCAAACTTGTGGACTTATGAATATTATTGGCTAATCTAATTTGTTAAAAACCAATGTGCTGGCAGAATAATTAAAATTCTGTCTTTAAATAGTAGCATTGAACATAGCTTGTAGTTAAATAAATCTTTAATCGTCCTATTTAAAAGCAAGTAGTATACACCTAGCACCCTGTATAAGATACCCACTACTCAAGCCAAGACCGGGGCGTCAAATCGGTGACCCTCAACAAATAAAAAAGCGGAACTTGCCAACACCTGGCCGTAACCATAGAGATCAAATCACAACCGATGACACTCGTACGCATGTATCGATCGATGTGAACGTAACGGTTTCCTTTTTCAAATTTTGACAGCTTCGGAAGGAAGAGGGAAAATCACGCATCTGGTCATGCAAATAAGAAAAAATGCGTTATGTTGCATTTAGCTTTCCAATGTGAATGCTGATTAATATACAAATAATGTTTAACTCTAAGAGAAATGATGGTTAACACATTCATTCACTTGTCGTATTGTAAGGAGGTAATAAACTTTTCGAAAACACTGAAAGATTGCTACCTACAATAACATGCGTCCAATACAGAGAAAGTATAAATAAAAAAAACTTAATGAATTCGAATATTGAAATAAGAACGATGTTCAGTCGGGCACGAGGGCGGGCAAGGGCGCGTGCTATACAGCCAAGCGTGGCGTATGGCAGACGAGCAGATGACACGCGACCGTTATGCCAGGTGCACCCGCCCGTATTATCAAGTTTACATTAGAATGAGCAATACCAAAAATGGAACGTTTCGCGAAGGTGCTACATTCTGATCTGACACTTCGGAATTCAATACAGATGTACGTTTGTTAACTCGTTTTTAATTCAGAGATAAAGTATTTATACTCGTAGTTAACGATAACGCTGTATTGGATATTTCTTGCAGCTGCATGATTTTATTCGTCGTTAACATTGTCATCTCGACATGTGCACATTCTATTTTTAAATTGTCTATATTAATTAAGCATAGGCAATGCAATTTGATACCCATAAAATATATCTGAATAATTCTAAAGGTGTTCATTATTCAATAGCCTACCTTTCAAAAGCTCAAATATAACATTTGTGGTTTTTTGATGCTGTTCATGTACAATTATAAGTTTTCTTAACAAGAGAATGAAATAATTGTGTATGTTGAACTAGATAGTGCTTATGACTGTAGAGCAAAGATCAAAGAAACCTTCATGTTATTTTTTATACAATATTTGACTGACTTTTAAAAAAATCGCTTGATGTACGAACCTTTTCGAATTTCTATTTCCGCTTCAAAACGCGCTATCAAGTTTCCCTTCTTGATCTAGATACCTAGTTACATACTCTTTGCTAGATACTATAATTATCATAGTTATAAGAATACTATATATGTATACTTACTCATTATACATAGACCCGCTTTAATGTTCAAGTTCTTGCCCTATTTCCCAAAATCTCTCTACTCAATAGTGCAGTAAGTATTTACTAATAATTTTACTGTAATGGGGGCTATCGCTAGTGAATTTGCCACTAGAGGCGCTAGTGTCGCGTGAGGTCCAATATCATTCACTTTGTACTGGTTTTAGCGGAATTTGTTGCATAAATTATAATTTCTTTAATTTACCTGCTGGAAAGTGATCTCCTTCGTAAAATATCGCAAATATAGATTATTTGGCGATTAATGTGAACGCTTTAAAAGCGGAATTAAGAAAAAGCGCAAAAATAGGCGGCCTCAAGAGCAACTATTTCAGAAGTTAGTTTGTTGATATCAAGATAGTTATTTATAAACAATATAACCTTAATTAGATTCAAGATATAACACTTTGTTTCGGCGCCAATCGCCTTTGACAGCTATACCTCCGGACCTCGGTCTACAGTGGCGCCAACTGGTGAGCAAAGAAACGGTAGTCCCCATTTACGTAACATTTTCTGCAACTCACAAGTGGTATTCAAACCGAATCCGTTTGAGCACAACTAATCGAGCATTTAATGTGTTATAAGAATAATTTAGTCATGCTCTTGCATGCAACAGCATTATAGCACTCGTGAGGCGCCCATTAGCAGTAACATTTTACTCCAATTTAAGTATTACTTCACAATCATATTATAATGATTATTAAATGGATTTCACAAAGACAAAGTGTCAAGAAACTTTAGGCAAGGACTACAGCATTTTTTTTTTAAGTAATTGAATCGAATAGAATATATTCGGTCAATGTTTATAATTAAAACAATTAATCGCACTTATTCAAAAGTAAAGAAAAGTATTTAGAATTTGTTTAATAAAATGTCATGTTTTGCCGTTTGCAACCAGTCAAAGATGTTTAATTAAAAAGTTAATTACTTATTAAACAATTTTCAATGCTATTGGTTTCTTAAATTTACTCATCATTCACTAGCCCTGTTCCCTGGTGACCAGGTCATCTGGGGTCGGCGCAATATGTTTTCCTCTTCCATTCAATCCTGTCAGTCGTCATCGAGTCGTCTACTCCTTTCTCAATCATATCCTTTCTGACACAATCAATCCATCTCTTTTTAGGTCACCCTCTACCCATCCATCCATCAACAGTCATATTCATCACTCTTCTTGTCACGTTCCCTTCGTCTCTTCTGATCACATGTCCATACCAAGATAGGCGATTTCCTTTCAACTTTTCTGCTATTGGTACTTTCATACTTCCTAGTATAATATGTATATTCATTTCTTATTTTATCCATTTTTGTCACTTCACACATCCACCTTAACATTCTCATTTCTGCTGCATGCAATCGTCTCTCATCTACCTTCTTTACGGCCCAGCAATCCGATCCATGAATTAAGGCAGGTCAAATCATGGTCTTATAAAATTTACTTCTTTTAAATTTACTCGAAAACCAAAAACTCTGAATTCGACTGATTTTTAAAAATAATTTTACATGCATTTATCAGGATTTTCGTTTACGCTCTTTGGGCACGGGGCCCACAAAAGCTGAAGAGAGTTTGAAACCTCGGACTAAATAAACCTGTAATTTTATTATTACTTCTATTTTTATGTAGCATTACCCAAATGATGGTTAAATTACCTGTAACCCAATTGCCTTCGGGGATTTTGATCAAACCACATCGTATGCGTCACAGTCAAATACTTTACATTAAGATACAGTTACATCAAGACACGCTCACCTACTTATTACTTACATTGTCCACTCAAATAATGTCCCGAGAAAATTGGAATAATAAGCCAGATTTGTGTAGCCAAACGGTGAAAGTAACAACAATTCCTTACCATTAAAACAACAATCATGTCTATCTGCATTATAATAAGTAAACTTTTTTAAATATAAAAATTTAATTCTTAGTATAATTTGAAACCAATTCAATTTTTATCATTTTAAATCGATTCAACAATAATAATAAATGTCACGCACGAGTTCTGGTCATCAATTTGTATAAATATATCTACATGTTTCTTCGAGTTCATAGGTCATCAGTCATCACAAATATTCATACATTTAAAGTTAGACAGTTAAATTAAAATCTCCAAATCAAATGAATGAAGTAATTAAGGCATTGTTTCTAGTCAACCGTGACAGAGAAGTACCAGGCGAACATGAAGCGAAGGAAGTCGCCAGGGCCGCGACACGAAGGTTGAAACTACGCCTAAATGCAACTCCTTTGCATCTTTCACTGATATAATTAGAGCAAGTGCATAAACCGGTCTTTGTTAGGGTTCCGTACCCAAAGGGTAAAAACGGGACCCTATTACTAAGTTTATATATTGTCCGTCTGTCCGTCTGTCCGTCGCTCTGTCACCAGGCTGTATCTCAAGAGCCGCGATAGCTAGACAGTTGAAATTTTCACAAATTATGTATTTCTGTTGCCGCAATAACAACAAATACTAAAAACAATATAAAATAAATATTTATTTCCCATACAACAAACCAGTTTTTATGGCCTTTTTGGTATGGAACCCATCGTGCGCGAGTCCGACTCGCACTTGGCCGGTTTTTTTATTATCCAAAGACAAATGAACATTATTCTTGATGGCCATGAAAGAAAAGTATTTACCAAGCAAAAAGAAAACAAAGGAAGTGATGGCATATCAGAAGGTTGTAATGATAAAGCTTCAAGGCCCGCTAATTTGCATTCCAATGCCTAATC
The DNA here is from genome assembly GCA_949315895.1 of Anania crocealis. Lineage (NCBI taxonomy): Eukaryota > Metazoa > Arthropoda > Insecta > Lepidoptera > Crambidae > Anania > Anania crocealis. Next base: position 14,026,255 of record OX438867.1, on the reverse strand, counting down.
GTGAAAAAGGTAAAGGTTGACAGATAAAAAAATTGTTTAAATTACAACAAAAATGGTAATTGCGGTTTTCTTAATATTTTTTAATGAAAAGATCAAGTACCTAAGGATAGTTTTGGAACTAAGTTCAGTTACACAAGTTACCTTGGCTACTTATGCCAAATAATACTACGAGTACTAGTGCGTTTTTTCCTTTTGAGTCGATTATTAATTTGCTAGACTTTCAATAGAGTAATAGTAAATGGTCCTAGTACCTACTACGTTTCTTATCTTCAAAAACACTTGAATACAATCCTACACATTTTTTATTCTTTTATTTTATTTCACGTCACGGTAGTCACGTTCTTTAACAGAACAAAAAATATATTTTTCTCTATTAAACAAGTCTCGGCTACTGGCGGTAAATAATCGTTATCCCGCATCCATACCCCTAACAAATTGCACCTTGTTGATAGAATAACCCTCATTAAATAATAGGTACTGGACATTGGAAAATAAATACGCTAGACTACTGACAGCGGAGAATCAGTCTAGCTTCGGATTTGTTAGTCGCGATTTGCGGATGTTACGACTTCTATCTAAGACTTTTATCTGCAGGCGCAAAATGGTCTTGCTTGAAGCGTATAAAAATAAATATAAAACTTATTTTAAAAAAAAGTTTGTTTTATTATAAAACAAAAAGTACTTACTGTAAATTTGTAAAAAAAAATAACTATTCAATTATCCCGCCATGCACGTAACAGGAAACATCATAATCTTATTTTTTTTAATAGTTCCATGGTTTTTAGCGTCAAACCGCGCGCGCTAATAAGCTGTTTCACAACGCATCTCTTGCCCAACGAGGATTGGCACTTGGACGATAATTGTAATAATTGAAATACCATGTATATGCCTAGGCATGTGACCTTTAAGAGAATACAGATAGACAAACTAAAAGTAGGTTAAATCTTTTTAACTTCCAGTCACTGTCTATACTTAATATTAAAAAGCAGAAAAGTTTGTTTGTTTAGTTGAAAGTGGTAATTTCGGAAACTACGTATTCGAATTGCAACAATATTTCTGTGTTATAAAGCGGGAATTATATGTTCCTTTAAACATATACATAGGTACTTACTTACGGCCAAATTGTTTCCCGTTACGTTTTAAAAAATGTCCGGGACAGCAAATCTTTTTAAAAACAAATTTGTTCTAAAATAATGCTTTTAATTTATTTTCGGAGGTGCTTTCAAAAATATTTCAATATTTTATTCTTTAACGTGTCCTATTAAGGTTTTGTTTTCATCTGCTGGCAAAACTAGTTTTTTTTAAATATGATTTGTGTTTAAGTGTGTACTTACTTAGCAATGATTAAAACTCTTTTATTAAACAAAATACACATTTCATTTCACACATTACATCAACATTTGTATGAAATGAAGTGAATGTGATCAATAGCATATTGCAATGACCACTAAAGGCCGGGGGTCAAATAGACCGAAGTAAAAGACTCTTAAGGTTAACACGCATTAGAATATTTACGTAACATTCAGAACTACACATCAAGAAGCTTCATTATTCATGATTTATGCACTCTTTAATCGTCATTAAAAATTAAAATTATTTGATATTTTCTAAAGATGTTGCTCTAACTAAAGCAAGGCAACCACTGTTGATTGGTCTAGACCAGTGTTTCCCAAACATTGTTCTGCCATGGCCTGGTAATTTTCATACTGCCTCTTTGTGACCCACAGAATACATTTAAACCCATTAAGTAAAATAATATAAATTTCTCAATAGTAGAAATATTATTATACACTATTTATTTAGTAAATTTTATAGCGAAGTATGGAGCTGCTGCTTTTTTTTTACTTACTAAAGAATCCAAGTTCGCGGAAAATGACGAAAGAATTTTTTTAAACGTCGATCGATTGGTATTATTTTAAAAAGTAATGTTGCGACCCGATATCTTATTTTGTTGGCCCGGTACCTACCGGGTCGCGACCCGGAAAATGGGGAATAAGCCGATGTTGTACTTTTTAAATATTTGCCTTATACTCGTACTTATTTCTACAAAACAATAGCATAAGATACAATGTCTAAAAAGGTCAGATAAACTTCAGTAAATGCATACAAAATGTGCTTGTGTGTTGTGATGTCATTTAATCCTGACCTTGAACCTTCGATTTACTCACAATTAATGGTTTACCATCCCGGAAACTATAAACACTAAAGCTTTGTCACTTTTAACCATACAAAAACATTAAATCAACTTGATGATTGACTTTCAAAGCAAACAAAACAAAGTTTTTAAATATTATAACAAGATAACAACGGTCACAATAAAACGAGTTTACTTCTAAAAAAAGAAGATCCGCCTTAAAAACTTAGTAGCAATCATAACAATACTGAGAAACGATGTTAGCGATTTCCAATGTTTTCTTACAGAGGTAATAAATACACAACTTGCTTACATTTATATATCTAAGCATACGCTGACTAACTTATAGCCAGTGGCACATTATATGAAGTACTTAACAGTTTACACTGTGTTTATAATTAGTAGTAACTATGAATCAGTTACATTGACTCATAGGATAGACAACCACAAACGAACGTGACCGACTTAAGAACAACGGAATTGTATGGATTTGTTAATTAAAGTTTACTGTAAATTTGTAAAAATGCGAAAGAAGTCTCGACGTCTTTTTCGAATAAAAAGTTTTCTATAAGGTCACTTAGCAATCAAATAACCGGGGCCGTACCTTTCCCAAGTCAAAATCGAGGGGAGAGCTTTGACAAAATCACTGAATGAATGTTCGCCCTTGCATTCGCTTGCACAATAGATCTGCAACGGTTTTTAACATCTGCCAATGATCCTAGAGCGTTCGTCGTGAGATGCCATTATTATTAAAGTCAAGAACTACGATACGGATTTTTGTACGTAACAAGGTCAAATTTTGATTTAAACTTGAATCGCATATACGTAAAATTCCCATGATCATCGGAATGAATTAAACAAAAAACTAATTTGACCTCAAACGCGAGTTGTCACGCATCGCCACCTCCCAAACTATAGTCTATAATGGACCAAGAAATTACGTCACTTGGATCATTATCGCCGATCATTAAACCCATCGCTCCGACACGCTCTTCCCACGAGTAATTTTATCTTTGTTCTTTTGCAGGATGTCAAATTTTCAACGTACAAGAAGCAAAGTTTGGTGGGGTGACTCGCCACCGGACGTAGGGAGTCCAGTGGCACAGCAGGTCGACTGGAACCGCAACAACCGACGAGATGAACAGGACTGGGAGCCGCAGCTACCACACTGGATCGCGAATCAGCCAGAACAACAGAGAAACAATAGCGTCGATAATATTGCACAGCCTAATAATGTGCAGATAAACCAATGGCCCCTGCGCCACGGCAGTCCCGGCAGCCACAAGAGCCAAGATTCAGGCTTCTCCGATTCCGATAGCTCTCCACCACCATCACAGTACTACCCGTCCCCTGAGGGCAACGATTCCAAAAACAAATCATCAAGTAGCAGCGATTCCAACAATAATGAAAATATCACAGTCAAACAAGCCGCTGATTTTCAGAACACACCAAGCAAAGACGTTGTTGACAACGGTAAAGTGCCCGATATCCCGAATGGGATTCCGACACCAAAACCCCGCTTGCGCAGTAGTAGTGTCATACAAACGCCGTATGACTTACAAAAATATTATGAAATCCACTGTGACGAAGAACACATGCAATTACTAAAAGATAAGGAAGATGTAAGTAAGAATGTTACACCCGAAAACGTTATCAACGAAAAATCAAGCAATAATAAAAAAACTAATAATATTTCGCCAAAGTTAGAAAACTCAAAATCAAATCTTGAGTTGGGTGATAAAATAAAAATAAAAATTACCCCTCCAAATATTGATAACAAAGAAAATACCCCTGTATTAAGTGCAATTCATTTTGATACCAAAGATACACCAGCTAAAAATATAAATATATTAAGCCCTTCTAAAAAGTACCCAGTAAAAAAAACATTTGTATCCAGTACTGGAACAGATAGCACGAAACTCAGCAAAGTAGCTAAAGTTAAAGACTTGGAAACTAGTAAAAATAAATCTGATGAAAGCTTGGAATTTATAAAGCTGGCTGATGACAATGAAATCGCCGTAAATAACCAACCTCGAGTCCGAACACCTATTTCTAATGTTTCTTACGTACCAACAGAAAGGCTAGCTGTTGCCAGGGCGGAATATAGAAGAAGTTTATCCAACGAAGATAACCTTCCTATCACAACGACTCCAAAGTTTGAAAGAAATAGACTGAACAAGTCACTGAACTTCGAGGCTCAGAGACTAGATCAACAAATATTGGATATTCAAGAAGGCTACCACTCTTTGGGCTACATTGATGAAGACGTTATTAAAGAAGAGATGGAACAAACAACAGAACAAATTCACAAACCGACTAAAGCCATTCTTGGTAAAAATATTATGGACAGCCTACATCTAAAACCAACCAAGAAAGCTGGGCCTAAAGCTAAACATCGAACTGCAGTAAAGTCTGATAAAAAAGATCTGTTCAGAATATTTCCGTCCAAAAAAGAAAAACTTACTGTTGTCGACACACACGCTGGAGGCGTTCTAAATGGAAATAGAGTGCCGTCTCTTGGTTTGCCAAGAACTGCAGAACAAAATTCCTGGGTTATAGTAGGTTATCCAGAGAGAGAATTGCTAATACCCAGTTACAACGAAAGACTAGTTGCTACAGACAGCGATATAAACCTGAAAGGTAAAGATAAGCCAGATGAGGATACGAATTTCTTAAAAAACAGAAGAGTAACTCCACCGCCACAGTTCCAAGACAAACAAAAGACTCCGTACGACACTGACTCAAAAACTAACAAAGACTTAACACATGATTTCAAACGAGAAAAGTTAAAAGAGGAAGAGTTGCACTTCGGGGACATGCAGTTAGATCTAGCCTGTACTTCAACACCTAAAATGTTGGCTCCCCACGAGTACATGAACGGTATAACACCAAAGAGCATCAGGAAGAATACTCGTAGGGTTAATTTGATGGAAAACTTCAATAGTAGCAGGTAAGTCAATTTACTATGATTACTAGGAAGGTTAGCCAATTAAACATTCCACATTGCCTTGCGTAAATTTTAGAGATAATTGTAGGTTTTGGTTGTTACTTAATAACTGCGTTACTAACTCGTTAATTATTGTTGCAGGGTGGTTCTCAATAACCAGAACGAGATTTTGTATAGAGAAAGGAGTATAGACCAAACTACGTTGGAGCGGCTTTGCGAGCGGAAGCCGGAGCCGGTTCAGCATTGGTTATGTGACCTCGTAGGATCCTGTGAGAACGAGTGCATGACCACGCTGCAGAGCAAGCCATTGGGTGCCGAAATGAAGGCATTGGTGTCTGCCAGCTCAGCTACCATTACTGGCAATATTAAAAAAGTGCAAACACACGGCCAGATCATTGTATATCAGTACAGTGATGTTCTAAGGTACTAAAATATTCCAATAACATAAATCATTAATTCCCTGTTGCAACGTGTCACAATCTTGGTTTCGAAATAAAGCTCAAACGACGCTCATTTAAAGTTTTATAACATAATAAATAGTAGATGAACTTAATTCCACGAACTTTGCGAGTTCCAGTTTTTAATGATTAGGTACAAATAAACACGTTGCCTATTACACCTTTAATTATGCAAGACATGACTAGATTATGTAAGCATTAAACATTCCACGTTCACCTAATAAAATTGTTATTTCATAATTTTAGGCAAATTGAAGCTAATAGTTCAAGCGAAGAGCAGATCTGCTTGTTGGTTGCGAACATTAATGAGTTTGTACTGGCTCATAGCATTACCTTGAATACCAAGCCTCCTGGCGAAACTCCGGAGAGATGGGACAAGATAAAGAAGTCACTACAGCTGTACTTGCAAAAGTTGATAGACATAGGAGAGGATGTCAAAATAGAGTTGAATGAGAGCAGGCCAGAATGGAGCCTGATCCAGAAGCATTTAGACACTCTTATTGGGATATTTTTAGAGACAACTAAAGCTGTACTAGTCCAGCAAATGAAGGTAAGATTTCTAATTATGACAAGGTTAACTTGTACAAACAGGATTCTTTAAAATATTGCGATAAATAGAAAATATTGACAAGTGTGTATATTTAAAACACAATTAAAGTTAAAATTATGTGATTATGTGTGTAGTTAATACAACTTAGCATATACACGGACATTACAAACGGAATATGCATAAATTGGGTTTCAAATGATATACCAATGTACTTTATCCTTAGATATTAAACTACACAACCAATGACTATGCTATGACCTCAGACTACACATCCGTCATTCAAATTGTAATAATAACCATACATTTTCAACTTATACAAACACCAACTTAAAACTCCGTTTTATATTATAAACTTTACGTGAGAAATACAGTGGAATTAACATTGAACGCTCAACATAGCACAAAGCTCTCTGACTCACCAACTAACTTCAAGTGTTTGTTTTTCAGACTCTAGTGTCATTAATCGAAGAACCGCCTTCGGACATGATTCTCAAGAGCACCCTTACCTCTATAGGCCACTTGGCTATGATGAACGACGCTACGGAGTCTTCCTTGCACGAGAAATGCTCTAAAGTGATTAAGAGTATCACTGATCTACCTTTTGTGGACTGCGGGGTGCCTAGGGCGCTGTTAACAGCTATTATCGAGAGCAATAAGAGCTCTATAAAAGCGCTATCCTTGAGGGCGCTGGCTACAGTGTGCGTCACTGCTGACGCAGTTAAACAGTTTGAAGAGGTAAGACCACTATTGGAATGTACCGAGATACTGCAACAAACATATTATCCTTCCTGCTAGCTTATCAGTTCACTGTCTGAATCACTGAATTCTATCCTGTGTCTGTTTTATTCGTTGTATCCCGAATCTGACAGTGTTTTAGCAAACAACGATAATTTAATAAATAAACAAAGTTATAAAATAAGTTAGTAGGTAGTAGGTACATAAAATATATGTAGGAACAAAATAATTTCCCCAAACAATTTTTTTTTTTTCAATACCTCGTTATAACATCCTTAAAAAATTCCAAGGACTGGAAAGTGACTCATTATTGAAAAATGTGTCAAGTTATTATATTTACGTAGATAACAAAACATTTACATACAAGTGTGAATGTTTTTAAAGATTAGTCTGGTAGAATAACCTTCTAAATAAAAATATCTGACACATAAATTAGTTATCAATATATTTTGTTTCTTATCTACAGTTTCCTAAAAAAAACTTTTTGTCTAGGGCGGAGGCATAGAAATCTTATCGGACATTCTATCGGACCGTTCAAACCCAGAACCTCAAATGCGCGAAGCCATCACCGTTCTCACTCAGATCACCGCACCCTGGCTGCGTGGGCACTATGATCTCACGCAGCTCCATCTCTACTTGAACAGCATCGTCGATAACATCACTGGTATGTTCCTATTATCAGTTGTTTTGATAAGCTTTGTCGTGCAGCCTGCCGGTGTTGGAAACTAGTAATGCCATCTATTGGCGAGTGGAGTCATGATTCAATGACATCTAATCTTATGGTTGATACCAAGCCCATGATTATTCATTTTCAATTCATATTTTCTGTCACTTATTACAAGAATTTTAATTGTAATGGTTGATAGAAAATTTTTTGATAGCAAAGATTATGTACCACCACAAATTCTTCAACGAAAAAAAATTCATTACCGAAGTGAACTAATGTTGTTTTTCGTTTACAGGTTTACTGTCCCGCACCGAATGCTGCCAGCTACTTCTCCTGTGCACGGCATGTCTTGTTAACCTAGTACGAGAGTTAGAACTGGAGAAACGTGAAGATGACGCTAGCGCTGCCAAGTCGGATATCGTGGAAGTGATCACCAAACATCGCACCATTGAGCGCCTCCTAGACGCCGTGAAAAGTCGGGGGCCAAATATTTCAGTGTTTTTACAGGTATGCACACATATACAACAAATAATTGTAAAATAATACCTATTTCATCTTTGAATAGGACTGCCATCTACCGGCGAGTAATTACTTACATTTGGATGTTTTATTTCCGGCTCATAAAAATTTAAGAATAGTTATCATATCAGCTGTGGTAGGTACACTCACAAGGAAAACACTCGATTATATCAAATAAGGCTGCAGTCTTTCAAAAAATTGCTGTACGTTTTCTGAGATTCCGATGTCGGTCTCATGAAGAAAATTATTGAATATTAGCAATACAATAACCCATTAGGTTAACAATTAATGCTTTTGCTGTATCTAGTGTAGTGTCTTGGAAGTAATACATATACCAAAGTTACCAAAATTTAAAGCTAATCTCCGCGAATTGCTGAGCGCTGATGACTGAGATGGTATCGGAATTCGAAACCATTATTATTATTATTTTAATAAGCATACTACTTTACTTTAACTTCTTTTCTTTTGTAAATTCCTAACTAGTACCGTTTGTTATAAATTTTGTGTACGCCTGTAAGAGGTATACTTAATACTTATATATAAGAAGCTTATGTTATAATATTTTTAGTTTCAAATGCTTTTATATATGTACTGTTGGTGTAGTTTTTCAATAATCCATACCTACCAAAGAAACCTGACCAACATAAAAACTAACCCAAACCTTTCGTCACAGGAGCAAACCGCGTCACTATTGGCATCGCTGTCGCGCATCCCACGTTGCGTACTTCCGCTATCACAGTCGCAGCCGGGCGCGGCGGCGGCGCTAGTGTGCTTCGCGCGTTCCGCTCCCGCGCATGCCCCGCGAGCCGCGGAACTACGCGCACAGGCACGACTGCACTGCCACGCTGCGGAAGCTATTTCCAGGTCCGTACAGAGGAACAATTGACTTAATCTATTGCTGTTGTTTAGTTCGTTAGATCATCAGACAAGATATTGTCTATGCGATAATCATGTCGCCAAAGTTATAAAACTACCCACTATTTATCTGTTTAAATGGTACCTAGTTTTGTAGGTTAGAAACTTATAAATAATCAAAGGTTACAAAAATACAAGACAAAGAGCTCTAAAATTATAAATAAAATTTTCGATACTTTCTTGCTTACCTAACTTCGAAATTCAGGATTGTGGTCTTTCTAAAAATCCAAAATGTTACAGTTAAATCTTATTCAAGTAAACAACTCAAAAAATCTACGCAAACCTTATTAAATAAATATTTTAATTTCAGACTAACGGTTGTCCCCGACGTCGCCCACCAAATCGTCCAGTTGGAGGGCGTTCCTCATCTTACCCGACTGGTTAGGATGCAGCGAACGCGCCCTCACCTCGACGTCAACCCAGACCAGACCCTCATCCACTGCCTCAAAGCGCTCAGGAACATCTACCGACACAACCCTGACGCATTTGAAGATCCCAAGGATGTCGAAGAAATGGTCCGGCCACATTTAATGGAATCGCTAATGTTATTCTCGGCGAAGCAAGAGAGCTACGTTTAGTAAACGTTTTGAATTGTATTAAGTGTTTGCTGTACTTAAATTTACTTGGATAGTTTGGGAAATTGCAAAAATTAATGTTTTAATGGAAATGACCGCAACTTTGTACGAACGGATTTGTAGCGACAATTTTTAGTACTTAGTAGTGTAGGTATATGACAATACTATTATTTATTATGATGAAATATAGACTGCACTATTATTTTAGTATTCTAGGATATTTTTAAACAAAATAAGTTGACAATGTGCTATTGTGCTGAAATGAGTAACTCGCACCAGTGCTATGAACGTTTGATTCACTTAATTGATGATATTGCCATACATTCCACCTTTTTTTACTTGTAAGTTTATATCTTTGTATATAAATTCCCCAAATGAGATAGTAAACTCTACTAGCCTATGTAAATAGCTTAGAATATTTTATTACAGTAACTCTTTCTATTGATTTTAGAAATACGAGGCCATAAATTATAACTAGTCTTTTTCTATGTAACTTTTTAAGACAAATTTGCACTTATTAGCTGGCCACTGTCAATAAACAATTTAAGACTAGTTATTTCTCTCGAAAATTCTTCTTTTATCAAGCATGTAACATAAGATGTGCTTCACATAAAATAATATGATACTGACACTGAACTATAGAGACGCGATTGGTTATAGTACCATGATTATGTAAGTACCTACACATACGTAAAGATATTAAGTGTAAAGAAATCTACTTAAAAATGTGGGGTATTCAAACTTTATTGTTATCTGTTTATAAAATAAAGATTATATACTCATTAAAAAAAGTATATTTAATTTTATCTCAAATACAAGTGAAATCTTTACAGTATTCTATCTAGTATCTAAATTTCATTCAACAACGTCTTACATTATAACAAAGAAAATAAAGATAAACAAGAATGCTAATGTCATACAAATGAAAAAACTCGCGTAAAACTTATTATCTTCGCTCGTACCTCCAGGTTCGACTTAATATAATAGATAGAGTTTGTGTTCACGCTGAAGTGTGAAATATCCAGTGCCATCTAACGAAAAGTTGATACAGCTCCAACATCTAACAAGATAATATGAAATGCGAGTCACGAGATGGCGTTGAACAGCATTAGGACGAATTTTCATGAAATGACATCCAAATTAATTGTGTCACAAGTACCAATAGACACTAAAATTCGTCAACATCGTAAGAGCCCGTCTGGCCTAATGTTTCGAACGTCCTAAATTCCTAATAGAAATGTGTATTCAAATCGGATTTAAATAATGCTAATTAAATATACACATTACATTTTAATATGCCTAATTTATTTATTTTACACTTTTTTCAGTTTATTTAACCCCACCAAAGGGGGTTATTAGCTTGACGGGTATATGTTTACATTACCAGTATGTGATAGCGTAGCTCCTAAACGAGTGTTTTTTTTTTATTGTAGTTTAGTTATTATGATGATGATACAACGACATTAATACTTTAAAAATTGATACACCGCGAGCCAAAAAAAGGAGGGCTTAAGCATCCCTTCGCTAGTAGTCCTCTGAAAAATAACTACTTACAGAACTCTGTTCCACGCTGATTGCATTCTAGAATAGCGCGACCTTTTATGAGTACATGCTAGTGACACTCCGTGCGTCTTTAGGTTTTATCGGGTGCCTTCTCTCGATGAGAAGCAAAAGCTAGCCCCGCGTCCGGAATCCACAGCTCGCGGGCGGACTCGAGTCAACGCGAGACGCGCGCATATTTTATTCCGGGTTCCGCGTCTTTCTTTTCGACCGCCCGTATGCCTTCCAAAGGTCCGGGACTCCATAGTCCCGTGATCTTTATTTTATTTTCTTTGATTATAATTAAGTTGTCAATGCAAGACAAGTTTAAAAGTATAATATATTTCAAACACTTATTTTACACTTCATTCTATCACATTTAAAACTATATTTACACATTTTAGCCATAGGACTGTTTTACATTTTTAGAATGGAATATATCAACAGTGGTTTCATGACATTGTCTTAAATCCAAATCATAGACACCTAGGCAAAACTTGTTATCAGGAGCTTTGAAGAAGTCTAGTCCTCTGCCTATTTTAATAACCCAGCCAGTACTAAGCCTGAAAGAAAAAGACAAGCTATAAAAGATTTATTGGTCTATAGAGAGAATATATTTATGGTCGGGGACTTTCCGATTGAGCTTTATATTAGAGAATAGGTCAAGGCAATATTCACTCAAGTCATAGTTTAAAGATGTAAGCAGCCAGCACCCACTGGCGGGCGAGTGCTGAACCTTACTAATACTTATAAAATAAATATATAGATGTGGATAACAGCACATACAGCGTTGGGTCCGGCCGTTATGCCCCCATTCCGAGTTGCCCCCGGCCGGTATGCCCCCACATTGAAAAATTTGTTATTCCGGTTTGCCCCCGGCCGTGTTGCCCCCACAGTTTCTCTTTTTGTCATGATATTCGATTTAATACGGTTGAGTAGACAATTGTTATTAAAATAATAAATGGAAATTAAGAGTATAATCATGACTGATGTGTGTAGCTAATGTAGATAACAGTAGATTAGGTAGATGCAGTAATAAGGGGTTGTCTATATCTCTGCTAGGTAGTCTAAACAATGAGCGAGCAACCTAAGAGTGTTAATTTTCGAAATCAACATATTTTAATTTAACTTAGTTCGCATATTTAAATCCTTAAAGAATATACTCATAAACTATCTTTTTATATTAATACGAGGGCGGGTCAATAAGTCCGTGACTTTTGGAATAAAACACAGATTTTTTGATAAACAAATCACTTTATTTTTCAACGTAGTCTCCCTTGAGCTCTATACACTTTGTCCAACGCTTCTCCAATTTTTTTATCCCTTCCAAAAAATATGATTTGTCGAGGTCCTCAAAATAGGCCTTTGTTTGCGAGATGACTTCATCATTGGAGTCAAATCTTTTTCCACCAAGCCATTTCTTCAGGTTTGGGAACAAAAAGTAGTCACTCGGAGCCAAATCTGGAGAATAGGGTGGATGAGGGAGCAATTCATAGCCCAATTCATGGATTTTTGCCATGGCAACTGCACATGTGTGCACCCTTGCATTGTCTTGGTGGAAAAGAACTTTTTTCTTGGCCAAATGAGGTCGGTTTTTTTTCAAATCGTCATTGAAGCGGTCCAATAAGTTGGCATAATATTCCCCATTGATTGTTCTTCCCTTTTGAAGGTAGTCAATGTGGATTATCCCACGTGCATCCCAAAAAACAGTCGCCATAACTTTATTGGCTGACAAACCCACCTTGGCCTTCTTTGGCGCCGATTCACCCTTAGAAACCCACTGTTTTGACTGTTGTTTGGTCTCTGGTGTGTTGTGATGGATCCATGTTTCATCCACGGTTACAAAACGGTGCAAAAACTCCTCCATATTGCGATTAAACAACGCCAAACCTTCCTTTGAAGTTTTTACACGACTGCGTTTGTGGTCGACTGTGAGCAAACGCGGCACCCATCTTGCGGAAAGCTTTCTCATGCCCAATTGATCTTTTAAAATTGAAACCACTGAGCCATGCGAGATCCCTACGGCTTCCACAATCTCTTGCACTTTCAATCTTCGGTCGGCCAACACCATATCGTGAATTTTTTCGATTGTTTCGGGTGTAGAGACCTCAACTGGGCGTCCAGGACGTTCGGCATCTTCAGTGGTTTTACGGCCACAACAAAATTCAGTAAACCACTTTTTTACCATTGAAATCGATGGTGCAGAGTCCCCATAGTATTTATCAAGCTTAGCCTTGGTCTCGGTAATGGTTTTTTTTCGCAAAAAATAATGCTTAATAAGCACACAAAATTCACCTTTTTCCATTTTTTCCTCAAATTACTGGGTAGTCTGATAAAAATAGCTGTCAAACACAAACTAACTGACGCAGCAAGTTCAAATTTTGATAGGAATCAACTGACAGATACCTGTTGACAGGAGTAGTGTTGCTTTTTCAGTAAAGAGGTCAGAAATTCAAAAAGTCACGGACTTATTGACCCGCCCTCGTATTAATATCTAAAACGATGATACGTAGTACAAAATAAATATAAGTTAAATTCAAAAACACTTTTGTTTTTAACAGTATTTGCTAGAGTCTTGTTAAAAAGAAAATAGGGGCAACACGGCCGGGGGCAAACCGTAATAACAAATTTTTCAATGTGGAGGCATACCGGCCAGGTACTATCCGGAATGGGGGCATAACGGCCGGACCCAGATTGTTTTGATCCCAAAGTGAGAAACTTTTAAAGCACTCAAATTGTGGAAATCAAAAACAACGAAGGTACCACAAAGACCCTGACCCAAGAAAATGTAGAAAAGTACTATTTTCTGCATTGACTCGTCCGGGAATCGAGCCCGGGACATCTTCACATAAATAATAATACTATCACTGAACTATAGAGCTGCGATTAGTTATAGTACCATGATTATATACACATTTACGTATAGATAATAAGTGTAAAGAAATCTACTTCAGATCTAATCGGAGCAGGCGACACCTTGAAAACCAGACAGCACGCCACTCCGCCCTGAAGGTCATATAAATTTTTTTTTTGTTGTTACGGTGGGAACACAGCAACTTTGGCATTTTATGTGAACTAACATGATACAATAATATTTTTTATGCAAGCATTATTTCTTGCCCTAAGTTCAAACTTCAAACTGTTCTTTATTGCATTATGTTGTTTACAAGATGTTAGTTAAAAGCCCTATAAACCCAATACCGAATTCCATGTGAACGAGGTTGTGGACAAAAGCTAGCAGTTCATATTTCTACAGTGCCATAAGCAACTAAAATAATTACAGGTTAAAAATATCATCATCAGCCTATCACAGTCCACTGCTGGACATAGGCCTCTCCAATTGCACGCCACTTAGGTCGATCCTCGGCTTCTCGCATCCAGCTCCTGCCAGCCACCTTGCGCAAATCATCACTCCACCTAGCCTGAGGGCGTCCTACACTACGTTTGCCGAGACGCGGTCTCCACTCAAGAACTCGTTTACCCCAGCGGTTATCGGTTCTGCAGCTAATATGGCCAACCCACTGCCACTTCAACTTGCTAATCCGGTGGGCTATGTCGGTAACTTTAGTTCTCTGCCGGATCACCTCATTTCTGATTTTATCCCTAAGAGAAACTCCGAGCATAGCTCTTTCCATAGCCCGCTGAGTGACTTTGAACTAGTGGACTAGCCGTACCGTCAGTGTCCATGTTTCGGCTCCGTATGTCATGACGGATAGGACACACTGATTGAAGACTTTCGTCTTGTTAAAAATATAAAATAATTTAATTTCATTATGATTATTGTAACTTGGTACTTACGTTATTTGCCTATCATGCAATGTTTCTGAAAATTTCACTTCTAAATTTACTCTATATCTTCCTAAATCATTCATTAAGTTATTAAACCACTGCTGTTGCTCATGTGAAGTTTTGGGGTCTTGTGAGGTCATTAACTCTATGTACCTCAAGTTACTGCATGATCGTACAAGCAGCTCACATAGCCGGAGAAAGTTCTGGCACTAGAAAACATAACCTGATTTTAATATTATAATAATTAGGTAACCACAAACAAATATCATGAGCTAGGTACCCATAAATGTAAAAAATTGCATTTATAACAATATAAACAGAAATACATTAAGAAAACCAACTTTAATTGAATACCTAAGGAACTAAGTGTGGTAAATGTATTGAAAACAGTCATTATTATAGTTTCGAGTGAAATGCTTGAAAAAAATTATCAAAAACAAACTGTACTAGTCTTCAGTCTAGAAATCTTAAAATGACAAACAGAATAACATCAAAGGATGACTCAGTATGACAAACCTGATGAAAGCTTCGTATGTATGGATCTTCCACCAACACAAACTGTACATCCTCATCTAGAAACCTTCCAAATAAAGCCTTGTAACTGTGACCCGTGGAGTTGTTCTCTATGTGGACCTGTTCATGAAACTGTCCTTCATCCTTTTGCTTCAGAACCAACTTTTTAATAGTTTCCGCTCTATTCATGTACTCTTCTACTTTTTTTCTGAGATAGTTCCTGGCATTGTCATCAATCTCGCCTATAATAAACAATGCGTTACCACGAAGAATTTAAAATGAAATAAAGAATAAAAAATGCACCAACCTTTTAATTTATCCACCAATATTTGAAGACCTTCTTGATAGCAAACCAAGGCCTCCGTATATCTTTTTTTAGTATCCAATTCAACCCCCCGTTTCAAAATGCTAATAGCCGCACTTTCAACATTCATCGTAATATTTCATTAATAGTAATTTTATTAGTTTTAAAAAATAAACAAACACAACACAAAGTCACAACACAACAAACAAGGATTAGGAGAGAAAAAGAAAACGACTTGATTGTTGTTGTTGTTGTTTTCTTCACCTATTCTGGGTAGGCAAAGGGAACTATGCCCATACAGCCAATTCTTTAGTAATATTTTCTTTATTTTTGCATTAAAACGTTGATGTTAGACGTTTTAATGCTTCGATGGAGTTTTTGGAGACAGTCGAAAGATTGAAGGAATGTAGAGAAGTCCCCAAGAAAGAGGTGAACTGTTCGCGATCCCGCGCAAAATTCACGGCCCACTTTTCTTGGTTACGACCCATACACCATGTTATTTCACCGAACTGTATATTGTTCACTCGCACGACACTTTGTTTCGCAAAATAACACCACTTTTACGACCCAAAAATCACTTTATACAATAAAAATTCGATAAAATAAACGGACTCCAAACGTATCTCACGAACTCCCGCCAAATAAAAACGAAAACGACTTGAGATAATAAAAAAAAAACCGTCCAACGACATTAATGCTTTTATTTATTTGTTGCAAGGCCTCGGACGTATTCATACAGCCCATGATCACACTCTGAATGATGTTAATCCTGTGACCTTCTGTGGGGGACCCACAGCCCACAGAGCATCATCCGGTGCGTAATAATCACCATTCATGAACCTATATAAAAAGGTACTCTGTGAACCTATATGCCCAAACAAACGGCCATCGATTTTTCTTACTGTGTGTTCTTCCTCCCACCCACTGCCACTTCAACTTTGGTTGTCTTAGTTCTCCTTCGTATTTCTATCACACAGAGAAAACGTAGTATCCGCTTAGTAGTCTGTGGGGAAAACCCAAGCATTGCTCTATCCTTGACCTAAAGCATAGATTTAGGATCTACGTTTATGACCTAAAGCCTTCTTTTAGAGACCGTTAATAGACGACCACATTTTAATTCTCTCTTCATCACTGCTCTAAGCTGGCAGGCAACACGCAGTGGTCAAAGACTTAATTTGTCTTGTGGGAGACATGACGGTAATAATTCGAACGCGAAGATTTTTTGTAGCTTACCTTATTTATGTTATATATTCGACCATAGTGATTACTTGCTCAGTGTATTCCACGGAATAGGAAAAACAAGTGGAAGTGCGAAGTAGCCGGGACGTACGTGTTAAAATTTTCACAAAAATAAATAAACGTGATAATTTTTACCCCTTAATAAAGGGTTGCTAAAATTGTAACTTATACTGTGTATTTTTTTTTGAGATCTCTCGTCGAATACTGGTGTATTATAGATCTCTGACAATTTTCAAGAACTTTGAGTGCAGCGTTCTCAATATAAACTAGAGTGGGTACGTTATGGGTATTCCACATAATTTTATTTGTTTATCATAAGTCCTACTCTTTCGGATGTACTACTAACTAAGAATGCGTCTGCGAGCATTATGTTCCGGCCTTGAGAACTATATCATTCAGCTATTTCAATCGCAGTTCGATCGTGACTGAATTGGACGATTTTGACATTTAGCCCATACTAGAACTGTCAGAAACCTGCAATTCAATTACGATTGTGATACGATTTCGCTACGCGAATTAGGGGACGACAGGTACTCGCCATTAATATTGATGCCAAATCCTTTTCGATCCAGAAGCTCAAAATATATACTAGCGCATCAGTAAAAAGTTTCGGAGATTTCAGTTTTCCTGTCTCACGCCTAGCTGCAGTTGTATTTTACAGGATTAGCACTCTGGTTCTGTAATCGAACTGACACAGTGGCGTATTATAGCTACCTACCTTAACACCTCGGAATAAAATAAAATAAAATAAATTATTACTTATTTATTTTCTCTGAATATTAATTTTTTTTCATAATGCAGTATCTGTCAGCGAAGGCCTCCTCCATATCTTTTCACTTGCTCTGTCGTTTGTAACTCTTGTCCGATATGGTCCTAGGGTCAAACAAATCTCATCCACCCATCGTCTCAAAGGTCTTCTTGGGTTGCGTTTTCCATCTCGTGGGTACCAAAGTGTGTGTTTTGCAGCAGGTGACATTTCTGCTTATCGATTTGGGTAAGAATGTCCGAGACTTTAATTTTTATGACTGATAGTTGTATTTGTTGACGCACTGCGAGCTTGCAGTTTCGTGGTCTTGGCGCCTTTTGAGAGCTTTTTGAACCGCTCATATCTCAATCGAATCAAAGGCTTTCCCATAGTCCACAAATTTCTCAGTGGCTGGTTATTCTCCTTGGCCTTCTCTTTAACTTGCCGCAGCGCATGAAAGAGGAATGCTATATTTTTTTCCGAATAATTATTTCAGGATCCCTCGATCGTGAGTTATTCCAGACACAATTGAAATCAATTGTTATCGTGGCACCCGAGTGCCTCCTGGGGGTTGAGGGATTAATAGAACCTCCTTTAGGATGGATGGCCCGGGACACCCGGGTAGCCCGGTGGGTAGCACTTCACTGCATGCCGATGACATTTAGAATAACTTTAAATATAAGTACGATCTTTTTTAGATTATCTATCTATATATTATAATATAATAAAGCTGAAGAGTTTGTTTGTTTGTTTGTTTGAACGCGCTAATCTCAGGAAGTACTGTTCGAATTGAAAAATTATTTTTGTGTTGGATAGTCCATTTATTGAGGAAGGCTTTAGGCTATAAACCATCACGCTGCAACCAATAGGTGCGAAGCATTAGTAAAAAATGTTGCAAAAATAATGGCGATCATAATAACAGAAATTGACGCGGATGAAGTTGCGGGCAACAGCTGCTAGTAATATTATAAAGCTGAAGAGTTTGTTTGTTTGTTTGTTTGAACGCGCTAATCTGTGGAAGTACTGGTTCGAATTGAAAAAATATTTTTGTGTTGGATAGTCCATTACCATTTATCGAGGAAGGCTTTAGGCTATATCGCTGCGACCAATAGGAGCGAAGAATCAGTGAATAATGTTGCAAAAATAATCGCGTTCATAATACCAGAAATTGACGCGGACGAAGTCGCGGGAAGAAGACAAATCAATCAATATATAAGTAAAATATCTCTTTATTTGAAACGATAACGGGAATTAAACGCGATCATAGTAGTTAAACTTTCGCGTTGCATAATAAGGTACTCGTATGATCATCATACCTTTTTATGCAACGCGAAAGTTTAAAAGTAAATATAATTGTTGTCTTTTAAAAAAAGACAGACACACTTCGTAAAGCTTCAAAAAATTCAAACTAAACTAAACTAGTGTTGTGATTACTTTTTGAGTCTCTAAGATTATTATTATATAAGTGAAGGTCTGGCTGTATGGACTAGTCCATATTTTTTTTAAAACCAATCTCTCCTCAATCTGTCCCTACGCTAAGAAAAAAAAAATGACAAAAAAAAATGTAAACAAAATAAACTTTTTCAAGCTTACACGCGTGAATTTCTGTGTAAAATAACACAAGTTGTGATTTTATTAAATCAAATTAAGTTTTGTTTAGTTTTAAGCAAATATAGTGCATGAAATTTGGTACATTTGACTTAGGGAATCAAAATGTCTCATCAATTCGGTCGTGTAGTTTCCGAGATACTCCTTAGATATTTTGGAGATATAGTGGAAAAAGTTGGTAAAGACTTATTTATGTATGGGAGCAAACCAATAGGAATGATTTTAAAGACTACAGGGCTTCCTAGATCACAAGTAATTGACCTCTATCTTTACTTTTGCATGAATAGATTTATAGGTTATGGTTCAGGGCTTTATCATAAATGAAATATATTTTATTGTGGTTTCAGATAGTTGATAGCCTCCGGACGTTACTCAAGTTTGATTTGGCAACATTTGAACCATCAGCCAATGAAGTCATAGTTGATTACAAACTGATTCCTGAAAATGTTCTTCTACTTATCAGATATCCAAGGTATTACAAATTTACAATATAGCCTTAACCCTTTGACGATCGGATATTCACACAATTAAAATCAATTGTTATCGCGACAACCGGTTGTCGCTTGGGGGTTGAGGGATTAAAAAACACATAAAATCTTTCAAATTTTTTCAAAGCAACAAATAAATTCAAGTGGGAGTTGGTGGGAATTTGCAATATTTTGTTCAGAGTTATAACAAACAAATCATTTTTTTTATGATTAATATTGTAGCATACACTGATAATGATAGTTAATGCCTAATTAATTTGAAACATTCATGAGGCATACATTTCAAAGATTAATGAGACATCACTGCTTTCATCAACCAGCTTAGAGTTTTAAATATTGGTTGTACCCACAGAACATAAAAAACGAGTAGAAGTAGCATCCACTCCTATTTGTATGAAAACCAGTGTAACCAAACTAACACATTTGTGATTAAATCACATTATCATGCACACCAAGAATGTCTTCTAGTGAGTGGTTAACTTTAACTGTCAGATAGTTCCACTACCCGACACAAGATGCCTCTTATTCACTATCAAATAGTTTCGCTATGCGACGATAGATGCTACCTAAAAACCATTGCTAAATAGGGGTGGGATAGTTACGATAATCATAACAAAACTAGAGAGAGACAGAGTTATGTTTAACATTGTCTCTCTCATCTTCTTAATTATTACAACTTAACATCTTTTCCAAAAAATTATAAATTATAAATGACTTCTATATTTTAGGCTATAAATGAAAAAAATACTTTCTTTGTTTCAAAATCGTTTTCCCAGAAATGTTTAGAGCAAATGGTGCATGTTTTTCCGGGATACCTACCGGCTTGCTTCAATCCATTTTCCTTTTATGTTTGGATCTTTAGGGTACCTCAAATAAATAATATCAATTAATTAATTAAATACGTGTATTGATTTATTTAAACAAGTTATTATATACGAAAAACAAACGACTACAAAATAAGATAATTTGGCACACAATGTACCAAAGACCCTGTAAATTTAATGACCTTTTGTAACTTAGTACTTTCATAGATTACTATTTTTTTTGTATTTATTTTAATTTTATTATTTACGTTTATAAATAACAAAAAAACAAGCAATTTATAAATACTTAATATTTTAACTTAATATTTAAACTTTTGTTACTAGATACCTCCTTCAAATGAAAAGTAAATTTGGCAGTGAAGCAGAGTTATTGGTAGAAGAATTACTGCAGCAAGCTTCTTGCACCGCCACAGAGCTTCTGGTGAATTTAGCCAACAAACACAAGGATGACAAGGTAGAGTAGAATCCTGTTGTAACAATGCCAAAGGGACCGGTAATATTATGTCTTACTAAACTAATGACATGCTAAAGAAACTGAAAATTTAATTCTTTTGTTATGATTGTACTGACATCTAATCAGAAGTTCAAGCATGATTTTTGGATAGATCTAGATTAGATTAACTGTGTGAATGTAATTTTATAAATTACTATATATTAATCAAGGTACAAATTAAATTAAAATATTTATTTTTATATGTTAAAAACGGAGGTAGCTTAGCTTTGGTTTGTTTGTAAAGTCAGTCATTTTGTCTGAATTGTTTTGGTCGGTCCTTATAACCGCAGTTGTATTAATCGAATATATTTTCACATCCAAACCAAACATATTATGCCTAAACTAATGTCACTAGAAGCGGTTGGTTGTTACGTGAGATATATTTATTGCACAAAATTTGATATGAATCAAGTAGCCTATTATTAGTAAAACTAAGTACGTACTCACTTAAGTCATTTTTCTATACTTTTAACCATAAATAAATGTTCATTAGAATTAAAACTTCTTTTAATTTCAGGAAAAGAACATTAATATAATACAGCTAAAAGATGTATTTATAAGCCTGGCAACGGCTGGGTACATCCAACAGGCACCTGTGGCCGAATTGAAGGAAGGCAGCGAGATCCCAACTCTGATTCCTGTTGCTACGATTGTACCAGATCTTGATGTCAGAAACTTGATACAGGTCATGAATTCAGGAAATTTGGCTGAGGTTAATGACAGTAAGTACTATTTTAATCTACACACACATCACTACACTACGTCATAGAGCACATTTTTAAGCATATTCTTATCACTGTAAGCCAGCGAAGTTTCATCAAATGTTAGGAGTTTGTACCCAAAAGCAAAAGAAACATCTTTACAGATGTTTGACAGTCAGTTAAGATGAAACAATACTTTAGTGATATTTTAGCTACTTTATTGCATTTTTAATATCAGTATTTAAACTTGAAAAATTATGTCTCAGGCCGGACATGATTGCAATTCAATTACTTAAATATCATAATAGTATAGGTAAACTTGGTCCTGCTCCTGACTTTATAAAATTTGACCTTATATATGCTAGCTAATATACTAATCTTAGTTCTCATGGTTTGCAGATGTATATTGGAAGATAAATTATGACAGATTTCATCAGGACTTCAGGGATGAAATTATGATAAAAGCAATCACACGTCGTATAGATGAAAACGGTAAGGTCATGATAATAGGGGTTAAAGTATGAAATTGACGATTATTTTCCCACTTTTTATTTTGTTTATAGCTCTTAAGTATCAGTCATATTATTGCGTAATTCTTTTTGTATTGTATCAAAAACTAAATAGTGTAACTTTTGACTAAAAAAAAAATGCAATACTAGTGCCTATTACTTCAAAGGAAGTCGTTGAAAAGACCCCTTACAATGTGTCAGCTGACCTTCTTGCTTCAATTAAGTATATTTGTATTATATACTTTGATTTTCAGAAATTTAAATACTATAATGCGTAGCTTTATAACCATCTAACTTTCACCTTTAATTGCTTCGAAAACGGTTCAGGCGTTTTTAAATAAACTAAAAAATTGTTAGTATGGAAAAATGACTTTTCTTGATTTCGTCCATACAAAACGGAAATTTCATACTTTAACCCCTAATATTTTATAAACATTTGAAAAGGAATCAGTCACGGCCTAAATTTAATACTGTATTTACTCCTAAAGTAGTCTGAATTACTCCTCATAAAATTAGCTATTTTCGAGTTAAAGTTCTCATAACATTAGCTATTTGCCAACAAAATGATTCCAGCCATTTCAAATTAGCCGAAACAAACAGATCTTTTTTTTATGTAAGTGCCATACAGTATTTAGGCATGTACGCCTTCTTCGTCGCCTGACCACCTTTAAGAGGAAACACCACGGCCGTTTTTCCATACAGACGTAGTCCCCTGTTTCCTCCCTGGATAATGCCAGTAGAGCAATAATTTTTATTACAAAAATGTATGGCAACTATTAACATGTTTCTATGTTGTCCGTTCTTTCATAATTTAATTAATAAAAAAAGATATGAGCCCTTAAAAATCGAAAAAATTCTCCAGATTTTCCGCTGTGTTTAAACTTCTAGAAAACAAATTTGGCTAAATTTTAGAAAAAAAGGGAAATATACGAACACGGCCAAAGCCTTTCTTTAATTTTTAATGAAAAAAGTATTTAAATCGGTCTAGTTTTGGAAAAGTAATCGGGGGACTACGAAACGTTGATTTGGTGTGTTTTTAGTAGGTATTTTCGGTCCAAGAAGCAGTTGTCTCTATCTCTAAATTATTACATTGGTTTACAACAAATAATCTTTTACTAAATGCAAATAAAACAAAATGTGTAAAATTTACCATGCCCAATGTAAGGTTTGCTGCTACTCATATAATTGTTAAAGATGAACCACTAAACTCTGTAGCGATGTAGAGATTAATATACTTACAGTGTCTTCTCAATACATTCTCGAGAATATTGTTTACGTTCGTAAGAACATACATTTATTTCTTATGAAAAGTAACGTACACAATTTCAATACCAGAAATAAAGATAAACTTGCCGTTCCAGGCTTCAGACTGCGAAAAGTAGGAAAATCGTTTATGGGAAATAGTATTCGTATTTTCAACAAATTACCACAGGGTATTGCTGAACTCCCTGTACATAAACATAAATCGTATATCAAATTAATTTTAATGAAAAAGGGCTATTACACTGTCAATGATTATTTAAATGATAGAAATGTATGGAATTAAATTGTCCCAGCTCGTACTTGCTTAAACCTTGTAAAAATCACCTTACCTTGTAAAAATTTATTTAAAAAGAGGCTGACAATAGTGACCGAGTTTCTTGCGCTGCTTCTTCTCGGCACTAGCCCAGACTTGTCCCGAAGCAGTGGTAGGTTTAAATTGGGACGTGTAAAAGCGCCTTCTGGGGCCTTTTTGCAATAAAAAATAAAACTGATTTTGACTGATTTTTTAACACTCTGCGGTGAATGTGTTTGGCACTGCGCGACAGCAATAGATTTTACAAATAAATACCTATTCGCTCGCCCGTAGTGTTTCCTCTTCAGAGCAAAATCGCTTGCAGCTCGCGTCGTCTATTGTTTGAAGTGACGTCCGTTTTTGTGTAGTACTGCACGCTATTTTCGTTTGAAAGTGGTTAGGCGTCGGAGACCCCCACCGTGCAAGCATTTAGTGCAAAGTTGTTAATTTAAATCTTGTGAATTTACAGACACTTAAAATTTATCTATATGTATGTAAGATCTAAGATAGACTTAGATCTTCTCAACATTCCTCGGTTTGAGTAACCTAATACTGCCTACAGCGGGTGAGCTGATGCGTTTCCTTCTACAACAAATGTACCTGACTTCGTCTGCGTGGGCGCCGGTGTCGAACCCGGCGGGCGCGCTGGAGCTGCGCGAGGCGAGCCGCCGCATCGCCGCAGACAAGCCGCTATTGCATCAGCACGTGGACCAGTACCTCAAAGTACTAGGTATGTTTCAACCTACTAACGATATAAAGAGTGATATAGGGTGAACAACCTCAAACATTATAAATAACATGAATACGCCCCCGGGATTCTAAAATTTGTGACGCGTGTTTTATTTATGAATGCACCAGGTGTATTTAGGTGATGCAATAGTTCGTTTAAGTTAAAATTAGATGGCGAAAATAAAACGATTTTAGCCAGACAGGTGCCAGAAAGTGTCGGCCTGTAATCATCCTACTGCAGAGCAGATGCCTCCATCATTGAATTCAAGTTAATATAGCAATGACGGGTTCAACAGGCATAATTACCATGCTTGAAAAATTCGGGTAAGTCGATCACAAAACTGAGCAATGTTCCAAAATTGGCAACATTTTGTTTTCCAAATCAGGGATCGAACCGGGGACCTTGAGATCTTGGCTCGGTATTTAAACCACTAGTTTACTCTAAACAATTTTCACACCACCCAATTTTAATACCAGACAAAGATAAACTTGCCATTCCAGGTTTCATACTGCGAAAGGTTTGAAATTTGTTCATAGGGAATTGCATTCGCATTTTCAACAATTAACCATAATCCAGTGGTTCCCATTTGCCGGGTCGCAACCCGGTACCGGGCCATCAAAACAATAAACCGGGTCACAAAATACCCGCCTTGTTTAATCATGCCTACTATCGTTCAACGCATCGTAAATATTCTTCTTAAACTTTCGTCAATTTTCGGGGAACTTGAATTCTTTAGTAAAACATAGGCAGCGTGCGAAGTATTCGCACTAAAATTAGTATTAATAAAACATTTTTGTTTAAAAGTATTAAGTGGGTCACAAAGGGGCAGTGTGAAAATTACTGGGCCATGGCAGAACAATGTTTGGGAAACACTGCCATAATCTATTGCTGAACTTAACATAAATTAATGTTAAAGTACTCCCAATTTTTTCAGCTCGCTGGCTCTTCTCGAAAATAAGTATTTTAAAAGAGGCACTAGTCCACTCTTTTACCGAAACAGTGGTAGATTAAAATATTGTGACGGGTGAAAGCAATTCCAAACTCTTGTTTGGGTCGGGCAACCGGGGATCGAACCCAGGCCCCCGGTATCTTGGTCTGGTACTTAAACGAACCAATATGGGGAGTTATACAGGGTGAAATTTTAACCACCTTCCAAATTTTAATATATCAATCTACGAAACAAAAAAACAAATAAAGTATTTTTTCTTTTGGTATTATCCAGTACAAAAATGTCACGATAAAGCACTTAGAAAATGTCCGCCAAAAATATAAAATTTTGGATATGGCTGCCTAGCAACACTTTTTTTACGCGATGCGCATCTCATTAGTTCAATGAGATGCGCAATCGAATCGAAAGTTGAGGATTTTCCCTTTATACCTTAACAGGCCTAGGACTGTAAAAATTGAAAACTATATTTCGAAAAATATTTTCGGGTGACAACTTGATTTACATTTTTTACTTCATAAATGGGTTTTAAATACGATACTGAACCCCTATAAAATTTTTGGAAAGTGGTTAAAATTTCACCTGTATAAACACGATTTAAACCTCGTTTTATTTGTATTATGTGCGAATGTTGTATGTAAGAGAACGTACCCATTAGTCTAGTGGTTCAAGTACCGGGCCAAGATCTCAGGGTTCTAGATTCGATCCTCGGAGCAGGCAACGGTTGTATGTTGCGTTTAGACTGACAATCCAGATTAAGTTATATGCATTGCCCTGCAGTGAGATGATTATAGGACTATTGTAAAGTAATATCCATAGAGATTGTCTAAAATGTTATCTGTGCAGTATATGTGCTGCCATCTGATGGCTTAGTTTTTATTTGTAATAAGTTTTGTTCTGTTAATGCACATACGTGCTGTTTTATTTAAAAGCCCGTTACTTTATGTGTGAACGAATCGTCTTCCAGAGGAGAACGGGGCAGGTTTCGTTCGTCGCACGGGGGACGCGGGGGGCGGGCAGTGGGTAGTGCGAGCGCAACACGCGGCCGAGCAGCTTGTTCTAGCCGTCATCGAGCACACGGTCAACGAGCGGCTCGGCTCTAAGGCAGCCAGGATATTCAGGTATGAATTGAACCTTATCTAGGAACATTTAAGGTATGTTACCGTCAGAATAGCTGGTCGTGTCGAAAGGTCTAGAAGTATATTCAAAAATTGTTTCACGATTGTTTATGTTTGCTGCATTCCTTAAATAATTTCTTTATGTAGTACATACAGAGAAATGAAAATGTTTTTCGGACCAGCCATTCTGATATCAGTATTATTGGTGACCTCTTCGTTCAATATAAAGGATGTCGTATTTCAAAAATGTCTTTGTTACAGTAATTGCTTATGACTAGCTTCATTTTGAAGTATTCAGTTTTAGCGTCCTATTTCATTCGGTATTTATAAAATATATTATATATTAGTAAATGCACATAGAAGCGTGTACAGTCCATTATTATTGATCGATTGTATGCCTCTGGAAATATTTTATGTCTGTTTGTCACTAAGTCCTTTTAGTATATTAAATCATTTATTAAAACCCTTATTTAAGTTTAGGAATGACTGAAATTTGTCAGTATACCTGTCTTAAATAATAATAACAATTAGCACAATAACACTGTATCGTTATTAAATTGAAGACTTTTTTTATTTAGCCCTATATACCAGCCGTTTAAGCTTGCTAGTAAACATTCTGTAGTTATTGCCCTGAAAAACTATATGAAAATTTACAGGTTAATCCGATCAAAAAAATACATAGGAGAGGAGGACATTCAGAAACATGCAATGTTACCAAACAAGGAATGCAAAGAACTCACATACAAGCTGCTGGAGCAACATTTTATAAGCGTACAGGTACTAATTAGCGACGTTTTGATCTTGATAATAAAAAAAAAATGCCCCCTCATTATAAGTCTCCACCAATCTATAGGTTTTTAAAATTTCTTGATGCATTGTTTGACGACCATTTGGATTAGTGGTAGTAAACGCTGCTTCTGAGCCATGGGTCGCGGGTTCGATCCCTGCACAGTACAAATATCTGTGTGCATGATCATGTCTGTTTGTCTGGGTGGTTTCTATGTATTATAAGTATATATCTACTAAAAAATAATTATATAAGTAAGTTTATCGGTTGTCTAGTACCCCATACGACAAACTACTTACTAGTAGCTTAATTTGGGACTAGATGACTCTGTTTGGCCCAGTGTGGCATGTTTGAAAAATATTTATATTTATATATTTATATTTTATATTTATTTTTATTTTTACACATTAAACTTATCAATGAACCGGGATTTACAATGCAATGTTATAATTTATAGGTAATATCGTATTTACCTTATTTACGGTTCAGTGATAAGTTTTACACCAATCTAACTTATAGAAATTGGCCTTACCAAAAGGTGGATTTTGCCATAACTTTGGAAAAAAGACACTGCTATAGTTTTTATTCCTTTTGTCAGTTCTCCATAAGTCGCCTTTGACGGCACTAATAGGATGAGAAGGGGGGGGGGGGGTTCTATTTAACGTTGACACTACATTCTATATCATGTTGCGTTGATTCTTTTCGGCACTAGCCCAGACTTGTCCCGAAGCAGTGGTAGGTTTAAATATTGGGACGTGTAAAAGCGCCTCCTGGGGCCTATTTGTAGAAATAAAACTGATTTTACTGATTTTTACTGATCTTATAATTTTGACTTTGACTCGTCAGGGGCCTAATTCGCGTAACCGAATCGCAGTTCGATCGTGATTGAATTAGACGATTTTGACACTTAGCCCATACTAGAACTGTCAAAAACCTTAGGCGAATTAGGGGCTAGTTATCAGATTAGTATAGCTAGTGGATATCAAACACATTTTAGGCATTAATAAATTTCAATTTCTAAATAGCTTGTAACGGATTTCCTTTTTTTCCAGCCAATGAGGAAAGCAGCATCTGCAGGAGCCATGGCGAAAGCTATTTATTTATACCATATCAATTTACATGACGTAAGTTAATGTTTAATATCTAATATCATATCAGTTACATCAGTTACGTATACTCAGTAACTTAATTATCTCAAGAGAATATCAATGATTGTTCTCAGTCGGTTCAACCATATTTTTCCCTATACTTACTTGAAGTATAAGACGGTGTTACTTACCAAACCTTATAGTTCAAATTTATCGGAAAGTACCATTTTAATTTTGATTCCCTTGAGAGTGTCGAAACAAACGCATTTTGGGGCATAAACTGACTGTAGACCCTTAGATGTTTTTAGTACCTAGAAAATCGCTAAACTTTGTTTTAAAAGTCTAAATTTCGTACACCGGCGAAATCGTTGTCGGCCATATTGGTCTATAGATTGTCTATTCTGTGACAACACATGGGTCAAAACAAACAGTTGACCTTTAACCAACATTCATATTTGTATAATTTTATTGCTCGTATCAATAAAAGTATTAAGTATCAATTACACTCGAATTAGGTGTTATTGCAAAAATTAAACCTCAAATCTAGCACTTTCTCAGTAACTTATTTCAAAAATTTTAATGTCAAAGTATTAGGCAACATAACGAAATTTACTCGTACAAGATCCGCTATGAAGTTTCCTTAGAGTCCTTTGACGTCATAACATTTTGACACAACCAGCGTTTTCGGAGTTTAGTTCAAAATATAAAGACTGGCCAAGTGCGAGTCGGACTCGCGCACTTAGGGTTCCGTACCAACTTTAACTGAATTTGGGGTCCACTTACTTTCACTTAGCCAAAATACCACAATATTTAATTGACTGCAAAAATTACTTTGTTTTTCATAGTTTTTGTATGAAGGACAAAGTTATATTCGCGGTTGTTAAAAATGTGCTATTTCTCAAAACTACCGGTTTGATCTCGTTCAAACCAATTTTCGTTGAAAGTATTTGTTAATATCTACATTATGTATTTTTTTTTAAATTTTCACTTGCTTATTTTAAAAGTTAGACGGGGGGAGGACAATCTTTTTTTTTGTTTTAGTTCTATGTATGGGAAGCCCCCCTTAAATATCATTTTTTTTATTTTTTGTATGAGTTTCGTACAGAGGTCAACAGGATACACCTACCTACCAAGTTTCAATTGTGTAATGCTAATACTTTCAGAATAAAGTAGCTGTGACACGGACAGACAGACAGACAGACTAGACGAAACTATAAGGGTTCCGTTTTTTGCCATTCGGCTAAGGAACCCTAAAAAGGCAACTTTTAAATTGAAAATATGTAGCTATCTTGCACTTTTGTTAAGTAAGATAAGCATTGGTTTTTTAAGTTAAATACTACAGAAACTCTTCATTTATTGCGTCAAATTTGATATGAATCAAGTAGTCTATTGTCCTCTAGTGTTAGTCAGTTAAGTTTTATAGTAAGCTAATATACAGACTTTTCATCATCTTCCAAATTTTTTATAGGTGTTATGTAACGTATTTAGAGCCCATTTATGAAGAATAAAATGTAGGTCGAGTTTTAAGTAAGGGGATAAAAGGATAATCAACTACTTATGAATCGCAAGGAAAATTATTCATATTTAAAGGCTTCCGTTGTGTGCGCTGCGTAAACGGTTCAAGTTAACAGGAATTGATGCTGACGAAGTCGCAGACAACAGATGTCTACTGTGTTAGACTTTAGGAACCAACCTGTACATAACGTCAAAGCGATGGTAACTGAGCTGCTCTTGGGATGGTGTTATGATAAAGCAGAGGGAATCATAAAAGTTGTAAAATAGTCTAAACTTAGCTCATTAACAACCAAATAAAGCGCGCGCGCGCGCGCACACACACACACACACACACACACACACACACACACACACACACACACACAAACGCCAGCTTTGCCCATTGTAAAGAATTTATAATTTGTAATTATTTTTAACATGCAAGAATGTTTCTGTTTTTTTTTTTAACAAGTTCTGCGAAAATCACATGTAAATCGTACACTGTTCCCCACAGGACAGGCATGCCTAGTTTGGGGACCGGTAAAACCTGTCTGTATTTTTATCCTGTCAATAAAAATTTTTTCATTTTTCATTTTTTTTTTCATTTTTTCAGATACCTAAGTAGCTCATTCATAAATAGCCAACATAAAAGGTTGAGGTACACTAATACCATAACAATATCGGTATTGGTTAATGGACCACATCCCATATAATAATAAATGTGCCCGGTCTCTTTGGAAGGTGATTTAAATGTAATAATAAATAAATAAATATTTAAGACATGCCTCACTGGGCCACACAGAGCCATCTAGTCCCAAATTAAGCTACTATTAAGTACCCTGTCGTATGGGGTACTAGACAATCGATAAACTTACATAAATACTTTTTTTTTTTGTAAATACATAATTATAATACATAGAAAACACCCAGACCAGTACAAACAGACATGTTCATGCACACAAATATTTGTACTGTGCGGGGGATCGAACCCGCGACCCATGGCTCAGGAGCAGCGTTTACTACCGCCGATCCAAATGTCACCTGTATGAAGCCCCACGTCCACGTGTAGGTGGCGCAGTCGACGGCCCAGATGTGCTACCGCGCGCTGCACAACGTGGCGGCGCGCGGCTCGCACGAGCGCTCGCGGCACGCGCGGCTGCTGCGCAAGCTGCGCCGCGTGCGCACGCTCGTGCACGGCATGCGCCTGCGCAGCGAGCCGCAGCAGAACATCGACGACGTGAGTACTACTCGGCTCGCGATTATTACATGACAAAACACATTTTGACATGTAATAATTGATGACGACCTCCGTGGCGGAGTGGCGTACACACCGGTTTTCAAGGTGTCGCCTGCTCCGAGGTCCCGGGTTCGATTCCCGGACGGGTCAATGTAGAAAAAATGTGTTTTTCTACATTTTCTCGGGTCTGGGTGTGTGTGGTACCTTCGTTGTTTCTGGTTTCCAAAATACGAATGCTTTAAATAGTTATTCAAATTGGGATCAGAACAATGTATGTGATGTTGTCCAC
Organism: Anania crocealis; assembly: GCA_949315895.1. Classification (NCBI taxonomy): domain Eukaryota; kingdom Metazoa; phylum Arthropoda; class Insecta; order Lepidoptera; family Crambidae; genus Anania; species Anania crocealis. The sequence continues at coordinate 13,994,759 of OX438867.1, read as the reverse complement.
ATTCATTTATTTTATTTATTTATTTATTTAATGCCGAAATCCTGATACCGGAATAACTAACGTATCTGCTAACTGCCTATCCAACTACGGCTTGTTTTGTTTAGTCCGGCATGTTTTTGAGGCAGATGACACGTGCGATTCTCCATTGTGCAATCGTTTTTTTTTACGTCTGTTTAGACCGAACATTTAAGTTAAGGTTGAACAAATTGGTTTTTTGCCTGTGATAGATTACGATAATCAAAGTACAAAAACATGTGTCAAAACATCACTATTTCCATTTCAAATAATCGCCTTAAGTAGATGCCTAATTGTTCCTAATAATTTAATACTAATTCATTACTAAATATAGAGTTTAAGTACTAATTGTAAAAATATCATGACACCATTTCCGGATAATCTAGAATCAAATAAATAAATCATGTAATAGTTAAAAACAATTACGTTTTGTAAATTAATGAGGTTTGTAATCATCTATTTATTTATTGGTGTCATTTACAATTTATCAAGCTAAACAATAGTTTAATATTGAATCCAAGTGTTGTTAATTAAATGATAAAAAGTATGCTAAAGACACCATTTCCGGATAATCTAGAATCAAATAAATAAATCATGTAATAGTTAAAAACAATTACGTTTTGTAAATTAATGAGGTTTGTAATCATCTATTTATTTATTGCTGTCATTTACAATTTATCAAGCTAAACAATAGTTTAATATTGATTCCACGTGTTGTTTATTAAATGATAAAAAGTGTGCTAAAATCATAAAAGTTATATTAAAAATCATTATCGGTATTTAAAATCACATTACTAATGTAACTAAGTAATTCAGTCTGTATTTTAAATTAAATTATAGAAATATACTTCCTGCTTCCGTCGTCTTGTGCCCCCTCCACTCTCTATAAAAGCGGAGTGGGTCGAGGCGACGGACACAGTTGTTCACTGACCGTTGGACAGAGCGGAAGCTCTGCCTGGACACCTATTTTGTCGACGAGATAATAATAGTAATAAATAAGCTGCTGCTGTGGACTGAGATAAGTAATATTCCTTAAATTCCGTCATGATTTTGTCTACTTATATCTAATGTTTTAATATTTTAATTTAACTAAGTAAAACAATTTTAAAATTAAATAAAGTTCCTAACTAACATTCTGCTTTCCTAAACTATAGTAAAATGTTGCTGAATAATAAAAGTATAAATAGTTGAATCACAATATTGTTTTAATTATTGAACACCCCTATTACATTTTTGTTCTTATCAGAAGTGGGATATGTAAACCTTGAATGATACTAATTCGATGTTTGTTATTTTAGGACGTGTGGGCGTGGTTTCTAATGGATCAAACTGTACTTGAAAGTCTGCTCAAGGCCATCCGTGATGCAGTGTCCGGCAAAAACCGAGGAGATGATGTGGTGCTACCAGTATTTGATCCGGAGAAAAATGATAACGGCGCTGAAAGTTGGTGTGGCAGCGTGGCTGCAATTGCATCAGATCTTGGATGGAGCAGCCTCACAACCGTTGCGAAAGCAGGTAAGGCCTTAAAAGGCTCTGCGTTACTATGGTTTGAAACCTGGGATCCAGAAGACGGTAGAACATGGGGAAATTTTGAAACCACTATCAAAGATCTTTACCCAGAAAAACGTAATCTGTCAGATAAATTGTCTAAAGCAGTTCTTTTAACGTCCGAATCATCCGAATCCTACTGTGAATTTGCCAGAGAGAAATTAAGGTTACTTAGGAATACTAAGATAGCTTTTACGGAAGAACAGTTGGTCGAGCTTGTTTGTGGGGGTATACAAGATGTAAATGTAAGAATGGCTTCGTATAATAGTCGTGTAAAAACAACAGCTGAGTTGATTGCTCTATTTACAACATATATAAAGAATCCTAGGAAACGGCCTTTAGACTCAAGTAAAGTGGATAAGTCTGACCCATCATTGCCTAGTACATCTAACAAACGGTTTAAATTTGATGAATCTCAGGAAAAGCGTTGTTTCACGTGTAATAAGTTAGGCCACATTAGTCGAAATTGCTTTTTTCTAAATAGAATTTCCAGAAATCAAAATAATGCTTCCGCTGCCTCCACACCCTTGAATAAAGTACAATGTGCGTTTTGTAAAAAAATTGGGCACACCGAGTCTGTTTGTTACTTTAAACCACGTAGCAGTACAACTCCAACACCGAACCCCCCACCGTCAAAGGGTGGTGATGTTAACTGTTTCACGAAAGCTCATCTTCCATTAACTAAGGTGGTTATTAGAGATATTACGATTGAAGCCCTTATTGACACCGGTGCCAGCTGTAGCATAATCAAAGATTCAATAGCAAGACGGTTAGGGTGTAACTTGACTCCATGCTCATTGTATCTTGAAGGTATCGGGAATGGAAAGCTACACATATTTGCTAAAATGACTGTCCCTGTTAAGTTTGATGAGATTTGCCTGGAAATTGAATTTAACGTAGCCAGAGATAGGGACTTTTATTACGATTGTCTTATTGGTAGAAATGCAGTACAGCATCCAGATGTTGCCATAGTAATGGATACATCAGGCTGCAAGGTAACACGTGCGCCGTCAGATAATGCGATAAAGTCCATTGATACTAATGATAAACAACATTTTGTAAATCTCACCAACCCTGATTCTAGCCCCGATTTGAAACAACTAACTGAATTGATAGATCATTTAGATACCACTTTGCAAAATAAAATAACAGAAATCTTCCAAAAGTATCCGAATATATTACCATCTGAAGATAATATTGGCACTGTTAAGACCGGAGAAATGACTCTACGGCTAAACAAAGATGAAATCGTACATTATAGACCTTATCGACTGGCCCCCGTTGAGAGAGAGAAAATTAAAGGAATGGTACAAGATTTATTACAAAAAAATATAATAAGAGAAAGTGAATCGTCTTTTGCTAGTCCAGTTCTATTAGTAAAAAAAAAGGATGGTAGCGACCGAATGTGCGTTGATTTTAGAGCTTTGAACAAAATAATAGAAAAAGAAAGATATCCTCTCCCTCTCATCGATGACCAAATCGACAAGTTAGGGAACGCCAAGTATTTTATTTCAATCGATATGAAAAATGGATTCCATCAGATACCGGTTTCTGAGAATTCTATTAAATATACTGCTTTTGTGACCCCGGACGGGCACTATGAGTATTTGAAAATGCCATTTGGTATATGCAATGGACCTTCTGTCTTCCAAAGGGCGATTTGTAAGGCAGTAAAACATTTAAATTTCTTATTGGTGTATATGGATGACCTATTAATTCCTTTTAAAAATGAGGAGGAGGGTATCCAATACCTTGATCAAACTTTTGAGGCTTGAAGTCGTGCTGGATTTACTATAAATTTAAAGAAGTGCAAGTTTTTTGAGACTGAAATAGAGTATCTTGGCAGAAAAATCTCAGAAGAAGGTGTTAGGCCCAGTGACACTAAAGTAGCGGCTTTGATTGACTCTCCTGTCCCTATCAACGTAAAAGAAGTGCGCCAATTCATGGGATTGGCTAGCTATTTTAGAAAATTCATCCCTGAGTTCGCCTCCCGTACCGCCAATATAACTAAACTTACTAAAAATAATCAGAAATGGCAATGGGGTCCAGAACAAGACCATGCCAGAGATTATGTTCTAAAACATTTAATATCAAAACCCTTGTTATCAATATTTGACCCAAGTCTGCCAACGGAACTACATACCGACGCTAGTTCCATCGGATATGGCGCCATTTTAATGCAAAAAGTCAATAATCAACGTAAAGTAGTAGCATACTTTAGCAAACGAACTTCCCCGGCCGAATCTGGAAACATTGGCAATTTTCAATGCTCTTAAACACTTTAGAGTTTACCTCTTGGGTATTCCATTCGTTATTGTTACTAATTGTAATGCTATGAAATCAGCAATGACCCAACGAGATTTATCCCCTCGCGTAGCAAGATGGTGGACGTATATGCAAGATTTCCAGTTTGAGATCACATATAAAAAGGGAAAATTTATAGGGCATGTAGATTTTCTTAGTCGCAATCCAATCAAACCAGTTGTAGCGCCAGTTCCACCAACAATTAATTTGATTAATGACGCAAATAATCCTCCATCTTGGTTAGAAACAGCTCAACGGAACGACATTGAAACTCAAACTTTAATAGACCAAGTCCAAGCTGGCGAATTAGACTCCAACCGATACATAGTTATCAATAACTTGCTTCATTATAAGGTCGAATCCGAAGGTACACCAAAATTGTACGTCCCAAGGGGCTATAGACTTAGTTTGTTACGACTCTACCATGACGATAATTGTCATGTTGGATATGATAAGACATTAAGCAAGATTAAAGAGTATTTCTGGTTTCCTAGCATGGCAGCGTTTACCAAAAAATATATTTCTCACTGTTTGATTTGTATATCCCGAAAATCTCACTCGGGACCTAAGCAAGGTCTCCTACACCCTATATCAAAATCTATTCCTTTTCACATTTTACACTTAGATTGCACTGGCCCCTTCAGACAATCAGCCGAAGGATTCAAACACGTTTTGTTGATATTAGATGGCTTTACCAAATTTTGTATATTAAAGGCACTTAAAACTTTAAATGGTCCGGAGTTGGTAGGTGTGATTCGTGAAACGGTTACATTATTTGGCACCCCGACGATTGTTATCACTGATCGAGGCACTAATTTTACGTCCAATCAAGTTCAATCTTTGTTTAGAGAAATGGAGATTGAACATCACATGATATCTACAGGTACCCCACGTGGCAATGGCCAGGTTGAGAGGTACGTGTCTACAGTAACAAACATGCTCACTACATCTATTAATGATTTATCAGAATGGCCAAACTTACTTTGGAAAGTACAACTTTCTTTAAACACGACTATCCAAAAGTCTACTGGGTTCTCCCCTCTAAGATTGCTGTTAGGCGTAGAAGGAAATATAGCCTCCGTACAGGCTCGACTAGCTGATATTGTAGATGAATCTATACGACCCATTATTGATGTACAAACTGATCGTCAAATAGCAGAACAACGTCTAAAATATGTTGCTGAACGATTTAAGGAGCGTTTTGATTCTACCAGACGAACCAACAAAACTTACGGTGTTGGGGACATAGTTTACGTAAGCCAAGATCACAGACGTAACGACAAATTAAGTCCAAAATTTAAGGGTCCGTATGAAATCTTGGAAACTTTGCCAAATGACAGATATTCATTAAGAGGTCACAATAACTTGCGAAATATTGTAGTTGCAAAAGACAAAATAAGAATGTATCCAGGTGAATGGATAGAACAAAACGCTTCTTTAGAAGAATCTATTAATACATAAACAGTAAGTTTTATAAATTTTGTAAGTACCTATTCAATGATTATATAATGTTAATAAAAGCGATTTATATAGCATTGCTTAAGTGAATGGTCCGTGATAGATTTATACGTTTTATAGCTTTTTAAAAGAAAATATTTACTATTGTTTTAATAGATACTTTGGGTAGTCGTAATTAGTTGATTGATCGGAAAGAGGTTATTGAGAATAATGTTGGTTCATGTAAGATTAACTGTTATTGTTGATTATTCAAAGGTGAGGTTAAGATTAAAATGATTAAATACCTACAATTAATAAATTGTGACTGTCTGATTAAAGAGTTGTTCTTTGAATATATTTTGGGAATTAAACTATTGTCATGATAGAGGATATAATTTAATAAAAATATATGTATTTTTGTACGTTTAAGATGATTTCATTGAGGTATCTGTACAATAAAAATAAATATGTAATGGATTAATAGTATTTTTAGTTTTACGCTCCGATTGTAGGCCTGTTTGTGATAAATTATGAAAATGGTTTTGTTATGACACATAGTCGTAGGTACTTATATGAAATGAAAATAAGAAAATTTGAGTCACTGCTGGGCGGCCCCCTATACCTTGCCAGAATCAACGGCCAGCAGCGTGATGGGCTTGGTATACATAGGGTAGACGCTATTGAGAGTGCTGCTGGGCGGCCCCCTACACCATACCGGAATGCACAGCCAGCAGCGTGATAGGTTTGGTGTGTAAAGGGTAGACGCTGTGGTGTATGTTAAAGAAAAATTGGTATAACTATGGTACTTCGAGAGCGAAGTACTGGTCAGTATGGCCGTGATAGATTACGATAATCAAAGTACAAAAACATGTGTCAAAACATCACTATTTCCATTTCAAATAATCGCCTTAAGTAGATGCCTAATTGTTCCTAATAATTTAATACTAATTCATTACTAAATATAGAGTTTAAGTACTAATTGTAAAAATATCATGACACCATTTCCGGATAATCTAGAATCAAATAAATAAATCATGTAATAGTTAAAAACAATTACGTTTTGTAAATTAATGAGGTTTGTAATCATCTATTTATTTATTGGTGTCATTTACAATTTATCAAGCTAAACAATAGTTTAATATTGAATCCAAGTGTTGTTAATTAAATGATAAAAAGTATGCTAAAGACACCATTTCCGGATAATCTAGAATCAAATAAATAAATCATGTAATAGTTAAAAACAATTACGTTTTGTAAATTAATGAGGTTTGTAATCATCTATTTATTTATTGCTGTCATTTACAATTTATCAAGCTAAACAATAGTTTAATATTGATTCCACGTGTTGTTTATTAAATGATAAAAAGTGTGCTAAAATCATAAAAGTTATATTAAAAATCATTATCGGTATTTAAAATCACATTACTAATGTAACTAAGTAATTCAGTCTGTATTTTAAATTAAATTATAGAAATATACTTCCTGCTTCCGTCGTCTTGTGCCCCCTCCACTCTCTATAAAAGCGGAGTGGGTCGAGGCGACGGACACAGTTGTTCACTGACCGTTGGACAGAGCGGAAGCTCTGCCTGGACACCTATTTTGTCGACGAGATAATAATAGTAATAAATAAGCTGCTGCTGTGGACTGAGATAAGTAATATTCCTTAAATTCCGTCATGATTTTGTCTACTTATATCTAATGTTTTAATATTTTAATTTAACTAAGTAAAACAATTTTAAAATTAAATAAAGTTCCTAACTAACATTCTGCTTTCCTAAACTATAGTAAAATGTTGCTGAATAATAAAAGTATAAATAGTTGAATCACAATATTGTTTTAATTATTGAACACCCCTATTACATTTTTGTTCTTACCTGCGTAAAAAAAAACTAATACCAAACAACTACGCGATCATACCTTATAATTTTGCCTGTCGTTTCGATCGGCCGACTGAGCCTGTGACCACGGTCGGTGTTTATTCCCCGTTAACGTTCAAATTAGTATATTTCATTACGAGTGCGGAAAGCCTGTCATTGCAAAGAGTTAGGACAAACGTCTACCCGAGCCGAGGCGCAGCCGAAGGTGAGGGTTGACAGTCGGAACAGGTTACAATAATTTAACGGTTCCGCACGTATACTGAACAACTATTTTTAATACAGAATAATAAAAACACAATAAATGGCGCCAACCGTATAAGAATATAAGCAAGGTTTTTTTTGTTTTTATCACCCATTTTGGGTAGGCAAAGGGAACCATGCCCATGCCAAGTCTTCAGTAGATTTTTTTTATTGATATGAAATGAATATGAAATTGAATGAGATGAAACGAAATGAAACCTAACCTAACTCATTGAATCTGATATTGAAACAAATTAGTAGCTTCTTTTTAGAAATATTTGCATGAATCATGTCAGGCCGTTGGGGAAGAAATATGAAATTGCGAGTCAGACGTGGTGAAAGAGCCGGCATGGCCTCTCTGGACTGTCTGCATTTGCTAATATTAGCCCAGCGGTCGTTGTGATTCACTTGGGTCTAATGTCGCAGCCATGACCTCTATTGGTTAAAAGGGTTGGCAAGTGTGGTTTGGGACCGAATACTGTAAGATCCGATCCCCCTTTAGCGAGTTGATAAAATTCCACTCGGTTATGTTTTTCGCAGAATACCAGGCCCCCAATCCAGTTCCGCTGATTTACAAATGGCTCAATAGAATCGCATCGCAATTGTACATTTTGACACATTTAATATGGTAGTAATGTCAGAATATACGATTGCGATGCCATTGTGAAGATATCGAGCCATTTGTAAATTAGCAGAATTGGGGCCCAGTGGTTGTGTCGCGCTCGTTGCCATTAGTTTTAGGTTTTATTCTCATCTAATCTTAGTACTAGGTTGAATGTATAATGTAATTCTGGTGCCTAACAAATATTTTTCTTTCTTTCGTTTTCTTAACTCAGTTAATGATCATGTCTAATATAATAATTCGTCGTTTTTAGGTAGAAGAAACCCTAACCCCGCCGGAGCGTGCGGCGATAGCCAGCGTGGAACAGCGCCTGAAGCAGCTGAGCGCCGCCGAACTAGAGCTCGACCGGGCGCTGTTCGTGCTTGACTGGTACTTCGCATACCCGCGCTGACCAAACAGAACGCACCTAAACATACTTGGCATTTTTGATCGCTACGGTGGATTTGGACGTGGACGACAATTTACCATAGTGGATCCGATTCGCAACGTCCTCAACTCAGCAAAAAGTAAGGATCTTGAAAAATAGATGACTAGTCTATTTTATATCATAACTAAAAATTTTAATATTAATCTTATCAAAGTTATATTTCTATAGCATACAGGTTTAATACAGATCAAAATTAAATTTACTTAACACTATCTTCCAACTTTCTATATGGATCTGCCTTTTGTCGGTGATAATATGCGTTACGCATACCTGCCACCCCGAGGGAAGTGACAGGACCTCCACATGAGGTCCGTATACCCACTGAAAAAACCAGCGGTATCCCTCCGGTGCCTTATGAACCGTGACTACGGGTTTCGCCTTAGGCCTATGGCCACAGGCATGCTCCGCAGTCCCAGATCGGCTGTGGCTCGCTTACTAATAAGCCAGTGCCACCCGGTTATATGGATCTGCCTAACCTAAAATATGAACACTCTTGTCTCATATTCACAATTTAAATCCGTTTCTATGAATGTTCAAATATGTTGACAAAACAGTGCTGAATAGTGAAAAAATATGCACTCCTCGGTAAAGAAAACTGATGAAATGGTCCTCGAAATACGAGTAGTACCCTTATTATGTGTAAAAATTACCTACTGTGTAGGTTTTTACTAAGGAACTATAGATGTGTATAATTATTATTTACTTATGCATTGTCAGTTACATCGTTAAAACATTGCTATAGTATTTTTGTGTATGCGTGGTGACTTACAAATAAAATTATAGTGTAAATATTGCAAGTCATTATCCAGTATTTTATAAGGAAGTGTTATTTGAATAAAAGACATACAGTTTATGTTCTTAAAATTTTATTTGACCCCATTGAAACTCAATAGTCATTTAAACAATGTACAACCTATTAGTGTCGATCGATATTATATAATTATAAAATATATCCGACTATCTACATCAGCAGACATTTCACACGAAAATTAGGTGCTTTTTCTTAATACGTAAGCAAAATACTCTGCAGGAAACAGAAGTACAGTAATGATTGTCTAACACGCTATGTTCTGTATTTTTTCTTTAAAAACCACAGAACATAGTATCAAATGAAATTTATTTAAAACTAATTGGGCCGGCTATGACGAAAATGTCTTGGATTGCATTAAATAAATGATGGACGAGACGTTTTGAAACACTTAGACTGGCATCACATCTCCGCAGTGAACCTTTAAATTTGGCCCTGTCTAACTAGTCTTTCTTAAGTCAATTTTCAACTTTACGCCGTAGATGGCTATTGGAAGCTGTAGTTATCTGTTACCTGTACCATTGCAATCGTTAATTAAAACACTTTGTGAATAGTATTGGCCGTCCAATCGCGGTCCGATTAAATTTCGTCTTATTAGCAGGCGGTAGCTTTTCTTCTTTGGAAGTGCCTCTGCGCGTGAATTCCACAATTACTCGCCCGTGTCGTATAATAATAGGGGTTAAAGTATGAAATTGCCGATTATTTTCCCACTTTTTATTTTGTTTATAGCTCTTAAGTATAGTCATATTATTGCGTAATTCTTTTTGTATTGTATCAAAAATTAAATAAAGTAACTTTTGACTAAAAAAAAATGCAATACAAGGGCCTATTACTTCAAAGGAAGTCGTTGAAAAGACCCCTTACAATGTGTCAGCTGACCTTCTTGCTTCAATTCAGTATATTTGTATTATACAGGATGAAATTTTAACCACTTTCCAAAATTTTTACAGGCGTTCAGTATCGTTTTTAGAGCCTATTTATGAAGTAAAAAAGTAAATCAAGTTGTCACCGAAAAATATTATTCGCGATATAGTTTTAAATTTTTACGGTCCTAGACTTGTTAAGGTATAAAGGGACCGTCAAAAACATATGAATAGTATCGTAATAAATGATTGAGATGCGAATCGCGTAAAAAAAGTGTTGTTAGGCGGCTGTATCAAAAATTTTAGATTTTTGGCGGACATTTTCTAAGTGCATTATCTTGACTTTTTTGTACTGGGCTATACCAAAAGAAAAAATACGTCATTTGTTTTTTGTCTCGTAGATTGATATATTAAAATTTGGAAGGTGGTTAAAATTTCACCCTGTATACTTTGATTTTCAGAAATTTAAATACTATAATGCGTAGCTTTATAACCATCTAACTTTCACCTTTAATTGCATCGAAAACGGTTCAGGCGTTTTTAAAAAACTAAAAAATTGTTAGTATGGAAAAATGACTTTTCTCTATTTCTTCCATACACAACGGCAATTTCATACTACTTTAACCCCTAATATAAGCACAACTTCACAAGTTTGTTGTTAAGTCCCAATCCGACCTGACCTTGCAAGGTTTACTGGCAAAAAAATTTCTTTACATGAAATATTACAGAGCTTTAAAGGACCTAGTGATTCTAAATGATAATTGCCAAATCACAGCGTAGTAGTTTAGTGATGTTTCACTACGCGAATTGTGTTACGGTTTCGCGGAAAAAACGTACCTAATACCGGCGGAAAAAACGTAATACCGGCCTTGAAATAAAATTGCTGTGCCTTAATACTTACCTGAGCCGAGAATGATATAATTCATGCATTTAGCCGCCCACGTCTAACCAACCAACCAAAATGTCAATTAATCAACATTATTATAATCATCAATTAATATTAACAAGTATATAGTTATGTATGTATGTAGTAAACACCTGTTATACAGTGACACCTATTAATTTATTATTTTAATTAATTACAGAAATCGACCGTTGCGAGTTTATAAAACAGAAATTACAAAAAAAGAAACTTTAATTATTTAACAACAAATGTTATTAACGAAATCGCAATCAACGATAAATCACAATCAACGAAAATGTGTGAATAAGGTATTATGATTATTCTTCTACAAAACAATTTAAAGGCTTTTACTGTTATTATTTTACACACAACTTTTTTTGATGGTATCAAATTGATACCAAAAAACAAAATTAACAAAAAAAAAACTTGCAAAAAATACAATTGTTATCACGATGTGTATAAAAAATGTACTCAGCGTTTTGGTTTTCAGTAAACTAGAACTCAATTAATTTCTACTTATACCGACTTGCAACGGTCTCATAAATATCCACTTTAAGCTAATATTATGACTATTTATTTCGTCTAAATTAAAAAGTCGAATATTTACATTTCGTTCGTGTTCACAGCCTGATGTCGTGTGAAGCTAACATCTAAACAAAGAAGCTACTAAACACTATAATTGTATTTATTCATAAAACAGAACTAATCATTATCAAATACATGTTTCCGGCATTATAAGTGGGTTCATCTGTTAATAACAACGAGAGAAACGTTGGTTCGAAACCTAATAGATAATATTAACGCTCTGTGATTGTGCTTTTAGCCCTGACATCATAATTTATGTCAAGAGTGTACTAACCAAATAACAACAGGTAAAGTTTGCGGTAAAAAAATCAGGAGTTTTACATTATGGGGCCTACACAGCAGTTATAAATACCTATTGTATAGATCTATTTAATATTACACAATTTGTAGCAAAATATAAAAATCAGTAATATGTTATTTTAGCCTACTAAAATACCTTGGAGTACGAATAACTGCACTTAATCCTTTTTTTAACGAATATAGAAAACGGAATTAGTAGAATCGTACCAAACACGGTTAGACTGGGAAGGTTACTCGGCCTGTGAAATCCCTTTAAAGCATCAGAAAAAAGGGGTGTCCTTAACATTCACCTGGGTCGCAAGTCCCAGATACTTTCACTTTCCGTTCTGTTACTTTGTTTATCTTGTTTCGTGATAGGGTGCGATTTACTATGATAAAAATTAGATAGGTCTAATTATTCTATTTTGCGCGATACTAACGAGACCTTTGTCACCCTTAACTGGAAGTTTGGACAATGATAATCATCGAATGCTATTTAAACATATTAGGTTTCTCAAGGCTGATTATATTATATGACATAAAAGTAATGTAAGACTGTAGCTAAGAAAACGAATACGCTGTCGTGTTAGTTACTAAGATGAAGTTTTACAAAGTTACAACTGCTGTGTAGCGCCATTAAATAGAAAAGATATGACCATTACCATTTAAAGTTAATTCTGCACCAGTTTTTAGAACAGTATGATTTTAACTTGACAGCCTGTTATAACTTTTGAGTTTTAGGTTAATGGCACAGTTATTTTGCATTCATAAAAATTTACATAATTTCTTTATGATGATGACAGTAAATTGTTGAAACATTTGAGGTGTACTGTATTAAATCGAAATAAAACCTAACCTAACCTAACCGGAAACGGTCCGTATGTGCTACTTTTGAGGGTTCGCAAATGGCCCATAGAACACTATTGCACATAAAATTCACTAAACATAGTTAGCCATCACGAACGACATCACACATCGTATCATAAACACTCAATAATTTGTTCGATTAATTTAAAGATCTATTCTATAGAAATATTTAAATACAGTGAAGACATCGATCTATCTGCCTACATTCACTTAACGCGAACAAACCGACACCTACATTATTCAGACTATACATACTTGAGAAGTTTACAAAAGCCGCTACTTATTTATTGATTAAACTTTTTTTAATTATTACTATCAAAATTATCTTCGAAGCGATTCTATTTACACATTGTTTTTATTCTATCGAATCCCACTTTCGGTCACAATGAATATGCAACTAAAATGTGCTTGAATCTAGCGTCTATGATGAGAACGAAAATAAAAGCAGCAAAAGTGGAATTCAACGAACAATCAGATTAATCGATTAGTGAATATTATATAAAATCACTAAACGCATGGTGGAATATTAAAAAAGGAATATCAAGCGAAAGAAAATAAAACATGCAAAATAAATTTGTATTATTTTATTTATAAACTAGGTATTTTACACAACTTAACAAAATACATACATACAGCAACTGAACAGAGCAACCAAAATGTTAACCATTCATACGGCATTGCGTTTCACAGATACACTGTGCCATGTTGCTGCTACAATTGTTGGGGCTGCATACCGAATGTGCACACAAAAACTTTTTTTTGGATGTAAGCAATTTTATGGACTTTATGGATTATTTTTAAATGTCACCTTAAATTTTGTATTTCGTTAGGCTGACTCACTAGAGATGTACTTAGATGCGTGTTAAACCCACCAATAGCATCGCATTATTTCTTTACACTAATAGAACTAAGCAACTTCATTTGTGAGTTTGACATACATAGCATTACATGCAACATCTCTAGTTGAAATCGAGCTATACAGTCTATCCATCAAATACCTACTTGCCACGAACAAGAAATTTGTTTTATTGAAATGAAATACTTTTTTAAAGGTATAAAATAACTTAGATTTTATTGTATTCTGATATATCCCGACGTTTCGAACCCTTCACAGCGTTTGCGGTCACGGGTAGACTAAATTGTTATGCGTCTCAGAAAGTAATTTAAAAATATGTGAAAAAATAAAAATGAAATGAATCTAAATAAATAAGTATTTTGGGGTGGTTGGATCGACCTCCTAGTGGTCCACCCTGGGCAACGGCATCTTTGGTTTTCTATGATGACGGCTAACAGATCCCTCTGCGGTGGTAGGCTTCGTAAGAGGCCGCCTGGATGCTACCACCCTCCTGCCGGAGTCCAGCGCCAAACAGTTTTCCTGTGTTCCGCTGGTGTGTGGAAGAAGCAGTGCGACATTCTGGGTAAACTCGCTCCATCTTAGGCTTCTTCTTAACCGTAGAGGTAATTATGTAGTCAAGAGCAAGCCCATCGATTATAAAAAATAAAAATAAAAAAATAAACGCGACTAACATCGGTAAATAGAACTTTTACTCATACAGGATCATAAGACCGCCGTCGGTCGCAATAGCAATTAAATTTTAATTGTGTCTGGAATAACATACACTCGAAGGGTTCATTGCACGTGTTCGTGGTCGCAACGAAAAACTAATTCAATTTATTTCTAGTCTTGTGTCTAGATGGTAAAATGCTCATTTTTTTTTAATCCAAAACGTGTCTAAAAGATAAATGTTCCAGTTCTGTTAAAATTCAAAACCAAGTTTCTGTATGTACATCTGGCATCGTGCCTCACTGTTGATGAATGGCAAGATTATTTATTCGCAGTCCTTGTTCCCCGATTGCAAGAAACAGTAGAGAAATGTCTCCTGTATCGGCTATTTGATATATCAGTTCCTCTTTAATACTGCTAAAAGTATCAACTCCATGCGAGTTCTCAGTTTCATTTGTGTTTCATCGAGTAAATAATTTCATTTGTACTATCACAAAGTATTTGCATAATTAAAAATAAAAGTGTGTATTGCAGTCTAGGACGATGTGATTGTTGTACGGAGGATTGTTACTTTATTATTTGTAAACTTACAACAAAAAATTAAGGCTAAGCCAAATAATCTTTAGATAAATCAATAAATGTACCAATTTATAAACGAAAATATAGCTATCTTAAAAAATGCCAAATAAAGAATAACCATAGGCTGCTACGTACGTGTGATGTAAATAAACATATAAAAGCTCTATTCGATATTTACAAAGTAATGGGCTCTGGTAACAGTATAAAAGCATTAAAAACTTGTAAAACAGCTGAAATACGGCAGTAACAAAACAGAATTGATATGATAATGTGTATTCGCGATTTCGATTTATATTAGGCGTATACAGAGACGTCATAAGCAAGACTTGCAAATTTCACAGCTATATACTAACGCGCTATAACTAAAATTTACGCAGTCTCACACGGCAGTCGCCGTGCTCGTGTGTGTGTTGTGTGTGTACGTGCTGTGTCCCGCGTCACGTGTATGTGTGTGTGTGAGGTACGCACACATCCTATCCACAATTGTATTACTTTATGCTAAAACTAGCGCAGTAAATAGACAATTTAAAAGATAACTTTCCAATTTATTGCAAAAACTTATCACAAAATCAATAGTCCCGAAAACGACTCCTAAATGAATTATCAAATACATATACTATTTACAGCAAATGAGAGTTAATTTATACACTCCGTTTGTTTCACTACACGATTTGTCATTTAAATTTTATAAATAGTAACGTTATATAAATTCATGTTGATGGCCTAAATTATAATACTAAAGATTTGTATTTTGTCGATAGCCAAGATGAAGTGGAGTGAGCGATCAGCTCGCGAGGGCCGCTCGACCTCACGTCGCGCCTATCTTATACTTTTGATAAACCTTATTCCGAATATCTACTAATATTTAAACATATTTCGGCAGCATGATTCCTATACGATTTATAATTTACGCGGTGAGATAATATACAATTCGCTTATAAAGCTAACCAGAAAATTAAACAGTGACGACAAATTTAAATCGAAGACGTCACTCGCGATGTTTTCTAATGAAGCCGGAGTGTGCGTTTATTTACGTGTTGCGTTTTTGTTTCATCCTTTGGCAGCGGCAGACACAGTGAGCCAAGACACTAGAATGCCTCATGGGATATCGCTTTTCGGCAGGAATTTTATAAAAGATACGAGTGACAGTTTGTATGCGACTTATATCATAAATACGATTATTATGTGAGTATTCTTGTGTCATGTTTCTAATGTCTGAACGCGGCCTAAAATGCAGCTTAAAGTGCATACAAAATCGCCAACTATAAAGAAGAAAATTTGCCGCGTTTAAACGCGTGACATTCGTAGCACTGATCATATGCGGCATCATTCTTTTTACCCATCATGCATTATTCTGACGATTACGCATGGAATCAATCACCGTAGCACTGCATGGAATCACGCCGCATACTACGCAGTACGCACTGATCACGCATCGGCATGGCATACGTGACAATCATTTTGTAGCACTTTTCAAGCAACATCATTTCCTGTTAGCCCGTAGCTATAATACTACGCAGAACTATCCATATTACGGGAAATCACGCCGAATGTACGCTGTTCGTAGCACTGTTTACATGCGGCGTGATTCCTCATAGAGCTTCGGCCTTCGTAGTTCAGATCAGTCGGTCGTTTGCTGCGTTAGAGAACACCGCGAGGTAGGAATCAGGTCTAGATCACTGAACACATGGAGTCCCCGCGGCCCCGCCCCCGCCCGCGCCCGCGCCCTCGCAGCTATTACAATATGCAGCAGGACGCCGAACAACAACTGCTCGAGCCGCCTTTGCTTTTTTGCCGTTGATCTGAAATAGAGAAAAAAATATTCAATTTAGTTTTGAACAGCGCATTCTGGTCTACAACAAATATACGCTCATGGATGTCTTCTAACATACATATATGTATTTACAATGAAATGAATGATCTAAGATTTGTTGAAAACACCAATAATCTAATATTTACCTATTAAACTAACTACTTAATTAATAATTGGATGGGTGAAAGACTTACAATTGGTAAGGAAAGAGAAGGAAAGGTAATTATTATGGGTTAGGAACGCTATGTGTTAACACCATCGGACTTCTGAAAATAAACAACAAGAGCTGTAAGTTATTATTAATTTGAATGCATTGATGTTTTGTTAGTGTGGCATAAAACTACATATTCGTATTACTAAAGGTTTCTAAGTATACTGATTTGACAAGGAAGGACAGGCTAGCAATGGATCTGGGCTTCAATTCCGCTAATTTACAAATGGCTCAATAGAATCGCAATTGCATCTCAACTGTATATTTTGAAACATTTATTATGGTAGTAATGTCAAAATATACGATTGAGATGCAATTGCGATTCTATTCAGCCATTTGTTAATTAGCGGAATTGGGGCCCTGGTTGGCTTTTGACAATCATCTAAAGACAAAGATGGTTATTTACATTGTAGATACCTAGCTCTCTCTAGGTACCTAATGGGACACTCCACAATACTGTGTATTTATCTGTCCCAGGGGCCAACTATGTATGCGCTGAGCCGTCGCATCGAATCCCAATAATAGTGTATGTAGTGCTGTCCCATGGGGCTTAAGAGGAAACACTACGGGCGAGAGAATTGAAAAATAGGTATTTGTAAAATCTATTGCTGTCGCGCAATGCCAAACGCCTTCACCGCAGAGAACTACTTCTTGGACCGAAAATACCTACTAAAAGCACACCAAATCAACGTTTCGTAGTCCCCCGATTACTTTTCCAAAACTAGACCGATTTAAATACTTTTTTCATTAAAAATTGAAGAACGGCTTTGGCCGTGTTCGTATGTTTTTTTTATTTTTTTATTTTGCCAAATTTGTTTTCTGGTTGTTTGAACACAGCGGAAAATTTGGCAAATTTTTTCGATTTTTGATGGCTCATATCTTTTTTATTAATTAATTGATGAAAAAACAGAAAACATAGAAACATGCTAATAGTGGCCATAGATTTTTGTAACAAAAATTATTGCTCTACTGGCTTTATCCAGGGAGGAAACAGGGGACTACGTTTGTATGGAAAAACAGCCCTTGTGTTTCCTCTTAAGATGCGTTCTCAATTCATGCGATGTAGGTACTGGATAAGTTAAATATAAACCTCAAAATTGCTCAGTATGAATATTATGATCCCAATTTTTTTCGTCACAACCCTTCATATTTCCCTCGAGACTTAACCTTTTCCCAATTTGACAACCTTGGCTAACTTTGATGACGCGGCCGAAATCGATATACCGCCATCACCTTTTCCCATTTTTTGACATTGAGCTTTAGCATTTTGAAGTCTGGGCACGATTTACACAAAAATCTGTTTTAATTTGAACTCAATCAAGAGCTAACTTAGCTTAAGTTCACATCCTGTATTGTAAGTTCAGATTAATATCTTCATAACTAGTCTCCAGTTATACATATGCCTACCCGTATGAAGGATTATGCCGTAATCGCCGCTACATTTTATTGTTTTCCTTATCGGATGACTATCCCGTCAAGGATAGTCTAGTGACGAGAGTTTTCAAAGCCGCTTAGCCACCTCTTACAGGCCTCTGATATGACTTGTTACGACTTTCACCTTGTAACAAAAGCCGGGATCCCTGTCAGACCCAACCCTTTTTAGAATAATTCGTTTCCTAATTTAATCTGAACGGGACTTTTCAGTTGACTTTTAACTATCTCAAAATACGCGAGGTTTTCATAGCTTGCGAAGCCGAGAGTACCCCGTTAGCTGGCCCCTTCAAGCCACTCTTAAGATCCACCCAGTGAAGCAGTCAAAGCGTTATGCCATCTGCATCATCATCACAGGTCTATATCACTCCACGGCTAGACATGGGCCTCTACAAAAAGAATGATTTTGCCACATTCGCCACGCTTAGCACGAGTTGTCGATCGCAGTTTGGCAATGTATAGGAGCTATTATTTTAATGTGCCCACATTGCATAGCAGTAGCATATCTATAGGGGACTTCGGGGCTTTAGCTTCTGAATCATCCCATGACAAACCGTATTCCGGTAACTTAATACCGGGAGTAAGTAACTACTTCCTTGATAAAACCTACCCTCAACCTGCATAGGTACATTGCAAAAAAAACTGCTGCATTCCGATTCCGTTCCTTCCAGAACAAAGCTTTTTTTTATGACCGGTAACCTAACGTAGTAGGCCTAATATAGCAATCGCCACTAGTCAGGCGGGTTGGCGATCGCAGTTTGGCAAATGATGGGGGTAAGACGCTACAGCTTGTCTTGGCAGTACTCCTTAAAGTCCATAAGATATAGCTTGATTAGAATTTCTGTCAAACTGAGGAAACTATAGTGCTGGAACTGACTCGACTGAGCAAACGAAAAAAAAACAGTCATGGCGAAAAAAATAAAATGAAAATTAGGTTTATAAGATTTTACAGTAAGTAAGTATTGTGATCATCATCAGAATCACTGGAAAAATCATGACAATCACCTAGAAAGTCTTTATCGCTTAAGGAATCTAATAAATATGAACGTTTTTCGTAAACTAATAATAATTGCAATATGATATTCTTAGCATGAACCAATGTTTACTATATCATTTGTAACATTAAGTTACACTACTTTGATTTTGAATCATCATTAAAGTCTATCGATTTTGATTTGTCCATTTTACGTCATCACTAGCGATTATGAATAATGACGTATAAACCTTGTAGACGTCTTTTATTGATAAGTCTAATTTTTGTGACTGGATTATTTTGATGTTTTTGACTTTTATTTAATTATTTCGATTAACATGTGCAGAAATGTATAAAAAAATATTCATACCAATATTTTTTCATTGCAAATGTGTTTCACTTGTGTGACGTTGGTACAAAGTTACGTCGTCTTTTTATTGAGAACTCTTATTCTAATCAAGCTATATTTTAAGGACTATAGTCACCTCTTACGGTGGTTCTATCTTTTAATGTGCCGTCACTACACACCACACGACAAACTGCATTAGGGTAAGTTCATAAAAAAAGCCATTGTTGTCTCACCGTGAGAGTTGGGCTCGGGCAGATGCTCGCGCGGCACAAGATGCATCACCGTGGTGCGGCCGAGCGACAGGCCGAGCGCGCCCAGCGTCACCGAGCTGTGCAGGAAGCGACCCTGGTAGATCAGCCGCAGGATCTCCGCGCGGGAGACGCACTCCGACGCCCAATCAGCTGGAAAGCATAGTTAGACATGTTTAGATAAACTTACATCGTATGTCAAAGTCATTTTAATGGTTACCATCATAGACATTATTATAAGAGGTAGATACACAGTCGGATACAAAATTTATCCCATGTTCTCGATTGAATGAAAGAAAGAAAGAATTATTTATTTGACACAATTATTACAAGGAACACAGGCATTTTTTTAAAACTTAAATGTATATAAATATAAAATAAAAATAGTGTTAAAAATTTCTGCATAAGTCGTGACTCGTGACAGCCGTAGCCATCACGACACAGATTTTTAGCGGGACCCCGACGCCGGGTGCGTACGACGCGACACGACCAGGGCCCAGAAACCCACTACCACACTTGGCACGCCGAATCCCCCCCATATACTCTGGGACTTCGGTAGAAGCTGGAGAAATCCGGCAGCCTGAATAACCGGCTAACATGTGTTATGTATCGCTGACAACTCTAAATGTACATTTACAATGATGGACATTGTGATTTTTAGGTTGCTTAAAACTACACCAAGGCTGACACTGCAAGTCCTGAAGGCAAGTAAAAATCAAAAGATTAATACAATTGACGTAAATTTTATGTCAGTGTCAACTTTATAACCCGGCCTAATTAACTATGTCGACTTGCAATAGTATATTCTCTTTAACTATTTATTTAATTATCTATATTATCAGTAAGTATATAAACTTGAAAAAAAATTTTATGAAACAAAATTTTTCAAGTTTATATACTAATATTATAAGTGCAATTAAGTTGCTGAAATATCAAATAAAGTATATCTATATTAGTTAACATAAAAATAAAAACTACAATATTTACAACTTATAAATAAAAATAATAACATGAGAAAGAAACAAATACTTAGATATACTAGATAAAAAAATAATAAAAAAACTATAAGAATGGTCCTCGTGGTAAGGTGCCCAAGATGCTGGCAGCATTACCTCGCTGGATTGCGATGCTCAGTCGCTGTGCTAGGTAGCTGCCAGCTCTTTGGTCACCGCTGACGTCAGATGAACGTTTAGAAATCTCTTTAAATAAAGAGAGTGCATTAGGACCCCACGGACCTAGGGTTTCGACACTAAATGTATATAGTATATAGATATTTATGTCATATCTATTCGATAGTATAGGTTGTCGTTATCTTTTATAGGCCGGCATCACAGAAAAATTACAATATCATAAAGAGTTAATTGTTTCGGGATAACAACCATGTTCCATTGCTTCGAGAAAACTACCATGTATTACCTTGAGGCTCCTTCAGTCCGAAATAAGCTACCAAAGGAACTGACTCGAACTTTGTAACTTATTAGAGTTTTACGTCGGATTAATACCTACCTACCTATTTAATTAAATACTTATACGTGTACCTACGTATGTTAATACAGGCCGATATGGGCTTGTAATACCATTTACCCTAACACCTTGCATAGAAAAAGAAACAAAATAAATTTATCATAATTTTTCTTGCAATGTTTATAGTGTTTAGGAGAAAATAACATTTAACAAGGCCTTAGTTAAAACAGGTTTATTTTACTGATATATTTGTTATAAATTGGGGAATTTTTCTACGTCCCGTTCATCTTCGTAAATAGATAATTTACGCATCTCAGGGAACTGTATAGTTACCTATATTGTTACGAAGAAAAATAATAGGGGTTAAAGTATGAAATTGCCGATTATTTTCCACTTTTTATTTTGTTTATAGCTCTTAAGTATAGTCATATTATTGCGTAATTCTTTTTGTATTGTATCAAAAACTAAATAAAGTAACTTTCGACTAAAAGAAAATGCAATACTAGTGCCTATTACTTCAAAGGAAGTCGTTGAAAAGACCCCTTACAATGTGTCAGCTGACCTTCTTGCTTCAATTAAGTATATTTGTATTATATACTTTGATTTACAGAAATTTCAATACTATAATGCGTAGCTTTATAACCATCAGGCGTTTTAAAAAAAACTAAATAATTGTTAGTATGGAAAAATAACTTTTCTCGATTTCGTCCATACAAAACGGCAATTTCATACTTTAACCCCTAATATTTAGTTCTGTTCGATGTAGGTATTCAAACTATAACAGTTTAACCATAAAACATAAACACAATTATAAAAGAATTAAAAAAAAACATAATAAATAAACACAAAACGTTTTTACTGATTATGCCCCCAGAGAGATTTGAACTCTCGACCCCTGGTTTACAAGACCAGTGCTCTAACCCCTGAGCTATGGAGGCTTAACGCTCCGTGCTGTAAATATGGATGGGCATTGACGCCACGCTCTTTTACTCACACTACAAAATTTCGTTCACAGGTTCACACAGATAACCGCATCATTAAACACTACACCGCGTTATACGTTCACAGTAACTAGCACTTAAGTCAGATATTAGTCGCTAGATGGCGGTAAAATGAGTCAACAGTAACTTTTCGCATGAAATATAATAATAAAACTAGTACAATTATTTCACCATAATCAACGAAGCCAATTATTGAATTAAGTAAAACCACAGAAAAACGGATCAAAGATTAATTCGTTAATTCAAACCAGGGATGGCAATAATAATATTATTATAACTTTCAGTCGACTTAGCAAATTTCATGTGAACCAAATAAGATGGTAGGTTAGGAAGTTCTCTAGGTAAAGATTTTAGAATTTAATTTAATTTGTTCGAACCCATAATTTAGCCGTGGTCTATCGGCGGCTATCGCAGTTTATGTACGAGTGTTTCGCGTGATCCGTTAATGCATGGATCAGCCGCATCAATTTGGATCTTAATTCCATACACTTAGAGTCGTAATCGGAATGTGTTTCGGTTGCACTGTGGTACAGTTAACGCCTGCAGCGGGTTCCGTAAATCACCGCTTGGCGGCAGCACTGTAGTAACTTCCACCGAACGTACGGCGACAATAACTCGCTGAGGCAACAATGCGCTCTCGTGAATTGCGATTTTAAATACTTGCCCAGGCTTGTAGAAGGTTGACTTAGCCTTAAATATTTTTATTAAAATGTATTAAAAAGCACTTGCACAGAACACATTTTATTTTAATAAAGTTATGGGGTTACTCTACATAGCTGAATTATTTTGTATCTTTGTGCCTTAAAAAACATGTAACAGACATTATGTATGACACAGACATTATTAATTATGCATTATCAAATTAATCCAGCTTCCGTGTCTGGCTTAGTTTGTAATGGTAAAATATACAAGCATTTACGGATATTTTAATAATAAGTTCGCAAAAAACAAGTGCCAGTGTAGAGTTTCTGAAATATTTGTCGGTTACATTGTCGAGAACAGCTGCGGAGCTGGGGCCTTATCCAGCTATTTCAATCGCAGTTCGATCGTGTTTGAATTTGGTGATTTTGACATTTAACCCATACTAGAACTGTCAAAAACCTGCGATTTAAATACGATTGTGATACGATTTAGTTAGGTGAATTAGGGGCCTGAAGGCGGTGCCGCGAGCTCTATTTGAATAGTATACTGTTAATGTAAATTATATTACATTGTTGAACATTATATTACATTGTTTTACATTTATTAGGATTGTTCAAAAACAGTGCAATTCAAAGTTTCATAGTGAATCAAACTTACACTGTCACTATAATCATAATTGGTCCATGCTATAAATATGTGTTAGTTGCTTTGAGATTTCAACCATCTAGGCATTTTTTTGTATAAGTTCTTCCGTGATCATGGCTCTTGCAACAGCGACGAAATGTCGGAAACTCATAACAAACGTGGTGGGAGTCTCGAAACAACTAACTCATAACTATAAAGTTTTTTAATAACTCAACTTCTAAAGTTTTTTTTAAATAGAGAAATTTAATAAAATTCCATATTCAAATCAAGAAAAGTAAATCAATTGAAGTCAGCTTGACGCATACGGAACTTTTTTATACATTAACATTGTTCCTAATAAATTAAGAGCAATTTTACTTTCCATTTTACCAGAGCATAGCAGACCAAATCATGTCTTGGTCTCTAAATTGTCAAATATTTAAATTAAAATGTACAAACAAGTAAATTTTAAATTGTTTTTTCCTGTCTAACACTGTAATAATATGCTCTTTCGGTTACGTACAGTTTCAGTAGGCAAGTGCCTTTATCTCTAGGGACCTACAATTTATCGTATAGCTGAATTTGTCCTTGTACAAACACGCTACAGCGTGCAGTTTCTGCTGTTTCCCCGTTCCGCAATAGATATCCCCCTGGCAAATGTTTGCGCTCCTCCTCCCTAACCGCTTTGGGTATTGCAATTTTTGCAATAAGTTTGTACGACAATTTATCATGCATCCATTCGATTGGTCGACGTGAGTGATACAAATGGTATGTGGATAGTGGATTATTAATGTTTCAGAACTTACGGACAGGGCGTATTTTTCCGTTTTATTTTTCATGCGAATGGTACTAAACTAATCATGTCAATGTTATCAGAAGCGTGCTCATAGTGCCGTCCACGTACGTGCACTTCTCCTCGATTCAGAGAGAGGATATCACCGGAATAATAACCTCATTCTCATTCCGCAAATAAAATCACCCAGGCGTACGGTGTACGGCACCACATACGGCACGTACTGATCCGGGAATTCAGAACTTCGGAACACGCAGTTGCTGAAGTCAGACCGAATATTATTAATTCGTTTACTTATATTGTTTTGCAAGAAATTTTACAAACGGACCTTTTTATAACACCTCTAGGGATAAAAAAATTACATAACGTCACCTTTCACTTCTTAAGTAAAAGTTTGGAACTATAAACAGCAGCAAATTTTGAATCAGAAAATTTAAATCTACAAGATAAAAAATTTTACATCAAGAAAATACGTTATGAGCACATAAGATAATAAATACAGTATAAATACTTGACCAAGCCATTGACAAGGAACTTTCCCCGATTGAGCTCTGAATGGCAAATGAGCAAATTGTAGTTGGTACTTACATGGCGACACCCGCACAATCAACATCGAAGTGAGGTACTCGTATTAAAAGTTTCGAGTGCCACCTAAGCGACATGCAACCCAGGTTATCAAGACTTACATTAATTGGATTAACTAAATCTTTGGTGAATTATCTACTTTATCTACGTTATAAGTAATTACTAATTAAGACCCCTTTATAAAAATAAAACTACGTCCGATCTTTTAAGTTGACTCTTTAAGACAATTTTCTAAATAAACTTTGAATGTATAAGTAAGCAACATAAATAAACTGGGTAAGCAGAAATTAATTTCTTTTCGGACATCAAAACCAATTCAAATTTGAAAGGCGTCCGATGTGAAAGAATTTTTGGAAACGTGATAAGAACACAACCCTCATCAACATTAATAAAAACCTTGTCGGGCGCTGCCTTTTCTAAGATGAAAGATAACATTAGTAACATTACCTTGGCACCTCATTAATTTCCCTGGTGACGGACTTGCAAATACATCTCGTCATTGGTTTTTCCACCCCATGGTTTTTCGAACAAAAAACCCATCGTAGATATAAGTCTATAGTCATTCCACTGACACAATAGGTATAATTCGATTTCCCTGTCACGCCAGCTGCACCCTGCACTCCAGTTGGCCACCCCCATTCGTATAACGGATATTTATTAGTCCATTTCGAGGCACAATACGTAAACAACGACAAAACCAAACAGCTTATCAATGGAGCTTGCAAATTACAATATTAGGATGTGTGCAACTTGTTTGCGAAAATCATTTCGTAATTTTAAGTGGAGTTATAGATATATTCGTTGGTAATAGTAAAGTAACTTTTTGACCGAGGCTCTGCCCGCGTAAAATACATGTTAACTTACGTTGCGCGGGCGGGAACCTGTGCCCAGAAGTGGGATTCAAAATAGCCTATGTCCTTTGTAAAGGTCGTATCTACCTTTGTACACAGTTTCAGCTGAATCAGTTTTGTAGTATAGGCGTGAAAGCGCAACAGACAGACAGAGTCACTTTCGCATTTTTAATACACTAGCTGTTGCCCGCGACTTCGTCCGCGTCAATTTCTATTATTATGAGCGCGATTTATGCAACATTTTTCACTCATGCTTCGCTCCTATTGGTCGCAGCGTGATGTTATATGATGTTAAAGCCTTGATAAATAGACTATCAACAACACAAAAATATTTTTCAAATCGATCCAGTACTTCCTGAGATTAGCGCGTTTAAACAAACAAACAAACAAACTCTTCAGCTTTATAATTTTAGTTTACATATTAGTAAGGGTAACATACCTTCCGGCCAGTTGTCGTAGACGTGTATGGCGATGTCGCCGGCCGAGTCGACGGGACTGAAGACGAACTCCTTCGTCTTGCCGGACACCAAGATCAGCCGCAGGTTTATCTGGTAAAGGAACACACAAAAAATCAATCAATACAATCTTTAAACTTACTTTACATTTCGACTTATTACACAATTTTAAGAAATGTATCAATATAAGTCAAATAAGTATAGGTACTTCGATTTTTTTAGGGGTTGATTTCATACGAAAATAATAAATCGATAAAATATTAGAGCAAAATACACAGTCCATATAAAATAATGCTTTGAATTGCCTACGCATAGATGTAAGCAAATAATATCATATCACAATACCTATCTTAATACAAATTTAAGCATACGAACTTGACTTAAAAATTTATTATGTTAGAAATATAATTGTCCATGTTGAATCACTTAAACAGCGATAGGTATCCAGTTTTTTTAACAGAAGATTAAACAGTAAACATTTTAATCAAAATATTTAATTTCGTTGTTTTATAAAAAAAAACCGGCCAAGTGCGAGTTGGACTCGCGCACGAAGGGTTTCGTACCAAAACGGCCAAAAAAACGTGTTTTTTGTATGGGAGCCCCCCTTAAATATTTATTTTATTTTGTTTTTAGTATTTGTTTTTATTGCGGTAACAGAAATACATAATTTGTGAAAATTTCAACTGTCTAGCTATCGCGGCTCTTGAGACACAAGCCTGGTGACAGAGCGATGGATAGACGGACAGACGGACAGACAGCGAAGTCTTTGTAATAGGGTCCCGTTTTTACCCTTTGGGTACGGAACCCTAAAAATAGTAACACAATGTCGGTATAATGACGTTCTCGAAATTAAAATATAGACACTTTAATATACGGTAATACATTGCGCAACGAAGATGATACAACATTTTAGTATAAAGTTATGCGAAGTTGCCTGCTTCGTCGTAACTACTTTCAAATCGGATGTTGACCTTCAAGCTTAAATACATAAAAACTACTCTGCAAGTGAAAAGTATTACGTAAACGCTGCAGATAATAAGTCACGTAAAGTTTTGAACTTATTAGTTGTAGTTAATTTTACGTACCTAATTATGCATAATTTGATAAACAAACCATTATTTTTATAATTATCGCATTAATTTCCCAAATAAATACTTCTTGCAATTTCAATGTGATAATATTATTACTGTGATTTATCTGACTTATCTGTCATTATTATATCGTGCTGTGTTTTTTCGTTGTCTCATTCAGCTGTTTATTAAATACAATGTCATTACGCAATTAATTATATTTCTTATATGACGAATCAAACATATACATAAAAAAAATAAACCCATAATGTCAAAAGCTTCTTTTTTTCAATAAATAATAAATATTTTTACCATGTTATAAAAATAAAAAGACAAAAAGATTTAATCGCGACCCTGCCAGGATTCGAACCTGGAATCTTCTGATCCGTAGTCAGACGCGTTATCCGTTGCGCCACAGGGCCAGTTGACGGGAACACGAATTTAACCTATATTACTTGCAGACAAGATCGTACAAACTGAACTTTAAATAATATTGTGTTAGGTAACTGATAATTAGTGTTCCTACGCGCAGTAGGTTCAAATAAAAGTCACATTCATAAATACATAAGTAATAATATTGTAATTGATTGTTACGAAACCCAACAATTTATATCATTCATCATTTGCGTTCAGGACCAAGACTAAAGAATAATTTATATATTTAGAAATATTATTTCACAGTCACCCGACGGGAAATGTAATATGGAGTGCGCTTGAAGTATTTTCCTAAGGGGCGACGTTATTTATCATTCAAAATGCACAAACAGACATTTAGGGTGAGCGGGAGACATTTTGTTGGCAATATTTTTTAAAATACATCCCAGACAAATAATGGAAAAGTTTTCAAGTATAAACTTGCAGCTAAGCACATAGCAATTTGATCTACATGAAAGAATATAAAATTAATGCTTAAATTCTGGACTGCACAAGATGTATTGCATTATTTATCTATCTATATCTTTCATATTAACTAATTTTAAGTAATGGGTCGTTAAAAAAACGGCATATAAAAAACGCATCGAATAGAGCAACTCTCTTTTTAGTCGGTTTAAAACATTGTATTAAAATAAAAAAATAAGATACGCAACCACTGACAAAAACTTCCTCACATAATGAGCATCAACTGAACATTGAAATGTTCTCTTGTAAACTCTTATAACTTAGTTACATTCTTCTTTGAGTCATGTACAGACAGCAGCACGTCAACCTACCACAAAACTTCAAATTTTCTCAATTGATATTGATCTCTACCTGTTGGACTTAAAGTTGAAAATCAATTCAATGACCTTTAACTTTTTAGGTATGTTGACATGCCGTTGTCTGTACTTACCTAGGTGAAATTCCATAACGACAGGTAGGTATTTACACATGTCATTTAGCTGTTTATATATAAATTCGAAGTTATGTAAGGAACTGTATATCTAGTTCTTACATATTATTATTATCTATGGCTAAAAAACTATAACAATTAACGCCCGCATAATGTTTCGATTTCAAATGACAGTAATTAAATAACACCTGGAGGCAGTGACACTTGTACTATCTGTGGCAGAGATTACAAATCAGTTCACCATGAATTAATCTGCCGAAAACAATCGCAGCCAGTGCTAGTGTTAACTTTCACAGGGCCGCAGGGGTAGGCGGAACCCTTACTACCAATCGTCCCGGTTGGTCTCAGGGTTGCCAGTTGAATTAAAATAATGTACTCCACAAGCAAAACGGCATCTGACTTTAACATAACTCAACATTATTGTTGACTTGGCAACTAAATATTGTACACGAATCAGGATTATTCAAATTCAATAAATATGCCGACGCTTTATACCTCATATGTCATTTTTGTTTGGCACCATGCATGTATGACTGGTGCATATTATGCTAATACATTTTGCCTGTCCAAAAATTGTTAATAAACAAAAATGAATGTATCAAACGGACCGATCAAATAACTGTTATTTCCATTCCAAATCACATTTTGTAAATTATTCTTCTAACTTGTTCAATAAAGTTTAATTAATATGTCGTCTTCATAAACAAAAGTATTCAGGACCGCCTTTTACCTTCGCTGTAGCAATGAATGAACAAATAAAATGGTATTACTGTGACGGTAATGTCCTTGTTTGTGTTTCCAATAGTCGTTAGATTAAGAAAAAAAAAAATATTTAAAATATTTATGACACTGGGCCACACTGAGCCATCTAGTCCCAAATTAAGGTACTATTAAGTACCCTGTCGTATGGGGTACTAGACAACCGATAAACTTACTTATATACTTTTTTTTTTTTTTTGTAAATACATACTTATAATACATAGAAAACACCCAGACCAGTACAAACAGATATGTTCATGCACACAAATATTTGTACTGCGCGGGGATCGAACCCGCGACCCGTGGCTCAGAAGCAGCGTTAACTACCGCTGATCCAAATGGTCGTCAAGAAACTCCATTAAAACGTAGGTACGAGTAGCTCTATATCGTCAACCCTAGACAGCTACTAATTTAGATTTAACAGTGCAATATATTTTCGCAGGAGACACAGGGGGTTAAAACAATTAGAAGTACGCTGTAGCGGTAATTATCGTCTTGAGCCATTTATACAAATATTATATGTGTTGTGTATTGTCTCTAATGCAGAAATATCCCCAAACTCCGTCATTAGCCCACACTGCATCTGCTGGACGCTGGCCAGGGAATGCTTCGCGGTTGCGGTCACAGATTAGGAAAAGCAGCCAAACTGTTTTAAACTATGTACTTGCTAGTTCAGTTTATTTTTTATTTACACACATTTTATTTGTAAATTACAAGAAACAATGTAATTACTACTTTTCTTATCAAATTAACAAACAAGGCATCTCGTTTATTTTAAATATAAATTAAAGTAAACTAATCTGGGCCCTAAGATCGTGGTGATTAAGCCAGTGCTCATCGTTGCTGTCACAGATTCATTATAATCTATGGTTGCTGTGGTAACTTGAGTTTCAATGATGGAGGCATTTTCCCTGCAGTGGGAACACAGGTGTCAAACTCTGTTACCTAGTACGGATTCCACTCTCTTCGGGAATTCTCTTATCACCAGCCTATATCAGACAACTGCTGAAAACGGGCCACTCCGAAAGGAGAATTTTGCAAAGGACATGAAGCAGTGTATTTTCTCTACGACTGGCTAAACTGAGATAATCGCCAACCCGCCTGCTAAGCGTGACGATTATGGCTAAATCATAGGGAATCTTTCCGAATAAGCAAAATTCACCTTTTGAAGAGGCTCGCGTCCAGCAGTGAACTGACATAGATAGCCTGGTTATAATGCTGATGATGGTTTTATTTTGTTGGCGGATCTCTTTAGAGCTGTGGAGCCTTGAACTTTGTCGTGTATGGCTCGAATTACTCTGTCGCCTGGGCCACTACTGCGGCAGCCATGTTGCGGAAACGCGGGAAAATATTTTACGGCAGCCTGAGTAATGCCGGCAAATATGATTTGGGATTTTGGGAGCTTGTCGACTCGGGACACTGTTTGCATTTTCACAATGTATACGTGATAATAAACTGAACAGAAATTAACCTTTTTTCATTGTAGTCTTAGCTTACATAAAGATTATGAATAGAAATGGTTACATTTCTATATCGGGAGCAATGTTCCAGTTTCACATAAAAGTCCACCCATGTATGAAGATGACTATTACTCAAAGGGCGAACTAAGAGGTAGACGTGGTGGAGGTCTATTGCAGCAAACACCATCTTCTCAAGTTGTATATGGGTAGTGTGATGTTAACTTCAGGTTGTAGAGACGGCTTTTCACAGTCGAATGTTTTTTTTTCTGCGATAGTGTAGTCAAAATCAGTCATCTTATACAGTCATTATGTCAATAATAATATGTTAAACACTGTACCGTAACTGGAAGCTTTATATTGAGATAGCATTTCCGTTTCCCGTCGTTTGCCTACCTTTTTTAGTACGTAGTTTCCGGCTAAGTGGCGACACCTGGCGGTCGTGCGCTTTTTATGTTTCTTAAAATTTGCGCCATACCATTTTGCTCATTGGCGTTTAGTTTACCGTCGTAACAACACGTTCACTGCAAGCCCTGTCTCTGTGATCGTTAAAATTCAGTGATATTATAATTCTCAGATCAGAATATTATTAACCAAGTGAGTTTTTATACAAACTACACAAATCTGGTAAGTCCTACCCTCATTATTTTTAAGTGAATAATGTTTTTTGTTTCAAGGAATTTTATTTTCAGTTTCCAATAGCAATTTTATTGCTTAAAACAACATGTTAATAAAACATGAAATAACATGCTTAAATATTCGTGTGACTTAATTAATGAATTTAACGGTTTTGCCGTTCGGATTAAAGTCATGATTTAATACGTAAAAGTGTATGGTGTCTTTTTCGTTTAGCATAGAGTGGTTTGTTTGGCTCGGCTAGCAGCTTCTCGAGCTCCTCTTTAGCCGATTAATAGCCACCTCGGGTTATAAGATAAATACGATTAATAAATGTATCTTTATTCTTATCATATTAAAGATAAATTGCTAGACGGAATGGGCGAATTGGCTTTGTTTACATTTCAATTTTAAAACAGTGCCTTGAGAATCCCGTTTTACTGTTAAATTTTATGAAATAAGTTAAATTTTATGAAATGAATGAATGAATTTACGCAACCCATTATTTGAAATGTAAGATAAATTTACCAAAATTATGTAAGTCCCTATTGATAAACGCGAGTTAAAGTCGTAAATTTATCTTTCAATTCAACAGATGTTAATTTCAACAACTTGAACGCGAAGGTAAAAGAATTATTCACAAATAAAATCGGATTCTAATCAAGTGCAATTAGTTTGTGGCCACCGGGCAGAATTTACAGAGATGCGTCGAGAATTCAGTATAAGTCAAGTTAGAGATCCACTTATTGAAGCCTGCATACCTTTACAAACCCAACTTATTTAGTGTAGACCCACTCATATGCATTCTGGAGAAAACAGATAGCATTCGTAAAGCTTTTTGGCCTCCAAAGGGCGAAAAATCCACACAGCTAAGAACAATCAATCAAAGCGCTGTCTCTCATGTGAACAAGGCATAAAAAATTTAGAAGACTCATAGCCTATGCTATCAATTATTCACCCTCGCGAGGTGCCTACTTACTTATCAACTACCCTCCCAAGGGTAGTTGATATACAAATAAGGCTCTGCCATGCAAGCCTATGCCTCTAATTTTTCCCCCTGGCGGGGTGTTACTTATTAACAACTACCCTCCTAAGGGTAGTTGAGATACAAATCAGGCTCTGCCATGCAAGCATATGCCTCTAATTATCCACCCTCGCGGGGTGCCTACTTATTTATTAACTACCCTCCTAAGGGAAGTTGATATACAAATCGGGCTCTGCCATGCAAGCCTATGCCTTTAATTATCCACCCTCGCGGGGTGCCTACTTACTTATCAACTACCCTCCTAAGGTAAGTACTGCCAAAGCAAAAATGAAGGTTAATTCTAAAGCAAGGACTCGAGGAAGTTCAAGCAATGACTTAAAATTAGGCTCTGCCATGCAAGCCTATGCCTCTTATTAACTACCCTCGCGGGGTACCTTATTACTTATCAACTATCCTCCTAAGGTAAGTTATGCCAAGCAAAATTGCTAGAAGTTAATTCTATAACCAGGGCTAGTGGCCCGATCAAAGAGGTTCAAGCAATGACTTAAAATTAGGCTCTGCCATGCAAGCCTATGCCTCTTATTAACTACCCTCGCGGGGTACCTTATTACTTATCAACTATCCTCCTAAGGTAAGTTATGCCAAGCAAAATTGCTAGAAGTTAATTCTATAACCAGGGCTAGTGGCCCGATCAAAGAGGTTCAAGCAATGACTTAAAATCGGGCTCTGCCATGTAAGCCTATGCATTTTAATTATCCACCCTCGCAGGGTACCTACTTTTTACGAGCTAGTGATAAATTTGCTATAGTAACATTGCTAGAGTCATTTTATAATCAGGGCTTGCGGCTAGATCAAAGAGGTTCAAGCAATGACTTGTAATTAGGCTTTTTCATGCAAGCGATACACCTAAAATTATCCACCCTTGCGGGGCTACCTCGCCTACCTTGTACCAAATACCCTCAAAAAGGGATAGACCTGCTTTTGCAACATCCCCAGATGTTCATTTCATAAAAAAGGGCTCGCGGCCCGATTAAAGTACCAGAGATCGTTTTAATACTCCAAGAGGTATCAAAGAAGTTGAGGCAACGACTTGAAAGAGGCATAGTATCGCATTTCTTTGTGTCAAAAGTGTCAACTTGTGAAACAAAATGTAGTCATGCAGTTGGATTTTATCCTTGTATAAGGCCAAATCGAATATTTCATGTCAAAACCCTTCTTAGTGTACTTGACTCTTACTGTTACATCTAAATGCTCGCGAGCATATCAAAGTTACGGTCCAAACATTACAGAAGTTGGAATGGCATGTGAATTCAGAAATGTCGGTTCTTTGTCCCCAAAAAAGTATTGACTATATAATGAAAAATAGAATAATGTGAAAACATGAACGAATAGACAAACTGCAATAAAGAGATCAATTATATGAATGAATTTCGTCATTTTTGTCGTGCCGCATTGTCGCATAAATCATAGATAGTTGATTAGATTCCAGCCCCTAGTGGTGGTTACCGAACAACGGAAGTAGTAGATCGACAGATACATTGCCCTTCCCAGGGGCGTTTTTTGACTACGGATGCTTTAGACCAGCAGATTTGCGCTTAAACCTAGACTTGATTTCAATATATTTCCAATTTTGAACTTACTAGTTCCATTAAATTCCACATACTCGGCAAATAGGCACTGCCGACTGTGGAGTCCGGATCGACTAGCACATTGTACAGATCTCGTGATTATAAAACGGGAATGTCCAATAATAGACCTATTTGCCTCCAAAGCTGCTCACATTGCCATCAATCACTTGACCCCGGATTGGACTTGGACCTGGATCAAGCTCTATTCCAATTTATTATACCTATCATTACTATGGTACCTTGAATTCAATGATTGAGGCCTTTTCCCTGCAGTAGGATGATTATATAGGCCGTAACTAGGAATACAGTTTGAGACAATTTGAGCATTTTAGCGTGTCAAATACGTAAGGTTTAGAAATCGATGGTCAAAAGTTAAACTGTTTAACTTTGAGTTAGGCATTGCGATAGCGGGAAATTAAATTCTTTAAGAAAAGGATGTCATTGCATTCAGAAAGAAATGCTAGCAATAGTCAATGCTCTGTAGAGCCACATTCACTACTACATCACAGTTCGATTCTTAGTGTGACAAAAAAACAACAGGTGTACATCTTCGCAAAGGGAATGTAACGTTGTTTTTAGGGTTCATAGAATAAAATATCAATAGAACTATGTGAGCGTGTTTATTTCTAACCTCAGAACAATAGTCTGCTTGCCATAGATAACATAATCATATTTTAGGTTCATACCACAGATTAAACATATCCAAGTCTATACTTTACATCTCCCTTTCTTTGTAAAGAAACTAAAAACATTAGTTTACAAATTTAGATACATTTTTGTTGAGTATGATTATACATTTATACATCCATTTAATATATATCCATAATGCAAATATTTTACTTTTAATGGTTTTACTCTACAAGACAATTTGCTATTTAATCATAACTTTAGAACAATATTATTACACAGCACTACTTACTACAAATTAAGTTAAGTTATATTAAAGATCAAGTCTATTTATTGGTTTAATTATTCTTCCAAACCTTGATGATCGTGGTGCTGTCACTGGTTGCGCTGAGATTGGATTCTGAACTTGATTGGTAGTGCTTGTTGATGCTGGGATAGACATAGTAACAGATGGTGACTGAGCTTGCTCTGGAACATGTTGTATGGTTGGTTCTTCTTCATATTTAGTCTCCGGTACTACTACTCTGTTATTTGTTATGTCTGCTTGTGTCTTATGCAGATGACTAAAGTTTCTTCGTAGAACTTGGCCTTTATCTGTCTGAATTATTACTGATCTTGGTAGACCATCAGGCTTTTCTATCACTTTCGCCCCTTCCCAATGACGATGAGAAACTTGGTGTCTGACTTTATCATTAGTATTCAAACTTACTGGCTTTGTAGTATGTTTATTACTGTAGTTAACTTGTTTCTCCCTTAATCTTTGTAGTTCTGTAGTCACTCCTTGTATTATTTTGGGCTTTAAGCTATTATCACTTGTAGGTAATGGAGATCTTGTTATTCTACTAAACAGTCGTTGATTAGGTGAGCCCAAATTATCATTTCGTGGTGTATTTCTCCAATTTAATAAGGCAAGTTGAACATCTGACTGGTCAATGCTACATTTTTTTAGTATGTTCTTTGCTGTTTGAACTGCTCTTTCGGCAAGTCCGTTGCCTTGATGGTGATGAGGACTGGATGTGACATGGTTAAATCTCCATTCTTTTTGAAAGTTCCTGAATTCTCTAGACATATATTGTGTTCCATTGTCAGTTTGAAATTCTTCTGGAACTCCATGTACTGAGAACCATTTTTTTAGTTGCTCAATTACTTCAAGTGATGACTGACTCTTTAGTTGTTGAAAATCTAGATATCCAGAATAACTATCACAGATTACTAAGTAGGTTTTTCCTTTTAATTCAAATAGATCTGATGCAACTATTTGCCAGGGAAGTGTAGGAATCTTCTTTATTAGTACTGTATTTTTAATGTTGTCTCTTTGTGTTTGTTCACAGACGGAGCAACCTCGGACTAGTTTTATAATGTCATCATATTGTCCTTTCCAATAAAGAAATTGTCGTGCTCTTCTTAAACAGCTTTGTATTCCAAGATGTCCTTGATGAATATTCTTTAACATTTTAGGTATTTGTGATTTAGGTACTACAATTTTATCACCTTTGTAAATAATTCCTTGATAACAACTTAATTCTTCTTTAAAGTTAAAGTAATGTTGTATCTCTTTAGGTAGGTTGTTGATATTATCTGGGAATCCTTGCATTATTGTTTTCAGTAGTAATTGTAAATATTGGTCTTCTTTTGTAGCATTAATTAGTTCTTGTTTAGCGTCTAATGACATAGGTAGTATTATAGCAATTTTTAAATTTTCTTCTGGGTCATATTTCAGGTTAGATGCATTACAGTCTCGGCTAAGAAAGTCCGCTAAGGGTATTTCTGTGCCCTTTTTAAATGTGACTTTTGGTGAGTATGGTGCGAGATTAAACATAATGCGCTGCAATCTGGCTGGAGCAGACTGTATATTTTTCTTGAAAATTGTCTCAAGTGGCTTATGGTCTGATTCCACTGTCAGTTCTTTGCCATAAACATATTCATGAAACTTCTTACATCCAAACAGTATAGCAAGTGCTTCTTTTTCTATTTGTGGATAATTCTGCTCGGATTTGGATAAAGTTCTAGCTCCATATGCTATTGGTTGTCCTTCTTGTAGTAATGCAGCTCCGAGATTTTTTGAACTTGCATCAACTGTCAAAGTTACAGGTTTGTTTACATCATAAAGTCTCAGTACTGGTGGACTTTGCAGTACTTGTTTTATTTTGTTGAATGTTTCTTCATGGTGAGCTTCCCATGTAAAATTAACATTTTTATGTAGTAACTCTCTTAATGGATTTGTTAGTTCCGACATGTTAGGAATGAATTTATTTAGGTATGTGATCATCCCTAGCAGTCTCTGAAGCTCTGTCTTATTTGTTGGTGTTTTCATGGCTTGTATAGCCTCCACTTTATCTGGATCTGCTTCTAGTCCATTTGCTGAAACAATATGTCCTAAGAATTTTATTTTTTTAGCTTCAAGAATGCACTTCTGTTTGTTAAGTTTAAATCCGGATTTATTGAGTATTTCTATAACATCTCTTACAGTTTCACGTAACTGATCTTTAGTTTTCGCATGTATAAAAATATCATCGATTGATACCTTCACATTTTTAAATTTACTTAGTAGATTTGTCAATATTTCTTGAAAAATTTCAGGTGCTGATGATACACCAAAAGGGAGTCTCTTAAAGGAATATCTCCCCCAAGGGGTTGCAAACGTCAATATCTTTTGTGTTCTTTCTGATAGTTTAATTTGCCAAAATCCTTTTGTGCAATCTAATAATGCAAAGAATTGAGAACCTTTAATGTCAGCTGATATCTCTTCTATAGTGGTGAGTGGAAAATGACGTCTCAAAATATTTTTATTGACATCTGATGGATCTATACAGATTCTTATTTTATCCTTTTGTCTGACTACCACCATTGGGCTGACAGCAGGGGTTGGCTCTGTTTCTGGTTTAATGACATCCAAGTTTACCATTCTGTCAAGTTCTTGCTTTACCTCATCTCTTATGGCATGTGGTATTCTTCTAGATGGTTTAATTTCAAGTTTTGGATTTTCTATCAGGTCGATATCATATTCATAGCCTTTGTAACAGCCTAAGCCTTTAAATATATCTTCAGAGCATTGACTCTCTTTCAATGTTTTGACTCTTGCGATTAGTCTTAATTTGTCACAAGTATCAAGTCCTAAAATTGGTGTTACATCTTCTTGAACTACTTTGAATGTAATTATGGATTCTTCATTTTTTAGTTTACACAGTAATTCTGCTTCACCTAGGACTGCCATTTTATCATCTGTGTAACTTATAAGATTTTTTGTTCGGCTTGTTTTAAGACTTGTTTTTGTTTTGTCCGACAAATGTTTAGGTAATACGTTGCATTCTGCCCCAGTGTCTAGCTTCACAGTAAACTTTATATTACCAACTTGTACTTTTTCAGTCCAGTTTTTCTTTTCACCGGCACTTACAGTAGATACATACATGTCATCTTCGGAATTAGAGTTTTCTTCTAGTACATTAACTCTATTTTTTAGTTTAGTGTCATATTTCTTCTTAGTTTTACACATTTTAGCAAAATGACCATTTTTATTGCACTTAATACATGGTTTGTTAAAAGCGGGGCATTCTCTGCGTTTATGGTTTGTACCACATCGTCTGCAGTCAAAATTCTTGTTTTGTTCTTTTTTCATGTGTACATTTTTTATAATTGAGACCTTATCTACTTTATTTTTATTTTCAAACTCATCCAGTTGTTTGGAAGCCTGCTCACTTGTTTTACAGATCGTTATCGCTTTTGTTAAGTCTAGTTTATGTTCTGTCAGTAGTTTTTCTCTTACTTGATTAGATCTAATTCCAAAAACGATCTTGTCTTTTAACATTTCGTCAAGTAAATTGTCAAATTCACATTTGCTTGCTTGAGTTTTTATTCTGGTCAGAAACTCGTTAAAGTGTTCGTCTTCGTATTGTTCGATCTTGAAGAATATATATCTTTCAAATGAAATATTTGATCTCGGCGCAAAATACTCTTTAAACCTATTTTTTATGGTTTGTATGTTATTTTCTTCAATATCGCTTAGATTAAAGCTATTGAATATCTCGATCGCGTCTGGACCTATAACAGCCATGAAAGTCGCTGCTTGTACCTTAGCTGGCTTTTTGTCTAATTGAATTGCTGTAGCGTACCATTCGAACTGTTGTAGCCATTTTTTCCAGCACGTTGGTTTATCAGAATCAATTTGCAGGTTACCAGGCGGCTTTATTCCAGATACGGCATCATTTGTGGCCATTTTACAACTTTCTCACTAAATACGTTTCTAATTTATTTAAGAACACTTCTGACACCATGTAACGTTGTTTTTAGGGTTCATAGAATAAAATATCAATAGAACTATGTGAGCGTGTTTATTTCTAACCTCAGAACAATAGTCTGCTTGCCATAGATAACATAATCATATTTTAGGTTCATACCACAGATTAAACATATCCAAGTCTATACTTTACAGGGAAAGTACGAAATCTTTATTTCAATTGTAAAAAACATACCAAATTTTGAACATGTTAGATCGGCATCGAATAAATTTCAGGATACATTGGCGATGCGTTCGCTTCTTCATGTTACGATCCCATTACTTGGTTCTTCCTACAAACGTTTCTAATGTCCAGGGTGCTCACTCAACTAAATCTTTAAACATGGTTGTTTTTGCCATGATGGGAGAAAGTGTTCTGGTGTGTCAGAGACCGAGCACTTGCAGCACCACTTACCTTGAGAAAACTCCAGATACATTTCCTCGAAACATTAACCGGACTACCGTATTCGAGAGATGGAATATATATATATATATATATATATATTTGGGGGTGTTCTGAGGCGGTGGAAGGCTGGACCTTTAAACAAAAGCTTTTACTTAAAAGTTCTTGGTGAGTCTATTTTATAAATCTGTCAAGTAGCTTAGAATTGTTGTTCAAGGACAGGAATAAAGATATAAAGCCTTACTTTTCTGCAATTGGCGCGATTCTTATCAGGCTTACATTAAATACATACATTATCACATAGTACAATACTTTTACATAAATTAGCTGTCTGCAAGTAATGCGATTCTGAACCATGAACAGTGAAGTACTCACGTTCTAGTAAAACATATTCTTAAATTAACTAATTACTTTTACAAAACCCCAAACCATATGGGATATCAGTGTACTTATAAATGTATAACCAACACAAGATTTTGTTTTAATCATCACATCAAACAGCTATTTTAATACTTCTGTGTTCGGGCAGATGCATTCATGAC
The DNA here is from genome assembly GCA_949315895.1 of Anania crocealis. Lineage (NCBI taxonomy): Eukaryota > Metazoa > Arthropoda > Insecta > Lepidoptera > Crambidae > Anania > Anania crocealis. Next base: position 13,954,771 of record OX438867.1, on the reverse strand, counting down.
CTGACCTTAGAATATACCCTACCTAAAGTACCTAGGTACCTAACCATAATACAAAAACTTTACCGTATGGCCTTAATTTGGTTCTACAACCGAAAGCAATACATAGGTACTGACAGACTGTCTACAGATCAATTTTGAATATATATAATTAAAATTTAAAGCCTCTATTCTGGGTGGTTAAAATGATAACATCGCTGAGTGATAGATGAAAAAGATTCAAAATTATTTAATATTTTTATCAGTTTGAGGTGCAGTACCTTCGTCACGTAGCTACCTTACATTTATAGCAGAAACTGTAAAAACATTTCTTTATTACACAGCTACACCATATAGCTTCCAAGAACTGATTAGAAAATCACCCCATCGACGAAGTTCTAGCTCGTGGGAATTGGCAATCAGCTAAAACACCACAACAATCCTATATGTGTGAAATTAAATCAAGTATTGATAAACTCTTACACAACTAATGCGATTATGTAGAAGAATTTCCTAGAAAGTTTTTCAGTTTGAAATTTTACCCTTTCATTATATTACTTGTTCCATTTAATGACGATATGAAAAACTAACAGAATTTTTGTTGTTATTTCTGTGCAATACACGGAAAAGAATAATGTCATTCTTAAAATAAAAAGTATTTAATTAACATAAATACTTTTTTATTTTTAAATCTGTCACATTGGCGTTACGCTAAGGCGTTATAATGTTAAGTGGCGTCACCAGGCGATAACAAACAGATCTCAATATAAAGCTTCCAGTTACGGTACAGTGTTTAATAGCAGCGTTTTACCCTGAAATAAAACGCATATTAAAATACTTACCTCACTGGAAGCTTTAACTTTATTTCTGCCTGGTGAAATTGAGCCAATGAGCAAAATGGTATGGCGCAAATTTTAAGAAACATAAAAAGCGCACGACCGCCAGGTGTCGCCACTTAGCCGGAAACTACGTACTAAAAAAGGTAGGCAAACGACGGGAAACGGAAATGCTATCTCAATATAAAGCTTCCAGTGAGGTAAGTATTTTAATATGCGTTTTATTTCAGGGTAAAACGCTGCTATTATGTCTTCCCTACCTGGTTGTGATGGCATTGAGCTGTCCCACCAAGCTAAAGGGTCACCAAAACATGTACTTTTAGGTAGTCTTCTAGGTACTTCAAAATGAGATATTTGAATTTCAGCCATTCCGCTAAACCCTCTCACCGGCGGCGTCGGCAGGACGTTATGTCATTCGATATGAAAGTCGATGGAGATTAGTATGCGAGGCTGCGCGAGTTTAAATTCGACCTCATACTCCTAATATGCGTTATATACGTAATCGCTCGCGGTAAACAAAACCGGACTTAGCAATTAGAATGGCTATTTTGAATTTGTAATATCTAATTTTATCAGGGTTTGATGATACATTTTAACGCCCACCTTGCATTTAATTTGGCTAACTCCTAATTGACTTAGAAATAATCTTAATTATATTATGAATGTGAAAATTTGGATGGATGTTTGTAATTCAATCACGCCAGAAAGGTTAAACGGATCCAGATAACATTTTGCACATACATAGAATTAAATCTAGAAAAGCATATAGGCTATACCTACATAATAAGAGTGGTATTATTATACAGCCTTTAATAGTTATTATCACCTATGTTGATCAGGACGTCAGACAAGACGTATGTATAGGTACCCAAACATACAACAAAATGTCAACATCGGAAAATAACTATGAAGCTTAAATTATTCAATGAGATTGGCTCAGCCATCACTAGCTTACTCTTTTGAGTCGATAAAATAAAAGATAAACATTTTAATATACTCCATCAAAGGTTTCTCCGAAGGATTTATGTAAAATTGTCAAAGGAAAATATTTATGAAATTGAATATTGGTAATAACTTTTGAATCTGAAAATAAACGAATCCAATTACGAAATAGATTTCATGTTTTTATAGTGGGCGTTCTTGATAGGATTAATTTCAGTTATTTCAATTTAATACTCAAAAGCACCAAGTACTTACTTGTTCTTATTAATTTCAGAAACGATATTAGCTAATAATAACTATTTTTAATAAAGCTATTTCACAATGAAAATCCGACCTTTGTTTGCGATATAAATAAAACGAATACCTTATTTAACCTTTAAAGTAAAGAAGTTTGCTCAGACGATAACATCAAAGGTTTCTTAAAACGTTTCCAAAGGGCGTTGGCGTTACCGTGATGACGATGACCTTAGGGGGGAGGTTTACGATCACGATTCACTCTATTACAGAGCAATGGCCGACGGATCTGACGAGCGATCAGGTTCACCGGTCTCACTATTTGATTTATTTCTGTTTGTTAAGTAGCTGCTACATATAAAAGTAAAGTAAAGTAACGGTTTGTAATCATCCCACTGCTGGGCAAAGGCCTTCATCATTGAATACAAGTTACAATAGCAATGATGGGCACAGGCATAATCACGACTTCCCAAATGCGGGTTGGTGATCGCAAGTCCGAGCAATGTTCGAAAATTCGAAACCTTTTGTTGAGCGACCCGGGGATCGAACACGGGACCCCGAGATCTTTCGATTTTTAAACCACTTTACCAACCAACTGCTACATATTACTTAAAACAATATAAACTTCAACGAAATAAAATGAATAGGTGCATGATGAATTAATGTGTGTATGTAACACAGAAGTGTTTTGAGTTTAGGTGCATGTAACAGGCATTCTTTTTAGCAACTTGTCATACTGTAGCAAAATGAATAAATCGAGCCTTATTAAATTGTCGATTTAGATTCCGCACTCTAATACAGACACTTTTGACATTCTTAGTAAGTTTTAAGCCCGACTAATTTAAAATTGCGCTATATTGTTATGGTTGAATTTTTATGATTACTAAAACGAAATTGACCTCAAACAGTCAAAGCAATCTAAGAGTCGTTTATAGGCGGTTCGGCATTTCCCACATTTCTCTTCCCACCTTTACAAGTTAGTGATTTACGAGTCCCGAAAGCGGGCGGCGAGGCATCCAGGTCAATAGCTCGTCAGCGTCCTATTTACAACACTGCTGAGTTCCGTGCTGCCTTCGAAGGTTATTTAAAGTTTTCTTCAATGGTACCTAGCGTTATTCATTTTACTGGACGTTACATCAAACATACAAGACAGTATACAGAAAAACGAATAACAGAATTCAAATTTGGAACAGGGTGAATTAACAGACAAAAAACTTTTTTTAAAAAAAATTCCGACGAAAAGCTGCCGAAAACCCAGAAAAAGACCGGTGGCCAAACTGTGATCGCCAGTCCGACTACTAAGCGTGGAGTTCATGGCATAATCTACATATTATATTTATAACAAGCTAATAAAAAAAGCTGATACATCGCCCATATACGAAAGAATTATGATAGGTAAAAGAAGAAAGGAAAGAACAAAACATAGTTACATCAGAAATGTAACAAAAGCCCAAGATGCAGTCCTAAAACTAAGATCATTGAAATGGAAATGGGCTGGTCACTTAATAAAGGTGCATCGACCATTTCTCTGCAATTTTTCTCTCCAGCAATCTGGTAAACCTTTAGTACCCGAGAGATGGTAAAAGAAGGAATGGAAAACCACCTAAAAGATGGGAAGACGACATTGTGATGCTGGCCGAAAAGACTTGGTCAAGGCTAGCTAGACAAAGAAGCCATTGGAAGGAATTGGAGGAGGCCTTTGCCAAAGGGCACACAGAAACAAATGCATGACCAAATCTGTATTATATAATTTAAGTATTTCTGATTGTTAAGGCTATAAATAAAAATAAAATTAATCGCCCATATGCGGTGTACTACATTAATGCGTAAACAAACGATCTCGCTTCTGAGCCATATCTATAAGTTGTTTTCGAGAGTCGTTACGAATCGTCTCACTCGCAGGTTCGACGACTTCCAACCTCCCGAACAAGCCGGGTTCCGAAAAGGCTATAGTACCATAGACCACATTCATACGCTGCGGCAAGTTATACAGAAGACCGAAGAGTATAACTTGCCACTTTGCTTAGCGTTCGTGGACTATGAGAAAGCCTTTGATTCGATTGAGACCTGGGCAGTGCTGCAGTCTCTCCAAAGGTGCCAAATAGACTACAGGTACATCGAGGTACTAAAGTACTTATACCAAAACGCCACCATGTCGGTCCGATTACAGAACCAGAGCTCTAATCCGATCCAACTACAGCGAGGTGTGAGACAGGGAGACGTTATTTCTCCGAAACTGTTCACAGCTGCGTTGGAGGATATTTTCAAGCTTCTGGACTGGAAAGGACGCGGCATCAACATTAATGGCGAATACCTAACACACCTGCGATTTGCCGATGATGTAGTTCTTATGGCTGAGACCTTGGAAGACCTGAACATTATGCTCGAAGATCTCGGTAATGCTTCTCAAAGAGTGGGTCTTAGGATGAACATGGACAAGACGAAAATCATGTTAAATGCCCATGTTGCACCCGCTCCAGCTAACGTTGGGAACATTGCACTCGAAGTTGTTGACCACTATGTTTACCTGGGACAGATAGTCCAGTTAGGTAAGTCCAACTTCGAGAAAGAGATCTCTCGTCGAATCCAGCTCGGATGGGCAGCGTTCGGGAAGCTCCGGCATATATTCGCGTCCGAAATACCTCAGTGTCTCAAGACGAAAGTCTTTGACCAGTGTGTGTTGCCAGTAATGACCTATGGGAGTGAGACGTGGTCGTTTACTATGGGTCTCATAAGAAGGCTCAAGATCACCCAGCGAGCAATGGAGAGAGCGATGCTTGGTATTTCCCTACTCGATCGAATCAGAAATGATGAGATCCGCAGGAGAACTAAAACAACCGACATCGCTCGTAGGATTGCATCGTTGAAGTGGCAGTGGGCGGGACACATAGCGCGGAGAACCGATGGCCGTTGGGGCGGAAAGGTTCTCGGATGGCGACCGCGTACCGGACGACGTTCCGTGGGCAGGCCCCCTACAAGGTGGACCGACGATCTGATCAAGGTCGCGGGAAGCCGCTGGATGCGGACAGCACAGGACCGATCGTTGTGGAGATCCTTGGGGGAGGCCTATGCCCAGCAGTGGGCGTCGTTCGGCTGATATGATGATGATGATGATGACATTATTGCGAAACATTTGCGCAGTTGCACTGCGGTGCATTTACAAACAATGAATATGAGTCATAATATTTGTATGTTTTATTTTCAACCTTTTCATTGATTTGTTTGACCGTCCGTTTGTTTCACGCCTGCTGCAATGGTTTGAGTTCGCTTGCATATTAAATCTGAGAGTTCTCCTTGTAAAAGATAATGAGTTGTTTGCAAATCGTTTGCATTCTCAATGGCCCTTCAGTAAGTGAGAGGAAGCCAACGGAAAACGCGTTATCCTGACCCTACCAGGCTTCCTCAGACGATTGTTCGTTGTTTATTGAAAGAGCTCCTGAACATGCATTACTTTCAAAAAATATGAAAAAAAAACTAATAATATATTTGTAGGCAATCATCAAAAACCTTTTGGTGCGATAACATCAGATAGTAATTTCGTTATTTCTAAAAAAAAGGCGAAGCTTGACGAGCGATATAAACAAAAATAAACCGAATTTTGAACAAATTCAATTCTTCTTACTAGGTAGTAATAGTATAAAAATATATCTAAAGATGTTCTCAGAATTTATATTTCATCAGCACGTGTGAAAGATCATACGAGCTAAGCAAGTTTTCAGCTGCGTTTACTCTTCAAAATAATAACCTATTTTGCCGGTAGCGCTCTGAAATCGAGTTTGTCCCTCCTCGACCAGTCTCTCCACACGATTATCCATTGTTACCTTATTAGAGCGAAGGCTTTCGAGTCCTGAGCGTTTTCCAACACAAAAACAATTATCCGATCGCCAGCTAGGTAACAAAGTGTACCTTTTATTACACAGTCTTGCTGTTAAGTGTTTGAAGGATAATTGTCTAGAGTTTTGTTATTTTAGAATGAAAGAACTCATATTCGTATTGAATAAAATCATAAAAGTAACATAATGCTAATAGACATACGTACATTTTCAATTATTCAAAATGAAAATCAAGATGTCTTACAGATGCTTCACATACGAGTTTCATGTTTAAGTCGTGATTTATATTACTTACTTTGCCTACGCATTCATTATGCTCATAAGGATTTCCAGATTGCTTGAAGTCCAGCTATAGCTAAATATGGTATGGTTTTTTAGTGTGTCAATGGGTAACCCATGGTTGATGGCAAACACCATCTATGACTATGATTAAGATTACTACAAAGTAAACATGGTACACATACCATATAAAAAAAAACTTTGGGTTCTTCCACATTTAACCAGCGATTTTTCTACCGGTTAATATTTTTTCCACATTCTACCGGTCACTAAAAATCATTCCATTTTCAACCGGTAACTTGGAAAGCTAGACCGTATAGACTATAGAGGAACCATTTAATAAAAGAATATGTAGATCGTAAGTAAATAAATCGTATATTATTTACCTACATAACATATGCTATCAAAATAGTAAAAACAACAATACATTTATGCTTATTTAGAAATAGAATCTACAAATTAGGAAAAGTTATTATAGTTTCAAAAAATAGATAATTGCACGAGAGAAAAATGCAATAGAGAAAGAAACATTTCTTACTATTTGATTTGAATGTTTACGTTGCATTACTTTTTGTGCTTGTATACCATTTTTTTTTGCCGGTTGAAACTGGAATTATCAAATTGCCGGTAGAATATGGAATAAAAACCTGTAGAAAGTGGAAAAAATATTCATTGGTAGAAAAATCGCCAGTTGAATGTGGAAAAACTCAAAACTTTACCTTACATTGTAATTGTACTTATGCTATTGATGACTAATAGCATCAAAGTTTTAAATATTTTAGAGAAATGAATTGAACACAGTGGAAAACGATTTTATTGTTCCATTCCACTTTTACGCTACCCTAGACAGTCCCATTAACAACCTGAATAGTTGAAGTGAATCTGTTAACAGCAACCTCTGTCCTGAATGCAAGAAACTTTAATTAAACTAACAACAAACAGCAATGTAATAAATTAATTAAAATCTAGCTTTACAAAAAATACACAAATAGCTGGCACTATGATAATTGTTCTAGCTCACATTTAATACTTTCAAAATTAATTCAAAGACAGACAAATATACAAAGACCCTGTTTACTGATCCATACAAAGTCAAACGTTTAATCTTGACCTACATCTTCTTAAACTAAAACCACCGACAGTTTTAACTCTGAAACTGCTACGTAGCGGACCAATAACGACCGAACGATGAAATAACGACCTTGTATTTGGAAGTCTGTAAGTGACGCAAGAGTAAATAAATACAGTCAGATTTTAGGTATTCTGTCGTCACGCATTTCCAACGCAAACCGATGTGAACGATATTTTCTTTCATTGACATTTACGATAGACAGTCAATAGATATACACTCAACGTATACCGAGAAATAGAAAATCGATTGTCATTTAGTTCAAGGCTAATGAATAGTCCATAGCAGGAGGCAAAGTAATTAAAATGTCTTTGTGAAATGCTTTCAGAGAAGAGCTGAATTTATTATTACGTCCTCGAAGAAATGCTTGAACTAGAAGCTTTTATTGCGTTCTGAAATCCGGAATTTAAACTGCATGTTCATGCAGAAAAACAACGGACATATTATTTCATGCCCTGACAAGGGTTGTTACTTGGGGTTTGGATCATGGATGGAACTTAAGTAGATAAAGATATAATCAAACTGAGTTGTAAGTTTTGTCTGAAAGATATAATCAGTTTTACATAGGATGTTCAATTTACCGTACTGGTTTTTGAACGTTTCTGTAGCAGCACTGCTGCATGCTACTTGTTTGATGTTATTAAGAAAACTGAATGGTATTGTATTGCTGCACTGTTTAGTAACAAAAGCAGGAAACGAGGAATATGGAAAGTTTTCACTTTATTGAACTCCTTGATGAACAATAATCATAACTAGAATTATGTACTTAAATGTAGCACCATTTATTTATATTATAGTTTTCAATGAAGAAACAACAGTTCCACCAAAAGTAAATACTGAATCCTGTTTTTATAAGTTTATATAATTTGGAAATTCTTTCGATTCGGTTCAGTATAACGGAAACACAATTGTTTATTCCACAACAATGATCTATCCAAAGTTTGAGACACAACGAGAAACTTATCATCCGGCGTTGATTTAATTCCCCGTTAAACTGTTGTAAGCGTTAACGAATATTAAGCCCTATTGTTGCCAGTTGGCGTCGTTCATGAAATTATAATTCTAGTTTAGAATAATGTATGAGTTTACGTTTATGCCTTCTAAGGCCATGAAAGGTCCTTGGAGACGGCAACTTGTGTGCACATTAATTATTCTGGTTGATGTGTTCGAACGTTTTCTGTTGGGGAAAGTTTACAGCCGCTGACGTGGAGCCACACTTCATATTTATGGATCGTGGTCATAAACAGACGGCCATTTTTTTGCTTCAAACTTAGTAACAGCCTATAATCATCCCACTGCAGGGAAAAGGCCTCCATCATTGAATTCATGTTACCACAGCAATGATGGGTGTACTGGCATAATCACCACGCTTGCCAAATGAGGGTTGGCTATCACAAACCCGAGCAACGTTCGAAAATTCGAAACTTTTTGTTGCCCGACCCGGGATTCGAACCTGGGACCCCGAGATCTTGTCCCTGTACTTAAAACACTAGACCAACGGGGCGTTTATTACTTAAACTAGTAAACTTGCGAGTTTATTATCTTCTAACTACTAGATAAAGTACAGTAAAATAAAATGTCAACACAATTACATCGACCGCCGATGTTTAATGTCAATATTATTTCGGATTCGAATAAATTATTATAGTTATTTTGGTAGCAAAGAGTCAGCACATTCTTGATTCTTGATCGAAACTTTGCAGTTGGTTGACGGTTACCACGAAATCCTCAAACGAGCCTATGTCCAGCTGTGGAATCTTTTATGTATCTGTATATGGGCCGGTTATGATTATGATTTTATTGTCCATGCCATTCGATTAAATTCTAGTTAAGAGGACTGCTAGAGCAATGTGCTACCCCCAATTGATTTAATTTTATTACTTTTAAACAAAAAAAAAAAAAAAAGGCTAAGGCAATACGCTTCTAGTTTTTTGAGAATTCACTTTGTTTAGAAGTATTAAAATTAAATCAATTGGGGCTAGCACATATCTCTAGTAGTCCCCTTAAGTAAACAATTATTTACGTTTCATGCCCATCATTATCGAAGTATAAAATCTATTTTATGTTATTATATTTCATGGCTAGTCTAATATTAGGGGTTAAAGTATGAAATTACCGTTTTGTATGGACGAAATCGAGAAAAGTCATTTTTCAATACTAAAAATTTTTTAGTTTTTTTAGAAACGCCTGAACCGTTTTCGATGCAATTAAAGGTGAAAGTTAGATGGTTATAAAGCTACGCATTATAGTATTTTAATTTCTGAAAATCAAAGTATATTGCAACGTTTATGGGTTGGAGAGGGTGTTGGGGGTTGATGTGGATGGACAGAATGAGGTGGTAAATAAAGAGACGAGCATGAATTTACAAAATATATTTATTTGCTCCGGCTAAGCTTACCACCTCTTAAAAGCTACACAGAAATCTCAGGCGTGAGTCCTTTGTAAGGCTCTGAATTACCCCTACTTCTGAGCGAGTTGTACCACCAAACTTATCATGTAAATTATACTAAACTGAATAGTCTGAATTTAATTAGGAACGGAATACTAAAAAACGGCAACCGGAATTGTAGACTGCTAACTGGATTAAGAAGATGTTTCCACTTACTTCAACAAAGATAGGGTAGGGTGACCTTATGCATCCACGTGGCGTGGTACCAACCCGAATCTCATCGAGACAAGCTTCTTGCGTCTTTCATTTGATCAGCGGAAAGTCAGCGTAAAACGGTAAGGTAATGTGCTAAGCCTGGTAGCCAAACCAAGCGGCCATCAAAAGATCTGAAAGAAACCACTTATGTTATAGAACTGCAATAAGCGACTCAATGAACAAAATCCTGCCAAATCAGCAAATATACTTACGGCACTTAGACCGGAACAAAATTTAAAATATTATATACGGCGACTATAAGCCGGTATCAAAAAGGCGAGGTAACGGCCACCATCTTCTCCTTCGGCTTCCTGGCCGACCTCTTCAACAGCAAGCAAGCAAGTCCTTCCTCGACATCCTTGCAAATAATAGTCGAAACTCGAATCCAATGAAATCGAATTTGCAAATCATTGTCAAGAAGGAATTTCCGAGTGCTCAGTTCACTAACTCAAATCTCCCCAAAACAATCGAAACAACACAAAGAACTATTTCTTTGTAAAACAGATATTAAACTAACAAGAAAACATTTAAACTTTTTAGGTTATTAATTTACATTATTTTAATATTCTAACTATAATTATAAACTACAGACTGGTCGTTGAATTAATTTGTTTTCTTTACCAGCCAGTCCGTAAGACAAATATTTTTCCCAAATAAATTCCCATTGTTTATAAACCTGCCATACTACTGATACTACTATTGTTTATTACCTTTTTTAAACATCTGTCTAAGGTCATAAACGTCATTCTGCCAGGCTCATGAAAATTACTTCGGCTGCGTGAAGTTTCATTAAATAATTTAATGTCAACACACAATCTTAAAATATAGAAAACAAAATATTGTTATATTTATTAAAATAAATCATTCACGACATTTGTGAAATGAGTAAGTGTTCCGTGCGTTTGCTAAACGTAGACAGACGAACGTAACGTTATTATAGTCATTCGGAGCATACGGACAGTCGCATGCGCATCTGACAGCTCCTTGTCATTGACAGATCAATAACCAAAACAACGAAACTCGATTATTATTGAAGTGAAATTAAATGTGTTTTAATAATGAAACAATGAATGTATTAACTAAACGTGAGTATTTATAGATTAGTGCGCAGCTCAGAAATCACAACGTGACAATACACCCCCCCCAACGAAAAATCGCTGCCCTCAGCGATGCTAAGGCAACACAGAAAATACCGGAATAAAACGAAAAATAGTGCAGGTGAACTACTCTTGGCATTTTGGATAAAAGCGTCAAAAGCCTTTGAGAAGACAACCTTTAAAAACACCGAAACTAAAACATAAATGCTGTTGGTAACTCTCTTGGCATCGTGTATCACGCATCTAGGCCTACGAGAAGCTAACCAAAACATCACTAGGAAAAATAACGGAAAACCAAAAAAATATTACTCTCTTGGCATAATGCTAAAAACTGACACGCCCTTGAGAAGTTAATCTTACGTAACTCTAGTTCATTCTAAATTAACGGAAAAACTCTTGATCCATAACAAGGGATCAAAGAGTCGGAAAAACTGCACCAATGCAGCAACGGAAATAATCCAGAAATAAACCAGTACAAATGATTACTCTCTTAGTATCGTGCAATAACACACATGTACGCCTTTGAAGAGTTAATTTTACGTAACTCTAGCTCATTCCAAACCAACGGAAAAAATCTCTCTATCCATAACACAGGATCAAAGAGTCGGAATAAAACAAACGGAACTAATCTAAAATGAGCCAGAACTAACGGAAAACCTCAGAACACGGAAAATTAACGGAATATAAAAAAACAACTATTTCCTTGGCATAATACAAAACACGCATCTAGGTCTTTAAGTCTTTAATATGCCATTTACCCAAAGGATCGCCATCGAGTCTTTCTAACTCGTAAACTAAGGGAGACAGAACTTTAGTTACTCTACACTTTACATATTTTGGAGCTAGCTTCGCCATTTTAAACTTCTCAGCGTCACTCTGTGTGTAGGTAGCCTTCCAAACTACATCTCCTACGGAAAACTTCGCATCTCTACGTCGTAGGTTATAGTGCGTGGCATTCTTCGCATGGGCCTTTAGCAACTGTTCACGAACCTGATCGAAGATTTCTCTTAAACAGCCGAATTCCCCCGCATAATCTTCACGTGGTACACCTGCTTCGTAGTCTCGTGGATCTTGGTAGAAGTCACCATTTATGACGGGCTCTCTAGCATGCACCAGGAAGAACGGAGAGAAACCTGTGGATTCATTAACTGCACTGTTAATCGCAAACTGAATCTTAGGCAGGTGTTCATCCCACGCTCTGTGATTGTCCTGTACATAAGACGCGACTGCCGTCATCACGGTTTTGTTGTAGCGTTCTACCAAGTTCACCTGCGGTGTATACCTCGGACCGTAATGCTGCTTCGGAATGTTGTACTTCTTAAGTAGTTGACGGAATTCAGATCCAGTGAATTGTACTCCATTATCTACAATCACTGTTTCCGGAACACCATGAACAAGAATAACACTCTCGAAATTTTTAGCCACTGCCGCACTTGTAGCACGACGAAGAGGAAACAAAAGTGTGTACTTCGAAAAACAACAAGTAACAACCAAAAGAAAAGTATAACCAGAACGTGAACGCGGTAGTGGTCCAACTAAATCTGCTGAAAGCGCCTGAAAAGGCCTATTGCACTGCTTCGGACGTCCCATGAGTCCAGGAGTACCTTTGGTGGAATGTTTGTATGCTGCGCAAATGTCGCAGTCCCTGATGAACTTTTGGATGTCCGAAAACACTCCAGGCCAAAAGTATCTCAGACACATACGTCTGTGCGTTTTGAACACACCGAAATGTCCAGCTGTGGGTTCAGCATGGTATTCCCTAATTAGATTTAGCCTCTTACTTTTGTGAACCACTTCCTTCCACTCAAATTCACTAATCAAACTGTATTTACTTTTGCTGAACCGGAATAATTTATTATCTTTTAAACAAAAATTTGGATAATTCTTAGGAAATTTCTGAATTCTACTGAAAATCGTATCATACCATTCATCTTTTTCACCATTGCTTGCGATGTTAATAACCTCTACCTTCAGTAGCCTGGACAAGGAATCCGGTACTACATTGTCTGTGCCCTTTCTATGTTCGACTGTAAAGTTATATTGGGACAGAATGCAACCCCATCTTGCCAGTCTACCGGTAGGATTTTCAAGGTTCAAGAACCACTTTAAAGATGCATGGTCTGTGACGACTGTGAAATGTCTAGAACCTAAATAAGCCTGAAACTTGTCGACCGAAAAAAATACCGCAAGAGCTTCTCGCTCAGTCACGCTGTAATTGCGTTCATTCTTGCTTAAAGTACGGCTAACGTACGCTATAGGATGATCGCTTCCGTCGATCTCCTGAGTGAGCATTCCACCTAAACCGTAAGCTGAGGCATCACAGTGAACTGTAAATGGTTTTGAAAAATCAGGTAAGGCTAAAATTGGAGCGGAAACTAAAGCGTTTTTCAAATTATTAAAAGCGTCCTCCGCTTCAACAGACCATTCGAATTTGTTATTGTCTTTACCTTTACTGGTCAACTTATTGAGCGGTGCCGCAATAGTTGAAAAGCTTCTAATAAAACGCCTATACCAGGAACAAGTACCTAAAAATACCTTAACATCACGTGCTGATGTAGGTGTACGGAAATTCAGAATTGCTTGCACCTTTTCTGGATCAGTTCTCAGGCCATACTCGTCCACCACATAACCTAAATATTTGAGGGAACTTCGGAAAAACTTACATTTTGTCATATTGACTGTTAAGTTTGCTGAGCGTAGCTTATCAAGCACTCTGTTTAAAAGCAATAGATGGCTACTGAAGTCATTCGAAACCACGACAATATCGTCAATATAACAAAAAACTAGTCCCCCCTCCACATCGCTACTGAAATTTTGGTGGAAGAGCATGTCCATAAGACGCTGTTGCCTTGCGGGTGCTCCGCAAAGTCCAAATGGCATTACCTTAAATTTGTAAGAACCACGTCCCGGAACGGTGAAAGTGGTCTTATCTTGCGAACTATCCTCAGAATTAAGCGGAATTTGCCAAAACGAAGACGACAAATCAATCGATGTCAAATACTTTGCCTCCTTAAGGCTATCTAAAATTTGCGGAATATAAGGAATCGAATAGGAGTCACCCACTGTAACCGAGTTCAGTTTCCTACAATCCAGACAAAATCTCCAATCTCCGTTTGGTTTCTCCACGAGCAAGACAGGGTTATTCCAAGGGCTCTCACTTGGCGTGACTGATAAGAGTGGTCCTTCCTAAACCTACTCTTTCGAACGAAATCTCATGAAATTTGTCGACAATAGTATTTGCTAATTCTCGCTGATCGGAAGTTAAATTATCAAAAGATGTAATAGAACCTAATTGTTTATTATCAACTGAATGAACGGAATAAAATTGTTCTGGAGGTTTGCGATAGTCGATGCTATCAAAAATCTCCAAAGCCAACTCGAAAATCCTCATGAAGTCACAACCAAAAATAACATCTGTAACGATGCTCGGAATAACGAAAAATTTGACAACATGAGTCTTATCTTTAAATGTTACCGGAATAAACATGTAACCAATGGATTCCAAATGAATGCCATTAGCCACGCTGCAAGAATTATTTTTATCTTCTTGGAGCGTGTAACCTAAACTTTCAAAATGTTTGTGCGAATTGTTGCCTAGAATGGAAACACAAGCACCAGAATCCAGTAATCCGATTACTTCTATATTACTTACTTGCATTTTTAAATAAGGCCGAATATCATCAATTTGAGTAGAAAATAAGACTGTAGCAATTGAACCGAATCCATAAAATTTTTGTTTAGAAACTGAATTACAATTATTTATATTTAATAAATTACTACAGTCTGAATTTAGTTTTTTGACTTATTTAATTTACATCTGGGACAAGTTCGGGATAAATATCCTACTTGGCCACAAGTAAAGCAACGGATTACGTCAGGTGTTTCCTTGCATGTGGCGAAATCGTGGTTAACTTTACCGCATTTGTAACACACATCAGAACCTTTACTATTTTTAGAGGACTGAACCGTATTTCTACCCGAATATTTATTTTTCTGAAAATTACCCGAAAAATTTTTGGGACCGGAACCCTTTCTGGATTGATCAAAATTTTGTGCAACCGCAGACACCTGCTTAACCCTTCCGTTATAAGCAAACTCGGAACCTAGCACGCTGGACGCTGTCTTCGACGGTTCTGTGAATAATGCTGCTCTCTGGCTTGCCGCCTCCAACTGTCTGCATTTAGTTTTAAGTTCAGCCACTGAAGAGACCGGAACTAATGCCAGCTGCTGTGAAAAAGTTGGCCGAATGTTGTGCAACAAGATCTCGAGTTGTTCCTCTTCCGATAAGGGTGTCTTTAACCTAGCGAACATGCAACACATAATAGAAAAATAAATATGCACGGGCTCATCACTCCCTTGAGTGCGTGCACGGATCTCTCCTAACAACCGATAGTTGTGGTCCACGGGTTCGAATTCGTCTAAAAGTAAAGTTTTTAACTCTACCCAGGATGAAACCTGCGATCGAACGCCTCGAAACCACAGCAGCGTCTGGCCGGAAAACAAAAGAGAGGCGGAATTAAATAGACCTTGGTCTGAGATGCCGTACGCCGACTGCAGCTCCTCAACATTTTGCAAAAATGTCCGAGGGTCCATCCCTACATCAAATTTTACATTCCACTTCGAAACATTCTTGTCTCCTAGGTCTGGTTTAGACAATTTATGCTCCTGGTCTAACGATGTTACTAACTTTTCCTTCTGTTGAGACATACCTACCACCCTGTCGATGCGTTGAGTAAAACTTTCCAACTGCTTAGTTAAGTCAGCCTTCTTTTCTAAGACGGACTTGTCCGAAGTCTGGACTCGCAACAGCCTATAACACAAGTGGTGGCTTAAGGCACGAGCCCTTGTACCGGAATATTTATCTAACAATTTGGAAAATTTGTCAACCAAAACTGCTAGATCGCTAACTTTCTGCGCAATAATCGCTATTTCTTCTTTTGGATCAAGCTCTGTGGTCAGGATCAGATCAGAAGGTGTGTCAGTAATCAACCCTTTTAACTGTTTCTTCAACCCTTCTACGGTTGAAACTGGAGTTTCTAAACGTACTAAAACTTCGTAAACCAGTTCGTCCTTAACCAACGCGTGAATGTTTAAAAAATTATCCATTTTAAAAAAAATATTTGGTGGTAGACTCCCTCGGAATTACAAACGTATGGATTATAAATTCAAACCAAAATAAAATTAAATTAAAATCCGCAACAAAATCAGAATAGAATTACAATCCGCAAAAAACAAAATAAAATACTTAATCACAATGACCGCACAATGTAAACGCAATCCAGTTATACAAAACTACCGTTAAAACAAAATATTCAAAAATATCACACAAAATAAATTATAACTGTATTTTAGTTATAAAAACAATATTTAAAAAAAATCCGCTAGTACTTATATTATTTCAGAGTAGCAAGAGAACACAAAAACAAAATTTAATAAGATAAAATTTTTGTGTAACCCTGTATGACTAATTTGTCAAAACCACACTGTATATGTAGCAAAATATTTTAAATTTTAATATATCTCAAAGGATAGTTAAAATTATCATCTATAGTTACTTACTAACTGTGCTAGAATAACATTTAAATGTTAACAAAATGTCCATACATTATTGTGTATGAATACCCTCAAATTGAAAAAAATAATCTTAATATGTTAAATTTTACAAAAAATGATTTATTTTTGTATAGAAACCAAGAATATTACAAATTATATGGTTGTCGCTGATAATTGTCCAATAAAAATATGTAATAAGATCACAATTTGAAATATTAACCAAAATTGTACAATGTGTGAAATTTAATAAAATTTTCTTAAAATTAAGGTAAATTGCAGCTAATTCATCTAAATTTCACTTTAACTATGCTAAGTAAACCCAATATACTAATTTAAATTAAGTTTTTATACTGAAATAAACACTTGTATAAAATTGTTAATCGTCGGAAACACAATATCAAAATTTTTATTTCAGCGACACCATAATTGCAATTCTATTTTAACAAAATACACTAAATTAAGACAAATGAGGGTGGTATGATGGTACAATGCTCAAAAGAAACCTCTCCAATCACCAAAGTTACAGAAATTTTTATCAGAAAAAATTACAAGAACGGAACGGAATACAGAAAAATATTTAAATTCATCAAAATTGTACCGGAATCCTTAAAAAAGTGGGCGCTACTGCAACGTTTAGGGGTTGGAGAGGGTGTTGGGGGTTGATGTGGATGGACAGAATGAGGTGGTAAATAAAGAGACGAGCATGAATTTACAAAATATATTTATTTGCTCCGGCTAAGCTTACCACCTCTTAAAAGCTACACAGAAATCTCAGGCGTGAGTCCTTTGTAAGGCTCTGAATTACCCCTACTTCTGAGCGAGTTGTACCACCAAACTTATCATGTAAATTATACTAAACTGAATAGTCTGAATTTAATTAGGAACGGAATACTAAAAAACGGCAACCGGAATTGTAGACTGCTAACTGGATTAAGAAGATGTTTCCACTTACTTCAACAAAGATAGGGTAGGGTGACCTTATGCATCCACGTGGCGTGGTACCAACCCGAATCTCATCGAGACAAGCTTCTTGCGTCTTTCATTTGATCAGCGGAAAGTCAGCGTAAAACGGTAAGGTAATGTGCTAAGCCTGGTAGCCAAACCAAGCGGCCATCAAAAGATCTGAAAGAAACCACTTATGTTATAGAACTGCAATAAGCGACTCAATGAACAAAATCCTGCCAAATCAGCAAATATACTTACGGCACTTAGACCGGAACAAAATTTAAAATATTATATACGGCGACTATAAGCCGGTATCAAAAAGGCGAGGTAACGGCCACCGTCTTCTCCTTCGGCTTCCTGGCCGACCTCTTCAACAGCAAGCAAGCAAGTCCTTCCTCGACATCCTTGCAAATAATAGTCGAAACTCGAATCCAATGAAATCGAATTTGCAAATCATTGTCAAGAAGGAATTTCCGAGTGCTCAGTTCACTAACTCAAATCTCCCCAAAACAATCGAAACAACACAAAGAACTATTTCTTTGTAAAACAGATATTAAACTAACAAGAAAACATTTAAACTTTTTAGGTTATTAATTTACATTATTTTAATATTCTAACTATAATTATAAACTACAGACTGGTCGTTGAATTAATTTGTTTTCTTTACCAGCCAGTCCGTAAGACAAATATTTTTCCCAAATAAATTCCCATTGTTTATAAACCTGCCATACTACTGATACTACTATTGTTTATTACCTTTTTTAAACATCTGTCTAAGGTCATAAACGTCATTCTGCCAGGCTCATGAAAATTACTTCGGCTGCGTGAAGTTTCATTAAATAATTTAATGTCAACACACAATCTTAAAATATAGAAAACAAAATATTGTTATATTTATTAAAATAAATCATTCACGACATTTGTGAAATGAGTAAGTGTTCCGTGCGTTTGCTAAACGTAGACAGACGAACGTAACGTTATTATAGTCATTCGGAGCATACGGACAGTCGCATGCGCATCTGACAGCTCCTTGTCATTGACAGATCAATAACCAAAACAACGAAACTCGATTATTATTGAAGTGAAATTAAATGTGTTTTAATAATGAAACAATGAATGTATTAACTAAACGTGAGTATTTATAGATTAGTGCGCAGCTCAGAAATCACAACGTGACAATATAATACAAATATACTTAATTGAAGCAAGAAGGTCAGCTGACACATTGTAAGGGGTATTTTCAACGACTTCCTTTGAAGTAATAGGCACTAGTATTGCATTTTTTTAGTCAAAAGTTACTTTATTTGGTTTTTGATACAATACAAAAAGAATTACGCAATAATATGACTATACTTAAGAGCTACAAACAAAATAAAAAGTGGGAAAATAATCGGCAATTTCATACTTTAACCCCTAAGTATTAGATGATCAAAAACATCAGGAGCGAGTGTGGGAAATTTGTTATACGTTAACATCTAATTTAGTGATTTGAATGTTCACTATTCACCATATTTACCAGTTACAGTACTTATTCCTGCTACATACTTTAGTGGCGAACAAACAAAACATTTACAATGCAGTAATTAACGAAGTATGGTTAAAAATAGATTCACAAACGAGCGATATGAATATTTGACTAATGTAATTAAGCTGTGTTCGTGTCTTGATACGTATTTCTCGTAGGTATATGTAAGTAACGTACGTATATTTAATTTGGGATAGTAAAACATGACGTTAAATATTTATTACCGATGAAAAGAAGAAAAAAAATTTGTTTCGTAAGACCAACGATTTTATTTTCTCGTTTGTTTAGACCATTTTTTTTATGTAAATATCGTTTTCAGAACTTAACTCTTATCGGGATTTACTACAACCGAATTAATTTATTTAGAGGTAAATAGTATTTCACCTTTTCGAGGTTACAATCCGATGGCACGAACTTGACTCTTTAGATTACTAAACTTACAGCGAGTATAGTACAAAACAACTTTATTTTGCCTTATTTATTAATTTTACATTAAAAAAAAAAGAACATTTCCTATAAAATCAAATCTTTATGGATTTAATATAAATGAGACCTCCTTTGAGAAGCCCATATCGATAGAAAAATAATAACATCTACGTCGGTTCATACGAAGAATTAAATAAATAATAAATATTTATGTCTTGAAAACCTGCCTTTCGTTATTTGTAAACAACTATTGCATCGACAATGTCACGCGAAATTTATTTGTAAGCAGCCGTAGGTTAATTCGATTATGCAAATTTATTGTTCAGTCAATATAGTAAGCATAATTAGAGTTACCTTGACATTGGGGCAGCAAATAGGCACTCGTTTACGTGGAGACGTTACAGAAATAGTCAAAAATACGGTTGTTAATTAATTAGACCTTGAATGTTTTATTAGTACTAGCACACGTTGTCCTGCCCGGCAAAAGCAGAGTCACCTAGCGGGTCAAAAATCAAAATACAAATACACAAAATTTCATAAAAAACAGCCCAGCCTTTTAGGTATAGAAAGGTTACTACATATACACGTATGGCCAAATTATACGTACTAAGATAAACTAAGCATATAAATAGAGTTTAAATTTTAAAATTATCCTACGGGTACCGTACCTACATTTTTCAGGGATAAAAAGCTTAAAATCTATGTGCTATTGCAGCGTATAGCCTATAAATACGTGCCAAGTTTCAGTCAGATTCGTTCAGCCGTTCTGTCGAGATTGAGTTACAAACATAGGTACATCCATTCTTTTACATTTATGATATTAGTGAGATTACTTTAAAATATTTGTTTTTATAATAATTAAGTAGTTAAAAACTGAATTGTTGACGTTCATAATCTTTAGTGTTTCCATACAAAACCCTTTGAGTAATCGCGATTAAAAGGCTAATACAGGCTAATACCTACATGTGATAACTAATTAACCGGTTGTATTAAAACAGCGTATGTGTTTTCAAACCTTGTATTAGCAAACGGAATGTTGTATAACAGTTCATCAAAGTATCTTGACAAAACGATATTTCATGTTCAATCACGAAATGTAATGTGAATCTTTCAATGTGTCGGGTGGTGTTGTTAGATTAAAAGAATAGCATCAACCCTATATTGAACATTATATCAATCAATCAATCAATCAACAGCCATTGTCCGTCCACTGCTGGACGTAGGCCTCCTTCAAGTCACGTCACAATTGTCTATCCAGGGCTTTTCCCATCCAGCCGCTGCCAATTCATCAGACCATCGAGTCGCAGTGCGTCCTACACTACGCTTGCCTAAACGCAGTCTCCACTCTCCAGGATTCGTCTGCTCCAACGGGTGTCGGTATAAATAAAACAATAACAACAACATTATATAATAAATATCAATGCTAAGTTTTTTTTTGTTTGGGATAATGTTATCGTTTTAACGATATTGTTATTATGTTAATGTTTAAAGTTGTGACAATATATTAATTAGAGTTTAGACAATATAAATGATAATGACAATGTAAATGTAAATTTTTGTGTACCAGATTCTGGTAAAATGTGAGAATTAATTTATCTGTCTGTAGGTACCATATTTTGAACTATGTTTTATGCAAATAAATCATTGATTGATTGATTGATCCTAAGGGTGTTAAAATAGGCGACTAACGGGGTGTAGCCTGAAGAAGAAAACCTTTTCTATAGCATTTGCCAAACAGCGAACGCCAATCCGCTTCCGCTGCGATTATGGCAAAAACATGAAACAATGTTTAAAATATGTATTGATCTTCATACACATTATATATGTGTAAGCAAATTGATGTGTTACACTTAAGATCTTAACACCCGTTTTAATGACAAAGTTTAATCGAAACCTATTTTGACCTCTTGACGGTAGGTACCTTCTCGTATTTTCGTTAGGGGTCGGGGTGACCTTCGGTGGAAGTCGGAGCCGATAGGGGATGGATTACATTGACCTATTTTGTGCACGGCGCGTTTACATCTCATATAAAATAGGAGATGCCCGCCTTGTCTTCGTACGGGTGCAAATGCATAGTAGTTTTCACAACGATCCTACGACAATGGAGACTGAAACGATAACATTACTTATAGTTCTGGAATTTAAATGAAAAGATTCATGCTTATCAGTTTTTCACTGAAAATTTTATAAGTTTACTCAAACTGGCAGAGTTAATGGTATAGTTAACTGTTTAACTGAGATTATAATGAGGTATTTAACTGTTCTATTAAATCTCATGAAAAAGGCCTATTTTGAGAACTTAATCTAACTTATTATATTTTTGGAAACAGTAACGTTTTCCATATCTTTGTGTAATATTAAGTATATATAGGATTTCCTTTATTACGTAAAAAACAGTACGAGCTTTTACTTTATAAAAGACCTTTTTAGTTTGTTTTATACATTGTAATATACAGTACCTTCAATTAGTCCTTTTAGGATAAATTGAAATATGAATAGGGATATAAACAGGATTGACGAGTTTCAAAAGTTACCACGTGGAAGAAGGTTCCGCGACCAATCGGGTGCAACATTTAGCAATGAGAGAGTGCGAGTGTAGCTTGTTTGCATCAAAACAAAATTAATAAAACGGGCCAAGTGCGAGTCGGACTCGCGCACAAAGGGTTCCGTACCAAAAAGGCCGAAAAAACGGGTTTGTTGTATGGGATTTGCTCCCCTTTAATATTTATTTTGTTTTTAGTATTTGTTGTTATTGCGGCAACAGAAGTACA
Organism: Anania crocealis; assembly: GCA_949315895.1. Lineage (NCBI taxonomy): Eukaryota > Metazoa > Arthropoda > Insecta > Lepidoptera > Crambidae > Anania > Anania crocealis. Next base: position 13,932,581 of record OX438867.1, on the reverse strand, counting down.
TAATTTGTGAATATTACAACTGTCTAGCTATCGCGGCTCTTGAGATACAGCCTGGTGACAGGCAGACGGACAGACGGACAGACAGCGAAGTCTTAGTAATAGGGTCTTGTTTTTACCCTTTGGGTACTGAACCCTAAAAATGGTAATTGTAAGAGACTTACTTTTCTAGATTTTTATTATTGCGTTATTATTTCGTGCCAGTAGGTTAAGTCAGATTTATTAAGCAGGGCGCGTTATATTTTAGGATCTAGTTGTAATATCGTGGAAAATGACAGTAATAACCATAACAGGGGATAATTGCATCACAGTGGGCCACCATAATGGACTCGAGGGTAGAATAGCTAACTACTAGGTACGGTTGTATTTTTTTTCGGCGTTAATATGTTTTATTTTGTTTAATTGAGGGAAATAATAATATTCAATCAAACCGCTTATCAAATGTAGATCATTACGACCAGTTTAGATCAGTGGTAGTAAAGGCTGCTTCTAAGTCATGGAATTGATGGCGTGCATGAACCTATATGTTTATTTTCTATGTTTAATAAGAATTTACATAAAAACTATACAATTAAGTAAGTATATCGGTTGTCCAGTACTCATAGTTTATAAGCTTAGTTGTAGATAGCTTAATTTTAGACTAGCTCTTTGTAGCCCAGTGCATGTCAGTGTGATATGACTTGAAATAATAATTTTACATATTTTAGTTAAATGTTTTTAACATATCAGAATAAGCATTATCAGGATCATCATCATCGGTGATTTTCTTTCTTCATAACACAAAAACAAAAAAAATAATTGTAAAGTTCCTGCATGAGAACGGAATTTAATTATTACGGAGTAATTAAAAACGCTCTAATGTATACATATTATCCGAAATAAAAAACTGGTCAGTCTTATGATCGTTTACAACCTGGCAAAATTATATACTTAAATCATTATCCAAAAGAAGACGGGCTGCAGCTTCAGCGGCGTCATCCATTGGCCAAACTGCGATCGCCAACACTGCTAAGCATGGCGAATGTGACAAAATCTTCGTCTTGGAGAGGCTCGTGCCTAGCTGTCGACTGATATAGGCTGCCAAACCTGAATATTTTATTAGATTTGATAACCCCAAATACTAGCTTTTTCAATTTCAATATACCTACTTGAATAAATCTTTCATTTCAATGTATAAGTGTTCATGTAAAATCAAGAAACAAACATATCAATAAACAATTAAGTTATTTGACTACGAGTAGGTATATAACAAAAGACGCTGACATGAGCTAAATTGAGCTCAATGAAGATTGTTTTGCTTTAAGCCTATGGCTCGTATTGTTGCCAAATTCTATGTAGTTGGAATTGATCATATTTTCGACCAGGTGGCTGTTTCCAAAACACGATTCTAAAAACTTTTCTCGATAGAAAAAAATCTCAAAGTAGCCTCTGAAAATACATAAATTACCATTTTTCTCAGCAGTCCGTATAACAATGATAATAAAATTTTGCAATATTGTATATTACATATTGTTTAAGCAAATGGCTGATTTAGATTTTTAATAAAATGGCAATTTTAAATTGCACATCGAATTTTGTTGTTTGGCACTTAGGCCCTTCTATTCCATGCGCTTTTTCTCTGTCACTCCTACGAGAATCGACAGTGATAGCTGTGGCGCGTTCCAAAGAAATTCAAAGACGACTAAATTTGTGGGCGTGTTCATTGCTCAAGGTCATCGGCTGCAGTCAGCGTCTTAACTAAGCTGGCTTTCCGAACGAACCAGTTGAATAAATAAGTCAAATAACATGAGTAATGCTCCTACGAGTACAATTTATAAGTACATACCTACCTACATAAATAAAAGTTTACAACCTCCGTGGCGGAGTGGCGTACACACCGGTTTTCAAGGTGTCGCCTGCTCCGAGGTCTCGGGATCGATTCCCGGACGGGTCAATGTAGAAAAAAAGTGTTTTTCTACATTTTCTCGGGTCTGGGTGTGTGTGGTACCTTCGTTATTTCTGGTTTCCAAAATACGAATGCTTTAAATAGTTATTCAAATTGGGATCAGAACAATAGTGATATGTGATGTTGTCAACATTTATTTATTATTTATTATTAATCTAAAAAAATAATCAAAGATCTGTGTAAGAACATGTTTTTTTTTGCTACACGACCAGAGCAAATAGCAAAGGCACCTCGGCTCGCCCTAAAGACCGGTCTATCTGCGTCCCTGATAGGTATGCGTGCTAGGAGGCCGCTAAATAATGTTAATGGCGCCCTTAGTGCGGCCGCGCGCGCCACTAACATACAGTAATTAGCTCATCACGAGCACCGACTCCCCTACCACAGAAACGATTTGGTTATCTTGTTTAATTAATCTTATTAAATAAATACATGAAAATGTTGTGTGAGTTGTTTCTTTGAGTCACGCATCATGTTGGTTGGTACATGATTCATTTTTCTCGATTTATTGTCGCCTTTTCAAGTGATATTTGAACTTTCTTTCGCAAGTGGGGGTGACTTCTCCCAATTTTATAAGTAGTAACAAAATATAATAAAAACTAAATACATAGTCCATACAGAAGTGTCTTCGATTGAATCTACTTGCTACTGTGTATTTTAAACATGTCTTATTAGAAATTCCACCTGATATACACGTCTACAACTGGAAACTAACAGGTTAACAGACTCTTTAATTTCAAAATCGTACTCCTCATCATCATCATCCTCATAATTCTACATAAGTCTACAGCTGAACACTTCTTCTGGCAGTACTTAACTAACCGCAATGCCAGGTACTCGTGATATAGCAACAAAGCAATCAAAACCCTATTAATGTTGTAGGAGCGTTAACACAAATTTCATAGCGAGAATGAGCCAAACTCGCTCTCATATAAACCATTCATCTAATTGCGATGAAACTTTGCTGAGTTTTTCGACATGCGGGTGTTAGCTCAGCCTTTGTTCGCATGAGCTTCCAATCGGAACCAACAGTTTTTCTAGACCACGCGAAAAAAGAAGAGTAACAAAATCTCTAAAAATACTTATAATTAATGAGTGATTTATACCTTGCACCTGGTAAGGTACATGAATGAAAAGGTAAAAGATATTTTATATCGAAATCTCAGAAAAAAAAACGGTACATGATACAAACCCCGAATCAATTTACTCTAGTGTGAGTGACCATGAAAGTTTAAATCAAAAAATAATTGTTGACTTTCTTCTATACAGATGCCCTTTATACATAATAATTACTTCGGTGACGTTCGATGAAAATATACCTGAAACAAACAAAAGAAACAACTTTAAACATGATAATTTTTTTTCTTATTATCACAAAAATGTCACTGAAAATTAAATTGAGAAATCCGCAAATTCTTCCAAACAAAAAGCTTGCAGGTTGCGAATTCTTTTTGTATGCATACAAGTGCGTATAATAAGGTTATTGTTCACATTGTCCAGGCCGAGCAAAACAGCAGTTTGGCCGGCCGCCAGAATTAATAACGGTCAGTTCCGCTAAAACGGGATTTATACTGGGGGACTCGTCGCGTGATTAGAGCGTAAGGCGAAAGCACAATTTATAGCTAGGTCCTTATGACTGAGGACAAGTCAGATTTATGGAATGTTCCCCTTTGGAATGTAAACGCTCGAGCCAACAAAGTATCCTAGGCATGTTATTAGGACATTCTTGAACGATTTAATTTAAGACTGAACATAAGGTTTACATTCTTATCAGATTGTACGTTCTAGATACTTTATCTTACAATGATTTGCAATGTAGGTAAATATTAGATGATCAATATCTTATATGTATAATGTATAGAAGTTGTATTCAGAAAATTATTTGTTTCACCAATGTATCTTAATCTAATTTTAAAACTCAATATATTGTTTTTGTAATTGATTATTAAATTAATAATTAAAGTAGTCCCATGTAAATCTCGCTTTCCCCTGTTCCGCAAGTCTATGAAATAGCGCCATCTCTCAAAGTTATGCGGGTAATTAAATAAATTATACCGGTGTCAAGTAACACATTTCGTAGGGTTATTAGAGAGCTTGTTTATTGTTTATGTACAGATGATATTATAAAAACAATCAACTTATTTTACGCTGGAAAAAGTGTTTTAGTTTTCATCCTAAAATGACTATTAACGCTACTTTCCTCCGTTTGTATGCGAATCGAAATTGTAGTAGTCAACATAGAATTGCTAGCAAAAACTTAAAGGCGCGTTGGTATTTCGATTTCCAATGTGCCAACAACCGGCGAAGGACTGAAACCCAATTACAAGCAGCTTATAAGTGACGAACCACCCCGGTTTCATAAGTCACGGGTACACTTCGCGAAGTTAATATCAGCGAGCTCTAACACAAGTAAGTACTCGTGCTTATACACCAAAGTTGTTTGGTTCAAGTTTTCACGTGAACGGAATATCGCTCCTTTAAGCGAGGATAAGATAAAAAACTATGGTGGATGTCAGAAACGCCATTTAACAATGATTTTAAAAACAGTGAAACTTTTAAAAGTAAATAATCATTAAACTGGGTTCTTCTAGTACTTTCAGATCTAACTGATAATAGCTACAGAAATCATCTACATCACTAATATTATAAAGAGGATAGATTTGTATTTTTGTGTGTGTATGTTTGTAATGAATAAACTCAATAACTACTATGAAGATTACAAAAATTTATTTCACCATTGGAAAGCTACATTTACCTTGAGTGACATAGACTATATTCATTGCAAGAAAAGATTGGGGATCCTTATAAAAAAAAATTCTACCCGTGCGAAGCCGGGACGGGCCGCTGGTTTATTATTAAATTTTAATAGTCCATTAGCATTTCCGTTTCGATTGCATTTAATATGTTATTCAAATCAAATCAATTTAATTCAAACAATTAAGTTTATGTAAATTTAACAATTATTGGCACTACTCTAGAGAAATAAAATAAGAGACACCTAAGCATCATTTAAAAAAAAACATGCAGATGAAATATCATCTCTGGACTTCGATAAAATTTTAGATTATTTTACCGTCACTCCAAGGACAACACGACAAACTCGGGGTAAAAATAAACTTCAATATGAGTCACATACACGGATACACTACGCGAAGTTACCTAATAAGGTTCTAATACACAAGTTTATACTCCGTTGTTGCCTTCAAGTTTGCACGTGAACAGAATATCGCTTCGAATACTCGTATTTGTCGCCGAAACCTATCTCGTATTTAAATATTTACCAACTATGTATAGCATTGCCATGTTTTTGACACTGCCGCAGTTGGTCTAGTTTACATCTAGGTAGTTTCAATGCTAACTTTGCCAAGTAACGTAGTCCAATTCATACGATTGAAAACAATTATTTTACGCTAAAGAAATATGACAAATTATCTAGAAGACGACTTAATAAGTAATGCATTTGCATAATTTATTGTTCTGTGTATTATATTTTATCCACAATTTGTAATTATACAAGTGTTTGGATAACACATAGTAAGAAAAACGATGATCGGTGAGACGGCAAGGTTCTGGAATGACGATCTGGCGAAGGTCACGGGCAGCAGTGGTCGGCTTTTGATAGAGATGATCACCTAATGTCTGATAACTACATTTACATGATAATAAAACTTAAGACATTAGGGAACATTTTTTACAAAATATTTACAGTAATCAAAAAACCATGTCTAGTGTTGTACATTTACTACCCACCCACGCCCTCAAGCAACCAATAACTCTTGCTATCGGTTACTTGTTTTGTTCCGATCTACCCCCCACCCACCCTAGTGACGTCACACCCGACACAGTGGCCTGCAGACCGGCATTTGTAGTGGCCAATTGGGCCAAGGATCCTTATAGTATTATCACTGTCCGAGACAATTACAGGGCTTCCGTGGGAAAAACGCGAAAAATCGCCGCTAACATAATACCTACCTGTGTGAAATACTGGGTGTTTACTGCTGGTATACCAAGAAGGAAACGATAATTCAAAACTACTACTGCACCGCATTTATCATAAAAATATCATGAAACCGCAATGCATACATTACTGAGGAAACTTTATGCGACCACAGCACTACAGGTTACATATATGACAATAAAAATGAAGTAAACATTTAAACAATGGGATTAAATGACGTATTAAAAAATTACACATTAATCGTTCATAATCCATATGGCAATAAAATGATACCTAAACAGTTCTGAATTGACCAGCAAGTACAGGTAGGTAAGGTGACACGCGAAGTAAAAAATAGATTACACTGTCGAGCCGGGGCTGGGTAGGTCTCTCTTTGATACGTTTATTTTCGTTTGTGAACTACTTGGATTTTCTGTAGGTCTATAAGCGTTTGTTTGCATAAATGATAAATAATTAACAGCGACACACCCAGCAATCGCTTGACAAGTTTAAAAATCATTGAGACTATAATTATGCAGTATAGAACTTACAAACGAAGTCGTAGAATAGATCTAAAATAATTTATAACATATTGTGAAGAACATTGTTTGCAAGAATTTCATATTAACCCAGAAACGTGTACAAGTGTTGAACTGCAGAAAGCGCCAGAGAGCTTTCAAGAATATTCAGATGGGTCGAACGAGCCTAAGTCAAAGCCGATTGCGAACGGCTCATACACAGACGAACGGATCACATCACAGAGCACGTTTGAATCGATAAAATGAAATAGGATTTCAGAAGTTTCCCTCAAAAGCTTATCAACATTACAGAAATTGTTGAATATAAAATTAATTAAGCTACTTTTTCTTGCTACTGCTTACTTTTATCTTAATCGATTAACTGCTAATTTAGACATAGATAGACTAAACGTTTGCAGAAATTGCGGAGAGATCAACTGATGACACACGAAGGTCACTTTCAATAGTTTTTATTTAACCGATTTATAAAACAAATTGTACGTTGATGCCATTTGTACATCACCACCTGCCCTGCCCCTATCAGACTATACATAGATGGATACAACTGCACTTGTTACGAAAAATAGAAAGGAATCACAAACTCACTCCATCCTGACCACATTGGTTTTAACGCCGCCCGCCAATATCTTCTAACTTATTGCAATCTGTTAGCGTAGTTTTATTGGTTTATCGCGTTTGAAATATGGAGAGAAATGTGGAAGGAGCGTGACCGGAGTGTTACTTCCAAAGTAACACTGTAAGAAATACTTTAGTTCTGCATTAACAAGACACCCGGAAGATAAGCTATTAAATCTGTAACGTTTTATTTCTTCTGATCTTTTCAGCCCATTGCGCTATATGATTATATTTGTTTCGTTTACAGCATTGGAGTCGTTACAATATTATGTGTAGGTATCTATCTAATATTGCCACACAGAACACGCTTAATGGATAACCATTTTGACGTTTTACTATGCCTACATTCAAGGGGTTCACAAGTGAGTGAATTCGCAACTTTAAACAAAAAATAACAGGGAAAATAAAAGATTTGAGGCAAAAATGCTACGGTAGCAAATGAAGGAACTATTTCCGAGCGGTGTATGGCCCTCGCGGAAACCGGAACTCCGGGAGAGAGCCACGGGAAATAGCCGATCGTCTCCCTAATGAGAGGTCCAGGGAGAATCAAAGGCTACCGGCCCGGGGCAGCGTAAGGAACAAAAGATCGATATGCCACTTTGTGAAGTTGGCAAAACTTTCTACTTCATTAAAATAGATTCTAACTACGAGCTTAAAAAATGAGGCAGTACATATACATTTTGCAGATAAAAAAGTTGAAAAGGTGCGCCATCATGCTTGACAATTTGACTCAAAGATGATCTTTCCTAATCCAGTAGATTTTAGTTCAACTCGAAATTTATATAAGTATTAAAGTGATAATTCATATACATAGATCAACATAATCCATGCCTAATTAAATGAAACATTTAGATTGAAATATAAATAAAATTATATCCAATTGGTCAGTCAACTAAAAACCTCCTTCCAAATAAATGATTGTTATCATATTGTTGATTCTGATAAGCTTTGCAACATACAGTGTTTTTGCCTACTGTATACATATACATATAAACGACAACCTTAAATAAAATCAGAGTAAGTAAATATAATTTGAAGAACAACGTTTCTAATTGTGATCGATAAATTGAATTGATAAACCATGTAGTATAAAAATTTAAGTAGCACTTAACACATTATCCAACAAATTGAACATTGGAATAGGTTAACTACCGAAACAGGAGCCTTACATCTATCAGGAGTTTCAATACGATATAAGGTGATAACATAAAAATACAATATAGGTAGGTAACACAAATAAGTCATTTGATTACATAACTTACGATATATATCAAACTAGTTTTATGTATTCTAACTATGATTCGAACTAAAGATCCTGACAGGCGAAACCCGACCACCAAACCACCGGTCGATTTAACTTGCACAATGGTCCAATACTTTCGTGTTTATGTAAGTGCGTTCTTAATGATGATGAGACAACGCATAATGCCCGTAATTTACTATGTCATAACAAAAGCGACGCGACGGTCGCACTATGTAACTAAGTATTTTACAAATCTATGTATATGAAAAAATAAGATCAAGGCAGTGTAATGTATAAGCAAATTACTAGCAAATCACTAAAAACAAATCTTTGTGTTTATTTTCAGGGGCTGTACGAAATAGATCTTGTTTGAAAAAATTGTAAGTTTAATATAAAAAATGTTATAGTTGCTTATACGAGTACAAGCGAAGAATCAACGAGACAGAAAAGATATATTATGTATGTATGTCTTATTTTAAGGGAGCATTATATTCTTCAATAGTAAGTGCAAATGTGCAAAGCCCTCGGCGCCGTCTAGTACATAAGTGATAAACACAGAATACAGTCACTTATACCTACACCTACGAGTACAATTCTATTTGAGTTCTTTCGATTCGACATTTTTGAATGTGGGACCTGACCTTGCAGCGATCCAGTCTCCGCCGAAGCCTCCTTAGAATGACAATAGATCGTTAACCCAGTTTCAGAAGCATGTTTTCGGCGCAACACCCCGATCGCGACATTGCCGGCAAGACCACAAATAACCCATTTGCACTAATTGACATGGTCGTTTGTGAGGCAAATCACACGTTTGTTAACCATTCAACTGTACGAGCTTATATAATTTTTGTGCCGTTTTCGTAACGATGTTTACATACAGTAATGTTTATGTTATGATTGTCTTAATTCTTTATTTCTCCTTGAACATTTTTAAAGTCGGTCAAGTGCGTGTCGGTACACGCTTAAAGTGGAATTCCGTTTCGCTATGCTCATTAAAGTCGTCTTAAGCCTCCATATTTACCGCAGAGAGCTGCTTTGATTGAAATTACAATTGATTTTATAGTATGTAACTGTTAAAAATTTAATACGTAACAAAGAATCAACGGAAACAAGCTCATTATTGACTTTCCTTCAGAAGAATGTCGGGATCGTACCTAGTATATTTTTATGACGCGATGAAACGATAGGTATTTCAATATGGAGGCAAATAGGTTTCGTTGAAATTTAGGTAAAAGGTTGAGGTTTTATGTTCTCTTTCATTTCATTGACATAGTTATATAATCCTCTACAGATGATCCGGTGTGTCAAAGGCTTCTAAGCTACTTTTACAGGCCTTTGACGGAACTCGTTTTCCTGATATCCATATTACAACAGAAGATATGACCAACAACGGTAGGTAAAGGTATACCGAAGTAGAACTATAAACCTATATTTACCATCAAACTTAATAATAAAAGATCGTTTCCCTAATTAGCCTGGCCGGGAATCAAATACGGGTCCCAATTTAGAAAATGGGCCTGGCCGGGTATCGAACACAAAGGTTTGCTTAGTTAGTTAGTCAAGAATTAATTTTTCACTTTACAAACGAAAATTAAAGGGGGAAAATATAATATAAGACCATGATACGACCTTCTTTAATGTATGGATCGGAATGCTGGGCCGTAAATAAGGTTCATGAGAGACGATTGCATGCAGCAGAAATGAGAATGTTAAGGTGGATGAGTGGGTGACAAAAATGGATAAAATAAGGAATGAATACATTAGAGGAAATATGAAAGTAGCACCAGTAGTAGGAAAGATAAAAGGAGATCGAGAAGGCGATTTCCTTTCTCAATCCATCTCTTTTTATGTCGCCCTCTGCCCTGTGGATGGACAGGTGTCCATCCATCAACAGTCATATTCATCACTCTACTTGCCACGTGCCCTTCGTCTCTTCTCATCAGAAGAGGTGGATTGATTGTGTCAAGATGGTTGAGAAGGGAAAACATACTGCGCCGTCCACAGATGACCTAGGAACAGGTTTTGTGAATGATGAAACTGGGTCGTCATTTTATTGAAACAATTACATCGCCTGTTGGCGGCCCTGGGCGGGTGGGTGGCGAGGCGGGATAAGCGCGCGATGATGGATAGCGGAGCGGGTTTTATCTGAGGGTAATTTGTACCGAGTCAGCGCAAGTCTGCGACTTCCGCCTTCTGACGTGCGACAAAAGGACACTAAACATGATTCTATTTTTGAAATTATCATTGTTTTGGTGTTTGAACTTGGTTCGGAGATAGTTTGATAACCCGAAAACAAATTGAGATGGTTTTTAACGCGGAAATTCCTTAAAAGAGTTAAAAGTGTAGAAAACAATAATTAATCCATTAGGTACAGACTGACTATTTCATAATTTTTTAAATTATTTTTTTAAAATATTATGTCATGCCTAACTGGGCCACACAGAGCCATCTAGTCCCAAATTAAGCTACTATTAAGTACCCTGTCGTATGGGTTACTAGACAACCGATAAACTTACTTATATACTTTTTTTTGTAAATATATACTTATAATACATAGAAAACACCCAGACCAGTACAAATAGACATGTTCATGCACACAAATATTTGTACTGTGCGGGGATCGAACCCGCGACCCATGGCTCAGAAGCAGCGTTTACTACCGCTGATCCAAATGGCCGTCATGATAGAATTGTATGGCATTAAATCTTCCAAGCTCGCACATATGATTATATATAATATCTTTTTGAAAACATAATCATTTAGAAAGAGGCTGACAATAGTAAACGGATTTCTCGCACTGCTTCTTCTCGGCACTAGTCTACTCTAGTGATTTTACTATTTTACTGCAATTATGGCAACTTTTAATGAATAAAAGAATGCGTATACGGATACCTAACTGGGATCACGAAATATCGAGCAGTGCTGGATTAACCGATAAATAATCAGTTCACAAGATAATAATACGTAGAAAGTTCAATCAGCTGACAAAAGAGTAAAATGCTGTATTATATAAACATATAATTTACGAAACTAAATATTTCTGAAGACACCGCGAAGCAGCGTCGAGCGAGGCCATCACTGCAAATTCCTACACAAGGCTCAATGCTTACTATGGCTTCATTGCCACTGTTTACCGTAATACTATGTAAGTATACCTTTACTATGGCGGTTATTGTACTATATAGTTTTATATAATCGGATGACATATAACATATAGACGCTATTTTTATGTGCTTTGTTAATGTGTAAATCAAATGAATTTTATATCATGCAGTCAGTACCTTATCATTCTTCATATACCAAAGTACTGCATAATTATTATACTGTACTTAAATAATACGAGTAAATACAGGATACGAGTGTCCCTGCCCTTGGATGGATTTATTTTGTAAGCAACACATACTTCTTTAATTGTTGATATCTTAAATAAAACTGTCAATAACTCATTGGTTTATTAACCTAATTGATTTTAAACTCTATTCGTTCAGTAAACATTCGATTGTTAGTACAAACCAAAATTACTAAAAAGTATAGGTACTGTTCCTGTTTGCAGTAGTATTTCACAACGTATAACATAAAATACCGGTCAAGCGCCAGTTAGACTTGCGCACTAAGCGTTCCGCACGTAATTAAATTTAATCTAAATATTCTGTGAATATTTCAAGCAAGCGTAATTTTTGCCGTTATTAGTATCGAGCATAAAATAAACTGCAAAAACCCAAGTCTGTTGTTGTATGGGAGCTCCACTTAAATATTTATTTTATTCTGTTTTCATTATTTTTGTTTAGGAATAAGCATGATATAAGACGATGCAGTACGGCAAGAGAAGTTATATGTATACATCATCTAAAAAAAAATTAACTGGTTAGCTATCACGGTTCACTAGATATAGCCTAACAGACAGTCAGACAGATGGACAGAGGAGCCTAAGTAATAGGGTGCCATTTCAACCTTTGGGTACGGAACCCTTAAAACCCCAAAAGGAATGAAATAGTTAATATTACAGAACCCTAAGTGCAGCATAAGCTCGAGATGCATATTACCGGTTTTATTAGGTACACGTTCGAGTGTTCTCTCCACTTTACTAGAAGCATAACCTACTTTCGATCTGGAAACAGAAAACAGAATAATGTATGTGACACAGAAATCTGTTAGCGATAAATAAACTCGTATTTTTGAATGTTCAACTTTGGGAACGGTAATTTATAAAGAGTTTTCCAGCTTTCTTCAGGATTTATTGTAGTGAAAATGTTTAAAATTTGAACTAAGATTTAAACAAGGCCATTGAAAAATGTTTCTAATATAGATTCACCAGCTTTTGTCCGCGGCATCGTCGGCTGTTTCGGTATTGGGTTCTCAGATAAACCTATAAAGTTTGCTTTAAACAAATGATATGGTAGCCAACCGGCAGAGCCATCCATCGTATAACGTGACTTGATAAAAAAACACAAGCAATTTCAGGGTAAATTATATCCTATATATTATATTTATATCTAAGCTACATAGTGGACAGTTTCATCAAAATCCGTTTAGCAGTTTTATCCGAAAAAGTGTTACAAACATCCATACAGAATACAACGTTTTGCGTTTATAATAGTAGTAAGGATCAGAAACTTAGGTTCAACCGATTTATTTACTATGTTTTGGTGTACCGCTTGTGAGTCATGTGAAATGCTTTTGTTAATATCGTTAGTTTAATCATTGCAAGGTATACTTTCTAGTTTTCTAAGGAAAAAGATATCAGAGCGTATCATATATGCCTAAAAATTGGCTTCGCCATATTACCAGAATAAACAACCGACAAATTGCTAAGCACACCGTAAATGTTAGCACAAAATGAGCAACCCGATACACTACAGCAAGATTGCCTAGATGCCTGTTGACCTTATGGCAATGTCACATTGACATTTTCTTGGTTGCTCGGGCCCGCCTATAGAGTAACCCTAATACAGCAGGGCAAAAGCGCTCAGTAGGCTTAAGAGTGTATTCATCATTCAGATAAATGGTTGTAGTCAGTAATGATTCATCTTTCTTTGAGATCTGTGGTATACAGGGGGTCCAGTAAGTATCACGATAAACTTAACCCTTATTATATATTCGACGGAATATTTACATTGTAATATTTGTAAAATAGTTACAGATTTCGATTATTAGCTTATAGGGATCCCTATAAAAATTCCAATAAAAATATGTCCATTATACTGGACATTATCGAGTTCGTAAGAAATTAATGCACTCCAACCATGTGCAGTATACTTCCCACTGTCGAAGAGAAAGAATAAAATAATTATGTATTCGGTAGGAAGATATCAATTTTATTTTGGTAAATTCTTATAAGTTGCAATGATTTACGATCAAGTTGAGCATTGTGAAAAGGTTACTGAAATAAACATCACACCCTGGAGTCTGAATTGTCTTTAAATAGCTAGAACTAATTTAGCACCTAGAGTCATATGCTCTTCTTCCTCACTATAATCTTTATATTGGATAATATCATCGCCACCATCCATACCTACTATAAAAAAACATAGACGATTCCAAATGCAACAGCGCAATACATACGATCCTGAATCCCCTTATTTAGGTTTCATGGTGTTGCGCTGTACGGTATCGTCATTTCATCAATGCTATAGGTAGTCTTTTCTTCCGTTGTGAGGCTGTTTTATTTGTTTTTTCATTGAATGGATATATCTTGCAATATCTGTCCCCATCCAAATTGAGAGCAAGACATCAGTAACTTAATCACATGAGTATTTCTGAATTCTTTAGTTAGTTAGACCAAAAGTTGTGCCTCACACCTTGCTTTTCCTTAAGTATGTCGTGGTACTTACTGGACACTACATATACAGATATGTGATAATCATATTGTGACATGGCGATTAAGAGTGAATGTCTTTTAGATAAAGGGGAGAAAGTGATGTTACTATATTGAGACTCTCTTGCATACAGAAACCCCGGGTGATTTTATATGACTACCTTTAAGCCTCATAAATCATTTACATTCTGAAAACTTTCGATCGCCGCCGAATTTTTTTTTTACATTGACAACAACATTTCCGAGATTTTACAAACAAATAAACTAGGTACAATTAAACTAATAACAATATATATTAAATAAAATACAGAAGCCTTCATATGAAATACTACCATATGTTTAAGGCTTTGTACGTGTAAAATTTTAAATTTGAAACTATCTCTCGGGTAGGTACTGTACTTTTCTGGGATAAAAAGTAGCCTACATGCAAAGCCCTTACAAATAACGTGGCTTTCTATTGGTAAACTTATTTTCAAAATTGGTTCAGTAGATCTAGAGATTACCCCCATAATCTCAAAATCTCGCAAACTTCACCTCCTTATAATAGTATAGATAGATAGATAGATAGAAGTATAGATTACACTTTTGAACTAATATCATTACAGCGCACACACGATCTTCACTATGAAGTCCGATTGGTTAAAGACATTCATGGGCAAGTTGATGTACCTAAATCACAACACCAAATTCCAACATAGTATACCGAACTAAAGGTACTTGGAAGAGAAAGTTATCTTTAAGACGTGACTTGCGATCTGCTAGTCTAGTGGGAACGTAGCTTTTATCCAATACAAAAATATTTTTCGCTGACTTGCAAGGACAGCCGGCCTCCCCGACCCGAGTCAGACACACTCGTCTGAGGGGTTGAAACAATATAACCAGCGTAGGGCTAACAAAGTCATTAATTTCTCTAAGACTTAAGTTACATATCACATTATACATATTTACTTGTCGATTTAAACAAGAAATGCTTTTTTCAACGGACTGTTAGTGTAAATTTCGACAGTTAACCGAGCATTTTAAGGAATAAGAGAAATTGTTTGTAAGAAAAGAGCTACGACTGTAATTTTCTAACATACTGTAAATTCATAAAAGTAATGTAATCAGCTCTAGTTTTATAATTAACTAACATCTATTAGAAACTTTACTCACTTTACTCAAAATATTTGGCTACAATCTGAAACTACAATGGTCTATTTGGCATTGGCAGAGACATTCTAGGTCGGGGCGGTGATGTCACAGTCCCTATGCACTTGCCCTAATGGCCGAACTTAGCAGAGTAGACCCCGAATTAGTCCGGATTTACATCGCACTGAGGAGAGGCGGGATTAACTTTTTAGGTTGGCAGCCCTGCCCATATGACACGTTCAAATAGAGCTTCATTTGGCCTAGTTGGCACCGGTTCGACAATCGAACACGCGGCAGTGACGTACCATGCACTTGTATTAATCGTTGAAGTGAACCTATGTTCGCTTCGTTTGAGAACCCTAGCTGGTTCTGGTGGGGGGTAATACCTAGTAGGGTGTAGTTAAATGTGGTTGGTATTGACAGCCCTACGACATAACCTATTCAGAACAGCCCCAGTGGCCTAGTTGGCGCGGGCTACGGCACTCGACACGCGGCTGTGACGTCACAGGCCCTGTGCACTTGCACTAATGGCCGACGTGGCCTTACGTCCTCTTACATGCTTTATATCACACGCCAAAAAGATAGATCTGAAAATAAAATTGCCTCATTGCTTGACCAGAATACTAAATCATTTAGTCAACGCGCCAGTTACACCTCTTTCTTGGCTCCTAAGATGGAATGTAGTTAGTACTGACAAACTAAATTCAATGACCAACCTTAAACACAACTAATTTGAGAGACTGTTTGAATTTCAAAATTCCTTTCCTAAGACAAGAAGAATGCATACTCTGACTGAATACAGATCACTCGTGAGATTTATTATTCTGCTACTTCGTAAAGATTGGTTTTGCACTTTTGCACTCAGACATGCCACTATTAAAAATTTCATCTGCGACTAACGAAATAACGTAGAACGACTTTTAAAAACTCTTAAACGATATATTATATGTTAAAAAACAATTCAATTCAATACAAATAATTTATTTCAGGCTCTGTGCCCACATAAAGTTAGTAATAATTTCATTCTTATAAACCTACTGGTTAGGAATTAGATAGTAACATTTAATTTATAATAATTAATTTAAAATAAAATAATTAATGAGCAGATTGTACAATTCCCAAAATCTATAATACGAGTAATAACTGATTATATAATCAGCTATCACTACAGTCACCAAAAACTGCACAATCTACTCATTATGTATTGTCACCCATTTTTGGAGGAGGGGACAGTCCCATCGGTCAACAAATACCTTGAGAATAGCGTTGGTGCTGCATCGTAGTCGAGTCAGCGCAGATGCACTGCGTTTTCAATATTTTGTAGATAAATACTAAGGTAATAATATCAGTATATAAGGTAATAATGTCTGGAAGCAGTTTGAAATAATTAATTACCGCATGTAAAGCTATTGAATAATTGATTACATTGTGTAATATGAAAGTTTGAAAAACCTTCAATAAAATTAGACATGGTTAATATAATTAGTTTTGCTCTCGCCTGACCTTCGGATAACTATAGATTTATGGTCGAATGAGTGTCATGCTTTATCCGTAGTGTTGCTTTATATTTGCTGACCATTTTCGACGGCTCAAATGAAGTACAGATCTATAAATAAGTTTTTAAATTTTTACTATAAAATCGCATCTATTGTAACTTGTTAAGATGCGTCAGTGTTTAGCATGACATGCTATTGTTGGTACGTTTCGTTTTAATAAACAATATTATAAAAAACAAATTTTAATTGTAAATTTTCAGAAGACCAAAGTATTGAATTTATGATGTTTAAATAATGCGCTACTTAAATATCACCAAAATTCAATTATACTTGTTTGCACTTGAAACCTGAACTTTATGGGAAAACGATATCGAAATCATTGCTTTAAATATGTATTTTCCTGTTAATTTACTCAACGAATTACCTGTAATACTATTCTGTGGTATCGTAATATCTTTGTAATAACTTACAAAGTTATACAGTTTGTAAGTTTTTCCAAGGGTATAATAAAACAATAAACATACATTTGTGACAGTATTAGCATTCAGTTCATTAATTCTAATATAACATATTAATGAAAATGTAGGTCAAAAGCAATAAAAAACTAACTACGTCGTTAGTTCGATAAAAACAAACACAAAACGGGATAACGGACGTGGAGGAAAATGAATTGGTTTATTATTGAAATATGCTGTTCCCCTATCGATAAGAAAAGTCAACAGTCAGTCTAAAGCTGATAAACTAGCAGCTAGCCAAGCACTACACACCACATACAGTAATTATCACAAATGCTGGTTGGTGATCTACAGTTTCTGTGGGATAGTCAAAAATTTTAATGCCACACATAAGAAGTTGCAGGCCAAAGCTAGTAAGTATATATATTTATTTATTTATTCATTAAGTTAGACACTCTTTTCCTACATAGACTTAACCGAATAAAAAAGAACTAGTCTTTGGCCAGATTATGTCCAGACTTACAACACACTAAGAGTAATATCATGGTGTCATGACATGATATAATGGTCCGTAAAGCCATTAAACGTTTAGGAAACGAAGATCCGGACACTGGTGCATATAGTCGTATATGCACCATGTGAGGATACTAAATTTATTTTGATAAAATAGTTTTGGCATTTTAAATCATTTGGCAAAAAGGTCTCTGCAGAATAGCAGAGGACTAATCTGAAACACAAAAAAAAAAGATATAATGGTCCTAACGCACTCGAATACCAGTTTATGCTAAGGTCTAAGTAAAGAGTTCATCAAAAAGGGAACGCAGAACCGAAAGGCAGTCTGTTGGAGCAAAAACTATCCCGATACTTGCAAAAATAAAATTAAAATCAATAACAAACTAAAGAAAACCTTGTAACTAATAAATTAAACACTACGCATATTTTTAAGTAGATTTCCCATGCGTAGTTTTATAAAATGTTAATACCTACGGTAAGATTGTTGGATTTCGCTTATAATATACCATTTGCCTAACACCCCACATGCCTAACATGAAATATAGGGCTGGTTTAACTGTTTGTTTTTTCGTTATTTCAGCCCACCATGGAGGTTATAGTTTATTTCCCCACATACCACTTATCTGTACCTATCATTCGTATATCGCATTAACTGTTTTTAATTTGTGACAAGATACGATGCATTGATAAAAATAAACACTAGATAACGCACGGATAAAAGATCGATACAATATTATCTGACAAATTGCTGATAATATAGCGGTTTATGATTATTAATAAGCCAATACCTCAGTGATACGACACTGATAAAATGCAAAAAAATACTATACAAGAGCTAGCGGCAAAACTGTTAGTCGATATGATTTTGCGTTTGTCGCACATAGATTAAGATTCGATGGGGCTGGCATGCTAAATTGGCAAAAGCCTCAAAAGAAAAGATATACCTAGGTAACACTGAAAATGTTTAGAAAATGAAAAACGGCTTAATGTAGAAAGTTCCTCTCTACACATCGTCGCATTCGATGGAACCACTGAGAAAAGCAGTGGGTCTCTTCTATGGCATTTTCGTACGCTTTCACCGCATCTTCAGGGCTCGTAAAGCGAATACCTCGCTAATTTTATCTTTAGTTCTTGGGAATAAATGAATGTCGCAGGGCGCCAAGTCAGGAGTACAGGACTGTATGGCGGATGACTCATTACCTCGACACCTGCCATAGTCAAATATTCAACAGTCCGTTTTGCGGAGTGCGCTGAAGCATTGTCGTGGTGAAGGAGGATCCTGCTTCGAGGGCGCTGCTGTCGAATTTTTTCCAAGACAACAGGGAAACAGCGATTGACATACCAGTCTGCAGTAACTTCCTGCCATCTTCTAGCACAACTGTCGCGAAATGACCTTTCCTACCAAAGAATGAGGCAATCATCTTTTTTCCTTGACTTCTTCCTTTCTTTACCTTAGTTGGCCGATCCTCGAAAGGAAACACCCACTGAGCTGATTGTCTTTTGGTTTCGGGTTCGTAGCAATATACGAGTATCCAGCTTTCATCACCTGTGACGATGTCAAATACAGCATTTGAGTCACCGCCGTTGAACTTATCTAACATTTGGCTACACCAGTCCATGCGAAGGTGTTTCTGGTCGTCGGTTAAAGTATGGGGAATCCATCTGGTACAAAGCTTCCTGACGCCTAAATGTTCGTGTAATATTTTTTGAACTTGACTCATACCAATACCTAGGCTTGCCCGTATCTGCTGATAGGTTACTCTCTTATCTTCCTTTATAATGCGTCGCACAGCACTGATGTTATCTTCAGTAGTCGCTAACCGAAAATTTTCTCGCGTTAGGTTCATTTTCACGTGTAACAAGAGTTTTAGATTTGCCGCCAATTCATGAAAAATAAATGACAAATGAATGCAATATACAGTTCTAAACATGAAATTAAAAAAAAGTTTTCATTAGCAATGTTACTAACTGGCCAGTTCTAAACATTTTCAGTGTTACCCACGTATACCTGAAAATATATACCGCGATATCACTTGGCGAGTGTACAATGATCATTGATCTTTTTTGGCACCAACTTAAAATTGCTGGCTTATTTTGAAATATTCCGCGTCAATTTCTGTTACCTATTATGTTTGCAATTAAGAAGTTTTTAAAAATAATATAGCCTAAAGCCTTTCTCGATAAATGAACTATCCAACACAAAAAGTATTTTTCAATCCGAACCAGTAGTTCCAGAGATTAGCGCGTTTAAACAAACAAACTCTTCAGCTTTATAATATTAATATAGATTAAGCATTATATTTATTTTACTTTGCTTATAAATGGGACCGTGTATTCGGTTCCATTATTTCAGAGTTTAATTTAAAATGTGATTGATATGAAGCGTTCATGGTCACGGGTAAAGTGTAAAGTGTGTCAAACGTCGACATAAATCAAAATACAATCTAAAATAGTTAAATAAATCTCTTTCGTTCCAATGTATAGTAGTCAGGTAATTCAAGAAACCTATTTGAAAAGTAATATTTACCAATTTGTATTAAACGTAATTTTAAATGGTTTTAACTAACATATTATAAAAAACAGGACAAGTTCATACAACTTTAATGGTGCATTTAAATAGCTCAGAAATCAAGTCTCGTAATTTTCTAGAGTTTTTCTTAATTTAATTACAACTTAAAAGTTTCAGATTTTCCCTTTACTTGTAGTTTAAGACGGTTTTGACGGACGAAAATACAGTAAATGCATTTTGATTCTCTTAATAATGCCGAAATATTAGTTTTTTGCTTTTTCTTTAGATCAAATTAGAATGATACTTTTAAAAACCTGAGTACATGGTTTTAATTTCAATTCGATACCTTATCGTATTACCGAATTAAACGGCACTGACAGACAGACACACGGACGGACGGACAACAAAGGGAAGCCTGAAGTTTGAGATACCTACTACAACTCTTTTTTCGTAAGTTGAATATAATAGATAAGCACACCATACTTATCTATTGATATATTTATGGTATATACTCAAGGAAAAGTTTTGATTGTCATAACTTTGCAATGTCGCGTTCACATTGTTTAGGTATTCCGCCGTATATGCAAATGTTTGACAAAGTGAATCTCCATTTATGTAAATTCACCGGTTGCACTTAAGAGTTATTATGGCATGGTTACTTAGGACGCGAAGTGGGAGCACAGGGGTTATAAACAACGGTACTAATTAGCATCATTAAGCGAATGGCTTATGCAGGGGTTATCAACCTTTCCTTTTTGAATCGGAGACCCAATTTTTAAAGCTGACAGCAATACTATATGCTCATTTCGTTTCCTTTTCCGCGTTATAGGTCAGAAGTAGAGTTGCGTTTTCAGTGTGTGTTATATAACGGATTACTCTCGGAGATATCTTGCCTGACGCCCTGTCATTAGCCCAAAATGCCCGATTGTAAATTTATCGTGCAGATGTGTTTATGACCGGGTATTTATTTCATATGCTCAAATAGTCCGGGTTTTTCAGTGTCCCTTATTCTATAAGTCATGCGTTAACAACAAAAATAACAAAATTCGAACATACCTTATTTTATTTGCCTGACGTTTCAACCGAGTTGCATCGGCCGTGGTCACAGGCTCACAGGTATGTTCGCGATAAACCCCGTTACAACTTAAATAATTATGCAACGCGATAGTTTAAATGTATTTAAAAATAACAAAATTTAAAATATATCTGAACTTCGTAAAGATCAAGAATATTTAGTGCTTTGGTAGGTTTTTGACGTCCTAAACGTCAGTGTCATTCAATATTATACATAGGTAGGGAAAATGTATGTGCAAATATGTAATATGTATATCTACGAGGTTAGTTTTTCCGATGTTTATAATAGATATTCTGCTAATCTGCGGAAACAAATCCAAAAAATCTTTAACAATACATAGATTCTATCTCGTATGAGTAAATAATGCTAAGCCTAGAAGTGGGCAATATCAGATAACCGCGTATGGCAAGTGAACAGTGATCATCAGCTAGGCGACTTCGGAATGGCACTGATGTTTTATAATGCTAATTGATTTACTAAACCTGACAAATACCAGTGCCACTGCATCATATAGAGGAAGACAGTTCCTTTACCTGAAACAAAAAAGATTAAATAAGAATTAGCACATACACTACTGTCAAAATACAATTTCCATACACCAAACAGTGTCGTCTTGAGCTGTCGATCCTCTATATGTTCTAAAACAGATCGTGATACGATATGAAACGGAGATGTGAATACTCGCATCAGAATTTCCTGCTAAACCGAGCCGAACGTCCTTACCACGCTCGAGATATGACTGAAAATTGAATGAAAATATGTAATCACTTTCAGAATTGAACACGCGCTCACATTGAACGGCTGCAATCGTATTACAGGAGCCACTCAGAAATAAAATTTAAAGGATATCGCCAGTCGGAAATTAAATTTTGAATGAACCCAATATTATATAAAAGGTATTTCATAGTTAGCAGCTGTGAAATAGTTTCTTGAAATGAATGATATCGTTGGAATGCTGATTTAAAAAGTTTTTAATTATCTGCTAGGATGCGAAATGTTTTGGATCATTTGCCAGTTACAAACACTCTTTTTATTAAAAACCGGTTTTATTAAATACTAGCGGACCCGACAGACGTTGTCCTGTCTTAACTATGAATATGGATAACGAAATTGTATAATTAAAAAAATGTTACCAATTGTTTATTATTATTATGCTATATGGAACAGGCGATTACTGGCCATGTGCAAAATTCAGTTATATTTTTAGCCCCTATTTGACGATATTTGCAGCACGCATTTTAGAGTTGACGCATTTAGTGGAAAATCCGTAGCAAAAATGTATTGCATTCCAACGTACGAGTACAAACAAACAAACAGATTTTGCCTTTATGCAGATGGCCGCGTCGTCCGCATACACGAGCGTTCCGCCGGTTCACCGGTCGCATACAAACTAGATGCATTCTACTGATAAACTGCGCAACCTAACATCGCCTCCGCGATGGTGATAATAAATTCTAAATTTGTTTGCACGCCACCAATCTCGTGTTAGTTCACGTCTAGCCCGTATCGTGCTTGAAATAAAATAATTTAACATATTCTGTGGTGTATGCCACTTTTCAATTTCACAGCTAAACATAGAAAATATTTTTACCAAAAAATTACTAAAGATAAGAAAAAAACATTATGAAAATTCAAGCAACGCTGATAGTTATTATTTCTCGATTTAACTTTGGTTATTTGCAATAAAAAACAAAGTTTACGTAGGCTTAAACGAATGTGTATCAAAAAAAACACAGAACAATACCTAAATACCTATTGGATATCAGAAAAACCTTAAATGTCTCCCCGACCGATGAAGAGTAGCTCAATGAGCCAACACATAAAACACCGAATTTGATTATAATAAAACTGTTTTTTTTACGGACGACAACATCTTGCCGTAAAGTAGGCTTAATTGGTAAAAAATAAATACTTATTAGTAGTAGGTAGGTATGTTTGTTTTTAATTAATTGCTAGTATTTTATACAGGTCATGATTTAGTAACAAGTCTACTAATACTTTAATGAAAAATATATGATTTGTAATATGAATTCGGTTACTCAAATAAATAGCTTGTGTTGTTGCAACATTACCGTAAAATGGGGTGAATGGGGATAGTTTTCAACTTTGAGTGCCCCTTTCTTATGATTTATGTATTAATAACTTTTAGTTTTCTACATTAAAAGTTTAGACTTAACTTGTATAATAGGAAATTGTATGCGAAAATCATTGATGGTCAGCTCAGTTTGTGTAAATACATAAAATATAAGCTATCCCTATTCATACACGTATAAGGGTTTTTAGGGAAGGCAGCGAGAACAATAGAGAAATATGGTCAGGGTTGTTACAAACTCCTAAATAATATTGTTCAGTAATATGTAGTAAGAATGTAACATACATTATACCTCTACAGATTTCATTACTTTCTTAGTTACAACTTTTAAATCAGGTTCAGTCAAATTATATAAAATTCATATTCAATACCTACTCGAACCTACTAACCTATAGGTACCTACTGGACACCCTGTCATAATTAGAAAACGGTAATCCCCAATGCCCAAGCTCCTGTCACTCGATATGACAGCTTGCGGTTTAGTTGTTAACTAGAATCCTTCAAACACGCAACTTCGTCCTCCAGGTATACCTTCGGCTTGCATTTCAAGTTACCGTCATCGAAATTAACATGGGATTTCAAATTTACAAGTGAGCTACGATGGCTCATTGGACGAAGCCTCGCGCTTTACATCCGTGAGTCGTGGGAAAAGCAACCCCATGGAACGGCACGGAAGAAATTTCAGAAACGTGATGTAGGCGGGGCAGGCTCACCACAGAGACTATAAGCAAATGCTCATACTTGATTGATTGATTTCTTTTGACGTCGCGCAACCCTATTGGTCGCGCTACGTCAAAAGAATTCGCTTGATCTGCGTTATTTGAACTTGTTTATGTGCGCGAAAGCTTGTGTTTATTATGTGCACAAGTAGTAGTGGGGCGCAAGCGGCGACAGCGGTTCTCATACAAATGGCGCAAGACAGCCTTTCTAACCTCTTTCCATGTTCTGTGATCACCCCTATATTCCAGGTACGAGTATAGCCCCATTAATCAAACGAGTTTTGTTGTATAGGAGCCCCCCTTAAATATTTATTTTATTTTGTTTTCAGTATTTGTTGTTATTGCGGTAAACAGAAATACATGATTTGTGAAAATTTCAACTGTCTAGCTATCGCGGCTCTTGAGATACAGCCTGGTGACGAGCGACGGACAGACGGACAGACGGGAGACGGACAGACAGCGAAGTCTTAGTAATAGGGTCCCGTTTTTACCCTTTGGGTACGGAACCCTAAAAATGGCTGCGATTCGGTTAACGGTCACTCTTTGACTCAATTATCGCTTTTGCTATTAATCCTTTGTATGCGGATAGCTACAGACACTCAATCCATGTAATTTTGCCGACCTTTGCGGTCGACGGTAGTTCTGCTGCTTATGCTGTGAGAAAGATAAGGCAATTGACTGATGTTGGAACGGCAAGATTAGTATATTTTAGCTACTTTCATAGCATAATGTCATACGGAATTCTGTTGTGGGGCTCAGAGGCAGATATTGAGTCAATTTTTATATTGCAAAAACGTGCTGTACGGGCTATTTACGGCTTTCGACCCCGTGACTCGCTGAAAGAGCTCTTCAAAGAGATTAATATACTTACAGTGTCTTCTCAATACATTCTCGAGAATATTATTTACGGTCGTAAGAACATACATTTATTTCTTAAGAAAAGTAACGTACACAATTTTAATACGAGAAATAAAGATAAACTCGCCGTTCCAGGCTTCAGACTGCGAAAAGTAGGAAAATCGTCTATGGGAAATTGTATCCGTATTTTCAACAAATTACCAAAGGATATTGCTGAACTCCCTGTACATAAACTTAAATCGCATGTTAAAGTTAAAAAGGGCTATTACACTGTTAATGATTATTTAAATGATAGAAATGTATGGCATTAAGTTGTCCCAGCTCGTACTTGCTTAAACCTTGTAAAAATTACCTTACCTTGTAAAAATTTATTTAAAAAGAGGCTGACAATAGTGACCGAGTTTCTTGCGCTGCTTCTTCTCGGCACTAGCCCAGACTTGTCCCGAAGCAGTGTTAGGTTTAAATATTGGGACGTGTAAAAGCGCCTCCTGGGGCTTATTTGCAAAAATAAAACTGATTTTAAATGATTTTAACTGATTTTAACTGACTTGCTTAGACACTGGTTTTATAGTGGTCGCCAGCTCTCAGGTCCCGTTCGATTCCGGAGGGGTCAAAGTAGAGAGCCAATTTTTATGTCTTCTAGGGTCTGGGTTTTTGTAAACGTACCAATATCAAATAGGACTACCTCATGTGGTGAAGTCGAAGCCACGTCTCTTCGTTATCTAGGTACCTACTAGAACCTGAGATCTGTCAGTAGGTATGCTTACCTTTGATTTAAGTAGCATGTAATTATTTTATAGCGAGTATAAAAAGATGTGGTCTCTGCCTACCCCTCCGGGAAAAAGGCGTGAGTGTATGTATGTATGTATGTATGTAATTATTTTACAAAAACACAAATTTGCTGTTTATTATCTGAGTAGGTATACTTACGAGCTTTCGTATTTGCGACAAAAAATATATGCATTGCATGCATTCTGTTATGCAGTAACAGTTTGTTAACTAAACTTTTGTGTTAAACAATAGGACAATAGGCTAGGAAATTTGTGAAACAATGACTGCTAAGTACCTAGCACACTAAAATCCGTAGGCATTTATTACTTTGGTTATAAAACCTGATGTGATGATAACAAAAAGGCCTTGGACTGCTGGATTTTGAATCCAGGCTTGTGAAGCAGAATAGACGTTTGTCAAAAAACGACTGAATAATGATTAATTATACATAAATTTAAAATATTTCTCTCTCGTCAAAATATTTGTCCCTCGAGGGAATCTTCTTTATAGCTTTAGATATGTACTATAACTAGAGAGAAAATTTTTTCATGTATTTTAAATGGGTCACTTTTCAATTTCAGATTTTGTCTAAATACTTGGTCATATTTGGACAATAATAACTTAGTTTTCTATCCATACTTCGCTAGTATAAGATGCTCAATAGACAAATTTTTATTTAAGAACCGTATAACGTCCGAATGGGCAGTAAAAAGAAAACGCTGATTGCGTCATTAGTTCCCCCCACTGATGGGTACTACAACAGTTTTCCTTGACAAAACTGCACTCGCTACGGAAGGTCGGAGCGCTGTGCCACTGACCGTTACTGGCACGTGGTCCAAGAATGGCAAAGGAGAGATTTATTTTCTAATTTGTATTCTCAGGGACCAGGGGTTCTATGCCATCGTTTCTGTGAACTAGTTTGGGTCTAAAAAATTATGTCTGCAATATACATATTTCGTCTACTATAACCTCTACAGCATCTTAAAAGCAGAATAACAGTTTTTTTGCAATTGCCAAGCAAAACTCTACTCGAGTAAAGTAATAAAAAATAGAGGTTTTAAATCTTTTTGTTGCATTTTTTCGCTTCAAAACCTTAACACTTTATAAAGTGTATACGTATACGGGATTTAATGCAGCCGAATTCGATCGCAGTCAATCCAGTGCAGTATTAAGTTCTTAAAGAAATATTGTTTAAAAGCGAAGAAACTATGAAAAATAATATCAGTATATAAACTTGAAAAATTTTGTCTCAGGCGGGACTCGAACCCGCATCTCCTCGCATACCGGGCGGGCGCCATACCATTAGGCCACCGAGAGACTGCGACACGGCGCGAATATATAAATAATTATAAAGTATATAAATAGCTGTTTCATCTTAACTGACTGTCAAACATCTGCAAAGATGTTTCTTTCGGGTGTTAAGGGTGCAAACTTCTAACATTTGATGAAACAACGCTGGCTCACAGCGTAAGAATATGCTTGAAAAATTCGCGCCGTGTCGCAGTGTCTCGGTGGCCTAATGGTATGGCGCCCGCCCGGCATGCGAGGAGATGCGGGTTCGAGTACCGCCTGAGACAAAAATTTTCAAGTTTATATACTGACTAGCTGACCCGGCAAACGTTGTTTTGCCATAAAAATGATTAAATTACTAAAATGGCTAACAAAAAATAGGGGTTGGTGGTAAAAGGGTAAAAATTTAGGGTTGTATATATTTTATAAAATTTTAATATTTTACTACCCTACCCCTAACCTACCCTACCCCTACCCTACCCTACACATACCCTACCCCTACCCTACCCCCACCCCTACCCTAAACCCTTCCCTACCCCTACCCTACCCTTACAAAAAAGACGATAATTGATCAGTTATCGAGCAGGATGAAAAATGATTAAATTACTAAAATGGCTATTAAAAAATAAGGGTTGATCGTAGAAGGGTGAAAATTGAGGATTGTATGTATTTTTGTATGTTGTATCATAAAAAAATAGAAATTAAAAATTTTGTCTAAAAAATAAATAAAAAAATTTTGGGGTGGACTACCCCTAACATTTAGGGGGATGAAAAATAGATGTTGGCCGATTCTCATAGATACCGGATAAGCACAAAAAATTTCATCAAAATCGGTCAAGCCGTTTCGGAGGAGTATGGCAACGAAAACTGTGACACGAGAATTTTATATATTAGATATTATAAGTGCAATTAAGTTGCTAAAATATCAAATAAAGTATATGAAAAATAACTTTATCGTATTCATTCAAGAACACATATACTCTTAAATTATGTAGTAACGGACATGTGTAGTAATCGTGGTTTAGTAAGTACTACTATGAATATCCGAGTAGGCAGGCACACAAAAAATAAATAGGTAAATAGCATTTACGTCCCACTATACTAGGTCGCTACATCTGATACTCGTAAGTTGTTCCAAGTCTAACACAGTCCGATTTTAGATTAACCGTAACTGTAGCAGTCAGGCATCGCATCGGCCATCGCAGTTAACTTTAACGATACCGAAAAGGCTATAAAGATAGCGTCTGCGCACCGCCTGCCCTGACCAACAAGTAAATAAATACTGGTAAAACCTTGCAGATAAATCTAATGTCGAGAAAATGCCGCAGGAAGATACTGATACTTGTACTTGTAACCTTATTTTATATTTTGCAAAGATATGTGACATGGTCGGCAATTTTCTGTCAAATAAAGATAGACATCTCATGGTTGGTTAATTTTACATATTTTTTTGATCCTAAATGTCGATTTTGACGTGACTTTGAAATCATAAAAAAGGTATAAGGCTTGGGCCTCCATCATTGAATTCAAGTTACCATAGCACTGATGGGTAACAGGCATAATCACCACGCTTGCCAAATGAGGGTTGGTGATCAAAAAGCCGAGCAATATACGAAAATTCTAAACTTTTTGTTGCCCGACTCGGGGGTCAAACTCCGAGACCAACGGGGCGTACTCAAATCGAAATGAGAGCACTCAGGCCAAGTTTGCCTTCGTGGTCTTCCAACGTAAGCAACAAAAGTTCTAAGTTAACTCGAGAAAATAAAACGAGGTACCAGAACTGTACATCAGCATTTTATCTCGCGCTGTCTCGCGTCGCCGAGCTAGGTCGACACAGAGTAGTTGATTAAAAAAATTAATTGTTTATACCCTGCCTGGCAGACGTGACACGAATAACTCCGGGACACCGGGCGGAAAGTCGCAGTTTCATTTAATCTTGGAAAGTTCCAATGAATTTCGTGAGGAGTTTTACTTTTTATGTCAGTTGTTGGTAAGAGTACATTTAAGAAAGTATTACAACAAAATATAAAGTTAAATTTACTAATCTTGCTTAATATCGTAAATGCGAAAGTTTGGATCAATGTCGCCAGTATAACTCACTCAACGTACAAACGGAATTAGGTAACGCAATTAAAATAAAATAAAATAATTTTAAAATAAAATAATTAAAATATTTTTTTAATATTTTTATTATTTTTATTTTTATCTATTGGTTACAAGATTTGGGTATCATTAATTATCTAGAGACAAAGACATCACACGCATGGCCCAGAACACCAAGATTGGGCAAGAAGCTAAGTGTGAACTAAACCCGTAACTCTCTGCGTTCACATTACTTAGACTAATAATGGAACTGAAGACTAAATGCTGTAAACACAAATGTACAACACTGCAGTAAGATATAAAAATATACCATGTTTACGAGTCTCTAAATTCCTAAAAATATGCAGAAAGTTAAATTTTACGAGCTGTCAGTGTAAGAATTTTAAGTGCTGATAAAATTCGTAAAATATAGGTACGGGAGATAGACGATACTTATTATTACAGGCGGAATGAAGGCCTCGACTGCGATGACATACAAATTAACGCTGACGTTGACATATTTTACCTTGCGTATTTATAGTATGACTTGCCCGTTACCCGCGAATTTGCACTTGTAGAATTTTGAATTTGTAACATCCTAAAGTAGCCCAGGTCCTGCTGTTTATATTCCAGGCTGTTATCTATCAGTAGTATCTATAGTAGTGACAAACAGCCTTCCATCCATCCATCCAACATTCTTTCTACTACTATTTTGAAGATTAAATTTTAAAAAATTTGAACATTTTCCAAATCTTTTATATCATTTACATAGTTATGAAACGCTTCACCTCTTTAAAATACAGATTTGTTACTTAATAACAATATTCATATTATAATGGTAATTCTCTAAGGGGCGCTGCATCACAAAAATAGAATGTTGCCGATATTTTAGATGCATGCGACACAATATTTTTCTATCACCACTACGAGTATAACTGAAATTACAGTGTAAATATCAAATATCCAAAGACATCACATAAACAGTTCCAGAATTTCATCTCTATCTCGGTGCATTGTTAAGAAGTGATTACACAAATCTTTATTTCTTCCTTTTTTTGGTAATATTTACACATTTTGTGCGGGGTGGAGTTATTAACAAGCGATGTGGTACCGCCGGCATTGTCTAAGCTCGGCGGCAGATCCCTTCATTTTTATGTAGTCGTAATTCCCCTGCCTTTTAGCAACAGACACTGGCTTTATCCACGCATTTGCCTTATCCCTTATTGTCCTTTTTTCATATCTTTGTTATTCCACCCCGTTGTTCATACTCGTCGCTGCATTTTAGCATCGTTACAATGTATTGCCGGATGAAACGCTGAAAATTTATAGGACCAGCTTGATGAATAGACTAGTTAATTGGAGACCCAAACGTTTTACGCAGCTTTTTATTTATCAAGCTTCATCCCGAGTTGGGATGTTAATAGGTTCTATTTATTTGGCTTTTGTTTCAATTAAGACCAAAAAATTTGCTCGTGTAATAAATATAATAAGTTTAACAATTCTATGTCGCCGCTAGAGGTTCTTTATTGATTTTCTTATAGCTATACTACTAACTAAATATTTCATATTTAATTGAAATTGATTTTGAGCTACTTAAGTATACTTACTTCAAGTCAAATAAAAAACATCGATCTCATACCTAAAAAGATACACATTTAAAATGACAACGCTCCATTTATCAGTAAAAAAAAGTGTCAACAAATTCAACTTGAAATGTTGGGAGGAAGAACAAAGCATTATGCGGTAGGTAAGTAAACCCTCGTGGGATCCCATTATCAAATTACAGTTAATGATGTCAAAAATTGATACTCTCCCCCATGAGGCAATTTTCATTTCTGTTGCTATAAGCAAATTATTGAGAATACCTACATAATCACCTGGTTACAGCAAAAAAGGCGTTTAAAATCACGTCTTCTTTTGCGTTTAGGGCAATAATTTGAACGGCATGTTCTAAATCCAATTTGGCGGAGCCGGGGTGAGGTCTGTCCTCATACATTATTCAGATTACAGAGAGCGAGGCGTCTTGCTTGTCTGCTTGTTTGGGCTTTTGTGGCTCGCTGCGGATTCACGCTAATTCTATTGGAATCGTTGGCTGTAGTTGAAATGGAATAAAATACTGTGATTCACGTGAACATCATGTTAAATACAGGAACCTCTGATGCCTATGAAATAGATGTGATTTTACAACAGAAAATTATTGTGATGTGCACTGATGCCTCTGTAAACATTTCAAGAGAGGTCGATGCACTTCTCTGTGTTGCTCAACTAGATACGGAATCTAAAAAAACACAAATTGTTAGCACTCCGACCGAATCCCTATTCCCTATACGAACGAGCATTTAAGGTAGACAATATTTTTTTATGTTCATAAAATGCAGATTTTTGTAATAAACGTCAAATGTGCTGGTTCACACCAGTAATTTATAGCGCTATTAAAATATAAATTTTGTTATAAAATTATAATTTTACAGATAAACGATATTTTCTTTGAGCAAGAAAAACATCACCCAAATTTCTACTGCTGGTATGTTAGTGGTATACCCATATTTGGAAGAAAATTATTTCCAATTCATAATGGCTCAAAAACTTAGACTAAAACATGCTTCGACTTATTATAAACCTTTTGCAGCTTTGCGTTATTAAAATTCATAAAAAAATATTTATTTCACCGTAGAATATCAATCACACACAATCCCAGAAAACTAGCAATATTACTGATAGGGCTGTAGCCCTAAACTTGTAAGTTAAATTTAACATTACTTTATATTTTATACACTAAGCATTATAGTAGTTTAGTAGCATATCAAAACAACAGGTTTGTTAGTTAGCAGGAGATTTCAATGCAGTATGGACGAATTGTGACTGTGACTTTGCTATTTAAAATGGATCAATCCACTCCAATCAGAGATTCACCGATATTTTTATTTCTCACCTTTTTAGGTTGACTTTGCAATTCCACATTATTTACACGGCTGAATTTAGTTGCTCCCTCTGAAATGTTTATTTTATAAGTCCGTATTTAGAATAAATAAATATGTTATTATGAATATAGTTTGACTATTTTAGGTAGACACCAGGGGCTTGCGAGAATATAGGTTGTAAGTTTAAGCACCATATACCTATGGCGCTGCCGGTTGGTTACCTTATATTTTTAACAACCAAAATTCGAATCTCTCTGAACACGATACCTCAAACCTCGCAGACGAGACGCGGGAAAAAGCTAGTTATGGGTACTATTGTATGCTCTGTGGTTATGGTAGTTGCAAGTAGGTGATGAAACATGGAGATCCAAATGCTCGTAAGAAACCCAGTCTAAAAAATGGATTTTTAATAGTATGCCTAGAGAAAACTAAATGCCGACCAAATATTTGTAAGGTAACACATGAATTTCCAGCAGACAGAACAACGCTCCATGCAAACGGAACAATGAAACAGCCAGATTCCTGCGGCCACCATTAATCTAGGATAGGGTTGCCAGACGTCGGGGATAAAACTGGTAAGACGATTATTATTGTCTTGATGCTGTTACAGTTAAATATAAGATTTATCAACGAATAGACGACCAAATGAGCGACATATCAACCGCTATCTTTAATACTATTACGAGGTACAGTTTGTCAGTTTGTGAGGTTGTAGGGGGTAATCGCGAAATCTACTGACAAAACCGATTTTGAAAATTCTTATTGCAAATTATTATGCCAAAAATGAAAAGGCTAATCCTTAAATTAATTTTGAAAGATGAAATTTTCTACAGAAATAGAATAAACCTTGGGAAAGGATAAATGTTACCCAAAAAAACTATTCCACGCGGACTAAATCCGAACAAAAGCTACTCGTAGTAATTAGATAAGTACTGAGATTGTCGCTAATGATTCTACTAGTGACTACTGACCGTGGATAAATGTCATCTAAAAGATTGGTTAACTCTAAATCCCTCTAATGCAAGTATGTATGCTTGGACGAGGAAATAAAATAGGATAGCATTGTACGGTTTGAGCATAATATAATCCTTACTAATATTATAAATGCGAAAGTAACTTAGTCTGTCTGTATGTCTGTTTGTCTGTTACGCTTTCACGCCTTAACTACTGAACATTTTTAGATGGAATTTAGTACAAAGATAGATAAAATCTTGAGAAAGGACATAGGTATGCTGATAACAGCTTTCAGCCCGCGGGATATGACGTGTAGTTCACGCAGACACAGCCCCTGGCAAGCAACTAGTTTATTATAAGTAAATGCTGCATTTATAAGTGAAAAAAAAAAGTAATATCAAAAAATACAGTATTTCCCCGGGTAATAGCAACAACTAGTACTGGCAACCCAGGTCGTGGGTCCCGCGAGCTCGCCCGGCCCCGCGCGGGCATTAATCAGCGATATTTTCGGGCGGGTTCACACGCGCCGACCGACCTCGCTCGCAATACATGCACATGCATAATTAATACAAACGGAATATCGACTCCGTTTGCCCGGCTTGTATACACGGTTCGGGGAGTGTAAACATGATATTTCTAAACTGGCGATTATTCTTGCGGATGATGTAAATTTAAAAAAATTTGGATCCTTTAATACATTTTTTTCGACTCTTAGGTGGTAAGCGCAAGGTTATAGGTTCATGTCCCACCAAAGACAGTCGAAAATAAAATTATTTGAGGAATCGTATTTTTAGAGTCAGGATGTTTACTTATGAGTTAATTGTATTTTTAGGTCATTACATTTTAATAATTCTGTCTGACCATGATTCCTATCAAAACAGTGCTGTTGTTCGTTAGATGCCAAGATGCTGTCTTAAGATTTTGAGTTGTATTAAGAGTTTTTAAGACATCTAAATATTTTAGTATAATATTTTAACCCCAAGGTCTGAGATGATTATGTTTATATTAAGAGCTTAGATCATTATGTTGAATAATAAAAACATATTATTGTTAAAAATAAACTTTTAAATGATAAATTAACCACAAAAGTACAACCTATAGCGTTTTGCCAGTAGCCCGACCTTATAACCTGATGAATAATAATATATTAATAAAGCTGAAATAGTCTGTATAGTTATTTCCATACCAAATTTAATTATTCAGTATACATACATATTTACAGTAGCATTATTATTTAGTAAATGCAATATTTAAATGTATTCCTGGTCTACCTGTTTCGGCTTAGGGTCACTACTAGTCATCCATATTACAATGGTTCAAGTACTACTTAACAGTCAAATTAATATGAAATACGTTCTGTATGTACCTACGTTCAGTTGGCTTCCACCTTTCACACAAGTAAAGTGCAATGCGTACCTATATGTTGGTGAATCTGTTGCAAAAAAAATAGGTAAACTTGTTATTTGAGCAAAAGTTTTCAGCCACTTATGATGCTGAACATACTACTTATACATAAAGAAAAACTCCACCTATACGTAGGATTAACAGACTGGAATATTTTAATCCGAGTGACTAAATACAAAGACAAATACGGTACAAAAATAGCTTTCCCCACAACAAAGCGACAATTCCGGGTGTTAATAAATAACCCCAGACAAATTTTAGTCACGGCACGACCCGAGGGCTAGCGGCGATTAATTCTTTAATTAACCCTGCACTACCGCGGGCCATTTTTTTTTTTTTTTTTTTTTGACGGACCTATCACTGAAACCCCATATGGGAGGCTTTAATCAGTTAAACCGGGCAGAGTGTGGCGAGCGCTGAAGGCGCTCAGCCTAGGTCCGCCACGCTAGCGGTACTCCGGTGCGGCCGAGGGTGAGGCTTCGCGAAGCGAAGCCTCAGGCTCGCTCGCACCGGGGCCCATACTAGCGGGCGTGATCGGGCCAGTGTGGGGTGCTAAAGGCACCCTACCAAATGGCGAACCCACCAGTGGTGGCGCCGCCGGAACCGGAGATGCCGTGGCATGCCGGATCACGGTCGGGCTCCATTCTGGCGGGCCCGATCTGGGAGGGGGGATCGGACAGCGACCTCAAGGGCGCCTCTGTAGGCTCGGACCTCGGCTTGGGTCGCCGTCCGAGGGGGGGGCAGGTGAGAAGCGGCCAGGCACATGATTGTGTCGGCCGAAATGAAAGGCGGGACCACGCACCCGCCTCCGACGGGTGCGGTGTGGAGAACTACTGTGTTGTGCAGTAATTGAAGTGCTTAAGGCGGTGTTGGCTGTTGTGACATACGCGGTGATCGGATCGTCGGGGTCGTTCAGCACGTGCCTGGGCCGACGGCGTCGGAAGGCGACATCCCTCTGGGGGTTGTACGTGGCGGCTTCCGCTATGAGCGGATTGGGGTGATTCACTGCCTTATCGAAAAAGCGTTGAGAGGCTTCTTTCATATAGAGGGCAATGGATTGGATTTCGAGATCTCGGTGGATATTATTGTTGCGTACGAACCACGGGATACCCGCGGCCCGACGCAAAAAGAGATTTTGAAGTGTTTGAAACTTCTTAAGGAGGGATGGGGCGGCGTGAGCAAACACCGGACTGGCGTAAGTCATCACGGGGCGGATGCAAGTTTTGTAAATTGTCAACTTATTTCTAAGCGACATTTTACTCTTGCGGCCGACTAGGTGGTATAGTCGGTGCGTGTAGAACTTCGCTCGGTTACAGACGCGATTGATGTGCGATGCGAACGATAGTCGTCGGTCAAGGATGACACCTAAATATTTGACCTGCTTGACCCATGGGATCCGCTGGTCGAATAGGGTGAAATGAGTGGCGCGGGCCATTGGTGACGCGAATTAGAAGAAATGGCGACAAGATAACTCCGCCGCCTTCATTTGTCTCTATTTCAGGACGAAAAGACCGAGAGATGGAATAAAGGGCATTCCTCGGACGAACTGTCTGACTAAAGTTACTTTTAAAGTGTCTTAGGCAGTCTCACACCAGGGAGTATTTATAAAATATCATAAATATCAAGATTAAGCTGACGAAGACAATGTGTTTCGAAAGACTGAGCAAAATTATACATGGAAAACTTTAGGCCGAATGACAGCTAAATTGCTCAGTCAATTGGGTGCGCTTCATTAGGCCTTTAATAATATTTCACCAAGTTTCAAGATAAATTTTCTTTCTAAAATATTTTACATATATATTTATCGCATAGCGAAAGGTTGGTGAACTATGATAAGATACGATTCGCTTGTGATCAAAACGTCGTTACGTTATTGTCGCTAAGTTCAAATGTAGCGTTTTACCCTAATGATAATTATAATATATTAGTTAACAAGTCTGTACAACATCCGTTAATCACCTGCACGAGTTGATCGCAGTGTTTAATCGGTGATTGTATATTGGAGCAGCTCACGGGACCTAATAAACTAATATTGACGAACATAATTACCATGCAGCACCGTGCCCCGCCGGGGGCGCTTTACACACAATTATAATTAGTAAAACGTAGCCCATCAAAGAGTAAAGGGGAGCTATTAACTGGATATATTAGGAAAACGTGGTTCATGTTAGGAACGGAGAAGGACCATTTGTTTGAGCAATAAATTTCAATTCTTAAGGTAGAAGGAATTAGGCAGGCATTTAAAAGGTTCGAGCTCGTTCAAGAATTTACATAGCAGTGTTTTTTTTTCTACGGAAGTATTTATAGCTCAGGGGTTATTAGTATATATATCACAACAAATAAGTGTCCAACATTTTGATTAAACAAAATTCATCAACTTTATTTGTCCGGAATAACGTATACCTACAGTGCACTAACAACTGTACACGTACCTGTAATAATACTAACATAACAAGACAACCTCGCTGTAGAATTTTGGAGTTGAAAATTAAAATTTGTATAGATTTGCGGTAGAAATTCTTCCTTGAATTATAAAGTTTAAAATATCTTTTTTCTACTACCTACTACCAGGGAAATCATGTGAAGTAATTGTAAAATAACGCAATCGCAGTAAATATTTTGGCAAGAGATAATATAAAGTAAGTACCTACATGAAACTATTATTTAAAGCATAAAGGATACTCGTACATTGTGTTAGATTACAGTTTAGCCCATTTCTTAAGTTTAGAAAACTGTATAATTACAATTGTAATTGTCTCGCATCTTTAATAAATATTCCATTGGTTCTGTTATCTGAAAAACAGACATACTTCTGTCGCCCCAGTATTAGTAATAGTAGCATAATCTCAAATTAGTTTATGTTATAACTTAACCATAGCATTGCGGAGTTCAGTTATCTCAGTTTGTCTTAAGTTCTGGCACGTTTACCAAGGACCGATAAATCTATGCACACATAGTATACGACATAGTAATACATCGAGATCAACTTACGAGAACAACCACACAGCCCGGAGCAGTATCTGAGCTTGAGTTTGCATATTACCACGTACAAAATACATCATCTTGGATCCACAGTGCAATCCGTATTCAGCACATGCCAAGCTCCCCCTCCTTCAAGCGGTATGGTAACATCTGGAAGGTGCATAAACCCAGAATGCGCTCGCTGCACTTGTAATGACATTTGGAATGAATTGGAATCGTGACAGTTCAGTAACGGATATTAGTTTTCGGACTTCTATTTGATTAAATTTTAAGATCTCCGATAAACGCAGCTGATTGCTGATCAATGACAAAATTTGAGCTTTACAGTAAAGTTTCCATAGAAAATTAGGTTTTTGTTTTGTTTCTGGTCAATTCAGTAACGTATTTAAGGTACTAATAACTTATTGTCTCAACTACTCTACTGATTGATTTGAATAAATCAGATTTATTATCTCGGATTGATGATCAATAGCAAAATTTGCTAAAAACAGAAAATTCTTAGTTAGGTTGTAGTTTTAGAAAATAAATATTTTGATGTAGTATATTATGATTGTTGCTAATAAGTTTTTATAGATATCAGCGTAACTCATTTATATAAAATAACTCAAGGTAATAATCTATTTCCTCGGTGATGTCGTAGCAACAAATATTGTTTATTAACATTTCCTGCAATCTACCAGTTCTTATTTAACTTTGCAAAGTCATTAACATGCAAATTTGTTGGTAATTAAAGTTCACTATGATTCACAAGAGTTTCGAGTCTTTGAAATTAGATTGAATCCATATAAAGTGAAAGTTTTTTCCGTGGAATTCTAAAATGAGTTCTTTGAAGTTGAGACAAAGTCTCTATAGAGCTTTATCGTTTACACAGATGTGGAGTATCAGCGGAGTGAGCCCTCTGATGCATAGGGAGAACATATTCTGGTGTGATTAAATGTTTGAACGTTATGCAAATCCTTTTTACGATACCACAGACTCGCCCTGCCCGTCCCAATTTAGGGTGTAGTTAATAGTCCTGTCATACGACGTGGCCGATGTTAAGCCGTTTGTAAACAGATAAAATTTTAATGGCGGTTTTAAACTACACATATATGAGTATTTCGACTGGCAACCGTAAACCCATATAAAAGTAACCTAAAACAATATTAATTGAGCATACAATTTTAGACGTTTTCAGTCCTAAGCATATAACAATTGACCAACGGGGCGTCGACGACCACTAAACAACGCCCCAATGGTCTAGTGGTTTAAATACTGGGCTAAGATCTCGGGGTCCCAGGTTAGAATCCCGGTTCGGGCAACAAAAGGTTTCGAATTTTCGAAGTTGCTCGGGTTTGTGATCACCAACCAGCATTTGGCAAGCGTGGTGATTATGCCAGTACACCCATCATTGCTGTGGTAACTCGAATTCAATGATGGAGGCCTTTTCCCTGCAGTAGGATGATTATAGGCTGTTACTTTACTTTTACATATAAAACAAGCTGCTTCTTATGGCTTCGATCTTTTAAACGTTCTGAACTTTCACCGGATCTCTTACAGGTGAAATATAGAAAAATCTTCTAATACGCTACAAAGATAATCCTTTCAAAAAGAAGGATTCACATTATTTCATCATTGCTGAAGTAACTTGAATTAATGATGGAGACGTTTGGCCCTGCAATGGGATGATAATAGGCCGTTAGTTTCCTTTTTTAGGGTTCCGCACCCAAAGGGTAAGAACGGGACCCTATTACTAAGACTTCGCTGTCTGTCCGTCTGCCTGTCACCAGGCTGTATCTCAAGAGCCGCGATAGCTAGACATTTGAATTTTTTTACAAATTATGTATTTCTGTTGCCACAATAACAACAAATACTAAAAACAATATAAAATAAAAATTTAAGGGGGGCTACCATACTACAAACCCGTTTTTTGGCCTTTTTGGTATGGTACCCTTCGTGCGCGAGTCCGACTCGCACTTGATCGGTTTTTTATATTATTTAACGCCAACGCAACACAGTAGGTATTACCCAACCGATTCTGCTTTGACGCGACCCGATGCGAGTTGCCCAAATTGGGATCGCATCTCTAGTGACCCCGGGTCAATCATCAATTACCTACTAGGAATTTTGATAGCATTTAAATCAACAATGGGTATTGATTGTGAGTAAAAATTTCGTAATCGAAACAGACTTGGCCTTCTTCTAACAGAACATTAGAGATAGTGTACAATAAACAAAATAAAGACAATAAAACCTATTTAGTACACTGTGTGTTGATTTTATTTGTATTGTATTGTAGTCTGTTGTTTAAAATACTTGTTATGTATGGTCAGAGTTCTAACCATTTTTAATGTTTTCTATAGATATTCCATAATCTGTAGATATTTTTCATAAACTAATATATATCATTAGCATCATCGGCCCAAATATCCAGTCCACTGCTGGACGTAGGCTTCTTTAAAAGGATGATTTTGCCATATTGCCACGCTTTGCAGGCGGATTGGCGATCGCAGTTTGGCCAATGGCGGAGAGGGGTATATATCGGGATGCCTAATTATTTGTACTCCTAATTGTCATTGGCGCACAATCTATTAGCCTAAAATTTTTTCGCACATTTTTACTATTCCTAAACGTGTTTAGCCTATTTTTACTACGCTTAACTTTATATCGCCGTATTATAATTTCGCCGAATATATCATAACACCTACCCTTTTGCAGTTCCAAATTTTTATTCGCAGAAAGTTAAAAACTTTATCAGCATGCATGCATGCTTGCAAAGAAGTAAGCATGCATGCAAGCAAGCAAGCAAGCGAGCATGAATGCATACAAATACGAGGGCGGGTCAATAAGTCCGTGACTTTTGGAATAAAACACAGATTTTTTGATAAACAAATCATTTTATTTTTCAACGTAGTCTCCCTTGAGCTCTATACACTTTGTCTAACGCTTCTCCAATTTTTTTATCCCCTCCAAAAAATATGATTTGTCGAGGTCCTCAAAATAGGCCTTTGTTTGCGAGATGACTTCATCATTGGAGTCAAATCTTTTTCCACCAAGCCATTTCTTCAGGTTTGGGAACAAAAAGTAGTCACTCGGAGCCAAATCTGGAGAATAGGGCGGATGAGGGAGCAATTCATAGCCCAATTCATGGATTTTTGCCATGGCAACTGCACCCTTGCATTGTCTTGGTGGAAAAGAACTTTTTTCTTGGCCAAATGAGGTCGGTTTTTTTTCAAATCGTCATTGAAGCGGTCCAATAAGTTGGCATAATATTCCCCATTGATTGTTCTTCCCTTTTGAAGGTAGTCAATGTGGATTATCCCACGTGCATCCCAAAAAACAGTCGCCATAACTTTATTGGCTGACAAACCCACCTTGGCCTTCTTTGGCGCCGATTCACCCTTAGAAACCCACTGTTTTGACTGTTGTTTGGTCTCTGGTGTGTTGTGATGGATCCATGTTTCGTCCACGGTTACAAAACGGCGCAAAAACTCCTCCATATTGCGATTAAACAACGCCAAACCTTCCTGTGAAGTTGTTACACGATTGCGTTTGTGGTCGACTGTGAGCAAACGCGGCACCCATCTTGCGGAAAGCTTTCTCATGCCCAATTGATCTTTTAAAATTGAAACCACTGAGCCATGCGAGATCCCTACGGCTTCCACAATCTCTTGCACTTTCAATCTTCGGTCGGCCAACACCATATCGTGAATTTTTTCGATTGTTTCGGGTGTAGAGACCTCAACTGGGCGTCCAGGACGTTCGGCATCTTCAGTGCTTTTACGGCCACAACGAAATTCAGTAAACCACTTTTTTACCATTGAAATCGATGGTGCAGAGTCCCCATAGTATTTATCAAGCTTAGCCTTGGTCTCGGTAATGGTTTTTTTTCGCAAAAAATAATGCTTAATAAGCACACGAAATTCACCTTTTTCCATTTTTTCCTCAAATTACTGGGTAGTCTGATAAAAATAGCTGTCAAACACAAACTAACTGACGCAGCAAGTTCAAATTTTGATAGGACTCAACTGACAGATACCTGTTGACAGGAGTAGTGTTGCTTTTTCAGTAAAGAGGTCAGAAATTCAAAAAGTCACGGACTTATTGACCCGCCCTCGTAAGCATGCATGCATGCAAAGAAGTAAGCATGCATGCAAGCAAGCAAGCAAGCAAGCAAGCATGTATGCAAACAAGCAATCATGCATGCAAACAAGCAATCATGCATGCAATCAAGCAGACATGCATGCAAACAAGCAATCATGCATGCATCCAAACAATAAGACTTCCGTGACGGCTTCGGCGCTGCGGGGCTCCGGCGGTCCCACGCGTGCTTATCGTCGCAGATAGCTTACGCCCACCGCCGCAGCTTCGGCTTTCTGGCCGGCTGCGCCGGCCAGCCTTAGCCGCGGCGCCTCGCTTGCAGCCTCCTGCTCCTCAGCCCGCGGGCCGCCTCGCCCCTCCACGCCTACGCGCTTTTGAATTACACTCTAGGGGTAGGGCAGACAAGACTGCTTGGGTCGGTTTGTGAGTGATTCGTTTCTTAAACTTTTCTGTTTAAAAAAATAGAGCGTAATGTCAATAAAAGATGCTAATACATTTTAGTGCTTTCGATATTAGACATACTGAAATTAGGGTTTTCAATTTTTAGACCAATCTATAATAGTGCGAAAACAACTGTTAGACTAGACATTAATTATACGTTATAAGTTTAGGCCAATACGGTTCGGCCAAATGAAATTAGGACTTTAAATTTTAGGCGAACCGAAGGGCACCCGGCGGAGAGAAAACGTTGGAGTCTGTCTTAATAGAGTCGCCTTTTACTGACACCCTAAGGCTGTTGCTACTCTATTTTAAGATGGCAGCAAACTAAAAGACAAAATCTGTTTGCTAGATAAAACTCATATAATAAGACGTACAATTTAGTAAAGCATTTATGAATGATTTCCTAAATAACAAGTTTACGTCGTATTTCATATCATGTTCGGGAAGTCTTCAACCTTTGACATTTCCATATCGATACGGTTATTTCCCCGAAATGGGTACAAGGGCCGCTACCAAAACACAAATGGGGGGCTTTGTCATGATCACAGGGGAAATAAAACCTTATCACAAACAATACGGGCTTGTGCCGTTTGACCAGACGCCGCTGTAAGGTTAAAGTGATAACATGATTAGGGCTTTAAGTTTTGTAGGTTTTTATTCGTTGGCTGTATGTTACTGTTGTTATATCTCCTTTCTGTCACCGATTTATCGAAACTAAGGTTTTTCGTCTAAATGAAGGAAATTTTGTAAAGAGTGTGTGTGTATGTTTGTTTATGTATTCGCGTTATCACATACATATTTGTGTGTGTGCGTGTTTAATTTTACTGTTTAGTAGCTATTGAAGCTAAAACACAAGCAGCAAATTAAATAAGGTAAATAAACAATATCAGCTTCGGTACATGCCACGTTGCCGCAATGACGGATTACAAATATGCTGTATATCGGATACAAGCGTACGGATTGATACGTTATTAAATTACGTCTAACTGATTATTCAACCAAAATAAATAGCTACCTACTCTCTTTTACATAAGTTATCCTGGTATCGAATGCTATTAAATAGGACGTAGTACTAAAATATAATACCTTCACTCCTTTTCGAGTTGCGGTTATTAGTGCGTGTGTGTTAACAAGACTCTAAAGAAATACTGCCAGAAGAAAAT
This sequence comes from Anania crocealis, assembly GCA_949315895.1. Classification (NCBI taxonomy): domain Eukaryota; kingdom Metazoa; phylum Arthropoda; class Insecta; order Lepidoptera; family Crambidae; genus Anania; species Anania crocealis. The sequence goes on along the minus strand of OX438867.1, from coordinate 13,889,560 downwards.
AGGCAGCAGACCATTGGACAAACTGCGAACCCAACCCCCAAAACGTGGTAATTACAGCAAAGACCATAATCCCTATGAATACACTTCGCCAGGGGAGGCCTATGCACAGCAGTCTGGCTAAGATGAGAGACCTAAGTCAAACCAACTTTCATGCCTTAAGAGTTGTATTGCTGAATTTGAATCAGTTAAAAGTCAATTACCATTTATACGTAGATGTAAACAGCATCGAAAATTACCTGAAAAAGGAAAGAAATCAATGTTAATGTACAGGAATTAATATTTTATTAATATTCATCTGTATTATTCCAGAGCTGGACACGGATTTCTCTCAAAAGGAAGATGTTGTTATAATAGTCACGCATGGCAGAAGGGTTGGCGACCGAACTTTGGCCAGTGGACGAGTGAAGACGCCTTCTTCTACCAGTACTCCTTTAATCGACTCTTTTACAGGGAGAGAAGGGGTGTGGTATTGTTTTCATGTGTCGGCACTACATGACATGTTCCTTATTATTATAAACAGCTAGAAATCTTCCAGTTTATGAGTCCTGTCCTTCTATTATTCTTAAAGGTAAAAAAAAAAATTACAAGTTAAATTATACTATCAAGACAAGCTCACAATGACGTCAACATTATACAGCCTTCGAACAACAACGGACGAAATGAACAAACAACAGCGCCCCCGCACTCGCCGCGGCGGAAATTGGAAACGTGGAAATAAGCTTCAGAAATACTTTTTTTTGTTAAGTCGTAAACTTGTGACGACCACGAGACTTGTAAAGGGATGTGCCATTAAATAAATCAGACTTAGATAACTAACATTTCATTGGACTAAAATTTATTTTAAAAGATAACTAAAACTTCATTACCTATTCATTGACATGTTGCTTTAATCCACTGCAAACAAATATGTCAATCTTTTTTTAGATTGTCAGTAATATATTGATATAAGTTACGAAGAAAGAAGTATGCAAGTCTAGCCTTTGAAATAGTAAAAACTACTTTTAACAAAATACAATATGACTTTGTACTGAACACGAACTGTACTTACATATATACATTTTAGGCTTTATAATTTGTATTTTTTATAATAAATATTTAAAATAAACAGAACGCACATCCCTCTCGTGGAGATATTTTGACAAAGTAATATCCGCTCCCGGAGTGCCTTCTCATTGTGTACAAATATATCATTTCGCGCAAGCTCTTTAACTTTCATAATCGGCTCCGTTTCATCTCGTGTGCGTCTCCGGCCAAATTCCATTATCACTGTGGAGTATGGTCGGTCATGATTTCATCATCGTGAGATTTGAGACTGAAAATAAACTTTATTCATAGATAGGTGCTTATGACACGATATGATTGGTTTAGTAGATGACAGCACATCCAGCTATACACTGGGGTCTCTTAACGTAGTTGACATAGTTGCGAGTTTACAACAAAAATGTGTATTTAGAACATGACAAAATAAATTTACTACCTTATTTCAAGTGGGTTAAAGCTACTGGCATACAGGACAAGTCATTTGAAAAAGTTCGTCGACACGCAAGTAACAGTTGTACGAGCGACCCTAATTAGAAAAGAGCTTAGGTTCAAATTTTACCTGAGCCAGTAAAACACTTTATTGGAAAAACACTTGTATTGGAATTGTTAGAAAATAATTTAATAATAAGTTCCATTTTTAACTAATGCGAAACAACAACAGGCTCAATGGATACAGATCCATCATAATAATTCGGCAGAAGTTTCCCAAACAATACCAATCAGCTCAGAAAGTTAGATCGTAATGTCTGTTTTGTTCTCTGTTTAAGATCTTAACAAGTTAAATTGATTGGTTACCATTTTTCTATGGTTCTTACATTAATAATATAATTCTAAATGCTTCTAACCCTTAATTATCTTGCCGTACATATCTATCTATGAACAAACATAAAGTACCAACATTCCATGAAAGTCAAGGCATGACTGAGTAACAACATCCAAACTTTGTCATTGCTAATATTAGTCTGATAACTGAGATCAAGTCGTTGGCAAACTTCCTTGCAAGGGGACGACCTGAATATTTTGTAAGTAGTACGCTTACTTATACATGTTTCTTATTACTCTGATTTTGATTTGAGAAGTATACAGTACCTAAATTTAATTAAGAAGTACCTACTGAGTTTAAGCATCTCATAACATATTTGGTAGATACTACGACCAAATGTTGCAAATACGTTTCATAGACGAGGTAGGTACAATAGTATGATTTACTATTAATCAGGGATTAAGTAGCTTAGGGAAGCTACTTACGATGTGACAAGATACGAGCGATAACGAGTCGATTGTCGACTCGGATTTAGGTCGCTCTCTCCGACCTAAGTGTAACAATGCGATGCAATTCCACCGCCCAACAAAAATTTAATGTAGACTAATTTATATTGAAATGTCTTTCTATATGTAAAATATTACAAAAGAAACGTGACAACAGCGCCGGAGCCGTGACAGAAACCATGCATGCTGCATGCTTGTTTGCATGCTGTATGCTTGCATGCTTGCTTGCATGATGCCTGCTTGCTTGCATACTGCATGCTTGCTTGCATGCTTACTTGCTTGTTGCATACTTGCTTGTATGCTGCATGTTTGCCATGCATGCTACATGCATGATTGCTTGTATGCTGCATGCATGGTGTATGCTACTAGTATTGCTTACATAGCATTGCTTGGGATACACAGGGAAATAAAAACTTTCATGGGTTTTTCAATTAATATGAATATGAAAAGTATGCCAAAAGATGATTCTGAATGTAAACTTTCTGAGATATGATAATTCTGCCTTTTGATGACTATAGTTATGAAATTTATGCCAAAAGACGATTCTGACTGTGAACTTTCTGCGATATGATGGTTCTGCTTTTTAATTATTGTGGATATCAAATGTATGCCTAAAGATGATTCTAGCTTATAAAATTATGCGTTTTGAGTGTCTGCATAATGACTTAATGAGTGAATGCCAAATTTCTGCGTAATGAAGGTGATGTCTTCCGCTGATATGCGTAATAATATTATGACATTAAAAATTCTGCGATAAAAGGTAGACCCCCGCCCAGAACTAATTTGCATAGTATACATATATATTTTTTTAAGAACTTTGAGTCGTATTTCGACTATGACAATTATATTATACCCTAAAGTATATAATTTTAAAATGTACCCTCTATTTTAAAATAATACTACATAATATATAGATCAGTATTTTAACAACTGAAATTCGCGCGCAAGTGAAAACGAGTTCACGCGCTTGCGATTTCCGTATTAGTAATAATGTCGTAGGTCATGAGGTCGTTGGATTACGCAATTCTGTATCGAGTAGATCTAAGAGCGATATCATCAAACCGTAAGATTGTGTTGGAAAAGATTTGTAATTGTCCACGCGTTTCCCGCACGGTTATGCGTCGTTTGACCGATATCGGCAAACGATTCAAATTTTATTAGCACGTTGCGTTTTGATAACGTTTTTATGAATATAGTTACAAGTTACAATAACTAAGCCTGAATGTTTTTTCAAAAAAAAAATTCAAATTTATCTGACAATGATTATTTAATGATTTGTATGGTATCATAACAACTGTAGCAACAAACTCCATTCAAAACATGTCAAAATTATAGAGAAAGCTTTCGAAATGTTAAAAGCAAAATAATGATAAGTGTACATCAACAATAAATCATCTAGAAATTCGTCACGAAAAAAGCTAAGGAAATAAAGGTGGACTTGCATGCATAAGAAAATCTTGTTTCGAGAAATAAAGCAGGAAAGTTTCGAAAACAAGAGCAGAAGTTTCCTTAACACCATTTTCGGTTTGTTTAAAGCCATGGAAAAGTTAACACCCAAGGGACAGGCTGTCGACACTAGCATGACCTGAATAACTTTGGTCAAATGACAGCGAAATTAATATACTTCTTTTCTTCCTTTTATGAAATATTGCGCATTCGAAATGTATAGTTTGCGATAGAGGAAGTATTAAGACTTTTTTCTTATTTCTTACGCCATGAAGTTTTTCTGCGCACAACGATGATTGTAAAGTTATAGCCTATAATCATCCCACTGCAGGGAAAAGGCTTCCATCATTGGATTCAAGTTACAGCAATTCGAAATATCAAAAAATTCGAAACCCGGATTTTAACAAGATTTTAACCCGGGGTTCGACCCCGGCACCCTGAGATCTTTGCCCAGTATTAAACCACTGGGCCAACGGAACGTTACGATAATTACATAGAGCAATATTCAAATATTGTTTGTTTGACACTGACATGGAATTAATTGCTTCTTACTTGTTGGTCCATGATATAAAATAAAATACTAGATTCACAATCAATGACACAAAAGCTATCCCACCAAATGAGAGTATGTACGATTTGTTGAATTCGCATTGTGGTAGGCATAAATGACAGATGCAGATGCATGAACATTAAACTTTTTTAGTTACATTTGTTTGGGCCTGTGTAGACACAAGACAGTTTATCTATGTTTTAGTGGGGTCGTGTCCTTTTGGTTAAAATAAAAAAAAATTACCTCTTCTGCCATTAGTATGGGATAGAATTTTCTCTTAAAATTTATAAAAATGCAAACTAAACATAAAAACAAATCGAATTCAATCAACTTCGATAACATAGTACGGTACAAATATGAAGCGAAAACCTACTTTATTTGTTCGTTCAGAAATGAAAACCTTTGCTGTCAATAATTTTTCAAAGCAGAATATCATTCATTAAATACAAAACGAATGTGCTTTAATTGAATGCCATAAGCATGCTCTTTCTTTTGTTATCAATAGCCAAGTAATTATCTAGGGAGGGACGGCGAAGACAGCGTCTGCATCGGTCGGAAACACATGCGTCCAATCACGGCGACCTGGTTGCGTTCTTTGTGAGTGAGGATTGTACACTAATTGTGTGTGTGGCTGTGACATGCGAAGCATTGCCTAGGGAGTGTAGATATCTATCTATAAATAAAATAAAAATTAATTAGACTTATGTGTTGCTGAATGCAAAATACGAGAACGACTTGACGAATTCGGCAATGTCATTTTATACATTTTTGTTAAGACAGAAAAGAAGGTTTTTATACTAGTGGACAGATATCTATAATCAGACAGTTTCAATAACTTTTGACAGAACACTGTCAAGGTAATAGCTATGTTAAATAATAAAAGTATTTCTATTGAATCGACATGCTGACTAATCTAATACCATAGGTATGGATTTATAATGGCAATTTGCTATTAAACTAAAATACAGATGGGTATAAATACATTGATATATTAAGACAACCCACTCGTATTAAGACATATCTCAGACAAAAGGTGCTGAATGCAAAAAATACTGGGAACAGGAACAAAAAGTTATTGTACAACTACTTACGTGCTGACCTCACAACTGTTTTATGAACTTTCATTTTCTATTGCCACAAATCGATTGCACAATGCGAACATTAAAGATTTCTAAAAATGAGTCACTATAAAGCTAAAAAATTACACTTTCACGTGTAAAAAACAAGTGTTTACTTAGTCATCTGTATAAAACATCAGCGACGGAAAAACGTAATCACTAAACATTTTTGTGCTCTTTTAACTTAGTAGCATTCAAATTTACATGTACATAAAGTTGATTCCATTATGGTAGGTATGAAACATGACAACAGTTGCGTAGATTCTTAGGTCTTATTTTTTATATATGATATAAAATTATAAATATACCAGTAAAAAAGGTACCTACATTTTTAAGTTACCATTGATGCAATTTTGTAAGGAATCAGTATAACCTCATCACGATTTGAAAAGTGATCAATAGTAGGCTGATATTTTATGAATAGAAAAAATTTTTGCCATTTATAAAGGGCCACGAACCTCAGCTAAATTATTCATGAAACGTGTCATCACAGTGTTGAACTAAAATCATATTTTTCGCGAGCTTAAACTGTCTGCGTATCGTATTGGACACTAATCCCGCCGAACATTACGCAGATGGGAAAATTTCCGACTGACCTGCGCCAGAGCCTGCGCTATGCTCGAATTATGGTGACCTCTTATTACACGGTACTAAACCGGTAGTCAAAGGAAAATAGCAAATATCACGAACATTTCAATTTAGTCGCTTAAGCATACCGAAACGAACATAAGGATCTTTAGAGCAAAGAGAGTTATTTAGAGAAGCGTTTTGGGTTCTACGTAATTGAACTTAACAGAGTTATACCGCAGCACACAGCTTTAAAAGTAAGTCTAGATACAAACCAAAATGTTTACTGTCATCAACAATACAAAAGTATGTTTTAGAAAGACGCAATTATATGTTCATACTGCAACACTCATCGTCTACTTAGTATCTTATCTATAAAGGCAACTACAAAAATATTTACGAAATTGTAGAGCAGTCAAAATATATTTGTAAACCGAAAGCTCGTAAATTCCGGATTAAGGTCGTCCGCTAAATAACCTTCACCAATAAATTCGCAAACGACCACGACACCCGATATCGCTAATAGATGTGGTTTGTTTCATAGTATAGTGCTGACGTTTGAACATTTTGGGGTTTGATAAAAAGATAGTAAGCCTTCATTAAATGAAATTTGTCGTCATTACTTCCTAGCTAACCCAATAAGGAAGTGGCAATAGCATCAATTTAAAGTTAAACGCAATCTAGTTTTTCTATTTCGTTTCTTTCTTGCCATACAACTAATTCCGCTGCCTTAAACAAGGTCATTTAACGAATGATTGACTACCTCTATGATCTTATAAGTTGTTATCTAATACAGACTTAATATCCAGTGATAATTGTTTTTATGAAACTACTGCGGACGTTTTAAGATACATTAAAAAAACTGTTCAAAACGTTAAGCATCAACATTTAATTTTCTTCTCCAATGCACACAAGTAGCGGGTGAGAGATAACGTTCTTAAGTTACTTAGTTCTAACGGATTTGCTATTGACTACTTGCACGTAACTCGATTTCCTAAAGTTTAGTCTAGATGTAAGATGACCAATCCTGTTTTAGTCCTCGTAGATTACATTGATAACTTCGCCCAGTAATTCCGAAGGATGTTTTATTTAAAGGTATTTATTTTTACACTTAGTTTAAAACACAAGCGTAACAATGGCAATTGATATACGTATAGTTAATCAACAGCAGAGTACACATCCAATCACAGGAAACCCTAGAAAAAATGTTTTCTTAAAAAAAAAAACTTAAAAACTAGTAGGTGGGTCAAGCTGTCTAGACTTCAAAGGTTGCGAGTTCGTTTGGAATATTCAAGGATATTTTTCAAGATGATTTATTGATATATAAAATCTTAAACTAATCTATAACATTAGTTTGTAGCACACTTAATACACTGTGTAATCTAACTAATATTATAAATATTAATATTTGGATGGTTGTTACAGTCAAACACTGAACAGATCTGAATTATTATTTTTCATCAGAGGATTTTAATGCGTGCATAGTCGCTGTCAGCTAGTGCCATATAATTAAATGTTTTTGGCAAAGTTACAAGGCAAAATAAAGTCTAGAACCATGATAAGCAGAATCGAAAATAGTCCTGCTGTTTTCAAGACAATGTTTATGTATTATTAATATATCTGTTAACAGAAAATTGTGGTTGGTTATTAAGGAAGTGAAGCAAATGAAATGGTCAAATTTACAAAGCGAAATCATTATCAATGCCACGAACAAAGCCAACTGGGCTTGAGCAGGAAGTACGAACGATGCCATCAAAACTTGCGGCATTTAGGCGCACAACATGAGGTAACGATTCTACTTTCAAGAATACATTTCCTTTTTTTTAAATGGGTATAATTCAAAATCTTAGCTATGTTTTACCATTATATCTATCTTTTGATTTAATTTGATCAAAATTACTTACTTAGCTACATTAATCTCATAATATATTTTCAAGAAATACACTTTGTTTTTAATAAGGATTGGATCCATCCCTTAAATTTTGTGAACTACACGCAAAATTCTGAAAGAATATAAGAGAAGACACCAAACAGTAACAGGATAGGTGAATGGAGAGCAAGAAATTTAAGGTTATTGTAATCTTGTTACATTAAAATAAAATAAGTAATGATGAAGTCAAACATGACTATTTTAGATTGTTGAGCAATGCAAAAAGAATAAAAAGAGATGCGGGAAATGGGTCAACTGGGGTATTCTTAAATTATCATCCCTTTCTAAATGGGACCCTGTAAGAAAGTCGTAAAGTTCTTTATAACTTGCATTAATTCTAATCGCGGCAATATGCTGTAACGATGTTTCATTTCATCGGGAGAGGCTATGCCTAGTGTCATTTTCCAACGAATACGAATAACTTTCTCGAATACGAATGGTTACAAATAGGACTGGACTCGATAGAATGTATAAATCATGTAAGTCAACATAAACATTTTAAAAATAATATAGGTACATAATAACTTCTATCAATAATTAAATGCCCGAGATTAAAACGCACGTACAGTTTCCATTGTCTGAAATCTGAAGATTATTTTAATGTACTCGTATAAAGCAATTTTGTACAAATCCTAATGTCTGTGTTTTACGTGTCGAATACGAATATCCGTATTTGTAGCATCACTAGCTAAGCCTCGTCCGACCTTATTTCCTTTGGTCGCCATTCGGCAGCGCGGCTGCGTCAGCGAGATCCTTTTCCGGTAGAGAAACCCATATCTTTCCTTCATTAAGGCCTCGGAGGCATTATCGATTTAGTTTCTTTATTTACCAATTCCTTTACCTTTTGTTTCTGTAATAATGTTGTATAGATTGAAATGCTTACATGCAATACAAAATAAATCAATTAGAAAATACGCGTTACAATGATATGATTTTTTAGTTGAGCGAGGTTAAAATTGAGCCATTTCGAATGTTGTGTACCGTAGGCTATAAAAATGAAGGTCGCAAATAAATCCCTCGTGATTGACTTCGCCTGAAATGAAACAATTTTCACGTTTACTCAGCGATCCGTGCGAAATGAAAGAGAAATATTTCTTTTGTGAGGTGGAACTAGGACTTTTGCCTTTGTTTGACGTAGTTTTGCAAATTAAAGTTGGGCAAACTGAATCCATTTGTTAAGGCAACTTATCTTCGCCTCCGTAACTTGGCGCTTCTCATTTGTTCCTAGGTAGTCCTTAAAGTTAAAGGTTATCCGCGAGGAATAAAGCCCTTATCTGAGTTGAGATTTGCTTTAACAGAACCTGATAACGCTCTTTTGTTTTTAGAGCCAGAATCCGCCGAATGTTTACGCACACAGCTCATTAATTTCTCTCGTCAAACTTTTATTATCTTTACCTTTACCGTTATTGGTTATTAAACTTTATCGTTGTATAATAAACTACATTATCAGGCATAAATATACAAAAGACAACATTTTAAATTGTCATTTAACGATTTAATACAAAAGCCTTTGTTGAACATTGTGTTACAATGAGTTATGCTGTTTATTTATGTCTTCTGTACGTACGTAGTAAAAGAAATCCCTTAACTAAGGCTTTCAGAATCTCGCCATACCTAAGGCGTTATCCTACAACGCTGCAATATACCGCACTGTACCCTCGTTCTCTTGTCAATTACCATGTGGATGGCCTTGCTCAGGTGACGTGGGTAACGCCGACCATTGAAATGTTAAAATTATATTTTTAGTGGCTAAAGCCCTGTTACTACAAATAAAATATTGTGGTATACCACCACTTCAAATCAGCACTATTTACTATGCACTATAAATATTATATCAATATTATAGCACTATAAACTAAATAATGTTAACTTACCATTATAACCATAGCAGTCATTGTATAAGAAAATTACTTCCAAATGTGACTTACAAGTCCCATAATTTTGTTATTGTTTTTTATCAAAATAGTGTTAGATGACTAGATAACTTCTTAGCTTTTTGTATTCCTTTTTCTTCATATAAAATTGAAAATTAGTAAAATTTCTCTTCTGTTTCGTAACTTCCGTAAAAACGTTTATTATCGCGTTTTTATATTGATTATATATAAATATGTAAGTACAGAAGTGATGATGAAAAGTGAATGATCGCAAACTATTCATACACCAAGTTGTCAGGTTCGGCAGGCCCAATGGTTTATTTCTAAAACCCGGCCGGTCGGTTCTAACAATTGCCCCTATAGTTGAAAATTGCAAACACTTTTTTTGTGTGCTCTCGACACAATGCGAAAGCGTTTGAAACTTTGCTCCATATTCGTTCGACATATGCCAACAGCTTGTATCGCATCGTTGAATGTAGAGCCAAACACATATTTCAAGCGGTGTCGTGCGTACTTCTTGTACAAACATTGTGGGTTTTTATTTGCTTATAGTACACAAATAATGTTGTTTCAGTTTGTGTACACTTTTGTGCCTCTTTAAGCTATGAAAACGTCGATAAGTGTTGCAATTGCAACTATATTGGTTTATTATATGGAGTTATGGAGAGAGGAGAGTCTGAGGCTGATGAAAAATATATTACTTTTAACAGGGTTTGGCGCATACCGTCCCATTCGCATTTCGTCACGAATTCAAAAATGGTCCTATTCGCATTCGGTCCTATTCGCATTTGGTCCCATTCGCATTTGGTCCCATTCGCAAAATGGTCACACTCAGATAAAAGTTTGTTTTTACCATTTTCAACTGATTTCAACTTACAAGTTGAACTATTGTTTCAAAAATTGGAGGCTTGAAAATAAAAATATATAGCTTTAAATAATTATGTGTATTGTTTCAATTCAAAATTATTACAAAAACAACGTGAATATGTATTATTTAAAAATTAACATTCACATGACAATCAAAAACGTCCTGTTCATTGTAAAAATTGTCATGGGTATTTATTATACTTTTTATCAAAATTAATATCCTTAAACTTTCTGTTGCGTCTATAATTTCTAAACAAACTGTTTTTATTTTTAAATCCCAATTTGTTGCTTCCTTTGTCAGTTTGTAAATGAATAAATACAAGCTTGGTCTTTTTTTTATCAAAATGTTAAGTTGAAACTGTTAAACAGTTTCAACAGTTGAAAATGTTAAAAACAAACTTTTATCTGAAAGTGACCATTTTTCGAATGGGACCGAATGCGAATGGGACCATTTTTGAATTCGTGACGAAATGCGAATGGGACGGTATGCGTCAAACCCCTTTTAACAGAATGCTCCTTTTTTATCAAATAATACGCCATTGGAAATGAACAGACATTGGTTGACTGCCTTTAAGAATTTAAAAATATGACAATGTCCCATAAGTAAAACCAATGAAGGCGTGAAATGGAGATAGTCCTTTTTAGCAGGTCCTACTAAACAAGACATTTTTAACAATTATTGGCGGTTGGTAGGGCACAGACTTAGGTTTGTTGGCTTATTTTATGTCGGCTCAATATTCGAAAAAAAAAATCCGGAGTGCACATAAAGGTTGTGCTAATATAAGCCGATCTGAATTTAACAAAATATTTTATCAACAAGCCACATAACGCAATAGCTCTCTACTACTCATTACTCTACAGTTTTAGATAGTTTCGTCGCTTGCCACTCTAACTGACGTAACTGACATTGAGCAAAATGTTCAGGGCAAGCTTTATTCGGTTTATGGTTACCTAAAATCGGTGGCAGCTCAACGTTTATCAGCGTGAGCAAAATGAAAATCTGCCTGTATATTGATCTTTCCCCACGAATCATCAAGTAATATTTTAAAGTGACCTGTCTTCTAGAGGTTGGACCTGCAGTTTGACGTTGAGTTGTAATTTGTTCCACGTGCCTTGCTATAAACTCACGTTGACGGTCAACGTTTCCTAGCTTCCAATATTCTTCAAATATTTTTTCACGGTCTTCGGGCGCTAGGCGATGACAGCTTCGACTTTTTCTTTGACAGGAATCTAAATTGCAACTAGTACCAAGGCGTCGTTCTGGCACTACTTTCTTTTTGACTTGTGTCAAATATTCTTTGCCTAGATTTTTTAACTGTGCATTGTCTTTTTTCTTATTCGTCTGCTTTTTCGAAGTTGGCGCTTCCTTAGGAGCTCCTTCAACTTCAAAAGATTCTGGAAGTGGCATTGCAGGTTCAGGAACATTGATGCTACTTAAAATACTGGGCGATTCAGATTGAGATCGAGTACTATGATCGTTACAAGAAGCACCGGTTATAAAATGTTCCCAACACTGTAAAATCAGACATCTAACACAAATGCTAAAAACTTCCTCGTTACAGCCAAGAACTTCACATGTTTGCTGGCGGTGTGTCTCAATCATGTTTGGTTTTTCGTACTGTGGTATATTAGGCTGAATTGACTGAAGTGAAGAAGCATTTATGTTAATTTCGTCACATAAAGTTGGTTCATCTTCAATGCACACTGTGGCGTTGCTAGATAAAGATGCTTTTCTTGGTCGAGTCAATGGAATGACGAAATCAGGGTCATCAGGATCTTCCGCATCATAATCACGAAATGGATCTTCGTCTTCGCCGTCCGATAATTCTACATTTTGTCGCTTCGCCAAATTGGATAGTGGTTCGTCGTCTGAAGAATTCTCATCGTTGGTGTTCAGTGGTTGACTAGACTGGATATTTTGGCTATTAGCACTTAATTCTGTGGTGACCACTGTTCCGAAATACCATCTCTTTTTATAAAACATTTTAACTTTGGTACCCACACAGTTGATTTCGGCGCTTTTGACTACGCTCTTTAAATCTTTGGTCGATACACAGTTCTCTGTACCGTCTTTCCACTTTACAATCACATCTGGATATTCATACATCTTTACAGTTAAGTGTGTATGTATTTTCTCTGCAACAATGAAAATAAACTAATTTTATTCCTATTTAAATATAAATAACATATATAGATCGGTATTACCATCTTATTAATGAGTAACTAACTGTACCAAAACATTTTCGTGTTAGAAATATGAATGGAACATCAAACATAGACTGTTTATTAGTAGCAGAAAAAAATACTTCTAGGAAATAAAGCGGCACACCATGTTAGTAGGTTTGTATGTATTTTAAACATTAGGGTACCTATTTTTACTAACACTAATGCCTCGGCTCCACTGGCGCGTATGCCTACGCGTAGACATACGGGCATACTTATCTACTATTACTTATTAGGGCACTTAGAGGTCGCGATACGACGCTGTGCATATTATTTGGTTCCACCAACGGTTCTTAACAATGCAGAAGAGCGATAAAAGCTATCAGTCCACGCAGCGAACACATGCAGCTCAACATATAGCACTTACAAATACAAAATCACTAAAGAAAATTAAAAAAATTAATGAAGTTTACATTACATACCTGTTGACTCGTAAGCGCACGGTGTTTATTCCGCTGCGTCACGCACGCACACTGTTTCCCTTACCGGCCTTTCGGCAAATGGCGCACGATCGATCGTGACTGGAGATCTTGTTTCCCCCCACGCCTCAGTGCTATCGCGTCTGCGAATGAGCACGCGCAAGGAACCCTTCCGCCCCCTACCCCGAATCTTATTTGACGTAACTGAAATTTTGTCCTACCGCATAGCAATCCGAAGGATCACACTAAACGCCGTATGTCACTTACGTCGCCAATATAATCTTACAAGTACTGCAAACAAAATCTTACTAAGCGTCGTAAGTGACATAAGTCTTTTAGTGAGCTCTAAAATTTAAAAGAGTGTAGATACACCTGCCTCAACCTTTGTGATATCTCAGAACTGGTAAAACATACAGATACGTCGATTAAACAGATCGATTCGTCTTGCAAAATTGATTAATATGTTGTAGATAACTCAGTTTCGAAAAAAATGTCAGATACATCAGTTAGAGAGGCAAGCGACGGTTTGACGAGTATTTAATTAAATTTAGTCTAGCCTAGAGACAAACCGCACCACGCCCATACGATTTCGCTTGTACAAACGGTGAATCCAATTTACTAACGTAATGAGATTTTTCGTAAGAAAATATATTCATCGAGTTTAACGTGTTTTACCAGATAAATTATGAATGAGTGTCGTTACAGTGTCAGTTTTATTTTGGAGACACAGTCTTACATTTCCAGTTTTTTTACTTCATTTTCTTATGCATGTCTATACAGTGAAAACTTTTATTTGGATGATAAATAATACTATTTAATAACATGGTAGTAATATGTACAGAATTTTTCAACCTTACTTGGCAGGTTTTAGAAAACATTTTTGTACGTATACACCCCTATTTGCAGTTGATATTAATTTTCTACTTTATTGTTGATACAAAACAAAAAAAAACAAATGCTTCAACGACTGAAAAACATTAAGAACAGTGCCATGTAACAATTGGTCTCATTGAGATTACTCATATGCATACCACAGATGAGAACCGGTTTGTAAAGTCAAAAGACAGCGACAGACAAACCGCAGCGCAGCGCGAGCGCACGTCACGTGTGACCTGCGCGCGCTTCATGCGCCTGTACTACTTCAGCCCCGCATAAATGAATCACTCGATCAGTAAGCTCGTTGACCTGACGCGCCGGACGTGTCCGTACACTACCACTGTAATATCGTACGATAACTTTTACAACTGGTTTTACACATATAGAACTGAATTATGATTAGACGTGATTGTTAACACAGTTACTCACGTTGGCGTAGTACAACGGTAATTCATCTAACAATTATATAGTATGAAACGGATACACGCGTGGGTTTTCATGAGGCAACAGGCAAACGTGCTATTTATTTAAGCAAACAAGCGTTGATGAGAAATTACTAGTGATGGCCTGCATTATTTTATTAATGGTTTACTACTTTCTCTTTTACTTATGTGCGCATAGTTTTACACAGAACTTTTGGAGGATACTCATATCGATATTTATTCATTCAAACTGCATAATGATCAGTTAATATTTTTAATAAGAAAAAAATGTTTTCATTGCTACTGAGGCGCGATCATAAATTGGACAGTAAAGAAACATTCTTTCTTTTATAAATACCTAGTCAAGTGTACATTATTCGTGAAGAAATCCTTTCGGCGTCATCCGAATTCCGCTGTAACTACTGTTACGTCTGAAGTCACAGAGATGTGGCGAGTCGATACTTTTTTACTTGGTTGATTGAACACTTAATAACAAGTGCTAGCTTGGTGACTTTGGTAAAATTATTGACAAACATTAGGTACTTTATTTACTTTATAAGAAGAGGTAAGTTGGATGTATGTTACTCAACCGTGCCAGAATGGCTAAATTGTTCTCGATATGCATTATAATCAGCAATATCACATAGGTTAATTTTTGTCCCAAATAAATTTTCGGTTTCCGTGGGATAGTATCAAATTCAACATTCTACGCACGAAATCGCGGGAAACCGGTAGTTATAATATATTTGTTTTACATTAACAAAGGTGAGTTATTTTCTTTTCCGAAAGTGTCTACTTTACTAAGTACTTTTTTTTTTCATTTCTTTGGAAAACTTACAGCTAAGAACTTAACTAGGATACAATGATGTTCTAAATATAGCCAATTACAAGTTTTCACTTATAGCATTTTAAACAGTGGAATAAAAAGCGAACTAAGTTTTTTTTTTAGATAAACATCGAATAAGAAAAAAAAAACATTCGTGACATGTAAATGATACATGTCATATTCACCATTTTAAATAAATATACACATACCTATATCAATTCAACTTACATGAAAAATCTTTTACTACATTTATTTTTAAACTGGCTTACAGAAGTATTAAAAAGATCCAGGTCCGTATCATATATCTTTTGTGATGATATTCCACTGTTAATTGCAACAATAGATATCAATACTAATTATTAGTTTTAATAGTTTAAAGAAAAGTTTTTCAATTTATTAACGATACCCATCATTGCTGTTGTAACTTGAACTGAATGATGGAGGCCTTATCCCTGCAGTGGGATGATTAGAGGCTGTTACTAGTACTAGTAACGATTATTTGTAACTCGAGTCATCGACTCAATAGAATGTCGGTAGTCAGGTGAACTACATGGCCCTCCCCACGAACGGGGAAGTTTTTTACGATACAACTTCAGACTGGCGGTGAAACTATTTTAAAACGACTTTTATATCACTATTAAAACTTTCAGGAGAAGTGTAATAGATGGCTGCGGGTTTGCGGGGTACCGTGGGATTTTATTGTATTCCTTTAAAGTTATTGTCGGTAGAAAATTTTAGGATATACTTCATTTCATGTAGCAATTTCGTTCGGCAGTTAATTTTGCTAACCTGTAAAATATAATGAGCTCTCAAGAGGTGTTTAGTATAAATTGGTCATTAATTGAATTAATATAACGGGCACTCAACTGAGCCTAAATTAAACAAAACGTATGCCGACGCTACTAAGGCAAAAATGCCACATACACACTCAGATAAAACAACAGACCCCCACGACATCATGAAACTCATGGAAAATATGCTAGACAAAATGCAAAATTCAATAATGACCATGGTCGGAACTATGATAGACAAAATGATGGATCGCATGGTCCAATTAGTCAGCAGCCTGGTTAAGAAATGAATCGCAACCTCCGAGTGGTTACTTGGAACGCCAACGGCTTGACGGAAAGACGTCAAGAATTAGAAATGTTTCTAAAAACAGAAATGATTGATGTAGCACTCATATCTGAAACAAGATTTACTGCGAAATCGCACATCTTTATTGAAAATTACAAAATCTATGCAACTAATCATCCATCTGGAAACAGCCATGGGGGTAGCGCAATTTTAGTTAAAACTAACATAAAACATCACCCAATTAAGGACTTTTCGACACAGAAAATCCAAGCAACTTCTATAATAATCGAAGACAACAAAATTGAAACTATACTATCAGCTGTTTATTGCCCGCCCAAACATAAAATAACTAACCAAGACTTCAAAAACTACTTTGCGACCTTAAATAAAAGATTCATCTGTGGAGGTGACTGGAATTCAAAGCACCCTCACTGGGGCTCGAGAGTTTATAATCCAAGAGGTAGACAACTTATGAAAGCAATAAAAGGAATAAATTTAGAATACCTATCTGGTGGTAAGCCCACATATTGGCCAAATGATAGAAATAGGATGCCTGATTTGCTCGATTTTTTTGTAACAAAAAACATAGATAATAATTACGTCACTATAGAATCACCAATAGACCTCACCTCAGATCACACTCCTGTCATCCTAAGTGTAAGTTCGACAATAACACTGGTGCAACCCCAACCAAAGTTGTATAACAATAAAAATACTAACTGGGAAACATACCGAGATATAATAAACGCAGAGATAGATCTAAACTGCAAACTTAAAACTACTGACGAAGCAGAGAATGAAATAGAGAAACTTAATATTGCTATCCACAGAGCCGCAAGTATTGCTACTAGAAAAGGGAGAGGCAAACCTCCAAAACAAAACTTTTACCCATTAGAAATTAGAAAGAAAATTAAGGAACGCCGCAGGCTTAGAAAAATCTGGCACAAAAGCGGGTATCCCAGTGATAAAACCGCTTTCGATAAATACTCTAAGGACCTGAAAACTTACATCACTCAAATAGAGAATGAAAATATCCAAAACCGTATTTCAAGTTTAAGCCCAGGCGCTGACACAGATTACTCACTGTGGAAAGTAACTAAGACCCTAAAGCGCCCTAAAACTCACGTGTCCCCTCTCAACAACAGCGAGGGAGGATGGGCTAGAACGGACAAAGAAAAAGCTGATACGTTTGCAAAACACCTGAACACCGTTTTTCAACCGCATCCTGGGAGTAACCCTGATCAAACTGCAGAGGTTTATGCATACCTAGATTCGGCAAACCAAATGTGTCTTCCTTTAAAAAGCACTAGTCCAAAGGAGGTCGCTAGAGAAATCAAAAACCTAAAAGAAGGTAAGTCACCTGGATACGATATGGTTGATGCAACATTACTAAAACAACCTACTCACTGTACTGCCAAACCATCAGTTTGGATTTCGTGAGAAACATGGAACGATAGAACAGGTCCATCGAATTGTAGACATAATCAGTAAATGTCTAGAAAATAAACTGTACTGCTCTGCTGTCTTTTTGGATATAAGTCAGGCATTTGACAAAGTTTGGCATGGGGGTCTACTGTATAAATTAAAAAAGAAACTTCCTCACTGCTTTTATCAAATTCTAAAATCCTACCTTCTCAGAAGAAGTTATCAGGTGAAATGCGGTGACGACTTCTCCGAACTGTATGACATAAAATCAGGTGTCCCACAGGGCAGCATACTGGGTCCCATACTGTATCTCATGTATACAGCCGACCTCCCGACGGACAGCAGAACAATGACAGCGACTTATGCCGATGATACCGCATTACTATCCATCCACAGTGATCCAGAAACTGCGTCTCACATGATTCAAGAGCACCTCGCTAAAATTGAGACATGGCTTAAGGTTTGGAGGATAAAAGCAAACGAGAGTAAGTCCACGCATGTGACTTTCACGCTAAGGAAAGAAACGTGCCCGCCTGTCGCCATAAACAATAAAGAAATCCCCCAAGAAGACAGTGCTAAGTACTTAGGTATGCACTTAGACAGAAGACTGACATGGCAAAAACATATATGGACCAAAAGAAAACAACTTGATGGGAAACTGCGCAGCCTAAATTGGCTAATAGGCCGTCGCTCACAATTGAACGAAAACAGCAAAATTTCAATTTACAAAACCATCTTAAAGCCAATTTGGACCTACGGCATACAGCTGTGGGGTACTGCCAGCAACAGCAATATTGAGATCTTAGAGAGATTCCAGACTAAGGCTCTCAGAACAATGCTCGGTATCCCCAAATGTATAGCTAATAATTACATCTACCTTGACCTCGGTATAGACACAGTTCGAAAACAAATTATCGAAAGCAGTTCCAGGTATCAGGAAAGATTGACGACACACGCTAACGAACTCGCTCAGGCGCTAAGCGGAGAGGGAGGCCAACAGTATATTAGACTAAAGAGACACGACATACCGAAGCTTAGCAAAAGATTCTGAAATAAATAAAACACCAGAAATAAGGGTGAAGTCGCTGGACAAACCCCTTCTAACGTAATCATTTATACATGAGAATTTCTCTGACAAAGAATTGGCCTATTGTTAGAAAAACAGATTGCCAAGATGCAGAAAAACAAAGATAAAAAAAAAAAAATTGAATTAATTAGCTAATTTTATTAATGTACTTCAGAGGTCATGTAGATACTTATGTGTTTTCCACATAAGTATTCTATGTAATAAATCGGACATTGTTAAAGGATCAATATAAAAGGACTATCAAACTTTTATCGTTTAACTTTTTGTATAAAATGAAATAATGCATTATAAGTTAAAAACATAAGAAATTACTAACAAACATGATCTGTACCGCTGATGATTAACACATTAAGCGCCATAGAGGTCACCGGTGACCTTCAAACAATAAAATTTTAATTGTGTCTAATCCTTCGGCAGTTTAAGGCTTCATTTATTAACTGGATTAAGCTTCACACTACCTAAAAATAGTTTAGAAACCGTAAATCATCACGAAGTGAATCGTTTTAAGCAACAGCTACTATATGTTTCTGTATTGCTTTCTTAAAATTACATGAACACATTAAACGAAAGACAATTTTACGGTTTTCACACTCGTTGTATTAGGTTTTTCTTATATTTTAGATTTATCTTGTTGCGAAAAGTTTTAGAGTGTTCGTCGATGCGGGTCTACAGGGGAGTCTATTTTGGTGATCACGAATGAGTTAAATCAGTAAATGTATCTTTCTTTTATATATTACCCCTCGCGAACTTCGTATCGCCTCAGAATTAACTTTGTCGTCTTGAATGTCATTGTCATCAAAATGGCGTGATTGAAAAAAATATCAAGAAATAAACTTTTAGAAAATTTTTAAATATATCTTTCCAACGTTTTTAATACTTATTATCCTATTCCTGACGATTACAAATGCAAAAACACCAAAATCATAAAAATCGGACCCGCCGTTCTCGAATTATAAGTGGTGTAACTAACACGACTTTCTTTTATATAATAAAGATGTTAATGTGCTAAAATAGACGATCAGTTCTTTGTACCAACGAGAGTATAGACAGAATGTGCAACGTGAGACTATATAGAAAGAAATTAAGTAAAATAAAATGACGTTCGCAACATTCCATCGCGTTTCTTGTCCGATGCATTTCTATGATATCAATTAAGTTGTTTTAAATAATGACCCAGAACCCTCACAGGTAAACTAGTTGGATTGGATGCCAATCTTGCCCCAGAGTGACCTTTGAGCTCCAATGTTATGATGACGCCATCATTTTATATGACTGCAGTTGGGGTAAGAATATTACCGCCATGATATAAAGGGTAAAAGAATACACACGTCTTTTTGTGGCTACGATCTCTTTACTAGGACTATTTATTGCATTTATCGTGTAAAAGGGAAAATTTTAAATGATGTTCCACCTAGATTTACTAGATGGTGAAATAAATCTGACAGATTGCTTATTTTAATTAAGCTTGTATTGAAATTCCTGTAAAAATATGATCTTCAAGTTATATTAATGCAAGCTACTGCATTTCAGTCAAACATTATTTAAAGCCATCAATTTTACATAATCATCACCAGCCGGTACACGATGATATCAATCATTTTACGCATCTCATGTGCTTGTAATTTACTATAATGACTCTCATTTTAAATATTGAAATTGAAAGGCTTAATGACAGTTTATGCTAATGAAACCAATGTAACGTTGGTAAGCACGTTTTCAGGGTACCGTACGTAGCCCTTCTTATAAACCAAGAAATTTCGTAAGTATATGTAAATAAAGAATACAGAAATCATTTTTCAAGGAGCGGGACGTTACTATGGGGAATCAACAACGGTTGCTAAAAATTTAGCTAAAATTATGTAAGTATAGAGATTGGGTCGTCGGGAAGAGTATAGAAAAGTTTTAATCCCTGAAATTGACCTATTATTCATTTTAAGGGGTAGAATATTGTATGGAAGGAATCTTAAAACGATTTCGATTGAAGAGATCTCTAAGAAGCGCGATTTAACCGGTAATGCGATACATCAGAGAGCGCATTACAATCGAATTCTACGTAGAGTAAGCCGCGGGCAGAGCGCTAGTATCACTATAATTTACTGTTGTCTAAGCATAATACGAATAAAAATTGTTGGAAAAAGCTGGTTTCAATTAAAAATTAACGACCTCAAGAAAACTTATGTTTTGTAGACTTTTTGTTAATGTTGATTCCAAGCGTTGAGTACCTGCAACAATAAAAAAGCAATTAATATACTTAATGGATGATTAAGAAGTCGGTTACAATTACAAGCATTGTCAAATTAATTAAAATTGATAAAAGACTTATGATACGGCAGAAGTAGGTACTTAGTCTTAATGTAGAAATGAAAGAGAAGTTTATAAGCGTTTTACTTTATATTTGGGTTTATCTTTAAGTTTCCAACACTGTACAGCGTTCGTGGTAACGGGCAGGCATGTCGCCTTTATGTATCTTTTTTTTTGTAGCTTAAAAATGCTTTACGCATACCTGTCACCTCGGGGAAAGTAACAGGTTATGTGGGACTCCGAAACTCGGCGGAGATCCGTATACCCACTAAAAAACCAGCGGTATCCCTTCGGTGCCTTATGAACCGAGACTACGGGTTTCGCCTTAGGCCTATAGCCACAAGCATGCTCCGCAGACCGCCTTTATGTGTCCTAACCATACGCCTAGCGAATTCACATTGAAGCCCTAACGCATTTAATGACCACGCAGTGTGATATCGCTCGAGTCAGTGAATCGCATACCAGGCACAGCCGAGGATATTCTATTCAGCCACGATTCAGTTGCAAGGATATAGAATACGTATAGGTATGAACGAAAAGATGAATGGAACAAGTTAGTGTGATCAGCGTGTTAAAATTCCGTACAAACTGTCTTCCACCATTAGCGAAAAGTAATTAAAATATTATGCCTATATGTATAGACAATATAATAATATTATTATAAAAAATTTTTTTATCGAAAACATTTGTCGTTACTTCGCGTGTCTAAAACTTATGTTAACACTGTCGCAATTGTTACTTCTACGAGTATAACACTATGAGAAATTATTTAATCACAATCAAAGGTTATCCTGTGCTATGAAAGACAGTTTCCTTACCCTGAGACGAATGATTTGTCCTTCTCAGGATCTTAAACTACTTAACGAACCGAACCCGAACTAAATTTACCTATTCCGATACAGGAGTTCCATGTGAAGTGCACAAATACGTTCATAACTTGTATAAATTTATGTAGTATATAAGTCCGCTTGTCGCCTTAAACTTATTGCGGTTAGCAACCGAGGTGTCAGCAAGCGTTGACAACTTTATCTCTGCTCACTGTGCGGCAGAACTCGACCGAGCACCGAACCTATTGTGCCTGTGAGCGTCGCACGGGAAATTTAATACCATTTCTTGGTCTTGTCATGCTTTATACTCCTACCTTCAGAGTTACCTATGTTAGCTAGTTCCTTTTTAGTAGGATTTTATTATAGCGGTGGTCTGGTGTCAAAAGTTTTTTCCAAGTAGCACATTACAGGTTTTTGGTGTCTCTTGCTTTTACGATTTCCGGGCAGAAGCCAAGGCCAACATCTTAACATGCTCATAACCTGAAAGATTCGGAGGACTTTCCAGACCCGAGATAATTTAGAAAATAAACGGCAATCCTACCCTCCACTAGTTTCAAGTCAGCGAAAGGCTTCACCCAACCCAGGCCCCGTGTACCACCACAGTAAGACAGGTACACGGTGGCAGAATTCATTATTATTACAAATCTTAAATCAACCCGACAGACAATCGAATCGAAACCGTTTGTTGTTAAGGCCCGCTAATTCGGGATTTATGGATCCATCGATTGCCTATTACGGAGCGCCTATGCGCACTGTAAGCGCCAGCGCGCGAAAGTACGAGGGCCTGACGAGCCGCCGCGCTCACGTATTTTGTACGAGTAGTTATTTAAAAATAGTAATTAAGTATATCAATTCAAACACAGCAAATGTGTCTATATATATATTTAGTAGCTTTAAACAAGCATAAAAAATTTTTTAAAATTTCCGTAGTTTAGTCGTGAAATTGAAAAAAAATTTCAAAGAGATGAGGGTTTGTGATTTTTTCTATCGAGCCAAGTTAATCAAATCGTGTAACCGATAGTGACTGTGACTAGACTAGATTCTCAACTATATTTTTTTCCGACTTTAAAACGCTGTTTTCTAGTTGTCAGATGGGTTTTAACAACTAAAAAAGGTTGCCTCTTAGAACTACGCCGCCGTAAGATTCGCGATATCTCTGCCGTAAAATCTGTCCAACATTACAAAATAAATTTTTGGTGCACACAAATAATCATTTATACCCAAAGGCATTATTCAATAATGCCAACCGTTTGTACAGCGCAGGAATGTTCGAGTAATCATGTGCCGAGCGAGGACTGTGAGTCGCGGATTCCTCGCGAAATCATCTCATAACTGAGGAAATATGTCAGATATCGTAATTGAATTTCATCAAGTATACTCCAAATAGAATGCACTAAGAAAGTCTTTAAAAAAATCAATTACAGATTGCTTGCTATCAGGGTTAAAATACGGAACGTCACTTTGTCTTGATAATTATATTGAATTGGATTGGTTATGAATTTAAGATTCAATCTGCAAACATCAAGATATAAGCAGAAATTCACTAACACGACAGAACGCGTCGAAAAAAAAAATAGTTAATCGAAATGCATTCCTAGAGTAGACATAATTTAACTAAGTACCTCCTCATGTATATGACTCGTATGTCTTTTAACAAAAGAGGTTATAAACTAAAACCGGTGATTCCAAAATCCGTGGATACGCCCAAACAAACATCGTTAGTCTGTAATCAGGCGAGTTTGCTTCCTGTGCGAGCAGATAACGAGCGACCTGACAGAGGTTTAGCCGGCTCCCCGAATATGGATCCGCCAGGACAGATCACATTAGCTCATTGATGGATACTAGATCTGTAGCAGACATACGCGTCATTTGTTGATCCTATTAGGGTGTTCCAATTTTATACACCTTATCTGTAAGCCCAAAAAGTTTGTAAGTTTAATATTTATTTTGCTAAATTAATAGGCGTTGTGTTGTGTCTTTATAATGATTAAACTTACTCTACCTTTTTGTTACTTATTTCTTGGTAGAAATGCAGTCTAAAAGGTTAAGAACAATAAACATTTTATCGCAACGAATTTAACTGACGAAAAACGTGCATATATTACCCTATACGTCATTGTATTTTTTTTTCTTGAATTATTCAGACAAAAATATATGCTTGACCTTAATTTTTTTCTTAATAAGATGGAATCGTTAAAGATTTTTAAAAATAGGAGCAGAATTAACCAACAAAATGTCAATAGATTAAAGTATTTTAATCTGAATAAATTATTCATGTCACAGTTTTTAATACAAAGCTTTTCCGTAAGAAACTAAAAAAAGAAAGTATCAAACGGAGTGAAAATCTCGCATAAAAGTCGCACCTACAAATGTCGAAAAAAATTTTCAGGTGATTTCTCTAAAATGTCGACACGACGATAGGCGACGCTCTCAAACAAATGGAACTCTGCGGATGAATAAAAGGATTCCGCATGTCGCGGTCTCCGAAACCACTTCTCCAGTGGATTGTGGAGCAGTGTCAGTTCGTTTTAAATGTGGTCGGAAACTAACAAGTTTCCTGTTGCAGCGATTCCAAAAGTGGGTTACGCGGCAAAGCCCGCATCAGTTTCATTTGTGTGATGTCATGTCATGAGACCATGAGATCATGAGATTATTTTCGAAAGTTTCGCTAACAATTATAAGATTCTGATTAGAATTATAACTATAGTTTAGTCTTTAGTTAACCGTTAAGCCGGTCGTTTTAGCTAGGTCGGAGAGCTGCAATAGGCACCTTAAAAAACTCAGTCAGAGAATCACAAGAATAGAAAAAGTACAAAGGCTAAATAAAGGCTTTAACCGTTCGTATGCTTATAGAAATGAGTTGGTATATGGCACAGATACGTGCTTGAACAAACGACCGGTTAAATTTCTAAAATTGCATGTGCTTACCCGTTACAACAACTAGGTTCTCTTATTTGTACATGAATTTAATAAAGCTGCAATCGATTTTGTTGACCTCCAGTTCGCGAATATGAACTAGGCTTAAGGCGCCATGTTATTTCTCACTTGTTCCAAGACTCGTAACATCTACTGTTATAAGTGCAGAATGCTCAATTGATCAATGCAGTGTCTAACATAGAACGAAATCCATTCTTCTGCATGATGTGTGAAATTGAAGCGAGTCGACCGCCCGCTAGACTTTGTGTTGTTACAGCGAACTAGGAACTGATTCTGGAAAACTTCGGAGAGAAAAATATCTGATAGGAAGCGGTAGCACGTTATACCAACAATGTAGATATGTAACGAGTGTTGTTAAAGATAGGACGGGACTTTTTATGTAACAACTCATAACGCCCCCTGATTTATTATCAGGATAAATATTATTACGTAATCCCAAAAATGTTACGAGATATAATGTTAGTCGTAGGGAGGCACCTTAAAATGAGGGCCACAAAATACTTGACACCCAAGGAATGTCAAGATGCTGCATAAGCAGGGCTATGCATTTTCATAGCGGATAAATGGTCTTTTTTAAATATATCAGTAATAGACTACAAGCCCTTGAAAAGATTTACCTGTGAAATGAACCAACGTGAATAACGCTAAGAAGGCTGTTACTATATCAGAAAATAACTCTGAGCACTATGCCGTCATTTCTGAGCGGTACAGGTGAGTACCTACGTGAGTGAATGGAATTTGTCAGGTACAAATGTGGAATTACTACTAATTATTAATGTACGGCTTTGTTATAATGTATAGATGATTACAAATAAATGTCGAAAAACCTAGTGCCGTATTAAAGTGGTGGTGCCGGAAGTCAGTGCAAATTTTTAATTCGCCGATAATTGCAAGTCATTTATAATTGTACGGCATTTGTGTAATTCCTTTTGTACACATACACATATTTCCAGCGCAGGGGTCGAAAGCCAAGGGTCGCAACCCTTTTAAAATTAGCATATATAGGTGATGATGTACCGCTCAAAAATGACGGCATAGTGCTCAGAGTTATTTTCTGATATAGTAACAGCCTTCTAAGCGTTATTCACGTTGGTTCATTTCACAGGTAAATTTTTTCCAAGGGCTTGTAGTCTATAAGTTAGTAAGCTGGGATTATATTGATTATAAGACAGACGGCTAGTCTTATTTTCCACGATTACGACATATTATATGTGCTTTGTTTTACTTGTCTATATTATATTACCACCAGCTTTTAATAGTCCACTGCTGGACACAAGCATCTACAAAATGAACATTATACAATAATCACCAAGCTTGCTGATCGCAGTTTGGCCAATAGTGAAGAGGTGACACTACTTCTGCCAGTTGCCTATTCTTTAGTCGTCACTTAAGACGCGTCTAAGATTATAAGGAAGTAGAACTTTTATACCTACTACAGGCCCAAAGTATACTGCGTTTTTTAAAATAACTATATTAAGATAAAGTGCGTTAGAATATCTATTAGTACTAGACTAAAGCACCTAGTTCAGTGCACCATTGAAAAGTGTACGCGTCATTTTGCGGCGAGGGATGTGGTTTGGTCAGTTGCGTTTTGTTTGCATGGCCACATAGGCACGCTTTTGTGTTTGCGAGTTGCAACAGTTGCAAGGCTCGCTTTTCTCATTGAAATAGTTCCTCTGCTCGCCTTAGAACAAAGAGATATAGCATTCGATGCAAAGTTATCGTGTGAAATTATGTTGAAATTCCTAATGGTTACACTCAGTTGGTGCAGATCTAGAAAGGTTACCCAAAAATACATAAAATGTTTTAAGTTTTTATTTTCAGATACGCTGTAGTAATGTTTTTTGAAAAGAAAAAATACTCGTTGATAACGCATCACCTCATTCAATACTTAGAAAGTCAGCAATAATCACACTAACTGCTTTTACGTCAACCATAGCTACTTTGCAAGCGGATACCTATGAAATTTTTAGATTAGCATTGTATATTGACATCGAGCATAACTGGTTATTTTTTACATTTTACCATGATGACAAATTTTTCTTCAATTTTACCGCAGGGCTTATATTCCTTGAGATGCAAGTACAATGACCTTAAAACAATATTGCCTAGTCCCATGCACCATTTTCCACCCTTGGCCGGAGCTTTACCGCGGGCGATCGACGGCCTGTCCCATCCTAGCGAATTTAATTAAGGCGCCATAAATCGTTCAGCTGGGCCAGTTTGTTTACAGACAACGGATAAGGGATTTTATGGTAATAGTTTTTCGGAGACAATTCGTCAACAAGTCCTTGGAGTTAACAAAAGGATGGCAGTAACAATAAGTACCTAAAAGGACTTCATTGAGAGTGACGAAAAAGTAGTGGAAATTTTATAAGGGCTTTGTCATCCCTTACATTAAGGTGTAAGTATGTCAAATACTTAATAAACTACATAGTAGACTGTTAAGTAGTAAACCACAACAGATGATTAAGTTTTCTCAATGAATATTAAACTTTATTCGTTAGATTTAAAATACAAAACCTTATCTAAACCTTTTGATCAAAATCTGCATGATGAGATTGTGATGATGAGTTCAAAGTTGGTTGTGAAATATTTTTAATATAGGTATAAGTAAACTACATTGTTTTTAACAAGACATTATGGTACAGGCTGTTTCCCCATCAAATGAGATAACGAGGGAGGAAAAATACGATTACTTACACGACATGCAATCTTTGTTCAGGTTTTCGTGAAAATCCTTACCAACAACACGATTAGTTCACGCTGCACAAGCGCACAGGCACAGGCAAGTTGTTTGAAATGAAAACAAGTTTCCATTTAGCAAAAGTAATTACCGCTTTGTATGCGAGTTGAAAAATAACGTTAAGAGACCGTAACAACACAATATAAGTAAATACAGTGATCTTCATCCAGCATTCAAAGGCATGGACTGTATTTTATTATGTACCTATGATAACTAATAATTTAAGGCTCCAGACAAATAATGCAATTCTAAGAATCATGTAAACTAAGTATGCAATTTATTTTTTCAGAAATAAAATTCTATAGATATCTATTTTCTAACACTTAGGTATTTAATTTTCAATCAATAGAATAATCAACTAACAATAAAAATAATGTGAATAACTCTTATTTCTAACAACAAACTTACCATTTAATAAAATCATTGAGACTGCAAATGTAGTTGTTGCAATGATAATAAACTAATTCAATTTAGACCAGGAGAGATGGTCTGCAATAGTCGAGACAAACTCTAATCCATACTAATAATACAACGTGTTCCTTTTGATATCCCATAACTCTAGGGTATTACCATGACCATGGTAAAGAATCAAATAGCATATGATTTTTTTTTAATTTTTTTTTGTTTAATTATTTCATACAAAATAATTCTAAAAAGCCACGAGTCTTTATGTAAAACACCCTTTCCTTGTAATGAATGAACTTTTGAATGAAAACGCTTTACTCGTACCTACTTATCAATGAAACATCCACACACGTCAATGTTTTTTACAAGTTACGCTCTCCCGCTACTTTACTACTACACTTTAGTGTAAGTTTGCCAACGTCTCGCAAAACTAAGGATTCGCCATACTGGTTACATTTATTTAACAAATTTAACTAAAATTGATGTTATATTCGAAATTATTGATTTTTTAACAACATGTTCTAGGGCGTTTTATATTATTATTACCTATATACTCGTAACATAACCTTAAGAGTTATGAGATATCAAAAGGAACACGTTGTATAAATGTGAATGTGAGTTTGCTTGTTACCATTTCATAGTCT
This sequence comes from Anania crocealis, assembly GCA_949315895.1. Classification (NCBI taxonomy): domain Eukaryota; kingdom Metazoa; phylum Arthropoda; class Insecta; order Lepidoptera; family Crambidae; genus Anania; species Anania crocealis. The sequence continues at coordinate 13,860,683 of OX438867.1, read as the reverse complement.
AAGAAATGATGATCGAAAGAAAATTATCTTTATTTCATTCATTATTTTATACTTCATAATCCAGTAAAGCTACCGTTTCTTTCTCCGCTATTGTAACAACATAGTAGAAGGGAGCTAATTGTCAAAGGTTGCGCTGTACGCGCTCTATTACTTAAAAGTAAAACTAAATTCTTCTTTAAACAAGTTTTTCTAACAACTAGCTTGTACTGCCAAAGAGCTTACCTTTTCATTAAATTTTATTTGACCGTAGGATTGCTTGTTACGGGAAAAGTGTTTCAAAAGAATAAGTTACTTTTTAACAGACTTGTGCACGAAACGTGTTTGAAAAGAGAATAAGTATGTAAGAAACGAGCATTAACCCTTTCGCGGGCATGAGTACTAAAAATTTTATTTGGTTTTCTGACTGCATAACAATTGCATTTAAGGATCTGGGTATGATGGTAATATTGCAATGTCTGTCAAAGGGTTAATGTGTGCTGATTTTAGAATATCATACGCGTGGTGGAGCACATCACATTACAATGACAAAATAAACCGAAATGCAAGACATTTCGGTTTGTTTTGTCATTGATTTCGTACACATATATTAACAGGACAATTTAAATGACTCAGTTGGAATGTAAATAGTAAAAAAACTAATCAGAATTGTATAAAAAAATTTTGGTACCATATCAAATTGTTGCAAGCTCGTGTTCAAAATCAATTTCACCCTGCTAAATAGCTTAACCAATTAATTTCCCAATTGAATACTAAACCAATATCGTAAAATGACATTCATGCGTAGTCAAACAATATCTAATTACAAGGCTACAATCACAGAGAGAATTCGAGTGCCTTAATTACGCTTGGCACTATTAAATTATATATTCAATTGTCATTTGCATTTGGGGGATTAGGCAGCAAACTAATGGGCTATAGATTATAATTGGTCGTAGCAACCGGAGCGATGAGCTTTGAAATTGACACTGGTGGATTTGGCCGAGTGTACATAGAATCGTTTGGACAGATTATATTGGATTACATGAATCGTGGAACGGTATTATATATAGGTGATTATTGGAAAGCTTATAAACAATAGGTATCAGACAAAATATTAAATCCAGACTTTAGAAACACTAGACTCTGAAACATGAACAAAGTCTACATTATATAAACGTTGTTTCTAGAAAGAGAGATGTACTTATGGCAAGTACTTACAATAAAATGGCAAGTTTCAATTTCTAATCCTAATATTATGTATGCAATGGTTTCGTAAAAATCTATAGTGTAAGTTTGCTGATATACTTATTAATGTATTTATAAAATAGGTATGCTATTCTGTTATCTATTTAGGCACTTAAACATTTAAATCAATCGTTCAAATACTGATGCATAGGCTTTTATGCAGTAATGCATTTCATTTAATGGCAGTGACAGAAATATTGGGTTACGTACAATTTCATTTTCGAAATATCCGGTAAGTACGGGCCGAACTAGCGCACCGAGATGGTTCCGCCGTCTCATTTGGGTGATAGGTTGTTTTTCGTATATGTAAACTCTTTGTAAAAAGATAAATAATAAAGACGTTAAAAACAGGCGAAGGACGGATAGAAAGGCAGACGGCGGAAGCTTCAGCTTAACCACAATTTTTAGGTACGGAACCTTAAATCGTTAAATCCATAAAAGGCTAAACGAAAAAGCCGACTATTGGCCGCATTGGCAACCAATTTTATTGGTCATGCAGAATATAATGGCTCTTCGACAAAAATCCTAGATTATAGGCCGGCCATAAATCCCGGTGGCTATGTTAAATGCGGATTTCTGTTTATGCGTCGCCAATTTATGGCATGCGAGCTTTTGTAAAATTGATGAACGGGGCAATTACGCCGAACGGTGTTAGAGCGCCGAGAGGCGATGTCCAATAGTGGGCCATTAAAAACTGTATAATCGCACGCAGTGTGTCAATAAATCAGACTGAGGGGAGACGATGGATTCTCGTTAAGGAAAACCTACCAGTCTACAAGCAAACGTAGTTCTTGATCTTAACTGGTAACACAATCAAAATTCGAAGCTACCTACTGGAATCATTTGCTTTGTTAAATCCGACACAACCTATAAAATTGAACGTAAAAAGGGTAAACGTATACATAAAACTTATTTGACGATGATAGGCCCATGGCAATTATTTACACCTTAGAATAGGTAATTGTATTAAGAACCAAAATAAAGAAAAGCCAGAGAATTGATTAATTGTTACACATTACAATTGAATGAGGACAGTATTGAATGTGATGACAACAACAGTTAACACACATACACATATCAAGAGTCGTTTAAGAGGTGATAATTGGAACGCCTGTCCCAGTGTTAGAATATATTTGAAACGGCACGCGTCTGACCAATTAACCACGTTAATTGACTTTTGTTTCTTGTACCGAAGCCGTTTAAATTCCAAGGAGAATTATACATTTGTAGCAACGTTTGATTTAGAAGCAAATTCGCATAGCAAGTAATTAAAATAGCTCAAGGAGCATGATTACATTGTGTTGTTGATTAATTATTCTATAAAAGTAAATATTTATATGTTGGTTTGTTTATTGTCTATGCGTTCAAAAACTATTGATCAGATTGTAATGAAATTTGGTTACTTGTTGTGCGTAAAGCGAGGAAGGTTCCTGATTTTAAATATTGACCACCCGAACGATGTACCTAGCTGCTCTTACAAATTATAAAAATTGCTAAGTTTTTGTAAGTCTGAGTGAGAGATAGAGACATTTAAGTTTTTTTGTTTGTAGATTAGGTTGCCAGACATTTATGAAGGCGCACTTAACAAGTGCGATGGATCAATTCATAATAATTGTAACTATAGACTGTGTGAGTCAGTCGCTATCGTTTTGTTTATAAACTCGGCCCAGGGAAGCGTGGGAGACCCGCAGAAGGGTCAAGTTGACAATGCCGCGTTAAATTACTATTAACTGCTGGCTTACAGTGTAATCTTATACCATTTGAACAATTGGATCCCACTTTACAGATTCGATATAATAAATTCTTATTAAAAATGTTTAATTGTCTTCTTATAAATTAACTAAACAAACAAGAGTTTATTAAGCTTAGTTTGTGTTAATATAGTGTTCACCATTTGGCGTTTTGATCTTAATAAATTATATGAAATAGTCTCTTTGACGTACAAAATAGATAAATTCACAGAATAAACAAAGCAGTAAATTGGATCCAAATTAGAAATTTGTTTACTTCTAACATTGAAGGTTATATTAAATTGTGTTAGAGCTCGAGGTGAAAGTTCTCCTTCGAATTCTCCTGAAACCAAGTAGCGAATTTGCGACGGTTCTTAATTTAGAGAACAAACTTTTTAAACTTAATTAAACAGTCGGAAAGTTACGACTAATCACTTAATTATAATTATTAGTACAAAAACAAAACTTTAACCAAGTGTTTCTATAAGTAAATATATACACAAAGGATAGCCAATAACGCCTTCGCAACGCAACTCCTCTTAATTATAATTATAATAATTATTATTATTATCATTATCCTTAATTAGTATTGTGTGTCGATATCCATTGTTTATCTATATAATAGGGAGATATATTTGTAAGCCTCAATTAGGTTACAAATCGAACACTTCTCGGGTTTAAATTAACCATTGGGTTTATTTATTTATTTGTAAGTATATCAATGTGACATCTCATTGATCTAGTGGATGAAATACCGGGTCAATATTTCGGGGGTTACATGGTCGGGCAACAAGAGTTTCTAAATTACGAACAATGCTCGGGTTTTCGATCACCAACCCGCATTTGGCAAGCGTGGTGATTATGTCTGCACCCATCATTGTTGTGGCAGCTTGAATTTTAATGATGTAGGTGTTTGCCCAGGCCCCTTATTCGCGTAACCAAATAGTATCACAATCGTAATTGAATAGCAGGTTTTTGACAGTTCTAGTATGGGCTAAATGTCAAAATCGTTCAATTCAATCACGATCGAACTGCGATTGAAATAGCTGAATAAGGCCCCTGGAGTGCTATGAGAGCTGTTACGAGCACTTTTATATCAATGAATACTTATCTTCCTGATCTTAACTGATTGCAAAATCTTTGCAACAAGAATGTTAACATACAGATTGTCAGGAAAAGTAATATCAAAACTGTAGAGAACCACCACCAATGTGTGTTCTCCGATATTTAGTAGCAAAACCGAAAAGCTGAGACAACGTTAGCTCCGACACACAACACAGTTACAGATAGAAGAACAGACGCCGAGATGAAATAATTGAATTTATACCCTACGTATGAGGCAGTCGACTTTTTTATTTTACAATTGAAATTAAACTAAAGGTTGTCTTGGAGGTGATGTTTAGCGATAAGTCAGCTCTGCATTTATTTCCTGTTCTGCTACATTTGTTTTGTGTGATGTGCATTAAAACGTATGTAGACAGAATAGATAACGGACTATCCGTTCCATGTTAAATGTCAGTTCCACAAAATGTCATTACACCGTTCATGTGTACTTCAACGACAGCCGCATCACTGATGCAGTTATCCAATTATTCCATTGCCTTTTCTGGCTTGTCCAGGCTCGCTTCCCCGGGTTATGGTGTCTCTAGACTGAAAGCAATTTAAATTCCCCGCATTGTTGTCTTGCGGACGGATCGGGCGCAGTCGAGAATAGCCGCGGTATTTACAAGTATTGCTATAAGGCGGAATGCATGCCGTTTGAGATGTGTGTATGTTTTGAACAATTCCGGCGGCTTGAGTTTTGTTTTTAAAACAACAATGTTAATGTTTAGGACTCGGCGCCCATTACAGCACGGGATTATAACTTGGACGAATAAATTCATCCAAGGATTATAATAGTGTAATTAAAGTTAATGCGAATGGTCATTATAGTTATAGAAGAGTCCCTGTTTCCGTACACGCAGGCCTGACGCTATAGAACTGTAAAATGGTTAACAAATTAAGTATTTATACGACTCTCATGAGACCAATTATCGAAACCGTCTACAATGAACTAATCAGTAAAATAATGCAATAAACACATTTGCGGTCGGGTCCTTTATTTCCTTTATTAATATGGTTCTAGTTTTAGAGGTTACCTACATGAAAAATAGGCTTTTCCTTAATATTGAAATAACAAACATGTCCTATATAAATGTATAACACTATTCGTTTAAAAATTATAATATTGTGTGTGCATCAGATTCACTACCCGTAAATACCCATAATAAATATTAGGGGTTAAAGTATGAAATTGCCGTTTTGTATGGACGAAATCGAGAAAAGTCATTTTTCCATACTAACATTTTTTTTGTTTTTTTAATAACGCCTGAACCGTTTTCGATGCAATTAAAGGTGAAAGTTAGATGGTTATAAAGCTACGCATTATAGTATTTAAATTTCTGAAAATCAAAGTATATAATACAAATATACTTAATTGAAGCAAGAAGGTCAGCTGACACATTGTAAGGGGTCTTTTCAACGACTTCCTTTGAAGTAATAGGCACTAGTATTGCAGTTTCTTTTTAGTCAAAAGTTACTTTATTTAGTTTTTGATACAATACAAAAAGAATTACGCAATAATATGACTATACTTAAGAGCTATCAATAAAATAAAAAGTGGGAAAATAATCGGCAATTTCATACTTTAACCCCTATTATTAACAGCAATTCATTAAACTTCACGTAAAATTGGCATTACTTCCAATCATTATATTGGCCATAAAATAGATTTTAGCAACTTAAAGACGAGCCTTTTTCTTAATCAATTAATTTTTAATTAACAGTCGTTTCATGCTTCCAAATACCGTTAAAAGGTGTTGTTTACGGGAAAACTCGGAACTTTGACAGGTCGGTTTGGATTTCTATTATCAGGGAACAGAAGGACGTAAAATAAACGTTTGACTGGTAAGAAAGAGACGACACTACTCAGTTCGACCGGAGGCTGTTGTGTTATCTGTGGGGAGAGCAGTGAAAAGACGCCAAATTGAAAATGGAACTCCTTATTTTGTGTCAAGTGTAACGCGAAAAATGAGGACTCGCCACTTAATTGTTATCAGACAAAGGGCCGGTGAAACGTCGACTCATTTTTTATTTAATCTATTTATTTTTCTCTCGGGTGCAGAGTTAATTCATCTTATTTATGTAAGTACCTAGATAAAAAGAAAAACATTTTATTATTTACGGAGAAAGAAACAGTATATCTTCAAGTAAGTAGACAAGGACCACTTTCTTCGGATCATCGTTTTCTGTGCTAATAAAACAGGTGTCAGGACTCTCTGTCTGATACTTTTACTTTGACAAGTTATTACCAGCGCTAGGTGTTAAGCGTGTCAAATTTTACTTAGGCTAGGCGTGCTAACAATTTGCACGGCCGCAAAATTACAATGCGCATTACTACCTCCAGTGACATGGAACCGACAGACTTTCATTTCACGCACAAAACAAGAGAAAGGAAATGAAAAATGCCGCAGCTGAACGGCCATTCGGATCGCAAACTACAGTAAAACGGCAATAACTGTAAAGGTGAATTATTAGTACTCTAACGGCCGTTTTCAATATCCTATCTATCTTCAGTTTTGGCATATCCGAGATAGAAAACAACTTCTGTCTTTGTTTCTCTGGACGGAAAAATCAGAGATAGAAACTGTTTCCTATCTCCGATATGTCAAAACTAGCGTTAGATAGGATATTGAAAACGGCCGTAAACCGACAAGCATGCATGAAAAGATTGATGAATGTGGAAGAAGCGAAAGATGTATGCCAGGATCGTAGTAAGTGGAAGGCCTTGGTCTCTGCCTAACCCGTTGGGAAGGAGGCGTGATAATATGTATGTATGTATGTATGTATGTATAATTATTAACTCTTAACTAAATAATGTCACAGTAACCGTTGAATTAAATGAAAACATACTACGTGTACACACGCTGAGACAGTAGGCGTTTTTAGGGTTCCGTAGCCGAATGGCAAAAAACGGAACCCTTCTAATTTCGTCAAGTCTGTCTGTCTGTCTGTCTGTCTGTCCGTCCGTATGTCACAGTCACTTTATTCTGAAAGTATTAGCATTATACAATAAAAACTTGGTAGGTATATCCTGGTGTATCCTGTTAACCGCTTTACGATTCTCATACAAAAAATAAAAAATATAAGATATATTTAAGGGGGGCTTATATGTATACATGGAATTAACCCAAAAAAAAATTTTTTTTTCATACCTATGCGTATGGGGTATCTATGGGTAGGTCTTTTCAAATGACATAGAGATTCCTGAAACCATTTTTTCCATTTGGTAAAATAGGCGTCCCTCCCCTCCAACTTTTAAACTAAGTAAGTGAAAATTTTCTGAAATCGGTATTTTTTGAGATAAAGCACATTTTCAACAACCGCACATATAACTTTGTCCTTCATACAAACACTATGAAAAAAGTTATTTTGCAGTCAACAAAAAATTGTGGTACTTTGGTTAAGTGGAAATAAGTGGACCCCTAATTCAAATTTGACGACCATTTGGATCAGCGGTAGTTAAAGCTGCTTCTGAGCCATGGGTCGCGGGTTCGATCCCCGCACAGTACAAATATTTGTGTGCATGAACATGTCTGTTTGTACTGGTCTGGGTGTTTTCTATGTATTATAAGTATATATTTACAAAAAAAGTATATAAGTAAGTTTATCGGTTGTCTAGTACCCCATACGACAGGGTACTTAATAGTACCTTAATTTGGGACTAGATGGCTCAGTGTGGCCCAGTGAGGCATGTCTTAAATATTTATTTATTATTATTTTATTAATTAAAGTTGGTACGGAACTCTCAGTGCGCGAGTCCGACTCGCACTTGGCCGGTTTATTTGTCATACTGGGTGCTCGATTTGGCATAACGCATGACTAAAGTCGCTTACATCACCATTAGCTGAATTATCAGTAAATAATATTTCATTTAATCATTTATACATTTAAATTTCGGCTGATAAACTTGAACAGTGGATAAAGTCGTGCGTCGGTGAGTATAATGCTTTATATTCTACACTAGCGCACAACCCGGGACTCATGTAAAAAAAAGTAAAGTAACAGCCTATAATCATCCCGCTGCAGGGAAAAGGCCTCCATCATTGAATTCAAGTTACCACTGCAATGATGGGAACTGGCATAATCACCACGCTTGCCAAATGCGGGTTGGTGATCACAAACCCGAGCAACGTTCGAAAATTCGAAACTTTTTGTTGCCCGACCCGGGGATCGAACCTGGGACCCCGAGATCTTGGACCGGTATTTAAACCACTAGACCAACGGGACTCTATGTGGAAATAGGCAATACAGCAGTCTCGGTCATAACGTGTTCTCGATTATACCGCTCACCTTTGATATCACTTAGCATATTGCAATTGCATCTCATCGCTAGCTCGACATGATTGAAGATTTATTTTTTACGGGAGTCCGTGTTAGGAGTTTCTTCAATTGTTTTGTTTACTCTGGGAAAAATGGAATTAAGGTTCCTACAAAGAAAATCAGTAGAAAAAATTACAGTGAGCCTACTCAGTTTGCTTCGACTGAACTAATACGATTACGAAACACTGCAATTTTACGAATTACACATACACGCGAACACGAATTAGTGTTTTAATATTCAATTAACACATTAACGATAATGAATGCGTAACTATGTTTGAGCTCATTCATGAAAAACAATATAACTATTTGAAACAGACGACTTTAGATCTTACTCACTCATTAATAAAAGCTAGTGATAAGTGACGTGAATGTCACGTCGCGTCCCACCAATCGTCGAGTAAATGAGAATGAAAGTCATGATGCGTGAATTGATTTATTAAACGTTTAATTTGCAAGTGTAAATATAAAAGTATCATGCATATTTCCGTTTGATTTAAAATGCCAACGAAGAAACTATGAATATAGGTGAAGTGTAGCGGTGCGGGGAAGCTACCGCATTGCCAAGTAATATTTTTGCATTGGAGGAAACGTGAAATGTTAAATTATCCACTAAAGCAAATAAGGAAGTACTTATTTGATATTCAGAATAAAAAAAAACTAGATGGGTACCTTTGACTTCTGATTTGTATCGGACGTAGGGACACGAGTAAAACACTTGCTAGCTGGCAACGCACTCTTTATTGGAACGACTTACGACACAGCGCCCGAGTATTGCGCGGGGTGCGGGGGCGCAGCCACGCGCACATAGTTAAATGTACATACATACAAACATAACATCCACTCCCAACAATATTTAAACAATACTCTCAAAGCTAACATAATTACTAATTAAAGGTATAGTGGGAACGTAGTACTAAAAAAACTTCCTGTAATCAACAACAGGACGATCACGTAACAATCTTTTAGATGCAGTTTCGAGCACCTCTGTCTGCGTCTGCGTCTGCTCCTCGTCATTTACTGTCTCCGCCTCTACAAATTCTTCGTCAGATTCTGGATTGCTTCTAGTAATAGGATATTGTCTTACAGAGGTAGTTTGCCCTGCATCTTGTACTATTTGGTTACCGTTATCGTCTTCTGAAGATGTTGAGTCATTTGACTCATATAACTCTACTCTTCTCCCCCTAGTAGTACTACACAGATCTGGAGAAAGTTGTAATTGGCTCAAAAATTGAGAAGGTTGATTTAAAAATGAAATCGGCTGACTTTGATCTGACGACAATGGTGTCGGTAACGGGGCAGGCTGAGTCGATGACAGAGGTACTTCAGCCGAGTGCGGCGGGGAGCCCGGACCAGGTAAGTCTATAACAGTATTATCTATTTCTGTAGACTGTTTGGTACATGATCCTTTATCTAAAACTAACTGATCTTTATGTCGTTTGCAGCATTCCAAGGTACAAATGTCCTTAATTTGGTACATAACCTTTCCCAGCTTTTTCACTATTATTCCTTTACACCATTTGAATATATTCTTATTTATATATTTTTTGTATAATATGTGATCGTTTTCATTAAACAACCTTTCACTTTGTTTGCTTACTTTAGTTTGTGTACACTGTGCATTTTTCACACGATTAGCGACGGCCGGTGACGAGGGCGAAGATGGTTTTGGGTCAATCAAATCCAAACGCGATCGTAATTTACGGTTAAATACCAACTGTGCAGGCGACACACCCGTGGCGGAGTGAATAGAATTACGATAGTCCATTAAATATTTGAGTAATTTTAAATTAGTGTCTTTCGTCGTATTGCTTGATAAAAGGCTAGATTTTATTCCCTTTTTCACCACTTTGACAAAACTTTCCGCCTGACCATTACTCGCCGGATGATAAACCGGTGAAGTGATATGTGTAATTCCGTTACTCGCGCAGAATGATTCAAATTGGTGTGAACAAAACGCTGTGCCATTATCACTCGCAATTATTTTTGGAACCCCAAATCTCGATATGAAATCACATAGTTTTTCTATTACAGCGGTAGAAGATGTAGAATGGTTCATATTATAGGCTTCGACCCATTTACTGTGTGCGTCCACTATTACTAAATACACACAACCGTTGATCGGACCTAAAAAATCTATGTGTATGCGCTGAAAAGGACAAGATGGAAACTCCCAGAAAGAGGAAGAGGCGCGGGGGGGCGATGGCCGCAGCTGTACACAGACCTCACATGAGCCAATCATTTTTTCCAAAGCTTGATCGATTCCCGGAAACCATAATCTCGAACGCGCTTCGGCTTTTGTTTTCACTACACCTAAATGTGAAGAATGTAGTTCTTTTAGAATCGGTGTGTATAAGCTCTCAGGTATAACTACTTTATGACCTCTCATGACACATCCATTTTCAAAAGACAGTTGATATTTACATAAATAGAAAGGTTTTAATCTTAAATCCCTAACTTTCGATGGCCATCCGTCAGTTATAAACCTAATTACTGTTTTTAAAACTTGGTCTTTGTTTGTTTCTTCCCTTAATTTATCCAAGGTCACAGGCATACTACCATCGGATACAAAACAAACATAAGATGCGCGGTCGCAAAGTTCGCCGTCGGCGCACGGCTCCGGACACGCGCAGACGGCGCGGCGGCGGCGGGGATGGGACGACGCGCTCTCGCCCGCAGCGGGCAGACTTGCTCGCGATAAATAATCCGCGTTATTGTCGTGGCTGCGAATGTATTCAATTACGTAATTGTAACTGCCAAGAAATAATGCGTATCGTTGTAACCTATTGGCAGATACCTCAGGTACCCCCTTATGTGGCCCAAAAATAGAAATTAACGGTTTATGATCTGTACGTAAGACGAATGGTTCCGATCTACCATATAGGTATTGATGAAAACGCCGTACGCCGTAGATGATAGCGGTTGCCTCCTTTTGAATCTGTGCATACCGTTTCTCCGCCGCGTTCAAAGTTCTTGAGGCATACGAAATGGGTCTTTCGACTCCGTTTGACTCTAATTGTGATAAAATCGCACCTAAACCTGTAGGCGAGGCGTCAACGGTCAATATCAATTTGGCTTTCGGATTAAAATGAGTTAGCACCTGCTCCGACGTTAACGTCTCTTTTATTTTTTCGAATGCTGAGGTATGATTATCAGTCCATTCCCATTTACAACCCTTTCTCAAAAGATCATACAAAGGACTGAGAATCATAGACGCGTTTGGCACAAAATTTCTGTAAAAGTTGACAAGACCTAAAAACGACTGTAACTCCGCTACGTTAGTTGGAACAGGTGCGTCCGTCATAGCTTTTACTTTTTCTGGGGCCTTTTTTAAGCCATCCTTTGTGATAATATAGCCTAAGTAATGAATCTCGTCTTTAAGGAACTCACACTTATCTGTTTGTAAAGTCAGTCCCGCGTCTTGCAGGCGCTTCAAAACTTCATTTAGCCTTTCTAAATGGACCTGCCTACAGGATGCTGTGACCAATATATCATCTAACAGGCATACAACCCCGTCCAGCCCTGATAACACACTTTCAATAGCCCGTTGAAAAACAGCCGGCGCGCTAGCCAAACCAAACACAAGACGCGTATATTTAAAAAGCCCGCGGTGCGTATTAATACAAGTTAAAGCCTGGGACTCCTCATCTAAAACGCACTGGTTGTAGGCCATTGACAGGTCCAGCTTACTGAACTGTTGGCCACCATGGATCTTCGAAAATAGTTCACTGATTGAAGGCAATGGATACTGTTCTACGAGCAACTGTTTGTTGAGACTTACAGAGTAGTCCGCACACAGTCTAACCGAGCCATTCCGTTTTAACACCGGGACTATAGGTGATGCGTATTCCGAATATTCAACCGGCTCCAATATCCCTAATGAGACTAACCTATTGATTTCATGTTCTACCTTATCACGCAGGGCAAATGCGATCGGACGTGCCTTAAAAAAAATAGGTTTGGCATCCTTTTGCAACAATAATTTAATTTTATATTTGTTAAAGGTACCCAACTTGTCAGAAAATAATCCTGAATATTGTTGTTCTAATTTACTTAAAGATAGATCCGTTTCAGTACCGCAATAATTAATTGTAGTTAACTGTAACCCGAATCGTGATATAAAATCCCGGCCCAAGAGTGGCGGACCGCCATCTTGGACGACATAAATATCTAGATCATGTTTTTGTCCCGAATAAGACGCGGGCAATCGGATCATACCTAAACAAGCAATACTTTTCCCGGTATAAGACGTCAGCTGTTTATGTGCGCGTGATAATGGCACATCTTTAAAATTAATTTTGTAGCACCGCTCTGAAATCACCGATACCGCAGAACCGCTATCTATTTCAAATTTAAACGACACATTATTCAAATTAATTATTTCCACCATGGGTTCACCTCTCACCGATCGAATATAAAAAAGCTTACCGTCATCATCATCCTCACCCTTGCCACCGTCGTCCACTTCGACGTAGTTTACCTTCGAGCACATTCTACGCAAGTGGCCCTTGACGTGACACTTTCGACACACATAATTAGCAAATTTACATTCTGATGTTTTGTGGTTAGTAAACCCGCACACATTGCACTTCACTTTGCCTACGTTTCCACTCTTGCTGTTCTTCGAGATGCTGTACAGCTGGTGGTCAGCGAGCGGCGGCGCCGACACGGTCGCGCTGGCTGCGGCGGCTGCGCGCGCGCTGCTCCAGCTCTCCGCAAGCTCCAGGGCCTTTGCCAGCGAGAGATCGGAGAGGTCTTGCGCATAGAGCTTCTCCTTCTCCACTCCTGGCCGCATTCCCATGACGAACCTATCGCGAAGCGTTTCCTCAAGGTTTAAAAACCCACAATGCGCTGTCAATCCACGCAATCTCGCAGCCCATTGCGTGTGCGATTCACCTGCTTGCTGTGTGGCAGCATAAAAATTATGACGTTCACCGAACCCCACACGCTTTGGAGTGAAATGGCTGTCTAGTAGTTGTAAAATATCTTCATATGGTACTACTTCGATTTCCTTGGGCAGTGCTAAATCTGCCACCAGATTGTAGGTCCCCTCGGCGAGTGCGCTGAGCAAAATAGCCTTTCGTTTTTTACCCGTAGGATCCCCTTCTTTGGTTATATCGTTAGCTACATAAAACTGTACGAGCCGTCCTTTGTACGTTTTCCAGTTCTGCAGATTATGGTCAAAGCAGTTCAAAAATCCAAAATGTGCACTGGACATCCTAACTGATTTTATAATCGCACGTGAGAGGGTAAAACGCGAAGTCGTCGCCAGTGATTTGTATCGGACGTAGGGACACGAGTAAAACACTTGCTAGCTGGCAACGCACTCTTTATTGGAACGACTTACGACACAGCGCCCGAGTATTGCGCGGGGTGCGGGGGCGCAGCCACGCGCACATAGTTAAATGTACATACATACAAACATAACAACTTCTAAGAAAGTTTATTAGAATAGCGATTATAACTTCTGCTGGTGGCTTGAGTTAAGTCTTTTTCAACGGAACCACGGCTATTTAAAATGGATATCTTCATTTTTATTCCTAAGGTAATATTTTACGCAAGGCAGGTGTGGTTAAATAAAAAAAACATAGGACTAAATCCTTCCTAATCCTAATCCGTTGTCTGGGTTACAAGTGAGATTAAGAACCATTCTTACGTGGAATTAATTCTAAATATAAATTTTTAAATTCATTAAAATATTTGCTAATAATCCGTTGTTGCTAATCTGTCTTACCAGATTCACACGAAAACGTAACACGGTTTATACTATCACCTTTATTTTCGTACTGCTGTAACTTTATACAACGTGTTCCTTTTGATATCCCATAACTCTGAGGTCATAACCTCAGGTAAAAATAATATAAAACGCCCTAGAACATGTGGTACAAAAATCAATAGTTTCAAATATAACATCAGTTTTAGTTAAATATGTTAAATAAATGTAACCAGTATGGCGAACCCTTAGTTTTGCGAGACGTTGGCAAACTTACACTAAAGTGTAGTAGTAAAGTAGCGGGAGAGCGTAACTCGTAAAAAACATTGACGTGTGTGGGTGTTTCATTAATAAGTAGGTACGAGTAAATCGTTTTAATTCAAAAGTGCATTCATAACAAGGTAAGGGTGTTTTACATAAACAGTCGTGACTTTTTAGAATTATTTTGTATGTAACAATTAAAACATTAAAAAAAATTGAAAAATAATTCATATGCAATTTGATTATTTACCATGGTATGTTTAATACCCTAGAGTTATGGGATATCAAAAGGAACACGTTGTATATTAGTATGTACTTTCCAAGAGTAAATTTATGTAAAGCATTTTTTATTTGTAACTTACCTGCACGTACTCGTATACACAACAAACAATTATTTGTCAGATTTTATTCTTTCACAATACAAGACAAAAAGTAACTCAATTTATTTTTACTGTGATTTAATTTATGTAAAAGCATTTCTAACATATAACTGACGTTCCTGAATATCATTAGAATTCAATTAAAGGTCTTTAACGTCAATAAATGCATCTAAATCCTTGTGCGGGATTTAAATTTTACTAGCTTATTTTATTTACTAGTAGCTGTTGCCCGCGACTTCGTACGCGTACATTTCTGTTATTATGATCGCGATTATTTTTGCAACATTTTTCGTTGATGCTTCGCTCCTATTGGTCGCAGCGTGATGTTATATAGCCTAAAACCTTCCTCGATAAATGGACTATCCAACACAAAAATAATTTTTCAATTCGAACAAGTTCTTCCTGATATGAGCGCGTTCAAACAAATTTACAATGAATAACAAAATATTACTAATTCTATACCTATTACAAATCTCAAACCTCAAATCGTCTAACTACGTATTTATTTAACGGATCATGTAGTATCAGCTTAACTTAAAATGCTTGGACTCAATTCCCGATATATTGATATTATTTCAACAAAAAACTACACTTCGATAAGCTATTAAATTGTATTGTTATTAAAGCAGTTTTGTTTAAATCGAATGCCATAAATAATTTAAAAAAATCGAAAACATAAAATGGATTCGGCGAAAGAATAACGGTTTCGACAAGCCAATTAACCCTATCCTGCGTCACGACTGAGTGATACTGTTGAGAGTTGACATTTGCGCCCGGCTCGCTGGCTCAGCCTCAACTCACGATTATAGGACAAGTATCTTCACACTTTAAGTTTTCCTCAAGCTGTTTATTTAATAAAAGCAAAGACAACCGATCCCTTGTCATGGAAGGACATACAGCAGGAATGTGGTATTATGCTATTGATGAAGGGGAGAAAAAAGTTACATAAGGTATTCTGAGCCATGTCTATCTTTTCGAGGACATGGCGCAGATAAGTCATTTTACATCTTCTAGACTTCACAAATTCTAACAATGGCGGTTCAAGTACAGAATAAGTAGACTAAACCAGTCTACTCTATATTTCTAATTCAGACAAGACAAGACATAATCTCTCAAAGTTGTTCACTTATGCCTTGGTGTGATATGTAAGACACGACATAGACATTATATAGGAAACGATGAGTAGCAACACATCCAACGTCCATTTAGCCGATTATTCTCTACTACCTCTCTGTAACTAGAGGGCCAAAGCCAAGCTTGGACTGCGGAGTGCGTAATCCCTGTTCGAACACCGCTGGTTAATTAAATATTAGCTTGACAGATTCAAACACCTACTGTATTTCGAACTGACAAGCCTATAGTCGTAAAAAAGTGTAATGGATTTTTATAGATCAACAAAAAATAGCAACGTTCTACGGTTTGCTGTGTTTTTTGTTTTCTTATGTTAAGACGCTGACATGAGCCCAATTGAGCTCAATGAAGATCGTTTTGCTTTAAGCCTATGGCTCGTATTGTTGCTAAATTCTATGTTGTTGTAATTGATCATATTTTCGACCAGGTGGCTGTTTCCAAAACACGATTCTAAAAACTTTTCTCGATAGAAAAAAATCTCAAAGTAGCCTCTGAAAATATATAAATTACCATTTTTCTCAGCAGTCCGTATAACAATGATAATAAAATTTGCTATATTGTATATTACATGTTGCTTAAGCAAATGGCTGATTTAGATTTTTAATAAAACGGCAATTTTAAATTGCACTACGAATTTTGTTGTTTGGCACTTAGGCCCTTCTATTCCATGCGCTTTTTCTCTGTCACTCCTACGAGAATGGACAGTGATAGCTGTGGCGCGTTCCAAAGAAATTCAAAGACGAATAAATTTGTGGGCATGTTCATTGTTCAAGGTCATCGGCTGCAGTCAGCGTCTTAATGATGATACTTCTACGGCAAAAAGTCAATTAATCTGACACTGAAGATTATAAGTAGATGCTAACATTACTCGACTACTATCCAGTCATATCAATTTAACAACTGCTCGATAAGTAGGTACCTATGTAAATAGTATTCTATAATTTTGTGAACCAATTAAGAATTCAATGACAATCAACAACTGTATGTAATACACTAAAATTATTCAGCTATTACATTTAGATGTGCCAGCAAAGTAATGACATGCTAATAAATAAAATAACAAGATTACATAAAAGCACTTAACTTACATAAAAATACTATTACGAAATCAACGGCCCGCACCCACAGATATTGTTGTAAAAACTTGTTAAAATATGTAGAATACCATTTTGTATAATAATGTGCATTAAAATGATTTTTTTGTATCGCACGCAGTTAAGTGTAGTCACTATTGCGTATCTACTAATGTGTACGAAAATGTTGCAACCGACTTTCACTTCTGTGATGCTAGCAATGGCCAACAACACTCACTATGCCATGGGAACAGGTGCAATTACAATAATAATAAAAAAATATTTTTTCGCAGATATTAAGCCGTCGAAAAGCGTAAAATATGATTGAGTTAAGGCTAATTTTGAGTCGAATCGTTTCACGATTTTATCGGTTAAATTATTGTGAAAAATGTTTCATGTTTTAATGATGTCGTACCTGTTCATAGTATTGGGACGAAGTTCCTTATCGCGCGTTGCGAAAGGGGGCTAGACGGAAAAAAATGTAACGACACTTTTTGCTATATTATTAGTTGTAAGCCGTGGGGCGTGAGCGTGAGGAGAGGGAAAGGGAGAGGGAGAAAGTGAGGGAGAGGGAGAGAGGAAGAGAGGGAGAATTAAAAATAAATTTAAAATAAAATAAAATTTAATTACAATTCCTTCCCTAAAAATGAACTTCGTTCCACCTTGACACCTCTCAAGTTTTTTTGTGATTTATTTTTCTACTTATGTAAATGGGACAAACTTGCTTTACTCGAACAAAAACAATCATAGAAGTCAGATAACCTCAAAAATAGCCACATTATGTTGTCATCCACGAAGAACAAAAAACAAGTCAACTTTAGATTCTGCTCTTTTGTCGTCGGATGAAAAATATCTAGCGACCGCTCTGTCGTTCTTAAGATTCCGTACCCGCAAGGTGCAAACGATATCCAATATTATTAACCTGAGGCTTTACCCGTGATCCGTCCCTTCTATCATCCTATGAAGGGCTGTTTGATATACTGTTTTAAATATTATGGTCGGTCCTAAGAGTTCGTTGGTTCTTTCGTGTTCATGGCTCTTTCAACAGTCAGTCTGAAATATCGGAAATTTGTGAAAAATAATTGGCAATAACACTAAACAAATAGACGTAGGCAGTATGATAAACCGAAGAAGAGTTTCCTTTGTTTGTAGTTTGTTTTCTATTTTTATTCTTGTTTCGGTCTTTTTAGTACATCGCTTATGAGTTGACATTTCGCAGTCGGGTTTTTGATTTTTAGAACTTAAAAACTGAAACTAAAGTACTTAAAAAATTAAACCTCAGTCCAATAATATTTTCCTTCTTTGTAATATCATTGCCTTAGTCAAACAAAGTAGGGGAAAAAAGTCGACACTTGGTGATCCAGTCGTAAATATGTGTTATCAACCATTTATATTCTACTAGCTGTAGCTTCGTCCGCGTCAATTTCTGTTATTATGATCGCGACTTTTTTGCAACATTTTTCACTCATATTGGCCGCAGCGTGATGTTTTATAGCCGAAAGCCTTCCTCGATAAATAGACTATCCATCACAAAAATAATTTTTCAATTCGATCCAGTACTTCCCGAGATTAGCGCGTTCAAACAAACAAACGAACAGACAAACAAACTCTTCAGCTTTATAATATTAGTATAGATAACAATTTATAAGAAAACACCAGACCTTGAAATAGACCGTATAAGATTAGGTACATAATAATTATCTGTCGCTTCGGTTGCACAAATGATATCCAGGTCCAGATTGTGGCGACAGTTCAAATGGAATGGACGCGTCGGCGAGCGCTGAGCTAGCAATGCGAGCGTTATTTAATTTGACAGCACAGGGTTGTATCCTTTTGGGAAAGCATTTATTTTTAAATGCTGATTACAATGTCATGTGCTTTCATTAGGAGCTTCTGGTGAGCTACATGTAATAAGAAACGTAACTCATATTGAATACTTAATGTTGAAAATTCAAAAGTTGGAATGGGAAACTTTGACGAGGACTCATAGGAGTTGAAAGGGACGTAGTGTGGAATTTGGAATGGAGATTTTTTGAGACTCAAAAAAGAGCTAAGTATTTTTTAACTAGATACATCAACCTTAAAGGGATGTTAAAAAGCGTGGTGGATAAGTGATCTCTAGGGACCGCGATATGATCAGGAATGCAATATAACCAAGGAAGACGATACTTTATACGATACTAGCTGACCCCGCGAACTTCGTATCGCCTCCGAATAGTATTTGGTTTTGACGTCTTAAATGTCATTGTCATATACAGCGGGGTTGGAAATTTGTATAAAGAAATACTGTTTACCTATACTATTATTTTACGTTAACTTTCCATTTTTTTTAACACTTATTATCCTATTCCTGACCAAGACAAATCCAATAAAACCAAAATTATAAAAATCGGTCGCTCTAACACGACTTTCTTTTATATATATATATAGATTTAAACAATGTAATTACCATTATAATATCAGTATTTAAACTTGAAAAATTATGTCATATGTAAATATTTTATTATGGTAAAGCGCCGCACCCGGCATGCAAGATGCGGGTTCGAGTCCCGCCTGAGACATAATTTTTCAAGTTTAAAATACCAACGAAGACAATATAGTCAAGATCGCTTTATAATCGGGAGCGCGATATATTTTCCACGCTGACGAATTCGCGGATTAAGTGATAGCAACTCTATAATTAATTATTACAGAATCTGTCTGACATAATATTTCCCTTTTTTTTTGCCACTAAGAGTTAACAAATGCCGTAGCAAATTCCAAAAAGACCAAAAGAAACCAAGAACTCTCATTTACGGTACAATAAAACACTTATGTATGTTGTGAATGACTCGCTCAAATAGCTTTATGTAAGTGACCATAGAATGGTGTACAATAACATAAAGAGGATAATGAATAAATGTATGAAAACATGTCAGTAAAATTGATCTTCTCTGTCTCGTAGAGTGCCTGACTAGGTGTGACAGTTATACACGTTCCAATACTATTATTATGTCGTCTACATATACCAATTCACTCAACAAAAGATGTAGAAGATGCGCCATGCGTCGAATCCCGCTATATGTTAGGTACGGAACTGCGGAGCCAGCAATATCGACTGTTCAATTTCAGCTTAATATCAGTCACGCTAACCCAGTTTCAACAAACCAATAAAACCACAGAGCTAGTTTTCGCTTTCGTTGTCAAATTGATCCTATATTCACAAATTTTATCCAATCAGCGGTTGCGGTGTAGTAATCGTCGACATGGGCTACTAACTGTGTCATCATATTTAAGCGCAATTGCTTCCGTGTTCACTTGTTTTTGGTATATTTTATTTGTTACATAAAAATTAAAGGTACACCCTACCAAAGACAAAGTAGATAGACACAGATCTACTGCACATTCTGTTAGAGATACAATTTGACGTAGCTACTTCAGTGGAGAAAAAAAGTGTTTACAACAAACGGGATCTCAGGCCGCAATCTCGACGGTAATTAAAAACTCGCTCCGCCATCGGAGCAAACTACAGTGCTCCACTGAGGCTTACTGAGATGGTGTTAATATAGCATGAGAGTTAATAAAAGACAAGGCCAGTTAATTAGGATTGTTTGTGAAAAAGATAACAGAAAATTACTAAATAATACACAGACGAAGCTAGAAAACAAAAATTTGTAAATTTTATGCAACCTGCATTAATAGTGAAAACAAGTTAATGTGTTGTTGAATTCCTTATCTTAGAACAACCTAATTATCGCGTATTGTTACGTTTCGGTGATGCCGAAACAATGATACAAATAAGGATACATTCGACAATAAACAAGAATACAAATGAGATTAATCAGAAAAAATAAAAGCGCTATAGATGGGCTGTTTTGCACCAGAGCTTTACCAGAACAATAGGGAAATACGTTTCCATATTAATGACAACCTGGGCGGACTTGAACGGGTTCCGCTCAGTTAGTCATTTAGCCGTAAACACATTAACTCTTTTCCTAGCACAGATCTGCTGAAAAATATCCGGAGCAAGTATAGCACTTACCTAATTAACGCAAAGAGTTAATTACGAATGCCTCTAATGCAGGTGCCGATGTGAACAAGACAAATAAGAAATAGCAAGATGAAGTTTAGCAATTGCATTGTTAACGGTTTATAGCCAGACGGTTCAACTCTCTTTCAGTAACAGCGTTCAAAATTCTACAGCTAGTAGCGATTAGCAAACCTGAGGTGGTAATATTAAAAAAGTTTGTTTGCGAAATAAAATATCGCAATACAGTTTAGGTTTTCGGCGGAAATTCTTTCGTTGTGACAATTTAAGAATGAAAAACGAACCGGTAATGAACCTAATAGGTGTAAGTGCAAAAAAGTCCATACAATTATGAACAAAACTGCATCAGTAACCAACACGAACCAAATATTTGATTTCAATGAGCCCCAAATGCCCTCATCATCATATTCACCACTACCATCATCATCACCATCATTCCCCGATATTCCACTAATAACCTGGCTGTCTTATAGTCAACATTATGAAAGACTGCCAAGATAACAAGTAGCATACCTCCAAAAGGCCATTAACTGAAGAACTATTTAAACAAAACAATAAACAATATATTTCTGAGTTTGCGATCATTTCTGAACTTTGGACACGCGCTTTTTACTTTAAGCGACAGACATGTTTTGTTAAAAGAATATAAGTAATAGTCCGCAGTAATAACATCTCAACTAATCAATCTAAGATTTTAAATCTTATTTGTAGCCAAATTATGGCAAAAATGATGTCATTGAAACGATGCAGCGATGTCTGTTGACGCTACTAATGCTGATAGTAAGGCTAATCAGGCTAAAGCCTATCTCACGGAAGCTGATGATTATATTACGAGTTTTGACGCGTCCTCTGCCTGTGATAACGAATTGAAGGTTGAAAATATTTCCGATAGAACTTTGCATTTTAAATCCATTTCAGATTCTATAACTTCGATATTAAAGTTACATTTTTATTCGAAAATGTTTATGTAAGAGGCGGTTTGGTTTCAAGGTTTTCTTATAACTGTATGATTTGAAATTATTTTAAGTTGCAGGTATGGGGTTGTTTCTGATCAAAATGAAAAGTAAACAAAAATGCCAAGTATCCATGGATTCACCACGCGGGTTCGTCGTATTGCCGAGAAATGAAGACAGTCGCCCTTTCAATCCAGGCGTAGGGTTAGTGACGGCAGTCCTTTAGACGCGCGTTAGCGCTCATATTTACTGCCCGAGTAACCTTCAGAGCCTATCCAGAGATTTGGTACGATCTTACAATGCCGCTTTCTACATACGATTATTTGCAGATGTAAAGATTGATAACAAACCTGTAAATACACTAGTAATCACATGATTGTGTAATGAAAATGTCCACTAAAGAATATTCTTGCCTATTTCCACCATTCCCTGAAGAAAAGGCGTCGGTATGAATTCTTCGCGCAGCGACGATATAACTGTTTGCTTACCTGTAACAAAACGATTCTAACGTAAATACAAATAGATCGAAAGAAAACAAAGTAGGAACTCATATCCAGCGTAGATGGGTCCCTAGTGGATTGTAAACAGCTCATTGGTTTAATACAATTTACGTAGTCAAGAGGGATCTCAATATGCTGGATCAATTTATAAAATTGCCGTTAATCAAACAGAGCGTTATTTAAGATAGTTGGTAACTCGCTTCATGTTAAGAAATTGGAAACAAAACATTTGGTTCTTAAAGGATTTTAGTGTCGGTTCAATGAACTGAGATATTAACGGATTGAAATTGTAATTATTAAGATGGCCACCGAAACTGTTTTCATTGACCTAGTGCCCTGGATGTCGGTCAATCCGAGCTCTGTCCATTCCCATTACGAAAACGGTATGATCACATTAATAGTAAAGCTGGTGCATGCGGCCGCTACACTGAAAAGCTTTTATAACTGTGCTCTTGATACCCGACGGTATTATGGAAATGGGACGATTAGACGGTTATTTTAGTATTAGACATCGCACCGTATAGTTTTATGTAACTACGATAGAATTGTGGGCTATTAGAATTGTCTTTTGGTAACTATGCCGTTGAAAATAATTTAAACCATCACACACAGTAAAATATACGTTTAATAACTTAATAATATTACTAGAGTAAACAAGATCGTATAAAAAGCGTGGACATTACGTGAAAAGCAATCAAAACTATCGAGTGATCCAATTCCGAAATCGCGTTGTTTTCAAACGAAATCGCCCCGGGGCTCCAATCGGGAGCGCTGTGTAATTTCCGCGCACTAACTACTATTGAGGATGGCATTGTTTCGAGCCTTTTTCGAAAATATAGCATTTTCCAAGCTGAGATTACGGCGGACGCCATTTTCGCTTTGGAAGTATTCAAATCCGGTATTTTAATCAACAACGGGGGAGTATCTTACTAGGATTGAAACCCAGGATAATGAAAGATCCCTTCTGTTTTTTTTATAATTCCTCTTAAATATCGTTTGCGCTGGGAATTAAGATTATCCCTGTCACCTAATTTTGGGTAAAATTCAATATTCTTTGGACCTATTTAAAATGGCAAACACTAATTTTATTACTTCTGTTCAGAATGACAAGTTGATTCAATTTTTTGAGGCTTAAGTTAGATATTCGGCAGAAGATTAAGATCTACCTTAAAGATGTAACACACATTCATCTACGCAACGTTGATGTGGAACGTTAGTATTAGGAGAAACAAACAAAATAGTTAATCCTGGTCGTAAATATTTTACATCCTTCTGTGCAAGTAGCCAATTTATGTAAAGATGGTAATATAGAAGCTAATAGCGATCCCTCCAACGCGAGTAAGTGCAAACACTATGGAGTTCGGAGATGTTTGAAATATTATGGTCTAATATAAGATCGCTGGATATATCCATAGACTGATCAGGTAATCTTCTACATTAGAAGATTACCTGATCAGTCTATGGATACAATATAAATGTAGAGAAACAAGTACTACGGTTTACGAAAAGGGAGGATGATTCATTCTGAGAATATGTAATAAAAATCATATCTAAATAAAGAAGTAAAACAAAACACCAATTAGAAGAAGAAATAGGGAAGAACAAATAGGCGAGCGATCCGGAGATTAATGAAGACTCGAGATAATCGTTGACATGGGTGCCGATGATGGTGACACCGATCGTTGCTAATATTTATTCACTTGTACTTGGATTTGATAATTGAACTGGGCCGGTGTTCTATTTTGAGTGCTTTAGTAAAAATTAAAAATGTATATAGAGCAGAAAATTCACATGTTTACTAGCGAAACAGAACTCAATAACATCAAAAATTCAGAACGTGGCGTTGACTAAAAATTCAAAATAAAGAAAAGTAGCTTCTGGAAACAAGAACTCAATTTCGCGCAGAGTATCAAGTATCAACAACGTTCACATATCTAGCAATTAATTTGCAGATCTCTTTAATTTTACTGACTTCAAAACAATCCTATTCAATCCCCTGAGGTTTTTGGATCGCTCCGTGGACGAGTTCGCGATATGCCAAATCCAGCGACGCGTTGTCGAATCGATCCGCGGAATATACAAACGTGTAGGGAATGACACTGTGACCCAATTTCTAAACGGGGCGCCCGTGTAGTCCCGGTGCTTTTTGCGTGGAATTTATTTAGTTCGTCCTATTAGGTTCCCTTTCAAGTACAGCTTCTTTAATATGTTAAAGCTGTATTTCATAGACGTATTTAACTTTCAGAGTTGAATTTTGTATTTTTGTAGGTACTTGGAGTACCTACTCTTTAATGCCAAATTGAATATTATAGTACTAAGTCTGTATTTACGAGTATATATACGAGTAGGTACACATTTTATTTTCCGCCATAAAGCTTAAAAAAATATTAAACCTTATCACTTTACTTTTTTTCTGACCATTTGGGGCACTTATTTAATAAATTTCGTTTGCATTTGAATTCTGCAAATTTTCTGACTGATCCTTCCTGGTAATAGTACCTATTTAATAAATTAAAATATATCCTATTTGCCATTATCTCTTTTCGGTAATTTAAAATGTATTAATACTTGACATGCCTACTGTAATTTTGACTATTATAATTTGTACTTTATTTGATATTTTAGCAACTTAATTGCACTTATAATATCAGTACCTATATAAACTTAAAAATTTTTGTCTCAGGCGGGACTCGATTATAATTTATTTGATTATGACCATTTTTATGATATTTATATATAGGATAAATATAGCCCGTAGTTTGTACCTAATTGTTAAGTAAATTGAAGCAATGTACCTAATTGTAAGTTTTTGATGATATTTCTGATAATCTTGACTAATGATGTATGTTTAAACATACATACATATACATAATATACTCTTTGGTGTAAACTTGTACGACTGCGACTTAGATTTTTAATCTGTAAGTTTATAAGTGTAAGGAATAATAAAAAAAAACTAAGTAAAAAAAATTACTTGATTAACTTAAATGCGTATACGCATACAAATTTGTTTATCAGCTGTGAAAAATAAGAGAAATCTAAAAAAGATTTTAATAATGTTACCACACAGAATGATGAGGTTAAACCTGATTTATTAAACAAGAGCTAAAACATCTACCCACGTCGATATACGGAATAAGGTCAACGTGGCAAGTGTGACTTGTGTGTCGCATCGGCAGCGAAGGGATGGCACCTTTACACCGTGTCACTATGAATAATGGAGGCGACTGGATGGGAAATGAAATCCTACGATTAGAAATACCACTTTGGCACGACGGAGACGTATATGGCTCGGGAACGGAATAATTAGTTTCAAACTCTGATGTATGGCCTTTAACTATTCAAGCGCGATGAAATTGTTCAGATTGTTTGGATAAAGTTGTTTCGTTGGAGTTTTCTTTGGAGTACAGCCTTATCTTGACGTAATAGATACAAAGTTAACCAACAATTTGGTGAAATTCATATAACATACATATACTTTTATGTTTAAAAACTGACACAAGGTTTGTTTGGTCATATATGAATACATGGTAAAGCTTTGTCAGAAACTGACGACTATTTGGACACAATGGAAATTCGTTAAACAAATGGAAATCATGAAAATGATTTAAGGAAGTACAAATGTGTATCCAACAAAAACGCTGACGTTAACATGAGTTCCAATGAATTGCGTATTGTGTTCAATCCACTAACTGGATTACATATCAGAACAAAACGACAATGAACGAGCTCTTTCAGCGATTTCGATAAACAATTATCTCATTATGTCGGTTTACAATGGAAACTTCTCAGTATGCATTGCTGTTTTAGCAGATTGACTTTCAGGGATTTTAAATGATTTTATTTGAACATAGCACTCTGACTCTGTATAGAATAATTTAACTTACGTGAAAACAACTCAAATGTTAAACTTTACTGAAGATAAACATAAATGAAAACATCCTTTTTTCCGTTTAAGAACTCGTGTCAAGCTTTATATTTATAATGTCAAAGGTTCCGTCAGTTCATATTCCCTGGTTAGGTGATACTAATACACAGCATTCAGTTTTAGATTCCAACATGTAGGCGTAAGTTTGATATTGATTTTTAGGTAACTGCAAGGCTGCGAATGACACACAATTTCGGAAATGCCAAAAAACAGGTACCTACTACTTGAGATTCATATAGTTTTTTTTTTTTTGTTAAAGTGCAGAATATTTTTGAAATTTACCTTAAATACCACATGGTTATACTTATGTTTCAGTTTAAAATAACCTTTTGAAATCTAAGTTACCTCGTACGTACGAGTACGTATAATATTTGAAGAGCTTTCAATGTAATATGTTGAAAATTAATTTTGTACATAACGTAACAGCAATTCAGACATACATTTTTTAGATAAGTAATATTACGTCCTCAAAAGAAAGCTTAACAAATAAAGTGCTATTTTACTTGAAGCTTTTAGTAATGTATCAATGTATATTCAAAATGTTTAAGTCATAAAGTAAACCTAAGTCTTCAACACAAAACAGGATGAATATATATTGCGTCTGACTAAGTTTGCAGTGCAGCATCTCCGGGGATTTCAGCCTTGACCCATTATGCAGATACACTGCAGATTAGCTGTACCTAGTGTTTGTGTGCCTAACTAGATATGTGTTTTAGTATTTATGACTAAATACATCTAGTTACATGACCGTCTAGTCTCCTGTGTAAGCTGGTGTTGTTGTGGCTGTCGCTGTTAGGTATTGGCACTAGTTTCTTGTGTTGCTGTCTTGGTTCTTGGAACCCTCAACAACACTAAGTATCAGCTGGAACTGCTATGTTGATCTTTAGTGTTGTTGTACCGTCACAAAAGTTTGCTTATAAATTATTATTTTAAAAAGGTTGCATCCTTTTTCTGGTTTTGTTTTCCTAGTGACCATGCTATATAATATGTAATTAAAGTCATACTAATATTAATAATAATTGTAATATGTACAAAACTTACTCGATTGACCGATATTTATGTATTTTTTAACTCTAAGTTGGTCACATTTAAATCAAAAGAAAAAACCGTTCCTCTTTAAAAGTTGAAAAATAAACAGTAGAAAGTAGTAATAATTTTCAGTAATTTGTCATCATAAATCCCGCTATGCACAGGATATGTGAAGGCTATTCCAACACTGCCGGTAGTAACGCCAATGCAGCGAACTTTTTCCCTTGGAAGTACTGCTTTAACTGCGTCTTGTTAAAAACTCCAAAGAGATGCATACTTCACGAACAATGAAAACTCAAAGTAGTTTGTTACATAGTTAGGAAATATTGGAAAGATAGATACCGTGTCTTTCAATATTTAAGGGTTTGTAATAGAAAGAAATGAAATATGATTTACATCGCAAGAGGCAAAATTATAGGATACTCTGATAAAGTAGTAAAAAAGTCACATTCAGTCAGGCGTCAGCTTGATTACAGTTTTTTTAAATCTGTTCTATCCATAAGTTTTCCAAATTGATCAAGCTGGATAGAGATGCACTTAATTAATAATTTTCTAAATGGGTACTGCGTCCAACACAAGCGTGCAAACATCATCTTAATATCTTCTAATAGTCGAACTTACAAACAATTAGTCGCTGATTATCAGGATTTCCTAGTCACCAGACTATCCTCGTCATGATGGCTAGCTACCGCATCAAAACATTAGTGAGAATGAGTCTCACAAAGGCTATTTCACACTGGCTATCGGCAGAACGCCAAGTCGTGGTAGGTATACGCCTCGCGACCTTGCCCCGACTCCGAACAATCGATACAGACCGACCGCCGCGCCGCGCCAACTGTGTTGTGCTGCAATTGTTTACTTGCTTAATTATACAAATACAGCTGTTTTGACTTTGTTTTGAGTTGAAATAATACACAGTTGCGGATTTTTTTGCGGTTGTTGCTTGGATATTCTACAACTGAATTTTATTTACTGAATCCGTTTGTTTGTACTCGTATGTCGAGACAGTAATTATTTTGCAGTTTAAGTAAGATTGCAGCATTACGACGTAGTTGGAACAGGCTAAAAACTTGAAGTAGAAAAATCTTTGTCGTGCTCTACCACCTCTGGCAGACTCACGGTTTCTGTGTGATTGATGTGGCAGAAAAGCCGGGTAGCTGAGGGTTCTATAGCTATTAACAGCGTGTCAAGAATCCGTAACAAAACCTAGTGCTGCGAAAATCGTCTACAAAGATGCCGGGGCCAATTTGATGGTGACGAAATAAATGTATTGAAATTAATCCTTATTGGCGTTATATCATCCACATATACTAAAAACAAATATTAGACATTGTTATACGCATAGGCGGATGTTAACACTTATTACCTCCATGATAAATCAATTGTGCAACACGATACCAGCAAAAATATTACTGTTCGTTCGTTCTGCTCATATTAATTAAATCGTGACTTTTGTTGCCTATGGGTGTCGTAAAAGGTAAGTAAACGATTACCTCCATCTTACCCCCGTATTTATAAACAAGTAAAAGTAATTACTTGACTACAAGTAATTACTTGAGAGACAATTTGTATGCCTTAATCAAGAAATTACTAGAAGTTATAACTACCAAAAGTTAGCATTTTCAGCCAAATAACATGACTATTAATGGTGACCAATTTCTTTCAATTAAGCACTAGGTATGAACACTTTAAGTTATGACTTTCTTAAGCAATAATAATTACTTCATTATAAATACGGGGGTAAGTGAAGACGGGGATCAGCGTCTTCCTCTCCAACATCAAACTTCGA
This sequence comes from Anania crocealis, assembly GCA_949315895.1. Lineage (NCBI taxonomy): Eukaryota > Metazoa > Arthropoda > Insecta > Lepidoptera > Crambidae > Anania > Anania crocealis. The sequence continues at coordinate 13,831,524 of OX438867.1, read as the reverse complement.
TCGCCAACCCGCCTGCCTATCGTGGCCACTATGACAAAATCCAGATATGGCCAATGTTCAGCAGTTCTGATGTGGGCTGATGGTGATTAATCAAAATGGTTGACAGTGTCTCACTAAGCAAAGGCGACGATTCCATTTCTGCCGCGCCTTGGTAGACGTAATCTTTATTTGCTTCATATCAACAAATAAGTTGAAAGCATTTTTGAAATTAATTTATTAATCACTATAAAAGTATTTACATAAAACATAACACGTTCGATTAAAATCATCTTTGTTAGCACACGAACAAAGAATAGATTTATGGAACAAAGTTCCGGAAATTGCTATCTATAGCATGGCCATGTCCTCCAAATTGGAGAGCATTTGTAAGTGGTTAGTAATAATTAACGTTACCACACGAGGGTAACGTGTTTCGCAATCAAAACATGGATTCAGCTAGTCCTTATGCATAAAATCAATAAATTTAATCTGGCGGTAGGTTAGCAGGATCATTTCCCGAAACGAGCTCATTATCGTGAGATGGTATAGAGTTTTAATCCAACGAAAAAAAGTGGTTCTCAACGCTCACTCTCATGCACCGAATCAAGATTGGTGGATTACTTCAAGCTTTTTGTTGGCGAAATTTCAGTGAAAGCAGTTTTATTGAATGCAAATATCCTGTTATCTGGAGACGAAATCAACTCCATTCAAAAATAAGTGAAAAAAACCTTTTTATTAATAAACGTTTTGACTGAGCATCTCATTAATCGCGCTAGGTCTGGCTGAGAAATTGTCTTTATGACTCCCGTAGGGAGGCGCTGAAAAAACCCGTAAGACCTTAATTTGTAAGGTCTTACGGGTCTTACTTAAGGGAGTGAAAAAAAAAAACGCAACGACAAGTTTTATGAATTGATAATGGTCGACATAAACAGAATGAATTGCCGAGAAGTGCCAATGGGTTTAATGAAACGAAAGACTGGGACTTTTTGTCTAGATGGCGATAGTTGAAACCGTTAAGCGGCGTTAATTTGATACATAGACCTATAGACCTGATAGAGGTCTAGTGGTTCAAAAATTGAACCAAGATCTCAGGGTCCTGGGTTCGATTCCCCGGGTCGGGCCATAAAAATTTCGTTGCTCGGGTCCGTGATCACCAACCCGCATTTGGCAAGCGTAGTGATTATGCCTGTACCCGTCTTTGCTATGGTAACTTAAATTTCAAAATGGAAGCCTTTGCCCTGGCTGTGGGAAGATTATAGGCTGTTACTTTTATATAGACCACGATGGACTCCTGAACTACTTAACCGATTTTAATCAAATTTGCACACCGTGTGCAGTTTGATCCAACTTGAAAGATAGGACTGCTTATATTTCAATTTATAGTCGCAAATAAAATTTTATTGCTAATTATTTGTTTCTTGACTCTTTAAGACTTGGCAAAGTAAACGCCATATATGGCAACAATGACATTTAAGACGTCAAAATCAAAATAAATTATTCTGAGGCGATACGAAGTTTGCGGGGTAAGCTATACATATTATAAATGCAAAAGTGTTTTCAGTCTACATATCTTGTCTGTATCAACTCTTACGCTTAAATTGCTGAAGCGATTGAGATTTTGTTATAAGAGATCATCTCAGTCCAAGGAAAGGACAAAGGCTAAGAAGTATTAGTTTTTATCCAGGAAATCATTCCTTGAAGGGATTAAAATGTTTATAATAAATAAATTTATGAATAGATTTACACAAAAGTTGGTTTGGAGATAATTTGATATCCTGAAAAGGATATAGGACAGTTTTTATACTGGCCATTATTTTCTAAAAGGGCTAGGAAATTTGTATGGGGATCAATAGGTATAAAGATAGCACTTGCGAAAATTTCTAATAATAAATGGGTGCAAGACATTATCAAAAACGCTATAGTATAACCAAGAGCGACATAAAACCGAACTCCGCAGGAACAAAGTGGCAAGCGGTGCGCTAGTTTATTAAATATTATTGCGAGGAGATGCGGGTTCGAGTCCCGCCTGAGACAAAATTTTTCAAGTTTATATACCGATATTATAAGTACAATTAAGTTGCTAAAATATCAAGTAAAGTATAGTTTATTAAGTTTCTTAGTACCGTACAATTTGATGTCAACGGATGTAAGGCTAAACCGCGTGACATCGCCGCAAAAAAAAAACACGTCACAGACTTCCTTATCGAGCCAATAAATCGATGTTTTTTTAGACAGATAAGGCAAGTAGGCACTGGCACGTGTGTCTATCACTGAAATAAATCAATGTACCTATAGTAAACAAGAGTTTATTACGCTATTCATTCATCCCGGTAAAGCCTTTAGCGGTCTAAAATGCGTTAGCTAACGAGCCACATCGGGGGCACGTCCGTGTCCGGCTCGAAGGACCATGACGGGAGTTCAAGCGGCCGCCGTGTTCCACTTAGTTAGATTTAATATCCGGCCGCTGCAGTTTTCGCTCGAAAATATAACCCCGTTTTGTGGAAAGTTAAGGGTCGTACGATGGAACATTTGCTCCCTTTATTTATTTTGTACGAGAACGTACGAGCCCCAAATCAAACCCTTAACTTTTGAAAGGTAATATTTTGTAGGACCGGAATAATTATCGAAGTCAATGTTATTCAGATTATATTAAAGTGCTAACGTATGGCAATCAATAAAGCTAAGTAGTTATAAACAAGATAAAAAAGGGATAAAGATGGTGTTTCAAATAAGAGTGATAAATGTAAATGTGCATTTCAAATATATAAGCGATAAAATCAACACAATTTGTTTGTAACAAATATAGGAGTAGAACCGAGTTGCAGCGCAGAGTGCTGTGTCCACAGTAGTCGGCATCGAAAGCGGATCTCCAGAGAATAAACATGAAGCACGCATTGCAATAATACCGGGTTAGTTAGTTTTTCAAACCTTCCCGGAAACATAAAGGCTTCGTGTGCTGGTACATTTCACATGCACATAATTTACCCATCAGACATTTGTAAACGTCAAGTTTTTACTGTTGCCTGTAAACACACTTGACGTTGCATTTACGGTAGTTCTATATAATTAAATTTCTTATTTTAATAGGGATAACCCCTAATAAAGAAGGAGATGGTTTTCTACGGGTCGTTAAAAAGATAGTATTTTCAGTTTGCTGGTTTGAAGAATGCAAAACTCGAAAACAAGGCCAAGCTATAACAATGGCGGTAGAAGTAGGGCGCGGCGTGTTCAGATGCTTAACTACTCTAGACTAGAATGCTTTGAGGCTGTCTAACAAAAATTCTGAAACCAAACTTGCCTAAGATACATGTTATGATACCAATCAAGTAGCTAATAATTACTTTAACTATTTTATAAAACAAAATTACCAGAGTCAGCTTATCTACCGAACATTTATATTTAAATCAGATTTTTTTGTAGGTCGTAAACGATACCTACTTAATAGGATATGCTCATATTCCTACATATTTTGATAGGTGTAATACTAATTATGTAATGTACAATTAACTACTAAGAACCAAAGGCAATGATATATATTCACTTAAAGAACATCTAACCAAATTGGCGTGGCATAGCAGATTTTATCGAGAGGCTGTGCATTTTTTACACAGCATTAGGGACACAGATGTAATTAGAATCGTGTTGGTGGAAACCAAACGGGCGGGAGTTCCGGACCTCTGTTCAGTATTCATGAGAGGCCGGCCAGTTCTACATTACCCTGATCTGCTTGCAAGTAGTTTCGGATTAGGGGACGTTCGTCCCAGCTAAGGAATGCGTTTCTCTCTGAATTAAGTAAGTTGGACTACTCGTACGCAATTTGCCGGGGCTCGTGTATGTTTAAACGGATTTGTTATCTACACACATCTATTACAGCTCCCCTTTTCGCGTAATCAGATTAATACTGCCCAAGTCAGAGGGCCTTCTGCAAAGATTTTGCCAATCAACATACATTTTGGGCCGATCAGTTACTTTGGCATACCTGTTCTACATCTTAGATGGACTATGACTGTTGGCGTGTTGGCGTCAAGCACCACCAACCTATTTCGGCTTTTATACTTCTTAATTTACAGTTTTTTTTTATTTTAAATTACACAAATGTTTTGGAAAAATGTCTTAAAATTATAAAACAGTCTGAAAATATATTTGGTACGATCAAGAGCTTTCTTCACCCTCGATAACACATCCTAAACAACGACAATGAAGGACACGGAGATTAAGAATAAATTCTGTGTCGATTTTCAGAGAAATATTTTTCTTAACTCTATTCCATGATAAAAAAGGTTTACTCAACCTTTCACTACATTCAGTAATACAAATCCTTTTCGTTTCAGTGTGTTTCACTCAACAGATTTCAATGTTATGAACGCCTCAGAAAAAAAATATCACAGACTCGTCATTGTGCCGGGAATTATATCGGTCCTGTAATTCCCTGGTTATTCAAAATGTGTACCTCCTCCTACAAAACCCAATTAGACTGGGTACCGCGGCGGACGGATTACGCGGGACCCGCGAGAGTACGAGTACCATCAATATTCATGAGCAGACGTAGTATCGACGATGAATAGTCGATGTGACTATCGGACGTGACTATGTCGCCTCGATACGGATCTACTTGGACATCACTAGTTCGGTCACAGAGCGTAATTTGATGCGCTTAGCGACCCTGTTATGAGTAAGCCAATAAAGCCAAACAAGCCTTCGGAAGCCTTCACCTTGTCCTAATATCGTAGCGACAGAAGGCTAGAAGATAATAAAATATTTGTTTGTTATTTTTCTAGTACTTACTTTTCCCAGACGTAACACACAAAGGTTTTGCTTTGTGTCTATTTCTATGTAAGATACATAATCTTTGTTCTGTTATAAAGCGTCGCAATGCCAAAGGGTTCTATATGAAACATAATTAAATAAAAAAAATACCAACTGCCTAAAGAGGGCCAACGAAAAATCCAGTTTCCATTATTAAAGTTCCCTCCGATCCTTTGTTACATTAGTATGCAAATTTTTCATACCCACCCGACGGGTGTCCAAGCTATCAATCTAGAGTCCAGGTGTCGAGACGTTGTCATGGTAACGACCTGACTGAGCCGCATCCGGTGAATGAAGTGATCTGAACCCTAATTTAGGTAGGTATGCCGGAATATTCAAGATGAATCAAAGTTTCTAATATCGTGATTGCTCAAGGCTTTTAGTTTGACTGTGATAGATAATATCGAAAATGCGTCGAGGCCTGTGGGCAAGGCGCAAGGGAATAATAATATATTCCGAGATGTCACGTGAAGTGGTAAAAAAACAAAAGCTTTAGCTTTGATGATAAATAAACAAAAAAAACTGAATATATTGATCAGTACGATAATATTACTAGATTTTGCCCGCGGCTTCCCTCGCGTTAAATTCGGGGTACTAATAAGATTTCACCCCCTCTTCTAAGGTGTTGGGGGCGGATTTCCAAAAACAAAAATGATGCACGATTTTTTTGTTAGTCACAAATATTTTAAAATGTTTAGCTTTCTACCTTGAAAATTGCGGAATGCTCCATACAAACTTCCACCCCCCATTTTAGGGAAGTGGGGGGTTAGAAAAAGCCAACAATTTGCCTATGTCCATCTCCAAAATTCTTCATACACTGAGCATTAAGTAGTTTGTTGAAGCAGCGTCCTGTTTAAAACGTCTAAAAAGAAAACAATGGGGGCTATCGCTAGTGAATTTGCCACTAGAGGCGCTAGTGTCGCGTGAGGTCCAATATCATTCACTTTGTACTGGTTTTAGCGGAATTTGTTGCATAAATTATAATTTCTTTAATTTACCTGCTGGAAAGTGATCTCCTTCATAAAATATCGCAAATATGGATTATTTGGCGATTAATGTGAACGCTTTAAAAGCGGAATTAAGAAAAAGCGCAAAAATAGGCGGCCTCAAGAGCAACTATTTCAGAAGTTAGTTTGTTGATATCAAGATAGTTATTTATAAACATAATACCCTAATTAGATTCAATATATAACACTTTGTTTCGGCGCCAATCGCATTTGACAGCTATACCACCGGACCTCAGTCTACAGTGGCGCCAACTGGTGAGCAAAGAAACGGTAGTCCCCATTGAGCAATTATAGTTATTAACTGCATCTACTTTATTTAAAACTATTTAGCAAGCCTGACGGCTGAAAGAAACAATTTAGATGCAGTCTTTATTTATGAGAATTAGAAACGACTAGCGTTGTATCTTATTTGCTATACGCGATGATTGAACGCAAAGTTAAAAAAAAATAGTATATAAACTTGAAAAATTTTGTCTCAGGCGGGACTCGAACCCGCATCTCCTCGCATGCCGGGCGGGCGCCATACCATTAGGCCACCGAGACACTGCGACACGGCGCGAATTTTTCAAGCATATTCTTACGCTGTGAGCCAGCGTTGCTTCATCAAATGTTAGGAGTTTGCACCCTTAACACCCGAAAGAAACATCTTTGCAGATGTTTTGACAGTCAGTTAAGATGAAACAGCTATTTATATACTTTATTTGATATTTTAGCAACTTAATTGCACTTATAATATCAGTATATAAACTTGAAAAATTTTGTCTCAGGCGGGACTCGAACCCGCATCTCCTCGCATGCCGGGCGGGCGCCATACCATTAGGCCACCGAGACACTGCGACACGGCGCGAATTTTTCAAGCATATTCTTACGCTGTGAGCCAGCGTTGCTTCATCAAATGTTAGGAGTTTGCACCCTTAACACCCGAGGAGATGCGGGTTCGAGTCCCGCCTGAGACAAAATTTTTCAAGTTTATATACTGATATTATAAGTGCAATTAAGTTGCTAAAATATCAAATAAAGTATATAAATAGCTGTTTCATCTTAACTGACTGTCAAAACATCTGCAAAGATGTTTCTTTCGGGTGTTAAGGGTGCAAACTCCTAACATTTGATGAAGCAACGCTGGCTCACAGCGTAAGAATATGCTTGAAAAATTCGCGCCGTGTCGCAGTGTCTCGGTGGCCTAATGGTATGGCGCCCGCCCGGCATGCGAGGAGATGCGGGTTCGAGTCCCGCCTGAGACAAAATTTTTCAAGTTTATATACTGATATTATAAGTGCAATTAAGTTGCTAAAATATCAAATAAAGTATATAAATAGCTGTTTCATCTTAACTGACTGTCAAAACATCTGCAAAGATGTTTCTTTCGGGTGTTAAGGGTGCAAACTCCTAACATTTGATGAAGCAACGCTGGCTCACAGCGTAAGAATATGCTTGAAAAATTCGCGCCGTGTCGCAGTGTCTCGGTGGCCTAATGGTATGGCGCCCGCCCGGCATGCGAGGAGATGCGGGTTCGAGTCCCGCCTGAGACAAAATTTTTCAAGTTTATATACTGATATTATAAGTGCAATTAAGTTGCTAAAATATCAAATAAAGTATTTAAAAAAAATTGTTAATGTTTTTTTATCCAGATAATTAATTTCAGTCATAGATGATGATTATGATGACTTCGCCATCTTTTTTTTTGTATTCGGTTTATTTTTTTTTACATTGCTTTTAATCATGGAAAAGGTAGAATTCCCATTTAGATTGAAAAATTACAACCTACTAAATTGGAATATCGGAACTACTTTGTGACACCCTAGCAATCAGAGCTAACGCTATTTCACACCACTGCATATTTGTACTATAGCCCGATGTAATATAAACTCAATCTCCCTGAAAATAGGGGTCGTATTTCTTTATTACATGAAAAAGTAGCGTAAGTAATTGATTTTGTGATTATTTCCCCACGATTTTGTTACGCATGTGACAGCATAGTTTCGCCTAGATAGGGGATGTATATTTAATCAGTATTAGTTCTTATTGACTATGTCTTAAGGGTCGTTTAAATTGTAATCACTTGAGGCGCCATCTTCGCAATGACATAGGGACATAGATGAGGGTACCAAATTTCATTAATTAAAGTTACTTTGAACAATAATTCTTACCACAACTTGCTACCCAATGCGAGCTTAATATTATTCATTGCATTTTCCTAAGTGAAATTACATGTACTCGTAATGTACAATCCTTAATAGATGAAGTGCCCACTTAGATGGATTAAAATGTTCCGCCACCTACATTAATCTTCAACGAAGATAGAGTTCATAATTAGCTATTTCCGTAACAATAAAATAAATGGAGATTATGAATAGATCAGAAGTCGAAAGCAGTTAAATCCGAATATAAATTACAGCAGTCAAAAGTTCAGAACTATAGCGATTAATCACGTTGCTAACATACTAATGTATTTTGGTTAATTAAAGTTGCACACGAGAGTAATCTGACTGTAATAGCATATTCAATGCAATTTGCGTGCTGAATCAAAGCGTAAAAAGCTAATTAAATTGCAGGTTCATTACTTACAACGATTTACAGTTAGTAGAAATGGTAAAAAGTAATCTTTGAGCCTTTAATTGTTAAGGACTTCTAGTATTTGATTGATGTTTCCCTACAAAGATATCAAACATTGTATTAATAAGACTCTGATATAGAAGAAATCTCGTAACATTCTTAATATGAAGATCATTATGCATTAGCAGTTAATTATTTTATTATTCTATCAACACAGATCGATTTTCTGCTACTATCAGTATTAGTGTCCCAATGATTCAGCTCTTAGTGTTAATTTTTTTTTTTATGAACTATAACATTGTTTAATTGTAGTCGCAATGACACATCTAGCAATCCATTTAAATTTTATATTACATACCTACCGGTCTTTCTACAGGTTTTTCTACTACCGGTCGAAAAACTGAGAGTCGTCCAGAAAATATAGATAACCGTTTGTTTGTGTATGATTTACATCTTCATTGTTCATAGTAAATAACGTATTGTTGTTGTCCCCAGCACTGACCTTTTAACAAATAACAACTGTGCAGGCGAGGCTGCAGCGCGGTGCAATAAATTGCAATTGATAGGACATCCGCTCTTAGGTGAGAACTGATTCTTGAGAGATTCTCGGCGGGGCCGTTAGACTAATGGCAAGTTTACGACGTGTCCGAAGAATGCAGGGGAATGAAATCTCTTTTTGCCAGATTTCTAGTCAGTATAAATATTTTTCTCTCTATATCCAGGTTGTTTCTCAATTGTTTCTCAATACTTGAGTTCGTTGATTGATTCTTATGATTTATTTTATGTTGACCGGAAGAGACCTAATCTGAGGTCATAGATAATATCAGATTCCACGCGTACCAAGTCGCAGGCAAAAGCTAGTAACATCTGAAAACCTATAGACATTTTGAAAACGACAGATGAACACTTTTTAAATGTCGTAGTAAAAGTTCAAAAGGATTGTTATTAGTAAAATTAATTGCTGTAGACCAAAAAGTGGACCAAAAATTATATCTCCCGCTAATTATTCATCAATCTGTAAACATTTTATAAATGATTCACATTGAAAACCAAGCCAAAAAGGAAAAATACCTGGCTAAATGGTTGCTTCTGGCACTGCTTTACCCACACCCCCTAAAACATATTTTTCTCAATCAAGAGATTCAATCAATCGAGAATAGAAGATTGTCTAGTAAGAATGAATTGTTGTACATTTAAATCACAGGACACTTTCAGAGCAAACTCGTGCATAAGATAAAAATAAAAATAATCATAGAATCGTCATTTCCTTACAGATCACTTATAACATAATACCACACACACGTAAGGCTGACTTCATGAGTTATGATGACTGACTTAAAAGTCTGCAATGATAGAAGGGTAAAATTAGATTCATTTTCCAATTTGTATTCATTTCGGTTGAGTTCTCGATACAAATTGAAAAAAAAAGTAAATAGTTTAGTACATTAGCATAAGTTTCTTGAAACTATAGAGAGATAGTCAAAGTCTCTTTGCATTCAAGACATAGCGTTCAATATGATATCTATGTTTATAAAGACAGTCCAAAGGATTTTATTCAAATCGCAACATCCACCCACCCTGAAAGTGGTTTCAGATTATGCTATAATATATTAGCTTATAGCATAAAGTTCATAGCACAACAATACCGCGCACCTTACATTATTATGGACACGTTCACACTTAGCTATATTATATTAGGAGTTAAAGTATGAAATTGCCGTTTTGTATGGACAAAATCGAGAAAAGTCATTTTTCCATACTAACAATTTTTTTTTAAAAAAACGCCTGAACCGTTTTCGATGCAATTAAAGGTGAAAGTTAGATAACCATCTATAAAGCTACGCATTATAGTATTTAAATTTCTGAAAATCAAAGTATATAATACAAATATACTTAATTGAAGCAAGAAGGTCAGCTGACACATTGTAAGGGGTCTTTTCAACGACTTCCTTTAAAGTAATAGGCACTAGTAGGTATTGCATTTTTTTTAGTCAAAAGTTACTTTATTTAGTTTTTGATACAATACAAAAAGAATTACGCAATAATAAGTATGACTATACTTAAGAGCTATAAACAAAATAAAAAGTGGGAAAATAATCGGCAATTTCATACTTTAACCCCTATTATTTGGTCATTTAGTACATTAGGTCCATATTTGCTATTATACTATATAGCTTAATAGTATAGCGTAGTCTGAAAAGAGCTTAAGAGTATTAACATACGAGTACTTATAAGAAAATAATCAACTTTATCTTGTTTAATGCAAAGTGAATAGTCGTCTGATAGATCGGTGCTCTCATATTTTCTGCCCGATTAGGTGGAAACGTTTGGCGATGAAAAATGCCGCGACTCGAGGCGAGAATCGAGCCACGTCCCACGACATGCTAGAGACGAATCGATTATTGATTTCTATCAGGGTTGGCAACTGAATAATTTAGAAGTGAGTATTTTTTAGTATAGTTTTTTAAATACATCTTCGAAATTTTTTAACTGTTCGCTGAATCGTTTAGAGTTTATCAGAAACTAGGGATCATCATTATGATTGGCGATCGCGGTCATTGAAGTACCTACACGTCAACTTAATTTTAGCTATATTTTTTTCTATGCAACCAAAAGATTTTTTGTTAAAATAAATTACAAATAAATGTTTATATGATTTAAAAGATAAACATTATAGAAACACAACATACAAGCTGCGATTGTGGGAAAAAATTGCACTGAAACTAAATATGACAAGTAAAACTAGAAATAAAAACAAGCAATAATTGATGCAGATCTTCAAATGAACTTCTCGACATTCGAAAATATGTGAAAAATGTATCCTCATGACTTTCCATCTCCCTGCATAATCGATGATATTCCCCATATTCTTCTCTTCTTGTATTGATATCATGAACCCAAATTCTTTTGTTTTGTCTTAGAGTAGGCATGCGTCCGATATATCAAAACGAATCTAAAATCCGATTTCAAACACAAATCCATTCGAATCGATTTCTCAACAAGAAAATCCGATCTCAGAAATCTAACCGAACCAAACGCTAGCGAGATCTAATACCACCAAACGTACTGTGTGTGCGTATCCAAAACGTAAATAGGATTTGAAATTCGCACTATCTTTTTTACTCCGCTATGTTGCGATTGGTTAGGAAAGAGACAAAGCGAATTTTACTGATGCTCGAAATTGTGAAGAAATTCGCTTTGTCTCTTTCTGACCAATCGTAACAAAGCGGAGTAAAAAAGATGGCGCGAATTTCGGAAGTCCCATTTCGGTTTGTTGTAGTCACATCTGAAATCGGATTTCTCAAAACGGATTTTGAAATCTGAAATCGGATATATATCCGTTTGCGTTCGCAACCAAAAACGCCCAAGTCTATCTTAGAGCCCAAAGCAGTAGGAATTGTTCTTCATCCGAGTCCGTGTCGTTCGACATTTTGCAACGTACTGCCTGCCTAACCCGTCATACTGAACGCGGTTTTAACGCGGGCCCCCGTTGCAACTGCTTTGAAACTGCTGCTGCCTTCAGTGTGCCTACTGCCGCGCTGCAACTGACCCGCACTGCTTCTGACCCGCGTTTGGTCTGCCGAAGCCTTTATTGTCAACTATCTATTACCTTACTGATAACCTAAGTAAATAATAACATAAAACGAATTATTCAGAGTTAGATTTTATATGTGGTGTTTGGGATTCTTGATAATATGATCTTCCGTTACATTTTTCAAACAGTTGGCATCCCTGATTTCCATTATAGAGCTCACATTATGTATTCGACCGAGCTGCGGGCCAGCACTGCGGCTGTAAAATATTCCTCGTGCAGCTTAAAGTGTACTCTGCAAAAGTTGGCTTCAGTCGGGTTCTTGTATTAGAAGACTAGTGTCTTGCCCGCAACTTATTTCACGCTAGACAATGTCAGGAGGTATTTCAATTTGTGCCACTTGAGAATCAATGATTGGAATCTCGACAGTCGATATATTTTTTAAACTTGATTTCAGAAAGAGAAGATAATGTAATTTTTTAAGGCGTAGGCACAAAGGGGAAAGAAACTGAACTTCCAGTTTACAAAATTAGAATTATAAAATACACTTGTTTATTTGCAACTGTCAATAGTGTAACCGATTTTTCATAAGACCCATTACCCTACTATATTTCATACCAAAGTAAAATAATTGTCAGATATAAAACTGATATAAGTAATAATAAAAAAAACTAGGTACCTTCAGCAATCAAAAAAAGTCGTCACAAAATGAAAACATTTCGGTGCCCTTTCACCTTAGTAGCATTCAACTTTATGTCGCATACGTTAGGTTGCATTTACGTTTTAATCTTTTTATGCTTTTACTGTGTACTAAGAAAGAAAGGTGATCATTATTGCTTGATTTGCTGCAATATACAAGCCTAAGCTTGTACCTACAACAGAATTAAAATTTTAAAGCGCTAAAAGCGCAATCGGATAGATTTGTAGTTTGATTACAATGTCATTTTGATTTGGTACTTACTATTCTTCAAAAAGTTATGAAAAATGATGGTTACAAGAATGTTGCTTCTTATTAGTTCAATAAATCCAAATCTTATTGCTACATTAGGTACTAATGACTTAAATTTATCTTTAAGTACATGTATCTACCATTTTCACGATTCTAATCACGAGTATATTATCAGTGCTATGTTTAGCACACCCGATATGGAATTTGCATCTTGTTTAATGGGCTCTGGTTGGAAATTTGCTTCGGAAGTACACTAGTTTAATTGGGCTTCCTGAGCGAGGTGGAGCCACTGAAGTCACGTACAAACAGCATAGTTCATTCTTACTAATGAGACGGCGCGGTGCGATCGCGAACGACGCCGGCGCCATTACTTACGCGCTAGGAGCTTTGGCGTAGATAAATACAAACAAATGGTTAGCGAAACCAACATTAAAAAGAAGGCAAACATTTTTAAATTGGATACTTACTACTATTATAATAGGGGTTAAAGTATGAAAATGCCGATTATTTTCCCACTTTTTATTTTGTTTATAGCTCTTAAGTATAGTCATATTATTGCGTAATTCTTTTTGTATTGTATCAAAAACTAAATAGAGTAACTTATGACTAAAAAAAAAAATGCATTACTAGTGCCTATTACTTCAAAGGAAGTCGTTGAAAAGACCCCTTACAATGTGTCAGCTGACCTTCTTGCTTCAATGAAGTATATTTGTATTATATACTTTGATTATCGGAAATTTAAATACTATAATGCGTAGCTTTATAACCATCTAACTTTCACCTTTAATTGCATCGAAAACGGTTCAGGCGTTTTTAAAAAAACTAAAAAATTGTTAGTATGGAAATATGACTTTTCTCGATTTCGTCCATACAAAACGGCAATTTCATACTTTAACCCCTAATACTTACTAAAACTATAAACGCGAAAGTTTGTTTGTGGGGATGTTCGTTACTCTTTCACGCTACAACGACTCAAAGGATCTGAATTAAATTTGGCACGGTGTTAGTTTATTAGCTGGAGTCACTTAAAGGTTACTTTTTATCCCAAAAAAGGTACGGTTCACGTGGGATAATTTTAATACAGTTTTAAATTCAAAATTCCAAGCGTTTGAAGTCGGGGTAACAGTTTGTCATAAGTTTTTGTATCCTAGGCTAAGATTATACAGAAATCAATTTTATCTTATCTTATCTCTTACTATGTTATAAAGATCTCATTACAGAAGAGATGGTGCATTGCAGATACAAACATTCGTCTGAAACGTTTCTGGGGATGCATCGGAAGCTAGAGATGCATGATAATTGTCGGTGATTTCCAGTTTGGCACCGGCTCAAAATTGGTGGCTTATTTCACGATTTTGAAGGGTTTTTTGTTTATTGTCTGCCTATTTTCTACCATTCAAGGTAGATTTTTTAAATTGTCATGGTGGCAAAGATGTGTTTTATTCTGTCCAACAAAAAAATCATCGAAATCTACTACGCGTAGCCATACACAGAAAAAAAAAGTACGCTCCAAATTGAGAGCCTTAGCTTTTGTAGGCGGTTAAAAACATGATAACAGTTCGAAGAAATACCTATGGTATGGATTTTATGAGGACTACTTCAAATAGAAAACAGTTATAGAATAAACTGATAGTTGATAAATTGTATAGTAGTAAGTAGGTAATTTGTGTCTCCTTCCTTACCCTACTTACATTTGGCAGTTACTTTGTAGTAGGTTCGCATTCTATTTTTACAAGGCGTGGTCAGTGCCTCACTTAAGTAAAGAGTGAAATAAAAGGGATAATGTTTGATATTCTGTTCTAAAAACCTAACTACTTCAATTTTCGCTTTATCTAAAGTCTCCAGGGTATTTAAAGTTGGTACAATGCGTAAGATAAACATTGTTTGTTAGTTGTTACGAGTAGCAAAGTTTCTAAAGTTATCCATCCAGATATATAACAACGTAACTCTTTCGTACGGTCGGTCGCAGCTAGAAACGCTTTGTTTCACCCCGTGTGTGTCAATTTTTTACGCCATTTTCAAAAGCGATTTCTATCTGTTGGTCCATAATTTCTATTGTCACATTTCCCTTTCTGTGATATTTTGTTTTCCTTCAATCAAATATCGATAAATTAATGATACGTAAATAATTTAATAATAATAATAAATATTTATTAAAATGAATTCACATAATGAATCTAAAAAGTAATTTCCCGCATTAAACTGCGCGAGCCATATTCTCGTATTCATATTTCTTATTTCCCGGTATGTTTTAAGGTAGGTAGTAGGTACTCTTATAGTCCACCCAACAAAGTAGGTGTAGAGTGCGTGAGCTGGAACCTAAGTAATTTCTTCATAAATTTGTTCAGGATGCTTAGAGAGTAAACATACTAAAAATCCCCGCCTCTAGGAGGGGCGCCGGAGGAGGGGGAGGGCGTTAAAGTTCCCACTTTTGAGTTTTACGCTAATACCTTTAAAATGGTGCGTCGTAGAGAAAAGGTGTTTTCTACGAAATGAAAGCTAATAAAATTTCCTACAACTTTTGTCCTATACACTTTTTCGAAACCCTCATCAGTTTTCGAGCATCACGCTCCGAAATAGTGAAAATGAATCTTTTTCAGCGTGACGGGCATTACCTGATGTTGAAAACTATAAATTAAGTATTTTGTTGATAACATAAGCTGGGAGCACCTCCAAGCGGTGGAGGCGGTAACAGTTTGAAATCGCGTTTTCGGCAAAAAGCGGGTAATGGAGCGAAAGCGGTCACCACTTTTTATCTGCAATGCACAATCACAGAAAACGCGATCTTGCTGGCTAAAACTCCCATTACCTTTATCATCCATGCCTTCGGGCTTATGTTATCATCGCCTCTGATCACATTTTGACTTGTTTGGAAGTAGCCTACCCGGTAACGCAGGGAAGCAGCCACAAAGCCATTCTAAAGATTCTGTGATCTATAAAAGTTATCAGTAACGAATCGGATTATCCGCAGTGAGTATTAATAAGTGTCCTGTGTGTAACGAGGACGTCGTGAAAGGGAGTAAGGACGTCACTGAGATGAAAGAAAAGGGAATACTAGGCCTCATCAAAGCTAGTCAAGACCGGAAAGATGACAAGCACCAAATCATCCGTGGCTTAACATCCCTTTTAATTCACACGAATTGTCGTAAAAATTACACCCACCGAATTAAAACAATTAATAAAGATGTAAGGGATGCATCCACAACTCAGGAAGAAGCAGGGCCGTCTCAACTCAGGTCTTCAGCTCCCCAATTCGATTTTAAGAGTAATTGTTTTTATGTGCACATTATGTACAAGAAGAAACCAAAACGCCTTATAGTAAAAGGAGAATAGTACATAAAGTTGAAACTCTTACTCTTCAATATCGTATCAGGGAGGTGTGTTCTATGAGGAAGAATTCCTGGGGTGATGTTGTTCTTGGTCGCTTGTCCTCGATTAACAATCTTGTAGCTGAGGGAGCAGTATACCGCAAAGACTGCTACTACACTTTTGTAAGGCCCATTAGTTGCCCAAGTTCGAAAGCTGAGATCCCCAGAGACAGCCATGTCTCAGAGGCTATGCAAGAGATTTTTGACTACATGGAAAGTAGCATCGATTGTCAGTTCTCTCAAGACGAGATACTGGGCGTCGAAACACGGGATAAACCTCAGTGGCGAACCATCAAGGCTAATTGAAGAAAATATGGGAATCGAGTATTGATCACAGATCAGATCACAGGGGTAAACAGATTCAAATCAAATGTTCTGCGGCATGCCTCCACTGCCAACGGCGTGTCTATTGACGAAGAGGAGGTTGAAGATAACGTAGAGCAAGAACCATCCACTGAAGATTAGGGTACTTTGGAAGAAGAACCCTTGCCAGGACCTTCACAGGCTTAACGGATAAAAATATAAAATAAAATAAATATTATAAAAAAATACATATACTCGTATAATAAAACAGTTAAAAAAAGGAAAAATGTTTCGAGAGCTCTATGGCTGAACAGATTTGTATGAAATTTGGTATGTAGATGTATTAGGACCTGGATTAACATGCAGGCTATTTTTCATCTCGAAATAACACGATTGAAGTAGCAGACAAGAGGAAGTGTTTGATAAGACGTTATTTTTATCAAAAATTTCCCTTTACCAGTACGTGTAGTTACAAAACAGTTAGGGATCCGAAAAATTGTGTAGAACAAAAGTTGCAGACAATTTTGTTAGCTTTCATTACGTAGAAGACACTTTTTCTCCACGACGCACCATTTTAAAGGTATTAGCAAAAAACTCGAAAGAGGGAACTTTAACCCCCTCCCCCCACTCCGGCGCGCTTCCTAGAGGCGGGGATTTTTAGTATGTTTACTCTCTAAGCATCCTGAACCAATTTCTGTAGAAATTGCTTAGGTGCACTCTCACGCACTCTACACCTGCTTTTGGATTATTCTTTGAGCGGACTATTATAATCTTCTTGAATTTTAAATAAAATAAAGACCTAACCTTCAAATACTTCCATGGTTCATTCATAATGAATGAAGCCTGCCGGGTTCAGTGTTGTTCATACTCTTTTAAAAGTTATTTGATTTTAAGTCAAGGTGCTATATTTGCTACAAATTAAGTACTTTTATTTGCATTATAAATAAGCGTCCACAAATGACCTCATTGAAAAGGTATCAGATAACTTCGGTAAGGGCGTACCGAAGTACATAGTACGAATATTGAAGAGTTCTGCGAAAGACAACTATTATAATTAACAATATAAATTAACCATATCAGATACTCAATTAGCAAAAAACATTACTGAAAAAAAAAATTCTAATAAAAGCATGAAATGTACCACCAATTTTGAGTCTGCGCATGATGGTTGACGCATGACTCAAAATTCCCATCGTTCTTGCACGATTTTCGTGAAATATTTTTTTTATGGAATAACCTTTTTAAATTAATCCTATCTACCTAACTCTAGGTTTAAAATTTAAATAGGACCATCTTGAGCTATAACGCACTAAACAGAAAAAAATCGGCTCATCTTCGACCATGACTCGACTTTTACCCCAGTCCTAAACCTCACTTGCGTCTTACACTCAAATAATTCACGTGTGTCAGTAGACGGCGATAATTTAATAATGTAATCAATCTCTCCTCATTCTTGTTCGCGACGTTGATAGATCGCGTGTACAATCAGCTGCAAAAGTATGTACAAGATTCTGACTAATGTTGACTCTTAATACAACGACATAAGGTTGGTAAAACCAAAAAGTGTTTACATACTTTCGCAGCTGACTGTTCTCCTCCCAGCTAGAACCTGCTAATTGTGTGATTGATACGTCCATATCCACTTTGTGAATCTTTTTCTTTGACTCGGACTTGATTGACAGTTTTAATTTATTTGGATTAAACGTGGAACGGTTTATGAATTCAAGGCAATTGATGGATTGGATTTCTTATGCTTTTTTTTATAAGATTGTGTAATGATTTAATACTGAGCAATTTTGGAGAAATAATTTACTAAACGAAAAATATTATGAATTTAGAAAAAAACCCAAAAAACGATGCCATGAACAAGTGTTTAATGTATACGGTATTGAAAATATACGACTGGACATAATATAATGTAAACATGGCTTATAACAAAAAAAAAAAAAAAACGACAAACGGTCACCAATTTTTCGATTCATGATAACAATATTTTTGAAAGATTAATCCATAGACGGGGAAGTATACTTCAATACCAATTTGTAACAGCATAAACTTTATACCATACAAAATACTCTCTGAGCTATAACGCAAACTAACATGGCGAAACTGCAAGGTATCCTTGTTGACTATAACTAAAAACATTGTTTGGGGTGGCGGGATCTACCTCCTAGTGGTCTACGGCATCTTTGGTTATCTAATCAATGATGACGGCTAACAGATCCCTCAGAGGGATCTGTTACAGTTTTTCTGTGTTCCGCTGGTGTGTGGGAGAACCAGTGCCTCTGGGTAAGCTCGCTCCATCTTAGGCTTCTTCTTTACCGTATAATTAAGTATGAAGTCAGGAGCAAGACCATTGATTTAAAAAAAAACATTACTTAAAATGAATCTGTTGAAGTTTCTAAACATGAAACATTTTGAAATTGTGTCATTCGATACACTTTTCTTCTGTTCCTTTATTCTCTCATTTTGTGTTGCGATGTACGTTGTCTAAACAATTAGTTCATACTGTGGTACTCGTTTCATTTATCCCTATAACCCATCAGAATCAGTCAAAACCTAACTACATGTTAATCTACCATACCGAACAAGCAATTTCAGAACTTGATGAGCTTGAATAGGCAGTCTCTAAAATC
Source organism: Anania crocealis (assembly GCA_949315895.1). Taxonomy (NCBI): domain Eukaryota; kingdom Metazoa; phylum Arthropoda; class Insecta; order Lepidoptera; family Crambidae; genus Anania; species Anania crocealis. The sequence continues at coordinate 13,812,388 of OX438867.1, read as the reverse complement.
TGACCTCTATTGTAGTTGTAGACAGATTATTTTGTCACCCTCTTTTTACGATTTAGTGTGATTGATGCTGTCGAGATATCACGAGAATTCCGCCCTGGTTCAACCTGGATGATGTAAGGTAAGAATAAATGTACCTAGTCTATATTTAACTAAACACAACGTTGTAATGGCTTTTCATTGACAAGTACGGCTAAGTATGGTAAGACATACATGTAAAAAACGGCAAATCGAAAACATATTACTCCGGATTTTTTAAAGACTGTTAAGAGTCTACTCGGCTGGTCAGGACATCTTTAGGTTTCTACAAAACCATATTATATTTATATGACATCCCGATGACCTATTTATACAAGTACTCAAGAACAAGCGGCTTAGATTCAATTTCCTAATCAGTACATAATTTGTCTATTAATTACCGACAAGACAACCCAATCTTAAAGTCGTCAGTTAATTGGACGCCTGTATTAACACTTGGGGTCGTATGACGCTATTAATTTACCATGCAAGTTAATATTCAAGCACGGGATTCCCGGTGGAATCAAGGTACGCCCTTCGTTGGACAGTGAACCTGCGATATTTAATGCAAGAGTGTTTGACCCTCTATTTTTAATTAAAGTTTTATTCTATAATAAGGTAAGCCAGATGCGCCAGTTTGTTAGTTTGTAAGATAAGATATTGCCACAGACGCAGAACAAGGTAATCCGTATTACCTAGTACCAATATTTCAAAAAGCAGCAAGTTTAATATTATGTAATTAAAGTTTTATCATCGGAAACCTCTTCTTTTTTAGTCGGTTCAAAATACAATTCCTTGAATGACGACGACGACTTAAGGTGGAACTCGGAGCCATAACGATTAATAAGTAGGCAAAAAAACCGAATCATAAAATTGCTTATTTTTCTCATCAAAGTTAAAATAGGATACATACCGGACAAAGGGTACACAAATAGTACCTACTTATAAGATATGTATCGTATGATATAATACAATATAGAATTTAACAAAAAGCCTAAAGTTAAAGTAACAAGTAGGATTATAAGTTGTACTTTATAATTACTACAAAATAGTCAGCTACTTCTGTTGCTGTCACTTAAGTGCTTAGCTAATTACTTTACTTACCGCACTACAAGCCGCAATGTTTTTTTGCAATTGCAATACATATTAATGTTTCTCGTAAATCACAACATCGTCCACTATGCCAGAGAGAGTAAGAACAAAAAACTTCACGTGATAAAACGAGAGGCAAGAAGGTAACGGATCACTGATGGGGCAAGCAGTCAAGCACGCTGATAGTACAGATAAAATGTTAGTACCTCCTGTAATTATGTTTTTTTTTGTAACTTCCCGCTCTACCTAGAACGCGTAAAACTTAAATGCCAAGGTAACAGAAATAGAGAAAATCATATTGTTCATAAAAAAACCGGATAAGTGCGGGTCGGATTCGCCCACAGACAGTTCCGTATATATTTGTAGTACATAATTATTATGACCGCGAATTTCTTAACCTTGATGATTGATTACCTACTTTTAATAAGGACTGTATTTCTTATGATTTGATTACAAATGTATAGTTTTCAGATTTTCCCCTAAACTTGCAGTATGAGACGATGTTACTTGCCAAATTTCATAGTCCCAGATCTGCGGAAAATATGTTTTGAACATAAATTTTGATTTATTTGTATGTTTATTAAAGTTAACTAAGAGGTTTGGCTTTTTCACAGCTTCATTTATTTAATTTGATTCACTGTAGATCTGAGTACCTTTATGATATTAATTTTAACTAGGTAGACAGATACCTCCACGCGTCCCTAAGATATACGGTCAAGTATGACGGAAGGAAGGACAACTAAGTAATCTTACAAGGGTTAGTTTTTTTTTAAGTACGGTACCTCATAAACGAGATGCTTGAGCAGATGTTCCTGGCTATAAGTAATATGCCACTTAAAAAATATATTTATCAACCGACGAATAAAATCATGTTCTCAATACGACACAATATTTATGTAGGTAGGTAGGCTACACTTTTTAGGTTGACCTAGATCACAATGACTCATTTATTTGATAGGATAAGCATAAAGTTAGTTCCAGTTTAATTGCTCATTCTTGCTTGCTTCTTCATCATTCTAATATACATCAGCATTGGCAGACACAAAAAAGGTTAAATTAAATACCAACGATTAAAAATATTCAATAAACTGTAAGCATCCTCCATCCAAAACCTTCTTTTTTTTAATTACCTTGGCTCGATTATATCATTATTAACAAATATAAGTCATGTACATTACCGAAGTCCCGCAAGTCGGTTCTGGTAGTGATCGTACTATTACTTAACACCATAATTTTAATATAAAGTTAAGACCCGTTAATTCTGCAATAAAATGTATAATTCGACACGAAACATAGATCATAAAACACACTTAATACCTACATACTAAGTGATAAGTTTATCTAGTTCCGTCTTAGTTGAACTCGATGAGCTTTCGTACGTTGATAAGATAATATGAACTTTGTTATATCAGCCTGACCTACCGAGCTTCGTAGCTGGTAAATAGTTCGTAATCAAGTTCGCAATAAGCTATGTCGTCACGGATTCTTGTTACATATCCATAGGTTATGATAATATTTTTAACTATCTGTGCCCGCGACTTCGTCCGCGTGGACTACAGCATGCTTTCCTCACTCTCAATACTTTATTGGCTACAATAATGTAGGTACAAACACTACAAACAGGTGGTTCAGGTACATTTAAATACTCTGTCGGGTCCTTTTTAATTATCAAAATTCTTAATTACAACTAGGTATATGCGAGTGAAAGGCCCGTAGCGGGAACAAACAGACAGGCAGAGAGACAGAATTTTTTTTAAATTGTTTTTTTGATGTAAGTTACGTAGTATACCTTACTTACATCATTAAAGCTGTAAATTTTAACTTACAAATGGACTTCAATTTAATTAATTTGTCTAGTATTTTGCCCGCGATTTCGAAATGTTTTATTTTTATTTAAAGGGTGTAACTCAATGTTAATCCCATGATACGATAACATACTTACGATGTGATGTGTGAGTCACAGAAATAAACTATCTACCCCTTTTAGTCTTTTGGGTGTCTTAAGGTAAAAGACTGAAAAAGTAAATACTGGACAAGCTAGGCTTCACCATTGGTCAACAAAACTCAAAATGCGATCGCCAACCCGCGTGCTAAGCGGGGAGATTAAGAAATAAAGTCCCAAAAATGGAACGGAACCGGATAATTTACTTCCCATTCAGGGGGCTGACCTCTCCTTCATGTTCTATGGTCACCATTATTGCCACCACAAACACCATTATCCTTTTATTTCATGTTTACCTGTAACAAAAGAGAAAAAATGATTACTAAAAAGTTTTAGGGTAGAAAAAAGAGAAGTCTTTGAGAATTCTTTTGTCTGGCGGCAGGAGGGTCGTTGATACGAAATTTTAATTGATTGAAGAATAGTAGTAACATAAGAATATGTCTTATACATCATAAAGAAAACCAAAGTTTTTGTTTTCAAGAGTCTTTCATAATCATTTATGGCTTAAATTAATCATAAACAAAATATTGTTATTATGCGTATATAGAACATTTTTTTTTTCTATTTAGAGTTCTTCAATGGTTAAAGCACAAATTAAAGAAAATCGAAAATCACATATCACTATGAAATAAAAGAGGACAGCAGCTAAACAATGAATATGTTATGTTATTATAATTAGTTATATTACACATGTTGTTTAAATTTTTACGATTGCTAAATAAAATATTATTAAATGATAATTACTTCTTTATTTTGTACTTTTCTTTACTCCATCGTTCATAGCGTCCGTAAGGACTAAATAACCCAAAAACCTTATACCTTATTACCTACCTCTTTAGTTAAAAAAAATCCAAAAATGTACGTAACTAGTCTTATCCATTTATTTCTCATTGAACAGTTTAAATCAATATAAAATCATAGAGTTTTAAAATGTTTATCATGTAGCCTAAGTCGCTTTTGGTTTCTCGAATCTGGCAAGAATTTGATTCTAGTAAATTTTATTGACTCGAGTAACTTTTGGACAACCTGTTTATTTCAACACGAACGTAACTCCACCGTAGTTACCTACAATCTTTGCTGCTGAGAGCTAAGAATTTAAGTAGATCAGAAGTTGTAGAACAGTACCTAAAACATATGGTTACATACGATTAAGTTGCCCACGCATAAATTACAACACACTATGTCATCTATGGTTTAACGAATGGCGAATGGCTGTTGGCTGTTTAAACGGTGTTAATGAAAGATTAACATTTAACGAAGCTCGTCCGTCGCGAGTTCAATTAGAGCGACGCCGTGGTACCTTACTGCACAAGAGATGAATGCGACATGCTTGTTCCTAACTAATGCTAAATCTTCTACATAGTACATATTAGACCATCGTACAACTAGAAAAGATCTCTAACAACATTTGAATAACAATACAAAAAACGATTCATGAACACGGCCATATTATTACTTTGGCATTTATATCAGGGTCTGTTAAAAGTAAAAGCCTAATTATGATCATCCCACTGCAGGGCCAAAGCCTCTGTCATTGAATTAAAGTTACGACAGCAATGTGTGTACAGGCATAATCACAAACCCGAGCAATGTTTTGAAATTCGAAACTCTTGCTGCCCGACCAAGGGATCGAACCTGGACTCAAACCACCGTTGTCTGTCCACTGCTTGACGTCGGCCTCCTTCATGTGAAATCTCTGTCCAAGGTTTCCCCCATCCAGCCGCTGCCAACAGTCCTCCTAAGGTCATGAGTCTGTTGAGTCGCAGGGCGTCCTACACTACGCATGCCTAAACGGGGTCTCTACTGAAAAATCGTCTGCTTCAACAGTTTTCGGTTCTCCGGCAGACGTAACCAGCCAACGACCACTTAAGCGTGCTTATCTTTCGGACCATGTCGATGACTTTCGTCTTCTCGCGAATATGCTAGTTTCTATCCTGTCTCTCAACGAGATACCAAGCGTAGCTCTCTATAGTTCACTGAGCAACTTTTGAACTAGTCCTCCGGTAAATTTCCACTTTTCTGCATGTCATGACGGGTAGGACGCACTGATTGAAGACCTTCGTTTTCAGACATTGTAGCAGGGATGACGTTATGACGTGACGATGCTTCCTAAATGCTGCCTAGCGCAACAATTGAATCCTCGGCTACTTTTTCGAAGTTCTTGACCTTACGAATCCAAAGCTGTTGATTGTGCGTCTTTTTATGCATTATGCCACCAGTCACCACTCAGCGCACTTTAGGGGTTATTTCACAAAAATAAAATGACTAGGAAAGTTACATTCCTATTGGTATTAGCGAGCTTTCTACATCAATTTATTTTGTGGTTGCTGGCTGCTGCAGCAATTGGCCGTCACTAATTTAAACTGCTACTAATTAATTCAACACACGAACTGAATAGTTTTGCTGAGTACGCATTCGGAAATGTAAAAACTAAAACTTAGTTTCTGCTGAGCATGACACCTGGTTAACAGTAACTATTATGTTGAATTATAATACATGTTCAAGAAACACTAATTGTATGACCAAAACAAACCAAAACAGCGTCAGGACTACAGGAAATTCCATAGGAACCAACTTGCAGCAACAAATTATCGAAATATAGGATTTTTGATGGGTAAAATGATTATCAAAATAGCCTTGCTATACTCATTCATGATTTAAATATCACTATCAGAAAAATGTAAAAAAAAAACCTTATCTGCATGTAGAGACAGGACAAAGATAGTAAGGAAGGAAAGAGTTCAAAGATCTTCGTACAGTACAATCACACTAGAACAGTTTTACCTTGAGACGCATCGTCAGAAAACATATAGGTAGCAAAAAGTACTTCGTGCAATATAAAGTTATTATTATTCCAATATCAACCGGTGAGGCGATTTAACCGGGGACTTAACTCATTTAAGAAGGTAAGACTTTTAAACCTAATTCGGGCACATAATTGTGCAAAAAAACAATGGCGCACGTCTCATAATAATGAGGAAACACGAATATTATTTATGCAAGTCCTAATCACCCACTAGTGCATGCAAAAGAATCATTTAAAATGACTCTAACCAGTTTCAAAGTATTTAAATGAAAAATACAAAAGCAATAACAGCTTTTTGTCCGAACAGAATTCTCAAGCGGAGATACATAATACGTAATATCCATGTTAGCGTACTAGAAATACTTTCGCACAAGAACAATAGCAGTGAGAGCATGTTGTGACATTGTAACACATACATAGAAATAACAGTCCGCTGATTCGGTTTTATCTTTATCGAGTACCTATTAGCTGTTGCGCGTCAATTTCTGTTGCTATGACGCGATTATTTTTGAATTTTTTTTACTGATACTTCGCTCCTTTTAGTCGCAGCGTGATGTTATATAGCCTAAAGCCTTCCTCGATGAATGGACTATTCAACACGAAAATATTTTTTCAATTCGAACCAGTACTTCCTGAGATTTGCGCGTTCAAACAAACAAACAAACTCTTCAGCTTTATAATATTAAGTATAGATAAAATACCTACATGTTCTTGAATTTGACCCATTTCTTCAATAAGCTCATTGGATTCGATTGCTAAACTGGTTAGGGTAGTACTGCGGAGGTCCGCCTACCAAAGCCCCCAAGGTTAGATTTAAAGTCGATTTAGCAAATGATCTTTTTAAAGCCGTTATTCCTGACTTCTGTCGCGAGATGATAGTCGTAAGAACAAGTCGTGACTTGTTCTTCTTTTCCAAAACTGACATCAGTCCATTCTTAAGGGATAGTCAGTCTTACCATAAGAAGAATCAGTTCATATTTAGAGAATACATATTATGTTGAGTATAGCCAATCGACTAATAAAAACGCATTATTTAACTGCCTATCTACGTAATGACCCTGAGAACCTAAATATGACCCAGGTATCTCCGCTAAATTAGCTAACCGATGGTCTATCCATCAATGCTACAATTTCTGTTTTGGTGCCCTTATCTAATATTGATACAGATAAAAGAATTATGAAGGTTTACATTATTTTATTGTAATACCTATACTTGACCTCCGAATCATATGTAGAGAACTCATTCAATTTGAATACAATTTATTATTTTTAACCTCAACCCTCAACCTAATATTAATGTATTAGCTCTAGTTAGCACTGGTTAGTTGATAAGGTTTTATTTATTTTACTAATCCGCCTTCCAAGGAACGTTGACCGAATGACCGCACGCGAACTGGTCACAAAAAAAAAACAAATATAGGTAGGTACTCCGTCTGGCGAGCACGGGCGAACTCTACCACTTTATCGCGGCAATAAAATGGGAATCTTTGTTTTGTAACCGTCTTTAAACAGAAGATTGTATCTATCGAGTCTTTGTAATTCTTTTACCGTCCGTTGCGCAACTACCGCTACAATCGTGGGCAAAAAGGCAATTTAGAAACTAATACACTATAAATTATTTGCAATAGTTTTACACTGTTTTGTGTGTACATTGAAAATAAAATTGCCTACTTGAATAACCATATTGAAATAAAATTTTGAGGTATAAATTCGTCGACAACAATGTCTAGGTAGCTCAATAGTTCTAAGGCAGTCACCTGGTAAGTAAAAATGTGGGTTCAATTAATACATTTTAGTGGTCTGACATGTATTTTGATCGTTAATTTATATTAACTCCTTACTGACTGTAAGAATGGCTTTAATGAAATATCATTGAAAAAAGGTAACAAGTTACAAGTATTAGAATACCAGATTACCAGACGGTTCAATAAGATGGCCTCTAAGGTTTATTAGTGTAGGTCCAAAATATAAGTGTAATATTTTCGATGTTATTGAACCGAGTAGTAATTTATCTAAATTTAAAACTGTATTTTGAAAATAAGAGCCAACCAAACGTGACGAAAGAACAAACAAAAAATGATTTGTTTATTGTTTGTTGAATCGTAATGTATTAAATTATTAACAATGCTGATTGAACAATATCCTAAAAACATCTGTTACAGAAAAAGAAATAACCGGCAAAAGCATGAACGAATGGTGCCTGACAATCGTTATTCATTGTTTGATAGGTTTCATTTTAAAATGTATATTTTTCTTCATTGAACACATTATTCATTAAATGTTTTGTTTAACTTGTCAGCCGTATTTTTCTACACATACTGCATGAAATTAGTGAGAGAATTTACCCCGATACCCCGTTTTGATGACCAGTTTGATCAGTGGTAGTAAATACTGCTTTTGAGCATGGGTCGCGGGTTCGATCCCAGCACAGTACAAATATTTGTGTGCATCAACATGTCTGTATGTACTCGTCAGGCTGTTTTCTATGTATAATGTAGAGATGCGCCGAGTAGCACTTTTGCCGAGTAACGAGTACCGAGTTTTACTCGGTTCCATTTTTTTCCAACCGAGTACTCGGCCGAGGAACTCGGTTTAAGCAAACCCCGTTTTCGCGATGATCCAAAAAGCCCTATTGCTTTAGAATTGGATCACTAGTTAAAAGAAAATTTGTTGGCTAAAGACAAGAGTCCTTTCGAGTGGTGAGCATTGCACCAAACAAGGTATTCTGAGCTAGTTTAGCACAAGTGTTTCTTTATTCACCTGCAAGCACCGTGTACAGCGAGCGATTATTTTCGGAGGCTGGAAACAGTTACGATGAAAAAAGGAAGTGTGTTATCAGAACGTTTAGAGAGCCTTGTGTTCCTGCATCACAATTTACCTTTATAAAATTTTAAATATTGATGTTTGTCATTTCATCACTACTCATTAATTATCATAATTGAGATTATCAAAGATTTCCCAAATTAGTAATAGGTAAATACTATTTGATTAACACTGTTGCTTTTATTATATCTACCTAAATTTATTGCTTTGCTTAAACCGAGTATACTTGGCATCAAAACCGAGTTATTCGGCCGAGTACGAGTATCAAAATACCCGCCGAGTATGCCGAGTACCGAGTATTAACCGAGTACTTAGCCCATCTCTTATAATTAGTAATAAAATATATTCACAAAAAAAGTATGTAAGTATGTATCGGTTGTCTAGTACCTATAATTTTAGCCTTATCAGTAGGTAGTAGCTTAATTTGGGACTACTCGTGGATGGCTGTGTGGCCCAGTGTGGCATGTCTGCAAAAAATATTATCCTTGGTTGAAATTTTTAAATTCTTTAAAATATAATCATGTACAGACAACAGCACGATAACCTTCCACAAAACGTCAAATTTTCTCAATTAATATTGACCTCTACCTGTTGGACTTAAAGTTAAAAATCAATTCAATGACCTTTAACTTTTTGGGTAGGTTGGCCTGCCGTTGCCTGTACAAGATATTTCAAAGATAGGCGAATAAAATTAGATTTTTCGAAATCGAGACATCTTAAGGTGAACGTACACCAGTTTGAGCCGAACCGGAATTCATTGTCAGTAGAAACTGGTAAGGAAAATTACTCAGGTGCGTTCGGAGACGCGGTATGTGCGAGATCACTTTTATGATTATGTACAGGCGAGAGCACATCAGGCTAAACACTACGAGTCTTATGCGGTCGAAATAGAAGGGATTTTGCAATAATAATGTGCAGGCTACTGTACATTATTAACTTTCCATTATTAATGGGCAAATAATATTTCTGTGCATAATGTAATTTGAGGATCAGTTTTGGCTTTCCGAAGTTACGTTAACTTCGCATGGTGACGCCGGCAGGCCAACTTGAATAGCTAGTATTAAATTTTCCAGCCTTATGGGTGCATCCCCTTTTAGTCCTATTATTTTTAAAAGGTTTTTAAGAGTTATGTTAAAAAGGTGACTAAAGGAATACTGCCAGGAAAAGACGGGCAACACCCCTTTGCCAAAATACCCTTTTTCGTGCGACCTATATCAGTGGAATGTTGTGATAATTGTATATTATTTTTCCTTCTTCGTTTATTTGCAACGGGTATTCGTATTAGGCAAAGCAAATTAAGGTTAAGTCTAGATAGCATTCTAAAAATATAATAAGGAAAAACGTGGAGGAGTCTGCCTTAGTTAGGGTTACCATATCCTAGGACTAGATTTCAGGATTTTTTAAAATTCTTCTTTTGAAAAGGCCTATGTCAAGTAGTGGTACCTATAGGCTAGTGTTATGGCAACTTTCAAGGACTCTTTTTGGACATGGAACTTTTAGTCAGGACTTTTTGATTTACTATCAGCAAACAAAGCCTAAGTATTTTCTCTACATACCATGCATTTTGACGTATAAACCAGTTAAGTAGTACATACTAAGTCCCAAGCTTTCTTTGATGACTAGTATTGCCAAAGATAATCATGGTAGGTACAGAAGTGGTAAAAGACAGGATCATAACAATTCGACACTTTTTTTACCTCGAATAACTAGGTAAGTATATGTATGCATTGTTGAACGGTTTCCAAGGTAAAACTTAAAATTTGTCACAATCAAATGCAGGTATGTACATTAAATTTTACTCTTCTTAAGAGTAGAAATATAAGCTGGAAATGCTAAAAAACATTTTAAAAATAATTTTGCAGCTAAACAAAGTTATTATGACTTGTACGGTAAGTAAAGGTTTATACACTAAAAGAGTATACCGTTCTATTCACTGAAGGTCGTATGAAAGGATCGATTTTATTGAGATGTGAAACAGTCAATGAAGAGACCGTCGTAACTTGTTATTACCACGCCAAATTGAATTTGGCCAGTGTGATCTGTTCCTGGCGCCTATTTTATATTTAGATAAAAAACAGTTTTGAAGAATAGATTCTCAGAAAACAGGGCTATTTGGCGTGTAGTCAATTTAACAAAGACGTAGGTAAGTATAACAGGAAGCAGTTTGTATTTCGTGTCCATGATTCAAACGTATTTGGGTTTTTAATCCCTCAACCCCCAGGAGGCACTCCGGTGCCACGATAACAATTGATTTCAATTGTGTCTGGAACAACTCACGATAGAGGGATTAATAAGAAATTATCTCTAAGTTTGTACCTACGCGTTTCCTGACAAAAGTGTAACTTGGTCAATAACATGATTCATCAATATTAGCATTATTCCATAAATACACTGCTGGGCAAAGGACCATCTAAAAACTAGATTTCTTCCAACATCTTGCCCTTTGGTTGGCATCCGTGGCCAATGATGGAGATGGAGAAAAGATGCTGCTACAGGTCGTCTGATGGCAGTTCTGTTTTGCTTAGGACTTCTAGCCCCCTAGTCTAGACTTCTAGTAACCTAATATTAAAAAGTTGCTATTATTTTACCAGACACACAGTCATGAAACTAAATCTTATTGAAATAAGGTTCATTTTGCGGTGCACAATTGGTGCCAAATGCAACCAGCATGAATGATCGCTTAGTCAGATATATATTAATTGCCGTGGCCTCCACAAGAAACAAAAAAATTTAATTAGCAAATGCTTTAGTCAGACTGATCACAGACTTAGTAACAAGTTTCCGAGTCGATTAACTCGCTCCTTCAAATTTAACACATGTCGGGTTGAAATGAACCAATTCATAACTCTTGCGCAGAGGCATCAAGGCTATAAATGCGATTGCCGTAACTCGACGAAGATTTTGCGTTTATCGAATAAACGTGGCCAAGGGTATTTTAAGTTTCGAGTTCTCTACGGTTGCGCACGATTGCGTTTGAGTATTTTTGGACTTCTTACCAGCTTTTAGACATGATTTTTGCATAATGCTCATTTAAGCATTAATTAATTTCGACTTGCACGTTTCTAACAAATCGCATTGCGTGTTAAACACCAGTTTATCGATCACTAATAATAACATATTAGATTATATTATTAACAAATCAGACTTACATAACATTACAGGTTTAAAGATTAAAATATCGCGACCGAAAGTTACACTGACAGACTTTAACTTTCTCAAATTACGACACGATGTCAATTCTTGTAATGAGTAACACATGTGACGAGCGGTTACTGACCTCTCTCAACACAAGTGAGATAACGACGAAAAAAAAAACACGTAATGGAACATTGTTTGGAGAGGACACCGAAGCGTGTCTCTCAATCAGTATTGTCTATTATTCAAACATTTTAAAACCTATGTTTGTTTAATTAAGTTGAAAAGGAACACTTAGACAGGGTGTTAGATTTCTTACGACATCTGGTGTCTAATGGGAAAGGTCGAATGTTTTTGTCACCTACCTAATTCATAGTGACGTTCTTATTCTGGATATATTTAAGAAGCGAAGAGTGTTGAAACGATTTCATTAAATAACGCCGACGAGACTGCCTGTCAGGTCTCGGCGGGAAAACTTTAACGAGAATGCTAAAGAAAGGCTCGTGAGTGTATGTTAGTTTTATTTTGTTCTTAAGTCTGTCTCGCTGTCATCCCGTGGTTGTTACTTATGCTACCAATTAATAAAAATATCTGTTGAAACTGCGGGTAAAACATTAAAGTGCGCGCGCTGACATCCAATGAACATCACTGGCTTCAAAACCTTTACTTTTACCATTAGAATAGATATTTAGAAAACAATAAAAAACAACACATACATTTTTCTAATCCCAGAGTTGGCTAGAAAGCACTTTAATACGAGTATATGCTAAGTGTGTTAATTAAACCTTGAAAGTCTATTTCAATCCATTTATAATTACTGTCGTATTGATTGAAGCTTTGTGTATTATGAGAAAATCGTTTCGTATGAGTGTGCCTACATAATTGATTGTGATCAGATGATGGTGTCATGTACAGAGATTGGATACTCGGATGCATATTTAACTAAAGTTTTTGGCTAGCCTAATAAGAAAGCGGCTTTTTAAATACACGTGTGTTGATAAAAGTGCATTCCATAACAGTCAACTCTTCAACTTTAAGCAAATAGGCATTCGACTAGCCGATCCCTAGTCATGTAGTATCGACGCATTAAGGCGACTAGTAGAGCTAAACGCGAGTTTTATAATGTACATAAATCTATGTCAGACTCCAAAAAACCAAGCCAAAAAAATATATGTTAGTCTTCAGGATATACTTTAGTATAATACTGTTCTCAAAACACGATACAACTAATTTGACTCGATAGAAAAAAATCACGAACATGCCTCTAAAAAAAATTTATAACTCACTTAAGTCCTAGTAAAATACACGTAATCATTATAATCTTTTGATATATTGTATAATAAACGACAAGCTCTTATAATACAGTTCCAGTTTTTTAATTGAATGTATGCATTTTCCGAAAATAGCTAATTCTCATTTTCTGGGATGAAAGTTGATTGAACGCATGCATGTGTGCGTGAGCGGCCGTGTACCGATTAATGCAGGCTGATGCCTGATGCTAGGTGGACGTGTCGCGCTTTTCGGCTTACATTTTTCTAAAGAAGCATAGAACCTGTTTATTCGACTTGCTCGATAACCAATCACCTTGGTGTTATGGCGAACAAGTCTAGCATACATCCTACAAATCGCATGTTCGTATCTCTCCTAAGAAAACCTTTTTTTATTTTAAACAAAAAAAATTTTTTTCTTTTCACAAGCAGAGACGAAAATGTTGAAAGTTTTTTTAATGCGTTAGTTCAAAATTTGAATGAATTTTATTTTATTTAAAACTGTACCTTATAAATTTGCCTAATTTCGTTTAATTTTCCAGAAAAAGACTTCGTCTTATTATTGACAGCGAGTAAAAGTTTTATGTAATGATGATTTTGTATATAAAAGTGAATTCAGATTTTTTTTTTGCTTTGTCATATAGTATGTATACCTACCTAAAACTATACAAATATACAACTTGTAATAGCAAAAAAGTAAAAATATGTTTTTGAAACAAAAATAAACATTTGAATAATAGAAAGTGGAATAGGTGTAACTGCTGTGATGCTGTGAGTGAATCATTGAGCTATATTCTGCCGTGCTAGCGATATCGGCAGTATGTATGATTTGCACAGTTTGGAGTAAATGACGTCTAAAATTTTTGTGCATTTTTGTGTAGTTACAAAAGGTATTTACTTATTAATATTTCTTCATTTATTAGTTAGTTAGTTCACATCATAAAATTAATTTTATTGTATTTAAAACTATAACTTATAAATTTGCCTAAATTCGTTTAATTTTCCAGAAAAAGACTTCATCTTATTATTATTGATAGCTAGTAAAAGTTTCATGTCATGATGATTTGTCTATAAAAGTGAATTCAGTTTTTTTTATTTTTGTTTTAATTTTTATTTTATACTTTTTCAAATATCGTTTGGTAAAATTATAAAAAAAAATACGGTAAGCTACAAATATGCGTCTTCTTGACTCTTGACCTTAGTTAGAGCATTATCTAAGTATTGACTCTAGATAGACCGCGAAAAATATTAGGTCCTTACCTACTTATGAAATTGTAGTTTGGTATGGGAGGAACTTACGTAAAACTTGTAATAAAAAAAATGGGAGGAACTTAGTCAAATATTTTTTAATAAAATATACCTATTTATTTAATCAAAGTATGTACCATTGTTATCTATGCACTTTTGCCATCTCATGGGTAGTTCATTAATTACTTAACTAAAAAAAACATTCGGACGGCAATCAATAAAAAAAATATTTGAAGACGGTTTGTACTGCCTCATCGGAGTTGAAATTTTCCCCTTGCAAGAAATTATCCAAATTTCGAAAAAAATGGTACTCAGTTATTGGAGTAAGGTGTGGGGAGTCTGGTGGATGTCTTAAAACTATAGTAATAAACAAATTATACATAACAAAAAAGTTAAAAATATATTTTTAAAACAAAAATAAACATTTAGACATTACAATAATAGAAAGTGGAATAGGTGTAACTGACCTGTGATTCTGTGAATCATTGAGCTATATTCCGCCGTGCTAGCGATATCGGCAGTAAGTATGATTTGCACAGTTTGGAGTAAATGGCGCCTAAAGTTTTAGCGCATTTTTATGTTTTCCTGACTCGTGTTTTTTAAGCTTTCCTAATTGTGATTGTTGAAACGTATTTATAACACAAATAAAGCATTTGTATGTTCTTTACTTAATTAGCTTTTTATTCATTAGAACGATTTAAAATGAGAAAATACCTTTTATATCTAGCCTGAAACGAACAACCTTACTAGAGATTGCTTAGTTTATCAGGAATAAGTACTGAGTTACTGTTGTTGTGATAAGCAACGCATACTAATATTAGGTTTAATCCCTCAACCCCCAGGCGGCACGCGCGTGCCGCGATAACAATTGATTTCAATTGTGTCTGGAATAACTCACGATCGAGGGATAGGAATAGAAACTAAAACTGTAGTAACAAAAGGTATTTACTTATTAATATTTACTCATTTATTAAACAAGTTTTACATAATTGATTTGTGTGGGTGGACCAAGCAAGTCGATTATATCGTATCTATGTTGTTAGTTTCATTAAAATTTAAAATATATATGAGTATAAGTTGGTTACTAAAAAGTTTTTACTTACAAATGATATTAAAATTGGCAGTAGCTGTACTTTATACTATCGAATAAAAATAATAGCCTTTTAATCGTACAAACAATACAAATCAAAATTTGAGATCAAAATAAAACGTAACATAATTACTTATAATAAAAAATCTTACTTTTGTATTATGATATACTCTTTAACTCCGTAGTATTGCAAAGCTCAGGTGCGTTTATTATAGCATTAACCTTTTCTGAACTTGTTTTTAATCCCTCGATCGTGAGTTATTCCAGACACAATTGAAATCAATTGTTATCGCGGCAGGCGCGTGCCGCCTGGGGGTTGAGGGATTAAACCGTCTTTACTGATTAAGTAGCCGGGGTAGGTAATACTATCTTTTTAAGAATTCACATTTTTCTTCTTATACACGTAAATGCAATTAGCACAGGTAATCTGAATTCCTGATGCATGTGTCAAATTCGGTTCAGCGATATGGACTTGAAGAATATTGTTAACATAAGCAACGACACCGTCATTCTGATTGAGTTGACGTAAAGTATAATGTGATATATAACTTTATAGATTAGAAAGTAATTTACTAGGACTAAGTCTGCACTATGTTAGTACCAGAATATCACTTTCAAAGTTCATTTGAGATATGTCAAGTAACAAGTCATCATAATTACTTTATATACATACTCCTAATGTTCTGAGTAATGACGTTAAAGTCAGTATGAGAATTCGGTAAGACGTCGTTTACGTAAAGATTTCAGTAGAACATTATTTTCCCATACCATCTACCAAGTTACTGCTCATATCCTAAGTAAGTAATATCTAATAAAAAAATACGTTTTGTTTAATATATGTATCCACAGCATATTTATTTACTGCTGATATTTTAAGTAGTTAGTACAGAATACAAAACAAGCTTTTCATAGAATATTCACAGTATATGCATACATACATACATACATACACTCACGCCTTTTTCCCGGAGGGGTAGGCAGAGGCCACATCTTTCCACTTGCTACGATCCTTACAGACTACTTTCGCTTCATCCACATTCATTAATATTTTCATACACGCTCGCCGGTTTAGGGTACTCTTGACCTGACCTTTTTTAGAACTTCCCCGATTTGATCAAAATAAGTTCGTCGAGGCCTTCCCCTTCCAACATTTCTATTCATACTCGCCATATATATCTTTTTAGTCAACCTGCTTTCATTCATCCTCTCAACATGTCCAAACCATTTAAGCATTCCTTTTTCAATACTGGTCACTACATCCTCTTTTACACCACATCGATCCCTTATCACACTATTTTTAATCCTGTCACTCAGATTGACTCCAACCATACTTCTTAACGCTCTGATTTCTACTGCATTTATTCTGCTTTCATGTTTTCTCTGCCACACCCAACTTTCACTCCCATACATCAGTGTTGGAACCAACACCCCTCCATGCACAGCCAGGCGGGCCTTTTCGGACACCTTCTGACTGCTCATAAAAGCGTGCAACGCTCCATTCACCATGTTGCCGGCATTAACTCTCCTTTCAATATCACTATTACACCTTCCATCCGCTGTAAACATTGATCCCAAATAAACAAACTCCTTCACTTGCTCCACTTTTTCATCTCCTATCAAAATGTTACACTCTGTCATGCTATCCTCCTTTTCAAAAACCATTGCTTTTGTCTTACTTACATTCACTTTCATTCCTTTCTTGTTCAAATCTTCATGCACAATATTGACCATCTCCTGCAACTCCAAATATGCAGATACTGCATTTATCTAAAGTAATAATAATATCCTAGCCATATGTTTTTGCTTGTAAGGCCGGCGTAACCATACTAACTATTGTTAGGTTAAGGAAAATATTTCGCATTTTTGACTTACTGCCCTTATCTTTAACAACATATTTTGTCAGTTCCCATTAAGATATCAAAATGGCTGTCAGCTCATCTGATAGAGCTTTTTATGCTTATTCTCGATCACTATAAGACTCATTTTTACCAAAATTGGAGTTACTGCCGCTATTGCTAGCACGGCAGTATTAAAAATAGAGGTGCCATTGCGTAATTTTATTTGTACTTTTTTAAACACTTGTTTTCATACATGAACCATAAAAGTAACATAATAAATAATGCATGTCTACGTTATTTACCCATATTATCCAAATCATACCTAGGCTTGACCGATTTTGATGAAAGTTTTATCCCAGCACCGTATTAGATAAATATTAACAAATATTAACACTAAAAAAAAATTTTATTTTAAAAAGATTACTTCGGTTATAATAAGAACTTCTTTTTTTAGTTTATGAATTAATTATGATGAATTATCTAATTTGTTGTGTCAATTATCAAGAAATCATCGTGTCATTAATTTCAAAATGGTTAAATATTTTTATTTAAATAATAATTAAAATATTTTATATATAAATAATTTAAATATTTTCGAAGCCGTTTTTTTATTTTTAGTAACATTGTTAATGTTCAAAATAATAACATTTTAACAAACAAGTATTCTGCTTTTAAATAAGTTAAGATACTTTGTCTATTTTTTATTGCTCTTTCCCTCTTTTTATTATTCCTTGTTGGTTGTCATAATAAAATAAAATAAAATAAAATAAATATTGCATTTAGAGACATCGAAAAAAAGATAGTTATGCCATCTATTAGAAAATCATGGCGTCATTTCAGGATGTGCTTTAAAATATAGCAGCCAAGAATATTGCCGTAGGCGGCGTTGACGACGTTTGTTTAAATGTGTGCTTACGATTCTCAAGGCCACTTAGGTCTACTAGTCCTCTTAAGAGAATAGCCCCACCCTTTCTTCTCTTCCTGTTAGTGTCGTGTAGTTAGATGCGATTAAAGGAGTGAGCTGCCAGTAGAAGCCGGGCAACAGCTTTTTTTCTCTACCTATAGTCAATTGCTTAAATCGCCAGTGGACTAATAATATAGGTCGGTTATGATACTATGATGATGATAAAATGATAGACCCAAGAACTAGTAGCACTACCTAGTTAACTGACTGTTATTGGGTTTACATTATTAGTTTTTAAAATATCCCTTACTATTTGTGAAGATTCTACTTATTTTTTGTTAGTACACATCAATTGAACAAAATTTCATTACGTTTTAGGACACTGCATCCATTCAAAATAAAGTGGTACCAGTAAAACTATCTATGAGACGCAGGTGCCACCCACACGTATGGCTTTTTCTTATTTAATACTATCAACACATGTTTTCCCGTACAAAAAACGCTATAAATGGGCGTTTCAGGGTTGCCAGCAAGGTTTATGTTTGAGTAGTAATTTGACCTAGTATAAGTATCAAGTTAGTGATACAAAAACGCATAATTCAATACCTAATTGACCTCTCTATTACGAAACAGTACTCTTGCCCATACTAAACAGTAGATCAGCTGTTAATTATGGGTTGTTTGTAAAAACTAATTTCTCTTTTGACATTTTCCTGCCATAAATATTCATAACATACTTTTAAGTATTTCAGAAGTACAATTAAAGGAAAGTATACAAATAAAATAGTCAAAATATCTCATTTACAGCCTTGGTCCTATGCGCAACAAATTTTTTGTGTCTCATTACAAACCGGATTTTATAGATTGTATGATTTTATGGAAATATTTTAACCATGCCTCAATGTTAACGCGACAGTATTTTGTTTCGCATATGAGTCAGTCAACATAATATCATAATCTGATATTATTTCACATTACTCAGGATTTTTTCCATTACATAATGAATTTTTGCAAATTTTTTTTTTAGTGTTATTTAATTTCATGGTATTTATTTAGGTGCTGGCAACCCTAAGGCGTCCCTAGATGTTTTATCGTCTATAAACCCACATGCGGACTCTCTCCGCCTGCCGATAGATCACGTTCACATTGGGGTATGTATTTTTACCACGCACGCCAAATTCCTCCTTCATACATTATCACAATAAAGCCGTTTATGCCATCCCATACCTATTCTATTGAAGCTCTGTTCGTTTGCCATCTTTTGATGGAAAATAAATATTCTTATCATTTTAGTTATTTTTAGGTTAAACAAAGCAATAATTTTATATTTTTGTAAATATTAACATTGCCAGGATATCGCGTAATCATGGATAGTCCTATTGGTGTACGCATAGGCTCTAATAACTTCAGATTACATCAACAAATAGATACTCTAGGCGAATATTACATTATTACATAAAGATTGGAGTTGCATTCCAAAAATGCCATCCAATAAATAAAATATAAACTTGGTTTTAAGAATAGCTTAAATGTAAGCACACTCATAAGAATAGCAGGCAACCTGTACTAACCAGACGAAAATTTTAGGTTAAATCTTTACTAATCGTTTCCGTTGAGATACTTATTCTAAATACGGATAACGGCCCATAGTAACCCATGTATGATCATCTAAAAAATGATCATTACTAAAAATATAGACTTCTAGCTGTTGGCTTGACGCTTGAAATCTGATATTATCCTACAGGAACTGTAATTTTTTCCGGGAGGAAAAGTACCTAGACGACCAATTTTAGACCAATTGAAGATACACAAAAAAAATCTAATAAGAATCGATCGAGCCGTTTCAGTGAAGTTCGGTAACAAACACTGCGTCACGAGAATATTATATTAGATAGATTAACCTCTCGATTGTATGTTATATCAGACACAATTAAAATCAATTGTTATCGCGACCGCCGGCGGTCTTATGATCCTGTAGGAGTCAACATTTAAATTTATTTCGACTATGAACATTAAAGAAAAAAATGCGTTTTCTTGCTTGAGATTTTAAATTAGATTTATTTCATCGCCATTAAAAACTACAAATTTCCTAAAGAGTTAGGCGATAAGCGGATTCCCGTAGGCGCGTCAACTAGATTTATGGCGTGACCGTTGCCATGTGGGACCTATCTGCGAGATTTGTTACTCTACACCCGCAGGCGAACTAATCTTTGCGGTGAGATGCTCTGTATATTAGATGGTGTCATTTTAGGCACAAATTTTACCTTGAGGAAAAATAAACAGACTCGACATAGTTTGTGGACCAAATAATTAATAAATATGTTCATTCAAAAGCTTGTTGAAATTTTCTAAGGTCCAGCATACAGCATTATATTCCTGTTAGAAGTACACTCACGAGACCGTTCAAAAGGGTACAAAAACACCTTAATCTTTCTGGAGGAACGCAACTCCTATTGGCCGGATATAGGGTCGTCGAGGCGGTCTTTTATCAACAAAATATCTATGATTATTTGTAAACTGACTAATACTCACGTTAGGATGATATTGATGTTAATTAATACATAACAAAAATATTCTTACTTTCATACAAATTTCAAATTTACATTGCACGTGTCATTTAGGTAAAGTAAGATAGGCTCATGGTTTAAAAAAAAATCTTAAAAAAATAACTAGTATATTCTACAAGTCAAGCTGAATTTTAAATATGCTGATATAGAAAAATGAGCTAAGAAATGGCATTGAGTAGGGTCCTTTCATTCAAAAACTACTTTCTAATACCATTTAAGTTTACTTGAATGCTCACAATAATTTATAGCGCATCCAAATTTGGAATTCGAACACGAGTTTTTAAAACCACTCCTTATTTATGCTGGTCATTACTGGCTTTATAAAATGTTTCTTCTGGAATTTCAAATTCGTAAAGTAGAGTCCATGGCATAGCATCCTTTAATTGGGCCACTTAGCCCAGGTCGTTATATAAAACTATGCAAGTTAACTATTTTTTTTAACGTTTATTAGACTGTATTAAATCATGTATTTCGTTTGATGTCATCATTTTAACTCTAACAGTTATACTTGATATTATTAACTAATAGCTGCCCGTCCTGCACGGGTTTGCAAATGAAGGTAATGCTAGCAAATGGTCCGTTTATGACCATGTTTATCTTTACACACTTTTTCATGTGGAAATTTTTTACAACAGTTATTTTTTCATACCATTAACAAACATATTCTTCCATACACACCATATCCGGACCATAAAAAACAGAGAAAAATTAAAATAACTAACCAATTTGGCGCAGTCGATCGAAAGTTTGTTGTGCGGGTTCATACATTGAAATAATTGTTATTGATTTTAAGATAAAATGCAGAATAGAAGAAGATGTTCACGTAAAACCAACACACCAAATTCCTTAAATTACAATTTCGTCTGCCTTAGCTGGGATTTGAACTACACAACCTTATATATGCATAACGGGCGACTGCCTTAATAATCAATTGAGATACCAAGACATTGCTTGGGTAGTAGGGATGAAAATGGCGAAAGATACTCATTTGTTTTTTTTGCAACTTTGAATCTTTCCAGTAAAATACATGTAACTTTGGAATAATACAAATTTAGGGATATTTGAAAAATACAAATTTACATGTATAATACGTGTATTAATCAATGTATTTTTCATTAATTACGAAGAATGAAAAAAAAAAACGAAAATATATGAGATACTAATTTTGAGCTAAAATTAAATTAAATTAAAATTAAAGAAGCGCTTGTGTGTGTATAATACAATATGTGCGTGTGAATGAGTGTATGTGCGTGTATTTGCGATTATGAGTGTTTTATGTATGTATGTGCGCGTGTGCATGAGGGTGCGAGTGGATGGAAATGTCTAAACTGAAACTTTGAGAACATCTTCAGTCTCCTCATAACTCCAAGTCAGCAGAAGGTTTTGGACATGCCTCCTGGCTTCATATAGTTGCACGTACTTTAAATTACATAAGCCAATGAACTTATTATAAATGCGAGGGAAAAGAAATGCTTTGAATCGGTGCGAAAAATTTGTTTTTAGGATAGGAGTTTGGAGTCTAAAAGACTCTTTTCCTGGACCCACCCTGCTAAAAACACGACATTCTATATGTTATTATTAACAATTCAATGATTTTTAATTATATGTAAAGCAGGATGCTGATTTAACCATAAAGTTATTTTATTATTATTAGTCCTAAAAAACAGCGAAAAATACAATGTAGGTAAAATACATGAAAGTACGAAGTCATTAAAAGTTTCTGTATTTTATTAATACAAAGTCCGATTGAAAAATAACATGTATTTTACTTGTGATTTTCAACCCTATCATCATCATCATCATCAGCCTATTGCAGTCCACTGCTGGATATATTAGGCCTCTCCAAATGCACGCCACTTAGGTCGATCCTCGGCTTCTCGCATCCAGCTCCTGCCAGTCACCTTGCGCAAATCATCACTCCACCTGGCCTGAGGGCGTCCTACATTACGTCATAACGGTAGACGAATTTATTCAAGAAATTTTACGCTGGAAGTTGCTGAGTGTCATCATTGTTTTTGGTTATTGTATAATAAAACTCCAACATTCGAAAATATTTACTTTTATTTCACAATCGGATAAGATTTACAACAGCTTGATAATGTTTTGGAATTAATTGAAATAATATTCCTTGATTAAAATGTCACATAATTGAGTTATTACAGCAAAACAGAGAAAAGAGAACATTACCTAGTTATAAAAGATTCAGTTAGTTAAAGCAATATCTATACTAATATTATAAAGCTGAAGAGTTTGTTTGTTTGAACGCGCTAATCTCAGGAAGTACTGGAACGAATTAAAAAAATATTTTTTTGTTGGATAGTTCATTTATCGAGAAAGGCTTTAGGCTAATAACATCAAGCTGCAACCAATAGGAGCAAAGAATCAGTGAAAAATATTGCAAAAATAATCGCGATCATATTAATAACAGAAATTGAAGCGGACGAAGTCGCGGGCAACAGCTAGTCGAGTAAATAATTTTACATACTTTTATATACTTTAAGTATTACCTACGTATCAAAACGACCTCCAGACGCAAAATTTTGAAAACAAATAATATCGACTCGCAATTGAAGACTTTTCTTTTGATTGAATGGAAATTTTCTTTGTTTCGCTTGTAATTTTCTTTGAACATTTTTTCAGTTCAGAAATTTTTACTTGCTATGTAACTTAATATCTTTTGACGAATTCTCTCGGCGGAATATGTCAGTGTCAATAAGGGTCTGCTACAAGTTGAGCTCAAACGCTCAGGAGTTACTAATTAAGTTTCGGGGCCCGTCAACGGCATACTAAACAAATTGTTAAGGCTCGGCTTACCTACCTAGAAGGTACTTAAAATTTAGAGCTTACTCACACCATACTCAGCAAAATTTTAAAATAATATTAGCGGTAAGAGCGAAGGACCAAAAAGTTGAATTCCAACTGAATATGGACTTTGTGTGAAAGTGTGATCTTAATCGTCATACAATTCAGTGTTAGGTAGGTACATCAAGTAGGTACTCTTTCCCATTCCTTATAATTTGACATTTACCCAAAAGTCATCTGAAAGAGATCACTTTTAGCGATAAGACAATGTCAATTACTTTGTTTAGTGTGCAATAAAGAACATTTTTAATATCCTCAAAACTCATGACCACAATAAGGAAATATCACTCTTTTGATATGAAAAATATTTTTGGCAATAGGCCAATAGCAAACAAATTTACCTACAAATCAAATTTAGTTTAAGACCTAATTCCGAATTACCTAGTTGAAAGTTACAACAGCAAAATGATAAATTTGCTGTACCTGAACTGGAACTTACTGTTGCAGTAGGAGTTAAATTTTGCTATCGAAAGCCTACCAAGCAATCCGTAGTCGGTAGACAGCTTAACGACTTCATTCCTAGTTTGTACAGTTTAAAACTTTCAAAACATGCAACGCGATCATTAATCTAACGTACAAACGTAGGCATTTACGATGCCACGAACACTCAACAGCCTTTTAAGCAAAAAACTTCTTCAGCGGTAAGACAGAAGGGGCCACTTTACCAAAGATCTCTCTCCTTATATCGGTCCCTTAGGCGTGTGGTTCGTCGAATGCCGTCAGGCTTAAAGCCTTTAAGAATAAAAGACGCCTGATTTAAAGCCCCCTGTCGGCGATAACGGGAAAACAGGCTATGCTACCGGCCGCTCCATAAAACTTCCAACTACCCACGTTTTATCGGCTCTCGAGATCAGCCCGCATCTTGGACGCAGTTGGACGGTGTCAGCAGAGAGCGCTAGACGCGAATTATGTACCATTACGCGTGATCTACGATGCTGTAATCTGACAAGCGAATAAACGCCAGCAACTACAATTAAACTAATAACCGTTGCGTTGGCCAATGCAGAGTTGGTTATTAGAAAATAATAAACATGCCATATTAGCAATAAATGCTTAATACTGGTTTAGTTTACGAGATCGCAATACGAACTGCAGGACATCGAAAATATTCCTTTTGCACAAAGATCTCGTCTTGACACCCATACGACTCACAGCGGAATGAAATAAAATAACACAAGTCCTTTGGGGGCAAGGAGCAGGGACACGCGACGTCACGTTACAGGGGATTATTGCCCCTGCACTTGAGAATGCACCCTCGATTTTGAGGCCATAACGGCACATATTGGAAAAAAAGAGGGCAACAACCCCAAGGCATTAGTGGGGATTATTGCGATATCTCTTTACAACGCATTACGTTACTCGATAAGTCACCTTAATCTAAAAGCTTTGTCTGGGGAACAAAACGTTTCGTTCTATCAATTGTTCTACGTGCATTCGATCTAAAGCTTTTACTCTGATAGGAATGATAAGATTTGTAGGGAAAATGTAAAGTTACCGTGTATTTCATCAAGTTCGGACATTTGTGTCTGTACTGTTATGGTCATCTGTTGCGTCCATAAATTATGAAAGCCACCCTTGGCTTTTCGATGAGTCACCAGGACGTACAAACGAGTTTTCACGGCGATGAAGAGGCAAGGGCCCGAACCAATTAATCAGACAGGTTTAGCTGAATTAATCAGGAATTTCAGCATTCATTAACATGTAAGATAGTATTAAATAACTTTCATTGTCACTGTCATTTGTAACAAATGCATTAAATTATCCTATCATCTCGTAAGAAAAAGATATATTATTTTTGTAAACATATTAAGACTCGGTCACTATTGTCAGCCAATCAATAGTGACCGAGTTGCGCTGAGTCTTCTTGGCACTAGCCCACGATTGTCCCGATGCAGTGGTGGGATGAAAGATTACAACTTGTATTGGCATAATAAAACTAATTGTACCACTTTATGTAAGGATAATTTTACCGTTATAATATTCTCATAACTGTACTGGAAGTTGATAATCCTACAAGGAAAGTTTCGAGTATCACAGACGTAAATAGTAATTTGAGATTATCGTAAAATGCTTGAATGTTTACAAATAACGTCTACAGAAAGGACTTGCGTCTTATTATATCTGTCGAACCATTTTATATTTAACGACTCACCAATATACTTCGATACAGTAATCCGATTACATCCGATACAGATTCACAAAAAAACGTTGATCGGATTCACAACCAACGAGGCTCATAGAGTTCAGTGCGCATCGCTTGAGAAGGTTTTATATGAATCAAACGGAAGATAGGTATATACATAATCAACTGCTTTTATAAAGCGTGCGCTTATTATCTTTTCATTACACAAATAGGTACTTTAATACAACTAAGGATTTTGCCGTGGGAAAACAGTGACGTTCAGGGTTAGAATAAGATTGAAGAAGTCGTCTCAATGTCAGACCGTCTCAGGTTGTTGATTGAAGAATTATGCAAAGTGTGTCACTTGTCATATCCTGTAGTATTTGGAATAAAATATTCAGCGTGGATAAAGCAGGATCGCGCGAGAATTCAGCGGGCTCTTGCTCGAGCCATTTGCGGGGTAATGGCGCGAGTGAGACTGCCGGCAGGCTTCTAATGGAAAAATGTCTACCGATCACAGAGCCTTTCAGCTCACTACTTTATCACTCGCGTGCATGCACAGATTGTGGAATAACCACGAACTTGTTAAAATTATTATACTCCAGCTCCCTTTTGTCAAATCTCATCGAAATAGGATATGACGTAAAACTTATTTACGCGCTGTGCAAGATTACATTGTAGGGGTGGGTGTAAAACCAACAAGGGTGCAACGTTCTTATTAACGGCCTGTCGGATGTGTTACCCTAATCCCTTTTGAATTATGCGCCTATACATCATACAATATTACTTTGAAGGAAGTCAATGATTCGGCAAATAATTTCCAATTTACTACACCTTAAAACTCGAATAATTAAATCTAAGAAAACAACTATCTAAACTTCTAATTTGAGAAACACAAATGGGTGTAGATCAGTCACTTAACAATGTACAGAGAGTAGAAATATTTTTTTGTTATTTTGTTTGAAATGTAATACGAGTAATTAAGGAATGAATATACTTAATGGTGAGCAAAGAAATAAAACACTGGCAGGTTGCGGTAAGTAATACAATTTTCATACAAATAATCAATGCAAATGAAAGAAGAAGAAATTTGTACAAACGGCCAAGTTTTAATCTTTAAGACAGACATTTAAGACATTTAAGACATGCCTCAATGGGCCACACTGAGCCATCTAGTCCCAAATTAAGGTACTATTAAGTACCCTGTCGTATGGGGTACTAGACAACCGATAAACTTACTTATATACTTTTTTTTTGTAAATATATACTTATAATACATAGAAAACACCCAGACCAGTACAAACAGACATGTTCATGAACACAAATATTTGTACTGTGCGGGGATCGAACCCGCGACCCATGGCTCAGAAGCAGCGTTAACTACCGCTGATCCAAATGGTTGTCTTCCATTTGGATCAGCGGTAGCCAAATCCATTTAGGTCCAAGTACCGTGATAAAATAATCTGTAGCATTAACCACTCTTATTGAGCGTTGTCAAGACCCGAGGTTTATGTTGTCTTTAATTAAGAAAGTAATCATGGTTCTGTAACAATAAATTACATTACAGACATCTTCCCGGTTGAAATAAAGCAAAGAACAATTTATTTATTGTACCGTTTGGGAGGTGAAAATAGGGAGGTCTAGAGAGGGAGCCCATTCCCATCCCAGGGGAGAACCAGGAGGGCACACACTTTAATACAGTACGAAGCAATTCGTCCGACGTCTGGCTACGCTAGGCAGACCACAGGGAGAAAATTAAGATGAACCGTACTCGAAAGCCGGCGTAAATTTGTTTAAATTATTTTATATGAGAGCTAATTGAATTACAATCATTGTTAGCGGGCTACAATAGTCGGGTAGGGCTTCAGCCGCAAATGAGTTTTCGTACCAAAAGGCGATATCCAGCAGTTTTAACAAAGCACGCAATCTCTTATTCAATTAGCAGTATAGTCGAATGGCTGTAAGTAAACCGTGACTGAGAAATCGGCAGGGGTCTTGAGTTCGGATAGATTACACATAAAATAAAATATCACATCTGAAAATTTATATATTTTTTTGCAAATATTACGTTTAACCTTTTTGAAGTACTTACCTAAATACGCAATATAAAATGCTATGTAATCAAAATCAGCAAAGTCTTTTCTTCACCATTCCATTACTCAGCTAGCCTGCCAATCGTGGCAAAATCCTCCTGTTATAGGAGCTTATGTCCAACAGTGGAGTGATGTGGGCTGTAATAACAAAATTTACTTCATCTGCAGCACGTCAACCTTATGCTGGGCGTGTTAATTATGATTATTGATTATGTTGGTG